>CM065592.1:386800795-389696893 GCA_033119425.1 Bufotes viridis | reverse complement strand
CCATGCCCATAGGGAAACATGAGTTTTCTCCTGTTGAGCGCTTTACAGCGCGTTCGAACGCGCTGTAAAACGCGCAAGTGTGAACTGAGGGTTAACTAACTCGTGCCCTACCCTACTGGCTCCATACTTAGTTTTTATTTTTGGCAAAATAGTGTGGAAGGAGACCTCTATAGTCCTATTTTTGGCTCTGTACAAACTGTGCATGAGCCTTAATTTATGGCAGTAACTTGAATTTTATTTTTAAGTAAATTTTTACCCCATGTGAATCTGATTGATACATTTGTCACATGAAATGAAAGTCACACTCTTGTTCCTGTTTCTGGCGGCTCTCTGCTCTCTTCTGTCAGGGTTAAAGACAGCAGAAAGGAAAGGGAAGAGGTTGTAAACAACAGATCTTGGGCTACTTTTACATTAGCATTTTTGCTGGATCCGGCAGGGTTCAGCAAAAACGCTTCCGTTACTGATAATACAACCATCTGCATGTGTTATGAATGGATCCGGTTGTATTATCTGTAACATAGCCAAGACGGATCCGTCATGAACTCCACTGAAAGTCAATGGAGGATGGATCCGTTTTCTATTGTGGCAGAGAAAACGTATCCGTACCCATTGACTTGCATTGGGGGTCATGCTGGATTTGTCTTGCTCTGCATCCCAGGACAGAAAGCAAACTACAACATGTTGCAGTTTGCTCTCCGGTATGGGAACACAACTAAACAGAACGGAATGCATTTTGGCGCATTCCGTTTTGTTCAGTCCGGTTTTGTCCCCATTGACAATGAATGGGGACAAAACTGAAGCGTTTTTTTCCAGTATTGAGACCCTATGACGGATCTCAATACCGGAAAACTAAAACGCTAGTGTGAAAGTAGCCTTAGCGTGAAGACGATGGCAATCATTCAAGGAATACAGAACACACAGAATTCAGATAGGGAGGAAAGCACACACAAGGTGGTAGAATGACATGGGCTGTTTAAGAGTAGAGATAAAGCTAAGCATAGCATCTACAGCACATTCTGCAGGGAGAGAAGAAGCACACACTCCTCAGTATCAGCGACCGTCAGTACAGGTAATAAGAGATCCCTCAATGGCTGTGTAAGGGGAAATCACTCCAGGAATGAAGCAGTGTTGATACACTAGAGCTAGTGAAGGCAGCAGCATCCTGGACAACAGAACTCATATCCTGCAAGTATGCACATGAGAAAAATCTGAAACTAGGATTAGGTTGAAAACAAGGGGGTCTGAAAGTGAATGAATGAAGATTTCAGACTGCAACTTTTTTACCTCATGAAATTTAACCCTCCCTCAAAAAAAAAATTCAACCGTGTTAAAACCCCAACCTCCCCACGCAAGAAAATGGGGCACCACTAGCAGGGCGAAGTGGGCAGGGTCTATACATCGGAATCGGCAGGATGAGAGTGAAACTCCTCCTGAATCTAGACTTGGTTCATTTTAACAAAATTGGTGTTTTGGACATTGGGGGAGGGAGGACAACTTGGTCGGTTTAGGTGTCACCACACCCCCTGCGGTGCTGAAAACCCTCTCTGACATGACACTGGTGGCAGGGCAAGAAAGAAGATAGAGAGCATGCTGTGCCAGTTCAGGCCACTGTTCCAGTCTACCTGCCCAGAAATCCAGTTCCATCACAGAACTGGGTATGTGACAGAGACTGGCCATAGTTTAGGTAGGCTTCAACCTGCGAGTTGAGCGGGGAGCTGTCAGCCTGCTGACAGGCCTCAGCCGCGCGTGGCACGTGGAAAAACTGCTCCATCATGTTGGGGAGACTGAAATGGCTGCTGCTGCTACTGCTGCTTCTGCTACTCATGGCAGTGTGAGAGTGGTGATTCTGCGGGGGGGCGAGGGAGGCCTCCCTTTCATACACGCTGGCGGCATACATCTGCTCATTGTAAGCTGCGTAAAAAGTGTTTCCTGGTAATACCGTAATTTGTCCTCCCTTTCTGCCAGAGGAAAACAATCCCCCATTTTGGCTTGGGGGAGATAAAGCTTGGTAGCGAGGGTCTAAAAGCATGGCTATCGAGTAATCATCAGACTGCTTAATGTCAGCGATACACCTGTCACTGCATAAGCATGCCAGCATACAGGTGGCCATTGTGGCCAGCGTGCCCGAGGAGCCACTTCTTTCCGGCTCTGCCACCCACTGAAACGACTGGGTGTCTTGGCCGGTGCCATCCTCATCATTGTCCTCTTACTCCTCCACATCCGACTCTCCTCTTGCAGTGGCAGCTCCTCATCCTCATCCTTCATGGCAGATTCCCTTTGTGTACCCCCAACAGCTATAAGGCGGAAAGAAAGATGCATCAGCTCCTCTTCTGCCATGGTCCCTTGCTGCATAAGTGTCAGCATCTGTTCTAAGATAAATATGAGAGAGATGACGTCCTTCGTGCCGCTGTTGTCCCTGCTGACAAAATTCAAAGGTCTTCAAAGGTCTTTAGCATCCAAAAGGCATCTCGAATGAGCTACCACTGCCTGACCTCGAAGCAACACATGCTTCCTGCTGCTGAGGTTGTCTGGTGTATTACAAAATTGTTCACGGTTTTCCACTGCTCGTAAAGACAGCTGAGCATGTGCAATGTCAAATTATAGCGAGTTGGCACTTCACGGATTAAGAGCTGTAGCTGCATGTCCAGGAGAGCGTTCCACAACACGTAAGAATGGATGAAGTGCACGATGATGCCCCCATTGTCGCTGGCCACCTTGCCCAGTTGGAGTCAGTGGGGTGACAGCCAGTAGGATGTGTGCTGCTTGATGTACTTGAGCACCTGTGGCTACTCTCTACCAGGCAAATCAGTTTTAACATGACGTGGCAATACTTGATCTGACATATGTGATAGGAAGGAGCGGTAATTAGAGTGAACCTGTGCCCAGCTGCTGTTGGGAACGTGAAAGTATCCAAGGAAGAGGTGGATAAGTGCCTGGTGTTGGAGCAAGGTTGACACAATCGTAGGGAGGTCAAAAGGCCCTGGCCTCGATGCCGGGGTGCTGCCTCACCGCTGCCAGAAAAAACATTGACCCAGTGGGGCGTGAAAGACATGTACTGTCCCTGCCCATAAGATGCCCAGTGATGTGAACCTTTCCACACATAGAGAATCGCAGGGAGTTGCACACGTTGTCCGCCATGTGAGAGTACAAGGCAAAGATGGCTTTTTCGGAGAAATAATGCCGGCTAAAAATCTTCCAGCAGGGCTAAACGCATACCATTAGCTCCCTAAAGGTAGCAGACTTGACTAAATGGTACGGCAGCAACTGCATGACTAGCAACTTTACCAGGTGGGAATTAAGCTTACACACCATTGGATTGTTGGGTGCATAGTGTTGTTTCCTGGCCATGCATTCCGTTATCGAAGGTTGATGATGGAGCGGAGGAAAAAGAGGAGTCTGAACGGGAGAAGCAGAAAGGGAAGATGATGTGATGCTCGTGGATGCAGCCTGGCTGCCGAAAGCTGGACCAGGAGAAGGAGGGAACTCCTGCCACGGTGGTTGGCTGCCATGTCTGTTTGCCCATGGTATGGGTTGATGCCACTTCATATGGTTTATTAGAGCTGTAGTGCCTATGTGTTTGATTTAATTTGCTCTTGCACAGCTTGCACAAGGCAATGCTTTTGTCTTCTGGCAACGTGGAGAAAACTGCAAGACAGGAGATACTTGCTCAGGGGTAGAGGCCACCGAGCTGTGCTTAGCTCTGGCATGTTTTGGGCCTATTCCACCCACTGAATCAGTGGCATCAATTGATCCTGAAGCAGACGCAGCCCTGGCTGTTCTTTGGAAGGTACATGGCCTCTGCTTTTTATAGATGCCACCATCATCCTCCTCCTCTGATGTTGCCTCCTCCTCACCACCCTGATCCAGAACCCAGGTCCTGTCCAGCAGACAGGACTCATGATCGGAGTCCTCATCCTCCCTTTCATTTCTATCAGACTGTGGGATATCGTGATGGGTTCTTTGGCCCCCCTCTCCTGCTCTTACCCAACTGCCACTGCCGCCAACGCTAATAGCGTGGCTACAGGGGCCACTACTACTACCAACACAGATATGCCTGGGGTCTGCAGCCTCCTCCTCTACCTTCTCCTCAGGGCAGTACAAATGCTGTCTGCTCTCACACAAGTCGTCAATAGGGAGACTGTGTTGACTATCTGCGGTAGGGAATGATGTGGTTTTCTTGCCACTTCTTAGGAAAACGGAAGGCGTCCCTCTAGAAAGGGGCAGTGAAGACTGGGAGGACTGCACTCGAAACCTTCTTTGGAGCTGCAAGGAGGAGGAGCAGGAGGAATGGTGTGACATCTGCCTCCACTGCACGGTGTCAGACTCTGAAGTTACCGCCATGTCATCCTGCTGCGATTGAGAGGGGGAGTGAGCCATCCAATCCACAATCTCATCCTCTTTCTCTTCATCTATAATTGTGGCCTAATACTACTACTACAACTACCACTACTTCTGGCTGGATAGACGGTGCTGCCACTACCCACATTCTGGCTCTGGGTCTTTCATGTGGAGTCCTTCTGTAGCCTGGACATTTTTGGGCCTCTCATAAGCCTGTGTCTTGGTGTAGTTAACATGTATATATGCTGCTAGTTTGTATGCAATCAACTCCCCCTCAAATGTGTGAAATAGGGAAATGGAATTGGGCCTAAATTTGTTATCACTCCCAGATACTCTTGTGTGCTACCCTGTCTATTGGTGTAGAGTCATGTGTATATTCTGCTACTTTGAATATAATCAGTCAACATAAAAAAGATAAATTACTTGATTAGATACGTTTTGTTAACACAAAAATAAAAGAAAACGGATTTAGGCCTAAATTCATGATCCCTCACACAGATACTTTTGTTTGCTGGCCTGTGTATTGGTGTTGATCATCTATATGCTGGTTTAATTAAATTCAACAAGTCCCAAAAAAACATTTAAATTCCAAGCTTGTGGAAATAGAATTCACGGAAATTGCCAATTGAGGCCTGGTGCTCAATTTCTTGGTATTACTCACAGGTAGACTGCTGCTCCACCTTGTGTCTTGTAATAATCACATATATATCCCCCAAAAATTCTAATTCAACTGTGTGGAAACTGAAAATATGTAAATGGGAGACTGAGGCGTGATGCTCAATTTCAACACACATGTAGATTGCAGCCACACCATAGGTATTGCTGCAGTAATCATGTATATATGCTGCCTAATTAAATGGAAATTCTCCCGAAAAATTAAATTGCAACCGTGTGGAAACTGAAAATACATGCATGGTCCTCTTCACTCCGAGATATTCCACAATTAGCTGTGAGTGGTATTATTGCAAAGTGGAAGCATTTAGGAACCATAGCAACTCAGCCATGAAGTGACAGACCAAGGATGAGTGCTGAGGAGCATGGGGCACAACTATATTACCATGACTATATCTACATAAAAATACTCATGATATATATATATATATATATATATATATATATATATATATAGATAGATATTGTACTAGCGTGAAGCGTATCGAAGTCTCGATATTTTTTCGATACTTTGATACCCGTTTTGACACAACTAAGCTGCTGTCACACCTGTGACGTGTTAGAAGGTCTGAAAGACTCATTACAAATGAGTGATTTGACAGCCGATTCACTTTGTCTGTGTGATGCTGGACATGATCCTGTTCAGGTGTGGATCATGTGACCTTTACCTCTTCCTATTTAGTCTGACTTTACCCATCACGCCTTGCTCTGGATAGCTTCATTTGGTTTTGGAAGAGCTGGAGTGTGGTTCTTGTTGAAGTCCTGTTCATCCATCATCCTCAGAAGTTAAGTGTTCCGCTTGTTGTGTTTTGTATCCCCCGGTTGTTTACTAGGCCTCAGCGAGTCGCTAGTTCCTTCAACTTGGAAAGAACGGGTTGACTCTGCCCCGTCATTACCTTTAGGGCATCTGAGGGTCACCAGGATTTTCTAGGTTCCTGTGTATGGGCATCTCTACCATCGAGAGGTGCCCATACGGATAGGAGTTAGGGCCAGGAGCAGGGTTTTATAGGTGCTGACCCTTTTCCTTCCCTAGCGACGAGGTCTAGGGTCTTTCCCCTTCCTTCTTGTTGTCTGATTGGTGTTCTCCCCTACTACATCTGTGACAGCTGCACCATTACGCAGCATAGCATCAGTGTCTATCAAAGAACATGACGCGTACAAAGCGCAGCTCACACCGTATTCTCATACCCAGACGCACAGTGGAGAAGAAGGGAGAGCGTTCCTTCTCACTGTGATGCATCCGTCCACTGCCAACAATGATATAACAGAGTGGACTGATGTCAGGGAGGAAGGAGGTGCTGGATCCTGATAAGTACTTCTTACTGGTCACATGGTGATGATCATCAATGGTCCTTTAACTTATCAGCATCCAGGAAGATCTTGCTGCAGGTGGTTTCCTGTAGTTTTTAAAGGTATGTGCCTCCAGCTGTGTGCATGTATTAATGTGAAGCACATGGTCTTATTACTTTAGTACCTCCATGTGTCCCATATTAATAGTAACAGTGACCCAATCATATACCCCATATAATAGGCAAAATAGGGTTAATGATGGTGTCACTTACTATTAATATGAGGCACATGGAGGTTTACAAGGGAGGGGGCGGTTTCCAAGTTTCAGGCGTAAAAATTGGCAAATGAGACGGGCCTGCTGGTCAATGGGGAGAAGTCGTAGATTGCGGCACAAGTAGCAATCTGAGCCTGAAATACGCTTAGTATAGGTGTATTTCAGCTTCATAAATGACCCCCTAAAAATCACCCTCCTTTCCCAATTTTCCATATAAAAAAGATAAACAATAAAAAAAATAAACATACCAGGTATCGCCACGTACGAAAATGTCTGAACTATTAAAATATTTTAAAAATGTTGTCCGGTGAACGCTGTAATGGAAAAAAAAATAAAAACATGCCATTCGCCAGTTTTAGTCCCCCCAAAAAAAAAAATGTGATCAAAAAGTTGTATGTACCCCAAAAATGGTACAGTTTGTCTTGCAAAAAACAAGCCCTCATACAGCTCTGTAAAAAAAAAAAATGGCGTTGCAAAGAATTTTCTTTTTTCCAAAGGTTTTTTATTTTTTTTAAGTAAAAAATCTAAATGAAAACTATACAAGTTTATTATGACTGTAATGGTATAGAGCCGGCAACTTGAGGTTAATGTGTGGGTATTTTTTGTGACTTTTTTTTGGTAACAAATGGTATCGAGTATCGCAATACTTTTTCTTGGTATCGAAACCAAATCAAAATTTTGGTATATTATGACTATATGTTATGACTATAGAAGAAACTCAATATTACGTCTAACATAGTATCAATTCATTTACCAGTGGGATTGGTTATTTTTCCACTATATGTCAGTTGCAAGAACAACAAAAGGAGGATTGCAATTTTTTTGGCCTGAAAATCGTGGACATTTGATATTTATTTATTTTTACCTTTTTGCTGGCCAATTGGAGGGAGTGATTTATTTTTAGTTTTTTATGAGTATGTCATTACAGTAATTGTTTTTCTTGATACTCTCTAATTTAGGCCCCTTTCACACGGGCGTGATTTCCACGCGGGTGCAATGCGTGAGGTGAACGCATTGCACCCGCACTGAATCCGGACCCATTCATTTCTATGGGGCTGTGCACATGAGCGCTGATTTTCACGCATCACTTCTGCGTTGAGTGAAAATCGCAGCATGCTCCATATTCTGCTTTTTTCACGCAACGCAGGCCCCATAGAAGTGAATGGGGCTGCGGGAAAATCGCAAGCATCCGCAAGCAAGTGCGGATGCAGTGCGATTTTCCCGCATGGTAGCTAAGAGACGGGACCCTTTCTTTATTATTTTCCATTATAACATGGTTATAAGGGAAAATAACAGCATTCTCAATACAGAATGCTTAGTAAAATGTGGATTAAGGGGTTAAAAATAAAAAAACGTAACTTACCTTAGCCACTTGATCGCGTAGTTGCCGATCTCTTCTGTCTTCTTCAAGCATTCGCAGCCATCTAAAGGACATGTGGTGACGTCACATCACATGGTCCAATCACAAGGTCCATCACCATGGTGATGGACCATGTGATGAACCATGTGATGAGCTCAGTGACCTCATCACAGGTCCTTTAGACAACAGCTAATGAATGAAAAAGGATCGCAACTAGGCGATCAAGTGGCTAAGTTGAGTTAAGTTATTTATTTTTAACCCCTCCATCCACATTTTACTAAGCATTCTGTATTGAGAATGCTATTATTTTCCCTTATAACCATGTTATAAGGGAAAATAATAAAATCTACAGAATACTCAACCCGAAAGCGGACTTCAGTGATGAAGTCCGGGTTCGGGTCTGGATACCAAACATGCTGATTTTTCACATGAGCGCGCAAAACGCATTACAAAACTTTGCACACGTGCGGAAAAATCGCGCATTTTCCCGCAACGCACCCGCCTCTTATCCGGGCGTCAAACGTGACGCCCGTGTGAAAGAGGCCTTAGAGATTGAATGCAGATTTGAACCCTCATAGCATATAAACTATTGCCAACCTGCGACTGTGAGGCTGCAAACCAACATACAGGGTCAAGGTTCAGCCCACTATGATATAGTTATATGCATGGACAACAGTTTATAATTATTTTTATTTTTGCTTCTATTTTTATTAGTATTCCATTTTTATTTTTATTCTTTTCATAAGTATTTTTGATAATAAAAATATGTTTATTTTTATATAAATACGCATCTGATTATTCTATGCAACACCAGATAGAGTGCCCTCTGACATATATCTTCTATTCCCCTTACGTCCTACCAGCAGCACAGATGGGGTTAATTCCCCCCGTGAGCTGGTAGGACTGGCGGAATTTTAATGAGCCCTAACAATCAATCAAAATTGACCCCCCCTTAAAAGGGGGGCCATCCCCTTAACCCCCTGTGTTTTTTTCAGTCCTTCCGGACTGGTGGGCTGGCGGACTAGCCCTCTTGGGCTTCTGATAAGTATTTTTTCTCTGCACATTTGAGCGCTGCCGCGGTCCGCTTCCCCCTCCTCCTCTCTCTCTCTGTGCGGCTTCGGCCGGCGGCTGCAGGGCCGGCGCCGCTGCAGTGGATCGACGTCGTCCCCATGCGCCGGCTGGCTTGTCTGTTCTCTCTTTTTTCTTTGAAAAAAAAAGAGAGAAAAGAAAAGGGAGAGGAATGGAGAGAAAAGTTTCCCTGTGAGGGGAAGTTTTTTTGGGGTTTATATATATATTATATATATTTTTAGTTAGAGTTGAAAGGTGGCTCTGTCACGCCTCCTGGGTGGAGCTTCCTGAATATAAGCTCCACTCTGACTGTCAGTCTTTCTCTGGCAGCGTTTCTCTGCAGATTAGCTCCAGAGTCCTCAGCGTTCTTAGTGCTCCTGAGTATCACTTCAAAGAAGCGTTATTTTTTTCTGACAATTGTATCCTGCATTTCGGTGGGCTTATGCTGAATCCGCAGTGGAGTGTTGTTAATAACCCCTTTTTTCTGAGTTATTTCCTTCTGTTTTTCAGATGGCGTCTCCACGTGAAGGCGATCAGCCCCGCAAGGCGGGCACCAAAAGACGTCACTTGGCCTGCTTTGATTGTGACACCCCCCTGGAGGACGCGTATCCTTACTCCAGGTGTGAGTCCTGCAGGCGTTCCCAGGAGACCGTGGATCCCACTGTGCAGGACATGTACTACTGGGTTAAAACCTATGTAGACGACTCCATTAAAGGAGTAGTCAACCTCCTTGATGAGAGGCTTCCAGGCGCTAAGGCACCTACGCCCGTCCCTATGGAGGTGACGACCCATGGAGAGAGGCCGGTTGCAATTTCTTTGGATTCCTCTTCGGACGAAGAGGATACCTCGTCATGTTTTTTCCCTCCGGAGAAGACACAGAAATTGCTAAAGTCCATCAGGTCGGGGGACCATGATGTTGACCCGGTGGAGCCTTCCGATCCCGCTACCAGGGCACAGCGTGTCTTTAGAGCGGACAACTCCCTCCTAGCCATGATGCAATTGGAGTGGAAAAAACCGGAGAAGGCTCCGGTCCTAACCAAGAGATTCAAGACCATGTTTCCGATGGCTAAACCTTTGATGGAGTCGTGGGGCTCTGTTCCAAAGGTGGACATGGCAATTGCGAAGTTGTCGAAGCGCACTTTGGTTTCAGCGGATGATGGCTCTAATCTCCAGGACCCCCTCGATAGGAGGGCTGAAAGCACCCTCAGGCGTAGCTACTCCGCGGTGGCGGCCTCAGCCTCTACCGCTATTGCCGCAGCTGAAGTGTCGTCATTTCTTCGCTCCAGTCTAAACAGCATCCAGAGATGATATATTGGCGTCTTTCAAGACTGCCAATCTCGCCATTGACTTCCTTTGCGATACGGCACAGGTGCAGCTTAAGTTGGCAGCAAAATCTATGGCCCTAGTTTCAGCCGCACGTAGGCCACTATGGCTTAAACCCTGGATCGCGGATAACGCATCCAAGTATAATCTGTGCTCTCTCCCCTTTGAGCCTGGCCGTCTCTTTGGGTCGGAATTAGACAGGCTCATGGAGGGACTTTCTGACAAAAAAGGCAAGTCCCTTCCCCAGCAGCCCTTTCGTGGGAAAGGCAGGCAAGATCGCTCAGGGAAGTCGGGGACCAGACCTAGATCCTGGGGGCTCAGCGGAGGGATCCGAAGCGCCCCCGCAGAGGTGGCAAGGAGGGCAAGCCCTCCTGACTATGGGCCTCATCCAGGCTCTCGGTTGACCCCCGCTGCCTCTGCCGTTACCCCTCTAGATTTTCCCTTTCCCCGGCCGGAGATTCCGGTGGGGGGACGTCTGTCCCAGTTCAAGAAGGCCTGGCATCAGTTAATTCCAGACCCCTGGGTTTTAAGCGTTGTCACCCACGGCTATCAAATAGACCTCTCCTCTCCCCCCCCCAGAAAGGTTTCTGATAACCAAACGTCTTCAACCTCAAAGACAACAAATCCTAGAGGCTTACGTCCAGGAGTATATTTCCAAAGGGGCCCTGGAGGAGGTTCCGGCGGGGGAGCGGGGCTTAGGAATCTATTCCCCAGTTTTTCTGGTCCCCAAAAAAACCGGAGATCTCCGGATGATTATCGATCTGAGATTTTTCAATCGATACATAAGAAAGTTAAGGTTTCGCAACCGTGGAAACCGTGAGGTCAGTCTCCCATATTCTCAGACCCGGCAATGTGATGGCGACCTTAGATCTGAAGGACGCCTATCTTCACATTCCAATCCACCACTCTTCCCGCAAATATCTCAGAATTGCGGTCAGAATGTCAGGATCCCTCAGGCATTTTCAGTTCTCTGCTCTTCCTTTTGGCATCTCTTCGGCCCCCATTACCTTCACAAAGGTGGTGGTGGCGGCCTTGAGACTTCAGGGACTGACCATTATTCCTTACCTGGACGACTGGCTGTTACTAGCCTCCTCGGTTCCAGTGCTTACCCAACATCTTCATATAGCCATTTCCTTCCTGCTCCGCCTCGGGTGGATGATCAACTGGCCGAAGTCCAATGTGAGCCCTTCAACTTCCATCGTTTTTCTGGGCTTCATAGTAGACTCCATGGAGATGTCTCTCCGGTTGACGCCAGAGAGGGAAATACGGATACAGGACTTAGCAAGATTCCTGTTTATTCCTCGACGTGTCTCGATCAGCACTCTAATGAGGATGTTGGGGCTCATGTCAGCAGCCGCGGACGCGGTTCCTTGGGCATTGTGGCACCTCCGGCCCTTACAGGCGGAGGTTCTAGCCAAATGGGACGGCACCCCTGCGGGCCTAGACTCCCTGTGCTCCCTGTCTTGTCAAACTCGTGCCTCTCTAAGGTGGTGGTTTCACCTTCCTGCAGGCAGGTCTATATTGACCACGGACGCCTCCCAGGTAGGCTGGGGTGCCCATTTACAAGACCTACCGGTCCAAGGATCTTGGTCTCCTCAGGAGCGGCTACTCTCCTCCAATCTCCGCGAGATTCGAGCCATCCGGCTAGCCCTCCTCCACTTCGCCCCGTGGATTCGAGGCAAAGCAGTGAAGATACAGTCAGACAACATGACCGCAGTGATGTACATAAACAAGCAGGGAGGCACGAGATCACTCCCCCTCCTCGCGGAGATAGGGGTAATTCTCCGGTGGGCAGAAGCAAATCTTTCCCATCTCTCTGCCATTCATATTCGAGGGTCCCTCAACATGATAGCGGACCGTCTAAGCCGAGGCCTTCCGACGATGGAATGGGCCTTACGTCCGGAGATCTTCAGGCAGATAGTATCCAGATGGGGTTTGCCAGATGTGGATCTGATGGCAACGAGATTCAACGCCAAGGTACAGACATTCTGTTCCCTCTATCGAGAGGACAACCCTCTGGCGATAGATGCTCTGTCGATACCGTGGAGGTTCAGGCTGGCGTACATCTTCCCTCCTTTTTCCATGATACCGAGGGTATTGATGAAAATCCGTCAGGATCAGGCTTCGGTGATAGCCATCATCCCGTTTTGGCCAAGGAGATCCTGGTTTACCCAACTCATGCAGATGAGTCAGGGACAATACTGGAGGCTCCCCCCAGAGCAGACCCTGGTGTCGTGGGACACACATCTCTGCCTAGATCTGCATCAGTTCAGCCTGACAGCCTGGAGGTTGATCAGTCCCTTCCCGGAGTAGAAGGGCTCTCTGAGTCGGTCCTGAGAACCTTATCTCATTCCAGAGCGGAATCTACAAATAAGGCCTATGCAAGGATCATGAAGATTTTTTCGGCCTGGTGCACTACTAAACAGGTGGCGTATGCAGATCCGCCCCTTTCATCACTTCTTCAATTCCTTCAAGACGGACTAGACAAGGGCCTTGCCCCTTCTACCCTTAAAGTTCAAGTTACAGCCATCTCAGCATGTCTTAACAAACCTTTTGCTCGGGACCCACTCATCAAGCGCTTCCTTAAAGGAGCCGAAAGATTAAAGTCTACAGTGCTCAAACCCATTCCTCAATGGGATTTATCAGCAGTTCTAAGGGGGTTGTCATCTCACCCCTTTGAACCCTTGGAAGAAGTGGACTTTCGTTTTCTTACTTGGAAGACGGTGTTTTTGTTGGCCAAGAGGGTTTCGGAGCTCCAGGCGTTCTCCGCTCACCCCCCATACACATCCTTTTTTCAGGACCGTGTTCTTCTTAGATATTTGCCATATTTTAGGCCTAAGGTTCCTTCCTTCCAAAATATTAATCAAGTTATATCCTTGCCAGTGTTATTTTCTTCTTCTTCCACTTCTTCTCCAGTTCGGCATTCGCTGGACATTTCGAGATACCTCCAAGTCTATGTGGATAGATCTAAGGAGTTCAGGATAGATGAAAACCTTTTCATCTTATTTGCCGGTAAGTTAAAAGGCCGTAAGGCGTCTACACCTACGATTAGCCGCTGGATTAAAGAGGCCATCAGGGAATCGTTTATATCCCTAGATCTTGACCCTCCAAGTTTTGTTAAGGCTCATTCCACTCGGGCCGTGGCGACATCTTTTGCTGAGAGATGTTCCATTCCCTTGGAGGTAATTTGTAGGTCAGCCTCTTGGAGCTCAGAGTCTACCTTTATTTCTCATTATAGGGTGGATTTTAGAGTATCCGAATTCATGGCCTTTGGGCAGACTATTTTAAGTGCTGCTAGGCAGGAAGACCCTCCCTAGGGTTTTTTTTCTTGCTATTTCCCCATCTGTACTGCTGGTAGGACGTAAGGGGAATCGTTAATTTCTAACGATAATTTGTTTCCCTTAGT
This sequence comes from Bufotes viridis, assembly GCA_033119425.1. NCBI lineage: Eukaryota > Metazoa > Chordata > Amphibia > Anura > Bufonidae > Bufotes > Bufotes viridis. The sequence goes on along the minus strand of CM065592.1, from coordinate 389,683,162 downwards.
CCTAACAGCAGCACACAAATATCCCTCCCTATTGTACTATCTTGTTACGAACACAGGAGGTTAAGGGGATGGCCCCTCTTTTAAGGGGGGTCAATTTTGATTGATTGATAGGGCTCATTAAAATTCCGCCAGTCCTACCATCTCACGGGGGGGAATTAACCCCATCTGTGCTGCTGTTAGGACTAAGGGAAACAAATTATCGTTAGAAATTAACGATTTCTGCTTAACCGACGGTGGGTGTGTCATGAAGTGTGCACCTAGACCATAATTTTAGGCTGGTTGAGCCACTGTGACCTAGATAGATTCATCCGTGTTCATCCATAGTGTGGCAGGTGGGGCCAGCTCTGTGACTCATTACACTGCAGAGCAGTTTAGGTTTGTTTAGAAACAAAGCTAATTAGTGAAGCTGTCATGTTCTAACGAGGAACCAGCCATCACTAGAACATATCAGGGGCAAACACACAAGCACATGCGGCAAGCAGAGACAAGACAAGACAGTAAGCTGGAAACTGGATTAGCAGGTAACCGAACAGTGGAAAAAAATATCCCTGGACCAAGTGCACCGGTTTTACTTGGGGCCAAATCCAGAGGGCAGAGACACAGTAAGCCCTGTTCTTTACAGAGCCCCAGATGGTGGGGGTGACCTTAGCTGAGGCTCACTGGTTGCACCTCCAGGATGGTCCCGGTGCACTTGGCCACTTACCTGCAGAGTCTGCTGGAGAAGCACCAGCAGTCCAAACAAACAAGGACTGGAAACCGAGCATGCTACTGGAACCCAAACAACTGCACAGGACCAATAAGGGTTTCACACTTGCGTTGGTACGGATCCGTCTGTTTATTTGCACAGACGGATCCGCACATATAATGCAAACGTTTGTATCCATTCAGAACGGATCCGCTTGTCATTTTTCTTTAAAACTAATCCGTTTTGAATTACATTGAAAGTCAATAGGGAACGGATCCGTTTTCAAATGCACCATATTGTGTCATTGAAAACGGAACCAGGCCCATTGACTTACATCGTAATTCAAAACTGATCCGTTAGTCTCCGCCTCTTCAGACGGACACCAAAATACAGCAAGCTGCGTTTTGGTGTCCGCCTCCAAAACAGAATAGAAGCGGAATGGAGCCGGACTGATGCATTCTGAATGGATCCTTATCCATTCAGAATGCATTGGGGCTGAACTGATCCGTTTTGGACCGTTTGTGAGAGCCCTGAAATGGATCTCACAAACAGAATCCAAAACGCTAGTGTGAAAGTACCCTAAGACAGGACAAACAGGAACCAGTACACAAGCAGCTGCCTGGACCCCATGTAGAACGACACATGGCGGTCACAGGCAGAGCTGCACACAGACCCAATGTCCTCGCTCCGGAGAACCCAGGAGCCCTCTCATAAAGGCAAAGACAAAACAAGCAGATGCCAGTTCCCCATGCAAAGTTAGTCCATGGGCAAACAGCGAGGGCAACACAGACAGGGAAATGTCTGGACTCCATGCAGGACGATACATAGCAGTCACAGACCAGACACGGAACCATGGACAAGACATGGCACAGACATGCAAATGTAAGGACTCAATGCAAGAGGACACATGGCAGTCAATGACCAGACACAGAACCAGACTAACAAGACATAGAAGCAGGCTAGGTGATCTCGATGACATAGCATGTGGCCACACAAACAGGGCAGATGGAATCACCCAGGTGAGGCGCATAGCTCCTGCACCCAGCAAGGCTATACCCACAGGTATATTAAGAGCACCTAGTGATCACACCCAAGCCAAGACAATTAACCCCATAAAAACCTAACAGGGAGGGGAGCCTGCATAAACAGAGAAGTGAACACACAGGCTGCAGTTACTGAACGTTGCCCCTGGCAATCAGCATATACAGAATCCACTGCAGCCAGAACGCCGGAGCACAAACAACCCGTGTCACAGTGACCACACTGTAACACTTACCAGAACCGAGACAACAGGGAGGGGAGCCAGCATACACTAGGCTGCCGCAACTACACGTAGGTGGTAGCAACCAGCCTACACAGAAACCACTGCAGCCAGTACGCCTGAGAGCTACTAAAGCGAGCAACACGGCAACCCGTGTCCCAGTGAACTACACTGACAGCAGGAATGTTAGATGTTAACATTCCTGTTTGCTTCTAAGCTGCTCTGGTGCCCAGAAAAGGTAAAGGACAGACATGAAAAACAGGCATTGGGGGCATAAAGAAAGTGGCATTGTAAGGGGTGCTATGAGTACCTAAAAATAGATTTTGGGATTGGGCAACATCTTTAATGCCTGGGGATGGAAATTGGATGTTATTAAAGCTTCTGTAGGTTTCCCAATACTTGTGTCCATTTGGAATATATATGAAATCATTTTTCCATGTCAAAGTTGTTCATAGCCTTTAGAGTTTTTTCCACTACAGAGGTTATAAAATATATTAATAAACTGGGGTCTGACTGCTGAGATCCATACTGATCCAGAGAACAGACTCTTGGTAGAAGTTGGGCCGGGCCTAAATGTTGACCTTTGTTGCTGTTCAAATACGTTTATTGAAAAGATCCAAAAAGAAGGACATTATTATAACAATGTCAAAGTGTATCAAGGTACGGTCATGGTACAACATTATATATATTCTAAATTTTCAGAATATAATAGAATATACAAAACATATATGAGAAATACTCATAATTAGCATATGAAAATATAAGACCATACACTTCGGTGGGGGGGGACAAAGGGGGAAGGGAAGAGGGGAAAGGCAGTTCCTGGCACATTTTGTCTGCCAAAAAACAAACAAAAAAAAAAACTAAGAGATGATAGGGCAAAAAGTCTTACATTTGAACATCGGCCAGAGCTAATCAATAGTGAAAGGCTTGTGATGAACCCTAAATAGAATTCAAGGGGTCCAAAGCTGTAATTTCCTCCATTCTACGAATCAGCTCGAGTGCGTCTAACCATTCTCTAAGGGGTGGTGTATGGGAGGACTTCCAATATCCAGGTACAACCAGGCGAGCGGCCTGTAGAAAAAAAAAACACAGGAGGCCCTTTTTCAGGGTAGAGATGGATCCTGGGAAAATAGAAAGAACAGCTTCCTTAAGGGTCCATTGCAGAGCACTTCCACTCATCTGGTTGTACATATTATTCAAAGCCCTCCAGAAGGGTGCAACATGAACACACTAAAAACGTAAAAACAAAGGTGCAATGGCACACTGCAGCTAGAGCTCCGTCCTGCCACTATGCTGGATGTTAGATGAGGCATTAGTTTATATTTTGGCCAAATTATGTAAGCCACACACCACTTCACGGTTGCCTCTCGAGTGGTCCCTAACATTAATTCTTACCTTTTATGGGCCATATCAGCCACACAAAACCCAGGGAGTGCAGGTGCAGCATGCATGCCAGATACACTCTGCTTATAACCCCGTCTGGTGCCATACAGCGTTCATCAGATCAAGGGATGCAAATACCAACATGCATGCTGAGCCCACTAGTACTTCTCCTGGAACGAAATGGCTTCTGGTAGGTATCTCCATTTTTTTTCCTTTGTAGCATATATGGGAGGCGTGGTGACCTCCATGCAGTCATGCACACCTGACAAGTGAATCCGTAGGCTGGTTTTAAACTCAGTATAAAACTGAGTCTGCTTTATTGAACTTACCAGAAGCCATTTGGTTCCAGGAGAAGTACTAGTGAATGTCTTCCATTTAGTATGTGAACGTTTTTTGCTGCGGATTTGTCTCTGTCCAAAAATCCGGAAGAAATGCCGTAACGCCGTATCCGGAATTAATGCCCATTGAAGTGCATAATCCGGATCCAGAATTAAGCTAAACGTCGTTTCGGCGCATCGCCGGATCCGGCGTTAGGCTCTGCGCATGGGCAGCAGCACTTCCGATTGGGGCCCCAGTGTAAGCTGGGGCTCCGATCGGTTACCATCGCAGCCAGGACGCTACTGAAGACCTGGCTGCCATGGTAAGTACTCCGCAGCAGTGTACTTACCTGTGCTGCGGCCTCCGGGCGCTCTTTCATGACGTCACAGGTGCGGGCGGCGCATTAATCAATGCGCCGCAGGGACCTGTGACGTCATGAAGGAGCGCCCGGCGGCCGCAGCGTAGGTAAGTAGCGTCCTGTCTGCCATGGTTACCTGAAAGCATATTGAAGACTGATCAGTCTTCAAATGATTTCAGGCGACTTGCGTTCTGACGGATCCGGCGGGCCGGAAGTGCCTGCCGGATCCTCAGAACGCAAGTGTGAAAGAGGCCTAAGGTGTATAGTGGTTTCCATTTCCGATTGCTGGTGAATAACAGAAAGCAGAAATGCATGAATCTTACCTTCACTCCAAACTGATTCATTTCTAGACGGAGGCAATCGCTGAATTTCTCCAACCCAGCTTTAGTCATTGAATAAATTCCATTTAAGGCAGTTGCGTATGCATTCATGCTTGACATAAACACCATACGCCCTATAATTAATGTAACAAAAAAAATAAGAATTCTGAAATAGGAGAACAAGTGCACTAAGGTTGGGATGCAAGTATGATAAAGTGTCTTTGTGCCATTTTTTATTTTACCATTAATTGCAGTTGGCGTACGCTGTCAAACAGATTTTTGAAGCTGAAATATGTTGCATGTGGTTAATCAACTATTCAAATTCTTGAGACAAAAAAAGTTGGCCATGATAAAACCTGCAATAACAGGTGACTAGAAGGTTTATCAATATGACCCAAGTGTAACAGTTAGATTGACATTTTTACATAGGTCGGAAAAACACACAAGTGCATCAAGCTCAACCTTTCTCAGATCAGTTATACAACATTAATTGTTAAATGGGTTATACCATTATTAATGTAAAAAAAAATAATAATCTGACATTTAGTACAGGGAGCAGAGATCTCCACATTCATTGCTCTACTAGATTTATATCAAGCTGACAGTTCAAGGGGAGTGCAATGAATGGACCGGCACTCCACAATCTTTATGTAGAAAGTTTCTTTATTCGTCACCCATATGTGACACGCGTTTCGGCACAAGCATGTGCCTTTGTCAAACAATGAGTGATAGTTGCTCTATCACTCATTGCAACTATCACTCATTGTTTGACAAAGGCACATGCTTGTGCCGAAACGCGCGTCACATATGGGTGACGAATAAAGAAACTTTCTACATAAAGATTGCGGAGTGCCGATCCATTCATTGCATATATTGGGCCCTGACCTGCTGACCGTGCACCCGGACCTCGATTAATGCACAGTGCCATCCATTTCTTTTAAATAGTTCAAGGGGAGTGTCTTTTTGGGGGGGCAAAAAATAATTTTTTTCAAACTTTTTTTCACCAGGACCCACCAGTAAAATTTATTTTGGGGGCTCACCGTACAGATACATTCAAATATTACCTGCTCATACAGCAATAAGATGCTACCAGATGACTGAATATGGGGGTCCCACTAGAAGAGGACACTGGTGGCTTTCCTCTATACCTAGAAGTAATCTCAGCTCTGACCGTGTCTATACTTGGGGAGTTTCTTTAATAATCTATCAGGTTTTTTATATAAACACAGGCTGGTGGAGGTGCTGTATATTGAATATATGTATGTAGTGCAGTAAGTCTACTATGTTATGTGCCACTTGTGCAGGGGGTGGGAGACTAGGGGACCCTGCTCAGGGGCCCTCCGGGGGATTCCCCTGTACCCCTGTGGGCCAGTCCGAGCCTGGACCCTATCTCTGAACTACCAACAGATCATAAACACTTATTTAAGCCATATTCTTACCAGTAAGATAGGAACTGAGCTATAATCGGTCCTTATGAGCTCTCAGAAGTTCAGAGATAAGATCTACACATGAGCCATCAGTTCCCTGGTGGGACACAGTGTAAACACAGAGACTGTTAATATAGAGAATAAAGACCACCTGAAATTTTTTTATTTTTTTTAACTTTTTACTCAATAACTTTAGCCCCCTTAGGGGGCTATATCTTGCGACTGTCTGCTCGCTTGTCCCATAAACCATAATAGAGAACTATTATAATCTATGAGATTTTCATTGCCTGCCTGCAAATCTGTTCCTCTTGCACAGCTTTACAGGCAGTTTACCATAACAGGCCTGGGAACTTTCAACAGGCCTCAGGCCATCATGTTAACTGATCGGAGACCGGCAAAAGCACTGTGCGGACTCTGATAGGAAGGTGCCCCCTCCCTCTGCCTAACCTCACAGGTGCTGCAAACAGTATTGGCTGTGGCGTTTGATGGGTTAAATGACCGGTTTTAGTGTGATTGCACAGCTGAACCCGCAATCAGCCCGCTTCATACAAGAGATTGTGCATAATGCTATACATATACGGCATTATCGGGCTAAAAAAAGGTCATCAATATCAGATTAGCAGGGGTCCAACATCCAGAACCCCTGCTGATCAGCTGTTTGAGGAGGCTGCTGCACTTTGGTGAGTGCTGCAGCCTTATCGCAGGTTACCAAACACAGTACCGTCCATTGTGTAGCGGCTATGCTTGGTATTTCAGCTCAGGCCTGTTTTATTTAATCAGGCTGATCTCATAGGCACTCTGTCAGTGTAAAAGCTGACAGGAAGTGCATTAAAATACACAATGTATTGTAATGGATTGCAGAGGGGATCAGACCCCTAATAGTTGAAGTCCCACAGTGGGACAAATATAAAAAGTTTAAAAAAGTGTTTTTCAAAATAAAAAATAAGTCAAGTAAAAAAATGCCCCTTTCCCATAATAAAGATATATAAAAGTGTAAAAAATAGAAAACAAAAAAATAGCCATATTAGTTATCGCTGCATCCATAACGACATGTTGTAAAAAAAAAAATGAAAATAAAAACTATGCCAAAACAGCCATTTTTTGGTTACCTTGCCCGAAAAACTAATATTGAACGCTTAAAAAAAAAAAAAAAAAAAAAAAAAAAAATCACATGTACCAATAAAAACGTTAACACTACCTGCAAAAAATGAGCTCCTACACAGGACGATCGCAGAAAAATAAAAAAATAATGGCTTTCAGAAAATGGAGATGCAAAAAAATGATTTTTTTTTTCAAAAATGCTTTTATTTTGTAAAACTGAAATAAATTTAAAAAAGTAGACATATTAGGTATCGCTGCATTCATAACGACTGTCTCTATAAAAGAATATCACATGATCAGCCCCTTAAAATAAAAAAATATAGCTTTCAGAAAATGGAGACACGAAAATATGATTTTTTTTTCAAAAATGCTTCATTATGTAAAACTGAACAAAAATAAATAAAAATACACATATTTAGGGTCATATCTGTAGCGACCTGCTCTATAAAAATAACAACATGATCTATCCTGTCAGGTGAACGCTGTAAAAAACTAAAAATTAAACCGTGCCACAACAGCCATTTTTGGTTACTTTGCCTCACAAAAAGCATAATATTGATACCCCAAAATAGTACAATTAAAACTATCACCTTATCACCCTAAATTGATTACTTTTTGGGAGTTTCTTCTGTAGGGGTGCATCAGGGGGTCTTCAAATACAACATGGCAAGTTAAAATTATCGTAGTAAAATCTGCCCTCCAAAAATGCTCTTTCATTTCTGAGCCCTGCATTGTGCCCATACAGCAGTTTACGATCACAAATGGGGTGTTTCTGTAAACTGCAGAATCAGGGTATAAAATATTGGGTTTTGTTTGCCGTGTTCCAGGAAAAATGGATTGAAATGGAAAATCTGCAAAAATTGAATGGGTCCGCAATCTGGAAGGTCGGTGCAGAACGGAGTGCTTCCGTGGGGTGTCTGTCTGTGCCTCCGCATTGCAAAAAACAAGATTTATTTTTCCGTGGAGCAGACAGATCACAGACTCATTCAAGTTAAATGGCTCTGGATCTGTTGTGACAGCCGCACGGATGGTGCTCGTGCATTGGGGACCGCAAATTGCGGCCCCCCAGTGCATGGAACGGCCAAACAACAGCCATGTGAATGAACCCTTAAAAGCAGAGAAATTCAAATTTACATTTTTTTCAAAATTTCCTGTAAATGTTGGATTTTATTTAGTAAATAAAGGTAAAACATTGTCTCAGATTTATCACTAACATAAAATACAATGTATCACGAGAAAACAATCTCAGAATTACTTGGATAAGTAAAAGCACTCCAGAGTTATTACCACATAAAGTGACACATGTAAGGCTACTTTCACTTATGAGTATTTGCTGTCCGGTTTTGAGATCCAGAATGGGGATGGCACTTATGGGAGGGACATTATTCTGGGCAGCAGAGCGCACGGCGTCCTCGGTTGCTATGACGCCGTGTGCTCCCTCCTGCCCCCGGAATACAACGATACACTATTATAGATCATAAGAGTGTATCGCTGTATTCCAGCAGCAGGAGGGAGAGCAGAGCGTCATAGCAACCGAGGACGCCGTGCACTCCAGCGAGTAGAAAGTCTAAGTGCCATCCACAGCCTCCCCCCCCAAGTGCCTCCACACTGCCACACTGGAGCGCACGGCGTCCTAGGTTGCTATTACACCGTGCGCTCCAGCGAGTAGAAAGTCGCCGTGCGCTCCCTCCTGCTGCTGGAATACAGCGATACACTATTATAGATCATAGGAGTGTATCGCTGTATTCCAGCAGCAGGAGGGAGCGCACAGCGTCATAGCAATCGAGGACGCCGTGCGCTCAAATTTCTGTAATTTTGGACAATCAATCTGGGTTTTAAGTATCCTACACAATATTGTGTCATCAGCAAAAACTGACAATTTACTCTCAATCCGGTCCACAAGATCACTGATACAGAAATAAAAAGATTACTCATTTTATAAAAAAAAAAAAATATGTGATCTTGTAAAGTTTGTTCTTTCACACAATTAATTTCATTTATTAGAGAATGGTGGAACTATCAAATTTCAAATCACTTCTTTAAACCCCTTCTACCCCGGAGGTTTTTGAATTAGCATTTTCGTTTTGCGCTACCCGCCCTCCCAGGGCCATAACTTTTTTATTTTTCCGTTTACATCGCTGCATGAGGACTTATTTTTGGCAGGACAAGTTGTACTTTCCAACTCCACCATTTTATATTGCATAGAATGCAGTGGGAAAAGAATTCCAAAGGTGGTGGAACTGGAAAAAAAAAAACGCAATTTTGCCACAGTTTTACAGGGGTGTTTTTATGGGCTTTTTTTCTACAACACTCATTATGCAGTAAAGCTGACTTGTGATCTTCGATCCCCAGGTCCGTATGAATCTGGTGATACCATACATGTATAGTTTTCCTTGCGTTTTGATACTGAAAAAAAATAAAAAGCTTAAAAAATGTTTGCCGCCTGAGCCGTACAGCGCGGGACACAGGCCGGAAGAGGCCTGCATCGCATCTCTGCCATGGAGGTAAGTGTTTTTGTTTTTTTTCAATATAATGGACTATCTGTTACTGGCACATTGGGGGGGGGGGTTTAAGAGGCACATGTAACTGGCACATGGGGGTGGAGGGGGTTAAAGAGGCACATGTAACTGGCACATGGGGGTGGAGGGGGTTAAAGAGGCACTTGTAACTGGCACATGGGGGTGGAGGGGGTTAAAGAGGCACTTGTAACTGGCACATGGGGGTGGAGGGGGTTAAAGCGGCACTTGTGACTGGCACATGGTCCGCAATACACAGGCACCGAAATTGCGGTCCCCAATGCACGGAACAGCCACAGGACGGCCGAATTCATGAGCCCTTAGAAGTATGAGTGAATTTCTTAAAATGTTATTGGGTTTCATTTGAGTCCAAAAAAAAGACTCAACCTCAATCAGCGAAGGTCTCTGAGTGCCTGGAAAACAGTGTCCCACTCTCTCTCTTTAAACAGAATTCTTGAATTTTAGAATCGTTTATCTCTACTTCAGGTTCATAAAAAAATGCTTATTACTATATATAATTTTATTTACATTGTACAAATCTCACCTTTGGTTTTTCTGACGAGTGGAGCAAAAGCCAGGGTGGTCCTTATGCTTCCCAAAAGGTTGACATCAAGGACTTTCTGGTATTTCTCTATTGTTAGCCATTCCACCATTCCCCACATGGATATACCAGCATTGTTCACAAGTCCCCACAGCCCTGGAAGAAAGAAAGTAAAAAATCAGCCTGGAATCCAAGTGGAAAAGTATAAATTGCAGTACAATTGAATTGAAAAGTGGCGTTCTAGAGGGGTGGTCTAATGATAAAAAAAAAAACCATGTATAATATATACATCAAGGACTCAGAAGAAATCTGTTCTACATAAGAGGTGGTCTGTTGGAGAAGTTTGACTGTAGTTTCTCGGCTGTACTCACGACAACCATGGTATGTTACATCTGGCTTGGAACACGCCATAGAAATCTTTAGGAACAAAGACCTAGCCAATCACTGATATGGGTTGTCAACAGGGTCTACAGACAACAGGTACCAACTATCCCAGACCGCTAAATGTTTATCCACTGCTTATTGGCGGTAACCCGTAAATCACATGGCATTAACAATGCGGTGATGACCGCGTAGACCCCCTGCACAGCCGCCTACCCTCAAACGTGTCACAGCCACACCATGTGGCCATACATTTGGGATATATTTGCATCTTGGGATTTTGTCACGTTTTTTAAGCCAAAACTTAGGGCCACAAGTATAAAGCAGTTTTATTTGAAGCAGATTTTTATGCAGATTTGGCAGCCTTTCCACAAATAGTCCGCATCAAATTCTGCACATTACATGTTGATTTGCTCCAGATTTCACTCTTTGTATTGCCAAAAGTAAAATCCAGATGAATTTGCTAGTGGAAAATATTTGCACCATGTACATATAAAGTGCAAAGATGTAATTTCTGATCATTTGGATTCCATTTTCCATGTTAGAGGCATCATCATGACCTGTGAATGAACTGTAGATGTGTTGGGAATTAGGCTAGGTTCACATCGCTGTTTCATTTTCCGTTCTTATGCAAAATTTGCATAACGGATGCTCAGGATCCGTTTTTTTTACAGGATCCATTTTTTTTTCGGATCAGAAGAACAGAAAATGTAACAGTGACGTGAACCTGGCCTTACTTGTGCAAGAGAGTTGGGCTTTGTTTGCATATTTTGTCAAGGTTGTTTTGAGATCCTGAATCATTGCGAATCTGGTGGTAATCGACCGCTTCAAGGTCTGGGAAGATAGCAGATAAATACTTACACAGCGCACGCACTGGCTGCATTCCAATGAAGCTCTTTCTTTAAACAGTATAAAAGTTGGAACTTTTCAGGGAGTAGTCAGAAGCTCACCTACGAGGGGACGCCTTGTGTAGGAACATCTACCTGATTACGATTGCCTTAATAAAATATAATTATATTTTTATAATAAATACGGTATACTGGTGTGTATAGTCTCTCTTCAAAGAGTATCTGAACCCAAAGTTGGAAAAACTCAGTAAAAGTGCTCATGCACACGGCCGTTGGTCCCCAATGCACCTTCAACATCAGTGCGGATTCTGCAGACGGATCCAGACCCATTCAACTTAAATGGGTTTGTGATCCGCCCGCACCGCAAAAGAAAATAGAACAAGAACCCCCACGGAAGCACTCCGTAGTGCTTCCATGGGGTTCCGCACTGGACCTTCCAGATTGCGGACCCATTCAAGTGAATAGGTCCACATCTGTTTTTTTTTTTTTTCTCTCAAATCTTTATTTAAGGCTTTATACCAATACAGCATTGGAACAACACAAATAAAACATAAAATTAAAAATAAAAGAACACATGTTCGGTATACAGTGCGCACATCAAGTATGCAAGTATATAGCAAAAAAAAAAAATGGAAAGAAATGATGAGAGTCATCTGAATCAAGTATTGCACGGAGCTATCAGGGAATATCAAAGACAAAGTGGCTCTAGCGTCCCACAGAATAAAAAGGCATCCACCTTCAATTACGATGTTAGTATAGAGTTCCCTGAAGTAGATCACACCAGGAGTATGCCAAAGATGGCAAGCCTGCTAGTCTATCCTAGTTACGAGGTTACCTCTAGTGTTATACCATTCTATCCACGGACCCCATGCCAACAAGAGAGAGTCGTGGGATAAAGACTCCCAACTAGATAATTCCTCCAATTGGAAAATCTCTTGCACTTTGCTGACCCATTCGTCCACTGTGGGGACAGTCGTGGAAAGCCAGTATTTGGGAATTAACAATTTAGCAGCAGCAACGAGGGATGCTAACATGGAGTGCTTACGCAATGCAAAATTAATGTCGGGTAAGTTAAGCATTACTACAGAAGGTGTGAGCGGGGCAGAAATCCGACAGATATCCTGAATTTGTTGAGAGATATTGGCCCAAAAGGAGGAGATTAAAGGGCATTCCCACCATATATGATAGAGCGTGCCTTTCCCGTCAGTACATCTCCAACACTTCTCTGAATGGCTGGGGTCCATGGCATGTAGCTTAGTTGGTGTGTTATACCACCTCGTGACAACTTTGTAGGCATTCTCCTGAATGCGAATACATATAGGTCCACATCTGTGATGCAGGGTTCAAACGGCCGGTGCCTGTTTATTGCGGACCTGCTGTTTGCGGGCCGCAATATGGGCACGGCCGCACACATTCGTATGCATGAGCCCTAACAAAATGAAATCTACTTAGCTTGTTCAGTATCAGGGCTCATGCACACGGCCGTTGCCCGGCCACGCCTGTATGTTCTATTTTTTTGCGGTGCGGACGGATCATGGAACCATTCAAGTTGAATGGGTCTGGAATGGATCCGTCTGCAGAATCCGCATGTATGTTGCCCATGCATTGGGAAGCGCAAATTGCGGTCCCCAATGCACGGAACGGCCGTGTGCAAGAGGCCTTAGGCTGCGGATTCGGATCATGCACACTAATGTTTTTTGGTCCGCATCCGAGCTGCATTTTTTGCAGGTCGGATACAGACTCATTCACTTCAATGGGGCAGTAAAAGATGCTGACAGCACACCGTGTGCTGTCCACATCCGTATGTCTCATCTGCGGCCCCTCAAAAATATAGAACATGTCCTAATCTCGTCAGTGAAACGGACAAGGATAGGACACTTCTTTGCACACTGGTAGTTCCTGTTTTTTGCAGATCCGCAATTTGCGGATGACAAAAACGGCAATGGCTGTGTGCACGAGCACATTTGTAAAAATAATGGCTAACCTCTTATTTTGCCTTGACAGGAAGCAGATTTAGTTTCAAGTGAAAATCAGATCCATTCATTTAAATAGGGTTTAGAGAAAGAGCCTCATTCAGATGAATGGAATTGATTTCCAGACGCAGACATTTCTGCGACAAAATCTGCCACATGTGAAGACACCCTTAAAGGGGATGTCCAAGTCATTTTTATTGATGGCCCATATCAAGACCCGCTGGTCCTGATAAATGTCCCTCAAAAATATTGTCCGTCTATAGCAGTCAACACAAGGGAAGTTTTCTCCTAGGAAATCCGTTGTCTGTTTCCTGCCGCTTAATAATCCTCATGATAAGGGCTCATTCAGATGACCGTAGTGTATTGTGGATCCGCAAAACACGGATACCAGCCCGTGTGCGTTCTGCATTTTGCGGACCGCACATGACCAGCCCTATGATAGAAAATGTTTATTCTTGTCCACAATTGCGGACAAGAATAGCACATGCTCTATCTTTTTTGCAGGGCCGCAGGATGGAACTACGGATGTGGACAGCACACGGGGTGCTGTCGGCATGTTTTGCAGCCCCGTTGAAATAAACGGGTCCACCCCTGTTCTACAAAATTGCAGAACGGATGTGTAAGCGTTCACACGGTTGCCTGAATGAGCCCTTATAGTAAGAGTAGAAGTGTCCTTCGGCAGCCGAGTACAGCCGCACTAAAAAACCAGCGCAGGAAGTAAACTACATGGAGATCCAGAAAGTCCTCCAGCTGTTTTTTTGTTAAAAAAAAAGTAATAAATAATTCTAATTCATAGAATATTTACATATAGGCTATTAATATGTGATATTAAGACGACCGTATGGCCGCCGTGCCTGTGTTACGGACTGCAAAAAGCGGGTCCACAAAACACGGGCAACAGCCGTGTGAACTGGGTGTGCTGCGGTGTGGAAAGACTAACCTGAATGGGTCCACGACCCGCAACATACGGCAAAAGATGGAACATGTTCCATCTTTTGCAGTGCGAGGGCATGGACCCGGGAGCCCATGGAACGCTTCCGAGTGTTTCCGTGAATAGGGCTTATTATTATTTTTTGATGAAAGTGTCCCTTTGGCTTCTTTAAAAGACATGTCTACACAGAACCTAAAGGGTTTGATTGGGGCCAAGTGAAAAAAAACACGTGACCCCCCGTCACAAGTCAATGTAAATGCAGCAGGAGGTAGAGCTCTATGCTAGAAGGGTGTGTTTGTGCCTCAGTTTTGGAGGTGGTTGCAGTTTTAACTGTAAGTATAAGACATTTGACATGTTTCACCTGAAAAGACTGAAAAGTGGCAAACAAAAAAAAAATAATGCGGTTTTAGAAGGTTTTAACATCAACTGAATCGCTTAAAAGGGTTGTCTCACTTCACCAAATAGCATTTATTATGTAGAGGAAGTTAATAGAAGGCACTTACTAATGTATTGTGATTGTCCATATTGCCTCCTTTGCTGGCTGTATTCATTTTTCCATCACATTATGCACTGCTCGTTTCTGTGGTTACGACCACCCTGCAATCCAGCAATGGTGGCCGGGCTTGCACACTATAGGAAAAAGCACTGGCCTACGCCTATTCCTATGGACCCAACTACCAGAGAGGCACTTTTTCCTATAATGTGCAAGCACGACCACCACTGACGGATTGCAGGGTGGTCGTAACCATAGAAACGAGCAGTGTATAATGTGATGGAAAAATGAATACAGCCAGCAAAGGAGACAATATGGACAATCACAATACATTAGTAAGTGTCTTGTATTATCTTCCTCTACATAATAAATGCTATATGTTGAAGTGAGACAACTCCTTTAAACTTATATGTAGATAAATACATGGTCATATAACGAGAACCTGTGCAAAATGTCAAACTCAACTCTCTCCAACTATAAAATACCTATTTTACCTGATCTGTTTCTTTAGAACACAATGGGGCACATTTAAAAAAAACTATGTTTTCACGACGGCCTTTGGGGTAGATTTATCTAGACTGGTGAAAAGGAACACTGGTTTAGTTGCCAGTAGCAACCAATCAGATTCCACCTTTCATTCTTCAGAGCTCTTTTGGAACATGAAAGATGGAATCTGATTGGTTGCTATGAGCAACTAAACCAGTTTTCCTTTACATCAATTTTGATAAATCTTCCCCTTTGCTTCCCCTTGCGCAGCTGGAGGATTAGAAAATCCTGCCAAGCCGTGCGCCAGGATGGCGTAGCTTTTTGCCAACATGTATGCCAGTTTCCATCACAGCCCCTGTGACAACACGGCCAGTCAAAAAGGGGTCTTGCAGTTGCAACTATTTCTAAAACTAAAATAAATGACCCCCAATGGGCCTAATTGATGAAAACTGTCTAACAGTAAAACTGTCTTAGTTGCCCCTAGCAACCAATCAGACCTCACATTTAATTTCCTAAAGGGCTATGAAAATGAAATCTGAGCTCTGATTGGTTGCAACTAAGATAGTTTTACTGTTAGGGTATCTTCACACAGTTCAGATTTGTGTGCATAAAATCTTCACCAAAACTGTACACACCAAAAAAAAAAAAAAAAAAAAAAAAAATCACACATAAATCTACATTATTTATCGCGGTTTTGGTACGTTTTTTGTGCAGTTTTGATGCTATTTTTGGTGTGGATTCTCTGTTTTGTAGCATCCCCAAGTCAGAGCAATGTGTGGGACTAACCTGGGGAATGCCAGTGATGGAGAGGCCGGCACGCTGTTCCTCTGGGGCACTCACTGGGTTCTTGAAGGGACACAGCCAGGTGCAATGTGAGGTGCCCTTGGTGTTGTAGTTTAACGTGCCTATGGCTAAGTCCCTGATGTTTCGTGACGCCAGTGCCAGTAAACGGTGGCACACCGTATTTATAGTAGGAATAATAGAGGTGCAGACTTGTAGCTTGAAAACAGAATTCCAACTTTACTGAAAACAGTGGAAATACAGCAGGCAACCTCTTACAACAGTTCTTGTTGCAGACAATAGACTTTTATACAGTCGCAGTTACAGCAGGCTTACATCCAGCAAGGTAAAGTAGAGGGTAAAATAACAGGACTTTGAAATGCAGGTGAACCTTACTTTCTTCCTGACTTGTCCTGACTGGCAATTAATCTTCAAGGCCCCAATGCCCTACTTCTGGCTTATATCCTTGAATCTCCAGTTGACAGTGTACCTCCTCTTGACATTTCAGTACCTCTTGCTCTAGGGATTGACTCTGCTTGACTTCTGCTGACTTGCTTAGGCCTGTGACATGTGGCCTTCACAGACTCCAGGGTCTGCACTCCTTCCCAGGCCCAGGGCCTGGTGTAGACTTCACAGGCTCATGGCCTGGAGTAGACTGAACCTCACTCCCTTCCATGCCTGGGCCTTATATAGACTAGGGCTTCCTAGCTCCCTCTAGTGACTAGAGCTGGAAATGAGATCCCTAGCAGGCCTGAACATACCAATAACACAGTAAACAGGGAAGTACATAGACTTACATTACATTGCATTTTATGAATAGGACATATACCAGCCTCTCCATAGATGAGAGGAACGACAGCATCCAAGTGACCCTTCTGTAGTGACGGGCATTACAACTCCCGTACACTACAGTTTATGTAAATAACCTTATTGAAGTCCATGGGGAAAACCACTCTACAGAAGGTGCGCAATCGCACAAACAACTGCCAAGATGCAGATTTTAACGTTCTCACAACAGCTCACAGTACCTAAGAAAAACTCTGCGGTTTTTCAGCGTGAAATCCGCACCATGTGCAGCCACCCTTAGGCCTCATGCACACGACCGTAGGTGTTTTGCAGTCCGCAATCCGCGGATCCACAAAACACGGATGCTGTTCCACGTTCCGTTCTGCGAACGTGGCCCATTGTAGAAATGCCTATTCTTGTCCACAAAACGGACAAGAATAGGACATGCTATATTTTTCTTGCGGGGCCACGGACTGCTGTCAGCATCTTTTGCGGCCCCATTGAAGTGAATGGGTCCGCCCCCGAGCTGCAAAGTATGCGGCTCGGACGCGGACACAAAATACATTTGTGTGCATGAGGCCTTAGGCAGATTTGATAAACGAGCCTCATAGAATTATCAAACTGGTGTAAAAGGAGCTCTTAAAAATGAAAGGTGGAATCTGACTGGTTTCTATGGACAACTAAAGGCCTCGTTCCCATCTCCGTTTGGAGGTCTGGTAAGATGTTCTAGCACAGAGCAGCCTGCCGGATCTAAGGAATGTGGCGTTGCTAGGTCCTCTACTTCACCGCTGGATCCACATTGACTACAATGGGGACCGATGTTGATCCAGCCAATTTCCGGCATGAATTCCAGATTTCGGCCATATTAAACCCATTGCATGCAAAAGTTTATGTCCGCCCGAAACCCGGCTTTTATTACAGTCAATGGGGATCTGGCGGTGAAACGGAGGACCCAGCAATGCCGGATTGGTGAGATCCGGCAGGCTGCTCTGTGCCGTAACAGCCTGCCGGCTCTCTAAACAGAGATGTGGATGAGGCCTTAGCCAGTTTTCCCTTACACTGGATTTGATAAATCTACCCAAATTAGTGAGTTGGCATCAGCACCCAACATACTCGGCCAAGCGCCGAGGCCCACTGCTCCTGGGGCAGCCGACAGCGTATTGTAATGGCGAAGCAGGAGCCGTTTACTCCCTGCTCCACCATTCAGCCGACACCGCACCAAAGCAGCAGCACTACGTCCTCACGGATCATATGTTACGCCCCGGAGGTGCATTACCACTTCTGCACCCTGCCACTATCTCCTATGGTTAACCACATGCCATCCCCTGTATTAATGTCCAGGGCCTGCAAAATGTGTATTCATATTTCTGATGTAACTTGTTTTGTTTATGTTATGTACCTGGTTCACCAGCAGATGGCGGCATACATGGCAGAGCTATTTTACATAGAACGGAACCTTCTTTTGAGTCTATTCTCTCCCTCTAGAGAGGTATTTAGCTAGTTAGAAGTAAGTCTGGAGTACCCCCTGCCAGGGGAAGGCTGTGTCCAAGCCAACCAGAGCACCTTCAGCTCTGCTGGATATGGAGGCCAAAGCTTGGAGCCTCTGACGCCAGGATGTAAGTTCCCTGGACAAAGAGAGACAGACCAGATTACAGAGTTTAGTTACAGCATAAAGAAGAAGTTGAGTTCTATAGCCAGCCTTTCAGTACAGCAGAACCAGAGAGCAACAGACGTAGCAGAAAGGAGTTTGCCTGCCAGTTAATGCCAACGCCTGCTGGAAACCAAGATAAAGCCTGTAAATTGTTTGGAAGAAAGTTTATTGAAAGTAAAGTTGCTGTTCAACTATATACAAGGTCTGGACTCCATAATTTCTTCAAATCCCTCAACTATTCCCCCTGTTTGCTCTTCTGTGGACGACAACACCTGGGTACCACCATATCACAAAAAGGGGCCCTGTGCCCTTGTTGCTTCATTGCAACTGGCGTTACGACAAAAAACAACACTAAGGCCTTATTCACACATCCGTTGTGTTTTGCGGATCCACGGAGCCGCGGATCCGCAAAACACAGACACACCGGCAATGTGCATTCCACATTGCCCGAACTCCATAGAAAATGCCTCTTCTTGTCCGCAATTGCAGACAAGAATAGGACATGCTCTATTTTTTTTGCGGAGCCGCGGACCGGAAAATCGGCGGCGCGCTCCGCAAAATCGGATGCGGAGAGCACAGTGTGTGCTCTCCGCATCGTTCCTGGCCCCATTCACAGTCAATGGGTCCGCATGTATTCCGCAAAATTGCGGAAAACATGCGGACTACATTGCGGATGTGTGAATAGGGCCTAAGAGAGGACCCCTGTCCGCTGTCGGACGCCGCACATGTTTCTGGTCTGTGTAGGAGAAGGAGTGGAGCAGGCTTGGAATCAGCCTCTGCTTCTCCTCCTAATCAGCAGCACAATGTGTGACAGTATCCTGCTGCTGGGGAGAGCAGATCATCGGAGGAAATAGGTGAGTATTTACTGATTGATTTTTTTTTTTTCATTCTTGTGACGGCTGCACGTATCTTGGCATATCTACTGTGAGGGGGCACATATCTTGGCATATCTACTGTGAGGGGGCACATATCTTGGCATATCTACTGTGAGGGGGCACATATCTTGGCATATCTACTGTGAGGGGGCACATATCTTGGCATATCTCCTGTGAGGGGGCACACATATTGGCATGACTACTATGAGGGGGCACATATCTTGGCATATCTACTATGAGGGGGGACATATCTTGGCATATCAACTGTGAAGGGGGACATATCTTGGCAAATCTACTGTGAAGGGACACATGTCTTGGCATAACCACTATGAGGGGGCACATGTCTGGGCATAACCACTAAAAGGGGGCACATGTCTGGGCATAACCACTATGAGGGGGCACATGTCAGGGCATAAATATTGTGAAAGGGCACATATCTTGACATAACTGCTGTAAAGGGGCATATCTGGGAGTATCAACTTTGAAGGGGGCACATGTCTAGCCATAGCTTTTGTGAAGGAGGCACATGTGGGCATTACTACTATGAGGGGCACAATGTGGCCATTACTACTGTTAAGGGGACATGGTGTGCACATTACTACTGTGAAGGGGCACATCTGGGCATTACTGTGTGCGGGCACAAAGGGGGAATAATTGCACCTCAGCTCTCAGCCAATAGTAGCTGGAGTCTCTATGATCTCAAATGAAGCCACAGGAAAGCCCAACAGGCTAGGTGCCAGTGCAGAGTGTGGGCAGTCAGTCAGAAGAGGCTGGCTGCATCATAAGCATAAAGTAGGGCAAAGTGCCTCCAGCTCAACAACCCTCTCCCAGTCTGCAGTATATTCAATGTCTGTAGTTTCTCTTTAGAGGGTGTACAGTTAAAAATGGAAAACTGTGAGTAGACCTGAGGGACTGAAACACTGGGTAGGAAAAAAAAGTAGGCGCATAAGGACTGATTCACATATGTCACTCTGTAGCATGTTCTGTCCTAGTGGCGTAACTAGAAATGACTGGACCCACAGCAAATCTGTGAACAGCATCCCACGCGGCTGGTATCTATGGTGTCGTGGCTAACACCAATGGTCAGTCACGTAGGGGATTGAGCCACGGAATCACGGAGTTCAGCAGACAGGGGTTGATGGAGTTATAATTGGTTAACACACATCCAAATAACACTAATAATTGGTTAATACTGAAGGCATACTTTACATAATTCATTATAGCCAATTGGTCAATTGCCAACATAAGCACAGCTTATCTTCTTCTAACATAATTTATACACTTTGAGCAAGTCATTGAACTTGGCAGGCGGTCAGTCGCCATCTTCTTATTGCTTGTCACTTAAGAAATTTAAACGCAAAATACAGTCTTGAACCAAATTCTCTAAAATCGCTACCAGGGAAAAGCTGAAAGCTCCTTCCTTCATCAGTGTTTTGCAGACCTCAACTCCAGTCAGGACCCACCCGCCGGCCATGACTTGCGAATACTCCACAGAATAAATACCCGTGGTAAGTCCTGATGCACTGACTTCAAATATATCACCTGCTCAGTACTAGGGAAATCCTGACAACGTGACCAGCAAAATGAAATGAAAGGACCGGCACTCCGTAATTTCTTTGCAAAAAATACTTCTTTATTCGTCATGTGACGCGCGTTTCGGCACAGACATGTGCCTTTGTCAAACAACAGGTGATAATGGAGCCATTATCACCTGTTGTTTGACAAAGGCACATGTCTGTGCCGAAACGCGCGTCACATATGGGTGACGAATAAAGAAGTCTTTTTTGCAAAGAAATTACGGAGTGCCGGTCCTTTCATTTCATTTTGATGGGGATCCGACCTGCTGACCGTGCACCCGGACCTCAATGAAAGCACAGTGCCGTCCATTTTCTCTAAATTAAACGTGACCAGCAAGTCAGTCCTGACAACTGGAGTTGAGGAACATAGGGGGAGAGTTATCAAAACTGGTGCAAAGGAAAACTGGCTTAGTTGCTCATAGCAATTCATCAGATTCCACCTTTCATTTTTCAGAGCTCCTTGGTTGATATGAGCAACTAAGCCAGTGTTCCTTTGCACCATTTTTGATAACTCTCCCCCATAGCCTTGTACAGTCTCTCCTTTTGTGATCCACCCCTGACTTTTCAAAAATTGCATTAAATACTCTGAGCGTGTGGCAGCAGCCTAATACATCTTACCTTTATCAGGGAGGTTATCTAGCACGTACTGTTTCGCCTGTTCCATCTCCTTATCACTGGTTACATCCAGTCTGATGACTTTCACCTGCCCGGGGGATGCACGAGTTATCAGGGATTGAGCTCCTTCTCCATCTGGAAACAGGCAGGCAGCAAAGACTGTGAAGCCCATATCAAGTAGCCGGTGTGCTAGCTGGTTTCCAAAGCCTGAATCGCAGCCTGTTATGAGCACCGCTCTTCCCCGTGGATCCAACACAACATGTTTGTTTCTTGGCCATGTAAGGATGGCAATAGCCGCCAGTCCAAAGAGCAATATGTATACAAGGATCTGTGTTTCAAGGAAGCAAGAAGACAGCCAAGGGATGGGAAGCATAGCTCCAGCTGCAGTCTGCTCTCCTTAGACCAGGATATGCAATGTTAAGCCTCAGTCACACACCAGAGGAAGGGCCCTCCCCTCTCATTATGATTATACACCCCTGAATGAGATCAGGAGAAGACTGCATACCTTACTGCATGATGCCCTGAGGTTAAACCACTGGAAAAGAGAGATACTTATGGTGGGTTTACAAGTTCTGAAGAGCAGCCGGAGATTATCGGGAAGGAAGAGTTCGTTTCCAACAACTATCTGCTCGTTCAGTGAGGGTGAAGCCTCACCTCTACGGTATGAGAACGAGCAATCACTTCTGCCATCGCTCATCCCCGTATAGCTGCCAGCCATCCCTGTATTGCAGCCCGCAAACAGCGGGTCCGCAGCATAGGGGCACCTGCCGTGTGCACACCGTATCATGGATGCAGACCCATTCACTTGAATGGGTCTGCAATCCGGCAGATACAGTGCAGAGGCAAGGAGCAGAAGTCCATGGAAGCACTACGGAGTGCTTCCGTGGCGTTTCAGTCCGTGGCTCCACACTGCAAAAAAATAGAACATGCTCGGACCCATTCAAGTTGACTGCATCTGTATCTGTCAACGCAGGCTAGACGGACTCTGCCTGTGCATTGGAGACCTCAATTTGCAGTCCCAAATGCACGGCACAGGCAGCACACGTGCATGTGCATGAGCCCTAAAGCTGTTCCCCTTCAGGAAAGAAGTCAGAAGCTCATCCTACGGGGACGCCTCACATAGGGACCTAATCAGTATTTTCCTGATCAAGACTCTGACTGCTTTCTCTGAAAAGAGCTCCGCAGCTGATGTCACTGTCAGGTGATGTTAGCTCAGTCGGTGATGTACGTACCTTCATTCAGGATGTAGTCAGGACTCCAGTTGAAGTGTTGATATAATTGTGTATTATGTTCTTTATCCTTTGTATATAGATAAGTGCAAAAGAAGTACAATATATCTCTATATGCATATACTAATTATTATATTTAATAAAATTATATTATAAACCTTTCTTTAAGGTGAAGTTTCAGTTAACAGTCCTGATGCCCTGGTACTTAAGGACGCAGGCACTCTGTGACAATGCCGAGGGGGGTCCTGTGACCCCCCCACCCACCCCGTATCGGCGATCGCTGCAAACCGCAGGTCAGTTCAGACCTGCGGTTTGCAGCGCTTTCGGCAGTTTCTGATCCCTGCGGTCACAGAAACATCAAAATAATACAATTGTTCATTTTTAACCCCGGGCGGTGCTGGATATGCGGCGGAGCGGGAGCATGATCCCCCGCCCGCCCCCTCTCTTATTTCCAGGATGGCCGAGCGGTTTCAGCACATTGCGGACACTCTGCTTGAACTGGCTGACATCTGACACAGATGCCAGCCGTTTAACCCCTTCCATGACGCAGTCCGTAGGCGCCACTGTATGGAAGGGGTTAACAGGGAGGGAGATCCCTCCCTCTTGCTTCGGGGGCTGCTGTGCTGTTTCAGCCGAGATTCTTGACGGGATCACAGAGGGAGGGGGCTCCCCATCACCCGCTGCTCTGTTGTGGCAGTGGGTGATGGTTACCATGGTAACCGGACGCCTTCACATGCATCCTGCTTGCCATGGTAATGGTAACTCTGATCAGACTTCTGCTAAAGGCAGAAGTCTGATTAGACTAAGTGTAAAGTGAAAATACAGCACAGTACACTATATAGTACAGCTATTTTTTTTTGCAAATTTTCCATTTTAATCAATTTTTCCAGTAACAAAGCAAGGGTTAACAGCCAAACAAAACTCAATATTTATTGCCCTGATTCTGTAGTTTGCAGAAACACCCCATATGTGGTCATAAACTGCTGTATGGCCAAACGGCAGGGCGAAGAATGAAGGGAACGCCATATGGTTTTTGGAAGGCGGATTTTACTGGACTGGTTTTTAGACACCATGTCCCATTCGAAGCCCCCCTGATACACCCCTAGAGTAGAAACTCCAAAAAAGGGACTCCATCTAAGAAAGTACACCCCTCAGGGTATTTAAAACTGATTGTACAAACTTTGTTAACCCTTTAGGGTGTCCCACAAGAGTTATTGGCAAATGGAGATGAAATTTCAGAATTTCAATTTTTTTGTTACATTGCTTCAAAAAAAGTGTAATATAGAGCAACCAAAAATGATATTTAGCAATAACAAATGACAAGACAGGTGCACACTGCGGTCTTACTAAGCCCTTAAACTGATGTTAAAATTGAGAGATTAGTCAACATGTCCTGCTATGGAGGACATGTCTGAGCCCGAGCACCACGCCAAGGTTTCTCAAGTAGCTCGGGACCTAACACTCACCTACCTGTGCCGTATGGGCAATACCAGGGGCCAGTGGGCATTACAGGAAAGTGTAGGCCACTAGTGTGCACCTGTCTTGTCATTTGTTATTGCTATATTGTTATATTATTTATCACATAGAACTAGAGAAATTGAAACTTGCAAATTTTTTGAAATTTTGGTTACATTTGGTATTTTCTTATAAATAAAAATGAAATTTTTGACTCCATTTTACCAGTGTCATGAAGTACAATATGTGACGAAAAAAAACTATCTCAGAATCGCCTGGATAAGTAAAAGCGTTTTAAAGTTATTCACACATAAATTGACACTGGTCAGATTTGCAAAAAATGGCCTGGTCCTTAAGGGGTTAAAGAGTATCTGAACCTGAAGTCTTGCTCTTATCAGCCAAACATTAATTGGAGTAGTCGGCAGGATACTCCGAGAGATGTTGAGCAGATTTTTGATAAGATTCCGATAATCCGGAGTTTAAAGGGGTAAGTCCAATAATCCAGAAGAATGTATATTTAGTGGAAATAATGTCCTTATGTTAGGAAAAAGGTGTTTCTTTTGTGTCAGCAATTATATCAGGATGGGAGAAAGCTCTTTACTACATTACAGCCACCAAGTTGTCCTATTGGGCTGAATTGTGGGGAAATGTGTTGTCCATATTGCAAGTAGCAGAACCAGTAGTTAATAATTGAAAAGGGGAAAGAAGTGTTTTCCCCGAAAAGGAGAATAAAAGCAGAATAAAATCTGTTAATCGAGAAGAAGGGAGCTATGTTGCAGAAATGTTGCATTGTTATCTTTCTTTGATTTAATACAGAATTCGGAGTATAACAAGAGACAGAGTGGAACTAATTAAGGCTACTTTCACACTCGCGTTGGTGCGGATCCGTCTGTTTATTTGCACAGACGGATCCGCACCTATAATGCAAACGTTTGTATCCGTTCAGAACGGATCCGTTTGCATTAGGTTTAAAGAAAAATCCGGATCCGTTTTGAATTACATTGAAAGTCAATGGGGGACGGATCCGTTTTCAAATGCACCATATTGTGTCACTGACAACGGATCCGTCCCCATTGACTTACATTGTAATTCAAAACGGATCCGTTAGGCTCCGTCTCTTCAGACGGACACCAAAATGCTGCAAGCTGCGTTTTGGTGTTCGCCTCCAAAACAGAATAGAAGCGGAACGGAGCCGAACTGATGCATTCTGAACGGATCCTTATCCATTCAGAATGCATTGGGGCTGAACTGATCCGTTTTGGACCGTTTGTGAGAGCCCCGAAACGGATCTCAAACGGAATCCAAAACGCTAGTGTGAAAGTACCCTAAGGCTACTTTCACACTCGCGTTTTGTGCAGATCCGTCATGGACGGATCCGTTCAGATAATGCAACCGTCTGCATCCGTTCAGAACGGATTTGTTTGTATTATCTTTAACATAGCCAAGACGGATCCGTCTTGAACACCATTGAAAGTCAATGAAGGACGGATCATTTTCTATTGTGCCAGATTGTGTCAGTGAAAACGGATCTGTCCCCATTGACTTGCATTGTGTGCCAGGACGGATCCGTTTGGCTCAGTTTCATCAGACGGATGCAAGCAGCGTTTTGATGGCCGTCTCTGAAGCGGAATGGAGACTGAACTGATGCATGCTGAGCGGATCCTTTTCCATTCAGAATGCATTAGAATGCAAACCGATCCGTTTTGGACCGCTAGTAAGAGCCCTGAACGGATCTCACAAACGGAAAGGCAAAACGCGAGTGTTTCCTATTTCACAAGCAGAAGCTGCTCTCATCATTTAGAAAGAATGTGTGGAACGTGAAAAAAAAAAAAAAAAAAAGAAAACTTCTTATGTACATCTATTTTTCCATGGTATTTATAATAACTAAGTGGTTTTAATGACTAATATTTGTATATGATATGGGATATCCCTTATATAATGATTAAGTCCACGCGGCATTGTGTTGATTGCGTTATTCTGTTACATTCACTTTTTATGTTTTGTCTTGTGTTACATTCTGTTTGTAGGAGAGAAGATATGAAAAATGTGCATTATTTGCCAAGAAATAGACAATTGAGCGTACAATATGTTCTCTCTTCTGAGTGTGGTTATGAAATCGTAGTCTGCTCAGCACTTGCAGGATAGGCTTAAAGTGTCTTAAACATAAACGTGTGGTTTGCGTTGTTGAGTTACAGGAAAGCTGGGTACTATGAAGGAAGACAACGGGAGCTGCGTGAGATAAGAGGCACAGAACGGGGGTTGTTGAGTGTCTGATGATCCATTCCAAGGACTGTGATTGACCAGACACCGGCACTGAAGTGGTGAAGTTGTGTGTGGAGTTTGTCTATGTGGCCATGAACTGTGTGTGATACAGGAATACATGAGGCTGTAGCAAAAAATGAAAATATGAAGGAATTTGAGAATTGGGAGATTTTTCTTATATTTTTTATTTGGTGCTAACCTTTTTTATGAGTTCAGTGGAACTCGGCTATGTTTGTGTATTGTGGAAATGTTCCTACATGTATTATCTGTATTGTCAGATTTGTTATATGTTCCAAGTTGAATGTTCAGTTAAAACCAGGGATCTGACCTCATACAGTGCTAATACAACTGGTGGAGGGAGGGTCACAGAGCCCAAACAGGAGGGGTGTACTTTTTCTACAGTTTACAGAAATACCCCATATGTGGCGGTAAACTTCTCTATGGGCATGTGGCAGTGGTCAGGAGGAAAGCAGCGCCATATGGATTTTAGAGGGATATTTTTCTAGAATGGTTTTTAGGCGCCATTTTTTATTGAAGAGACCCTGACGTACGCCTACAGTGGAAACCCCCAAAAAATGACCCCATTCCGGAAACTAGACCCCTCATGGAGTATCTCAGGGTGTGTTGTTAGCACTTTGACCCATCAGGTGTTTCACAGAATAAGGCCTCATGCACACGGCCGTTGTTTGGGTCCGCGTCCGAGCCGCATATTTCGCGGCTCGGCCGCGGACCCATTCATTTCAATGGGGCCGCAAAAGATGCAGACAGCACTCCATGTGCTGTCTGCATCCGTTGCTCCGTTCCGTGCCCCCGCAAAAAAAAATATAGCATGTCCTGTTCTTGTCCGTTTTGCGGACAAGAATAGGCATTTCTATAATGGGCCGCGTTCCGTAAAATGCGGAACGGAGCGCGGAACAGCTTCCGTGTTTTGCGGATCCGCGATTTGCGGACCGCAAAACACCAACGGTCGTGTGCATGTAGCCTTAGGAAACACATGGCTGTGAAAATGAAAAATTCAAATTTTTTCCAGAAAAAGTTGATTACACCCAGATTTTTCACTTTCACAAGGGGTAACAGGACAAAATGCACCCCACGGTTTGTTACCCATTTCCTCCTGAATACGGCAACACCCCACAGGTGCTCAAAAACGGATGCTTGAGCGCATGGCAGGGTTCAAAAGGGAAGGAGCACCAGAGGGCTTTTGGAGGACAGATTTTGCAGGATTAACTTCTGGGAGCTATGTTGCATATGAAGACACCTTTACAGGGGCGCTCTGTGACCGCGACCGGGCCCGGCAGGGGGAGTGGGCCCGCTGCGCTGACATGTAACGTCCAATAAGGCCCCAAAATTATGAAATAGTGCACCTTAATAATATATTTGGCGTGAGTGCAATGTGGTTTACATCAATACGTGTAAAAGTACACCAGGGGGTTGTCTGACATGGGGTGCAACTTTTGCAAAAGTCACACATACTGTAGTAAATGTGCCATGATCCAGGGTTAATCTCACTTTAAGGGCTCATGCACACGACCCTATGTATTTTGTGGTCCGCAAAAAAACGGATCTGCAAAAAATACGGATGATGTCCATGTGCATTGCGTATTTTGTGGAACGGAACAGCTGGCCCCAAATAGAACAGTCCTATCCTTGTTCGTAAAAACGGACATACGGAATGCACATGGAATAACTTTCGGGTAACTTTTGCAAAAAAAACGGAACGGACACAGAAAGAAAATAAGTTAGTGTGCATGAGCTCTTAGGCTACATTTACACGACTACAAAACACAGATTCGCAAAAAATGTGGATGACGTCCGTTTGGCATCTGTGTTGCATTCTTTTTTCTTTGCGGATCATTGTGACAATGCCTATCCTTGTCCGCAAAACAGAAAAGAATAGGACATGTTCTATCTTTTTTGCGGGTCTACGCAGCGGATATACGGATGCAGAGAGCACACAGTATGCTGTCCGCATTTTTTGCAGGTCTATTGAAATAAATGGGTCAGCAACCAATCCGCAAAAAAAATGTAACGGACACGGAAACAAAATACGTTTGTGTGCATGAGGCCTTAACTGTCAAAAGTAGACTGATTTGAAAATTGTTGAGGAACACCAAATGTCGCAGAAAACGCCACAATCAGCATCGCGTGCGTCTTTTTTAAGCCAAAAAACTGATGTGTCATATTTACCCCTCGATGCCTGTCTAGACAGTCTGGGGGTAATGTTTTATGTTTAGAGATGAGCAAATCGAAGCTGAGGAAGTGAAATTCGATCCGAATTTCAGGAATGATTCGGTTCACACAGAATCCGAATTTCCTCACTCTTCCTGGTAACGAATCACATTTTTTCCAAAAAAATGGCTGCTGCACCTGTTAGGACATCGAGCAAGGAACTCTGGGAAGGAGGGATCACCCCCAATGCCATGCATGCAGCCAGTCAGTAGCCAGCCAGCCCTGAGGTGTCACAGCCCTATAAATAGCCTCAGCCATCTTGGATGCTGTCATTTTCTAGTGAAGTTCCACTTAGTGCAGGGAGAGATGTCAGCAGGCACTAGGGACAGTGCTAGGAAAGACTTGAAAACTTATATTTTGTTCAATAGAAGTTCAGGGAAAGAGCATTAGAAGTGTAGGGAAAGGATAGGGAGGAATTATTCCACAGTATTGAAGCAGAACAGGGTCAAATAGGGAAATGTACAGCCTGGGTAATAGGAACAATCCTATTACACCAAATTGCCATTATACTGCTGCTCATTTCAGGTTTGCAATACCTCTGTAATGCCAGGAAACCGACTTGTTATTGGGGTCTTATTAGCCCTTGTGCGGTGCAGTTATATATATGTTCTAAAGCTTTTTTTGTTGTGTATTAGTGGGGGGGAAGGGGCTTATTGGCAGTTGTGTGTTGAAGTAAGAAAATTACAGCCCTTTTTGGCGTGTATTAGTGGCAAAAAAAGTATTATTTGCGGTTCATGGCCGCAGTTATGTGGGGAAAAAGGGGCATATTAGCTATTGTGTGGTGAAGTGAGAAAATGAAAGCCCTTTTTGGCGTGTATTAATGGCAAAAAAAAAAAAATTATTTGCCGTTCACGGCCGCAGCTATAAGTTCTAAAGCCTTTTTTTGGTGTGTATTAGTGGGGAAAAAGAAAAAGGGCTTATTAGCCATTGTCCGGTGAAGTGAGAAAATTAAAGCCCTTGTTGGCGTGTATTAGTAGCAAAAAAAACTTTATTTGCCGTTCACAGCCGCAGTTATATGTTCTAAAGCCTTTTTTGGCGTGTATTAGTGGAGAAAAAGGAAAAGGGCTTACTAGCTGTTGTGTGGTGAGGAGGGGAAATTACAGCTCCTTTTAGCGTGTATTAGTGGCAAAAAAATATATATAATTTGCCGTTCACGGCCGCAGTTATAAGTTCTAAATGCTTTTTTTGGCATAGATTAGTGGGGAAAAAGAAAAAGAGCTTATTAGCCGTTGTGTGGTGAAGTGAGAAAATTAAAGCCCTTTATGGCGTGTATAGAGGACAGTCAGCAGCTACTGCCCAGCCAAGATCCGGAGGAGACCTCCACCGCTGCAGAACAGCATCCCCCAACATAGGCTGATATGCGACGTTTCCACCCATTGGAATTCCACCCTTCATATGTTGGACCGACTGTACGAACAGAAAAAGGCCATAAATGATTTCTTGATGATACAGATGGACAGAGGTACTCCCCTGTGTAACTTCGATGTTAGCCAGTGGCAGCTCATGCGTGACACCTTCCGTTTGCTTGTTCTCTTTGAGGAGGCCACTTTATTTGTCAGTCGCCAGGACTACAGGATGAACAATGTCATTCCACTAATTCATATCCTGGAAAAGATGTTTGTAAATCTGGCTGGTCAGGGGACTGGAGACGTGGCGCCTACATCTCACGGCCACATGAGCCCTGTGGGGGCTGAACTGGAGGAGGAGGATATTAGAGCACAAGCAAATGGGTGTTTTTTCTAGACAGGTGACAGGAGAGGAGGATAAAGAGCAGCCGGAGGAGCAAGAGGGAGAGGAGGAAGACGAGGCAGATGACCCAGACATACCGTGGCAGTATGCAGTGGAGATGGAGGCAGGGAGTCCCTCCGAGTCACTTGCGCAAATGGCCCGATGCATGCTCACTTGCGTAGTGACAGCCAAATTGTCACCATTTGGCAGAGGGATGACTACTGGCTCTCCACCATGTTAGACCCTCGCTACCGTTCCAAATTGGGGGCCTTTTTTACATCCGCTGAGAGGGAGGACAAACTGTACTAATATAGAGACATCCTATGTAGTCAGTTGGCCGCTGCCTATCTGGGCCATCGTCAATCCTCTCGAACATCTCACCGGGGGAGCCCTCTGCGCTCACGGTCCACTGCCATTGCTGCTGGGGGAGGTGGCAGGAGCAGTACAAGCTCTATCAGCAACAGCCTGAGTCTAGAGCCACTGATGAGCAGCTTTCTTCACCTGCATAGTGAACAAACTACTCACCAGCAGCTAGACATAGAGCAGAACCTGAACCAGCAGGTAGTGGCATACTTGGAGTGCACCCTGCCAGCCGTCATTGAAGATCCGCTGGACTACTGGGCAGCCAAACTAAATTTGTGGCCGCAACTGGCAGAGTTTGCCCTGGAAAAGCTGTCCTGCCCGGCCAGTAGTGTGGCATCAGAGCTGGTGTTTAGTGCGGCGGGGACCATAGTTACCCCAAGGAGAACTCGCCTGTCCACCCAAAATTTGGAGAGACTGACCTATGTCAAGATGAATCAGATGTGGATCAGCCAGTATTTCCACCCACCAATGCCTGATGCATCAGATTAGATCATCCATGCTGCCTCACCCAAACCTTGACAAAAGAGACCGGTTTCTTCTGGCTACCTGCCTCAGCTACTATTCTGATGCTGCCACCCGCCTGATGCCACACATCTGATGCCAAGTGCTCCTTCTTACACCCACCATCATCAGCGGGTACTGTTATTGCCACCCACCTCCCCACTCTGTCACTGGGTCACTCTGTGGTCTCCTCATGCTGCTGCTGCTACCACCTCCACTCTATGTCACCTTTCCACTCTGTGGTCTCCTCATGCTGTTGGTACCTCCACACTATGTCACCTTGGCACTCTGTAGCCTCCTCATGCTGCGGCTGCCACCTCCACACTCTGTTATTATGCTGCTCTGTGGCCTCCATTGCTGTGTTCTCTGCTGCCATGAAGGTGTAT
The DNA here is from genome assembly GCA_033119425.1 of Bufotes viridis. NCBI lineage: Eukaryota > Metazoa > Chordata > Amphibia > Anura > Bufonidae > Bufotes > Bufotes viridis. Next base: position 389,651,700 of record CM065592.1, on the reverse strand, counting down.
TATTTTCCTTAATCTCATTCCAGTCTCAAATATCAAGTTGTAAAACCTGTTTTGCAAGACGCAACAATGTGATTTCAAGTGTGTCATCACATCACTTGTTTTGGAAAAATGTCATGTGTGGGGATTATAATAACCGCGCTCTATGGTGATGAATTCCCAGTGGTTTGCATGAGTTTGTGTGTATGTATGCCTTTATACATGATGCATCCATAACATCACAATAGACAGCAGGCATCCTCAAACTGCGGCCCTTCAGCTGTTGCAAAACTACAACTCCCAGCATGCCCGAACAGCCTACAGGTATCAGCCTACAGCAGGGCATTGTGGGAGTTGTAGTTTTACAACAGCTGGAGGGCCGCAGTTTGAGGATGCCTGCAATAGAGTGTTGGGCAGCTGCCCTCTTTTGCAAAAAATTCACAGCAGTGCATAGTTGTGTGTATTTAAAAACTGTGCAATGTTCTGATGACATCATAATAAAGTGTGTGTTTTCATGGACTGACCTCCATGATGTCACAATATTATATTTGTGGTTGGGGCTACATGACACGTAACCGTTTACCTGCCTAACTAACTAAACTAAGCGGCTTGAATTGTGCCATAACCGCTGCGTAGGAGGAATGCCTGAAAGGGGGCAAAAACTCACATCTAAATGATACACAATAGTACGTAACAACAACACTAACATGACCAACCTCTGGAATGTAAGAACATCTCTCGACTAGGCTGAGGTAGGAACCTGCTGAACATGCAGAGCACCTAATTTCCGGATAACATGAGCCAGAACTATTGTTCCCAGAGGCAGCATATGCTGCACCTGACCTGAAGGAAAGGCCCGGTAGCTGTTGGTGTCAACCCTAAAATTGGACACCGGCATACGGACATGCCGCATAACTGAGAGGTGGTGAGTGGTGCCGTGAGGACCGCAACAGAGTACTCTCAAGGTCTCGGTCTGTTACTGTTGCCAGTAATTGCTGAAAGACACGAACCGGTCACCCTGAATGGAATGTCAGAAAGAGAATGATTATATTAAGGGCCAATAAAATGGCAACGAATCCAGTGCCAACAACACCACTAACAAGACCAATCTCTGGAATGCAAGGACATCTCTCGACTAGATTGAGGTATGAACTTATTGAACATGCAGAGCGCCACTGACCTAGCTTCCAGATAATATGGGCCAGAACTTTTGTTCCTAGAGGCAGCATATGCCGCACCTTACCTGAAGGAAAGGCCCGATAGCTGTTTTCAACCCTAAATTGGACACCGGCATACTGACATGCCACACGACTGAGAGGTGTTGAGTAGCGATGAGTGCAAAGACCCACATTCGACAATCAACCCGCATCATATTCGTCATTTCGCATTCAATATCATGACTTGCGATTCATTTTTAAGTTATCTTCGCGTGCGCATGGAACCGGTACGTTCTTAATAATGTTTAAACAGCTTTACGCGTATTGAAAGCTTGAAATGGCGGGAGTCGTTTGTGCGAATGGAAGGGCGCGAAAAGACATACGAATTATCGCAATACATGCCACGTACTGGAGTCTGACACAACCTGTTAACGCTAGGTAGGTAAGGAAATACCAACCGCGAATAGATTATTGCGAATATTCAAGTGACGAACGTTCGCAGGACAGTTTTACCTATTAAATCTTTACTCTGACAGGAACAGTGGAAATTGTTAAAGAAGCAACTAAGGTTGGGGAAATTAGGTCTAAAATTTTTTATTTATTTTATTATTTAGTATTTATTTATTTTTTCCTTTAAAATACAGTTTCCCCCATCACTCACTATCCATCTGAAAAGAGAATATACGTAATTGCGAACATGGGATCATGTAGTCGACATTCGCAAAATCACGACATTCAAGACCAAAACTCGCCCTGCGAATACTCGCGCCCAACACCAGTGGTGAGTGGTGTTGTGGGAACCGCAACAGAGTACTCGCAAGGTCTTGATCTGTTACTGATGCCAGTAATTGCTGAAAGACACGAACCGGGCACCCTGAATGGAAAGTCGGAAAGAAAATGATTATATTGGGGCCAAGAAATGGCAACAAAACCAGTGCCAGCGGAAGCACCAGAAAACCAAATAGTTGAAACTGCTGTGACCTGAGCGACGTGTTCGGTTTGACGTTGTGATACCGCAACCTGATGAAAACGTGACTTACCCAACACTCTGAACCTATAGCAACGTATGAAGAAACGTCAAGTAGCGAGTTTGTAAGCTGATAAAGTATATATATATATATATATATATATATATATATATATATATATATATATATATATATATATATAATTTTTTTTTCCTTTCCTCCTACATGAGCAAAAGACGTAATAGATCACACCAACGGAGAACAGAGAGCTGTGACAGGACCTGAACAGCAAAGATTACAAGCAATGATGACCCTGGCTGTGGTAGTGGTGACACGAGGCATGCAGGCATCAGAAACCCGAAAAATGGTCGAAACCGCCGAGGCCTGAGTGACGGGTCAGGTCTGACATAGTGACATCGCAAACTGATGAAAATGTGACTTACCCAACATTCTGAACCTATAACAACCTTAAAATGAAACGTCAAGTAGCAAAGCCCGTAACCTAATAAGAAATCCACCCGTATTGTGACTTTTTTTTTCCGTCCTACTACCTTAGCAAAAGATGTAACCGACCACATCAACTGAAAATGGCGAGCTGTGACGTGACCTGAAAAGCAAAAATGACATGCAATGATGATCCTGGCTGTGTTAGTATGCTGACACTGACATGAGGCATACACGGATCAGAATACCAACGAAAGGGTTGAAACCGCCGAGGCCTGAGTGACGGGTCAGGTCTGATGTTGTGACACCGCAAACTGATGAAAACACGACTTAACCAACATTCTGAACCTATAACGACCTAAAAATAAAATCGCCAAGTAGTAAAGCCCGTAACCTAATGGCGAGCTGTGACAGGACCTGAAAAGCAACAAATGACATGTAAAGACAATCCTGACTGTAGTAGTATGCCGACACTGACACGAGACATGCAGTAATAAACCACCTGCACCTCACCACACCGCTATAGGTGAGTGAATACAAACGATGCCACCATCAGCACGTACACCCTGTGAGATGTGGGCGTATATGCCGTAAAACAAACTAAACTCGGTTCTTGGCGAACGCCAAGCTCACATCTATTTTTAGCACAAATAAAGCAACAAAACGAGGCAAAATAACAGGTCTCTGCGATTACCTTTGTAGCAAGCAGCTCCCCCAGTGACCAGCTAACACTCTGAACTGAAGATGGATCCCCAGCACAGGTGCTTTTTTTTATTTATTTTTTTTCCCTTTTACACAAACTCAGGTTTACCACCTTAAAGGGGCACACACACATTTTATATTTCCAAAACAAATGAAACAAGACAAAGGAAAATACATCAACACAGAGGAGCTTACCGTCTACTTAATATACATATTGCAAAATAGCATTTATACTAAAGAAACAATAACACTCTGAAAACAGCAACTCTGCTCCACCTGGAGTAATCAGCTGCCTCCCCCTCTATAATGCAAGTAAGGGGATAATACTGGATGTCAGTGTGAACAAGGTTTTAGTCTGCAGAAATAATAGCGGATAGCGAGAGCGGTTTGCTGGGAAGATTCCTCCACACAGAGGAGCTTACCGTCTACTTAAATACGTATCGTAAAATAGCATTTATACTAAAGAAACAATAACACTTTGTAAACAGCAACTCTGCTCCACCTGGATTAGGCCTCATGCACACGACCGTTTTTTTATGCTGTCCGCAAAAAGGGGTTCCGTTGTTCAGTGATCCGTGTCCGTTTTTGCCTTCCGTTGTGTTTCCGTGTGTCTTGCGTTTTTTTTAGCGGACATGACCCAAAAGATTTTACCAAAAGACCGGCTGACAATGTTTCCCAAGTGCCTGCCAAGGGATCCGCAAAAAAACGGACACGGAACGCGGATAACACACGGATGGCCATCCGCATTTTTCACGGACCCATTGACTTGAATGGGTCCGTGAACCGTTTTTCACGGACAAGAATAGGACAGGTTATATTTTTTTGACGGACTGGAATCACGGACCACGGACGCGGAGGACAAACGGTGCATTTGCCGAGGTTTCCACGGACCCATTGAAAACCAATGGGTCCGCAGAAAATCACGAAAAACGGAGCAACGGACACGGAATCAAACAACGGTCGTGTGCATGAGGCCTTAATCAGCTGCCTCACCCTCTATAATGCAAGTAAGGGGATAATGCTGTGTGTCAGTGTGAACAAGGCTTTAGACTGTCTGCAGAAATAATAGTGGATAGCAAGAGAGGTTTGCTGGGAAGATACCTCAACACAGAGGAGCTTACCGTCTACTCAATATACATATCGCAAATGTCATCTATACTAAAGAAACATTAACCCTATGTAAACAGCAACTCTGCTCCACCTGGATTAATCAGCTGCCTCACCCTCTATAATGCAAGTAAGGGGATAATGCTGGATGTCAGTGTGAACAAGGCCTTAGACTGTCTGCAGAAATAATAGCGGATAGCGAAAGAGGTTTGCTGGCGAGCAGCGAAGTGAAAGCAAACAAGAAAGACATACAGACTAAGCAAGGTGGCCTGTGCAAGACATGGGAAACGTGCGAGAAAACGAGACGGAGTCACGCTGACCCCTGCTGCCTAACCGTGCTGCCGCGTGGGCGCCAAACGTGGGCTGCCAGGCAGAATCGCTCCGGTGCAGTGCTGCTCCTACTCACCAAAGGAGCCGACACACCGCCGGCCGGACTAACCGTGTTGCCGCGTGGGCGCCAAACCTGGGCTGCCAGGCAGAATCGCTCCGGTGCAATGCCGCTCCTCCTCACTAAAGGAGCCAGCCGGATTGTACCGGGACAATGCTGCACGAGCTGGTTGCAAACGCTCACCCGACCGGAACGACCTCAACTGGGATCCTGGACGCTGACTGGGTCCGGAAGCTGCAGATTCAGCCCATGTGCTGCAACAGGTGGCTCTGACTGCACACAACTACGCAGCACCGTCGACACACCCAGGGGAGGCGCCTGCCTGGTATAAATGTGCTACTTACGCCCCTCCCACAAATACAGGCCAATAAATCGGCCTTTACACATGTGTATTTATAGGTTTCTCTCTATTGTAGTGATGTCACAATACTTTATATGTGTATTTATAGGCTGTTCTGTATTGTGGTGATGTCACAATATTTTGTATGTGTATTTATAGAATGCTGTCTGTTGTGATGATGTCACAACAGTTTATGTGTATTTATAGGCTGCTCTCTATTGTGATGATGTCACAACATTATATGTGTATTTATAGGCTCTTCTCTATCGTAATGATGTCACAGTACTATGAGGTCATTTACTAAGAGCTGTGTTTCACATGCTAGTCATAATGAAAATCTTGCTGGATAAAGAGCCGACTAATTTATTAACCGCCTCAGCCCCCCTAGCTTAAACCCCCTTAATGACCAGGCCGCTTTTTACAATTCTTCACTACACTACTTTCACCGTTTATTGCTCCGTCATACAACTTACCACCCAAATTAATTTTACCTCCTTTTCTTCTCACTAATAGAGCTTTCATTTTAACATTTTTTGCTATTAATAAAAATTTAACAACATTTTTGCAAAAAAAATGACATTTTTCACTTTCTGTTGTAAAATTTTTCAAAAAAAAAACTACATTTCTATATATATTTTTCTCTAAATTTATTGTTCTACATGTCTTTGATAAAAAAAAATCCAATAAGTGTATATTTATTGGTTTGGGTAAAAGTTATAGCGTTTACAAACTATGGTGCACAATTTTGAAGCAGCTCTGACTTTCTGAGCACCTGTCATGTTTCTTCAGGTGCTAGAATGTCAGGATAGTATAAATACCCCCCAAATGACACCATTTTAGAAAGAAGACACCCCAAAGTATTCGCGGAGGGGCATGGTGAGTTCATGTATCATTTCATTTTTTTCACAAGTTAGCAGAAAATTACACTTTCTGAGGAGAAAAAAAAAAAAAAAAAGTTTCCATTTCTGCTAACTTCTGGCAAAAAAAATAAAAAATCTCAGACGGACTCACTATGCCCCTCAGTGAATACCTTGGGGTGTCTACTTTCCGAAATGGGGTCATTTGTGGGGTTTGTTTACTGTTCTGGCATTTTGGGTGGGGCTAAATTGTGAGCAGCCATCTAAAACCATATCTCTGTAAATTGACAACTTTGTATAAAAAATTTTAAAAAGTTGGCGTTTACAGCAATATTTCTCACACAAAGTATGGGTATATATAAAAATACACCCCAAAACTCATTGCCCTACTTCTCCTGAGTACGGCGATACCACATGTGTGCCACTTTTTTGCAGCCAAGATGCGCAAAGGGGCCCAAATTCCAATGAGTACCTTTAGGATTTCACAGGGCATTTTTACGCATTTCGATTCTCACGCTTTAGGACCCCTAAAATGCCAGGGCAGTATAAATACCCCACATGTGACCCCATTTTGGCACAAGTTAGCGGAAATAGATTTTTTTTTTTACAAAGTCTCATATTCCACTAACTTGTGACAAAAAATAAAATTTTGCATGAACTCACCATACCCCTCATGGAATACCTTGGGGTGTCTTCTTTCTAAAATGGGGTCACATGTGAGGTGTTTGTACTGCCCTGGCATTTGGGGGTCTCCGCAATCATTACACGTATAGCCAGCATTAGGGGTTTCTGCTATTCTCCTTATATTGAGCATACGGGTAATGAGATTTTTTTTTTCCGTTCAGCCTCTGGGCTGAAAAAAAAAAAAAAAATGAACGGCACAGATTTCTTCATTCACATCGATCAATGTGGATGAAAAAATCTCTGCCAAAATCAGTGACTGCGGTGCGGTGGGCGCTAACTACCTAACAAGTAGCTAACTAACTGGCGGTGATAAGGGACCCTTAGGCCCCATTCACACGTCCGCAATTCTGTTTGCGGAACGGAATTGTGGACCCATTCATTTCTATGGGGACAGACTTTGTCCCGCTCGGACCTGGAATTACGGATCCGCGCTTCCGGGTCTGCACTTCCGTTCCGCCAAAAAAATATAGAACATGTCCTATTCTTGTCCGCAATTGCGGACAAGAAAAGGCATTTTCTATATAGTTCTGGCAATGTGCGGATCTGCAAAATGCGGAAAGCACATTGCCATTGTCCGTGTTTTGAGGATCTGGGGATCCGCAAAACACATATGGACGTCCGTGCATCCACGGATCCGCAAAACACATATGGACGTCTGAATGGAGCCTTACAAGGGGTGTGATCAGTGACAGGGGGGTGATCAAGGAATCTAGATGGGGTGATCAAGGGGTTAACAAGGGGTTAATAAGTGAGGGTGGGGGTGGGGGGGTTAGTGTAGTGTTTGGTGCAACTTTACATACCTACCTGGTCCTCTGGTGGTCGATCCCAGCAAATGGGACCACCAGAGGACCAGGTAGCAGGTATATCAGACGCTGTTATCAAAACAGCGTCTGATATACAGGAAGTCTAGCGTCTCGCGAGATGACGCGCCAACACGTCATCTCAGAACTACAGAACCGCCCGCTGGACGCATCCGTGCGTTAGGCGGTCCTGTAGTGGTTAAAAGGGATAGACATGTTTGGTATCACTGTGTCTAACAAATGGCTCTATGAAAATATCACATGATCTACCCCATCAGGTGAACGCTGTAAAAAAATGAATAAAAATTACGCCAAAACAGCTTTTTTTGTTAAGTTACCTCCCCCAAAAAATAATCATCAAAATGTCTTATGTACCCCAAAATGGGACCAATAAAAATTTAAATCTGTCCGGCAAAAGACAAGACCTCCGACATCTAAGTTGGCAGAAAAATAAAAATGGTGCGAATGTTAGTATATGGCGATGCAAAATATAACAGATTTTTAATAAAAAGTTATATTATGCAAAAGTATTAAAACATGAAAAAATATAATAATTTGGTATCTCCAAAACAGCATTTTGATAATAAATTGATATTTCTGATTTAGACTTGTGATTTTATCTCCTGCTGTACAGTATTGTCTAGTCGTAGTATAAAGTACGTGTTCCACATTACTGCTCGCCTGGGGACATCTGCTGGGTCTGCCGAGTGCTGCAGCATTTCATGAACCACTGGAACAGCAGTAATGTAATGTCACGCCATTTATGTTCTATTCCAATTTTCTCCAGCTCTAGATCTCTAAGGCCTGGGCTACGCTGTGACTTTTTGTAGCGTGACTGATTGATTTTAACTACTGAATGACAGCTCCAGTCCACAATATTGTATTCAACTGAATGCATTCATTTGGACTGCAGCTGTGGTTCAATAGTTAAAATCAATCAGTTGCGCTACAAAAAGTCGCAGTGTAGCCTTATTCCCCCAGAACATCAGGATTTCCTTAGTAATGGACAGGTGATATAACTTTGGTATGTTTACACGTGGCAGACTTAGTTTTTTTGCGACATATATGCAGATATTTAATTAACGCCCATTGCCTTGTGAATGACATATTTACATCAGGACCTGGAGAAGAGCCATAAAGTAAATGTGTGGAACACTGAGGATAAAACATGAGGATAAGATGTGCCATCTGTAAAGGATGTTCTCCAGAGACGGAGCTGAGTAAACAATATTTATAAGGAACCTGCCATGTTGTACATGCAGACTGACTTGTGGGCAGCAGGTTATAGCACAGGAGGAGCTGAGCAGACGGATATATACCGGTAGTTTTTCATGGGAATAACTAACAAATCCCAGTGGTCAGACCCCTGCCGATCAGAAATATCATATCCTAGTCCTAAGGGTACTTTCACACTTGCGGTGTGAGGATTAGTGATGTCATGAACATAAAATTTCCCGTTCGCGAAAGGCGAACGCGAATTTACGCAAATATTCGCGAACGGGCGAACCGCCATAGACTTCAATAATCAGGCGAATTTTACAACTCACAGGGACTCTTTCTGGCCACAATAGTGATGGAAAAGTTGTTTCAAGGGGACTAACACCTGGACTGTGGCATGCCGTAGGAGGATTCATGGCAAAACTCCCATGGAAAATTACGTAGTTGACGCAGAGTCGGGTTTTAATCCATAAAGGGCATAAATCCTCTAACATTCCTATATTGTTTGGAATAACGTGCTTTAAAACATCCAGTGTGTGTATACGATCAGGTATGATGTTGTATCGATCAGGTAGTGTAAGGGTAACGCCCGCTTCACAGTGACAGACGAAACTCTGACAGACCAAACTCCCCATTTAATGCACAGCAAACAACTGCAAAGAGTTGTTGTCAATAGTTGACACACTCATGACAAGGCAAGGGGGTGACTCTGTGACATTGGCTTCTTACGCTCAAACATTTCCTTGCCAGAAACCTGACTGTGGGCAGATGAGCAGGAACTGCTGAAGGTGAGAGATGGAGTGGCGGGTGGTTGAGAGGGGGCAGGGAGGACAGCAGTGGTTGACGTGGCTGAAGATGCTGGACCAGGAGGAGCATGGTGGCTTTGAGTTTGTGTGCTGCTTGTACTCATGTGTTGATCCCATAGGCATTTGTGATGTGAGATCATGTGCCTTCGCAAAGCAGTTGTACCTAGGTGGGTGTTGAACTTCCCACGACGGTTGCAAATGGCATTGCTGTTATCAGAGGCAGACACACAAAAAAAATGCCACACTGCTGAGCTTTGCAATGACGGCATTCTGGTGGTGGCAACAGCATGCGTTGATTGGTGTGCTGTCTGGCTAACCCCGGGTGCCGATACATGCTGTCTGACTGTGCCACTAGCTCCTTGCGACGACCTCCCCCTGCTTTCAACTCGTCTCCTTCTCCTCTCTGTCTCCCCATCTGAACTTTCCCCCTGTTCTTCTTCTCTTCGAGCGGGCATCCACGTGACATCCATGGACACATCGTCATCATCAACCGCTTCACTTGTATCTGACAATTCAGCAAAGGAAGCAGCAGCGGGTACAACATCATCATCATCACACCGTACGTCCATGTGTGTAATGCTGCCTGACTGAGACATATCCCTGTTATCTACATCCTCTGGCAATAATGGTTGCGCATCACTCATTTCTTCCAACTGAAGTGTAAATAACTCCTCTGACAGATCAAGTGAAGCAGCTGTGGTGCTAGTGTTGGTGGTGGTGGCGGGCGGGCGAGTGGTAACTTGAGAGGTGCCCGAAGCTGAGCTAGAGGAGGATGGTGAGTCAAGGTTCCGAGCAGAAGCTGTATTAGATTGGGTGTCCTGTGTAAGCCAATCAACTATGTCCTCAGAATTTTTCGAGTTCAGGGTATGTGGCCTCTGAACACTGGGCAATATTCTAGGGCCAAAGGAAATCACAGCACCACGACGGCCCCTGCCTGTAATTTTTTTTTTTATTAGTGGTACTATGCGTGCAAGGTACTGTGCCACACGGTATGAGTGGTGGGCACTGACAGTGGGCACACTACAGTCAGTGGAAGTGGGCCTGACACACACTGGCAGGCAACTAACCTTAGATTAAAGGGTAAATATTAAATGCCTTATTTATCGGCAAGCTACTGTGCCACCCGGTATGAGTGGTGGGCACTGGCAGTGGGCACACTACAGTCTGTGGAAGTCAGCCTGACACACACTGGCCGGCAACTAACCTTGGATTAAAGGGTAAAAATTAAATGCCTTTTTTTATGCAAAGTCCTGTGCCACACGGTATGAGTGGTGGGCACTGGCAGTGGGCACACTACAGTCTGTGGGCCTGCAGCTCCTCACACACGGGCAGGCCAGGCAACTGCAATATATATATGGAGAAAAAATAAATAAAAGCAGACTAATGTAGCAGCCCTAAAAAGGGCTTTTTGGGGTGCTGTGACGCTGTCCTTATAGCAGATGAGTCTGTGGACACAGAACACTGGCCTAGTTAACACTTTCCCTATGAATTCAGAATCATCAGCACAGCAGCAGCTGCAGTCTCCCTGCTCTCACTAACATGCAGCTTCAGACTGAATCTAAAATGGCTGTCCTTTTTATAGGAGGTGGTAAGGTGTGGGAAGGAGTATTCTGATTGGCTGGAATGTGTCTGCTGACTGTGAGGTACAGGGTCAAAGTTTGCTCAATGATGATGTATAGGAGGCAGACCGAACATCGCATATGTTCGCCCGCCGCGGCGAACGTGAACAAGCTATGTTCGCCGGCGAATAGTTCGGGACATCTCTAGTGAGGATTGGGCAGGTAGTTCCGTCGCCGGAACTCCCGGCCGGATCCATCATACCGCATGACAACTGAAAGCATTTGGAGACGGATCCGGATGCGGATCTGTCTCACAAATGCATTGCAAGTGCGGATCCGTCTTGATTTTTTTCACAGTTTTAAAGGTCTGCGCATGCGCAGACCAGAAGGAGAGATCCGTCATTGCGGTATTTGTAATGCCCGATCCGGCACTAATACAAGTCAATGGGAATTAATGCCGGATCCGGCATTCCATCATGTGTTCTGGAATTGCATGTTGCGGTATTTTCCCTGTCTAAAAAACGTTTAGATACCGAACTGAAGACATCCTGATGCATACTGAACGGATTTCTCTCCATTGAGAATGCATGGGGATAATACTGATTCGTTTTTTACCGGCATAGAGCCCCGGCAACGGAACTCTATGCCGTAAAAGAAAAACGCTAGTGTGATAGTACCCTAAACAAGTTGGTTGGTATATGGCTTTCTTATTCAAAGGGGTTCTGGGATCAGTATGGTTATTAACAGATATGCTCATGTACTGTAGTTGTTTACCTTGAAGGTGTGCTTCCTTCCCCAAGTTTTTTTTTTCCATTTTTGGACTTTCCTGACCCGTTTTCACCATGTTTCCATCCTGTATATAGCACTTCCTTTTGCTGTGTCCAACCAGAGGCATTATGCACTTCTCCTTTCTGTGCCACAGCTCCAGCCCTACCCCTGTCAACGGCCAGCTAGTTTATAGTTCCTCCCACCCAGCTACTATTGGCACTAGTTTGGTCCAAAGGACTTTTTAATCGCTTTTTTTTTGTTTTGTTTTATTTTTTGGGAAGTGAGGTCTGTAAAAATTGCAATTCTGTCAGTGTTTTTTTATTTTTTATGGGGTCTCAATGTGGTATATACAATATAACTTTATAACTGCGGGTTGGTACGATTATGGCAATAGCAAATATATATTGTTTTTTCAGGTTTTACCACTTTTATATCATAAAATCACTTTTTATTTAATTAAAAATAATTTTTTTTGCATCACCATATCTAAGACCTATACGTTTTTTATTTTTCCATCAATGTAGCTCTGTGAGGGTACTTTTTGATTGATTTGATGATTGTTTTTTATGCCATTATTTTGGGGAGATGAGGTGAGAAAAACAGCAAATCGTCATTGTTCCTCTATTATGATGGAATGAATAACAGAATGCCTCTAAAGGAATTCCGTCATAGAATGCGTTATGGTCTGTGGTAACGGAATCCATAACGCAATTCTGCTTTTACCACCAAACGAAGCGTGAACGAATTTCCAAATTTCTCTACCTGCAAGCCTTCAATTGTATAAAGCTACATGCACAGGAACGTATTTTGTTTCCGTGTACGCTTAGTTTTTTTGTGGATAGGATGTGGTACCATTCATTTCAATGGCTCTGCAAAAAATGCGTGCAGCATCAGTCCGCATCAGTATGCCCGTTCCGTAGCCCCGCAAGAAAAATAGAACATGTCTTATTATTGTCCGTTTTAGGCATTGTTACAATGGATCCACAAAAAAATAGATGACATACAGGCGCAAAACACATACGGTCGTGTGCATGTAGCCTTAGGCCATCTTAAGACCATCTGAGCTAAAATAGTGCTATATGATGAAGTGAACAAAGTGTCCCTGATAGACAACAGTAGTAAATGTAAGGGTGCATGATGAATTTCTAATCAGAGTATTCATTGGGCTGATTGTTCTTCTCGATACTCATTTATTCCATATTTCATGGTTACAGATGGAAAATACATTTTTTTTTATCACTGAAGACCTAAAATAGCATCTTCCTGACCTCGGGATGTTCCCAGAGCACCATCACAGTTGCTTTATGACTTCACTTCTAGCTGTGGTCATATTCATCTGTCTAGTGGAGCAGAAAATGAGACTGGACAGCTCTTGACAAATACCACCCTGAGGTCCATCTATCACTGACCCAATAACTCAGGGGGTTTGGTGTAATTCTGGATGGCCTACCCTATACAAATCACTGACCTATTAGTGGTATGTTGTAAAAAGGTAGCTAGAACCTTGAACCTTGTCCCAAGCAAAATACCGTAAAATAAATCCTACATACGTTATGTGGACTCCTGACCAATCATCATAGCTAAGCTTCTTAGAAATCCTATTCAAAGGTCATGGGTGTTAATGTGAAGTTGGGCCCGCTCTTGTGGCTGTAACTGCCTCCAGTCTTCTGGAAAGGCTTTTGGGGCAGTTAAGGAGTCAGACATTGATTTTGGGGGATAAGACTGGCTCTGAATCGATGTTCCAATTCATCTCAAAATTGTCTGATGGAGCACAGATCATGGCCCTATACAGTGGCGTGATCTTGATCATACCATACTGGAACAGGTAAGGGTCTGCCCAAACTATTTCCTCAAAGTTGAATACTCTGGGCACTATGTTATTTATTTATTTTTTCTAAAACCAAGAATTTTCATCCCCCGTCCCTTTTAAAAATTCTGTTTGACCTTTAGGCTAAATGCACACAATCAGAATTGCGTGCGGAAAATCCTCACTGTAGTTCATGTACATTGTATTCTATGAGAACTGTTGATGTGATGATTGAGGAAGTCATCACATATGACAGTTAGTCGCCCCTAGTAGTCATACAAGGGACATTAACAGCTCACAGTTCGGTTGTGGGAGGGTAACACCACACCGAAAATAGGAGGGAAAGGGGTGAGGGAATAAGGCCTGGAAACTAGGGAAAAAAGATGGAGACCTCCTAGTAAAACCCTAATCAAAGTCCTGACTAACTACCATAATGAACAGACCCCAGAGGTAGGTGAGTTCCTATACAGGAATACTTAATGTCCTAACTCACCCTATAGGACCCTGGTACTAATGTCAGGACTGAGACAACCTGTTCCTCCAAAAAGAAGGGCAAACTAGAGTCTCCTTCAGGCCTAATACAAATTACAGAGAAATGCAACACACAAAATAACCCAAACAAAATACAAAAGGGAAAGAAAACACTTAACTTCAAGTGGCTATGGCAGCACCAGGAACACAGCCAAGATCCACACACCAGCAATCCACAACTCCAACAGAAGCTATAAACTGCATAGCATAGTGGGAGAAACAACAATTAATAGAGAAGGTTAAATGACCCTAATAGCCACACCTGAGGATAGAAGGTGTGAAAAGCACCAGAAACAACACAGACGTCATTTGATCCAAATGGAAAAAATGTCAGATCAAACCACGTGTTTCCAGTCTCACCGATCTCCTGCCACCTGTCGTGGGAACGTCCGTGACATCAGCGATATGTGCAGGACATCCTGAATGAAAAACAAAATTGCCTCTCATGGCAGGGCTTCCAACTGGCATTTTTCAGCAGGATAATGCTCACCCACACACAGCACAGGTTTCCAGGGAATGTCTCTGCCAGATTTCTTAGCCTGCCCAGTTGCCAGATTTATTACCAATCTACCATTTATAGGACCAGCTGTGACACCAGCTTTGGAGTGTGCAGGATCTACAGGCCCTGCTGTAACATCTATGGCAAATGTGCCCCAGTATCCCATACAGAACCTGTATGCATCCATGCCCAACCGTATTTGATCTTGTATCCAGGCTAAAGGTGGCAGCAGGGTCCTAGGGCCTGCATTCAATTCAATAGTTTTCCCCAATAAACTTCACCTTTCTCTATAAGGCCTCTTTCACACAAATGTTTTTTTTTTGCGAGTGTACTGGCCATTTTTAGCGTTCTGTATACGGAACCATTCATTTTAATGGGTCCGCAAAAATAAAATTTGGAAGGTACTCTGTATGCCTTTCGTTTCCGTATTTCCGCAGTTCCGTAGTACTGTTCTATTAGGGGCCAGATGTTCCGTTCCGCAAAAAACTGAATGCACACGGATGTCATCTGTTTTTTTTGTGGATCCGTTTTGTGCAGACCGCAAAACCATACGGTCGTGTGAAAGAGGCCTAATATTGTAATCACTTAGATATATCATCCTTCCACTCATACCTAGAAAGTACTCATACCTTTTTGGTGCATCTTTTTTTTGTGAATAAGTGTATACAGTATCTACTGTAGGCATTACTGACACAACTGTATTTTTCTTCAGTGTAGTATTTGTGTTTAAACACTTGGCTATGAAAATTTTAAATTTAATTTCTTCCAATAAAATGTTGATTTAGCCCCAAATTTTTCATTTTCACAAAGCACCTCACAATTTGTTCCCCATTTTCTCCTGAATAAGGAAACACATATGTGGTTGTAAACTGCTATATAGGCACACTTCAGGGTTCAGAAGGGAAGAAGAGCAAGGATTTTACTGGAATAGTTTTTGGGTACTACATCACATTTGCAGAACTCCTGAGGTACCAATACTGTGAAAACCCCCAATAAATGACCTCACTTTAGAAACTACTCTCAAGTTATTTATCAAGGGTTGGAGTAAGTATTTTGACACCACAGGTATTTTTCATAAATTAATGAGAAGGGGACAGTGCAAAATGAAAATTGCAAGTTGTTTTCCACAGATGACATTTTAGTACAGAGCTGAACCCGGACATACCCCCATTTTCACCCAGGCAGCCCCCCACCCCGATTTCATACTCCGATGCTCTCCTTTACGCTGCACGGTTCAGCTTTTCATGTGCAGGGTTAATTGCTACCGTTCGGCAGATCGCATGCCCTGTTATTGAGGCCGGGTGCCAGGTCTGTGATATCGCCGCCGGCACCTGCTGCCTACACTCGAATTAATGTGTTAATTACATTTATTGGTGACGCAGCGCCCCCCCCCCCCAGTATTATAAATCATAACCATTGGTGGCGCAGTGCGCCCCCCCCTAATATCAGAATCCATGGTGGCGAGGTGGCCCTAGGCCCACCACCCCATTGTTATAGTCATTGGTGGCAGTGGCCACAGGCTCCCCTCCTCTTCATTGGTGGTTCAGTGGCAGCATCCGATCGGAGCCCCAGCAGTGTAATCATGGGCCCTGGCTGCCATAGTAAGCACAGGGCAACAGGGAGAGTGTAAGATCCTATTAACCCTAAAAGATCTCTATTAGGGTGAATAGGACAAGGGTTCTAGCCCCTAAGGGGGCTAATAGTAAGTAAAAAAAAGTTTAAAAAAAACATCAAAATACTAAAAGTTTAGATCGTCCCCTTTCCCAATTTTACATATAAAATTTATAAACAATAAAAAAAATTACAATATTATATAACAATATAATATATGTAACAATCACCACGGCTGAAAAAGTGCAAAGTATTAAAACATTCAAAAATATTTTTTTTATGTTGTGAACGCCTTAACAGAAAAAAATCAAAACCGTGTGATTCGCTATTTTTAGTCACCTTGTCCCCCTATAGGATAGGACTGTTCTATTATGGGCTGGACGTTCCATAAAATGCGGAATGCAAGCAGCTTTTTTGGTGTTTTATTTTTTCCATGTGGTATCAAGTATCGCAATACTTTTTTATGGTATCGAAATCGAATCAAAACTTTGGTATTGTGACAACCCTAATCAGTACAGTGAAAACCCCCCAAAAATGACCTCATTTTGGAAACTACCCCCAAGTTATTTATCAAGGGGTGGAGTAAGTATTTTGACACCACAGATATTTTGAAGAAATTAATCAGAATCGGACGGTGCAAATAAAAATTGCAAGTTGTTCTCCACAGATATGACTTTCCCGTCCACTCGGCATGTGCCATCTTAGACACACCGCACCCCTTAAATTGTTAGGCAAGTTCTACTGGATATATAAAAAATGCCATAAATGTGGACATATACTACTGTTTGGGTTGAGAAGGAAATGCTGCAGGGTTCAGAAGGAAAGACAACCTTTTGGCTTTTGCAGCGCAGATTTTGATGAATTGGTTTACAAGTGCCATGTTGCTTTTGAGCAGCCTCTGTGATACTAGTACAGTTATTTTCTGAGAACCATACATTTTTTATTTTTCTTTCGAATGAGCTGTGTGAAGGGTTATTTTTTGAGGGATGAGAATAAAGAAAAAATAAATAATTGCGCCATTGTGTTTATGTTTTACTGCGGTGTGCATTGTGTGAGAAAAATGACACGTTATCTTTATTCTGCTGGTCAATACCATTACAGAGATACCAATTTATATACAGTATTTTGCGCTTTCCCCCCCAAAAGGAACGTGACGGAGTGAGTGACGTTACGCTGCCGGCCTGCCTGCTAGCTTGATAGTGAGTACTACTACAGATAATTACCGTAGTTTAACAAAGCAGAGTCACTGGTTGAGGATTACATGACTAGACTTTACATATGAAGACTGCTGTGAGCGGGGCCCGGTGTAATGGGGGTCACTATTCACAAAGGGACAGGAGAAGACACAGAGGGGGCCACCATAAGATGCTATATACCGAATGTGTCATCCATTGATCCCCCCCATAACATTGTCATCCACAGATCCCCTCCATAACATTGTCATCCACAGATCCCCCATAGCAGTGTATCATCCACAGATCCCCCATAACAGTGTATCATCCACAGATCCCCCATAACAGTGTGTCATCCACAGATCCCCCATAACAGTGTATCATCCACAGATCCCCCATAACAGTGTCATCCATAGATCCCCCATAGCAGTGTATCATCCACAGATCCCCCATAACAGTGTCATCTACAGATCCCCCATAGCAGTGTATCATCCACAGATCCCCCATAACAGTGTCATCCACAGATCCCCATAACAGTGTGTCATCCACAGATCCCCCATAACAGTGTCATCCACAGATCCCCCATAACAGTGTCATCCACAGATCCCCATAACAGTGTCATCCACAGATCCCCATAACAGTGTCATCTACAGATCCCCCATAGCAGTGTATCATCCACAGATCCCCCATAACAGTGTCATCCACAGATCCCCATAACAGTGTGTCATCCACAGATCCCCCATAACAGTGTCATCCATAGATCCCCCATAGCAGTGTATCATCCACAGATCCCCCATAACAGTGTCATCCACAGATCCCCCATAACAGTGTCATCCACAGATCCCCCATAGCAGTGTATCATCCACAGATCCCCCATAACAGTGTATCATCCACAGATCCCCCATAACAGTGTGTCATCCACAGATCCCCCGTAACAGTGTCATCCATAGATC
This sequence comes from Bufotes viridis, assembly GCA_033119425.1. Taxonomy (NCBI): domain Eukaryota; kingdom Metazoa; phylum Chordata; class Amphibia; order Anura; family Bufonidae; genus Bufotes; species Bufotes viridis. Next base: position 389,633,353 of record CM065592.1, on the reverse strand, counting down.
CCCCATAGCAGTGTATCATCCATAGATCCCCCATAACAGTGTCATCCACAGATCCCCATAACAGTGCATCATCCACAGACCACCATTAGTTCAAAACCCACCAAAAGCACACCTTTCGGTTCAAAATATTTTTTTTCTTATTTTCCTCCTCAAAAACCTTGGTACGTTTTATCATCAGGTGCGTCTTGTAGTTTTTTAAAAAGTATTACCACTTTTTTTTTTAAATCATGTTTTTATGCCATTTTCTCTGAGCCATATATCTTTTTTTTCAGTGGTCTTGTGTGAGGGTTCCTTTTTTGCGGGATCGTTGGTACTGTACCATTTTAGGGTGCATGTGACTTTTTGATCACTTGATAGTATGTTTTAAGGAAGGCAAGATGACAAAAAAATGACTGTTCTGGCATAGTTTTTATAAAAAAAATTTAATGACATTCCCCTGATGGGGTAGATAGTATGATATTTTTTATAGAGCAGGTTGTTCTGACACAGTGATACCAAATATGTTTTTTTTTCCATAGTAAATGGTTTAATTGGCTAAAGTTTTTTTTTTTTACTTCCAACTTTTATTTTTTTACTTTATATTTTTGACTCACTGGGTGACTTCATCTTCTGATGCTCTGATCACTGGTACAAAGAATTACAATACATACTGTGTTGTAATGCACTGTGAGATCCAGTCTGTGGCAGGGCCTCACAGGCTTCCATAGCTAGCAGACCCAGAGACCTTTGTAAGGCCCTGGGCTGCCATAGCAACCATTATCACCCCTCTATTAGAGGCAGCGGTCAACACTGACCGCTGCATCAAAGGGGTTAAATGGCCGACTGGACTTATCTCCAATGCCATTGGTTACCATCAACCAGCCCCCTTTCCTAATCGAGCTAACATAGGGGTTAATGCTGATGACCTATCGGCAGGATATATGGCCTAAGAGCAGTTCAGTCCCATTCAAGTGAATGGTCCTGAGCTGCAATACCAAGCACGGCTGCTACTAAAGGGGTGCTTGGTAAACTGCAACTTCAAACGGTTGATCCATGGGAGCCCCGGGTAGCGATCCCCTACCGATCTGATTTTGATGACCTATCCTAAGGATAAGTTGATATTAAACACCTGGAAAACCACTTTAATAGGAAGTACGCAAGATACATGCTGATCATTGGATGCTTAAAGACCTTCTCTTCATACAGCTGATGGGCGGGGGTGCCGGATGTCGGACCTCCGCTGATCTGATATTGATGACCTGCCACAAGAAGCTGAAAACCTACTGAGGTGGCCAAAGTGCCAAACAATTTTGACGGTATTACCAGAGAACTTTTTTTGAATCAAATCATTTTTATTATGAATTTTTCTTTTTTTAAAACAAAAAACAAAGAGTACAAAATCCAAGGATCAAGCTTGTACAGGATATAACGCATGTGGTACACAAATACATTATAAATGTGTATCTTAGAAGACAGCGTCCACATCACTTTGTACTCTGACAAAAATGCATAGGAATACAACTAACAGGTAAACATTACCCTCCCCACCCCCGGAGCCGCACCACACCTGAAAGCCCATTTCAGAAATGAAAAGACCAGCCAACAAACCGCATGCACACCGTATGCCCATCCCCAGCCTACTATTTAGATCGTGGAGTAGAAGGCGACCTGATGGTAACCCCGGTGTCGTAAGCCAGGAGCCCCATATAGAATCTAATTTTCAGATTATGCCCCTCTTCATGTAAATCCCCCGTTCCAATTGTATTATCTCGTTCATACAAATAATAAATTCTGCCTTAGTAGGTACCTCCATACTGATCCAATACCTAGCGATCATTTTCCTAGCATTATATAATATCCTGCGTATGCCTATGGATGCTCCCACTTCTGCGTCGTCCTGCAGGAGACCCAAGACACAAGTTAAAGGTTCACACCTCAATCGTATATCATAAGCTCTATAAATAATACCCAGCACATCCTTTCAAAAGTCCCCCAGATTCACAAACTCCCAGAACATATGCATAATATGAGCATCCGGAGCATTACATTTACGGACAATTAGATGTGTCGCGTATCCCTAACTTGTGGAGGAACGAGGGAGTTCTATAAACTCTGTGTACTAAATAGAGCTGCGAAAGTCTATGCGACTCGCATAACGACAGTAATGGCCCAGACTCTAACACTTCAGTCCACTGAGTTTTGTCAAGTTGACCCAGGTCCCAGTCCCATTTGTTTTTTTACTGTGAGTGGAAATTTGTCCTGATAAAAGGACAATAAAAGACTTTCGTGTCCCCGCCTTTTCTTATTTGGTCAGCAATACAGGAGGCCCCTATAGCGAGGTCTGTTTCCTTCCCTTGCTTCTCCAAAGCATGGCGCAGCTGAAGGTAGCGAAAAAAAACAGAGTTAGGCAGACCAAACTCTTCCTTCAGCTGGTCATAACTTTTAAGAATCCCTGAGGGATATAACTGTGACAGCCAAAAAATACCCTTGTCCCTCCACAAACCAAATCCCTCCAGATTCGACGGTATTACCAGAGAATTAGCTAAATCCAGCAGAGGGTGGCGGTTCAGCTGCATATGGCAGATGTGGCCTGTAAACCCAGCCTGAATGTTGAAAGGGTTCTCCCATCAGGAACATTTAAAGGGCATCTGTCAGCAGGTTTGTACCTATGACACTGGCTGACCTGTTACATGTGCAGCTGAAGGCATCTGTGGCATCCAACTACTGGCACTGCCCCTTTCAAGAAGGAGGCCCCATCACCTGCTGCAGGAGCAGCTCTCTTGATGAGAGCTGCACATACCTGGCCTTCTCTTCATTCACAGAGGCACCTGACCTGGGACAACATGGTGATGGTGTTTAACTTTATAACTTAGACTGTCAAGTCCAGAGGGCCAGAAAGTGGTAGACCCAGGCAGGAGGGTGCACTAGCCTAGGTTCAGAAAGAGTAAGATCCGAGCGGGCGGGGCACTGGTGAGGTCACCACGTCAAGTTCAAGAGGAAGTCTGACGGAGGGCGGAGCCTCCACCGCTTCTTTTGAGTGGCCCTGCCCCCTGACTGGTCCTCCTCCTTGCTCACATAAGAAGCTGCAGCACTTCATGGTCAGGCCTGCTGCCTGCACAGCTTGCCCCCCCCCCCTTGCCTACATGGCTCTTTAGAGCTGCTGCCGGCTCTGGGTGTATGCAGGGGCCGCCAGCAGCCTCCAGCCTGTGACTGCAGCAGGCCTCTCCCGTCTCTGCACTGACCGGACCCGGTGCTGAGGGTATCAGTCGCGCAGCAGCGCCGCCCCCCGGTTCTGCCCAGCCTCGTTCTGGAGGTCGGGGGCGCGCCTCCTCTCCGCCGTGCTCTCTCCCTCTTTCCCCCGTTGTGGGATGGCCGTGGGTCGGGAGCGAGCAGCCTGGGCCGGCACATGCCCGGACCCCGGGGATCAGCGGGAAGATGGCGCTGAGAGCCGAGTGAGCAGGAGGGATGCCACGGATTTCATGACGGCAGCGGGTAGGTGTCAGCATCAGCACCAGGCAGGAGCGCAGCACCCCGCGCCCGCCGCCGCTTCCCTTTTGTTCTCCCCATCCCTGTGCCATGGTAATGACATTAGGGAGCAGCCGGCGGTGCCCCCTCCGGATCTGCCCGGCTTTGTTGCATCCTTGGCACGGAGCTCGTCTGCCCGCAGTGCCATCTTGTCATCACACTTTCTGCTAGGAGTGACTAGTCCTGACCTAGGTGACCTCTGCCAGTGCCACCTGCAGTCACCTTGTGCCCCTCATCCATGGCAGTGCCCGGGGTCTGGGCACACCTCCTCCAGGCCTGGGTTGGTGCATGTATTATGGGGCCTCTCATGAGTCTATGGAGGTCAGAAGCTGCTATTACTGGTCACCTCCTTGCTGATGGTTTCTGTCTGGATTGTCACCTGTCACTTTGAGGTTCTATGTGTAATATGGAAACTTTATATCGTCTCCTCTACTGATATGGTCTCCACAGGCAGATCCTGAGCGTGTGAACACAGCCCTAGGACAGGTAACCTAGCGACGAGCAGCCACTTACACCAATGAAAACTTAAAGGGGTTGTCCCAGAACGACAACTTGTCACTTAGCCACAGGGTAGTTGATAAGTATCCGTGAGGGGTCACCAACTGCAGGAACCCCCAATTCATCCCGAAAATGTAGGTCCTGTTTCCCCATTTCATTGGAGCGACAGTCGGGCATGCACTGCTGCTCCTTTACGAGTCCGTAGGTCTGGCTGCTGGGACCCCCGCTAATCACAAGAACAGGGGCACCGTGTCCCCTGCTTGACTGGAGCAGTGGTCGAGCGTACACACTGCACTCTATGAGACCTCTTGGTGGGGGGTCTGAATTCTGGGACCCCCACTGATCATAAGAACGTGGGTCGTGTGTCTCAGGTATAGATGGACGGGCTGTAGCGCATGCACAGTGCTGCTCAATTCAAGGGCTATGAGGCTGCCTGATTGATGGGGGTCCGACTGCAGGGACCCCCACCGGTCAGAAGAATGCGGTTCCCTTGTCCACAATGTCGAGCATGCACACTGCCATTCCATTCAAAGCCTGGGAGGCTGCCTGATTGGTGGGGTCCGAGTGCAGGGACCCCCAGAGAACGCAGACCTTGTGTTCCCAATTTGAATGGAGAGACGATAGAGTGCGCACGCTGCGGCTCTATTCAAAGTCTTTAGGGCTGCTGAGACCCCCACTGATCACAAGAATGGGGGCACCATTCAAAGGCTATGAGACTGCCTGATTGGTGGGGTCTGAGTGCAGGGACCCCCCACTGACCACAGAAAGGCAGCCCCTCTTTTCCCAATTTGAATAGACTGCTGTTCAGCATGCACGCTGCCAGGGCCGGCGCGTCCTATAGGCTGACTAGGCAGCCGCGTAGAGCGCCCTTGGGAAGGGGCGCTGCTAGGAGCGCCGGCCCCCCCCCTCATGCTGCAGCCGCCCGAGCGCTCTATATTGAGCGTGACGCTGCTGCTCCATTCAAAGCCTATGAGACTGCCTGACTGGTGGGGGTCCGACCGCTGGGATCCCCATTGATCACGGGAATGCGGACCTTGTGTCGCCAGTTTGAATAAAGAGACAACAGAGCATGCCCGCTGCCGCTCTAGGACTGCTGAGACATAGCTGCATACAGCGCTCGGCTATCCCCTCAGTCCCATAGAACTGAATGCAGCGGCAGTGTGCAGGCTCAGTTGCCACTCCATTCATATGATGTTGTAATCAGTGGGGGTCCTGGCGGTACTCCCCACCTCCTCTGCCGTTAGACACTTACCTATCCGGTGATCATTAAAGGGGTTTTCTGGGAGTTTTACACTGATGAGCTATCCTCTGGTCATCATTATTTGATTGTGGGGCGTGCAACCTCCGGGACCCTCGCCGATCAGCTGTTTGAGAAGGCAGCGGCGCCTGAGGCCTTCTCCGCGCTCACCAAGAACAGCGCCGTACTTGTATAGTGGCTGTGCTTGGTATCGCAGCTCGGCCCCATTCACTTCTATGGGTCTGAGCTGCGCCTGGGCCAGATAATTTCGTCTGCCGTTTCTAGAAGAGGTAATGGCCTCTTTAAGGCCACCTGTGACGTGAGGTTACTCTACCGGTTTCCCGCCTCCTGGGATATGTAACAGGTCTGATGAGGATCATGTCGTACACTTTAGTGGATTTGCCTGTAAATAATAATTCTCCAAACCTCCCATTCTGTCCGAACCTGATGGTTATACTGGGATGAGCGGCACATAGGCACTGCTTCTCTCTTCCTGCAGTCTGTCATAGGGCACTTTAAAAGGAAGTTTCCCCCGTGTCAGACAATGACTTACTTGTATCTAGCGTTTCTTTTTCTCAAAAAAAGAGGTTCTTCAGCAGCTGCAGTGCTGATTACACAGTTCGGACTCCTGTTTCTTGCGAAACAACATAATGCTCCCCCTGCGTGCCGCAGACCTTTTTGAAAGGATAGCTAGTTGATAAAAGGCTCCTTACTCTTCAAAAGAGTTTCTGCAGCAGCTGAGGTTGGTGCTCTAAGGAATTATGTACCCCTTGCTATAAAGGGTTAACAATATAAGAGTCCTATGAGCTGCAGCATTGTGCTTGTGGTCCCAGATCTACTGGGTGACTACTAGTATTCTTATATGGCAGAGGCCGCGTTATGCCGTATGTGACGCTTCATGTTCTGTCCGCCAGAAGACTATTTCCATTTGGAGTTACTTTTTTAAACTCTCCAAACTGCTTTGAAAACTTTCTTTAAAGTGCATCGGTCAGCGGGGTCAGCCCTATTCCACCAATCGTACCGCCTGGTAGGGTTGATCCTGCTAATTAAAACAATACCTGTCTTGTGAAAATCGGTTGTGGCATTCCTGAGGAAAAAAGACTTTAAGTCTTTAGGCCAGTAAGTGCTTTGTTGCACTGAGGGGCGTGGCCATCACTGGAACGCTGAAGCGCACAGAGGGATCAGGCCCCTCCCCTCACTGCCCTGAAACCTTCACTTGCTACCAGCGTCAAAGGCTTTTTTCTCGGGAACGCTGCAACTGATTTTCACAAGACAGGTATAATTTTGTTCAGTAGGATCAACCCTACTAGGCAATATGCCTGGTTTAATAAGATTGATCCTGCCCTTTAAAGGAAGGTTTCAAAGCCGGCTGTGGAGTTTAACAAAGTGACTCCAAATGGAAATACTCGGTCTTCTGGTGGACAGAACATAAAGACTTGTCACTTGTCACCTCTATATTTGCAGTTTCTGTATTGACTGAAGGACCTTATGCCTTTCGTCTTTTGCGCTTTGTGTTTTTTTTTGGGCTTGTATTACGTGAACTGTCTTGATCGATTCCATCACTAGTGTTGAGCGCGAATATTCGAATTGCAAATTTTTATCGCGAATATCGGCACTTCGAGAATTGGCGAATATTTCTAATTGAGTGATATATATTCGTAAAAACGAATATTAGTTTTTTTTTTTTATCTGAACCCATTACCTCGTATACCTACCTGCTTCTTGCTTGTGGGCCAATGTGAGAAGGCTGCAATATTGTAGTCTGTAGAGAATTAGAATATTCTTCATTATTCAATTTATTTTCTCATGCGAAAAATCGGCAATGTAATATACGTGTAATGCGAATACTCTAAAACACAAATATATAGCACTATAGAATATGGTGCTATATATTCGTTTTTAGAATATTCGTAATTTTTTCCAATTTATTGTGAACAGTCATTGGCCCAAAAGCAACTTAAGCAGGGAGGAATCAGGACTTCAGATGGAAAAAAATGACGAATGTTCTAAAAACAAATATATAGCACTATATTCTATACTGCTATATATTCGTGTTTTAGACTATTCGCATTACGCGAATATTTATTGCCGGTTTTTTGCAATCAATAGAATAATCTCAAATACGAATATTCGCGAATGTGTGCCGAATATTCTAACGAATATTCGTGAAATATCGCAAATAGGCATATTGCCCCTGTCGCTCATCGCTATCCATCACGTGTTGACTTTGCACGGACCGGCCTGCGGGTCCCGTGTACTGTAAAGTGCCGCCCTTGCACGCTTGTTTTTCATGAGAAGTGGAAGCAGATGTAGCGATTTCATTTCCCTGCTACTTTGTAACAGTTTCCAGGCTGTCCTGCGGTACAGCAGAGCCGAGCAGGCGCTCCATATGGCCCCCCTACACTGTTTGCAGCGCTCCCACATGCTCATATGGATTGCAGGCATCTCTCTAGGCTGCCTGGAAGCCCCCCAGTTGCGTGTTGCCTCCTTTTTGTTTGTTTTTTACAGCGCGGTTGACTTGTTTCCGTGGTGATGGGAAGCAACTATTAAGTTGAACAGATGGCGTCAGATTATCAGGGTCAGACTCCGCAAATCCCGGTTTTTGTGATAGTTATTGTTATCTGACAATAGCCGGCCTTGATAGCAGATAGAAAACCTATCCGTCGTGCGAGATAGGAAGATGAGGGTGATTGTTCTTCGACGACAAGCACTACCGGTATGTACCATATTCCTCCCTTCTTGTAAATCACTGAATGCTTGTACTTTAGGACCTGGAAATAGTATGGGTGCCATTGATCGGCCATGTGTGCTGCACCCTGAATGTAGCTGCTATATGGCACCAGGATGATGGGAAATGCAGAAAGTGCCATAGAATTTAGGAAGCAGTTGAGGGCTCGTGCACGCTGTGCGCACTGCATGGCGGTATAGAGCACTACATATACACACGCCATCAGATGGACCATGCCATAACTTATTTTCTGTTAGATTTGTAAGGAATCTTCTGTATCGTGTTGTATATAATCGGAGACACATGGGGGGGGGATAGTAGAGGACGCGTGATCTCGGTGGAAGCCCTCGCACACAACTAGGCTGTGATATGGCTGTGTGCATGAGCCCCTACCCTCCCCAGGAGCCAGGGGATGGCAGCAATATGAAATATTCATCCGTAAAAAAGGTGAGATCAGGATCACATCGGATTTCAGGGATGTCGTATGTCTGGTTCTGAAATGGTTAATAGCTTTTAGGACATTGCCGCACCCTTGGGGAGTCACAGCCCCTTTTTGGATCCCTCTCTGTGACCTGGCAGGAGATAGCTGTATAAAGCTGCACATCAAAAACGACTGAATTATTGATAAAAAGTGGTAACGATAATTGGAACAATTAGTATTAATGTATTAACCCCTTATCGACCGACCACATCATCGCCGGCTGCAGGGAAGTCCTATACACTGCTGTGCAGTCATTGCAGTGTAGGGGAAGTATAATAGTACGTACCGGCCATTCATCCCCCTCTGTGAGACCATTCGCCCGAGCAGAGCAATAGGAAGAAGTCGTCTTTAAGGCCGTGGTTTCTGTCCGCATCCAGCACGCATTTTGTGCGGATCGGATGCAGACCTATTAATTTCAATGGGGCCACAAAAGATCAGGTTATCTGCATCCGCACGTCCACGGCTCCGCAAAAAAGATAGAACATGTCCTATTCTTGTCCATTTTGCGGACAAGGATAGGACATTTTAACAGAATAAATGGTGGCATGCACTCGGCAGGGATCCGTGTTTTGCGAATCTGCAATTCGGGGACCTCAAAGAAACGGAAACAGTCGTGTGCAGGAGCCCTTAGGCTAGTTTCACACAGTTCGGAGTTCTCTAGATCAGGCATAGCCGGATAGTGCCACATGCCCTCCAGCCCCATAATAGGAAGCGGTGGCGATCCGGCCACTCCCTGGTTAAATACTGGGAATTACTGCAAGCAACGTTTTTGGTCCAGTTGGAAAAGCCCGCCGGATTGCTGCCCCCCAAATGTTTGAAAGTAGCCGTATTGAGACATTACGAGCAGCACGCATGCAGAATTTAATGATGTGTCCTGTTCCCAAATTAATTAAGACCTCATGCACATGACTGTATTTTGCATCCATATCCGATCCACATTTTTGGCTGATTTCTATGGGTCTGCAAAAAAAACGGACAGCAGACAGATGTCATCCACGTGCTGTCCACTTCTGTATGTCCGTTCCGCAAATTATAGAACATGTCCTGTTCTTGCTAGTAACAATAGGCATTTCTAGTGCTGGGAGTTAGAAAAATGCAGATTGCACACAGAAGGTATGCGTATTTTACGGATCTGTGGTTTGCGGACCGCAGTACGGACGCGGTCGTGTGCATGAGGCCTTAGACAGATGATAGTATGAGAAGGTAGGAATAAAACCTGCACCACCTTGTCCATTAGCCGCTCCTGATGTTAGTGCTGAGCCGCTGACCTGACCAGACACAAGTGGTGCAGCGTCTATAAAGAGGCCCTTTAGGGTCCGTCCACATGGGGCAAACGTGGTGCGGATTTTCCACTACAGAAGTAGAATAGTAGATGAGATTAGACAGAGCTTATCCAGGAGCTGCATTAAAAAGAATCCATGCAGAATCGCAGCAGAAAGTGACCCGCGCTACTAGGGTTGAGCGAACTTGTTTTTTTAAGTTCGGCGTCCAAAGTTCGGGTTATCGAAGAATTCCTTTATGGATTCTGCTACAACGGACCATAACGGAATTTGGAATCCATAAGGGGATTCTTCGATGAACCTGAACGCCAAACTTAAAAAACAAGTTCGCGCAACCGTCCTTCACTGCTCTACTTCCTTCTTCTCCTCCACACAGAGCACAGGAGCTCCGCCCCTCATGTCACATGATCATTATACCAGGCCCTTTACCACCTCTTATCCAATCCAGTACTGAGCCACGCCCCCTGCACTGATCACATGACGGTGACGTCACCCCAGGTCCTTAGTGTTGAACTTGTTTTTTAAAGAGGACCTTTCACCTGTCCAAAGTTTGTTAGTGAAAGGTATGTACATGCAGAGCGGCACCCAGGGATGTCCCTACACTTACTTGTATCCCTGGGTGCTGCTCCGTCCGCCCGCTGTAGCCCCCGGTACTGGCGCACGTGCTGCTGATAATTTTGCTGTGGGTGGAAACATCCTCTTTTGCCCGGGGCGTCTCCTTCTCCCAGGCTGGAGCGCTGGCCAATCGCAACGCTCAGCTCATATCCTGCAACCTCCCAGGATATGAGCTGAGCGCTAACAAACTTTGGACCGGTGAAAGGTCCCCTTTAAGTTCGGCTTCCAAGGTTGGGGTTTCCACGAAGAATCCCCGTTATGGATTCTAAATTCCGTTATGGTCCGTGGTAGCGGAATCCATAACGGGATTCTTCAATAACCCCAACCTGAACTTTGGACGCCGAACTTAAAATACAAGTTCGCTCAACCCTACGCGCTACAGATTTTAAATTCAGCAACATGTCGATATATGCTGCGGATTCTGCCATGGATTTCACAATATTTTGGCTCGATGTGGAGTTTGATGCAATTTTTTTGCAAATTTTGCCACGGATCCGTGTGAAACTCCCAGAAATATGCAAAATATTTCCTGTGTGAACATAACCTTGGATATATGCACACGGTAGCATAGTTTATTTGAAAAACAGTGTATAGTGTATAGGAAAACAGTGTATTTCTCTTACACTCCAATGCTATTGCAATGGAGTGTATGAGAGAAGCAATCCAATGTTTGCTTGTTATCTTCCCTATGGGAACTATAAAAAAAATGTAAAGAAAAAAAATGTTTTAAAAAATACATTAAAAAAAAAAATTCAAATCACCCCTCCTTCCCCAAAATGAAATAAATAAATAAATAAATAAAAAAATACACATCATGGGCATCACCATGTGCGAAAATGCCCGCTCTATTAAAATATAAAAATATTTTTCCCATACGTGAAACTGAAAAAAATGGCGATACACCTTTTTTGGTCGCTTCTCCTCATACAAAAAAATAAATAAAAGGTGATAAAAAAAAGTTGTACACGCCCCAAAATGGTATCAATGAAAAGTACAGACCGCCCTGCAAAAAAATGAGCCCTCACACAGCTCCATACACATAACTACCAAAAAGTTATAGGGGTCACAATATGGTGATGAGAAGAATTTTTTTTTTTTTAAGGTTTTTATTTATTTTTTCTGTATAAAAACGCAAGAAAAACTATACATATGTGGTATTGCCGTAATCATTCTGACCCGGAGAATGAAAGTAACTGGTCAGTTTTACCGTATAGAGAACTCTGTAAAAACAAAACCCATAAAACTGTTGTGGAATTGCTATTTTTACCCCATTTTTTTTTTCAGTTCCCCACTATCGTATGCAATATTAAATGTAAACAGAAAAATAAAAAAAGTTATGGCTCCACAAAGGCAGGGAGTGAAAAACGTAATTGGCTAAACATGCAAGGTTGCAGTATCCAAGTAGCCTCTTTAGGCCAGTTTCCAGGTAAAACGCTTTATTTCCCGAACTGAACATTGCTCCTGTGAAGTGTATGGTACTTCATGATGCTGTCTCACCGCTTGTCTACTGAGCGTAAAGACTATGTACACCTTCGGGGGCAATTTTTTTAATGATTGGATTTTACTCATTTTGGGCTAAAAATCTTTTTTTTTCAATTGGTGTTTATAAAAAATATTGAGCCCCTCTGTCAAAAAGGGTTAACAGTTTTTTCAAGCTGTGTGAATGTACTTTCAGTCATCTAATAACCCTCATCTCTAAATTACTGAAAGGTCATAAACACTTATTTAAGTCACTTTCTCATCAGTAAGATAAGGACTGAGCTATAGTGAGTTTTTATAATGTCAAAGCTACAAAAATCTAGTAAGATAATTAAAGGGTTGTCCACCTTCAGCCTGAGGCCATAAGTGACCAGACCTGGAGGGAAACATACTTACTGTCTCCGCAGGGTTCCTAGTCCTTTGGTTCCTCACTACCATGCTCTGGTCCTGCATGTCAACATCAATTTTGACCAGAGGCTACGTGTGCTGCTGCAGCCAATAACTGGACGCAGTGGCGACGACTCCCCCATGTGTCACGTGACCCATTGACATGACTAGGGATGAGCGAATCGACTTCGGATGAAACATCCAAAGTCAATTCGCATAAAACTTCGGTCCAATACTGTACGCAGTGAGCGCTCCGTACAGTATTAGAATGTATTGGCTCAGATGAGCTGAAGTTATTACTTCGCAAAGTCTCGCGTGACTTCGCGTAATAACTTCATAAATTCATTTCTACTGTGAAAAACTATTTCCCGAACTCGGGTTCGGTTCCAAGGAAATGTTTTTTTTTACAGTAAAAATTAATCTATGAAGTTATTACGCAAAGTCACGCGAGACTTTGCGAAGTAATTACTTCAGCTCATCTGAGCCAATACATTCTAATACTGTACAGAGCGCTCACTGCGTACAGTATTGGACCGAAGTTCTATGCGAATCGACTTCGGATATTTCATCCAAAGTCGATAAGCTCATCCCTAGACATGACACATGGGGGACAGATCACCCCTGTGGCCAGTAATCGGCTGCAGCTGTACACGTGACCCTCTTCAGACCAGATGTTGACAATCAAGACCAGAGTGCGGCAGTGGGAACCCAAAGGAGCCGAAATGCTGCGGCGAGGAGCAGGTAAGTATGCTTCTCTCCACAGGTCCTGCGACCTGGTAAGTCTGGTCGAAAGGTCCCTGAAAGTGTATAACCCCTTTAAGGAGGTGGGTTAATAAAATAGCTTTATTTTACCAGTGTTGATGTCACTTTTTTTTAAATACTTTCGTTATATATGCATGGACTCATTCCACCCTGTGGGTTGTTGAAGCAAATACCGATGAGAGAAGGAGGTGAGACTTACCACCCACCTACCACAGGAATATCCCAGGAACAAATGTTCTCATGACTCATGTGCAAGACAACTAATCTTAGTGGGAAAACGTGTGTGAAATAATTAAAGGCAATATATCTTTGAACGCAATGAAATAAAGCGTTGGTTATAACTATCCTCTGCCATGTCATTGAGACAAATCAGAAGATAACATCAGTGGGGTCCATCAGCTTGGATTTCCATGACTGCCAACATGAAGGGGCTCACTGGACTATCACCACAGACTTCCGTATCTCAGAAACTTCTTTGGTAGAAATGTCAGTCATTTTGCTGCACAACTCAGACTTGTCCTAAATCGTCTGGTTTAACACCAGGAAATTCGGGACTTCCATTAATACAGCAGAGCAGAGAGCAGCTACATAGAGTGTCTCTTTGGAGAACATGGCCTATCCATGAATTGCTTATAGCTCCAATTGATTTCTATAGGCACCATGTAATGCGTCATTTCTCTTGTGGTGGTGCTGGAGAACACTTATTAATGGGAACCTGTCTTTGGGATTTGGGCCCAAAATTGTCACCAACCTGTTTTCCAGAAGGAGAGAGATGATTTTGTTTTGACTTTTTTGTGTGATTTGTCTTAACATGAGAAATAAGTTTGAATGCTGTAAGGAGTCATGGAGGAGGAACTGCTTCTTGTAGGATTCAGTCTGGCTGATCCCCCTCGTTAATTAATTGACATCCCACAAGCCGGGTGTATCATCACAAACCATCTCCAGCGCAGCGAAGAGATGTGCTCCGGCCTTGGCTTATGCATGTACCAGATGCCGCTGGAGCTACCTTGTGATGATGTACCTGCTGGATATCAGTCAAGCCAAGGAGGATCAGCCAGAGTGAGTCTTACAAGGAACAGCTCCTCCTTCATGACTCCTTTCACTATTCAAGCTCATTTTCTCATGTTAAGATTAATGATCTTAACTAGGACTAGTTTAGGATTTCCTGAGTAAGTGTGCATCTACTGTGTCCAGTGTTAAGATTTTGTGGTGACGCTGGGTCAAGTGCCGGCAGAGAGGTCAGTTCTGAGGAAACTGGGATATCTAGTAGAAAGCAACAGCCGTGGAAGACTGAGAGCTCCTTATGATAGTAGAAGTGCTTTCTTAACTGAGCCCTACTTCACCTAAGAAAAAAGACAAAATAGGATCTGACTGTAAGAGAGAGTGACCGAGAGACTGTGACGTGAGCCCCACCGACCAGATCCGGTTGTATGCAGCCATCTCCTGCAAAAATGGCCCAAGGCCGGCAGGACCGACTTCACCGCTGGTATTCCAGCCAAGTGGTAAAGACTGTAATTTACTCTTGAGAGGCGGTTTATGCTTTCTCGAGACTCTAGAGATACTTGCCCTTGTTCCTCATAAAGTTGTGTTGCAACATTTCTGCCGGGGACATTACTGCTTCCCCTACACCCCAAACCAGCCATTAGACGGTCATGCACTTATTAACTTTGTAAGAAATATGTCAACAGCTGCCGTTAGGTTCCACCGGTGACATTTATATATCCATTGTGGAATTTTTCATTTATTGAGTGGTATGAACCAAATGGTTAGTAGAGGATACACCGGTGGGGTAAGATGTTAACCTCAGTAATGTAGGTTTCTCCAGAAAAGCCATTTGTCCTATTACCATGTTACATGTTGTGTGTGTAGATATATATACTCTTTTATACTGTAGAATTTAGCTCTATGTGATCAGTTTAATGAGTTTTATTGATATACATCTTATGTTTGCTGTTTGGTAAATGTCAGATTTACATAGTCTTCTGATAAAAACGGATACTTATTATCTTGTTGCCTCCTGGGAATATCTAAAGCCTGTTCTTCCTAGCTGACCTGCTAAAATACTCTCCCTGTGCACTGAGGTCGTTAATCGTGTGCAAATGTTATTAACGGAAGGCATGAAGAGGCCAAGATTTCGTCAAAATCTCAAATGCATTAATCCAAAACTATGGACATGTCTATGGATGGGAGTGATGGGGTGTTAAATAACCAAATGCGCCTTCACTGACAAGACCACTTCCAGACAGGCTGCTCCCATTTTGGCATCTAGTTCATAATAGCTCAATATCAGACTGGATAAAGGGGTTCTCCCATGAAAAATGTGGTCTGTGGCTATATCCAGTGTTAATTATAAGAATTTTTTGTATTAACCACTTTTTTAAAATAAAAACTTTTAACACCAGATATTCCCAGAATAGGGAAGTTATGTTAACGTGGTGATGGTTCTATTTCACAACCTTTCTGTGTCCACCTCAGTAGATGTGCTGCAGTGGACAGGCATGCTCAGTCTTGCCTCTTTCTCGGCCCTCAAGGTACAGTGTGCGGAGGGATTCCTGGTGCTTCTTCTGGAGCTGCAGTATCTTCTCTGTTTCTCTGAGCAGGTCTGATGGCGTGGCTCCTATGCCCTGATCGCACAGCAACGGAGAGAATCCTCTTCCTCGCCATATCAGTTGGTACTGATTTTTTTAAACTTCCGTGTGTTCATTCTCCTGATGGGCTTATTGTGGGTTTACTAGATGGGAGGTTATCCCCCAGGAAGATGCGACTGCGAAGCGGCGTTGGGGCTGTGGGAGTCATTGTGATCTGTATTTATTCAATGATGCTTATTGTATGCACTTTGTATCCTGAGTTTTATCATAACCCTTTTGGGTAAGGTGAGAAGTTTCCGTAGTGCTGCATTAGAGATGTATAGTTTGACAGCTGATTCCACATGTTCTCCCACATTTCTAGAGGACTGGGTTTAGTTTATATTTGTTATGTTGTTATGTTGCTGCTGGTTTGAAGCCCTTATTATGTAGGTGTAGTAGTAGCCACCATTTATCATGCAGAATTCTGTGACATGCCCCATTTTCACCCAGGCAGGCCCTCTGATATTAGCATCGGAGCTGCCGTTTGACAGGCCAGGGCAGCACTAAAGCCGGCCCATTACTGCCGGTGATGTCACCGGGATCACTGCTGGGCAGAAGCCTCGGCCTAGCAGTCCCTATAGAGAGCCCGGGACATCACTGGATCTCCTAAAAAGCCTTTGAATTGTGCATGGCAAAGGAGAGCATCGGACCATGCTCATATTAGGGGGCTGAACCCGGACAACCCCTTTAATTTGTGAATTCCGTGTAAATGATTATTATTTTATCTTTGTCTATAGGAGGGTTTGTGTAATTTGTATATACAGCGTATTACAGAATATCCCGTTCTCTGCTTGCTGCATTGTTGCCTGTCAGATAAATAGCTGATTTGCCTTACAAATGTAAAACTGAATATTGTTTAGCTGCTTACAGTGAATCCATTTCTTATGCCTATATTCCAGCCAAATGCTGCACATTTACCTGTTTCATTGACTGTACTGTACATACCCAAAGGTTGCCAGTCCATCCAAGCACCATGGGACAGGGCTGGTGTAGTGGCTGTGCACTAGCCTGTCCTTGAGACTTCTTCCCTTATGGTATGTGATACTGGGATGGTCCAGCATGATGGGGGATGGTCCAGCATCAGAGAGATCCGGGTCCATCCTTAGTATTGGCCAGGATTTATTGATGACATCACATATTTCCGTGTTAGAAGAATCACATGTCGCAATCAATCTAATGAGAGGGTCAGAAACAGACGCCTGTTTGGGAACAAGAAGGTCAGGCCGTTAGTTTCCTGGAGGTTAGAATCGCCGAGGTCAGGGGCAGACTATATTCGTCTACATTTCATAAACCCACAGCATCAGATATTCTCCTACATTGGAGAAATGACCGTCCCCCGGCTCTTCCGAGTAGCATTCCTAAGGGCCAGTTTGCAGGAATTGCTCCTCAGGAGAAGATTTTTCTATTGAAGCAAAGGAAGCTACGTTGGAGATTTAGGGTGATGGGGTATCCTACCTACTTTTGCATGATGCCTTTTGTCAAACAGTCAGGATAGATGTGACCATCTAGTTCCCTAACCGTTGTCTTTTTGATTGATGGCAAGCTATCATTCATCTATCAGGGAAACACGTGATGTCATCAATCAATACTGGCCAATACTAAGCATGGACCCGGATCTCTCTGATGTTATTCTGGACCATCCCAGTATTATATACTACGAGGGTAGAAGTCTCAAGGAGAGGCTAGTACATAGCCATTACACCCAACCTATTTTCCTGGTACTTGGATGGACAGGTGACCTTTGGATATGAACTCCTGTGGTGATTGTAGAGGACGTGGTTTTACCCACATTACTGAAGTGATCTCTGCCACCATGATAGGCAGAATTTGACAGGAATAATGAAATTAGGCAAATACAGTACTTGGTGGTATAGCAAGACTTTGCTTAGTTGAGAGGAAGCCTTAAACCCCCTCACACGTCCTTGAAGTTTCTTCAAGCTCTTGGATCAATGGTTGGATTGGGTAAGGTAGAGCAGTTTGGGACACATGGATCTATAAGGGAACCTGTCACCTCTACTATGCTACCCTCACTGAGCATTTCTAAATGTTTATTGTGTTGCCCGAAACATATAAATTACACTTTTAATTTCATCTGCAGCCAAATTAAATAAGTATGATGCATTTTGTACTTCCCACCTTTTATACAAATTAACATAAGAGTCATATCTTACTTGTGTGACCAGAGAAGAGTCCTCAGCTCCGCCTAAGAAACGCCCCTATAGATAAAATCTAGCAGATCCGCTGTCAATCAAAGTATCGGGGAGGGAATAGGCTCTGATGGCGTGAGGGGAAGGAATTATTTATGCAAATGAGCATAACGGCGGGAAAGCTTTAGAGGGTGATATAATAGGACATGTTATGGATGGATCGCTGGTAACTATCAAGGTAGACAAACTTGAAGGTACATTCAGTTTTGGATGTGAAAACATGGTGACAGGCTCCCTTTAAGGCATTCCAGTGCTATCAGTGGTATGTGAATAGGTTCTGAGTTTCTACAGGACAGGTTTATTGTCTACCATGCCTAAATTGTAGACAAAAAACACAGACTTCATAAGAATTTACAATGTCTTGGGTTTCCTGTGCCAATCTAAAAAAATTTAAGAGACAAAAGCCTTTTAATAAATTTGGTGCACCTTCAGCAATGGGGTGATGTAGAATTGAGCTATAACTTACACCAATTTCTGTTGTATGTTGTAGTAAATCCGTCTGGACCTGGAAGTCCACGCTCCCTTCCCTGCCTAACGGAAATGGGACGGATCCGTTTTGCAGCCCATAGACTTCTATTATGACGGAATGAATAACGGAATGCCTCTAAAGGCGTTCCATTATACATTCCACCATAGAATTGCGTTATGGTCCGTGGTAACTGAATCCATAATGCAATTCACCTTTTACCAGCAAACGAAGTGTGAACCAGTTTCAAAATATGAAATTCGCTCATCTCTTTTGCAGGACTTCACTGTTATTTTGGGTCTTACCCAGCGCTCCTTTGTTCCATTTCCAACCTTTGCCAACAATGGATGGTGACCGCAGTACCAGTCCAATTAGGGGAAGCATACCGATCTTTGTGGAGTTGACTTTAAAATCCCGACAAAAGCAACATTTCATTTCACCTTGGTTCCTTTGTCAAGTGGTGCTGTGTCTATTGATGTCCGCTATTGATGAAAATTGTTTAATTGTCGGCAGAAAAGATTTACAGAACTCTTGTGTAACATCAGTGCCATAGCTTCAAGGCTTACATTGTGATAACGTCCTTATAGCAGGTAATATAAAATATGTTAAAGCAAGGTTCAAAGCTCACTGTGTATAGGTGCTGTGTATTCTCTCCGACCGTATGCTGCTGTTTGATGAGAAATCCCACCGTCCCAAACAGACCCTTTTGCTTCTCAACCAAAAAGCAGCAGCTTACTTTGGTTTCCCACGTCTTATCCAATGGGTCCTGCTCAGACTGCTTCTCCATTTCGGCTAGGGGTGGGACGACGAATCCCTCGACTCTTGCTGGATTTGTGGACTCAAATCCCGACTTAATTTACTAAATTCGAATCCGACGAATCCTGCAGTAAGCGGCCACTCATGTCTTTACTACCTTACACTCAGCCAGTCAGCTCCAGTAACAGGCAGTCCGGACGGCGCTTACTCACTGACTTCACGCGCCTCCTCCTCCCACTAGGCGGCGCAGGCGCGTGACGTCAGTGAATGAGCGCTGCTGCCCGCACTGCTTCTTACCGGAGCTGACTGGCTGAGTTGTAAGGTAGTGAAGACATGAGCGGACGCTTACTGCAGGATATGGATTTCAGTTAAATGTATACACATGTGACACTATTATGGGGGATCTGTGGATGACACTGTTATGGAGGGGGATCTATGGACGACACTGTTATGGGGGATTTGTGGATGACACTGTTATGGGGGATCTGTGGTTGACACTGTTATTGGGATATCTGTGGATGACACTGTTATGGGGATCTGTGGATGATACTGTTATGGAGGGGGATCTGTGGATGACACTGTTATGGGGATCTGTGGATGACACTGTTATGGGGATCTGTGGATGACATTGTTATGGGGATCTGTGGATGACACTATTATGGGGATCTGTGGATGACACTGTTATGGGGATCTGTGGATGACACTATTATGGGGGATCTGTGGATGACACTGTTATGGAGGGGGATCTCTGGATGACACTGTTATGGAAGGGGATCTCTGGATGACACTGTTATGGAAGGGGATCTGTGGATGACACTGTTATGGAGGATCTGTGGATGACACTATTATGGGGGATCTGTGGATGACACTGTTATCGGGATATCTGTGGATGACGCACTGTTATGGGGGATCTGTGGATGACGTTGTTATGGAGGATCTGTGGATGACACTGTTATGGAGGGGGATCTGTGGATGACACTGTTATGGAGGGGGATTTGTGGATGACACTGTTATGGAGGGGGATTTGTGGATGACACTTATGGGGACATCTGTGGATGGCACTGTTATGGAGGGGATCTGTGGATGACACTTATGGGGGGATCTGTGGATGACACTTATGGGGGGATGTGTGGATGACACATATAACATAAGATGTTATATACGGTATGTATCATCCACAGATCCCCCTCTATAACAGTGCCATCCACAGATCCCCTCCGTAACAGTGCCATCCACAGATGTCCCCATAAATGTCATCCACAGATCCCCCAGTGTCATCCACAGATCCCCCCATAAGTTTCATCCACAGATCCCCCTCCATAACAGTGCCATCCACAGATGTCCCCATAAATGTCATCCACAGATCCTCCAGTGTCATCCACAGATCCCCCCCATAAGTTTCATCCACAGATCCCCCTCCATAACAGTGTCATCCACAGATCCCCCATAACAGTGTCATCCACAGATCCCCCATAACAGTGTCATCCACAGATCCCCCATAACAGTGTCATCCACAGATCCCCCATAACAGTGTCATCCACAGATCCCCCATAACAGTGTCATCCACAGATCCCCCATAATAGTATCATCCACAGATCCCCCATAACAGTGTCATTTTTATGTACAGGATTCGTAGGATTCGAGATTCGAAAAATTCAAGAACCTTTTCGGATTCGAATTTGGATTCGGATTTGAAAAAAATTGGATATGTCCCACCTCTAATTTCGGCACAGTATTCAGAATGCTGTAATTGCTTTGTCTGTCCCACAGGGGTTTTCTTATAACCAACATTTATCCCCTAGCCACAGGATTGCTGGGAGGGGGGCACACCGACGATCACTTGTCACTAGAATAGCGATTCTGAGTTTGATTAGGGCGGTGGGCAATGTGCCCTGCCGCCCCAATTAAGCATTTTTTTTAATTATTTTTATCAATACATAACATAAGAGAAACAATATTCAAAATTTACATCACTTGTTTTCAATATCAAAAATAAATCTCTACCCTACCCAGCCACCCACTAGTTCCTGGAAAGAAAGACATTCCTATTGGGGAGGCCCTAAGCTCAAATCCAGCCAAGGTTTCCAAGTATTAATAACTATCAGTTCCTTATCTTTTGATCTATATACATTTTTTCTTGGGAAATACATAGCTCCAACCCTTCCATCTAAACCATCAAAGATAACCAAATTTGGCTCTAGGTTTCCTAGCTACGAAAAGAGCACAATATACTGATTTATCATGGCTTCACTCCAGAATTCTGGGTTCAAAAAGTCATAAAATAGGGCTTTTGCGACTTTTTGCATTTTTACACCACTTAGGCTCCATTCACATGTCCTAAGTGTTTTGCGGATCCGCACTATCCGTCTGCACTACACTTGTCCGCTATTGCGGACAAGAATAGGACATGTTCTATTTTTTTTTGGATGGGGAGTGCGGATCCGGAAATGCGGATGCGTACAGCACATAGTGTGCTGTAAGCCTCCATTTCAGCCCCATTGAAAATTAATGGCTCCGCAACTGTTCCGCAAAATTGCGGAACGGACCCATTTTGCAGACCTGTGAATGGAGCCTTACTCCAATTTTGAAATATGGTTGGGAAAGTGGGCGTGGCTATAAAGGTATGTAAATTAGTTTCACTCCAGATTTATCACTGAGATTTTTTTTTTTTTTAAGTAGGAGGATGGAGAAAGAAAATTGTGAGCATCTTTTCTAAACAAAAGTGTTATATCTAAAGATTAGAAAAATTTACCAGACAACATACAAGATTTGGTGAATTTGGCATAAAGTACTCCAACACAGATTCAAGTAAAATGGATTTCTCATATTCTCCTTATAATAAATTCCTCCCTGTATTTCTATTTTTCTTTGTCATAGATAATAGTGAAGGATGGCCTAGTAAACCCATCCTTAGGTCCAGCGGCATAGCGCACCCTCGCACCCTCTGCACTTTGACAGGGCCAGGTGTGATGATGTTTTCACTGCCTGGCCCTGTCAATCAAAGTGCAGAGGGCGCAGCAGTTGCAGAGAGAGCAGAGCCTCTAGGTGCAATGACAACGCCCCCGCTGCTCCTAGAGGCTCATTTTCATATATTAAAACATAATTTTTCTCAGCAATGCGGGCACATATGAACATGGGACCAACATAGATGTCTTCAGCTGCCAAGTGCACATGTAACAGGTCAGCCAGTGTCATAGGGACAAATCTGGTGATAGATGCCCTTTAGAGAAAGCTTGCAATCTGTGTGCAAACATAAATTGAAAGATTTTATTAATAATAATTGAGAAAATCAGGGACATTTGGTTATATATTGAAATCCAGTGGTCTTCAGATACATCCTTAATGCATTGCCTTTGTGACTTGAAGTGAGGAGACCCCATTTCATGGCTTAGTAAAGCTCTATGTAGAAATGACACCCAGTTTAGATGTAGTATCCATTAAGGGTGCACAGCCCAAAAAGCTAAAACCTGTACTCTGTTGTGCGCGTCACTACCATAGACTTTGAATGCAGCAACACTGTGAATGCTTGACCACCTACCGTAAATGATTATTTTATATATATATATGATTAAATTATAAAGATAAGCTTTAACTTGAAGAGTGTT
This sequence comes from Bufotes viridis, assembly GCA_033119425.1. NCBI lineage: Eukaryota > Metazoa > Chordata > Amphibia > Anura > Bufonidae > Bufotes > Bufotes viridis. The sequence goes on along the minus strand of CM065592.1, from coordinate 389,610,721 downwards.
GACTCATTTATGATCACATTAAAATGAAAGTATTGGAAGCCCTATTTTAACCTTGGGTAATCTGGAGCATTGATCATAAAATATGAAAAATTCATTGTTATATAGTCATGTATCAGAATAGTTTGAACCGAACTCCTAATTCTAGAAAGTTTATCATAAATAAAAGCCCAAAAAGTCACAAATTCCAATGTATGCCTTTGTGAAACCAGAATTCTGAAGGGCAGGGCTTGATAAATCACCGTCCCCCAGGGTTCCAAAAAAGGTAACCAGTTTAAGGTAATATTTCCCACATGAGCATCTTCTAGTGTAGGTCCATGATATTGAACTGTTTTCAATGCTTTATTTTTTGCCAAACCCAGGAGTTCATCCTACATGGAAGGGATGTATAAAGGGTCTGTCTCCTCGCTGCGGGTGAACTCTTCTCTCGTCTCGTTCTAGTGATCATGGTGGTCTCAGCACTCAGACCCTCAAGGATCAAAACTTTTGATATGTTGTTGTGTTACATATCAAAAGTTTTTTCAAAGTTCATTGACACTCTGATGGGGTTTTTGACGGGGGAGATACATTTAAAGAAGGGATTAAAATAAAAAAGCATTTCCACTACCAATCCATGACACTACCATTGTGATGGACCCACAGTAATCGACTTACTTTGCTGGCTTGACATGTCGGGCAAGACCCGCTCAATCTGAGGTTGAAATGGGTCACCTTAAACCTTTAAATCCAGATTTTGTGTTAAACACAAAGACCTCATGCGCACTCGTATGTATTTTGGCGTCTGCAAAACGTGGCCCTGAAAAAAAAAATACAGATGCCGGCTGTTTGCATCCCGCACTTTCCTTGGTCCCTATTCCAGAAAGGCCTTTTCTTGCCCGCAGAATGGACAAGAGTAGGACATGTTCCTTATGACATCCGTGTGCTGTCTGCATTTTTTGCAGCACGACAGAAATGAATAGGTCCACGCGGATGCGGACCAAAAATACAATTGTGTACATGAGGCCTAAGAAGTGGCTGCCGAATTCCTAATCTCTACATCTTCCCTTCTATTCTGTGGTGCCCGCCGATGTGATAGCATAAAAAAACTGGCACATCCACTGTTAGAAACATTAACTTTTTTTTTTCGCTTGGCAAAATCTCTTGAACCAGAGTGGTGTTGGCGTAGCACATTACTGCTCTCCCCATTTCAGTGATTAACAGCTATTTTTCATGAGTGGGTTTTATGTTCAGGAGTCTTCACGGTCTCTGCATTGCAGCTTGCTTGCACACTCATCTTTTATGCTGGCCTTTCATGTAGGAGTGCTGCATGTTCTTCATGCGAGCCTTCCTTCTGATGCCTTGTAAACAGGACTAGCATTACAGCTCTGACATTCAGCTCAGTGAGAACGCTGATGAGCAATAACCAAACATCTGAATCACGGTTCTTTATTTACCTGGCGCATGCCTTGTGTGCATTCAATTGGTAGATTGGTAGGGGTTTAGTTAATCACCCATCATAAATCATCCCCTGTTGACCGCCCTACTTGATATACAGGTCATTCATCGGTAAAGCGCCAGGGTAAGAGGAGGGTTCCAGTAGGATGGCTATATGATCTCGCAAATCAATGGACTAAAATCTCAATATATCAGTCCACGTGCTACCTAAATGAACTTGGAGAAGATACTGTATGTAAGGAAAAGTCAAAAAGCCTTCCCATCAGCTTCTCATAACCATGCACAAAATTAGGGGAAACATTCAGTAAGGCTGAATTTCATAATAAAATTAAATCTAGATTTGCACTAAAATGTGTGCCATATTCTGGCTTTAGTATTAATGATTCTATCTAAAAGTTTTTGGCATGACCCTCTAGTAAGACACAGCCACTTTTTCAACTTTTGGTGAGCCTGGCCCAAAAAGTTTCATTTTTTTCTATAATTACCAACTGTTTGTGCAAACTGCAACATTTTGGGCTACATTTAGGGGCACATTTATTAAGACTGGCGTTTTAGTTTTTAATAAAGCCCCATAGCTGGCGGTGGATCTGTCACTGGCCTCTCTATAACTTCGGAGCATCCATCGCTGATACTAAATGTAAGACACTTTCCAAGCTGTCTTACATTTGGACCATTTTTTTACTCCTAAAACAGGTGTAGAAAATGGTGAATGAGACGGGCATGCTGGTCCGCCCCCTTCCCCGCCCACGTCACTCCTACAATTTTAGACCTGGCGTGAGCTGAAAAAAGTTGCAGATAGTGGCGCAACTAACCATTGCGCCGCCATCTGCGCCTGGATAATGCCTAATATAGGCATATTTCAGTTTAACAAATGACCCCCTTAGTTAAAAAAAATTGTCATCAACTGATCAATAAACGTGAGCCTTCCTCATTTTTGTGTTGCTACTTGACACTACCACACTTGGTGCACCATCCCATATTCATGACTCTAGTACTGTGATGGCTGACCTCTGGCACTTCAGCTGTGGTAAAACTATGACTCCCAACATGTACACTTTCTTGGCTGTTCTCAGAACTCCATAGAAATGAATTGAACATGCTGGGAGTGGTAGTTTCACCACAGCTGGAGTACCGGAGGTTAGCCATCACTTCTCTAGTATGTTCTCCATCTATGAGACTACATTCCTGTTAAGGTCCTCACTATGGGGCCCGCATAACTTGCCATTATGTTCTGTACCACCGTGTATCTTTATAGTTTGTCAGTGCCTAGAGGTGCTCTACAAAACCCCGATTTCATTTAGGTTTCTCTGGGTTAAACAAATGACTGCAAACAGTGGCCACAGTTACAGTATAATATAGTGATCAGGGGACATAGATCACAGGTGTACTGCCTCGACTCCCGACTTAAATGGGTTTGTGTGCTGTCTGTGTGCAGCCCTATGTGTACCCGAATAGCATACAGACAGGATATACTGTTGCGTAATTCAGATTTAAAGAGGTAGTCCCATCTCCGACATTGATTGCATATGACTAGGATATGCCATCGTTAACAGGTAGGTACGAGTCCCACCTCTGGGAACTGCTGTTATCTCCAGAACGAGCCCCCCATAAGTGAAGGGAATGCAGCCGTGCATGAACGGCTACCGTCTGTTCACCACTATGGGAGTTCAGAGAGTAGCTGAACACTAGCTCGGCTATTTCTGTCAGTCCCATAGCGGTGAATGGATCGGCGGACGTACATGCGCTGTGCGCTCTTAACTTACCGCCATGGGGCTCCCAAAAATAGCGGAGCGAGCTTGCTTGGCTCTTTTCACAGCTCCCATGGTAGTGAATGGAAAGCACGCCGAGCATGCACGAGCTGCTGTCCTTCATATTGGGGTTGGGGTTGGTGGCATATCCTGCAATGTCCTAGATTGGAATACCTCTTTAAAGTGATATTCCAGGATTTTCTTATTGATGGCCTATCCCTATGAAAGGCCGTCAGTATCTGATTGGCGGATCAGCTCTTCTGCAGTAGCTCTGGTGCTGGAACTGCAGATCTATGTTCACTGTATATGAATAGCATTGGTTAGTACATACCTGAATGAGAGCAGCGCTGCAGTAGCCAGCTCCGTCTATGATACAATGGGTAGAGCTGTGTATTCGCCACTGGATCGAACCCGAACCAGCTGATCAGTGGGGGTGCAGGGTGTGGGACCTCAGGTGCTCAGATATTGATGGTCTGTCCTGAGGATAGGCATCAATTATAAAATCATGGAATACCACTATAAGGATGTTGCAATAATGGAAAATTAATTAGAAAGTTTCTGTTTCAGCATCCTGGTGACCTAAGAAGAAAAGTGGTGCCATTCCTCAAAGAAAATGTCCTATATCTGTAGTAAAGAGTTAAAAGGTACATAATACACAATAAATGGCGCCTTCAGCTTCAGTAGCTAAACTGCACGGCATGGCTAATGCTTAATGTGACACTGCATCGAATTAACCTGGCGTAGTGTAGAACAAGTCATACATATATTCATATACATATAAAAACCAGAATCTGGTAGCACTCTTGCCTGCATAAATTTGACTACATTTTGACCTCATTGGACTCGGCGCTCATTGTGCATGCTGTTTTTTTGCCACAAGCAAGAGTGAAACCCCAAGAGCTGTACAGTGGAAAGAATTATGCTTTTCACGATCCTTTCCTAGTTTTGACTAAAAGAAGCTGCATGTCAAAACTGCATCAAAAGCCTACATGTGAATGAGGCCTTCATGTTTGGAAAGCGCGCTCCTTCCATTATCTCTGACGTCTTGCTTCTTTGCACATCATGATCATGCTTGCCACACATGTAGACCGTTCCTCACATGTGAAGATCGGCCATTGATTGTCATCACTGGATGTGTAGTATACAATGAGGTGTTGTTCATAGCGATAAAATGTTACCTGACCACAGCCGCCATGGTTGATCTTCTTAGGGAGGACTCCACCATAACCATTGTGGTAAGATAATGTGTTGTCGGCATGGGTGGCGGCTGTGCTGTAGCAGAGGACAAACCCGAAGGTAAGTACAGTATATTGACACTGGTTTTCTTTTTTTCCCGCAGCCATATACTTTAACCCCTTAAGGACCCTGGGATTTTCCATTTTTGCGTTTTAGTTTTTCACTCCCCTGCCTTCCCATAGTCCTAACTTTTTTATTTTTCCATTCACATAGCCTTATGAGGGCTTACTTTATGCGGGACAAGTTGTACTTTCTAATGGCACCATTTACGGTTGCATACCATGTAGTATGAAGCGGGGAAAAAATTTCGAATTAGGTAGAATCGAGAAAAAAACGCAATTCTGATAAAGGTTTTTATTTTATTTTTTTACACTGTACACTATGCGGTAAAATTGACCTGTTATCTTCATTCTCCAGGTCAATACGGTCCCAACAATACCACACTTGTATTGTTTTTCTTGCGTTTTAATACTGAGAAAGAAAAAACGTTTGAGGAAGAAATTTTTTTCATAACTATTTTCTGACCCCTATAACTTTTTTGTAGTTATGTGTACGGGGCTGTGTGAGGGCTCATTTTTTGCGGGACGATCTGTTCTTTTCAGTGATACCAATTTTAAGTGTGTGCGACTTTTTGATAACTTTTTATAAAAAAATCATCGAGTAGTTGAAGTGACAAAAAATGGCAAATTGGCTGTTTTTATTTTTTTCCCCTCTATGCCATTAATATTGTTATATTTTAATAGTATGGGCATTTTCGCATGTGGCAATGCCCATGATGTTTATTTTTTTTATTGGTTAAAGATTTTTATTTTTATCTTTTTTTTACTTTTTTTTTACTTTTTTTAAGTCACCTTGGGTAACTATACCTGGCAATCATTCGATTGCCCATAGTATTCAGTGATAGTTAAATAGCCATTATTGAAGACTCCATTTACACTATATCAATACAAGGCTGCCACCTAGTGGCCTGCATTAATATATACATCTAATTGACTCTGAAGCCTGCCTGAGGCTTCGGTCAATTAGCGCAAGGTAACAGGTTCCCCGATCTCAGCCGGCTTCCGGTTCCGGTCTGCGCAGATGCCGTGGTCTGCTAGGAGACTCTCTGGAAATCCCCTTTTCAGCTTAGCACTGCATGTGGAAAACACCGATTTATCATCTCCCATGCCCATAAAAAGTGGCTTTAAACAGTCGAACGGAGTTTAAACGCAACTTTTTGGAACCTTATTGCTTTTCCAAAAGGAGAGGTGTTAAGGGCAGGTGTCGCCAACAAACAAGACAAAGTCCTCTTCATTTACACCATTTTTCTGGTGCAAATGAAGTCAGAAATCGTCGGCAGCTCTGAGCTGTTATAGATGTCTGTTTAGGCTCACAGAATCTCATCAGAAATTAGACACATCCTCCACATCCTAAAAGTTAGCAAATATGAGAAAGCAGATCTATGACAAAACGTATGGAGGGGAAAAAATGGACAGAAGGACCTTTCATGGACATCTTCTCGGAGGAACATTGACCATTTTTCTTTCAAGGACCTCCAATAGACACAAATATGGAAATAAGGTACAGGGAGGAGGAGACAGCAGCGTTTCTCAGTGGATGTTTCCTTCTGCCTGGCTGTGGCGCGGTCGAATCGCAGCAGACCACGTCACTGCCATTGAGAAAAAACAGCCCACCTTCTCCAACTGGACCACGTCAGGCAGAAGGTGACACCCACTGAGAAATGCGCCCATCATCTTCCCTTTACTAATGCTCAGCATTAACATATTAGGCGCCAAAACTTTGGGGGATCACAGACGAGGGGTTTTTCAAAAAAAGAAAAATTCTGGCAGCATCAGCGGAGGGTACTCCCTATGTAAAGGTACCTGTGGAAGGTCCAATTTAAATGCAGAGTCTGTGAATATTCCTATGGCGCTTTGGGGCCTGATGGTGCCATGCAATTGGGTGGAAATGCTGAGGAGAGAGTTTAGATTGTCACCTGAACTACTTTAAAGAACATTTGAATTCTGGGAACAATTTAGCTGAAATGAGGGGAAATGATGTTATTTTGTGTGCACTTGTAAACAGCAACCCAGTTTTTTCTGTTATTTTTGGGATCTGTAAATGTATGCAGTTCCTTCATATTTTATGTGAACTGCCTCCAGACCAGAGGAACTCTTTAACTGTGTCATGTGTCAACGATATCCTCCCAGTGCTTGCAGTGCCTAATATTACGCTCCATTTTTTCCCTGCCTGATGAATCTAGGCCAAAGCCACTCAAGTATTTTATAAAATCCAACTAGACACAGGCATTAAAACATCATATGATGTCTCTGGGAGTTTTTTCATAGAAACAATGAAATGAAGAACCTGACATTTTAAAAGTACTTGAAGCTCTTTCATATGAATTGGTATACTCCAGAAATCATAGTCATAGGCTTCTCATATTATCATGTTTATCGTCTAAACAGCACAAGAATTAAGGGGATTTTCAAATTTAGAACTAATGCAGTCAGCATAACATTTGCATAGAAGGAACTTAGGGTCCTATTACATGGGCCGATGCCAGGCCAAAAACAAGCGATGATATAGAAGTTGATGGGTACTTATTTAGAGGCCTTTTTGCACGAGAAGATGCAAAGTGAAAGAGGGATGAATGATCATTCCTACGATCGTTCACCCCCTGTCTCTTTGCATGTTGTAGTTAGGACATCCCCTGTTTACATGGGGCAATGTGCTGCCGACAAACAAGGGTTTTTGGCGCCAGATGAAAGGTCTGATTACCTTTCAGACCCCAAAAAAAACATTGCGTGGGTTCATACCATGTCTTTATATTGCAGGGTAATAACAAGTTTTGCTTGGACACCTGATTGTACAGCTTGATGCCAGGCTGATGTTGAGATGTATGGCACATCCTGCTGTGGCCAGCAATGGGCTTCCATCGATTCTTCATCAGCCTTTCCATGTAGTACATCTCATAACATTCCAGTGGTAAACAGGACACACCAGGGGACAACATCACCAGAGCACAGGAAATAGTGCAGAATTAAGAATTTTGTTTTTTAAGTTCAGGTTCCCTGTTAATGCATCCATTCCCTTTGACAGAAGTCTTTGTAGTCTCCCTTGCTGAATGTTTCTCGTTCAGAAATATTTCCTGGTCATCCTCCAAGCATAGCTTGGTTAAAGCCTAGCAACAGACCTTCAATAGTATTGGGAGTGTGAAGGACTTTCCAGAAAGTAAATTATTTGTTATATACAACCTCTTTTCAGTTTCTTCAATGGAATATTGGTTTATAGAATTTGATGGTATTTGGTAGAATTCATTCTCCTCTGAATCTTCTGCCACACAACCCCACAACATAACAGTATCACCATGTTTCCTTTAGTCATAACTTTGGTGGCCATAGCCAAAGCCATGGCTGAATTGTTTGTTTCTTTGGTCCACATCTGGTTTTATCTAAGATCGAGATGCTGACTAAAGAGCAGATGTGCTATTCCCAACTCCTGACTATCCCGACAGTAAAGAAATACACTACTGCTTTTTGACAACACATACATATGACTGGTAGACAGCTTCATGACACACTGATGTTACACATACAGTGAGAAGATAACCTTACCAGTCTTGACACCTCACTCTGTGAACTGGGGCATGCTAACCCCCTGCCCCATACGCCTAGATCGAGCCTGTCAGCCATCCCTCAATCCCCAGGCAAACTCCACTCACTGCTGACCTTCATGGCTTTGTGTTTCCCTTCTAGCAAGGTTACCCAACCGTACAGCTTGTGGCTTGCTCACTTTAACTGACCAAACCAATATAACCTTCTTAGAGTGCATAGTTGTTATCTGCCTTACAAGACAAAACACTTTTCTAGCTGGAAAAAACTAAAAGTGGACCCCTGTTGTAGGCAGGTCCAAATTAAAAGAAGGCAGGGCCAATATAAGTAGGCAACGCCAGTAGTACCATATTGCGGCACAAAATACCACCCCAGCAGAGCCAAGTTCCTCAGTGCAACACAATACACTGCCCCAGCAGCCTAAAAAAACACGGGGTAGCGCAAAATAATGCCCCAACAACACAAAATACCTCCTCACAAGCTGCCCCTCTGTGGTGGCCAGCGGCAACTGCCACATTCTGTTCTCCTACTGCAGTTGCTGCAGGTGGCCAATATAGTTGAATTTAGGTATCAAGGGGGCACCTATGGTACTAGATACATAACTACCTGACACCCCCAGTAACTCTGAGGGCAACTTATTTATTTGGCTGGCAGCCATGTGGAGGGCCCAGGCTGCCCTCCTGGTCATCGGCCCACCAGGAGATTTCCCTGTAGAGTCACTATAGCCGGTCCGTACCTGTATACAGTGGACCCCAAATGTTCCTGAAGTTCTTTGCATACCTGACCAATCTATGCTTAGGCTTCGTTCACATCACTGTTTCCCCTTTCCGTTCTCCGGCTCCGTTATAGTCTGTGGGGTCTTTAGGCTCTGTTACGAACAGCTAGGTCTCAGTTATCTACAGAATCGGTCCTTTCCGTTCACCTGCTTCTCAACGGAGCAGGAGAATGGAATGGAGAAACGGGGATGTGAATAGAGCCTATCGTTTTTTGTGGTTTTCCAAGTACTGTTTTCGAACGGTTTCTCTAAACCTGGAAAATCCAAGCAGGAAGAGTTTACGCATCTTTTGTTCTGCTTTGTGCAAGTCAATTATCTTTATTTTTAGATCCTCATCATGTGCTTAGAAGAGCGTATAGTTGAGGAGAGGTTCTGAATTTGTCTGCAAATGAAGGTATATGAAGCTATGAAAGCAATGTATAGGAGTAATTGTAGCTCAGTAATACTGTATTGAGATGGCATTGCTTATAGAAGAATGACCATATCGTGTATGGTGTGAAAGGAGCCGGTTCATAGAAGCATGTTTCACATACCAGACGTGCCAGTGGACATTCAAGAATCTCTAGTTATTTGATAAGGACTCCTGTCATTTCCACACAGACCTGGATGTCAGGAATGGGTTGGACACTAACAAAACTTTGTCCTAAAGCAGCTGACGGTGGCTGGAATGTAACAATGATCCCGCTACCACTTCTAGTAATGCAGTGGACAGGGCCGCTTGAATCATTGTGCTGCCGTGTGCAGTTTTACTGGAATCTCTGCAAGCAGTGAGCTGACTGCTCAGTTTAACCCACCGAGTGACCATCGGTAAGCTCATTCCTCTTTGAATAATCTTATAGTGCTCCAGAAATACTCTCAATCAAAACTTACTTGCTTAGACAACCAGTGAAGGAAGGCACAGGATGATTTACCTGAGTGGTAAGTTTAAGGCCTTTATTTCACTAACTTTCCATTTGAAAAATTAGGTTGTGACTAACTTGGTTGTAGATTTTGTGTTGCAATGTGTGATGTGGCCGCTGCCGATGATGTCATCAGGTGTCATCTGTTACGATAGACCTAGTCATGGAAGCCAGTAGACTGAAGGAGCAATTCATCAAAAGTAGCAAAACAGGGTTTTCGTGACTTTTTGTCTTGACGCAAAGTCTTTTTTCCAACTTTTTGCATGTATACACCACTTGCTCCAGTTTTGTACGTGGAAAAGTGGGTGTGGTCTGCTATGTTAATGAGATTCACAACAGATTTATGACCGAGTTTTTTTTTTTTTTAACAAAAATCCCAAAGCCACTCTAGTAGGGGTATGGTGCAGAAAACTGGAGTAACATTTATAGACAAAAGTGTTAGATTTAAAGATGAGACAAATTTAAGAAACAACGTGTCCTGCAGACTCAAGGAAACTGACTTAAAATATTCTCCTCATGATGAGTTACCCCCATTGTGTAGAAAAAAAACCAGTACACACATGAATTTAGATGACTTGGTATACCCATCAGGGAATACTGTGCTGTTTTGTAACTGTATTTCCAAGATTCTTTCATATCGGGCTACATTACACCAATTTGCTCTTGAATTCTCAGGAACTAAGAATTTTACAATGTTTTTTTGTTTGCCTATTTTGGCTATAATTGAAAGAATGTTTACCTGTGGTTTGGAAATTATATAAATGTCAGTACCGTAACAGTGCTTAGATTCAGGGGTGTACACAGATCTCATAAAACCCCATAGAAAAAGTTAGTATTGACCCCCTATGGGCCCCCCTGCCCAACTCTGTTTCCCAGTACGCGTGCAACGGTCACTCCTATGCAATGCCCCAGATTTCTGACTAGAATACTTTTTTTTTTTTATTAAGCGGAAGATATTTTAAAAAATTTTAATAAAAAGGCATCCTCCACCTCACCAACTTTACGCGACTTCTATGTTAGAAAGATCGGAATATGTGTTTCATAAATATGGTGCTCAGAATAAGCCATTGATAAATCTGCTTCCCTTCTCTTACAAACCCAGCTGCCTGCAGCCACCAGTAGGGGGAGCTCATTGCATAGGAATTTGAAGATGAATTAGTGTGTTTGCACTGATCTCCCCCTAGTGGTGACTTCATGAAAATGTTGTGCTTTCTTGTCGGGAGGAGTCCAGCACCAGGCCCCCCTACGCCCAGACCACATCACAGTTGGTTGGTCTGCCTACAGTGAAGGTATGCCACTGCTTACATGCTAAATACGTTTTTCAATCTTAACTCCCTGGTTGTCTGAAAACGAGGAGATGGGAGGCAAGGGTTTCTGCTTGGGGTCCCTTTATGAATCAGAATGAAGACCCGCCATGGTGGATCCAGCTCATCCATGCATTACAGGGTAACCTATTCATCTGAATGACCGGTATAAAATGCTACATTTGTAGCTAGACATGAGTCAGTAGATTGAAACCTATAAATCTTATCATGTGGATCCAGAGGAAGGCAAAACTCACTGTGAGTCAGATGCCAATTCCAACTCCAAATATAGCAATGAGAATAAATATTTCAGTATGATCCCAACCACAGTGGGACTTTAGAACAATTTGAGATGGTTTGCTCCTCAGTGATTGCAGAAATTAGACTTATTGTTTGGAACAAGTGATGCCACAGATTTCTCTTAATTACAGACTAGTCCATTAGAACAAGAAATAGTTTTAAAAATAAATTCCATACAATAAATTAGACAGTAGAAATACTAGATCAGCAGAGGGAAGAGATTGGTCTCCTCTCTGAGGGGCTCTGAACTCTTGGAGAGTCTGAATTCTGTTTTCCCTAAGGTTTTCGTCATCCCGTAGAATTTCAGTCACAACTGTGAAGGAGGCTGAGACTTGGGTTGCTGCGTCCTTTGTCTTTACACAATTTCAAATATCTTGTGGTTAGAATGTCACTAAACAGAGCAGAGAGCGGTCAATGTTACCAGTATTACGTGCATGCAGTGGGATGGCAGAACAGGAAGTCTGTAAGGCACGACTTCAGCCAATAGCTGCAGAGCAGGAAGTGATGTCAGAGAAGAGGGCGTCGTTTCGGTAACTTCTCCTGTACAGCCAAACAACATATAGCCATTTGAGACCAACTCCTATCTCAAGAAAAGGGACCCGCAGTGAACGGAGAGCACGCTGCACATCCCACTTTGTCTTCTCCATTCACTGTTATGAGACGTGAATGAGTAATTGTGGCCACACCTTCTGACCCAGCGATCATCAATTTTTGGACGTCCCATAGAGGTGAATGGAGGGTGGCTACACGTATGTGGCTTGCTCTCCACTCACTTCGGGGCACCGTTCTTGAGATAGGAGCAGGTTCCAGAGGTAGGATCTGCACTTACAGGGCATACATGGCATATCCTATCGATATGCCTTTCATGTCCAGATGGGAATACCTCTTTAATGATCCCTAATCTATAGGGCATAATGGAGACATTAGAGGGGTTGTGTGAGATAATTAAAAATCTACGGCTGAAGACAGTAATTGGTTGCAGTGGTCACATGCCGTATCCAGCAGGTCACCGATGCTGTGATGTGCACTGTGACATACAGCTACATGGAAGGTCTTTAGCTGTAGACCATTTTAGGGTTTGTCTGAGATTTTTAATGATCTCAACAACCCCTTTAACCCGGTATTACTGAAAAAGGTTGATTTTGGTAAATATAAAAATTTGCTTGTAATGTAACTGATTTGATCTGTGTGCACATCTATTCACACTAGTAGTGGAATGTAGTACATTTGTAATTTTTATGATATGTTCCACTCAGCATAGGCGTGTGAAGGAATTTATATCCTATGTTCTACTTTTTACTAGAGAAACAGGCTGAATTGTATATAGCTAATGTCTTCAAATGTCAGCTCTTTGGGCCCTCAAGTGAAAATTTTAACCTGTGTCTACGAAAAGGTGGTTAGGAGGTCACTAAACGGTACATCAGAATGTGTGTAAGGAGTGCCCCTGTGCATTTCCTAAAAGTGGGCGTATAAAATATACATGATGGACATACAATATTGGCCAGAAAATAAATATTTTATCGAGCGAAGAAAAGCTCAAAGTAGGAATTCTGCAGTGGTGGATTTTTTATGACGAGGAACATGACTGCATTGAATGAAATAAATGATTCATTATATTTTACCTCCTTTGGGGAAGGAATAGAGTTGCTCACTATGGTTGCACTCTGCTGGTTGGGCCTTAGTCAATCCTAAGAGTCTGACTATATTGTCTATTATGCGTTTTGCTTCTTTCTTTTGATGATTTTAGTATTATGGGGCAAATATGATGCACTTTTTGAAGCCAAAGCCAGGAATGGATTGAAAAAAGGAGAAGACACGGGTTCTTGCCACCATTAAAGGGGTTGTGCAGTGGGTAAATATTGATGATCTGTCCTCAGTAGTTGTAATTACGCTGCGCCGCTGATGCACAGGAGCCAGTGCATAGGTAACTTTAAGGCTAGATTTACATGACGACGTGTGACGCGCGACACATAGGGCACAACTACACTGCAACATTTGTCGCGCCACATTTTGTCGCAGCAATGACAATTTTTATAATAGTAGTCTATGGTGTCGCACTGCGTGACAGTCGCAGAAAAATCTATTTCGAATGGATTTTTTGCAACTGTCGTGTCGCAGCATGTCGCACGCAATGTGACACCATAGACTACCATTATAAAAAATGTCATGCGACAAATGTCGTCGTGTAGAACTAGCCCAAATCTGAAGCAGCACAAGCACTGCCACCTCTTCAAACAGCTGAATAGTGGAGGTGCCGGGAGTCAGTCCCCTTCCAATCCGATATTGATGACCTATCCTGAGAATAGGTTATCAGTATTTACCCACTGCACAGCCCCTTTAAAGAGTTAGTAAATACTAGATTACTGACTGTTTCCATGAGTGCCGTAGACTTTGAATAGAGCATCACTTTATCCTGTCTTCAGTCTTGCATCTGATGCTTGTTGGGGTTCCCAGGTTGGACCCCTACCAGTCTAGCAGTTATCACCTGCCCAGTGGATAGGTGATAAATGATTACAACCCCTCTAAAATAAAGGGCACAGCCAACCTGGGTAAGGGCATATGACCTGTTTTTGTGGCACATTTGCCCTATGACAGTACCATAGTATTAAAACCAAATTACACTTTAGCATTTCAGTGACCCAGTTAATGTCAGTAAGTAGCTGAACTTTAAGCAAAGACTTAAGTTCATTATCTCCATGTCCATTTTATTATGTGCCCTTTTCATCACCATTACCCCTCCGTTGCATTCTTTCCACATCAGTCCCTCTCTCCTTCCTTCACCCATGTATCGCTCACATGTATTATTCACCTTCTTGAATCAACTTAACCCATCATATCCCAGGGTGCAGCACAAAGAGCACTCTTACCCATCACTGAATCACTTGCTGTTTCTAGCCATTGTTTTGCTTTTATCTTTAGGGGATATTTCTAACGGTGGTCCATCTGCTTGTGCTATTTGTAACCCCTTCCCCATCTTACATGAATGGATCCGATAAATGGGAGCATTCCACCCCCCTAACACGTAGTCCGAAGAAAGACAATCTTTAGAGGCAACTTCCTGCTGATAAGTATTTCCCGGCAGCCCGGTCATGATACCGGTTCATCCTGTTGCTGTACCGATATCTTTCACTTTTGCGTTTGGAGTGTGGATCCGGAAACCCGCAGAAACCATATATGGATACTAGGCCTGCACAATATATCGCGAAAGCAATCGTTATCGCAATTAATCGCCATATCGCAATCGCAATTTGCTGACCCAAAATGCTGCAATTATATTACCGTATTTTTCGCTTTATAAGACACACTTTTTCCCCCAAAAAAGTGTGGGGGGGAATGGCAGTGCGTCTTATAAAGCGATGGTTGACTTTCTACGTGACACTGACACTGTATCTCCGGCCGCTATGCTGCACAGCGCGGCCAGCGATACATCAGTTACAGTGCGGGGAGGGGGGAGGGGCTGGTGCAAAGTCATTATTTTAATGAACACTTGTTCTTCTATCTATTTTTTTTCTGTTCTGTGCAGCGCTATTAAGAAAATGGCAAGTTTTGTATTTTGTACTTTTGCAGTAATGCAAATATGTATTTCATTTTGAAAAACACTGTGCATTTCAGTTCTTGAGTTCAGCATAACTACATTTCACATTATCAGTCATCTGTGTGTGCTCTTACCTTGAAAATCCAAGCAGATAGACCTCTAGCACAATTCCCTTAAAATATCGCATCGCGTATCGTTATCGCAATTTTTAGGGCCCTAATCGCAATCGCGCAAAATTCCCATATCGTGCAGCCCTAATGGATACCTTAACATACATAGTATTGTGCCCTATCACACAACCATCGAAGGTGAGCAGCCCATTATCTTTCACATTGTCCTATAATGAAAGGTGTTACACTAGGAGCTCTGTGTGTCTTTTATCTACTCTCACATAGAAACCCAGCAAACCTCATTATCATTTCGTGTATGTCCTCTCTTCCTTCTGTTAACTGTGCACTCTGGAATCCATGGCCAGTGTGTAATAAACTCCCCTAAATTTATGACTTCTTTCTTACTAATTCTCTTAAAGCGAACCTGTCACCTGCTTTTTACCTCTTAAGCTGTTAACTGTACCTTATAGATCATTGTAACCTTGTTTCCAAACAGGTGTTCTTCGTTTTTCTGGGGTTTATATTCCTGAAAAAATCACTTTATAATCTCCTGCTCTGCTGCGTCTGAAGTCACCAGACAAGTCAAGGAGGCAGACCCTCCTTGACTGCTGGATGCGACTCCCCCGCCCTAACCCCGCCTCTCATCCCTATGATTGACACCAGCTCTTCTGCCCGGGACCGCGCTGGTCTCGGCGGCGCATGCGCCGTCTGCCTTCATAGCAGCGCGATCCCGAGCCTCACGCTGAGTGATCTGCATTTCACCAGCGGCCCGGCTAGAGAGGAGAGAAGTGTGCAAGCGCGATCTAGCAAGGGGATCGCGCTTCACTCAGCGCGAGGCTCGGGATCGCGCTGCTATGAAGGCAGACGGCGCATGCGCCGCCGATACCAGCGCGGTCCCGGGCAGAAGAGCTAGTGTCAATCATAGGGATGAGAGGCGGGGTTAGGGCGGGGGAGTCGCATCCAGCAGTCAAGGAGGGTCTGCCTCCTTGACTTGTCTGGTGACTTCAGACGCAGCAGAGCAGGAGATTATAAAGTGATTTTTTCAGGAATATAAACCCCAGAAAAACGAAGAACACCTGTTTGGAAACAAGGTTACAATGATCTATAAGGTACAGTTAACAGCTTAAGAGGTAAAAAGCAGGTGACAGGTTCGCTTTAACCTGCTGGCTCACGCAGAAACTTGGTTTCAGCAATCTGACACAGCTTTCCCTGCTGCTCTATCTAATGGTGGCTTACATTTTCCTCATACCCCCAGACCTGAGAACAGACATGGTGGTTGAGTTGGCATACTTCTTTCCCCACATTGCACTTTCCAGGTCATTCCACCAGTACCATCACTTGCATACCCATGTTTTGAGGTCCACACCCTCAGACTCTTCTATCTACTCTCCCTGAGGGTGGCGGTTGTTTATCTCCCCCCTTGGCTCACCCACCTAGTTCCTGGATCACTTTACTGCCTGGCTTCCACATTTCCTGTCCTCAGAATTACCAACTCTCATTTTGGGCGACTTTAAAATCCCCATAGACAACCCAGTCTCCCTATCTGCCTCCCATCTTCTATCTCTAAGCTCCTCTCTTGGCCTTTCACAACTTTCTAACTCTCAAGACAGTTATACAGTTGACCTGGTCTTCTTCCAGCTCTGCTTGGTTTCAGGCTTTACTAACTCTTCTTTCCAGCTTTGACCACAACGTTCCCTCTTTCACTATTGCAAATTCTCACCCATGACATCACATTACTTCCCCTCCTCTATCTCTTGCTATTGGGTTTTCTCAGGGTTTAGTCGTAGGACCTCTCCTCTCTTCTCTCTACACAGCTCCTATTGGACAGACTATCAGTAGATTTGATTTTAGTACCATCTATATGCTGATGGCACCCAACTATACACTTCATCCTGTGATATAACCCCTGCTGTACTACAGGACACCAGTGTCTGTCTGCTGTCTCTAACATCATGTCCTCTCTCTATCTGAAAGTTAATCTTTCAAAAACTGAATTTCTTGGGTTTTCACCATCTACTAACCTACCTAAACCTGATATCACCATCTCAGTGTGTGGCACTAATATATTGCCCAGGCAGCATGCCTGCTGTTTTGGTATAATGTGTTACACTGGTCTTTCCTTCACCCCCCGGATTCCATCGCTTGCCCTTTCATGCCACCTGCACCTCAAAAACATTTCTAGATTCCACCCCTTTCTTACTGTGGAAACAACAAAAACTATGATTGTTGCCCTTATCCATTCTCCTCTTGATTATTGTAAATCTTTACTAATCGGTCTTCCTCCCACTAAACTTTCTTTTCTCCAATCTATCCTTAAAGGGGTTGTCTCACCAGGAACATTGGTGGCATATTGCTAGGATATGCCTCACATGTCAGATAGGTGTGTTTCCTATCTCTAGAACAGTGTGGCCAAAGCTCGGGAGAGCGCGCCAAGGGTGCGATGCTAATAGCCAAGTAGTGTGCTCGTCTATTTTCGTAAATCCCATAGAAATTATTGGAGAGTGCTCCATGACAGAACAGCCACCACGCATTTTACTTCTATGGAACTGCTGTAGATAGCCGAGACAGTGTTCTGCTATTTTTATTGCTCCCATAGAAATGAATGGAGGTCAGCCATGCACTCTCGTTCTCTTTTGGAGCTTTGTTCTAGAGATAGGGGCAGGTCGAAAAGGTGGGACCTGCACCTACTGTATCTAACATTAGTGGCAAATCTTAGTGTCAAGCCACTGATATTCCAGGCAACCCCTTTAATTAAGCAGTCAGGCTCATCCATCTATCTAACCACTACTCTAATGCCTCCGCCCTGTGACAGTCTTTGTACTGGCTGCCAATACAGTATTGGATTCAATTTAAACTGCTCAGTCTCATTCACAATGCTCTCCACGGTGCTGCACCCCCTACATCTCCTCCCTCCTTTCTGTCTACCACTCTACCCATGCATATAATTTGAAGCTAACATCCACCATAAAACAAACCCCTCACTTGTGTCTTCAAGACTCCTCCTGAGCTGTACTAGTACTCTGGAATTCCCTACATGCCCTGACAGCCTACAGCTATCAGCCTACAGCAGGGCATGGTGGGAGTTGTAGTTTTGCAACAGCTGAAGGGCCGCGGGTTGCCCATCTCTGCCCTACACCGAGCAATTAGGTTAATTCACAGCATCTACAGTTTTAGCCGCTCCCTAAAAAACACATGCTTTTATGTTGGGCTATCACATCCCCTGATGTGTTTCTTCTCCATTCACTGCCCCTTCATCATCATTCTTCTGCACCTGATCCATCATCAAACACTATCTACCACAACCTCATGCACTCTAAAGAACTACAAATATCATCTGGTGGCCGGCTCATGCAGCTTTATATGTCCACCCCTACAGTGTTAAGATGGCTGGACCATTGTACGAAACAAGCAGTTTTTACCTCCTGTGTCACCCCTTTCTCCTCATAGATTGTAAGCTCTTGTGAGCAGAGACCTCATTCCAAACTGTCATCTCGTTTGTTACTATGTAATGTGTGATTTAGTTTGTACTGTACATGAACCCCCTGATTGTAAGAATATGCAGAATATGTTGGCGCTATATAAATTATGATTATTATTATTATTATGGGTTTTTCCACCTTGGAATGTCCCTTTTTGTTTGACGTATGTAATGCTGTGTATGAAATAAAACTCAAAATCATACAACCCCTTTAAATAAAGTAGGCGACTATGTTCTGATCGGCATAGAATCCACTTTTGTACATGATGTGTAAAGTATATCTTAAGTATATCCTAAGAAGATGTTGTGCAATATGCTATGGACTGACAAGCGCATATAGTCTAAAGCTGGCCACTCCAGCTGAGAATGTCCAGTGTATGGTGTAATAGACATTACTATTTAAATGTGTTAAGGTCATGGCCTTTCTTGGCACAGTCACAGCAATAAACTGTGGCCGCATGAACGGCTGGTGGCCTCCCATTGACAATAGGAGACGGACTCTGCGCAGACCTCTGGAAGCATTTTGGCACGGAATTCGTGCCAAATTTTTCCTTTAAAAGATGTCATCGCATTGTCTATCTTATCAGCTGATTGGGGGGGGGTCCCTGAGTTGGACCCCCACCAAGCTCATATTGACGATGTTCCCTAAGGATAGGTCATCAATATTCAAAAGGGTTGTCCAGCCTTGGAGGGTCATAACCTTTGTCCCAGAACATAAAAAACCCTACTCACCTGTCTACAGTCCCAGCGCTCTTCTGTTTCTGGCCACTTCTGGTCCCCGCAGGACAAGGAAGCAGCTTAGTTCGGTGATCGCTGCAGCCAGTCTCAGGCCTAAGCAGTCACATCAGCTCAAAACAATACATCAAAGCCGGCTCCAAGGCTAGACAACCCCTTTAAGTCCCGGAAACACCATTTAAGCATCAAAAAAGCAAAGGTTTGCCAAGAGCAATCGGCCGTAGTGATGTGTAATATTGTGTTTGTTTTATGGTTTTAGTATGATGGGGTAAATTTGTGCATAGTGAATTACGATCACTAGACTTCAAAACTGACACTTAGGGCTCATGCACACAAAGCTAGCCGGGCCCATGCTGCGGTCCACAATGCGCGGGCACCGACCATAGGGCCACTGTATGCGGAAGCAATAACAAATTACAAAACAGGTGCACACTGCAGTCTTACTAAGCCCTCAAACTGATGTTAAAATTGAGAGATTAGTCATCATGTCCTACAGTGGAGGACATGTCTTAAGCCCAAGCACCGCGCCAAGGTCTCTCAAGTAGCTCGGGACCTAACACTCACCTACCTGTGCCATATGGGCAATACCAGGGGCCAGTGGCCAAAATTACAGGAATTTATTAGGCCGACTCACAGCAGACTCCTCAGTTACCTCCAGCATGTGACCATGCCTGCAATGGGAGGGGGGAGAAGGCTGTGAGCCCCACCGAAGACTGGCTGATATGGACCAGGCCTCACAGGTGCACCTAAATGTAGCCTGTGGATGGAAAACAGGCTACATTTACATGGGAGTTTGAATGGGGTCCGCGATCCGTATCTGACAGTACGAACCGAAAAAAATAGGGCATGCACTAGTTTATTGCGGCTCGGAGGCACGGACAGAAACCCCATGGATGCTCTCCGTAGCGCTTCCGTAGAGCTCTGTGCCTCCATTCTGCACCGCACCTTCACATCCATGAAACGGCCAGTGCCTGTATATTGCAAAGCCGCTGTTTGCAGGCTGCAATACGGACAACAGCCGTGTGCATGAGCGCGTATGGTACTTCTCTTATAAACATTCTACTTATATTTTATACTTAATTTATATACTAAATTGCTGTTGCCTGTGTCTCAATGAACAGTTTGATTCACTTGATAAGATTAGGTATAGTACCCTTACTAAGAATATGTCACCTTTCTCTTTAGGTTTAACTGGATTGCCCAAAATGTTTGGGAAGAAAAAGAAAAAAATTGAAATATCGGGGCCGTCAAACTTTGAACACAGGGTTCACACTGGATTCGATCACAAAGAGCAAAAGTTTATCGGCCTTCCTCAACAATGGCAGAGTTTGCTGGCAGACACAGCCAATCGGCCCAAGCCTATGGTGGATCCATCTTGTATTACACCCATACAGCTGGCACCCATGAAGGTAAGATATTTTGCTGCTATATTGTATTTGGTTGGTATAAATGTCCAAAAATGACAATAATTTGAGAAAAAAAAAAAATCTATCACTATGTTAAACAACGGCAATTAAAACACAAAACAGAAACTAATTAATTATACTTTTTGTCTCCATATACTATTAAAGGGGTTATCCCATGAAAACTATTCTACATTTTTCAAACCAGCACTTGGATCTAAATACTTTTGTAATTGCATGTAAATAGAAGTTTAGTATAGTCACTGAGGTATTCAATAAAATGTGTCTGTATAGCGCCACCTGCTGTTTGGTATTTCCCTTTTTTCTCTGTCCATCTTGCTGAGGTGGATAAACATTCTCAGTTCCATTCTCCAACTGCCACAAGCCATATCTTCGGTTAAAGGTAGAAAGTTGCAGTAGAAAATTCATTCCCCTGAGAAAGGGCATGCTCCCTGAGCTGCCGTCCTGAAATGAATCTAGCAGAGCAATTGGACCAATGAATAGAGAAGACGTCTGGATCCATGTGAGGTGCAGGGTGGGTTTCGGCTTTGTTAGAATGAGATTGTCATGTACTATATGATGTCATGTTTTACATTACTCATGGGATAACCCCTTTGAAGGAACGCTATTAGATCATATTTAATATGGTGGTCATTTTCAAATATTTCACTATAGGAATTCATCCTTGGCCGTTGGCCATATCTCTGTCGCTGAGTGTTGATGCATGTCCGCTTGTCGTGTCCATCCCTAATAATCTGCTGCCGGTGCATCCCACAACCGTGGTGCCTTCATTTCAAGCCGTGGTTTGTGCCAGTGTTCGATGAGACATTTGATTCTTCATATTTATGCAATAGGAGAGATTCTCTAAGGATGATCCAGACAGAACTTTAGGGGTTTCTTCTAAATACATTGATCAAAAAGTACGGTAGTCTCGGTAAAGATGTCGGCATGTATTCCCAGTATTTGCTGTAAGTGTCTTTTATATCATCTTCGTCACAAGGATCAAAGTGCAATAGTAGTGTAGATGAGTATGTGTCCTTCAGATCGTTGCCCCAACTAGGGGTATTCTCCAGAACCTACAGTAGCATATGTCTTCTCCTTCCTGGAAAGTGTACTATGGGTGAATGAAGATTGACCACTGTATATAGGCTTAAAGGGTTTTATGAGATACTGTTATCCATGGAGCGTTGCCCGAAAATAAGTCTCCCTTCACCGCTGACTCTCTTCAGTATGTGGCAATACCCCCCTTCCCTCCAAGCTGAGTCTTCTCATTCAGACAACCCGTACCCTGCTCTTTACTCAGGGCTCCAGATGGCGACCAAAACGGTCGCCAATGCGCCTTAAAATTTGCAGATGGCGACAAGACTTTTTAGTCTTGTCGCCATCTGCGACTGGACCGCTGCGCTGCCCAGTATCGGTTGAAGAACATGGAACAGGCCGCTCTCAGCGCTCCTGTTCTCTTCTAGCACAGTGGAGAAGGAGGGAGTCCCTCCCGCCCACCCCACTGTGATGCGGCAGCCGCTGCCACCAATGGGGAGATGGCAGGGAGGAGGAGCTGTGGCCGCTGCGCCACCAATGGATGTAATGGACATTATAATACAAGTGTCGGCAGCGATATCACTGACCCAGCCTCACTAGTAACAGGTCATGCGATCCGCGGCAATTAACCCCTCAGATGTAGCACATCTGAGGGGTTAATTGCCGCAGATTGTATGCCCTGTTATTGAGGCCGGGTCCGTGAAACCGCTGCCGACATTTGTATTAAAGCGTTAAAGAGGACATAAGTATCGGGCTACATGAGCGGCGCCCAGGGATCTAAGTGCACTTACTAATCTTCCTGGGCGCCGCTCCGCTCGTCCGCTGTGGCCCCGGTATATTCATTCTCGGTATATTGAGAGCAAGGAGGAGGAGCGCCAGTGTCTCTCCTTCTCCCTGACAGCAGCGCTGTCCAATCAGAGCCAGGGAGAAAAAAACACCTCCCTGGCTCTGAGCTCTGATTGGACAGCGCTGCTGTCAGGGAGAAGGAGAGACACTGGCGTCTCCTCCTCCTTGCTCTCAATGTTGAATATACCGGGGGCCACAGCGGGAGAGCGGAGCGGCGCCCAGGAAGATTAGTAAGTGCACTTAGATCCCTGGGCGCCGCTCTATGTAGCCTGATACTAAGTCCATTTTATTTTGACCCACGAAAGGTCTTTAATTAGATTGATTGGTAGTGCAGTGCGCCCCCCCCCTCCCCAGTATTAGTATCATTGGTGCTACAGTGGCCACAGCCCCCCCCCCCTCATTGTTATATGGTGGCCACAGGGTCCCCTCCATTGGTGGCAGTGGCAGATTACACTGCTGGGGCTCTGATTGGTTACCACGGCAGCCAGGACGCTCCTGAAGTCCTGGCTGCCATGGTCAGCTCCCTGCTGCTGTGTGCACTATGCACAGGGCAGCCAGGCGAGTGTCAGGTCCTGTTCACCCTGATAGAGATCTATTAGGGTGAATAGGACAAGGGATGAAAAGATCCCAGGTTGTAACCCCTAAGGAGGCTAATAGTTATTAAATAAAAAGTAAAAAAAACTCACTAAAATACTAAAAGTTTAAATTGCCCCCTTTCCCAATTTTACATATAAAATTTACAAACAAAAAAAATAAACAAATTACATATCACCACGCCCGAAAAAGTGTGAACTATTAAAATATTTACGCTGCGGTAAACGCCGTAACAGAAAAAAAATCAAAACCGCGCAACTCGCCATTTTTAGTCACCTTGTCCCCCAGTAGATGTGGGATATGAGAGGTATGTGTAGAGCTCGCTCATTACTGGGACCTGCATCTCATCTTCTCCTCCAAGTCCTTTTTTTAATTATATGTACATTTTAAATTTGGCGACTAAAAAATTTGATTTGGCTCCTAAGTTTTTTAGGTTAGGAGCCAATGGCTCCTGGTTATTTTTTTTAGTCTGGAGCCCTGTTTACTGATGAGGGGTAAGAACCCCAAAACAGCTGTCTACAGATGGTTCTCTGCTTTGGCTGATGTGAGCTAAATTGCATGAGATTAGAAAAAGAAACAACACCACTCTTGCCAATAGGTCATGTCTGGTACTGCAGCTCAGTTTGTGTGTTTTTATCTATTCCCATACAGCTGCTTTAAAATGGGTTTTAGAGAATTTGACATTAAAAGGTTTTTTACAAGACTTAAATATTGACAAACCATTCTAAAAGGCTATGTACACCTTTGGGGCATTTTTTAATGATTGCATTGCACTTATTTTGAGCTAAAAATATATTTTTTCTCTTGGTCTTTATTAAAAATTGTCAGCCCCTTTCTCTGGACAGGCCTGAGATACTCTAGTAGCAGGCTCTGTATTTTACTGTCTCCTGTCAGGCAGCTCAGCTCCTTATCTCTGATCTCTGACCTCCTAAACTCTCACTGATAAGAATGTGGTTTAAATAAGAGTTTATGACCTTTTAGTAATTTAGGGTACTTTCACACTAGCGTTGGTGCGGATCCGTCTGTTTATTTGCACAGACGGATCCGCCCCTATAATGCAAACGTTTGTATCCGTTCAGAACGGATCCGTTTGCATTAGGTTTAAAGAAAAATGACAAAGTCTAAAACGGATCCGTTTTGAATTACATTGAAAGTCAATGGGGAACGGATCCGTTTTCAAATGCACCATATTGTGTCATTGAAAACGGATCCGTCCCCATTGACTTACATTGTAATAAAAAACTGATCCGTTAGGCTCCGCCTCTTCAGACGGACACCAAAATGCTGCATGCTGCGTTTTGGTGTCCGCCTCCAAGACAGAATAGAAGCGGAACGGAGCCGAACTGATGCATTCTGAACGGATCCTTATCCATTCAGAATGCATTGGGGCTGAACTGATCCGTTTTGGACCGTTTGTGAGAGCCCTGAAACGGATCCCACAAATGGAATCCAAAATGCTAGTGTGAAAGTACCCTAAGAGATGAGGATTTTTAGATGACCAGCACAAAATGAAAGTGAACCTACCAACGGCTGGACAAACAGTTAACGCTTTGTGACAGAACGGCTGATTATTTGTAATAAAGACCAATTGAAAAAAATGATTTTTAGCCCAAAGTACGTAAAATGAAATCATAAAAATATTGCCCCCAAAGCTGTCGCATCTGGACATTTATGGCATATTGTCCAATAGGCACCTCTGGGACCTTCTCATATCTCAAGAACGGGGCTTCACCATGAATGGAAAGCACACTCCACCTCTCCATTCACTCATATGGGACTTCTGCAGATAGTACAGCAGGCATGCAACTTAGTGCGGAAAGGATGTCGTGCACATGTGACCTACTCTGCAATGGGACTTATTGTTTGGCTGTTTATGGAAGTCCCACAGCAGTGAATGGAGAAATCTGCCAATTTGCAACATGCTTTTCTTTTATAGGAGAGGGTCCTAGAGGTGGAAACTATGACATATCCTATCGATATGCCATACATTTTCAGTTAGGACAACCCTTTTGAGTCAGATCCGTGGGTTCTGACTTCTGGCCTTTCTCCTGATTAGCCGTACCCCCACCAATCTGATATTGATAACCTATTCTATGGATAGGTGGTGAATATTTATGTCACAGGTTCCCTAATTCTGCAGGGATTTGACCTCAGTGATCACACATTGATGGTCATTACTAAGGGCGGGCTATCAGAATCAAAAATAACAAAATAAAACCAGCTTTTTTTTTTATAGCCCCCTGTGTTTTGGTCAGCACTACTGATAATGAGCGTATGGACTTATAACTGGTATGTATGAGGTAGCGAAAGAGTAATTTTTTATGAGAATGTGTCATCAGGAAATTAACTATTGTTTGGATCATATTTTTATGTTAAACATAGTTGAAACATTTTTGGTGCAGTTTTTTTTAATTTTCCATGTCAATATCTATATAAAAATAAAAAGTCCTGCCGTTTTCACACTGGCCACTAAGCCTAAATTATAGGCACCACTTCTTGGCCTGTACAGATCACTTTCCTTCAGTTATCTGCTTATCATTACAGGCAGGTTTAGAATGACATATCACAGCTTATTTGCTCCCTCCTGACCTCCGCACAGGTCACAGAGCATGCCCAGAAAACTCTCCCATAGAAGTCTATGAGGTCCCCCCTGACCATTGTGTCTATGGCCATGATGGCTGCTGTAAAGCATATCTCTACTGTTAACAAGAGCTTGGGCAAGATGGCAGCACCATAATCACGTTCAGGAAATAGAATTAAAAAATCTACAACCAGAAAATAAAAGCAAATTAGTTAAAACCAGATATATCCTTTTTTCTGTCAGAAGAAAAAAAACAATGACATTCACTTTAAACAAGTTGGACTTTTTGCGGAATTTACTGACTGTTCTTAAAGTGTAACTGACATTTCACTACCAAAATGAAATTCCTAACATATGTGATGCTGAAGGGAAGGTATTTTTTTTTCAGTTAATTTTACCTTTCTGATGTCTGTATTCAGCCCTTAGCAACCCTATTTCTCTGTGCCTCTATTTCAGCATCTTCCTAAGATGGCCTCTGCTGCACTTCCTGTGGTGATCTTTGCCCTGTCCTTGAGGCCATCCAGTATTTCCCTCACTTCCCATAACCCCTTGCTCTCCTTACATGAACTAGCAGGACCAATCAGAATGCAGATAACCTCCCCCACTACCCGAAAGCAGTGTGTATCCTCTTACATACAGCTAACCAGAGACAGACAAGACCAATCAGAATGCAGATACCCTCCCCCACTACCCCAGAGCAGTGTGTATCCTCTTACATACAGCTAACCAGAGACAGAAAAGACCAATCAGAATGCAGATAACCTCCCCCACTACCCCAGAGCAGTGTGTATCCTCTCACATACAGCTAACCATGGACAGACAAGACCAATCAGAATGCAGATAACCTCCCCACTACCCCAGAGCAGTGTGTATCCTCTCACATACAGCTAACCAGAGACAGACAAGACCAATCAGAATGCAGATAACTTCCTCCACTACCCCGGAGCAGTGTGTATCCTCTCACATACAGCTAACCAGAGACGGACAAGACCAATCAGAATGCAGATAACCTCCCCACTATCGCAGAGCAGTGTGTATCCTCTCACATACAGCTTACCAGAGACAGTAAAGACCAATTAGAATGCAGATAACCTCCTCACTATCGCAAAGCAGTGTGTATCCTCTCACATACAACTAACCAGAGACAGACAAGACCAATCAGAATGCAGATAACCTCCCCACTACCCCAGAGCAGTGTGTATCCTCTCACATACAGCTAACCAGAGACAGACAGATCAATCAGAATGCAGATAACTTCCTCCACTACCCCGGAGCAGTGTGTATTCTCTCACATACAGCTAACCAGAGACGGACAAGACCAATCAGAATGCAGATAACCTCCCCCTCTACCCCAGAGCAGTGTGTATCCTCTCACATACAGCCAACCAGAGACAAGCCCTGCAATTACATGAAATCAGTAAGCATTTGTTTTAGACTCTTAATTGTCACATTAAAGGTTTTTTTAGGAACCATTTTGGGGTATATATAGTGTATTAAATAACTTATTATTTTATTTTTAGTGGGAAAATAAAAAAAATGCATTTTTTACATTATTTTGTGGAATTTTTTTTGTTCACTGTGTGGTAAAAGTAATGTAATTTTATTATGTGAGTCACTACACTGATGATAATGTCACATTTCTATATATTTGTTCACTATCTTTTTCTCCTCCTGTCAGCTCTGCAGCTGCTCCCTCATTCTTCTCCACACTAACAGGGAGGGGGTGGCATGCTTTAGCTGCTCATATCTCTGGTTTGGTAGCAGCTAGATATACGGGCTGGAAGCTGACATTCCAAGCTTTCAGACAATGACAGCAATATGCCCAGTACAGGGGAAGATATCACTGATAGAAATTGGGATGCAGTTAATGAAGCTGAAAGCGAAAGTAAAAGCAGGCTTTACCCGCGATTATTACTGACTCAATTTCTAACAGTGATTTCTCCTCTGTTGCTTGGCCTTTAGCTGTCAAACAAGACCAGCTGCTACCATTCCGGAGATATCACCATCTAAAGCAGCCCTCCCCCCTCCACTTTCTGCCGGAGCCCAGGCACTCAGGGCTGAGCTCTTCCTCCCAGTGCTCTCCCCGTCTCTTGTTTATAATACAGAGGAGACGGCTGCACATGACAACGCTGTGAGAAGAGTCTGCAGAATAGGAAAGTAGCACACGTTTCTGGGTGTTATTATGGGTGAAACTGAGAAAGATTAAATTATAAAGCACAAAAGAATTTATACAGCAGGGTGTATTAGGGTACAAAAAAATGAAACGGCAGTTACACTTTATTTATATTTACCTTTGGAGGCATTTTTTTATTATAGCATTTTAGTTATTTTGGGCTAAAACGGGTTAACTATTTGTCTAGCTCAGGCATCAGCAACCTTCGGCTCCCAGCTGTTGTGAAACTACAATTCCCAGCATGCTCTATTCATTTCTATGTAAGTTCTTAGAAGAGCAGAGCAACTATGCATGCTGGGAGTTGTAGTTTCACAACAGCTGGGAGCCAAAGGTTGCCTACCCCTGGTCTAGCTATATGAATTGTACTTTCACTTTGTGCTGTTCATCTAATAACCCTTATCTCTTAATTACTAAAAAGTCATAAACACTTATTTAAGCCACATTCTTATCAGTAAGGGCGGGTTCTCAACAGCTCCAGGAATTCTGTTATAGTGTTCCAGTGTTTAGGAGGTCAGAGACCAGAGATAAGGATCTATCAGCTGAGCTGCCTGAAGATACACAGTGAAAACAGACAGCGTGCTACTAGAGAATCTCAAGGCTGCACAGAGAAAAGGGTTCAACATTTTTATTAAAGACTAACTGAAAAAATTATTTTAGCTCAAAATGAGTACAATGCGTACAAACGATAATAAAAAATAATTGCCCCCAAGGGTGTACACAGTCTTTAAAAGCTTTTCTTACCAGATATTATTAAATTAATTGTCTAGGATTAGAAAATCGACTCTGGTTGCCCATGGGCAGTACCACTTTTGTCGATGGGCTGTCTGGTATTGCAGCTCTGTCCAATTATTTAAATGACACTGAGTTGCAATACCAGACACAGCTCATGGCCCAAAGTGACACTGTTTCTGGGGGGGGGGGAGAGAAATGTTTATCTAATCCTAGTCATTCTTTGTACAACCCCAAACACTGCACTAGAATTGAATGATTATAGCCTTAATCGCTCTTCTTCTGTGTTTATGTTGGTGAATGACTGATAACGTGGTAAAAAACAAACGTTAGTAGCATCTGGTTTACTTTGTTCAGCCAGTGAAGTGCTAAGTGAGGTAACTACACTGCCGAGGTGACTGATTGACCACGGCCGACAAGCATGGACTTCCTAAAAGAGAATAGCTAGTCCTCCAGCAGTTCTTCTCCCGAGGTCTCGTCTACTCATCCTTGTATGTATGAATGCATGCATGCGTATCCTTCTGTATGTAGCGGCATACAGGTTCTTGCTCGTGATTTTTCTACATTTTTTTACTTTAACTTTTTGATGTTAATTCCCACCTCATGGGTTTCTGTCCCCATCCCAAACAGTGCTTAGTGAATCTCTCCAAATGTTCTGTTGTCATGTTTCCAATTAGGCATCTTCCTCTCATGCGCTGACTTCATATTATCAGACGTGGGTTACGCGCAACACATTAGATTCCTAAAAAATCCTTATGAACCGCTTCCTCTCTTTCGATGAGTGTTCCACTTTTTCAGTTTGTGTTTTTGTAAATTCTATAACACGAGGCATCATATGAAATATTCTGAAAACATATCTACAGTATATACACATTTTCTGTTTGTAGTCCATGCTGATGTGTGTGTATAATCTTTTCACCTTCAGAGCCCCATAAAACTGGAACGGGAAGCGTCAACCAAGGTAGGCAATACATCCATGTCATATGAAGCCTAATGTGTAATATTAAAGGGGAAGTATCATTTTTCCCAAAGTGTATATGTGTTTTATGGTATTTATCTAATGATCACAGCACTCAGGCTGATTATGACCGGTTTGGGGGCACAGTTGTTCCAAACTCCACCTTGTGGAACTCAATTGATACAGGATGGATGAGACAGCACTCCAGATTTCTTGTATGCTGAGTGAATTTATTTAGCCGGACATGGTGGTGTAATTCAATATTACAACGTTTCGGGCATAATGAGTGCCCTTCATCAGGTGTGAGCACGCTTGTGGAAGCAGGCAGCCGGCGTTACAAGCGTGCTCACACCTGATGAAGGGCCCTCATTATGCCTGAAACGTTGTAATATTGAATTGCACCACCATGTCCTGCTAAATAAATTCACTCAGCATACAAGAAATCTGGAGTGCTGTCTCATCCATCCTGTATATGTGTTTTATGATTATCTTATAGGGGTTGTCCGGGATTGTATTATTGGGCCTGCCCTCAGAATAGGCTGTCAATATGAGATAGGCCGGGGTCTGACAACCCGATTAGTTGTAGCTCCAGCTCTGGAATTACATAGCTCTATCCATTGCATTGTGGACAGAGCTGGCAACTTCAGCGCTGCTCCCATTCCTTGTCCTGAGGATAGGCCATCTATATGAAAATGGGAAACCCCTTTAAGCTACTGTGAAATGTCAGAAGTTTAGACTAACTCCACCATGTGGAATGTCTGTAAATTAGGTGCCATAATTCACTAATATCAATTAGCAGGAGCAGAGGTGTAATTACAATTCACAGGTTCTCATGACAAAAGTTATGTAAATTAGCTCTTATCCAGCAGCAAGAAAGCTGCTTTTTTAGTAAAGGTAGCTACCATTTAAAAGGTTTTTCTGAGATTGTTTAACTGATGACCTATACCCTGGCTTGGTGGTGGATCTTGCAGTATCGCCACGGCCTTCTCGCTGCTTTCCTTAGGCCATGTGACGTCGCGTTCATCGGTTGCATGGCCTAGGAGCAGCTCATCCCGATAGAAGTTAATAGGGTTGAGCTGCAATACCAAGCACAGCCGCTTTACAATGTACGGCACAGTGCTTGGTGAGCTGAGAAAAGGCTATGGCGCCACTACTAGCGCCGGTGCCTCCTCAGACAGCTGATATGTGGGGGTCCCGGGTGTCGGACCCCACCGATCAGATTCTGATGTCCTATCCATCAGTTAAAAAATCCTGGAGACCCATTTTAAGTGAATATTCAACCTTTCAACGGGCCTTGCAACATGGCTTTGTTATAACCCAAATCAGGATCTTTCTCAAAAGAAAAAGACACCCTTGCACAGATGCAATGCGCGCCTCCACCCAGGGCCCTCTATATCTCGTCCCAGGTTTAGTAGGAATGCCGAGTGGTGTAGTGCGGCCTTAATGTCTCTTAAGTGTTTCTGGGTGCTCCTACTTGGATACTGCTGGACCCCAGGCTTTGGCTCCAGAGCAATAAAAAGGGGGAATAATTGAGAGATTTTGAAGAATAACTTGAGTCCAGACCTTGAGATGAAGTTCAATGGCAGCTTTACTTGAATAAACGTTTCCCCAAACAGGTTTCAGGCTTTGTCTTGGTTCCAGCAGGCTTTAGCATGAACTGGCAGCCAAACTCAACTCTGCTTCATCTCTTTCTCTCTGCTGTACTGACAAGCTAGCTTAGTAACTTTGATTCCTTCTTTATCCTGCACTCCACTCTTTAGTCTGACTTAGTTTTAGCCAAGCAATAGATTATTGTCTTGTCAGCTCCAACATGGAGTCTAAACCGGAACAGACTATAACTGCCACCCTTCCTTCTGGTAGCAAGCAGGACTCACCCACTTCTGCCCAAAGCGGGGAGAATGGAATGGTGAGATCCATTCTGTCTAAGTATAGCTCTGCCAGAAACACTGCCACCTGCTGGTGAACCAGGCATATTGCATGCCATAAACAGTTACATAACAAGATTATCAATGCACAATATAGAGAGGACCTGGAACTAAATGCATAAGATGACATTGTATTAGCCCATTAAAGACAGTATCAAGGTGCATGAGTGGTAACGCCACTCTGGGGTGTTACACAGACAGCTGTTTTGGCTTCTTGGCCCTCGTCAGTGTGGAGCAGGGTACTGGTTGGCTAGGTGAGTAGCCTTTGATGTGGGTTTGGAGGGTGCTGTTTTTTCTTCTCTTGGAGACCGCACGTTGGTGTAGGGCGTCTTATAGGCCTAGCAGTACTCCCTGGGATATAGGGTAAGGGTGGGTTCACATCACGTTCTTGCATTCCTTTTAATGTATACGTTGGGAAAAAAGATACAAAAGCGTAGCACACCATGCTTTTGTATCCCAGTAAAAAACGTATATGTTAATGTATACTTTTTTTTTTACAATAGAACTCTTTGGTGACAGATGCCACAGTATAGTATCTGTCTGAGGCAGCCATTAACGTATACGTTTTTGTATGCGTTAAATGGATGGCAAAAACATTATGTGAACCCAGCCAAAGTAAACTAGTTCTTGCTTTGTGGGAAGGAGTCGCCTATTTAGTGTCACCTATTCGCGGTGGCTATCCTGTAATTTTGGACCTTTTAATAGGCCTTGCAAAATGACCTGGGATATAATGGAAGCCACACAAGGGTCTTTCACTTAAAAGGGTTATCCCATGGCTAAAGGTAAAAAGTTAAAATCAGAGATCATAGAGTACATGTGGCAGCGGGCTCCCAATACTACTATAAAGACCACCAGGAGTTATGTTCCCATCTCCTTTTTTTTTTTGAAGCTCAAAGGAGATGTCTTACCTGCTTCAGCTAAGAGGGCGTGTCCATGCTCTCCCTATCACAGCTCAGGAGGCGTGTCCATGCTCTCCCTATCACAGCTCAGGAGGCAGTTGAAGGATGAAATTGAGCATGTGCAGCCATCTCAGTGAGCAGGACGAAGAAATAAGAGAAAAGACAAACAGCAGGTGGCGCTATACAGATACAGTTTATTAAAGGGAACCTGTCACCTCCGAAACACACTCCAAGCTGGCAGCAGTACCTGACAGTAGGCAGCAGCGTGATTCTGACGATCATTGTCTTCCTGAAGCCAGATGAAGGAAAAGCTGTAAAAACGTTGTTTGATCCCCGGCTGGGGCGCTTCTCAAGTCAGGTTTGAAGTCAAGGGGGCAGCAGCCTCCTTGCTTCAAGCCGCGGTAACTTCCCTGCCCCTTCGCTGTGACTGACAGCTCTTGTGCACTACAGTTCCGCTGGCTTTGCCGAACTGCCGGCTGTCAGTCACAGCGAAGGGGCAGGGAAGGGGGCGTGGTTACCGCGGCTTAAAGCAAGGAGGCCGCTGCCCCCTTGACTTCAAACCTGGAATGTGTTTCGGAGGTGACAGGTTCCCTTTAACCCCTTAGTGACCAAGCCTGTTTGGGCCTTTATGACCAAGCGTTTTACTTCCTTTTTTCATGGTCTCGTTCCAAGAGCTATAACTTTTTTATTTTTTCGTCTATATAGCTTTATGAGGGCTTGTTTTTTACGGGACAAGATGTCGTTTTTAATGGCACCATTTTGGGGTACATGTAACTTTCTGATTAACTTTTATTAACTCTTTCTGGGAGGGAGATGGGGAAAAATGGCAATACTGCCACTGCGTTTTTACATTATAAATTTTACGGCGTTCATTTTTCGGTACAAATAACATAATATCTTTATTCTCTGGGTCAGTACGATTACAGTGATACTAAATACTTTTACTTTTTTTTACGTTTTACTACTTTTTTTTGCAATAAAACCCCTTTTATTAACCCCAAAAATTATTTTGCATTGCCACTTCCCAAGACCCATAACTTTTTTATTTTTTATTCTATGGAGTTGATTGAGGGCTTTATTTTTGAGGGAAAACTTGTATTTTTCATTGGTATCAATTTGGAGTAAATGCCGCTTTTTGATCGCTTGTTATTACGTTTTTTTTCGGTGGAAACTAAGAATAAATTCGAAATTCTGTCTTTCTTTTTATTTATTTTTTACGGCGTTCACTATAGGGGATAATTTATGTAATATTTATGTAGTTCGGGTGGTTACGGACGCGGCAATACCAAACATATGGGGGATATTTTCTTTTTGCAATTTTTTTCATTGAAAAGCGTATTTTCAATGGAAAAAAAAGCATATATTTTTATTTTATGGAATTTTTTTATTTAATAAATGTGTATTTTTTTTCTATTTTTTTTACTACTTAATAGTCCCACAAGGGGACTATAATATACAGTATTTTGATTGCTTTTAAAATGTAATGCATTATGTCTATAATGCATTACATTTTAATAGCAATGCTATTCCAACTTTGACCAGCAGGCTGCGCCAGAGAGGCACAGTCTGCTGGAGATGCCGGAAGACAGGCTCGGGCCCTGATCGGAAGCTAGGTAAGCTTCCCAGCACATCAGCACCCCGCAGTCGCATTTGCGGGGTGCTGATGGGAGACAGAGGGAGTCCGCTCCCTCTGTTACCACTTTACATGCACCGGGCGCCATTGCGCCCGGCATGTAAAGTGTTAAACAGCCCGGATTGGCAATCCTGCCGGTTCGGGCTGTTAGAGCAGGGCCCCGGCTCTCATGTGAGAGCCGGGTCCGTGCTCCCCGCTGCACGGGGGAGCCGTGCAGCGCTTAGACTGGGCCGCCGTAAAAATGCGGCGGCCCAGCCTAAGGCCCCTTAGTGACCGCCGTAAAAACACGTATGGGTGGTCACTAAGGGGTTAAATAACTTGGCGGCTATCCTAAATTTTTAATTACATGCTGTTTCGGTGTAACCCGGTATAGTGAGGGTTAATACCGTTCGGGCGATTCCCCTGGAGAAGAGCACAGCAACCCACAACCACTCAAATCCACCGAACTGGAACCATACGAAGTCCTCCTTTCCTGGAACAGGCAAGAGAACATTCTGAAGTATCAATTCCCCCCAAGTACGAGACGAGGCTCCGTATTGATGGTTACACAGGAATTCTCTTTATTGAGGGCTACCTGCCCGGTATTTAT
Source organism: Bufotes viridis (assembly GCA_033119425.1). NCBI lineage: Eukaryota > Metazoa > Chordata > Amphibia > Anura > Bufonidae > Bufotes > Bufotes viridis. The sequence goes on along the minus strand of CM065592.1, from coordinate 389,576,209 downwards.
GCAGGTCTCCCACCTGGTGGACACTCCCCTAGGGGACCAGAAGGAAGACTGAGACACAGGGGATACAGCAGCCAATCACATACAATGGGACAATAGAAACACCCCCAGCATATCCCTCCCCTCTGCCTGTGATACAATTACCCTACATGGGTTACTGTAATCATCACAGGCTGGAGAATACACAATGTCTTCTGTCCTGGAGACAACCGAGGAGTCATTCCATTATCTCTCAGGACAAAGGGAAATCGTCAATACACACGTGGGGACAATGGGACAGACATCACTATTCAATATACAATGTCCCACCCTTTACAGTGCACAGACATTTAACATATCCCAAAATGGCAGGAATTAGACCAGGGGTTCAAACGTTTAGCATGGGCTGATGAGAGGGCCCATAATTCTGGGGCAAGAGGCTGGCAATCTGTCCCCTCCAAAACCCAGTGGCAAGGTTGGTTTCGCCACACATGCAATTACAAACGTATTCAGATCCAGGAGCTGGTTTGAAAACTATATTTTTTTATTTTATTGGACAACCCATTTAAGGAAAACTCATTCATGTGTAGACAGCTGTTTCAGGGTCTTTTTCCCTCTGCAATGCAGAGCAGGGTATCAGTCAGCTAGTTAAAAGGCCTTTACATTGCACTGATGAGAGGCAAGAACCTTGAAACAGCTGCGGATGGGTGCCATTTCCTTATAGGAGATATTTTGGCGTGACTTATATCCCAAGTCCTGTTGCAACGCCTCTTAAAAGGACAAACATTGACTTGTAGGGTAACTACCTCCAATAGGTGACACTAAAGAGGCAGCTTTCTTCCTTCTGAATGAGAGCAAATTTACATATCATTTTTCGGAGGGATAATTTTCTGGCTTATAAGACTCACAACTGGCAGTCTCCACAAGGAGAAACAGTGCCCCCCTTGACCATGACACAAACTAGGAATGGCCCCAGTATCTGGCAGGTAATCTATAGGCAGTAGTACTTCTTTGTAGATATTGGGTACAGTGGTAGTCCAGTCCCTGATGGTAAGTGAACAAACAATACAATCATTACCTGGTCTCTTAGAATTAGTGATGTCATCAGTATCTTGTTTAAGTTAATGCTCAGCTACCAAGTGACCCAGTGATAATAGTGTTAATGTTTTAGTGCCTACATTGGATGATGCCATTATGTTGGCACCCCTCATGTGGTGGGCTGTCAAACAGTGTAAAAAGACCATGCCATGCCATACATTGGCTAATTCTGAATGCCATCCAGTATGGTATCCAAGTATGTATAGTGGCATACATTGGCAGATTGAACATCCATACTGCTGTATAAATACTGTAACTATTCTATACAGTGACATTATACCGTACAAATAGCACAGTACATACTGTAGTGCCTTAGTAGCAGTTAATACAAGTGAATGGAGCGATGAACCAACATGCGCACTACCAATACTCTCAGGGACACCTCTTTCTGTCAATGTGACCCCCACAATCTGATATAGGTGATAGAAAAGAGGTGCAAGAGGACCCTATATGGCCCAGGACAAATTAATGTTACAAAATTGAAAAGCCAAAGGCTATCTTATTCCTGTTTAATGGCCTGGTTAAAACTTAACCTTTATTATCCGTTTTAATATATTCTTCAAGACCAAATGCACATTTGGAGGACATGGACTTTGTCAAGGGGTGGGAACACCTATTGACGGAGTGCTCACTTAGATTGTTGAATTACTTGTCGGAATATGAAAATGGATTTTTTTTTAAAACTAGATGAACAGCTAGAGAAGGAATTAAAAGAGATTATAGGAATTCAGTCAACATCTGGAGAATCTAGACAAAACAAAATAAAGGAACGAAAACATTGTAAATATATCAGGGATCATTTAGACTTTGAAAGCGATTTGTGTCTATATCTGGAAAAACAGAAATAACATCAGAAATAACTTTCAAAAATACACAGCTATCTCAGACACTGAAACCTCAGGAAAAAGAGAGTTCAATACAAAGCATATCGGGAACACAAAGTGAAAGGGTGGGCACAAAATGAGAAATCAAGAAAAGGAGGTATCAAGCCCCAAAGAGACCAGCACAACACACAACGGAAATCTCACAAATATGTCCTTAACCCTCAGTCAAAAAACAGGCGTCCATGAAAGGTCCCTCTGTAGATCCAAATGTAACAGTGACAAATGTAAACTCAAATTCCTCTGCAAGTGTTTGCATGCATGGCTCACAATCCTTTACCTTTGCACATTTACCCATCCAAGCAATGAGTATGCGACACAACTTCTGTGATGGGGTCGACCACCCAGACTATACCAATTATGTCAATACCTGGGAAAAAGAATACATCTATCGCTTTAAATGGGAATCCAACTACGAGACCGGGAAAAATTGTGTTAAAAATGGTGTTACAACAACTAAAGACGGACCCCAATAGAGAACAACCAACTAAGAAGCAGATTATCAATTTATCCTAGTATGTAATTAAAATACCACAGCAGACCCTTCTGCCTAGAGGTCTCACCTTCTTGCCGGTGACACAATGTGACAAATTCACTTGGATTAAAGACATTAATCTTTTTGTGCAAAAATTAGCCCTACGTAAAACACATAGACAGGCGGAAAATTATGTACATAGGGTTTTCGAAAAAGAAAAGAGATGCATGGAAACCCCTGAAAGTCTAATAAGGAAAAATGAGGGGCAACACGTTACTCTTGACTCTCCTTTTACATCTCTGAAACCCAAATCTAAAAAGCACACCATGCTTCACGCAATTCAAGGAAATTGATACTTTTTTGAACCTGGTAACACAGGATATAAAATCTTTAAAAATGAGGAAGAATCAATTAAATTAAATCTAATTTGACCCCCCCCCCCCCCTGAATGTGAGGCTTTGGAACAATTGAGAACGAATGAAGAAATAGTGATAAAACGGAGCGATAAGGGTGGTAATATAGTCATTCAGAACAAATATTACTATGAAGATATGGTTCATAGATTATTCATTGACAAAAAGACATATGAGAGGCTTCCAAATAACCCTACAGAAAAATACTTGGAAGAATTAAAGTTATTTTTTGACCCAGGCTTAACACGATAATCTGATCAGTAAGGATGAATTTCTGTATCTCTTTAATAAAAACCCAACAATTCCAACCTTTTATGCTCTCCCGAAGGTACATAAAAATAAAACACCCATCCCCGGGAAACCCATTATGTCAGGCAATGATACCCTGACGCAAGGGATCAGCAACTATGTTGACCAAGTGTTACGACCTTTTGTCACATCTTTACCCTCATATATAAAGGACACCAAAGATCTCCTCTTAAAGATTAACAATATAACTCTATCACCCAATACTTTATTGGCGAGCTTGGATGTTGAGTCGTTATATAGTAATATATAGCACTTGTTGGGTCTCAAAGCAGTAAAATGTTTCCTGAGCACAAAAAGCATACATTTCAAACAGCACAACAATTTGGTTCTGTCATTGTTAGAATTTTTCAATCGCTATTTTTTTTATTTTTCAAGGGCAGTTCTACAAGAAGATAAATGGGACCGCAATGGGGACGGCTTGCGCACCAACCTGTGCTAATCATTTTTTGGGGTGGTGGGAGAATCACATGGTTTTTACAGAGGGGATGTTGTCAAATACCTGCCACATTCTCTATTGGGGCAGGTATATAGACGACATCCTCATCCTATGGGAGGGAGATCAAACTTCCTTTCACAATTTTGTTCAGGTTTTAAATGATAACAACATCCGAATGAAATAAACTTTTGAAATACAAGAAAAGGAGATCTTTTTCCTGGATTTGAAAATAACTAAATCAGAAGATGGATGCCTAAGTACAGACATATATAGAAAACCTACCTCCACTGATCACCTGCAAGACCCAGGGTGTAATCTATATAGCGGCATGTCCATGCCATAAACTCTATGTTGGTAAGACTACACAAGAGTTGAGACGACGTATCTCTGGACATCTAAGTGCAGTTGAGACAGATAAGGACTCATGGGTCTCAAGACATATGAAGTATGTCCATGATAAAAACTCAAGTTTACTAAGATTCTGGAGGATTGAAAAAAATAAATTGGGACCTAGAGGGGGAAATTTGGATAAAAAGTTATTACAATGTGAAGCCTGGTCGATCTATAGGCTTAATACCATGAGCCCCCACAGGCCTGAATGAAGGTTTCTCCTTCTCATCATTTATTTGATTAATGGGAATTTCAAATTGAAAATAAAAAAATCGATCTTAATCAACTGTAGCAAGCCTCCTTTTTTCCCCCTCTTTTCCGTTAAATATCAATAATACATAAATACATAATATATATCTTGAAAAGAACACAAATAATAGTCTACCTTTTTTCATGATTATATATGATATATGAAAACAAGGCAGGTACATAAATAGAGTTAAAAAATCATAGCAATAATAAATACAAATAAATAATTGTTTTAAGATTTGTTTATATTTTTTTTTTTCCAGATATTAATTTCTTGGATAATAATTATACTATAAATATACAGTGTAATGATACTTCATATTATATAAAATAATAAATACAAATACATAATTGTCTTTTGATTGACTATATGTCTAGTTTAAGTCTAGGAGATTTTTCATTTTCAGTCTAAGTCCTAAGACATGTGCATTTGCTTCCTGAGATTTCTGGGACTAGAATGAGATTGAGGAGAAGTTCCAACGCAGGCGCACAAGAGCTGTGCGCTGACCCGTGATCCTCCAACCACCGCCTAGAATCAGCTGGAATTGTATATTATGGGTAAGCCATCCCGTCAGTTACACGAGCCGGGGGAGATTATTGGATAGGGACGAGGGAATGAAGCGCCAAAATTCTGGAACACTACCGCACTTGCCGGATCTGGCATTAATTTTCATTGAAATTTATTAATGCCGGATCGGGTACCAAGTGTTCTGGAAATTGCCGCATCGCCGGATCCGTCTCTCTGGTCTGCGCATGCGCAGTTTTTTTTTCTAGCTTTAAAAAATTAAATACCGGATCCGTCTTTCCGGTATCATCCAGAATAATGGATCCGGTATTTCAATGAATAAGTCTAACTGATGCAAATCCAGCAAAAACAGCTTTCCAGTTTCATACGGTTTGCCAGAACTGCCTGCCTGATCCAAACAATGCTAGTGTGAAAGTACCCTTAGGCCCCTTTCACACGGGCGAGTTTTCCGCGCGGGTGCAATGCGTGAGGAGGACGCATTGCACCCGCACTGAATCCGGACCCATTCATTTCTATGGGGCTGTGCACATGAGCGGTGATTTTCACGCATCACTTCTGCGTTGCGTGAAAATCGCAGCATGTTCTATATTCTGCGTTTTTCACGCAACGCAGGCCCCATAGAAGTGAATGGGGCTGTGGGAAAATCGCAAGCATCCGCAAGCAAGTGCGGATGCGTTGCGATTTTCCCGCATTGTTGCTTAGCAACGGGACCCAATCTCTATTATTTCCCCTTATAACATGGTTATAAGGGAAATATAGCATTCTTAATAAAGAATGCATTGTTAAATGATGAGGAAGGGGTTAAAAATAATAAAAGTTAACTTACCTTAGCCACTTGATCGCGTAGTCGCGATCTCTCCTCTCTTTCCCTGCAGCATCTATGATCTAAAGGACCTGTGATGACGTCACACCACATGGCCCAATCACATGCTCCATCACTATGGTGATGGAGCATGTGATTGGGCCATGTGATGCTGTGACATCATCACAGGTCCTTTACCTAGTAGCAAGCTAATGGAGAGGTGGCCGGGCTTCGCGATCAAATGGACCAGGTAAGTTATGATTAGTTTATTATTTTTAACCCATTCAGCACCGGGTTCAACATTATGAAGATGGCCAAGGGTATTATTTCACATTATAACTATGTTATAATGTGAAATAATACCAGCGGGACAATTTCTGACCCAAACATGCACTTCTGTGAAGAAGTGCAGGTTCGGGTCTGGGTACCAAAAGTGCCGATTTTTCTCCCGCGCGTGCAAAACGCATGACAGCGCTTTGCACTCGCAGGGAAAAATCGCGGCGATTCCCGCAACGCACCCGCACTGTTTGACGGAGTGCACCCGCAACGCCCGTCTGAAAGAGGCCTTAGTTAGGTACATTTAGAAAGAGCCTTGACAAGGAAGCAGGCAATGTGGCCGCACAGATATAAATATGTATAGGCTCTTTCTCCTGCACAAGTGACTTAATGATACTGTGTATGCACTCTATTTCTGAGAGGGAGAACAAGCTAATCCCCATTAAATAAGAGGCAATAAGAGATATTCTATTAGGGCGTATGAGGAAAATATTCCTATAGATTATTACTACAAAACCTGCAGATATAAACTAAGAAATAATATGGGATTACGAAAATAAACAAAAAATATATTATATACAAATAGAAGACTTATAGATTTTTTATTACAATTGGGCAACATATATTAAAACGAATAATAAAGGTTAAAGGTGAAAAATACTTTTCATGAGATAGCACCTTTAATTATTCTAAATTTCCTGGCTTCCTGTTCTAACGACTAGGGTCCAAACTGTAAGGCAGGGGTGCACAACCTTTTCTGGTTGGGGACCGCATTGTCAGCCTGAACCAATTCCAAGGGCCGAAAATAAAACTTAAAGGGGTATGACTAACTAAAATACTGTATTTTTGGCATATTGAACATACAGTATATACTATAAATGTCTAGTTACAGTTCTAGGACTCCAATCTAATAGGAGAATACATGAAAGATACATGTAAGAAGCCATAAGACATAGACTTACATGTCTTTTACCAGATGTTTGGGGGCCGCACAGAATGGTATCGAGGGCCGCATGTGGCCCCCGGGCCGCAGGTTGTGCACCCCTGCTGTAAGGGAATGGTCACACATGGCCGCTGATTTTTCCTAGTGGAAAATCTGCAGTGGATGTGGCCTACATCCAAAGGGGCTGTGAATTTCCATGCGGAAATGCTGCAGATTTTCCATACAGTTCAGCCGCAGAAATCTGCACCCACAGTTGACATGCTACAGATTTAAAATCTGCACCCCATGTTATGTGTGAATTTTCTGTCTTCGGTGTGTAAATGAGACTTGTGAAAATCTCATTCACTTTGCTGCTACTGTAAATAGTGTGGATTTTCCACTTGCAAATTCACTTCGAGGGATCAGCTCAGTTTATTTGGAGCTGTAAACTGGAGCAAACAGATCATCCCCATATTGGTGGCAACAATCAGTCGTGATTTTTATGTATGTCATGTACAGTGGATATAAAAAGTCTACACACCCCTGTTAAAATGTCAGGTTTCTGTGCTGTAAAAAAATGAGACAATGATAAATCATTTCAAAGCTTTTTCCACCTTTAATGTGACCTATAAACTGTAAAACTCAATTGAAAAACAAACTGAAATCTTTTAGGTGGAGGGAAGAAAACAACAACAAAAAAATAATAATAATGTGGTTGCATAGGTGTGCACACCCTCTTATAACTGGGGATGTAGCTGTGTTCAGAATTAAGCAATTACATTCAAAATCATGTTAAATAGGAGTCAGCATACACCTGCCATCATTTACAGTGCCTCTGATTAACCCCAAGTAAGGTTCAGCTTCTCTAGTTGGTCTTTCCTGAAATGTTCTTAGTCGCATCCCACAGCAAACGCCATGGTCCACAGAAAGCTTCCAAAGCATCAGAGGGATCTCATTGTAAAAAGGTATCAGTCAGGAGAAGGGTACAAAAGTAATTCCAAGGCATTAGATATACCATGGAACACAGTGAAGACCGTCATCATCAAGTGGAGAAAATATGGCACAACAGTGACATTACCAAGAACTGGACGTCCCTCCAAAATAGATGAAAAGACGAGAAGAAACTGGTCTGGGAGGCTATCAAGAGGCCTACAGCAACATTAAAGGAGCTGCAGGAATACCTGGCAAGTACTGGGTGTGTGGTACATGTGACAACAATCTCCCGTCTTCATATGTCTGGGCTATGGGGTAGAGTGGCAGGACGAAAGCTTACAAATAAAAACATCCAAGCCAGGCTACATTTTGCAAAAACACATCTGAAGTCTCCCAAAAGCATGTGGGAAAAGGTGTTATGGTCTGATGAAACCAAGGTTGAACTTTTTGGCCATTATTCCTAAAGATATGTTTGGCGCAAAAACAACACTGCACATCACCAACAGAACACCATCCCCACAGTGAAGCATGGTGGTGGCAGCATCATGCTGTGGGACTGTTTTTCTTCAGATGGAACTGGGGCCTTAGTTAAGATAGGGGGAATTATGAACAGCTCCAAATACTAGTCAATATTGGCCCAAAACCTTCAGGCTTCTGCTAGGAAGCTGAACACGAAGAGGAACTTCATCTTTCAGCAGGACAACGGCCCAAAGCATACATCCAAATCAACAAAGGAATGGCTTCACCAGAAGAAGATTAATATTTTGGAATGGCCCAGCAGCAATAGCACAGACCTGAATCTGATTGAAAATCTGTGGGGTGATCTGAAGAGGGCTTTTGCAAAGAAGAGTGGGCAAATCTTGCCAAGTCAAAATGTGCCATGCTGACAGACTCATACCCAAAAAGACTGAGTGCTGTAATAAAATCAAAAGGTGCTTCAACAAAGTATTAGTTTAAGGGTGTGCACACTTATGCAACCATATTATTTTATTTTAATATTTTTTCTTCCCTCTACCTAAAAGATTTCAGTTTGTTTTTTAATTGAGTGGTACAGTTTATAGGTCACAATAAAGGTGGAATTTCTGAAAAGATTTATCTTTGTCTCATTTTTTTACAGCACAGAAATCTGACATTTTAACAAGGGTGTGTAGACTTTCTATATCCACTGTATGCGATAACGCCGATCATGGACTGGTAACCCCTCAGATGCCGTGGTCGCAATTCACCAGAGCAGTCTCTTCCTGGAAGTGCTGCACTCCCAGGGACCAAATGGCTCCCCGTGCTGAGATGGAGGGAGTCGTTCATTTGTTTTGACAGCCTCAGGCCTTCTGAAGACTCTGATGCTTGTGATAGTGAAGTTCCTGTCAGGCCCTGCCTGTGGTAGAGCTTACTAGGACTATAGTGAATTTCCCAGTGGTACCTTCGAACAGAACCCTAGTTCGGGAAATGATTTTTACAGTACAAATTTTTTTATGAAGTTATTACCCGAAGTCTCTTGAGACTTCGCTAAGCAAAAACTTCTGCTCATCGGAGCCAATACATTCTAATACTGTACGGAATGAAGTTTAATGCGAATCGACTTCGGATGTTTCATCTGAAGTCGATCTGCTTATCCATAATGGTAATGCAAAGAAGAAGAAAAAAATTCTCAAAAGTTTTTTTTTTTGTGTTAAAACACAAGAGAAACTTTAAAAATATGGTATCACTGTAATTGTACTGACCCACAGAATTAACATGTCAGTTTTATCACATAGGAAATGCCTTAAACAGGAAACCCCATAAACTTTATTTTTTAGTTCCTTTAAAAATAATTTTTTTCAGCTTCCTACTACATCGTATACAATATTAAGTTGGCTTATCCAATATTAAAATTCAACTTGTCCTGCAAAAAACAACCCTCTATGTGAACGGAAAAATAAAAAAAGTTATGGCTTCGTTAAGGCGGGGAGTAAAAAAAAACTATATGAAAAAACCAAAAACAACCTAATTTACTGTCAAGAAGGGGTTAATAAATAAAAATCTCCTTTTAATAGTGATTTACTGTAGTATCTTGCTTTACTGTTTATGATTTGCCATTTGCAGATTAAAGTCGATTTATTTTAATAGCGTCTTTCAAGTTTCTGCTTTAGGACTCCCAGCGTTCAGTGCAGGACGTCTACTGGGTCAATGCCAGTCCTCTGTCTACAGTCAGCTCATATTCTGGAGTTCACTGTTGGAACCTTTGGGCCCTGCAATGACTGGCTATAGCTGGTGTAGTGATCCCTTTCCCTCTGTAAACATAGCTTCCCCTCCTTCAATCAGACCTCAGGGCAGACCCCAAAGTAATGTCCCCTAGAACACCCCCCTCCATCAATCAGACCTCAGATCAGACCCCAAAATAATGGACCCTATGATACCCCCATTATTCAGACTTTAGATCAAACTCTAAAGTAATGGCCCCTATAACACCCCCCTCCATCAATCAGACCCTAAAGTAATGGCCCCTATAACACCCCCCTACATCAATCAGACCTCAGATCAGATTCCAAAGTAATGGCCCCTATAACACCCCCCTCCATCAATCAGACCTCAGATCAGACTCCAAAGTAATGGACCCTATAACAACCCCCTCCATCAATCAGACCCTAAAGTAATGGCCACTATAACACCCCCCTACATCAATCAGACCTTAGATCAGACTCCAAAGTAACAGCCACTATACCAGGGAGCAGTGAGTAATACCAGCCTTAGCAGCACTACACTCACTGCTCCACGGCCTCCTGTACAAAGTCAATTACAGTAGAAAACACACATGCATATTAAAATAAAGTTTAAGATGCTACTGTTGACCACAGAATTTTTTTTTCTACAGCTTCTATGCACACTATGTGTCTCCATGGTAACAAACAACAAGCTCTGATCCTGCAGTCCCATTCCCTCTTATCTGTCCTCTATTTCTGACTAACCGAACAGATGAATGGAAGAAAGTATAACCCTAAGTTCACACTTGCAGCGCGTTCGAACGCGCTGTAAAACGCTCAACACATGCAAACCAATGCTTCCCTATAGGAATGGTTCACATTTTCGCGTTTTACAGCGCGTTCGAACGCGCTGTAAAACGCCCTACGCATAAACAAGTGCTTGAGCTTTTCAAGAATGCTCAGGTCTGAACCCAGGGTAAGACTGCATGCAGCACTACTCAAGACCTGTTTGCTGTCTGTTGCAGTGGGAACATTTAGGGGGTAATTTATTAGGACAGGGTTTTAGAGGACAGTCTTAATAAGCCCCTGCGCTTTACGCCTCTACATAACTTCGGCGTATCCAGCGTCAGTCTACATGTAATACGGCTTCCTTGGTGTCTCACATTTAGAACATTTTCTACACCTAAAACAGGCGTAGAAAATGATGAATGAGAGGGGCCTACCGGCCCTTCCACGCCCACGCCACGACCACTTTTTTAGACCTGGCGTGAGCGGGGGAAAAGTCACAGATGGCGGCACAAATAACCTTTGTGCCCCAATCTGTGCTAGAAATAAACCTAAGGGTACTTTCACACTTGTGTTGTGAGGATCCGGCAGACAGTTCCGTTCTTCCAGTCTGTGCATGCGCAGACCTTTAAAAATGTAAAAAAAATTATGATGGATCCGTTTTTCCGGATCCATCATAACCGGAGAGACGGATCCGTTATTGCAATGCATTTGTGAGACAGATCCGGATCGTCTCTCCAGTTGTTATCCAAAAAAACTGATCCATTTTTTATTTTTTTACATTTTTAAAGGTCTGCGCATGCACAGACTGAAAGAACAGATCCGTCAATGCGGTATTTTTAATGCCAGATCCAGCACTAATACATTTTAATGGAAATGAATGCCGGATCTGGCATTCCGACAAGTGTTCTGTAATTTTGGACGGAGAAAATACCGCAGCATGCTGCTGTATTTTCTCCGTCCAAAAAACGTTCCGGTCCTGAATTGAAGACATCCTGATGCATCCTAAACGGATTTCTCTCCATTCAGAATGCATTGGGATAATCCTGATCAGTTCTTTTCCGGTATTGAGACCCAAGGACGGAACTCAATATCGGAAAAGAATAACGCTGGTGTGAAAGTACCCAAATATAGGTATATTTCTGATTGTAAATGACCCCCTTAGTCTGTATGGGAGCTGGGGAAACAAAACAATAGGACATTTTTAATTACGGTAATTGTTATTGCACAGTTGCATTATTTGAGATTTATTGGAATAGTTTAAAACATTCTCTTCTATACACAGCGTGCTTGCCCAGTTCCACTGCAGAATATATGCACAATATATAGCAAGTCATTCATAGCCAAAGCGCTTACTAAATCCTCTGCAAATTCTTCTAAAAAATAAAATCTGATACTCCCCCTTTAATAAGTTGGCGATGTTTGAGTTACCTGTCGACCTCATGCACACGAACCTATGTATATTCCGGTCAGCCAATTGCGGGTCCGCAATATAGGGATACTGTCACGTGGCATCTGCATTTTTTGTGAACCCATTGACTTCAGTGGGTCAGTGGTTTGCATTTTGCGGCCAAGTAGAGGACATGTTCTATCATTTTGCGGAGCGGACATACAGATGCGGAAAGCACTTTTCCGCATTCATGTGTCCGTTCCTCAGAAAGGTAGCATATGTCCGCAAAATGCAGACCACTGACCCACTGAAGTCTGCAAAAAAATGGGGCACACGACCACATCCGTGTTTTTTGGATCCGTGATTTGCAAAGTCAGGTTACCTACAATTTTACTTGTTTCTAAAAAAAAAAAGACGTAATTTTTCAGTACATGCTGAAGACGCGGAACACTGTCAAAGGTTTTTTATTTTATTTCAAACACCTAGACAATAATAGGAGTTTTTCTCCCAGAAGCAGTGCCAATCTTGTCCATAGGCTGTACCTGTTCAGTAGATTACCCAGATTCACTTGAATGGAGCAGAGCTGCAGTACCAGGCACAGCCTACGGACAAGTGTGGTGCTGTTTCTGAGAGAAAGCAGCCATATTTTCCTAACCTTACATAATACCTTTGTCTTTCTACACTCACGAAACTCATATAACCATGTAACGCCTCAAGTCTTGTCATTGTGACAGTCCAAAATGCCATATTTGTCCAGTCAGTAGAAAGTTTTGTGATATTAATTAGTTTAGTATACCAGACCAACAGGGGAAATGTCTCTATGAGGTACGGTGTGAGTATAGGTAGGCCGAGGGTATAAACTAACACAGTTCTTGGTTACTCGCAGTTTTGTCGTCCCTGGGCAGATCTGCACAGTTGACAGGGGAGAACAGCACTGGATTCTCCGTGGCACACTCTGTTACAGGGGACACCGGCCAGGTGGTGTTTCGCGGTGCCCTTGATGGTAACTGGGTTTGGTGTCCTTTGACGGCTGGGCCCCTGGATTAAGTAAAGTCGTGACGCCAGTACTGCTATGGTACAACAATGATGAGAGTAGTAGTGGAGAAATTGAAGAGTGAGACACAGGTTGAATCCAACTCACACCTTTTACTGTTTGCAGGTTCTCAGTAGAAATGACATCCAATTATAACACAGTTTCTTTTGTACCCGGAGGTAGTAAGCTGTAATCCAAGGTAACAGACTTCTTAGAGGTAGATCACAGTCTTAAAGAGGACCTTTCACCAATATAATACCCCCAAATAACCCTCCTACCGGATAGTGCGTCATCCACTGATGTTCCCCTTTTTTTTTTAAATCGACCCCCTAATTCCTTCCTAATCGCCCCGTTTCTTCTGCCGCCTCATATGCAAATGAGGCGGACTTTTGTACGGGGCGTTGCTAAACATTCTGGTTGGGGTTCCTTGAGCTCCTTCTCCCTAGCTGAGAGACCAGCGCTGCGATTGGCTGCTCTCTCAGCCAGGGAAGCCAGCACACACGCCCCCAACCAGGATGTTTAGCAACGCCCCGTACAAAAGTCCGCCTCATTTGCATATGAGGCGGCAAAAGAAACGGGGCGATAAGGAAGGAATTAGGGGGTCGATTTAAAAAAAAATATAAAAAAATGGGGAACATCAGTGGATGACGCACTATCCGGTAGGAGGGTTATTTAGGGGGTATTATTTTGGTGAAAGGTCCTCTTTAAGTTCAGTTAAGTTAGTGAGAATACGGCTGACTGGTATCTAGCTCCTTCCCATATTCTAATCCCAGTAAAGGTGGTTTCTGATCCTTCTTTCTAAATAAGTGCAAATAACAGCTGGCCTGGCTGTAAAATATATTGTAGGTGAGGCGCCTAAAAAGCCTTGCATAATGGCTATTGTCCTTCCTTTGTCTGTCTGCAGTTAAAACGCAATCTTTCACTTGTTACCCTGGAAGAGTGGACAGTAGAAGGAGGTCTCACCTCAGCCTTGTTCTTTGGCTTATACCTTGGGAAAAGAACACTTGGCTACACTGGACCGTGAAGCCCGAGAGAGAGAGAGAGCTGAGAGGAGGGGGGCCTCTCTCTTTCCCCCTGCTCCTCACTCCACTGCAACTCACATCTCTGCAACTACTAAACTAATCTGAACTGACTGACTAGGCCTGAACTGTAGTATATATAGAGAATGGTGCTATCCCCATCTAGTGGTGGATGTATGTACTGCACCCTACACAGGCTGTTACCAGGGATTTTACAGGATAAGCCAGATATAAATGTAAAAATGCCATGAAGTGCAATTTGACATAAAATACCACAACTTTGCAGTGCCCACGTACGCGAGTGGGACGCTGCATTTGCAGCTTGTCAATTCCATTCACAGAGGGTACTCGGGGACCCCCATTCTGCTGATCAGTGTGGGTCTAAGAGGTCAGACCCCCAGCAATCATACAGTTATCAACTATCCTGGATAAGTAATCAGTGTATGGGAAAAGCCCTTTAATACCCTGCACTGTAATGGCAGGTTGCTTCCAAGCCCGCCATGTAATGATATCAGATTTACTTTACTTGCCATAATACAATGCAAGACAGAAGTATTGCAGTGTATTACATAGGCATGGAAGATTGCAGGTTTAACCACTTCAGCCCCCCTAGCTTAAACACCCTTAATGACCAGGCCACTTTTTACAATTCTGCACTACACTACTTTCACCGTTTATTGCTCCGTCATGCAATTACCACTGTGGGGAGTCGCTCTGGTAGACAGCGGTGCGGGTGCAGTTTAGAGGCAAAACAAGGAGTCCAGATTGTGCAACAAACAGTGTTTTATTCACACTTGCACACAAAATGAAAAACAGTCTCTTGGTGACAGTTCACACACAACGGAAATAACGTAGCCAAACAAAAACAGTCCAACACAGGTTCAGTCACCTGGGAGGTGTAGGTGCAGGTTCGCACCACGCTGTCGGCCCAGCCGCAGGAGAATCCAGCTTCAGGTAGCCAGGAACAAAATACCTCCTTGCTGAGCTCTTTCCTCCTGGACAGAGAACTCCCAGCCCTGTCAGCAGCTCCAGGATAATCACACCCCTCAGACACAGCTGCTGGCTGCGTTTTATATCCAGCCCAAAACATGGACTGGACCGTGGGGAGCAGCCACCCACCCTACTCTTTAGCTGCTCCCAGTAAGAGCCGGCCGGATCGGCTTTGCAGCCATGCTATTTAACAAAGTCAAACAGCACTAGCTGCTGCAGACAAAACCCGGCTCTCACCTCACCGAGGCCAGCAACCTCGGTGACACGTACCTGCCATCACATATGACACCTTGCACCTTACCACACCACCCAAATGAATTTTACCTCCTTTTCTTCTCACTAATAGAGCTTTCATTTGGTGGTATTTCATTGTTGCTGACATTTTTACTTTTTTTGCCATTAATACAAATTTAACGAAATTTTGCAAAAAATGACATTTTCACTTTCTGTTGTAAAATTTTTCAAAAAAACTACATTTCTATATAAATTTTTCTCTAAATTTATTGTTCTACATGTCTTTGATAAAAAAAAGTCCAATAAGTGTATATTTATTGGTTTGGGTAAAAGTTATAGCGTTTACAAACTATGGTGCAAAAAAGTGAATTTCGGCATTTTGAAGCAGCTCTGACTTTCTGAGCGCCTGTCATGTTTCTTCAGGTGCTAGAATGTCAGGAAAGTATAAATACCCCCAAATCACACCATTTTAGAAAGAAGACACCCAAAGTATTCGCGGAGGGGCATGGTGAGTTCATGTATCATTTCATTTTTTTTCACAAGTTGGCGGAAAATGACACTTTCTGAGAAAAAAAAAAAAGTTTCAATTTCTGCTAACTTCTGGCAAAAAAAAAAGAAATCTCAGACGGACTCACTATGCCCCTCAGTGAATACCTTGGGGTGTCTACTTTCCGAAAAGGGGTCATTTGTGGGGTGTGTTTACTGTTCTGGCATTTTGGGTGGGGCTAAATTGTGAGCCGCCATGTAAAACCTAAAGGTACTCGATGGAATTTGGGCCCCTTTGCGCACCCAGGCTGCAAAAAAGTGTCACTTATGTGGTATCGCCGTACTCAGGAGAAGTAGGGCAATGTGTTTTGGGGTGTATTTTTACATATACCCATGTTGGGTGAGAGAAATATCTCTGTAAACTGACAACTTTGTATAAAAACTTTTAAAAGTTGTCGTTTACAGAGATATTTTTCACACACAGTATAGGTATATATAAAAATACACCCCAAAGCACATTGCCCTACTTCTCCTGAGTACGGCGATACCACATGAGTGACACTTTTGCAGCCTGAGTGCAAAGGGCCCTAAAACCAATGAGTACCTTTAGGATTTCACAGGGCATTTTTACGCATTTGGATTCCAGACTTCTTCTCACGCTTTAGGGGCCCCTAAAATGCCAGGACAGTATAAATACCCCACATGTGACCCCATTTTGGAAGAAGACACCCCAAGGTATTCCGTGAGGGTATGGTGAGTTCATGTAAAATTTTATTTTTGTCACAAGTTAGTGGAATATGAGACTTTGTAAAAACAAAATAAAAAAAAATATATCAATTTCCGCTAACTTGTGCCAAAAAATAAAAATTCTGTGAACTCGCCATTACCCTCACGGAATACCTTGGGGTGTCTTCTTTCCAAAATGGGGTCACATGTGGGGTATTTATACTGCCCTGGCATTTTAGGGGCTCCTAAAGCGTGAGAATCCAAATGCGTAAAAATGGCCTGTGAAATCTAAAGGTACTCATTGGTTTTAGGGCCCTTTGCACCTTGGCTGCAAAAGTGCCACTCATGTGGTATCGCCGAACTCAGGAGAAGTAGGGCAATGTGTTTGGGGTGTATTTACATATACCCATGCTGCGTGTGAGAAATATTGCTGTAAACGACAACTTTTTACATTTTTTATTCAAAGTTGTCAATTTACAGAGATATTTATCTCACCCAGCATGGGTATATGTAAAAATACACCCCAAAACACATTGCCCTACTTCTCCTGAGTACGGCGATACCACATGAGTGACACTTTTTTGCAGCCAAGATGCACAAAGGGGCCCTAAAACCAATGAGTACCTTTTAGGAGGGCATTTTTACGCATTTTTCTTCTCACGCTTTAGGGCCCCTAAAATGCCAGGGCAGTAGAAATACCCCACATGTGACCCCATTTTGGAAAGAAGACACCCCAAGGTATTCTGTGAGGGGCATGGCGAGTTCATAGAAGATTTTTTTTGGCACAAGTTAGCGGAAATTGATTTTTTATTGTTTTTCTCATAAAGTCTACCTTTCTGCTAACTTTTGACAAAAGTTAAATTTTTCATGGACTCACTATGCCCCTCAGCGAATACCTTGGGGTGTCTTCTTCCAAAATGGGGTCATTTGTGGGGTCTTTGTACTGTTCTGGCATTTTGGGTGGGGCTAAATTGTGAGCAGCTATATAAAACCTAAAGGTACTCGTTGGAATTTGGGCCCCTTTGCATCCAGGCTGCAAAAAGTGTCACACATGTGGTATCGCCGTACCAGGAGAAGTAGGGCAATGTGTTTTGGGTATATTTTACATATACCCATACTTTGTGTGAGAAATATCTCTGTAAATTGACAACTTTGAATAAAAAAATTTAAAAAGTTGTCGTTTACAGTGATATTTCTCACACACAGTATGGGTATATGTAAAAATACACCCCAAAACAAATTGCCCTACTTCTCCTGAGTACGGCGATACCACATGAGTGACACTTTTTTGCAGCCAAGATGCGCAAAGGGGCCCTAAACCAATGAGTACCTTTAGGATTTCACAGGGCATTTTTACGCATTTGGATTCTCACACTTTAGGACCCCTAAAATGCCAGGGCAGTGTAAATACCCCACATGTGACCCCATTGTGGAAAGAAGACACCCCAAGGTAATCCGTAAGGGGTATGGCGAGTTCACAGAAAAAAAAAAAATTGGCACAAGTTAGCGGAAATTGATTTTTTTTTTTTTACAGTCTCATATTCCACTAACTTGTGACAAAAATAAAATTTTGCATGAACTCGCCATACCCCTCGCGGAATACCTTGGGGTGTCTTCTTTCTAAAATGGGGTCACATGTGGGGTATTTATACTGCCCTGGCATTTGAGGGTCTCCGCAATCATTACACGTATGGCCAGCATTAGAAGTTTCTGCGATTCTCCGTATATTGAGCACACGGGTAATGAGATTTTTTTCCGTTCAGCCTCTGCGCTGAAAAGAAAAAAATGAACGGCACAGATTTTTCATTCGCATCAATCAATGTGGATGAAAAAATCTCTAGCAAAAATGTGCAAAAACAAAACGGCACAGATTTCCTCATTCGCATCGATCAATGTGGATGAATAAATCTCTGCCAAAAATGTGCAAAAAAAAGTAGTAAGGCCCCATTCACACGTCCGCTAAAAATGTCCGCATCTATTCCGCAATTCTGCGGAATAGATGCGGACCCATTCAGTGTGAATGGGGCTGGCGGTGATGCGGAGAGCACACTATGCGCTCGCCGCATCAGCATTTGCGGAGCTGCGGCCGCAAACTTCCGGGTTTCGGCCCCAAGCATCCGGCCGCAGCTCCGCAAAAGATAGAGCATGTCCTATTCTTGTCCGCAATTGCGGACAAGAAAAGGCATTTTCTATATAGTTCTGGCAATGTGCGGATCCGCAAAATGCGGAAAGCACATTGCTGGTGATCCGTGTTTTGCGGATCCGTGGATCCATGGATCCGCAAAACACATACGGACGTCTGAATGAGCCTTACAGGGGGTAATTAGTGTCAGGGGGTGACATGGGGTGATCGGGGGTTAATCAGGGGTTAATCAGTGACCGGGGGTGGGTCTGTGTGGTGTTTTGGTGCACTTATAAAGTTTCTTTGGTGGTCCCAAGCAAAAGGGACCACCAAAGGAACGATCAGCAGCATATCAGACGCTGTTAACAAAACAGCGTCTGATATGCCATTTATCTTCTACAGCCTGCCAGCGCACGATCAGCGCTGGCAGGCTGTAGCTTACCTTGTCCCCGACGTGATCCTGTGAACGCGCGCACGCGCGTTCACAGGAAATCTCGCCTCTCGCGAGATGACGCGCGGGCGCGTCAAGGAGGAACAGACCGACCGCCCGCAGGACGCAATCCTGCGTGAGGCGGTCGGAAAGAGGTTAAAGGGTTTGTCCGAGAAAATGAAAAATCTCAGACAAGCCCTACAATTGTTCAAAAAAAATAAATAAATAAATACACTCACCTCCTGTTTCTAGCTCCATTCTATGCAGCGCTGGTCCAGTCTTGTTGCTTCTGCTTGTTTGCAAGCAAAAATAGTGAAGTGCCAGTATACGGCATGTGACCATTGCAGCCAGTCACTGTGCTCATTTTACTACCACTGAGGACATAGATTGGCTGCAGAGGTGATGTTCTGTATACCTGCATGTCACGGTGTCGGTGACATGCACAGTGATGTAGAGGTGTACACCACATGACTTCTGCAGCCAATCGCTGTCCTCAACAGCAGCTGTTAAGTGTCATATACTGGCAGGTCACTGCAGAGAATGGCGCTGTAGAAAGGGGGAGTATACCATGATTGTTTATTTTAAACAGTTGTTGGGATTTTAATTACCCTTTAATCTTCATACTACAATTTAGTAAAAAAAAAAGTAAAATTGACCTCAAAGTAAAAAATAAAATAAAATCTTAAAAAACTATACATAACTGATATTACCACATCCATGACGACCAATTAAATGAGCACATTATTTGTCCCATATGGTAAACAGTGTAAAAACTAATGTCAAAATTCCTTCAAAAAAGCCTTAAAACGTGATTGAAAAACTGCAACTCTCAAAATAATCCCTCACACAGCAAGATAAGGTGGAGGTTTATCATTCCTCTTACGCCTCTTTTTGGTCTAGTCACAGTCTGCATTTTACGCTGCCCTCACCAAGTCAGGGGGCATGACGAGAGCGGAGCGAGAGGGTTGCAAGGGCAGGGCCATCAGTCCCCTTTAGTTCATCATTATTGACGCTAGAAACTGGTGTAAGTAGTGAACGAAATCTAAAGCCGCTCCGAGCTGCTGTGGATTTAATTTTGGCACACGGAAAGCCAGAGAAGTCACGTAATTAATGTTGAGGTCTGCACTTCGTCATAAATTACATGCCTCCCCTAGCAGCACAGGCCCTATCACCAGATTTGTACCTATGACACTGTCTGACCTGTTACATGTGCACTTGGCAGCTGAAGGCATCTGTGTTGGTCCCATGTTCATATCTGCCCGCATTGCTGAGAAAAAGGAAGTTTTAATATATGCAAATGAGCCTCTAGGAGCAACGGGGGCGTTGTCATTACACTTAGAGGCTCTGCTCTCCCGCACTACTGCTGTGTCTTCTGCACTTTGATTGACTTTAGAAGAAGTCAGGGTCAGACGTGATCACTTTTTTTAGAAGAAGTCAGGGTCAGACGTGATCACTTTACACTGCTGGCCGTGTCAATCAAACTGGACAGGGCACGGCAGTCGTAGAGAGAGCAGAGCCTCTAGGATTAACCACATCAGCCCCCCTAGCTTAAACACCCTTAAAGACCAGGCCACTTTTTTCAATTCTGCACTACGCTACTTTCACCGTTTATTGCTCGGCCATACAACTTACCACCCAAATGAATTTTACCTCCTTTTCTTCTCACTAATAGAGCTTTCATTTGGTGCTATTTCTTTCTTGCTGACATTTTTACTTTTTTTGATATTTTACTTTTTTTGATGAAATTTTTGCAAAAAAATGATATTTTTCACTTTATGTTGGAAAATTTGTCAAATAAAACTACATTTCTCTAAAAAAATTTCTCTAAATTTATTGTTCTACATGTCTTTGATAAAAAAAAATGCAATAAGTGTATATTTATTGGTTTGGGTAAAAGTTATAGCGTTTACAAACTATAGTGCAAAAAAGTGAATTTCCGCACTTTGACTTTCTGAGCACCTGTCCTGTTTCCTGACGTACTACAATGCCCAGACAGTAGAAATACCCCATAAATGACCCCATTTCCGAAAGTAGACACCCTAAGGTATTCACTGAGGGGCATAGTGAGTTCATGGAAGTTTTTATTTTTGTCACAAGTTAGCGGAAATGGATTTTTTTTTTTTTTTACAAAGTCTCATATTCTACTAACTTGTGCCAAAAATACAATTTTACATGAACTCACCATACCCCTCATAGAATACCTTGGGGTGTCTTCTTTCCGAAATGGGGTCACTTGTGGGGTATTTATACTGCCCTGGCATTTTAGGGGCCCCTAAAGCGTGAGAATCAAATGCGTAAAAATGCCCTGTAAAATCCTAAAGGTACTCATTGGTTTTAGGGCCCATTTGCGCATCTTGGATGCAAAAAGTGGCACACATGGGGTATTGCCGTACTCAGGAGAGTAGGGCAATGTGTTTTGGGGTGTATTTTTACCTATACCCATACTGGGTGTGAAAAATATCTCTGTAAATCACAACTTTTTCCATTTTTTTATACAAAGTTGTCCATTTACAGAGATATTTCTCTCACCCAGCATGGGTATATGTAAAAATACACCCCAAACACATTGCCCTACTTCTCCTGAGTACGGCAATACCCTATGTGTGCCACTTTTTGCAGCCAAGATGCGCAAGGGGCCCTAAATCCAATGAGTACCTTTAGGATTTTACAGGGCATTTTTACGCATTTGGATTCCAAACTGCTTTGACGTTTAGGGGCCCCTAAAATGCCAGGGCAGTAAAATAGCACACAAGTGACCCCATTTCGGAAAGTAGACACCCCAAGGTATTCGGTGATGGGCATAGTGAGTTCATGGAAGTTTTTATTTTTGGCACAAGTTTGCGGAAATTGATTTTTTTATTTTTTTACAAAGTCTCATATTCCACTAACTTGTGCCAAAAATAAAATTTTACATGAACTCACCATACCCCTCACGGAATACCTTGGGGTGTCTTCTTTCTAATATGGGGTCACTTGTGTGGTATTTTTACTGCCCTGGCATTTTAGGGGCCCCTAAACGTCAAAGCAGTTTGGAATCCAAATGCGTAAAAATGCCCTGTAAAATCCTAAAGGTACTCATTGGATTTAGGGCCTCTTTGCGCATCTTGGATGCAAAAGTGGCACACATGGGGTATCGCCGTACTCGGGAGAAGTAGGGCAATGAGTTTTGGGGTGTCTTTTACATATACCCCTACTGGGTGTGAAAATATCTCTGTAAATGACAACTTTGTATAAAAATTTTTAAAAAGTTGTCATTTACAGAGATATTTCTCTCACCCAGCATGGGTATATGTAAAAATACACCCCAAAACACATTGCCCTACTTCTCCTGAGTACGGCGATACCCCATGTGTGCCACTTTTTGCAGCCAAGATGCGCAAAGGGGCCCTAAATCAAATGAGTACCTTTAGGATTTCACAGGACATTTTTACGCATTTGGATTCCAAACTGCTTCTGACGTTTAGGGGCCCCTAAAATGCCAGGGCAGTAAAAATACCACACAAGTGACCCCATTTCGGAAAGTAGACACCCCAAGGTATTCGCTAATGGGCATAGTGAGTTCATGGAAGTTTTTATTTTTGGCACAAGTTAGCGGAAATGGATATTTTTTTTTTTTTTTTTTTTTACAAAGTCTCATATTCCACTAACTTGTGCCAAAAATAAAATTTTACATGAACTCACCATACCCTCACGGAGTACCTTGGGGTGTCTTCTTTCTAATATGGGGTCACTTGTGTGGTATTTTACTGCCCTGGCATTTTAGGGGCCCCTAAACGTCAGAAGCAGTGTGGAATCCAAATGCGTAAAAATTTCCTGTGAAATTCTATAAGGTACTCATTGGATTTAGGGCCCTTTGCATATTTGGCTGCAAAAGTGGCACACATGGGGTATTGCCGTACTCAGGAGAAGTAGGGCAATGTGTTTTGGGGCGTATTTTTACCTATACCCTACTGGGTGTGAAAATATCTCTGTAAATGACAACTTTGTATAATTTTTTTAAAAAGTTGTCATTTACAGAGATATTTTTCACACCCAGTATGGGTATATGTAAAAGTACACCCCAAAACACATTGCCCTACCTCTCCTGAGTACAGAGATACCACATGTGTGCCACTTTTTTGCAGCCAAGTTGCGCAATTCGGCCCTAAATCCAATGAGTACCTTTTAGGACGGTATTTTTACGCATTTTTCTTCTCACGCTTCAGGGCCCCTAAAATGCCAGGGCAGTATAAATACCCCACATGTGACCCCATTTTGGAAAGAAGACACCCCAAGGTATTCTGTGAGGGGCATGGCGTGTTCATAGAAGATTTTTTTTTGCACAAGTTAGCGGAATTTGATTTTTTTTTGTTTTTTTCACAAAGTCTCCCTTTCCGCTAACTTGTGACAAAAAGTTCAATCTTTCATGGACTCAATATGCCCTCAGCGAATACCTTGGGGTGTCTTCTTTCCAAAATGGGGTCACATGTGAGGTTTTTGTACTGCCCTGGCATTTGAGGGTCTCCGCAATCATTACACGTATGGCCAGCATTAGGAGTTTCTGCTATTCTCCTTATATGGAGCATACGGGTAATGAGATTTTTTTCCGTTCAGCCTCTGGGCTGAAAGAAAAATGAACGGCACAGATTTCCTCATTCGCATCGATCGATGTGGATGAAAAAATCTCTGCCAAAAATATGCAAGAAAAAAGAGGGGCCTGGCGATTGCCAGGACATAGGGGCTCCGCCCAAACATCCATACCCACTCAGCTCCTATGTCCTGGCAAACGTGATTTCTCCATTCACATCGATCAATCCATCGGTGTGGAGGAAGACATCTTTGCCAGATTTTTTGATACAAAGTGTTTGCCAAAGCATATGAACTCCAACACCTCTCCTCAGCTCACATGCCAGGGCAAACGTACCTGTCCTGCAGAGGAGAAATCTCGCCTTGCAGCGCCGCATACACTGACTTCACGTGTCTTCTGATAGCAGCAATGCTTCTCTCAGAATTCACATCAGTGCTGCGGCGTTTCGCCGGTTGGTCCGTTGGTCTGTTGGTATACCTGGAAAATAAAGGGTGGTTATGGGGGAAAAAAAAGAAGAAAAACAGGCAGCAGGCACATGACTTGAACGTTGCAAACTTTATAAAACCAGAACATTTTAAAACTTTTATAAAACATGAACATAAAAACCTGAACTAACTCAAGATTTTTCTTTTTCTTGCTACCTGTTTAATTTTTTTTTTTTTGTTTTCCATGTCACTCTTTATTTTCCTAGCAGAAACCTCTCCTTTCCCATGGGACAATGTGTAAAGTGTAAATCACACAGAGATGGTGCGAAGTACATTATACGCTAAGTATCCCAAGTGAAAGGAGACGTTTCTACCATTTCACACTTCTGCTGTAGCACACCAGCACCATCCCTATGTGTTAGGGTCTCTCAAAACCTAGTGTCCTGAGAGACCCTAGAGCCTGAGTGGAAAAAACTACCTGTGTAGTGCTGTCCCTAGGTCCCTAAGTGTACCTGAGTGTGGTACTTCCGGAAACACTCTCCAAGGCATAGGGCAGGGTGGTCAGGACAGTCAGGACAGAAATAGCGGGTGTCACGCCTTATTCCACTCCTGCTACAGACACGACATCTTTTTCGGGTGGCGGTTGGGTTGAGGTACCCGGCACAACGCTAGGGAAGTGCCGCCGTGTAGACGGCTAACTACACTGGTGGATGGGGCCACGGAACCTCCTGGGTACAGGAGGTTCTCGATGATCTCTTCCTGAAATTTGAGGAAGGATCCCGTTCTCCCAGCCTTACTGTAGAGAACGTAACTGTTATATAGAGCCAATTGAATCAAATATACAGACACCTTCTTATACCAGCGTCTGGTCTTTCGGGAAACCAAATAAGGGGCCAACATCTGGTCGTTGAAGTCCACCCCTCCCATGTGGAGGTTATAGTCGTGGACCGAGAGGGGCTTTTCAACGACACTGGTTGCCCGCTCAATTTGGACTGTCGTGTCTCGCGTGAATGGAGGAGAGCATGTAAACGCTCACGCTTGTCTCTCCATTTCACCGCGAGCAGTTCTTCGTTACACAGTGCAGCCCTCTGCCCCCTTGTAAGTCTGGTGGTAATGAGCCGTTGGGGAAGCCCCGGCGACTAGGTCGCACGGTGCCGCAGCAGCCAATCTGTTCTAGGAACAAATGCCTGAAGAGGGCCACACTTGTGTAAAAGTTGTCCACGTAAAGATGGTACCCCTTGCCGAATAAGGGTGACACCAAGTCCCAGACTATCTTCCCACTGCTCCCCAGGTAGTCAGGGCAACCGACCGGCTCCAGGGTCTGATCTTTTCCCTCATAGATCCGAAATTTGTGCGTATAGCCTGTGGCCCTTTCACAGAGCTTATACAATTTGACCCCATACCGGGCGCGCTTGCTTGGGATGTACTGCTTGAAGCCAAGGCGCCCGGTAAAATGTATTAGGGACTCGTCTACGCAGATGTTTTGTGCAGGGGTATACAAATCTGCAAATTTCTGGTTGAAATGGTCTATGAGGGGCCGAATTTTATGGAGCCGGTCAAAAGCAGGGTGGCCTCTGGGACGGGAGGTGGTGTTGTCACTAAAGTGCAGGAAACGCAGGATGGTCTCAAACGTGTCCTGGACATGGCAGCAGAGTACATGGGCATGTGATGAATTGGGTTCGTGGGACCAATATGACCGCAATTCATGTTTTTTGGTTATGCCCATGCTGAGGAGAAGGCCCAGAAAAGTTCTAAGTTCGGAAACTTGACTGGTTTCCACCGAAAGGCTGGGCATAAGAGCTTCCCGGGTTGTCGGCGATAAATTGAGTGGCATATCTGTTTGTTTCTGCCACGACTAGGTCATAGAGCTCCGCAGTGAAAAACAGCTCAAAAACCCCAGCGCCGATCCTATCTGAGCTGTTTCCACCCGAACTCCTGACTGGGCGGTGAAAGGGGGAACTAATGGTGCGGCTGAAGTTGGGGGCTGCCAATCAGGATTTGCCAGCACCTCAGGGACTCTAGGGGCTCTACGGGCCTGTCTGGCGCGGTGGCTGCGACGGGAAACTACTGCACGTGCCACCGCACCAGCTTCTACTGCCCTTCTGGTGCTCGCCACTTCACCATGTTGTACGGCAGTGCTGGTAGAAGGTCCAGGACGGGCTGCGCTGCTGGTGTATGCCTCACCACGTATCCGGCAGCGCCAGCCCCACTCTGCTGCCCTTGAAGCGGATCCTGCGCAACCTGCGGTCTAGCAACACGGGGCCGGGTACGCCTGCTTCTATCAGGGACCTCCACCTCCTCGTCAGAACTTTGAGTCAGAGAGCCACTGCTCTCTACAGGTTCGTATTCTGACTCGCTAGATTCGCCAGATGAGGGTTCCCATTCCTCATCCGACTGGGTCAGAATCCTGTAGGCCTCTTCAGAGGAATACCCTTGTTTGACATTTGGCCGTCTAAATTTAGGGGTATTCCCTGAGACTACCCAAGAAAAAAAGCAAGCCTGTCTTACAATTGAGAGTGTAGCGAGTACAGAAGTCGCTGCGATTGATAAAAAGATCAAAACTGATTTTTTTATTGCCGCAGCGCTATGAAGGGATTGTGCAGTGATTACAAAAAAAAATTTTTGTCACTGCGGCGGGCGGGCGTGGGTGAACGCAGATGTGGGCGACCGATCAGATCTGATCGGGCAAACACTGCGCTTGGGGTGGAGGGCGAACTAAGTGACACTAGTACTATTATAGATCTGACCGTGATCAGTTCTGATCACTTACAGATACTATAAAGTACAAACGCTGATTAGCTCTACGCTAATCAGCGAACCAGTGACTGCGGTGCGGTGGGCTGGGCGCTAACGCTAACTACCTACCAAAGGGGCCTAAACTAGGCTAAACCTAACAGTCAATCCTAGTGAAAAAAAAAAGTGACAGTTTACACTGATCACTTTTTTCCCTTTCACTAGATGATTGACAGGTGCTGAAAGGGGTGATCAAGGGGTTAATTTGGGTGATGGGGGCTGATCAGGGGCTAGTGTGTGGTGCTTGGGTGTACTCACAGTAAGGTGTGCTCTCTCCTGGCTCCAACCGACGAAAAGGACCCAGGAGAGAGCACAGAAGCTATTTAATCCATCATATTTACAAATATGATGGGTTAAATGGCTTCTCATTCGTTTTTTTAAAAGTCATCAGCCCGCCAGCGCTCCGATTGGCTGGCAGGCTGATGACTAACTCCTCCTGCGCTTTTGCCATGCGCGATGTAAGCATGCGCTGGCGCATCTATGCGAAATCTCGGCCTCGCGAGATCACGCGTAGATGCGTCCGATCAGAAGAGCCCGCCGCCGCGAGAACGCGATCCTGCGCGGCGGCGGTCCGGGAGAGGTTAATGTTGCTCCTAGAGGCTACATTCTTCATATATTAAGACTTCCTTTTTCTCAGCAATGCTGACACATATGAACATTGGACCAACACAGATTCTTCAGCTGCCAAGAGCACATGTAACAGGTCAGCCAGTGTCATAGGGACAAATCTGCTGGACAGATGTCCTCTAATACACACCAGCCTTGATAAATCAGGACCTAAGGCCTCATGTTATGAGATTCTTATTAAGAGATTCTGAGTTTATCCCGGACCCTCATTCATTAGCTTAGTGGGCATCTGTATTATTCTGGTAACTGGTTAAAGTTTGCTCGTGAGCTCTCCTCCAGAAGGAAGAAAACTGTTGCTCTAGCGCCACCTATAGGTCATTTCTCGCTTAGTCAATGTCTAACTCCTTACAGAGCTTTGAAATATGATTTGTGCCTTCAGCCAGGTGGACCGCCGTCTTTAGACAACACTGTTGCATAGTTTTTGCTTCTCTTCAGGATTTTGCTTGGCCTTTTTGTGGCTTTTTAGG
Source organism: Bufotes viridis (assembly GCA_033119425.1). Taxonomy (NCBI): domain Eukaryota; kingdom Metazoa; phylum Chordata; class Amphibia; order Anura; family Bufonidae; genus Bufotes; species Bufotes viridis. The sequence continues at coordinate 389,548,248 of CM065592.1, read as the reverse complement.
TGAATAAAGCACAATCTCAGGCGTTCAATAAATTCCTGGACTTTTGGTTAAAAGGGTTGTCCGTGATGAGGATATGCTCACCCTCAGGAAAGGTCGCGAATATCAGGCCTCTGGGGCTCGTGATGAGTGCCTTCAAACAGTCTGGCAGATGGGTTTGACTGAGGCAGAGTAGCCACCTATAGATACTATGGAGCTATATTGTAATGGAGCACATGATAATACTATATGTAAGGTCTCATTCAGGTGTCCCTGCTCAAACCCAAATTAATATAAAGATATATAAGCAGAGGTGCCCAGTCTGTAGGTGCATTATAAGAAGCAACAGTACCATATTACTCACATATTACTCCATATATCACATATAACACCATATCACTCAACATTACTCGAGAACGGAGAAACAGGATAAGCTGAAGACACGGCTCTCACACCTCTCACAGCGGAGTTAACTTGTCCGGCCAACGCCAGCCACGGAACCTCCTGGGTACAGGAGGTTCTCGATGATCTCTTCCTGAAATTTGAGGAAGGATCCCGTTCTCCCAGCCTTACTGTAGAGAACGTAACTGTTATATAGAGCCAATTGAATCAAATATACAGACACCTTCTTATACCAGCGTCTGGTCTTTCGGGAAACCAAATAAGGGGCCAACATCTGGTCGTTGAAGTCCACCCTCCCATGTGGAGGTTATAGTCGTGGACCGAGAGGGGCTTTTCAACGACACTGGTTGCCCGCTCAATTTGGACTGTCGTGTCTGCGTGAATGGAGGAGAGCATGTAAACGTCACGCTTGTCTCTCCATTTCACCGCGAGCAGTTCTTCGTTACACAGTGCAGCCCTCTGCCCCCTTGTAAGTCTGGTGGTAATGAGCCGTTGGGGAAGCCCCGGCGACTAGGTCGCACGGTGCCGCAGCAGCCAATCTGTTCTAGGAACAAATGCCTGAAGAGGGCCACACTTGTGTAAAAGTTGTCCACGTAAAGATGGTACCCCTTGCCGAATAAGGGTGACACCAAGTCCCAGACTATCTTCCCACTGCTCCCCAGGTAGTCAGGGCAACCGACCGGCTCCAGGGTCTGATCTTTTCCCTCATAGATCCGAAATTTGTGCGTATAGCCTGTGGCCCTTTCACAGAGCTTATACAATTTGACCCCATACCGGGCGCGCTTGCTTGGGATGTACTGCTTGAAGCCAAGGCGCCCGGTAAAATGTATTAGGGACTCGTCTACGCAGATGTTTTGTGCAGGGGTATACAAATCTGCAAATTTCTGGTTGAAATGGTCTATGAGGGGCCGAATTTTATGGAGCCGGTCAAAAGCAGGGTGGCCTCTGGGACGGGAGGTGGTGTTGTCACTAAAGTGCAGGAAACGCAGGATGGTCTCAAAACGTGTCCTGGACATGGCAGCAGAGTACATGGGCATGTGATGAATTGGGTTCGTGGACCAATATGACCGCAATTCATGTTTTTGGTTATGCCCATGCTGAGGAGAAGGCCCAGAAAAGTTCTAAGTTCGGAAACTTGGACTGGTTTCCACCGGAAAGGCTGGGCATAAGAGCTTCCCGGGTTGTCGGCGATAAATTGAGTGGCATATCTGTTTGTTTCTGCCACGACTAGGTCATAGAGCTCCGCAGTGAAAAACAGCTCAAAAACCCCAGCGCCGATCCTATCTGAGCTGTTTCCACCCGAACTCCTGACTGGGCGGTGAAAGGGGGAACTAATGGTGCGGCTGAAGTTGGGGGCTGCCAATCAGGATTTGCCAGCACCTCAGGGACTCTAGGGGCTCTACGGGCCTGTCTGCGCGGTGGCTGCGACGGGAAACTACTGCACGTGCCACCGTACCAGCTTCTACTGCCCTTCTGGTGCTCGCCACTTCACCATGTTGTACGGCAGTGCTGGTAGAAGGTCCAGGACGGGCTGCGCTGCTGGTGTATGCCTCACCACGTAATCCGGCAGCGCCAGCCCCACTCTGCTGCCCTTGAAGCGGATCCTGCGCAACCTGCGGTCTAGCAACACGGGGCCGGGTACGCCTGCTTCTATCAGGGACCTCCACCTCCTCGTCAGAACTTTGAGTCAGAGAGCCACTGCTCTCTACAGGTTCGTATTCTGACCCGCTAGATTCGTCAGATGAGGGTTCCCATTCCTCATCCGACTGGGTCAGAATCCTGTAGGCCTCTTCAGAGGAATACCCCTTGTTTGACATTTGGCCGTCTAAATTTAGGGGTATTCCTGAGACTACCCAAGAAAAAAGCAAGCCTGTCTTACAATTGAGAGTGTAGCGAAGTACAGAAGCCGCTGCGATTGATAAAAAGATCAAAACTGATTTTTTTATCGCCGCAGCGCTAGAAGGGATTGTGCAGTGATTACAAAAAAAAAATTTTTTGTCACTGCGGCGGGCGGGCGTGGGTGAACGCAGATGTGGGCGACCGATCAGATCTGATCGGGCAAACACTGCGTTTGGGGTGGAGGGCGAACTAAAGTGACACTAGTACTATTATAGATCTGACCGTGATCAGTTCTGATCACTTACAGATACTATAAAAGTACAAACGCTGATTAGCTCTACGCTAATCAGCGAACCAGTGACTGCGGTGCGGTGGGCTGGGCGCTAACGCTAACTACCTACCAAAGGGGCCTAAACTAGGCTAAACCTAACAGTCAATCCTAGTGAAAAAAAAAAAGTGACAGTTTACACTGATCACTTTTTCCCTTTCACTAGATGATTGACAGGTGCTGAAAGGGGTGATCAAGGGGTTAATTTGGGTGATGGGGGGCTGATCAGGGGCTAGTGTGTGGTGCTTGGGTGTACTCACAGTAAGGTGTGCTCTCTCCTGGCTCCAACCGACGAAAAGGACCCAGGAGAGAGCACAGAAGCCATTTAATCCATCATATTTACAAATATGATGGGTTAAATGGCTTCTCATTCGTTTTTTTAAAAGTCATCAGCCCGCCAGCGCTTCCGATTGGCTGGCAGGCTGATGACTAACTCCTCCTGCGCCTTTTGCCATGCGCGATGTGCGCATGCGCGGGCGCATCTATGCGAAATCTCGCGTCTCGCGAGATCACGCGTAGATGCGTCCGATCAGAAGAGCCCGGCCGCCGCGAGAACGCGATCCTGCGTGCGGCGGTCCGGGAGAGGTTAATGTTGCTCCTAGAGGCTAATTTTCATATATTAAGACTTCCTTTTTCTCAGCAATGCTGACACATATGAACATTGGACCAACACAGATTCCTTCAGCTGCCAAGAGCACATGTAACAGGTCAGCCAGTGTCATAGGGACAAATCTGCTGACAGATGTCCTCTAATACACACCAGCCTTGATAAATCAGGACCTAAGGCCTCATGTTATGAGATTCTTATTAAGAGATTCTGAGTTTATCCCGGACCCTCATTCATTAGTTAGTGGGCATCTGTATTATTCTGGTAACTGGTTAAAGTTTGCTCGTGAGCTCTCCTCCAGAAGGAAGAAAACTGTTGCTCTAGCGCCACCTATAGGTCATTTCTCGCTTAGTCAATGTCTAACTCCTTACAGAGCTTTGAAATATGATTTGTGCCTTCAGCCAGGTGGACCGCCGTCTTTAGACAACACTGTTGCATAGTTTTTGCTTCTCTTCAGGATTTTGCTTGGCCTTTTTGTGGCTTTTTAGGTGAATAAAGCACAATCTCAGGCGTTCAATAAATTCCTGGACTTTTGGTTAAAAGGGTTGTCCGTGATGAGGATATGTCACCCTCAGGAAAGGTCGCGAATATCAGGCCTCTGGGGGCTCGTATGAGTGCCTTCAAACAGTCTGCAGATGGGTTTGACTGAGGCAGAGTAGCCACCTATAGATACTATGGAGCTATATTGTAATGGAGCACATGATAATACTATATGTAAGGTCTCATTCAGGTGTCCCTGCTCAAACCCAAATTAATATAAAGACTATGTAAGCAGAGGTGCCCAGTCTGTAGGTGCATTATAAGAAGCAACAGTACCATATTACTCACATATTACTCCATATATCACATATAACACCATATCACTCACATTACTCGAGAACGGAGAAACAGGATAAGCTGAAGACACGGCTCCTCACACCTCTCACAGCGAGTTAACTTGTCTGAGAGAGATACCCTTGGCCGTCCGATGTGCGATGGCCTTCCTGGATTCTCATATATTTGTAAGTTCCTGTCTATAGTTGTTTTATGTTGTTACTCCTGAAGAAGGGGAGCTATATGTATCCCCAAAAACACATTGAGTTAATAAAACTCACAGTATTGGAGTCCATCCATCGGATGGCAGAAGGTATCTCCATCAGACAAGCTAATTTGGCGTGAGAGGTGTGGGGAGCTGCCATCTTGAGCTTATCCTGTTCCCCCCTTTCTAGTACTGTCAGTAATATGGTGGATTATACTGTTAATGCGCCTATAGACTGAGCGCCTCTGCTTACATAGTCTTTGTATTGGTATGACAATGGTTCCGGGCTCTCAGTGGGACCGGTATAGTTTTTTTTAGGGTGCAGCTGTCTTGTCGGTGGTTCTTGATTGGTCATTTCCCACATGGATCAGTCTTCTTACTGAGGTTCAAAGCCTAAGGCCCCTTGCAGACGAGCGTGAGCGGATCAGGTCCGGATTCAGTGAAAACTGCGCAATTTCACAAGCAAGTACATTCAGTTTTGTTTGCGATCGCGTTCAGTTGTTCAGTTTTTATCGCGCGGGTGCAATGCGATTTAATGCGTTTTTCACGCGCGTGATAAAAAACGGAATGTTTATAAACATCTCTTAGCACCCCTCTGTGAAAAGCACATCGTATCCGCACTTGCTTGCGGATGCGATTTTCACGCAGCCCCATTTACTTCCATGGGGCCAGCGCTATGTGAAAATCGCAGAATATAGAACATGCTGCGATTTTCACGCAAAGCACAAGTGATGCTTGAAAACCAACGCTTATGTACACAGCCCCATTGAAATAAATGTTCCGGATTCCGTGCATCATGCATTGCACCTGCGCGGAATACTCGCTTGTGTGAAAGGGGCCTACGATACAACAGTCCTGTGTTCACTTGGTGGCCTCCTATCATCTTTGTTTGTACTGTAGCTCTATCGATATTGTCATTGACCTTTCCACTCCACTGGCGCACCATTGCGGTGTTTACACCCATTAATACCTCTTCTTTAATACTTTTTTATTTTCTACACACTTCTTAGATCCAAATTAGACACCATCATAGGGATCTCTGAGGCTGGTATGGGCCTGTACTGCTATAGACACAATGGCCTTATAGATATGGGGTACGGCCTATTTTGGGTCTAAAAAAATTGTACCTTGATGATCAGCAAGATAGAGTTTCCTTCTTTGCTCCAGGGTTTACTTGTGTTCTTTGGGGAAGTGGGTATGTACTGCCATCTAGAGGACGCTTCATGCCATAGCTTGGAGAATATGAACCTTTCTCTTTACATGCTACATCCAAAAATGATAGAGTATATTCACTCCAACTTTTATCGCGGCATCCACATTTGGAGGTAAGCATGATACACTTTTAATCTGGCGTCAAGCAGGCTTAGAGAAGACATGGCAGTTAAAGGAGTTGTCAGGGAAAGGTGGGAGGGGAACTGTAATAACCAAAATGGAACATGAGCCGCTTTGAATTAGCAATATGAGATGCAGGATTAACTAGAGGTGGATTAGATTGGATTTAAAATGGATGAATAAATTATGGTGGACCTACATCAAAAACACGCATTGTCTTTTCCCCCGGCTCAGTGTGTTGTACCTTAGTTCTGAGCATTTCAAGTAAAAGGTATTAGAGGAGCAGGATTATGCTGGGACCGGCAGTGTGCAGAATTTTTTACTTTTGTGACTCCTCTCTTCAGCTTTAACACCTTTATGACCGCAAATATGTCCTTTAACGGTGGTCCTCAAAGGCATCTGTCAGCAGATTTGTCCCTATGACACTGGCTGACTGTTACATGTGCGCTCGGCAGCTGAAGGCATCTATGTCGGTCCCATGTTCATATGTGCCCGCATTGCTGAGAAAAATGATGCTTTAAAATATGTAAATTAGCCTTTAGGGGAAACAGGGGCGTTGACATTGCACCTGGAGGCTCTGCTCTTTCTGCAGCTGCCGCACCCTCTCCACTTTGATTGACAGGGCCAGGCAGTGTGAACATGATCATGTCTGGACGGGGCCCCTCCTAAAGTCAATCAAAGTTCAGAGGATTCGGAAGTTGCAGAGAGAGCAGAGTCTCTCTCGGGGTGCTGATCAGCTGGTTGAAGAGAAGGCGCGTGCCCGGAAAGCAGCGCTGGCACGGCACGCGCCTTCTCTTCAACCACCTGATCGTGGGGGTGCCGGGTGTTGGACCCCAGCGGATCTGATATTGATGACCTATCCTGAGTATATCCAAATGTGGGTGCACAAATAACTCCTAAGGTGTAGATATCCAAAATAATTTCAATAAGGGGACGCAGGTTCTCGTGATCAGCGGGTGCCCCAGCGGCCGGAACCTCGCCGGTGGACAGGGGATAAGTTGTCTTTATCGTACAACTCCTCTAAGAGGGATGTGATCCACATGTCACAGCTCTAGATCAGGAACATGACTAAGCCCTACACGAATTCTGTATGAACACGTGGGGATGCCACCAAGATGGGTGCCACTGTATGCTCAAGTTGTTAGGTTTTTGCAGTTGTCGCAATTTCACAGCACAGTGTGAATACAGCCAAAATATATGAAGACTCCATTCTACCTGAACGGGAGAAATTTATCAAAAGTGGTGCAAAGGAAACCAGCTTAGTGGCCCATAGACACCATGACGTGCCAGTCTTTACATACTATATAGTGGACATTGGCATATGTTGCCTATAGGCTCCTGTGTAAAAAAAAAAAAAAAGTCTATATTGTGCATTTTTTTTGCAGGATGCCTTTGTATGGAATAGTGCAGACTTCACTATCCAAGCTCTGACACACACCGGCTCTGCGACGGATAAAAGGACATTCTTTTGGCCTCTGCTGGGAGCCTTCGGTACGTTTTCTTAGCTCAAACGGCAAACCCAGTGTGAATTGAGCCTTAGCATCAGTCAGGCATCTCCAGTATTCTTACATACAGAGTTTAGGGTCCTCCTGATCCTCCCCATCCTTGTAATAAGTGCTCCCTATACAAGGAACGGCTTGAAATGATACTGTATAGAACTAAAAATACGATTTAACAGCAGTGTGTAACTGTAAATGGCAATATTATATAAATTGGAGGGCTGTGGTTTTCTGAAAACAAAAACAAAAAAAGTTTTTAAAGATTTTTTATTTCGCCTGCAAATTCATTTTCCAACACAAGATGGCAGCAGAAAGTCTTGAAGAGAATGCATTTGCCATCTGTCTAACCATAATTTCTGACATTGCTACCTGTAACAGCATGAACACGGCTGTCAGTGGGTTCATCTCTCCTGTGGTTTTACATAGAGCTGCAGGTAACTGTGCAGGATTATATTTCTGTTAGCTGTCAGCGTGATGACATTTTGTAAAATGGTGAACTGTTGCGGCGACATCTGTAGCCTGATACAAATACCACGAAGGTGGCTCATGTCTGACCAAGGACCACATCTGCCTCGTGTGCACCTTCTCCCCATGTTTGTGTGGGCTTCCTTCTTCCTATATTCGGAAACCACAGGATAATTGGCTTCCCCTCAAATTGGCCCTAATGTGTATTTAACCCCTTCCTGGTCTTTAGTTTTTATATATACCTTTTTGGGGTTTGTGTGACTTTTTGATTACTTTTTATAAAAAAAAAAATTTTGGGGGGTGAAGCAACCAAAAAACGACAAATCATCTGTTTAGTGTTTTTTTTCCATTATGGTGTTCGCTGTATTGGATAAATACTTTCATATTTTAAATTAATAGTACAGCCATTTGGGATTGATATTTTTTAATTGTTTATTTTTATTATGGGGAAAGGAGTTTCATTCGAATTTTTATCAATCATGAGATCATCTAATTGCTTCTCCCTTAGGCCTCTTTCACACGACCATTGGTGTCCTGTGCCCGTATTGCGGACTGCATTTGGGCATCCGCAATACATGGGCACCGTTCCGTTGTCATACCGCCTCACGGATGTGGATCCATTCACTTCAATGGGTCTGCAAATCTGGAGATGCGGAGCAGAATCACGGAGCGGAACACTACAGAAGCACTACGGAGTGCTTCCGTGGGGTTCCGTCCCGTACTTCCGTTCCCCAAAAAATATAGAACATGTCTTATCTTTCTGGGGAACGGGCGGATCACGGACCCATTCAAGTGAATTAGTCCGCGATCCGCTGCGGCTGCCCGTGAATTGCAGATTGCAATTTGCAGTCCACAACACGGGCTTCGGACACCTACGAGGCCTTAGAGCTCATACAACCGTATGTATTTTGCGGTCCGCAAAAAAATGGATCTGCCAAAAATACGGATGACGTCCGTGTGCATTTCGTATTTTGCAGAACAGAACAGCTGGCCCCTAATAGAACACTACTATCCTTGTCTGTAATGCGGACAATAATAGGACATGTTCTATTTTTTTTGCGGAATGGAAATACGGAGATGCGGAAACAGAATGCACAAGGAGTAAGTTCAGTTTTTTTTTTGCGGACCCATTGAAATGAATGGTTCCGCATATGGTCCTCAAAAAAACGGAACTGACACTGAAAGAAAATACGTTAGTTTGCATGAGGCCTTAGACTGCAGTGATTAAACACTATGGGAGAATCAATAACAAATGGATCTCTTGATCCCAGCATGGGGGAGCCGTTGTATCGCCGGGAGCGCAGCGTCCTGGAAAAATACTGCTCAGAGGGGTTAAAAGCCCATCAATCACAGACTCTGTGAAAACAGCTCCTGGGCGGGCGCCATCTTTGAAGACCCACCATCTGCTGTACATGTGCGGTGGATGTGAGGATGGGGTTCAAATAGGGGAAAATGGATTGTGAGCCTCATTGGTGACAAGAACTGATGTCAGTGGTGACGAAGTCTGTACAGCGCTGCTGAATAAGTTCAACATATATTGAATTGCAATAATTACTAATATCATTTAGAGTTTCAGGAATTTTTCGGTATTTTAAAGGGCATTGCGGTTGTTACAAGTTATATCTGCAATATATTACAGTAGTCAGGTTCCTACTGCTGAGACTCCCACGGTCACAAAAATAGGGACCCTCTGTCCCTCGGAGCCCCCTGAAATTAACGTAATAGTGGGTTGGGCGCACACAGCAACCTGCTCGCCATCAGCTTCGCAGCAGAGGGCAGGTGTGATTACGGCTCCTCCATCCGTGTAACTACAACTGCTCAGTACCATTCATGTTACGGAGGTGCTGTAAATACGCACAAGCACTGCGCTCTCTTCAAACAGCTGATCAGTTCAGCTAAACTTATAAGCCTTCAAGCATCCTATAAAAAATAAAAGGACATTTAAAGAAACTATGCCAAAAAAAGGTGAACCTCACTTATTAAAGAGGACCTGTCACATCTCCTGACAGGCCTGATTTAATAGCTTCATGCATTCCCCATGTAATAACAATCCTAGGGGATATATTCATTTATTTCTACTAGAAGTTATGAAGGAATTGCTAGCAGTCTGCAGTAAGGGCTGTTAAGCAGTTGGGGGGGCTGCACAGTCTGCACAGGGTAGCACTGACTGAAGGGACACCCAGCATCTCCCCCCCCCCTCCCCCCCCAACTGGTTACCTCCCCTCTGTACCCTTACTGCAGACTGCTAGCAATTCATTCATAACTTCTAGTAGAAATAATAAAGGAACGGCACAACATAAAGCCGTAAGAATAGATGTTCCCGAATTGTTACTACATGGGGAATGCATGAAGCTAATAAATGTCAGGCATGTCAGGAGAGGTGACAGGTCCTCTTTAACCAATTTATGTAGTTTGGCTATTTTTCTTAAAACAAACACAGAACCAGAGATAGGTGCACACTGCCGTCACACTAAACCCTCACACTGATGTTAAAAATTGAGAGGTTAGTTTGACATATCCTACTAGGAGGACATGTCTTAAAAGCAGAAAAACTTAATTTTGGAAAATTATACATGTTTCCACATTTTTGGTAAATGTCACATTTTTTTAAAGGGAGTCTTTCACCCCAAAAACCCATTTTTCAACACTCACATCTTTCTCTGCAAAATTTCCCCCACATTTAAAAGCTTTTTACCCTATTGCTGTACCTCCTACAGATCTTCAGAAAATCACTTTAATTGCAGATGTCAATCACAGTCGAAGGTGCCCAGGGGCGGCGTCATAACGGCCGGTGCCCAGGCCGCGCGCTCATCTTCATAACTTTCCACTCCGCCTTTCACCCAGTCGGCCCGCCCAGTGTCTTCAGCTTGTCCTCCTTCTCCACTGGCCAAATCCCGTGCCTGCGCCGAGGATCCGGATGTCCGCACCTGCGCACTGGATAACCCGATGCTTCTGCCAGTAATCGGGAAACTAGTGGCCACTGGAGGAGGACAAGCTGAAGACACTGGGCGGGCAGTCTGGGTGAAAGGCGGAGTGGAAAGTTATGAAGATGAGCGCGCGGCCCTGGCACCGGCCGTTATGACGCCGCCCCTGGGCACCTTCAACTGTGATTGACATCTGCAATTAAAGTGATTTTCTGAAGATCGGTAGGAGGTACAGCAATAGGGTAAGAAGCTTTTTAATGTGGGGGCAATTTTGCAGAGAAAGATGTGAGTGTTGAAAAATGGGTTTTTGGGGTGAAAGACCTTTAAATAGAAACCCAAAATTATGTGATCCAAAATGTAATACTAACATGAAATATAGTGTGTCATGAAAAACATTCTCAGAATTGCTTGGATAAGCCTTCCAAAGTAATTACCTCATAAAGTGGCACGTCACATTTGAAAAACGGTGCAGCGTCCTGAAGGTCCGAACTAAGCTGCTTCCTTCAGAGGTTCATGCCTACAGCTCCTATTGAAATCACTAATAAATCCATAGGCTTCCTCTAGTGGCGACTGCCACAATTTTTGTGCTGTAAAGGGGTTACATGATTAGTGTAAAAAATAAAAATCAGACATGATATAGTACATGATAATCTCTTTCTACCACAGCTAGAACCAGCCCTGTACCTCACATGGATCCAGAGATTGCTCTAGTTGCTCTGCTGGATTTATTTTAAGCTAGCAGCTCAGGCGGGCTGTCATTTAACTGTTACAACTTTTAACAGATATGGCTAGTGGCAGTTGAAGGATGGAACTGAGCATGTGCGTCCTCCTCAGAGAGGTGGACAGAGAGAAAATAGGCACAAACAGCAGGTGGCGCCATGCAGATAGATTTTGTTGAATATTTCAGTGGCTATAAAAAAATGTTTAATTACATGCAATTGCAAAAATATTCAGATCCAGGTGCTGGTTTGAAAATGTAGAATATTTTTTGTGGGAAAACCCCTTTGAAGGGATTGTATATTAAGAGGAAAAGGGTCTTCTTGTGTTTCAGAAACAGCACCTGAGCTGCAGTATCAGACATAGCCCATGGATAAGAGTGACCGTGTTTCCAGAAAAAAGAAGAACCTTTTTCTTACTTCATGCAACCTCCTTAGCTCTATGGCTGTGCAGACGATTTGTAATGTAATGAATCAGAACCGAATTCTGGACCTATAAACTACATAATGGTCAACAGTGGACATTACTGTAAAGGGATTGTCTAAATCTCTGCAGGGCAGTGGTGTAGCTATAGGTGGGAGTTGAGGTAGCGTTAACCTTACAATTGGAGGACCCTTTTACAGAAATTTCAATGGGGCCCAGGATCTTAAAGGGAACCTGTCAGCACCAAAATGAAGAAAGAAAGGTCCAGCTTCCGTTCCAAAAATCGCGGAGAACTTGTCATGAATAAGGATCATTATATGTGGATCCGAAACGCGTAGACGAGTACCTGTCTGCTTTTAACCTGTACCACACCATGTGAATAAAGTTCTCCACGATTTTTGCAACGGAAGCTGAACCTTTCTTCATTTATTGGATTTTTGGCGCCTGTGGTTCCTCGGCGTGGCCTCGTGCTTCCTAGGATTGGGTGAGCTCACCATATCTTTGGACTTGTCAGCACCAAAATGGACCGTAAACTGCCAGCAGTACCTTAAAGCTGTTGACATCAGGTTTCTAATGATGTTCTAGTGTAAGATGTCCGAGGAGCATGATCACTATAAAACAACTCTTATTCCCCTGCAGGCCGTATACAAATAAAGTCCTTGAAGCTTACCGTGCCCCCTTCCCACTACTTCACATTTGATTGACGGCCTTTTGGCGCCATTCCATCCTGAGATTTTGTGCATGCGCCGTATGATCTCATTTCAGGTGCTCCTGATCCTCTAACTGATGCAGGGTAATGTTCTCTGAAGAACTTGCCCACGTGATTCTGCGCCTGCTTCAGCTTCAGGCGTCGGAAACGAGAAAATGCGGCGCATGCGTGAAATCTCAGGATGGAATATTGCCTGAAAGAATCCAAAAGGCCACCAATCAAATGTGAAGGAGCAGGAAGGGGGCGCCGTGAGCTTGACTTCAAGCATAAAAGCCGCTGCCCCCTTGACTTCAGGAACCTCATTTGCATACGTTGTGTGGGAGAACAACAGTTTTTTTACAGCGATCATGCGCCTCAGATATCTTACACAAGACCCTCATTAGAATCAGCTTTAAGGTACTGCTTTTTACAGGCCATTTTGGTACTGTCAGGTTCCCCTTAACACTCTGCATCAGTTTGTATGGTTATGTACTAATATTACACTTTGTATAACTTTCTGCCTAATCCTCTAATCACTGTGCTCGGCAGGGACTTTACGGGTCATTTATATTTCTTTAGTTGTAGCTTTGTAAGGTCGTCAGAGATCCTCGTTCTCAGGAGACGTGCAGTTTTCTATCTTCCACCAGGATACGCAACGCTGTAGCTTTCATAAAAGAATTTATAGTGAACAGCGTGAACTATGGCGCCTGCTTGTCTCTCGGGGACATCAGTCTTCCCATTCTTATCTTCTTTGCTGGATACTTATCTCCGGAGACCAGAGCCTCACAAATGGATTATCTTAATAAAACATTACCTGTTGTGATATTTAAATGAGAAAATTACCAACTAAACCTAAAATACTGCAATATTAGCAGTAAGAGAATGTAAGAATCGCGGTTTTGTGGTAATTACACTAGAGAAGTAAGTCTTTATTCGTGGATCCTTATATTTCTAGGTGTTCTTAGGCGCGCTGAGCACCTCTTAATAAATTTAGCACATTTTACTACAACAGACTTTTTATTAAGAATGGCTTGTGAAAGGCGTTGTGCTAGAAGGGGGGACGGGGAGTTTTGGCACGCGCCCACTTGGCCGGACCTGTAAAGAGAAGCTTACTTACCTGTTTCCCAGCGCTGGCTCCCCTCTCCTTCTCTTCCAGGCCTGGACGTCACCACTGGGTTCCCTCGCTGAAAACATCTAGTTTGACATTTCCGCAGACAATCACTGGCCGTGGTCGAGACTGGATCCCCTTGCATCATGTGAAAATTAGTCTAGACATAAGTCGGTCACTGATTGGTTGCAGGGGATATCAAACCAGATGTCTACATCAAGGGAGGCCAGCGGAGCAATGCATTCTGGGAGGAGGAAGAAAGGGGAACTAGTGCCAAGAAGCAGGTAAGTAAGCTTCCCTTTACAGGTCCGGCCAAGTGGGGGGGGGGGGGTTAGCTAACCTCCCCCTCCCCCATTCTTGCACAATCACTTTAAGGCTAGTTTCATACTAGTCGTAAAGAGGAACAGGCCAGGGAAAGAAGCCTAGTCGAGAATAAGGGGCCTCCTCTTTTGTAGCTCCCACAATGCAGTTGGGGGTGCCAATGGTTTGCCTTTGCAGTGGGCCTGGCAAAGGAACCCAAGCCCATGCCTCCCAAGTGTCCCTCTTTTTGACCCATGGCACTGACAAAATAATACATTGCATTGCATAAGCAATGCTATCTATGTATCATAGAATTGTTCAAAATATCGCCTACTAAAGTCCCCATGTGGAACTTCTAAATTGAAATGAAAAGTGACCAAAAACTGTTTATGTACCCCAAAATGATGCAAATTAAAAGTAGAAGTTGTCCCACAAAAATCAAGCCCAAACACAGCTCTGTAGAAAGAAAATGTAAAAAATTCTGGGATGCGGCGATGCAAAAACATTTTCTTTTTTCTTAAACCTAAAATATAAAAAGAACTACATCTATGTGGTATTGCTGTAATCGTATTAACCCAGGCAATAAAGTTATAATGTTATTTAAACATCAGAAAGAGTTAATACAACTTAATCAGTAAGTTATGGGAACCCCAAAATGGTGCCATTAAAATCTTGTCCCACAAAAAAACAAGCCCTCACACGGCTATATTGACAGAAAAATAAAAAAGTCATACATATTGGAATGCGACAATGAAATTTTATATATATTTTTTTTTTAAAGGTCACAAAGGCCCAAAACAGGCTGGTCACTAAGAGGTTAAATGTATCTCTTTTTGACCTGGTAAACACAAATTAGTAGATTTACTAAATTGTACCTTCCGACCTGTTTATTAGACCTCAACGTGTATTCTTTCATTATTTGGTGCAATTGGGATCTTTAAGTGTCTGTATTTAGATGATTTGTGTGCTAATATTTAAAGGGGGTATTCCAACGCAGGAAAAATGCTGTCCCAGGGGCTGCAAAAATAGCAGAACTCATACAGATATTACTGATTCCCTGCCGCTGCACCCAACTCCCTGCTACTGTCTCAACACAACAGGGAATGGCTGTGAATGCTGCGTAGCCAATCACTGGCTGCAGATATGTCCCGCCTCAGCCAGTGATTGGATCTTTCACACAATGAGCTGTATAAAAAGTTGGGTGGTGTGTGAGTCTGTAGAATTTAAAAAAGTTAAATAAAGTTAATTGAAAAATAACTGAAATGTCCAATGTAAGAAAAGAAGAAAAACACCTTTTTGATTTCATAAGTTGGAAACTCTCCTGGGCAAAGCATTTTGGGCTGGGATTCTGTATCATTAGATACAGCCCCAGGTCCAGGAGGAGGGGCGATATACAAAAGGGGCAGAGAGTTACACAGAATGTGGTGGGGTGCTGTAACAAAGGAGGTGGGTTGTCATGGACAGGGTGCGTGCCTATGCCTGGAATGTTTCTCCTGCAAAAGTGTGAGGATAGATGATAAGTATCTGATCAGTGGTGGTCCATCTATATATAGAGTATGGCTCAGCTTAAAAAAAAAAAATGCCTAGGATGCCCCAAAATCAATGCAAACTGCAGCAGAATATTAAGGAACCCCAGTGTGAATGTGGTCTTAAACGAGTTTTGAAAACCAATCACTGTGGTTTGTTTACATCCTGTATGTAGCACTTACTGTTGCTATATCCAACCAAACCCATGATGCACTTCTCCTTTCTCTTTTACAGCTCCAGCACTGCCCCTAACAAGCCCCAGCTAGTTTATAGCTCCTCCCACCAAGTTACATAGACCCTCCCCTATCACTGCCCCAACACCCAGCTAGTTTATAGCTCCTCCCACCAAGGTACATGGACACTCCCCTATCACTGCCCCTAACAACACCCAGCTAGTTTATAGCTCCTCCCACCAAGTTACATAGACACTCCCCTATCACTGCCCCTAACAACACCCAGCTAGTTTATAGCTCCTCCCACCAAGGTACATGGACACTCCCCTATCACTGCCCCTAACAACGCCCAGCTAGTTTATAGCTCCTCCCCCAGCTAGTTAAATAGACACTCCTCTATCACTGCCCATGTTGCTGCTTTGACACGCCCATGGACAGGAAATAAGAGCAGCATGGACAAGGTCATGTGACCACAGCCCAGAACAGGAGAGAGAAATACATTACAACATTACAGCGACCTTCAGAAAAGATTATTTTAAAGGATGGTTATTGAACCCGAAAAACACCTTTCCACTGTAATATGTGTTGTAAGTGACTCTTCATATAGAATAATTGTCATGTCAGGTTAGATGGACAAATTAAGGTTACTCCACCAGAAGAGAGCTTTCTGATGTGAAAATGAGGGGGACTGAATCACTGGAGCTTTTTATCTGTGTCCTCCCACTAATGTGAATCACAGCATTAAAGGCAGGATTAGTGGATATGCACATTAACTGACTGTTGAGATCTCATCTATCCCTCAGTGAGAGCCGAGATCCGTGCTGCACATAGATAAAATACATTATTAATAGAGGGATCTGACTCAGCCCATACTGCTGTGTTAGTCAGTGTGTGGGATTGTATGAATAATTTTCCAGCATTAAAATGTTCATGTTTTTGCCAAAAAAAAGGAAAAAGATTTGTAGTGTTTCATGCTGTGCAGGAACCAGAGCTGAAGCTTATTTGGATGTGTTGCAGTAGTAGTGAAATTTCTATTCCCAGGTGATCAGGTATGGTGGCTGGCAGAGCGGCAGTTAATGGCACCTCTGGTATGCTATTTTGCTGATGACTTTCTCTTGAACTCCTGGCTAACAGCTGTGTGCTAGCACTGGTGGCTCTGGGTGTCCACTGTGTAGTGCAGGGTTTGAGTCGGTCTGGCCTGGATGTAATGTAGGTGGTGGGTGTCTTATCAGTAGTCCCTCATCTGCAGCAGGGACTGTAAAGCTGTGGTTGCTGGTCACTCTGCTGACTATAAACTCTGTAGCTCTTCAGGTATCTGTATCTTTGGTGTTCTTGCAGGCTCTGTGGAGTAGGAAGCAGGAACAGTTCGCTTTTATTAAGATTGGAGAAATGGGATGGTTAGACCCATTCCTAATGCCAACCACGTTCCTGTCTAACCATCTGCTGGTGTACGGTGTAAACGGGAACGTGGTAAAATATCGGTAAAACATTACATTAAAAACATTACATAAAAAATTACATAAAAACAAAACAGGTCTGTGGTACGGTACAAGGTGGGAGTCCACATCAAAAATCCACCCCGAGCCCACCCCTACCGCATCTACTACACTTTTATTCCCCACTCCAAAATCTCTGTTTGTTTCCAAAGAGGCAGCTGCATGGACATGTATGTGGAAGCCCAGCCTACACTCCCCAGGAGTCCATACATCCTTTTGACAAAAAAATGGGGGAATCGGACAATGGCATAGAGGAAATGTTGGTTCACAGATTTTTTTATTACGGGTAAACATACAAATAGGTCCCATTTGTGAGCATGTGCAAGCTCAGGCTCCACCAATTCCTGTACTTTTTTACCTTGTTAAGTAGGGGCCCATACAGAATTTTTTAAGGGGGTTGCAACTGCATCTTTATGAGGATTACACTGATAATTAAGCATTTTGTTTCCGTATATAGCACCAGCATATTCCACAGTGTGGTACAGATACAATGTGTCCCTCGTGAGGCTCACCATCTAATTTCCCTATCCATTTCATAGGAAGCCAGTTAAGCTACTGGTATTTTTCAGGGTTGTGGGAAGAAACCTGCACAAACCCAGGGAGAACATACAAACTCCGTGTAGATGCCGTCTATTTTGGTCATCTCTTCCATGGCCAGAGTGTTTCTGACATGGAACTAAGCTCATTGTGGTAGGAGTATCATTGGGGAGGGATTTAAAGAAGGTTTCCATTCTCATTTTTAAAACATGTAAAAGTCAGTATTTCCCCTCCACAAACCTCCCGTATACCATCTCTGAATGTTTGCTTATATGCAGAACTTCCTGGCTCTGCAGCTTTGTGTCCAGCTACCCACCAAACCCACGATTCCTAGCTCAGTCTTCTCAGCCAGTGCAAGTCTCCTGTGGGCTTCTGACACCTCCATCTTCTCCCTGGCAAGACCATCTTGAAACACCCAAACACCCTAGCATGGCTGCTCAGGCTCTGGATCACTGATAGCTACTCCTTCTGCTCTGTCAGACAGTGAAGGTTGCAGCACATGACTCCATCTCCCCAGCTGGTAAAGTTTCCCCTTGATAGGGACACAAATCAATGCACTCCATTTACTGTATATTGTGTAATACAGATGCGACCCATCATAAAAATCACACCCTTGGTTGGTAGGAGAGCTGGGGCATACACAGTACAATGGACTCGGTGGGGCTGATATAATAAGACTGGCGTTACAACCGTCAGTCTTAGTACAAAGTCCATTTTATCGAGAGGCAAATTTGGCACATTTCCAGGCAGTCCATGCACCAGACTACACCTATGAGCTGGCCTAGGTTTTAACTATCATTTAAGCTAGTTTCTGGCGTAGATGATAGTAAATCTGTTGGGCCGCGGGAGGCCACACCCCTCCTGCTAAGCCATTCTCACTTTTCTCACCACTTTTCAAAAGTGGCGAGAGAAGTGAAAAGTTACAAATAATGCCGGAAATGTGGTGTGTGCCATAATTTCCACCTTTTTATGCCACAGTAGTAGCTCACTGAGCTCTTTGAAGATCCCTCTTATGTTGTTCGGCTCTGTGGTCTGAGTGGAAGGTTACTGGTGAGAGCTCTCGCTCTCTTCCCATGCCACCTTCCACATAGGGATATCCTGTGCTAAACAGTGCATGTGTGGGGGGCTCACTGAGAGCCAAGCCCTGCATTTCCCCTCCTCCCATGAACTGTCGTCAATTGTGACTTGCCGATCAAACCCCTGCCCAGAAGAGAAGGCTCCAAGGCTTAAATGGCACGTTGGCAGAAGTGCAGAAAGTTGTCTCTGATCGGTCATGTGTCCACCTCCTGGACCAGGAAAAACGGCACATGGAAGGCAAATAAAGTCAATTACATATGAAAAGCACTGGGTAGTGTAAATGGTGGGATAATCAGTTTACCTGGAAACCGCTGTCCAGTCTTGAGGTTAAAAATTATGTAAATCAGTACTTGGTAAACTATGCTTATCAACTATTCATTTCCCTATGGGCTCATGCACACAACCGTATTTTGTTTCCTTGTCCGTTCCATTTTTTTTTTGCTGATAGGATGCGGACCCATTCATTTTAATGGGTCCGCAAAAAATGCTGACACCACACCGTGTACTGTCCGCATCAGTATGTCCGTTCCGTAGCCCCGCAAAAAAAATAGAGCTGTCCTATTTTTTTCTAGTTTGCGGACAAGGATAGGCATTATTACAGTGGATCCACAAGAATAACGGATCCGCCCAAAAAAACGGGTGCCATACGGACATCATCCGTTTTTGATTTTTTGCGGATCGCAAAACACATACGGTCGTGTGCATGAGGCCTATGCATGGCTTGGATGTTAGGACCCAAGTGGGTAGCAAGAAGCCTAGAGAAGGACTGTAATTATATCCTGGCAGGGTGTAATAGGATAACAGTAAAACACTGTTTATAGCTGCTTCACCACTGCCTGGTCCTGTCAATAAAAGCAGCGAGGGAGGGCTTGGACACAGAAATGAGTAAAGCTTAGGTGCAGCAAGAGCAATAGTGACGCCCTCATGGCACCAGTGTCCTAATTTGCATATTAAGAAAAAGTATCATAACTCGGAAATGGAGCATCGGATCAACAATAGAAAACTGAGTTTTAATCAGGTGAACCACATCTAGGTGTCTATGCAGTTTAATAGGGAGGTCACTGGTGACAGACTCCGTTAAAATAGATTCAAAAGCAACTAAATAGGCTCTCCAATTTCTAGCTGTTTGAGCAAGTCTCCTGTGAACCCGGACATACCCACATTTTCACCCAGACAGCTCCCCTAATATGAGCATCGCAGCATTTCATCCTCCGATGCTCTCTTATACCCTGCGCTGAATCGCGCAGGGCAAAGGCAGAGAATGAAACGCTCCAATGCTCATATCACAGGGCCTGCCTGGGTAAAAATGTGGGTATGTCTGGTTTCAGCTCTGAACCCGGACATTCCCTTTAATCATTTCATCCTGATAAATTTCTCCTGTAGTATTCCACATAACTGGCCATTTAAAGATCCCCAAGCGCCCCTCTCATCAGTCATCATGTGCGCTACAAGACTAGCAGGACCAGATAGCACAGGGACAATGACTTTCTTGCCTCTGCAGAATATTCTCACAATGTTCTATTTTTAATAATGTCTAATGCGGTGTAGATAAGCATGATTGTAATTGCATGTTTCTGGTGTTGTTATGGTAACACAAAATTGAAAAACTGCTGTAAAGAGTGGTAAATTACATACTGCACATAGGCTGGCATCTTTGTTTATCCATTTTTGTATAAAAAAATTCATTTTGTTCGAGGAAGAGAATGGGAAAGTTTCTTGTGACTACCATTATACCCATATTCATCAACTTAAAATAATTATTACAAATGTGACTGTTGCATTGGAGGTCCGTGCGCGCTGCCATCTGACCTCTTGTGCATGGCTGGCGGAGCACTCACCTGGTTTCTTGCTCTGCGCCCCATTGCAGACTGAGGCCAACTTCCCGCCCGCTCAGCCTCCCACTGCCCGTAGGATGCGTGTATGCGCTCTCCAGCTGTTAAAAAGCTGCACATGTGTACCTTAATGTTCCCCAGCCTATGGATGGCCACCCTTAGATATTGTAGGCACCTTTCCCTGTCGGAGGGTGCCTGAGCAATAGGTTCTAGTACTCTAGTGTTCTGAAAAGGTATGCCATAATCTTGCTTGCGTCCCTGTGTATTGACTTTTGCCTGATCTCTTGATTTCACCCTTCGTTGTCTGACCTGACTTCTGCTTGATCTCCGTAGTGAACCTAACCCTCAGACCGACTTTGGATTGCATGAACTCTGCCTGCCCTGACCTCAGCCGATCCCTTACTGTGTTTTGCACCAGTGTCTCTTGACCCTCGTGTTTTAGCAAAAAGACTGCTCCAAGAGTTAGCAGCCTGGTGGTTCCCCTGAAGAGAGTGCATATCCCTGTATAGGGGTTAAAGGGTGAAGATCAGGGGGCCACATAAGGTGGATAATGCCCCCAAGTAAAATCTTCGTTGTCGTGTGAATGTAGCCTTACATTGTTATTATGTAATTTAAAATTGAATATAGTGAAAATGTTAAGTATACCTACTTTATTGATTCTGTCACGCGTGCCTCCACTCCTTGTCCTTCTTATTTACACATGCTACATGAGGATTTTTCGGTCATGCTGATGTCATGTTGTCACGTAACTTGAAGTCTCATAGATATCACCCCAGACATGATAGGGAGCACCTTCACCACGACAGAAGATAGGGGCATCTCCCAATTTTTGTCCTCCGTTGTAGGGTTTTTATGGATTCCCTAAAATAGAGCCCTGTCAGGTGACAAGTGCCGCTTAAAAGGAACGCATCATCAGCAATGACCTATTGTTTAATTCAGTTTTTCATGTTAAACATATTTTTTAAAGAATTTTTGTTATGTTGGTATTTTATTTTTAATTTTCCACGTCAGCATCCTAAAATCCTGCAGTTTTCGCACTGGGCACTAAACCTAATAATTGGCATCACTTCTTGGTCTGTGTAGATCACTTTTCAGTAGTCGCAGTTTAATACCTCTGCGTAGATAAAACAGGTTCCATCATTTTCTCTAGATGATGGTCACAGCTTATCTATTCCCCCTCCCTGCATGATGACCTCTTCACAAGTCACAGATCATGTCTAGAAAACTCTCCCTTAGAAGTCAGTGAGTCATCTCCTGGCCATTGTGCCTATGGTCCATTTGGGTGCTCTAAACCAGTGTTTCCCAACCAGTGTGCTTCCAGCTGTTGCAAAACTACAACTCCCAGCATTCCCGGACAGCCTTTTGCTGTGCAGGCATGCTGGGAGTTGTACTTTTGCAACAGCTGGAGGCACACTGGTTGGGAAATACTGCTCTAAAGCCTATTCTAAAAGCAGTTGACAGCATCTCCAGTGGTGTGTAGGTCCAGACCAGTGCAGTGCATGACCTGAGAACCGAGGATCTGTGCAGAAAAATTGAGCTTTCTGTGTGTTGTCTGTGTGAACATGGATAAAAAATACGACCATCTGAATCGGGCCTCTGTATGTAAAGCATATGAGGTGAACCTGCAGAGGTAGAGGGAGGGTAGAGCTGGCAAACAGCACCTTAAACCTGGTGCCTCTGCCTGAACCACACCAGTGTTATAAATGGCACCAGTATAAACCGTTCTGTGCTGGGCACTGGACACTCGTTGTATTACGTACAAATCCCTACTGTACTGTGCTGTTTTCCCTGCTAGCCACAAGTCTGGACTTTTCATTTCTCACCAGAATAATGATCGAAGATATTTGCATCTTACCAAATGTAGCCGATAAAAGGACAAAGGATAACAGCTGTTTTTCCTTAACCTGTAAAGTGTATGTAGTCATGATCTGAGAAGACATTACATGTGAGGCCTTCTAAGGGCAGACTGTTAATTGCCTACTTCATTACTGTCAGAGTTAATTCAGTGTGTGGGAAGTGAAGCGGTTTTTCATCTTCTGTCCTGGATCTGGAGCAGACAGCTGTTTTCACAGCTAGATCCATTATAGCTTATCACTAGAGGACAGACCTGCCTTGAAATATGGCTACTGTCATGGCTGCTGGGAGCCATTACCGGGTGCATGATACTGGAGTGTAAAAATCTCAGTGCCTGATAGTATTTCATGTAGAAGTCAAATTCAATCTAAACCATCGGCGAATCGTTTTATATTATTGTAATTTTATTATTCTACTATATCTGACAACTTTTAATTAGTTTCATTCATGGCACTGTTGTATTAATGCTCTTCACCTTGCCATCGCTGAATATTGTATAATTTTTGATCACTAATGTTTCCGGATATATTTGTAGTCAGTAATAGTAGGATCAGTCAGGTAAATTCATAAAAATGTTGCCTTTCAGCTTTCCGTCTGTCAGAATAGCACAGATTGTATTCAACTTTTGTAGATTCTAAGAAAAGTCAAGATTTGGTCATGTAATATGGAGTAGAACCCCCAAAAATAAAGATTGGGTTGGCCTGTGGATAACATTTGTCAGGATTGGTGATCAGGGTCTGATTGTCAGGTGATGAGACCATTGGGACTCGCACCAAGAGAATAGGAGTCCAGTGTCCCCCGTTTGAATGAAGCGGTGGTGATGCATGTGCACTACCACTCAAATCAATGTCTATGGGATGGAAAGAGATAGGGCCCGCTGTCTCCGTCTATCCCATAGACATTGAATGGAGTGGTAGTACACATTCATCACCACCGCTTTGTTCAGACGAGGGAACCCTGTTCTCGTGATTGGTGGGTCGTACCCCCCCAGTGATCACACATGTATTACCTATCCTATGGATAGGTGATAAATATTGTTTGCGGGCTAACCACTTTAATTCCGGACAGTTCCTAGCAAGCAGTTGTGAAACTATAGCCAGTAATGAGGTTTAAAACTACAGTCAAGGTTCAAGAATTTATCAGAGCTGAATGAGAAACTGTAACCTGGAATACTAAAAATAATAATTATGATATAAATAGAATTCTTTGATATCCCTAATTTAAAGGGTTTACCGGGGAGATAGTTAAAAACACAAAGGGTTAAAAATAAAGCCACGCTCGCCCTTACTGATTCCCCTCCAATGCTGGTCCAGTCCCCACTGCTGTCCACTTTCTGTTCCCAGCTGGACACACTGGAAATGCCAGGAAAGGTTAGCTCTGCCAACCACTGGGCGTGGCCCACCTCAGCCACGAATTGGCTGGGTCACCCTTTCCTGGTTTTTCGGGTTTGTCAAGCTGGAACTAGGAAGTGAAGAGCGCCAGGGACTGGACAAGTGTCGGAATGGCAGTGGTGGAGGTTCAGTAAGGGTGAGTATTGCAGATTTTTTTTTTAATTTTTAACCCTTTATCGCCCTTCAAAAAATACCTTTCTGAAAAACCACTTTAAATGGGTTGTGCCACTATTAAATAAAATAAAAAAATTGGGCAGTAACCTTTGTAATTTGCTAGAAAAGTGCTCCAGTCGTGAGATATTATCTGTACATCATGATAATGGTGACCCCTGGTGTCTAATCTGCATAGTAATTAGCACGTCCACCGACTGAGGTGGTCGCACATGCTCAGTTCCATCCTTCCGCTGTCACCAGTCGTATCTAATGTTAGAAGCTGTGACAGTTCCAGGAAGAGAATGGCAGAAGAAATGTCCGTCTGAAGAAAATGTAACAGAGCAACTGGATCAATGAATGGGGAGATCCCTGGATGCATGTGAGGTACAGGGCTGGTTCTAGCTTTTTTAGAAAGAATTTTTCATGTATGATGTCTGATTTTCACTTTTTATATTAATCATGTTATAACCCCTTTAAGGCCGGCTGTAACTGATTACCATGGAAGTATCTTTTTAGACATACATTAAATAACATAAATAACCATATTTCCTTTGTTTTCCCTCTAGACTATTGTTCGGGGCAGTAAGCCTCCACAAGATGCTTCCATCAATGGTTTGCTAGAAGACTTCGACAATATATCCGTAACACGTTCAAATTCCCTTAGAAAAGAAAGTCCACCTACCCCTCGCCAGGGATATTCCAACCATTCAAAGAGTTTCCCTGAAGAAAATGGCTTCTTTACCTTCTCCCACTACAGCGAAACAGAAATCCCAAGAAGCAGTATTGCTGAACGATACAAGGAGAGGAGCCTGAGTGCTGAGGAGGCGGAGGGCTACTACAGGGCCAACAAGCCAACCAGACATAATGGCCATCCTGTTAAAATGAGGTCTTATGAAGCGTACTTTCCTGAAGTAAAAAATGTGAAGACTGATATGTTAAGTTATGCCTCAGAATACCACCCGCACTTGGAGGCAAAAAGTAAATCTGTTGATCAGTGTGGAACGTCATGGGACTACCACAGGGTCATGGGTACATCACTTCAGGACTACAGGGACTACTTCCCGCCTTCAATTACAGGGACCGTCATGTTAAGCGAGGGCTCAAAAGAAAGACTCGAATATAGTGAATGGGGAGATGGGCTTTCCAAAGACGATTACGATAAGAGGCCGAAGTCATCATACGTAACCCAAACGAGCCCTCAACCAGCCATACGACAAAGGTCAAGATCAGGATCAGGCCTTCAAGAACCGGTCATACCATATGGTGCACTAAAAACAAACCAGCAAGGGCACTCGTTTGCTTCGTACACTTACCCCCGTTTGTCTGAGACTGCAGCATGCATTCCAAAGGTAATCCGATAGAAGAAGTAGATTTCTCGTATTTCGTTAGAATATACATTTGCTTACGCATAGTTGACTCTCATACAATTGTTGGTGTTAATTATTGGGTTATAGAAGACAAGAATATACTATTGAAGGGGTCGCTCACATTTTTGTCATAATTATATGTGTCTTTGTTTGAACTGAAGGGATGTTGCTGGATCCATCGAGTGGTGAGATATATGTTAAGCAATCAGTGAAGACTATAATCATTCCTTATTTTGTATTCACAACACAGTAGTTGGTAGAGCATTGTTATTAGGCATGCGATATATATGGAATTGTATGTCCTTAAAGGGGTTTTCTGGGCTACAGATATTGATGAGCTATCCTTACAGTGGATGTTCTTTAGGATAGGTCTTCAAGATCAGATCTGTGTTGGTCTGGCACCCATACCGATCAGCTATTTGAGGCAGAACTAACACTAGCACAGCTCCATTCTCTTGTGTCATAGCCATAGTGGGTTTCTGCAGCTTAGCTTCCATTCACTTGAATGGGAGTTGAGCTGCAGTAACCAGCCACGACTACATGCATAGAGAATGAAGCTGTGCTTGTGACGAGTTCAGCGAACTTGTGTTTTAAGTTCGGCGTCCAAAGTTCGGGTTCGGGTTATCGAAGCATCCCGTTATGGATTCCACTACCACGGACCATAACAGCATTTGGAACACGGGGTGAAGGACCTGGGGTAACGTCACCGTCATGTGATCAGTGCAGGGGGTGTGGCTCAGTACTGGATTGGATAAGAGGTCGTAGGTTACCACCTCTTATCTAATCCAGTATTGAGCCACGCCCCCTGCACTGATCACATGACGGTGATGTCACCCCAGGTCCTTTGTGTTGTCCAAGATCGGGTTCATTGAAGAATCCCCTTATGGATTCCAAATTTCATTATGGTCCGTGTTATCGGAATCCATAACGGGATTCTTCGATAACCCGAACCCGAACTTTGGATGCCGAACTTAAAACACAAGTTCGCTCAACTCTACTTGTGTCTCCGTTCTCAGTGTCTGTTCTGGTGGCTGCCACAAATGGCTGATTGATACCGGTGCTAGGCCTACACAAATCTGATATTGATAACCTATCCTAGGGATAGGTCATCAATATTTGTACTCTGGAAAACCCCTTTAGCTGATGGCAAAGACTATCACTTTTTATAAAAACATGACTGTTTTGGTAGACCAACCTAATCTATCTCCTCTAGACCTACATTTAGCTTGAAGCCCTTGGGCTCAAAGTCCAAAGGAGCTCACATATAATGGTCGCAGTCTATCTGTTCACATGTAAGTCGGTTTCCAGCCTCTTCAAGTATGCCAGGATGTTCCAAGGAGACTCACGCAGAGAAAAATGCAAAGCACCAGTACAACTTAGCAGCGATGCATACTCCTCTAAAAGCTGACGTTATGGCAGCCCTAGACGCAAGGAATGTAGTTTCCCCACGATTGTCCCTTTTTCTCCGAATTTTAGCAACATAATACCGCCATACAGTTTCAAAACTATGTACAACCCACATAATACTACTCGATAGTGCTAATATAAGATAATACCCTTAAAAGCCCACATAATACACCACTAAATGATACTGGTTTTTAGAATGCCATGAAGGTTCCCGTTCCCTCGGGGAAATTGCCCAATTTGCCACCTATTAAAACCCTGACGGCAGCCTCACATTTTGTGGGAACTTACATAATGTGAGAAGAGATAAAACTTATGACAGAGATGGTACATGTGGTCTGGGAAAACGGTGTAAATTTGGGCAGATTGGAGATAATTAGCAGCGTAGTCTAATTAGTGACTGCAGTGATGTCACTGTGCGTCTGGAGGACGAGAGAACAGCACCGGGGCTCATTTGTTCTTAATAGGGCAATAAGTAAAACACATCTGACCCCACAACTGCATTCTCCCTCAGCTTCTTCATCACGAAAGTGCTGGTGCCTGCCGCATTCTCTTCTGGAATAGGAGGTTTGACTCCCTGGGTATAATATACTCACACAACAGCTTTTCAGAGTAATAATGGCCTTATTGACGCTTCTTATTCTGTTTCAATTCAACAAAATAATTAAACTTCAGAAAGTAATGTTGTATATGTAGAAATTGTTGTCTCCCACTCCCTAATGAATGTGTAATAGGAGAGACCATATGAAGAGTTGCCTTTCATCTTGTTGACCTTCATCCAGACAGGACAGAATGTGGTTAAAGCCTTTAGAAGTTGTAAAGGGGTATTCTCATCTCAGCCGTTCCTAGAGGAGACTACTACCTGCTGTACACGGCCACTGGTGGATAGGGTTACAGAAGCTGCCAAGTGGGCTATGCCATCCTGTTTCCCTAAAGGGGTCATCAACCTTTGAAACCCATTAGGGTAGCCGCACCCTCCCCTCTGGACCTGTGTAGAGAAGCAGATTTACCCCCTCCCCGCTGCTCGCTTCCATCTTCTTCTGTTCCCTGCTTATCAAGTGTGCCGCTGCAGCCAATGGCTGGCCATAGCAGTGATGTGCCACTTGGGTGACAAGTCACCACTATGGCCAGTCTTTGGGTGCAGTGGCACTCATGACCCCTGTTCTCTCCAGAGGTTGACAAGCAAGGAAACAGAGGGAGCTGGAAGCATAAGTATGGTGGGGATGGAGGGGAAGCTACTCAAAAGGGTTTCAAAGGTGGGCAACCCTTTAACTACCATGGAAGTGCTACAGAAAGGTGCAGAACCGCTATGTCTGGCTCACCCAGTCAGAGAGAGTAAATAGTGTAGTGAAATTAGCAGGCAACACTACTATTTGGGTCTTGCTGAAAAAAGTATATTTATTTATTGAGGGATAAAATTCACAATATATATATATATTTAGTATTTTATTATGTACAGATCGAGGCAGCATCTCAAGAACGTACAGTAAGGGAGGGATATTTTTCCTATAGTTTGGACATTTAAAGAAGCACTCCGGGACTGCAGAGTAGGCCATTATTAAAGAATAAGATAGAGGCAGTTGTGTATAACTGTTTTATTTTATGTGTAACTTGTGGCAGCCATCTTGATTATCTCTCCCTTTGGATATGGATTTCGTAATTAATCCTACATTCGAAACTGCTCTGTTTCTCCTGAGACATGACAGATTAGTGACTGTTAGCTGCTGTCCCCTCACACTCTCTATATTTTCCTATGTGATGCAGCTTGAGCCTGCCTGCCCTCCCTGCCCTGTCATCTCTCTCTCCTGTCAGCTCTTACATGCAGGAGGCAGGGAGAACTGTGTGAAGTTGCATCTCCTAGAACTACACTGGAGAGTCAGTACACACAGATAGTACAGGCAGGCAGTGTGAGTCAGGAGGTTTATATAACTGCAGCTAATCGCTGTATACACTCACCTACTATATATCTACACTTCTTGTCCTTTATGTAGGGGAGACATTACATCTTCAACATAATACAGGGAAATACGAAGGGAGGTGCCTGAGAGCTGCCAGGAGGGATTTGATTGGTGATGATGTCATCCTGTAGTTCATAGGAAGTCAGCCACATGGAGCAAGTTCTGGGCTTCTGGTCAGGCTTGAGGTCATATGACCTGGTTCTATAATGAAAGGTTCAACCTCTTTGCGACCTCCGCCGTACATGTACAGCGGAAGTCGGCACTTTAAGGATGACACCCGCCATAGCCGCCAGGTTTCTGCCATTTTAAACAGCAGAGACCCACAGTGGATGGATGCAATCAGCCATAAGGCTGATCACGTACATTAAACCCCTCAGATGCCGTGGAATTTGACCATGGCATCTGAGCGGTCCAGGAGCGGCTAAGATCGGGGAACCTGTTACATTAGTGTACTAGCTGGAAGCCTCAAACAGGCTTTAGTAGCTATTACTATATGCCAATACAGGCCAGCAGGTGGCAGCACTATCTTGTTATATTGTAAATGAGGTGTCTAGCTATATAGCCGTCACAGAACAAAATACCAAGGGTGACTTAAAAAAATATAATCATTTTCAAGTTTTTTTTTTTTTCGGTATTGAACGCAAGAAAAGCTTTACAAGTGTGGTATCGTTGTAATCGTACTGGCCTGGAGAATGAAGGTAACAGGTCATTTTTACCACATCGTCAACACCGTAAAGAAAACAGTCATAAAACTGTGACACAAATGAGTTTTTTTTTTCCAATTCCAACACATTTGGATTTTTTTTCCCCATTGCCCGCTGCATTGTATGCAACCGTAAATGGTGCCATTAGAAAGAACAACTTTTCCTGCAAAAAATAAGCCCTCATAAGGCTAAGTGAACGGAAAAATAAAAAAGTTATGACTCTGGAAATGCGGGGAGTGAAAAGTGAAAACGCAAAAGCAGGAAATCGCAAGGTCCTCTAAGGGTCAAAATGTGTAGATGCAACTGAGTTGGGGTGTAACAAATGACACTGCTAGAATACTGGTGGTGAGTTAGTAATGTATGTAAAATAAAAACCCGGAGTGCTTCTTTAATGTACTGTACAGGCAGACTTCATTTGTCATGGTGGGCCTTAGAATGGTTGCATTTCTTAATAATCATGAAAAGCTGCAGTGATCACAGACTGCACAAACTGGGGGCAGTGTGCCCGGAGTGACCTTATGCTTGCCCATATGGACATCAGATCTAATCTTTCATTTGCCTATGGACAAATCATGCGTTAATTCCAGGAGCAGAATTGGATCCTACGTAAAACAATTTATATATAGCGATGGATATGTCACAATTATAAAAAAAAAAAAAAACAGTAGCAGAACAGTAGATACCATAAATGAAAATATTAAGTAACAAGGTTGTTTGAGAATCGGGAAAAAAAATTGGGGATAGCCAGGCATGGTGAGTGAATAAAAAAAACATTCACCCTGTCTGGTCATCCCAGTGCCCGTGGAGTAGCTCCATCCCCGCTGCTTCCGGTCCCCACTTGGCTGGTGGGACATGCCAACTCCCTGCATGTCCCCTATGCTGGCCAGTCAGCGGTCACAGCATGTAACCTATTGTGCCATTGGTTGGCTGGCAGCAATGGTCTGCGGGCAGTCGGCACGTCACACTTCTGGCCAGGTGGGGACTGGAAGTTGCTCGGATGGAGTCATGCTACAGGACCCGGGACAAACAGACCAGCGGAGTGTTAGTTTTTGTTTTTTTCACACCTCATGCCTCAACATACCTAATTTATTTTCAGGGTCTCACACAAACCCAGTAAAATTAGCAATCGTCAGGTTGGTGTCACGACGCGTTGGTTTGAGTCAGTTCAGATCCTGAGCCATAATTCCTCGCTGCAATCATCCAAGAGTCTCTCTGAGTTGTCAGGAGCCGTGCCTCTAGCCTGAAAGGCTTAGCACCAAGCAAATCTGCTCAATTTAAATCCTAATGACTGGCTTCTATATACACCCCCTCAGTGTAAGAGACTATCTGCATAATAGAGTGAGCGATTCAAACTATACTCATGAATTTTCATATGGAATCCATTTCTTTGACAAAATTCAGCACTTCTCTAAAGAGCTTATATAGGAAGCCAAGAAACTCTTTCTCTATTTTTAAAAATGTGTAAATTCTTTCCTGAATAAAAACCAAAAATAAAGTGCATATCTTATGTGAAAGCAACCTTAAAGGGTTTCCTTTGTTAAATATGCGGGAAGCTGGACCCACAACTCCCATTGCTACATTCTTACCTGGGGAGGTGGATCAGGTGGAGCACAGCCATAGGTGGCGCTGGTGCAGCAGAGGTGGAGGATGTCTGCAGCAGAGGTGGAGGATGTCTGCAGCAGAGGTGGAGGATGTCTGCAGCAGAGGTGGAGGATGTCTGCAGCAGAGGTGGAGGATGTCTGCAGCAGAGGTGGAGGATGTCTGCAGCAGAGGTGGAGGATGTCTGCAGCAGAGGTGGAGGATGTCTGCAGCAGAGGTGGAGGATGTCTGCAGCAGAGGTGGAGGATGTCTGCAGCAGAGGTGGAGGATGTCTGCAGCAGAGGTGGAGGATGTCTGCAGCAGAGGTGGAGGATGGCTGCAGCAGAGGTGGAGGATGTCTGCAGCAGAGGTGGAGAGCAAGTCTACTAGAACTGGAGATCAAATGTGGCAGAGCTGTAAAACCAATGTATCAGAATAGGTGACCCACTGTAGCAGAGTTGTAGGCCCAATTCAGCAGACCTAGTAGTCCGATGCGGTAGAGCAGTAATGACGTAGCAGAATTACTGGAAACCAGTAAAGCAGAGATGATATAGCAGAGTTCTGGAGACCAGTTTGGCAGCGCTGATCTAGCAAAAGGTCTGGAGGTCAGAGTAGCAGACCTGGTGTAGCAGAGTACTGGAGACCAGTGTAGGTGAGTAACGTAAAAGAGTTCAAGAGACCAGTATAACAGCTGATGTAGCAGAGTTGATGCAGCATGCAGCAGAGTACTGGGCACTAGCAGAGCTGAGAGATGTGTAAGAGTTACTGGATACTAATATAGCAGAGCTGACTTTGCATAGTTCTGGAGGCTGGTGTAGCTGAGTAACATGGCAGAGTTCCGGGGACCAGTGTACCTGAGTGATGTGGCAGAGTTCTAGAAGCTGGTATAATGGGGTTGGGCGGCCATTGTGCTGGGACACTGGTGACCAACCTGAGGTAACCTGGTGGGATGCCATCATTACTGCATGCGGGATTGCAACCTGATGCGTAAGAAGAACCTGAGCCCTCTCTGGATCTGGGACAGGTTATTACATCCATATGAAAGGAGTTGTTTTTCAGGGGACTAGCCCCCTTCCACTGCAGACATTTTCTGTTAATGCATTTTTTACATTAAAATGATGTTACCTTTATTCTGCTGCCGGCACAATTACAGCGATACCAAATTTATATTGTTTTTATTATGTTTTAATACTTTTAATTTTATTTTTATATTTTTTTTACATTTCAGAGTTCACGATGCAGGATAAATGCTTTTATATTTAATAGTTTAGGCATTTTCGAAAATGGCGATATGTTTTACATATTTTTTCAAATTCCGTTTACATTATTTTTGTCCCCCTAGGGGACTTGGACACCATAGGCTGCAATAAAACGAAATGGGTAATTGCAGATGTCTCCGTTATTCCATTCGACAAAAACGGATTTTTATTTATTTTTTCTAAAAAAAAAAGAAATAAAAAATCACATGCAAACAGATGCAAGGGTTCTTTTTATTTGTTTTTGTTTTTTGTGGATCCATCACAAAAATAAAACAAGTTTTTGGAGCAGATCCAGTTTCCCTTAAAAACTCCTTAAAGACTTGCCTTAAAAAAAAAGAGGCCTAACTGAGCAACTCCTGTGATCTTGCCACAGGGGACTCTTCGCTTCTTTGAGGGAGCTCCATACCTCTAAATTACCCTTCAGTTGCTATGGTCGCAATTGATGATGGCATCTCAGAGGTTAAATGTCGGTGATCTAAGTTGCCTCAATACACGGACACTAGTGACAAGTGCTGAGCGGAGCAGTTAGGTAGCTGGACAATAGATTGTGACAGGCGGTCAATCTGTTAATAGGAGTGCATTCCCATATAGCAACCATGGGGTAAACCTCCAATACTGAGTGACCATCATTTAAAGGGGTATTCTGATCTGTGGATGTACCATAAAAGTCTGACAGACGTGGACTCTATCTCAAGAACATGTCTTCACTTAGCTACCGCATTGTATGGAGAGGTGCTCCACATGTGTAGCTCTCTCCATTTACATCTATAGGAGAATGTAACCTGTGGTGGGACCTGCATCTATCAGACTCCAATGGATATGCCATAAAGTGTAACACCTCAGATAACACAGTAATATCTCTGAGTACAGATAATGTAGTAGATGTCATCTGCAGTCCTATGTAACACCAGAGATAACACAGTAATAACTCTGTGAGTACAGATAATGTAGTAGATGTCATCTGCAGTCCTATGTAACACCAGAGAGAACACAGTGATAACTCTGTGAGTACAGATAATGTAGTAGATGTCATCTGCAGTCCTATGTAACACCAGAGATAACACAGTAATAACTCTGTGAGTACAGATAATGTAGTAGATGTCACCTGCAGTCCTATGTAACACCACAGAAAACACAGTGATAACTCTGAGTACAGATAATGTAGTAGATGTCATCTGCAGTCCTATGTAACACCAGAGATAACACAGTGATAACTCTGTGAGTACAGATAATGTAGTAGTTGTCACCTGCAGTCCTATGTAACACCAGAGATAACACAGTGATAACTCTGTGAGTACAGATAATGTAGTAGATGTCATCTGCAGTCCTATGTAACACCAGAGATAACACAGTGATAACTCTGTGAGTACAGATAATGTAGTAGTTGTCACCTGCAGTCCTATGTAATACCACAAATACCACAGTGATATCTAGGAGTACAGACAATGTAGTAAATGTCATCTTGCAGTCCTATGTAACACCACAGATAACACAGTGATATCTCTGTGAGTCCAGATAATGTAGTAGTTGTCACCTGCAGTCCTATGTAACACCACAAATAATATAGTGATAACTCTGTGACTACAGATAATGTAGTCGTTGTCACCTGCAGTCCTGTGTAACAATACCAATACCACAGTGATATCTCTGTGAGTACAGATAATGTAGTAGATGTCACCTGCAGTTCTATGTAACACCACAGATAACACAGTGATATCTCTGTGACCTGCAGCCCTATGTAACATCACAAATACAAATAGTAGATGTCACCTGCAGTCCTATGTAACACCACAAATAATATAGTGATAACTCTCTGAGTACACATAATGTAGTAGGTGGCACCTGCAGTCCTATGTAACACCACAAATACCAGTGATACCTCTGTGAGTGCAGATAATGTAGTAGTTGTCACCTGCAGTCCTATGTAACACCACAAATACCAGTGATAACTCTGTGAGTGCAGATAATGTAGTAGTTGTCACCTGCAGTCCTATGTAACACCACAAATACCAGTGATACCTCTGTGAGTGCAGATAATGTAGTAGTTGTCACCTGCAGTCCTATGTAACACCACAAATACCAGTGATAACTCTGTGAGTGCAGATAATGTAGTAGTTGTCACCTGCAGTCCTATGTAATACCACAAATACCACAGTGATATCTATGAGTACAGACAATGTAGTAGATTTAATCTGCAGTCCTGTGTAACACAGTGATATCTCTGTGAGTACAGATAATGTAGTAGTTGTCACCTGCAGTCCTATGTAACACCACAGATAACACATGACAACATGGGGTGGCTACACACGTGGATTACACAAGTTTTTTCAGTGGAAAGACTGCATTGTAATACAGCACCAGTAAAGTGAATGCGATTACACAGATCTCATGTATTCTTTGCTTCTTTCTTCTGTGCGGAAATTGACCTGACGTGTGGATTTAGAAATCCTCAGCATGTCAATTATGTTTGCTGTTTTAGCTGCAGATTTCACCCTTTTCTAATGAAGAGTGAGATCTGCCACAAATCCGCACCAAAAACCGCTGTTAGCATACAGCGAAGTTACGAACAAAGAAGGCAACTCCGGCACCAGCTCTTGAGAAACAGACTTTACTTTACTGAAGAGTGATATCAAACATGCAAAGAGCAGAAAATAAATTTACATACACTCAGCCGGGGCCGAGACCCTTGCCCCCTGATGTTTGCTGGAGAACACAATTACTATAATTACTATAATTTTGCCTATTGCGGGCACAAATACTACTGCCTCGCATACCCGTTATTACCCTAAAGGCAGGAACAATTGTGTGGGATGCGAGGTATGGGTTAGCCCGCGGTGCAGCACAAAATCTTACAATCCTACTGAACTATATATTATTCCCTTAAGCTTTCCCCACAACTGGTTCTGTGGCACGTGCCGGTACTACTCCCGATCAAACACCTAACCCGATGAAATTTATGGTGGTTTGTGATCTCCGGTGCGAACAATAACTTATGATTAATAAGTCCTTATGACGATTAGTCCACATTCCTGGTGGCCAGCCTTACACAGTAACCCTAACTAACTAACTAGCTACAGGGTCAATCACAGTCTTTACTCTTCCAGTCGCCAATACTAGAACAAGCTGCGTGCACGGTCTGTCTTACCAACCCGGGTCTGCTTTATCTCCGCTGATGACTGCGAACTGAACAATGTCCTCTCCACACGCTTGTGGCACAGTGCCGTCGCTGCTTCGCTCTTCAGTACCCACATGCGTTATCTGCAGCAGAAATTCTCCTTCATTACAGGATCCGGGTGTTGGACGAGACCTGCTTTACTTGACTGCAATTCCAGTAGCAAAAGAAGGCTCTCACACTGGGATTTCGATAGATTCACTTCCCTCTGTGTCTCCTTGTCTGCTCTCAAAATGGCGACGACTTCCTGCTTCCCTGTAGCTTGCTAACCTCACCTCTGATGCAAATTGTAATCCGAGCAGTCAGTGAGCTGTGACTGGGAAACAGCGACATCTTGTGGCCAAACAACAAAATAACAGCCTTAAACTTAAATTAAACAGTGTTCATGCAATGAGAGCTGCTTCTCCATATCGGTGTGCTGGTAACTCTTACGCTGGGTTCACACTTGAGCGTATTTGATACGCGCGTTTTACGCACGTTCGTGTGATTGACCACTCTGGCGTCAATCACAATACGCGCGACAAAACGCCCCAAAGAAGCTCCTGTACTTCTTTGGGCGTAGGGCGTTTTACAGCGCGTTCGTACGCGCTGTAAAACACTCAGATGAGAACCATGCCCAAAGGGAAACATGGGTTTTCGCCTGCTGAGCGTTTTACAGCGCGTAGGAACGCGCTGTAAAACGCTCAGGTGTGAACCTAGGCTTAGTGTGTTTTATTTTTTTATTTTTTTTTTCCTGCTCATTTTTGCAACCCCATTGAAGTGTATAAGAAAAACCACTGTAAATAAGGCACAGAACCGCACAAACAATTGACAAGCTGCAGATTTTAAAATCCACATTTAAGTCGGCAGGTCAATTTCTGTGTGTAAAAAATACACAATGGGGGAGATTTATTACAATCAGTTTAAAGGTAAACAATAAAGGTAAGCAACCAATCAGAGTCCTCCTTTCATTTTTCAGCGCACCTTTGGAAAATGAAAGGTAGACTCTGATTGGTTACTATGGGCAACCAAGCTAGCTTTCCTTAGCAGCAGTTTTGACATCTCCACCATGGTGTTGAATTGATTCATCACTAGTCCAAGTAAACCTGACCTTAGGCCATAAGACTGTGCGGCTGAGGCCCCATAGCTCCCCAGTACGCAGCTGAACAGCCTCTCTGTGCTGTTCTACAGGGCTTTCGGATGCTGTATGTAGATCGCTATTCACACAGGTTGGAGTTTCTGCAGTGCACGTTCCAACATGGATTTTTCTGCATTTCTTTGGCAAAATCGGAGGCGAATCCGCTGCAAAATCCATATTAAGGCTTCATGCAGACTAACGTATTTTGGGTCCGCGTCCGAGCCGCATATTTTACAGCTCGGGTGGGGACCCGTTCACTTCAATGGGGCCGCAAAAGATGCGGACAGCATCTTTGCTCTATTCCGTGGCCCTGCAAAAAAAATATAGCATGTCCTATTCTTGTCCGTTTTGCGGACAAGAATAGGCATTTCTACAATGGGCCGCGTTCCGTTCCGCAAATTGCGAAACGGAACAGCTTCCGTGTTTTGCGGATCCGCGGATTGCGGACAGCAAAACACCTACAGTGGTGTGCATGAGGCCTAACATGCAGATTTTTCGCTGAATTTACAGCAGATTTGTCGCCTATTTCAACCTATGCATGAAAAAGGTGAAATCCACATCGATAATTGTCACGCATCCGTTTTTTTGCAGGGTGTGGATGAGATTTGCTAAAGTCTCATTCACTTTGCCGCAACTGTAATGTGCTGTGGATTTTACACCCTCCATTCTGCTGTGGAAATCTGCAGCATATCCGCCATGTGTGAACCTACCTCTTGGTCGATTTGAACCTTTTCCCCGGTTTCATTTATTGTGGTGTGAGAATGGTTTGACGACACTGGAGGACTCCGGATAAATATTCCGCTTTGTTTCATATTTTGGATGTTTTCCATCGTGGCAGATTTTACAGCAGAAATTTCTTCGGATGAAAATCAGTTCTATTCATCTGAATAGGGGCTTTCAGAAATCCACGTACTTGCCTCCATCACAACCCCTATCAGGTAAATGAAACTGATGTTTAGTCGTAGCAATTTCCGCAACATCTGCCGGAACAAATCAGAATATTCCATTAATTGCGGGACGTATAAAAAAAAATAAAAAAACATTATGCGGGGGAAGATAGAGCATTATCTTTGAGGCATCAGAGACAACATAAGAACTAAGCATTTGTAATTTTCACCGACCAGGAGAAAAAAAATCAGCAGAGCGTGAAAGATATTCTGCAACGGAACGTCTCAAGCTGTTCTCATATTTTGCAGAACATTACAATTCCATTGTTTGTAGGTTTTTGTGTGAATTACCCCATCAGCCAGATCTGCTACTCATTCCTGCATTGCAGAAGATGGAACATTACGGAGCTTTCAGTCATGTGGTGCCACAAATTTTAGGGCCCTATTTAAAAAAAAAACGTATGCCCCAGTGCTGAACTGTTGTGCACTTGTTCTATGTGGACCACATGTAAATACCATTGATGTCCACCATGCTGGTGCCTTCCTCATGATCCATCTTGCCTCTGTTCCACCTTAGTCCTCACCACAAAATGCCTTCAGATGAACCAACGCTGATCACCTAAGCACAGTGTGTCTGGCAGCGCTGGACCACCCAGGGTGGGGGGCAGCATGTCTCAGACTATATCTGCACACAGGGGTGGACTGGGAACTTAACCCCTTAGTGACCAAGCCTGTTAGGGCCTTTATGACCAAGCGTTTTTCTTCCTTTTTTCATCATCGCGTTCCAAGAGCTATCACTTTTTTATTTTTCCGTCTATATGGCTTTATGAGGGCTTATTTTTTGTGGGACAAGTTGCAGTTTTTAAGGGCGCCATTTTGTGGTACACATAACTTTTTGGTTAACTTTTATTAACTCTTTCTGGGAGGGAGATGGGAAAAAAAGCAATACTGCCACTGCTTTTTTGCTTTATAAATTTTACAGCGTTCAATTTTCGATGTAAATAACATAATATCTTTATTGTCTGGGTCAGTATGATTACAGCGATACCAAATACATTTTTTTTTACGTTTTACTACTTTTTTTTGCAATAAAACCGCCTTTTTGTTTTAAACAAAAAAAATGATTTTGCATTGCCTCTTCCCAAGACCCATAACTTTTTTATTTTTTATACTATGGGGTTGTGTGAGGGCTTGATTTTTGCGGGGCGACTTGTATTTTTCATTTGTATCATTTTGGAGTAAATGGCGCTTTTTTATCGCTTGTTAATAAATTAGCAATTTTGTCCTTTTTTTTCCCTTTTTTTTATAGGCGTTCACCGTAGGGGATAATTTATGTGATAGTTATGTAGGCTGGGTCATTACGGACGCGGGAATACCAAACATATGGGGGAGATTTTTTTTTGTTGCAATTTTTTCATTGAAAAGCATATTTTCAATGTAAAAAAAGTGTATTTTTTATTTTATGTAATTTTTTTATGTAATAAATATGTTATTTTACTTTTTTACCACTTAATAGTCCCACAAGGGGACTATAACAAACAGTATTTTGATTGCTTTTAAAATACAATGCATTATCTCTAAAATGTATATTTGAACAGCAATGCTACTCTAAAATTGACTAGCAGGCTGCGCCTCACAACACATCAGCACCCCGCAATCGCATTTGCAGGGTGCTGATGGGTGACAGAGGGAGTCCGCTCCCTCTGTTACCGCTTTACATGCAGTGGGT
Source organism: Bufotes viridis (assembly GCA_033119425.1). Classification (NCBI taxonomy): domain Eukaryota; kingdom Metazoa; phylum Chordata; class Amphibia; order Anura; family Bufonidae; genus Bufotes; species Bufotes viridis. The sequence continues at coordinate 389,509,407 of CM065592.1, read as the reverse complement.
GCGATTGCGCCCGGCATGTAACGCGTTAAACAGTCCGGATTGGCACTCCTGCCAGTCCGGGCTGTTAGAGTAGGGCCCCGGCTCCCGTGCAGTGCTTAGACTGGGCCGCCGTAAAAGGACGTCGGCCCATCCTAAGGCTCCTTAGTGACCACTGTAAAAACACGTGAGGACGGTCACTAAGGGGTTAAAGGCTATGTATACCTTTGGGGGCCCTTTTCTTTTTAAATTATTCTATTATACCAATGGCAGTTCCAGGACCACATACATTTGACAAGATGTGCACTGGACGGCGCTGTCAATAATGGAACACATACTAATGGGGATTACACAAGAAAAGAGAAAAATATACATTACAGCACAATGATAATCAACTGAAGTACTGTAGTCCCTGAATCTAAAGTCACTTAATCTAAAGTCACACACTTATTACAAACACAGACTTGAAATTAAATACCTCACACACTTGCGTTGTTTGTCGGCTTTTATAGGTGCTGCTCCTAAACAACTTCAAACCAGACTGCTGTTTTTTTCCTCTGGATATCCCTGGTGCTGAACACAGAACTTTGAAGTTTAGAATTTTCTGTGTTGATAACTTTTGACGCGCACGATATAGTGCAAATCTGACTGCGGCAATCGATTTCTGAGAAAATTCTAATCTTCTTTGATATGCTACACGATCCATTCCCATTGGAAAAAATTTGCTCTTGATCCAATATGGTGTCTTTCAAGATGGCGGCCATGTTCCGGACATAGCTTCTGAAATAAAAAGGGTGTTCTGAGAATTTTGACTCACCCTGTGCTTTCAGTTTGATTGTCAATATATTTTACAGCTTTCTTCAGGGCTGTAGCATACAAGGACTTTGTATGCTGCATCTTGCTTTTCAAAAGTTGCCAAACGCGAAAGGCAATAACTAGAAGTCAAAGGGTCCCATAGCAAAGTCAAGAAAGGGGCCACTTCTGTAATAAACCCACTGTAGAGTAAACGGAACAGTAGTTTTTGATGAGCGGCACAAATGAAGACCCACATAGTAGAGATAGACAGCAGAAAACCATCGCCATGTTTTTTCCCAGAAAATGAGCGGACTCCTTAACCTTTTGGCCCCACAGGACCTATTACAGCTGGTACTGTCACAGTTATGGACATGCTAACCAGATTTTTTACTTGTGTTCCTACCGATTCATCTACAGTTTACATTTATTACTGATGTAGGTCAGACTCTTGGGAACCCAACAGTCATTGAGGTCTCCAGTTCTCTATCCCCATTTGAGAGTTGGTCATGTATGTTTGGCCACTGTACAATGAAGGCTGGCTCTTCTCTTTTAATATTTTATATAGACTTCAGTGGAAAGTAGCTTAGAACAGAAGCTTCAGGAAAGGCGGCCCCTTTTCCGGATCCATATGGGCTCCAGCCATTAGACCGCCAACAAACAGTTCACAACATAACAAGCTGATCAGCTATAAATGCTAGTTAAGAGAACACCACTTTATAGGACACTTTCATTTGGAGTTCCATATTTTCCATCAATGTTCCGTATTGTAAAAGCAGCTCCTTGGTTAAAGGGATTTTCATATTGATGGCCTATCCTCTAAATAGTTGTTGGGGTTCTGAGTCCTGGTGACCTCCAATAAGCACCTTGGCCTTCTCACTGCACTGAATAGCAGCTGTGCTTGGTATCGCAGTTAGGTCTCGTTCACATCTGAGAAGGCCATGTGACCAGTGATGGAGCACACTGGCACAGCCTCTTCGTACAGCTCACCGGCGGAGTGCCAGGAGTAGGACCCCCACCAATCTCCCATTGATGACCTATCCGAAGGATGGGCTAACAGTATAAAAATCCCGGAGAATCTCTTTACATTATTAAACAAAGGCTGTACATTGGTGGAATCACGTCACTCCTCTATCTCTGCCAGCAGTTCATTGATCTTTGTGTTTTAGCTTGTGCATCATAGTCGTTTCTGTTTTAAGCGCTCCAACTTGGATATTAGGGTACTTTCACACTAGCGTCAAAGTTTTCCGTCATTGAGTTCCGTCCTCGGGACTCAATAACGAAAAAAAAATGATCAGTTTTAGCCTAATGCATTCTGAATGGGAAGCAATCCGTTCAGTTTGCATCATTTTGTCTTCAGTTCAGTCCTTTCACGTTTTTTGGACGCAGATAAAAGCGCAGCATGTTGTATTTGTATCTCCGTCCAAAAATGCGGAAACACTTGACGGAATGACGGATCCGCCATCAATTTCCATCTAAATGCATTAAGGGCGGATCCGACATTGAAAATTGACGCATTAACGCATCCGTTCTTCCACACTGCGTATGTGCAGACCTTTAAAAATGGTAAAATAATAAATAACGGACCCGTTTTTACGGATGACAACGGAAAGACGGATCCGTTTTTTCAATACAATTGTCAAACGGATCCATTTGCAAATGAAATCCATTTTCAAACGTTTTAACGGATCCGTCGGGCAGTTCCGTCGACGGAACTGCCTGACGGAATCCTTCAACGCAAATGTGAAAGTACCCTTAGAATATTATTTTTGGATATATAACTCTTCAAAACCTCTTTGCCTAAATTTCTGCAATAATGCATAGTCATCAAATGCATGACCAAGGATACATTTTTTGACATTTTACCACAGCGCCTGATATTGACCAAAAAAAAAGCCCAAATACAGCAGATCAACTGTTGCCATATATCTGCTATTGGTCAGCTTCTATCACGCTCATTCATGTCATGTAGAGGCACCGTGGGGCGTCACAGGGGTTCAGAGGTTACCATTGTTGTCTTGCCGTGCTGGGGTCCTGAGTTCAAATCCAACCAAGAACAACATCCTCATGGATGTTCTGCCTGTCGGATTCCTCCAACACTCCAAAAAACATACCTAGAGGTCAATTGGCTTCCTATGAAAATTGACACTAGAGGATATTGAGAGTGCCTCGATGGCTCCTCTTCTCCATAACTCTCCAAAGGAAAGCAGGAATTTCCAAGTTGCCCTTTGAGTCCCTTGGGTTGAAATAGCCTGTTACAAATGGTTGTCAGAAGATGCTGTCCACCATCTCTAGTCTATGGTCCGCTAGACATTGTTACTGAGAACTATCCCTGACTGATCTTTGACTGGATGCATCTTGGTGGAGTTTTACATCTGTGCTGTGCTTTGTCCCGTAGAAACAATTGGATAATGGAAAGAAGGAAAAAAAATTTTCTTCGGGCTACCCAATAATGATATTAGCACGCTCGATTATCCATTCGTACTACAAATCATTGACCCGGCTCTTAGACAAGACCCACAATTGCATCTCAGCACCGTACAGTGATGGATTTCATGTCAAAGCACAGTCCGCCTGGCTGATCAGATCTTGAATGGTTTCTGCAGTCTCCACCTACCCTACTGTTCACTTCCCCGGGGAACCTAATTAAATACTGCAGAGGAAAAAATAGACTTCCATTGTAGAATCTATTCCATATATAGGTATATATAAACCCTATGCACAAAGGGTTAAGTGGAAACTGGCCGCACACAATGCCAATCACCTCTCAGCTGTGAAATACAATGCGCCTCATTCATTTTGCTCAGCTGCAGCCATTTGCCTGAAAATAGTTATGATCGCTCTATTTGCCCCGTTTTGCAGCCAAAATCGGATGTTTTCTGGTATGTTGCCCTGCTTGCTTAGCAATCAAAACCCGGATCAGGAGCCTTTTTTATTTTTATTTGCAAAATAAAATTTGCTGCTATTTCTGCTCTTCGAGAGCTCTATAAAAGGGATGATTGTGTGTAACGGTATTGAGCAAAGCAGTAATGTGAGCACACTGCTGCAGTTTCCCATCCGTGGGCTATGTGTTTTTTCGGAGCTGCTTTGTTTCATGTCGTCGTAATTTTGTCATTCCCCTCCTACTGAGTGCAGCATTGCCGACATGTATTGTGGAGGGAGTTCAGTGACAAATTGATTCTGCGGCATTTTTTTTTATTTTTTTTTTTGCAGCCTTAGCATAAAACCCGTCCTATGATGTTCCACTGCAGAATTCAATTTCACAGTTCAGTTAGGTCCTTGATTATGCTGCCAAATTCAGATTAATGTCCGCTTAACGAACATGAATCAGGGGACTTCTGGCTGACAGCCAGTAGTAATACTATGAGTTGATGGCAGTGTTCAGTTTAATGCCCCGGACGCCCCTGTGCGCTGCTACTGATATTGATTGATTAAATGAATTCAATAGTATAATTATTTGTAAGCATTACATTAGTAGTGGGTGTCAGATTCACCTTCCATAAGTCGCAGTCACATGGTATCCATTGTCAGGAGATGGGTAGCGGTTAAGGAATATTACAGTATACAGTCTTATTAGATGTTATATGACACAAGAGTGGAGGAACCAATGTCAGTAGCATTGCACATAGGGAAGGGAGTATGAATGGTGATTAAAGGGGTTATCCTGGAAAAGATAATGATGACCTATCCTCAGGACATGTCATTATCACATCAGCGGGGGTCCGAGTCTCGGCACCCCCAGTGATCAACTGTTTCAGGAAGCTACAGCGATCACCAGGGCTCCGGTGTTGTGCTGTGACCTCCTGGACGCTTACCAAGCACAGTTCTGTACACGTATAGTGGCAGTGCTTGGTATTGCACAGGATCTGAACTGCAACTAGGCCATGTGACCGGTGTACGGTGACATCACTGGCCTAGGAAGAGGCTGTGGCACTCACGGACCACCCGGCCTCTTACCAAGCACAGTGCTGTACACGTATAGTGGCAGTGCTTGGTATTGCACAGGATCTGAGCTGCAACTAGGCCATGTGACCGGTGTACGGTGACATCACTGGCCTAGGAAGAGGCTGTGGCACTCACGGACCACCCGGCCTCTTACCAAGCACAGTGCTGTACACGTATAGTGGCAGTGCTTGGTATTGTACAGGATCTGAGCTGCAACTAGGCCATGTGACCGATGTACGGTGACATCACTGGCCTAGGAAGAGGCTGTGGCACTCACGGACCGCCCGGCCTCTTCTAACGGCTGGATGACCGGGGTCCCGGGTCTCAGACCCACACCGATCTGATATTGATGACCTACCTTGAGGACAGGCCATCAATATCTTTTCCTGGATAAGCCCTTTAACCACTTTAGGACTGAGTTTATTTAGACATTTAGAACTGCAGGAATTTTTTTCATTTTTGCATCGTCATATTAAGAGATCCATAACTTTTGAAAACTTTCATCTATGTAGCTGAAGGAGGACACTTCTTATTTTGCAGGATGATTTGTACTATTGAATGCCACCATTTTTGGGGTACATACAATATTGATTCGCATTTTTGGGGGTGTAATGATAGAAACATCAGTTGTTGTTTTTTTTCTACATTTTATATTTATGCCACTCACCATATGGCATGTTACTTTCATTTCACAGGTCGGTACAATTACATAGATACCAAATATGTACGGTATGTTTCTTGTTTTTTACTACTTTTTTTGCACAATAATAGCACATTTACAATAGGTGATATCACAGCTTATCTCTTCCCTCCTGACCTCTGCACAGGTCACAGAGCATGCCCAGAAAACTCTTGCATAGAAGTCAATGGGGTCCCCTCCTGTCCATTGTATCTGTGGCCCATGGGGCTGCCACAAAGCAATTTTCTTAATGCTTTGTAAACGCTGTTAAGAACAGCTCAGGCAAGATGGCTGCCCCCATAATAATGTTCAGGAAATAAAAAATTTTAAAAATCTACAATCAGAAAATAAAAACTGATTTAAAAAACAGGAGATGTGCTACCATCTGATTTTAACTGGCAGATAACATTTTCGGTGACACATTTCCTTTAAGCAGTTGTCCTGTTGGCAAGATACCGCCTGACTCCACATGCACTGATTGCATTAGCCCCAGAAATAGCCTCTGAGACACATTTGCAGTAGAGACGCTAGAAATATAATTCTCTGCAGAGCATTTGGATCCTTTTCTTCCTGCAATTTATCAATGCCAGTGTACAATGCTGTTAATTTAGATGGGCTCCAGATTATGCTTCCCATAGGAAAGAAAGGAAGAAAGAAAACACTTGCATTGAACGTTCCTCTATTGTAAACCTCTGTTCAGTTTTAGCGAGTTCCTCTATACCCATTGATTAAGAAGGGGCAATGATAAATAGACTTCTATCCGATGGCGCTAAATTTAACATAATACAAAAAAAAAAGATTCAGTAGTCACGCAGAGTTTATGTAAAAGTTGTAGAATTATAAATACGTTTTACACTAAGTGCGGTGGTCAACCCGATCCTGGTCTGTTTCTGGGGGTCATGCACACGGCCATAAGTGCACCCTCTGTATACCTCGGGTTTTTAATGGAGGCAAATTGATTTTCTGTTGGACATCGTAAAACTCGGAGTTTGCGCAGAGGTATTCTCTCCTAGAAGCATTTAAATTACATAAAACTGATTTTAGAGGATTTTAGCTCGTTTAATAGTTATTGCAAATTAAAGAAGCGATTGTTATTCTTTGCCCTGTTAGAAAGGTACATGATGTAATCTGTAGTGAATGTAATCTTCGTATCAGTGAGTGTATTTGTGAGTTATCCCCTCCCGTCTGATCCTCAGCTTTGTCATGTGACCAACACCCTGGTCTCCGGCTGACCCAGGCTATGAAGTCAGTTACTTCTCTATTCATTTCTATGAGACTGACATTGAGGCTCCCATAGGAATACACAGAGAAACTGTCTTCCTGTCTACACACAAGATGCTGTGTTATTTGGAAAGTCAGAGTGTTGGATCAGAAGGTAAGGGATAACCACAAATTCAGACACTGGTAAGAGAATTACCTTCACTACACTTCATGTACCTGTCTAACAGGTCAGAGAATAAAATGTTTTGTGGGAGTGCTTCTTTAAAGGGGTTTTCTGGGTATTTAATACTGATGACCTAGCCTCAGGATAGGTAATCAGTATCTGATCAGTGGGGAACAACTCTCAGCACCTCCTCCTATCAGCTGTTTGAAGAGGCCGCACCTCCGCTCAGTTTTCCAAGCACAGCGCCACCCATGACATAGCAGCTGTGCTTGGTATTGCAGCCCCGGCCCATTCCCTTGAATGGGCCTGAGCTGCCCATAGGCCATGTGACCGATTAACGTGACATGATTGACCATAAAGAGGCTGTGGTGTTGGTGGGCCACTGTAGTCTCTTCAAACAGCTGATCGATGAGTCAGACCTCCACCGATAAGATAATGATCACCTATTCTGAAGATTGGTCATCGATATTAAACACCCAGAAAGCCCCTTTAAGTCATACAATGCATCCTAAGTTCACTTAAAGGCGTTGGCCACTGTATATTAGGGGTCGACCGATTATCGGTTTGGCCGATATTATCGGCCGATATTCATGATTTGCACAGTTATCGGTATCGGCCCCTAACCAGGCAGTTATACCGATAACTGCTATCACAGAACATGAGCTCACCGGTCTCAGCGCAGCCATGTTCCCTCAGCAGCACAGGGGAGAAGGAGGCAGTCCCTCCCTCCCCCTGTGCCGCGCTGCCAATGGAGAGAAGAGGAGGAGGAGGGGCTGAGGGCGCACTGGCCACCAATGAGAGAAGAGGAGGAGGAGGGGCTGAGGGCGCACTGGCCACCAATGAGAGAAGAGGAGGCGGGGCTGAGGGCTCACTGGCCACCAATGAGAGAAGAGGAGGAGGAGGGGCTCAGGGCGCACTGGCCACCAATGAGAGAAGAGGAGGAGGAGGGGCTGAGGGCGCACTGGCCACCAATGATAATAACGTTTAAGATATTACAAATGCAGGCATTAGAAGCACATTGCCCAGATCCTGCCTCTGATAGAGCGGTGCGATCCGCGGCAATTAACCCCTCAGGTTCGGCTATCGGCCTGAAAGTTCACGAATATCGGTAGCGGCTCTAAAAAATCAATATCGGTCGACCCCTACTGTATATTACTAGCTGCACGTGTCTTGGGAATAGCAAATACATGCAGCCAGATGGCCTGACCTGCATGGCGTGAGGAAGCTGTGGCTCAGTGCTCCTCCGGTATCCTGCTAAATATCTGCCTTTACCTGGTTACTTGAGGGTCCTCTATCTACCCACAGACCTTTTGGGGGCTGCCTCACTTTCTGGGACATGATTGAACCGACGAGGGAGCGGAGGTGACGGCTGTAAGCACTACTTACCTAGAGCACCGCAGCAGGAGCGCAGGAGGACGGGCGCTCCAGGTTTCTTTTCTGCAGGCACCGACAGGAGGACCGGCGCTTCAGGTTCCTACTCTGCAGAGACCGACAGGGGACAAGAGAACTTTGCTGAGAGGGGACAGCTGCCTGTGGCTGGTGCGGCCGGGACCCGTCTGGAATACAGGCGCAGCGGGACGCACGTGGCGGGCGCCATCTTGGCAGCACTGTGTGAGTGTAGACACCTATCTCCTTTGCTCCGCATTCGGCCGCATCACGGAGCTCCAGTGGAGGTCAGTGTATCCTTAATACCGGGACTGTAAATAAAGATCTGGGGATAACTCCCTTTCTGAAGTGCTGGCCTCACATATACAGACCCTGATGGTCTGCTAGAACTTGGACAGTGTGCTTGTCTATTCTAGAGGGGAAACCTTATCTGCCCCCTGAGGTGGTGACACAGCAGAACCCCCAGTCTTACTTATCAAGTGCCTGTACTGCCCAGGGGCTGTCCTGTGTCCCGGGGTCCGTTTCTATGTGCCGCAGGAACCCCTCTGTGACCACTGTGGCTGTTAAGAATTATACAGACGCCATGAGTCAGACGGAATATGCCAGTGAGGGCTCCCAAACCTCGCTAACCTCGGCTGAGGTGTCTCAAATAATGAAAGCTATTGCAAACTGCCAAGCGGCACTCACGTCTAAAATAGATCATCTTCAATCTGATCTGAGCTGTCTGCGGCACGATTTTGATAAAATTCGTGAACGAACGTCTGCGGTGGAGCAAAGAGTGAGTGACGTTGAAGATTCGTCCAGGAGGATGGGTATTGATACCAGACGTCTAATACAACAGGTTCAAATTCTACAAGCCCGGGCAGAGGATGCTGAAAATCGTAGTAGACGAAATAATGTCCGCATCCTGGGCCTACCGGAACGTGCAGAGGGACTTGCCCCCGAATCATTTGCTGAACAACTCATTAGAGATGTTCTGAGTCCCATCACGCTTTCAGGCTCATTTGTCATAGAGAGGGCGCATCGCATCCCGACTAGACCCTTGCCACCGGGTTCACCGGCAAGGCCTTTCATCATGAAACTCCTTAACTACAGAGACAGGGATACCATTCTCATGGCCGCCAGGCAGAGGGGTAACGTTTCCTATGAGAACTCTCGGTTGTCATTTTACCCTGATTTTACGGCAGAAATACAGAAAAAGAGAAAGCAGTTTACTGAAGTTCGTGCACGCTTGAGAGACAAAAATGTGAAATACGCTATGTTATATCCCTCTCGACTACGTGTGCAGGATGGTGAAACTGTCCGCTTCTTTAATACGCCTGAGGAAGCCTCTGACTGGATCGACAGGAATCTGGATGCCCGGCCACACCGTTGATGAACTGAGCCGGAATGCTGAGTATATGAAAAGTTCCCTTGCTCCTGCATTGCTGGTCTATCTCAACACAGGAGTAATTTTGGATAAGCCGTTGCTTACGTAATGTTATCTATGTTATTGATATATGTCACCACTTGAAGTTCTGTTAAAATGCTGTAATTGTGGTGGGGACCTACAGGAGAGTGCCAGGTAATGATATCCTGCACAGGCGGGCACAGTTACCTGATATAGAACCCTTTAGTTGTTTGTTTCAATTTGAATTCCTACTGGATTCTGTGGGAAACTGAAGAGTTAGGACGGGCGAATACACCCAAAGTTTGGGAAGTTTAGGGATTAGGCTCAACCAGGTTGGGGAGGATTGGGCAGGGAGGAATGGATTGTTATGGGTTCCTTGGGTTGTTGGGGGGGGTCTTTCTTTCGATGTCTTTGTTGAGGCGTGCATGTGTGTATGAATGGTCCCTCACCGGTCGGGATTGCTGGCTATTTCCTGGGTGGTGGGAAAAATGGCGATGATCAAACTACTGTCTTGGAACACCAGGGGTCTTAATAACAAGATCAAGAGATCTCTGGTGTTTAATTTTTTCAGAAAGTTTAACCCGGACGTTGTGTTGCTGCAGGAAACCCACCTTCAGGGCGGGAGAGTGCTTGCGCTGCGACGTCCCTGGGTTGGCCCTACATTTCATGCAGTATACTCTAGTCATGCGAGGGGTGTCTCGATTTTAATTGCCAAGAATCTTCCTTTTCAGCTAGTTGATGTACAACTCGACCCGCAGGGTAGGTACGTTTTAGTGCATGCCACTATACGCGGGATGCCATATTTAATTGTGGGAATATACATTCCGCCGCCGTTCCGCAGCGCAGAGAACTCCTAGACCTGCTCATAGCCAAAATAGCGATGTTTCCGGTGATGCCTTGCGTTGTCATGGGGGACTTTAACGCCACGTTAGACCCGATGCGGGACAGATTGCACCCCCATGCGGTGCACAATGATGCTCTTTCTTCTTGGGCTGCAACTTATAACCTGGTCGAGGCGTGGCGTTGTTTGCATCCCATGGATACGCAATTCTCCTGTTACTCTGCTTCTGCCAGATCATTATCGCGGATAGACTTGGCTTTTGTCAGTAAGGATCTCGTGCCTTATGTCCAGTCTAGTGAGTATCTGCCGAGGGGTGTGTCGGACCATGCTCCCCTTCTTCTGATCGTTTCCCAACCATTGACCCCAGCGGACAAGCAATAGCGACTTAATCCCATGTGGCTAGATATTATTCCAGTAGTGGGGGACTGTATAGATACTATGGGCAAATACTGGTCTGAGAACGAGGGCTCCACGGACCCGCTAACGGAGTGGGATGCCTCTAAAGCTGTATTGAGGGGTACGCTGATCTCAGCCATTGCTACGTACAGGAAGGAGCTAAATATAAATAGGAATAGGCTAGAAGAGGCGGTCTTAGCTAGTGAGAAAACATATGTCTCAGATCCGTGTAGAGACAATGAAACTGCGTGGTTGGATGCGCAACGGAGGCTGCATTTACATTTGACTGACTACACTCAGAAAAAAATCCTACACCAAAGACAAACTATTTTTTCAGATGGAGACAAGTGTGGTAGAGCCCTGGCGTTTTTGGCCCGATCTAACTCCCAGCAGACGACAGTCCCAGGGGTACGGAACGAGCAGGGAGATTTATTGAGGGACCCCAAAGATATATGTCGTCAGTTTGCCTCTTACTATACGGCGTTATATACCCCCAAAGTTACGAAATCTCAGGAGGAGATGGTTGACTTTTTGGAAGACATTAATATTCCTTCTCTTGCTAGGGATGATAGGGAGTTATTAGCTGCTGACATATCAGACCTGGAGATCGAGTTAGCCATTGCTTCGCTGCCGACAAAAAAAACCCCGGGGCCAGATGGCTTCCCGGCTGAATGGTACAAGCGCTTCTCGAAAGATCTAGTTCCTAGATTGGGGAAGATTCTAAGAGTAGCACTGGTAAGCAAATCATTACCCCCTTCCTTCTCAGAAGCGACTATAGTTGTAATTCATAAGCAGGGGAAGCCTACTGATCAGTGCAGCTCTTATAGACCTATTTCACTACTAAACCTAGATGTTAAGATATTTGCAAAGGTCTTAGCATTGAGATTGAGGGAGGTTATCCTTTCCTTGGTAGGGGTAGACCAGTCCGGTTTCATGCCCGGGAAAACTACTGACATCAACCTTCGGAGATTGTTTACAAATCTTCAGGTCAACCATGACAACCGAGGCATGCGGGTTCTGGCCTCCTGGACAATGAAAAAGCCTTTGACTCTGTAGAGTGGAACTTCATGTGGGCTGTTTTAACTAAGATGGGTTTCCCAGAGAAATTCCTGCTTTGGTTACGTCTACTGTATGCCTCCCCATTAGCTAGAGTCAGAGTCAATGGGTATACGTCAGATCCCTTCTTTCTGGGGCGTGGTACTAGACAAGGTTGTCCCCTCTCCCCCTACTGTTTGCTCTCATTATGGAGCCACTGTCGATACTCATTTCCTCGGACTCGAGTATAGAGGGCTGGGACATTGCCGGCATAACGGAAAAAATCTCGCTGTATGCCGACGATATGTTGGTATATTTGGCTGACCCGGGGAAGTCATTAGACACCCTTTTACAAGTCGTGGACCGATTCGGTAGTTTTTCTGGCCTGCGGGTGAATTGGGCTAAGTCGAGCCTCTGCCCCATTGATGCATTTGATCTGGCCCACATGTCACCGAATGTTAGACTCCAGGTTGTAGAGACCTTCACATATTTGGGGATTGTTATCCATAGGGAGGTTGGGAAGTTTTATGAACTTAATGTGATCCCTTTAGTCCACTATCTTAGTAAGAGGCTGGAGACGTGGATGAAGCTCCCTCTGACCCTGCTGGGACGAGTTAATATTATTAAAATGATTCTCTTACCAAAATTGCTATACATCTACAGAGCTGCGCCAGTTCTTATTCCTAGAAAACATTTCGCTGCGGTAGACAAAGCGATCACACCCTTTTTATGGAATAATACTACTCCTCGGATAGCCAGGCGAATTCTTCAGGCTCCGTATTCACAGGGGGGTCTTGCTCTGCCTAACATGCAGGTATACTATGTGGCTGCTCAGCTAAATTATGTGATGTGGTGGGTACGGGCGGATAAGGGTAACCCAGCTGTAGTGTTGGAAGCGGCCTTGGTGGGATCCTTCGAGCGCTGACGAATTTGGCTTATAGGGGGGACCAGGTTCCGCGGGGTGCTACACGCAATCCATGAAGGCCGTAATAAAGATTTGGGTTAAGTGGAGCCAGATGAAGGACTCTCAAAGAAGCGATGTGACTTGGTCTCCATGTCTGCCTCTTTGGAGAAACAAAACTTGCCCGGAGCTACTAGCCTTAATAGATTTCGAGTTTTGGCCACAAAGGGGGTAAAATACCTCACTCAGCTATATGATAAGGGTCTCTTTAGGTCCTTTAATAGTCTACAACAGGAATTTAATCTACCTCAACATAGTCTTTATAAATACCTCCAGCTGAGACATGCCTGCCGCACGCAATTTGGTAGGGAACCTCTGAAGCTAGAATGCGGCCCAGTGGAGACCGTGGTTAGAAGGGAGCCAATGGTCAAACCAGTGTCTACCCTATACGCAGCCATGATGTCTTTGCAGGATTCCCCTCTAGAAATTTCGGTTGCGAAATGGAAGACAGATGTTGAGAACATTGAGGGTGCACACGTAAAAGAAATTAGTTATAACTGGAGATCTACAGTAGTAAGTGCAAGAGATCAAGTCATACAGGCCAAATGGCTCCATAGAGTATACTATACTCCAGAGAGGCTGTTTAAAATCGGCAAACTACCGGACTCGACTTGCACGAGATGTGGGTTTGAGTTTGGTTCCTTGATCCATATGGTATGGTCATGCCCAATCATTTCTGGCTTTTGGAAAGAGGTGCATGCCTATATTAACGATAAATTAGGGTTCCCTAATGTTTGTTCTGCACTGACAAGTTTGTTGGGGATTGCGAATGAGGTGATTCCCACTAAATTTGGTAGGAAGCTGTACCGAATTCTACTATTCTACGCCCGGAAAACAATCCTGCTCAATTGGAAACCCCCAAAAATGCCCTCGGTGCAGCAATGGCTACAATTGGTTAATACTAATCTTGAGCTGTATAAATTTGTATATGAGAAACGGGGGACACCAGACCGATTTAGGAAAATTTGGGATCCTTGGATTGAAGCCCAAACACTGATACCCTAATGTGGTGGGTTCCATAGGTTCTAACCGGCGAGGGAATGAATGTCTGTGTGAGTGAATGTTCTCCGGGATATTTCAAAGCAATATTTTTTGGACTGGGGGCACTCTCTATGGCATCCAGATTTCCTACCTGATGATTTCAGTTGGAACATGTGTAAGGATGCTATGCTACACCCCGTGTCGGGTTCTATACTGTGCGTGTATTGTTGTACCGGTTTGCAACTGTTTGTAATGTATGTTACCTTGCTTTGATAAATTAATAAAAAGATTCTATTAAAAAAAAATACATGCAGCCAGTAATAAACTGTTGACCAATTGTTTAATATGCCCAATTTATGTTTACCTGCAGGTCCCCTTACTTGCTTTCTAACGCTGCAGTCCCAAAATGGCTGCTGATGGAGGATTATGTGACCAGTCCCATCCATCAGCAACCTCCTAATGTAAGTGAGTGGGGGACACTGATGGATGGGACTGTCCCCTGCATATATGCAGCTAGTTATATATAGTAGGCATCCCTTTAAAGGGTTTTTTTGGGAGTACAATATTCATGATCTGTCCTCAAGATAGTTCATCTGATTTGTGGGGTGGTACTTACTGCAACCCCCACTGATCAGTGGTTTGACGAGGCTGCCACGCTCATCCTCAGAGCATACCAGACACAGCGCTGTACATTGTATAGTGGCTGTGCTTGGTTTTGCAGCCCAGGACCTTTCACTTGAGCTGCACATAGGCCATGTGAATGATGAACATGACCTCACTGGCCTCGTAGGAGACTTCACCGGAACAGCATGGCACCTTCAAACAGCTGATCAGTGTGGGGAGTTGGACCCCCACCAATCATATTGATGACTTATTCTGAGGATAGTTCGTTAATAGTTTAGTCCTGGAAAAATCCTTTTAAGGATAGTGTGTTGCATGATCAGCTACCATCTGGAAAAGCAACATGCCATTTTTCCACGTTTGTAAAGAGGTGGATCGGCCCCTTTACAGCCTCTTAGGACTGTTCTGTTAATTTGTTGTGCACCCCGTGTGTCCCCCTTCCTTATTTATGGTGCCTCTGTGGATCGGGTAGTCCCTATTCGTGTTGTGTGTTCATTGGTGATAGTGGTGGCCAGCACAACCTAACTTAGCTGATGGGGCTGTGAATCTTGTTACGTCCTGCTCACTGCTCCTCCCCAGTTGGGAAAAGCTAGCAAATTGTGAGAGAGGAGGCGGAGCTGCCGCTGTGTTACTATGCTGTGCGGAGGGGAAACCGCTAGATGTCAGTTGACAGTTGAGCAATTTTTGAGCGGGAAACAGCCGATTTTTAGTCAGTGTGTGTACTTGAGGAGCAGAGCTGAGGGGAACAGCTGTAGAGCTATTCATCATATATTAAAATTAGCGGCTGAAGTAAAGTAATTACGGTAGCTAATTAGAAAAGAAGAGTGACTGCGAGTGAAGGAAAAGTCTGAGAAGGGAATAAAACGTACCCAGCAGTTCACTATTTGTCCAGTATGGCTGATGCAAGTGTATAGAAATTACCTGTCCTGCCCTTTATAATAAATCGGATAAAAGTTCCTAATACCACAAAAGTAAGAAGTTTCATTAAAGGGGTTCTGCACTATGTTTAAACTGATGATCTATCCTCTGGATCATCAGCATCTGATCGGCAGGGGTCCGACACCCGGGACCCCCGCCGATCAGCTGTTTGAGAAGGCAGGGGCGCTCCAAGAGTGCCGCGGCCTTCTCACTGTTTACCGTCAAACAGCTGATCGGTGGGGGTTCCGGGTGTTGGACCCCCGCCGATCAGATGTTGATGATCTGTCCAGAGGATAGAACATCAGTTTAAACAAAGTGCAGAACCCCTTTAAAGGAGTTGTATGAGGATTTTATTGATGGCATATCCTCTGGAAACTCCATGTAGAAAAAGATGGAGACAGCACATCCAACGACTAGAATTTATTCCAATCATTAGACGTGCTGTCTCTTTTTCTACGTGGACTACCCAAATATACATGGGGAAACTTACCACTTCTCCAGGAGACAGGCACCTATCGCTTATATTCTAGGAGTGATGTTCACCTTTGTTTCTTTCTATCCTCAAGATAGGTCACCAATATGTGATCAGTGAGGGTCCGACTCCGAGCACCCCCGCCGGTGAATGGCCCTGAGCTGTAATACCAGCTCAGTATACACCATCAGTATCAAAATGTCAGACAACCCCTTTAAAGTTCACCATATTGCAATGGACTTAAAGAAGTTATCCAACTTACAAGTGTTCCCCCCCCCCCCATCCACCCAGTGAGACCTGTTGAGGGAAGCATACCTACCTGTTCCCCAACGCTTGGTTCCGGTTCCATGGGTCCACTGTTGTCTTCATTGTGCATTGGTCCCCGCATAAAAACTTACGGCATGGATGGGGTCACTTGCGCCTATGCAGCTAATGATTGGCCTCAGCAGACGTCTGGGGACATGTCACCCGTGAGGCCAGTCATTAGTTGAAACAACGCACATGACTTTGTCAGCTTGCGAGTATACAGGTGGGAACTGGAAGACCAGGGAAGGGAGCTGGACCTGCAGGGAGCAGGGGAGTATATTTTTCTCTACAGGTACAGTAGGTTGAAATCTAAATAAAAAAGCTGGACAACCCCTTGAAGCACACACTGGTCGCTTCTTTTTCCAGCAGTGATTTTTAATGCTACACCCAGGGATTTTCCGTAACTTTGCTTTTTTTCTCTTTTGCTCTCCTTTAAAGATAACCTGTCACCACAGAATACAGGGCAGTCTGCAGGCAGCAGGTTAGGGCACTTTCACACTTGCGGCAGGACGGATCCGGCCGGCTATTCAGCCTGCCGGATCCGTCCTGCCGCAAGTGGCCGTGCACTGCCGTGCTGCCGCTCCGTCCCTATTGACTATAATGGTGTGGGGGGGGGGAGCTACGGCGCAGCACGGCAGCGCACGGCAAAGATCGCCGGACTGAAAAGTCGGACATGCAAGTGTGAAAGTACTGCCGCAAGTGTGAAAGTACCCTTATAGAGCAGGAGGAGCTGAACAGAGGGATCTATAGATTTGTGGAGAAAGATTCAGTAAAACTTGGAATTTATACATTTATATCTCTGCTATATCTGAATTCAGTTGTATACCGGAGAGGTGCTATCAGTGATTGATAGCATTCTCTGTGTAAGTTTGTGTATAGAAATAGTTGTCAATCACTAATAGTTGTACACGAGGAGCTGTTATCAGTGATTGATAGAATTACCTGTGTGTGTATACAGAGATAGCTGTCCATCACTGATAGTTCTACACTGGTGAGGTGTTATCAGTAATTAATAGCATTCTCTGTGTAAGTGTGTGTACATAGATAGCTGTCAGTCACTGATAGTTGTACACAGGGGAGGTGTTATCAGTGATAGCATTCTTTGTGTAAGTGTGTATACAGACATATCTGTCAGTCACTGATAATTGTACACAGGGGAGCTGTTATCAGTGATTGATAGCATTCTCTGTGTAAGTGTGTATACAGAGATAGCTGTCCATCACTGATAGTTCTACACTGGTGAGCTGTTATCAGTGATTGATAGCATTCTCTGTGCAAGTGTATGTACAGAGATAGCTGTCCGTCACTGATAGCTGTACATGAGGGAGGTGTTATCAATGATTGATAGAATTATCTGTGTGTGTATACAGATAGCTGTCCGTCACTGATAGCTGTACACAGGGGAGGTGTTATCAGTGATTAATAGCATTCTTTGTGTAGGTGTGTATACATAGATAGCAGTCAGTCACTTATAGCTGTACACGGGGGAGATGTTATCAGTGATTGATAAAATTACCTGTGTGTGTATACAGAGATAGCTGTCCGTCACTGATAGTTCTACACGGCTGAGGTTTTATCAGTGATAAATAGCATTCTTTGTGTAGGTGTGTATACAGATAGCAGTCAGTCACTAATAGTTGTACATGAGGAGGTGTTATCAGTGATTGATAGCGTTCTCTGTGTAAGTTTGTGTACAGAGTTAGCTGTCAGTTGCTGGGAGTTATATAAAATGACCACCAACAACTTGTCCTGGAATGTGAGCAGGACTGGTTGCCATCACTTGCAGAGCTGTATAGGGAGTTGAGAGGACAGGGCCTCACTACACATTATGCTCTGGCTCTTGGATATACTAGATAATGCTGAGTTTCCTGTCAGGCTGCTCTTCCATGGTGACATATTATAGGCAGGATCACATCATTACCATCTACTGCAGAGCAGGGTAGCGTGTAGTAAGGTCCCACCCCTTCACCACCCTCGGCTGCTCTGTTAGTTGTGGCAACCAGTCCTGCTCACATTCTAGGACAGGTTGCTGGCAGCTAGGGCTGCAGTAAACGATTATTTTAGAAATCGAGTATTATATCGATTATTTTTTACGATTAATCGAGTAATCTAATAAGATTGTTACCATGGCAACCAGGGCTTCAGTAGCGTCTTGGCTGCCATGGTAACCGATCAGAGCCCAGTTATAACACTGCTGGGGCTCCAATCAGATCTTCCACCAATGAGGGGGAAGGGGACTCTGCTCTGTGGCCACTGCCACCAATGAGGGGGGAGGGGACTCTGCTCTGTGGCCACTGCCACCAACGATTTTAATACTGGGGGGTGGGGGGAAAATGAAAATTAACCTTTAATACAGATGGCAGGCAGCAGATCAGGGGCAGTTAACACCTCAGGTGCGGCACCTGAGAGGTTAACTGCCGCTGATCACAGCTCCCTGCCTCCTGTATTAAAGATTACAAAGGACCTTTCATGGTCCGGACTTACTAACTAGCAGCTACATAGAGCGGCGCCCGGGATGTCCCTGCACTTACAATTATCCCTGGGTGCCGGTCTCCCCACTGTGGGCCAGTTACAGTCTCCTGCTCCATGTACTAATTACTAATATCGGAGCAATAGGGAGGAGACATCAGCTCTGTGGGCGTTCCTTCTCCCTGCCCTGTGACGTTCTGTGCTGCGATTGGACAGCGCAGGGAGAAGAAACACCCACAGAGAAGGTCTTCTCCCCATTGGTCCGATATTAGTAATTGGCACATGAAGCACTAAACTGTAACTGGCCCACAGTGGGGAGAGCGGCGCCCAGGGATAATTGTAAGTGCGGGGACATCCCGGGCACCGCTAGCTGCTAGTTAGTAAGGCCCTGTCATTGGTGGCGCAGTGCGCCCGCCCCTCCTTCGCCCCCCCCCCCCCCCCGTCTCTCCTCACTGGCAGCGCAGCACAGGGGGAGGGAGAGAGCCACTCCTTCTCCCTTGTGCACCCCGCCTCCCCTGCTGCCAGCCGCTCTGCACAGTGTTCGGTCATAGGGCGCGCTTACGTGCACTATGACCTGACGGGTGACCACGGAGCGGGGAGTAATAGCAAGTGCTGCCCTCCCGCTCCGTGGTCACATGACACAAATGAATCCTCGATGCAAAAAAATTGCATTGAGGATTTTTTTGTGTCGAATTACTCGATTAAATCGAGTAATCGTTTCAGCCCTACTGGCAGCCATTTTATATTTATATTCTTGGAGGGGTTTTATATTCTTAAAGGGGTTATCCGAGACTAAAAAATGCCCCCCATATGCCCTCACACTGAATCTACTTACCTTGCTCCCTGCTCCCGGTTTCTGCTCCGCCGCTGCTTCTGCCCGTGCGCGGATGAAAACATCTGGTGTCGGGGGGAGCAGCCAATGGCAAGCGGGGATGAGCCTCCCTAGCATCGCGGGTGACACAAGAGAGCCTCGTCACCGCCTGCCATTGGCTGCTCCCCCCGACACCAGATGTTTTCATCCGCGCACTGGAAAAAGCAGCAGCAGTGGTGCGGGGACCAGGAACGGCGTAAGGAGCGGAGAGCCCTGTAAGTAGATTCAGTGTGAGTGGCCCAGGCATATGGGGGCCACTTTTTAGTCCCCGATAACCCCTTTAAGTATAGAAAGATCAGATATATAAATTTATGAATTGCAAGTTTTACCAAATCTTTTCCCACAAAACCATATATCATTCTGCCCAGCTCTTCCTGCTCTATAACACACTGCCTGCAGACTGCACTGGATTCGTGGAGACAGGTCCTCGTTGAGGGTTTCCTAAATAATAGGTGGTTGGTTTTCCTGATGTTAAGTCCATTCTGATCGTCAGTATTTGTAGTTTCTCTATATTCATTAATTGTCTATATATTTTATATGACTATATTGACACCTGACATTCAAAGTGTGATTTTTCTCTCCATTTCTTCGCAGGCAGACTATGATCGAGCACAGGTATCCTTGAGCCCTCCACTCACTGGATCTGACACGTATCCTCGAGGTCCTACAAAGCTACCTCAGTCACAAAACAGACCCAACTATCCAACAAGTAGTTACCAGTATCCATCAGTATACCATAAGCCATCTCCCTACCATCAGCCTCCGCTTCATGGCAGCCCCCACTACATGTCTTCAGGCTCTTACCCCAGTTCTCCGAGTACGTCATCCAGTATTTACCCTCCCCCCAGCTGGGGCTCATCCTCAGATCAGCAGCCATCAAGAGTGTCCCATGAACAGTTTAGAGCAGCCCTGCAGCTCGTGGTCAGTCCTGGGGACCCTAGAGAATATCTGGATGACTTTATTAAAATTGGAGAGGGCTCAACAGGTATTGTCTGTATTGCTACCGAAAAGCACACAGGAAAGCAAGTCGCTGTGAAAAAAATGGATCTCAGGAAACAGCAGAGAAGAGAGCTGCTCTTTAATGAGGTAGGAGGCATTTACAATACTAAAAAAGTACTCCCACGCTCTGCATTAGGTTCCATCAGGATTATTTTTCACTTTTAAAATAAAGTACCTTGCTATATTTTATCCCTTGGATTTCACCCCTGTGAATAAGGGTTAGATGAGGAATAGTCTGTGTCCTGTGCAGAGACTACATTTAATAAAGTGCACCTCCAATTATAAATGACAAATATAACTGTAATATTTAAAGAAAATGTGTCATCAGATAATGATATTTTTTTAAAATATATTTTTATTAATCAGATTTTTTTAATTGATGATATTTTTTAATTTGCCATGTTCCAATCTATATTTAAAAAATAATTCTAAAACCATGCAATTTTCTCACTGGCCACTAGGCCTACAATACATCAGGTCCTCCTGTTCTGTGAGAGCCGCCACATGAGCATAGACACAGCTGGGGCTGACCTCATTGATTTCTATTGGAGATTTTTCTAGGCAACCTGTGCCGAGGTCAGGAGGGAGCAGATAAGTTGTTATATCACCTAGTGGGAATGGCGGATCCTATAAGCCACAGCATCATCATGCAAAATCATGCATTCCACTAGGATTTTGTAATATACACTGACACCAGTGACTGGATATAACATATTTACACAGGACCAACAGTGATTATTTGTGATTCACAGGACAAGAAGACAGGGCTATTATAAATGGAGGGGCGTAGCAGTAGCGGTGCTCCAAGAACTACTGCCAGCTCCTTGTTGCTCATTTGCATAAATATAAAAACTAGTACATCACCGCAGCAGTTGATGGAATAGCTATAGGATAGATACCAATGAAGATTTGAGTTTCTGGCGTAAGGACTAAGGAGGGACAGAGATGCTCCTAATTTTTTAAGAGGCATATTTCTTAATAAATTAGGCTCATCTCACTCCGGCACACAGAAGATCAAGACTGGTATATTAAAACGGCTATCTTGATAAGTTTCCCCCAGGGTCCTGCTGCTGGCATCTCCAGCAATCAAATGTGATCTGCAAGGGAACCTTGCAGCGTCGCCACAGGTGAAATGAAGCATTACAGATTGCATATTTAAATCAACGATCTATCATTCTAAAGGTGCCTTCACACAGGCCGACTTAGCAGCCATCTATTGGGAATGAACCATTCGTTCCTGATCATTTCCTAATCCTGAGTGGAGGTGAGAGCTGCAGTTACATGTGGCAATCATCTCCTCTGTATGAGGATGAGCGATCGCTCCTGTGAGCATTGAACATTATTTTCAGGCAGCAGATGCCTGTTTACACAGGACGATCTGCCTCCCATAAGTGATGATTTTGGTGTTTGCATCAACAATGCTTTTACCCAATGAATGGTGATTGGCAGCATCTTCACAAGGGCCAATTATTCCTACAAATGATAATTGTCTCATGTAAGGGGGCTTTAATGTTATGGGCGTGCAAGTTCCTCTAGAGTGAGAGATGCTCTCTGTAGCCACCCTGATAATAAATAAAGGTCCTGAACTACGGTATCTTCATTATGGTCTCATTTACCTTCCTTTATCCTTTGTAATGCCCGCTTCACATATTTCAGTTGTGCCTGGAAAGTTGTTTTATGCCGGAGCTGGACACAACCGATATATGTGCACAGATCCCGCATCTATACACTGATAGCGCCAAACAGAAAAACTGAGTGCTTAGAATTTTTCTACTTGACATCTAGAATCACAACTGATGCATCAGATGTATGAGAACGATCCCTTTGAAAATGTTGGGGTCGGTTTGGGCTTGTTCCCTCTGCCATTTTCTGCTTCACGCTTTAGGGTAACTGAAAAGGATTGCCACATTTATTAGCCTTATTATGCTGGCTCTGTAGCAATAGTCCATGCTCCATACAACTTTACCTTTCAAAGTGGAGTCCATCTAGTTTTTTTTGTCTTCACAGGTAGTGATTATGAGAGATTACCATCATGAAAATGTTGTTGACATGTATAACAGTTACCTGGTTGGTGATGAGTTGTGGGTCGTTATGGAGTTCCTTGAAGGTGGAGCACTGACGGACATTGTTACACATACACGGTAAGGTATAGCGTATTGAGCTAGCGGAAGACCGATCATCATGTAAGATCCATGGACAGCATTTTAAAGGGAATCTGTCACATTGAGCATGGGGTCTGAGCTGCAGGTAACATGTTATAGAACAGGAGAAGCGGAGCAGACTTATATATGGTTTTTGGGAAAAGATTCAACTTGTATTTCATTCTTTAGAATTCCCTCTCATTCTAGGCTTAGGAGTCCAGTTTCCGGTCTTATTCGATTTGACAGCTACAGTATATCTGTATGCACATGGAAGGCTGTCAGTCAATGAGTAGTCAAACACAACAATAGCTGATCTCAGGTAGACCATCTACAGAAAACACCGCGGAGCCTCACTTAAGAGTCTCAACACAGCAATCCGAAGTGCAAAGTTCCCTGGGAAACAGTAATATGCTAAATAAATGTGGAGCCCCAGTTATGGGTCTACAACACAATGAAAGCCAGATATCCCTCCGAGGCATTGCTACCGGTTAGCCAGAATCCTACTCCACACTGATGAGGGGCAACACCCCGAAACAGCTGTCTGTGGATGGATAACTGGCTTAGGTTTTCCCCGTCACATCCTTAAAGCTTGTAAAAGAGCGGGATCTTGACATAGGGGCCACTTAATATGGTGGATTTGGTGATCTCTGTAATGGAGACACCCCTTTGCTCGGTTTTCCTTCCTTTGAGGGATATCTGGCTTTCATTGTGTTGTAGACCCATAACTGGGGCTCCACATTTATTTTGCATAGTCAATGAGTAGGACCTCCCACTGGACTCCTAGGCGTAGAATGAGCAGTGATATAAATGAACACATTATAAGTTATGCTGAATCGTTTCCCACAAAACTGTATACCAGTTTTCTCAGCTCTATAAGATACTGCCTGCCGATTAGACATCTTATTTAGTGACAGAGTCCCTTTAAATGACATTTTACATTATAACATTGCAGCATGATGTAACAGTGGGACAAATAGAAACGCTGTTGTCCATTAGTCGCTATAGGCCTTTTGTATATCACTAGTCTTGTACTAGTCAGCTCTCGTACTACACAGAAATCACCCCTAAAATATAAAAAGAACAAATCAAAGGGGTATACATGTGTTTATATAACTATAGTGCGTTCTAACATTACAGCATAGTTTGTATTAAAATTTGGCCCCCAACATTAATCCTGGGGAACCACTGCTGAAAAGATGACACTCTCTGCGCTGTATATCTGTATATACTTATTATACAGTTCGTATGTTAAGTCCGTTGCACACTGGCTGAGGATCGGTACAATTATCCGGGATGAGCGTTCATACCTGCTCTCGTTCCCAATAATTGGTCAGTGTAAATGTGCCACCAGTTGCAAGCAAAATCGGCAGCACACTGTCCGGTGTAAACAGGGATATGCAGTCGACAAACAAGGAAACTGATGGGAACGAATGATCATAGTAACGATTATTCAGCGTCCGCAATTCATGCGGGACGGAATTGCGGACCCATTCGTTTCAATGGGGACAGACAATGTCCCGGCCGGGTCCGCAATTGCGTTCCCGAAAAAAATAGAACATGTCCTATTCTTGTCCGCAATTGCGGACAAGAAAAGGCATTTTCTATGAGAGTGCCAGCGATGTGCGGTTCAAAATGCGGAACGCACATCGCCGGTTTCCGTGTTTTGCGGATCCATGGATCCGCAAAACACACACGGACGTGTGAATGGACCCTTAGAAGCGGCTGTGAACAATGCAGTTTGTTTTGTACTTGGCAGCCAGTGAAGTTTTATGGTTACTTTTAGATTTCATACGTATTACTTGCTTGGGGCAAAGTAAGATAAAATCTCGTCCAAGGTCACCAAGACCAAGGCAAGACGCAGGTTTAAGAAGATCCACTAGCTTAAGCATTACTCACAGGAAGAAAAGTCAGGAACAAAATGTAAGTTATCTTACATTCTCCCACGACGTTGATGAATTGCTGTTCTCACTCCCAAGTTAATAACAGTGGAGATAGTAAAGTCCTGAAGGTGAAATCATTACAGGAGATGAAGCAGTGTTTTCTTTGCCTGGATGCTTTGTATGGCAGGGAAAAATACAAAATTTGTGCTCTTCATACGTTCTTTATTCCACCATTTGTGGGAGCCAGTAATTCGTGGTGCAGTTTATAATTTATTCTATAAGGGTACTTTCCGGTACTGAGTTCCGTCCTAGGGGCTCAATACTGGAAAAAAACTGATCAGTTTAATCCTAAGGCATTCTGAATAGAGAGCATTCTGTTCAGGATGCATCAGTTCAGTCCTTCTTACGTTTTTTGGCCGGAGAAAATACCGCAGCATGCTGTGGTATTTTCTCCGTCCAAAATTCCGGAACACTCCCATTGAAATGTATTAGTGCCGGAACCGGCATTAAAATTTTGCGCAGACCTTTAAAAATGTGGAAAAGATAAATACCGGATCCGTTTTTCCGGATGACAACCGGAGAGACGGATCCGGTATTGCAATGCATTTGTGAGACGGATCCGCATCTGGATCCATCTACAAATGGTATCCGTTTGCATACAGATTGCTGGATGAAACTTATTCAGTAAAATTGAGTTATCAAATGTAATGTGATAAGCCCTTTAGATCCAAAAGTTTTGTGCCATATTTTTAAATTACCGTCTATTGGTTGTTATAATTTACATCTGTAAAATTTTGATAATCATTCTCAATAACATCTTATTTTCCAGAATGAATGAGGAACAAATAGCCACAGTGTGTTTGTCTGTTCTGAAAGCATTGTCCTACCTGCATAATCAGGGAGTAATTCACAGGGATATAAAGAGTGACTCTATCCTGCTGACCAGTGACGGCAGGGTAAGTGAGATTTACAGTACTATGCCTGGTAATTATAGCCATTAATGAACCAGTTATATTGGTTCCATCATGCTGCGGACTTATAGCATACTGCACAGCATATTCATTTTATTTTTTTATGTTTGCAGATAAAGCTTTCTGATTTTGGATTCTGTGCACAAGTGTCCAAGGAAGTTCCCAAAAGAAAGTCTCTCGTTGGAACTCCATACTGGATGGCCCCAGAAGTTATATCAAGACTCCCATATGGAACAGAGGTTAGGGGGTAACATGTACTATTAGGAGGCACAAATGAGTCCGTAGTCAAACAATTAAGGAAGGGCGGATGTCATCTTTAGTTATCTGGTTCATAGAGAGGGTTCCAAGCAGGATGACCTCCACACCCTTATGGCTTTTTTGCCTTTATATGACAACCACTATAAAGGGAGTCTGTCAGGTCATTTTCACCAATATAACAGCATTGCCCCACAGAAGATAGCAAACATATTCCAAACATCTCTGTGTGTAATGTACTTTGTGTCTTTATTCCATTTCCAGGAAAAGTAGTTTTATTCTGCTGAAAAACTGCTCCCAAATGTCCAGCTCAGCGGGCTTTGATGTTCCAAGTGCCCAAAGCAAACCAGACTGAAGAGGGGAGGGCTGCTTTAGTTGCTGCTTTAGTTGCTCATATCTTGGGATCGGTAGCAGCTAGAGATATAGCTGGCATTCCAAGCTTTCAAAACATACCAGAATCACAGCATTATATCCACTACATCGGAAGATATCACTGTTAGAATTAAATCGGGAGTGAAAGCAGGGAAACCTGTTATTACTTTCACTTTCAGCTGCATTCACTACCAACTGGATTTCTAACATCTATATCTTCCTATGTAGTGGATCTAATGCTGTGATTCTGGTGTTGTTTGGAATGCCAGCTTTCAAGCCCATAAGAGCAGCTAAAGCTATTAAGGTGTTAAGTAATTATACATTTCTATTAAGTGGGGGAAATTTTTCAACCGGCATATGAAACGACGGTCTTAAAAAATTCCCCCGCCCCTCCACTTTCAGGAGTAAGTGGTGTATAGTGTAAATGACGTTGAGTCTGGTTATATAATTTTTGTCTTCACACTCACTTGCATTCTGGCGCTGTGCTCCCACAAACCAGAAGTAAAATGCATTAAGAGGACTGCTGATCTCACACACACAATCGAGAGGACTCTGGGGGAGTCCTCTCAATGCATTTTATTGCAGGTTTGTGGGAGCACAATGTTAAACTGCAATTGAGTATGAAGATAAAAATTACATATTTGGACTCAGCAGTATACATAGCTTACTCTAGTTTCGGGGGGTTTTGGAGATGACAGATTCACTTTAATCTAACTGAAGCCTTTCCTAAGCATAAGTGACTATCCCCAGTGTAATTATGGGCACATGGATTTTTATATTTGAAGGATTTGTAAAGTAGTAGGGAGTTCTGTTTTGCCCATACAGAACAGTGTTACAACTAGGAACCAAGGTTAGCCATGGAAAGGAAATACTTTTATTAACTTACTTCCATCTTCTAGGTGGATATATGGTCACTTGGGATCATGGTGATAGAAATGATTGATGGAGAACCTCCTTACTTCAATGAACCGCCATTGCAGGCAATGCGCCGGATACGCGATAACTTGCCACCAAGAGTAAAAGACGTGCATCAGGTAAGAACATTCTGGTCTTCCTATTTAACTCTTCTTTTCCCTGCTTAACCCCCTAACAGTTATGCCTGAGCGCTGCTTGCGCTTTGAGGAAAGGATCTAACAATTCAGCCCTGGCAGCAGGGTGAGGGATGGCTGCTTTAACCCTTCATATCTCTGGCTGTGTAGCAGCTAGAGATATGGACCTGTGATAGCAGCTGAAAGTGAAAGCAGGTTTTAGCTGCTTTTACTCCTGACCTGGATTCTAAAGGCTATATCTCCTGATATATAGCAACTAAGCCTGTGATCTTGGTCTTGTTTTAATTGCCAGATTGCCAGCTTTCAAACAAGGCTTACATCTCTAGCCAGCTTGGAAGAGGAGAGGGGGGCAGTGAGGGAGCTGAAAGGAGGAGAGAAAAAACATTGTTTCTTATAACCCCAGGGGGAGGGTGACATTCACATTCTGTACTTCTGTGCCATCTATTCACCCCTCTGCACTAAATTGGGCCATGTATTGACACCATGGTGTCAAATAAGTCACACCAAATACTTGTACCCCACACAAACAAACATCAATAAAGTTTCCATTTTACACTGTTCCTCCTGACCATATCTTATCTTTAACATACAATATTTGGACCACTTCTTTAGCAATATCTGTTACACACTACAGTAATAACTATAACGATTATCACTAGAGAGGAATCTGTTATATTAGCCCTCACATGGTTTTGTGGTCAGAAAAATAAAAATGTTCTGGGTTTTGGAATGCAGCGACATAAAAACTAATTATTTTGTAAAAACAAGCATTTTTATTGTGCAAGTAGTATGACATAATAAAAACTACTGACAGTAAATTTGGAATCTTCATACTGATCCACAATAAACAGTTATCATGTTCTTTAGGCTACATGCACACGACCGTTGGTGTTTTGCGGTCCGCAAACCGCGGATCCGCAAAACACGGAAGCTGCTTTCCATTCCGCAATTTGCGGAACAGAACGTGGCCCATTATAGAAATGCCTATTCTTGTCCGCAAAACGGACAAGAATAGGACATGCTATATTTTTTTTGCGGGGGCACGGAACGGAGCATGGAGTGCTGTCCGCATCTTTTGCGGCCCCATTGAAGTGAATGGGTCCGCGGCCGAGCCGCGAAATATGCGGCTCGGACGCGGACCCGAACAACGTCCGTGTGCATGAGGCCTTATACCACACAGAGAATGCCTTAAAAAATAAATTACACAAAATAATGTTAAAATTGATGCTTTTTTTTATCTTCCTCTTAAAAATAAAATATCAAAAATTATTTAATATACTATATGTGCCACAAAATGGTTAAAAAAATTCAACTCGTTCTGCAAAATTCAAGGTCTTATGTAGCTAAACTGAAGGAAAAAAAAAACAGTTATGACCACTGAAACACATGAGGGGAAAAATATTACTAGTTCCTAAGGGTACTTTCACACTTGAGTTTTTGTTTTCCGGTATAGCGTTCCGTCGTCGGAGCTCTATGCCGGAAAGAAACGCTTCAGTTACAGATAATACAACCGCATGCATCCGTTTGAACGGATCCGCTTGTATTAACTTTTTTTTAACATTGCCAAGACGGATCCGTCATGAACTCGGATCCGTTTTCTATTGTGGCAGAATGTGCTAGAGAAAACGGATCCGTCCCCATTTACTTACATTGGGGGTCATTGCTCCACATCCCAGGACGGAAAGAAAACCGCAGCATGCTGCGGTATTTTCTCCGTCCAAAAAACGTTCACATACTGAACGGAAGACATCCTGATGCATCCTGAACGGATTTCTCTCCATTCAGAATGCATGGGTATAATCCTGATCAGTATTCTTCCAGCATAGAGCGCCGACGATGGAACTCTATGCCGGAAAACAAAAACGCAAGTGTGAAAGTAGGCTAAAATTAGTTATATTACTAAGGGGTTTAAATGCACTTCGGTCCCCTTAATTGTGTGTCAACTAGATTTATTTGTGACATAAATTCAAAATCTGCAGTACAAAAGTGCCAAGGTTTTAATGGTATGCAAATAAGGGCTCGCAGGTGCCTAGGGCCAGTGTCAAGGCTATAAGTGCCCAGGCCCCTCAGCGTTTTGCGCTCCTAACTCCTCCCCAGCTTCGTCTGGCCATTAAAACCTTGTTTTTGCAGCTTTAGAAAATTGGACTAAAACAACAAAGGTACCGTTATGGTCATCTGTGTGTGTGCAAGAAGGCAATAAAAGCAGTGTAGAGTGTGAAAAGTTGGTGACAGACTCCCCTACGCACAGTGGACTTTTCTAAACCTAGATGCACTCAATTGTGCCCAAATTGTGGTGCAATTTCCGACATTAGAAAAAGTGGACCAGTCTTTCTCTTCTACAGGCTTTCATCTAACTCACGAAGGTAAAAAAAAAGGTACATTTTTTTCAAGTAGTAGGCCATTTTTACTATTTTCACCCCAGATGTACTTCAGCAGTATTCCCGCTGTCAGACGTCCTAAATTTCTAGTCTCAGCATGTCTCTAATTCCTATTCATAGGTTTCTTCAGTGCTACGTGGATTCCTAGACTTGATGTTGGTGAGGGAGCCATCACAGAGAGCAACAGCACAAGACCTATTAAGACATCCATTCTTGAACCTCTCAGGACCTCAGTCGTGTATTATACCATTAATGAGGCAATACAGACATCATTAAGCTCCTGCTTCTTAGGGCAGGCTATCGAGGAAGAAGGAAAAAAACACCAACTTCAGAAAACACAACAAATGCAAAACTGAAGCAGCTAAAAATCATAACTGCCTATATTTCAGTACAGTGACTACAAGATGAAACGCTGGGGTGTGCTGAAAAAGAAACCTCACTTTTCACTCTTTTGCTTTGGTTTCTTTGTTTTTTTTTATTGATTGACAATGCAGAATTTTTACAAAGTTTCTTTTGACGTGAATTTAGATATTAGTCCCAAACATATCCCCCCGGAGCTTATTTGAAACAAAGGGAATTTAGTGTCATTTATTTAAACAATATAAAATCTTCTTTGAGGTAAAATGCACTTTTTTTCAACAGTAGGAGTGTAACGTATTTTGAAATGAATTTGTAATTTTCTGTATAATACTTTTGATAATTTGCAGTTTTTTGATGTCATGTAAACCTTGTGCCAGTTCCAAAACCAGGTGTAATTTACCGAACATTTTCAAAAATTCCTACTTTTATAATCCTTTTGGAAATGCCCCCCCTCTGTTTCAGTGTCGACTGTCTCTTTTGCTTGCACACAGTTTTAAGGCACATCTGAAGACTAGAGTGGTTTGCAAATATTTAAGGCCCTTTCATTATCATTACTTAGTGTTACCCAAATAATAATAATAATTTAAAAAAAAATGTAATTCCAGTTATGAAATAATCACAGCAAAATGAGTATTTAATCAATAAAATTCTCCAACAATATTTAAGACATGCTAATGAAATATGTACAATATTCATAAATATAAGCATATATAATAAATTTGACAAATAATATTGGGGTTGTTATTCCATTTTATATTCCATTTAGATAGAATTATTTAAATCGAATGCAGAGCTAAATTGGGGGAGTTGCCGATAGAAAAGTAGCCACAGATGTGTCCTTTCTTACCTTTCCTCCTGGCTCAACATATCTTGAAATGGAGCGAGATGACTTCACAAAAATCATGATTTCACAATACTGTGTCACGAGATTTCTATGCTTTATATGTCTGTGGGCAGCCACTTCGTGGTTGTGTTGAGAATTGCCCCTTTCAAGGGTCAAGAGGCTAGGTACACATCCAGTATAGAAGGACTACCAGAATTGCCACATCTGGTATATGCTGGACTCTGTAGGCACCCACCGGATCCCATTCACTATAATGAGGTCCGTTGGGTTCCAATGTGAATACCAACATTTTGCCAGTTGAAAAAAACGCTGCATGCAGCAGTATTTTCTCCTTTGTTTTTGCCGAAATCTGCGATAGAGGCTTCTCCCAGAATTGACTCCGCAGTTGTGCCATAAAGGGGTTATCTGAGACTACTGCTTAGGTAAGTAGATTCAGTATGAGGGGCCCGGCATATGGGGGACATTTTTTAGTCTTGGATAACCCCTTTAAATGGGTTGTCCTATGACAAACACTTATCTCTTATGCGCTGGATAGGCGATGTGTCTTATCGCAGGGGTACCTCTGTTCTCACGATCAGCGGGGGCCCTGTGTGCCCCAATTAAATGGAACGGCGGTCATGTGTGAGTACTGTCACTCCACTCCTTGGGACTGCTGGAGATAACCAAGTGCTTGTAATTGGCTATCTCCAGCTGTCCCAAAAAGTTGAATAGAGTGTCAGCGCCATTTAAATGGGAGGGTACCAGGACCCCAGAGGTCTGACACCCAATGGTCAGACACTTATTCCCTATACTGTGGAAAAGGGATAAGTGTTTGCCATGGGACACCACTTTTAACAAAATCAGGAGAAAAGGAAACAGTGGACACATCTGTAGGTCTCCAAAAGACATTTAAAACTTAAAGCTAAAATCTCATTGGTTGCTGTAGGCAGTTCTTTTACTTTTCCCTTGTACCAGTTTTAATAAATCTTACTCTTTATATTTTAATCAGGAGGCGTTTTTATATTTATTTTTAAATTATTTATTTATTATTATTTATCTTTTCTAATTGCTAATTTAATTGATCTACTGTTCTTCAATGTACTGATTTATTTTATTTGGTATTTATTGTCTTTATGTTTTCATTTTGGAACCCAATTATCTACTGTCCCAGTTGGCAGAAAATGTCAACATTTTAAGCGGGTATTTTCCAAATTTACCTACTATCTTCATTGTACTAATGTTGTAGGATGTGTTTGACTCAATACACTTGTGCTGCTGTCTATAATTTTTTATGTCAAGAAAATGGATGACAATAAATTTGTGTTGCTTGTTGAATGAACTTGCATGTCAACTCTAGGCCTAGATAGATTTGTGTTTTGCAGCCACTTGATTCATATTTATTTCAATGCAAAATAAAATTTATTTATTAATGAGCACAGTAGTCTTTTTTTCTCTTTTATTTTATTAATATATGTTTCTTTAGGGAGGAGCAATAAACTAATTCCCAGTTTCTAATATTTGGCTTGAAAAAGTAAAACAAAATCCTAAATGTTGTCTTTTACATGTATTATACTGTGAAACTCCTGAGTAGTGATAGGTCCAAAATTCTGTGCTGATTAACTTGTTATTGTATCTTTATCTAGGGTGGGGCTCTATTCTATCGCTTTATAAGACGCATCTTGGTTTTTGAGGAGGAAGATTAGAAAAAAAATTGTTTGAGCCAAATGGTGTGCTTTTGGTGGGTTTTGAAGTAATGGGGGTCTGTGGATGATGCACTGTTATGGGGGGGATGTGTGGATGACAAACTGTTATGGGGGATTTGTGGATGACACACTGTTATGGGGGGGATGTGTGGATGATGCACTGTTATGGGGGGGCTGTGTGGATGACACAATGTTATGGGGAATCTGTGGATGACACTGTTATGGGGGGGATGAGTGGATGACACACTGTTATGGGGGATCTGTGGATGACACTGTTATGAGGATCTGTGGGTGACACTGTTATGGAGGATCTGTGGATGACACTCTTATGGGTATCTGTGGATGACACAGTTATGGGGGATCCGTGGATGACTCTATTATGGGGGATCTGTGGAAGATACACTTATGGGGGACCTGTGGATGACACACTTATGGGGGATCTGGGGATGACACAGTTATGGGGGATCCGTGGATGACTCTATTATGGGGGATCTGTGGATGACACACTTATGGGGGATCTGTGGATGACACTGTCATGGGGGAATCTGTGGATGACACTGTCATGGGGGAATCTGTGGATGACACTTATGTGATTATAACCCCCATCATCCTAAAGAATACACTGATGTACTGTAGGTGCTGAACATTGGTGTATTCTCAAGGATGAGAGGAGTTATAGTCAGTTTAAATACAAACACTATCCAGGGACCTGTAATTGGCATGTGTTTATATTTAATATGACTATAACCTCCTCATCCATAGGAATCCACTCATATACTGCAGTACATGGGTGGATACCTATGAATGAAAGGGGTTATAGTCATATACGGCACATTTACAGTAATTTTTATATTGCCCTGAGTTCCACTCACCCAGGGACTGGGTCCACAAAACTCACGATACACATTTACCACGACAACAATTCGCAAACTGCGCAGTTTAGAAATACTGCCCCCCTTGCCCCGAACGCCAATAAGATTTCTTTTTTTTTCAACTCTGATAAATTGCTCCTTTTATCACTGACAGCAACGAGGGATATGTGTGCGGACAGCCTATCGCACACCTTACACCAAGCCAGCTCACCTCACGTAACTTCCTTCTCTCAGCTATGCACTTCCGATGTCGAAAGTGGTCATAATAATGTGACTCAACTGTATAAATAGCCACCACTAGGGAGAGCTGCGTACCGTTTTGATTTCAATGTCGACAGTATGGACAAAAGTACTGGGACAACTACACATTACACGTACAGGAGATTTATGACATCCCATTTTAAATTTATAGGCATTAATATGGAGTCTTCTGGAAAATCTTTCTACAAGATTTTGGAGTGTGTCTTTTTTTTATCCCATTCATCCACAGGACCATTTGTAAGGTTAGACACTGACGCTCACAATCTCTGTTCTAGTTCATCCCAAGGCTATTTGATGGGGTTAAGGTCAAACTCACCCAACTCGCCAAACTCACCCAACCATGACTTTATGGACCATGGTTTGTGCATTTTGGCATAGTCATGCTCGAATAGAAAAGGGCCTTCCCCAAACTGTTCCCACAAAGTTGGAAGCATGCAATTGTCAAAATTGTTTTGGTATGCCGAACCACTTCACTAGAATTAGGGGACCTAGACCAACCTGTGATAACAATCCCATAGCATTAGCCCTCCTCTTCCACCTCCACCTTAGCCCTTCTCCATTAAAGAGTGGACGCAATGCAGCCAGGCAGGTAATGTTCTCCTGGCATTCAACAAACACATATTCATCCATCAGACTGCCAGATAGAGAACTCTGATTTGTCACTTCGTAGAACACGTTTCCACAGCTCCAGGAAACATTGGCTGCATGCTTTATAAAACTGCAAAAAAATGGGGTCAGTCAGCACATCCCAATGTGCAGGTGCACGCTGCCATGGCTAGAAACACAAAGAAAAAAGGACAATGCAACAGCACTTTGCAGACACAAATAAAGTAAAACAATGCCATAATTATAGAAAACATTTTGGTGCTTATGCTACGCTTCTAAATTAGAGATACTTGGCAAATACATTTTGTACAAAATTATCTTGGCCTGTCTGCCAAACGTCAAGGCAATCTCTATCAGATAGTAACCTAACACTAAATACTACCTGTAATGTGCCAAAATTGCCACCATAAAATTCAGGGAGTGCAGGTTCCACATGCATGCTTGGTCCACTCTCTACTTCTCCTGGTGCCAAATGGCTTCCATTGAATACAATAGATGCAGGCTACAGCTTTAGGCTACATGCACACGACAGTTGTTTTTTGCTGTCCACAAATCGGGAACCGCAAAAAATGATGGTCCATCAGTTGTTGTTTTTTTTCAGGATACCTTTGTTTTCACAGATCCCTTGTAATAAATCCCTATCCTCGTCCGCAAATGAGAAAAAAGTAGGACATGCACTACTTTTTTTGCTGAAGGGAAACATGGACAACGGACGCGGAACACAAACGGATGAACTGTCAGCATTTTTTTGCTGACCCATTGAAATGAATGGCTTCCTATCCTATCCGCAAAAAAAACTGAAACAGAAGCCGAGAAAAACAATTGTCGTGTGCATGTAGCCTTATACTTACTCTAATTAAAATCAGACGGGCCCAGATAATTTTGTATGAAATGTATTTGCCAAGTATCTTTAATTTATAAGCGTAGCATAAGCACCAAAATGTTTTCTATAATTATGGCATTGTTGTACTTTATTTGTGTCTGCAGAGTGCTGTTGCATTGTCCTTTTTTTCTTTATGCTTTATACAACTTCATCTAAAACTTGGCATTGTGCTTGATGATGTAAGGCTTTCATACAGCTGCTCGACCATGGAAACCAATACCATGAAGCTCCCAGAGCACAGTTTTTATGCTGATGTTAATGCTAGAAGAGGTTTGGAGCTCCCCACTTATTGAGTCACCAGAGTGTGGGCGCCTTTGATGATCTATGCACCTCAGCACATGGGACCACACTCTGTAACTTTACTGCCACGTCATGGCTGAGTTGCTGTGGTTCCTAAATGCTTCCACTTTGCAATAATACCACTCCTAATTGATTGTGGAATATCTAGGAGGGAAGACATTTACCCTAAGTTCACACTTGCGCGTTTTACAGCGTGTTCGAACGCGCTGTAAAACGCTCAACACATGCAAACCAGTGCTTCCCTATGGGACTGGTTCACATTTTCGCGTTTTACAGCGCGTTCGAACGCGCTGTAAAACGCCCTACGCATAAACAGGTACTTGAGCTTTTTTTGGGGCGTTTGTCGCGCGTATTGTGATTGACACCACAGTAGTCAATCACAAGAACGCGCGTACGACGCGCGTTTCCTATTTGCAAAAGCGCGCTGTAATACGCGCGACAAAAACGCGCGTTTCTAGAACGCTCAGGTCTGAACCCAGGGTTAATGAACTGACTTGTAATGATGGCATCCCATTAAAGTACGGCAACTCTTCCTACGGCAAAAAACAAGCCCCTACACAAGATGATCGGCAGAAAAAATAAATAAATAAGGCGTTCAGAAAATGGAGACACAAAAACATAATTTTTTTTTCTAAGAAGGTTTATTATGTAAAACTGAAACAAACAAAGAAAGAAGACATATTTGATATCATTGCGTCCGTAACAACCTGCTCTATAAAAATAGCACATGATCTACCCTGTCAGATGAATGTTGTAAAAAATAAAAACGGTGCCAAAACAGCAATTTTTTGGTTACCTTGCCTCACAAAAATATAGAGCAATTAAAAATCATATGTACCCCAAAATAGTACCAATAAAACTGGCACTTGTTGGGGGTTTCTACTGTAAGGGTGCATCAGGGGGGCTTCAAATGGGACATGGCATCTAAAAACCATCCAGCAAAATCTGCCTTCCAAAAGCCATATGAAGTTCCTTTTCTTCTGCGCCCTGCCGTGTGTCCTTACATCAGTTTATGACTACATGTGGGGTGTTTCTGTAAACCGCAGAATCAGGGTAATAAATATTAAGTTTTGTTTGGCTATTAACCCTCGATGTGTTAAAGAAAAAAATGGATTAAAATGGAAAATCTGCCAAAAAAGTGAAATTTCTTCTCTATTTTCCTTTAGTTCTTGTGGAACACCTAAAGAGTTAACAAAGTTTGTAAAATTAGTTTTGAGCGGAAGTGGTTTCTACAATGGGGCCATTTATGGGGGGTTTCCACTATGTAAGCCCCACAAAGTGACTTCAGACCTGAACTAGTTCTTAAAAAGTGGGTTTTGGAAATTTTCTTAAAAGTTTTAAGAATTGCTTCTAAAATTCTAAGCCTTCTAATGTTGTAAAAAAATAAAATGACATTTACAAAATGATGCCATCATAAAGTAGACATGGGGAATGTTAAGTAAGAAATATTTTATGAGTTATCACTTTCTGTTTTAAAAGCAGAGAAATAAAATTTTAGAAAATTGTGAATTTTTTAAAATGTTTGGTAAATTTGGGATTTTTTCATAAATAAAGGTGAAATATATTGATATTAATTTATGACTATCATGAAGTACAATGTGGCATGAGAAAACAATCTCAGAATGGCTCGGATAAAAAAAAGGGTTCCAAAATTATTACCACATAAAGTGACACATGTCAGATTTGCAAAAAATGGCCTGGGCAGGAGGGAGAAAACTGGCCCAGGGTAGAAGGGGTTAAAGGAGTTCTCCAAGTTATGTTTTGTTCTTTGTATGTTTATAACTAAGCCAATGTAAGGGGTTTACAGTTCACTTACTTCATCTACAGTGGCCCTGTTCTCCTAGTTAGGGTACTTTCACACTAGTGTTATTCTTTTTCGGTATTGAAATCCTGTAAAGGGTCTCAATACCGAAAAAAAAGCGCTTCTGTTTTGTCCCAATGCATTCTGAATGGAAAGCATTCCGTTCATTATGCATCAGGATGTCTTCTGTTCCGTCCCTTGTAACACTACCGCACTTGCCGGATTCGGCATTCATTTCCATTGAAATGTATTAATGCTGGATTTGGTACCAAGTTTTCCGGAAATTGCGGCATCATCTGATCCGGTTTTCCAGTCTGTTCATGTGCAGTTCTTTTTAGCTTTGAAAAAATTAAATACCGGATCTGTTATTCCGGATGATACCGGAAAGACGGATCCGGTATTCCAATGAACAAGTCTAACAGATCCGGATCCAGCAAAAACAGCTTACCAGTTGCATACGGTTTGCAGGATCCGGCAGGCAGTTCCATTGCCGGAACTGCCTGCCGGATCCAAATGCTAGTGTGAAAGTACCCTTAGCGGAGCGCCACATGAGCTGTGATTTCAGCTTCTCTCCCTGCTCTGATGACTTTCCTTGAACAAGCCTGAGGGAGCAGGAGGAGCAGGTCTGCCTCTGTGCACTAACCCTACGTACACACCTAAGCGTTTTACAGCGCGTTCAAACGCGCTGTAAAACGCACAACATGTGAAAAGCCATGCTTCCCTATGGGCATGGTTCACATTTGGGCGTTTTACAGCGCGTTTGAACGCGCTGTAAAACGCCCCACGCCCAAACAAGTACATGAGCTTCTTTGGGGCGTTTTAACGCGCCTATGGACAATGATGCCATAGGGGAGAATCACTGAATCGCGCGTATGACGCGCGTTTCTTAGTTACAAAAATGCGCATCCTAAAATGCGCGTCATACGCGCGATTCAGAAACGCCTAGGTGTGTTCCCAGCCTAAATGTTACTGTGAAGGCAGTGCTGGTTGGAGCCGTAAGCCCCCCCCTTTAGCCTGTACTGCACTGCTGATCTGCTGGCTGAGCTGTCTGCCCTCCCACTGGATTCTTGATCAAAGTTTAACCCCTTCTACCATCAGCAGCCCAGGCTCAGGGTTTGAGGCTCTTCTACAGGGTTTCCTCTTCTTCAAGAACTAAAGACATCAACTCTGTGCACAGGATCTTCCCTCCCTCCCCACCTTGCATACACAGAGCTGACAAAGACCTCTGCACTCTTCTGCTGGCTGTGAGGAAGTGTCTGCAGAGCATTGCACAAGAACAGGTAGGGGGCAGATCCTGTGTGTATCAGCAATGTCATTGTATTTTACAGCTGAGACTTGTAGTCCTACACATACAACATGAGTA
The DNA here is from genome assembly GCA_033119425.1 of Bufotes viridis. NCBI lineage: Eukaryota > Metazoa > Chordata > Amphibia > Anura > Bufonidae > Bufotes > Bufotes viridis. The sequence continues at coordinate 389,470,967 of CM065592.1, read as the reverse complement.
TCCCAGCAGTCAGACTGCAGACAGGGCAGCAATTTTGTTCACTGTCTTTGCAGAGCAGTGGGAGGGGAAGGCAGCCTTTGTTGACACCTACAAAAATTCATGAGGAAAACCTGAGATTGTTGTTACACGCCCCCACATCTCTGCAACTGTACAAAGGGCCAGAACAGGGAAAATGAGTAAATATAATTTTTTTCTTGCCTTAAACTTGCCTAGCTTATGTATATATTGCTGATCATCGGATTTACAGTGTTTTTTTTTTTTTTTTGTTTTTTTTACATAGCTCGGACAACCCTTTTAAACTGTACTTTAATAAGATTTTCCAAGATTTAAAAGAAAAATTGGCACAGACTAGGGGGTTGTTTGAAATATAGAAGGATAAAAAAACCTTACCTTTTAAATGTCCCACTGCTGCCATTGCGGTCCCAGTTTCTCTGTTTTTTGCTGGGCCTGCAGCTTGACGTGATGTACATCATTTACATGACTGCTGCTGCCACTGACTGGCTTCAGTGGTTATGTGCCGTTCATGCACATTTGACTGCTGAGGCCAGTAATTGGCTGCAACATGCATGTGAATAATGGACAGCAGATCACCGCTGCAGGCCTAGTGTGGACCAGAGATAAAGGGAATAGAGCAGCTTAGGAACGGCAAGACATTTAAAAGGCAAGTAAGGATTATTGTTTATTTAATATTTTTTGCTGTTTTTTAAATTATCTTGGAAAACCACTTTAAATAGTCTAGCTGTCATTTTATAACACTTCTGACATGTCAGAAGTCTTGATTATGGATTCTTTGATATGATACTCTCTATCATAGCATTATTAACTCTGAAGCCATGAGAACACAAGCTTTGTGATTAGAGGATGAATAGATAAAATGACTCTGTTATGTTTGCATTATTTCCAGCTCATACTCTTTGCTGTGCTGTTTATTTTTAGCCATGTCTATCTTTCACTGCCTACGAGATGCTGGGGATGTTTGCCACTTGTGGAACTGACCCAAACCACAGTAAGGACGTGTAGACTCTTCACAGAAATGAATGTTCTTTTTCTATATGCTTTTCTAATATAGCCTTCACAGTTTATAATTGCCCCCTGAAGACAACTTCAAAAAACGTTCTTCTGAGGGCTCAGGCACATGGCCGTAATTTGACCTGCAAAAAACAGATCCATAAAATATGGTCCGTATGCATTCCAGATTTTTCTCGTTGCCTACATTAGAAAGGGCTATTTTCATCCACAAATATGGGCAAGAATTGGGCACGTTCTATAATTTGTTGAATCGTAACATGGATCTATAAACAATACAGATGTGTGCGTACTGTAGCTTGATAGATATGAATGGGTCAGTGTGCTATCCTGAAAAGATGCTAGTTTCACACCTCCGATGTGATGCAGATGGAATGTCAGTTGGCCCCATTAAGTATAATAGGATCCAGCAGAGATCCAGCAGCATTCCCTGAGACAATGCGGAGAACCGTCCAGACACAAACCGCTGCATGCTACGGTTTGTGTCTGGCCAATTTCCGGCATTGTCCGCCGGAGCAGCCTGCCAGAATTCACACCGGACGTATGAAATTAGCCTTGGCAAATTAAATAAAGTGACGGAAGATGTCATTGACACCTGTGGAAGGTGCTTTGAATGGATTGTCCGGGTTCAGAGCTAAACCAGGACATATCCCTATCTTCACCCCTTCAACCCCCTCTGACACGAGCATCAAAGCATTTTTTGTATACAAAAGCACACTGCTAGGCAGAGGCTTCCACTCAACCATGTTCCCAGTGACGTCACCGGCTCTGATGGGCGGGCTTTAGCACTGCCCTAGCGGTTTTACAGGCTAGGGCTGCGCTAAAGCCGGCCCATTAGCGCCATTGATATCACCAGTCTCATTGCTAGGTGGAAGCTCCTCCTAGCAGTCCCTGTGGAGAGCCTTGTACGGCTCCGGATCTCCTAAAAATGCCTTTGCCCTGCGTGATTCAGCTCAGGGAAAAGGAGAGAATCGGAGCATTTCATGTCAGGGGAGCCGGAGGGGTGAAGATAGTGATATGTCCGGGTTCAGCTCTGAACCCGGTGTTCTATCAAAAAACCTTACCCCGTGAAAATCCCATATCCCTCGTGACTTCCGGTGACGCGGTTGCACTGGACATGACGAAGATCAGCTGGAGGAGGGGGTTTGCGCCTCAGCGCAAGCGTACTGCCACGGGTAAGGTAAAATTACAGGGAGCGCTGCGGGAGAAGCGGCCACCAATTGCGTGACCACCAGCAGCTAGGCTCCGGGAGACACGGAGCCTTAGCTGCGGTAGGAGGGGGGGGGTGCAAGCCGCGATTGTAAGGGCTAATTACGGGCCAGTGCACATGCGCGGCAATGTACTCAAGTCGGCCACACTGAGGGGTAGGGAGTTCGGATGGTGGTTCGCTGTGCGAGCGATCCCTGGCCGACGGTTGTGGCTGACGGCAGTACATTGCCTCGCATGCGCACCGCCCCCTAATTAGCCATTACGATCGCGGCTTTCTCAGGCTCTGTGCACAGGCGCAGTGTCTCCCGGAGCCTAGCTGTTGGTGGTCGCGCATGCGCATTTGGTGGCCGCTTCTCACGCAGCGCTCCCTGTAATTTTACCTTACCCGTGGTAGTACACTTTTCTGAGGCACACACCCCCTCCTCCAGCTTATCTTTGTCATGTCCGGTGCTGCCTCGTCACTGGAAGTCACGAGGGGTAAGGTATTTTCACTGGGTAAGGTTTTTTGATAGAACACCGGATAACCCCTTTAAATAGACACAAGTAACCAGCCACTGACTGGAAGCAACTAGGGTGCTTGTGCTGTCCATTTAAGAGCAAGGGAGAGAGTGCGCGCCCTAAAGATAAGGCATGGAGGCCCTCACTACACAGTGCAGGCCACGGGCTGCAGGGAACACAAGAGGTGCCGTTGCCTAGGATCGCTGCTGGTGAGTAGCAGGGAGTAAGTGGATCCCAATCTCAGGCTTCCAAGTAGAGGGTTGAATAGCGTGTTGCCTGTTCCTGCCCAGGAGAGTAGAACAGCGGCAGCCATGGTCTGCTATTGTAACAAGAGCTTATACTACTGGTTGAGGCATACATTCTTCTATGATACACTAATAACCATTTTAATAGGAAAATTATGGTGAAAGACACAGAGGAAAACTAATCTATAAAGAGGTTAATCTTCCATTTCTTTGAACTGTACAGATGTGTTCACTTTACCTTTCTGCAAATCTCATTAAGCATTACAATTTCCCAGGATACAAATTTAACACGAATTGCAACAAGGTAGCAAAAATCATTAAGAAGCTGTAACACAGATCACAGCCACTGGGTGGTCACATATGGCTACCACAAAATAATAGCTTTTTTCAAAGCTGATCAACTTGTGCCACTTCCCACGGGATGTCTCTAACCAAGAAGAAAGTTATGGAAGGACAAATCTGCATAGACTATATGTAGAACAAATATGCTTCATATAGTATACCTATTCCATATGGTGGTTCCTCATCGGTGGCATATCTTCCATTGTGGCGCATAATGTCACTGATATATGGCTCCACTATTGAACTCCTTCTTCTGTTTCCAGCATAAAAACATAGCATACATACATACAGCCACCACTTTGCTTGATACAAAGAGATTTTTTTTACAGCTTCCAGTGTATTCAATGGTAACTGTAAAAATTCCTATTCACTAAGCCCCCCCCCAGTGGTGGCTTCAGGCAGACAGTTATATAATACAGTGTATGAGCGAGGCAGGATAAACATCTGTATGCGGAGGTCAATGTATTTATGCCAGTTGTCTGTTGTAAATGCATTGAAAAATACAATGTTCAGAGTGAGGACCATAATTATGAAGTACATTTTCCATCATAAAAGGGTGAGGTTGGGCATACAGTACCTTTGTTTTTATTAAAAGAAAATCCTCCATTTAAAGAGGACCTGACACCACAAAATGCAATTAAATCTGCAGGCAGCCTGTTATAGAGCAGGAAGAGCTGAGCAAATTGATATTCTGTATAGTTTTGTGGGAACAGATTGAGTAAAACTTGTAGTTTATACATTTATATCTCTCCTCCTCCTGACTTCAGTTGTACACAGGGAAGGTGTCATCAGTGACTGTCAGCTATCTCTGTATACGCACAAATAGAATGCGTATCAGTCGCTGATAACACCTCCCCTGTGTACAGCGAACAGTGACTGACAGCCATCTTTGTATACACCCTTACACAGAGAATGAATATCAGTCACTGATAACACCTCCCCCGTGTACAACTGAAGTCAAGAGGAGGAGAAATATAAATGTATAAACTACAAGTTTTACTGAATCTTTTTCTATAAAACCATACATCACTCTGCTCCGCTTCTCCTGCTCTATAACATGCTGCCTGGTGACAAAATGCAGTGCAATATGTAGACAGCATGTTTAAGAAATTATTCTGCGGAATTCTCATGGGAGGCATACTAATTTTCCTATGTGGCCCTCTGGCTTTTTTATACGCCCCTGCTCATCATCATGTGTGTACAAAAAGTAAAATGCACGCCGGTCTTAATAACCCCTTGCACTGGCAGTGGATCCGCCGACGTTATGTGGAGGCGCTGGCCCCTACATAACTTCAGCCCATCAACCCCTGGTATAAATGGAAACCAGCTTCCTGGCAGGCTTTAATTTAGAGCATTTTCTATGCCTAAAACTGGCATAGAAAATAATAAATGAGACGGGCCTGCTGGTACATCCCCTTGCTCGCCAACACCATGTCCCTTTTTTAGACCTGGAGTGAGCATGGAAAAGTCGCAGATTACAGTGCAAATAACCTTTGCTCCGCAATCTGCGACAGATAAACGCCACGAAACTGGAGTATATCATTAAGCAAATGACCCCCTAAATGTCTGGAGATTCAGCTCTGTATTTCCTCGGAGTTCATGTCTACACGTTTTCAGTGAACAAGCACCAAATAAAAGGCTAGTAATAGTCTTAGCTTACAATTTCACTAAGTAGTCATTACATTGCCTGAAATAAAACCTTGTGTCCCTCGGCACATGAAGGCCTGACACGGGAGATCAGTCTCTGATTATTGGCACATTAGGCAGACAGAAGAAAGAATGCTAGCGTAAGCAATTCCCTTGTGCTACATGTGTGCAATGACTTGTATCCATCACATGACAACTGCTGATTACTGAGACCCCGCACGTTTCTTCTGCAAGAAACCATTACACTAAATTTTCTCTCTAGCACTGGAAATTCACTTATTTCATCTAGATCACAACAATCTTAAAAACTCTTAAAAACTCACTTCATATGAACATCCACTTTTAAAAGGGAAATCCAACCAAACATCTTCAGACATCTTATGGATAGTGGTCAGATAATCAAAATTTCTGACAACCACCAATTGTTAGACTAGAGGCGGAAGTGCTATGTGCAACTCCTGAACCTCTGAGGCACCACCTAGTTGTGGCCTGAAAAAAGGAGAATTTTTAAAGAATTTTTTAATGAGACTGAGGTCCTCCAAACAAGGGCAATAAAAAGGTGGCAACAAAGAATTCAACCAATGGGTGTTTCCAATAGAAGAGCTTCCAACAGGGGGATAGCTAAAGGGGAAGCATTTGCTACTGGGTCTGAACTCAGAAGGTTCCCACCCAGGAAGAGGGCTAAAAGATTTTATTATGGGCCCCCTCAACAGTATTATACAATGACATTATATACAGTGAAAGAATCTACAGTGACATGACCTACAGTATATACGGGTAGGAAACAGATGGAGAGACTGCTGGGCCTGGTCTGAGAGAGCTAGCTGTAGGAGTAGGGATTTCACAGGAGGAGGGGGTAGTGAAGAAGTTGCTAGGGAGGGGGGGGCATTCAAAAATTTTCTGTAGGGCCTAGTCATTTCTAGTTATGCCACTGGCTTCCAAGATATGTTACATCTCTTAGAAACAATGGTAGGAGTACCCTATGTTGTGCCTGGCATATCACTGAAAAAGCCAACAGTGACTGGTTGGAGCTGCTGGCAGACATGGCTCTTCTCACAATGCTCCTCCCAAATGTTACCTTCTGACCGATTCCTGGCACAGCATACTACATTATAGTACCCATTACTTGTCAAAAAATTCTCAGATATACTCAACCATCTGTATTGTGATGGGTGATTGGACAAGTCTGATTCTTAGATACCTAAAAACATATCAAAATGATCAATGTGGGAACATAACTGAAGGCCTATTCAAAAACGCCACACATATATAATACAAAAAACATCTTTATTGTGTGTCCACAATTAGACATACATTGGTAATATCAAAAACAATCCTAAAAAAATTGCAGGTAGGTGCTATGATAGATGACATACCCCACCAGACTCCAAATCTCCATATGTTATTATCCGAATTCACAATAGATAATTTTAAAAAATATATACGGTATATTTTTTTTATTATCTATTGTGAATTCGGTCCTATATACATGATTATATTGTGATACTGAGGTATTTATTTACTATTATTTTTATATGTGGTCAATCTGTAGGGATTATATATGTGCCCGACTCTGTTGGTATCAATATTCCAGTGTTTGAGTAGAGGTATTTTGAGTTAATAGAGAGCTGGCATCGCTGCCCTTTACTAAGATGGCATCCGCCACGCTCCCGATTGGGCTAACGTCACGCTATAGATGTTTGGCATCCTGCTTGGTTGCTGCTGTCCTTAGTTATGGTATGTGTAGGCGCAGGCATAAGCAGATACAAACGGGCGCTACTTAAGGCGCCCGGGTGTTAGGTGTGTTGCCGGCGGTCTTGCGGGATCTCGTGAGACTATGTACGGATATGCCAGGACTCTACTATGATGTGAGCTCTATTTGCAGGAGGTCTGTTTACACACAGGTGCATTGCTTTTATGCTAACAAGGAGGTAGGTCTGGTCTCAATCGATTGGGGTATATAAGAGTCAGAATAGGTCCAGGTAGACACGCCCCCAGAAGAAGCGCGGCAAAACGTACGTTGGGGTTTTCCAAGCCCCCTACAGCTCTGAATTAGTATGTGTTTACTTGTTATGTGCTCTTTTCTTTGTAATTTTTTATTTGATTATGGTCTTTTGGACCGAATTGAATAAGGGTACTTTCACACTTGTGGCATGGCTATCCGGCAGGCTGTTGCGGCCGGTGAACAGCCCGCCGGATCCGCCATGCCGCAAGTACCCTTGCACTGCCGTGCTGCCGCTCCATCCCCATTGACTATAATGAGGGTGGGGGCGGCGCTATGGAGCAGCGCGACAGTGCACGGCCAGAGATCGCCGGACTAAAAGTACTGCATGTCCGACTTTTTAGTCCGACGATCACTGCCGTGCACTGTCGTGCTACGCCGTAGCTCTGCCCCCCGCCCCCATTATAGTCAATGGGGACGGAGTGGCAGCACGGCAGTGCACGGGTACTTGTGGCATGGCGGATCCGGCGGGCTGTTCACCCACCGGAACAGCCTGCCGGATAGCCATGCCGCAAGTGTGAAAGTACCCTAAGGCTGATCCCCTTTCACACTAAACTGACCACTTTGATGTCTGAGTCTGATCAATTGTCCATATTATATTGAGATTATTGTCATATTATAATTGCTGACAGATAGTTGGCCTCTGACATCAATTAATTTGGGCATGTATTGTAGAGGATATGTTTAGGGGTGTAGTCCTCCATATTTAGTACAATTAATATGGCACAAGTGTCATACAACAATATCACACATGTAGATTTGGAGTCTGGTGGGGTATGTCATCCATCATAGCACCTACCTGCAATTTTTTTATGATTGTTTTTGATATTACTAGTGTATGTCTAATTCTGGACACTCCATAAAGATGTTTTTTGTATTATATATGTGTGGCTTTTTTGAATAAGTCTGATTCTTATCTATTCTTTCCAAGTCATGGATAATATGAGTCTTACTTTTGTGTATTCTTATATTTTGATGGAAGTTAGTAGATTGAGTTACAATGACGTCTGATACACACAGTAATTTACTGCATTCAGTTCAAAAGAATACACAGTTCATCTTAATATATTTCAAGAGTCCATGGTGCCTCTTAAAGGGGTATTCCCATTTTAAGAATGTGTAGCATATACGTAGGATATGCACTGAGTACTCTGGAACACGCACTTGCACAGTAGATTCCACCAATGACCAGATTACTACTGCTCATGCACCAACTGATCTATACACCGCAGGTGTGATATTATAGTCATGACACTGCTGATCCTCTCATTCAAGAGGAAGGTACAATGAGGTTAAGAGGAGCTAAGGTGCACCAAGGCGCTAAGGTTTACCCCTCCGTACTATTCCTCATGCACTAACTGATCTATACACCACAGGTGTGACATTACAGGGACGGACTCAGCAGGATCAGTCCTTCTACTCATTAAGGTGAGTTTAAAAAGGGTTGATACTGTTGACAGGTACTCTTTAACAAAGGCTACATCCCGTCTCTATGACCATAGATGAAAATACCCCAAATGGTATAGTGTTTATGTACACATTTTTGTCTTTATGCTCAGTTTTACTAGGGTACTCATTGTCCAGGAGGAGATTCTGCAAGGCTTGCTCAGAAACGTATGCAAAATAGCCACCCGTAAAAGAAAGGGAACTGCATGGTCTGTGTCACCTAGGTTTCGCTACCCTATATCAGCGCCCAGGGTGGGTGGCAGGGTGGTTGTTACTGAAGTGAGCTGTACAGATGGAGAAGAACTGATTTTGATGCTGGATCAGCTGGTGACATTTAGCCTGCTGCATCTTTATGGACTGTATCCTCACAAAAGGATTTCATTTCCAGGATGTAAAGTTTATGACCCAAACAGCCATCGTCTTTTCACAACAAGAAAGGAGATGCATAGTAGCTAAAGCTGTATTTTACAGTGTGATGCCATAATGGAAATAATTGCACAATACCAAAGCATGCAGCATTCCTCCGGGCTCATACCGCCTCATGTATCAAAACTGGTGCAGACAAAGCGGAGCAGTTTTCATGACAACTGATTGACGGTGATGTTTCCGGAGCAGATTAGAAAATAAAGGTAATTATTGGACTGAACGCTACTGACGACTGCTCCGCCTTCTGCTTGCACTTGCTTTTGTATGCGAGGCGTGCAGGGTTTTGTATCTAGGCAAAATAACTGTCATAGCATAAAGGGAGACACTCAATGTCAATCTGTAGTAGAAAAGCATTTGACAATATTTGGTGTTTACAATTGTCCATAAAATCGTGTATAAAGCTTAAGATTATTTAACAATATTTATAAGCTTTTTGCCTTAGATTTAGACATTTTATCATTTTCTAACATGCATAGTTTATGTAGATGAGCTCCACAACAATTAATGTCTCAATATATGGCATTAGATATGTAGGATGATTAGCTCCTAAAATCTTAGTAATAATAATCATTTAAATTTACAAAAAAAAAGAAAATATTTTAAAGAAACATACACTTCAACTGGCGGGGGTTCTACACTGGGAATGTTAGTCATCATGCACACAGCCATATTATGGCTCAGTAAAAGTTCCAAGCTGTACAGAGCTGAAATACAGTATATGAAGTATATGGGGCCATACTGTACCTCTGCAAGCCTCCCAGTACCTATGTGTTGTTCGACTATATGCCTTATTATGGAGACTTTCTTCTTTCAGAAACACAATGCTGTATGGAGGCACCATATGGCAACACATAGAGCGCCTATGGCTCCATAGTAAGAGACCATAGAGTCTCCATATGTAGCATTGTGCATCCACTATTGCCATGTGCACTAGGCTTAAATCAGTTGATTGGTTTCCAGTGTAGTAAAAGTGAAAACTAGCGACACGTCACAGCTAAGTGAGGAAATGTTTGTAGGATACAGCTTGGAGGAAGACAGTGGAAGGAATATCAGGAAAGTGCTGTTTGCTTGTCTACCTGATAATCAATGTGCCTTGCATTTAGTTAAGTCTTTGTCTATCCCATGTGCTTATATAGAGATCTGTCTCGTGGAATTTGCACTTGGTTGGCTGTCATTTTATGATGCACGTGATATACTGCCAGAATGATCACAATGACCACTCCTAAGGTTAGGCCTAAAATTAGAGGTAATGTCTCTTCCAGTTGTTTTTGCTGATCTGTAAGGCATTTGTAATCTGGAAGAAGAAAGGAAACAATTGTCAGTAAAATCTTCTCTACACTCTAATCAATTGTAATAACAATCAATAGCTATTGGCTTTAGTGCAAACTTTGTATTAAAATTATGGATGAAAGGTGTTGTCTCATAATAAGGACTGGTGGCCTATTTTTAGGGCACAATGGCTGATTGCCTGGAAAAAGCCAAGGATAGCTGACAGCAGACAGAGTGGCATGACACTTTCCTAACATGCTCTACTCTATTCTAATGACTAGTGGTGGTTACAATGGTCTGAACTCCAAGAGTTGGATATCTTAGAGATATGCTTCCTAGACGTTGGAAGCATATCTCTAAGATATCCAACTCTTGGAAAGTTTTATGCCACTCTGTCTGCTGTCAGCTATCCTTGGCTTTTTCCAGGCGGTCAATGAAGAGCCATCGATGACCAATCAACCATTGTGCCCTACCAATAGGCCACCAGTCCTTGTTATGAGACAACACCTTTAGTCCATAATTTTAATTCTGTGTTTGGTTTCCCCAGGCTGTAAAACAGTTGTAAAATGTACAGTATACTGTGTTATCACTATTGTAGCTTATGCCCATTCAAGTGAATAGGATTGAAACCCAATACTTGACACTGCCCATGAAACCAACCACAAAAAACAACCCATGAAAACAACAGCAAAAAAAAGCCTTATTTCCTAATCCTGAGCAACTCCTTCAATAGTGCATATTAATTTTTCTACCTGCACCAATGGTGTTTTTGAGAAATGTTGAGCATAGATGGCAGTGGAACCCATTGTATTAATTACATGTCATTAGTATAATTTATGGTATTAATAAAATATTACAATAAATGCTATGTCACTATATTCCATATAAGTATCCGCATTGGGGTTCACAAGCTAATTTCTCTATCTTCCATAAACAATAGGGCTAATTGACCTATCTGTATGCTTTAAAGACCCCGTACTCAGCAGACTATTGATGGCTAAATCTGCCATTTTCGGTGGGGCTGTAATGTGTGTCGGGAGCTCCCAACTCTCCCCTGACAGATGATGTTTAGGAGGGAGAAGGATCCGACAAGTTAAATTTCAGTGGCAGATCCTTTTGTTCTCCAGGTAACAAAGTCGGGAGAGATAGCTGTTAGTTGAATACTTGTGTGACTGTGCGTAGATAGCCATCAGTCACTGACAGGAACGCCCACACAACCACTGGGCTCAGAAAGAGAAGGAAATTCTGAATCTTCTCCTATAAAACTATATATATATCATTCTGCTCAGCTCCTCCTGCTCTATAACATGCTGCCTGCAGCTCAGACTAAGTAGTCAATAGTCACATGATCCCCCGAAGATCCATTCTAGTCAGACATGGGAGGCAGGCATTGAACAGCAGGTATAATGTTTTACCTTGGTGGGGAGGGGGGGGGGGCAGGGGGCGTATATGGTCTGAGTATGTTTATTGAATTATTTCAGCACAAGCACTTTAATTACTCTGTAACCGGCCTCTTAATATACCTTTTATATGCTCCTTCTAAATGTTATTAAGCTGTTACTGATTGTTATCCAAGTAGTAACGTGTCTCCCGTGAGGGCATTTAGCCCTGAATGTACTATGACCACCTTTTTGTTTTTAATATTAAATGATGTTTTATTATTCATGTATCAATAAAGAATTATTTTTCTACTTGATCCGGATTGGTCCTATTCTGTGTTGATTAGTATTGGGGATTTACAATCTGGTTAGCATTGATGCTTCCCCATGACATTTTTGGCGTTATATTGAGTAGTCAATAGGGCAGGTTAAGATTCTAAGATCTGCCGGAATCAACATTACAGAAGGTTGCGCATTGCAACTCCATTCATGGCTGTGAGACTGCCAGAAATAGCCAAGTAGAGTGCTCAGCTATTTCTGGTAAACCCATAGAGATGAATGGAGTGGCAGTGCAAATGCTCAACCTGCTGCTCTGTTCATTTTGGGGGCTGTGTGGGGCACAGGACCCCCATTCCTGTAAAAGGTGGGGTCACAACGACAGGACCCCTTCCAAACTAATAGTTATTATCTATCTTGTGGATAAAAGACAACTTCAAAGCACCAGAATACCCCTTAAAAGTTAAATGATTTACCTTCACTGTAGACAAAGTCGCTCGTAATGTCAAATGGCTGAATGTGGACTTCAGACAGGTACAAGACCACAGTTTTCTTCTGGTCTGTGGAGGTCAGGCTTAGTTTTTCAGTGGCCTCACATTCATATGACATTCCAACTGGTGTGACCATGAGAGACAAATCATGGCGACTGGCAGTGTGCTTCCCAGCTATAGATAAAAACATAAGCAATGTCAATAGTCATATACCAACTACAATTATCACCAAATATACCCACTTTTCTTATCATTCTTAGTTTCTATTTTTAACCTCCTCCCTAGACCTTTCCCAACTTCTCCTACTTATGAAGACAAGCATTCACTTCACCTGATCTTCTCCTGACTCAGTTTCTGACTTCATTAACTCTTCTCTTTATTATAAAAAGTCTTGTACTTCTCAGGATACACCTACCTAGCACAATTTGTAGACACTCTGTAGTCTTCATTGTCCCCAATCTCTTCCCTCTCCTGTCCTGATCTGGCTGACAAACATTACTATGAAACGCTCAAAAGTACCCTCGGTGTGGCAGTAACTGACAGTCAGTAACTACCTTCTGATACAAATAGCAGCAACCTTGCAGATGTTTTAAACTCATTTTCTTAAGAAGTTCTAAGGGTATGCCAAACATCAGAAGTTACAACTTTGTCCTTCACCACTCCCTCTTCAGTCATAAAGAGCAGGTGCCTTTCACAGACCTCTGTGATGATGACCTGGCCACTTATTTCAGAGTTAAATTTGACATCATCGAACATAAATTTATCTCCCAGCCACCAAGTAACATCAATCCCCTTCCATCCTGCATTTCCTCTGGTTCACTTTTAGCAGTTTACCAGTATCACAAGTCTCCAGGCTCCTTCTTCTCCTCCACTACTACATACTGTACATTGGTTACCTTATTCACTCACACCTCATCCATTTTTTATCCCCAGATGTCCCTAGTCACCTTACTGAAATATATAACCTCTCCGTCTTGTTTGGTATAGTTCCCTCTTCTTTGAAACATGCTTTTATATCCTTATTAATCAAAAAACTTTTATTTTTATTAGAAGCTAGTTTATAATCTCCCCCAAATCTCTCCTCGGCTTCTGAACCATTTAATCCACTCCTGCCTAATCAACTATCTTCTCTGCAGTGTCTCCCTTGCTGTGTCCTCTCTTTACAACTCCTATTGGGGGGGGGGGGGGTCACTGAAAATCCACTATATAAAAAGGGGTAAGCAAATATAATGTAAATCAAAATAATGATTACTATTCCGTTTGGGAGGATCGGTATAGGGTGGGCCAGATGGACCAATGATTTTTATGGGAAGGGGATACTATCTCTAATGTTCACCCTATACTTAGGCCCTACCTATAAACGGAATAGCCGCCACGATAGGGGCGATCCCGTGTCTCTGACAATGAGATGTGTGCCGCCGCAATACGCCGCTGGCAATGAATAGACTATTATAAATACAAAAAACAATAAACAAAGTATGTGCCCCCAGTGGTTAGAACAATGAAGGTATAACAAAAATGCACCACAGGTAATATCTGAAAACAGTTCCAACGCGTTTTGCCTAGTCAATAAAATGCTCATCAGGGGACAAACCAAGTATATTCATCAGTGAAAAATACCCATGCCCTAATTAATCACGGCGGCCATCTTTTGCAGCAGGACATACACTGACGGGATCCCTCTGCGCCTATTATAGCGGCATTTATCTCTTTTATGTACCAACACAATGTCTACAACACAATGAAAGCCAGATATCCCTCAAAGGAAGGAAAACCGAGCAAAGGGGTGTCTCCATTAGAGAGGTCACCAAATCCACCATATTAAGTGGCCCCTATGTCAAGATCCCACTTTCTTTTACAAGCTTTAAGGATGTGACGGGGAAAACCTAAGCCAGTTATCCATCCACAGACAGCTGTTTCGGGGTGTTGCCCCTCATCAGTGTGGAGTAGGATTCTGGCTAACCGGTAGCAATGCCTCGGAGACTACTCAAACCAAAATCCTACTCCGCACTGATGAGGGGCAACACCCCGAAACAGCTGTCTGTGGATAAATAACAGGCTTAGGTTTTCCCCGTCAAGACTTATGCCCTCATTGTCTGAGATCAGACAATCCCTTTACAGTATGTTTTACACAATGAAAACATTTCTGAAAAGAAAATATCTTTTTGTGTTACCATATTCTGAAAGCCATATTTTTAAATTTTTTGGGCGATTGTCTTATGTAGGAGCTTGTTTTTTGCAGGATGAGGTAACAGTTTGATTGGTACAATTTCGGAGTACATACGATTTTTAGATTGCTTGGCATTAGACTTTTTGTGAGGCAAGTTGACCAAAAAAATGGCTGTTTTGGCACTTTTTTATTTAGTTTTTTTATGGCATTCCTTCTGAGAGGATAGATCATGTCATATTTTTATAGAGCGTCGTTAGACACGCAGCGATACCTAATATATGTCTGTTTTTCCTTTTTTTCCTGTTATTTATAATTTTATATGACTTTATTATAGGAAACCTGTGTTTTTTTTTCTTGAAACCTAGATATCGTACAGGTTAATACTAAAAAGAAAAAAAAACACAACTAAAGCACAAAATTAAACCAAAAATACAGTATTTTTTTAACATTTACGTCTACGGAGCTGTGTGAGGACAAATTTTTTGAGCGGCCAATCTTGATACTGACGTTGGAGTGTGTATGCCGTTTTTCAGTAATATTTATTCAAATTTTTGTAGCACACGATCATAATTGTGATATAAAACTACAGCATGTTGCAGGAAATCTACAACTCCTAGCAGGTCCTGAAGGTTTGCATCTTACATGGCATGCTAGGAGTTGTAATTTCCAGAAGGGAATGCAGTTAAATATGAAATTATATTTTTATTAAACTATAGATTTACCTATATTATACAGTATAATACTGTCTTGGGGGACTAGCGGCAGCCTGTGATGTCCACACCTGAGTCACAGGCAGCTTCTGTTTCATGGAGGACACAGCAGCACCACCAGCATGTCTGCACACTCAGCAGCACTGTAAAAGCCTGCCGCCTTGCTCTTTAGACCCCAGAACAGGGGCGTAACTATAGGGGAAGCAGCTGCTTTGGGGCCCTGACATTATTACACAATTAAATGATATACAGTGGCAGTATAGACAGTGTAGAAAACAGATGTAATAGCTGCTGGGCCGGGTCTGAGAGAGCGATCTTTACTAGCCACAGGAAAGGGGGCGGCATTAAAGAAAGGGGTTGTGAAAAAATTACTGGGGGAGGGGGCCCCATTCAAAAATTTGCTGTGGGGCCCAGTCATTTCTAGTTACGCCACTGCCCCAGAATATGGGCGGGCGGCAGGGCTCTGTGAGGACGGAGCGTGCATGTGTGCGTGCAGCGCAGGGAGTGAGAAGGAAGCGCAGGCACGTATGAAGAGGTCGGGCCCACTGCCCACTGAAAGATGGCAGTGTCAGCATCACTGCAGGGCAAGTTAAGTGGCGAGATGATCGTGACAGTCAAGATCATCTCGCCATCTTCTGTATGTCTGTGTAGCTCTGCTCTTCCTATTGAATTGGGAGGCAGCAGCGCTTGCCAGCAGAAAGCTGGGGCTGCCTGCCGCTGCTGATTAAGATGTAGACAGGCAGGGGCCAGTCCGAGCCTGAATGGCGCTATATAAATTAGCATAAATATTATCCAGGGTGAAAATCTGCTGCAAAGAGCATCAATGAGAATCCCCTTTGTATGTGTAATCATTAAATTCAGAAATTACTATAACAATAAGCTCATGGTCAGGGGGCTGATCATGCAAAGATTAAAACAATGAAGGAGTACAATAAGGGTGGCCACACAGAAGATGAAAGATATAATGCACATTGCAGTTTTATCATCAAAACCCAACTATGCTGTTTTGTGTAATCATCCAAAGGACCTGCATGAAGACCTGCGCATGGTCACATGAGGTCCTCAAGCCATAGAGGAGAGCAGCACAGCAGTGGAAGCAGTGAAATTGTTAACTGCATACAGTAAGTGCACATAATTAGGTTGTATTTTCTTGGGTTTTTGTTTAGGGGGGGGGTCTGGTCTGGGGACTGTAATAGTTTAGGGTTCTGGGGGCGTTGTTTTTATTCCTTTGTCTGTATTTTTTCTGGGGTCTGAATTTATTTGATTTGATACAGAGGCTAGTGATAGCTACATAAGTACGGGGCCAACATTTTTTGGCCATAAACTCTGCAGTCATCAGGAGACGTCAGTAGTTTGATGGGTTGTATATAGAAGAAAGAGTCAGGGAACATCTACAATCAGTGGAGACATTACCTGCGAGTCACTGGATTTACAGAAGAGCTGTCGTCTCTCCTGACATGCTTGTTATAGTAGATCATTATGTTCCCCCAAAACTCTCCATGTAGCCTAGCCCTAATTGACAACTGGGTGTTAACATTCCCATTTTCAAGAGGTTGTGTCTTTACATGATTGGACACTGTCAGTATGCAGGGACACAGCCCTTTGGGAAGGAGAATGGTAACAGCCAGTTGTCAACGCTAGGATAGACAAATGGTGAGGATGTCAATAGACACAGTGTGGGACAGGAACCCAAGTTTTGGGGAGAGCCCAGGACCTTTGGTTTAATTCAGCTCAGCTGGGCAGCAATACCCTGACCTACACACCATACAGTGTCCATAGCCTTTTGCCCCTGGCTCTGTCCACTGTATAGATTCTGGCACCAGCGGCTGCCAGAAACAGCTGATCAATGTGGGCCCTGGGTGTTGGACCCCACCAATCTGATATGGATGATCTATCTTGAGGATCAGTCATCGATATCTAAGTCCAAGAAAACCCCATTAATACACCAGTGTATGCAGGCCCCTTATTTCCCAACAGCTGAAGTACTGAAGCATGGGGGTATATCATAGTGCTATGCCATAAATCGCAATTGTCGAAAAACCTCTTAAAAGGGTAAAATTCTGGCTGCCTGCAGTATCTTCTACACTGAGTTCACTGGATACAGATTTATGCAGTGCTGGTTAAATTCAATAGAAGCTTTAAATATTCACAGTAGTTCTGGTAGAAAAAAATGATCCCTACACTTCAAGGGATTTTCTAATGTGCATGTGTCATTTTTACCCATATGTATCCATAAATCATTCCTGGGGTGTTGTAGAGGTAGTGGTTTCATCCAGAACATGGTAGATGAGCAGGCTCAAAGGTCCCTTGGCCACATAAGAAGACACCGCCATCATAAATGGCACATAGATGGTACATAGAGACCCTGTTATCAATTCTCTTTGGGGCCCAGGAGCTGTACATTACGCCTCTGTAGATATGAATTCTATGCTAATATTTTATGGTGTTATCTATAAATTGTAAACTTCTTACGCTGGCAATATTACATATTCCATAGAAACAAGACCCAGATGGGAGAGCTTGGGGCAGTCAAGCAAGCAATGTACTCAGCAATGGATGAACATCTGTTGGTGGCACATCCGCAGTCAACTGAACAAAATGACTCAGCTACTGCAGATCCTTCTCCTCTGACCATATTAGCTTCCCTTATTTACTCTGCTGTAGAAAATGCATAAATTGTGGGTTTTCACATATTCAAGAGGTTCCCTTGCAGAAAATCTAAGTGTTTTCAGGCCACGTTTTACTATATATGGGAAGTACAATGCAGCAAGCTCCTGGTCCCCTGCTGCGTGCTGGAGTAGACAATCGTGATTGGACTTTGGACAATGAAAATGATAGCGTATGCCGCAGTGGCTGCAGATACTCACGTCTTGCACCATTTCTGAAGTTTGTGCGGTCGGATAAGTCGTACAAGAACTGAATTTTATTCATTTTCCAGCTTCTTCCACTGGATTTTGTAGAATCATCCTACGAATGACATAAATCGTTGACATAATCCAATGCGGTCCCAAACACTTAAGTGACAGGTCATTAAGTTTTAAGATCATTGTAGCGAATAATGTAGCAGATGTAGCGGAGCTATTGTCAGTCATCCGTTCTTTTGAGCTCCATGATAACCTCATACTATAGATCACTCGGGAGATTTACCTGCATTTAACATCATATCAAGATGCTCTGAGACTAAGTGACAAACTCATCTCAGCCACATCAGTAAACTGCTAGTGGAGAAAGGATTTTGACAATATTAATTGCAATTGGTGTGTCTTATTGAGTAGATCTACCTGAATGGCTAAGTCATGTCATAATGCAACATGGAATATCTGTGTTACCTTAATGAAGAATAATTTCAGCGTGCAGGATTTGTCCGACCATGTTAAATGCAGTTCAGACTCATTATTCCAGCATTTCCCCTTTATTTCCGTATCTCTGGGTAACTGGATAACAGCTTCTTTCACATTCCACTGAAACACATAAATCATCATCGTCACAGCTCTATAGAGTACTATTCTCTTGAATATACTATACTGTACTCTCCCATTGCACAATGCATGCATTCACTAACCGCATACAGTAGATTCTGGGCTGAAATATTATATATATTAACCTATCCTCATACATAATTCTATGACCACTTACTAATGCAGACACCAATGGCACTGTGCTTTAGTTAACCCATTCATTACTGCCCTTTTAGGTGATGCTTGGCAACAAAGAAAACTTTTCAAATCCAGGTATTGCGTTCCTCATTTAGGAGACTGTAATGGTTAATGCATTCAGACTAGACTACTTACATCCACTTCATTACTGGCAGGGACCTCATAAGGAACAAGTATCTTCGCTGAGAATTCTGCCATCAGACAGGTTGTCCCATTTTCCCGAATTGCAAAGATATTTTTGTCAGGATTACTAGACAGCCCTGAGAGGTTCTCAACTTCTTGTTCTGCCATATTAGGACCAATACTGTCTGTGGAACAAGAAGAAACACCATTCACCTCCTGCTGTAGCACACACTGCAGGCTTATCATTCCTGCAGACCTTACACCTTACACATGGTGCTACTACTACTGGTCTACTGCATGCTCAGAGCAATGAAGATTTAAGGTACATGGATAGCTAACCCCCCCAGTGTGATGAAATATGAACACTTACATGATAGAAAAAGCAGTAGGTGCAGTCCCAGGACTTGAGTGGAGATGCAGATGTCCATGCTTGGAAAGACTTTTTGCAGTTCCCCAAGAAATACTGAGAGGGCTGTGTTATGTGGCAGGTTGCTGTACTGGGCAGTGCTAGCAGAGAATCATCCAGCCCTCAGTCTGTACAGTCTCCAACTGACTCACTGGATCTCTGCAGGCAAGAAGGGATTGCTGCTAAAGTGCAGAAGTAACCACAGATTCACATAGGAGAAGACTTGCAATCCAAGGGGCTGAAAAGCAAGGCAGGGTGCTCAAGAAGGTTAAATCTCTGCAGATACAAGTAACAGATCTCTATAAAAACAAGTGATCACTGTACAAGCTGCTGAAAGAGCTTAAATCGTTGTAGATACCAGTCATTGATGTCCAATCTGCTAAAGATTAGATCTCTATAGATGTATGATGAAGAACTGATAGCTGTTCAAGCTGCTGAAGGAGGTTAGATCTCTGTATATACAAGTAATGGCTGTCAAATCTGGTGAAGAAGGTTACAGTAGATTTCTATGGACACAAGTGATCACTGTGCAAGCTGCTAAAAGAAGGTTAGTTCTCTGTAGGTACAAGTAATGGATGTCCTAGTCTGCTGAAGAAAGTTACAATAAGATCTCTATAGACACAAGTGGTCACTGCCCCAGCTGCTGAAGGAGGTTAGATCTCTGTAGGTACAAGTAATGGATGTCCTATCTGCTGAAGAAGGTTACATAAGATCTCTATAGACACAAGTGATCACTGCCCCAGCTGCTGAAGGAGGTTAGATCTCTGTAGGTACAAGTAATGGCTGTCAAATCTGGTGAAGAAGGTTACAGTAGATCTCTATGGACACAAGTGATCACTGTCCAAGCTGCTAAAGGAGGTTAGATCTCTGTAGGTACAAGTAATGGATGTCCTATCTGCTGAAGAAGGTTACAATAGATCTCTACAGACACAAGTGATCACTTTCCAATCTGAAGAACTGATAGCTGTTCAAGCTGCTGAAGGTGGTTAGATCTCTATAGGGACAAGAAATCGATTTCCGATCTGCTTGAGAAGGTTACAGTAGATCTCTACAGATACAAGTGATCATTTTCCAATCTGCTTAAGGATAGATCCCTACAGACACAGTCGATCACTGCCCAAGCTGCTGATGAACGTTACAGTAGATCTCTATAGATACAAATGATCACTTTCCAGTCAGTTTAAGATTAGATTTCTGTAGATGCAACTGATCACTGTCCAAGGAGCTGAGGATTAGGTAGCTATAAGTGATCACTTCCTAAGGTGCTGCAGACTAGATCTCTATAGATGCAAACGATCATTACCCAAGGTGCTTAAGAAGTTTAGATCTCCATAGGTACAAGTGATGTCCAATCTGCCGAAGAAGATGTCTGTTGATAAAAGTGATGGCTTCCAAGGTGCTGAAGAAGGTTAGATCCCTACAGACACACGTGCTGGGTAGGCTGCAGGTTTGGCATGTGTCAGGCACTATCTGCTCTCTCTAGACACAAGTGATCCTGTCCAAGGTGCTGAAAGCACTTCACATCCCCTGTAGATCTGTGTTCTCTGCCCGAGGTGCTGAAATCATTAGTGCTGCAAGTCTGGATCTCCTCTGCATGCCAAGGGAAGATTGTAAAGGAAGATTAGTGTCACCAAGGACCCCCTGTGTCTTAACTTCACACAAAACCTCAGTCCTCACATGCTTTTCAGAGTATTGTCTAAACTAGGCTATTGCTCACAATAAGCTGTGAATCATATGCCTGGCTCTGATGAGTAGAGCCCTCAGAGAGGCATAGAGAGAAATAGTATTGAGCATATCTAGATGGAAATACTGCAGGCACTGCATGGGGTGTGTATGATGAGCCTGTGTCTAATGACTGTGGTGATGTACAGGTCTCAGATTTCTAGTTAGGCACAGAAATGAATATGAATTGATGCCAGGAATTCAGTACTTACCACATATTACAGAAGAAAAGCCTTTATTTCTGCAAAAGGGGGGTGGGGGGTAAGATCATAAGTTAGACTAACGCCCCCATATGAAAGGTGGCAGTGAAGATGTTCTATGCAACCAGCAGGGTTATTCTGTGGAGGTGTACAACTACTGCTGCGACCTGGCATCATCTAAATCACTTGTCGACACCATATCATTTGACACTTGGTGATTGGATATTGTGATTACTGCTGCCTAATGATGTGGCAACTAATTAATCTTCCTACAGTTTACTTCCTTGCATCATGTACTCGGTGCATAACCCCTGAGCTGACTCACTATTTCCAAAGATATAGCAATTTTCATGTGCTTTTTATCAGAGAAGTGTTCATGTGTCCTCCACATCTCTGTAGCCTTGTGTATCCTCCTCACCTTAAAGAGGCTTAAAGATGCTAGATACTGAGGTAAGGCTCCAGACGCTGATCACAAACATACCTTTATTTCCCTTATTTCAGGTCCGATCACACTGTAAAATCCACTTTTAAAAATATAGTAATAAGCAAACGGAGCACTTGGAGGCGGGCTTATTGCTTTTGAGCACCGTATCTCCGATGCCCTCCTGCCTGTTGTAATAAAAACGCCCCCCATTCCTTTGATTGATAGCACTAGACTCACTGGTGTGCACTACAACGTATGACGGCGCGTGCGCACTACACTTGCACCGTTGATCTCGGCAAGTCCAATTCCTCTAGTGCGCACGCGCTGTCATATGTTGGAGTGCACACGCGCGGGATCTCAGCGGGATCTGGGTTGGACTGGGGTTCCTTGGGCCCACTAGAGGAATATACTTGAGGCCAAACCCCCACATCATCAATAAAGAGATTTTGATTCAAAGAAATAGACCCTAGTGGTAATTTATAGTCTCCAAAGGTAGCTCTAAATGTTTTTTTTCTCTTGGACCTTTGGGACCCATCATGGTGTCAGAGCCTGGGCCAAGAGAGGATCCTCTGGTTCCCTAGTGGGCCAGTCCGACACTGCCCCAAAGTAAACGGAGAGCTGCAGCGCATGCATAGCCACCCTATAGAAGTTTCGAAAATAAGTGAGTGCTGGCTCGGCTATTTTCGGCAGTTCGATAGCAGTGAGTGGAGCAATGGCACCTCTTGCACAGGATTTTTAAGGAGGCAGAATCCCCTCCTTCTCTTTCGTCCCCTAATTATACAGACTTTAGCAATTTTCTACATGTAGTATATTACACTGTTACATGAGGTCCTTTAGAGGTTAGTATTCTATTAATATCCTTGGAGTGAGGAGTTAATGCCTAGTGTCTCCATTGGTCTTGGTTGATGAAAAGGTTAATTCCTACAGTATTTTCTGCATGATGCTTTAGGATATGTTTGATATGATATGTTTAATACCTAAGATATCTGGTGGTCTAAGGTGGTTTAGTGGGTAACATGTATTATATTATAAGATAATTGTGAAGTTTATTGATCTATTATTTAGTGTGAGGTTAACATATGATGACAAAGCTCTGTCTTGCCTGCAGCTGCCACTAGAAGGCGCTGCCAGTGAACTCAATAATCAATCAGTATACACTGCGATTTCCCTAATGACAAAATAATATATTTTTTTCATTTAACTCAATGTTTTCCTCTGAACTGTTCAAAGGGGCTTTTGGGTACTGGGAGTATATTTAGATTGGCTTTTCTTACGCTGTTCTTAATTTGAAGTACACTAGTGTAATATGCACCAAATGTATTAAGAGGAGGACGCCACTTAAGACACTTGATGCATCCTTGACTATAAAAGCACAACAAAGGAAATCTACACCAGCTATGAGCTGGTGTAAATTTGAGCTGTGATTTTTGCCCGTTTCTGGCAAACATTTTAGTGAGTAAAAATCTCACCAAAAACCAAATCAGCTTCTTCTTTATGTTTCTTTATCAAAAATACTTCACATGTGGTGCCTAGCAAGCATGTGCTGAACCTCATATGGACCCTACGCACACAGGACTTTATTTCTAGGTATCAACTTTTGTGATAAATATGTGCTTTTGAACCATGAGTCATTTTTGCATGCGCTATAATGTGAAGTATATTTGATAAAGAAACATAAAGAAGAAGCTCATTTGGTTTTTGGTGCGTTTTTTACTGCAATTAATGTTTATGCCACTAACAATATGATTTGATTGAAAACATTATAGTGAGACTGTCTGACCAAATGGCAAGTGACGAATAAAGAGCCAAAAAGCTGCAAGTTTTGTGAAAAAACGCCTATTTGTAACTTTTTTTTTTTACACCTGAAAACTGGGTTTAGTTATAACTATGCCATACATCACAAACCTGCACTAAAACTTCAGTATGCTTGCAGTTATGGTACAGAGAGCCTTTTTTTACTAGGTTTACTATGTACTGCCTTTGGCAACATTCACATGACAGTGGAAAATGGACGTGTGACTGACCTTTTTTTAACACATCCATTTTGAAAACAATGGTAGTCCATGGGTTTATTCATACATTGGTTTTCTAATTGCCAGCGAATAACAGACGTAAAAAAAAAAAAGAACATGTTCTGTCTTGTTCATTTTCACTGATCGACAGCCCCCATACAATTGAAGGGGACCATTTTTAATGTCAGAAAGGCTACGGCGAAAAATCATCCATTAAAGGAAACCTGCCATCAACTTTATGCTCCCCATACTAACGGCAGAATAATGTAGAGACAGGTGAGTTGATTTCAGCATTCTGTCATTTATAAGTTAAAAGTAAGTGGTTGCCGAGAACCAACATCACAATCATTGCAGACTGGGCCTAGAAAAGAGTCCCGGCCACCTGAGAAGAGTCATGGTTATTCATGAATTCCTGCTCTCCCGCCCACCTGCTGATGACTGACAGTCTTCTTCCTAGTTTTTTCCCTTTCTCTCTAGAAAAGAACTGCCAATCATCTGCAGATCGGCAGGAGAGCAGGAGATTAGGAATAACCAGGACTCTTCGTACGTAGCTTTGACACCTTTCAAGGCCTGTGCTGCAATGATTATGATGCTAGTTCTCAGCAACCACTTTACTTTTAGCTCATGAGTGACACACACCTGAAATCAGCATTTCTGTTACTATTTTATGCTGCCTCAGTGAGGTCAGCATAAAGTTGATGACAGGTTACCCTTTAAACACTGAGTTTATCCATTTTAAACAGGCATGTGAATGTAGCCTTTTATTATGAAAGATCCCATCATGATCCATCTTTGGGCTTCTGCTTCCTCCACAAGTATGTGTGACGTAAAAAGAAAATGATACATAGTTTCCGAAATTTTTAATAAATTAAAATCTGAAAAGTGTGGCATGCATTTTTATTAAATTCCTTGTATTCTGATACTCCTAATAAAATCCAGCGTGACTAGTTCCCTTCAGAAGTCACATAATTAGTAAATAGAGTCCAACTGTGTCTAATTTTTCCTCAGTATAACTACAGCTGTTCTTTGAGGGCCTCATTGGTTTGTTAGTAAACATCAGTGATCAAACAACATCATGAAAACCAAGGAACACACCAGACAGGTCAGGGATAAAGTAGTGGAGAAGTGTAAAGAATCAGGTGGGAGAATTTGTCCACAGAACAACTATTAATCGTGTACTCTGCAAATCTGGCTTTTATGGAAGAGTAGCAACAAGACAGCCATTTTTGCAAGTAAACCATAAGACGTCCAGTTTGCAGTTTTCCGCAATCCATGTAGGGGACACAGCAAACATGTGAAGGAAGGTTCTTGGGTCAGATGAAACCAAAGTTGAACTTTTTGCCTAAATTCAAAATACTATGTATGGCGGAAAAGTAATACTGCACATCACACTGAACAGACCATCCCTACTGTGAAACATGGTGGTGGCAGCATCATGCTGCGGGAAAGCTTTTCTTAAGCAGGGACAGGGAACCTGGTCAGAGATGATGGGAAGATGGATGGAGCTAAATACAGGGAAATCCTGGAGGAAAACCTGGTAGAGGCTGCAAAAGACTTCCAGCAGGGCAATGACCGTACACATTCAGCCAGAGCTACAATGGAATGGTTTACATCAAAGCATATTCATATGTTAGAATGGCCCAGTCAAAGTCCAGACCTAAATCCCTGTCATGGTAGGGAGGGATAAGTGCATCCCTGATATCCACCCACACCTCTGTCCCTACCTACTTGCACAGCCCGTCCTAATTGACAGCCTACAACTTGGATGACGGTCCCTTACTTGGATAAGTGCAAGGGCTTAAAGACAAATACGAATACCGTGGACAAAAGCAAAGGTCAAGCCAGGAGGATGCGTAAATACAAAAGGAGCTAGCAAGGTCAAGGTCACAAACAAAGCCGAGGTCAGAAGCCAAATGGTCACGTCAAGTACAAAAGGAGGTAGCAAAGTGGAGGTCGCAAACAAAGCCGAGGTCAAAGCACACACGATAGACACAATCCTAGAGAACAATGGTGAGGGTAAGAAAAGACCAATCACAGGCAACCTGTGGCCAGCAGGCTGCCTGTTTAAATAGGCCCAGAGGGTGGATCATGTGACGTGGCCAGCGTCATATGATCCATGTTCTCTGAATCACAACACCTGAGCGACGACTTATCACCGTCGGTGCTCAGATCCCCACCTGCTCGTTGTCTAGGGGATGAAAAAGGCTGGGCGCTCTGAGGAAGCAAGTGCGCCTGAGTCCTCCCCGTCCCCTTGTTATTATGGAGACGAGAATGCCAACCGCGTCCTCTCTCCTCCTGACACGCGAAATGCCGGCGGCGCTGCAGAGAGGGAGCGGTTCGCCGGCTCCCCCTTATAATTCCATTGAGAATCTGTGACAAGACTTGAAAATTGCTGTTCACAGATGTTCTCCTTCCAATCTGACTGAGCTTGAGCTTTTTTGCAAAGAAGAATGGGCAAAACAGTTCAGCCTCTAGATGTGCAAAGCTGGGAGAGACAAACCCCAAAAGACTTGCAGCAATAATTGCAGTAAAAGGTGGTCCTACAAAGTATTGACTTATGCCTCATTCTCACTGTCAGTTTTGGATCAGTGGTAACACGGAACGTGTTCAATCCGTGTTTCCCCCCGTGACAGATCCGTGTTGGGTCCATGGGTCAATTTTTTGCTGTCCGTGTTGCCTCCGTGTTTCACTGACACTGAGCAGCTGGAAAATAATTTTCAAAGCATCTCTTCTTAATGATCAGTGAAACATGGATGCCACACGGATGGCATCTGTGAGGGATACGTGGTTTTCATGGACTCATTGACTACAATGGGCGTAAGTGATCCGGGAACACGGACCCAGATAGGACATGCATCCGTGCAGAAAACACGGACCCACGGCCTGTGCTAAAACACTGATGTGTGAATACACACATTCAAACGAATAGGGACATGTGCTGTCCGCGGAGAACACATACAGCACACGTACGTGAAACGCTGACGTGTAAATGAAGCATTAGGGGGGCTAAATACAAATGCACACCAGAGTTTCCAGATTTTCTTTTTATTAAAAGTTTCAAAAACCATGTATCATTTTCTTTTTACTTTACACATACCTGATGCTTTGTGTTTATCACATAAAATCCCAATAAAATCCATTTAAGTTTTTGGGTGTAATGTGAAAAACTTTGGAAAAGTTCAAGGGGTATGAATACTTTTTCAAGGCATTGTACTTAATGTATATTTAGCACTTGTCTCAGTCGGTATGTTTAGTTATGCTTGTGTATGTGCATGTCCAAGTATCTGCATGTACTGTATGTACTTGTGTTACCTGTACCATACATGGATCTTTTAAAACTGAATAAGACCCCCTTTGTTATTGGTTTAGTATTGTGGGGATTTTACAGTTTTCATAGCACATGCTATTCACACATATGTGGTTGGAGCAGTGGAGTGATTAATTGTGAGAAAATCGCCATCTGATTGCCTGGCAGGGTTCATGAAATGTGGGCTGAGCTCTGAAAGATGCTTGCAATGGGGGAAGCAGGTAGCTGTATCTTTCAAAGCCATGAAGCAGAGTGTACATACTGGGGCCATGATTCATTCTACACAGACTGCGGGGAGCAGAGCAGACACTGAACAGGGCAAGACAAAGCTTTTTTAAAGATGAGGAAGAAGGAAGAACACAGAGGAATACCAAGACCTGGCAGCAGCATGGGATTCATCTCATCTCCAGGGATGGGTTGGACAGGAGACGTGAGGAACTGCTCAAGTATATACTGCACACAGACAAGACTACAAGTATATACTGCACATAGATAATACTACAAGTATATACTGCACATAGAGAATACTACAACTATATACTGCACATAGAGAAGACTACAACTATATACTGCACATAGAGAAGACTACAACTATATACTGCACACAGACAAGACTACAACTATATACTGCACACAGAGAATACTACAAGTATATACAGCACACAGACAAGACTACAAGTATATACTGCACATAGACAAGACTAAAACTATATACTGCACATAGAGAAGACTACAACTATATACTGCACACAGACAAGACTACAACTATATACTGCACACAGAGAATACTACAACTATATACTGCACACAGAGAATACTACAACTATATACTGCACATAGAGAATACTACAACTATATACTGCACACAGACAAGACTACAACTATATACTGCACACAGAGAATACTACAAGTATATACTGCACATAGAGAATACTACAACTATATACTGCACATAGACAAGACTACAACTATATACTGCACATAGACAAGACTAAAACTATATACTGCACATAGAGAATACTACAACTATATACTGCACACAGACAAGACTACAAGTATATACTGCACACAGACAAGACTACAACTATATACTGCACACAGAGAATACTACAACTATATACTGCACATAGAGAATACTACAACTATATACTGCACACAGACAAGACTACAACTATATACTGCACACAGAGAATACTACAACTATATACTGCACATAGAGAATACTACAACTATATACTGCACACAGACAAGACTACAACTATATACTGCACATAGAGAATACTACAACTATATACTGCACACAGACAAGACTACAACTATATACTGCACACAGACAAGACTACAAGTATATACTGCACACAGAGAATACTACAACTATTTACTGCACACAGAGAAGAAGACTACAAGTATATACTGCACATAGAGAATACTACAACTATATACTGCACACAGACAAGACTACAACTATATACTGCACATAGAGAAGACTACAACTATATACTGCACACAGAGAATACTACAACTATATACTGCACACAGACAAGACTACAACTATATACTGCACACAGACAAGACTCCAAGTATATATTGCACACAGACAAGACTACAAGTATATACTGCACATAGAGAATACTCCAACTATATACTGCACATAGATAATACTACAACTATATACTGCACACAGACAAGACTACAACTATATACTGCACACAGACAAGACTACAAGTATATACTGCACACAGACAAGACTACAACTATATACTGCACAGAGAATACTACAACTATATACTGCACACAGAGAATACTACAACTATATACTGCACACAGAGAATACTACAACTATATACTGCACATAGAGAATACTACAACTATATACTGCACATAGAGAAGACTACAACTATATACTGCACAGAGAATACTACAACTATATACTGCCCATAGACAAGACTACAACTATATACTGCCCATAGAGAAGACTACAACTATATACTGCACATAGAGAATACTACAACTATATACTGCACACAGACAAGACTACAAGTATATACTGCACACAGACAAGACTACAACTATATACTGCACACAGACAAGACTACAACTATATACTGCACATAGAGAATACTACAACTATATACTGCACACAGACAAGACTACAACTATATACTGCACATAGAGAGGACTACAAGTATATACTGCACACAGACAAGACTACAACTATATACTGCACATAGAGAATACTACAACTATATACTGCACAGAGAATACTACAACTATATACTGCACACAGACAAGACTACAACTATATACTGCACATAGAGAGGACTACAAGTATATACTGCACATAGAGAGGACTACAAGTATATACTGCACACAGACAAGACTACAAGTATATACTGCACATAGAGAGGACTACAAGTATATACTGCACACAGACAAGACTACAACTATATACTGCACACAGACAAGACTACAACTATATACTGCACACAGACAAGACTACAAGTATATACTGCACACAGACAAGACTACAAGTATATACTGCACACAGAGAATACTACAAGTATATACTGCACATAGAGAATACTACAACTATAAACTGCACATAGAGAATACTACAACTATATACTGCACACAGACAAGACTACAACTATATACTGCACATAGAGAAGACTACAAGTATATACTGCACATAGAGAATACTACAACTATATACTGCACATAGAGAAGACTCCAAGAATATACTGCACAGACGATACTACAAGTTTATACTGTACATAGACAAGACATCAAGTGTGTACCGCACATAGACAAGACTCCAAGTATACACTGTATATATACAAGACTACACGTATATACTGTACATAGACAAGACTACAAGTATATACTGCACATAAACAAGACTATAAGTATATACTGTATATATACAAGACTACATGTATATACTGTACATAGACAGTACTACAAGTATATACTGTACATAGAGAAGACTACAACTATATACTGCACACAGACAAGACTACAAGTATATACTGCATATAGACAACAATACAAGTATATACTGCACATAGAGAAGAAGACTACAAGTATATACTGCCCATAGAGAAGACTATAGGTATATACTGTACATCCCCTGGAGAACCTTATCATCATGGCTTCACTGACCACTGGGTCTCTGGAGTCTTAAAGAATTGGAATAAGCAAGATAAACGTCCAACTTTATTTTTTTCAACTTAACAAACTTTGTTTTGTAGGTAAACTTTTTAAGTTATCTTCTAGTAAGGCCTCATGCACACGACATTATTTTTTTGCGGTCCGCAAAACGGGGTTCCGTTGTTCCGTGTCAGTTTTTGCTTCCGTTGTGTTTCCGTGTGTCTTCCGGTTTTTTTAGCAGACATGACCCAAAAGATTTTACCAAAAGACAGGCTAACAATTTTTCAGAAAAAATAACGGATGCGGAACGCGGATGACACACGGATGGCCATCCGCATTTTTTCACGGTCCCATTGACTTGAATGGGTCTGTGAACCGTTTTTCACGGACAAGAATAGGACAGGTTATATTTTTTTGACGGACTGGACTCACGGACCACGGACGCGGAGGACATACGGTGCATTTGCCGAGTTTTCCACGGACCCATTAAAAACCAATGGGTCCGCAGAAAATCACGAAAAACGGCACAACGGACACGGAATCAAACAACGGTCGTGTGCATGAGGCCTAAAGAAGAGAAATTTTGCCTGGTAAGAATTACACTTACAATCACCTTTTCCCATTGGCAACATCATAGTGGTACAGGTAAAGTTCATTGCACATGCCCTCCATGTAACCTGGCTGTACAGCGCTCCCATATGTGGCACCTTACGTTTTTCTTAGTAAATGAATAGTGGGTCAGGGAGGGGTGATTTTTTTATGTTTTCTGCATAAATGAAATAATCTTGTGATAGTTTTTATCTGGCTTTTTTGTCAATTTCTGATTACTTGCAGTTTGTGCTTTGCATTTAAAAATACATTGCATGTCCAAAATGTTACAAAACATGCACATAGAAATGCATGTAACGTGAAAAAATGCATTCTTTTTGCCAGTCATTTTTGCCAGCAATAGAATGTCTGGGTAAATTAGGGTCGGAAGAAAGCCATATAGTTAAACTTCATATGTAGCAGAGCCAAGTATGTCACTGTGGCAGAGCAGAGTTTATGATTTTTCACAATTTACTGCAATATCACCATGCAGTTCTTCATAGGGCTATAAGTAAACGTTTGCTCGTATCTTACGTAGCTTTCTTAGCAAAAAACATTACAGTCAGTTTTTATTATAGCATTTTTTCTCATTTTTTTGGGTCCATGTTTTTTGCCATAATGTAGCATGCTCTAGAGATTCTTCCCTGTAAGAAAAATATGCTTGAGAAAACACATTAAAAAAATGTGTGACCAAAAAGTCACAAACAAATGTAAAAAAATGCATTAATTTACAAGCCCCTGCCTGTTACTTCCAAATGTTATATATTTGTGCAATAAAAACATAGAAGCCACGCTTCACCCGCTGATATTTTATGGGATTTTGTTAGTTTTTATTTATAAATATCTCAGCATTTTTTGTTTGTATTGTGCAATCTCATCACATGAACCTGAAGAGCTTTACAGCAGAAACGTAAAGTCATGTATTTAAAAACTAAGGAGCGAAAAATACACAAAAGCAAACAATTCAATAATGTCTGCGTTTTCTGGTCTATTCAGTAATTGTGGGCCGGATGTGAACACAGCGTCAGTGTCCAACTATTGTTCTGTTAGATGTAATGTCTTCCCTTCTGCTGTGTAATGTTGTCATTGGAAGGCGATTGAAAAATGCTAAGTATGAACACATGAAAACAGCCTGAAATGCCTAATTCCAATGATTCTTTTTGTTTCAAACCTAAACCCAGATTCACACAGGACAGATTGGATTCTCAGGGCATGAAACATATAAGGAAATGACATAGACATTGTGTCCGCTCCTCGTTTTCACAGAAAAGCGTGCACCCCACGCTGCCCGTGTGCTCTTGGCCTTCCAATCTTCTGGTGACTATATAACATTAATCTAAATATGTAGCAGAGAGGAATGTCACATTGTGCCCTGTAAATATTCTCTGAGCTAAAATAACTGAGATTAAGAAAGAATGAATACAAATTGTCACTGTTCTTTTTACATAACCATGAAAAATTACAAGGTCTGTTATTTACATGATAGTTTATGCCTAAGGGTGGTTTTTGCTGGCAATTTTCAGCCCTTTTTCAGTTTTATTGACCATTTGCCCCTGGGGTTTTGGTGCTTTTTTTTGTGGTAAAACCCCCAGCGCCAAAGGTTAGGTGGAAGTCTATGGGAAATGTGAAATACAGGACACACAAGCATTTTTGCCACTGGCATTTTTGTGAATTAGATGGCAATTTTTGAAAAATAATTCGTGCTGAAGCTTTTTTTCTGGCATTTTGACATCTCCTCTACAGGGGAATAATGCCATAATAAACATGGTCCACACAGGTGTATAGGAAAAAAATGCTGCTAAAAAATGCCATAAATACAGCACGCAGAAATTGGAAAAAAACAAGCAATTTCGATGGTATTTTTTAGTGGTGAAAATATGCCAGATGAAATTCATGTATGTATGAGCCCTAAAAGTACTTTTGTCAGTGCACAATCATTTACAGTGCTGCAGTTTAGGATCTTTCTTAAAAACTGGAATCGCACATACGTTTTTTTTTGTGCCAAAGCCAGTAATGCAGGGAGGAGAATTATACATCTTTCCTTTCTTTCCAATCCCTTTTGAACCGACTTCTGGCTGTCGCTTTACAATTTACATAAAAAACTGAACCTCAAACTGCATCAAAAATTGCATGTGTGTTTCATGCCTAATTTAGACCTAATTGTTATAATCGCAGAAAAAAGTTTCTGGTCTCTAATCCATTCCATGTACAAATTAGGGCTTGTTCACATGAACGTGCTCTGGGTTAGGTGTTTTTTCCCTTATTTGGCTACATTCACACGATCGTGATGTTTTTTGGATCCGCAAAACACGGACACCGGCCCATGTGCGTTCTGCAATTTGCGGACCGCACATGCCATCACTGTCATAGAAAATGCCTATTCTTGTCCGCAAGACAAGAATAGGACATGCTCTATTTTTGTGCAGGGCCGCAGCACAGAACAATGGGTGCGGATAGCACACGGTGTGCTGTCCGCATCTTTTCCGGCCCCATAGAAATGAATGCGTCCGAACCGTTCTGCAATATTGCAGAACGGATGCAGACTCATTCATACGGTCATGTGAATGTAGCCTTATCTAGTGAATTTCTCCCATAGACCCCCCTCCCCCCCAAGTGTTTTTCTTGTCTTGTAGCTTCAAAGTCATGTGCGATATATTTTGGCATTTTTAATGCATTTTTTTTACCAATTCTTTTTTTCATACAGCTCTACAGAAGAAGTGACATTACAGTGTGCAATTTGTGTATTTTATGGCTTTTTGATCAGTCACCCATATTGCGCTCTAGGGATAGTAAGTGTTTCCATGCATCACCCTCTGTAGATGGCCTACAGTCATTATTTCCATTACAGATGGCCTTACATGCAAAATCCCCTTTGGGAATGAACCCAGGGAGGGGAGACGATTGAAGGATATGTTATCATTGTACAAGCCTATGTATAATGTAATGTCTGACCCCAGGGATTCTAATATGAGGGAATGACATATTACTGAGGTCTTCTGCACATGGCAAGTGTGTCAGTCAAATCCGGGGTCTCACGGGCCCCAGTGTAAAAGTTCAGCTTGGGCCCCTCACACAACTTCTCTTCATGCTTGCCAGTTTCAGCCTATCCATACAATTCCTTCTTCTCAATTTCAATCTCTTCTATTGATGCAGCACTAGCAAACAGGTTCTTTGCTAGGGTCTTAAACGATCAGGAGCCCCAAGAAAAAAAAAATTATGTATACAGTTTATATATTGAAGATATTATATCTATAAGATAACTTTTCTAAGGCTCAGATACAGCAGCTTGGATGTATGGTCCTGATATGGACCTCCCATTAGTTAGTGGATAGCCCTACACTACTGTTAGGCCTCTTTCACACGGGCGTCACGTTTGACGCCCGGATAGGATGCGGGTGCATTGTGGGAATATGTGCGATTTTTCCGCATGTGTGCAAACTTTTGTAATGCGTTTTGCACGCGCGTTGTAAAAATCGCCATGTTTGGTACCCAGACCCGAAGCCGGACTTCATCACTGAAGTCCGGTTTCGGGTAGAGTATTCTGGAGATTTTTTTATTTTCCCTTATAACATGGTTATAAGGGAAAATAATAGCATTCTCAATAAAGAATGCTGTGTAAAATGAGGATTAAGTGGTTAAAAATAAAAAACTTAACTTACCTTAGCCACTTGATCACGTAGTTGGCGATCTCTCTTCTCTCTTCAAACATTAGCTGTAGTGTAAAGGACCTGTGATGATGTCAGATCACATGGTCCAATCACATGGTCCGTTCACTTCTATGGGGCCTGCGTTGCGTGAAAAACGCAGAAACTGGAGCATGCTGCGATTTTCACGCAACGCAGAAGGGATGCGTGAAAATCACCGCTCATGTGCACAGCCCCATAGAAATGGTCCGGATTCAGTGCGGGTGCAATGCGTCCACCTCACGCATTGCACCCGCGAGGAAATTACGGCCGTGTGAAAGGGGCCTTAGTAGTAATGGGGTTACAGTGCAATTATCTGTACGGCTCAGGCGTCTTTTCTAGACAAGTGTTATGAGAAGACTCTAACCCTTGCAGCCGCCCATCTGCATTCTTCTCCACAGTCTCTCTTCCTTGACTATACGCAGCTACTTTTACCATTATAAGGTTAGTGATCTCCTTTCTGACAGTAGGGGATGTTCAGCAGTCTGTGATCCATAAATCTTCTTCCAGCATCTCAGTGCGCCAAAAGCATCAGTTCAAAAAATTGTGGCATGAAGTAATGTGTGATGCATTAAGTACTGCCTCTAGGAAAGAAATGGTGCCTCACAAGGACATCATAAGACACATGTAAAGGTCATAATATGTGCCATACCATTATTATAACATGGGGACAAAAATATTATACCACGCAGGCACTGTTATAACTTGGCGCTACCAGTTTTTCTGGTTTACACGTTGGGCTATGGCTCCATTGCAATATGGTATTTTCCACTAACAGCAGTAAAATCAAGAGATTCCACTGACCTCAATTTTCTGTGATGATCTCAAGGTCACTAGTATCCATAGGGAAACATGGAGGTCACGGCCTGGTTGTGGTAGTAACACAATTTCATTGCGGAGCCCTAGAGAATGCGGCCACAGGAAGACATACCATGAATGGAGTCATGTTTCGTAGGTTTACATTGATATCTGCCCTTTCAAAAGTAACCGGAGGTGAGTAACGAAATACGTAATGAAAGAAGATACAGGTCACGAGATTTTATCTAATAATGACATCAAATATGTTTTATATGGGACATTTTTCACTATAGGGTTTTTTGTACATTGGACAATGTAACCGTAGTGCATTACATGTGATTTCTCCAACCTCCTATTAATCAGCTGCTGGAAGCGCCACAGCCATTTTACATTCACTGGTCAATCATCTATAAGGCCTGGTTCACATTTCAGTCAGTGTCACGTCCATGAAAAAAAGCGTATGTGTTTCATCCATGAAGATGTCTGTGAAGGATCCGTGGTTGGTCCGTGTGTCCGTTTTTACCATTCGTGTGTCATCCGTAATTCACTGACGTTGCTCAGCTGAAACTTCATTTCCAAAGAATCTCTCCTATTAGTCTTCAGTGAAAAACAGACACAACACGGATGTGTCTCAGTGATTTTCACAAAAAAAAGCATAAAATGAGCAGACGCGGACAGCACACATCAGTGAAAAGTGGAAATGGGAATGAGGCATAAGGTAAGGTAGTCATAGACACCATAATATTTGGCTGATAGGGTTAATAATGAGCATTCCGGGGGGGGGGATCTGTTGCTATAGTAACAAAATGATTGATCGTGACTGACATATCAGTTGAATTCCTTTAAATGCATGCAGGATCTGCTTGATGGTGGATTAACACATAGGTTTTTAATGCAGTTTTTTTTTGCACATTTGTGGTTTTAGTGACATTATCGCGACTGAGCTTTTTGTGGTAAAAACACCAATTCCAGATGTTAGCTGAAGGTCTATGAGAAATATGAAACGCAGGACACACAAACGTTTTTTGCCTCTGGCATTTTTGTTGATTAGATGGAGGTTTTTGTAAAATGCAGCATACTGAAGCTTTTTTTTTTCTGGCCATTTTACATCTCTTTTTGTACAGGGGAACAAACACCAAAGAAAGTGGTTGACACAAAGGTTCGAAAAATAAACAATGCTAGAAAATGCCATAAAAACTATGGGGCACATTTATCAAAGTGGTGTAAAACAGAGCTGGCTTAGTTGCCCATAGCAACCAATCAGATTCCACCTTTCATTTTCCAAAGGAGCAGTCCACAATGAAAGGAAGAATCTGATTGGTTGCTATCGGCAACTAAGCCATTTCTACTTTATACCAGTTTGATAAAGCTCCCCCAAAGTGTTTTTCTTTTCATTCATTTTTTGTAGGAGTGCTGCCATTCCGTCTTATATTGTCCTGGATTTGTTGCCGGATCCATTGGCCTTTTTTTTTTTTTTTTAGCAAAATCACAGTGGCTAATAGGGAATTATAAAGTGCTGTTTTAAAGAGGAGCTGTCACCTCTCCTGACATGTCTGTTTTAGTGACTACATGCACTTCCCATGTAATAACAATTCTGAAGCACTTATTCTTATGACTAGTCTATGCTGTGCTATTCCTTTATTATTCCTGCTAGAAGTTATATATGATTTACTAGCCTTTTACTGTGAAGGTCCAGCTGGGTGTTACCAGTTGGGATTTTGTCCCTGCACAGTCTGACACTTGCAGCACTGATTGGATATTGTCAGATTGTGCAGGGACACATCCCCAACTGGTAACACCCAGCTGGACCTTCATTGCAAACTGCTAGCAATTCATTCATAAACTAACTTCTAACAGGAATAATAAAGGACTGGCAGTACATAGAGTCAAAAGAATAGATGCTCCAGAATTGTTATTACATGATAAGTTCATGTAGTCACTAAAACAGACATGTCAGGAGAGGTGACAGCTCCTCTTTAAAATAGCTTCCTTGCATTTTTTCTCCCGTGGTGATTTTTTTAAACTGCAGTATGCTCTTGGGTGAAGCGTTATTTAAGCCATTTTGGCATAGACCTCTCTATAGATCGAAAAATTTTGACTAAGGGTCCTTTCACACTAGCGTTTTCAGGATCCGGCATAGAGTTCGGTTGTCGGGGCTCTATTACGGATGAATACTGATCAGGATTATCCCCATGCATTCTGAATGGAGAGAAATCCGTTCAGTATGCATCAGGATGTCTTCAGTTCAGTCACTGAACGTTTTTTGGACGGAGAAAATATCGCAGCATGCTGCGGTATTCTTTCCGTCCTGGGATGCGGAGCAAAACGGATCCGTCATGACCCCCAATGCAAGTCAATCTGCCACAATAGAAAACGGATCCGTCCTCTATTGACTTTCAATGGAGTTCATTACGGATCCGTCTTGGCAATTGTGGGGAGTCGCTCTGGTAGACAGCGGTGCGGGTGCAGTTTAGAGGCAAAACAAGGAGTCCAGATTGTGCATCAAACAGTGTTTTATTCACACTTGCACACCAGAAATGAAAACAGTCTCTTGGTGACAGTTCACACACAACAGAAATCATGTGGCAAAACCAAAAACAGGCCAACACAGGGTCCAGTCACCTTGGGTGGTTTAAGTGCGGGTTCACACCTAGCAGTCGGTTCAGCCGCAGGCGATTCCTCCTTCAGGTTGCAGGGAAACACCACCTTGCTGAGCTCCGTCCTCCAGCACAGAGAACTCCTCAGCCCTGTTAGCAGGCTCCAGGATAATCACAGCCTCAGACACAGCTGATGGCTGTGTTTTATACCAGCCCAAAACTCGGACTGGACCGTGAGGAGCAGCCACCCACCCTACTCTTTAGCTGCTCCCAGTAAGAGCCGGCCCGGATCGGCTTTGCAGCCATGCTATTTAAAAGAATCAAACAGCACTAGCTGCTGCAGACAAAAACCCGGCTCTCACCTCACCGAGGCCAGCAACCTCGGTGACACGTACCTGCCATCGCATATGACACCTTGCACCTTACCACATACCCTCCCCTTTGTTCAGCCCTGAGGGGTGAACACACGTGAGGCAGTGGACGCGGGACAGGGCATCTGCGTTGCCCTGCAAGCGGCCTGCCCTGTGTTCCACGGAAAACTTGAAATTTTGAAGAGATAGGAACCACCTGGTGACCCGAGCATTCCTCTCCTTGGCCTGACTCATCCATTTGAGGGGAATGGTCGGTCACCAAACGGAACCTCCTCCCTAACAGGTAGTAGCGGAGAGATTCGAGTGCCCACTTGATAGCCAGGCACTCCTCTCCACTATACTATATCTGGACTCGGCGGGACTGAGCTTACGGCTCAGGAAGACAACGGGATGTTCTTCCCCGTTGACCTCCTGCGACAGTACCGCACCGAGGCCTACCTCCGAGGCGTCGGTCTGTACGACAAACTCCTTGTTGAAGTCGGGTGTCACCAAAACCGGGGACCCACACAGGGCCGACTTCAACGCGGAGAAAGCCTCCTCCGCCTTCTCACTCCAGCTAACCCTCCCAGACTTTCGCCCCTTCAACAGGTCTGTCAATGGCGCTGCTATTGTGGCAAAGTGGGGCACAAACCTCATGTAGTAACCTACAATCCCCAGGAACGACTTTACCTGCCTGGTGGTGACCGGTCGGGGCCAGTTACGAATGGCCTCTACCTTAGTTACCTGAGGTTTGATGACTCCCGCCCAATTATATATCCCAGATATTTTGTCTCCTCTAACCCTATGGAGCACTTCTTTGGGTTAGCGGTCAGTCCGGCTTTCCTCAGGGCATCCACTACCGCCTGCACCTTGGGTAAATGGCTTTCCCAGTCGGTGCTGTGGATGACTACATCATCTAAGTAGGCCGAGGCGTACCGACGATGTGGTCGCAGCACTATGTCCATTAACCTTTGGAAAGTGGCGGGGCGCCATGCAGGCCAAAGGGTAACACCTTGTAGTGATACAGGCCCTGCGGGGTAACAAATGCGGTTTTTCCTTAGCCGACTCCGTTAAGGGTACCTGCCAGTACCCTTTAGTGAGGTCCAGCACAGAAAAATAACGGGCTTGTCCTAAACTTTCAACCAGCTCGTCTACTCGGGGCATGGGATACAGCGTCAAACTTGGACACTTCATTTAATTTGCGAAAATCGTTGCAGAACCGCAGCGTCCCATCCGGCTTGGGTATCAGGACTATGGGACTGGCCCACTCACTTTTCGACTCCTCAATGACATCGAGTTTCAACATTACTTGCACTTCCTCCGCGATGGCCCGTCGCCGAGCCTCGGGTACCCGGTATGGTTTTAACCGGATCTTGGCCTGAGGCTCAGTGGCGATGTCATGTTGGATGAGAGACGTGCGGCCAGGGAGGTCCGAGAACACATCCGTGTTCCGACTGATGAACTCCTGACTTCCTGAACTTGTTTGGAAGACAGGCTGTCTGCAATTTTACCGTGGTTACTGCTTCACAGGCCTCGAACTGTGGGGCTGGACCCTTTTCACCTAGAAGCCCTGGCCGGGGGCTGTGGTCGTCGGCTGTGTCCCTATCTTTCCACGGCTTAAGTAAATTCACGTGGTACACCTGCTCCGGCTTGCGCCGCCTGGCTGGTGTACTTTGTAATTACTTCCCCTACCTTCTCGATCACCTCATAGGGGCCCTGCCACCTAGCTAGGAACTTGCTGTCAGGGTGGGTACCAGAACCAAAACCCGATCTCCCGGATGGAAGCCCCGTACCCGAGCCTGACGATTATACACCCTACTCTGGGCTTGTTGCGCTGCCTCCATATGCTCCCGGACCAGCGGCAACACCCTTTCTATCCGTTCCTGCATCTGGGTGACATACTCAATGACACTTTTGTGGGGGACAGGCTGTTGTTCCCATGCTTCCTTGGCGATATCCAACAGGCCCCGAGGGTGTCTGCCATAAAGCAGTTCGAAGGGCGAGAACCCAGTAGAGGCCTGGGGTACCTCTCGCACTGCGAACATGAGATAGGGCAGAAGCAGGTCCCAGTCCTTCCCATCTCTAGACACCACCCTTTTTAACATATTTTTAGAGTTTGGTTAAACCTCTCCAACAAGACCGTCTGTTTGCGGATGGTAAACGGACGTCCGTAACTGCTTTATACGCAACAATTTACACAGTTCCTTCATTACTTTGGACATAAAAGGGGTCCCTTGGTCTGTCAGAACCTCTTTTGGCAGGCCCACACGGGAAAACATCTCCATTAACTCTTTGGCAATGAGCCTAGCTGAGGTATGTCGCAGAGGCACCGCCTCCGGATACCAGTGGCATAGTCGAGAACTACCAGAATGTGTTGGTGGCCCCTGGCGAGACTTTGGTACAGGCCCAATTAAATCCATAGCGATTCGCTCAAGCGGTACTTCAATAATTGGCAGAGGTACCAGAGGACTACGGAAATGAGGCTGGGGGCTAGTTATCTGACAGGTTGGACAGGACTTACAATAATTTTCTACCTCCTTGAACACACTGGGCCAATAAAACCGCTGCAGTATGCGGTCCTGGGTTTTCTGCCACCCCAGGTGTCCCCCAAGAACATGTTGGTGGGCAAGCTCCATGACAAGCTTGCGATACGCTGTGGGCACCACCAACTGTTCAACAGGTTCACCTCGGACTTGGTTCACCCGATACAACATATCCTGTAGAACAATAAATCGTGGGAACATTAATTCAGCCCCTGGTTTCTGGGGTTTACCATCAATTTCCAGCACATTCTCCCAGGCCCTGGTTAGGGTTTGGTCCCGGTGTTGTGCGGTCCCAAAATTTTCCCGGAGACATTGAGGTCTGCCAACTCAGGTCCCGGTGGCAAGTCCTCCGTGTCTCCCACCATTACACTCAGTGGGGTTGTCTCCCCCTCTACCGCTGGAGCAGTGGTCACCCCTACCGCCCGGCCCTTCAGACTCGGGCTCCCAGGGTTCTGGCCTTCCAGCGGTATCAGGCCACTCTACTAGGGTCACCCCTGTCTCGGGTCCCTCAGATACCTTTATTGCCGGCCACAGCGCCGGAAAACCGGGAAGTCCCTCCCAAGTATTAGTTCATGTGGGAGTTTAGTAGCGACAGCCACCTCGTGGGTCCACCTACCAGCCGCTGTGGACAAAGTCACTAGTGCAGTGGGGTAGTCTTTCAGGTCTCCGTGGATGCATAGGACCCCGACTTTACGGCCAGTATACTCCACAGGCCGTACAAGGGCAGCCCTTACCAGGAGACTAAACTCCCGGAGTCCAGCAGAGCCACCGCCAGCGAATCTCCCACCTCTACCTGACACAGGTGGTTATGGTCTTGCACCTCACGGGTGCCAGTTGCGCACAGCTTCCGTGCATACAAGGAGTGGCGACCCCGTAGTTCACCTCCATCGGCTCATCCCGATGCGGACAGTCGGCCCTGATGTGGCCTGGCTCCTGACACCTCCAGCATACCACGGGAGGCGGACTCGCAGGGGTATATTCCGTGCAGGCCGCTCTGTCGCCGGACGTCGGAACTGGGGCAGAGGCCTCCGGGGTTTGACTGACCCCTTCCCAGCAAGACTCCCCTGCAGGTTTCTGGTGGCCTCGTACCGCTCCACCAGGTCGACCATCTCCAGGGCATTGGTGGGCGATACCTGGCCGATCCAGTGCTGGAGAGGGTAAGGCAAGGCCCTCCAGAAGACATCGGCTAACAGACGGTCGAGCATAGCAGTGGGAGTCAGTATGTCTGGCTGCAGCCATTTTGCAACCGTTGTAGCAAGTCATAGTATTGTGGCCTGGCGGGTTCAGCCGGGTTAAACTCCCACTGATGCACCCGCTGGGCCCGGACCAAAACATTCACCCCCAGTCTTGCCAGGATCTCACCTTTCACAGTCGGGTAGTCAGCTGCTTGGTCACCTGGGAGGTCAAAAATACTTGCTGGGGTCCAGACGCCAGGAACGGAGCGGCGACCTCTGCCCACTGGTCACGGGGTAACTTTTCCCTCACGGCCACCTTTTCAAAGACCGCCAGATAGGTCTCAACGTCGTCCGAGGGGTCATTTTTGGGATCGCCGCACGGACCGCTTTCCGGGCATCATGGACATGGTGGGACGCTCCTGCAGCTTGTAAAGCCATCACCTGCTGAAGTAGTAGCTGGTTGGTCTCCTGCTGCTGCTTGTTGGCCTCCCGCTGCTGCAAGTTAGCCTCCACAAGGGCTTTTACAACCGCCTCCATTTTGTCAGGGATCACAGGCTGTAACTTTGCCGGCCTAATATAGGACATCCACTTTTGCTCAGCAAAAACAAAGTTCGGCGTTCACGCCAGCCTCACTGCGCATGCCCGCATCCGACACCAAATGTGGGAGTCGCTCTGGTAGACAGCGGTGCGGGTGCAGTTTAGAGGCAAAACAAGGAGTCCAGATTGTGCATCAAACAGTGTTTTATTCACACTTGCACACCAGAAATGAAAACAGTCTCTTGGTGACAGTTCACACACAACAGAAATCATGTGGCAAAACCAAAAACAGGCCAACACAGGGTCCAGTCACCTTGGGTGGTTTAAGTGCGGGTTCACACCTAGCAGTCGGTTCAGCCGCAGGCGATTCCTCCTTCAGGTTGCAGGGAAACACCACCTTGCTGAGCT
Source organism: Bufotes viridis (assembly GCA_033119425.1). Taxonomy (NCBI): domain Eukaryota; kingdom Metazoa; phylum Chordata; class Amphibia; order Anura; family Bufonidae; genus Bufotes; species Bufotes viridis. The sequence goes on along the minus strand of CM065592.1, from coordinate 389,428,152 downwards.
CCGTCCTCCAGCACAGAGAACTCCTCAGCCCTGTTAGCAGGCTCCAGGATAATCACAGCCTCAGACACAGCTGATGGCTGTGTTTTATACCCAGCCCAAAACTCGGACTGGACCGTGGGGAGCAGCCACCCACCCTACTCTTTAGCTGCTCCCAGTAAGAGCCGGCCCGGATCGGCTTTGCAGCCATGCTATTTAAAAGAATCAAACAGCACTAGCTGCTGCAGACAAAAACCCGGCTCTCACCTCACCGAGGCCAGCAACCTCGGTGACACGTACCTGCCATCGCATATGACACCTTGCACCTTACCACACAATGTTAAAAAATTGTTAAAGTTAATACAAGCTGATCCGTTCAAACGGATGCATGCGGTTGTATTATCTGTAACTGAAGCGTTTCTTTCCGGCATAGAGCCCCAACTACGGAACTCTATGCCGGATCCTGAAAACGCTAGTGTGAAAGGACCCTAAGGCTGGGTTCAGACTTGCGCGTATTTTATACGCGCGTAAAACGCGCGTTTCTGTCGCGCGTATTGCAGCGCGTTTTTGCAAATAGGAAATGCGCGTTGTACGCGCGTTCGTGTGATTGACTACTGTGGCGTCTATCACAATACGCGCGACAAAACGCCCCAAAGAAGCTCAAGTACTTTTTTGAGCGTATGGCGTTTTTCAGCGCGTTCAAACGCGCTGTAAAACGCTCAAGTGAGAACCAGGGCCATAGGGAAGCATTGGTTTTCATGTGTTGAGCGTTTTACAGCGCTTTTGAACGCGCTGTAAAACGCGCAAGTCTGAACCCAGCCTAAGGAATGCCACACCAAAAAATGCTTGCAAAAGATGCCAAGAAGAAAGTGTAAAGGAAAACTGGCTTAGTTGCCCATAGAAACCAATCAGATTCCACCTTTCATTTTTCAAAGGAGCTCTGAAGAATGAAAGGTGGAATCTGATTGGTAGCTATGGGCAACTAAGACAGTTTTCCATTGCACCAGTTTTTACAAATCTCCCCCATAGCGTAGCAGCAGCCTGAGACACTAGCGAGTTCAATGCGTTGAACTTGCAGCGTGTCTCTCTGATAGCTCTCGTCCTGACCTACGTAGCACTGATGGGATTGCATAGTTTTAACATGATTTATGATGCTATGTAACCCTTAGGCCCCTTTCACACGGGCGAGTTTTTCGCGCAGGTGCAATGCGTGAGGTAGACGCATTGCACCTGCACTGAATCCGGACCCATTCATTTCTATGGGGCTGTGCACATGAGTGGTGATTTTCACGCATCACTTTTGCGTTGCGTGAAAATCGCAGCATGCTCTATATTGTGCGTTTTTCACGCAACGCAGGCCCTATAGAAGTGAATGGGGCTGCGGGAAAATCGCAAGCATCCGCAAGCAAGTGCGGATGCAGTGCGATTTTCCCGCATGGTTGCTTAGCAACGGGACCAGATCTTTATTATTTTCCCTTATAACATGGTTATAAGGGAAAATAATAACATTCTTAATAAAGAATGCTTAGTAAAATGAGGATTAAGGGGTTAAAAAAAAAAATTAACTTCCCTTAGCCACTTGATCGCGTAGTTGGCGATCTCTCTTTTCTTTTCAAGCTTTAGCTGTATTCTAAAGGACCTGTGATGATGTCACATCACATGGTCCAATCACATGGTCCATCTTACCATGGTGATGCACCATGTGATTGGACCATGTGATGTGACGTCATCACAGGTCCTGTAGTTCTTAGCTGATGCTGGGAAAGAGAGGAGAGATCGCGACTACGCGATCAAGTGGCTAAGGTAAGTTAACTTTTATTATTTTTAACCCCTTCCTCTTCATTTTACTAAGCATTCTTTATTAAGAATGCTATTATTTCCCCTTATAACCATGTTATAAGGGAAAATAATCAATTCTCCAGAAGACCCGAAACCGGACTTCAGTGATAGAGTCCGGCTTCGGGTCTGGGTACCAAACATGGTGATTTTTCTCACGCGCATGCAAAACGCATTACAAAAGTTTGCACCTGTGTGGAAAAATCGCGCATATTCCGCACCCGCCTCCTATCCGGGCGTCAAACATGACGCCCATGTGAAAGAGGCCTTAGAGTTCTGAAATATATTGTATAACACTGACATAATGCTGTCAGTGCTATACAATACATTCCAGAACGCTAATACTATGTCAGTGCTAGGTAGGTTAGTACAGGAGCTCTCACAGACACACTCTGCGAGTTTAACGTGCTGAACTCGCTTGTGTGAAACCAGCCTTTGTGTTTTTTATGCATTTTTTTGTTTTCATTTTTTGCTGAAGAGAAAAAAAAAGCCACCTCGAGATGTTAGCCGAAAGTCTATAGGAATTATGAAACGTCAAATAACTTTTTTTTTTTGCTACAGTTTTTTTTCAATTTGGTGACAAAAATATGCATACAGTGTGGAAAAAACTACGAGTATTTTCTATGGTGTAAAAACAATGCCACAGCATATTTGTGTGTAAAGGAGCCTGAAAGGAAAACATATATGGATGAAAAAGCACATATCAAAAAAAATGATAAAAACTATATTCTATAGTGCTATATATTTGTGTTCGCATCACGCAAATATTACATTGCCGATTTTTTACATAAGAGAAAATAAATTGAATAATGAAGAATATTCTAATTCACTACAGACTACAATATTGCAGCCTTCTCACATTGGCCCACAAGCAAGAAGCAGGTAGGTATATTAGGTAATGGGTTCAGATGAAACAAAGAATATTCGTTTTTACGAATATATATCACTATATTTGGGCTGGGCTTAAAATTTACAATAGATGCTTCCGCAAAAATGGAACGGATACGGAAGACATACGGATGCATTCCGTTTTTTTAACAGCCCCATTGACTTGAATGGAGCCACAGAACGTCATTTGTGGTCTATAATAGGACATGACTCAAAATGTAGCGGAACGTAAAAACAGAAATATGGAAACTAAATGCATACGGAGTACATTCCATCTTTTTACAGGACCCGTTGAAATGAACGGTTCCGTATACGGACGGTATAGTGAACGTAAAAAATGGCGCGTATACGGAACGCAAAAAACGTTCGTGTGAACGAGCCCTTATTATGACCCTATTGTTACTGGTTACACCCGTCCATGAGTCTCGCCCACTGGCTCTAGGGTCTGCTGCTGTAGAATGGATACTTATGAATAATGTGAAGCTACAGTTTTGGGGAATTGTCCTTTCTTGATTCTTATCAATGGTATATTTGGCTTGTTGGTCATCGACATTAAATTATGGGATGTTTGGTTACCCAGCACAGAACCTGAAGGGGTATTCCAGCACAAATGAAATAATACTGAATAGCCTGCAAATCATCAAAAAAATAAAAGAAAAGGATCTTTCAGTCACCTTGCTGAACCCTCACCCCCTATTTTAACAGTACCTGGATCTATGCTGTGCTCCACTTCCTGCTCATATTCGCAACTGGAAAGGAAATGGCTGGGCATTGCTGCAGAAATGATTGGCTAAACGGCATTTCCTGCCATGGGAAGGACAGGAGCAGGAAGTGGAGAGCAGCGGGGATCTGGGCACTTTTGGAACAGAAGGAAAGCAGGATCGGCGACGCGAGTATAAGATCCTTTTATTAACCATTTACAGGCCTGTGAGTATTGTTTGTGCTAGAATACCCATAAAAACTTATATATATATATATATACACACATACTGCATATAGAGAGAGAAATAGAAGACAATGGCAGCACATCAGGCCCAATATAAATATGGAGGTGCAGGCCAATGGATCCGGCAACAAATCCAAGACAATATAAGAAAAAAATGGCAGCACTCCCACAAAAAATGAATGAAAAGAAAAACACTTTGGGGGAGCTTTATCAAGCTGGTGTAAAGTAGAAATGGCTTAGTTGCCGATAGCAACCAATCAGATTCTTCCTATCATTTTTCACAGCTCTATTGGGAAATTAAAGGTGGAATCTGATTGGTTGCTATGGGCAACTAAGCCAGTTCTACTTTACACCAGTTTGATAAATCTCCCCCAAGGTGTTTTTTTTCCACTCATTTTTGGTGAGAAGTGCTGCCTTTAAATATATATATAAATGTGTGTGTGTTTATTTCTGCTATTTATTTCCTGTATAGCATTCTCTATATACTAAATATATGAGATATATTATGTGGTCACTTAATTTAACTGTACTAGGTTCATCATATTCACATAATGAAGTACTAAATAAAATAATACAATAAAATAAAGCTAATAAAATTCACACAAAAACACACGATAAAATGCTAATTATTTACCAGAGGAATAGAAGGCAGAGAATCTTCAAACTGTACACTTTGATCAATTGGTGAATTCAATTATGAGATATTCTTGCAAAAATTCTAAAGTCAACAGTAGGTTAAAAGACAACATTTTTAGGATCATCTTAAAAATGTATTAATAGAAACGGGTCAATGAAACGCATCTGGTGCCAACACTGGGAAAGATTACCTGGGGTGATTGTTATTGACTTCTCGACAGATGTGACTATGATCTACAACCTAATTTCCAGGCTTGATGGAGCGGAACGGAAATCTTCAGATATGATCACAGTCTGCCAGGAAGAGGACCAAATGATGCTCTATCATGGCTTGCCATGTTCTCCTTTATGCAGCTAAAGGCTAACAGCCTTGATCATAGATTCAATTACCTCCTGTCTATTGTGCACATCCAATTATTAAGAGACAGTGGTGGACAAGACAACGAGCAACTGTATGTAAATATGAGATCTGGGTTTACATGTCCTTTTATATATATGTATGCTTATCTACTAAACGTGCGTTGTATTAGACCCAATGAAACAATGACTGAAGCTCAGCTTTGTCCTGTTTGTTATATGATATCTTTACATGATGATCACATGTGTTAACCCATTTATCCTCAGTGGAATTGTATATATTAGTGGACATTTTGTTTATTGGAACTGTGTCTATATGTATGTATATATATATATATATATATATATATATATAAATATTGTTTGCATTTGGGTGTATATGTGTGTACGCTGTTTGTATATTTATATGTGTGTGTGCAATGTTTGCATTTGTGTGTATATATGTGTGTGCGTTGTTTGTATTTGTGTGTATATATTTGTGTGTTGTGTATGTATATCTATGTGTGTAAATATATGTGTATCTGTATGATTTTATGTATACCTGTGTTATGTAAGTATGTCTGTATATATATGTGCTTGTGGATTTGTATGTGTGCTATATACCTCTCAGGCTGCCATATGTGCCCTTTATATTTTCTTATTTTCTCACCTTTTAATATCCACTCCTGATTTTGACTTTCAAAACTGCATGCAGGAACCTGACCCTGTGGTCGTACCTTTATAATTCCTTTCTGTTGCTCGCATTTTTCCATAAATTTAGACAACGCCTTTAATCAATCATATAAATACTAACCTTCACCTAGACTGTGGCCCTGATTTATCATGCCTTCACTCCAGAATTCTTTAAAAAAGCCAGGTACTAAAAGACACTATAGGAACAAAATGCCTCAAAAATTCTTATTAAGTCATGCAGTTTTTGACGTTTTTTTTGCAACCCAAAAAAACCCAAGAAAAAAATGTGTGAAGGAGCCCTTAATCTTTTTTTTCCCCAAGCCAAAAACAAATCCAAAAAGGACAAGAATAGGACATGTTCTATCTTTTTTGCGGGGCTGCGGAACGGAACTACGGATGCGGACTGCACACGGTGTGCTGTCGGCAACTTTTGCGGGCCCATTGAAATGAATGGGTACTCATTTAATATGGAAAAAAAATGCAGATCAGATGCAGAATGAAACTACGCTCTTATGCATGAGCCCTTATCTTGATTCCATTTAATAGGGGTGAACTACAATACCAGAAAACAGACCATGGACAAAAGTGGTGCTGTTTCAGAAAAAAAAAGACCTGCTTTTATCATGCACACGGCCGTATGTATTTTGCGATCCGCAAAACACTGATAGCAAAAAATATGGATGACGTCCGTGTGTATTCAGTATTTTGCAAAATGGAACAGTCGCCTCCTAATAGAACAGTCCTATCCTTGTCCGTAATGTGGACAAAATTAGGACATGTTCTATTTTTATACGGACACGGAATGCACACAGAGTAACTTCCGTTTTTTTTGCCGATCCATTGAAATGAATGGTCCCGCATACGATCCGATAAAAAAAACAGAACAGAAAGAAAATTCATTTATGTGCATGAGCCCTTAGGCTGCTGCTACACTGTGGCCCTAATTTGCCCTGCCTTTACTCCAGAATTCTGGCTCAAAAAGTCACAAAATAAGGTTTTGCGACTTTTTGGGCTCACTTGCGCAAACATTTTGAGACTTATTGCATTTTTACACCATTCACTACAGTAGGAGGGGGGGGGGTAGGAAAACTGGAGTAGCTTTTCTAGATAAAAGAGTTAGGTTTGAAGCAGTTGTCCAGGATTTTTTTTATTGATGGCCTATCCTCAGGATAGGTCATGAATAGAGATGAGCGAATTTTTTCAAAATTCGGTTTGCCGAATTTTCCGAAAAAATTTGATTCAATTGGAATTTATTTGTGGCGAATTGCGTTAAAAAACTGCTATTTCCTGGCTGCAGAGAGCCTGTATAGTAGTGTAGAACACTGTGCCTTGCAGTAACATACATAGGAAGTCTGCTGTGGTAGTGAAACAATACTGTGAGTCAGTATGACATGCAGATGACAGGCGTCGCTCTTATAATCACTATACACTTCACTTATTTGGGCACTTACGGGGCCAAAACTGACAAAATAACTCAAGTATGAACTCATCCTTACAGGTCGATGTTAGCGTCAAGAAGCAGTGAACTCCTTTTACACCGTCGTCAGCTGATTCCACATAGATTTCTACAGAACCTGTTCTATTAAATGCTATTATACAAGTAGAGTCCCCCGAAAGAGTGGAGAGGGTGTCAGCAGTAAGTTTGTGTTGACTTCACTGATTATTTTGCCCTTCCTCTAATCCGACAGAACAATAACTCCCAAAAAACGGATCCTGTCTGTTGAGCATCCGCCTTCACTCGGTCAGCATTTGGTCAGTAATCCATCAGTATTGCTAATGCCAAAAAAACACAGGAGTGGATCTAAAACAGAGATGACACGAGAATGGAATATTTGCATGTCTTCTGTGTTTTGTACCCACTCCTGCTTTTGGCTACCAAATCATAAGCCAATTCTGATGGGACCATACAGGCCTGACAGCTGCTACACCGACAGGATCCGTTGTGCATCTCATTTTTCCTTCCTTCTGACAGATCATAAGAAGGGTCAAATACATGGTGATGTCATCCAGGCCAAAAGGGCAAAATAGTGGCCAAGTCATGGAGTGGGGAAGGTGGGAGAACAGCTTGAGAAGTCCACAGAGTGGCCCAATGACATAGAGGTGAGGTGAAAAAACGCTTGTCCTTTTCAGTCGAACATATGGACAGCAGGAGGCGCACTTTCACAACTGGGTATTTCGCAATTTTCAGTTTATTTGTAGACGTCTACAAATAAACAAAAAATTGCGAAATACCCAGTTGTGAAAGTGCACCTCCTGCTGTCCATACGTTTGAATGAAACGGTCAAGCGTTTTTTCACTTCTACTGGTTCCCCTCAAATGGTAGGGTGGCTCCCGCACAAGGGGTTTGGACAAATCCGGGCTGCATGAACTGTGAACCATCTACACTTAGCCTTTATTGTGGTTGCGCCCAAATAGGTGCAACCCTAATAGGTGAGCAAACCAATTTTTTATTGTGGATAATCCATATATTGAACATACTCACCTTATGAGCGCCTCTCTCTATTCTTCGGCCACCATTTGCTATAGAGGTGAGGTGGAAGCAGCATGAGGAAACCACAGAGTGGCCCAGTGACATAGTGGAGGGGCAGCAGCATGAGGAGGCCACAGAGTGGCAAGGTGACATAGTGTGGAGGTGGCAGCAGCATGAGGAGACCACAGAGTAGCACAACGACAGAGTAAGGAGGTGGCAGCAGCAGCATGAAGAGGACACAGAGTGGCACAATGACAGAGTGAGGAGGTGGCGGCAGCAGCATGAGGAAGCCACAGAATGGCACAATGACAGAGTGTGGAGGTGGCAGCAGCATGAGGAGACCACAGAGTGGCAAGGTGACATAGTGGGGAGGTGGGTGGCAATAACATTACACTCTGACGATGGTGGGTGTAAGAAGGAGCACTTGACATCAGATGTGTGGCACCGGCAGGTGGCAGCATCAGAATAGTAGCTGAGGCAGGTACCCAGAAGAAACCAGTCTCTTTTGTCAAGGTTTCGGTGAGGCAGCATGGATGATCAGCATTGGTGGGTGGAAATCCTGGCTGATCCACGCCTGATTCATCTTGACAAAGGTCAGTCTCTCCATTTTGGGTGGACAGGCGAGTTGTCCTTGGGATAACTATAGCTCCCACTTCACTATACACCCGCTCTGATGCCACACTGCTGGCCGGGAAGCACAGCTTTTCCAGGGCAAACTTGGCCAGTTGCGGCCACAAATCCAGTTTGGCTTCCCAGTAGTCCAGCGGATCTTCGATGACGGGTGGCAGGGTGCACTCCAAGTATGCCACCACCTGCTGGTTTAGGTTCTGCTCTATGTCTACATAGCTTTTGGTGAGTAGTTTCTTCACTATGCGGGTGAAGAAAGCTGCTCATCAGCGACTCTAGACTCAGGTTGCTTCTGATGGAGCTGGTACTGCTCCTGCCCCTCCCCCCCACAGCAGCCATGGCAGAAACGTGAGCGCAGAGACGATGCCGATGGACAGATAGGATGTCTCTATAGTAGTTCAGTTTGTCCTCCCTCTCAGCGGGTGTAAATAAGGCCCCCATTTTGGACCGTTAGAGAGGGTCTAACATGGTGGAGAGCCAGTAGTCATCCCTCTGGCAAATAGTGACAATTCGGCTGTCACTACGCAAGCAAGTAAGCATGCTTCGGGCCATTTATGCAAGTGACTCGGAGGGACGCCCTGCCTCCATCTCCACTGCATACTGCCACAGTGTGCTTGGGTCATCTACCTCGTCTTCCTCATCTCCCTCTTGCTCCTCCAGCTGCTCCTGCTCGTCCTCCCCTGTCACCTGTGTAGAAAAACCACTCATTTCACTACACATTGCTTGTGCTCCAATGTCCTCTTCCTGTTCAGCTTCTACAGGGCTCATATGGCCGTGAGATGTAGGAACCACGTCTCCAGTCCCCTGACCAGCCAGATTTACCACCATCTTTTCCAGGATATGAATCAGTGGAATGACGTTGTTCATCCTGTAGTCCTGGCGACTGACAAATAAAACAAGCACCTGATGAGCAAACGTCGGGTGTCACGCATGAGCTGCCACTGGCTAATATCGAAGTTACACAGGGGAGTACTCCTGTCCGCTTGGATCATCAAGAAATCATTTATGGGCTTTCTCGGTTCGTATAGTCGGTTCAACATATGAAGAGTGGCATTCCAATGGGTGGAAATGTCGCATATCAGCCTATGCCATTCTGCCACTGCAGTTCAAGGAGGGTGTGCTTGGCGGTGTACGAGTGGCTGAAGTGCATGCAAAGTTTCCTGGCCATTTTTAGGATGGGTGGAAGACTTTAGAAAACACTTGACAACCAGATTGAACACGTGCGCCATGCAGGGCGCATGGCTTAACCCCTCTTTGACGCAGCGCCGACACCATGTTCTTCCCATTGTCGGTCACCATGGTTCCAATTTTGAGTTGTCGCGGAGAAAGCCAGGATTTGATTTCTTGATGATGTACATGCAGCAGTTCCTCCCCTGTGTGACTCCAAAAAAGGCTGTATCAAAAACAAATTTCACCACTGATTTTCTAATCGACACAATACTCAGTCCCTACAGAAGAAAGTCTACATTCACCAACCATTTTTTCCAAAAAGGCTGTATCACAAACAAATTTAACCACTGAATGGCTAATCGACAAATTGTTAGTCCCTATGGAAGATACTCTACAATCACCCATCGATTTTCTCAAAAAAGCCTGTTTCACAAAAATATTTCCCCACTGAATGGCTAATCAACGCAATTACTCAGTCCCAACAGAAGAAACTCTACATTCACCGACCAATTTTCCCAAAAAAGGCTGTATCACAAAAAAAATTCACCACTGAATGACAATGTAAATTCACCACAGAACGGCTAATAACACATACTTTTTTTTGCTATTAATACAGCGCAACAATGTCTGTATGACAATGTAAAGTCACTGCAGAACGGCTAATAACACATACTAATTTTTGCTATTAATACAGCGCAACAATGTCTGTATGACAATGTAAATTCACTGCAGAATGGCTAATAACATGTACTTATTTTTCCCATTAATACACCCCAACAATGGCTGTATAACAATCTCGGTTCACTGCAGACCGGCTAATAAGATGTATTCTTTTTCCTATTAATACACCCCCAAAAAAATATATAACAATCACAATTCACCGCAGAAAGGCTAATAGGATTTTGAACACTCAATTTTATCCACTTAAATCCCTTACTCATGGTATGGATGTTTTTCAGAAAACTATCAAACAGAAACTTGTTTTCATATATGATATGCAGTCTCATACAAACGTTCATAGTAATTTAACAAAAAAACTAAAATTAGCTTTAAAAGAACAAGCTGATTTAAATGATGTGGTAATTAAAATGGCAGACAAGGGGGGTTTAGTAGTAGTGCTTGATAAACAAATTTATCATCAGATGATGGTTATATTATCTAATGTCTCCACATATCAAAAGTTGGACAGTAATCCCTTGAATCAATACCAACAAGAATATATTCAGGTTCTCTGCAGAAGCAGAGATTTGGGACTTATAACACACAAACAGTTCACCTTTTTGAATGTGGAGTCCCCAGTTACGCCCATCATCCATGCTTTACCTAAAGTACACAAAGGTACCAATAGTACCTATAGTTTCGGGCATAGGTTCACTGACTGAGAGGTTAGGAGAGTGGTTAGATTCTCTTTTACAACCATTAGTCAAAAGAGTTCCCGGATACATAAAGGACACCTCAGATGTTTTGAGGTGTTTCTATGATTTGAAATGGAGTACTGGATATACTTGGATAGCCAGCGATGTTGCTTCACTGTATCCATTGTAAGCATCTAAGGGGTGAGGTGGTTGATGGTAAGTACGTGTCACTGAGGCTGCAGCTCTCAGTGATGTAAATCCCGGAGGTAATTGGCAACCAGTGGTGTTAGATCGCTGAGTTTCTGGTAGCTGGAATTTGGGTCCGGGATTTAGGAGTGACTCAAGAGTTTGGGTGGGAAGGTCACTCCCGTACTCCATCTCGGGTGTTACCACCTCACCCAGCTGGAGGCTAATTTAAAAGACACACTGCAGTATGTGTGTGGGCCTGTGCTGGTCTGCAGAGGACTTGGGAGCATTCCTCTCCACAGTGTTCCAGAGAAGGGAAAAGACAAGATTCTGCCTAAAGGTGACTCCTGTATTTCTGCCTGTTAAAAATGAACTGTTCTATGACACATGAGGACTGAGGACAAGTGCTTTATGTGACGGAACTTGGATGGGCTGAAGCTAAGCCATCCTGTTGGAACATTTTTGTTGTTGTTTTTCCAATAAAACCCTTATGTTGCATCCAATCCTGCCGACTGCCTACCATTTGTAAAGCTAACTCCCACATATGGTGGAGGATGCGGGCACGTGGTTGCTAAGGGCAACAGCGGCATACCTGTTTAACTCTGTATCCTGCGTATGTCTTGGATAAAGGCTGCTACGTTGTTGCCCAGCGAGACTCCTGCTATGGAGGAGCTGATTAAGCAGTTGGTGCAGGCTAGTGCTGCCCAGCAGGAAACCAACCGTCTGTTGCTGGAACAGGTCACAGTCCTGAGAGAGAGTGTGGCAGCTCAGCCCAGGAATATGGAGGAGTTATCTTGGACTACGAATATAAAAAAGCAGTGCACCGTACCTTGCAAAAAATGACCCCAGATGATGACCTAGAGGCTTATCTGGCGGTGTTTGAAAGGATTGTGGAAAGGGAGAAACTCCCTGCGGCTGAATGGACTGAGGTTCTGGCGCCTTATTTGACTGGGGAGCCGCAAAAAGCCTATTTTGATTTAACAGCAGAGCAGGCCAAAGACTATGGTGTCCTTAAGGCAGAAATCATGGCTCGGCTGGGAGTCACCTTATCTGTGCGTGCTCGCAGAGTCCATAACTGGCGGTTCGAGAAAAATAAGCCGCCCCGCTCGCAAATGTTTGATTTGCTACACCCTGCGCAAGTGGCTGCAACCTGAGACACTGAGTCCGGCAGATATTGTCGACCGAATCGTTCTTGACCGCTATGTGAATGGGCTTCCTTCAGACATCCACCGGTGGGTTGCTCAAGGAGACCCCAAAACATTGGATCAGTTGGTTTCACTTGTTGAGCGGTTTACGACTACCGAGACCTGTCTGAGGCCTGAAGGTAAACCACCGCAGTTTGTGGGATCCTCTGGGGGTCATCGACAGAGAGCAACCTCAGCCATTTCTGCGTCTGATCAGGGGACCGAGCCAACAGACAAAGCCTCGGAGGTTCACCCAGGGGAAAGAGGTTCTTCGTTCCAAGAAAGGTACCCTCCCGTTCTGAAGTCCCACTCGAAGGTCGACCTGAGGTCCGTTGTTGGAAGTGTCAGCAACCGGGGCATATTGCAGCACACTGTCCCCAGGGGAGGAGCCAATGGAGTGTGGTGCCACCCGCCGCCTCTCCATGTTTGCTCATCCTGTTTGCAGCGCTACACCCCTGCAGGAACCAGGTCCCCAGGAGCATCAACTCCAGGTAAACGGGGTTAGTGTTGTGGCCCTGTTGGACTCAGGTAGCCTGGTCACCCTCTTGTGTGCTGCCGTGCCCCATAACCTGGTTATCCCTGAAAGGCGGGTGGGGGTGGTTTGTATCCATGGGGACACTAAGCATTATCCGCTGGCCAAAGTGACAGTAGGGACTGGCTGCGGGACAGTAACCCATGAAGTGGGCGTGGTACCAGACTTGCTATATCCGTTGATTGTGGGACGTGATTTTCCGTTGTTCTGGGAACTCTGGTCTCATTCCCACCGTAATGATACGCCTGCTACATGTACACCTGCTTTCAGCCCCATGCCCTTAGGTGAAGAAGCCCAAACAGATGCTGTAGGGATGACCACTGAGGTATCGGACAGTTTTCCCCTTTCAGTATTGGCTGGGGATGTGGGTGAGGAGTCTAACCCTGAGCAGAATGTCCCGGACTTGGAAGTGTCACGGGAGAACTTCGGGACTGCTCAATTACAGGACTCCACCCTGAAACATGCATGGGAAAACGTAACTGTACTGAATGAGGTGCCTCAGGAGTCTAATGCCGATCAAAGGTTTCCTCATTTTGCTGTCAGCAATAATTTACTGTATCGTGTTACTAAAATGCGTGATGAAGTTGTGGAGCAACTGGTGGTACCAGTACCTTATAGAAGGAGGGTCCTTGATATGGCTCATGCCCATTTACTTGGGGGTCATCTGGGGACTGACAAGACAAAGGAAAGAATCCTGCAAAGGTTCTATTGGCCAGGTTGTTATCAAGAGATTGAAAGGTTTTGTCGGTCCTGCCCAACCTGCCAAGTAACGGCTCCTGTGAGTCACTTTCGGAGTCCCTTGGTTCCCCTGCCAATAATTGAGATTCCCTTTGACCGAATAGCTATGGATTTGGTGGGGCCGTTAGTCAGGTCTGCCCGAGGACACCAGTATATTTTGGTAGTGCTGGACTATGCCACTAGGTATCCTGAAGCCATTCCGCTGCGGAATACCTCCTCCAAGTGCATTGCTCGGGAGTTGGTTCATATATTTTCCAGAACTGGCCTACCAAAAGAAATACTGACTGACCAGGGTACACCTTTCATGTCCAAAGTTATGAAAGAGCTCTGCAACCTGTTGAAAATTAAGCAGCTAAGAACCTCTGTATATCATCCACAAACAGATGGCCTCGTGGAGAGGTTCAATAAAACCTTAAAGGGGATGTTAAGAAGGGTTGTAGAAAAGGATGGGAGGGACTGGGATTGTCTGTTGCCATATCTCATGTTCTCCATCCGAGAGGTCCCCAGTCCTCCACTGGCTTCTCCCCATTTGAGTTATTATATGGGAGACATCCCAGGGGATTGCTGGATATTGCAAAAGAGACTTGGGAGAGTGAGGCTACCCCTTACAGAAGTGTGATAGAACACGTGGCCCAAATGCAAGATCGCATCAGCAGTATTATGCCCATCGTAAGGGAGCACATGCAGAAGGCCCAAGAGTCCCAGAGCAGGGTGTACAATAGAGCGGCCCAGGTGAGGCAGTTCAAACCTGGGGACCGGGTGCTAGTGCTGGTTCCCACGATAGAAAGCAAATTTTTGGCCAAGTGGCAGGGTCCTTTTGAAGTGGTAGAAAGGGTTGGAGAAGTCAATTATAAAATACATCAGCCTGGGAAAAGAAAGCCCATCCAACTCTATCACATCAATTTAATCAAACCTTGGAAGGATAGGGAGTCCCTGGTAGCGGCCACAAAACCCCAAATGGACTGTCACACAGATATTGAAAAGGTTGCAATAGGTGACACCCTGTCCAAACACCAAAAACAAGAAACCAAGGAGTTTTTGCAGCGGAACAGGGATATTTTTACCGACCTGCCAGGCACTACCGATGTCATTCAGCATGACATAGTCACTGACCCCAAGGTAACGATAAACGTTAAACCGTACAGAATCCCAGAGGCTCGGAGACAAGCGGTCTCTGAGGAGATAAAGCGTATGTTAGCTCTGCAGGTTATAGAGGAATCCAAGAGCGGGTGGTCCAGCCCCATTGTATTGGTACCTAAGCCAAACGGGACCTGGCGGTTCTGCAATGACTTCCGCCGTCTAAATGAAGTCTCTAAATGCGATTCCTATCCTATGCCCCGTGTAGATGAATTAATTGAAAGGTTAGGGCCAGCTAGGTATATTACCACACTGGACCTCACCAAGGGGTACTGGCAGATTCCCCTATCAGAGGGGCAAAGGAAAAGACAGCCTTCTCCACTCCAGATGGGCTCTTTCAATATACCAAGATGCCCTTTGGGTTACAAGGAGCACCCGCCACTTTCCAGAGGGCGATGGACAGGGTCTTGGGGCCCCATAAAAGGTACGCAGCAGCATACCTAGACGATATTGTGGTCTTTAGCACCGACTGGGAGTCCCATCTAGGTAAGGTACAGGCCGTACTGGTGTCCCTCAGGAAAGCTGGCTTTACGGCTAACCCGGAGAAGTGCGCTATTGGGTTAGAGGAGGCTCGCTACCTGGGATATATTGTAGGGAAGGGCACAATAAGACCACAGGTAAACAAAGTGGAGGCAATTCAGAAGTGGCCACAACCTCGGACAAAAAAACAAGTGAAGGCGTTCCTGGGGATTGTTGGCTATTACCGCAGATTTGTCCAGAACTTTGCCTCCGTTGCAGCACCATTAACAGATCTTACAAAAGGGAGGAAGTCAGTTATGGTCCAGTGGTCTCAAGAGGCAGAAAAGGCGTTTCAGGATCTTAAAAAAGCCCTCTGCAGTCAGCCTGTGCTGGTTGCACCGGACTTCTCAAAAGAGTTTATTGTCCAGACCGATGCCTCAGAGGTTGGTTTAGGGGCAGTAATGTCACAAGAGGTAAATGGGGAAGAACACCCCATCATATATTTGAGTAGAAAACTCACATCCTGTGAGAGAAACTACTCAATAGTGGAGAGGGAGTGTTTGGCAATAAAGTGGGCCCTCGTGGCTCTACGGTACTATTTGGCAGGTAGGAAGTTCCGCTTGGTATCGGACCATGCCCCTTTGAAATGGATGTGCCGAAATAAAGGGAACAATGCAAGGGTGACACGGTGGTTCCTGGAGTTACAGGATTTTAATTTTGTGGTAGAACACAGGGCAGGGAAGCTTCATGTTAATGCGGATGCCTTGTCAAGGATTTACTGTCTGTCGGGGTCAAGTGCCCAGTCCCTGGCCTTGGGCAGAGGGGGATATGTAAGCATCTAAGGGGTGAGGTGGTTGATGGTAAGTACGTGTCACTGAGGCTGCAGCTCTCAGTGATGTAAATCCCGGAGGTAATTGGCAACCAGTGGTGTTAGATCGCTGAGTTTCTGGTAGCTGGAATTTGGGTCCGGGATTTAGGAGTGACTCAAGAGTTTGGGTGGGAAGGTCACTCCCGTACTCCATCTCGGGTGTTACCACCTCACCCAGCTGGAGGCTAATTTAAAAGACACACTGCAGTATGTGTGTGGGCCTGTGCTGGTCTGCAGAGGACTTGGGAGCATTCCTCTCCACAGTGTTCCAGAGAAGGGAAAAGACAAGATTCTGCCTAAAGGTGACTCCTGTATTTCTGCCTGTTAAAAATGAACTGTTCTATGACACATGAGGACTGAGGACAAGTGCTTTATGTGACGGAACTTGGATGGGCTGAAGCTAAGCCATCCTGTTGGAACATTTTTTGTTGTTGTTTTTTCCAATAAAACCCTTATGTTGCATCCAATCCTGCCGACTGCCTACCATTTGTAAAGCTAACTCCCACACCATCAATTCCACATCATGTTGCCATTCTAGCGCTGGAGTATCATTTACATAGGTACAGTAGATATTCAACATGTTTAATTGATTACATCTTGGATGTGACTCAGTTTTTATTAAGTCACAATTAGTTTTTGTTTGACAACAATTTTTATGTTCAAAGGAGAGGAGTTTTGATGGGTGCTAAGTTTTCTCCGTCGCTGGCTAACCTTGTGATGTCATATTGGGAGGCGCAATATATATATATAGTGATAAAAATCCTTTTGTTCAAATGGTGGGCTGGTATGGCAAGATGCATTGATGACCTGCTCTTAATATGGGAGGGGGATGTGTCTGCCATACCAGGCTTTATGTTGTATTTAAATGATAATCCATACAATTTAAGGTTCACTTGTTCTTTTGACTCACACACTATTAACTTTCTTGATCTCAAACTGACTGGCACTCCTGGTAATGTAATACAAGCTGAAACTAATCGGAAGGAAAAAACTGGTAATACCATACTGAGGGCTAATAGTCATCACCCTATGCATACTCTCAAAGCTATTCCCGTATATGAATTGATTAGAGTATGCAGGAATTGCAGTACTGATCCTGGTTTTGATAGAGAATGTGGAGAAGTTGTTTCACGTTTACAAGATAGAGGATACACTCAATGGATGTTGTCTAGAGCCCTCCGTATCGCCAAGTATGAAAAAAGAAAGGAGTTGCTTTTTAGGTCAGAAAAAAAAAGCAACAAAATAAGGATAAAATAAAAATAAGGACAATACTGTACAACCTACATTGGTATTAACCTACTGTATAGCAGGCAGTTTTCTCAAATAAAAAGTGCCATACTCAAATGTCTCCCCATTTTATATGAGGATGACATTTTACACAATGTATTAAAGGTTGGTTGTAGGATAGTTAGAGTTGAGCGAACCTGAACTGTATATATTCCTACCGAATTTTGAGGTGTTCGAGACGCGGACCCGGACATTTAAAAAAAAGTTTGGATTCGGGTCTGTTGTTCGGTGATTTCCTCCTGCTTTCTGAAGGGCTGCATAGCAGCCAATCAGCTAGCGTTTTACTTCTTGCCCTAAGAAGCCATCACAGCCATGCCTACTAATGGCATGGCTGTGATTGGCCAAGTGCAGCATGTGGCTGGAGTCACGTACCGCGCACGTCACTCTGCTCTGATTAGTGTAGGGATAGGATGCTGCTGTGAGGGCGAGATTAGGCAGGGAATACTCAGCAAAAACACCTAATAAAGTGATCGATCTACAGCTGTGAATCATTCAACTTCTGCTAGTTAATTGCTCACTGGTTTTAGGCTGCACAGAGCGTTTTTCTGTCACTTTTTTCTGGGGTGATCGGCGGCAATTTTGTGTCTTGTGGTGCACCAGCACAAGCTGCCACCAAGTCCATCAATCCATCAATGCTAGTTTTTTTGTTTGCTATATCCTACATCATGGGCTTGGCTGTGCTTATTGTCACCCCTAGAAACTCAGGATAGAAATTTCTATATTTTATTGAGGGGTTAAATTCAATTGCCAAAAGTGCAATCACCTAAATCTGGTGTTCCAGCTGTGGCTAGCCAAGTGTAATACTGTCTGCTGTCTGGCAAAGGATAGATTTTTTTCTGTGGTGAAATTCAATTGCCAAAATAGCAATCCCCTAAATCTGGTGTCCCAGCAGTGGCTGGCCAAGTTTCATAGTGTCCGGCAAAGGATAGATAATTTTCTGGGGTGAAATTCAATTGCCAAAATATCAATCCCCTAAAGCTGGTGTCCCACCAAAGTTTAATAGTGTCCGGCAAAGGATATATTTTTTTCTGGGGTGAAATTCAGTTTCAAAAATAGAAATACTGTAAATCTGGTGTCCCAGCAGTGGCTGGACAAGTCTCATAGTGTCCGTCAAAGGATATATTATTTTCTGGGGTGAAATTCAGTTGCAAAAATAGAAATACCGTAAATCTGGTGTTCCAGCTGTGACTGGACAAGTTTCATAGTGTCGTCAAAGGATATATTATTTTCTGGGGTGAAATTCAGTTGCAAAAATAGAAATACCGTAAATCTGGTGTTCCAGCTGTGACTGGACAAGTTTCATAGTGTCCGTCAAAGGATATATTATTTTCTGGGGTGAAATTCAGTTGCAAAAATAGAAATACCGTAAATCTGGTGTTCCAGCTGTGACTGGACAAGTTTCATAGTGTCCGTAAAAGGATATATTATTTTCTGGGGTGAAATTCAGTTGCAAAAATAGAAATACCGTAAATCTGGTGTTCCAGCTGTGACTGGACAAGTTTCATAGTGTCCGTCAAAGGATATATTATTTTCTGGGGTGAAACTCAGTTGCAAAAATAGAAATACCGTAAATCTGGTGTTCCAGCTGTGACTGGACAAGTTTCATAGTGTCCGTAAAAGGATATATTATTTTCTGGGGTGAAATTCAGTTGCAAAAATAGAAATACCGTAAATCTGGTGTTCCAGCTGTGACTGGACAAGTTTCATAGTGTCCATCAACGGATATATTATTTTCTGGGGTAAAATTCAATTGCAAAAATAGAAATACCGTAAATCTGGTGTTCCAGCTGTGGCTGGTCAAGTTTAATACTGTCCGGCAAAGGATAGATTTTAAATTGTTGGGTGAAATATTACCATTTTTGCCAGGTACAAACCCCTGCACTGCATAACTGACAGGGAACTTACAATTGGCGGTTACATTCTTGCATAAAATAAAGACTTTTTGGGCTGTGAAACCAAAGGTAATCGCCAATAATATGTTAAAATATGTTTTTAAGTAAATTTATTGTATTTTTTCACAATTTTGTATACAATTTCATTGTATAATACTGTTGAGGGGGCCCTGACAAAGTCTTTTAGTCCTCCTCCTCCTCATCCTGGATGGGCCCCTTCTAGGTCAGGGACACAAAACAGTGTGCTTCCCACGCTTCCCTGTAGCTACGCCCCTGGGCAAACCCATCAGTCAGTACGTGTACTCTTCCACCATGTTGCTGCCAAATGCTGCCTCCTGCTAAGACGTTCCAGATCTGCTGGTGGTGCAGGTTGTTGTGGCGTGATGACAAAGCTTTCCCACATTTCGCCAATGCTAACCCAGCCTTCTGAGGTGCTGATGGTGACCCAGCTGCCCGTGAGCTGGCTTGGGTGCCACCCTGCTAAGAACACGGTTCCTCCTCATCCTCCTCATCCTACTTATCCTCCTCATCCTCCAGAACTATGCCCTGGCTGGATAATTGTGTTCCAGGCCAGGAACTATGTTGGTGCAGGAGCCCTCCCTTCGGGCCACTTGGATGTCACTGGCCTTAAGTTAAGGATAAGGCGTGTATATAGTTTTGTTTGTTTATATAGTAAGTTTAGCTGCATTATAGTTATTTTATTATGTTTTAAAGAAAATTAGTAAATAGTTTGTTAATGGTTTGAGTGAAAGGGGGAGGTGGGGGTGGGGGTGTTGTGTGTGTTCGATTAACTGAATTGATTTTCACTGTCTGGTGTTTCTGCACCCCAAATTCAGCACATGTGGCAGGCAGGGGATGTGTGTCAAACTGGCTAGGCCCAGACCTGCTACTATATTTCGCCCATTAGCGCACATCACCAGGCCGGGCTGGAGGCTCAGTGGCACCAACCAATGGTCGGTCTGTTGTTCCATGCCTGTCCACAGCTCCTGCGTGGTGCGGGGTTTGTCCCACAAACACACAAGTTTTAAAACAACCTGCTGTCGTTTCCCCCTGGCTGTGCTGCCGTGGGTGGTGAAGGTGTTACGATGAGTGGATGAGGAGGAGGTAGAGGAGGAGGAAGCCAAGTAGGAGGAGGAGGTCACAGGATACAAAGAGAAATGCCCAGCAATCCTCGGGGACGGAAGGACATTCGCAAAAATGCTATCCGCCTTTGGGCCAACCACTGTGTTGTTGGTTATGTGGACGTTGCCACAGATAGCGTTGCGCAGTGCACACTTGATTTTGTCCACCACTTGGTTGTGCAGGGAAGGGATGGCTCGCCTGCAAAAGTAGCGGCGACTGGGATACACGTACTGTTGGATAGCCACTGCCATAAGGTTTTCAAAACTGTCCACCAGACAGAATGACAGCATTTCAAAGGACCAGGAAGTTTGAAATAAGGCATTCAGAGCCATGGGTATGGGAGTACTTCCTCTTTCTATTTCTTTTTCTCTCCAGTGTTTGGGAGATGCTTGGTGACAATGACAGATGTGGTGTCGTTGCTGCCACATCCTCTGCTGGGTGACAGGTGCCACTGTCACTTACTTGGGCTCAAGTTTAGAATGTTTATTTATTATTTTTCTGTATTTTATTTTATTTTATTTTAAGTCATTTCCCTATTCACATATGTTTGCAGGGCATTTACCTACATTTTGCTGCCTTTTGCAGCCATTTAAGTACCCAAAAGTTCGGGTCCCCATTGACTTCAATAGGGTTCGGGTTCGGGGTGAAGTTTGGGTCGAGTTCGGATCCCGAACCCGAACATTTTCGTGAGGTTCGGCCAAACTTCTCGAACCAGAACATCCAGGTATTCGCTCAACTCTAAGGCCCCTTTCACATGAGCGTGTCCGGATTAGGTCCGGATGCGTTGCGGATGCGTTCAGTGAAAACTGTGCGATTTCACAGGCAAAGCCATTCAGTTTTGCCTGCGATTGCGTTCAGTTGTTCAGTTTTTTCCGCGCGGGTGCAATGCGTTTTGATGCGTTTTTCACGCGCGTGTAAAAAACTGAAGGTTTACAAACAACATCTCCTAGCAACCATCAGTGAAAAAGGCATCGCACCAGCACTTGCTTGCGGATGCAATGCGATTTTCACGCAGCCCCATTCACTTCTATGGGGCTTGCGTTGCGTGAAAAACGCAGAATATAGAACATGCTGCGATTTTCACCCAACGCAGAAGTGATGCGTGAAAAACAACGCTCATGTACACAGACCTATTGAAATGAATGGGTCAGGATTCAGTGCGGGTGCTATGCGTTCACGTCACGCATTGCACCCGCGCGGAAAACTCGCTCGTGTGAAAGGGGCCTAAGGATAGTGTCAAGACACTCACGGACACTAACTAATTCTCTTTCCCCTAAAGAGACTACGGCCAAAATTACATCTAATACTTGGCTTAAATACACGGGCTTTTCAAAATGTGGTAGTCATCCATGTAAGACTACACACTAAAAAATGTCCATGATTCGAATCACAATTTGATATATATATATATATATATATATATATATATATATACACAGAAGGTTGTATATATGTGTGTGTATGTATGTATGTATGTTCCGCGATCACTCAAAAACACAACCATCGATTTCAACGAAACTTGGTATACACATTCCTTGCTACCTGGAAATAAATCTTGTGGGGGTCATACACCCCTACACAGCAGCTGCATGGAGTTTGTATGCTCCAACTGTTTTTGCTACATACATATTGATCTATATTATAACTCAAAAACCCATCGATCAATTTCTACTAAACTTGGTACACATATCACTAACTATCTGGGAAAGGATACAGTGGAGGTAACATGCCGGTACACAATGAGTTTCTGTCTGTCCCGACATCTGTATGTCTGTTCTTTATGCGTGACCAAACGACAGGACCGATTTTCACCAAAGTTGGAATACAGGTACAGTGGATATAAAAAGTCTACACACCCCTGTTAAAATGTCAGGTTTCTGTGCTGTAAAAAAATGAGACAATGATAAATCATTTCAGAGCTTTTTCCACCTTTAATGTGACCTACAAAGGGAGGGAAGAAAAACATGATAATAATGTGGTTGCATAAGTGTGCACACCCTCTTATAACTAGGGATGTAGCTGTGCTAAGAATTAAGTAATCACATTCAAAATCATGTTAAATAGGAGTTAGCATACAAGTGCCATCATTTAAAGTGCCTCTGGTTAACCCCAAATAAAGTTTAGCTTCTCTAGTTGGTCTTTCCTGAAATTTTCTTAATCGCATCCCACAGCAAACGCCATGGTCCACAGAGAGCTTCCAAAGCATCAGAGGGACCTCATTGTTAAAATGTATCAGTCAGGAGAAGGGTACAAAAGAATTTCCAAGGCGTTAGATATACCATGGAACACAGTGAAGACAGTCATCACCATGTGGAGAAAATATTGCACAACAGTGACATTACCAAGAACTGGACGTCCCTCCAAAATAATGAAAAGACGAGAAGAAAACTGGTCTGGGAGGCTACCAAGAGGCCTACAGCAACATTATAAGAGCTGCAGGAATATCTGGCAAGTACTGGCTGTGTGGTACATGTGACAACAATCTCCCATATTCTTCATATGGCTGGGCTATGGGGTAGAGTGGCAAGATGAAAGCCTTTTCTTACGAAGAAAAACATCCAAGCCAGGCTACATTTTGCAAAAACACATCTGAAGTCTCCCAAAAGCATGTGGGAAAAGGTGTTATGGTCTGATGAAACCAAGGTTGAACTTTTTGGCCATAATTCCAAAAGATATGTTTGACACAAAAACAACACTGCACATCGCCAAAAGAACACCATCCCCACAGTGAAGCATGGTGGTGGCAGCATCATGATGCGGGGCTGTTTTTCTTCAGATGGAACTGGGGCCTTAGTTAAGATAGAGGGAATTATGAACAGTTCCAAATACCAGTCAATATTGGCACAAAACCTTCAGGCTTCTGTTAGAAAGCTGAACACGAAGAGGAACTTCATCTTTCAGCATGACAATGACTCAAAGCATACATTCAAATCAACAAAGGAATGGCTTCACCAGAAAAAGATTAAAGTTTTGGAATGGCCCAGCCAGAGCCTAGACCTGAATCCGTTTGAAAATCTGTGGGGTTATCTGATGACGGCTGTGCACAGGAGATGCCCTCGCAATCTGACAGATTTGGAGTGTTTTTGCAAGGAAGAGTGGGCAAATCTTGCCAAGTCAAAATGTGCCATGCTGATAGACTCATACCCAAAAAGACTGAGTGCTGTAATAAAATCAAAAGGTGCTTCAACAAAGTATTAGGTTAAGGTTGTGCAGACTTATGCAACCCTATTATTTTATTTTAATATTTTTTCTTCCCTCCACCTAAAAGATTTCAGTTTCTTTTTTAATTGAGTGGTACAGTTTATAGGTCACATTAAAGGTGGAAAAAGTTCTGAAATGATTTATCTTTGTCTCATTTTTTTACAGCACAGAAAATTGACATTTTAACAGGGGTGTGTAGAATTTTTATATCCACTGTACGTCAGGTGTCCGGGAAGGTTTTAGACTAGGTCTCAGCTCTCTAGGACATACTGTTCCTAAAATATTCCCCAAAAATGACCTGCATTAGCCAATGCAAGCCTGCAAGTCTTTCTTTTCATATCCCAACTGCCATACACACAGTCACATGTCCCTTATCAGCCAATAGAAGCTCGCAGGCCCTTAGTCTCCACATACACACAGTTTTACTCCAGGTTTCCATGACCATCCGGCTATTTTTCTTCACTGCTGAGGTCAGCTTTAGGCTAATGCCACACGACGACATGTGTCGCGTGACAATAAGTCGCACGACACATAGGGCACATAGCGCGAAATTGTTGTCGCACCAATGTCGTGCGAAATTTTTTATAATGATAGTCTATGGTATTGCACTGCGACATGTGACATGCTGCGACTGGGACACGACTGTTGTGTCGCAGTCGCAGCATGTCACACGTTGCAATGCGACACCATAGCATATCATTATAAAAATTGTTGACACAAAATGTCGCACGACACATGTCGTCGTGTAGCCCTAGCATTAAAGGGGCGGGCGCTGTAAAGGTCACTGTTAAAGAGGCGTTCACTGTGGATGTTACTGTTAAGGGGGCAGGCCACTGTGGAGGTCACTGTTAAAAGGGGCAGACACCGTGGATGTCATTGTTAAGGAGGCAGGGGCCACTATTAACGGAGCAACTGCTTTGGAGGTCACTGTTAAGGCAGAAGGGTACTGTGTGGTCACTGTTAAGCTGGTGGGCTCCTGAGGAGGTCACTGTCAAGGGAGTGGGGTGCTGTGAAACTCACCGTTAAAGTGGCGGGCTGCTGTGAAGGTCAAAGATAAGGGGGATGGGCTGCTGTGGAGGTCCCATTTTAAAGTGGCGGGGAACAGTGGATGGGGGGGGGGTCAGTGTTAAGGGGTGGGGGACTGTGGAGTTCACTGTTAAAGTGGATACTGTGGATATCTTTTTTTAAATTTCAATAAGTTTTTATTATGTTTTAAGCATAATAATGGAAATACAAAATAGACATTTGTACAAAATCGTCGTTACAATAGCACATCAGCACTCAATAGAGATTGGAGCACAAGGAACAGATAGGACGGTCGTTTAGCAGGGTCAGAGACCCGTATACCGCGTCTGAGAGTAGCCAATAATTGTGCTCAGAGAGCCGTAAGACATGGAGGACATTAGGGACCAGGGGTGGATTGGAAGGGAGGGAGGGGAGGAAGAGGTAGGGAAAAAAGGGGAATATAGGAGCATTAAGAACATTAGAACATTAAGAACGTAAGAACATAGGAACTGTCGATATCTTTTAACGACACACGCAAACATTTAATGATATAGATGAAATATACCTGTGCGTAGGTATATTATACAGTGCACTGACTGCGATTTGATGTACGTAGGCAGTTCCTCTAGGTAATTCAAGACTAAAATATTAAAACATATCAATTATATAACAAATCCTTCCTGCCTGGGTACATCAAATGCAGCCAAACACGTTATATCCTCACACGATCGTAGTTTGAGAAGTTTTCAAACCTTCGCAATAGAAAAAGTTGTGGCCCCCCTAGATGTGGAGATATTAAAAAAATAATTTTACAAAGAGAGGCATTTGGGATCTTCAGGTTAAATACTAGGTCTCCCATGGGATATGAGAAAGGAGTTAATGTATTATTATTGAATATGGAATTTTGTTGATATTTATCAATATTTTTTTTTCCATTTTTCTTCTCCATATTTCCCTTGTACAAACAGCAAGCAAGCTCCATTATACATTGTCGAAAGGATATTGATACAACTTATGATATTGTCCTGACAATGTGATTTTAGAAAATTAACAGAATGGTTGTTTTTTCCTTTTTTATTCTGTTCACATTTTGCATTTTTCATGTTTGCAGACTTAGTTTGAGGTCTGGATTCTATATTGATTGTTAATTTAAAACATGAGAAGATGCATTTTTATATAATTTTATATGTGGATTTTATG
Organism: Bufotes viridis; assembly: GCA_033119425.1. NCBI lineage: Eukaryota > Metazoa > Chordata > Amphibia > Anura > Bufonidae > Bufotes > Bufotes viridis. The sequence continues at coordinate 389,402,408 of CM065592.1, read as the reverse complement.
TGTTATATGTGGCAAGTTAATAAGTTCCTCCCTGTATTGGGTTTATGTATTCCCACCCCTAATTTGATTGGAGGTGGGATATGTATTTAAAACCTAACAAGGGAGATCTCATTTGGTTACGAAACGCATCAACTATGCTGAGGTGGAGGATTGTATCTATGTGTGTTATTTGCTACAAGAAGAAACTAAGGGTCCTTTCACACTTGCGTTTTCAGGATCCAGCATCGGGGTCTATGCCGGAAGAATACTGATCAGGATTATCCCCAGGCATTCTGAATGGAGAGAAATCCGTTCAGTGTGCATCAGGATGTCTTCAGTTCAGTCACTGAATGTTTTTCAGACGGAGAAAATAACGCAGCATGCAGCGGTATTCTTTCCGTCCTGAGATGCGAAGCAAAACGCATCCGTCATGACCCCCATTGCAAGGCAATGGGGACGGATCCATTTTCTCTGGCGCAATCTGCCACAATAGAAAAAGGACTTTTAATGGAGTTTAAAACGGATCAGTTTTGGCAATGTTAAGAAATAGTTAAAGTTAATACAAGGGGATCCGTTCAAACGGATGCATGTGGTTGTATTATCTGTAACTGAAGTGTTTCTTTCCGGCATAGAGCCCCGACGACGGAACTCTATCCCAGATCTTCCAAACGCAAGTGTGAAAGGGCCCTAAGCTTCATCATTGGTGCTGGAACAATTTTTTCATATTCTAACGGTTAATAAGCCCTTTTTCTTTCCCCCCACTAATACATGCCAAAAAAAGGCTTTAGAACATATAACTGCGGCCATGAACGGCAAATAACTTTTTTTTTGCCACTAATACACGCCAAAAAGGGCTGTAATATTCTCACTTCACCATACAACGGTTAATAAGCCCTTTTTCTTTTTCCCCACTACTACACGCCAAAAAAGACTTTAGAACATATAACTGCTGCCATGAACGGCAAATAATATATTTTTGTTGCCATCAAAACATGCCAAAAAGGGCTGTAATTTTCTCACTTCAACACACAATGGCTAATAAGCCCCCTTTTTCCCCCCACTAATACACAACAAAAAAAGGCTTTAGAACATATAACTGCACCGCACAAGGGCTAATAAGACCCCAATAACGAGAATGGTTTGCTGGAATTACTGAGGTATTGCAAACCTGAAATGAGCAGCAGTATAATGGCAATTTGGATCCGCAGTCAGTGCAGCAAGGTGTAATAGGATTGTTCCTATTACCCAGGCTGTAACCTCCCCTACTGAACCCTGTTCTGCTTCAATACTGTGTAATAATTCCTCCTTATCCTTTCCCTACACTTCTAATGCTCTTTCCCTGAACTTCTATACAGCAAAATATAACTTTTCAAGTCTTTCCTAGCACTGTCCCTAGCGCCTGCTGATGTCTCTCCCTGCACTAAGTACACTGGAAAATGGCAGAATCCAAGATGGCTGAGGCTATTTATAGGGCTGTGACATCGCAGGGCTGACTGGCTTCTGATTGGCTGCATGCATGGCATTGTGGGTGATCCCTCATTCCCAGAGTTCCTTCCTCCATGTCCTAACATGTGCAGCAGCCATTTTAGGAAAAAATTTGATTAGTTCCCACAAAGCGTGAGGAAATTCAGATTCGGTGCGAATTGAGTAATTCTTGAAATTCAGATCGAATTTCACTTCGTCAGCTTCAATTCGCTCATCTCTAGTCATCAATATCAGATCGGTGGGAGTCTAACACCCGGCATTCCCGCCGATCAGCTGTATGGGGAGACGATGTGCGCAGTGCGCACGTGCCGTCTCCCTTCTCTCTTCCTGTTCGCTGCTGTATGCCTATGGAACAGCAGACATCTGCAGTCAGAGACTTCGGCTTCTGTCCAGGAACAGTCTGCCATTCATTTTTCATTTTGGGAGTTCAATTTTTTGGACCTCAACCTTTCCTGAGAACAGAGGTTCTGTGCCCTCCATTTTCAGAAAAGAGACATCTGCACAGCATTTTAGTGAATAGGGGCCATCGGTGAGTGCAGTCATTTTCCTTTTTTCCTATATCTCATAGGTTATAATGTGTATATGTGGCCAGCTCTTACATGTAGACAGGGGACACAGGACATCGAAGGAAATGCATGGCCATTGGATGGAGTCAAGGTTGTCACATCATCGTTCTAGTAGTTCCTCAAGGGGTCACATAGCGGTCTATTGGGTGCTGACCAAAAATAAATTGAATTGAAGCCTGAACATAACTCAACCGCATGACGACTTTTCGGGATATAAGATCAATGTATTGTGCTTAGCGTCACAGACTGGAAATTAAGAATGTACAATAAAAAACATGTTAATAGATTGTTAATTACTGAAAATTTTCCAGAAGCCTCCTTTAGTGTATATAAAGAAGTGTTTGAAGAGCTAGGAAGCAGGAGACTTGAAGTATTTCAGATAAAAAAATCTATGTCTTTAGATTATTATTGATTAATCCCATTGATTATTCAACTCTGTACAGCATTGGTTCTTTAAATACTCTCCAGCCAGATGAAAGGCTTGGGAAAGACAATATTTTCCAGATGCTTCCAGCTACATTAGCAACAACACAAACCATTCACCTGTTCCATAAATGAAGAAATATAAAAAATAGCAATGTTAAATTATTATTGGATTTAGTCCCAATGGCAACCTGTATTTGTGGAGTGTAATAATATTATTGGTTATAGCTACTAGAGATGGGTCGTTGATCCAGGGAGTTATTCTGATTGCCTGATTGGAGTGGGGAGGGAATTTTTACCCCTCAAGTGAGAAAAATTGGCTTCTACCTCACGGGGGTTTTTTATGCCTTCCTCCAGATCAGAGGTGCACAACCTTTTCTGTTTGGGGGTCACATTTTGAGACTGAAGGGATCCCAAGGGCTGAAAATTGAAGTAAAAAAAAAAAGTTAAAAAAATTAAATACTATATTTATGGCGTATTGCACATACAGTATGTAATGTAAATGTCTGATTACACCTCCAGGATTCCCATCTAATTGGAAAATACATGAAAAATGTATGAGAACAGCCACCCATCATGGTCCTACCTCATCCAGGGTGTCGCTGGCGTCGGCGTGATGTCCACTGGTTCCAGAACAAGGGCCCTGTGGTGATAGAGAAAAAAGAATAATCACATAAGGAAGGGATGGCGACTGCCCCTGTGAAATTACCAGCAGGGGGCTGGCCTGTAAGACTGAGTCATGCCAATGTATAGCAGGGTAAACTAGGACATTTCCCCTAAGTGCTACCACACAGTACTAATGCCCACATTATGGCCCATCACAGTACTAATGCCCACCTTGTGGTCCCTTTAAAATAGTTATGTCCTCCTTGTGGCCCCTCACAGCAGTTATGCCCAACTTTGTCCCTGTCACAGTAGTTATGCCCAGATATGTGCCTCCCTCACAGTAGTTATGCCCAGATATGTGCCTCCCTCACAGTATTTATAGCCAGATATGTTCCCTCTCACAGTAGTTATGCCAGATATATGCCCCTTCACAGTGGTTATGCCAGATATGTGCCCCTCACAGTGGTTATGCCAGATATGTGCCCCCTCACAGTGGTTATGGCCAGATTTGTGCCTCCCGCACAGCAGTTATGCCCCCTCACAGTAGTTATGCCAGATATGTGCCCCTTCACAGTAGTTATGCCAGATATGTGCATCCTCAAAGTAGTTATGCCAGATATGTGCCCCCTTACAGTAGGTATGCCAGATATGTGCCCCCTCACAGTAGTTATGCCAGATATGTGCCCCCTCACAGTAGTTATGCCAGATATGTGCCTCCCTCACAGTAGTTATGCCAGATATGTGCCCCTCACAGTAGGTATGCCAGATATGTGCCCCCTCACAGTAGTTATGCCCAGATATATGCCCCCTCACAGTAGTAATGCACAGATATGTGCCCCCTCACAGCAGTTATGCCCACATATGTGCCCCCTCACAGTAGTTATTCCAGATTAGGTTGTCCCCTCAGTAAAGATGCCCACTTTTGTGCCCCCTCACTCTAGTTGTTGCCCCCCTTTTGCCTCCAGTCTGCAGCTTTGAGGGGCAAAAAAAAAGCATACTTACCCTCTTCCCTCATGACGTGCTCCCACACTCACATCACGCTGCTGGCTTTGCTGAAGGTCGAATCCCAGGCCTTCAGTGCTCCTCCCACAGCCAGCAGCGCGATGTGCGGCCAGCAGGGGGAGTGCCGGAGCTCAGAAGAACAGTGAAGCAGGGAGAGGTCTCCCTGCTTCACTCTGAAAACAAACAGCCCGGCAGTCCCTCTGCCTCCGGCGCCCCCTCAAATTTGAAGAGCGCTCTGACGGTGCCCAGCATTCTCACTTTACTTCATGCTGGGCCTAGTCAGAGCACTCCCAGTACATGTGAGTGCAGCGGGCCCCCTCCTCCCGCCGGGCCCGGTCTCACCCTCTGCGACCGCGATCGTAACACCCCTGGTATTGCACATTGCTGCCCTACTCTTCTCTTAATTTTAGCCATACAAGAAAGAATACAGAGGTAGTGCATCAAGTAAAGAACCGCTAGAAGGCAACAAGTACTGTACAATGTATGCAAGTATCCTACTCACCTTGTAGTGCCATAGGAGCCACAATAAACATCTTAAATTATATATCAGATCCCTCAGCTCAGTGGTGGACTGGGAACCTAAAGGGGTTCATATAGATTATACTTCCCCTGCTCCCCAGAACCCACATCACTCCTGATGCACACAAGCCGCCGCTGCATCTCCTCATTGTGTGGATCAAAACATCCAGTCACGTAGGAGGGGCAGCCAATAGCGGCCGTGACGGGAACCAGCTTCCCTACTGTCAGCCGCGATGCTCGGGAGGCTCGTCTACGGATGTTTTGATCCAGGAGCAGGAGCGACTTGGGTGCTGGGGGATGGGGTAAGTATACCTATATGAGGTGCCTGGGTATTAGGGGGGTCATTATAGTGGTTTTATAACCACATCTTTATTTATTACACAAATTTACATTTTGTTTCGAGGGTGAATCATCCTCTTCTTCAGTCATACGCCATACCCAGATCATGCTGCATTTTGCCACAAACCTAAACATATCAGGACAAATTTACTAAACCTGTCTAAAATGTAGACGGTATAAACATGTGCCAGGAAAGTTGAGCGAATGTGCCAAATTTCAGACATATTTGCTCCATTTTAGGGTGGTTTGCATCATGCTCAGCAGTTTGCATATATTAGGGGACAAACAGATATTTGTGTGGCGGAGTTACATTTATAGCCAAATTTATCTTTGTGACTTTTTGTAATCCTGGTGGATTACAAACTGACAGAACCTTTGTAAGAAATATGATTAAATGTTAAATTTAACAAATGGCAGAGGTGGTCATATATATATAACAAAACGGCTAAAAATAATGCAAAAATGTCACCTATAGAAACGTCCAATCTGAATAGATGTGAATACCTCTGTAAGGTATGGAGACATATGCAATCCAGGGACTTGGCCACTAGGTGTCGCTTGTCAAATAATGGAGGCTTATGGTTAAAGTCTCTTTTTGTATTTAGTGTTCAGTTCAAGATAAGATACACTCCATGGAACAGTGTGAAAATGTTAAATTTAACAAATGGTGTTATGTAAATGGATTCACACTAAGCAGATACCCAAAAAAAAGGCCAAAAGGTTGGCTGAGACTGGATGATACGGCCACTTTCCCACAGTCAGTGTTTGATCAGTGATTGCGAGACAAAAGCAGTTGTAGGTAAAAAACACAAGAACAGTTACAAATCAGGTGGCCGTACACAATTGACATCTGTTGGTGGTGATTTCAGCAGTACCGGCTAACAATCAAATGTGTATGCATGACTGGTTTGGAAGATTTTGGGATGAAAAAGGATCAGGCATGTTGAATTTTCCCCATTCTTTGTTCTCAAGGAGAAGAATCTGCTGCCAGAGGTGTCTGTAGTCAGTGCACTAGAAAAGCAAATATATGCCCACTATGAGCTATAGTTTACACCATTTTTTGGTATAAGGGATAGTAACTCTGCAGGGCCACAAAAGTAAAAGCAATGTAAAAAATTATAAAATGTTTTTGTACAAAATTTCGCTTGCATCAATACATTGTGACTTTTGCACGTCATAACACATACAGCCTTTGATAAATCCCCCAGCTCCCCCCCCAATAAAGTCACAATAATCAGATAATAATCTCAGCAATCTCAGAATACAGAATGAAAAACAGAGCTATCTCTGAACAGAACTTAAAGGTCTAGTTGACACCCCGATTCCGCAGACCATTGTTGGGAGGGAAGCGCTCCCTCCCGGCAATCGGCATATAGCTAGTGGAGGACACCACTGTCCTCCAAGGCATGGGGAGGAGCAATCGTTATGCCATCACTCGTCCCCATGCAGGGCAGCTTGTGCCAGCTGCAGATAGCTATTACATGCCTAAAAATCTAAATTGCCCGATAAACGAGCAAACGCAGTATTAGGGCTCATACACACGACCGTATTTTCTTTCCGTGTCTGTTCCGTTTTTTTTTTGCGGACCGTATGTGGAACCATTCATTTCAATGGGTCGTAAAAAAACAGAAGTTACTCATGTGTGCATTCCGTTGTCCGTTCCACAAAAAAATAGAACATGTCCTATTATTGTCTGCATTATGGACAAGGATAGGACTGTTCTATTCGGGGCCAGCTGTTCCGTTCTGCAAAATACGGAATGCACATGGACATCATCTGTATTTTTTGCGGATCCATGACTGCAAAATACATCTGGTCGCGTGCATGCTCCCTTAGACTGTCAGATGATCGCTAAAGAGTGTTAATAGGAATGCTTGTTAGCAATCATCTGCCAGAAAATCTGGTAGGCTAAGGGTACTTTCACACTTGCGGCATGGCTATCCAGCAGGCTGTTCCGGCAGGTGAACAGCCTGCCGGATCAGCCATGCCGCAAGTACCCGTCACCCGTGTGCTGCCATGCTGCCACTACGTCCCCATTGACTATAATGGGGCGGGGGCGGATCTGCGGCGCAGCACGGCAGTGCACTGCAGTGATCGCCGGACTAAAAAGTCGGACCTGCAGTACTTATAGTCCGGCGATCTCTGTCTGTGCACTGCCGTGCTGTGCCGTAGCTCCAACCCCCGCCCCATTATAGTCAATGGGGACGGAGCGGCAGCACACGGGTACTTGCGGCATGGCGGATCCGGCAGGCTGTTCACCCGCCGGAACAGCCTGCCGGATAGCCATGCCGCAAGTGTGAAAGTACCCTAATACAACCTTTTAGGGCTGTATTTCACCAACAGATTATCTGACCAATATCTGTCCAATCAGACCAATAGACCTCTAAATTAGAGGGGCAAAGGTTTAAAAGTAATATCAGGAAGAATTACTTTAATGAGAGAGTAGTGGACGCATGGAATAGCCTTCCTGCAGAAGTGGTAGCTGCAAATACAGTGAAGGAGTTTAAGCATGCATGGGATAGGCATAAGGCCATCCTTCATATAAGATAGGGCCTGGGGCTATCCATAGTATTCAGCATATTGGGCAGACTAGATGGGCCAAATGGTTCTTATCTGCCGACACATTCTATGTTTCTATGTTTCTATGTTTCTAGTTGGTGTGTAAAAAAAATCTGTGTGTGTATGTAAACGTCCATCTGACCACTGATCGGTCAGAAAATCAGATAATCTGTTGGTGTAATACAGCAATTAGATTGTGATGCCACAATACAAGGGTAATGAGTAGTGATGATCAAGCACCAAAGTATTCGGTGTTCGGGTGCTTGGCCCGAACACATTCCTATATTCGTGTGCTTGGCCGAGCACCCAAGTATAATGGAAGTCAATGGGAGACAACCAGGCACCCTCTGCTCTGAAGAGGGGAGGGTGCCTGGTCTATTGGAAAAGGTCAGAAAGTGACAGAAACACCACTGAAATGGATTGGGACGATGTCTGGATGCATCTTAGACTCCCAGGTCGTTGCTGGGAACAATGTTGTCCGAGTTGTATTCCACCTTTACCGACTGACAAAAATACACACAAAATCTCCCCAAAAAAATCAAGGAAACATTCTTACCTGTATATTCAATTGTATATAAAGTGCATGTGGTGACAAAAATTACAAGCAAGAGGAACTCCGATACAACCTGTATATCACATAAAGGAGGGCCTCATTCACATTGAGGTACAATTGTTCAGGTAGTGGGACTCCTACACTCATAAAGCCTATGCACTAAGTAAAAGGGCTGCCAAAAATTACAAGGAAACCGGCACTACAATTATTACACATAAAGGAGGGCATCATACACACCCTTGAAAAATTATGATTGGTGGCCTGCTGGTGACCCTCTAAAACATTAGGGGTGAGGGCCTGCTGCTAAGCTGACCATCTAAAACATTAGGGGTGAGGGTCTGCTGCTGAGCTGACCATCTAAAACATTAGGGGCGAGGGCCTGCTGATGAGCTGACGCTCTAAATCATTATATGCGAGTGTCTGCTGGTGAGCTGACGCTCTAAAACATTAGGGGCGAGGGCCTGCTGGTGAGCTGACGCTGTAAAACATTAGGGGCGAGGGCCTGCTGGTGAGCTGACGCTGTAAAACATTAGGGGCGAGGGCCTGCTGGTGAGCTGACGCTGTAAAACATTATATGCGAGTGACAATAAATTAAAAAGGTATTTTGGATGCGCACACATTACACAGGAGATGTAGCCCTGATAATGTCACAGACTAGCATACACTGTCTACAGATAAAGTACAGTATATGTCAGTGATAAGTAGATGTGGCACAAATTATTTAAATTTGCGCTACAGACACTGTTTTCTGATGTAGTACAGAATTCGTCACAGAAGGACACACAGTATGGACACTACATTAGGCCCAGATTATTTAAATTTGCGCTACAGACACAGTTTTCAGATGCAGGACAGTATATGTCACAGAAACCCACAGAATATGGACACTATATTAGGCCCAGATTATTGGAATTTGTAATACAGACACTGTTTGCAGAAGTTGTACAGTTTTAGTTACACAAAGCCGGATGCAATACCTAATTTATGACGCAGTACTCATCATAAATTAGATGCAGCATCCGTCAGCGCACCTGGTTGTCATAGACCAGCTGCTGCCACTGGTCTATAAAAAATCTGGCCCTATAAATTCATACCAAATGTATGTGAAAGTATCGGAAAAATGCACAAAGTGATATCATAGTACTAGAATGATGTCATAGAGCAAGAATAATTGGCATAGCTATGTCACTGCTAGTGGTCAAGACTGATGATGTCACAGCATATGAATTACGAACACTTGTTTTTCTGTATTTGTTAGGGCAGGTTCGCATCAGCGTTAGTAATTCCCTTATACTGTTCCATTATAACACGGTTATAACGGAATATAATGGGATTCTAGGAGGGCATGCAAAACAGAACCCTTTAAGAGGCATTCTGTTTTGCTCTGTCCTAATACATTTCTAAGGGCAGAAATAACGGTTCATTTTTTTTCTGTTGCATGACGGGGAAAAAAGGCCCGTCGACAGGACGGGCACAAGGCCCGCAGCCTATCAGAGGAGCAGGGGAGGGAGACGCCTCTCCCTCCCCTGCCGCACAGCACAGCAATCTGTATCGCTGTCCAGAGGACGGCGATACAGATCACTATGGAGATCACAGTGGAAGCGTTCATCTCCTGTCACCTGGAGCCCCCCTTTACGGAGCCTCGCCCCCCAGTTACAAATACATTAGTCTTTAACTTTTATTTTTTGCGGTGCAAGGGTAGAATTATTTTTGTATTGTTCACCATGTGGTGTAAGTAACATTTCAACTTTGTTCCATGGGATGTTATCATAATAGTGAAATATACCAAATATGCGCACTCATTGTGCTCTATCACTTTGATAAAAATTATTTTTATCTGGAGATGTGTTTATTCATTTTTTCAAAACCTAAAGAGATTTTACACTGTTTTACTCTTGATGACTTCTTCTTAGGATAGGTCATCAATATCTGATCGGTGGGGGTCCGACACCCAGCAGCCTCTTCGATCAACTGTTCTACAGTAAGCTCAAACTACTGAATCAAAGATGGAAAATCAGCCTCTCAATGGGCGTTCTCTACGTTCTCATTCTCATGACTAGAAATGAGCGAAGTATTGAAAAATTTGATTCGGCTGCGTTGGCAAAGTTTAGAACTCTTTGTAAGCAGTGGGTGCAATGACAGGGAACAGTGATTGCGCCACCCCTTGTCCTTGTACCTCTCAGATCCCGCGTTCATATCGCGTATCTGATAGCAGTAATTGGGTGGAAAAAAAATTTTTATAAATTCAATCATACCTCATCCCTTTGGTCACCATCTTGATTGAAGATCTGGCGCGAAATCTCGAGTGGCCAGTGATGCCGTCATACATCACAGCGCACGGGATTTTGTACCAGATCTTCAAGCAAGATTGTGGCGGCCGGTCCGTCACAAGCAAATGGATGAGGTAAGTAAGATTTCTTTTTTTGACACCATTTCAGGGAAAATCAATTCGCTACCACGAAGCATAAGGAAATTCGGCTCTGCGGCGAATTAAATTTTCCCCGAATTGCTCAACACTTCTCATGACCATTGTTTTGCTACTACACACCGGGGTTTATACGCAACCCAGTACAAACAAAACGCCAGAACCAGTCACAAGTTTGTCCATTCTCTAACCTTTAGCTGCAGTCTAGGCGTTGACTGAAGACAATACTGCTGTTCTGACTTCTACTTAATACCGCTTTTGTAACTTCTCTCTGTGTATGTGTTTTTCGCCTCGTTTGCCTTTCAGTTTATACTTCTGACATTCAGACGTCTAATTATATTTAATTATATTACACATAATTATACTCAATCCAGTTAACACACAGCCAAGCATACAGCACATTAAGGACATCAAAATGAATTAGGACTTGATTTACTAAATTATGTTTAGTGGAAAACATTGGTGCATTTTCCATATTACAGTCATATTAAAGTCAGACAGCGCCATTGTAGAGCTGATATTATCACACCAAATACTAAACAGCTTATTTACGCACCAGGATAATTATTGGTGTATATGCAGCATTATCACAGACTTTAACCCGAATTATCATACAATTCTCTGAACTGTGCCATAATTAGTGACATATACAGCACTTGATTAAGTGTAAATCACTGCATACCATTATTACAATGCACTTCCTTAAATACTTTGGTGTAATTTGTCTGGACCTTAGAAGGTCTTAAAAGTAGGTAAATACAAGTAGAGATGAGCGAATCGAAGCTGACGAAGTGGAATTCTTTACGAATTTCAGGAAAAATTTGATTTGCAATGAATGCAAATTTCATCACACTTTGTGGTAACGAATCGCAATTTTTCCTAAAATGGTGGCTAAAATGGCGGCTACAGGTGTGAGTACGTGGGGCAAGGAACTCTGGGAAGGCGGGATGACACATAATGCCGTGCATGCAGCCATTCAGCAGCCGGCCAGCCCTGTGATGTCACAGCCCTATAAATACGGCGGCCATCTTGGATTCAGACATTTTCCAGCGTTCTGAGTGCAGGGACAGATGTGAGAAGGCGCTAGGGACAGCAATAGGAAAAAGCTCATTGTGAAAAAAAAAGTACAAGACATTTTGCAAAAATACTAGTTTAGTAAGTACACAAGCATAACAGCAGAGGGCGAAATTGCATGGAATTTTGCAGATCAATATTCTTGCGTTTTCCTTGTTCCGTCTCCAAAGAACCCAGCTCATCTTATATTTTACTGTTTTATCTTTCAGGGTTTTTTCCTTTAAAGTATCTTATTGACATATAAAGTTGTATGTCCATTGTCATGTGACAATTAATGTGTTGTGTATAACAAATATTTGCATGCTACACTGTATTTGATGTTATATATATATTTTTTGTAACATTCATCTTAAATCATTCACCTAAAATGGTGGCTAAAATGGCAGCTACAGATGTGAGGAAATTGGACAAGGATCTCTGGGAAGGTGGCATGACCCATAATGCCATGCATTCAGCCATTCAGCAGCCGGCCAGCCCTGTGATGTCACAGCCCTATAAATATGGCGGCCCTCTTGGATTCAGACATTTTCCAGCTTTCTGAGTGCAGGGACAGATGTGAGAAGGCGCTAGGGACAGCAATAGGAAAAACCACATTGTGAAAGAAAAAAACTGATAAACCGATTTATAAGTGCAGGGAAGGGATAGGGAGGAATCATTTCACAGCATCTTAGTGCAGGGAGAGACATCAGAAGGCGCTAGGGGTAGTGATAGGAAAAACGTCATAGCGAAAAAAAGCGATTTACAAATACAGGGAAAGATTATCTGGGGATCCAAATAGTCATTATACAGCTGTGTCATTCCAGCAATTTGTTCTTGTTATTGGGGTGCAAGTGCTATGTTGAAGAGCTTTTAGTGGCCTATTTCGGTACAAAAAGAAAAATATATACGCACTTCACTGTTGCAATTATTTGTGGTGAAAGCTTTTAGTGGCCTATTTCAGTACAAAAAGATAAATATATACGCTCTTCACTTTTGCAGTTATTTGTGGTGAAAGCTTTTAATGACCTACCTCAGTACAAGAAGAAAAATATATACGCAGTTCACTGTTGCAGTTATTTGTGGGGAAAGCGTTTAGTGGCCTATTTCACAACAAAAAGAAAAATATATTTGTCGCTTTTAGGGGTGTTTTAATTTGCTTTTAATTTATTTAGTTCAGCTAAAAGTATGTCGGACAGAGAAGTTCCAGGCCATGCACAGATGAGTGGCAGAGGCCTAAATGTTTCTGGCGCAGGCAGAGGTCGCAGCAGAGTAAGGGGGCTTGGCAGCAGGAGTCGCAGCGAGAGGCCTGAGCTCCCAGTGTCATCTAGTGGTCATGTCTTGACCAGCAACCCAGCGGTTCTTTATTGGTTAACTCGGTCATCCACTTCATCCCAAGTGACATCAGACACCCCCAGTCAACAGTCGGTGGGTTCGTCAGACACAACCCTTAGTTGGCATGACCTGGGAGCAGGCCCTGTGCCCTCACCTGTCCTCAACCTGCCTCTGTCATTTGCTGTTCCCTCATCCACAGAAGTATGCTGTGGGCTCATCTCCACTATACAGCGAGGACAAGCTACTAGAGGACAGTCAGCAGCTACTGCCCAGCTAAGATCTGGAGGAGGCTAGGCGGGCAAGTAGTGATGAGGAGAGTGGCGTAGGAGCTGGTGTTGCGAGGGGTCAGGCTCCTGACCCAGAGACCGTTAAGAAGGACATCAGTGACGTGCAGACACTACTCGATGATGATGAAGCCGATCGCACTTGGGAGCCGGGTGCAGAAGGGGCTTCATTATCAACAGGAGAAGAGGGTGGCAGCTTGCCCGTGAGGCAGCGGCTGAGCCAGCAAAGTAGTAGCATGGCTGGGAGTCAGCAGGGTGGCAGCAGTGGGAGGTCGGGAGCCAAACGTGCCCCAGGTAGACCACCTGCTTCGCAGAAGCCTACCTGCCCGGGTGGTAGTGGTGCAGGGTTCACAGAGGTAGTGGCGGTAGCAGTCAGTCAGTGCGGACTGTTGGGGGAAAATCACCTACTCGGCGGTGTGGCAGTTTTTTGTTAAGTCGCCGGAGGAAGTAAACGTGGCCATATGTAGAATCTGTAGGCAGAAGGTGAAGCATGGCCAGGGTGCCAATGTTGGCACTACGGCCTTGCGTCAACATATGCAGCGTCGCCATACAGTGGCCTGGGAGAACCATGGCTCCGATATGGTGGTCCAGCCTGCCGCAGCAACTGCTGCATCACGCAGTGGCACGCACCCAGTTTCAGACATTTAAATATTAGCACAAAAATTAAATGGTTATAGACATGTTGAGGTCCAAATTGCACCAAAAAAGAAAAATTCTAAGTTGAGCTCTAATATACACGTAGGAACCAGACAGTGTGTGTCTGCAGCCATTTTTTTTTTTTATGTACTCCTCCTTTACAATGGAAATGCAGTTCTAAAAATAATACGTACTGTTATAACCCTTTTATGCTTTTTATTCTATGTATTTAAAGTACAAGACATTTTGCAAAAATACTTGTTTAGTAAGTACACAAGCATAACAGCAGAGGGCGCAATTGCATGAAATTTTGCAGATCAATATTCTTGCGTTTTCCTTGTTCAGTCTCCAAAGAACCCAGCTCATCTTATATTTTACTGTTTTATCTTTCAGGGTTTTTTCCTTTAAAGTATCTTATTGACATATAAAGTTGTATGTCCATTGTCATGTGACAATTAATGTGTTGTGTATAACAAATATTTGCATGCTACACTGTATTTGATGTTTTTTATATATATTTTTTATTTTTTTGTAACATTCATCTAAATCTGACAGTATAAAGACAAGAAAGATTTTTAGAGGTTTTGCTTCTCTTTCTTATAGTGTTTGATGTCAAGATAACAACATACAATATTGACCATAAGTTTTACGTCCATTGGTCAGACCCTACATGAAAGATCTTTTTGCATATATTCTTCCATGGTTGTTGTAGTCCCACTGTGTATGATTGTACTGCCCCTTCCTACTGCTGACTATAGTATAGAACTTGCAAAAGTCAGCTACTGTATAGATGTCTCCAAACAATACTTCTAGACTGGCCAGTATGTGATTCAGTGTAGCCCTTTGATCCTGAGACAGCACTGCTTGCCTGGTGTCTCCCTCAGCCAACTCAAGGATCGGTCAACATAATGTGCATGAGATGCCCAACACAGGCAAGCATCTTTAGCCTTTCAGCCTAATCTGAGAATGTGTGTCCCTTTTGCTGTACTTTGGAACAGTCATCATTACTTCCCCAAAGGGGATTAACTGGTTGGGGGGCTGTGGCTGCAGCATGGGTCTGTCTTTCCTCTAGCTCATACTAGGGCCTAATCCTGCAGACTATATGAAGAGGTACAACCTTACAAAAAGGACCTTTTTTTTAACCCTTGAGCGGTACACATGGCTCCCTACTCTGGAATGATGAAAGGAAGGCATTCGCACACAGAAAGAACTTGCAACAAGATTTTTACTGGTTCCATGAAGTAAGTAACATGCTTAATGGTTACAATTATAGTCTTTGAAGAATCAACAGGCTTAATGGTTACATTCTCACATGGAAGAATGAGCAGATTCTCTCAATGATGGCACAGTCTTATTTAGGGGCAACAGGTGTTTCAGTAGTACTGTCTCTTTAAGAAACAACAGGTTATTCTCTCCCTTGGCTTTCAGTGAACCCAACTTTCCTGGGTGTCAGTACTCTGGAGTCTTTTGGAGATGTCAGTGGTGAAAATTATTATGTTGTAGTTGGTGCCATGGTAGTGCCTCCACGTTGTGTGGACATATGAACTGTCTCCAAAAGGTGCTCCCAGATTGCGATATACTTTCTTCGCAATCATTGCACACTCTGCACTATCCCTTCAAAACCATGGTATCCTTCATATTGGGACACACAGTCTTGCAGAGAGAATTGCATACAGTAAGTTGCCTCTTTACAGCTGGCTGTCTTCTTAGTCACAGACCTGTCTTCTTTGGCTGCTATCAAGATGTGGGGACTAGGTGACTTCTTTCTAGACCTTTTGTTTTGGCTTCTACTGCTTTGTGGTGCTCAGTTAAACCTTTCCCTATCTAGGCCCTCAGTTGGAGCACCTTTATGATTAGTGCCACTCACCTCCACTGCTAGCTAACTACAGGCAGGAATCTGTAGCATCTCCCAGCTCACACTATTGCCATGTCTCTCTCAGAGTGGATCACCTGTGACACCTGTGGCCTTCAATATTGTTCTGTGTGGCCCCCAACCACCTGATAACAGACATGTTTGTCTATGTCTTGTGGCTGTTCACATACATTTTTTTTGTATTCTCCCATTAGATGGGAATCCTAAAGGGGTAACTCGTCATTTATAGTATATACTGTATGTATAATATAAATACAGTATTTCAGTTTTTTTGCCCCTTTGGATTTTTTCAGTCTGACAATGTGGCCCCCAACCAGAAAAGGTTGTGCATCCCTGATCTAAAGGGTATCTTGACATCCTGCCCAAGGTATGTGATTCTCCCAAGGTGTTAGAAAGCTGTGACAGGCTGTCTGTGACATCATCAATTCCCATCCTACGATGACCCCAATACCTACGGGGCATTTCACCCACAATAATGGACTTTATAGCTGGTTAGCTTGCTGGTGTCTCTCAGCGTTACAAGGCACAGAATATGGCATATCACAACTTGAAGAGGTTGTCCACTTTTTACTAAGAATGACTTATCCTCAGATTGGTGGAGATCCAACTCCCAGCACCCCTGCTGATCAGCTGTTTGAAGAGAAGGCAGAGCTCACTGTTCTGTTTACCTGCTTGCCGCAGCAATAGCAGTGGTAATTACACATATGGCGTCCCCATTCACTTCTATGGGACGACTCTCTCTGTTCAAATGAATACTGTTGAGCCGTTGATCTGATACTGATGACCTGTCCTAAGGATAGGTCATCAGTAGTAAAAAGTGGACAATCTCTTTAAGGGTACAAACATACAGAGTGGTTTGTGATGACCAGCACAGCCGCACGGGCCGCAGCTGACTCTTGTTAACTAATGAGGTATTAAGTAATAAGCAAGTATTAATTCAGCCCTAAGAATACTCTTCCAATGCAGTATCTATATGTTAGGTAAACTAAATGGACAACTGTATGTGGACAATCCCCCAGTTGAGTCCAGTAGTTTCAGCCACGCTCATGGCAAACAGGTGAATAAAATTAAGCACACAGCCATATTTATGAGCATTGGTAGCAGTAACAATTATAACGACGAGCTCAGTGTGATAGGATGCCACCTTGCCACAAGTTGCTTCAAGAAATTTCTGATTTGCCTGATCTGCCTCACTGGTAAGTGCTATTATTATGAAAGGAATTTTAGAGAGTTTTAGCTTTGTTATGGTGGTTGACGATGCAAATTTATAGAGCTGAGTCACAGAATTCTGAAGCACATGAAAATAACTTACTGTATCCTCTTGCATCTGTCATCATAGAGATCCAAACTGCCTCTGTTATTGATATCAGCACAACTGTGGATCAGGAACTTTCTAAAATGGGTTTCCATGGTTGAGCAGCAGCAAAAGCCCAAGATCTCCATGTTCAATGCCAAATACTTGCTGGAGTTGAGTAAAACATGTCACCATTGGACTATGCAGCAACACTTCATTGGAGGGATGAATTACATTTCACGATCTGGCAGCCTGATTGCTGATTTGGGGTTTGGTGGTTGCTACATAGAGTCTACCACAAAATTTAGTGGAGGGGGGCAAAATGATATGGGGCTCTTTTTCAGGGTTTGAACCCTTTGTGGCATCAGCAAAACTACAAATTCAGGCATTTAGAAGTTTCTGATCTGAATTGACCTGCGGTTTGCAGCGTTCGTCGATACGGGGGGGGTCACAGGACCACCCTCGGCATTGTAACAAGGTACCTGCTGAATGATTTCAGCAGGTACCTTGTTCCGATCACTGCCGGCTGAGCAGTGGTGATCAGTAGTACAGGACACCATGACATACTGGAACGTCATGTGTCCTTAAGAGGTTAAGATAATAATCCCAGTTCAATGACAAGCAATATGATCTGTTGGATTGATGGTTGGTTGGATGGTTACTTCACATAGATAATAATAAATAAAAAACATGTACTGTATCACTTTATCGCTATGGTTATTTCTCATTTCTGTAAATCTGACTGCTCTCCTTTTCATTTTTACAGCGCTAAGAAATGACAGAAATGGACATTATGAAAGATAATATGTATTTGTCGCTTCTGGGACTCTTCACGATTCTATGTTAGGTTGGACAGATTTTCACATATTCAGTTGAGTTGTGCTATAAAACATGGATTTGTAATACCCCAAAGTGGCATTACCACCTGTTTTGGGACCCCCACTATCTGTATTGTGTGATCCTGTGTCATTATTTCTATTCATTGCCATTTCTGGCATAAATCAATGTTCAAGTGTAATTTGCCTGGTCTACCAAAAGATGGCGGCATCTATAGCAGAGATAGTTTCTCTGGGACGGAGCCTTCTTTCCATTCCAGCTAGTGAAGGTCAGTCTAGCCTTCCCCATCCTGAGGAGAGGTTTTGTGTCGGCCAGCAGAGCACTGTCTGCTCTGCAGGGCCCTCAGGTCCTGCATGTGAATTCTACATGGTTGCTTGTCCCCTCCTGGGCTTGCATTGCCTATCGCCAAGCTAAGTGAGCTTAATGCCAGGAAGAAGTTCCTAGGATTAAAGATAAAGTAAGAGACAGACTACAGACAGCTAAGTTCCAAGTACAGCAGAAGAGGAAAAGTTTCCTATTTAAGCCAGCCAGCATAGCAGTGCTGAAAAAGCTACAGCATAATTGAGCTGAGATTGTTGCAGAAGTATTTGCCTGCCAGAGTTAAGCCAATACCTGCTGATGACCAAGACCAAGTTTGGAAACTGTATGGATTACCGTTTATGCCAAGTAAAGCTGTGTTCAATGTTACTACAAAGTCTGGACTCCATTTGTTCTACTTATTCATCACCCAAGTTCAACAACCCCTTTTTGCACTTGCTTCGGACTACACCTCGTCTGGGATCCAAGGATATCCAGGTTAGAGCACCGTGACACAAGCATACAACATCTACAGAGACATTGTAGGCCACTCTACACCACTCTGGCAATCCTACCCCTGGGTACCAACACTACCATCTACAAAGGGGACTCCAAGTCCTTGTTGCGTAACTGCAACTTGCGTCACGACTACTTGCTCTAACAGAGTGACATATAATCGTTAAGGGGCAAGGGATCCTCAGGTGCTGGCAATAGGTCGCTGCAGATTTATCAGTTGTTTCCAAGAACTTGTATTCCTTCAATCTTCCCGTTTTCACGTGAGATGTCTTGGCATTTCCATTTCTGTTCTGTGTCTATTTAGATTAAAAACGGTGTCTGTATGGCCCCACTTTGGCCACCTTTTTGTGTGCCAGGACAGAGAGCCACTTTGTCATAGCAGGACCAGTTCTGGTGGACCTGGCTTACTTATGCTTTAGATAGACAGCTGTCTCCTCATGAACTCCATTTCTACAGAGATTCACTCAAGGATGTTATCATATGTAGTCGGATTATAATCCCTGACAAGCAGAGCAGAGAGGAGGATGAGGCAGCTCTTTAGCTCAGTGTTGTGAAGTAACTTGTGCTTCTGTGTGATTAGGACAGATTTTGTGTGTACTAATAGGACGGCGGCCATTTTATTTCCCCTGATGATTACTCCCCAGACAAAATGAGCCATTATAACTAATGAAAGGTATTTGGGAATATATTTATAATAAAGTAATATTTAAGTATTTTCAGTAATTTTATGAATTACCGGAGAACTTCTTTAAGCTCAAAGAAGATTTTATAGATGACTCAAGTTGGACGTTTCAGTGAAAAACGACTTTCAGCAATATGAGTCTGAAATAAACTGTTCATATGGATGACTGCTGGACTAGCTTTATTAATATAGGATATAATTTTGTAATGTATTTTTTTACCTTTATTGCTCATAACTTGCGTTCTAGGCTGTGGTCACATGACCATGTCCATGCAGTTCTTTCTTATTTCCTGTGATGTAATGTCCATAGGCGTATCAAACCAGCAACAGGGTCAGTGATAGGAGAGTGTCTATGTAACTAGCTGGTGCTGTTAGAGGTGGTGTTGATGATGTTTTACAGAAAGGAGAAGTGCATCATGGGTTTGATTGGATACAGCAACAGGAAGTGCTACATACAGGATGGAAATAAACAAGAGTTATTTGCTACAAGGTACAGTTTAAAAAAAAATGGAGAATTGAAGTAGACTTGAACACTGAGAAGTCGAAAAACCATTTATTAAAGGTTTTATTTAAGCCACAAACTGCGTTTTTTAATATCCTGTGAACATGATACAATTGTACCACTGGGATGCACTTATTTTGTATATTTGCTGTCAAAAACCAAGGAATGGGTTTTCCACTTCTCTGTGCTAGGGTCTACTTCCATTTTTTATGAAAGTGTACTGTATATGAAGGAAACATGGAAGACAGATATACAGTACCTCCACAAACATTTTTAAACAGGTAACAAAAAAGTCTAATTATTATGTATTTCTAGTATGAGTGAACCTAAACTAAAGATTAGATAGCTTCAAAGAACACATGGTGCTGTCGTATGTAGCCAACTATTTGCCATCTCTGGGAACCTATTCTTGTAAATTACAATTTCTTCCTTTAAGCTCAGCAAAACTCAGGAGGCCATTCTTCTGTTCTTGAATTATTTTCAAGGTTCAGGAAAGACACTTCTTGGCAGCAGTACAGATCATCTTTTGGGCCCTCTTAATCCAAAACCAATCCATTTCTACCAGAGACAAATTAACCATCTCAGTCTATAGATCCTGAGAACTTCCGTATGTAAGGGTTTGAAGCATTCCCTTTAAATATTGCTGCCCTTTTTATTTTTTAACTGGAACCATGTTGTTAAATTATTGTGCACAGTAAAAAGAATACAAAAGCCAAAGACTCGTCAACAGGTGATATGCCAAGCCAGATGTCCCATGGCCAGCTCTCCCTTCTTTCTCCTACAGCAGCGGAATTCTTACTAGTTACCTCCTATCCCCCAACACTGGTAGCAGCCAACACCTTGCAACAGGGAGTGATATATAGAGTCATACAGTGCCACCAGCAAAACCAATAGGGATATATGAAGTTAAATATTGTAATGAAATCACATGACCGCAATGTAAACATGATTAGATAATTCATTCAAATAATATCAAAATACAAACATGATTGGCGCGACACAAACAAGTTAAAGATCGTAAAAACAACGCTATAGTGGTGGTCTGAGAACAGGATATAAATAAGAAAAGGGCGAGTACAATAGTAAACAGACTGGTAATACAGTTGCAAAAGGAGCCGTTACTTTAAGCGTTACATACAACTAAAGGGAGGCTTTGTATACACGTGTTTCACACGGAACCTATGGCCACTCTACAGTAAAGCAGTAATTAACATGATTAACAAATAGCATACCAACCAGCAATGAAAAATCCTGTGCTACAGCAGGCCACAACCAGGGCGTAGCTATAGGCTCATGGGCCCTGGTGCAAGAGTTCAATTTGCCCCCCCCCCCTCCCTTCCGTTCGCCCGTTACTTTCTCCTGCTCTGTTATAGGAGCAGGAGAAAGGAAAGGACGCATTCGGCACATAACTGAGCTGAATAGAGCCTAAGGATCCCATAGACTATAATGGCGTCCGTTAGGTGTCCGCTCCGAAGATGATTTTGGAGCGGAGACAAAAGCTGTGCATGCAGGACTTTTGACTCCGCTCCAAAATAATCTTCGGAACGGACACCTAACGGACACCATTATAGTCTATGGGATCCTTAGGCTCCGTTCGGCTCAGTTATGCCCCGAATGCGTACTTTCCTTTCTCCTACTCCTATAACGGAGCAGGAGAACGGAAAGGCCGAACACTGATGTGAACTTAGCCGAATGGTGTCCAGTGACATGGAGGGGGGAGGGGGAGAAATGTGACATAGGGGGGGGGGTCATGTGACATGGAGGGGGGAGAAATGTGACATGGAGGGGGGAGATATGTGATATGGAGAGGGGAGAAATGTGACATGGAGAGGGGAGAAATGTGACATGGAGGGGGCAGAAATGTGAAATGGAGAGGGGAGAAATGTGACATGGAGAAGGGAGAAATGTGACATGGAGAAGGGAGAAATGTGAAATGGAGAGGGGAGAAATGTGAAATGGAGAGGGGAGAAATGTGACATGGAGAAGGGAGAAATGTGAAATGGAGAGGGGAGAAATGTGACATGGAGAGGGGAGAAATGTGACATGGAGAGGGGAGAAATGTGACATGAAGAGGGGAGAAATGTGACATGAAGAGGGGAGAAATGTGATATGGCTGAGTGGAAAAGGTCCTCAAGACCTCAAATAATTTGTCGGGAGGCCAGAGAGGGCGGCCGGCGGTGCGCAAGTGAAACTAAAGTTAAATAGGGCTTTAGACTGTCTCGCCTAGAGGGGGCCCCGTGGGCCCCCCTGACTTAGGGTCCCCATCGCAATTGCGACCGCTGCGACCACTATAGCTACGCCACTGGCCACAACCATGCCCCAACGCACGTTTCACGGTTAGCTTTCTCAAGGGGTAATTTCACATAATTTTTGTTTCTTCTGATCACTTGTCCCATAGACTGTAATAGAATACCATAGCAGTCTAGGGGATTTTCTCGCTTGTCTGTGAAGCCATTTCAGGCAGCTCAATATGACAATGCTGGGAACCTTCACAAGGCCCCAGGATGTCAAGGCAACCGGTCGATTTCGACACTTGGGCACTGATCAGAAGGCAGATGGAGCCTTCTCTAACCTCACAGATACTGTGGTCACTATTGACAGCAGCATTTGAGGGGTTAAATGACCGGGATTGCCACATTGTTAGCGGTTCCTGCTCAGCATGCAAGTTTGTACACCATGGTAGGTTACAGGGTTAAATATTGCGGCCCCTTTTTAACTGGAACCATTTTGTTAAATTATTGTGCACATCTTGTGTCCCTCTTTCTTATGTACGCTGCCTCTGTCTATATGTTTGTCCCTGTTTGTGTGCTGTGCTCATTGGCGTTAATAGAGCATAGCACAATCTAATTTAGCCAATGGGAGCTGTGAATCTTGTTAAAGTGATTGTTCGGGTTCAGAGCTGAACCTGGACATACCCAGAATTTCACCCAGGCAGCCCCCCTGACAAGAGCATCGGAGCAGTTCATGCCCAGATGCTCTCCTTTGCCCTGCGCTGAATTGCGCAGGGAAAAGGCATTTTGTGGAGTTCCGGTGATGAACCGGGCTCACCTTCGGGCTGCCTGGAGGAGGCTTCAGCCCAGCAGTGGGCCCGGTGACGTCACCGCCACTGATGGGCGGGCTTTAACGCTGCCCTAGCCTGTAAAACAGCTAGGGCATTGCTAAAGCCCGCCCATCAGAGCCAGTGATGTCACCGGACACACTGCTGGGCGGAAGCCTCCGCCCGGCAGTGTGTTATAGTAAATAATAGAACCCTTGCTCTGCGCAATCCTGGGCTGCCTGGGTGTAATTATGGTTATGTCCAGGTTCAACTCTGAACCCGGACAACCCCTTTAAGTGTTGCTCACTACTCCTCTCCTATAGGGGAAAGCAGGCCAATCAGGAGAGAGGAGGCCATTGCAGTGGGATAAGACACTGTGGTGAGGAGAAACAGCTGATGTCTGAGGAGACAGAATAATTCTGAGTAGAAAACAGCTGTTCTCTAGCCAGTACAAGTTACCAACTGCCCCGAATTCGGCAGGACTGTCCCTGATATTCAGAGACAGTCCTGGCAAACCTGTGCTGTTTTGGACTGAGGATAAAACAGGCCCAGCAGTCCTTTAACTGTAGAGTAAGGTTGAAGCCAGAGATGTAGAAGTTAACACAGTTCTGATTTTCATCACAAGATCTAACACTGAATAAATTGTTTTGCTGGAAACCATCATAGAGTGACTGAACTTGAGGAAAGGTCATAGCCATTTTTCACCCTCGTGACATAGCCTATTTTGCAAACTGACGTGTCACTTTATGTGGTAATAACTTTGGAATACTTTTACATATTCAATTGATTGTGAGATTGTTTTATCGTGACACATCATGCTCCATGTTAGTGGTAAATTTGAAAATAGTTATTAATTAACATTCATCATATGCCTATATTATTTTTTATCCATTGATCCACGTAACAAGAATAAACAGCAAAACAAACCTTAATATTTATTACCCTGATTATGCATTTTACAGAAACACCCCATATGTGCTTGTAAACTGTTGTATGGGCACACCGCAGGGCTCAGAAGAGAAGGAGCGGCATATGGTTTTTGAGGGGCAGATTTTGCTGGAATGGTTTTTGGGCACCCTGTCACGTTTGGAGAGACCTTGAGGTACCCCTACAGTAGAAACACCCCATTTAGGAAACTACACCTCTCAAGGAATTTATCGAGGGGTGTAGTGAGCACTTTGACCACACAGGTGTTTCATAGAATTTAGAGACACTTGACTGAAAATAAAAATTTACATTTTTAAAAGAATAATTTTTCATTTTGACAAGGTGCAACACTAGAAAAAGCACCCCCAAATGTGTTACCCATGTTCTCCTGAATACGCCAACACCCAATATATGGTCGAAAAGTGCTGTATGTGCACACCGCAGGGCTCAGAATGGAAGCAGCACCATTTGGCTTTTAGAGGGCAGATTTCACTGAAATCGTTCTTGGGTGCCATGTTAGGCTACATTCACACGTCCGCAAGTGTTTTGCGGATCCACGGAGCCGCGGATCCGCAAAACACGGACACACCGGCAATGTGCATTCCGCATTTTTGCGGACCGCACATTGCCCGGACTCCATAGAAAATGCCTCTTCTTGTCCGCAATTGCGGACAAGAATAGGACATGCTCTATTTTTTTTGCGGAGCCGCGGACCGGAAAATCGGCGGCGCGCTCCGCAAAATCGGATGCAGAGAGCACAGTGTGTGCTCTCTGCATCTTTCCCGGCCCCATTCACAGTCAATGGGTCCGCATGTATTCCGCAAAATTGCGGAATACATGCGGACTACATTGCGGACGTGTGAATAAGGCCTTATACTTGCAGAGCCCCTAAGGTATCAGTACATTGTAAAACCCCAAAAAGTTACCTGATTTTGGAAACTAAACCCTAAAGGAATTCACCTAGGGTTATAGTGACTGGCTTGGCTCCACAGTTGCTTCATAGAATTTTTTAAAGATTGAGACTAGGGATGAGCGAACTTCATATTTTGAAGTTCAAGTTCGGGTTGGGGTATATGCTAAATTGCGTTATGGATTCCGTTACCACGGACTATAACGCAATTCCATGATGGAAGGCAAAACGGAATGCCTTTAGCCACATTCCGTTATTCATTCTGTCATAATACAAGTCTATGACCAGCATAACAGATCCGTCCGGTTTCCATTATGCTGGAGTCCTCTCCTGCATAACGGAAACCGGACAGATCCGTTATGCTGGTCATAGACTTCTATTATGACGGAATGAGTAACGGATAGCCTCTAAAGGCAATTCCGTTATGGAATTGCATTATGGTCCATGATAACGGAATCCATAACGCAATTCAGTAAATACCGCAACATGAACCCGCTCATCCCTAAGGCTGGGAACACACCTAAGCGTTTTGCAGGCGTGCGTTTTTTCAAGCGTTTTTACGCGCGACAAACGCGCGATTGTATGCGCGTTTTTGTCATTAATGAACGCGCGTTTTTCGCACGTTTTTGTGATTGACAGGTGCAAGATCCACTAAAAATGCAGGTCTACCTATATGAAAGGTGTTGAATGTTTGCCAAATTGAGATTTTTATTGATTAGGTGTGTTTGAGAGTGTTGTACTGTTGGAGTTTGGTGTGGTTAATTTGGTGGATTTCTATGGAGTTTAGGAGACAAAGGCAAGTGGCAGCAATGGTGTGTGGAGTGTTGCTCTTGCGGATGCGTCGTCGGAGAACGACCCGGCGACGTTTTTGGAACATAAAACGAGCATTTCTTCATCTTTGCGCGTTCTAATACAATCCTATGGACGGAAACGCGCGCAAAAACGCCCTAAAGAAGCGCAAGTAGAAGCGACAGCATTAGGCGTTTTCCAGCGCGTTCAAACGCGCTGTAAAACGCCCAAATGTGAACCATGCCCATAGGGAAGCATGGCTTTTCACATGTTGTGCGTTTTACAGCGCGTTTGAACGCGCTGTAAAACGCTTAGGTGTGTACCTAGGGTAATTGAGACATGAAAAATTAAATTGTATTTCGATTATATGTAATTTTAGCCTCAAATGTTCCAGTTTCACAATTAGTAATAACAGAAAAAGCAACCCAAATTTAGTTACATAATGTTTCTTGACTATTATTGTGACGAGACCAATCTCGCCACATTGCATTGGAGAAACCTGGTTGCTCGCCTGCTGCCTTTGGACTATGGCCCCCTGTTAAAAGACATCTTTTTTACCTGCAGAAAAGCTTCATTCGT
The DNA here is from genome assembly GCA_033119425.1 of Bufotes viridis. Lineage (NCBI taxonomy): Eukaryota > Metazoa > Chordata > Amphibia > Anura > Bufonidae > Bufotes > Bufotes viridis. The sequence goes on along the minus strand of CM065592.1, from coordinate 389,376,404 downwards.
GCTTTTCTGCCTGGGGTTCGGTAGTTTTGGTTGAAAGTGTTATACCCCAGATAGGAATCCCATGGAGCCCATTCGTATGAAACTGACTGTAAAGACTTTGGCTCCATGGCGATTAAACTGTATTCGTGTGGTCTGAGCGCCATTCACTTAATAATGTGCGCTCAGACCTGAGCTATCTGGGGATATGTTAAATGTATAGTTTTAATGTAATGTGTCTTACCTGGTGTATTTTAACAGTAATGCTTGTTCTGTGTCCCCATGTGCATAATGGAGTCTTGTCTCTGAAATGTCTGTGTATTGTAAAGGGTGGGACATTGTGTATTGAATAGTGATGTCTGTCCTATTGTCCCCACATGTGTATTGGCGATTTCCCTTTGTCCTGAGAGATAATTGAATGACTCCTCAATTGTCTCCAGGACAGAAGACATTGTGTATTCGTCTGCCTGTGATGATTGCATTACCCATGTAGGGTGATGGTATCACAGGCAGAGGGAGGGATATGCTGGGGGTGTCTGTATTGTCCCAATGTGTGTGATTGGCTGCTGTATCCCGTGTCGCAGTCTTCCTTCTGGTCCCCTAGGGAGTGTCCACCAGGTGGGAGACCTGGATAAATACCAGGCAGGTAGCCGTTAATAAAGGTGAGAATTCCTGTTTACCATCAATACGGAGCCTCGTCTCTGTTCTTGGGGATTCACTGTATGCTGTTAGAGACTGATTGCCAGGAGTGTAAGCTGATTGTCTGCTTTTCCTGTTCGTCTGCTAGCAGCTATTTGGGAGGTTCCAGTACGGGAGTTGGAGTGCTATTTTGTATCCAGTTCGGGAGTTTGGTGTTCTGCAGTAGCTGTGCCTATATCTCTGTAAAGGGGCCGATCGCCTAAACGGTTTTTACCCCTTGTCTGCAGCAACGGTCCGTTACAATTGGTGGCGAGCAGCGGGATCGTTCCTACAGCCAGAAGGACAGCTACAGGAGACACCATTTCCTTGGATTTACAAGTGGGGGCAACGCATGTCCCAGTACAGCGACCCTAAAAGCACCAGAATGGAACCAGCAGTGTCATACGAGGAGGAGGACCTGGATGGCCGGGATGCATTAAGGAAAGGCATCTGGTACCAGGCCCTGGACAATGTACAATACCAGCGGGGTGAGAGTCTCCCCAGTGAAGAGCAGCGGTGGCAGAAGCAAGTGGCCCTGCGGATGCCCTTTCTGGGAGAGCAGCCCTTGATGAATGGGTGAAGGAACTAGAGCACCGGGTATGGCAGGAGCTATGGCTGGAGGATGCCTACCAGGCGCTCTGGTGGTATATGGCACAGTATATACCCTGGACAGCCGAGCATGACAAGCCAGAGGGAGAGGAGTTTGATGGTTCTGGCTTGTTATGGGAGTCCTTTGCAGAGCCTGACTTCGGGAGTCCTGCGCAGAACAGACTTCAGGACATTTTCTACGAGAGGGAGGCTAGGCATGACGGGGATGACCCCCATGAGGTAGAGCAAGACCTGGCTCACCTAGCAACCCTGGAGTGGGAACTGGAGCAGGACTACCGAGATCTCTTCCACTCCATTGGGAAGGCTCAGCAGGACAGCAAGGTGACAGATCCAGTTCCAGACCCATTCCGCTGGGAAGACATTGTTGAAATTTACTGGGAGGAACCCCAGGCGGCAGGTGGAGATGGGACCGAGGTCTCTCCACCGATATTGCAGGGAATTGGGAGCCTGAGCTCCATTCCCCAGCGGGAGATATTGCAGGGAATTGGGAGCCTGAGCTCCATTCCCCAGCGGGAGATATTGCAGGGAATTGGGAGCCTGAGCTCCATTCCCCAGCGGGAGATATTACAGGGAATTGGGAGCCTGAGCTCCATTCCCCAGCGGCAGAGCTGAGCTACAGGGGCAGAGGTAGTTGTTCCTGCCCCACAGCAGCAGCGTGATTTTTCGGGAGTGGGAGCCGGTCTCCATTCCCCAGCGGCAGTATTATTTGTTGGGAGTGGGAGCCCGGTCTCCAGTCCCCAGCGGCAGAGTAACCAGCAGGGAATAGAGAGCCCAGTCTCCTTTCTCCAGCAGCAGGACTCTGTATTGGGAGGAGAGACAGTCGGTCTCCCTCCACTGAGGAGGAAGGTATGTATGGGAGAGGAGCTTACTACCACCTCTCCCCAGCGGCGGATCATTAATGGGCAGGGAATAGAGGCTCAGTCTCCTTTCCCCAGCAGCAGAGCTGTGTAACCAAGGGGAGACAGTCGGTCTCCAGCAGCAGAGCTGTGTAACCAAAGGGGAGACAGTCGGTCTCCAGCAGCAGGACTGTATATCTAAAGGGAGACAGTCGGTCTCCCCTCCAACAACCAGGCTTCAACCAGGCTACCCTCCCAGTAGCGCTGGCAACAGGAGCAGAGTGGCGGGTCTCTGCCCATGCAGCACCCACCAAGTCAGCGTACCCGTACCCAGCACAGCCGTGGTGAGGCACCTGGACATGGACAAGCTTCTCCTCTACCCAGTTGCAGTAACTATTTATTGTGGGTGGGCTGTGCTGTTGATTGTGTTTTGTGGGTGGGCTGCTGGACTAACAAGGGCACTGACCGGCAGGAGGTCAGATACCCTGTTAGTCTGTTTGGAAAAAGGGAGAGATGTGACGAGACCAATCTCGCCACATTGCATTGGAGAAACCTGGTTGCTCGCCTGCTGCCTTTGGACTATGGCCCCCTGTTAAAAGACATCTTTTTACCTGCAGAAAAGCTTCATTCGTGCTTTTCTGCCTGGGGTTCGATAGTTTTGGTTGAATGTGTTATACCCCAGATAGGAATCCCATGGAGCCCATTCGTATGAAACTGACTGTAAAGACTTTGGCTCCATGGCGATTAAACTGTATTCGTGTGGTCTGGCGCCATTCACTTAATAATGTGCGCTCAGACCTGAGCTATCTGGGGATATGTTAAATGTATAGTTTTAATGTAATGTGTCTTACCTGGTGTATTTTAACAGTAATGCTTGTTCTGTGTCCCCATGTGCATAATGGAGTCTTGTCTCTGAAATGTCTGTGTGTATTGTAAAGGGTGGGACATTGTGTATTGAATAGTGATGTCTGTCCTATTGTCCCCACATGTGTATTGGCGATTTCCCTTTGTCCTGAGAGATAATTGAATGACTCCTCAATTGTCTCAGGACAGAAGACATTGTGTATTCGTCTGCCTGTGATGATTGCATTACCCATGTAGGGTGATGGTATCACAGGCAGAGGGAGGGATATGCTGGGGGTGTCTGTATTGTCCCAATGTGTGTGATTGGCTGCTGTATCCCGTGTCGCAGTCTTCCTTCTGGTCCCCTAGGGGAGTGTCCACCAGGTGGGAGACCTGGATAAATACCAGGCAGGTAGCCGTTAATAAAGGAGGGAATTCCTGTTTACCATCAATACGGAGCCTCGTCTCGTTCTTGGGGGGATTCACTGTATGCTGTTAGAGACTGATTGCCAGGAGTGTAAGCTGATTGTCTGCTTTTCCTGTTCGTCTGCTAGCAGCTATTTGGGAGGTTCCAGTACGGGAGTTGGAGTGCTATTTTGTATCCAGTTCGGGAGTTTGGTGTTCTGCAGTAGCTGGGCCTATATCTCTGTAAAGGGGGCCGATCGCCTAAACGGTTTTTACCCCTTGTCTGCAGCAACGGTCCGTTACAATTATAATACCCCAAATATGGTTGTAGACCACTTGTTTGGGCACACTGCAGAGAAATGTGCATTTGAGGCATAGTTTGGGGATTTATACAGCACTGGCCGAAAACTACTGAGGCTCTGAGATGAAAAAAGAAGAAACCCTCCAAAAGTGACTTTAATAGTGAATTTAATAAGGGATATAGTGAACATTTTGACCTCACTGGTGTTTTGCAAAAATGAATGCACAGCAGTTGGTGTGAAGAGATTATTGCAATTTTCACACAGATATGCCATTAGAGTGCTTAATATCTTGAGCCCATCGTATGCCAGTGTGACAAGTCAGCCCTTTTATTACTATGGTTTTAGAAAAACCATCATGTGAACCTATTATTTTGCCTGTATGAGAGGGCTCAGGAATAAAAGAGCATCATGAGCATTTTGAAGCCCAATGTGGTGGTTTACAAAGCTTGTGCGGACAAATGTAGAGGCTCTGGGGTGAAATCCTGAAATAATAGATGAAACCCAAAAAATGTCTGTTTTTTACGATATTCACCTGATGGGTTAGGTCATGAGATATTTTTATAGAGCCGGTTTTAAGGGACGCGGCAATACCTAAGGCTATTTTCACACTAGCGGCAGAACAGATCCGACAGGCTATTCAGTCTGTTGGATCCGTCCTGTCGCTAGTTCAAGTGTGTCGCTGGACTGTCCGACATTTAGTCCGGCGGCCTCTCGCCATGCACTGCCGTGCTGCGCCGGAACTCCGCCCCCACCCCCATTATAGTCAATGGGGAGGGAGCGACAGTCCGGCGACACACTGTCACTACCAGAGCTTTGAGACGTTCTCACAGCTCTGTTTCTCCACCCCTGTGATGATGTAACTACTAGAGCTTTGAGACGTTCCCACAGCTCTGTTTCTCCGCCCCTGTGATGAGGTCTTTACTTTCTGTTTCCTTCCTCCCAGCTGTCCCTCCTGTGTTTGATTGCTCTGCCTTTAAATCACCTCTCTTCCTTTGTACGGTGCGGATTATACTACTTCATTTGACCTGTATCTCTCGCTTGAGTATCTTCACTGGTGTGATATCTTTTCTGGACCTGTGTTCTGCTGAAGCAAGTACTTCGGACATTGTCTGCTGACTTTGGATCTGTTTTCACTGCTGCTGCAGCTCCTTCAGTTAAGTGTGCAGACATTGTGTGTTTCTGTTTGTTTTGCTGACTGGATCCGAGGCGACCCCGGTTCCGTCCATATACTGAGCAGGGCACCGGTGGCCGTGCCCCTTCCACTACTGTAGGGGTTACAGTGGTCATCAGCCTTAGGTACGCTGGCATGTCTCGATCCACCATCTGGATCTGGACATGGGCTTAGCAGCATAGGGAGAGCTTTTAGGGTCTGACAGGGGTCACCCTTTATGTTCCCTAGTTTGGGTCCGGTCAGTAGCTAACCCACTGTGTATGCTCTTGTTGCTCACATACAGCCGTGACATTATAATCCGCCGAAACCGTCCTTTTGACATGGATCCGCTTTCTGACCTGGTTGACCGCATGCAGGGTCTTTCTTTGGAGGTAGCGGATCTCCGTCAATCTATGATTCAGCTTCAAGCATTGGGCCCGGCCCGGCCCATGGAGTCTGTTGCGAGCCAAAGGTCTCACTTCCGGAAACGTTCTCCGGGGCAGTGAGAATTTTGTTCGCTTCAGAGAGGCATGCAAACTCCATTTTTGCTTGTGTCCCCGTTCCTCTGGTAATGAGGAGCAGAGGGTGAGGATTGTCATCTCCTTGCTCAGGGGTAATGCTCAGACTTGGGCTTTTTCACTGCCATCGGGGGATCCCTCCCTTCGATCCACAGAAAGATTTTTGTGGCCCTGGGGCAGATATATGATGACCCGGATCGTGTTGCTCTGGCTGAATCTAACTTACGTTTTTTATGCCAGAACAAACTGTCTGCTGAGCTTTATTGTTCTGAATTTCGGAGATGGGCAGCTGATTCAGGTTGGAATGATGCTGCACTCCGGAGTCAGTTCTGTCATGGTCTCTCAGAGAGATTGAAAGATGCGTTTGCTTTCCATGAGAGACCAACATCTTTAGAGTCTGCCATGTCATTGGCGGTACGCCTTGACAGGCGTCTAAGAGAAAGAAACGAGACCTCTCGGTCCAGCCATTGTCACTCTAGGGGCAGTGGTGCGGACTCATTCAGTGTGCAGGGGTCTCATCCTGTCTCGGTCCCCTCTGAGGAGGAGCCTATGCAGCTAGGTCGACTTGCCCCTGATAAAGGAGGATTTAGTCCTCAGAGAATGGTGTGTTTTTGTTGTGGGGGCATTGGTCATTTGGCAAATGTTTGTCCCTCTAGGAGATTCATGAACTGTACTAAGAGTGATAATAAGAGAAAATCCTCAAAAGGAAAATCATCAAACTCTGCTTCATCTGCTACCTTGGGCAAAGTTGATGTAGGAATTGGGGCTTTTCCTCTGACCTGCAGTTCTCGTTTTCTCCTTTCTGCCAGGGTGGCGCTAGAGAGCAAAGTCATTTCTTGTGAAATTTTTGTTGATAGTGGAGCGGCCGTCAATCTTATTGACACTCAATTTGTAGCCAGGCATGGTTTTCGGGTTTGCACATTAGAAAAAGATATACCTGTTTTTGCCATTGACTCTGCTCCACTCTCACAGAGATCCCTGAAGGGCATTGTTCACAATATCCGGTTAGCTGTAGGTGACACTCATGTGGAGGATATATCTTGTTTTGTCCTTAACGGATTGCCTACTCCTCTAGTGTTGGGGTTACCCTGGCTCACTAAACATAACCCCACTATTGATTGGCAAGGAAGGCAAATAAATGAGTGGAGTGAGTTTTGTAGAGAGAATTGTCTCACAGCGACTTTTGCAGAGGTATCTACTAAAACTTTGCCATCATTTCTCTCTGATTTCTCGGACGTGTTTTCCCGAGAGCGGTGTGCAGGAGCTACCTCCTCACCGGGAGTTTGACTGTCCCATTAACCTCATTCCCGGCGCCAAGCTGCCAAAAGCACGCCTGTACAATCTCTCACAACCGGAGAGAATCGCAATGCGAACCTATATCTCTGAGAGTCTCGATAAGGGCATATTCGTCCCTCAAAATCACCGGTCGCCGCGGGTTTTTTTTTTGTTAAAAAGAAAGATGGCTCTCTGAGACCTTGCCTAGATTTTAGGGAGCTGAACCGTATCACGATTCGCGATCCCTATCCCCTTCCTCTGATCCCAGACCTCTTCAACCAAATTGTTGGGGCCAAGGTTTTTTCCAAATTGGATTTGAGAGGCGCGCACAACCTGGTCAGGGTCAGAGAGGGGGATGAATGGAAAACAGCCTTTAATACTCCCGAGGGGCATTTCGAGAATCTCGTTATGCCTTTTGGCTTGATGAATGCTCCGGCCGTCTTTCAGCATTTTGTTAACAGTATTTTCTACCATTTAATGGGGAAATTTGTATTGGTGTATCTTGATGATATTTTGATTTTTTCCCTGATGTTCGGACTCATCAGGATCATCTTTTTCAGGTTCTGCAGATTCTGCGAGAAAATAAATTGTACGCCAAGCTGGAGAAATGTGTGTTTATGGTATCGGAGATTCAATTTCTGGGTTTTCTCCTCTCTGCTTCTGGTTTTCGCATGGATCCGGAGAAGGTCCGTGCTGTGCTTGAGTGGGAGCTTCCTGAGAATCAGAAGGCATTGATGCGCTTTCTGGGTTTTGCAAACTATTACAGAAAGTTCATTTTGAATTATTCCTCTGTTGTCAAACCCTCACTGACATGACCAAAAAGGGGCGGATTTTTCCTCTTGGTCGGAGGAGGCGCTTGCAGCTTTTTCTAAGATTAAAGAGAGTTTTGCGTCTGCTCCCATCTTGGTGCATCCCGATGTTTCCTTACCTTTTATTGTTGAGGTGGATGCTTCCGAGGTGGGTGTGGGTGCGGTTTTGTCCCAGGGTCCGTCTCCTTCCAAATGGCGACCCTGTGCCTTTTTCTCTAAAAACTCTCACCGGCAGAGAAAAACTATGATGTGGGAGATAGGGAATTGTTGGCCATCAAGCTGGCTTTCGAGGAATGGCGCCATTGGTTGGAGGGGGCCAGGTACCCTATAACCGTTTTTACCGACCATAAGAATCTGGCGTACTTGGAGTCGGCTAGCGTATGAATCCGAGACAGGCCAGATGGTCTCTGTTCTTCTCCAGATTCAATTTTGTCGTTACATTCCGCCCTGGGATCAAAATGTGAAGGCTGACGCTCTCTCTCGCTGTTTTCCGGGAGGAGGAAACTCCGAGGACCCGGGTCCCATTTTGGCGGAGGGGGTAGTTGTTTCTGCTCTGTATTCTGATTTGGAGGCCGAGGTCCAGGCTGCCCAGACTGAGGCACCTGCCCGTTGTCCTTCTGGAAAGTTGTTTGTGCCTCCTGAGTTACGCCACAAACTCTTCAAGGAGCATCATGATACGGTTCTTGCTGGTCACCCCGGAGTAGAGCCACGGTAGATCTCATTGCTCGGAGATTTTGGTGGCCGGCTCTTCGTAAGTCGGTGGAGGGTTTTGTGGCTGCTTGTGAGACGTGCGCCGCGCTAAGGTCCCTCGCTCACGGCCTTCAGGTCCCCTTCTCCCCTTACCCATACCTTCCCGTCCTGGACACACCTGTCCATGGACTTTATCACGGATCTTCCTCGTTCCTCAGGGAAGTCGGTGATCCTGGTGGTGGTGGACCGTTTTAGCAAGATGGCACATTTCATACCCTTCCCTGGATTGCCCAATGCTAAAACGTTGGCGCAAGCTTTTGTCAACCATATTGTTAAATTGCATGGCATTCCCTCTGATATTGTTTCCGATAGAGGCACGCAGTTTGTGTCCAGATTCTGGAAGGCTTTCTGTTCTCGCCTGGGGTTCGGCTGTCCTTCTCTTCTGCTTTTCACCCGCAGTCGAATGGTCAGACTGAACGCCGTCAATCAGAATCTGGAGACATATTTGCGCTGTTTTGTTGCAGAGAACCAGGAGGATTGGTGTTCGTTTCTCCCTCTTGCTGAGTTTGCTCTGAACAACCGTCGTCAGGAATCTTCTGATAAGTCACCATTCTTTGGTGCATATGGGTTCCATCCGCAGTTTGGGACATTCTCGGGAGGGGCTCCTTCTGGTTTGCCTGAGGAGGAGAGATTTTCCTCGTCTTTGTCTACCATTTGGCAAAAGATTCAGACTAATCTAAGAAAGATGAGTGAGAAATATAAGCGTGTGGCTGATAAGAGACGTGTGCCTGGTCCGGACCTGAATGTGGGTGATCTGGTGTGGTTGTCTACAAGAAATATTAAACTGAAGGTTCCCTCCTGGAAATTGGGTCCCAAGTTTATTGGGCCTTATAAAATCTTGTCAGTCATCAATCCTGTTGCCTTCCGTCTTGATCTTCCACGGGTTTGGAAGATACATAATGTATTTCACAGATCTCTCTTAAAACCATATGTCCAGCCCACGGTACCCTCCTCTTTGCCTCCTCCTCCGATTTTGGTTGATGGCAATCTGGAGTTTGAGGTTTCCAGAATTGTGGACTCTCGCATTGTCCGCGGTTCTCTTCAGTACCTCGTTCATTGGAAAGGTTATGGTCCTGAGGAGAGGATGTGGGTTCCGGTGTCGGACATTAAAGCCACTCGCCTCATCAGGACTTTTCATAGGGCTCATCCTGAGAAGGTGGGTCCTGGGTGTCCGGAGTCCACCCGTAGAGGGGGTACTGTCACTACCAGAGCTTTGAGACGTTCTCACAGCTCTGTTTCTCCACCCCTGTGATGATGTAACTACTAGAGCTTTGAGACGTTCCCACAGCTCTGTTTCTCCGCCCCTGTGATGAGGTCTTTACTTTCTGTTTCCTTCCTCCCAGCTGTCCCTCCTGTGTTTGATTGCTCTGCCTTTAAATCACCTCTCTTCCTTTGTACGGTGCGGATTATACTACTTCATTTGACCTGTATCTCTCGCTTGAGTATCTTCACTGGTGTGATATCTTTTCTGGACCTGTGTTCTGCTGAAGCAAGTACTTCGGACATTGTCTGCTGACTTTGGATCTGTTTTCACTGCTGCTGCAGCTCCTTCAGTTAAGTGTGCAGACATTGTGTGTTTCTGTTTGTTTTGCTGACTGGATCCGAGGCGACCCCGGTTCCGTCCATATACTGAGCAGGGCACCGGTGGCCGTGCCCCTTCCACTACTGTAGGGGTTACAGTGGTCATCAGCCTTAGGTACGCGGGCATGTCTCGATCCACCATCTGGATCTGGACATGGGCTTAGCAGCATAGGGAGAGCTTTTAGGGTCTGACAGGGGTCACCCTTTATGTTCCCTAGTTTGGGTCCGGTCAGTAGCTAACCCACTGTGTATGCTCTTGTTGCTCACATACAGCCGTGACACACACTTGAACTAGCGGCAGGATGGATCGTCCTGCCGCTAGTGTGAAACTAGCCTAACATGCCTATTTTTTTATTTATTTTTTTATTTTTTACTATTATAAATGACTTCATGAGGGTAAAGGGATGCTTTTTTTACCCTGGAAACTTTGGCACTAATAATTTGGCACTGGTGTGGTTGGTAATATACTGAAAGTCTTCTCTGTCACACTGTGGCATAAAAAAATGTGCATATGACAACGGATACGCCATCATGAAACAATTCAACGAAACTTCTATTTCTAAAGTTCCATTTATCTAGATAAACACTTGATTAAGGCTTGGTGGGCTCAATCAGTAAACCAATTTATTTTGGTGGCATGACCCGTTTTAATCTCTTGAATTTGAAGTGGTTTTGCAGTTCTAAGATATCTTCGACTCTAATGTAATATGCGAACATCTACGGCTTTAATAGGTGGTGTACAGCTATCACTGTGGTTTATAGAACATTTATAGATCGCATGTATTTAACGGTTCTATACATGAAGATATCAATTTTATTTACCATCTTTACCGACATCTTGAAATCTATCCTTGGACACCTTCATAGTTATTGAAACCCAGGCTAAGAACCTCTGGAACAGTGGTGCACCATCATACAGACCAGACATATTAGGCCTCTCCTATAGGGGCCATGGAAGAGGGAGAACAGTTTTCTTATCAATTACTATTAAAGGGCTGTCTGATTGGTGACCATCAGATTGGTGGTGGTCCAACTGCCAGCAACCCCACTGCTCTGCTGTTCCAAAGAGATGCAGCGCTCAGAAGAGTGCCAATGCCTCTACGCATTGCCAGCATGTATCTTATACATTGTGTAGCGGAAGTCTATTTGGTATTACAGTCCAGGCCCATTCAGTTCAATAGGACTAAGCTACACATGGGCCTTGCGACCATGAATGGGACAATATTGGTCTAGGAAGAGGCTGTAGTGCTTTCCATAGCGCCACAGCCTCTCAGAACAGCTGATCGGTGTGGGTCCTGGGAGTTGGACCCCCACTGATCAGATATTCATCCTGAGGATAAGTCAGCAATATTCTATTCCTGGAAAAACCCTTTATTGTCCTTAGGCAACCTGACGACCAATAAGCAATGTCAACCAAATGACAGCTAACATTTGAGTCACTCAGCCATTTATATTCTGCACTGTGTATTCTAGTACTTTTCTGAGACGAGCTACATTTGGAAACAGCATGACGCTGCTCCTCCTTGATGTGTGGTGAGCCTCATGGAAAATGTGTTTTTTTATAGCAGTGACCTCCATCTCTCTCTTCATTAATCCATTGGGGGGGCTGACTCTTTGTGCCCCCTTCTGGTATCTGCAACGCTGCTCAGTAACTATAAAGTAATGCTTTTTATGTTTGCTCAGAGATAAAACGCTGCCATTTTTGATCCTATGGCATGCTCAGAGTGTGAAGATGGTGGTAGAAGAACATAATCATTGCTGTATCTTGTGGAAGATTCCTTCCACCGCTGGACCACTGACAGTTCGATAATATGGCCTGCCATAGACATAATTTCTACACTGAATAATGATGCTTTACCTGTCTGCATAATAAAAAGTAAACTACCTGGTCACCATTAGTCTAGATAAGTGTAAGTTAACCCAAGGGTGCACCTAGCCTTTCTGCTGCCTGAGGCAAAAACTGAAATGGTGCCCTAACCCCCCAATGTCCAATTTCTTAATCTAACCCCTTCCCTCCACCTCTACTGTTAAACAAATACTTGGAAAACATTACATAGAACGCTACAAGACATACAGGGTAATACAGTACCACATACTGTGCCCACTGTGCTTCTCAATACTATACTGCAGAAACAGATAAGCCCCCTTCTGCTGCCCCCTCTGGCCCCTATCTGGTGCTGCCTCACCTCGCCTCATTTGTAGTGCACCCCTGTTAACCTGCATAGCGAGTGTATAGCAATAAGGACATTTATATGTTTCCTATCCAGGCAGATTGGTTTGTAGCTAATAGAGGCCATGTGGTTTCCTTTTAATTATGGAGATGGAAGTGGATCGGCTTGAGCACCCCTTAGGCCTCTTTCACACGGGCGTCATGTTGGACGCCCGGATAAGAGGCGGGTGCGTTGCGGGAATATGCGCATTTTTCCCGCGCGGGTGCAAACGTTTGTAACGCGTTTTGCACGCGCGTGAGAAAAAACGCCATGTTTGGTACCCAACCCGAAGCCGGACTTTATCACTGAAGTCCGGTTTCGGGTCTTCTGGAGAATTGATTATTTCCCCTTATAACATGGTTATAAGGGGAAATAATTGCATTCTTACCATGGTAAGATGGACCATGTGATTGGACCATGTGATGTGACGTCATCTCAGGTCCTGTAGATCTTAGCTGATGCAGAGAAAGAGAGGAGAGATCGCGACTACGCGATCAAGTGGCTAAGGTAAGTTAACTTTTATTATTTTTAACCCCCTCCACTTCATTTAACAATGCATTCTTTATTAAGAATGCTATTATTTCCCCTTATAACCATGTTATAAGGGGAAATAATAGAGATCGGGTCCCGTTGCTAAGCAACCATGCGGGAAAATCGCAACACATCCACACTTGCTTGCGATTTTCCCGCAGCCCCATTCACTTCTATGGGGCCTGTGTTGCTTGAAAAACGCACAATATAGAGCATGCTGCGATTTTCACGCAACGCAGAAGTGATGCATGAAAATCACCGCTCATGTGCACAGCCCCATAGAAATGAATGGGTCCGGATTCAGTGCGTGTGCAATGCGTCCACCTCACGCATTGCACCCGCGCGGAAAACTCGCCCGTGTGAAAGGGGCCTTAGGGTGCATTCACACATCCGCAAAATGGGTCCGTCCTGCAATTTTGCGGAACGGGTGCGGACCGATTAATTTCCATTGGGAATGGAAAAGATGTGGACAGCACATAGTGGACCGCATTTCTGGATCTGCACTTCCGAATGCGCACTTCCATTTCCGCAAAAAACTAGAACATCTCTTATTCTTGTCCGCAATTGCGGAAAAGAATAGGCAGTTTCTATTATAGTGCCGGCGATGTGCGGTCTGCAAATTGCAGACCGCACATTGCTGGTGTCTGTGTTTTGCGGATCCGCAAAACACTTGCAAACTTGTCAATAGACCCTTAAAGTGTAAAATTAAATATTGTAAACATGAAAGAAGTAAAAAAAAATCATTAAATGTAGTGCGGGATCTGGTGTGACAGCAGACCATTGTGAATGTATGTCAGTACAAGGAAGGGAATGAAACTGGAGACGGATTAACACTGTATTATGGAACTCACTGGGCCTATAGAAAACCCACATCAGTTTGCTCCCCCTAGTGGCAGCCTTCTTCGGTGGAAATGTATGTATTTGAAGAGGACCTCTCACTAAAGTTATAACGTACCTGCCTGAATTTGAGCAGCTCTGTGAGTTTTTTTTTTTCTTTCTGGTCCAGATACAGGGCCCGTTACTGCAGCAGTGTTTAGCCAAGGACATTTCTACCAAGAGTGAGTGATCCTCTTCTGATACAGTCCAATCAGCATGGACAGCTCAGATTGGCAAGTACTATGCAGCATGATCTCGTAAGATATACCTGGTGAAGTAGAGAGACGCATAGTAGGAGAGCTGAAGATCCAATCAGACCTCCATCGTCCTTGTTAGATACCGGACTGAACTGAGAACACATTGTGGTCAAATCATGCTGTACAGTACTTGCCGCCCTTAAGAAAAAAAAATTAAAACTAACGATAATGACACCATAACCCCAAGCATATCATCTCCATAGGACTTAAAACAATCACTTTCTTTTTCATAAAAATATGCCGTTCCTGGCATACAATTATAATCAGGATTAAAATGATAATAAATTTTCAATGAAAAGGGTTTGTCCAAGATTTTCATATTGATGGCCTATGCTCATCACAGACCATCAATATTACATTAATGGGGGTCCGACTCCCATTTAAGAGGCTGTGACACCCCAGTGAGTGCTGCGGTCTATTGGTCACATAGCCTAGGTGCAGCTCAGTCCCATGCACTAGCACATGCACTAGATTTTGTGGGATCTTTAATCAAGATGGCGGCGGCGGGCTCTTTGCGCTCAAACGGATGAGGTAAGTATGTTTTTTTCCCCCATTTTAGGGAAAATCGATTCCTTACCACCAAGCTCGAGGAAATTCAGGTTCACGGCGAATAGAATTTTCCCTGAAATTCGGATCGAAGTCCACTTTGTGCACTTCGATTCCCTCAACACTAATGTTAAGCACTCAGATAAACCCTTTATGGTATATTTTCAATAGACACTATAAATGTCTGATAGGTGCAGGTCCCAGATGTAGGACCCACATCTCCAGAATGGGGTACCTGAGGTTATGTCACACAGCCACTGTGATTAGAGACGTGGCCGCGCATGCCATGTCTGCCATGGGACTGGATCAGGGGACTCCTATTCCAGAGATAGATGCTGGTCCCAGAAGTGGGACTCACATCTATCACACTTTAATGAAATAACCCTTTCATACGCTAGGAATGTCTAAGATCGGAAAACCACTTTAAGTACCTATTTATGAATAGTATTTTTATTACGTATACCTACAATAGGCCAGATATGTGTGATCTGTTGGAGTCTATCCCCTGAGGTGCCCTTTGTGAAAGTACAACTTCCAACATGCTCTGACAACCACAGACTAAAAGCAGTAGTGGACTTTACCACCACACAAACCAAGCTATTCCTTAGGGCCCCAGAGATCAGGGGGCTCTCGGCTGGCCATATGCAGCTGGCTGAAAAAAAGGACAAAAGGGGCAGACATCCCGCCCGTGCAGGTGTAGTACAGAAGCCGACGTGCCCAGGCTGTACCGCTAAGCTGAGAATGGGGTTTAGCGGGCTGGCAGAGGGTGAGCTGAGGGAGAGACCTTAGAGGAACGACGGGTCAGGGCTTGAGGGTGGAACTTAGTGGTGCAATGTGGGCTTCCAGTCATAACTTTGCTTGGGGCACTAGAGATGCTAAATCCATCCCTGACTATGAGAGCATTATGGGAACTTAAAGGGGTTTCCCCATCCCAGACAATGGGGGCATACCGCTAGGATATGCCCCATTGTCTGATTGGTGAGGGTCCCCCTTCTGGGACATTCACCTACACTGAGAACGGAGCCCCGGAAGTTATGGCGAGCGCACTGCGCATGCACTGCAGCCCTCCATTCATTTCTATAGGGCCACCGAAAATAGCCTAGCACTTGCTCGGCTATTTTCGTCGGCCCCATAGAAATGAATGGGAGTGGTGACCGCGGTGTGCTCCCATTCACTACTACTGGGGGAGTGCGTGGTGGTGGCCGGACCCCGGAAAACCCAGGGACCTCCCACCATCACTTTCCCCGCTCAGTTCTCAGTGTAGGTGCGGGTCCCTAGGTGGGACCTGCACCTGTCAGACAATGGGGGCATATCCTAGCGATATGCCCCCATTGTTTCAGATGGAATACCCCTTTAGGTTCACAATAACCAAAATCTGGTTGGGGGTGACAATTTTAGGTCATGTTTGCAATGCATGCATAAGGCTACTTTCACACTAGCGTTTTGGCTTTCCGTTTGTGAGATCCTTTCAGGCCTCTCAAAAGCGGTCGAAAACGAATCAGTTTTTCCCTAATGCACTCTGAATGGAAAAGGATCCGCTCAGAATGCATCAGTTTGCCTCCGTTCAGTCTCCATTTCGCTCTGGAGGCCTACAGCGTTTTGCTGTCCACCTGACAAAGCAGAGCCAAACGTCCTGGCACACAATTTAAGTCAATGGGAACCCAATTTGGCACAATAGAAAACGGAACTGTCCCCCAGTGACTTTCAATGGTGTTCAAGGCGGATCCGTCATGGCTATAGAAGACATAATACAACTGGATTCGTTCATGACGGATGCATGCGGTTGTATTATTGTAACTGAGGCGTTTTTGCAGATCCATGACGGATCTGCAAAAAACGCTAGTGTGAAAGCAGCTTAAGTCGATTTCTGGGCCAAAACTGTGACCGCCCTGGTGATCCCTAAAAAAGGATTGGAAGTTTTTCTCATGGTTTCTTGATAAAGCAGAGAAAAAAAAAACGTATTTAAAATGCAGATTTTCCGTGTTGAGGTGTGGGGCTCTAGTAATCTAATATTGCATGTGCTAGCAGAAAATGACCTTTCTCACTTTATGGAGAACAGTATTTCATCTAACATAATATAAACTCCAAAATAGCCAAAAGAGATAATAACCCGATAAGCAGCTACTTGTAATGATAACGTATGCCATTATTTCCTGTGTATTATCTGCCTCATTGCAAGCCTGACCTTTACAGGCTACAAACTGGAAGATGAAGTGATAAAGCAGAACACAAACACTGCCTGTGATTTCATTCACTTACATAATCCCTGAGACACTCGTTTACTGAAAACATTCAGTCCTTACAATATTAACATGGCATGTGACGAGAATAAGCAACAATATAAGAAAGTATAGGTAATACAACAGCACATAATAGATCTGTACAACAGCAGTGTGCATTGGGCACAGGAATACTAATCAGCCGGGCACCTTAAAGGGAATGTATCACGGATAGCATTTTCATTTCATTCTTTAGATGTAAGTCTGAAGAAGAAATATGATTTGTTTATGTAAAGGGGTTGTCCCATGAAAAATAATCTACATTTTTCAAATCAGCACTTGCGTCTGAATACCTTTCCTATTGCATGTAGCTACAATTTTTTAAAAGCCACTGAATTATTTACTAGAATCTTTCTGTTTGGCGCCACCTGCTGTTTGTTATTTTCCTTATTTTCACATCCATCTCAATGACATGGCTGAGGTGGTCACACATTTCCATCCTTCAACTGCCACCAGTTGTATCTACTGTTAGAAGCCGTAGCAGACTCAGAGTGAGAGCTACAGCAGAAAGGACATGCCCCCCTGATCTGTGATAGGGAAAGAACTACAGCAAAAAGGACATGTCCCTGAGAAAAGACACACCAATTGAGAAAGGACATGCCTCCTGACCTGCCAGCTTGATATAAATCTAGCAGAGCAATGAATGTGGAGATCTCTGGATCCATGTGAGGTACAGGGCTGGTTCTAGCTTTGTTAGAAAGAGATCGCCATGTACTATATGATGTCTGATTTAAAAAAAAATTTTTTACATTGATCATGGGATAACCCCTTTAAATGAGGTTACTGATTTTTTATTAAAAATGAATAAATAATAGGGGTCCTCGTGTTAGGGACACACATTTCTTTCCTGTATTGTCTGTATAGGAGGCTGGGGCTGCTTTATGGCCACTGCAATGAATGTAAGTTTTGATAAAGAAATGTCTTAGGAATGTATTACACCAACAGATTATCTGACAGATTTTCTGACAAATCATTGGTCAGATGGCCAGTTTACACACACAGATCTTTTGCTATACACACCAACCATTGGTCTGATTGGACAGATATTGGTCAGATTATCTGTTGGTGTAATACATCCCTTAGATTATAACAGTCTCAAGGAAGAGATGACATCAGCCAAAGATTGATAGGGCAGATGCACACAATGTCTTGTGTATAGTGCTACCTTATCTAGGCCTCTCACAGGACAATAGAATTGTCATTAAAGGGGTTTTCTGAGACATTATAACCGATGACCATTCCTCTGGATAGACCATCAGTATCTGATTGGAGGGTGTCTAGTCCCGGGACACCCCCCCCGGACAATCAGCTATTTGAGAAGGTAGTGGAACTCGCAGTAGCTTTTCCAAGCTCCCAAAATGGCCTAGGAGCAGCTCAGCCCCATCCAAGATACCTTCTCAAACAGCTGATCGGCGGGCGTCCAGTGTGTCAGACCCCCACCGATCAGATACTGATCACCTATCCAG
Source organism: Bufotes viridis (assembly GCA_033119425.1). NCBI lineage: Eukaryota > Metazoa > Chordata > Amphibia > Anura > Bufonidae > Bufotes > Bufotes viridis. Next base: position 389,358,507 of record CM065592.1, on the reverse strand, counting down.
AGAATAGGTCATCAGTTAAAAAATCCTAGAAAACCCCTTTAAATCCATGCCCTCTAATGATATGACTTATACTGTCCCAGACTGTACAGCAAAGCTGCGATAAACAAGAATATGTGCTCCAGTGGACAGTGTGACAATGTTAAGATTTAAAGTAATTAATAATATTTATTTTTACAAATCTGATTGAAATAGTACGTCATTTACCAGCGATACATCCCCTTTAATTATGTACAAATGCATGAAAAATGTCACACAATCAGATTGGCATATGTACAGGCTATATATTGTCCAATTGTAGCAATTAATACAAAGAGTGTGCAATATCAGCACTGTAAACATATAGCATGACATATGATAACACCATAAGTTATCAGCAGTTTTATACAGGACAGTGTGACTGACAACCTACAGTATCTTACTAGTTAGCATAGTGAATTACAGTGACCCAAAGTGTTATATGACAAATTCAGCTCTGTTACATATCATATATGCCATAACCACATCAAAAGTACATTTAAAGCTGCTGAACAATGTTAACCCATAAGGGCACGTTTAGATGTGGCAGATTTGTTGCAGAATTGCCTGCAGCGAAAGTCAGTTCAATTCGTCTGAACAGGGCTGATTGGAAGGCAAGTACTCATGTGTCCTTCCTTACATTTCCTCTTCTTTCAACATATCCCTAAATAAATATGGTTAGATCTGGAAAAAAAAAAAAACACATGATCTTGTGATACTCTGTCAGGAGGCGTTTATGCTATAGGTGACCAGCCAGTGGTTGTAATGGGAATGGCAGCCTGGTGACGGTTCTAAAATGTATAGAATTTTTATTGTGAGAAATCTAAGTCCTTAGGCTTTTTTCACACTAGCGGCAGGGGAGTCCGTCAGGCGGGTGAACAGCCTGTCTGATCCGTCCTGCCGCTAGTTTACGTGTGCCCCCGGACTGCCGCTCTGTCCCCATTGACTATAATAGGGGCGGGGCCGGAGGTCCGGCGGCAGCACGGCAGAGCACGGCAGAGGCCGCCTGACTAAAAGTATGACATGCAGTACTTTTAGTCCGACGGCCTCTCGCCGTGCGCTGCCACCGGAACTCTGCCCCCGCCCCTATTATAGTTAATAGGGACAGAGCAGCAGTCCGGAGGCACACGTGAACTAGCGGCAGGCCGCTAGTGTGAAAATAGCCTTAAAGGGGTTCTGTCATAAGGCATTTCGCAATAAAACTGCCTCACCTGAGACATGTGCACTAGACAGTTGAACGTCATGGTCTTGGTCCAATCTTCCTAGGGCCCACATTCTTAAGAATATGCAAACGAGCCCCTAGTAACAACGAGGGTGGCGTCATTGCGACTTGTTGCTCTCAGAGACTCCACTTACTGCCCCTTTATGCTGCGCCCCCCACCACTAACGGGGCCAGGCAGTGAAGACTGCATCTCTGTACAGCGTGCATATTGAACAAGCTCCTGCGAGAATTCAGGACCAGCCGGGAGTATGTCTTCACTGCCTGGACCTGTCAGTCAGTCAGTGGTGGGGGACGCAGCATGAAGGACAGAGAGTGGATAATCTGAGAGCAACAAGGTGCAATGGCACCACCCTCTTTGCTCCTAGGGGCTCATTTGCATATTATCAAACATCAATTTTCTCAAGAATGTGGACACCTAGAAAGATGGGACCAAGGCCATGATGTTCAACTGTCAATCGCACATGTCTCAGGTGAGACAGTTTTATTACAAAATTTGTGGAAACTCAAATGTGTGGTCCAATTACATCAGTTTAATCTCTAGCCACAGGACAGGGGATGTGTCAGATCGGCAGCGGCCTGACCACGGAGACCCCCATCAATCACGAATAGAGTTGAGCGAAATTTGTGTTTCAAGTTCAGCGTACAAGGTTCGAGTTCGGGTTATCTAAGAATTCCATTATGGATTCCACTACCACAGACCATAAGTTATATGGTCCGTAATAGCGGAATCCATAATAGAACTCTTAGATAACCCAAACCCGAACTTTGTATGCCAAACTTGAAACACAAAGTTCGCTCAACCCTAATCACGAAAATGAGGGTCGGTGTTATTTAATTTAAATGGAGTGGCACTCATGCCTGCTCCATTCAGCTCTGTGGGACTGCCACTGCCAAAAATAGCCAAGTGCTTGTATGCAGCCATCTCCAGCGTTCCGAAAGAGCTGAAAGGAGTGGTGGACATCCATTCAGCCCCTGTTCTTGTGACCACTGGGACGCTAGCAGTCATAGCCTCATTGATCAGACTCTGTGGATAGGAGATAAGTAGTTGTAATTGGACAACCCACACATCGGTACATAGAATTCTGCAACCATAATTCTGATGAATGAGACAATTGCAGAAATATCTAAAATTTCTACCTTGTGTGTATAGACCCTAATAAGCCAAACTAAGTAAAAATGCCACGTAATGTGCAATCTGCATTAAGAAATCCATAAATTCATAAATTATGATTGTACTGAAACACAAAGTACTCCGATAACTGGGTCAGGATCCACTCTGCTGTTGAAAGTCAAATTCACATTTAACACTGCTGATGCTGTCCACGCTGGGCTTGCTGACAACCCGTGGGTGGGTTTTGCTAAACGGAAAGGTCTCTGACCTTGCCATGCCCCTGCAGCCAGAGTCTTTGGTGGTATCTACGTCATGGTCATGACTCTTGCTTGCACTAGTTTCGGTGGATTGTTGCTTTTTAAACTCTGGGAATGTGAAACGCCTAAACAATTTATTTCCCAGCACAGTGAAAGGATTACTGGAACTAACAGGGGGCAGAGATGTGGCTGAATTCTTGCTGCGACTGCCCAGCTGCTCTCTGTCCGGGGGTGTTGGACATAAAAGGGTTGATGGCAGGCTGCTCCTTTTTTGATAATATGTGTCATTGAACCTGCGTAGCCCTGTGTCTTTTGAGCAGCCAGGCAAGTGGTCCTTGGCTCCCAAATGTTTTGAGGGAGGGTTGGCAGACAATGGCGTAAGTAAGATGCCCAATGGTCCAGGTAAAGGGGCAAGAGTAGGTTCATGTTGCTTCCCAGGACGAGGGGAGTATAGATTGGTGGAGATCTGGATGGAAGCACTGCTCAGAGCTGGCAGACAGAGACCACTTCCCTTACGTTCTCCTAAACGTCCACCATATTGGAGGCTAAATGATCGAGGTCTGGGATTCAACACATTAGAAAAGCCCAGAGAGCCAGCACCACTGTTCCCCTTATCTCCATCTTCTTCCTCAATAGAGTCCATGGACTCAAGATGACGATGAGTTGCGAGAGATCGGCTCCTCCCCAGAAGAAAGCTGTGTGCCCCTCCCCGTGCCGTTGTTTGTTGCTGCTCATTACAGGGGCAAATGGAAGGTTCATGGGTGTCATTCTTACGTCCTATGGTACCCCCACATAGCGCCAGTTCACAATCTTTGTATCCCAGATATCGAGCTACATCCAAAGCAGAGTTTCCGACTCGATTAGCTCGATCTATTTGCAACCCCAGTCTCTTGAAGGCCCGGGCAAGAAAATCCAGCACTGGTGCATGCCCAGACACAGATGCATAAATAAGAGCAGTGTTCCCCCACAAGTCTGGTAACTCTGGGTCTGCTCCATGTTGTACCAAAATCTTGACTTCCTGCAGGTGACCCCTCTCACAAGAGTAGCTGAGGGCAGTACGTCCCGCACGGTCTCTGCTGTTTACTTCAGCACCCCTCTCCAAGAGTAGCTGCATGTACCTCTGCCGAGTACGTGGCTCAGGGAGAAGGGTGCTGCAAATAAGAGGGGTTCGACTCAAGTCCCCTCCTCGAGTGTTGACGATTTTGCCATCCAGGGCATCTAGTATGAAGCGAGCTAAGTGCATCTGGTCATTGGACATGGCCTCCAGCAACGCCTGGGTTCCACTATGCTCTTCTCTTGGTTTTCCAGATACTTTAAGCATGGCAAACCGTGAAGACTTCACTACTGATGCTTTAAGAAATCCTTCTTTTAACTGGAGGGATTCTGTTTGCTTACAGATGTAGCAGAGCTGAGCTTCTCAATTGCAGCAGAGGTGAATTTGCCATTTGGTATAAATCATTGTTATATCATTAACTGCTATCTATGTTTTTCTATGGAACTGCTGGTAAGATCTAACACTTTATTTTAGTTCACAATGACCTTAACAAATTCATCTCTGCTCAATGCATTCTTCAACATACAAAACCTATAAAAACTAGAATGTAAGTTATGGTCTAAACCTATAGACTTAACAGAAAAAGAAACCTAATTTCTCCTAAGTGCACTTTCAATTTTCAGAACCCCTGCCGACAAGTCATTACATTTCAAACAAGTACATGTTGCGACTTTTTTCAGACCCATTAACGCTGTGCTACAGCCTCATACCCCACCATTCACTCTTTGTACCCTTAGTATCTGCTGCCATAAAGCTATTAATTACTGCTTCCTTTAGTGGAGTACATTTTCAGCTTTCTGTCAAACCCTTCAATATAGTCTGTCTAATAGATCTTCCCTTTAAATGTCAGACCCTTAAATACCTAACAATAAGGATGTGGTGGATGCAGCGTAACACAACATAAGTATAGGTAATATCACAATCTGCTATCTGTGGTTTTATAGCAAGGCATCTACACATGCTACATTATCGGAGAAGACTCTCAATGCCGAAATCAAAGAGTAAAATGACAAGTTCAGCTCTGCTGCATCTGTCGACCGTAGTGATTTTGTTCTAAGCAGTCAGGCTCCTGCTCGATGTGCTTGTCGGTAGCAATAATGTCATGAAGTCATTTGTATTACAGATGGTCCTGAAGCACAAAGCACCTGTTCTAGGTGAGAACATCTAGGCTTTGTGATTGTGCCCTTCTTATGAAGCAGTCCCTGATGAAGAAGATCTGTCCCCCAAGGTTATATCCTCACCTGAATCCTGTCCTTATACTAAGTCTTCTCTTAAGTCACTGCGCTGTGATGTCCTTGGAGCCAGGTACTCAGCTCTGCTACCTTCTGGTTTTTTTTTGTTTTTTTCGGTAAGACTATCAATCAGTCCATGGCCAGTAGGGAAGCCTCCTGCTCTTGGATTATCAATGGCTGCTGCCTCCTCTTCCTCTGTTTATAAGGTTTAAGTTAAGGGGGCGTAAATAGCATCACTCCGGAGTCAACCCACAGCTGTGCTCCAAGGCTGCTTGAAAGACTCATTGTTAAGTGTCCAGCCTCCCTGTGGGAGAGACTTGGGTGGGGGCTTACCAATTTACACAGAATGGAGGGGCTGGAACCTGTTGCAGTGCATTAACTCTTGTATGACTGCTAGGCACTACACATCATCACACATTACATGTGCATCGAGCAGATCCTTGAAATGATCGCCTTTTTCTACTGCAGTAAGACAATACGGGCTTTAAAAAGAAAGATAAGTACTAGTCTTCTCTAGGACTGGCCACATTATACTGACAGAACACTATAATTACGTCTAGTGATTCACTGAACATTACATGGCATCACTGGTTAGCGACACGTGCTAATTTATAAGGGGGGGGGGGGAATCTGTAGGTTTTAGTGCATCGGGCTAAAATAATGCAGCCTAATGAGTGCGGGACAACAGTCCCGTGGGCAGCCCGATGAGCACAGCATCATTGTAATCTATGATGCTGTGCGCTTCTGTGCGCATGATCGATGCTGCTCCGGGACATATGGCCCGCTCACCGTTTTTTACAAAAGGCCTAATGCAGTGGCGGTACTAATGTGGCACTTGTTAGGCTCTGTCCACACCTGTGACAATACTGGATCCATCACGCAACGCACAACACCGGGCATGATAAACAGACCCCATCGACTTATAATCACTGTTGAGCAAACAGAAGCATCCAAAGCGGAGTTCGGTCTGAAGTTTAGGAAAAATTTGATACGAATCCAAATTTCCTCGCGTTTTATGGTGATGAATATGTTTTTTTCTAAAATGGCAGCTGCACATGTTAGGGTGGGTTCACATTCGCGTTATGGAATTCTATTATGGGTTCCGTTATAACAGAGTAACAGTTATGACGGACTTTTAGGATGGAAAGCAAAATGAAAGCCTTTTAAAAAGGCATTCTGTTTTGATTCGTCCTAATACATGTCTATGGCCACAAATAACGGTTTCGTTTTGTTCCATTATATATGACGGAAAAAATAGTCCCGTCAACAGTTCTGTCAAAGCCTGGGAACGTGATATGTGACCCATAATGCCGAGCAGCCAGCCAATCCACAGATAACTATCCCCTGTGATGTCACAACCCTATAAATCCCTGATCCTGTGCTGGCCTCCATCATTGTCCTGTGAACTGAGCATAGGGAGTGACGTGGCTCATGCGCTAGGGACAGGGTTTCTGCAATAATCCAGCGGCCACATTTGATCCATCCACCATGTTCGGCCATCTGGTCTTAACCCTAGTCATTTTAAAAGCAAAATACCACTAGGTTCATAGTAGGAAGGGATTCTGGACCCTATGGAGGGAGCCACATGGCATTATGGTCATCCCTGTTGTGAATCCCTCAATTTTATTGTTTTGAGCAAGGTTTTCCCGCCTCAGTGCTGTGTACCATCTCTGGTACCATCACACTCGAGGACAGGGCCTGCTTCATACACGTTTCGGTTCCCCCGATCCCCACCAGAGGAAGCCAGGTCTAACCCGGATGACCAAGGCATCGGAAGGGTAAAAAGTCCACGACCAGAATTACTGCTGGTTGCAGACATTAGTGCCAGATGCCTGCTCTTTAAAATAGCAAAAACCCAATGGTCAAGGCGCTCGCTGCACTCGCCAGTGGGTGCCATTTTAAAATGCCTTGTTACCGATGTAAATTAACTGTCGGCGGTTGGGAAAAGGCCTTCACACTGAGATTGGGCCACCAAGTGGGAAGACTATGATTAGGCAGAGTGGCCTGGGTATACCTGATTTATAGCGATTCATGACAAATTATTTGGAATACACTGAATTTCTTAGTGATCTTCAGCGAATCTACTTAACATCATGTCCGTCAGCTCCTGCTGCTATTTGTCATTTTGGTAGAATCTGCAATGGAGGCTTCGCACAGAGCCTTGGACAAATATGTGAACATAGACTGATTAGTATGTTGTATTGTATTATTAGTATGTACATTTGCAAGAAAAAGTATGTGAACCCTTTGGAATGATATGGATTTCTGCACAAATTGGTCATAAAATGTAATCTAATCTTCATCTAAGTCACAACAATAGACAATCACAGTCTGCTTAAACTAATAACACACAAAGAATTAAATGTTACCATGTTTTTATTGAACACACCATGTAAACATTCACAGTGCAGGTGGAAAAAGTATGTGAACCCTTGGATTTAACAACTGGTTGAACCTCCTTTGGCAGCAATAACTTCAACCAAACGTTTCCTGTAGTTGCAGATCAGATGTGCACAACTGTCAGGAGTAATTCTTGACCATTCCCCTTTACAGAACTGTTTCAGTTCAGCAATATTCTTGGGATGTCTGGTGTGAATCGCTTTCTTGAGGTCATGCCACAGTATCTCAATCGGGTTAAGGTCAGGACTCTGACTGGGCCACTCCAGAAGGCGTATTTCTGTTTAAGCCATTCTATTGTTGATTTACTTCTATGCTTTGGGTCGTTGTCCTGTTGCAACGCCCATCTTCTGTTGAGCTTCAGCTGGTGGACAGATGGCCTTAAGTTCTCCTGCAAAATGTCTTGATAAACTTGGGAATTCATTTTTCCTTTGGTGATAGCAATCCGTCCAGGGCCTGACGCAGCAAAGCAGCCCCTAACCATGATGCCCCCACCACCATAATTCACAGTTGGGATGAGGTTTTGATGTTGGTGTGCTGTGCCTCTTTTTCTCCACACATAGTGTTGTGTGTTTCTTCCAAACAACTCAATTTGGTTTCATCTGTCCATAGAATATTTTGCCAGTACTGCTGTGGAACATCCAGGTGCTCTTGTGCAAACTCTAAATGTGCAGCAATGTTTTTTCTTGAACAGAAGTGGCTTCCTCTGTGCTATCTTCCCATTAAATGCATTCTTGTTTAGTTTTTTACATATCGTAGATTCGCTAACAGGGATGTTAGCATATGCCAGAGACTTTTGTAAGTCTTTAGCTGACACTCTAAAATTCTTCTTCATCTCATTGAGCTGTCTGTTCTGTGCTCTTGCAGTCATCTTTACAGGACCACCACTCCTAGGGAGAGTAGCAGCAGTGCTGAACTTTCTCCATTTATGGACAATTTGTGTTACTGTGGACTGATGAACCGCAAGGCTTTTGGAGATACTTTTATAACCCTTTCCAGCTTTATGCAAGTCAACAATTTTTAATCGCAGGTCTTCTGAGAGCTCTTTTGTGCAAGGCATCATTCACATCAGGCAATGCTTCTTGGGAAAAGCAAACCCAGAACTGGTGTGTGTTTTTTTATAGGGCAGCGCAGCTGTAACCAACACCTCCAATCTCATCTCATTGAATGGACTCCAGTTGGCTGACACCTTACTCCAATTAGCTCTTGGAGATGTCATTAGTCTGGGGGTTCACATAATTTTTTCACCTGCAATGTGAATGTTTACATGGTGTGTTCAATAAAAACATGGCAACATTTAATCCTTTGTGTGTTATTAGTTTAATTGTGATCGTCTATTGTTGTGATTTAGATGAAGATCAGATCACATTTTATGACCAATTTGTGCAGAAATCCATATCATTCCAAAGGGTTTACATACTTTTTCTTGCAACTGTATATAGTTGCCATAAATCTTTTTGTTACATGTATTGTATATACAGGAGGTTTGGGTGCCTTTTTATCCACATTTTATGTCTTCCTCGGTTCCTAGGATTTTATTATTGCTTATTGATGTCTGGGATGTTTCTATGTTTCAAAGGGATGAGACCTGCGCTCTGTTATCCGCTGTGGATGCCTGTACAGGAGTGGACTTGACAGCCCAAAATGACATAAAGAAACTTACTGCACTCCGCAAGCAAGTCTTATCCAGTGAAAACCATTTTTATTCCAAACAATAGGTATCAAAATACAAGTCTGCCAAATAAATAATTGCTGAATGTTTTGGTCAAAATAGGACCTTTCTCCATGGTACATCTATGGAAAAAATGTGAATATACATAAGCAGACCAGGATATACTGTAAATGGAGATGAGCGAATTTCTCAAAAATTCAATTTGACCAGTTCGTCGAATTTTCCGAAAAGATTTAATTAGAATTTATTTGTGGCAAATCGCGTTAAAGAAAAGCTATTTGCTGGCTGCAGAGAGCCTGTATAGTGGTGTAGAACACTGTGCCTTGAAGCAACACACATAAGGAGTCTGCTGTGGTATTGAAACAATACTGTGAGTCAGTATGACACGCAGATGACATGCGTCGCTCTTAGAATCACTGAACACTTCACTTATTTGGGCAGTTACTGGGCCAAAACTAACCAAATAACTCAAGTCAATGTTAGCGCCAGGTATAAAGAACTGTGCAGAGGCCCAAGGTGCTACTGTAGCATGAAAGAGCACACTCCTTTTACACCGTTGTCAGCTGATTACACATAGGTGTCTACAGAACCTGTTCTATTAAACGCTTATACAAGTAGAGCCCCCTGACAGAGTGGAGAGGGTGTCAGCAGTAAGTTTGTGTTGATGTCACTGATTATTTTGCCAGTCCTATGATCCGCTAGAACAATAACCCCAGCATTTGGTCAGTAATCCATCAGTATTGCTGAAGCCCCAAAAAAACAGGAGTGGATCCAAAACAGAGATAACAGAGATAATATTTGCATGTCTTCTGTGTTTTGTACCTACTTCTGCTTTTGGCTACCAAATCATAAGCCAATGGGACCATACAGGCCTTACAGCTGCTACATAGACAGGATCCATCGTGCGTTTCATTTTTCCTTCCTTCTGACAGATCAGAAGAATGACCAAATAAATGATGATGTCACCCAGGCCAAAAAGGCAAAATAGTGCCTCAGTCATGGAGTGGGGAGGGTCGGAGAACAGCATGAGAAGTCCACAGAATGGCCCAATGACATAGTAGGGAGGTGGCAGCAACAGCAGCAGCATGAGGAGACCACAGAGTGGCCCATTTACATAGTGTGAGGTGGCATTAGCATGAGGAGACCACAGAGTAGTGATGTGGCAGCAGCATGAGGAGACCACAGAGTGGCAAGGTGACATAGTGTGAAGGTGGCAGCAGCAGCATGAGGAGACCACAGAGTGGCCCATTTACATAGGTGGCAGCAGCATGAGGAGACCACAGAGTAGTGATGTGGCAGCAGCATGAGGAGACCACAGAGTAGTGATGTGGCAGCAGCATGAGGAGATCACAGAGTGGCCCATTTACAGTGTTGAGGTGGCAGCAGCATAAGGAGACCACAGAGTAGTGATGTGGCAGCAGCATGAGGAGACCACAGAGTGGCAAGGTGACATAGTGTGGAGGTGGCAGCAGCATAAGGAGACCATAGAGGGGTCCATTTACATAGTGTTGAGGTGGCAGCAGCATGAGGAGACCACAGAGTAGTGATGTGGCAGCAGGATGAGGAGACCAAAGACTGGCAAGGTGACATAGTGTGGAGGTGGCAGCAGCAGCATGAGGAGGCCACAGAGGGGCCTATTCACATAATGTTGAGGTAGCAACAGCATGCAGAGACCACAGAGTGGCACAATGACATAGTGTGGAGGAGGCAGCAGCAGCATGAGTAGACCTGACTGGTGAGGTGGCAACAGCATCAGGAGACCACAAAGTGACCCGGTGACAGAGTGTGGAGGTCGGTGGCAATTACAGTACCCGCTGACGATGGTGGGTGTAAGAAGGAGCACTTGGCATCAGATGTGTGGCAGCATCAGAATAGTAGCTGAGGACTGTAGCCAGAAGAAACCGATCTCTTTTGTCAAGGTTTGGGTGAGGCAGCATGGATGATCTAATCTGATGCATCAGCCATTGGTGGGTGGAAATCCTGGCTGATCCAAACCTGATTCCTCTTGACAAAGGTCAGTCTCTCCACATTTTGGGTTGAAAGGAGAGTTCTCCTTGGGGTAACTATGGTCCCCGCTGCACTAAACATCCGCTCTGATGCCACACTACTGGCCGGGCAGGACAGCTTTTCCAGGGCAAACTCTGCCAGTTGCGGCCACAAGAGATGTAGGCGCCACGTCTCCAGTGCCCTGACCTGCCAGATTTGCCAGGACATGAAGCAGTGGAATGACGTTGTTCATCCCATAGTCATGGAGAATGACAAATAAAGTGGCCTCCTCAAAGGGCCCGAGCAAACGGCAGGTGTCACATATGAGCTGCCCATGACTAACATGGAAGTTACACAAGGGGGTACCTCTGTCCGCCTGTATCACCAAGAAATTGTTTATGGCCTTTCTCTGTTTGTATAGTCGGTCCAACATATGGAGGGTGGAAAGGTTGCATATCAGCCTATGTTGGGGGGCGCTGTTCTGCCGCCGCAGCTTAAGGAGGCTGTGCTTTGCGGTGTACGAGTGGCTGAAGTGCGTGCAAAGTTTCCTGGCCATTTTCAGGATGTCTTGCAGATGGGGTGAAGACTTCAGGAACCGCTTTACAACCAGATTGAACACGAGCGCCACGCAGGGAACATGGCTCAGCCCTCCTTGATGCATCGCCAACACCATATTCTTCCCGTTGTCGGTCACCAGGGTTCCGATTTTTAGTTGTAGCCGACAAAGCCAGGATTCTATTTCTTGATGAAGGACGCGGAGCAGTTCCTCCCCTATGTGACTCAGTTCGAACCGGCAAACGAGGTGTAGAACAGCATGACACCGCCGTGCCATGACATGTGGTATGCTGGAGGGGCACTGTGAATTGTCCCTGCAGTGGAGGCTGAGGACATGGTGGAGGATGAGGAGGCAGAGGCGGACATTGTTGCAGGACCAATGGTGTGAGAACGTGGAGGCGGAAGCGGCGTCACCTCATTCACAGAGTTCTTTGCTCCATATCCTAACATGTGCAGCAGCCATTTTAGGAAAAAATAAGATTTGTTACCACGAAGCGTCCGGAAATTTGGATTCGATGCAAATCAAATTTTTCCAGAAATTCGGATCAAATTCCACTTCGTCAACTTCGATTCGCTCATCTCTAACTGTAAACATAAAAGAAGCAATAAGATTCCCTGATATATACCTTCACAAATGGTGATCAAAGGGTACACAGAAAATCTCAGATCCACACAGGACCTCCTCCTCTGTTCTTCTCTCATCTGTTCTTCACACAATCGACTACAAGATTTCTCATGTGGCTCTCCACTACTCTGGAACTCACTACCCCAACACATCAGGATCTCCCCCAACATCCCAACCTTTAAGAGTAACCTGAAAACCCACCTTTTCAGGAAAGCCTACCATTTGCAATGAGCATGCTGCCACCACACAGCCACAAGAGCAGCCTATACCCTCACCTACTGTGTCCTCCCCTTCCATTATAGATTGTAAGCTCTTGGGGGCAAGATCCTCTACCCCTCTGTACCAGTATTTTAAAAGTTTCTTGTTTATTGTATTTCATATTAGTGTAACCACGTCTGGATGTACAGCACCATGGAATTAATGACGCTTTAAAATAAATAATAATAATAATAATAAAAGGGAAAAGGGGTTGTCTCACTTTAGCAAATGGCATTTATCATGCAGACAAAGTTAATACAAGGCACTTACTAATGTATTGTGATTCTTCATATTGCCTCTTTTGCTGGCTTGATTTTCCATCACATTATTCACTGCTTGTTTCCAGGGGTTATGACCACCGCTGCAGAGCAGATACAAGGTGCTTAGGATGGGAGCTGCTGGGCATGCATGTCTGTGCACGTTCCCGGACAACAAAGAGGTTGCCGCATTTTCCTATTTGTGCAGGGTGATCGTAACCCCTGGGTACGAGACGTATATAATGTGATGGAAACATGAATGAAGCCAGCAAAGGAGGCAATATGGACAATCCCAATACATTAGTAAGTGCCTTGTATTAACTTTGTCTACATGATAAATGCCATTGGCTTAAGTGAGACAACCCCTTTAATGCAAACACTATGTAAACATTTGCAAGGCTATGTAGAACCCACGAATCCCTAAGGAAAAGGGCAGAAGAACATGATAAGAAATAGCAGATACGGCACATAACTGTCAAGGACTGCTTGGAAATGTCGGCTGAAAGTACTATGTGACCTAGGGGAGCAGCTAGCGTCCTCACACTGGTGCGCCATGTTACTGTAGGTGGCAGAAAAATAGTGAGATGAGTCCGAACGTAATGACGTCAAGTGAAAATAGAAGCAGAAGAATCTACAGGAAAGGGCGGATTGGGAGCTCAAAGTGGACCCGGAAAAAAGGTAGAAGTGGCCCCATATTGTAGGCGGAGCCAAACATGTAGAAGATGTGGCCAAACAAAGGAGGTGGGGTCTGAAAACCTGTTACTGTATGCTTTTTATTAATCTGTCTACAAAGCTGTATGAATGCTTGTTTGTTGCTGGGCAAAATGTGTTTTTTATTCTTAGCATTTTGGGCTATGTATATATTTGGATAACAGATTGGACAACAGGATAATAAAGTAAAAGGGAGAGAGAGGGGAATCTCACCCTGGATGATTAGGAGCCCCATTTGACAAGTCTAGAAAACAGGAGAGACAAAATGACATATTTTAATAAAGAAATCATTAGTGTCGAGCGAATGGAAGTTCACAAAGTGGACTTCGATCCAAATTTCAGGAAAAATTTTATTCGCCGTGAAGCTGAATTTCCTCGTGCTTCGTGAATCTAGGGGGGTCCATGGGAGCAGGAAAACCTCAGTTTTAGAGCCCCTCCTTATTATATGCCTTCCGTTTTTAATTGAAGCTGAGATGCGAAATGGGAGGGTTTGGGAAAGTGTGATGGAAGTAGTTAATGAGGAGATTATCATAGCTTTAAGGTTTTTGGTAGGGGCTACTGAAGGTTCAATAATGGCCCATTTTCGGTTGATGTCTTTCTTGCCACCATTTCCGTTGTAAGACCTGGGCTGTAAGAAAGTAGTGGTAAAGGTTGGTTATACCTATACCCCCTACCCTTTTTTCCTTTGTAAGGACATTAAACTCCACTCATGGCTTTCCTTGTGGCTTTAAAGAAGGAGCCGGGGAGAGATAATGGAAGGGTTCTAAACAAATATAAGAGTTTAGGAAGGATGAACATTTTGTAAGTAGTAATACGTCTGACCCAAGATTTTTCAGAAAGTTGTGTCATTTCCGCATCTAGAGCAGATAACAACGGAATGTAGTTAGTATCATATAAAGCATGCATGGAGGGCGTGATGATGACGCAGGTCTTAATAAAGCCCTAAGCTGGTGGTGGTTTCGCCAAAGTTAAGAAGAGGCGCATACCTCTCCATAACTTCGGCGCATCTAGCGCCAGTTCTAAGTGTAAGTCTGCTTCCGAGCTGTATTAAATTTAGACCTTATTCTATGCCTAAAACAGGCGTAGAAAATGGTGAATGAGACAGGCCTTCCAGCCCGTCGCCTTCCCCGCCCACAATTTTAGACCTGGCGTCAGCAGGGCAAAGTCGCAAATAGCGGCGCAACTAACTGTTGCACCACCACCTGCGCCTGAAATACGCCTAAATTAGACGTATTTGAGTATAATAAATGACCCTCTTAATCTTTTTTCATTGCCAGTCAAAAGGGAATTCGTTTTTAGGGTAGACTGTGCCCTATCTGTTACTTGTATGGGGAGGATTTGAGATTTATCTAAGTTTGTAGTAGGTGTGGTAAGGTGCAGGGTGCCGTCGTGGATGGCAGGTATGTGTCACCGAGGTTCATAGCCTCGGTGAGGTAAGAGCCCGTTTTTGTTGATGTCAGCAGCAGCTAGTGCTACTGACAGAGTTTAAATAGCATGGCTGCAAAGCCGATCCGGGCCGGCTCTTACCGGGAGCAGCTAAAGTGTAGGGTGGGTGGCTGCTCCCCACGACCCAGTCCTGGTTTTGGGCTGGGTTTAAAAGCTCAGCCAGCTCAGCAGCTGGAGGTGGTGATTATCCTGGAGCTGCTAACAGGGCTGAGGAGTTCTCTGTCCTGGAGGAAAGAACTCAGCAAGGAGGTGTTTTGTTCCTGGCTACCTGAAGCTGGATTCTCCTGCGGCTGGGCCGACAGCGTGGTGCGAACCTGCACCTACACCTCCCAGGTGACTGAACCTGTGTTGGCCTGTTTTTGTTTTGCCACGTTATTTCCGTTGTGTGTGAACTGTCACCAAAGAGACTGTTTTTCATTTATGGTGTGCAAGTGTGAATAAAACACTGTTTGTTGCACAATCTGGACTCCTTGTTTTGCCTCTAAACTGCACCCGCACCGCTGTCTACCAGAGCGACTCCCCACATTTGGTGTCGGATGCGGGCATGCGCAGTGAGGCTGGCGTGAACGCCGAAGTTTTGTTTTTCTAAAGTGCATGGAATATATTAAGCCAGCAAAGCTGCAAGCAGGAGTTTCTGGCAACATGGAGGCTGCTGTGAAGGCTCTCATAGAGGCTAACGTGCAGCAGCGGGAGACCAACCAACTACTGCTACAACATGTGATGGCGTTACAGGCGGCAGGAGGCGTCCCACCACGTCCATGATGCCCGGAAGCGGTCCGTGCGGCGATCCCAAAAATGACCCCCGCAGGCGGCGTTGAGACGTACCTGGCGGTTTTTGAGAAGGTCGCCGTGAGGGAAAAGCTACCCCGTGACCAGTGGGCCGAGGTGGTTGCTCCGTTCCTGGCATCCGGACCCCAGCAAGTTTTTTGATTTGGCAGGCGACCAGGCTGCTGACTATTCCACGGTGAAGGGGAGATCCTGGCCAGACTGGGGGTAAGCGTGTTGGTCCGGGCTCAGCGGGTCCACCAGTGGGACTTCAAAGTGGCTGAACCCGCCAGGCCGCAGTACTATGAGTTGCTGCACAGGTTGCAAAAATGGCTGCAGCCTGAGGTTCTAAGTCCGACTGCTATGCTGGACCGGCTGCTGGCTGACATGTTTTGGAGGGCCTTGCCTTACCCCCTTCAACACTGGATTGGCCAGGTATCCCCCACCGATGCCCTTGAGATGGTCGACCTGGTGGAGCGATATGAGGCCACCAGAAACCTGCAGGGGGTTCTTTTGGGAGGGCCAGTCAAACCCGGAAATCTCCACCCCAGTCCGGCGGCCGGCCAAACCCGCCCGGGATGTACCTCTTGCAGATCCGTCCTCAGTGGTCTGTTGGCAGTGTCGGGAGCCTGGACACATAAGGGCCAACTGTCCACAGTGGGAGAACCCATGGAGACTAATTATGGGTACCGGGCTTCCATGTATGCCCGGAGACTGTGTGCGACCGGCATCCCGGGACAATAGACAATCGTCATCTGTGCCAGGTGCAAGTCGGGGATAACCTGGCAGTGGCGCTGTTGGACTCAGGGAGCCTGGTAACCCTGGTAAGTGCTGCCCTGGTACAGCCCACCCAGTATACGGGCCGGACAGTGGGTGTGGTGTGCATACACGGAGACTTAAAGGACTATCCCACTGCTGTAATGTCTCTGTCCACGGCGGTCGGCACCTGGACTTGTGAAGTGGCGATCTCCACAAAGCTGCCCTATGAACTAATAATTGGGAGAGACTTCCCTGGTTTTCCGTCACTGTGGCCTGAGATGAAAGTGACTAATAGCCCTGAGACAGGGGTAACCCTAGCAGAGTGGCCTGATACCCCTGGAAGGCCAGAACCCTGGGAGCCCGAGTCTGAAGGGCCAGCGGTAGGGGTGACCACTGCTGCAGCGGTAGTGGGGAGACAACCCCACTGAGTGTAATGGTGGGAGACACGGAGGACTTGCCACCGGGACCTGAGTTGGCAGACCTCAATGTCTCCGGGGAAAATTTTGGGACCGCACAACACGGGACCAAACCCTAACCAGGGCCTGGGAGAATGTGCTGGAAATTGATGGTAAACCCCAGAAACCAGGGGCTGAATTAATGTTCCCACGATTTATTGTTCTGCAGGATATGTTGTATCGGGTGAACCAAATCCGAGGTGAACCTGTTGAACAGTTGGTGGTGCCCACAGCGTATCGCAAGCTTGTCATGGAGCTTGCCCACCAACATGTTCTTGGGGACACCTGGGGTGGCAGAAAACCCAGGACCGCATACTGCAGCGGTTTTATTGGCCCAGTGTGTTCAAGGAAGTAGAAAATTATTGTAAGTCCTGTCCAACCTGTCAGGTAACTAGCCCCCAGCCACATTTCCGTAGTCCTCTGGTACCTCTGCCAATTATTGAAGTACCGTTTGAGCGAATTGCTATGGATTTAGTGGGCCTGTACCAAAGTCTGCTAGGGGCCACCAACACATTCTGGTAGTTCTCGACTATGCCACTCGGTATCCGGAGGCGGTGCCTCTGCGACATACCTCAGCTAAGCTCATTGCCAAAGAGTTAATGGAGATGTTTTCCCGTGTGGGCCTGCCAAAAGAGGTTCTGACAGACCAAGGGACCCCTTTTATGTCCAAAGTAATGAAGGAACTGTGTAAATTGTTGCGTATAAAGCAGTTACTGGACGTCCGTTTACCATCCGCAAACAGACGGTCTTGTTGAGAGGTTTAACCAAACTCTAAAAAATATGTTAAAAAGGGTGGTGTCTAGAGATGGGAAGGACTGGGACCTGCTTCTGCCCTATCTCATGTTCGCAGTGCGAGAGGTACCCCAGGCCTCTACTGGGTTCTCGCCCTTCGAACTGCTTTATGGCAGACACCCTCGGGGCCTGTTGGATATCGCCAAGGAAGCATGGGAACAACAGCCTGTCCCCCACAAAAGTGTCATTGAGTATGTCGCCCAGATGCAGGAACGGATGGAAAGGGTGTTGCCCTTGGTCCGGGAGCATATGGAGGCAGCGCAACAAGCCCAGAGTAGGGTGTACAACCGTCAGGCTCGGGTGCGGGACTTCAATCCGGGAGATCGGGTTTTGGTTCTGGTACCCACCCTTGACAGCAAATTCCTAGCTAGGTGGCAGGGCCCCTATGAGGTGATCGAGAAGGTAGGGAAGTGAATTACAAGGTACACCAGCCAGGGCGGCGCAAGCCGAGCAGGTGTACCACGTGAATTTACTTAAGCCGTGGAAAGATAGGGACGCGGCCGGCGACCACAGCCCCGGCCAGGGCTACTAGGTGAAAAGGGTCCAGCCCCACAGTTCGAGGCCTGTGAAGCCGTAACCACGGTAAAAATTGCAGACAGCCTGTCTTCCAAACAAGTTCAGGAAGTCAGGGAGTTCCTCAGTCGGAACACGGATGTGTTCTCGGACCTCCCTGGCCGCACGTCTCTCATCCGACATGACATCGTCACTGAGCCTCAGGCCAAGGTCCGGTTAAAACCATACCGGGTACCCGAGGCTCGCGGCGGGCCATCGCGGAGGAAGTGCAGTTAATGTTGAAGCTCGATGTCATTGAGGAGTCGAAAAGTGAGTGGGCCAGTCCCATAGTCCTAATACCCAAGCCGGATGGGGCGTTGCGGTTCTGCAACGACTTTCGTAAGTTAAATGAAGTATCCAAGTTTGGCAGCGTATCCCATGCCCCGAGTAGACGAGCTTGTTGAAAATTTAGGACAAGCCCGTTATTTTTCTGTGCTGGACCTCACTAAAGGGTACTGGCAGGTACCCTTAACGGAGGCGGCTAAGGAAAAACCGCGTTTGTTACCCCGCAGGGCCTGTATCACTACAAGGTGTTACCCTTTGGCCTGCATGGCGCCCCGCCACTTTCCAGAGGTTAATGGACATAGTGCTGCGACCACATCGTCGGTGCGCCTCGGCCTACTTAGATGATGTAGTCATCCACAGCACCGACTGGGAAAGCCATTTACCCAAGGTGCAGGCGGTAGTGGATGCCCTGAGGAAAGCTGGACTAACCGCCAATCCAAAAAAGTGTGCGATTGGGTTGGAAGAGACCAAATATCTGGGATATGTCATTGGGCGGGAGTCATCAAACCTCAGGTAACTAAGGTAGAGGCCATTCGTAACTGGCCCCGACCGGTCACCACCAGGCAGGTAAAGTCGTTCCTGGGGATTGTAGGATACTACATGAGGTTTGTGCCCCACTTTGCCACAATAGCAGCGCCATTGACAGACCTGTTGAAGGGGCGAAAGTCTGGGAGGGTTAGCTGGAGTGAGAAGGCGGAGGAGGCTTTCGCCGCGTTGAAGTCGGCCCTGTGTGGGTCCCCGGTTTTGGTGACACCCGACTTCAACAAGGAGTTTGTTGTACAGACCGACGCCTCGGAGGTAGGCCTCGGTGCGGTACTGTCTCAGGAGGTCAACGGGGAAGAACATCCCGTTGTCTTCCTGAGCCGTAAGCTCAGTCCCGCTCGAGTCCAGATATAGTATAGTGGAGAGGGAGTGCCTGGCTATCAAGTGGGCACTCGAATCTCTCCGCTACTACCTGTTAGGGAGGAGGTTCCGTCTGGTGACCGACCATTCCCCCTCAAATGGATGAGTCAGGCCAAGGAGAGGAATGCTCGGGTCACCAGGTGGTTCCTGTCCCTTCAAAATTTCAAGTTCTCCGTGGAACATAGGGCAGGTCGCTTGCAGGGAAATGCAGATGCCCTTTCCGCGTCCACTGCCTCACATGTGTCCACCCCCTCAGGGTTGAACAAAGGGGGGTGTGTGGTAAGGTGCAGGGTGCCGTCGTGGATGGCAGGTATGTGTCACCGAGGTTCATAGCCTCGGTGAGGTAAAGCCCGTTTTTGTTGATGTCAGCAGCAGCTAGTGCTACTGACAGAGTTTAAATAGCATGGCTGCAAAGCCGATCCGGGCCGGCTCTTACCGGGAGCAGCTAAAGTGTAGGGTGGGTGGCTGCTCCCCACGACCCAGTCCTGGTTTTGGGCTGGGTTTAAAAGCTCAGCCAGCTCAGCAGCTGGAGGTGGTGATTATCCTGGAGCTGCTAACAGGGCTGAGGAGTTCTCTGTCCTGGAGGAAAGAACTCAGCAAGGAGGTGTTTTGTTCCTGGCTACCTGAAGCTGGATTCTCCTGCGGCTGGGCCGACAGCGTGGTGCGAACCTGCACCTACACCTCCCAGGTGACTGAACCTGTGTTGGCCTGTTTTTGTTTTGCCACGTTATTTCCGTTGTGTGTGAACTGTCACCAAAGAGACTGTTTTTTCATTTATGGTGTGCAAGTGTGAATAAAACACTGTTTGTTGCACAATCTGGACTCCTTGTTTTGCCTCTAAACTGCACCCGCACCGCTGTCTACCAGAGCGACTCCCCACATAGGAAAGTGAGACAAAATGACTTCTAAATGACGTATGACTTCTAAAGCCGTATGGAGAGATTGTTGAGAAGCTGTTAGGGAAAGGATTATATAATCTACATAGACCGATATACAATGATCTGATCCACCTATGGAGACCCCTGATATATCAGGGTTTTGTCTAATAGCTTAGGCTAACGCAGGGGCGTTGCTAGCATCTCAAAGGATCCGGGGCCGAATGAATATAGCCTAGTTCTCTAAGGCTACTTTCACACTAGCTGTAGCCTTCTCGGGCATGCTGTTCCGGCGGGTGAACAGCCTGTCGGATCTGTGCTACTGCTAGTGCACCGCCGCCGGAAGTCTGCTCCGGGCTCATTCACTATAATGGGGCGGCCTTGAGGTCCAGCCGCAGCACAACAAACATGCCGAGAGGCGGCTGGAATAGAACTGCAGCATGCTGTAGTTTTTTTCAGCCCACCTCTCGGCATGTTTGCCCTGCTGCAGCCGGACCTCTGGCAGGCCCCATTATAGTAACACAACTCCCACCTACCTTCATATCTTCTCATGCCTCTGCACTTGTGCTATGCAGGATATCAGAAAAGCTGAGTCACATTACATAATGTACTGGCAACCACCGTTCCTCCTGTTCTAAATGGCATATGTGCAGAGGAATAGCCTGGGAAAGCTGAGTGATCCCCCTGGACTCCATTTATTATGCTTATTCATCACCCAAGTTCAACAACCCCCTTTTAGCACTTGCTTCGGACTACACCTCATCTGGGATCCAAGGATATCCAGGTAGGAGCACCATGACACGTGTCTATAACATCTACAGAGACACTGTAGGCCAATCTACAACACTCTGGCATCCCTACTCTGGGTTCCACCAATACCATCTACAAAGGGGACTCGAAGTCCTCGTTGCTTAACTGCAACTGGCGTCATGACTACTTGCTTTAACAGAGGCACATATAATTGTAAATACCTCTTAAGGGGCAAGGGATCCCCCAGATGCTGGCAATAGGCCGCTGCACGTCCCAGGTGTAGGAATGCCGAATGGTATAGTGCGGCCTAAACGTCTCTTTATGTGTGTCACGGTGCTCCTACCTGGATACCTCTGGACCCCAGGCTTTGGCTCAGAAGAAATAAATAGGGGGAATAATTGAGTGATTGGAAAAAATAACTTGAGTCCAGACCTTGAAATGAAGTTCAATGGCAGCTTTACTTTGAATAAACATTTCTTCAAACAGTTTACAAGCTTTGTCATAA
Organism: Bufotes viridis; assembly: GCA_033119425.1. Lineage (NCBI taxonomy): Eukaryota > Metazoa > Chordata > Amphibia > Anura > Bufonidae > Bufotes > Bufotes viridis. The sequence goes on along the minus strand of CM065592.1, from coordinate 389,337,068 downwards.
ACTGGCAGGCAAACTCCACTCTGCTATATCTTTCTCTCACTCTGCTGTACAGACGAGCTGACTTGGTGTCTTTCTTTCCTATTTATGCTGCACTTCACTCTTGTAGTCGGATTTATGTTCAGCCAAAAAGTAGGTTAGAATCCTGGCAGCTCCAACATGGAGTCTCAAACAGAACAAAGCAGAACTGCCCCACATCTCCTTCTGGTAGCAAGCTGGACTGGCCCACTTCTGCCCAAAGGCAGGAGAATGGAATGGTAAGTTCCATTCTCTCTAAGGATAGCTCTGACATTTACACTGCCACCTGCTGGTGAACCAGGCATATTACATGTAATAAACAGTTACATAACAAGATGATGCATGCACATTGTAGAAAACCTGAAAAGACATACACAAGATGAGATTATTTTAGCCGATTAGAGATAGTAGCAGGGTACAGTAGTGGTAACTAGAGTTTAGCGGACACCTGGAAGTTCGGGTTCGACGGGTTCGGCCGAACCTCACAAAAAAGTTTGGGTTCGGGATCCGAACTTAACCCGAACTTGACCCCGAACCCGAGCTCCATTGAAGTCAATGGGGACCTGAACTTTTGGGCTCTAAAATGGCTGTAAAAAAAGTCCTGGAAAGGGCTAGAGGGCTGCAAAACGCTGCAAAATGTGGGTAAGTGCCCTGCAAACAAATGTGGATAGGGAAATGACAAAAAATAAAAATTAAAAATCAAAATCTTGATCTAGGAGGAGGAAATGGATGTGTAGTAGGAGGTTGAGGAGGCGTCAGGTGGGGATGCCATCAGCAGTGCGTCTACCAGTGTGCGTTTGTAGTCACGCATCTTTCGATCATTAACAGACGTTTTTACCAAATTTGGTTCCTGTCAGCAATGCACAGCATGGGTTTTTGACCGGCCAAACGGGGGTTCATATCACTCACTAATGGATCAGACGATTTAAAAAAATTTAGGCCACTGGCACGCAGGCAGGAGGGGTTTATTCACGGCAAAATGGGGTTCATGTCACCCACCAATGGAACAGACGATTTTTAAAAATGTTGGCCCCTGGCACCTAGGCAGAGGAGGGTTGATTCACAGCAAAACGGGGTTCTTGTCACCCACCAATGAAACAGACGGTTTTTAAAAAAAGTAGGCCCCTGGCACCCAGGCAGAGGAGGGTTAATTCACAGCAAAACGGGGTTCATGTCACCCACCTAAGGAACAGATGATTTTCAGAAATGTAGGCCCCTGGCATCCAGGCAGAGTAGGGGTTTTTCACTGGCAAAACAGGGTTCATGTCACCCACCAATGGAACAGGCGATTTTTAAAAATGTAGGCCCCTGGAATCTAGGCAGAGCAGGGGTTTATTCACGGCAAAATGGGGTTCATGTCACCCACCAATGGATCAGGTGATTTTTAGAAATATAGGCCCCTGGCACTCAGGCAGAGGAGTGGTTAATTCCCGGCAAAACGGGGTTCATGTCACCCACCAATGCAACAGACGATTTTCAAAAATGTAGGCCCCTGGCACCCAGGCAGAGGAGGGGTTTATTCACGGCAAAAATGGTAATATTGCACCCAAAAATTTAAAAGATGATTTTTCAAATTTTTGGTCCCTGTCACCTATGCAGAGCAGGGGTTTGTACCTGGCAAAAATGGTAATTTTGCACCCAACAATTTAAAATAAGATTTTTTAAATTTTCGGTCCCTGTCACCTATGTAGTGCAAGGTTACTTGACAGCAAAAATATGAAATATGTCAACCCCTGGACTCCCTAGCGGATTAACTATATTATTGTCCCCGTAACATATGTAGCGCAGGCCGCAAAGGTATTTCCTGGCCTTCAAAAATATGATTTTTTCACCACCCATGAATAACATTGATTTAAGTGGCATATTTTGGGGTGTAGGACCTCATCGTTCTTAACATCATCTTCCACCCAGTTTTCACCCCTGCCCTCTTTGTCGGTCTGCACATCGCAGAAGACCACAGCAGTTTGCACCTGTGTTTCGTCATCATCAGAGACGTGCTGCGGTGGTCTTTCCATGTCCTCATCCTCAAACCTAAGTGGTTGGGCATCCGTGCATTCAATCTCTTCCACTTCTGTGGCAGGGCTATGGTTATGGGAAACCCTGGTAACAGAGTCATCAAAAAGCATAAGATACTGCTGCATGACTTTGGGGTCAGATTGCTTAGCTGATTTGCAAGGGGGTGAGGTGAAAGACTGATGGGCTTGGGCTGCAGGTGCCAACTCTAAGCTTTTTGCAGTGGAGGACAATGTTAAGGTACTGGAGGCACTGTCAGCCACCCAATCTACTAGCACCTGTACTTGTTCTGGCCTCACCATTTGTAGAGCGGCATTCGGGCCTACCAAATAACGCTGCAGGTTCTGTCGCCTACTCACACCAGAGGAAGGTGTTTCACTTAGACCTGTAGTTTGCGCTGAATGGCCACGTCCTCTCCTAGCAACAGGAGCTCCACCAACACCACCACGACCATGCTCATGTCCCTTATTTGATGTTCTCCTCATTATTTGCATTCACCCACTAAACTAACAGATGGTTTATCTCCGGTGTCAATTTAACTGCCAATAGTCAACAATTAAGTTCACTAACAGTAAGGCAGTGCCCGTGTCATAAACAGAATAAATTTATTATTATTTATTATTTTGACCTCTATAACTGTTTTATATTTATGTGTGCAGAGCTGTATGGGAGATTATTTTTTGTGGAGCAATCTGGTCTTTTAAATGATACCATTATGGGGGGTGTATAACTTTTTGATCACTTTTTATTTAATTTTTTTTTGAGGAAATGAAGCGTCCAAAAACGGCGAATTGGCCATTTGGACGCTTTTTACGTTTTTCTGTTTACCTTTTGGGAATATATTCTTATATTTTTATACTATGGGCGTTTTCGCACATTGCGACACCCTTGATGTGTATTTTTTTTAATTTTTTTCTTTTCTTTTCTTTTCCTTTTGGGAAAAGGGGGGTTAAATGTTCGCAATCGGCAGCGCTGCCGATCCCAAACATTAGCTGCGGGGGTCTGCTCGAATAACCAGGTGGCCACCCACAGCGATGGTGCCCGCATGAAGCAGGAGCGGGCGCCATCTTTAGGGACAGGACACAGGACGTACAGGTACGTCCTGTGTCCTTAAGAGGTTAAAATGACTGAAATACAGGGTAGGTCTCAGATCTGCTATGTAGCACAAAACCAGTGTTTATTGCAACAAACTACAGAAATGCAGTATGTCACTGCTAAATTTTAAAATAGGTTTTTGTGCATTGTATGCCAAACTGCTCTGTGGAACAACAATACGGGTTTATTTCCCCAAAATACACAAATGCGTTATGTCACTGCTAAATTTTAAAATAGGTTTTTCAGCATGGTATGCAAACGTGTTCTGTGGCACAACAGTACGGGTTTATTAACTCAACTACAGAAATGCAGTAAGTTCCCCCAAAAATGATAAAACAGGTTTTTCAGAGTTGTATGCAAACGATCTCTGTGATACGACAGTACGGGTTTATTCCACCAACTACAGAAATGCACTATGTCACCGCAAAATTTTAAAATAGTTTTTTGAGCAGTGTATGCAAACGTGGTCTGTGGTACAACAGTACAGGTTTATTCCACCAACTACAGAAATGCACTATGTCACCTCAAAATTTTAAAATAGGTTTTTGAGCGGTGTATGCAAACGTGGTCTGTGGTACAACAGTACAGGTTTATTCCACCAACTACAGAAATGCACTATGTCACCTCAAAATTTTAAAATAGGTTTTTCAGCGGTGTATGCAAACGTGCTCTGTGGTACGACAGTACAGGTTTATTACAGCAACTACAGAAAAGCACTATGTCACCGCAAAATTTTAAAATATGTCTTTCAGCGGTGTATGCAAATGTGCTCTGTGGTACGACAGTACGGGTTTATTCCACCAACTACAGAAATGCACTATGTCACCGCAAAATTTTAAAATAGGTTTTTTAGCGGTGTATGCAAACGTGATCTGTGGTACGACAGTGGGTTTATTCCACCAACTACAGAAATGCACTATGTCACCCCAAAATGATAAAATAGGTAATGTAGGGGGACTTGACCTGCCAGAAAAAAAGGAATTTTTCCTCCACTGAGCTACCAAAAAATAATTAGACTGATGTCCCTGGCAGGCTGGCACACATGCAGGTCACATGCAGTACCAAGGACACTGCAGTTGGTAAAATGGCCGCCGACCCCCACCTCAGTAACAGATGGATTAAAAATTATTTTGCAATATCACTGGACTCAGGGCTGGGTACAAATATATAGCATAGCACCCTCAATAATTGCTGTAGTTTGAAGAGTTAACACCACCAAGTTCAACAGATTTCTTGCCTAACCTCTCCCTAAGAGCACCAACAGCAGCCTGTCCCTACACTAAGAGCAGCAGAGTGACGTGCGGCACTACGTGACTTCAGCTTAAATAGAGGCTGGGTCACATGCTGCACTTAGCCAATCACAGCCATGCCAATAGTAGGCATGGCTGTGATGGCTTCTTAGGGCAAAGTAGTGAAACGCTTGTTAATTGGCTGCCCTGCAGCCTTTCAAAAAGCGTAAAGAAAACGATCCCGAACCCGAACTTTTACGGAAACGTTCAGATTCGGGTCCGGGTGCAAAAAACTGTAATGTTCGGTACGAACCCGAACTTTACAGTTCGGGTTCGCTTAACGCTAATGGTAACACCACTCTGGGGTGTTACAGAAAGATATGGGGATATTGTATGTGATGTACTCTGTGAGCATCCTGTGCTAGGAGGTGTGTTTGTGAGGCACACAAAATGTCAGGTTTCAACAGTAAAGCCTTCTTCCACAGCTGAATGCCCATCTTGTGGGGAGAGAACTCTACTGTTGAGTCCTCAGAAAAGGAAGGAACCACAGTACACCTCATAGTTTCGAGGAACATGCTCTCATTTAGCCCAACGACGGGTGTAGGACAGCTCTTGCCAGTCCAAGTCCAGGGCGGTGGTCTTTCAGGCCCTTTGTAGATTGAAGATCTGGGAGAGAAATGTTCCAGTCCTCAAGCAGGCAGGTGCCTTCGTCAAGGAGGAGATGTTGTAGTGTTGCCCATTTCGGTGAATCAAAGGCCTCACTGGAAAACCCCAGCGATAAGAGATGTTATGATCTTGCAGGGTAGAAGTGATAGGCAGCAACTGTCTGCAGAGTCTTAGCATTGTAGCCGACAGATTGGTGTACAATTTAATAAACTGATATGAAGCAGGTAATTCTTTCAATGATCTGGCAGCAGCCAAAGCTTTTTCTTTTACATGAAAAAAGTGGATTTGTCGGGCCACTCTGTGAGCACGATCAATTGCTATCTCCTGCAAATTGCTTGTAGGTAGAATCGCCTGCAGGAGGGTTTGCACATACTGCATGAGGTCTGATGAGGGAACATCCTCAGCTATGTCATGAAATTTGATGTTATTTCTACATGACCGGTCTTCTAAGTCAGTGATCTTTGCCCTCAGTAGCTCCACTTCCTCCGCCAGATCATTATGTGAGTCTATGAGGTCATTGTGGAAGCCTGTGAATTCTCCCATTTTAAATTCAATATGCTCTACTCGACCCTCTAGGTCTAGAATTTTAGCTTGTAGTGGCTAGCTATATCTTGGTAAAGTGACTGATTGAAAGCCAATAAAACTTCTTTGATGAGAGAGCCAGATGCTGGCTTTTCTGAAGCTTGGATGTTGGCAAAGGACTTTGTAAGGGAGTTTGATAACTGAGTAGCAGAAATGTAAGGGGCTTACCTCCCTCAATGAGGCAGGAACATCCACCCTCGATCTCTGGCGGGACTGTCTGACGGGGAAGATGGCGTCTAATCACCTCTTTTTACTGCATCAGCAGAATCTGTTGGTGCATGCAGAAACATGGTGAAGTGCGAGCTTGCTGAAGTATTCGAGGGCAGGTGCTGAGAGGTTGGAGAGCCATGTGATCCCCATGACTATGATTCGGGGTGCCTCATGAAGCAGGGATGCAGGTGAAGAGGTTTGTAAGTGCGAGCCTGTATTAGTAGCAGCACCATTTTAGTCCCGATCAAGTCCAACTTGCCTTGGGCTTTGTGCACGCTTTTACCCCTGGTCATCATGGGGTGTAGCAGGATATAGTGGCAATATTGCCGAGGTTTATGCTTGAAAGTAGCTGAGGTGTACCTCTAGTGTGTGGCCATTCAGGTCAGCGACAAGCCATGCCCCTCATTCTAGTTGATCTTCTCACTTAAGGTTGATCTGGTACTTCTGTTGTTTCTTGAGTTAAAGAGGACCTTTCACTGGTCCACGGTTTATGAGGCAAATGTATGTACATGCAGACATATACAGGAGATATCTTCTTTTACCCTGGGCGTCTCCTTCTCCCAAGCCTGGAGCGCTTTCCAATTGCAGAGCTCAGCTGATATGAGCTGAACACTGCCATTGGACAGCACTCCAGGCTTGGGAGAAGGAGACACCCAGGGCAAAAGAAGATGTCTTCGCCCCAGGCAAAATAAACATATATATATATACGTTTTTAGCCATAATATATTTACACATATTATTATATATTTAGAATATATAATATATTATAATATATGTAGATATATTTTGGCTAAAAACATCAGTAGTAGTTTCTCACATATTATGAAGCATGATTTTATCTATACATATATATATATATATATATATATATATATATATATATATATATATGTTTTTTTTTTTTTTTTTTTTGCACACTGGCTATGAAGCTGTATAGCGTAGTGGTTAAAGTTCTGGGCTGTGATGTAGAAGCTGTGAGTTCAAATCTTGTCACAAACTTTTTCAACTTTTTCGGAAATAGAGGTTAAGTTAGATTTATATATTTTATATTTTTTTAGTAATTGTAAAAAATGTATGGCACAAAATAAATGTGTAATTACTAAAAAAAAATATATATATATATAAATATATATATATATACTTCTGATATATATGAATGCATAATATGTGGGAAACTACTACTGATGTTTTTGCCATAATATATTTACATATATTATATATTTTAAATATATAATAATATGTGTAAATATATTATGGCTAAAAACTTATATATATATATATATATGTTTGAATTAAGTTTAGCCACTGTTCCTGAAAAATATTGAGATGGGATTCGAACTCACAGAAACTGCATCACAGACCAGGACTTTAACCACTACACTATATAGCTACATAGCCGGTTGCTAAAAAGAAAACAAAATATGAGACTTCTACTGTGTAGAAATACTTACTAGTATTAAGTATTCCTCTATAGTAGAAGACTCATATATATTTTTTTTATTAGTAACTGGCTATGCAGCTATTATAGCTGAGTGCCTTGCCTTTAATGCAGAAGGTCATGAGTTTGAATCCCAGAAGAAACTTTTCTGAAATACAGGCTAAATAAGATTTAAATATACTGGTTGTCCCCAAGCACTGACTCCATATATGGACATAGCTATATATGGAGTCAAAGCAGGGACTCCTAAGCCGCGGTCTCACACTGAGGGATTCCCTCACTGTGCAGCGATGTTCTGCATAGAAATAGAGGCTAAATTAGACTTAAATACACTGGGGTGTAAAAAAAGAAGAATATCTGGTCAATCTGGACAAGAAGGCAGTAGAAAAAAATAACAATATATCAATAAGATGTATTCATCAATAGATATGTCAGAATAAATACATATAAGAGGATATACCGTATATATCTTAATACCAATAATAATAATAATAATAATAATAGTAAAAATAATAATAAAATATTTGGGAATAATAAAATATATAGAAACCCATGTTAAAAACTGTTTGTTAATAGAGCAGAATAGTCAAAAGCAATACATACAAATGCCATTGGGCACAGGAAAGAAGAATAAATTAAGTTAAAATGTATAAGTCAATAGTTGGATATATAGATAAATAGATGATTATTAATAACATTGGGCGCAAAACTACATAAATAATTAGATATTTGCACTGATTCATGAATAAATGAATAATTTAAGAAGGGATGAAAAAAAAATATATACACACACACACATATATATATATATATATATATATATATATAGGGGTATATCAATCTCGAGGCAAACAAGGCATTTGCCTAGGGTGGCACTTGCCAATGGGGCGGCAAAATGCTGGTATACTCAGATCCGATGGTACATTCTAACCCCCAGCCAGGCGTTCCCATGGTGACGGGGACGCTTGCCTGGGGGGTTAGAATATACCATCGGATCTGAGTTTTCACGATCTCAGTGAGATTGCAAAAACTCAAATCCGGTGGTATATTCTAACCCCCAGGCGTTCCCATGGGGGTTAGAATATACAAGGCCCTGCCGCTCACAGGATTATACATTTATTAACTGTAATCTGTAACTTTAACTTTAAATTAGCGCTTATCTCTTTACTAGGGTATCTTACTCTCAGCTCCGGTAACAGGCAGTGCAGGCTGCGTTTATTCACTGATGTTCATGCCTGCTCCTCCCACAAGGCGGCGCAGGAGCGTGACGTCAGTAAATGAGGAGGCCGCACTGCCTGCTACCGGAGCTTAGAGTAAGATACCCTAGTAAAGAGATAAGCACTCATTTAATGTTAAAGTTACAGATTACAGTTAATAAATGTATAATCCTCTGAGAGTCGGGGGATCTGTGGATGGCACTGTCATGGGGGGGAGGGAGATCTGTGGATGGCACTGTTTAGGGAGGATCTGGGGATGGCACTGTTATGGGGAGGGGGATCTGTGGAAAGGAAAGGAAGTAAGATGTGAAGCTCTAACAGGAAAGGGTGGAGCCTAAAGAGAACGCGGTGGGGTGGGTCAAATTTATATTAGGGGGTGCCCGAGTTTAGTCTCGCCTAGGGTAGCACAAAACGAAGATACACCACTGTATATATATATATATATATATATATATATATATACATACAAACATATATATACATCTATAGATACACATACATACATATAAATAAATATGTAAATATTATTAGTAATTATTGTGTTCTAGAGTTTCATGTATTTTTTATTTATATTTGAGCGATAGGAGTTGGTCCTATCTCTTACGCTCTGTGTAGTCTGCCCAATATATTGGAGACCGCACGGACATTCTAGCATATATACATGATGTTGTGTGAACTGCAGTCCATGCGGTCTCATAAAGGAATTTTTTCACCAGAAGTTAGGATGGTTACTTCTTTCACTTTGTCACTGATGTTAGAACAGCACTTGCATCTCTTGTAGTCACATTTATATGACCTTGACTGTTTGTTTGATGGAATTGACTAATCTTTTGTTTCCCTTTGTAGTACCAATCAGTTTAGAACAGGAGGCTGCCAGAAGGTTTTTTAGAGTTTTAGCCCTCCGGAATGTAATCCGTGGATTTTTTGGGGTTATTTTTGCTATTATCGGGTCTTCCATGAGGATTGGCCAGTGCTGGTTTAATATGTTCTTAATTCTGTGGTGTGCTATATTACACCGTGTTATAAAGTTATGTTTATAATTATGTCAAAGCAAATAAAGAGATTCAAATGATTCAGCCGAATCACGTTACAAATTAGGTCAGGTTAAATACAGGAAAAGAACGTGACTTAAAATATACCTTTAATGTCAAAATATTGGGTATTGGTACAACAAGTACCTATAGTCAACTATATGTGATGTAATCCCATTAGGGAAAATATGATACATAAGGCAACAAAAAAATTTTAACGAGAGAAGAGCAAGGAGGATGGTCAGGGGACCACAGGGGATGCTAACCCTGTAATGCCCTAAGCCAGTGATGGGCAACGTGCGGCTCTCCAGCTGTTGCAGAACTACAACTCCCAGCATGCAAAGCCTGTCTATAGCTATCAGCCTACTGCAGGGCATGGTGGGAGTTGTAGTTTAGCAACAGCTGGAGAGCCGCACGTTGCCCATCACTGCCCTAAGCTATCCTCAGCCCAGGGTCAGAAAGGGATGGTCTTTTGTTCATATAGGTATCGGTATCCGATCATCTGTAGTGTGTTGTGCCGTTCTTATATTATTTCTTTATATCTTTGAAAACATTTTTTTGTTTATCCAACTTGTATGTTATTTCCCTTTCTGATAGGGTTTTTAACAGGGATGCTTTAGGATTAGGCCCGGTGACAGGGAACCTCCACCATCAGGGGGTGACCCTGGGCTGAGGACAGCTTAGGGCATTACAGGGTTAGCATCCCCTGTGGTCCCCTGACCATCCTCCTTGCTCTTCTCTCGTTAAAAATTTTTTTTTTACCATTGCCTTATCTATCATATTTTCCCTAATGGGATTACATCACATATAGTTGACTATAGGTACTTGTTGTACCAATTCCCAATATTTTGACATTAAAGGTATGTGTTTATAATTACTTTCTACAGAAAGGAATCGATTAAATCTGTCAAGCGATCTCGGTGAGGGAGGTGAGGGCACGAGTGTATTGAGTTTATCTTGTACTCCCCTCCCTGTTAAAGTAGGTGGTTAATATACCGTTTCAAAACCAGTATCTACCTCACTCAGAAGTATGTAGTTTTTTATCTTTTACTATGTAATTCTTCACTAACTAACATACCTAGGATTGGCGTTTCTTTGGCGCCCCCACTATTCTTATCTTGTTGGTCTCTGGGTTAAGGATTTTGTAACAATTTTGGGATTCACTGTAGCCTACCAGAATACCATCCTTGGCATGGGATTCCCATGCTGTATGTTTTTCTTTGTTAGTTTTTCTATACAAATGCCTTACTGTACTTCCAAATATTTTTAAGTGGTTTAGTTTGGGTTTCTTGTTGTTCCATTGTTCATATAGAGTTTTCTCAGTAGTGTTACTTGTCTGGTTTGAATATAGCAAGCTGCCATGATTGCTTCAGCCCAATATGTTGTTGGTAGATTATTATTATTATTATTATTATTATTATTATTAGAGCGCCATTCATTCCATAGCGCTGTACATATGATAAGCGGTGCACATACATAATACAGATAATTGCATTAAGCATGAACGAGACTAGTTACAGACTGGAACAGAAGGAGAGAGGGCCCTGCCCGTGATGGTTTACAATCTACATGGTATAGGTGGTGTTGGTTTAGGGAAGAGGCAGGAATTTAGCAACCTCATTATATGAATTTATCTTTCATATTCTCTAATCATGTCTGGTGGGTTACCGGATCTGAGACAATCCTGGTTACCCAGGTAAACTGTGAATGAGGAAGGGATTCTTTGAAGTTAAATACACATTTCGCTTTTATTGTTTCTTTTTCAATTGGTTATTCACTTTTGCACTTTGTGCATTTCCTCTGCCTGGTATAAACAAGATATGGTTATTCTTTTAATCCCCATGGTTTCTGGGATCATCCAATGTATTTCATTCTTTCAAATTTCTCTTAATAATCTAATCCAATCCTACACATTATTCTTTATTTTTTCAAGTAAATAATTACCTGTCAATGTATATGCAGCCGTTCTCACCGATGTCTGCCTTACCACTTAATAATTCTTAGTCAGTACTTTCACTTTACTCTCATGGTGGCTCAGTGGCTAGCACTGGTGCTTTGTAATGCTGGGGTCCTAGGTTTGAATCCGACCATGAACTACATCTGCATGGAGTTTGTATGTTCTCCCCGTATTTGCCTGGGTGGGTTTCCTCCGGGTTCTCCGGTTTCCTCCCACACTCCAAAGACATACTGATAGGGAATCTAGATTGTGAGCCCCACTAGGGAGTGATAATGTCTGTAAAGTGCTGAGGAATATGTCAGGGCTACATAAGTGCGTAAATAATGACCTTTCTATTCAAAATGTTATGCTACCATTGAATAGTCTGGTGATTTAAACAATGATTTTACCCCATAATATACCTATATTGATGATTTTATGACTGAAATTATTCTCAATCAGCACTTAAATAGTTTTTCTTACTGTTGACCTATTCTTTGGATAGGTCATCAGTATCTGATCGGTGGGAGTCAGCTGTTTGAAGAGGCAGTGGTGCCTGCTCCAGCTTATCCTAGGCCATGTGACGACAGCAGACAGAAGGCCACAGTGCTACTGTGAGAATCGGTGCCTTTTCCTACTGATCAGCTGGGGTCATCAGTAAAAAAAAACACTTGGAAATCCCTTTTAATTTCCTTTTCAGCAATGTATTTGTACTGCAATCCTGGTCTCAATCTGACCCTTATTGATTTTCTTATGTGTTTAGTTTAGGACTTTTGATTGTTTTAATTGGTCCCTTTTGTTTTGTTCTTACATTTCGATTTTCCACTTCTGGGTCAACAATATATAAACCCACTAGTTTGAATCAAATGCCTGGTAAAGAATTGGGTCCCGCTTTGAAACACATTGCTCTATGCTAGTTTCCTAGGGTCTTTTGTACATTTTTTTAAAGGTTTTACGTTAATAAATATTTAGTCCAAGTGATCAGCACCATAAAAAACATTTTTTCCCTTTTTGGATTCCTCACTTTTACTTCTTAGGAATTTGTAGGTTCTCCATGGTCTTGCAAATGTTTTCATTAACTTTTCTGTATACTTCGCTCCCTCCTGTTAGTGATATCATGCACTAACTCATTTTCATTGCATATATATTTCTTTTTCATTAAATATTATTCCTAATGATAAATTCTCATCGATATTAGATAATGTGGAAAAGGATAAAAAGCAGGTGGCAGAATAAGGGCTCCCACCTGTAGGGCAGGAGGGCGCTGGGGTTGGAGAAGTGGATGTGCCAGAGCTGATTAATATACCTGCAGGAGATTGCAGGCCAGAACAGCAATAATATGCATGTTGTGTCGCCACCTAAACAGCCTCTTTAAATGTGCATTAAAGGTGCCATGCGGCTATTAAAAATGAAGAAGCACTATACAGTGTTGTCTTCATTATTAAATGAAAGGCAGCTGCGGGATAATTGGCCGCGTGGGTCATCCCCACAGCATTGCTGCAACCCGCCCGCAGCACAGCCACTTCATGTGGCCATACCCTACGGCAGAGTGGCCTGGGTATACCTGAGTTATAGCGATTCATGATGAATTAATTCATAACAAATCAAATTTCTTGGCTAACTTTGGTGAAATTTCTGGATCAAATTTTTAAAAACTTTGCTCATCTATAGTGTCGTGTAATGTTTTATGTGTAAAGACTGTATAAGAAGTTCTTGCAGCTGCGCAATATAAAGCCAGAGCTACTCTGTGTCCCACCATATGGTGCCTTTTTAATACGGCACCTGAGGAAGAATGTAACCATTTTTTGTACAGAATCCGGAAGACAAAAACTTTGCATGTCTCTATATGAAACTGTACAGTACCTCCCCAAAGACTTAATCATATGACCATGGGCATGAAGCCTAAGATTTTCTTAACACATATGGGGAGATTTATCAAGACTGGCATTTGTAACACCAATTTTGATAGTTTGTTGAAGCGTGAGATGCGCCAAATTTATCAAGAGGTGTGCGCCTCTCGCCTGGTCCTTGAGCCGCTATCTGAAATCTATGGCAGCTAGGAGCTAGTGTAGGATTCAAGCATTATTTGTGCCAGAAAACTGGGTGTAACAGCGGCTGCTGTATGCCGCTGTTCCCCCGCTTAGCGCCGCAGTCCCAGGCGCCGCGTTCAGCGGTGACCTGTGGATGGTGCTTCCCATTTTACCACTGCGGTCCTGGGCTCTGTTACTGTAGGTGTTATTGCTTCTGAGAATTCCGCTCCACAGCTTCCACTCAGCCCTGGACACAGCATGAGTTCAGCTGGTTTCGTGTTACAGTGCTCTAGGGGCGGATTGCATCACTCCCTGGGCTGTGTGGGTTAGGTCAGGTGACCTCGCTGACCAACCCTGGCTATCTTGCATGTACTAAAATGGCTCAGCCCCCTGATACCCACATGTGCACCTGATCTATACTTCGTGGTCCATTTTGATCCTTTTTTTTTCCTCATCTTTTTTCTTTCTTTGTCTTCTTCTTCTTCTTTTCTTCTTGCTATATTTTCTGCCTTCCACTGTGGCCATTTTTTTGTTTTATTTGATTACATTGTATTGTTTGTCAGTTTCTTCTTCTTTTCGGAATAAATTGTATTGATATATTTAATAATAAAAAAAAAAAAAGAAATCTATGGATCCTTGACCAGAACACGGAGGCCATCTGTATTCGGCCCATATTTCACGGATCATTGCTAAGAGATGCGTGGGAAATGTCAGTTTTCGGAGGACACAGAAGCGAACTCGCGGACTGGAAACAGACCCTGGATGAAACACTAAACTTTTTTCACTGATGTCGAATGGACACGAACTTGTGACTAAGGCATTAGGCAACAGCTTCATGAATCCTAACACCAATGTGCTCTTATTGCTGCTATGACTATAGGGAACGAAACTGCCAAATCACATCTATCAAGTTTTAAATAACCAATTGTACTCTGCTAAATCCCTGTGTGGAGTCACGCTGCTTCCTTCCATTCTACTGCATTTCTGGAATAGCAGCCGCTTTCTCTACTTTCCCTGGTCCACATTTCTGCTGCGCGGCTGTAATAAGCAGCAGGTCATTACTGTGTCCCCTTGATTGACACTGGTTAAGAGGTACGTGGTTAGTGACGGCCTCGTGTTTGTAAACACATCATGATCTGCGGTTGTTGAAGGCGAGTGATAAATTTAGAAAGGCTGGAGCTATGCAATGCTTATCATGGACATCAAGAAATGTAATGAACAGAGCCATTGCTAGGAAACAGTCTGGAAATAAAAAGGACACTTGTCAGCGGGGCTTCTTTAAAGCATGGGAGGAAGAATATTCAGACGCTATATTGTAATGAAGAATAGGAAATGCTCCTTTATGGAAGGTTTGTATATGAAATTGAATTTGATGTCTCTTTTCAGCCTCAATGACTTTGTAACTATGTAATTATCTTCAATCTTTGAAAGTGCCCTTTGTACGAATCCAAGGCTTTTTATGTGCTTACGGTTTTCAGACCCCCGTCCTTTATGACATGAAACGAACCAGATTCTATATTCAACCTCATAACTACAAATGAGTTAATTACCAGCTCAGTGGTTTTAATTAAACAAGTGCTGAGAATGGGAAAGTATAATGAGTGAGTTATTAAAGAACAAAGCCTTGGCTGAGCACATAAGGAAAGGTGCCTACACCCATTAGACAAATGTCAGACCAACCCATTGATTTGATAGGGAACCAACAACCATCTAATGCATATGGAGGTGTCCCTATCTCTCCCCCAGTGGCAGATGTTAGGTCAAAGTAAGGTCAAGCATATAATATTTCAACATGTCCAATCCTTTTGTTCTAAAAGGGGTTTACCGAGATTTTAATATCCTCTGAATAGGTCATCAGTATCTGATCGGGGAGGGTCGGACATCTGTTTGAGAAGGCATCGGTGGTCATGTGAGTGCTGAGGCCTTATCTCAGTTTTTCCAGAGGCCAGAGATGACAAGTTCATCGGTCACGTGGCCTAGGCACAGCTCAGCCCATAAAAGTGAATGTGACTGAGTGCAATACCAAGCTCAGCCGCTATACTATGTACAGTGCTGTGCTTGGTAAGCATGGAGAAGGCAGCGGCGCTCAAACAGTTGGACCACCACCGATTACATAAACCTATACAGAGGATAGGTCATTATTATTAAACTCTCGGAAAGCCCCTTTAAGGGAGATATACTGCCAATAGAGGTGTTTGCATGACAAAATAACAGGGTCTTAAGGCAGGAAATGCTCAACCTCATATGTAGATGTGCATCTATACACGGGGGAGCAAATCCTACACATGTGGTCCGTTGCTAATGGTGATCCCCAGCAAAAAATGCATGCAATGGAGGATACCCGCAGCGGACCATTAGTACCACAAAGACATCCTACACCAGATAGCAAAATGTGTGGATGTAATTGGCTATATGAAATAAACATTTACAAGAATATGTGCACTACTGTGGTGGATGCAATCAACAATTACCTTAGTAGAGGTGTCTGGCAGCAACATATTCCCCTCTCCCTATCATGAACACATGCATGCATATGTATATTGGGTGGTCAGGAGGAGCTATCTAAAGTGCATGTTCCATTTAACTATTCTAATGACTTGTATACATGCACTGTGCATCTGTGCATTAAAGGGGTTATCCTATGACTAATGTAAAAAATGAAAATCAGACATCATATAGTACATGGCAATCGCTTTCTAACAAAGCTAGAACCAGCCCTGTACCTCACATGGATCCAGAGATCTCCCCGTTCATTGCTCTGATAGATTTGTATCAAGCTGGCAGCTCAAGGGGAGTGTCTTTCCTGCTGCAGCTCAAGGGGCGTGTCTCAGCTCTCCCTATAACACAGGGGTCTCAAACTCAATTTACCTGGGGGCCGCAGGAGGCAAAGTCTGGGTGAGGCTGGGCCGCATAAGGGATTTCACACAAAAAAGTCCTCAAATGTCATTATTAACAGTTTTAATTATTTCTTCTGAACATGAAGTGTCCTGAACATGAATAGAACATTGAGTGAAGTTCCCCCTCTGGCTCTCTCCATGTTGTCACATCTCTCCCCCTCTGGCTCCCTCCATGTTGTCACATTTCTCCCCCTCTGGCTCCCTCCATGTTGTCACATTTCTCCCCTCTGGCTCCCTCCATGTTGTCACATTTCTCCCCCTCTGGCTCCCTCCATGTTGTCACATTTCTCCCCCTCTGGCTCCCTCCATGTTGTCACATTTCTCCCCCTCTGGCGACCCTCCATGTTGTCACATTTCTCCCCTCTGGCTCCCTCCATGTTGTCACATTTCTCCCCCTCTGGCTCCCTCCATGTTGTCACATTTCTCCCCCTCTGGCTCCCTCCATGTTGTCACATTTCTCCCACCCCCATCCATGTTATCATATTTCTCCCCTCCATGCCATCCATGTTGTGTTGTCACTCACACCACACTCGCTACCCTTACATAACACAACCTGACCTGTCCTGACTCTCCTGCCGGCTGCCTGCGACTCTTCAATTCAATCTTTTTCTGACCGCTGTGGCTGTGTCAGACTGCTCGCCTCTGATAGTCCCTCTGCTCTGGCTGCTTCCCGCTGCCGCGGCGTGCTCACTCACCCTGTCACACCAGCGTGGCCTGCCCTGAGCCCATGTGACCGTGTGTTGCCATGACGGTACTCGCAGGCTGGGCGGGCGGCGTGGCGCTGCAGCAGTACTACAGTACAGTTTTTGTGCAGGCCGGCCGTTGGTGTGGGCCACAAAATATTGTACTGAGGGCCGCAAATGGCCCGCGGGCAGCAAGTTTGAGACCCCTGCTATAACAGCTCAGGAGGCAGTTGAAGGATGAAACTGAGCATGTGCGGCCATCTCAGTGAGCTGGATAGAGAAATTAGAAAAATAAATAAAAGCAGGTGGCGCTATACAGATACATTGCATTGAATAACTTAGTGGCTATGCTAAATTTTTAGCTACATGCAATTACAAAAGTATTTAGATCCAGGTGCTGGTTTAAATCGAATATTTGTCATGGGACACCCCCTTTATACACTACGGTTGCAAACCATATATCTTATAACACATCTATATGAATTGTACTTTCTGGAAGTATTTAAATGAGTTTTAATGACAGAAACTGATGGCATCATATACTGAAGGAAGGATATTCCATAAATGACCACTGTGACCTTTGCCAATTGTGAAAATGAGGTGACATTGAATATAATGGGTTAACCATGTAGCCTCCAGGGAAAGATGAGGCAGAGCCAGAAAGACATGATGCTTTCTTAGAGATCAGATGGGGTCACATCAGTTGGATGCCTGCTAATGGGACATTTATGGCATATCTTAGTGATATGTCATCGGTGTCTATCCTGAGACAAGCCCATTTTGACTGTGCTCTCATTAACTGTACAGTACATTCACTTCTTGTAGTACCTAAGATAAAGTCCCTTTACACAGCCCCACTGAGCAGGCAACTATTGGAATGAACTATTCATTCCCGATAATTGCCTGCTAGTCAGAGGAGGTGAAAGCTGTATTTACATGCAGCAATCACCTCCTCTGTATGGGGAAGAGTAGAAGCTGAAGAGAAAGAAAGGGATCACCCCACGCTGCGAACAGAAGGTAGCTGGATCAATCAACAAAGAGCGGTGAAAACCTTCAATTCATGAGTGATTTCCTGTTGTGTGCTCAGCCCAACAGAATCAGGCTAGTGGCTCCTTGGGAGTTCTTACAAATGCCTGTTTCCGATAATTAACCAGTTAATTGGCCCATGTAGAGGGGTCTTTACTGGGGAGAGGTTATAGCAAAGGTTTCTAACTTTTCTCTATAAAATACACCCACCAGAATCTGACCTTACTGCATTATATATGTCAGATGATGAACTTCAGAGTGCATTTTGACTTCTCCAACATAACTGCAATCTGTGACCCAGTCCCTTTGTTTACATCCCAGCACAAGACTCACATGGAATCGGCCTCTCTTTCTACTCCCAGCTGGAATGTCACAGATCCAAGCAGACTAATTAGTATTCACTTAAAGGGATTCTGTCACCACTTTTCAGCCCTGTGAGCTAAACATATGCTCATGTTCAGGGTCTCATTATGATTCCTAATGTGGCCTTATAAATGAGATCTGTGGCTTAATTTTGCAAAAAAACAGGTTTTACTAACCTGTCAATCATACAAATAAGGTGCCCAAGGGGAGGTCCGGGGATGCAGGGTGCCCGGCTGTAGCCATTGCCGTTCGTGCCCAGTGCCGCCTTCCCAGAGTTCTGCGCCGCCTCCTACTCCTCTGTGCCGCCTCTCCATCCCTCCCCCTCCTCCCGCTGTGAGATGCCGCGTGTGAGCACAGGCTCAGCCTGATGCGCCCGAATGGACTGCTGGCAACGGCTTCTACTAGGGTAGTGCGCATGCGCCGACACTTCGCTATAAGAAGCCGATAAAAGCAGTCCGTACAGGCGCATCAGGCCGAGCCTGTGCGCATGCGCGGCATCTCACAGCGGGAGAACCGGGAGGGAGGGAGAGTCGGCACAGAGGAGTAGGAGGCGGCGCAGAACTCTGGGACGGCGGCGCTGGGCACGAACGGCGATGGCTGTAGCCGGGAACCCTGCATCCCTGGACCTTCCCTTGGGCACCTTATTTGTATGATTGACAGGTTAGCAAAAGCTGTTTTTTTGGAAAATTAAGCCACAGATCTCATTTATAAGGCCACATTAGGAATCATAATGAGACCATGAACATGAGCATATGTTTAGCTGACAGGGCCGAAAAGTGGTGACAGAATCCCTTTAAGTGCAGTGAACACTAATGAAGCTTTATTAGACATGGGTTAAGGGAAGGACTGAAATTATTTAACAGAACCTCATTAGGATTTGAACCACAGACCTTCTGTATGGAAGGCCAAAGAGTTATCATTACATTGCAAATCTGTCTTGTTAGAAGGACTGAATTTTCAGTGCTTAAAAAGCTGTTTTCTCCACAGGCATAACACTAAATAAATAGTATATAACTGAAATAAAGGGGAAAAATTGTGCTGTTTGCCAATAAACATAAGCAATATGTTCACTATATTGTACAGTTTATTATGATTACTGGGATACCAAATATTGTTTTGTGATATTTTATACTAAAGATGTTACAAAACATTTCATGTTTTTGTTCCATTATTTCTTGGCAAAAACTTTTACTACAAAAGAAAAAAAATCTGTAAATAAAAATTATATTTTTTGGGCCAAGATTATTTTACAGGTCTCATTGAGATTTCAATCCCAGACCTACAGTACAGTAAAAAGTTGAATTACCCACTCCTCTATAAAAAAGCTCTGCTGCAGATTCTTTACACCATATACTAATACTGTTTTTTTTATTACTGTAAATATCACAAAACAGTATTTGGTAATAGCTTGTACAATATAGTGAACATATTATTTATGGTTATTGGTAAACAGCGTGTGGGGGGAGCCACATGTTTGCTTGTATGAAACCTGAAATTCTAGATGGTAGCCCTGGATCCAAGCCTGCTTGAGGACCAGCTGGAAGGACTCCACCTTAAGACACAGCATCATTGCTGAGATCACATCTAGAGGGCAGGGTCCAGGAGAATGAGCAGAACACCACCCTGAGAGGCAAGGTCATTGATGATATCGTGTCTATAGAGCACAGCCTTACAAGCCTTGCCTCAGATATAGACATCACCGAGATAGGGAACTAATGTCACATGACCAGGAAAACGGGGCATTACAGAGAAACAATCACTATTAGTAAGTGATAATGTTGTTTCCTGTCAATTGATGCTGAAAATTGCAAAACTGGAATACCCCTTTAAACCCCAGTCCTGGAGAACAGCAGTGATAAATCTGACTAACAAGTAGTAAGTGGTGGCAGGAATACATGAATTAATCGCTGGATGAAAGCTCTTTTTCCTGACAGCTATAAATTCTAGTTCTTCCATTAAAGGGGTTTTCTCACTTCAGTAAATGGTATTGATCATGTAGACAAAGTTAAAGCAAGGCACTTACTAATGTATTGTGATTGTCCATATTGCCTCCTTTGCTAACTGGATTCATGTTTCCATTATATACTTCTCGTTTCCAGGGGTGCCACCGCTGCAGCGCAGATACAAGGTGGCTGGGATGGGAGCTGCGGCAATATGGACAATCACAATACATCAGTAAGTGCCATGTATTAACTTCCTCTAAATGATAAAAGCCATTCACTAAAATGAGACAACCCCTTTAACAGACTAGTTTGATTCCGTCAAAGACCTTGTAGGTCTATGGAAACAATAGAATTTTATAGAAAAATCCAGTCTGTATGATTTTACCCATTTACAAGCCATTAAGCAAGCAAATATAATAGGTATGAGCAGTATACTTGGAAAAGTACAGAAAGTGTATCTGCACTAAAATGTGAACATACTTATATCCAGATAAAAATAATTCTAACTAATATGGCTTACATAACATATCTATGCTCTCAGATGCCTCCAAAAGCTCATTATCTTATGCTAAACTTTTTTTATTTTTTTATATAATTTTTATTTTGCTCGCACCAATCAATATACAAAATACAATAGCGACGTATAATAATATCACAAGTAGGGTACAGAGATATAACCGTACAGAGATATTTGATGGTGCAGAACATAACATTTTTACATTTACTGTTCCCCCCCCCCATCCTCCACCCCTTGATGCTCCCCTCGTACTCACCAGCCTGTTTTCAATAGACTAATCTACTAGTAGTCTTCACAGTGTACCCGCTATTTTCTTTTTTAGGTACCACCCTGAATTCAGAAAGGGTGTCATAAGCGTTTTCAGCTCCCCGTCACAATAAACCATTGTTATAAAGGTCTCCCATTTACCAAAAAATTGTTTGATTTGTTTTCCTTTGATTTGTTCTACCTCAATTCTTTCCAAGTCAAAGCATTTTTTGATATGTAAGAACACCTCTGGCGCCGATGGAGTGCGTGGTTGGAGCCACTTATTAAGTAGGCAACGTTTAGCCACCAATATTATAAGACAAAGTTCAGACTAAGCACCTATATTTCTACTCTCAGAAGTGCATGACCATAAAGCAAATTAAGTAGGTTAAAGATGGCACACTAGTACATCTCAAACTAACAGAAAAACAAAAGGGGCTCATTCCAGAAATAGGAATGAAGGAAGTTCTTCGCACATTTTGATCAAAAGTATGTCGGACTCAAATGCCACTTCACGGCGACTTCCGCACATGGGTCCCTAACACTACAGATACTGCCTCTCATGGACTTACCAGTCTCCTTATTTTCAGGGCACTGTAGGAACCAGCTAAATTGCTTTTGTGCTGAAGTCCCAGGAACTTGGGCGGGTCTCAGTCCAAAGAGCGCCACCCTCAATATATACTATAAGACAAAAGTTCAGACTAAGCACCTATATTTCTACTCTCAGAAGTGCATGACCATAAAGCAAATTAAGTAGGTTAAAAGATGGCCGCACAATACATCTCAAACTAACAGAAAAACAAAAAAGGGGCTCATTCCAGAAATAGGAATGAAGGAAGTTCTTTGCGCACATTTTTGATCAAAAGTATGTCGGGCCCAAATGCCACTTCACGGCGACTTCCGCACATGGGTCCCTAACACTACAGATACTGCCTCTCATGGACTTACCAGTCTTCTTATTTTCAGGGCACTGTAGGAACCAGCTAAGTTGCTTTTGTGCTGAGAGTCCCAGGAACTTGGCGGGTCTCAGTCCAAAGAGCGCCACCCTCAATATATACTATAAGACAAAGTTCAGACTAAGCACCTATATTTCTACTCTCAGAAGTGCATGACCATAAGGCAAATTAAGTAGGTTAAAGATGGCCGCTAATACATCTCAAACTAACAGAAAAACAAAAAGGGCTCATTCCAGAAATAGGAATGAAGGAAGTTCTTTCGCACATTTTGATCAAGAGTATGTCGGCCCAAATGCCACTTCACGGCGACTTCCGCACATGGGTCCCTAACACTACAGATACTGCCTCTCATGGACTTACCAGTCTCCTTATTTTCAGGGCACTGTAGGAACCAGCTAAATTGCTTTTGTGCTGAGAAGTCCCAGGAACTTGGGCGGGTCTCAGTCCAAAAGAGGCGCCACCCTCAATATATACTATAAGACAAAGTTCAGACTAAGCACCTATATTTCTACTCTCAGAAGTGCATGACCATAAGGCAAATTAAGTAGGTTAAAAGATGGCCGCACAATACATCTCAAACGAAAAATGTGCGCAAAGAACTTCCTTCATTCCTATTTCTGGAATGAGCCCCTTTTTTGTTTTTCTGTTAGTTTGAGATGTATTGTGCGGCCATCTTTTAACCTACTTAATTTGCCCTATGGTCATGCACTTCTGAGAGTAGAAATATAGGTGCTTAGTCTGAACTTTGTCTTATAGTATATATTGAGGGTGGCGCCTCTTTTGGACTGAGACCCGCCCAAGTTCCTGGGACTTCTCAGCACAAAAGCAATTTAGCTGGTTCCTACAGTGCCCTGAAAATAAGGAGACTGGTAAGTCCATGAGAGGCAGTATCTGTAGTGTTAGGGACCCATGTGCGGAAGTCGCCGTGAAGTGGCATTTGGGCCCGACATACTTTTGATCAAAAATGTGCGCAAAGAACTTCCTTCATTCCTATTTCTGGAATGAGCCCCTTTTTTGTTTTTCTGTTAGTTTGAGATGTATTGTGCGGCCATCTTTTAACCTAGCCACCAATATTGCCACATGAGTCACCTGTGGGAAGCGTTTGCGCTCTGGGGGGGCATAAAACAGGATAAGTTCTGGGTTCAGTGATATTGATATTTTCAAATGAGTTTTGAGTTGGTACCGAAACATTTTCCAAAATCTGACTGATTCTGGACAGGACCATAACCCATGAAGCATATCCGAACCCGTGAGGTGGCATTTTGGGCATGCCAGGATTCTTGACGTCCCCAAGTTTTGCCCAGAGTGTTGGAATCCATATATGGTCTTTTAGATTATCCTAAAATGTGTCTCCCTCCAACCTACTAGGATTGTTTGTTCCGCGTTTAGGTGAGGGAAATCCTTATTCCAGTGGGAGAAGACCCTATCCATTATAGGTTGTTGTTTGGTTTCCCTAATTTCTTGGTATAGGTCTGATAGAGCTTTTTTGGTTCCATTCCGGCCTCTAACCGATCTAGAGTATTAGACACCAATACCCCCGCAGGCGATTGTATCCGTTTGCTAATGAAGCCTTTGAGTTGCATATATGCAAATAGATGTTGGGCATGTGTGAGTTGGTACTTCTCTTTAATTTCTGTGTAAGAGTATAGACATCCCTCTGACAAATCCCAAATGTCCTTGATCGTATTTATG
Source organism: Bufotes viridis (assembly GCA_033119425.1). Taxonomy (NCBI): domain Eukaryota; kingdom Metazoa; phylum Chordata; class Amphibia; order Anura; family Bufonidae; genus Bufotes; species Bufotes viridis. Next base: position 389,313,283 of record CM065592.1, on the reverse strand, counting down.
CCTTTCTCTTTCCATTTCGTGAAGTACTGGGATTCCGTACCAGCTGTGAATTCTGGGTGTCCCCAGAGAGACATATGTTTAGAGATTAGAAAAGGATGTTTAAAAATTTTGCAAACCTCTTCCACGTCACTATTGTATCTCGTACCACTAGGCTAGTTTCGTGGGTGGGACTGCTGTCATTCTCGTGTGGAGTAGTACTCCCAGAGACCAGGGGTGAACCAGTTGGGATTCCAGTCGCCTGTTGGTGTAAAAGCTGGTATTGTTAACCCAGTCTATGCAATGCCTAAACAGGCTTTAGCTATACGTCGTTTGTTGTACATGTAGGCTATGATTTTTCCCCTGAGAACGGCCTTGCCCGCATCCCAAAGTAACTGTGGATTAGCCGATTTTTAGTTTTCTTTTTTATACTCAAGCCACCAACCATGGAGCATGTCACAGAAGTTTTCTTCTTTTAGAAGACCGGAGGGGAACCTCCATAAAAAGTCCGTCCCCTTGGGTATCTTTTCCTGAAATAGAATCGATACTGGGGCATGGTCAGAGATTACTAGGTCTTTTATTTTTGGATCTGTGAAATGAACCATGCTTGTCCTATTAACCAATATATAGTCTATACGTGACCAGGCTTTGTGCGCTGCGGAATAGAAGGTAAATTCCCTCCCCACTGGGTTAATCATCCTCCACATATCTATTAGGTCAGCATCCTTCATAAGGCTCGACAGCCTCAGATCCTCTTGCCCCTGTTTATCTAGCACTCTCACCTCCCTCCTCCTGTCCTCATCTCGGTTAGCTACTGCATCCATGTCTCCCCCCACTATTCTCGTATCTAGGGGATTTCGCGATAGACGCCTCCTCAAATCTATAAAGACAGCTCCATCTGGTTCTTTTGGACCATAGATGTTATATATACTAAAATCTCCTTTCGGAGAAGAGAGGTGTAAGTGAGAAATTCTACCCCTGTCATCATGATTGTGGGTAAGAACCTTGTAGGGGAGGCCCTTCTTAATTAGGGTAACTACTCCCGCTTTCTTTTTTCCGAACGACTCTGAGCCATATATTTCCCCCACCCAGAGCCTTTTCATGTGGTCAGAGTCCTGAGCTGTCAGCGCCCAGGTGAGCGTAACCCTTTCACGTTCTAGGAGACAATTTTGAGTGGGCTAGCCTTTAGGAATTATTTGGCGTATTTCACTCTGACGTCTGGTTGTACCAAGGTGAGCACCAAGTTTTTGAGTCCCGCCACCTCCCCATCTCAAACCCCAACATTTCAACTGAACAAATACAATGAACGTAGTCCTTTAAGGGATGATTCCATCCACAGACTGGGTAATGAAAAAAAACATACATATGTGCTTCAGAACCCAAAGCACCACAACAAAAATTTGATCAGTGCATAGCTACTAACTGATTCATGAGAGAAAAGTATGTGTGTGGGGTACCGCGCCAGTGCCCCCGACAGCGCACAGAGACATCCCAGGTGCAGATAGATGACTCGTGCATCCGCATCCAAGCCATGTCCTTAATAATGGTATGAAGTTAACATGGCATAGATGAGGAGGCCCCCCTCCAGTTCCTCTAGCGCACTCCAATGTGGGGATCAACCTCTATAAGCAGATTAGGATGTGTTTTTTCCTTCTATAATGTTGTTTCCCTTCAATAACCTTTTTTCCTTCTATAAACCTTCTTTATATCTGAGTTAATGTATTATATATGAATACGAATTTAGAGCATTCTTGGATAAATGTATTATTATGTCTATTTAATGGAGTTGCCTTTTTAAATTGAATGACTCATCGACATTGCCACTTTAAGAACTCCTAATTAATATCTTCACCAATGAGAAGTCAGATACAATTATGTATAGAAAGCAGTTAAAAAACAAAACATAGCCACTGAGGAAGGGATTTGTTATCCCGAAACGCGTATGGAAAGTTGGAAGTATTATCCGAAGAAGCAAATGATTTTTCTACGAAAATAATATAGCACGCTTTATTTTGAAAAAGAGTGAGCTGGATTACGTCTTAAAACACGTGGGACGCCACATGTGCAGACATACCTGGAAATTTCGGACTCCAGGCGTAACACACGATTATAGCGTGTTTGAGACTACTACCCGCCAAGGACAGCAATATCCAGCACACATCCAACTTCGATCTGGGAGACAAAACAACACCAGCGAACATTTGGCCACATACATGTGGTGAAAACACGGTAACATTTATATTTTCGCATAACATTTATGGTTTGCTTGCTGATTGATCTCCTTACAGGAATCATTTATGCGGTAAAATACCGCTAGGCGATCTTCTCATACGAATTTTCCTATGCGATTTTTTATATAATTCTTTTACGCTTGATCTGTGGAAATAATTGTCGATATCTATGATGAATATTGAAGGAAGAACTAACCACATATTTGAAAGAACACATTTCTTATATAAATCGGGGAATATAAAAGTGTGGATCACGATTATCTACTTTGCATCAACTAACCTAGGTTGAACAGTGACTATACTCAAGTGTGAACAAGTGACTATTCATTCCTTACTACCTTAAATTAGGACTTATTTTTTATATGAATGGCGATGCCTTTCCTCGTTCTTAATTGGTGATCACCAATCTCTGTTTTAATCTAAGTAATTTTATTTTACTTGTCAATATAGTGCATTTTATTTTTTATCATTATTATTATTTTTTGTGCTGATAGATGTATTAAATTTTGATGTAATTACATAGAGCTGAGTGCCTGTATTATCTATAACCAGATTAGGATGTCCACATGCAACGGAGCGGCCCAACCACCACATCCCACTACCAGTAGATCTCCAAAGCTCCTCTAAGCAGGGCTTAAAAATCAGGGATCATGGCTCTGTGCATTATATACATTGGAACTGAAACCCCTCAGTCCTCTCCGGGGGGTCCCGGGCCCCCTGAATGACCCAAGTGTCGGTTGTGCACTGTCAGCAGCAGTGTGGGGCTATTCACCACATCGGGCCTCTGATCTACAGTCCCTGTTAGTGCATCGAGTGCCGGTGTGGCCTCATGTCTGATAGTCACATGGCAAGGCAAGAACTGTGAGAGGTGACACTTACAGTTGTTACGAAATGTCTGCCAGAGCTCCAGATGAGCTCCATCACCACCAAGTTGCCCCCTGAAAGTCTCCCTCCTCATCGTGAGAGGGTCAGGCTGGAAGATAATGAGGGTCCCTTAGGCATCATGAGGTGAGGGGTCCAAGGAGTCTCGCCGCCAGCTTCCTTATCTAGCAGCGCTATGACTCCTCAGAGAGTCAAGTAGATGAGTTCGCTTCCTCTTGTCTACCCTTGTTGGTTTCGCTTCCACTACAAATTAGGGCTGGCATCTCCCGTCATGGTATCTGTCTTGATATAAAGTTAATCCATGGCACAACGGTATTATCTTGCTGATTCAAGTATTTATTTCAAGAATAAACAGCAATTGTACACATCCAGTTGGTATAATCATAATGTAGCCATAAATCTTATATGCCCAAACATTTCGGTCTAAGGAAGACCTTCATCAGCGGGATCTGATGGCCTGGTAGAGTGCAGTCTTCTGGATGTGGTATCTGTCTTGACTGTCTTTGTGGTCGGGGAGAGGAGGAACTCGCCAAGGAACTATTTAGGGGCCCCTGCTTGTGTTCCCGAAGGAAATCTCTGAGGTGTTGTTGCCGGGTTGCCAAAGGACGCCGATGTGCCATTGGGGAGAGTGACTCTGAGAGTGGCTAGATATGTCAAGGCCAAACGGATCTGTTTTTTATATAGGGCAGAGCATATGGGGGCAAACGCTCTCCGTCTCCTCGTCACATCCGCAGAGAAGTCCCCAAAGACCAAAATACGATTCCCTCTCAGCGACACCCCATTTTGTTGTTGTTTGTACAACCGCAGCAGTGTGACTTTGTCTGTGTAGTCGAGATACTTGACAATACTTGAGGTTGCGCTTTAGCACGCCTTCCTGCGGGTCCCTAAGGGCATCCCCGGCCCCACTCTGTGCGCCCTCTCCACTTTACATCTGGATGTCAGACCCAGGGCCCTAGGGAGTTCCACATTGCAAATGTTTATTAGATCTTTGCCCGGGATCTGCTCCGATAGTCCCACAATGCGTAGATTACTTCTTCTGGAGCGGTTCTCCAGGTCGTCTATTTTTGCCCATTATTTTATTTTACGTTTTCCTCTACAGCCTGGGAGAGGTGATTTTTAATTACCAGTCTGGATTCTATCTCTTCCAATCTAGTGGAGTGCTGTGAAACTTCTGCTTGTAGTGAAGCAAGAGAGTGGGCGACAGTGGAGGAAAGTGCCTCCTGGAGGTCCGGGAGTATACGTGCGGCCACTTCCAGTGCTAGGTGTTTGTAGTCCACTGCCAGCTATATCTTGTCTCATGGCAGTCCCGGGGTTTCTATCATTAGACTAGAGGTGTCTGCGTGCTCTACTGGCTGCCCCACCATCTTGGCTTCTGCCGGAGCTGTCTCAGCTTTCGCCGGGTTGCGCTTTGTTCTGCCCCCCATATGGGTCACGAAATGGTCCATGCACTGAACGGCTCGCGTCTAGTGTGTTGTGTCCAGCTGCCTGCACAAATTAGAAGCCGGAGAAGTGCAGGGGATGTTTTGTGGCGCTTCTGGTACAGAGCTGAGGTTACCCACTCCCGCTCATGTCGGCGCCGGAACCGGAAGTCCCTATGATAAACTTTATGAAACTGCCCCTGCAAAATGCAGGGAAACAACTGCCATTAGTGCTCTTTAGCACAAAAGATTCATTGCTACTCCAGATGGTTCTTCACTGAAAGAAGAGACGTTCCCATACACTATCAATGTACAATCTTGCAATAAAATAATTTATTAAATATGCATTAAAAACTACATTACAAGAAGCAAAAATAGGCACTCGAAAGTTGCACAGTCTGTGGTTTCTCATCCAAGTCATCATGGGTACAAGATAGGATATGAGGTCACCCTCATCCAGTGTGGCACATTATGGCATTTCCAATCTATGACATCATAGCTACAAGATAGCTGAAAGGTAGGTCATAGGTCATTATTAGTTTAACCTGTTCCTACTCTTATCCTACTCTCCCCCAAGCCATCAACAGAGCGATCAACTTAAAGAAGATATCCTTGCTCAGTGATGCCTCTCCATTGATTTACCCTACACACAGAACACAGCTATCTCACGCCTTTCACTCTTGTTTGGTATTAGGATTCCCCAGGAGACATTGTAAAGTAGTAGAGATGAGAGTCAACAGGGTGCTGTCATATGAATAATCTCACATAGCTGACATCCAGACAGGTAGACTAGTTACAAAGGGCCCAACAAGCAACTCTTACTAATTTCCAAAATGTTTTAAAATGTCTGATGTCTTGGAGATATTATGTAAATGTACAGATAAGATATAGACAATTTTACCTTTCTGGTACATGTACACAGTTTTTCAAGGGGGACTAAAGCATCAATTAAGTCAGAGGCTTACCCAGGTCTTATAGGGCCCTGTAGCAAATTGTTCCCCCCTGTCCCACTCAGTTTCCTAGTACATGTGCATCAAACACTCCCTGGCAATGAAGAATGCAAAGCACAACACCTCTGAATTCTGACAAATTTGCTATTTTGTTTATTACACATTAGAAATTTTAATTAAAAAAAAGTTGGCCTCCTGCTCACCCATTTTATCTGACATCTGTGTTGTAAAAGTGGAACAAGTGTTGTAAAAATATGGTCCTCATTCTGACCACTATATTTCTTAATGCAGTTACACCAGACAACTGGTATAAATACATTGATAAATCTCCCCATACAGCTCTAGCTACACCTTCTCTCATACATTGTATTATAAAACTCTCTGGCTGAAGCCACCACTAGAGGGAGCTCAGTGTACAGGAATGTCTACACTAGTGGTGGTTGCATGAAAATTCAGTATTTTCATATAGGGAATCCCCCCCCAAGACCCATAGCAGTCACGTGATTTACCTCAATGGAAGGTCATTACATACTAATGTCCTGCACTTTTATTCGATATATATTAAAAATCCAACATCGCCATAGGCAAAAAACAATCAAATCTGAAGTCAGCTTTTATGCCATAACAGTAAATAGTAGAAGATGGAGGACACATGTAACATGTGGTTGAACTTGTCGACAGAGCTTTTCCCACTCATAGGGCCAAATTGTTAATATTTTATCAACAAAATATAAAATGTTCTGCACATCATAAATCCTAAATAGTTTTCCTTTTTCTGATTTCATTGTTCACGGGGTAGGTGTAATCAGTGATTGACAGTATTCTCTGTGTACCCGTGTATACATAGATAGCTGTTAGTCACAGATACCACCTCCCCTGTGAACAATGACATCAGAAATAGCAGATATTTAAAGGCACACTCATTGACAAAAAATAATGCACCAAGAAAGAGTTGTTGGAATTGATTGAAACTTTCAATATGTCACTGTAACAATGTTATATGCAAGAGATTACAATATTAGAGTAAACTGTACAATTGCAAGCAGACTCTAGTACCTTGTTGGGCAGCCTACAAGATAATATACGGTTGGGCATTAAGGCATAAAGATCCTGTATGGTATCCTACGGCACATTTGCCGACAGATGATGTAGTTGGGTCTGTAGATCCTGCACACTTGTAGGTTGCTGGAGCTGGAGTTCCAGCTGGTCCCACAAATGCTCAATTGTCGATAAATGGCAGCAGGATGTCCTGCACATATAAATGAGCTGTTAGTGTTCCTCGTATCACTACTAGGGGTGACCGACTGTCATATGCAATGGCTCCCCAGATCATCACACCAGCAGCTGAATCAGTGTGACTCTCCACGGCAAACAGAGGATTGAAGCGCTTGTCACCAGTCCTTCATACTCAATCCAGACAGTTGTGGGATCCCTAACAGAACATTGATTTGTCACTAAAGATGATACAGTTCCAGTCCGTAGCAGTCCAGGTTTCTTGTTCATTACACCATTGCAAATGAAGATGACGGTGGCTGGTTATCAATGGCAGGACACATAATGGGCACCATGTCCTTCTGCTAAGTACCTGGAAACAGTCCAGGCAACGACAGGGGCTTGGAATGAAGGTGCCACCTGTGTCTGGACGGTGAACAATGAGACAACAGAAGCTTCTTGTGCTTGTCAGCCATCAAGCGATCCTCTCTACTGGTGGTCTGTTTTTCTCCATGTCTGCATTCCCTCACAAAACCACTGCTCCGAACTCCTCCTAACAGCTAGGTCAGAACATCTTAGGTTGAGGGTAATTTGTTAAAATGACCAACCTGATTCTCTCAGTCCAATGATGCCTTCCCTCTCAAAGTTTGTTAACTGGGCAAAATGTCCTCTAGTGTGTAGTAGAGGCATATCTAGCTGACAGTATTCTCTCAACAAGAGGTACAGTACCCAAAAGAAGCCTCTGAGAGGCTTTTTATGGGGCAGCGGGGAAGCACTTTTATGCCGTCTTTACATATCTTCCTGAGACATAGCTGCATGCCGATCCACGTGCGTCATTTTTATAGTCAATGAGTGTATAAATTATAAGTTTTACTTAATCATTCCCCACAAAATTATATTTCCATCTGCTCAGCTCCTCCTGTTTTGTAACCTGCAGATTATGGTGGCAGGTTCCCTTTAATGCAAATGTCAAGATATTTATCATTGTAAGCCAAGAGATGAAGACATTATACATGGCTGGAAATCCGAGGTAACATTTATTAGAAAATTCTAATGCAAATGTGAAACATTTTCTGCCTTATTACTTTCAATGATTGTGAACGCAGATTGTGAGCTGCTGAAATAATTAGACATTTCGTGCTGGACAGCTTGATAAGGAGATGATAAATATATGACATATTGTCCATCAGCCCCAATACTAAAATATAGGATGAAAATCTGAATATGGAGATGGATAAATGGAGGAGGCGTACAACTAAAATTGCCTCTCGTAATGGGAGGGCGCTCTGCAGTTTCTCTTGTCTAACACTGAAATGTGTGTCATGTAAAGGCAGACTTTAGAAGCTGAAATCTGTGCTTCCCTATGGAGTCTCATGGTAGCATTGTACACCACTCTATGATTAATGATCATAGAGGTCTGTTACATCAACAGTCCATGTCTGTCGCTAATAAGAACATTATTCATTGAGCTACTACTACTCCCATTCTGCTACCACCCCTCCTCTCTTCCTGTGTGGAGTTTGCATGGTTGCTTCTGTTATAAATGCGGTTCTGCCTTCTCACTGCTTGCCGGAGCTTAGGTTCCTAGCTGTCTAGTTAACCAGTGAAGGTGTGCTATTCTATCTCTTTGCTGACGCTGAAACTCTGCTGCCTGCCCTGGCCTCAGATTAGTTTCTTGGATATGCACAAATTCTGCCTGCTCTGACCTAGGCCTGTTTCCTGACTTGGAGTGTTGCCTAATATTAGGTGCTTTGCTACAGTGTTTCTGAACCCCATGGGTCAGCTGCCAACTACACCTTGGACTGTTCCAGAAGGTAGAGGCATGGTTGGTTCCCTCCAGCAAAGTCCACATCCCAGGGTTTAAAGGGTGAATAACAAGCCCAAAGTTAAACCGGTTAGTTGGCACAGTGGTTCCACCACCAATTCCGTAACAGGTCTATATATTGTGAAGAATTAACTACATACTGTATATTGTATGACTACTATTTCATTTTTCCTCTCGGCGCCAGAAGGGTGTACTAAGTTTTGCTATGGGGCCCTGAGATCTCTCTACAACCCTAACACTTAGCACAATTGCCATTGAAAAAGTTTTCTTTATCTGTGTATTTATCACAATATGTTAAAAATGAATTTCCGTTACATCTGTATGTCCATGTCCAAGCGAAAAGTTTTGAAAAGGTATAGGGGAGACATACTGTAGTCACCTCTCATGGCATCATTATACACTGAATCAATAGATAAAACTTGCCTGAGTCATATGTTTGTATTATATCAATTGTGCAGCAATAAATTCGCTATACAAATAATATTCCATATAGTAAGGGTGCTTTCACACTTGCGTTTTTACTTTCTGGCGTAGAGATCCGTCGTTGGGTCTCTACGCCGGAAAGAAACTGCTCAGGATTATCCCCATGCATTCTGATTTCTGAATGGATAAAAATCGGTTCAGGATGTATCAGGATGTCTTCCGTTCAGTAATGTTTTTTGGACGTTGACAAAACCGCAGCATGCTGCGGATTTGTCTCCGTCCACAAATCCGAAAGACTTGCCATAACGCCGGATCCGGAATTAAGCTAAACGTCGTTTCGGCGCATCGCTGGATCCGACGTTTAGCTCTGCGGATGCGCAGCAGCAGTTCCGATTGGGGCCCCAGTGTAAGCTGGGGCTCTGATCGGTTACCATGGCAGCCAGAATGCTACTGAAGTCCTGGATGCCATGGTAAGTACTCTGCAGCAGTGTACTTACCTTTTGCTGCGGCCTCCGGGCGCTCCTTCATGATGTCACAGGTCCGGGCGGCGCATTGATCCTGATCAGTCTTCAAACGCTTTCAGGTGACTTGCGTTCCGACAGATCCAGCGGAACGGAAGTGTCTGCCGGATCCTCAGAACGCAAGTGTGAAAGCACCCTTAAACAATTGAGCTCAGAAAGTTCACATTTTCTAACACATAATGGCTGAATGATATAGCACTGCAACACATGGAATGAACAAAATCCCTAATAATTTCTAGTTTCTCTTCAGAAGGTAAAAATGAGCTGGTTACAGCTTCAGGCCATTTCACACACTGAGATGCATGCTTACCATGGAAGTATTATAAGCCCCTTTAAGCACTTGTTCTCCTAAAGACATTGCTGTGTTCCCTGTGTGCTACTTTTATATGCTTTCAGTGATTGTCATGGCAACCTCTCCATTTAACATGATAATGACAGAGGTCTTTGTAAATGTTTAGTAAGAAATTATATTTTCCGAGTTCAATTAGAGGTTCACTGTGGTTTTCAGGACCAAGGACAGCAATTGCCATTCTATAATATGGCACACTGATTTTTCTTGTCAGCAACTCAGTTAACTCTCTTGTTTTAACAAAGTGCTTTACTAAATTATCTGGTCTACCCCTTTAAAGAATAATTGTCACCTCTCCTGACATGTCTGTTTTAACAACTAATCTACTCTTATGACTCTATCATTCCTTTATTATTCCTGCTAGAAGTTATGAATGAATTTCTGGCAGTTTGTAATGAAGGTGCAGATGGGTGATACCAGTTGGGGGTTACCCCTGCACAGTCTGACGTTATTCAATGTTTTGGAGTGTATTCTAAGGCACGGGAATAAATAGGTTTAAACAATGGCTAAGTGAATAAAAGGTTTACTAAGCAGTAATAAAACACATATACAGAATAGACATTAAAGATCACATACAGTATAAAGTAAAGAAAACATCACTACTTGTGGAAGCTCCTCAGTGGCTGGCGCCCAAGATGGTAGATACAAGAGATAGGATAGTCTTCTCACACAGAGTTCCTCTTTAAAGCTTATTTTCTGTTATATGTACAGATTCTTTATGCTGCTAGCTCAGTGGCTGATACACTTAAAGGTTTCCAGCCGTACAACTTGGCCACGTTTGGCCTACGTGTTTAATTACAGCGGGTGAAGGATTAATAATATTTCTGGACACGTTCTTTCAAAGGAAGATCTTTCGTTCAAAAGCAATCTTTCCTTGAACAAAGATCTTTTATCCAACCAATGGGTGAAAATTTCAAACAGCCAAATTCTTTTCATACAGTAGAGGTCTATCATCAGTCAGCTAAAATGATCATTTTTGTTGAAAATGTCTGTTTTGCTCAACTTCAGACTAATGTGTATGTCCACCTTAAAGAGGTCCATCTCAGCCTTTCGTGGTCGGGAATAACCACAGTGCACACTGACCTGGGAAGGCAGAGTTACAGAAATGAGCAAGTGGCCGATGCTGTTTCCATAATGTTCATAGCAGTGAATAGGAGCTATGCAGACACAGTAGGAAAGCAAGCGGTTTCTGTAACTTACTCAAACAGCATAGTGTGCTGTGCTACTATATTTGACTGGCTCCCATTCACTGCTATGGGATTTATGGATACAGCAGAGCACAGGTCGGTCAGATGTTTCTGCAATTCTGGCCACCCATAGCCATCACTTACTGTGGTTATTCCCATCTCAGACTTGAAAGGTATTGATAGGACAACCCTAACATGCTCGTGATGTCTGGGCTGTATCCTCTTATCCGTCTACAAAACATTAAAGGGAATCTGTCACCACATACCTGTAACTAAAACCATCAGACTTTATAGAACGTACACTTGTCAGTATAGTCTAATACTATTTCTCCCATCTGAATATGTGCCGTCAATCCACAGGAAAAAAGCCCTTTTATGTTATGCAAATCAGACCCTTGGTGCAATGAGGGCATTGTCGTTGCACCTTGTTGCAATTGAGGCTCTGCGTATTGACTGGCAGCGCCAGGCAGTATCGACTTATACTTATGCCTCAGCCCTAAACTCTTGTGGCAGCGTGTTTAGCGCACGTACAGTACATGGCTGGAGATCGCAGATAAGCAGACAGGTTCCATCTGCCTAGCTATTTCCAGCCACGTACTGGGTGTGCATCGAAAGCTGCGAGACTTCAGGGCCAGGAGTGAGTATGTCTAGTGGTGGCGGTGTGGCTGGCAGGGAAAATGAGTGGAGCCTTTGGGCGCAATGAGGTGCAACGGCAATGCCTTGTTGCACCAAGAGGTTAATTTGCATAAGGCTTCTTTATGTGGATTGGCGGGACGTATTGAGATGGGACGAGTATCGTTAGAATATGCTGACTCGTGAGCACATACAGAAGCTGATGGTTTTAGTTACAAGTATACTGTGACAGATTCCATAAAGCTGTGTAATATTTCTGGACTCACAAACCCCATTCTAAATATACTGTAGGTTGAAAAAATTACCTAACTTTTACGCTCAACCATTCTCAGAGAAATGAAAAAAGTTGGTGATTGAAGTCCCTTTTGTTCCTTGGAACTAAAAAAGTTGGGCGGCTATTGAGGATCAAGACAATCCTACTGCACCCTCTCCCTCCTAATACCATTAGATAAAAGATAACTGGCTACCAATTTATAAATTCTATTTTTCATTCGCCATTACTTCCTCTTGGGCAGTCTGAAGCTTGACCACTGATACTGTTAAGAACCCTATACTATACTGATGATGGAACCACTTTTATGGCAGATGGAAGTGATGTTGCCAGGTCCTTTCTACAGTTCGAATAAATAGTTCATGCAATAATTCTATGTGTCAGCCCTGTATACATTTAGAAAGATCAGCGGGATCAAAATAAAAAAGCCGAACAAACCCAAACATTTTAACCTTCCAGTGAAGGAAAGGACAGAATTTCTTGTGTTTACTTAGTTGCAAAACTTTGAACCCTCCTCAGTATACGCCACGTTTCTGGTGTAAAAAAAGTCCAAACCACATGATTGCGAATTTTTTAATGCCACCTGTGGTAAATTTCATCACAAGTGGCATTTGTACTCCACCCTTGCCACTTTTCAAAAGAGGTCATGGTGAGGGGGAGGGGTGTGACAAGGCCTGGGCCAGCAGCCCTACCACATTTATCTTAATTAACGCTATTTTTATGGCATAAACGAAGACAGAAATCTATGGCACACTAACTGCTGGAAAATCTGTCTAATTTTTTTTTTTTAGAATCACCGCATTTATTCACCAGCTGTAACATTTGGTCTGTACATAAAATAAAAATGCATTCTCTTCAGTTAGAAAGTCACTGAGAAGAGGTCATGATCCAAGACACACTGTGGAAATCTATCTTCTCCACTTTATTTTTGGGTTTGATATTCTCTTCCTGATTACAGATGAAGACCTTCCCGTTCTCTGCTTCTGTCCAGCCGTATTTCCTCATCCAGACTCTAAGCTGGGATTCTGACAAATCTCTGACCTTCTCAGCCAGAAGCCACTGGTCAATGTGCTGGTAGGTAATCCCCATGACATGGCAGATAACTTTTCTACGAGTCTTCAAACCCAGCATCACCATCAAGAAGGTCAAGATTCTCATTTAGCACTTGCCAAAAGCCTGGAAGTGACAGGTCCCTAGAAGATCCCCCAAAATACAAAATTTGTTTGATCGTGCGCTACATGCAGATGATGATTATCTGACCATATCTTACTAGGGTAATTCTCTACAGAGTCCTTACAGCATCTTCACCTCTCTACTTTCAGGAGCATTTCTGCAGTCTCTAACTTCTCTAACTGCTTTCAGGGCTCTCTTGGTTCTTTGTGTGCACTGTTACCATGTGTTGCAGTGATTATGTATCACACCTTTCAGCGTGTTATATAATGTCCGCCAAGTATTATAATATTTGGTAGATACTTCAATAAGACTTCACCATGCAGTTTTTATAGTAATGTTAAGCCAGTATGGTATAAATAAAAAATATCAGAATGGAACATATGTACAGTATTAAGTTGCTTCCTAGTGTAAAGCCCTGTGACCAATAATTGGGAGTACTATATATACTGTGTGCATCATGCATTATTTTGACGCACCTATGTTATTTCCTCATTGTATATGCTATTGCACTGTTAACACTTCCGTCTACTGCAACAATTCTAAATAAGCTAAAAATACAAGAAAGAAAAAACAGAGTATATACCATGGTGGCTTTTGCAGATTGAATGACCAAAATGATGAAAAGCCATTTCTCCTCCTCAATGTTTGCTGAGTGGTGGGTGTTTTTAATACTGAGGACATTATAATGTTAGACTGTAGCCACTAAATGGCTCTATAGTAAAGACATATTAGTACCTGGGAGAAGGAAGTGAAGGCAGGTACAGAGGTAAAGCGCGATGCTAGGGAGGCTAGTCCCCATCACCGCCTGCCACTGGCTGCTCTCCCCGACACCGGATGTTTTCATCCGCGCATGAGGAAAAGCAGCAGCGGCGGTGCGGAGACCAGGAGCCGCGCAGGTAGAGGGGAGCCAGGTAAGTATATTCATTGTGAGGGGCCCGGCCTATGGGGAAGCATTTTATAATCTTGGATAACCCCTTTAAAGCCTCATTCACACGTCAGTGATTGGTCAGTGATTTCCATCAGTGATTGTGAGCCAAAACCAGGATTTGAGCTCCACAGACATAAGGTATAAGGGAAAGATCTGCACCTGTTCTGTGTTTAGAGCTGCACCTGGTTTTGGCTCAAAATCACTGATGGAAATCACTGAACGAACACTGACATGAGAATTAGGCATAAGCCTGTATTAGACAGACAGATTATGCAGGTGATTTATTGGGAGGAAAGTGTTGCTAGCAATCGCCTGCTTGTAAGCGGAGGAGACCACTGCTATTACATGTACTTCCTCCATAGTATGGGAAGAGTGATCTCTAATGCCATTGTTTGTCCCCATGCTGTCTAGTTGTTTACTGGCAGCAGATCGTGGTTACACAGCACGATCTGCCACCCTCAAACAATAATTTTAAAGCATGCTTAAAAATCTGTATTTCCCGATAAAAGAGCGCTTGCTCATTCATCGGGTAATCGGCTAACAATGAACTGGCCGACGATCGGCCAGTCTAATACAGGCTTTACATGCTGGGCTTTCTAAGATCAAACACTAAACAATATTCCTTTTCAAATAGATAAATACCCTCAACTATGGGTCTAGTACATAATACAAATTTATTGAAACACATTATAACAAAGCAGAAGTATATCTCCTGTGTCACTTTGACAGATTTAACTTGAGGCTACTCCTAGGGACCTTATATAAATGAGTCCTTTTTGTCTTCACACTCTAATGTACAAGAATTTGGACTTCACTGCAGAGGAATCACCAGGCTGCTACCTCTTGGAGTAGTCTCCGTTCAAGCGACCTGAGCTATAGGGGTCAAGAGACACTGTTGCAGAGCAATGAGGGATCAAGTAAAACCGTAGGGACAGGTAGAACAGTCTGAGGTCAGGACAGGCAGCTCAGGGTCAGAAAGAGGATCAGGCAAGGGCCAGATCAGTCAGTGAAGGGTCAAATCCAAAAGTCAGACAGAAGACGGTACACAGAACATGAAAACAAGCTAATGGCACACTTCAGCAGGAAACTAACATACTAGAAAATATTGCTTAGGTACCTTTAAACAGGAGAAGATGCCCAAAGTACTCAAGGATAAACAGCCATAAGCTAAGAAAAATCAGGGCGCTCACTCTGTCCCCTTAAAAGCCAAAGAGAGTTTGTGCACCCTTCAGGCAGGGAGAGGCATTGCCAGAAGGAAGCAGGCCTCAGCCTTTGTGGGAGGACATTGTTACTTTGGCAGTAAGGAACATTGAGCAGGGATAGAGTGGTGCCAGCAGGACCGGGCAGTGAAGCTATGGGGCAAAGTGGTGGCCATGCTCACCAATAGGAGAGGAGGTGGGCATGGACTGCCACCATAACATGTCCAGCTTCTACAATAGACATTAATAGTTCATACTGTCCTCGTGAAATATATGAAAGCAAATGCACTGATACCTATCTAAATATGACAATATTTTTCATACATGAGATGTTAACTCATACCTAACAGTGTACATGATAGGGTGGTGGTTTATCAATTGGGATTTTTTTTTTCCTTGGTGACATTTGGGTATCATATCATCATACATTCTTATGGGATGGTGTACCATTCATCACTATGCTTGTCTATTTAGTGAAAATATAGATAAGCGGACAACACTAGTAACATACTAATGATGACGTATGTACTTTACTTTTCTTTGGTGGCTGGAGGTGCATTTAAATTATATGGCAATGGTGACATGATATAATGATAGATTTAAATGTGTCTGAATCATGAGTTGTCCTTTTTTTTCATTGTCTTATTAGGGCTGAGAGCGTGGTAAAGGTGCATTTGATATAATACAAGCGCAATCAAGTGGAATTGTACTTTACTAGAGAAAAACAATTGCAGTAACAATCTGCTAAGGGCTAGATGCTAATTAGCATGGTTGCAATATTGGCAACCCTGTTTTTTTTTTGTTGATCTCTCGTCCTACCATTTGGAAATTCAGATTAAACAATGATCTAATAATTACTGTAAAGTTTCTAAAGCCATCAGCAATTTACTATTATATTAGGGACACTATTATTATAGGGACACTTCTAACAGCATTTTTTTAAATCCTATATATGTGAAGATTCTATGTATTTTTTTTTTTATAAAAGTGGGTGGATGGTTTTCTAGACATACATTTTTGAAGTCACACCATGAAATTGACTTCCTGTCCTGGCTCTTTACCCTCCTCTTTGTTAAGACTTTTAACACAGCAAACTCTCTGTCAGACCATTCAGAGTGGCCAGAGAGCCCCTCTGTAGTGAATCAATTAGATTACACTAATGAATGCAATGCTTTTCTATGGACATACTAATTTCGGCCATTCAAGAGAACAATAAAGCTGTCATCCCAATTCTACACCTACTACTTTCATAATGTGGATTGCCCTTCAGATATCATCTTCCCCTCACAACAGCAGTAAACCAACAATGCATTACCTATCTATAAAGGAAGTCTTATGATTTTTCTCTCTAAGAAAAAATATATACTGGTGTAGACAAGGCATACCCAAATAAACATAAAGAGTGCACAATATACACAATAGGAGCACAAAGTCCCAGTACATATAGAAATTACTGAGGCTGCAGCTTGACATCTGATCAGGAACCCTGGTTTTGCAGTTTTGGAAACTTGAAAGATATGGTGCTGCAAAAGTCAGAAGATCTGGAAACATGGATATTTCGCTTTTAAATAAACTTATTAAATGCATGTCGGGACTGGACTAGTCCCTTCACCTGTTATTACACAATGAAATGTATAATGCCTTATAAAAGGGGCTAGTCTAGTCCCGAAATGCATTGCTTGTTACACAAAGCAGAACATACTTCCAGATCTTCTGACTTTGGCAGCACCTAGAAAAGTCATCTTTCCTATTTCTGTTAAGTTACAATTTGTGTTGACTGTTTCAGAAAGACAGAGTTTAGTTTTGATGGTATAATACTGCCAAAATGAATATATCACAAATTCTTCAAAGTCTTTTTTATAATTATTGAGTTTAAAAAAATACCCCTTTATGGCAACTTAACCCCTTCCCAACCAGCGCCATGTACGGCACTGGCCAGGACTTTAAAGATGGCGTCCACTCACCTAATGTCCGTGACTGGGGGTAATGCCAGTGGTGGACTTTTAACCCCTCAGATGCCATAGTCAAACGTGACTATGGCATCTGGACGCGCAAAATCCCAGAAGCGGGTGCTTCTGGGTGTGTATAGGCTCCCTCCAGGGAGGATCAGGACAGCCGGAGAGTGTGTGGCAGCCTCTGTATTCATCAATGATACGAGGCTGTGGCACTTTAGTTCTTATGGAGCCCCTGCCTGTGGCAAAGCTCCATAGGAACATAGTAAAATCCTCATAGACTCCAATGCTAATGAATTGGAGTTTATGAGAATAAATCTGATGCAGTTCTTATGTTAACTATAAAAAAAAAAGTGTAAAAAATAAAAAAATATATATAAATTCGAGTTACTCCCCTTTCCCCAAAGTGAAAAAAACCACATAAACAATAAAAAAATACACATCACAGGCATTGCCATGTGTGAAAACGCTCATACTATTAAAATATTTATCCCATACAGCAAATGGGGAAACAGTCAAAATGGCTGATTCGCCATGTGAAGGACCTCCCACAAATTTTTTTTTATAAAAAGTAATCAAAAACTGATACACACCCCAACATGGTATCAATAAAAAGTACAGAGCTTCACACAAAACATGAGACCTCACACAGCTCCGTACACATAACTACAAAAAAGTTATAGGGTTCAGAATACGGCAATGAAAAGAAGAAAAAGAAAAAATTTCAAAATTTTTTTTTTCTGCATTTAAATATATATGTGAAATTGCTGTAATCATCCTGACCTGGAGAATGAAAGTAAGAAGTCAGTTTTACTGCATAGGGGACATCGTAAAAACTATTGCATAAAACTATTGCAGTGTCTTTGAAATTCCACCATTTAATATTGTATACGATGTAGTGGGGAACTGGAAAAAAATTCCAAATGCAGTAACATTGAAAATAAAGTGCAACTTGTCCTAAACAGAAAAATAAAAAAAAGTTATGGCCCCGGAAAGGCAAGGAGTGAAAAACGTAAACGCAAAAACCTCTGTGGCCGAGAAGGTTAAATACAATGGGAGTAAAGGCATCTAATCTTTCCCTGTTCACAATGTTTTTGCCTTACATGGAGCTCCTCACTCGATCTAAACTATGTTGTAATTAATGCAAACAAAAGGCACACGCACTGTGACATTTAGCTTTTAATAGATATGAGTAATCCTGGCAATTAAAGCAGAAAATCCACATTTATCTACCAATAAAGCAGTAAAATGGCCAGAGCGTCACCTAGACTTTTAGAAACAATACTTCGCCACAAATTAAACACCAAAAAAGGGTGCAATTAAAAAAAGTTAATTCTCGCTAATGGAAAAGAAACAGGGTAAAGGCAATTAGCTACATTTACACCCAGTACGTTTATCAAGTGCTGTAGAAGCCACAGTCGAGGTTCATGCACAAAGGCGTATTACGGCTCCATAAAAGCTACAAGTTGTATGGAGTTGTAATGTGCCATCCATAGTAGTTTATGGTCTTACTGTATATATACAGTATGTCTACAAATACATATCAGGGTGCTTTTACCTTCTATGCCGTGGTCAGCTCTCACCGTGGCATAGAAAGTATTTGCGGCGGGTGAGGGAGCCCATCGGGTCCCCGCACTGCTGTGGTGGGGACCCGATGGGTGACAAGGCAGCCTGATGCTTTGCAGAGGCTGTCCAGTGCCTTGCACGGCATCCAGACCTGCCTTCTACGGATGCCGAGGAGATTCAGCCTCAGGCTGGGTCTCCTAGTCAACCTGTTAGTGTATTACTCTGTATTGTAATGCATTGCAGAGGGGATCAGACCCTCAATAGTTGATGTCCCAGATTGGGACAGAAATAAAGTGTTTTTAATAAAAAGTCAAAAAAGTGTTTTTAATAAAAAAAATAAAGTTTCAAGTAAAAAAACACCCCTTTCCCCCATAAAAAATAGAAAAAATAAGAAAAAACACACATATTTGGTATCGCTGCGTCTGTAATGACTGGCTGTATAAATATATCACATGATCCACCCCGTCCGATAAACACCGTAAAAAAACGGTGTAAAAAAAAAGCAATTTTTGTCACCTTACATCACAAAACGTGCAACACCAAGCAATCAAAAAGTTGCATGCCCCCTAAAACAGTCTTAATAAAACCGTCACCTCATCCCACAAAAAATGAGCCCCTACAAAAAAATAAAAACTATAGCTCTCAGAATATGTCGACATTAAAACATCATTTTTTTTTAAATGCTATTATTGTGTTAAAGTGAAATAAATAAATAAAAAAGTAGATATATTAGGTATCGCCACGTCCGTAACAACCAGCTCTATAAAAATATTACATGACCTAACTCCTCAAGTGAAATGATAATTTGCCGCATTTGTGTGAGGGGAGGCAGGGCAAGCCGCTTAGAAGTCATGTTGTCAGTGGTACATTTTGCGTCACTTCCAGGTTCGGCGGTGTATGGGGTGCGACTCACGTGAGTAAACAGGCTACGCTGGTCGGAAGCAGGCATCAACCGCGGGGCACCGATAAGATCAGGGCCATTGCGGTCTCATCTGAGGGCAAGGGGGTATCGGCATATCGCGCAGGTTCTTACCTGCTAGTTTATAACAGCGCACGGCAGGGTACGAACGAGCTCCTCTGAGCACATATTAATGCTCTGCTGCCTCAACGTTGTACTAGCGTGCCATCTACTGTTGGCCAGCATGTGATGTGTAATTGCTCAAATTTTCTTATGGAGGGCATGATAGATCTTCAGTTTTGTACTGAATCTGCCCATATAAATGTATGATAGATGAGATGGGATTGAGTGGGTCTTGTCTATTGAATTCCATTATATTGTTCATTGCTTTCTATATGTAAAATAAAACAACTTTCTAAATAGTCTTTATAAAAAATAAAAAAACTCCAATTACTTTGTTTCTACAATGACTAATGTAAGGGGTTATAAGTAAGGGCATAGGGCAAACTACGGTGTACACAGGCTTGTACTCAGGATGTCTCTTATATACTGTATAGGATGTCGCCTAGATATGGGTCTTATAATATATATATATATATATATATATATATATATTTAAGCTTTATGTAATGTTTTCTTCTATAGGTTCGGTGGTCATATCAAGTTTCCTGCTGCTTGGGTATCCTCCAGCAGTTGCGGCTACATATATCTAGTTGGCACTTTGGCGTCAGGGGCAAAGTAAGCTGCTTATGGGTATATCTCAGAGGGGGATTTATTATAGACCTAGGATATATTGGGCAATTCCTAATACTCTGTTTTACCCTTTCAGCTATGGAATTTTCTACTGTGTATCAGCACACAGGAAGTAGGCAGGTATAGTAGTATTTGTGGTCATGCGAAGACACATTCCACATACTGTTTTTGTTAAAAAAAAAAAAGTGTTTCAGATGCAGATAAGGTTCTGCGTTAGTAGCTGGTCTGTCCTACTGGCAGGATTTCAGTGCGTCTGTCACGTCTACAGACACGTTTAAGTCCTGTCACGACTACAGGCAGCAATTCGAAACGTCTGGCCCGTCTACAGACACACCTAAGCCCTGTCACGACTTCAGGTAGCATGCGTTCACATCTGTCATGTATACAGTCACTTTGGGTAGGTGGTGGTTGGCCAGCTATTCACGGTGGCAGTTTTCGAGCAGGTGCAGCGCATCCTTGGCACATTGGTGTTGTTCGAGTGGCACTGGTGTTGGTTGCACAAGCTAGGTTATGGGCAAGTGCCAATCTGCGCTAATCATGTTATATTTTTAGTAAGATGTCTCAAGAATCCTTAATTGGCGATACATCCTCGTCTCGCGGGAGTGTGGTTTTGCAATCAGCAAGAGATGCCAGGCCATCGTTAAGGTCACGGATGGTGCCCAAACTGACAGCAGAATTAACCAGGAGAGGCATCCCATTTCCAGCTTCAGCGAGGAAGGCGGAGCTATTTCGTCTTCTTTCTACAGATCTGGCGGGTCAAAACCAGGAAATGGTGTCCATGGATACCATTCAGACTTCTCTCGCCCAACTGCATGCAGCCATTAATTCTATGGCATCATCAATGTCGGACTTTCAGGCCAGACTAGAATCAGTCGAAACAGGCAATACAGCATCTCGTTTGGTTGGCCAGTCCGGGAAGGTCTAATAGTTCTCAGGCTAGTGTTGCTGGTGGGTCAGGTCCAATGCCTACTATTGCACTGTCCCATTTTATTCCAGCTAACATACGGCAATACATAATTGAGGGCAAGTATGTTAATTTGGCATCTCTGCTCAAAGCGGCCCATGAAGCACCTGATAATAAGACAATAGTCTGTGGCGAAGTCTCGGTTGTATTAAAATCTAAAGATGTGAGGTTAAACAGGAAACTCAGCATAGTGGAGTTCGTCTTAGCTTTCAGGCTATATATAGATGTTATCTGTACTGTTAACCCACAGCGTAGGGAAGAACTCGAACTATACATGTACAAGGTCGTTGATCTTGCCTATAAATATAGCGGGTCCGCCTTCTATGACTATCACCATTCCTTTTCAGCGAAGGCAGCAGCAGCGCTGGTGCATTTCCAGCACACGGTTGACTGGTCCAACATCGACACAGAATTATTCTGTAGAAATTTCGCGGGCCTCAAAGCCCCTGCATGTGCTAAGTGCAATTCTTATTCCCACATGACAGACTGGTGCTCGTATGCTAATAATCCAGCTCAGCCACAAGCTAGTAATATCCCAGGTCCATCAGTCAGCAAAGGGGTCCCGGGGGTGGACAATTTTGGGCAGGCCATCAAATTTTTGGGGAAATCTCAAATATGCAACAACTTTAACTATTCGGCGTGCTATTACAGTCAGTGCAGGTTATTTCATGTATCCGCTATTTGCTTTAGAGCCCATCCCCTCGTGGCTTGCCCACAAAAGAAACAGGATCCGGCATGACTAAGTGTAGTGAGCGTCAATCTCCTTCGCTCACTGTTAGGGACTCATCCAGATTCCGACTGGGTCCAATTCATTATGAATGGCCTAATTAATGGATTTCATACAGGTCTATTGGTACTTCTGCTATCTACTTACAAATGTAAGAATCTGTTATCGGCATCTAGAGACCCCATGGCCATATCTCAGATTATTCAGGCTGAATTAGACAAGGGGTATCTCATCGGTCCATTCGAGCAACCCCCCTATGAATGTTGGAGGGTTAACCCTGTCGGTGTAGTTTCTGGGAAATTTATTAATAAAAAAAGATTCATATATGACTTGTCGGCCCCACATTCATTACCCATACCTAGCCTAAATTCTTTAATCCCTTCCGAGGAATTCACCATGAAATATACTTTAATTGATGAAGCCATTAAGGTAATACTGAGTTTGGGTAGGGGGGGCTGGTTATCTAATGCGGACATCACTGACGCTTTTAAGTTGCTCCCAATTCAACGAGAATTGTGGAAATGGCATGGTCTAAAGTGGTTTAAAAATAAACTGACCTAAATTGACCTTCGGGTCAAAGTCTAGCCCATAGATCTTTGGTCACTTCGCAGGGCCTTACATCGGATTTTACAAGACTCATTCTGTGTTAATCATGTCATTCACTACCTGGATGACTTTCTGTTGATAAAACCCCCAGCGCAAGCACTGCAAGACCTACAGGTGTTACAGTCAGCGTTTGCAGACCTTAGAGTGCCTATAGCTCCACACAATGTGGAAGGACCCAGTACTTCAATTAAATTCCTGGGTACATGTCTGGATACAGCTAGGATCGAAGCTACTCTACCTCAAGACAAGTTGCTCAGGATCAAAGAAGAGGTACACAGGCTAGCTCAAGTTAGGGTTTCCACCAAAAACAATCTCCAGTCCCTTCTTGGAATGCTCAACAACTCCATGCGTATTATACCTCAAGGCAGGTCATTTATATCCAGGCGGTTAAAATTGCTCCCGCATGCTCAGTCAGGATAGTCCAGTGTTTTTGGACCAGGAAGCTATGGCTGATTTGGTCATGTGGGATAAGTTCCTGGCACAATGGAATGGCTTTTCATTATTCATTCCTGCGGTTTCTAATGGCTCTCCAGTAGTTCACACGGACGCATAATCTTTAGTAGGTTTTGTGGCCATCTATGGTACACATTGGTTTGCCGACCAATGGCCACCCGAGGTTGTAAATTTGGTGGGTTTTTCTAAGTGTTTCCCACTGTTCGAGAATTACCCTCTCGTGGAGGATGCTTGGGTAAGGGGAGCACTGTGGAAAAATCAGACAGTTATTTTTCTGACAGACAATGAGGCAGTAGTAGAAATTCTCACGAAAGGTAGATCAGGCTCCAGGCAGATAATGTCTTTTGTCAGGAGACTTGTTTGGCTATCCCTTCAGCATAATTTTCACATCAAGTGTGAACACATTAGGGGGCAATTTAATGTGGCTGCTAATGCCTTGTCGAAGCCTAATTCGTCACTATTTTTTCAGGTTTTTCTGCAGGTGGACCGCTTACCGTCTCCTGCCCCCCGGCTCGACAAGTTTGTGATGGACTAGCAGTTCACCTCGTTACAGCCAGGTCCCTCATGACTAAAGCTCTGTCCAGTAACACCTTGAGGACATATAAGAAGGCCTGGCTCTTGTTCAGCAATTTTAAAAGGATTTATTCCCTGGCAGTGGTGGGTAACATTTCCTACCTATTGGCTTTTGCCACATTTTTCCACTCTCATCTTAAGTTGTCATTTAGCACGATTAAATTGTACCTAACTGGGATACAACACCATATGTATTTGCTGCATCCAAATAAACCCTCCTTGTTCTCAGCGCATCCAATAAGAATGTTACTAAAAGGTATCCAGAAAGGGGTCCGCAGTTGTCCGCCCTACGAGGCAGCTGTTCACGGGAGCAATGTTCAGATTGTTATCTGATAAGCTACAAAAGAACCCCTTTGGTAAACACACGTTTTTATTTATCAAAACAGCCATGTACCTTGCTTTTTATGGATTTCTCAGACCAGGCAAATTCACCTGTGACACAACATGCAAAAATTATCTAAGGAAGAACCAGCTGTCCTGGGATGGCACCTGTTATATACTTACCTTAGCCTCTACAAAGACAGCCAGATCAGGTCAGTTGAACGAAGTCAGATTTTCCCCACTGGTAACAAATGGTGTCCAGTTAAAGCATTACAGAAATGGTTGCACTTCACTGAGACTGCCCCTGCGGATTCTCCTCTGTTAAGGCTAGGGGCACGCCTTTGAATAGCCAGAATTTCCTCAAATTTATTTGCATATTATTAAAGAATGTCGGTATCAACCCCATTTCCATCACTGGGCATTCATTCCGCATTGGAGCGGCTTCCGCCGCCTCCAAGCATAATGTTCCGGTGCATATTATTAAAAAATTAGGCAGATGGAAGTCGGCTTGTTATACGCGATATATACCAAATCCACATTGTGAAATGTCAAATGCTTTCAGAAACCTGGTATTGTAATTCATGCTATTAAACCCAAATACCTGTATCTATGTTTTGTGGTTTTTGGCCCCTTTAGCGTACCCTCTGTACAGCAGTTTTGGCATAACTCTACTGCTATCAAGTTGGAAGTAGGTAGGCAGGTACACTACCCATAGCCGACCCGAACACAGGTTTTAGGCAAACGATAATTTGGCACATCTGTGTGAGGGGAGGCGGGGCAAGCCGCTTAGAAGTCTGCAGCCTCCTCCACATGTTGTCAGCGGCACGTTTTGCCCCACCCTCACTATCCCCCTTTATTTAACACCTCACTGGGGTAGGCCCCTTTAGCCTACCCTCCGTAAATCAGTTTCGGCATAACTCTACTGCTATCAAGTTGGAAGTAGGTAGGCAGGTACACTACCCATAGCCGACCCGAACACAAATAAAAACTGTCAAAAAGATCAATTTTTTTGTCACCTTACATCACAAAAATTGCAACACCAAGCGATCAAAAAGGCATATTTCCCCCTATTTCCCCCAAAATAGTACCAATCAAACTGTCACCTCATTCCGCAAAAAATGCCCCAACATCGGCCAAAAAATAAAAAAAAACTATGGCTCTCAGACTATGGAGACACTAAAACCTAATCTTTTTTTGGTTTAAAAAATGCTATTATTGTGTAAAACTTAAATAAATACATATATACATATTAGGTATTCCACATCCGTAACAACCTGCTCTATAAAAATATCACAGGACCTCTCAGGTAAACGCTGTAAAAATAAATAAATAAAAACTGTGCCAAAACAAACAATTATTTGGTCACCTTGCCTCATAAAGTGTAATAAAGAATGATCAAAAAAATCATATGTTCCCAAAAATAGTACCAATAAAAACGTCACCTCTTCCTGCAAAAAACAAGCCCCTGCACAAGACGATCGGCAGAAAAATTTAAAAAAAATATGGCGTTCAGAATATGGAGACACAAAAACATATTTTTTTTTAAAAATACCTAATTATGTAAAACTGAAAAAAAAGAAAGTAGACATATTTGATATAATAGCATCCGTAACAACCTGCTCTATAAAAATAGCACAGGACCTCTCAGGTAAACACTGTAAAAATAAATATATAAAAACTGTGCCAAAACAACCAATTTTTTGGTCACCTTGCCTCATAAAGTGTAATAATGAATGATCAAAAAAATCATGTTCCCAAAAACGGTACCAATAAAAATGTCACCTCTTCCTGCAAAAAAACGAGCCCCTGCACAAGACGATCGGCTGAAAAATAAAAAAAATATGACGTTCAGAAAATGGAGACACAAAAACATATTTTTTTTTCAAAAATGCCTTATTATGTAAAACTGAAAAAAAAGAAAGTAGACATATTTGATATAATCGCATCCGTAACAACCTGCTCTATAAAAATAGCACATAATCTAACCTGTCAGATGAATCTAGTAAAAAAATAAAAACGGTGCCAAAACAGCCATTTTTTTGTTACAAAAAACATAACATAGAGCAATCAAAAATCATATGTACCCCACAATAGTATCAATAAAACTGTCACCTTATCCCGTAGTTTCCAAAATGGGGTCACTTTTTGGAAGTTTCTACTGTAGGGGTGCATCAGGGGGGCTTTAAATGTGACATGGTGTCTAAAAACCAGTCCAGCAAAATCTGCCTTCCAAAAACCATATGTCGCTCCTTTCCTTCTGAGCCCTGCTGTGTACCCTTACATCACGTTTACGACCACATATGGGGTGTTTCTCTAAACTGTAGAATCAGGGTAATAAATATTGAGTTTTGTTTGACTGTTAATCCTCGATGTGTTAAAAAAATGGATTAAAATGGAAAATCTGCCAAAAAAGTGAAATTTTTGGTAAATTTGGGATTTTTTCATAAATGAAGGTGATATATGGACTCAAATTTATGACTGTCATAAAGTACAATGTGTCACGAGAAAACACTCTCAGAATGGCTTGGATAAGTAAAAGTGTTCCAAAGATCTTACCACATAAAGTGACACAGATTTGCAAAAAATGGCCTGGGCAGGAGGGTAAAAACTGGGTCGGGTTAGAAGGGGTTAAAGGGGTTGTGCAGCCTGTTTATATTGATGACCTATACTTGGGATAGGTCATCAATATTTAATCGGTGGGGGGGTCAGATAGTTGGAACCCCGACGATCAGCTGTCTGAAGATGAGATGACATTCCATAAGAGCACTAGCCATCGCATTGCATTACACTGCCTGTTGTCTCGGAAGTACAGTGTAATTACAAGTACTCACTTCATTCACTTGAATGGAGAGAGTACTTATAATTACACTGTTCCACCGCTACAAGGGAGACGACGCGTAGCGTAATGAAAACCAAGAAGCGCTCGCATGGAGCACTGCCTCCTCTTCGAACAGGCCCATCAGATATTGATGACCTATCCTGAGCATAGACCATCAATATAAACAGGCTGCACAACCCCTTTAAGTAGTCCTATATGAACTAGCCAAATACATACTGTATATAGCTATGATAGTAACCAGCCCTGACGCTCCGTTAATTAAAAATGTAAGGATCAAACTGGCACTCGCTGCCTCTAGTAATACATCCTACTAGGTCAACAATTTGTACCTCCTATTCCAAAAATATGCGCTGTTTCTCACACACTATTCCTATATTTGAAAATGCTGTTATAGTCAAAACACAAACAGGGAGATAAGTATTCGAAAGATATCCTCCAGATAGTAGGATGAGACGGCTCATTTATATGATCGGTCTATGGCAATTGACCTGTACACTCTAATATCATTTGCCGTGGCCCTGAGTGGTTTTCTTAGATGGATGGTTTCGAAGAGTACCCTACATTCAATATCAAGCTCGGTGAGGTGAATGATGGGAAATGAGTGAATGACAGATAACTTGAGCTCGTACTTCCAATGTGTGAGTTATAAGCGAAGCGTGCGGCGCACATCACTGTCAGTGTTAGATGTTAACAGCTCTGCCAGTTTTTAATTATATAGCAACATATCCATCAACGCCAGATTTAATAATATAGCAACCCCGCTCTATCGATGATAGATTTAATAGTATAGCAACACATTTATATTAAAGCCAGACGAACCTTAGGGCAATAAAGCCAAATTCCCTTGAAGTCAAGCGGTCGAAAGCAGTGCTATTTATAGTCAATGCATGCCTGCCGAAATCCAAGCCTCATGCTGTTATCAATGGCTGCACCCCACTCAGTTTTTTGCTTATTTTAAAAAGAATTAACAGACAATAGATTCTGTTCTCCTGATCCTGCTTGACGGATCTCAACTCGTGTTAATTCTTGGACTGTGTTCATACCGGCTTTTTCTTTGTTGCGTTCACTCATGGATCCACAAGATTCCACAGTCATATCTTGCGTTGCTGTATGCTGAATCTAAAGTCAAGCTTATCTATATGTACTATTAGCTTTCAATAAAATAAAGTCAAAATGCAACAGACATATTTAAAGTGAAAGAAATGTGACATCATATACACCTACGTATCATTTTATAGCCAAGTTCATGTACAGTAAAAAACTTTAAAAGGGTTGCCAAAAAGGCGGTGTGGACTTCAATGGAACTGAGCTGCAATACCAGACACAACCTAGGTGTGATGCTGTTTCTGGCGGACTTACAGTGTGGGGGAAATTTATTTTATGGGCCGCGTGCCTTAATTGTGGTGGAAAATGGTCACAAATTCTGGTGCACATCTCTTTTAAGCAATTTTTTTTTTTACATTTTATTCTACGTCATCACTTTTGTAAAATAAAATGTAGATGGGGCTTACTAGGAAGAAAGTGCCCTCTAAGGCTAGTTGGAGTGGATTTACTTTTCTCCAGCATACAGTACTTCCTTTTACATCAGCATATTTCAAAATGAAATGCAAATTTTACAAAATTTCCTCCTTACCAATGACCATAACTTCTCCTTATAGTAATGTATATTAATTTAAATAGACAGTCGCGAAGTGTGAGTTTTTGGGACTAAGGTATTCATTTATCATTCTGAAATACGCCTAAATGCAATCTGCAACTTCGTCCTGCTCACGCAAGGTCTAAATAGGCGGGCGGGAAAGGGGATGGGGCAGCAGGTCCGTCTCATTTATCATTTTCTACGCCTGTTTCAGGTGTACAAAATAGGACTAAATATAAGACAGCTAGGAAGAGCTTGCGCTGGATGCGTCAAAGTTAAAAAGGGGCCTGCATCTCGGCGGATCCACCACCAGCTTAGGGCTTTATTAAGACCGGCGTCTAAAACGCTGGTTCTAATAAATGTGCCCCTAAATTTTGTCAGCCTTTCTACTACCTCTCAAACATATAACTTCTACTTGACTGAATTGGATTTTACCTGTGAGCTGTAAGAGAGTGAAAGATAAAAATGTCTCTCATTTGCTAATCGGACCGTGCGGTATAGAAATATTCAATATATCCAAGTGTGATCCTGAAATGTTAACAGACTGTACAAACAGTATTTGTGAATGTCATCACAATCATTTTTATGCCAGTGACTGCGAATTACCACCATAATAGAAAACGAGAGGATCGAAACATTGATTTCATGGATGCAGTCTCTTGTATGAGGGATCTACAAATAGTAAGAAGTCATTAGACAATATTTGAAAGAAATAGCAAAGAAATGTCATTTTATTTTGAAGTCAAACCTTAGAAAAATAATGAAATTCACAGTGGTGACCCCCATGCAAGTAAAAGCTCTGTACTACCGAATACGAGATTAAAAGGTTTATTTCTAGAAGCATCAAACTGTTTCAAGAGATATATTACACCATTTGACATTGTTCTGCTTCTACTGCAACATCACAAGTCATAATACGCAGTCCCATCGAATGGATTCAAAAACACCCACAATGACCTTTTTAAAGGGACTATAGAAAACTGACAAAAACAAACTGGGAAAAATAGTAATTGTACACAAAGGCTGAACATTTAGGGGAGTTGGGCACCAAAGGCAATTTTGAGTTACTGGAAGACTGTGACTAATAATCAGTAAATTTAGGCACAGAAAGGTTCATCGCCGCAAATTCTATATTTGTTTTAAACATCACTAAATTGGGGATGCGACAAACGTGGTAACCTACGTAGGTCAATGCAGGAGTTACAAAACATTGATATAACGTTATTTGTAGACAAACGGCAAACCCGTCACCATTGAGGAAATATTTTATTGAGTTTTGGAAACATAATAAACCAAATCCAAAATTAATTTGTGTTATATATAAAGGATTCATTTTCACACATTTGCATAAGGATTATAAAAGACAATGGTTCTGGGTACTGGGTACTATAACAGATTGGTGCATACAAAAAACATGGTTTTAAGAATACAAAAATTTCAGTAGATCATTTTTATCTAAGTCAATCCTGCACTGACAGCATGGATATGTTGCTAGTAGGTACTTTACATGCACTTTCCTGTAAAATAAGTATACTGCAGGCTTAGGGACCATGCAAGTTACGATAACTCCCTAATCAACTATTGGGACAGAAACCAAACATAAAACATTGGACTTTTTATAATTTTGGCATACATAATTTTACTCTTATTCAAATTAATCCTACAGTTTGTATGAATCACAAAACAATAATGGCCACAAAACTGTGTTAATAAAAAAGTCAATTTGTGAGAAACGTCAAAACAACATTTACTTAAATACATCATGGCTATGGTCTTATGCATAAAAGTGGTGCCTGTCGAACATGCAAATATCATATAAACAGTTATGTTTAAAAATTGCTTTCCCTGCTTGAATATGGAAATGCTACCTATTTGAGGACAAGTATAAATACTTTATACATCTTCACAGTTACAAACAATCTTCCTTCCCGCTTTGGAGTTTTCAAAAATGCAACACAATGAATGTTTTTGAGTCTGCAGCATTAAACCTGAAATTGCTATTTCTATACAATATTGGATGCAAACTTTTTCTTAAAGTGCCAAATGCATGATCCTTTTAACATGTGAGCACTGGTTATCACTGAGCTTGAGTTTATTGCTCTATAAGATTTTATCCCCAAAATATGTAGGTCTTTTCTGTATATATTAGGGAAAATAAATTAGGCATATTTATTATTAAAGCACTTTATTCATAGGTCTCCTAAAATTCAAGTAATTCTAAGGTATTTTATATATTTTATATATTCTAAACATACCTCGACACTGAACATTTGAATATCTTTGGTGCCAAGTGGGCATTTTGACAAATATTTGAAAACAAAAGTTCATAAACTTCATATTAAAGGGGTAGTAAACAGAAAAATGGTAAAACATGCCATAAGCAGGGGCCTGACAGCAATCAATCAAGATGAAAATGTTTCACTTCTAAATTTTTTTTTTATTAATAGCATCAGGGGCGGACTGGGAACTTAAAGTGGCCCTGGAAAAAATACTAAAAGTGGCCCCATTTTGTAGTCGGGTCCAAACTGATGGAAGGCAGAGCCAATAAAAGTGGTCAGGCCAGCAATACTATATTGTGGCACATTATACCACCCAAAAAAAACCAAATACCACAGTCCATCACAAAATACTTCCGCCAGCAGCACAAAATACATCCCCAAAAACTTCCACTGGCCAGCCGTGAGGAGGCAGCCTCCTGGGCACTCGCCCAGCGGGAAATTTCTCTGTAAGGTCTATGGCTAATGTGCCCCTGAACAGTAGTAGGAGCCCCTTCATATGTCAATCAAATCTGCAAATTCCCTTCTGAGTAGAAAAGTTTTTGCAGACTGCATAACTTTGCTGACAATTGTGTACTGTGAGAGGACATACATAACAAGTGTCACAAGCTGCAGGATTTTTTTTACAAGCCCCTGAATGGCTACATGTCGTTCAGCTGCTGATTGGTCCTTGATGTCTTGCTGTGACTACCCGCTTGGAGAAAGGGACAGTGAGCTGCTTTATTCACTTTTGCTACATATACTTTAAACCTTTTAGGTTCACAACCCCTTTAATATTAATTGATATACAGTATATGACGCCAACGTAATTTGTTAGTATTATTAGACTAAAACAAATGTTACAATTAAAGACTATCATCTGAATAAAAATACATTTGGCTTCTTAAAATGTATAATTATGTTCAGCTGCAGAATAGTTTTACATCTCAGGTTTAGAGACACTTAATATGAGGGAACTGGACAACCTGCAATTATACAATGTATTGTTATCAACAGAATGCCGTGAGAGATTACGTTCTCCAAACCAGAGGAACCATTAAATATTAAGATATCGGTTTCATGACAACATAGTAACCATATAAAAACTTTTGCACTCTCACTCAGTTATAATATAAGAAAAACCCAAACTAGACGTGGTTAAAACAAGTCACATACAGTATGATGATTAAAAAAAAAACTTCCTGGAGAAAAGACTGATTTTCTTGCTGCCCACGCTAGAACAAGAAAATCACTTGGATACAGCAGGCAATTCAGATTTTCAATCAACAAACACCCTCTGTCTCTTTTACTGCTTTGTTCTCTCCCTCTCCATCTTCAAATGTACAATTTAGATGAAAATGCTAATGGTCTCCAAAGCACAGCTTTACAGAATGGTATTTGAAGACGTCCGCAGATTAGAACGCATTGTGCTTGCTGAGGAAAGTTGACTCTTCTTTCTATAAGCTCTATATAACCTAGAGTTTGTTTTTTAAGATTGGGAATAAAACTGCTAACAAATAATAGCATAATGATATGATGAAAAAAATCAAACAAGGCAACAGATTTGCTACTGTAAGCTACAGTACAATTCCCCCAACCCAACCCCAATAAACTTCTGAGTGTAACAGTGCTTTCACGAGCGGTCACCCTTCTTCTGTTACATTTTGCTACATTGGTGACACCTAATAAAAAACACAACAAAATCACCTTGAAATAACATAAAACAAGATAGATTCTCAAACAATGATAGACTATTAACATATGATTCAACATTAATAAAAATATTCTCTGTTTCTTTATAACTGTATAATTAGACTTCTTTATCATAAATAGTGCAGTGCTCAAAATGTTAAAGGGAAATATGCCAGTCTTAAAATCCTGCCAAGACAATAAGGGTATAACATAAGAGCACACTTCATATTCAGTGTTTGTGGTCGTTATATTACAGTGTTCTCAAAAGGACAGTGAATTGCTCAACTTCAGTTTGCATTTTGCAGCTTTACACAACTGTTGCTGGCCTGCGGCCCATCTCGGCTTCCAGTTTGACCATCTGCTGGATTTCCTTTGCCTAAAGCCAAAATCCAAGCAAACGTAGTTAATATGATATGCCATTCATGACTGCCCATGTGTTACAATAATAATGTTTATAGGTTAATAGGATGTAATGTAAGTAACAATGTATCATCAAAAACAGTGGAGAATTTATCATGAGGGTAATATTTGAATTCAGTTTTGTTTGAGTCTACAATGGCTTATTTTGTACCAAATTTATCAAATATCACAAAATGTTTGCTAAATTTGGGGCATCTTTAATATAATTTTTCTCTAGAAATACTATTCCAGTTTTGCCACTTCACCCTCCTGCTGTAATGATAAGTTTGAGATTTTTTTTTTGCAACTTTATAAAAGTTTAAGTGATAAATCTAGACTGAAACTAATTAACATAGCTGATCATGCTCACTTTCCCACCCATATTTCAAAGCTGGAGTCACTAGTTTGAAAACATTTCTGTGGATGCATCCCCAAAGAGTCACAAAGCCCCTATGAAAATTGTACATACTCATGTCTGACCAAGAATTTAGTAGTCCATGTTTGGAGGAGACGTGGCTGTGGCACCCAAGAAGCTCTGCTGACTAGTACCAGCTCAGACCACACAAACATTACAGAAACCTTGTATAAAAGAGGATCGAACGAGAGATCAAAGTATCTCCAACCAAAAGTATGTTTTCAGTACATAGAGTAAGACTTTAAAGAGCATTACACCTATAAAACGGTTGATCATGGTGATTTAAGCGATCCCTCTCTGGCTGCAATTGGATATACCATTGCAGCAATAATTCATATGTTTATTCTTATGCAAATTAGGTACTCAGAGCACCAGGAGGCTTGCCTAGGCCCTAAGAGCATCACTTTACCTTCTCCTTTTCCCCGTTACCATTCTCGATCAAGCCGATTGACGTGATTAGGATTCCTAACTTTTCAAATGCCTGGCCCTGAAATCTTGCTCACACTGATAAGATATCAGATGGAGAATATGCAGTGTAGCTCATGAGGCTCTCCTTGCTCTGAGCCGTGCACTGTGCATGCGCTGATTGAAATATTGCCAGCACATGATGCCCGGCTCTGTTTATCAGGGCATGAGGGAGAGTGGTAACGAAGGAGAGGAGGAGGTGAATTTATACTCTAAGGGGCTAGGCCTGCTCCTCGGGACTCCAAGCACCTATTTTGAATAACATTAAAAGTACGAATTTCACAGCAACGGTATATCGGAATTCAACAATAGAGGTCTCATTTAATTCGCCATGATGGGGTTGATCATGGTCACAAATGCTCTTTAAAAAAGCATGTTTTTATAGCCATAAAGAAACATGTTCTAGTTTTACAGCTATGTTCTCCACTTGTGTGCTAATGATTGCCCTGGCTCAGCTGGCACCTAATATCAAATGCAAAATCAAGGGTAATCAAAGAATTTTATAAGTCTTCCATCAGTATATCAGGTGGCACTAAATGATTCATGTTTCACAATCAAAATCAAGAATTCCTATAATGTATTAAAAGCCTACTTATATTCCTGCCATTGAAGCTTCTACTAAGGCTATGTTTACATTAGAATTCTTCTTCTGGGTTTCAGACAGCAAGACCAGCGGGATCTATAACACTATTCTTGTCTTCAAAAGCCCTAGTACTGAAACCCCCATTGAACTTTGACAGTCCCAATTTTAATACAATGAGATCCATCTGGATCTTTGATGATCTGCTTGAAGACCTGTCATACTTGTCATGATGCATTTAAAGAAAGATGCCAGTGATAACGGTGATTTAAACTGGCATTTAAGCTGCATTTCCACTATCCAAGAAGATGCCAATTGTTGGAGGAGCTCATTAAGCGGAGGTGAAGCGCTGCATTTACATGCAGAAATCACCTCCACAGTATGAGAATTTGTGATTGCTACTGCTGTTGCTTGCCCCCGTACAAAATCATTGCTCCTGGGCAGCAGAGTGCTGTTTAGACAGCACAATCTGCTGCCTGTGAACGATGATTGAGGTGTCCGCACCTCCAATCATTTTACTTGATGAAGGAGCGTTTTCATCGGGTGATCTGCGGCACCTTTACATTGGCAGATTGTTGGGAACGAGCGTTTGTAGGAATTTTCGCTCCCGATAATTGACTCGATAGTCTTGGTCACGTGACAGCTGTCGCACCTAAGGATTGCAGTGGAATCGCAGTGTAGTGGTGCTAACATAGACATCTAGAGGTGTTGGAATCTTTGCGATTCTGGGCTAGTCGTCGTGGCATATGTGGAAGTCACGCTGCAAACCTACTCATTTCCATGCTAGCACCACCATACAGTGATCCTACTGTGATTCCTGGGTGTGACAGCTGTTTTGTGACCAGGATCGCTGTGTAGCCGACTAAGGGAACTAGGGCTAAGGGAAAACTATTCAATTGAAGTTATCACATGTATAAATTAATGACAAATGTCTTAAAAACATTACATTATTGTCTTCACCGTCCTCACGACAGTGACCATTTTACACTTTTCAGTCTGGTTTGGCAGCTAAGGTTATGTTCAGATTTGCATTACACCTGTCAAAACAACACAAAATTCATTGTAACCCAATGGACCCCATTATCATTCAATGGGGTCACATTAGTGTGTGGTGTGAAAGATACAGTATTGTGTTGTGGCTTCCATTTATGATGGAAACCATGATGCAAATATGAACAGAGCCTAAAAAAGACTCAGAATTAAAATGAAGTATTTTTACTGATAAAGAAATTGCATTTGGGTGCAGTTTGATAAGCATTATAAATTATGTTTTTTTATATCCTCATTGAATCATTTAAAGCAACAGAAATACGTGCTGTAGCTATAATACATCAATACAATAAATCTTCACATATACATGCATCCATACATACAGTAAGAGTTAGGACATGGTGTAAAATGAGAATCAATGACAATAAGCAATGGAAGAGCCATACCTTGTGAGTGAGACACAGCATGACACGATTTCAAAAGCTGTTTGTACAAAAACAACAAATAATGTCAAAATTATGCAGCATGATATGAAGCAAAGAAAGAAATATCGAAAGCCTGAAAAACGCTTGAAAAACATCCAAATATACAGCACAATGCCACCTAAAAGTCCTCAATAGTAGAAAGACCTTACTATATTTCTTCAAGGTGCTTGTTACTGCTTTCATAAGAATATTCTTAAAGGGGTTTTCCAGGATTTTGATATTGATGACCTATCCTTAGAATAGGTCATCAATATTAGATTGGTAGGGTTCCAACACCCAGCTCCACTACTGAGCAGCTTCTGTGGCCACAGAAACTAACACGGTGTATGGGCCTGGAAGCGTGGAGACAGCTCCGAAAACTGTCTAGTGGCTGTGCCTGGTTCTTACAGCTCTGCTCCCATTCGATAGGTCATCAATATCAAAGTCCTGGAAAATTTCTTGAATACCTAGAAAAAAAATCTTGTCCCCCATGTCACCAATAATAGACTTAAAGAAAAGGAACATCCCATGATACTTAGTATCAGGGAAAACAGTGGCTTAGATTAGAATGTAGGAAGCTTCTGTATTTCTTTTATCAAAATTTGCTGAAAATATTTCAATTATAGAAACACTTCCATCATGTTTTATCACGCTAACAACATATATGTGATTATTCTAATTATTTTATTTTAAAAAATCTGTGAATTTTTGCATATCATTTTTTGAAGTCACACCATGTATTCTACTTCCTGTCCTGGCTCTTTAACTTCCTCTCTGCTTGGACTTCTCTCTTAACATTTTTAATCTGGCCATCAAAGTGTAGTGACTTCATTAGAGTATCACACATTACCATAACCAATGCAATGGTCTTCTGTGGACATCTCTATCTAGGTCTAATAAGAGAACAATAGAGATGTCATACTGTTATCCCAATTCTACCCCTACTATGACCACGAGGATTACTCTTCAGGTAACATCTTGCCCTTGCAGCAGCAGTAAACTGACAATGGATAATCTATCTATATAGGAGTTTTCTCCCTCTGTGATGACTGCTACAGGAAGGCAATGTTTTAAAATTAATTCTGAATGGTATAGTACTGCTGAAATGCAAAAGAAAAACAGTCAATACCTCTAAAAAATGTCTCAATTTTATAAAAATGTTTATAAAAAGTACCATATTTTCCGGCGTATAAGATGACTGGGCATATAAGACGACCCCCTACTTTTCCTGTTAAAATATGGGGTTTGGGCTATACTCGCCGTATAAGACTACCCCTCTTCCAACGCACACCAAATAAAAATTAAAGAGACGATCCGAGCATGAGAAACCCACTGAGAGCAGGGAGAGGGGGCTGCTTCAGGAGCGACGGGCCGGGATGCAGCGCACGGTGGCTCAGCTCAGCGCTTGTCCCTGAAGCTGGAGAAGGACAGCTTCTCCAGTCCAGCTTGGAAGTAAAGAGGACCTTTCACTGGTCCAACAATTGAAACATAGAAACATAGAATGTGTCGGCAGATAAGAACCATTTGGCCCATCTAGTCTGCCCAATATGCTGAATACTATGAATGGCCCCAGGCCCTATCTTCTATGAAGGATGGCCTTATGCTTATCCCATGCATGCTTAAACTCCTTCGCTGTATTTGCAGCTACCACTTCTGCAGGAAGGCTATTCCATGCGTCCACTACTCTCTCAGTAAAGTAATACTTCCTGATATTACTTTTAAACCTTTGCCCCTCTAATTTAAAACTAATTGTTAGATAATGATATATACCGTATGTGTAGAGCGGCGCCCAGGGATAACAGTAAGTGCCAGAAGATCCCTGGGCGCCGCTCTACACATATATATCATTATCCAACAATTGTTGGACCAGTGAAAGGTCCTCTTAAATTTAAGCACGCAGTATACTGGCGTATAAGATGACCCCGACTTTTGAGAAGATTTTAAAAAGTAGTCTTATACGCCAGAAAATACAGTACCTCTTTCTATGGAAGTGTTCCTTTTTGCTGTTATAGCTATTCAGTTCCCTAAAATGTCATTGTGTCCTGCAGTCTTGTAGAACACCTTCAGCAGAACTAAGGGGCTCAGCTAAGAACATGAACCCACCAAGCTTTACAGTACACCCTATGCATATGGAAAAAAGTAAAAGGCAGAAACTTGGCAAATTGAATGGTGGAAAAGGTATCATCTTTTGTCAGTGCCACGTTCTAAGTCACTGAACCCGCTATGACCTGCTGTAATGCTAGGTTTGTTTGATTCTCTATGGAGACTACATAATAGTGACTTGATGTTTTCTTGATTTATCGCTGAGGTACAGGGGCCATACTTTCTTATTAGAATGGGCTATGCAATGAATTATCCATCTATCTATGAGTGGAGAGGTTCTGTAGAGAGGGAGATGCTCTGGACCACTATACCTGCTCGTTCTGCTTCTCCAGAATCTCCAAATGTTCCAGCTGGGCTTTCTTCAACTGGTCCATTTCCTTTGATTGCTTCATTGCCAGCTATAGGAAAACAGCAAACTTTAAATGTCACCATTATTAAGCAGGGCGACAAAATTAAGACTTTCATCATTTTCCATGTAACAACAATTGCAGCCTGTTATTTTGTAGTTAGAGGTGTCAGAAAAAAAGAAGCTTTTCTAGCAGAACGCTGACAGGCTCGAGTGGTTACCATGGGGACGTTGAGCCTGGCATTACGCTCCATCTCCTGCTTGTTTTCATGATGAGCACATATTCATGTGACTATTGTAGATTACATCTATAACCTATGTACTATATGTAAGAAAAGAGTCTTAAATCATCCCATAATAACTTCAGAAATGACTTGTATGCATACTCGCCCACTCTTCTGGAATATCCAGAAGGCTTCTGGAAAAAGGTGAGACCCCCTGTACTCTTGGAAGGGTTGGCATATCTCCTTGGGACAGCATAGAGGGCTACTTTCACCTTGAAAGCTGCCCACCATCTA
This sequence comes from Bufotes viridis, assembly GCA_033119425.1. Taxonomy (NCBI): domain Eukaryota; kingdom Metazoa; phylum Chordata; class Amphibia; order Anura; family Bufonidae; genus Bufotes; species Bufotes viridis. The sequence goes on along the minus strand of CM065592.1, from coordinate 389,274,590 downwards.
CTGTAAAATGTATGTGTGTGGCTAGGTTTCTGCATCGTTCAATGTGTTCTTGGCACTCAAAGTGCATTAAAGGGGGGAGGGGGGGGCAGTCAGGAAAAAAGGGGTCGGGATGATGCACCAAATGGACATAGTGCCATACAGTGGGGTGGAGCAACACATAAATGGGTTGGGGCTCCGTACAATGGGGGTGTACTAACATGCCACACTCATCAATATCTCGCTAGCCAACTTTCAAATATTGGCAAGTATGCCTGTGTGTTTACATATTACTTAAGTGGACCTCCAAAAAGTGTGGTAGTGGGGGTACAGGAAGGAGGAAATACCTATTTTGTTCAAACGTAGCCTAAACCAGACCCAAATTGTACATTAACAATCACTTCATGCATACAGTATTCTACTGTCTATAACATCAGAAAAGTTTGGCGATGTCATATTATAAAATACAATAGCCTATGTTCAAAATGTAGCCTCACCTTCGATGAACCAGGACTAGTATCATTTGTAATGTGGGCACGTAAACAATCTCATTCACTGTCCTGTATATCTGTGACTACAATAAGCATGCTATAACATAAGTTTAGTCTTGTACTTTTATTAGCGTCTACAGGGTATATTCGTATGATATGAAAGATATGTTTAAGGCTTTATTCACATTATCTACCTCCTCTTTGTCTTGTGTAATGAAAACCAGGTATGGGTGACATTAGAGGGCAGCAGGGTATTGATTCTGAATTTTCTTTCTTTGACAAATGTTCAGATAATCACTGGTACATGCTGTGCTTTGTTCTGTTCACAACTCTTTGAATCCTCTCCAATGACAAACACACGTAGCTACAAAGACTAAAGCTCATTTTCTACTTCATGGAACCTGTTCAGCTCTACCCAACTCCACCGTCTTCACTTTCCACCAGGCGAAAGCAGGACAGAGCTTCCCATACCTGGTACTTTTTAAGTACCACATTAAAGGAGGTTCCAATCACGCCAAGCCAATATCATGAAGGTACCATGAGAGCTGGTACTCCATGCAGTGGAAAAATGGCTATGATAGTGGGCTACAGAGCAAACATTTTGGGAACATCATATCATAAACCTTTCAGTAAAAGGGTCCACTAAGAAAAAATGTCTTGTCAGTGTAATTTCCTAGCAAACTATACATTTCTAAAGAATCTAGATTAAAAATGTTTTCCATCACTTCTAGCCCCCTCCTTTTGTGAACCGAAGTTCTTTAATTCTTATCTCGTCACAGAGGAACCTGTTCCCTCTCCCTTCTGTGTCGAGATGTCAGCACACCAGGTGACCAAAAAGTTTACTTGTCTTCTGGTCAGTTCTTACAGCAGCCTTTTGCTCTGCAGCCAAAATCAGAGGCTACGTTCATACGACAACATTTGTTGCGCGACAAAAAGTCCTACCATTGTCGCGCGACAATTTTTATAATAGGAGTCTATGGTGTCGCATGGCGACATGCGACATGCTGCGACTGCGACGCGGCAGTCGCAAAAAATCCATTCAAGATGGGTTTTTCTGCAACTGTCGCGTCGCAGTTGCAGCATGTCGCAATGCGACACCATAGACTCTCATTATAAAAATTGTCGCGTGACAATAGTGCGACAAAAGTCGCGCGACAAATGTCGTCGTGTGAACCTAGCCTTAGCCTTTGGTTGAAACACTCTGTGGCACGATCAAAGGGTATTTCCCCCTCTGATTGGATCCCAGTAATCTAGACCCTAGAAAGTTCTGTAGTTCTGCTGTTTGGCCACACCACGGTTGCCCTAACCACAGCCTGTGTCATAGAGAAGCAGAGCATAATGTATTAGAATACAGGAGTATGCAAATACATTATAAGTATAAAATTATTTTTAAGACATAATTCCTCAACGGAATAATAAAAAAGTAACAAAAAAAGGCTAGGAAAAAATACATAAGATTATTTTTCATAAAATATATTTTATTGTGCATACTTTGCATAAAAGCAAAAACTTGGTCGCAGTATGTATACTCACAACTGAGATACGTAGCGAAATGTTACTACAGCACTGAACAACTCCTGCGGTTTACAGACCGACTCCTGCGATCTACGTATTGGTGGCAGTGTGTATATACCTCAATTAAGACAAGTGCCTAATACTTGGTATATTAATGAACAGCTCCTGAAATCTATACACTAGTATGTATGTCTCAGTATAGAGACAAACGTTGAATTGCTGATATACTACAGAACTAGTGGATTATTGAACTGAACATAAAGTGGCAACATTGTGTTCATCACTCAACTATCCAATTATACAAGAGTACTATTCAGCCACATTATATCTGGAAGATATACTGGATTGCAGTTATAAATACAAAAAGCCAACAGACTTTTATATACACACATATTCTTTATATGTTTTATTTTTTATCTGATGTACTAGGAGTTGATATATCATATATTTTATTGTGAAGTAAAAAAGTTGATATTTATATCTATATTTTTAGTTTATTTATATTATTTTCAGTGTACATATCCAGGTGGAGGTGTGCCTACTAACAGTATATATAGAATCTCTCCCATATTATGTAACCCATAATAAGGCCATGGGAATGCTGGTAGTTGTAGTCTTCTCCTCTTATACCTATTCCCCCCCCCCCCCGAAAATTTACTCTGACATCTCATAATAACAGCCTGGATATATTGGAATCTGTAGTTCTCTCCTCTTATACCTTCCTCTACCTGAAATATCCTCTGATATCCCATAATATCTGCCTGGACATGTTGGGAGTTGTAATCGTCTCCTCTTATACCCGTTTGCTAAAATGTCATCTGATATCCCATGATAACGACTTGTACATGCTGTGAGTTGTAGTTCTCTCCTCTTATAGCTCACTCCTTTAATATCCACTGATATCACATAATAACAGCCTGCACATGCTGGGAGTTGTAGTTCTATCCTCTTATACCCCCTCCCTGCCCCTGTAATCCCATAATAATGACCTGGGCATGACAGGAGTCATATCTCTTTCCTCTTATACCTCCTCCCTGTAAAGTCCTCTGACATCACCTAATAACAGCCCGACTCTTTACACCCTGTTTTCCAGTACAAGGTAACATCTTTCCCTAATAAAGTATATATTACAAAAACGTTAAACATCCCACCCCTTCACTATATTAAAAATAAACTGTAACAACAGATAAGTTAAGGGTACTTTCATACTTGCGGCATGGCTATCCGGCAGGCTGTTCTGACGGGTGAACAGCCTGCCGGATCCGCCATGCCGCAAGTACTCGTGTGCTGCTGCTCCGTCCCCACTGACTATAATGTGGCGCTACGGCGCAGCCCGGCAGTGATCGGACTTGTAGTACTTTTAGTCCGGCAATCTCTGGCCATCCTATGCTGTAGCTCCGCCCCCATTATAGTCAATAGGGACGGAGCGGCAGCACACGGGTACTTGAGGCATGGCGGATCCGGTGGGCTGTTCACCCGCCGGAACAGCCTGCCAGATAGCCATGCCGCAAGTGTGAAAGTACCCATAGTGAGATAGTGAGAACAGACATATTTACTTTGTTGCTATGGGGGGAGAACATACAGAATGTATTGTATAGCTCAATGATCCAGAGGGTTGTGGTTAAAAGGCTTATTTTTAGTTCCAAACAATACAACATCTCAAAAACTTGTCAGTTCATCTGGTTGGAAAAGTGTCGGAGAGGAGGTGGAAAGGGCTACAAAATGGATCAAGCGATAAACAAGCAGTAAGCCATAATTTTCTGTTGCATAGGATGACAGGATAGTGACTCATTTCTACTTACTCTTTTCCTTTCTTCAAGGAATTTCTTTGTGTTACTGCTGTTCAATTCCCTCACTCGCCTACAAAAGATCAAACGAACGTAAATGGAGGTAAAATGAGCAGCACGCAGCTCCCATACTATTAACACAAAGAAATGCGGCACAATAATATTAATAACAAAACTGACACAATCACTGATTTGTAATGTACATTTGTAATGACTGTTCAAATGCTAAATAGGGTTTGTAGTATCGGTAATGGCGGTATTACATAAGATGGCAAAGTACGCTATGAAAATGTTCAGCACATGTATAGAATCTTCCACCCTCTAAAGCCTATCTTCTCAATCTGTGGCCCAGAACTTATCCCCGGGGGTACACTACATGACTGTTGGGAGTACACACACTGTGCTTTTAATTGGTGCAGAATAGGACATGACTATAGCCTTAGAGGTACTAACATTCAGAAACTCTGGTCACTCATGGTCCTAGAGTTATGATACTTCCTGCTCTGGCCTGAGATCAGTCTTGCAGTTTGTGTAATTATAATTCACATTTTAACATCTACCTGAATGTGGACATCCTTATATATTCCTATGATTTATAAATGTTGTTGATCTCTCTCTCTTTAATAGACTGAAGGAAGCTCAACTTTGACTCCTCAAGAGTATAACTAATAAAGGTCAAATCAAATAAAAATGTATTTTACAGAACATAGTATTTCATTTAAATTGGGTTTTTACTATAAAAATAGGGTAAGCGGAGTCCTCTCTCACTATCATAAAAAAATTATTTTGGAGATCTGGCGTTGCCAGATCCTCTACTTCTCCGCCATATCCAGATTGACTGCAATGAGGTCCGGCAGTGATCCGTTCAATTTCCAGCATAAATGCCGGTTTTCTGCCTACAGCCGGCATTTGCGCTGGATAGAGCTGCCGGATCTCCAAAAAGGAGATGTGAACGCAGCCTAAAACGGGCTATATGCAGTCAATAACTGTTGTCCGAACAATCGTGCAGCTTACAACTATCTCTTCTGCCTTCCTCCTGACTCTCCCATACATATACCTGTTCAATCCAGCTGAGTATGAATTTAATATTCAATTCGCCCAGTCTTTCTATCCTCCAACATCACCTGTCAGAGGATAGTTGGGAGGTCCCAATATGCATTAGACTGTTTGCGAACCCACCATTTCTGGCAGATTCGACCAACAACACAAGAATATGTATGGGGGCCTTAAGGCTCTATTAGACTATGAGTAAGGGCTGCTATGCTATAGCCCGAAACGCGTAGAAGGGTTTTACTGTCCGTACCTGTACTTGGAATTTTTATCGCATCAATAAAGAACGAAACTTTTCTGTAAAGAGCTGGATTTTGAAAAAGTTTTTTGCACTTTGTGGGTGTGTACAGTCCAGGACCCTTATCTGTGCTCATAGCACAGAAGACCAGGTGAGAGCTGCTGAGTTTTTCTATTGCTGAGGCTCTATTAGACTGCCTGATTTTTGGGCCAATTATCGGAGACATGTGTTCATATGAACGCTCATTCCTGATGATTGGCTAGTATAATCAAGCAGCCAAGCTGCCGATAATGAATAGAACTGGATGAGGGAGGAACAAATCGTTCTTCTCACAATTTGCATCAAGCTTTGATGGATGTCTTCACATACATATATAGAGCAGTGTAATAAACCTTTATGTATTTAGAGAAACTATTGTGATCCTGGAGGCCCATATACTGTAGGGCAGAATGGAAATTCTACACACATAAATCAGGCTCTGTATGCAACTCCACTGCCACCCCTTATCTCTGTGGGAAGAAGCAGTTTGATACCACCTTTTGGAGACTCTATTTGTCTATGGATACTTTTCCTATTTTAACTTTTACTCCTATTGATACCCATTTATTTTAATGTAATGCGTCATGTATTTTAGTTTCATTAATTATATTTTCTTATATACGCATAAAAGCGAAAATGAATCACGTCCTGCACTCCAGAATTCTAGCTTATGCAAAAACTTTGTGACTTTTTGGATTTTTATATGTCACTTCAGTTTTGAAAAGTGGGTGGGAAAGTGAGGGTGGTTAGCTACGTTAATCAGTTTCCCTCCAGATTTATCACTGTGACTTTTTTTTAAATGTTGTAAATAGAGTCACAAACTTGCTCCAGTACGGGTTGGCATACAAAAATTGGGGTAGCATTTCTAGACAAAAGTGTTAGGTTAAAGATGCACCAAATTTAACAAACTATCTGCAATGTTTGATAAATTTGGCACAAAGTACGCCAACGCAGACACAAGCAAAACAGACTTCAATTAGGTCTTTTTTATAGTGTGGCTACTTATTTTTATTCATGAAAAAGTTTCTTGAAGTCATTAAGATATTGTTAGATCAAGAGGTAGATTTAACCTAACCCCCCCCAAAAAAAAAAAAAATATATAGAAAAAAATGAAAATCATCAACATGAAACATTTTTGTTAGCTTTTGACAATTATTTCAGTATTTCATTTTTTTTATTTAGCGCATACCTTTCACGCTCAGCTTTATTTTTGATAGATTTATCCTGGCTTATGGCTTTGCTGTTCTCCATGGAAATTTTAGCTTGATTGGCCCTCATCTCCTTGCTCTCTCTGTAAATATATAAACATAGATAATTAAAATGGACAGTTATACTATACAAGAGCACATAGTTACATTGTATGACTGAAAAAAAGACATGTCCATCAAGGTCAACCAGAGGAGGGCCGGCTAGTTGGGTTTTTCCACATCACGTTTTTGTTGCAGTTACTAAAAAAAACACTGATCAGTGTACCAGATACATAGGCTTCTATAATAAAAATGGATGACAAAAGTGCTTCCGTTCAGTCTATTTTGCATTCAGCCAGTTTTTTTGTTACTGGGTGGGAAATCTTAGATGTGTCAGGACCCTACACGAGGATTAGCCCCTTTCAATGGGGCTAATCTGAGTGAGCAGATAATCTGCTGGCTTTTCTGTGCAGAATACAAAAAATAGGTATAATGATATTCATGCAGATATTTTTCAAGCCACGGACAAAAATCTGCACAGATTTATTTCTGGTACATGTGAACAAGATTACAGTAAGCAGCAAATTGTCATGGGACTTCCCATAGATTCGGTGGCACAATCTAAGTCAAGTCCTGAATGTTTGAACATACCGCAGGTCTAAAGGAAATCTGAACCCATGGGGTGGAGGGGATTTTATCATTCCTCCCACACTAGTTTCTGGCAAACAAATTGGCCAACCCCATGTTTGCGACTCTTTAGAAAACACTGCTACAAAATTTTGATGCAAGGATCATTTCTACATCACGCTTGCCACTTTCCGAAAAGGGGGCGTAGTGAGGGTGTGAAGGGAATGGGCCCAGCGGGCCCAGAACATTCAATTCATTTCCACCAGTTTTCTTGTGTAAATAAAGACAGAATATTTATGCCCATCGACTGCCGGAGAACACGCCTAATATGATAAGGACTGCACCTCGTCATAAATTAGACACATCTTCCAGTAGCCGGTTTATGATAAATTGCCACCATAAAACGAATCATATCTAATCACAAAGACTCATCCGCCATGGATATTTTAAAAACTGAAATGCTGATGTCACTGTGACGAGAATCTTTGGGCTTTTTCACACGAGTGGATCCTGTGCGAGGAATCTGCTGCGTGAAAGAGAGCCAAGCCCCATTCCAGACAGCAGAGACACGTGGCATTAACATGATTGATAATGCTCTTTGCCTCTCTGTGACCATTTTACTACAAAATCACAGTGACAATTTTATCTCACTGTGATTTTGTAGTAAAAAGATCACAGAGGCGCAAAGAGCATTATAAATCATGTTAATGCTCCGTGTCTCTGCTGTTCGGAACGGGGCTTGTCATTCTTTCACGCAGCAGATTACCCGCAAGGCATCCGCTCGTGTGAAAGAGCCCTTAAACTGCATTTAGATGCTGCGAGGAGCAGCTGATTGTCAGAAAGGAAGCCGACAATCGGCTGCTCGCAAAGTGGAGGTAAAGCACTGCATGTAAATGTGATCATCTCCACGGTATAAGGATGAGCGATGGCTAATGCTACCACTCGTCCCCATACAAAATCATTGCTCCTGGGCAGCAGAGTGCTGTTTAGACATCACGATCTGCTGCCCGGAAACGATGATTGAGGTGTCCGCATATGCGGCACTTTTACACGGGCTGATTATTGGGAACAATCATTCGTAGGAATGCTCGTTCCAGATAATTGGCCCGAACATCATATCAGGCCATGTAAGTGCGGCTTTAGTCTACCCGATAGATCCAGCATTGTATAAGAGTGACTGCGTACCGGTCATGGGAGAGTTTCAGCTGTTGTGTCTGTTGCTCTTGGACGGTGATCAGCAGCTTTTTCAGGAGTTCGCATTGCTGACTTAAATGTAGATCTTGGAGATCTTGCACCTCAGCAGCTTGTGTGCTAAGCAGTTCTGACCACTCTTTCGTATGTTGGGCCACAATTTCTTTCACCTAGTGAAACAGAAATGTACTATCTGGTTAAACATAGACAGTTTGACTAGAATTCTTGTGGAGGGATTTTCTGGCCAGCTACACTTGGCTGTTATACCATGCAATTGACTTTTTGTTATTTTTATAGCTAAACGCTTCATTACTGCAGTCTAATTGGGGATTTTCCTTGCATGCAGTGAAGTAAAAACTACGCCCTGGGCTGTACTTTTCAACTGCTTAAAGGGGTTGTCCATATGTCCTAATGGGGCATATGTATATAAGTCAGGCTTCAAGACCAATTTTTTTCTACATGCGTATCAACCTTTCACAAAATGGTTGTTATTTTGTTCTTTGTAGGTTGCGTGCTAACATTTTGTAGTGGAGAAATCCTTTAAGATCCCTCATTTAGGTAGCCATAAAGTTAATACCACAGGTCTACATTTTCTATGTGCATTATTACATTAAATTATTACCTTTTAAATGTATAATATTACAGGGGTACTGGGTGCTTCTCGTCAATAGACTACCATGATATCTCCCAAAACACATATGAAAATATCAGAACAATAACAATATATATAAGCAATAATAAAATGACATTTGCGTGTACCTCCGAAATCAGCATTAAGAATCTTTTTTCAGTGCTTACCAGTGAGCCCTCATTACTACAGAATTCTCTTGCTCACTCACACACATAAATGCTAATTACTAGGCTGTCACCACTAGGGGGCTTACTTGCATATGTCTCCTATTTAGGTCACAATCTACCACTTAGGGATTTTTACATACAAAATACCCAAGTGGTGGCAAAAGGCCACTGAGATGTGTGTGAAGGAAAACAGAACAGTGTCCACAGTCAGACTGGACCACCAGAGTACCAAAGGATCCATGGGCCCCGGTTTGGACACAATAAGGTGTCCCTTATAATATAGGGTCCCTAAGGTCTAGCAGTAGATAATTTGGAACTGAACTTTGAGCCAATATACACCAGATTAAACCTTATACATGAATAAAATAAAATACTGACTTAAAAGCTATTGTATATATGTCCTGTATACGAAGATGGTGGGCCTAAGGAACTTCAGTCTAACGCTAACAGTGGCTATAACATATCATACATATCATTCGGATGCAATTATTTTAACATTAAATTGAAGATATACAAATGCTCATAACAGGGAATCATAGCACATAACTGAAGAAAAGGCATGCAAGGAAATTATAAAGTGAGGCCCAAGTTTGATGCCACGTGAATGCAAAAGTAACAGTTACTGAATTATGTTATCACCTGAAATGCTCCTCTGGGGCTGCAAGAAATTGAAACTTCCCGCCCTAACAACATACATGATACTGGACACCTTAAACAATATCTACCTCCTGGTGGTGGCATTTTTGGGAAATGTGGACTTGCATGCATCATTGAATGTCTTCAGGGAGAAGTGAATGCATCTTGTAAGACATATTCTATTAATCTAACCTACAATGATTCATGTCATCATAGTTATTCATGGCCCTGCTATATACTGGGTAATGTTGCAGGTATAGGTTTTAGTCCATGTTGTCCAGCAGATATTATACAATTGGGCCTAATTACAGTTCTTTTTCAGCCAAAGGCTAAATGTTAATAGTAGCATCTAGAATACTGACAAATGTATAATTTCCTCCATAAGTAACCGAAAAAGTACAACACTTTCCATTATTGACACATCTAAATTCTCATTTAATTAGTACGCCAGCTCAGTCCCACTCATGACTCCTACACTCTGTCTGCTGTATGCTTCATGGGAACAACCTGGGGTACAGTAGGGAGTGTTCAGCCAATAACTGTACAACCGCACACCAACTCTTCTAAAAAAGAGAAAACTAGGATTTCATCACAACAAAAACTTGAAAAGTATTTAATTGCCAATGATCTGCTCATTACTGAACATCGTGACTTTTATTGCGGTGTGATTGTTGTGGCATATATATAGAGCATGTCAGTCATTCAACCCAACTTTTATGATGTCATCAAAAGATTAAATGACCTCTAGGAATGCAGATATACCCAAAGAGTGTGTGTGCCCAAGTCCGACAACAGGAGGGAAGGGAAACACTGGGCAGCTGGGCTAGGTCAACATTCCCAAAGGAACTCCTCGCCTCATCACTGCTGTTCATCTGTTTGTCTATGAGCGGGTGGGAAGCTGGAAAGCAGTGACAGCAAAACACAAGGAGGCAGAAACGCCGTACCAGTATACTTACCCTCCTGGCTATTTCACTGCCCTATTGTCTCCCGAGCCCGGCTAGAAGAAGTCAGACTGATAATTAGACAGTACCTAATGCCCCTATGAACCAAACTACTGGAAATACTGGACCACAAATGAGACAAAGGAAAAGTGTTGCAATGAAATGTATTCTTTATTAACAGATCTAAAGATGACCTATTATGAAACCCTGATATCTACAAAAAGTTTGTGGCAAATCACTAAAGGAATGTGGCTAACAGGAGTCATAAAATACACCAATCATTATTACAGGTGCGCCCCATTTATGGGCACCCATATACTGGTGTTTACGCTGGGCACCGAGTGATGGAAAAAAAGGCCACCATTACACCTGCCACTGGGAATTTTAACCAGCACTGAATGGTAAATGTTCCTAGTCAGGAATACATTCCTTCAAAGCCATTAGATTAGAAAGATGGATGACCAAATTTCTCAAAATTAGATTTGGGTCTGCTTCCGCCAAATCAACCATTCTATTCAATCTGGGTCCAAATAAACTTGACCAGAAAGAAAGTACTGTGATTACATGGAAAAGTTTCTTGCTCTTACTCTCTCACTCTCACCCCTGCATCCCCTTTACCTTGATTTCTCCAAATTAAATCACATGTAATTTGTATTTGGTGGAATCAGAACTTTTTGAAAAATCTGAGTTGAATTTATGAATTTGAGAACCGATTTCCGTGGAATAAAGGTGTTTGTTGCCTAACTCACCAAGAGGCAGAAGAAACAGATAAACAGATTTTTGACAAACAATTGATTTAAGTTTAGGGGTAATTACCTCCTTTATAATAAGGATGGACTTTTAGCTTTGATTTTCATGTCCTTTTTTCTATTTGTTATAATGACCTTAAAATGAATTTGTCCATATTAAAGCCTCATGATATTTCATATTTGCACAAAAAAATGCCAATGGTTAATAGATTCATTTGGAAGTAGGGTTAGAGGCTAAAGATCGAAATGGACTGAGAACATTTTCTATTAGGGAATCAGAGGTGTTAAAGACAAACTAACGAGTCAAATGTTAACTAAATATTTAGGTGATAAATATGAAGACGATGAATGAGTAGAGCATAGTCTTCAGGTCTGCCTACTGATTGTAGATCCTTATGAACATAATGAAACAAATTTTGCTCCCTCATTTGCAAGACATATAACCCAAAATCAAAGCATTCATAAAGTGTAACTAAGTCATTGTTTAATTAGTCACATTTTCCATACACCAGTGGCGTAGCTAGAACTGACTAGGCCCCACAGCAAATTATTGAACGCTGACCCCTGCCCCCCACTTATGAGCAACCTCCACTCCTTTGGCTTGTCAAGAACACTCTCCCAGACGAGGCCTGGTAGCAACTCTTTCCGTTTCCTAGTGTCTCTGTATGTAAAGTAATTTTAAAATACTGTTGAAGGGGCCCTGACAACAAAATCTTTTAGTCCTCCTCCTAGGCGGGCCCCTTCTGTGTTCAGGCCCCAAAGCAGCTTCCCCTATAGCTACGCACCGTCAATACACTAGATTATAATACAGATAATACTTGTCTGATTATAAATCTTTGCATCCAGACTTTACTGAGTTTAAGGTGCCCATGCGCATCACAATGACGTTAGCTTAACCCAGGATCGGTCAACCATATAATGTATATGGGGGTATCTTGACTTTGACCTAATGGCAGATGTCAGGGAAAGAAGAGTCAACATTTTAGGCAGGGTCAGGAAAAACTGCTGAAAGAGCGTATATGTCTGGCCTAATACTGGCTTTATCTCCATGACCGTAAACACAGTATCCACGCAACAAATAAGACTATGGCCTGGTCTTCTACCATATGTCTTTCAATTATGATTAATCAGGCAGCTGGTAATATTAAAAAGGTTATTTGTAATGAAATTAACAAAGAACCAAATTCCTATAGCAAAAGAAGCCATCCCATGATGTGTAGAAGTAATTCAAGATAATTCCTGCCTGTCTGTTTATATCTGAGCTCTGTACTACATTGGAAGGATTGTTGCTAACTTTGTAAGGAGACAGAAGGTTTTAGCTTCTACTGTACATTCAAAATCTATTTTTTTCATTTGCATGGCCATAACTTTTATTTTTTGTTATTTTAGCTGCATGATGCTTTTTTCCTGGGACAAGACACAACTTTTTGGGGCATATGGAATTGCATGGTAACAGTTCTGCTAACTTAAGAATGAAGGCCAAATATAAACTTATTGCAAAATTGTAAAACATAAAATAAAACAGAAACATTTCTGGATAAGGTGTTAGTTTATACTGACTGGGTTAACACAGACCCCATTCAGTGCAAAACTTTTTTTTTTTTATTAAATAAATATTTATTTAAAGAAATATCTTTAGATACAAATTCATTCACCAGAACAGAAGAACAACAGCCCATTCTGGTGCCAATAAACATCATAAGCCAATTCAATAAAAAACACACATCCATTAAGTTTAATCCCCACCCCTTCCCACCCTAACAAGGTGACGTCGATGCATTCTCCACAGCCCCCCCCCATCGGTAAGGCCTACCCCACCGACACATCCTTATTCTATATTGAACCTTATTCCCCTTAATTCTTTGGTTTCAATCTTTCATATATACCTATACGGTACATCAATTGTTCCCATTCTTCCAGTGATGGCACAACCGCTACTCCCCAGTACCTGACTAATAATACTTTAGCCACCATACAGCCTCTTAACCAATCCTGCTTGATTTTTCCCTTTATGTCCCTGTCCGTGCCAAGGCCCAGAATCGCAAAAGTTCCATCTGGTCTCCAACTTGTACCAATTGACTCAGAGAGGGATTCCAATACTTGGCCCCAGAATTTCTGTATCGCCGCACACTGCCATACTAAATGAAATAGATCAGCTTCTTTGTCTCCACACTTCCAACATTCCTGCACAGAGCTATCATTGCCCTTAAACTTATTTATCATTTTGGGTGTATAGTATAGCCCATGTATTATTTTGAACTGAATTAATCTGTGACTTATTGAGGGTGTTGCCCTCCTTATGTTCTTATGTATCTCTGGCCAGCACCCCTCTGAGATTCCCAGTACCCGGTTCCAGTTACTCTTACTTCTGAACATAGTTACTTCAGCCAAAGCTTCCCTTAATTTACTATAAATATCAGATATCTTTTGTTTTCCCTCTCTCCCGCTTACAGCACAATATTCCAAGAAACCATTTCTTTGTATCTTCAAATAACCCTTATCAACCGTGCAGTCATATGCGTGCTTCAATTGCATATATCTGTATATATCTAACAAGGTGCCCCGCGTCCCGATTAATTCCTTATAGGTCTTTACCCCCTCCAAACCTACAATATCCCCCACTTTCGTGATATCTTTCTTAATCCAATACTCCGTATCCTTTATTTTGAAAAATTCCGCCAAGTTTGTGTTATTCCATAATACCGAGAAAGGTAGTGCATGTGAGATCTGCAACAGCTTTTTCAACCTATTCCATACTTTTTGCATCGTACTCCTAATTATACATAATGGTTCCTTTTTATCCAGTTGTCCTGATTCTAACTCTAAAAACACATTCTCTATATGTCCTCCATTTTTGAGTGCCAAAAATTCCCTTAAAGGGCTTCTGTCACCCCCACTGACGAATTTTCACTAGCTGACATTAGCTACTTGCTAATGTCAGCTGAGTTCAAACATATGTTTAATATCTTTTTTTCTGTTTTCAATCTTGTAAAAAACTTACTTTTGTTATATGTAAATTAGCTTCGCTACCAGCAAGTTGGGCGGGTACTTGCTGGTAGCCGCCGCATCTTCATGCCCTTGGAGCCCATCTTCTTTTGATAGACAGGGCCAGCGCGCTCTCCTCCTCCCGCTGGCCCTGTCTGCAGCTGCAATCCGCGCCTGCGCCGTATCGGTCTTTAGTCGGCGCAGGCGCTCTGAGTGAGGACGCTCGCTAGGCGCTCCGTCCTCAGTGCGCCTGCGCCGATGACGTCAGCGCTACACCCGGAAGAAAAGACACCGGCATCGCCTGCTCCTTACCAGGGATGCCGGCGTCTTCTCTTCCGGGTGTAGCGCTGGCGTCATCGGCGCAGGCGCACTGAGGACGGAGCGCCTAAGCGAGCGTCCTTCACTCAGAGCGCCTGCGCCGACTAAAGACCGATACGGCGCAGGCGCGGGATTGCAGCTGCAGACAGGGCCAGCGGGAGGAGGAGAGCGCGCTGGCCCTGTCTATCAAAAGAAGATGGGGCGTTCCAAGGGCATGAAGATGCGGCGGCTACCAGCAAGTACCCGCCCAACTTGCTGGTAGCGAAGCTAATTTACATATAACAAAAGTAAGTTTTTTACAAGATTGAAAACAGAAAAAAAGATATTAAACATATGTTTGAACTCAGCTGACATTAGCAAGTAGCTAATGTCAGCTAGTGAAAATTCGTCAGTGGGGGTGACAGAAGCCCTTTAATCTACTATTACCCGTCACCAAACATCTTTGCAGTTGTGCACTAAAGAAATAGCCCTGGAACCATGGGATCGCTAGTCCTCCATCCCTCTCAGCAAGCCAGAGATATCTTTGCTTCATCCGAACTCTCTTCCTTCCCCAGATTAAGTCGTTCAGCAGTCTTTCTAGATGGTAAAAAAACCTATCCTCTATCCAAATTGGGGCCGCCATAATTGGATATAGTACCAGGGGCAAAATTATAGATCTAATAAGCATCATCCTATCTGCTTGCGCGAGAGAGAGGTCCCCCCAGATCCTTACCTTGGCCTTAACCTTTTCTAATAGCGGTGGGAAATTTAGCTCGTTAAAACTGCCTACTTTAACACCCACCTTGATGCCCAGGTATTCAATGTGGTCTGATACCTGCAACACATCAAGCTCATAATCTACCTCGGGCACCTTCCGATTTAACGGCAGTAATGAGGATTTTTTCCAATTTATACCTAAACCTGCAAACCTACCAAACTCCTCTATAACGCCGATGACATGTGGGACCACCCTCCAACCGTCTCTCAAGAACATAATCATGTCATCGGCGTAGAGACTCAGCTTATCCGCTTCCCCCCTGACACCGAACCCAACAATTTGTGGATCCTGCCTCATCCTTTCAGCCAAAGGCTTAAGACTCAGAGCAAAAAGTAAGGGGGAGAGCGGACAGCCCTGCCTCGTTCCTCGCCGAAGTTCAAACCTCCTGGAATTAATCCCATTTAGGGTCCATTCACACGTCGGCAATTCCATTCCGCATTTTGCGGAACGGAATTGCGGACCCATTAGTTTCAATGGGGACAGACGATGTCCCGGCCGGGTCCGCAATTGCGGATCCGCACTTCCGGGTCCGCAATTGTGTTCCCGAAAAAAATAGAACATGTCCTATTCTTGTCCGCAATTGCGGACAAGAAAAGGCATTTTCTATGAGAGTGCCGGCGATGTGCGGTCCGCAAATTGCGGAACGCACATCGCCGATGTCCGTGTTTTGCGGATCCGCGGATCCGTGGATCCGCAAAACACACACGGACGTGTGAATGGACCCTTACCCTCACTACCGCATTAGGCAGTCTGTACAGCAGTTTAACCATCCTTATATATCTTTTCCCTAGTCCAAAGCGGGACATCACCTTCCATAGGAATGACCACTCCACCCTGTCAAATGCCTTAACAGCGTCCAACAACAGGATGGAGCAGTCATCCTCCCCCCCTACCTGGAGATTCAAAAAAACCCTGAGTAAGCTGTCCTGAATCTGTCTCCCAGGGATAAAGCCCGTCTGGTCTCCGTGGATCAGGGAAGCGGCGACCCCCCTTAATCGATTTGCCAAAACTTTGGCAAACATTTTATAATCAGAGTTCAACAGCGAGATGGGTCTATAAGATCCCACCTCGCTGGAACACTTCCCTTTTTTGAGGATGAGGACGATCGCCGCCTCCCTAAAGGACACAGGGAGAGATCCACAACACAGAGATTCCTTAAGAACCTCCAACAACATAGGTAGCAGGGTCTTTGCATGAAACTTATAGACTTCGAAGGGGAGCCCATCATTACCCGGGGATGTGTTGAGTCTAACCTGCGATATCACCTCCTGCAGTTCCGATAATTGAATTGGCTTACTTAGCCCTTCGGAATTCAATTCATCCAAGCTAGGAAGTCTGATTTGGTCTAGATAGTTACCAAGATCGATTTTGTTGTAGCCACATTCTGAGGCATACAGGGCTGAAAAAGCATTTACAAATTCCTCTCGGATCATTTCGTTCTCTGAAATTACTGTACCGGTTTTACTTTTGATCGTATTAATTTTAATAGGATCTTCTCGATTCGACGCTAAAGCCGACGAGAACTTGCTTGGACGGCCCTCTTCAAAGAAGCGTTTTTGTCCCTGAAAAAATAACTTATTTTGTGTCTTGTTAATCTGCATTTGTCTATATTGAAGCATTACTTCTTTGAATTCCTTTCTAAGGGCCTCTGTATTTTGCTTCTCAAGATCGTTTTGCACCCTTTTTATTTTATTTAACAACTCTTTCTCCTGTTGAAAAAAGGTAGCGCGTTTCGTTTTAATCTTACTATAATAAATCCCTCGCAGAAATGCTTTAAGCGCATCCCAAACATAATGGATATGAGTTGATCCTATATTAACTCGCCAAAACTCTTCAATCATTATATCTACTTCTTCCACCTCATTCAACACCTTTAACCAGTGGGGATTCAACTTAAACGAACGGCTTCCTAACTGAGAGGTACCCTTACAGATTACTAAGACCGGAGAGTGATCCGACAACCCGTGTACTTCATATTTCATTTTTACAACATGCTCTACCATTTCTTTATTCACAAGTGCCAAATCTATCCTTGAGAGAGAGCTGTAGGTTGCGCTAAAGCATGAAAATACTTTCTTCTGACCGTAGAGCTTACGCCATACATCTATTAATTTGAACTCCTGACAGAATTGGAACAATGACGTACAGGACTGTTTGACCTTATTTGAAGATGTAATCCTATCTACCTCCGGGACCATAGCACAGTTATAGTCACCCACCGCTATCAGCGGGCACCTCCCTTTTCCTTCCACAAATTCCATTAAACTTATCAAAATTTTCCTGGAAAAAGGAGGGGGGATATAGACAAAAGCCATAATGACTTCCTTTCCGTACCAGATCGCGTGCATAAAGACAAATCTACCCTCAGTATCCATCCTTACATCCAGTGGGGCAAATTCCACATCCCTGTGAATATAAACACTTACTCCCCTTGAGTAAGAGGAGTGGCAGGAGTGATACTCCCATTTAGCCCACCTCCTGCCCAAGAGGAGCTTGTTCTCCTTAGTCACATGCGATTCTAGGACAGCTACTATTGCGGGTAAGTGTCTATTAATGGTATCAAATACGGCGACCCGTTTTATTCTATCTCCCAGCCCACGCACATTCCAGGTTAGTATTCTATGTTCTTGTACCATAACTAAAAAAAGGGCACACTTAAGGGAGCTGTAGTAGAATGCATCGACGTCAACCCTTCCCCTCCCCCCTCAACCCACCTCCTACTTGGCTCGTAGGACCACATGATCCACTTGCCTCTTCCTCATCACCAACCCCTCCCACCACCAACCCTCCCCACCCCCACCACCAACCCTAACCTACACCCCCCCCCCACATCCCGTCCCATACCCAAGGGCCCACCAACAGCATTATCTCAGATTCCTTCTGCATCACACCAATTCGAAGCTTCCACTGAGGTCCCAAAAAAATAAATGGAATCATTATAAACTACCCTTAAGCGTGCAGGGAACATCATAGAATATTTAACTTTTGCTGCTGCTAGTCGTTTTTTAATGCCCAGGAATGCCATCCTCTTTTTTTGTGTCTCATGAGAGAAATCCGGATAAATCTGAATCTGTCTACCCTCAAATTCAACTGTATCTATTTCTCTTTTCCGTCGCAGGACCCAGTCCCTGTCGCTTGCACACAGCATTCTAATCAGTGCAAAACTTTAAAGGGAATCACCTCCTTGCATCATCATGTTGTTTTTTTTTATCCATAATTCTTTGCCAGTTCATATCTTTTTAGGGCTCTGTGTTCAGTTTTTCTTATAGAAAGCTCCCAAACACCTGCATAGATATAAAATGCGATGATAACATTTTGTCTGCCTTCAGTCACCACTAGAGGGAGTACTGGATTATTATATTCAATAAACAGTAACTTGTTAAACTCTTCTTAGTGGGAACTGTAGGCAACCAGCCTGTCAAGTTTATGCCTATGTCTATGCAGAGTATTTGGAGCTCTGAGCTATATTAACAACTATAAAAATAATCAGTACATTATTTTTCATAAAATAAAAACAAAATGGCATTACAGATGAAAATTCGTTTTTAGAAGAGTTATTCCATCTGGGACATTTATGGCATATTGATAGGATATGGCATAAATGTCCCATAGGAGTGGGTCTTACCAAGAATGGGCCCCACAGTAAATGGAGAGCACACTTCTGGTGTCTTCCCCATTCACTTCTGTGGGACTTTTGAAAATATCCGAGCAAGTGTTTAGCTATCTTTGAAAGTCCCCTAGAAGGGAATGGAAGCAGTGTTGGACTGGGGTTCCTTGGGCCCAATAGAGAAAATTATTCTTGTGGCCTGACCATTATATCATTAGTACAGTGTAATAGGTTTTGAATCAAGCAATCAGATCCTAGTAACAAGTGACTGGCTCCAAAGTCAGCTTCAAATATTTATTTTTCAGCTGTATCTTTAGGGCCCACCCTGGAGCCGGGGCCCTCCTGAATGGAGGGTAGCTGCACATACAAAGTGTGCTGTCCATTTTAGATATGAGTAGGTCCCAAAGGTGGAACTGGCACCTATGGGACATTTAAGGCATATCCTATCGATATGCTATAAATGTCCCACATGGGACAACCCCTTTAATGTGTCCTGAACTACAAAGAGATGCTTGGACATATTAGCACTGATGTATTACAGGTAACCAGGGTTCTGTTCACATAACGATTTTGAATCCCGTTGAAAGGTACATATATTTCAAGCACATTAAAGTATCCAAAAGGGCTCAAAAAATGTCACTGCCTCTATTTACATGTTTTTCTAGTCTTCAAAAAAGTCCTTCAAGCAGGATGCAAAAAGCTAAACAGACCGTGAGGTGGTAGAGGGTCAGACCATCTCCAGGCAAAAACAGATTTTTTTTTTCCATAAAGATTTTTAACTTCCAATGCACTAACGATAAAAAAGTTAAAATGCAGAACCTGATTGCGTTATACATACCATTAATAATACCATACCCACAGCCTAAGCTATAACTAATCTAAATGAGCAATTTTGCATTCATTTAGATTTGTCTGTAATATAAATTACTGATTCTAATGAGTAAGCTAAGTTAAAATATGTGCGACTTGTATTTTTAGAGCTGCAGCACAAAAAAAATATGGGGAAAAACAAGATGTTTTGTCAGGGTTTTGTCACAACTGTCAGCCAAGGGTTTTATCACAATGGTAAACTGCAATAATTGTATCAACTAAACACAATTGCATATTTTACATGCAGTTCTAAATGAGGTGTTTAATAAATAAAAAACTGCAAACCCAATAGGAAATTCTGCTTGTTTGAGAAAAAACATCTAGACGTTAAATAATTACATTATAGACATTACAAGACTGGATACAGCCAGGGCCAGATTTGGCAATTGTGGGACCCCAAGCAAAGTTATGTCAGGGGGGCTCTTGTCACACTGCTAAGCTCTGCCCTATCACACCGCTGAGCTCTTACCCTTTGCAACGCTAAGCTCCGCCCTCCACTGCCCTGCTAATCCCCACATTTAGCTTGGCAATCCAGCCTGGGCACTTCAGCTATTGTTCTACTGCTATTACTTCATCCCTAGGCCCCTGTGCCACTGAACCGACTGTACAAGTGGTATGTCCATCCCTTTAGTTGTTTTTTTAAGCCAACAGCTTGTGATCAGGAAGGGATCCCCTGACCACTGGGACCCCAAGCAATTGCTTGGTTTTGGTGGTGGTAAAGTATGTCCCTGACTACAGCACTTGTGGTTATCTAAAGGAGCTTCTTCACTGAACACTTGGGACCATTTTATATAAAAATTTAGCCCTCTAAAAATAAAAATGTATATACTGCATGTAAAGGGAAATCGCCAACCTGGGATGACTAAAATTTTGTAAAATTATAAGGAATTGTGTATAAAATAATTTTGTGCAAAATTTCCCTTCCCCTCCTCCTCCTCCTTTTTTCCTTCCAGTCTCCTTTTTTGTGGTAAGCGAGTTGGCCGGTTTGCAGGTTGGGAATTTTGTATTCTTGCAGTTAATATACAATATATAAAATGGCTATGGCTCTTCTCCAGAATGAAGATTTCTCTAGTGCCTCCTTTAGGTGACTACATCCATGTAATTCAATGTCAGCCCTTTAAAAGCAATCTGTCAGCAGTTTTGACCATGCTGACAGGAACTGGAGACTGCAGTACAAACATAAAAGCTGAGTATTGTGAATATGAAGTTTTATTCTGTCTTATTCTGCTTCTGCAAGTTCTCAAGTTGGGGTTTTACTACAGCCCCTCCCCTCTAAATCCCAACTATAGCATCCAGCCAAGAGACCACTATATCCATCACTCAGAGGGGAGGGGCTGTAAAGCAGCTCAATGCAGAGAGCACTTCACATTGAAGCTCCACCTCCTGGCCACTTGAAGGGGCAGAATCTGGCAGAATAAAACTTCATATTCACACTACACTTCATAATAAGAACTCCACAAAAGATATATTTGTGCTGATCTTCCCAGCCCCTACCTAGTGCGGTCAACAGTTTAGCATGGTCAAAACTGCTGACAGATTCCCTTTACAGAGTGTTGAAACATTATCAACCAAACCATAGCCATCTGTAGTCAGCACTGTTTTCTGGAGTTATTACATAAAAATTTTGGAATACCGGACATCTACAACAATAACCAGTACATTTTGGGAAGAAGTGAAGATGGCATCTGAAACAGCCAATAACAACTATACTCTGCACTGAAAATGCCAACACAGTGCTGAATACATAGTTTTTTGTATAGTTGTTACTATATAAATCTATGATGTTTGTATTAGCTAGAAAAAGTAGCAGCGACGCACCGTTTGGGGAAACACCACCACGGAGGTCAGTCAGTGGCTTCAGCGGTGCATGTGATCCCGTCCACTGCAAAAGTTGACAGACGGATCGCTAGAACAGTGAATAGAGCCAGGGAGCCAGAATAAAAAGGCAGGGAAAAGGTAAGTATGGATTTTTTAGCAGATACAGCTGGCTGGGGTGCAAATTAAAAGAAAATAGTTTGACAACTCCATTTTTTCCCAGTATATTGATGAGATTTCTTAAACTTTCATTCTCTTTCCTGCCAATGTAAAATGCTGCGGATTTGCCTTCGACAAATCCATTGGGACAAATTGTGTTCATGCACCCATAATCCATGCAAAACCCTTGTGTTTAATTTAAAAAATCTGACCAGATTATTTCAGCTGATTTCACAAAACCTCATTGGGTTTATCAGAAATGAATATACCAAGACTTGACATATTATCCTGGACCTACTGAAATGATAAATTAGCTTGGATTTGTGATTTTCAAGCCATGAGAAATGTTAAAAGCGAGTACTTGAAATTTAGCTTAATTTAATGTATACAACCACTTTATGTACCTCTCTTATGGCTTGGAAGAGAATGTGACTAGTTTGGTACAGGGGATAACTAGATCATGATACAATTCATGACAAAACTGACACCAATTTTTGACCTGTTCTCTTATTAAAATCAATATAGAAAGTACAGATGGAAGTAGATATGTCACCATACTGTGTTGCCCTGTTAAGGGCGGTATAGAAAGGGAACTGGTCCTGTGCCCTATTAGACAAAATAGCACAAAAAATATTGCTTCTTGACTAATATAGCCTAAGAAAGAATACAGTGGACTCCAGCTACGGGTCCCTCACCTTCTCCTTCCCCCAGGAGTGTACTGGCCATAGACCCCATAAGGAAATTTCTCGGTGGGCCGATGCCCAGGGGCCACCCAAGGTCTTCTCACGGCCACTGGCCGGGTACATAATGATCTAATAATTAATGCTAGGAGCATTTAGAACCTAAATTCAACTGTATTGATACCCTCAATATCGCCATAGGGCAGTATTTTATGCTGCACTGCGGAATTTGGATTTGCTGGAGCAGTATTTTGTGCTGCCCTGTGGTATTGTTTGCCCTGTCTACTTCTGTTCTCCCTGCCTACTTGTGGCTTGTGTTGGCCATGTCTACTTGTGCTGCCCCTTTTGTCAAATTGCACCCACTTTAAACTTAGGGGGCCACTTTTAGTTTTTTTTCCAGGGTCATTATATGTTCCCAGTCCACCCCTGCCTTCCCCTATCAACAGTGATTGATGGCTGCATACTGTACATATAGACAGATACACTGCAGCCATCAGTCACTCCTAACAAAAATATAGGGTCATTTATCAATCTGAAATAAGCGTATTTCAAGCGCACATGGTGAGGCAACTCAATCTGCGACTTCTCCACGCTCACGCCAGGTCTAAAATTGTGGGGGTGGTGTGGGTTGGAAAGAGGACAGCTAGGAAGCTTTCTTACATTTAGAACTGGCGGAGGATCCCCTGAAGTTATGAAGAGGCCTGCATCTCTTTATAACTTCGGCGAAACCACCCACCACTTTAGGGCTTTATTAAGACCGTTGTTTAAATGCCGGTCTTACTAAATGTGCCTCATAGTGTACTCTAAAGCTGGCCCTACACATTAGATCTATGTCGACCAAACTTGGCGATTTCAATGGGTCGGCCAGCCATCTAATGGGATTGGGGTCTCCCAACTCTCCCCCAACCGCTGATGTTCGAGAAATAAAACATATGTATGCTTTGCCAACAGGTTTCTTTGTGCCACTTGGTCTTATCATATGGAGGAACTTCTCCATACATTAACCATCTCCTGCAAAGGATGAAAACGTCATACCTTGCATTAGTTAAAAAAACACTGCAAAAACGGAAGTGATGACAGAATAAGTGTTAATGAAGGCAAAAAAAAAAAAACTTTACACTTCACTCCAAATCAAGATTATTCAAGATGAAACAAAACATTTTTTACCTAATGAAAATTATACGTGCAAAAACAAACAGACCACACGTTTGATCAATGGTCATACAGCGAAACGGATAGAAACTGTCACCAGCACACAGAGAAGAACAGAACAACCACCAAATTGTTTAAAGCTTTTAATGAATGCCATATCAAGCACTAGAAATTGATGACAGAAAGCCAGACATTGCAGTTTTCAATACAAAACTATTTATGTGTATGTTTTTTTTTTGTTTTTTTACTGTTTTAGTATGCTTTTCTTGTTCCTTTTACAGAATTTTATAAAATTGTTTTATAAAATTCCCAATAATTTCTTTTTTTATACATTGAAAACTGCTTTGTGGCTCGGTTTTACAGTGATAACAGTGGATAAAAAAAAAGAAACAGAAAAACAATCTTCTTGAATACAGCTATGGATGCATAATTAAGAAAAACCCTTTCCCCTCGTTGCGTGATGGAGTTTGATTCTGAAGAGAACTTTAGTGCAAGAAGTGCAGTTAGTTGTGGTCAGTTTATGTTAATAACGAGTGATCAACGTGCGAAGAGTCCGAATGAGAAGCTACGTGAATGATGGTTGACATGTTCTTACCTTGGATTTATGATCTGAAGTTAAAACCTGAATTTTATTTTCTGTTTCTTTCTTCATTTCAACACAGTTATTTCCTCTAAACAGTAAAATAGTTTCCATAGTTAGATAATTTATCTCAAAAAGCCAGTTGAAAATGTTTCTTTAGACCTTCTTATATCACATATATCTACTTACACATCTTTTGTCTGGTTTTATATATTTCTAATTATACATTTTGTTTTGTTTTACATACTTTTATTTGGTTTTATATATCTAATTATTATATTTTGTTTGGTTATATGTTAATATCTAAAAAAAACATTTTATTACATTTATCAAAGGCTATTGACACATTTGGGGCACTTTTTTTTGTCTTTTTATTAATATTGGGCTAGAAATTATTTTTTCAGTTGGTCCATCAGAGAGTTTCTCGGATGGCTTGGTCTGTAGCCCTTTTCTGTAGCTCCCCTGCTTTGCCCCTGCATTGATAAATCTCACTCAATGTGTGTGCCTAGTAGCAGGCAACTGCAGCACAATAAAGACTATTTTTTTAATTCTAAGTATGAGATTACTTCAATGGCTGGATGAAGACGAACATCATAAAGGTTATTATATAGCGGGCAACATGGCAGCAGGTTTCTTCAAAGGGATTGTCCAGGACATTACATGTGATGGCCTCAGTATAGGACATTACTATCTGAGTGGTGTGAGTCCAAAACCTGGCACCCCCGCCGATCATCTGGTCCACAATAACCCTCATCCAGCTGTTCTGCAGTAGCTGTGGCACAGAAAGTCTGTGTCAGAACTACACAACCCTGTCCACTATGAAGTGCACAGAGCTGGTTGTTGCAGCACATGTCATAGTTTTAATATGGCTGCCTCTCGGCATGTTTGTCGTGCTGCGGCCGGACTTCCGGCCCGCCCCGATTATAGTCAATGGGGCCAGAGCGGACTTCCGGCTGCATACTGCAGTAGCGGTAGCAATGATCCGGCAGGCTGTTCCCCGCCTGGAACAGCCTGCCAGAGAAGGCTGCCGCTAGTGTGAAAGAAGCCTAAAGCAGCTCTCCCTCCTTCAGCTGCCTGTGATCCCATCAGCCTAGAGAAGGAGAGGGTGTGGCAGTGGGGAAGCTAACAGCCTGCAATATGGGGAGGGGGGGAATCATAACATAAATTTGGCAACATAATAATTGAGGATGACCCACAGAATACAGTTATCATGTTATTTATACCCCTCAATGAATGTTGCAAAAATAAATCCCTCAAAATAATGGTAAAAAATTTTTTTTTTTATCTTTACCCTAAAAATAAAATAATACTAGTTATTTAATACAATATATGAAACCCAACATTTTTCTTAAAAAAACTACAACTCATCCCAGAAAGCTCAAAAAATAAACATTTAGACTGCTGGAACAGTTCGGGGGGAAATTCTACTGGTCCTTAAGGCTAAAATTTAAAATGTACAATAAAAAAGGGACATTTTGGGGAAGTTTTTTCTACTTTTGATGTGACTGTTAAGGGGCTAAAGTTAAGTGGAGCATCTCTGCATCAACCAGCTCCATCCACTACTCAGTGAATGAAGCTGTGTAGTTCCGGCTATGACTGTCGTGCTGGAGCAACCACCGAACACCTGGATGTTCATCACTTCTAAAATCCTGGACAACCCCTTTAAACATAGACCTCGGCTGCCATAGACCTTTTTTTTTCACAGCTGTATTCCAAACTAAATACTTGTAATGCCTGTGATATGGTAGAATTGGCGTTCAGACTGCTACATCCTTAACCATTCTGTCCCTATGATTCTAATAAGCCAATCTTAGAAGTGAACTAAGGTAGAACTGTGTGGGGTTCAGGTGTTCCCATTGCTAAAGGTGGCCAAACACACAGGCCTAACATGCATATGTTCTGATTATTGCTGTATGTACTGTACAGTACTAATCATCACTAACTAAAAGGGGCTTTCCCATTTTATTAAGTGATGCCATACGGTGTCCGACCTCTGGGATCCACACCAATCCTGAGAATAGAGTCGTTTTTAGCTCTGATTAAGAGCTGCCATTGTGCAGGGGACTGAAACCAGACGCCTTCACAAGCCAGGGCTTCATTCTCAAGATCAATGGGGGAGTCGTTGAGGTTGGACCCTCAGTGAGTATTGACCCCGAATCCAAGCAGTTCACATACAGGGCAACGTGTTCATTTACATGTGTTCATTTAGTGTTGTTATCTCTATTATTTCCGCATGGTTTGTATTGACCATATAGACACTGTAACATTCAACATCTATTGGCTGTGTAATGTATGACTATCCTTTTGATTGATTTAAAATGTCTGCACTATATTGTACAGTATATACACTTTATGGATGAAATCTGCCCTAAGATCTTTCCATCCAAGAGTTAAGTAGGTGAAGAATAAAGTGCTTGCATTGTTTATTCTCCACGCTGCATGTTTGGTTGTAGAGTACCTCATTAAATATCAAAGTATACTGAAATAGTCGGTATTGAAGAGGCAGTAACTATGGTGACTTAGAAACTACATGCAATTTTGACATGAGCTGCTGCTATTACCTTTACATCACATAGACAGTAAAGAGTAGTGAGGCCAATGAGGTGATGAACCGAGCCGTAAAGAGATTACTATATAAGGTGAGGGTCCAAAGTAGACACCTACCATATGGGAGTAGCAGGCTGAATAGGTCATCGATGTGAATTATTTGCATTAGATTTACTAACACTTACAACCAACTACAGGAACTGTGGGGCACATTTAATAACACCAGCGTTTTAGACGTCGGTCTTAATAAAGCCCCATACCGGGTAGAGGATCTGCCGAAGTTATGAAGAGGCGAAGGCCTCTCCATAACTTCGGCGCATCCAGCGCAAGTTCTAAATGTAAGACAGCTCCCTAGCTATCTTACATTTAGACCATTTTCTACACCTGACCCCTTTCTCTGTCCACACCATGCCCGCAATTTTAGACCTAACGTGAGCGAGGCGAAGTCGCAGATAGCTGTGCAATTGATCATTGCGCCGCCATCTGCGCCTGAAATACGACTTATATAGGTGTATTTCAGTATAATTAATGACCCCCTGTATGTGCATGTGTAATAAGGTGCTGGGATGCTGGGTGCCGACCTGCACTGTATGCTAAGGCTAGTTTCACACTAGTGCTAAAATCTTCCGGCAGACTGTTCCAGTAGAGGAACAGCCCGCTGGAGTTCAAGCTGTCCGGCATAGCCGGATACTACCTTTCCCTGCTGCGGCCCACTGACTATAATGGGACCCGGCAGGAATCTGGCCTGTTTCTGGCATCAGTGCTGGGATTCAGCCGGACAAGAGGTAATTGTCCGCCTTAATCCTGACAGTGATGCCAGAAACAGGCCGAATCCCCGCCGGGTCCCATCATAGTCAATGGGGCCTAGCAGTGCTCTGGCCCAGGAAGCATCGCTAGGTCCCATTGTCGGCATAGCATGCAGGAAGATTTTCGCACTAGTGTAAAACTAGCCTACTGCTTGCTATATCTACAGCTGCTTGCTATATCTACATTATAGGTATTTAGGGAACGACTGGGACGTAAGTTGACCCAAAGGGACTACAACATCCACTATTGTCACCAGGGTTAAGATATGTATTACATGATGTAAGAACTCAAATAAAATTACATTTTTAAAGTACTGCATCCACATTATCTGTTACATACTTTTATTGTCAATCGCAATTAACGGCTCTGTAATTTTTCATAGTTTCATATCTGTAAGAGCAACCTGTCTAAATATTTACTTTCTTCACCGTATATGAATATAATTATGCCAGTAACTATTGTACAATATATGTTAATGAACCTCTGTTTCTACCAACTCGCAGCTTTATTCTTGTATTTTATTCATGGTCAGTGAAATTAAGGTTAAAAAAATGTTAACATCTGGAAAACTTATTTATATTTTTCATTAAATTATCCAATTTTTTTCTTGTTAGTTTATGTATTGATCAAATATATTTAAAGAGGACCTATAACCTCTTTCAACATGTCTATTTTAGTAATTACCTGCATTCCTCTTTAAAAAACAACTCTGGAGCATCTATTCTTATGACTATGTGCTGTGTCATTCCTTTATTATTCCTGAAAGAAGGTGAATGATTTGCCAGAAGTCTGCAATGAAGGTCCAGCTGGGTGTTACCAGTTGGGGGGTGTCCCTGTTCAGTCTGACATTGGCAGCATTGATTGGATAGAGTTAGACTGTGCAGGGACACCCCTTTCCCAACTGGTAACAGCCATCAGGACATTCATTGCAGACTTCAAGCAGCTCATTCATAACTTCTAGAAGGAAAAATAAAGGAATAGAGGAAAAGCACAACAAAGAATCAGTCCTAAAGAGGACCTTTCACCGCTCTTGACATGCATGTTTTAATAGCTACATGCATTCCCCATTTAATAACAATTCTGGAACATCTATTCTTATCACTCTATGTTGTGCCGTTCCTTTATTATTCCTGCTATAAGTTATGAATAAATAGCTATCAGCCTTCAGTAAAGTGAGTCTGTGCAGGTACACACCCCCAACTTGTTACCACCCCTCTGTACCCTTACTGAAGGCTAATAGCAATTAATTCATAACTTCTAGTAGAAATAATAAAGAAATGGCGCAACATAGAGCCGTAAGAATAGATGCTCCAAAAGGGTTATTACATGGGAAATGCATGAAGCTATTAAAACAGGCATGTCAGGAATGGTGAAAGGTCCCTTCGGAGGCAATTTTTGTTTATGATTGCATTTTACTAATTTTTGGCTAAAAATCATATTTTCAATTGGCCTTTATTAAAAATATTGAGCCATTCTGTCACAAAGGGTTAACAGTTTTTCTAACTGTGTGACTGGTACTTTCACAATCTAATAAACCTTCTTCTTTTCTAAACTACTAAGAGTCATAAAGACTTATTCAGGTCACATTGTTATCAGTAAGATAAGAACTGAGCTATAATAAGTGTTTATAATGTCAGAGAGCAGAGATAAGGAGTCCGTCTGCTCCTCAGATGACGGAAATGACAAAAAATAGTAGAGCATGTCAGCTCTGTACGCAAAAAAGGATTCCATATTGTTAATAAAGACCAACCGAAAAAATGATTTTTTTAGCTCAAAATAAGTACAATGCAATAATAAAAACTATTGACCACAAAGGTGTACATAGCCTTTAAATGGACAAAGCTAACTTAAGATTATATATATATATATATAAATACACACTGTATAATGTTATAGTTATTTATTGTGAATGCACATATGTAAAACTTAACTTTTATGAAGAATGTTAAAATAAATTAAAACATTATTCCCAAATTAAAACATTATTCCCAACTCGTTCCCAGCCTTAATACATATCTTATCAAAAGCTGAGACCCAATTAGCAGCAGAGCAACTAGCTTGATAAGGTACTGACTAAGTGGGTATTGATAGTCTTACACCTCATTTGTATAGGGGTAGAGCTATAGTTTCCTTCTCCACCCACCTTCCCAATAGACTAGTTAGTGCAATACACGTAGCACAATTCTTTTCCTTAAATCTATTTTAACATTGTTATTAAAAGTTATATCATAAGAACAGATTCTCCAGGAATGGTATTATATGGGAATGGTATTATACTTAGACATTTCAGGAGAGGTGACAGCTCCTCTTTAAATAAACTAAAAATATATATTATTATTATTATTATTTTTACATTTTTATGTTACTACACTTAGCTTTAGTATTTTTAGATACCGTACTTTATACTGCATTTATCTTGATTTTGCTCTGAGGCGATGGCTGTTTTAAGCTGATCTTTGGTCTTACCCTTTCTTCTTGATTGCTTTTTCTAAGTTCTTCTCAAGAGACAACTTTTCCTTATCAAGTTGTGCCACTAATTTGTCAGCTTGTGTGCAGTGTACCTTCCTCACAGCACTTTGCTCCTGGAAGACAGTAGCTTTATTTGATTAGACAATTAAGCATAACACTTGGCTGTTCACTTGATGCATTGAAACATTCTGTATTCACTTGTATGCTGCGACCTAATCCAGATGGACCGTGCTGATACATCCCATCATGACCAAGGTTAAGTCATCAAAGCCACACACATCAGCCATTTCTGAAGAATAATTGGCAAATAATGAAGCAATGTCACACAATACTTGCCACAATGAAGGCGGCTTGCAACGATATAAGCAAATTGCTCAAAAATGTCAAAATAAGGCTCACACCCATTCTTATTCTCTTCTTCTTAAAGGGGAAATCCATTCAAAAATGATCTTCTGGCAAATCCTAGACACACCACTCATTTAAAAAATGAGTTTGTTGCAGTACTGTAAAAAAAACCCACAGGTTGTGCCGAAGGAGTCCGTGCAGCTTACAGTTCTGGAAATTGGCAGTGGACTGGGCTCGTAGACTTCACCGATTAGATCTTCTGACATGTGAATATGGAATGCTAGGGTGAAATTCATGCGTTTTGTACAATAGTTATTTTGGAGCGATGTTTTTTTTTTTATTACACAAGATTTTATTTGCTTTTTTTATACTTCTATGGAAAATCACATGAAAAAAGGACAAACCCACAGCATGTTGAGATTTGAAAAAGAAAAATTCCAAGAGACAAAAAAAAGACAGGTAATACATTTTAGAATTTTACAATTTCCTAATGACTAACAAGTAACAACTGACTGCTGCTTCATTTGCTTAAAAAAGCAGACAAAAAATTGTGCCATGTTTGCAAAGAAATGCAGTAGCATAAAACCACCGGTAGAATATTTCTACTTCAGGGACTAGTAATATAGAAATTGCAGCTGTTCAGCATGGAATTTACATGGTGCTGCCGTTTGGCCCCTGAGTTCAGTTCTGGGGGGGCTGTACAGTATGGGGGCATACTTACATTTATCCACATGTCCATATGGTCTTAAAGGGGTTTTCAGAGATTTTCTTTACTAATGATCTATCCTCTGGATAGGTCATCAGTACCTGATCAGTGGGGGTCCGACACCCGGGATCCCTGCTGATCAGCTGTTTGAGAAGGCATCGGTGCTCTGTTATTGCCGCGGCCTTCTCTCTGCTTTTCCTAGGCCAGTAACGACACATTCATCGATCAAGTGGCCTAGGAGAAGCTCTGCCCCATTCAAGTGAATGGGCCTGAGTGCAACAGCAAGCACAGCCACTATACAATTTTCGGCACTGTGCTTGGTGAGCACACAGATGAATGCAGTGCTCACAGGAGCCCCACTGCCTCCTCAAAACAGCTAATTGGCAGGGTTCTGGGTGTTGGACCCCCACCGATGAGATACTGATGAGACAGGTCATCAGTAAAAAAAATCTTGGAAAAACCCTTTTAAAGAATTCTTTGAGATGTAGTCAGAATATTGAGAAAGATTAAATGATGTTTCTATACCCTTGATTTTCCCTTGAGTTTCGTATGTCTCAGGCTACTTTCACACTAGCGTTGTTACTGGATCCGGCAGGGTTCAGCAAAAACGCTTCCGTTACTGATAATACAACCGTCTGCATCCGTTATGAACAGATCCGGTTGTATTATCTTTAACATAGTCAAGACGGATCCGTCATGAACTCCATTGAATGTCAATGGGAAACAGATCCGTATTCTATTGTGTCCGATCCCCACTGACTTTTATTGTGGGTCATGCTGCATCCGTTTTACTCCGAATCCCTTGAAGAAAAGAAAATCGCAGTTTGCGGGGGTTTCCTCTCCGGTATGGGAATGCAAACAAATGGAATGGAATGGAATGCATTTTGCAGTGTTCCGTTCAGTTATGTTTTGTCCCCATTGACAATGAATGGGGACAAACCGTAGCATTTTTCTCCGGTATTGAGAACCTATGTAGGTGCACTACAGAGTATTTAGATGCTAATGATCTTGACTGTGTCACGTATTAAAATCTAGAAACAGACCTAAAAATAACATTATTATAACTACAGAAATTTGGGAAAGTAATGTCTAGAAACAAATAACTTTAATTGAAGTCCCTCACCTAATCCCATGATATGCTCTGTCTGGTAAAGATTTTGCAGATTTACTTTTAAAGAGGTGATTTGTGTCAGTATCCTACTGTACATCTCATTTTACCGATTGATCTGATGAAGTAGATGTCTTTCTATCTAATAAGTATGTATTTATCTAGTCTGTCTAAATGTCTATTATGGCCATTTATCACATATCAATCATTTATCTTTATCTATAGATTGATAGAATAGGAAGCAGACACAACTCTCCAAGAATTCAATAGAGCAATCACTGAGACTTTATTCCCACCACCACATTTTAACAGACAAAGGTAGGCAATCAGACGTTTCTGGTGGAGTGTTCAGTATGTGGTGTGAGACGGGGTGAATAAAGTACAATTACCTGTACAATCGAATCCCTGGAGTGCTGTCTCTGCTTCCTACTGTCTATGTGATGACCTATGCTAGGGTCACATGAGACGTGCACCAAATGATCTGGAAGAACTGCTGTTATCCAACCACTCGAGAGATTATCTATTGATTTACTGAAGTTAGATGTCTCTGTCTGTTATCTATGTATATATCTCCAATCTATCTATCTATCTATCTATCTATCTATCTATCTATCTATCCACTATCTATCTATCTATCTATCTATCTATCTATCTATCTATTTATTATCTATCTATCTATCTAGTTATCTATCTATGATCTATCTATTTATCCACTATCTATCAATCTATTATCTATCTATCTATCTATTTATTATCTATCTATCTATCTAGCTATCTATCTCATATCTCTCTATCTATTATCTATCTATCTATCTATCTATCTATCTATCTATCTATCTATGTCTATCTGAAGTTTATCATATTTGATTGCTCTGTAATCATTTCACAGTGTATCTTTGGAAGACATGTATTTCTAGCGTAAGACAGTGATTCTCGTCTGCAGGAGACCTCGGTTACAGTTCTGACACAATCGTGAAACATAAATGAATAAACAATTGCTCGGTGCTGAGATGTGACAGTGGACGGCCACCTCCTCCGTGATCGGAGCCCCACGTGCCGAGGCCTGTGATCTGAACCCCTGTGCTGTAACAATCCATGTCATTTCAATCATAATGGCAGTAATAGAAAAGACTGCTGCAGTTCCCAGATAAAAGCAATCTCATGGCCCTTATTAAGCTATAATGATTTCCACCCACAGCAGTGACTCATCAGTGATCCGAAGCCAGAACTTCTGCCCAAAAACATATTATTCCCGGAGAATATTTCTATGTAGTCTACAGGAAAATGTGATTTAAGGTGATTGGCTGCAATGTATAAAACTTGAAAAAGGAGTTAAACAAGATGTTTGACCACAAAAGACAAATGAGCCATGTACAAACCTTTATTATAAGAGTGGGGGTCCATATTCCAGCACCTTCACTGATCTGCTGGGGCGTCACCCTTAGAGCTGCATCCCCTTTATAGTTGGCCAGGCACAGCTCCGTGCTGAACCTAGTATTACAGCTCAGTCCTATAAACCTGAATACCATGAAGCTGTAATAAATTGTAATGCCAGGAACAGCAGAAACTAAAAGGATGGAGCTGTTCTCAGCAAACAATAAAGAGGAACATGGCACAGACCCCGACATATCTAGTATTGGTGGCCTATCCTAAGAACTGCTGGATCCCCCTTTACTGCAATGGGATCTGGCCAGCATTCTGGCATAGATGCCGCTTTCAGCAGGACAAAAAATGCTGTGTGTAGTATTTTTTGACCAGCCGAAAAACCGATAGGTATGCCAGATACAGTGAATTCCAGTAGTCTGTTCCTCTGCCTAAACATACTGCCGTAGTTTACAGCACATATGTGAACGCAGCTTTACATCTTAAAGGGCATCTGTCAGCAGATTTGTACCTATGACACTGGCTGACCTGTTGCATGTGTGCTTGGCAGCTGGAGGCATCGGAGGACTGGGAACCTAAAGTGGCCCTGGAAAAAAAAAACTAAAAGTGGCCCCATATTGTAGTCAGGTCCAAATTTACAGAAGGTGGGGAAGCACAAGCAGGCAGGGTCATCAATACCATAGCGCAAAATACTTTCCCAGCAGAAACATATACCAATGTGCAGCACGATATATTGCCCCAAAAGCTGTCCCTCTGTGGTGGCCATCAATAGATGCTATTTTCTCTCCTCCTCCAATTGTCACTATTTAAGATATGAAGCAGGGGGCTTAGGAAGTGAGATGGGGGCCACAGCAGTTGTTTTCAGGAGGGTATGTGCGATTGCTGGCCGGGTACACGAGTACCTGATTCTGACAGCGTTAATTACTGCTGATAGCTCATTATGTACCCGACCAGCAGCAGAGAGGAGGGCTTGGGTGCCCCCCGAGCCAGGAAATTTCCCTTTAAGGTCTATGGCCAGTCCGCCCCTGGCTGAAAGCATCTGTGTTGGTCCCATGTTCATGTGTGCCAACATTGCTAGAAACATAATGTTTTAATATATGCAAATGAGCCTCTAGGAGCAATGGGGGCGTTGCTGTTACTCCTAAAGGCTCTGCTTTCTCAGAACTTCTGCATCCTCTACATCTTGATTGACAGTGCCAGGCAGTGAAAATGTCATTATGCCTGGCCCTGTCAATCAAAGTGCAGAGGGTGCAGCAGTTGCAGAGAGAGCAGAGCCTCTAGGTGTAATGGTGACGCCCCCGTTGCTCCTAGAGGCTCATTTGCATATTTTAAAACTTCATTTTTCTCAGCAATGTGGGCACATATGAACATGGGACCAACACAGATGCCTTTAGCTGCCAAGCGCACATGTAACAGGTCAGCCGGGGGCATAGGTACAAATCTGCTGACAGATGCCCTTTAAGGATTGTAGCTTCATTATGGGCTACAAAAATACACACAAAAGAATGCTATACAAGTAATAACCAAAATGAATGATGTTCACGAAATTATCTCCAAGTGCACATGACCACAATATACCCATATTTTAGAGTTCTTATTACAGCTACAACACCAAACCCATACCCATCTACTGAACGGAACTTAGATCAGTATATAGTGATCTAGGTTTGGTTCATTAAATCATGGTATGCGCAAAGGGGTGGACTGGCTATAAGCCTTACAGGGAAATTTCCTGGTGGGCTTATGCCCAGCAGGCCGCATGGGCCTTTCTGCTGGCTGGGTACACGATCTGATGCTCTCTGAGTTAATTAACACTGGGTGCATTAGTTACTTAAGTATTTGGCAGGCAGCTGCAGATGCCCCCTGAATTGAATTGTTCAACAGATTACTGCAACAGGACAAGGGGTCCCATAGTTCTCTGCCCAATATTCACCCTCATAGGCCGTACGCCACTATATGAGGCAGTGTACAAATGGAGCAGGGACACAGCAGTCTCAGGCCACCGGCTGAAAGAGGCTCGCGGCCTGCACCATAGATGGCAGCTTTGAAATGTACAGTATATTTTTTGGCCCCTTTGGTAGCATACTACTTGGGGCACTACGGAGATCATTACTAGGGGCAGTCAAGGCAGGATCCTGAAGGTAGGGCTTAATTGTTGCTGTGGCCCTCATCTTACCTCTTAAGGCCCCTGCTCCAGATCTTAATTGTACACAACTGGAGAGGAAGAGGAGAGCACGCCGCAGCCGGCTACCACAGAAGGGCAGCTTCCGGGGCAGTACGTTGTGCTTTACTGTGGTATTTGGTTCTGCTGGGGTCGTATTTTGTACTGGTATTGCTGACCCGCCTACTTGATTTGGCCCCATCTACTTGTGCTCCCCGCCTTTTGTTAATTTGGATTCACACACAACATGGAGGCCACATTTAGTTTCATTTTCTAGGGGCACTTTAAGTTCCCAGTCCGCCCCTATATGGGGGGAATCTTTATGACTGAGATAGCTTCCTAAGGAGATGCTAAAGAGAATCTGTCACCAATTTTTTGTTCATATATGAGGGCAGAATAAACTGTTCACATAGACCCAGATAAAAACATTGAGTCGCTTTTTTGAACTGACCCAGTAGTTTTTAAAAAATCATCACTAACATCAATGTCAGCGGAAACATTGCATGTGGTGGTGAATAAACCAGGAAGATCTTTGATACCTTGAAGTTTGAGTGCTGCTGCCTTACTGGAAAAGGGAAAGGCTCATGTCATAGATGTGGCTCCATTCTGGCAGACTTAACCAGCACCACATGGACATCCATTCATCTGTGTGTATGCTGGTCACAGGCTACATTCATAATAGTCAATTTCTCATGTGCCTTTTTATCCAACAACAGGTATGAAATACACCCAGGAAGATGAGGGGATCTACCACGTTTTGAGCATTTTTACCAGTGAAAATAATCAATAAAGATTTTTTTGCAGTGTTACACAACTAACTAAACACATAAGCAATGACAGTACTGTACAGTATCCCAAAGTCCCAGAAAGCCCTACATACGGTATAATGGGTTATGGTATGCTATAATGATGTATATGAAGCATACTAAAATAAAGACTGTCAACAGAATTAATAAGCAAAGAATGGATGACATAGTTTAAAGATAAAATTAATAAATGTATACATGTATACGCGGTGATCCAGTAGTGACCCAGTGACGATGCACCACAATTACCGTAAAACGATTAAATTCTGCATGTGCTTTTACATTGCAAACAAGCTTCAAGAAATGATTGCCATGTCTACAGTTCATATGGTGAGGATGGATAGAAAAAGACACCAGCACAAGGATAATATCAGCATCACAACCATAAAATGATATTAATCAAAACTTTTTTAATTTTCCATATACATAGCCATATGAAGGTTTCTTTTTTGTGGGGAAAGTTGTGCTTTTTAATGGAACCATTTAATTCACCATGTCTTGTTTTGAAAAATGGGAAGAAAATTCTTTGTGCGGTGAAATCGAAAAAAAAAAAAAAAAAGTTTTTAACACAATAACTTTTAGCCCCCTTAGGGGGCTAGAACTTGAAATTTTCCGGCCTTATGTCCCATACACCAAAACAGAGTACAATTGTGCTGTATGGGATTTTGACACTCTGCCTGCTGAGCAGTGCCTTGTGCATGGTTTTACAGGTAGTTAACCATGACAGTCCTGGGAACCTACAGCACGCCCAGGTAACAGACCGGTTTCACTGTGGGAGTTCCGATCGGAAGGGAGAGAAGGTAATCCCACAGATGCCATAACTGCTATTGAATGCGACATGTGAAGAGTTAAATGACCGGGTTCAGCATCATCACCAGTCCCAGTCATTGAGGCTGGGTGGCCAGTACCCGTCCTGTATGGAGTAGGCTGTGCTCTGCGTGAATTTGAAAGTAAAGATGATGGAGATAACTGAAAGCACAAACTTGTGTTTGGTTTCAACTTCTACAGGTTTTGCCTAAGCTCTTCTCGGGCTTTGGGAAAAGGACCTAGCAATTCAACTCACGCAGTGCTCGGGCAGCGGGTGAGAGGGCTGCTTTAAGCCCTTATATCTCAAATTCTATAGAAGATAGAGATATGGGTCTGGTCTTGTTTGAAATCTAGGCTTTAAATCAAGATCAGAATCACAGCATTATGTCTTCTACATCGGGACATACAGCTGTAAAGAATAAATCAAGGCAACCGGACTTGCTGTAGATTTCTTGAAAACGTTTCACTCGTTCTTTCAACGAGCTTTCTCAATTCTGAGTGACTTGTACAAGCGAGGTGTGAAGGAGTCCATCTACGTAAAAATGGAGAGGCCAAGCTTGAATAGAGGCGGGGGGTCAGACAATGGTAATGACCTAATTACCAGATTTTGATTCAGTTACATATTTATTCCCAGAGAATTCTTGTACAAGTCACTTAGAATTGAGAAAGCTTGTTGGAAGAACAAGTGAAACGTTTTCAAGAAATCTACAGCAAGTCCAGTTGCCTTGATTTATTCTTTACAGCTATACCATAACCTGGATAAATGAGAACCTTTACAGACATCGGGACATATAGTCTTTAGAAATTGGGTAGAGGGTGGCAGCAGTTGAATGTGAAAGCGGGTTTCAGCTGCCTTCACTACCTACCTGATTTTTAAAGGCTATATTTCCATATAGAGTAGATAATGTTGTGAATCTGGTCTAGCAAACAAGGCTAGGCCCATATAGCTTTGTTTTACAGAGCCCGGGAAATTAAGACTTAAAATGTACCTAAAATTTCCACAAACTTTGCATTTATGTTATGAGGAATAACATGATTTATGGCCACTATATCACTTGTATCTGGCTTTATTTAGCAGTTTTCCTCTCTGCATGCTGCATGTCTAGTTAGCAATTCTCCCAGAGATGGTGGATAGAGACTAATCAGCAGCAGGGTCATGGAGGGCATTACAGAGTAGTATGGTGAGGACGAAAGCATTTAGAAAGTTTATATCTCAGCCTATGTAGCTGCAGCAGTCTGCTTTTCAGTGTTCGTATTGCTGTGCTCCTGCTCACTCCTCTACTCCCCCTATCCATAGACTTTGAATGACATGTGTAATATGATCCCTCCGTGCGCTGCTCCTGTCCTAGACAGGTTTAAGACATTTTTCCAAGTGAAAAACAATTAGACAGCTGTTAACATGAGAACTAGATATTTTTTTTAAGTTTTAAAGTTTTTTGTGGTTACTTGGACTATTGATTTATGCAAAGCTGTGTGAAAAGTTAGGATCCATTTAACCCTTCTTCCGCTGGCTGTGATCATAGCCAGCCTTGAGGAGAGAGGGGAAGGGGGCAATGGGGGAGCTGACAGCCTGCAGTAGGAGAGAAAATACATCCTCTCTAAAGATAAGGATTATCACTAGAGAGAAATCTAATCTATTATCGTCACACCGTTATGTCATCAGAAAAATAAAAATGTTCTGGCTCTTGGAATGCAACGACACTAAAATGACATAAATTTGCATCATCAAATAAATCCCACAAAATTATGTTAAAATTGTATTAATTTGTATTTAATACACTATATTCATTATAATACAGCTAAATTAAAGCAAAAAATGTTAAAATTATGACCTGTGTGTAACATGTTGATAAGAGGAAAGGGGCAAATCTGTAAGGGGAGTTGTCCAACAAGGTGACCATTTTGAAAGGCACTATCTTGAAACCAAGTAGATATTTTTAAATGGGAATGGGCACATGTGATATCTGTATCTGAATGTGATGAGAAATCTAAACACCTGTGCTTAAATGTGCCGTACCTTTATTTCTGCCAAAGTTATTAGCAATTTTCTCTTTGTTATGGACACAGATATGGATGTGAGATTAACACACAAAGAGATTGTGCTGATCTCCGGGGAGCGCCACACCCAAGTCATTTCAGAGGATTTGAACGCTCGGTACCCTAACAGACCACCCATCTGCCATGGCACAGTTGGCAAATTGCTTGGCTATTTCCGTGAACCATGTTCTGTGTTGCACTGCGTAACTAATGCACTTCCTATTTTTTCTATATCTGTACAAGGAACTCAATCATTGTACTTGCTTTTGTCGCTACTCAATGTCCTGTTGCGCAGATAGCATCAAAATATTCTGCAGTGCCGTTCAGACACTGTCATCATTCACACCACTCCCTGTCCTTAAATGAGTTTGCAATCTAAGGGTCCCTTTACATGGGACGATACAGCAGCAGATTGTCGGGAAGGAAGCGTTCCTTCCTGACTATTGCCTGCTCACTGGAGGAGACCACTGCATGGGGAGGAGCGATGGCTAATGCCATCAACGTCCTCATACTGACTAGTTGTTTGCCGGCAGCAGATGCTGTTTACACTGCACAATCTGCTGTGGGCAAAGGAAATTTTTTGTGAGCACATGAATGATGCGATTACCCGATGAACGAGCGTAATCGGCGGTACATTTATACCGCCAGATAATCGCTAACGAGTGTTTTTATGAATGCTCGTTAGTAGAGATGAGCAAACTTATATTTTTAGTTCGGCGTCCAAAGTTCGGGTTATCGTAGCATCCCGTTATGGATTCAGCTACCACGGACCATAACAGCATTTGGAATCCATAAGGGGCTGTTTCATTGAACCCGAACCTTGGACAATCAGTGCAGGGGGCGTGGCTCAGTACTGGATCACCTCTTATCCAATCCAGTGCTGAGCCACGCCCCCTGCACTGATCACATGACGGTGATGTCACCCCAGGTCCTTAGGGTTGTCCACGGTTCGGGTTCAATGAAGCATTCCCTTATGGATTCCAAATGCCGTTATGGTCCGTGGTAGCGGAATCCATAACGGGATGCTACGATAACCCGAACCCGAACTTTGGACAATGAACTAAAAATAGAAGTTCGCTCAACTCTACTCGTTAGACATTATCTGCGGGATTCTCAGCCTGTGTAAAGGGTCCTTAATTAGCTTCAGACATACACACGCTAGGGGACAACAGGAAGACACAGGAAGAGTACTGAAGGAAACTCATGCAAACACAGGGAAACACAGAGATTTATCATTCCATATGCCAGTTTTCTGGTGTTAAAAAGCCACAACCCCTGGGTTTTCTGACTCTTTAAATGCCACTTGCTCAAATTTTTTTTTCTTCAAAAATCGCATTTTACTGTTGCCCTCGACACTTTCTGAAAAGAGAAGTGGCGTGGTGTAATTAATCATGACTGAATCATACCCCAGCAACGAGCTGGCGTAGATTTCATTCTAGGCACATGGATTGCCAGACAATGTGCTTAATTTATGAGAAGACATGCACTTTGTCATAAATTAAGCACCTCTTCTAGCGGCACAGGGGATAACAAGACTCACATAGAAAAAACGATGTCTTATGTAATATCTATATATTATCTATGTTTTATCTATTGATTTATAAAACAGGAAGCACCGACTACACTCTAAAGATTCAATTTTGTAACTATTGGTATTTTATCTGCACCGCCATAATTATACAGAAAAAAGGTAGTCAAT
The DNA here is from genome assembly GCA_033119425.1 of Bufotes viridis. NCBI lineage: Eukaryota > Metazoa > Chordata > Amphibia > Anura > Bufonidae > Bufotes > Bufotes viridis. Next base: position 389,233,567 of record CM065592.1, on the reverse strand, counting down.
CAGACATTTCGGGTGTTTTTACGCCCTTGTTCAGGCAGAGTGTCCTGGGTTAGAGAAGTGGGTGTGAATAAAGTATAAATAATTGCACATTTTAGTTTGTGGAGTCTCTGCTTCCTCTATAGCTTTCTATTTATCTCATATCTATATTTCTGTCTGTAGCTATCTATCTATCTATCTTACTATCTATCTATTTATCTATCTATCTCTCTTTCATCTCATGGCTAGCTACATATCTACCTTCAATCCCTTTATTATCTTACTCTAAGTAGAAACAATAAAACGCTTCACCTCATTTAGGCCACTTACTTTGTCATGTTTCTTTTTCATAGAGTTTATCTCTTTCTGTTGCTTCTTTAGCTGTTTGACGTATGCCTAAAATGATAGAAAGCATCATAATATCAATCACAGAAAGACAACAGAGTAAACAAAAATTAGGGGCATAGGCCATGAATGTAGTATACGGTGAGTGTTCCTACTTGTAAATTCTACCTATGTACCCAAAACTTAAAAGGGTTTGCCCACTCAGACCCACTCATTGATGTCATATCACTGTCAACACCTCTGGGACCCGCTCCAATCTCCAAAACAGGTCCCCCGAAGTGAAGGAGACTGCACTGGCATTCCCATAATAGTGAATGGAGAGGTGGCCATGCATGGGTAGTGTGCTCTCTATTCACCGCTATAGGGGTTTCGAAAAAAGCAAAGTGCGCTTGCTCATGTGAACTGAGAGCTGCACATATGCAGAATGTTCTCCTTCACTTCAGGGGTTCCCGTTCTGGAAATAACAGCGGGTCATAGAGGTGGGACCTGCACCTATCTGACATTGATGGCATATCCTACTGATACAGTATGCCATCAATGTCTGAGATGGGCCAACCCCTTTAAACATGTTAAAGGGGAATTCCACAGAAGAAGATAATAAACTCAGTTTATTGGTGAAGATTGGTGAAGATTTTGAGGATCAAGACTGAGGAGGGGGAAGCATTTGCTAAAACTGTGTTGTCCATGGCTCTATGGTTACTGCCTACTGACTGTCAAATTCTCCCATAGTCAGACAATGGATTAAAACGGAGAAGCAAAATTACAATTTTTTTGTTGACAAATTCTCTCTATGTAAAATATCCCAGCAGCACAAAGAGCTGCAGAATATGGATTGGTGATTCGCATTATATACATCAAATTGCTGAGATCTGTTCACTACCCGGCAGGTCAATAGGAGTGAACAGGAACAATGTGGGTCAACTGTTAACTTACCTTCATCTGTTTCAAATCTTCGACTTTCACTTGTGGAATCAGATCTATACCTAGAAAAATAAAATGATTCTAAAAATCTCAGCAAGATTTGCACCTACAAGAAGAACACCAAGAGGAGTCCGTACCTTTCTTAGCATCAGTTGCTATCCCGGAAGAGGACGCAGCTGACGGCCTTAGCTCTGAACTTGTTTGAGGAGTCACATTGGCTTTGGCATTATTGGTTTTCCCTTTTTTGTCGTTCTTTGTGTTGTCGTTTGGCACATCAGCAATATCACTCTGAAGTAATAATAATCACAGAATCTATCATAATAACCCATCCAATGTGCACGTAACTGATAGCTAATATGTTCAATGCAAGGCGTAAGCAAAAAAGGGACGGCCTTGAGAGTACGTAAAAATTATTATAAACATAGTAGCAAAACTACCATAGAGGCAGAGCATAGAGCTCTGGTGACCGTTGGTGGGAGGGGGTCTGACACTAAAGCGCTTTTCCTGTATGTTAATAGCGTTTGCCTGCAATGACAATTAGAGCTCACTGCATAGAGTTTTTTACCATTTAGATTAGGTTCCACAGTGGCTGTATAAATTCATATACACTGAGCTCCCCCTAGTGGTGGCTGCATGCTGTCAAGATTTTCTAATTTACTTTCTGAAGAGAAAAATGGGATTTGGAGCTCTGTGTATAAAAATCAGATTTCACCCATTACAAAAAAATAACAATATATATATATTCATTTTTTCTATTGATAGTTAATTGGATGATGCAGGCTCACTCAGGTATAAACCAACTGGTGGTAGCTTCCCGCACCATACAATGCCTAGAGGAAGTGCAAGTGCGCGAAACGGCCATCGCCTTTCATTCACCCTGCGTCCTGCCATTGAGGGATAGTTTCTTTCCAACTGAATCAGAAGCAGGTTGTGGAGAAAGCCAAGAGCTCATGAATATTCAGGACTCATCGGCCTGCACTGGAGCTGTTCAATACAAGATTTTGGCAAAATGGCTGGGGCAATTAAAGAAAGTGACCCAGCACCTTGCTATGGGGATTTGTCACTAGTTTATGTTGCCCTTAGTTATACACCTGGTGACAGATTCCCTTTCGTGCCATGTCTGGGTCATCTTTTTCTTTACAACAGAATCTAGGTCTTTGATTTTAGCAGGATGCATCCACACTTATATTCAGTCCTATGATAAGGTGTGCCCTCATCTATATAATGTACACTTACTGTTTCGATCCCCATTGCTCTCATCTGGTCTGCTCTTTTCTCAGTAATAGACAGGAACTTCTTAGGATCTGATAAAGCGTCAACAATATCTAAAAACAAGGAGAAGACAGACAATTTAAGATTTTAAGGGGGAGGAGGTAAATCATGTGTTAAAGGGCCACAAAACCATAAGACCAGCAGCTAAAGTTTTTGGGCTCATGTACACAGCCGTTGCTGGTTTGCGGTCCTTTTTCATGGATCTATCGTTCCGTATACGAGTTCCCATTTTGTTTCTGTTTTGATTCTGCATCTGTTCCATGATTCTGCTAAACATGTCTGTATCGATTCAGTATGTGTTCCGTTTTTTGCAGACCCATTGACTTTAATGGAGCCACGGACCATGATTTGTGGACAATAACAGGAGATGCGCTACTTTTTTGCAGAACAGCCATGCGGACATACCAACATATATTTTTTATGGCCCCATTGAAGTGAATGGTTCCGCATACGAGCTGCAAAAAAACAGAACGGACATGGAAAAAAAATACGTTTGTGTGCAAGAGCCCTTTGAAAGAGCTGCTGTGAGTATCACAGATACATATGAATAGATTTTTGGCAGATTCAAACAGACATGGTGCATGAGGCCATATACATAGTAGACAGTTTGTTAAGTCATCTACTGGATAATTAAAGCAAACATGAACTTTCTTAGTGCACGTTGATATGATTGACTTCTGAGACCAGTCTTAGGACCTGTTCACATTTGACATGTATGCCAGGAAAAGCTCCCAAAATATACCCTTTGTCAAAGGCCTGCAATGTATGCCACTGTATAGGCACATGGTGGGATATGTCACCCATAAGGAACCCATACATTTTTTAGAATACCACAGTCCTATGGACACACTTAGCATTAGGGCCTTGTCTTTCTAATTACCTCCAAATCCATCAGGGACATAGGTTTTCAGAACAATGTTGCAGAAAATGGTTGGCAGGGAAAGGGGTTTGTTGCCTTCATTCCGAAGTGAAATGTGCCGATATCCTGCCTGGAGACCATCCAATGGCAATATCCTCTGGCCTATCAGCTTATTGTTGTCATCATACACAGCTATCCTCAGCACAGCGAGGTCAGGTAAGATAACCTAGGAGCCAGAGGAAGATTACTTACAACATTTCTTATGCATTTCCTTTCTGAAGATACGTCAACGGAAACAACTCTCACCTTTCGAAATACAAAAGCCTCCTCGTTATAAACCGGGTTCAGACCGTTGTTCATTACCATGCGAGTACGGAACTCCTTTCTTATAGTATCCGGTTGGCAAGCCATACATATCAACCTCAACATACGTCCCCATTTTTTTGTCTGAGAGGAACTGCCCAGATATAACCTGTGGTAAAATACAGAACTGCTGTTACACTGAGTAAATGGTTTGCTTTTAGCAAATGCTGCAATAAACTACATAAAAAATGCCTGTTATAATAGGTTAACATTTTCTGTGTGTTCATGACTTTGTGGAGGAGTTAAGGGCTAATGCACACGAATGTAAGGGCTCCGTGCTCGTATTGGGGACCACAAACTGCGGGTCTGCAATATATGGTCACCATGCTGCGGATGCGGATACATTGACTTGAACGGGTCCATAATCCGCAAGATAAGGCCAAAGATAAAACATGTCCTATCTTTTGCGAAGTGAAGGCACAGACAGGTAGCCACGGAGACACTACGAAGTGCTTCTGTGGGCTTTTAAGTCCGTGCCTCTTATCTTGCAGATCGCAGACCCATTCAAGTCAATGGGTCCACATCTGCAGCACGGATTGCACATGGCCGGTGCCTGTGCATTGCGGACCACTATTCGTGGGCAGTGAGCCATTATGTTTGTGTGCATGAGCCCTAAAAGGAATGTTCCATGAGAAAATTATCCGTTGTTTACATCAAATGTTTATGTTAATATTGTTAACCAAATTTTAAAGACTTGTTGGTGATGCTATTCCTAATTTTTTATGTCACTATCTATATTTTTTTTATTCTAAAATTCTGAAGTTTTCACACTAAGCCTTATAATAGTTCAAAAGTCCCTGTTCATCTCATTATCATCAGGCAGGATAAAAATGAATAACAAAAACCTCTGTATATATAACACAGGATTCACCATTCACAATAGGTGATGATCATAGCTTCTGAATGTACTCCCCCTCCCTGCACAATGAGCTCTGAGCCTGCCTAGAAAACTCCCCCAAAGAAGTCAATGAACATCTCCTGTTTGTTGTGTCTATGGCTCATGTGATTGCTGAAAGGCAAGGCAGCACCCATAATCATCTACAGAAAATTAAAAAAATTCCAAAAATAAAAAAATATTAGCAAAAAAATAATATGTTTCACTATCTGGTTTTAATTAGTAAAAATAAATATATAGGTGATACATTCCCTTTAATGTCACTTAAAATCTAAAATGTGATACATGGCATAACCCTAAAATCTCACTTTCACATAGAGGCATTGGTTTGTAGTGTTCTCACACGGTAGATCTGCTTAAGCTGCCCTTATGTCCAAGGACAATAAAGGGGTTGTCCAGGTTCTCCACCTTTTGAAGATATTTTGATGTGACCCCTGTCCATGCTGGAAGCAGGAAAGTGGGGACCAGAACTGAGCGGCTCTGAGCAGGTAAGTATGCTTCTCTCCACAGGTCCGGCGGAGTACCAAAAAATGTGTTCAAAAAGTGGAAAATCCCTTTAAGGTAACCTTAGTAACCAGTTAATTTTGTTCTTTGACTTACAAAATTGTGCCAGTGTACGCAGAGGTGTAGAAAGGGAACAAGAAAGCTAACCAGTAGGTCTCCTTTAGGTGTTGTTTGACAGTATCACCCTCTTAACTACCTGCAGGGTCATAGTGCCTTCATCTCGTAATGAAATAAGTGCATTTTTACTTTAAATGGGATCAAGACCAATGTGAAATGGGCTCTCTCTTTATGGTACATATACTAAGCCGGGTCAAACAACGTATCTTGTAAATCCTTTTTCAACAGTCAAATAAAAATATTCACTATTGATGCCAATTGTCCATGTTACAGGTAGGCACAAGGACTGGCTCTTAAAGGAAATCTGTCACATGGAATATCACTAATAAAGTAAAACTATTGCCATGTAGAACATAATACCTCCTTCCCGCTGTACCTTTCATTCGGTGTTTCTTATTTTCTATCTTGCGAAAATCATCTTTGTATGATATGTAAATTAGGCAGTAAGGTGACCAGATGGAGCGTTATTTTCTTTCAACGGTGTCCAGGAACGCCCCAATCCAGTGCCCAGGAACGCCCCCAGAAGAACCCAAACACACCTCTCCTGGGCTGAGACTCCACGCCCCCATCAGCGCCGTTGCCTCTGTCCCACCTCTACATCACTGACGTGAGGTTACGCCGCCCACACTTGCCTTCGTTGAGAAATCTCACCCAGGCACATGCCCAGTGAAACATTTGAGGCTGATGCCCTCAGCAGGACATGAAGCGCACTGGCAGTCTTTGGTACTGCGCCTGCATAATATTTCTCTGTGAAGCTGAAGGCAAGTGTGGGCAGCGTTACCTTTCGGCAGTGACCAGGGGGTGGGGGTTGGGTTAGGAGCAGCAACAGCGCTGACGGGGGCGTGGAATCTCAGCCCAAGAGAAGCGTGCTTGGGCTCTTCTGGAGAGCGGCCCTGGGCACTGGATGAGGGTGTTCCTGGGCACCGTTGAAAGAAAACAACACCCCTCTGGACACCTTACTGCTAAATTTGCATATAAATTTTCAAGATAGAGAATAAGAAACGCCAAATGGAAGGTACATCAGAGAAGGAGGTATTATGTTCTACATGGCAATAGTTTTACTTTATTAGTGATGGCTCCCACCAAGCAACAGACCATAACTCAGCTTCATTGAACAATGTGATGTGGGGTTAACCTCAGGGGAATCTGCATTTTCTGATGTAAGTTCCAGGATTATGACCCAAAGATCCTATTTCACACATTTATGTCCTATGTACAAGGTATGGCAACTTCATCATAAAATAAACCACATTCTTCAAGGTTTAACGTATAAATCTGGATCACTGCAACACCAGTGGACGTCCTATATACCTGAACAGAGCAGGTGGCTGCAATCACTCCATCCACAGGAGTCTCAGAGAATGGATCAAATGTTCTGTCTGGACGTCTCATGAAGTCTGGTTTTAGAAGGTACCTGAGAGATGGCAGTGAAATATTTTGAAATATTACATATAAAGGCATTTTCAGAAAAACAAATGTAAAAAATTGAAATCGAAACATAAATAATATCATTAACCAATGGAATGGATCAACCTACTATAAAAAAAAAACCTGTATGAACTGATTTATCCATCAAATGACTCATCTACAAAGCTGTAATAACGTACCCACAGGATCCATTGTATTCAAACTTCCCCTGGTTCAGCTGCATTGCTAGATCTGTCGAGAGAAAATATAGTTGTAGCTCATCGCACATAACTACGGAATTGCTGAATATGGACTGAAGGATTTTCTCAGGTGCATTGGCCTATAGTTAGTTGCTCATAATGGCTCAGAAGTTCACAGCACGAGATGTGAAAGACACTGGGTGGGATAACAAGTCTATGAACAATGATGCCTGCTTACATGGGCATTCCATAGCGTCTTCGAAGGCCATAGAGCAAACAGATGGCGGGTCTATCGGTATAAGTCCCTTTAACTCATATACTTATATCACCATAGGTTTCTAAGGTGATGTGAGTCAGGTTCAGTAGACCCACTAGAGAGTTCAGCATAGTGGGTGTAATATGGACGCTCAATTGTTCTATGTATTTTGCAGAAATATGCCTTAGTCTTCTAATGGTTTGCACACAAACATCTTTGTAGACCAAAGATGGCCATACACCGTCAGTAAGTCTTGACTCCCTAATACACAGGCACATTCTGAGTGGAGCAGCATGCATGTGTTTTCCATTAGGAAAGGAGAAGAATCTGCCAACACATAATATAGTAGTCTGGTCCTGACATTGCTGCTGTGTTTGGACCTTTATATGTATCAGCACCTTTGGGTGGACCTGTCACCTCTCCTGACATATCTGCTTCAGTAACTACTTTCCTTCACCATGTAGTAACAAGCCATTTATTCATATTACTCTATGTTATGCCATTGCTCTATTATTCCTATTTGAAGTTTATGAATGAGTTGCCAGCAGTCTGCAGTATTGGTCCAACTAGGTTATACCAGTTGGGGGCATGACCCTGCACCCTGACTGCCACTATCCCATCAGTGCTGCCAGTGGACATTTTTAGAAGAGCTTACTCAGTGCGAGAAATACGCTCCGTGTGTCAAAGGTATTTCCCATCCTGAATGCTGCTCCTTTGACATAGACCCATGGCATTATAATCATTTATAATGCAGTGTGTTCCTGCCTGGCCTCAAATCTATTTTGGTTTGATTTGTACAGACAGCATTATGTGAGTACAATTCATTAGAGTTGAGATCGGGCAGGAACACACAACATTATAAATCATTATAATGCTGTGCGATCCTGTCAGGGGAGCAGAGGTCAGAATTGGAAATCACGCTTGCAGGGTGTTTCCCCCATTGAACTCATTAGTCTGAAACAAGAGTGTTCAAATCCCCTTATTTCCCATGTATGTAGACAAGCTACAGATAAGGCATCTCCCTCTTGTAGACTGATCTACTGTCCATCAAATTTGGATCAGGTTTGATGTCTCATTTTACAAGTGAAGGGCAGAAAATATCATAGGAGATATTGTATAAATGTGATAGGTTTATATTGGTTTTCCTTCTGGGTAAAATCTAGACATCAATGGTTTCTGAAGGAGTTATATTTGAAGAGTAATTATAGGATGGTGGTACTTTGTTTCCATTAAGTTTCTGGAATGATTGTGAACTCCTCCAAGATATACATGAGGACAAAATTGTTGGTACCCTTCTGTTAAAGAAAGAAAAATCCACAACGGTCACTGAAATAACTTGAAACTGAGAAAAGTAATAAGAAATAAAAATTTAAGAAAATTAGTTGCGAATCAGACTGGTCAAAATGATGGTACCCTGAGAAAAGATTGAAAATAATTTGACCATGGGGACATGCTAAACTAACGTGTGTCCTGTAATTAGCAGCTCAGGTGTCTTCAAACTTGTAATCAGCCTAATTAAATGGTGAAAAGTAGTCAATGTGCTGTTTGGTATCATGGAGTGTGCCACACTGAACATGGACCAAAGAAAGCTAAAGAGAGAGTTGTCTCAGGAGATTAGAAAGAAAATATAAACAAACATGTTAAAGGTAAAGGATATAGGACCATCTCCAAACAGCTTGATGTTCCTGTTACTACTTGCACATATTATTCAGAAGTTTAAGGTCTACAGGACTGTAACTAACCTCCCTGGTCATGGCCACAAGAGGAAAATTGAACACAAATTGAAGAGATGAATAATACAAATAATAACGAAAGAGCCCAGTACTACTTCCAGGTGAACTTTAGGGGTGACTTAGAGGTGAACTTCAAGGTCAAGGTATACCAGTGTCAGATCACACCATCCATCGCTGTCTTAGCCAAAGTGGACTTAATGGAAGACAAGCAAGGAGGAAACCACTGCTGAAAGCTAATCATATAAAAGCAAGACTGGAATCTGCCATAATCTACCAAAATGTATACAAAGCTTTTGGGAGAATGTCCTTTGGACACATGAGACAAAACTGGAGCATTTTGGCAACTCACTTCAGCTTTATGTTCACAGATGCAGAAATGAAGCACTCAAAGAAAAGAACATTGTACCTACTGTGAAAAATGCAGGGGGCTCGGATATGTTTTGGGGCTACTTTGCTGCATCTGGCACAGGGTGTCTTGAATCTGTGCAGGGTACAATGAAATCTCAAGACTATCAAGTCATTCTGGAGCAAAATGTGCTGCCCAGTGTCAGAGAGCTTGGTCTCAGTCGCAGGTCATGGATCTTCCAACAGGATAATCACCCAAAACACAGAACTAAAAACATTCAAGAATGGCTAAGGGCAAAGCATCGGACTATTCCGAAATGGCCGTCTATGACTCTGATCTAAATCCTATTGAACATCTATGGAAGCAGCTGAAACCTCAGTCTGGAGAAGGGACCCTTCAAATCTGAGACAGCTGGAGCAGTTTGCTGACGGGGAGTGGGCCAAAATACCCGAGGACAGGTCCAGAAGTCTCATTGAGAGTTACAGAAATCGATTGAAAAGTTTTTGCAACAAAATATTAAGTTATGGGTGGCATCATTTTTGTCCAGGCCAGTTTCATTAGTTTGTTTTATAATTTATCCTTTTGAACCACAATTCAAAAGCAATGTCTGATTTTCATTAGCGATTTTCAGTAAATTTTTATTTAGTATTACTTTTGTCAGTTTCAAGTTATCTCAGTGACTATTGTATTTCTTTCTCTAACGGAAGGCTGTCCACGTGTGTAACAGTGGAAAATGATGGCATGTTTAATCTACTTTTGCCATCTACCAACGCTCTTATAAGATCCTAGGCAGATATATTAGCATCTCCTTGGTGTGAGCACCCACTTTTAGACGCCAAAATCCTAGGTGATAGGAGGACATCATATAATAATACACGCTTTGGACTATTCCTCTGCTAGGTCTGTATCTCAGCATGAAACAAGATGAGAATTCTTTGCATTTACCAAAACAAATTACTCCAGTGCTCATTAATGCCACATCACTTGAACATTTGCTAATTAACATGCAGAGCACACGGCATCTCTATATATAAACTGGACTGCTCATTGACTCCATTTGTTGCCAGTAAACATCTTAATATCATTTGAGCGTATTCCATTTCCAATAGAAAAGGCCAGAGGCGTTTCTGTAGCATCTGTTTTGGTAGTTTGAAAGCAACGGCCTCCTTGGTTTTCAGCTTGACTGGGCGTCGCATCCTACCTGGGGTCTGATAGTTCAGAGAGACCATCTGGCAGCCGGCGTTCCAGAAAATTTGAGGCATATAATTACTGGAATCCACTCGCCCACCCTTGGGGTAGATTCGGCTCATCTGACGTTTGTTATAGCTATGAAAATTGTTAAGGAAAGCAAACAGCAAACCAAACACACAAAAAAGATAACCCTATAATATAATAGCTTTTTCTTACATATACAATACATCAAATATCTGTTACATAATAATATATTCTGCTGTTTCAGGGAATTTTGAAGGGGTTGTCCAGGACTAGAAACACATGGCTGCTTTTTTCCAGTAACAGTGCCACACCTGTCCACAGATCGTGTCTGGTATTGCAGCTCTGCTCCACTGAAATGAAGGGGACTGACCTGCAATACCACACACAACCTATGGACAGATGTGATGTTCTTTTTGGAAGAAAGCAGCCTTTTTTTTGTCTAATGTGGGAAACCTTTTTAAAGGCTTCTCTGCTTTGAACAATCCCCGCTTTGCTTAAAAGGTCCCTTGACAAGAAGCTGAGCACAAAGTGTCCTCCTGAGACCTCAGTCATAAGCTGTAATCGGTGGAGAAACCTGGCAACAAAGGAGGGAATTTATTAAGACTGGCATTTGCATATGCTTTTACACAGTAGGTTTGGTCAGTATTTGATCAGTGATTTTTCATCAGTGACTGTGAGCCAAAACCAGGTGCGGGTCAAAACACAGAACAGGTGCAGATCTTTCCATTATATCTCATTTCTGTTCAGGTTCTGGTTTTGGTTCACAATCAGTGATGCAAGTCACTGACCAAACACCTAAGACCTTGTTCACACAGTCAGTGTTTGATCAATGATTCCCCCTGGTGATTGTGAGCCAAAATCAGGATTGAAACCTACAGAGAAATAGGTTATAATAGAAATATTTGCATCTGTCTGGTGTTTTTGACCTGCCCCTGATTTTGGCTCACAATCACCGATGACAATCATTGATCAAACACTGACCAAACACTGACTGTGTGAAAGCTGTCTTAGTCAGATATGTGATAGATGAAGATGTGCCACATTTATTAGGAGGCTTGTGAATATTAATACATTTGGCGCATCATCTGGTAGTCTGTGAGTCAGAAAAGCAAATCCACGCCAGCTATGATCTTCTCAAAATTGTGCTATAATTTAAACCACTTTCTGGCATATATTTTATATCAAATCAGTCGGGCTTTAAAAGTGAAGCTGAACATTTTTGTGCAAAACTGACATGCACCAATATTTGTGAGCAAGTCGCATAATAAATTCCCACTTTAATATATTGATTATTGCTACCACAATTCAATTCAATGGGTTGTCTCCACAATGCAGGAGAGGACTGGGCCTCCAGAGCAAGAGATGCTCTTTGTAACTGATCTCCAATATGGTAAAGAGATGAGGACCCTGAATTATCTAGCATGGCGGCTCAGTGATTAGCACTGATGCCTTGTAGCGCTGGGGTCCTAGGTTCAAATCCCACCAAGGACAACATCTGCATGGATTATGCTCTCCCCATGCTTGTGTGGCTTTCCTCCCACTCTCCAAAGACACTTACATTGTGAGCTCCATTGGAGACAGTGAGCGATGATAATGTCTGTAAAGCGCTACGGAATATGTCAGCGATATGTATGTGCGCAGAATCAATCAATAAATCTTTTGGGGAATAGGAAAATGGCTTTTCTAAACTGGACAATCCCATTACCAGGACTTTAGATAGTATGTTTTGTGCCCGACCAAACCATAAAAGTGTGTTCAATTAGAATATTGTAATATACAGTACTTGCTGCCACCGCTGCTTGCTTATGGACTAGGTCTCAGGGATGGAGCATCTGTAGGGACCTGACGTCCTATAGCTACATCATCTAGCTCACCTACTGCAATTTGAAACATTGCTACATCACATTCCAGATACAGCACTGAGAACTATACCATACCCAGGAAATGGTGAGACTGGAGCATCATTTTGACAGTAAATATATTACTAATTTGGGGAAATATAATGGTCAGAGACATGGAGGTCAGTGCTGCTGTTCATCCAAGGCTGCCACCCAAATATATGTACTCTAAAATGGAGGGCATGACTACAGACGTGGCCCATGGAGGTTCTCAAAGTACAGAAATTAGAATAGTAGGGAGCAGTACTGACAGTCAGAGCTTCAATGAAGAAAGGGGACTTGGCTACTGACAACATGTTTCAAAGACAAAATGGGCGTCTCCACCAAATCGATCTATGAAGATCAATCTTGTGTTGAAAGTGTCAATCCTTCTCTGGACCTGTCTTCTGGCTCCCTACTGTTCCAGTTCTTGTCCTATAATCAATTACTCAGCAGGGATGACCTGCACACTATACGAGAGGTAACTGACTATTACCTACAAGCTCTTATCCTTGTTGTCGCTGCTATAGCACAACCATACAAGATCCACAGGTCACCAGTTCTACTATGTTTAATTGACGTTATGATGAGGAATGCTGGACTACGAGGCTCCATGCCTTTCATCTCTTTTAGGTCCACTATACTTACAGGAAGCATTATGTATGAGTATAAAGTGGCGCCGGACTGAGAGCGAAGAACTAAGGGGAGGCCATCAGGACAATGGTTTAGTCAGCGAGGGGTCATGCGGTAGAGGGTTAATGGGACCAGAGTTAGTTAAGGGGAGGGGGTTGTTAGGGTAACAGGGGAGTGGTTGGGAGGTTATATATAGGAGGTGATGGGGGTAAAGGAGCGCCATTTTAGCTGACTAGCCAGGCAAACTCCCAGCAGTTGCCATATCCATGGAAGAGATCCTTGCCAGGTTAAGGAGGGAGGCGGAGGCACGGGGTCCCGGATGGCTTAGGGAGCATGTAGATGGCTTGGTGCAGGAAGCCACAAGTGTAGTGGCAGTCAGGGAGCTGCACAGGCCCATCGAGGTGGCTGGAGAGGAGGGAGTAGGACACGCCCACCACGTGGCCGGAGCCCAGTTCAGCCAGCAGGAAAGATTTCGGGAGTCCAGACTACAGGGACGGTGTGGCGACAACATCCAGGAACGGCGAAGATGGAGACCAGGAGCGTCTGGATACAGGACCTGCGGCGGCAGGTTTCACAGCGCCCGTGCAGCCTGGTGAGATATCATGGGGTCCCCTTTTATATCTTCCTAGTTGTTCAGGGGGCATCGGGGGAGGGGCACGTCCGGGAGAGCTGGAAAGGGGTCGGACAACTTTTGGGGGGTCTGTCTGTGATTGACGGGCTTAGGGGATGGGGGGTCGCCGCTGCCGGCTTGGGGAGTTGGTCCCGTGAGTGTCTGGGGCGTTTGTTGCGGTGCAGACGCAGGCTGGTGGGGACTAGGACAGGCCAAGGGTGGACATCGGGGCTAAGGGAGAGGTATATGTGTGTTTTGAGGGTCCGTTGGGGGCACATTAGAAGAACGAGGTTAGGAAGCAAATTTGGAAAGGGGAGTATGTTGAAATGTTTTCCTTACTTCCCCTAGAGAGATTTAATTTGGATAGGGGGGATAAAGATGAAGAAAAAAGAAGGAGAAAAAGCGCTGGTATCGATTGATTCTGCGCACTTTTTCTAATTGGCTACAGGCATTTGCGATTTTAGCAAGCGTAATTGAGGAAAAAATGCCGGAATGTTGTACGCCGTTATTTTGTTATTTGGATGCGATAGGGGAAGCGTATAGGGTGTACAGTGGTATAGGATGGCTCCGTTACAACGAGCAATTTAGACAGAGGAAGGCAGTGCGGCCCAATATGCGTTGGGATCACAAAGATTTTGGGCTCTGGGTAAGAGTAATGGCACCATCGCGGTCGGGGCAGCCCTTTTGGGGGGAGGCTGGCAGGTCAGGGCAAGGGTTTTTTGCGGCGGCATCAGCAAGAGGTTTTGTGTTTCCTATTTAACGAAGGAAACTGTAAATTTGGGTCAAAGTGTAAACTTAACCACCACATGTGGTGGTTCACATGGCGCTAATAAGTGCTTCAAAGGGGGAAGACAAAAAAGGGGGGACACCACTGGAAAAGGGGCTGACACCGGTACGGGTGAAAAGGATGGGGGGGTTTCTAGATAGGTACTCAAACCGGGAGGCGTCGATTTTGTTGGAAAAGGGTTTTAGGTGTGGTTTTCTTATTCCCTCAGTTCCGTCGCCGGGTGCTGTCGTGCATAAGAATTTGGGGCTGGCGCTAGAGCACCCTGAGGTACTTTCTGAGAAACTGGCTACGGAAGTTATATTGGGTTGAATTGCGGGTCCGTTTCAGGTGCCACCATTGGTCAATTTGAGAGTTTCACCGTTAGGGGTAATGCCCAAGAAGGAGCAGAATAAATTTTGGCTCATTCACCATTGTTCCTTCCCAAAAGGAGCATCGGTCAATGATGGCATAGATCCTGAATTATGTTCAGTAGTTTATACGTCATTTGATGCGGCTGTGGCTTGGTTAAGGAACTTGGGCCCAGGGACGTTGTTAGCAAAAACTGACATTGAAGCGGCGTTTCGCTGGACAAATGTTTGCCTATGAAGTGCTTGTTATCTTGTGCCTATTTCGAGACTTTTAGATTGTTCCTTGAATGGGTAGTGGTTGACGTGTGAGGTTGTTGGTCCATTATTCATTACTTGGACGATTTTCTGTGCCTTGGGCCGCCAGGGTCACGGGTCTGTTCGCTATTGTTGCATACAGTACAGCCAGTTTCTGAACAGTTTGGGGTGCCTTTGGCAGCGGAAAAGACGGAAGGGCCTGTGACGGAGTTGTGTTATCTGGGGAATGTGATTGACACGGTTATAACAGAGTGTAGGTTGCCTGAAGACAAGTTGTTGAATTTACGGCAGGAAGTTGGTAGGGCGAGGAGACTAGCAAAGATTAGATTGCGGGATTTGCAGTCCTTGTTGGGAAAACTCAATTTTCCTTGCAGGATTATGCCGATGGGGCGTATTTTTTGTAGGCGCTTGGCTTCTGCTACCGAGGGTGTAGCCGCACCGCATAATTTTATTCGGCTGGGAAAAGAGTTAAGGGGGATTTAGAAGTTTGGCCGAATTTTTCTGAGGTTTATAATGGTAGAATGTTGGTCACGGGTGACGTTTGTAACAATTTTGATTTCGAACTGTATTTTGACGCTGCTGGCGGAGTGGGTTTTGGGGCATACTGCCATGGTCAATGGTATGCAGGATGTTGGCCAAAGTCTTGGGTAGTCAGGGGTTGGGTAAGAAATTTGGCGCTTTTGGAGCTTTTTCCAATTGTCATGGTGGTAGTGTTGTGGGAAGAACGATTTGCGAATAGGAAAGTTTGCTTCCACTGTGACAATCTGGGGGTAGTTTAGGCGATCAATAGTTTGACGGCATCTTCTCCCCTGGTGGTAAGGCTGTTGCAATATTTGGTGCTTAGATATTTATCCATCAATGCTTGGATAGTGGCCGTACATGTGTCGAGTGTTTCTAATGGTGTGGCAGATGCCCTTTCTTGTTCACAGTGGGAGCATTTTTGTCAACTGGCGCCAGAAGCGGAGAAAGTGGGTCTACTGTGTGCAGTTTGGCTGTGGGAAATCTTGGAGGAATGGTAATGGGGCTTTTGCAGGCGTCTTTGAGTCCTGGCATGTGGGCTTCGTACGGTAAGGCCTGGGAGACTTGGGAATGGTGGTGTTTGCAAGTAGGAGCGGGGAGGAGGATTCGGAAATGGCTTTATTATTACTGTTAGGTAATTTCAGGGAGGACGGGTGGTCAGTATCTCAGTTAAATAGGTGTGTGGCGGGTTTGGCATTTGGTTTTCATTTTTGTAGTTTTCCAGATTATACAAATACTTTTTTGGTTAGGCAAGCTTTTAAGGGTTGGTGATGGGGCAAGGGGGCGGAGGATCAGAGAAGGCCGGTCTTGTTTAAGTTATTATTGGAGATTGGCTCAAAGTTAGTCGTGGTTTGTAGGTCTTCATGGGAGGTTGGATTGTTTAAGGCTGCGTTTTCACAGGCGTTTTTTGGGGCTTTTAGGTTGGGGAAATTAGTGAGTAGTAGTGTTAATAGAGTCAGGGGGTTGAAGTTTAAGGATGTAGACATGTATGTGGACAGGGTGGTGGTTCAAATCAGGAAGTCTAAAACGGATCAGGAAGGAAAAAGTAGGCAGTTGACTTTGAGGTCTCGGGTTGTTTTCTTTGTCCTGTTACATGCTTGCAGGGCTATGGGGGGGTGATTGGGAAGGGGTCTGTTCCTTTTCTTAGGCATGAGGACGGATCGTTTCTGTCGCGGTTCCAATTTCTTGCAATTTTCAGGGAAAAAAGTCTTAGGGATTAGTGAGGAGGGTTATACGGGGCATTCATTTAAGATTGGGGCAACAACGGAAGCAGCTCGTTTAGGTTTGAGTGAGGATATGATAAAAAGAATAGATCGTTGGGAATCAATTTGATTTCAATCTTATGTGAGATTGGGTAGGTTGTGAGGGACGATCATTTTAATGGTTAACATTTCGTGTTTCTTTTACTGGTCTTAGGTTTACAGGTGGCATTGGTTTGGATCCTGGGCATGGGCGTAGCTATAGGGGGTGCAGAGGAAGCAGGAGCCTGAGGGGGCCCAAAGGCTACCGGTAGCAGGCTACCGGGCCCAGGAGCCTGAGGGGGCCCAAAGACCCTTCTGCCGCATAAGAAGACACACAAAGCACTGAGGGAAGGGGGGCCCAAGCTGAACTCTTGCACCAGGGCCCATGAGCCGTTAGCTACGCCCCTGATCCTGGGACATTCGTTCGTGTTCCGGGGGGGGGCGATAAGACAGAATGGGCGCCAAATGGGTTTCGGGCGGGACGTGGCAGTGTTGCGGTGGCTGGGTATAAGAGGTATGTTATGGGGTGGGGTCTTGCTGGAGGTACATAGATTTGTGAGGTTGAATCGTCCCCCAGACATTTTAGTGTTACATGTTGGGGGCAAAAATCTAGGGGCACGGCCATTCCGGGAGTTCATTCAGGATATTAAATTTGATTTTCTGAGGTTGTGGGCGCTATTCTCGAAGATGATTACGGTGTGGTTGGACATAGTGCCAATGCGGTCCTCGAGGGGTGCGAGATCGGATCAAGGTGAATCGGGCAGTGGGTAGATTTGTGGCAAGGAACGGAGCGGTTGCGGTGCGACATTTGGAATTGGAGGCGGGTGTGGGTGAATTTTGGAGAGCAGATGGGGTGCACCTCAATGCTGTAGGTAGAGATTTGTGGTCCCTGGGGATTCAGGGAGGGATCGAAACAGCTCGGAGAATGTGGAGGGACATGCACATTGTTGGCAGTTGGGAGGTCCTCTAAATTGGTGAATATGGTGGTAGTTGAGAATGTGAGGGCCTCACGGGTGGGGCTGGACTCTCATGGTTGAACTGGTGTGGAGGAATTAGGCGTCCATCAGTTGGTGCCTACGAGCTGGCGTTCATCGCCTGGGGGCAAGACGGAGTTGCCAGCCTTTTTGGGTGCAGTGGTTTTATCGGGGCTTCCAGGGCCTCCCTTGTCATGTACTCAGGTTTCAGCGGGTTGTTAAGTTATTTATGTTGGATGTTTATTTGTTATTTATTTGTTATTTAATAAAACGGCTGCTGTGGCCGATTCAATCCAAACCGTTGTCCGGCTGTTATTTTATGGTGGGGGGTGAGAAGGTGGGGGTTGGTGAGACCTGAGCGGTCTAACCAATACCATTGTCATGTAGTGAACATACACCAAGAATGTTGGGTTATTTTGTTACTGATATGCACCAACTCTCTTCTCTGTACACCTCTGTCCTTGGAAAAGTCTGAATATGCCTGGAACAGGAAGAGTTATTACCGCAGCATTTCCAAGGCCACAGAGAACTAATGCAAGTGGTATATTTCAATGTGATTAGTTTTCTAGGACACAAGGCTTGTTTATTTCCAGGCTCACTAGCAGAGCTAATCTCTATTTGCCTACTCTATACTGCATTGTGGTTTACATGGAAGTATCATTTGTGCATTAAAGGGATTGTCCAGGTTCAGAGCTGAAACCGGACATATCCCCATTTTCATCCAAGCAGCCCCCTGATATGAGCATCGGAGCACTTCATGCTCCGATGCTCTCCTTTGCCCTGTGTTGAATCGTGCAGGGTAAGGACTTTTTTTGGAGATCCGGTGACGTATCGGGCTCTCCACAGGTTGAACTAGGCAGAGGCTTCTGCCTAGTAGTGAGCCTGGTGACCTCACCGTCACTAATGGGTGGGCTTTAGTGCTGCCCTAGCCGGTAAAATATGCTTATTTATTATCCCGAGCTGTATGGTTTATGAATACTAAGGACTACGAATGTGTTACCGAGAGTAAGATTTATCCTTTCTCCCTAAAAATGCCATGTTGTGCCACTAAGGAAAGCCTGATACACATGGCAGAAGAGTTTAGAGTGGCACCCTGCATCCATACTACATAATGCTAGAAGGCTGCAGGAGATCTGTGTGTGACCACACAACGCTCTATTCTCCTCTAGAATCATCCATAATTAAGGTGATGACCTTTTCACCTCCCTGTTTTACTGAAACATATAAGTCAGCCCCATCAGCATTTGTTTGGGGCATAAGGCCGTGCATTAATTTATACATATATATTTTCAGATGTGGCGGTTTTTATGTTTATTATTTAGAGTGCTACTTTTTCATGGGGCTTTTTTTGGCTTGTAAAGGATGCCGAGAAATTCATGCGTTTTCTACCTGAATGGCAGCTAAGCTGCAGTACCCCAGATGGCCACTACACAGTGTCTTGAGTCTACTGCTTCCGGCTCTGTTCACTGTGTTCTTTCTGCTGCTGAAAACAGATGACGGTGGGGCTGCTAAGTGTCAGACTCCCATTGATCTAATATTGATGACCTATCCTGAGGACAGGTCATCAATATCTAGAAACCAGAAGAACCCTTTAATTATTACCACAAACCTTATGTGAAGTCTCTGTTACCCAGGTTTTTACAAAGAACCTGTAAGGATACTTTACAAACTCAATAGCATGTGTCTTCAAATAACCCAACCCCACCGATTCATTGAAGGACGACATGTTGAAATGAATGTTCCGTTCTAAAAGGGAGGGGGAAAAAACAGAAGAAAAAACATTTCATTTTATTATTATTTTATCTGCAACCAGAGCGACTGTAGAATATAACACATCATACATTATAATGCAGATGTTACCTGACGCTTAAAACACAGGCGGATCACAGAAAGAGAAGAATATGGTGACACAAAGGTTGCAATTTCCACAACAATGGCATTTAAGAGTAAAAGCCTGAGAGCGTGATATGTTAATCTCCTTATACAATGCAGATCAGTCAGTAAATGTAACCATCCTAACCGAGGGCTATGCTATTGTGTATGATGAGATGGTCTTCTGAATAGAGATTCATGAGCCATTGTCCTCCACATGTTCCTCATCCTCATGACTGCTGCTGCGCACAGTGTAACCTTTGATTAATAATATAAAGTGATATAAAACACAGTGAGTCTGAGTATATCAATTCTCTATACAGACCAGAATAGATTTCCGGTTTCACCATACTTTTTTGAGAAGACCACCCCTCTAAAAGACTATTTTTTATTCCAGTTTTTTTGGGAGGGCATCTCAAAAGGGATTCCTATATAATGATATCTTGGTACTATTTACACTATGCTTCCATATAAGATACCATCCATTGCTGCCAGTGGTGAGATGTAATGTACACTGCCCCCAACTGCTCTGAATCAGTATGAACGCCACACAATCCAATAAAGATAGCAATATATTCCATATAAATCATGATTACCACACTCCCATGGCCACACAAAATAACTAAATACATAATCTTTAGTGTATCAGATGATTAAAAACATGATTAAAAAAAATTCAGGACAAATGTGGCATCAGTGTGCCTTCATCCAGGGGGAACAACCTGGACTGCAGGACACATTATGAGTCATTGTTCTTTATGCGCTTTGCACTTTACATTGGGCCTTTTTCTTGCACTGTGGAGAGTATATATATATATATATATATATATATATATTTCTACCTTGCTACTGCCATTCCATGTGACACAATAAAGATTATGCATTTTGTTACTTTGTGTGTGGGCTGGCTTTTTCTAAGGCTCCATTCACATGACCGTATGTTATCCGCAAAAAAACGGATCCGTGTCCGCAAAAAAACGTGCAGACTTCAATAGGGCCATGTCCTGATTTTCACTGACAAGTATAGGACATGTTTCATTTTTTTTTGCTGAGCTGTGCAATGGAAGAAAAGTTAATGGGACAGCATCTAATCCGCAAAAAAACGGATCCGTTTTTTTGCGGACAACATACGGTCGTGTGAATGGAGCCTTATAGGTTATAATGCTCTAGATCAGTGTTCATACATAACAGTGTAATGACGGTAACATACAATGGTATTATTTCAATATTGCTTGTAAAATTGTATTCTGCAAGGGCCAGTTCTCCTGCTGTTTCACTGTAACAGAGCTCCCTCTAGTGGGTGAATGACTAAATGCATTCATAAAAATGTATATGGTGGTCTGTGTTTTTTATGTTGTATTGGGTTCAGTTAAGTTAAAGGGGTTGTACAGCCAGTACATATTGATGACCTATCCTCAGCATAGGTCATCAATATCTGATCGGTGGGGGTCTGACTTCTGGCACTTCCATTGATCAGCTGTTTGAAAAGAATTCGGCGCTCATGCGAGCACTACTTTCTCTTCAGGATCACACTGTGTGTTGTCTCGGTGGCATGGTGCAATAAAAAGTACTTGTTCCATTAACTTAAATGCCGTTGCAAGAGGAACGACACGCAGTGTGATCTTGAAGAGGAAGTAGGGCTCATAGGACAGCCGTCTCCTCTTCAAACAGCTGATCGGCAGGGGTGCTGGGGGTCTAACCCCCACCAATCAGATATTGATGGTCTCCTGAGGATGTTCAAGTTGGGCCCTAAGACATTGTCCTTAGGATTATTGTTTTGTTGGAAGGTGAATCTTTGGCCCAGTCTGAGGTCCAGGATCAGGTTTTTATTAAGGATATCTCTTTACTTTGATTCACTCAGCTTTCCCTCAACCCTGATCTGTCTCACTGTCACAGCTGCTTAAATACACCCGCACGGCATGATGGTACCACCACCATGCTTCACTGTAGGGATGGTATTAGGCAGGTGATGAGCAGTGCCTGGTTTTCTCCAGACATGACAATTAAAATAGAATTCAAAAGGTTCAATTTTGGTTTCATCGGAGCAGAGAATCTTGTTTCTCACAGCCCAAGAGTCCTTTAGGTGCTTTTTGGCAAACTCCAGGTGTGCTTTCATGTGTCTTTTACTGAAGAGAGGCTTCTTTCTGGACACTCTACCATAAAGTCTAGTTTAGTGGAGTTGGAAGTTTCTCCCATCTGCAGACAGGATCTTTGGACCTCAGCCGGAGTGGTCACCTCTCTTACCAAGGACCTTCTCCCCCGATTACTTAGTTTGGAGGGGTGACCAGCTCTAGGTTGTTCCAAACTTCTTCCATTTAAAAATTATGGAGGACACTGTGATCAGTGAGGCAGACATTTTTTGTACCCTTCTCCAGATCTGTGCCCGTAGAAGTGCAACTGGAGTGAAACCTTTTTTGCATGTTGTGTCCTTGAGCCAGTGTATTTTACAGAATACTGATGTACTAATAAAGCAAGGATTTTATCATTGATGAGTGCCTTATTTTTATCTCTTCTTATCTTATTTTCTTTTGCCTTTTTATTCGTAAAAAAAAAACAGAGGGGCTTTCCAATTACATGGTTAAAACAATGCTCTACCGACCTACAGCGCTCAATGTCCAGGTAAATATTTATAAAATATGACTGTGTGTTACCTTCTGCCAGTTTGAAGCCTTGAAATTTTACTGGTTGCGCATAGTTGATCATTGTGGATAAAAACGGATGTATATTGGTAGTGGCGCCTACGTATTTATAATTTGCCATCCATGCTTGTTCATCATCTGCGGTTATTGCGCCCTAGAGACAACATGAAAGGCACATCATCATCATTTCTGGTTATATGTTCATGCATCCTGTCACATACAATAATCAAAATCACACTTTCCAAATCTTTAACTTAATTACCACATGCAAAAAGTCGGACTTCTGCCTTAGTTAGGTTAGGCTGTTGCAGTTAAGGTGACTTCTCATGTGGCAGAAAGCACTTGCGGACAAATCTGCATCATAAGTAGCTCTCCGTGTATTACTATGGAGTTTTAATTTGTCTATTCTAAAAATCTGTGCGTCTGTGTTTTGCTGTGGAAAACAGAATTTCAATAGAAAATCATAATTCACAATGAAATTTGCATTAAAATTGGTATCAACTGAGCACCAAAATCCACATGACCTGAAAAGTACGTACATGAGGATTCCAGTGTGTCTTTTTCGCCACATGTGACGGCACCCTTATATCTCTAGATTGGCAGTCATGCAATAGCAATGTGCCTGAAATTGCTAAAGGGTAGAAGAAAGTGCTGTCATGGAATCTTGCTGCAGGCTTATGACCTTAAAGGGGCTGTCTTACTTCGGCAAGTGGCATTTATTATGTAAAGCAAGTTAATACAAAGCACTTACTAATGTATTGTGATTGTCCATATTGCCTCCTTTGCTGGCTGGATTAATTTTTCCGTCCCATTATACACTGCTCGTTTCCATGGTTATGACCACCCTGCAATCCAGCAGCGGTGGTCGTGCTTGCACACTATAAGAAAAAGCACTGACCTATGTACTGACCTCCCACCAGAGAGGCCGATGCTTTGTCCTTTAGTGTGCAAGCACGACCACTGCTGATGGATTGCAGGGTGGTCGTAACCATGGAAACGAGCAGTGTATAATGTAATGGAAAAATGAATCCAGCCAGCAAAGGGGGCAATATGGACAATCACGATACATTAGTAAGTGCTTTGTATTAACTTTATCTACATGATAAATGCCACTTGCTGAAGTGAGACAACCCCTTTAAGGTCATAAGCCTGCAGCAATCTCCATGACAGCACTTTCTTCTACCCTTTAGCAATTTCAGGCACATTGCTATTGCATGACTGCCAATCTAGAGATATAAGGGTGCCGTCACATGTGGCGAAAAAGACACACTGGAATCCTCATGTACGTACTTTTCAGGTCATGTGGATTTTGGTGCTCAGTTGATACCAATTTTAATGCAAATTTCATTGTGAATTATGATTTTCTATTGAAATTCTGTTTTCCACAGCAAAACACAGACGCACAGATTTTTAGAATAGACAAATTAAAACTCCATAGTAATACACGGAGAGCTACTTATGATGCAGATTTGTCCGCAAGTGCTTTCTGCCACATGAGAAGTCACCTTTACTGCAACAGCCTAACCTAACTAAGGCAGAAGTCAGACTTTTTGCATGTGGTAACCTCTAGTACTAGTAATCCAGCCAAGAAGTAAGCTATTAAATACTATTTTCATGCTTGTCCTGTTTACTGAGGGGCCATTTTCATAGCAGTAATGGTAGGGTCCACTAATCAGCCCAATACAGCAGAGGGGTCTTTGCTGTCATTGCCATCCTTATCCTATATAGGGGCTAGGAAAAAAGGTCATGCATGGTTAATAAAGGAATTGTAAAGAGTGATAGGCTCCATTTCAATGAATGCAAGGTATGCTTGTTCTAAAATCAAGGGTTCAGTTTTCTGACTTTATTCATATTTCAGTTCATTTCTGCCAGGTTTCTGATGCTTTTTAACAGCCTAAATAATTCAGCATGACACACAGATCCAGAGATAAAAAAATGCATCAATGGGATCCATAAAAGGTATGGTACTGTACCATGTGGCAATGTTGCGCAGTAGCAGTGAAGTTGATTGGATTTTAAAAAAATCTCATGCGCATGTTGCAGAAAGCGTCTGTATCGGAATACAGGCCTAACCTGACATGCTGGAAATCTGCCGCGGACCTCACCCTGTGCAAAGCAAAGGGTGAAATCTGTGGCAAATGCTAAAAGTCTGCAAAAATAGAAACCTACAGTATACACCAGTATGAAGAGAGCCTTAGCTTTACAGTAGGTGTGACCACTATGCACATGGTTAGGGGATTTGTAAATAACTGAGCATCGACTGATTTTGGACTTACTATTTTGACATGTAGCACGTGAAAAACCATGTGGTTGGATAAGAGTTCCGAATGATAATGTAGTTTCTGTCCAAACCTGAAGTGTTTACTGCCTGATGGGGCGTTTAAAAGAAAACAAATCTCTATTGTAAACCATATTAAAAAGTATACAGTCTGTATGCCCTGTGCTCCAGAGTGCAGAGGAAGACCAATACGGACATGGCAGATAACCCAGGTCAGCCTCCGGCACTGCCCCTTGTCAATTCCTACTCACTCTGCCCTTCAAGAAGCCTCTGGGTTATGTATTATTCAGAGCTCCGGCACGCAGGTAGCAGAGAGGGAACAGAGGCAGGCACAAGCCCCTTTCACAGAAAAGGCTTCTCCCCTTATTTTTCTGCTCCCCGCGTTTCATGGCACATCATCAGGAGCGATACAACAAAGTACAATACCGCCAGCCACTACAGAGGACGAGTGGCTAGCAGAGCATCCGGCACTTGTATGGTTGTAATGGCCGCCAGGAGCTCCCTCTACTTAACACGGTAGCTCCTCCTTTTGGATTTGGAAAACGCTGGTAGGGCCAATTGCAGGAATATGGGTGGGAATCAGAGCACATGCTCCCTGCATTGTCCCACCCTGAATATTAGACACCCTGGGAAGCTCAGGAAAGCTCCAGAGAAAAGGATATGGGAGGATGATAAAATAATTCAGTGTGGAAGTGCATACAGCGCATGATCCCGAATAGGTAAAGGTCTAAGTACACAGGTATGTAGTGAAGTGAGGAACCGCACTCAATCAAGGGCCGGTCAAGGGCTGCTTAGCCACCGTCCAAGTAAATGAAATATTGAGGCACTCAGATTGAGGTTTTGCAATTAAAGGATAGTTTTATGTTATACAATCTGCATCATCCAATTGCCCAGTGGTATACATAAAGCGGTATGACATAATATTTCTGACCGGACGTTTCGGTCATAATGGACCTTCATCAGCGGTCACATGTGATCTGTGATATAGGTAAAAGGGGTTCCTGGGGCACTGGATGCAGCAGGTTGTATAAAATAAAACCATCCTTTAATTGCAATCTGAGTGCCTCAATATTTCATTTACTATGTACACAGGTAGTGAAATGCAGTGAATGCCCCTGTATACGTAATATGGAATATATATATATATATATACACACACACACATTTTAATATTCTGCTCTTTTAAACATCAAACAGTTAAACGTGGATGAAACTTCCCCCAATATATTAGCTGATTGCTGGACAATCCAAGAGGTGGACCAGCGGCATTCAGCAGATCGGCTAGGTGGATTTTTTTGAGTTTTCAAAAAAAAAAAAAAGGAAATCAACAAACATAAATAAATAAATCCTTGTAATAATTTCTGATAAAGAATTCATTCTCACCTTTTTGTTATTGTTTTCTTGCTCGGCATCTTCAGCTACCTAAAGAAAAGAAACACAAGTATACTTAAAGGGGTCTTCCCACTAACAATACACATCCCCTGTCTACAGGATAGAGGATAAGTGTCTGATCACTGGGGGTCCCGGCACTGTATGCCTCTTTGTGATATGAGTAATTTGGTGGGGGTCTTAGCAATTAGACCACCACCGAACAAAACTTTTGATATGCCTCTAGAACGAGTGGAGAGAAGCGCGCGTATATTGAGCTCTCTGTCTTCGCTGCATGAGACGGGCTCAATAGAAGTCTAATGGCCGGTCTGTCCTTGTCAGTGATGAGAGAGAGCGTGATATGCGCGTACTTCTCTCTCTTCGCTCTAGAGATCGCTGGGTGTCTCAGCACTCTATGGCATATCAAAAGTTTTTTGAAAAGTCAGTGACACTAAACATTATATAATTAAAATTGAACTGAAACATTCTTGGTTACTGAAAACCTGTCTTAATCACACTTGCAGGGCGACTTAAAGCTGATTGTACAGTTTAGACAAGCCATTTTATACACACTATTAGGGAAGTAAAGGGGTATTCTGGTTACCTAAAGTTTTTCAAAAACAGCACTGATATGTATAATTTAGTGTAAAAAACATAAGACACATGAGTAGGTTTCCACTGGTCCCTGATAACTTTTTATGCTACCAGTCTGTTCCCGCTATGATCCGGTTCGATGCCCCGTCATGACGCCTGCGCTACCATCAGGTGACCTACAATCACCTCCTTAGACTACACTGCCCATAATCCCCCACAGCACAGCTCTGTGTCTGGGCACAAACATAAGAGTCTCTGCTCGCTGACTGGTTCTTAGCAGAGCCTCGTGATGCACACATCTCCTGTAGACTGCGCCTGGCAGAGGAAGAAATAATCTACGCATGTCCGTACTCAGTACTGCAAACTACAGGTTCTAACCAGGGCAAAGAGAGTGTAAATAAATGGCAGGGCGGCCTACAAAGGTTTGGGTGAACAGCACAAAACTGCTTTTAGCTTTTTATTGGAGACTTCATGTCAATACTTTTAAACTTTTAAAAGGATATTCTAGATATCCGTATCTATAGGGATCCTTTAGTACTTTTGTACTCCTCATGATTATGGTTTCTGTGACACTTAGGGGCCATAGTGCCAAGGTGCTCCTCCATATAATAACTGCAGCTAAATGCCTGATTTCTCTTTTTCGGAGACACCTTTCTACGAGATGTGATCTTTATGCTTGGATACAAGATATCCGGTCCTTAGAATACTCGATCGCACTTCAGTGGTACGACGGCCAAGTTTCTGAAAATTTGGCTGGCATGGGGCACAGATGTGTTTCTTTTGTGTATCTGTTTCTTTTTTTTATATTTTTATTATACTTTTGTTAAACACTATACGAATGGGTCCACCTGTTCACTTTACTGTATATTGTATGCGCTTGAAAAATATAAAACATAAGAAAATATGGTGAGGGACTGATAAACCCAGATTATATGAGGTGTTATAGGGGTATTTCCATCTTATAAGATGATGGCATATCACTACGATATATCATCACTTTATCACTAGTGGAGGTTTAACCGCTAGAAGCCAAAATTCTGAAAATGAGGGTGCTGCGGTTCTGGTCCTGGGCTAGTCCCCTTGACAATTTTTGTCCTACCACTCTGTTGGTGGGTTCCAAGATGCATCCAGGAAAACAAAAAGAATCTGTCCCTGGGATAGATGGAGATGCTAAAAGTTTGACGGGGTATGGGATAAAATGTCCCTAAAATTGCCCTACGGAAAGGGTGCTATACTGGCCCTGATAGCCTAGCCACAGAGCACCCGCCCTGACAAGGGTGACCCCGTCCGGAACCTTTCCCTAAATAAACGGGCCCTAGTGGGTTAAATAGACTGTGCGCAGAGAGACTGTGCGCAAAAGAAAAGTCCATCGGGCCTCATGCTGTAATAGAGTGTGGTCGCAATCCCCACCACGAATTGGGGGGGAACCACCTTTATGCCCGTGACTTTGATACATTTAGGGTTACCATTATGGCATTAATGGACATGTCTGGACACAGCCGTGTCCCTCGTGTTTTTAATATTCCCAAGTGTTTCCCTATGTGCCGGCGTAATTCATGTCTAGTCTTGCCTATATATTCCTTTTGACACTCACGGGTAATTTTATAAATTACTCCCCGGGTACGACAATTAATAAAGTCCATAATGGGAAAAGTATGTTGTAAATTGGAACTATAAAAGGATTTACCACTCTGAATGGCGCCACAAGCCACACAACCACTACACCTAAAACAACCTTCAGGTTTACGATCTAACCAAGTTTCACTCCAGGGAACGGAGGTTAGGGGTTGTGGATCAGGAGATCCTTAAGACTACAGTCCTTTCTAAATGTAATCTGTGGATATTCATGGATTATGTCCCTAATGTCATGGTCCATAAGGAGAATGGGCCAGTGTCTATTAAGGATCCCCCTGGCTTGTCCCGCAGCGCCATCAAAGGTGGCAATCAAACAGATCTTTTGATCAACATTGGTCTTTTCTTTGGGTACCAGCAATTCTGTGTGGTCTGTATATATGGATGCACAGTAAACTGTTCTTAACACATGGTCTATAACCTCTGGATTGGAACCTAGCCCTAAGATCATTTGCGTGTTTGACAAACTCCGCTTTTTCAGTACAATTCCGATGAAGGTGCAAATATTGTCCATGTGGAATACCCCTCTTGAGGGGGATAGGGTGGTTACTGTTCCAGTGTAGGACAGAGTTGGTTGAGGTCGGCTTTCTGTAAATAGTGGTAGATAATTCCTCTAGTCCCTTCCTGGAAATACGTAGATCCAGAAATGGGATGGAATCAGTGCTGGACTCATGTGTAAACCTCAGTCCTATGTTATTAATGTTGAGATTCTCCACAAAGCTAGAAAAGGCAGATTTAGTATCATTCTAAATGATGAAAATATCGTCAATTTACCAGGGCCATAGTGATATGGCCCCGGTACACAATGACGATCCATCTCCAAAGACTATGGTAGACTCCCACCAGCCCAGGAGCAAATTTGCGTAAGAATATGCACAGGAACAGCCCATAGCTGTGCCCCTGAGCTGGTGGGACAAACGGTTGCCTCCGTGCACCACAGTTCCTACTACTATCCTTTTTTTTTTCTATTATTGTTTGTCTATTGTCCCATTATGATTTATCTTAAGGGCTATCTATTTTAGAAGGTAACAATATTAAAAGTTACGTTTTATACATATCTAACTAATTTTGGATCACTTTCCTAGTCTACTTTTCGATAAATCAGCCCCACAGCCCCTTCATTCTCAGGATCAGTGGGGGTCCCAGAGGTTGGCCTAGAGCAGGGGTGCACAACCTGCGTCCTGCAGACCGCATTCAGCCCCCAGAGCCATGGTTTGCGGCCCCTGTCCTGCTGTGCAAAAACACAGCTGAGCGATCAGCTGTGTTTCTGCCCGGAGCCGCACAATTGCAGGTTTATAGCTCCTGCTCCTGCACTGTAGCAGGAGCAGGACTGGTCCCCGGCTGTCAGAGACAGCACGAGACCCGAGGAGTAGGCAGAAGCCGTGTATCAGCGCTTCAGCCTTCTTCTCAGATAGATGAGAAGCGCGCTGTGCAGATTAGACCTGGCGATCTCAGGGGCAGAGGACTGCAGAGCCTCACCAGCTCTGCCCTGTACAAAGCCCCCCTCAGCAGGTTGGTTTTCCCTGTAACTGGGGCTCTTTTGGATACTCCAGTTACAGTGGAAATAGTGCAAAAAAAAAAAAGTCTTTGTCCCCAAAGGTCTTTTATAGACCTTTTGGGGACAAATTAAGTGGCAAATATATATATTAAAAGTAAAAAAAAGTGCAAAAAAAAAAAGCAAGTCAGTGCCCCCCAGGTCTTTTAAAGAATAATAAAAGAGAAGAAAATTTTAGCAAAAAGATGTAAAATAAATAAATAAAATACAAGTAAAAGAAAACTATACAAAAGGAAAAAGTGCAAAAAAAAATATATATATTATGTGGCAAAAATATATTTTACAAATAAATAAAGTGCTGATAAAAAAATTTAAAAATACTACATAAATAAAATACAAATAAAAGGAAAAAAAAGGAAAATGTTCAAAATAAAAGTCAGTGTCCCCCAAAGGTCTTTTTGTAGCAAAAATATATTAAAAAAAGAAGCAAAAAAAAAAGAAAAAATAGTAAAATACATAAAAGAAAAAAACACCCACACCAACCAAAACCATTACAATTATCCCCCCATTCATGTAAAACTATACATATTGTATAATAGGACGATCCAACACATACAGGAAACTAATTATAATAATTATCATATTTAAATAATGACCTATAGTTTGATTAAAAATGACTTTAAAAAAAACTGTACAGTTTTCCCCTAATAAAACTAAAAAAAATATATATTAAAAAGCTCTGTGTTATGTAATAAAAAGCTGCAAAAGTTATTTTGGTAGTCCAAAAAATAAGAAAAGTTACAAATGTTTGAACCACAAAAAAGTGACTGGTCATTAAGGCCTTTCAGGCCTGGTCATTAAAGGGTTAACCAATACGTGCTTTTCCGGCTAGTAAGGCCTCAAACACACGATCGTACCTTTTCTTTTGGTCCGCAGGACACCAGCTATGCGTGTTCTGCATCTTGCAGAATGGAGTAACGGATGCGGACAGCACATGGAGCGCTGTCTGCATCTTTTGCGGCCCCATTAATGTGAATGGGTCCAGTTCCTGCAGCATAGTCCCTGAAACAGAAGGTTCCTACTTTTCTGCTCTATGCTGACCTCGCTGTCTCCATCCTCTGGTCCCGGGGCACCTCTCCAGCAGATGACTGACTTTAGCGGTGAAAGGCTGCTTGTGGCCACATCACCACTGGAGCCAGTCATTAGCTGGAGAGGTACAAGTGATTATGCCCATATCCAACCGGATGTAAACAGCGCCGGGACAGGAAGATGGAGACAGTGGGAGCGGCAAGGAGCAGGAAGGTATGAATCTTCTGTTTCAGGCCCATGCTGCAGGAACGTGTTCAAAATAATTTTTTAACCAGGAAATCTCTAAGCCCCTCTTACACTGCACGATATTCAGGACAATTACTGGGAACAAGTGTTCATAGGAGTGCTCATTCCTGATATCTGCCCAGTATAATCAGCTGATTAACAAGGAATCACTCGTTTGTAGGCTGATTTGCATATTTTATCAGGATGAAAGATGTACAATTATTGTCAGCACATCTCATTGTGTAATCAGGAATGTGCTACCGATAATCGATAGAAGTGAATGAGGGAGGAATGACTGTGGTAGTGATCATTCCTCCCCAGTCACTTTTAGCCCATGTAATTAGCCCATGTAATAGGCTGATGCAAACAAGCCCTGATTAACTTTTTTTTGTGGCCCCTTGAAATGGGTGCGATGTGACAATGCGGCTCCCAGACCAAAAAAGGTTGTGCACCCCTGGCCTAGAGATACGGCATCACTTAGTAATATGAAAATAACCCTTTGAGTATCACAGTCACTGTTTTGGATAGAACACTACATAGGCTGTATAGGAATCTGGATAGCTTTAGAACAAGTATCATTACTTGTGGAAGGCAAGCTAAAATCATTACTACTAATTTCCCATATAGCCATGACAGTAAGACAATACGATAGGTCTTAGAATGTTATATCCAGGGGTTATTATATACTGTATTACTAAAAAAAAAACATCAGAGAAATTACTTTTTTGGCGATGTTTGCTGCAGCCTCTTTTTGGCTAAGATCATCTGCTGAGAGCTCACTTCCAAACTTGTATTCAGGGTGGGCTTCCTCCTCCTGATCAGCTGATATGGAAGAACAAAGATATTACTTAAACATCCATAAACTGGTGATATTTAATAAGCATCATTAAAAAATGAAAAGATATAAAATGAAATGATATGAAAAGTATTACATACTTCTGTTATAGTAAATCTGGTGGAGTAGATAGAATCTAAAGTGTCATGACTAGTGTTGAGCGAAGTTTACAAAAATTCAATTTCGGCTACTTTGCCGAATTTCACAAAGAAATTTGCTTTGTGACGAATTACTTTGTCACGAAGCGCATTTCTTTGTAAGTAGCGGGCGCAAGGGGGCGGGGAACAGCGATTGCGCTGCCCTACATCATTGAACCCTTCAGATGCCACGTTCATCGCAGCATCTGAGATAAAAAATGAGGACTTTCAGGGGGAATCAGTTAAAATTTTTTTTTATATATGTACTCACCTTATCCATTTGATAAGCCATCTTGATGGGAGATCCCCCACGAAATCTCGCACGGTGCTGACTGGCGTCATATGTCACTGCACACAAGATTTCACGCGGGATCTTCAAGCAAGATGGCCACGGCGGCCTCTTCGATCTGAAATGGATGAGGTGAATAAATTTTTTTAAAAATTGCCATTACAAAGAAAATTAATTCATTACCATGAAGCACGAGGAAATTTGGCTCAAATTGAATCTTCCCTAAAATTCGGATCGAAGTCGACTTCAGACACTTTTATTCAATCAACCCTAGTCATGACCAATGTCTCATGCGGAAACTCGCTTTAAGGCTGCTTTCAGATGGCCATAATACAGGCACATTTTAGTATCTACAGTATGGCCGCAGCACTCAGGCCTTCCACAATCCTACTGAACCAGGCAGGAACCTACAATTCTAGGGTCATCTAGGTTCACACCTATGGTATCTATCAGGGGTGTATGTCATGTCTCTAGGGGGTACTTTCATTGTCTTTATGCTGTGCATTTATTAAGCAGCACAGACATATGAATCCTCTACTAAACTTACTTTGCTTAAAATGGAATCCAATAGAGGGAGGCCAAAGTATTGCGACCAGTCATGCAGATGATAAAATGGCCCAAGTTATGGTCATCTGAAAGAAGCCTTATGGCCAAATGCAGTCAAATGCATCTTCTGATATGTCAAGATAACATCATATAAAAAGAGGTGCTCAGCAGAGCGCCCAAACCCATTAATTCATACTCAGAAGGGGTCTATACAGATGGGTAAATGATTACAGCTTCGAACCTATACATTTGGTTATCTTAACTAAATGGAGGAGTGAGCTTTTTCTCAAGCACATTGACCCACTAATTTTGAAAAAATACAGACCTGCAGCCCAATCCATGGGACCTGCACTCCTTGGGGCCTATGTATTTATGGATGGCACCATGTTGGTTTGCCCCCACAAGGCTTGCCCCTATTAATAGTGGATTTTTATCTTATATGCGAATAGGGCAGGTCAAGCTATTTTGGCACCCAAATTGATGCTTTCAAAAGGTGTCCTCAACTCTGTCCCTGGAGTTCAGCATGATGGTTGTCAGATGCAGTTAATTGTCCCTATCTTTACCATTGCCAGTGTTCTCGTTTATACAGGATATATATTAATTGGCAAAAATGGAAAGCCATAACAATGCTATATATTTTTTCTTACTCCATAAACTTGAGGTAAAATCCCACAACCCAGAAGGAAGCTGCCATTTTAGTGGCGGACCTCCACTTTTGTTATTTTGGGTTGTCCTAGCTTTGGCTTTTCAACTTCATGGGTGCTGTACTTCCTTGACTATACAGTCGATCTATGTAAATTGTTAATTTATCATTTTGAGATTATGAGAATGATAAAGGTTGTATCAATTATGGAACACAAATAGTAAGGGTGTAAAAGACCACTTATTAGGCCACTTATTTAGGAATAAATACCATTTTCAGTTTCTTCTTCAATGTCATCTTCAAGGATGCTGACAGGTGCCACTGTCTCCCCAGCTTCCATCACGCTTTTTAAAGCCTCCAGTTGTTCTGTCGACAAAGATGACAATTACATATGAACATGTGGTAATCCTGAAAAGACTTTACACAGGTAACTACCAATATGCATTGGAAATAAAACCTGAAACCTTGCAAATGAAAAGCAAAACCAAAGCAGATGCAAAAGCAAAACAACATTATGGGTTTTGCATCTGTACCCTACACTTTAGTATCTGTAATATAATGTAGAAGGTCAAAGTTAATGGAACTCAAAAGCATTATCTTACAGGTTTTGGTGGACACCCCTTCAAAACAGGTCATCAATAGTTTGACACCCAGCAACCCCACAATCTGCTGTTTTGGCAGCTGTCAGTGCAGGAAACTATACAGTGGAAAGAACCAGAAGCACAAGGCTTTTTTTATGTCCACTGTATAGCGGTCATGCCGGGGTACTGCAGCTCAGCTCCCATTTAGGTGAAGGGAGCTAAGCTAAAGTATGTTGTCTCTACTGATCTGACATTGATGACCTATCTTGAGGATAGGCCATCCAAATCTAAGTCCAGAAAAACATTTTAACACTCAGGTACTTATTTATTTTCTATTGCCTATTTCGTGCCCACGTATTCTCTATTCTGTGCCTAGTTTGAAATCACTCAAATAGTCCCTGTGCCCAAATGGTCTTCCACATGTAAAGAGCATCTGTCAGCATGATTAGCCCTAGTAAACCAAGCCTACTGCCTGGTAGTGCTGAGTGGACCCCTCTCTTGCATCAATCCAATGTGTCTTAAAGGGGTTTTTCAAGTGTGTTTTACTGATTACCTATCCTCTGGACAGCTCATCAGTATTTGATCGGTGGGGGTCTGACACCTAGGTCCTCACCGACTATCTGTTTGAGAAGACACCAGCCCTTGAAGCAGTGATATAGTCTTCTTCAGCTTTCCCTAGCCGTGTAATGTCACGTTCTTTGGTCATATGTCCTAAGCGCAGCTCAGCCCCATTGAAACAAATAGGACTGGGCTGTGATAAAAGGCACAGCCACAGTACAATACGCAGTGCTGTGCTTGGGAAGCAGAGAGAAGGCCCCGGCACTACTGTGGGCTTGGTGCCTTTTCAAACAGCGACAAGCGGAACCCCTGCCGATCAGATACTGAATTGAATAAATCACGGGCCAAATTGTATTTATTTTGCCTTTCTGGGTCCTCTGTGCCCCACTCATAATTATGTTTTGATCTATATATTTAGGCCGTGATCAAGGTCCGGTTAGAGCCGAAATGTTGGCCCGTGATTTATTCAATTAACTGGATGTATTAAATAAAAAGAATTTAAAATCTCAACTACAAACAGAGTGCCGTGGTTCTCCTTTCTATCTGCTTGGGATGAGCACCCTACCACAGTGCACCTACATTCAACAGTGGAGTGCCAACCACTGTGTCATTGCTATCTAAAGGACGGGTCATCAGTAAAAAAAACAACTTGGAAAACTGCTTTAATTGAGAAATTTATGCTAATGAGATGCTTGAAGCACCGAGGGGTAGACCTAGCGCCTTGGAGCCCCACTTCCCCTCCACCTTTCTGCCTTAGTCACTTCTTCTCTCCCAGCAACTGACAGGGCCAGAGATCTTCACTGTTCCAATGCCTGGCCCTGAAATCCTGAGTATGCGCTAGTGAGAGTTCAGACATCGCAGTTCAGATCTCGGGGGGGGTTTCGGGGACAGCCTGATGAGATCTACTGAACTCTTGCCAGTGCATGTGTGAGATTTCAGGGACAGGCATTGAAGTGGTGCCTGGCCCTATCAATATGCCTGGTTTACTAGGGTTGATCATGCTGAGAGATGCTCTTTTATTAGTTATATTGTCAATAATCTAATCACAGGGTGACTCACTGATGGATGACCCAGGGCAATTTATGGTGGGCGACAAAAGTTCAATTCCCATGCAGGTAAAATAAAGCATTATACAGTTTTGGGTTGTGCATGTTATACACAGACCTATTGAGTCCCTCAGAGCGAGAGTCCTGAGCCGGGGGACCCTCCTCTATTTACGAACCTCATTGGTCATCTGAAAATGGGTTTTCTAAACCACACAACCCATGCAATTCTACATTTCACGTAACTGTTTTCACAGTCTAACTTAACTTTTATATTTTGGAAACTGATTTTTTAGTATTGCTATAGTTTTAGTTATGGTATTCTACTTTTTTAGCTGTTTTATAAATGTGCATTGAATTATAGTCAACCTGCAGCTTGGGGTTACTTCGGTTAACATATTAGGGAATTGCATTATGTGCAGTTCTCTAATATACAATCATTAGCACAATTACAGATGCAATCTGAACAAATAATAGGCGAGCTGATGGGCGCTAAAAGCCACCGCAAGACATTCGACTTCTGTAGGGCTGCCCAGCACTTTGTTCAGATCACTCTTTGTGATGTCGGTAATTTCACTAATGACAATACATTAGCAAATTCTACTTAGTTTAATGGAATTAGGTTTTTGGTTGTTGTTGTTGTTTTTTTTTGGGGGGGGGGGGGGGCTAAGCTGGAGCTATGCTTTAATGTGGATTTTCCAATAGAAAATGAGCCACTACTGGCCCTTCCTATTCCTTGGCATAGTAATTGTGGGAGGCAATGGAAAGAATCACACAATAACAATCACAGCGGTATAGATGAGCCATACTTTTTTCCACCTCAGGCTTCAGCCGCTTGTTTTTTATGAGAATTTTTCTTTTCAGGTCATTTGGAGAAGGCAAAGGTCTCCCAGGATCTAGCTGAAAAATAGAATCAAGATAGATACGTCAAAGATGAGATTAGTCCGACCATCTAAGGTCTATATTGCACAAAATAAAGGTCATTTACAGAAGTGCAAAACATGCAGGCGTGCAGAGCTCCTCATACCGTGGGAATGTGGCGCCATCTGTTTGCCCTGTGGCACACACTGGTACATATCTGCTAGAAAAGGTGACTGTGGGTAATGCGGGCCACAGACGTAACTATTATGATCCACAGTAGCTGATTCAGTCATCTGGTTAATCGAAAAGTGGGCTATGTGCAACCATACAAACAAATATATACATGTCTTAACCAGGAGCTGTCACCTCTCCTGACATGTCTGTATTAGTAACTACCTACATTCCCTGTGTACTAACCATCTGGAGCTTCTATTCTTATGACTCTATGTTGTATCATTAGTTTTTTATTCCTTTTAGAACTTATGAAGGAATTTCTATCAGTCTGCAATGAAGGTCCAGATGGGTGTTACCAGTTGGGGGGTGTCCCTACACAGTCTGACACTATCCAATCAGTAATGCCAGCATCAGAGTGTGCAGGAACACCCCCCCAACTGGTAACACCCAACTATACCTTTATTACAAACTGCCATTCATTCATACCTTTAAAAAGGAATATTAAAGGAACAGCGGAATCATGCTCCAAGATTGTAATTACACGGGGACTGCAAGTAGTTACTAAACCAGATGTCAGGAGAGGTGAAGGCTGCTCTTTATTACCATACTGTACATTTTTTCAGTGTGTCTCAGAGAGAAATGCTGCCAGAGAGGATGTCT
The DNA here is from genome assembly GCA_033119425.1 of Bufotes viridis. Classification (NCBI taxonomy): domain Eukaryota; kingdom Metazoa; phylum Chordata; class Amphibia; order Anura; family Bufonidae; genus Bufotes; species Bufotes viridis. Next base: position 389,196,396 of record CM065592.1, on the reverse strand, counting down.
ATTTCAGACAATCGCTACTGGTCACAATGGTCCCTCAACAACATGCGGATTAAATTCTATCCAGATGTAATCTGGGGGGAAATCTGACAATAAGTGATCCATTTCCCTGCAGCGTCACCTTAGGGAAAACGAAGTGTTACAAAGCTACTATTGAAGTCAACAGAGGGTCTGTGTAGTGCATGCAATAAGCAAAGCTCCAAAGCAGCTCTCTTCTCTGGCTAAAAGCTGAGGTCCTGAAAAGATAGCTGATAATGAATCATTTAAAGGGGTTTTCTCACCTCCCCAAATGTCATATATCATATACAGAGAAAGTTAATACAATGCACTTCCTAATGTATTGTGATTGTCCATATTGCTTCCTTTGCTGGCTGGATTCATTTTTCCATCACATTATACATTGCTTGTTTCCATGGTTACGACCACCCTGCAATCCATCAGTGGTGGCCGGACTTGCACACTGTAGGAAAAGGTGCTGGCCTCTCTAGTGGCTGGGACTATGGGAGGCACTTTTTCCTGTAGTGTGCAAGCACGACCACCACTGCTGGATTGCAGGGTGGTCGTAACCATGGATACAGGAAGTATATAATGTGATGGAAAAAAGGAATCCAGCCCGCAAAGGAAGCAATATGGACAATCACAATACATTAGGAAGTGCATTGTATTAACATTCTCTATGTGATAAAGGACATTTGCTTAAGTGAGACAATCCCTTTAATGATCCCCTGATTTATGTAATATAAGCAGTAGATCGATTACCATAAAAGTAACAATTAGTGTAAATATTTAGTCATATGTCTAAGAAAACTGAAGGCTTCAAATATATATGGGGTGGATAGTTCAGTCTCCAATATACTGCCATTTGCACATATGAACGATTTACAGATCTGAAATGTATTTACTATATGTAGGGTGTGCTATTGTATACTATATGTAAATGACCCTGATTGTTGTGTGTATTTGGTGATTTTATACCTTTACTGATTGAATACGACAAGGCGTGGGTTTCTCACGTAACCTTTATGAGTCCTTGTCTGATTTACATTGCTCATAAAATGTGAAGTCCTAATATATGTTCATCTGTTGCTCTGATGTCATGTATACCGCTTTGCTCACTTTACCTTGTACAATTGTGCATGCAGTTGAAAAAGAATTGTTTTGTCGTATTTTAATAAAAATTACAATTATAATAAAAAAAAAACTTGCCCAAACATATTATCCACATTTTTAAAATTAGATACCCAGAATTAAAGGGGATGTCTCTTCAAGACCACCCTGTACATATGACATATCAGGACACAGAGACGTCATAGAGAGGGGACCCGCATTCTAGTTTTATCTTTCTGAACCAGAACAGAGAGACCCAATACGTTCCTGCATTATTTATTTGGGTACTGATAATAAGCATTTAAATTAACTCATGTCAGCTAAATTAGAGACTTCTACAAAAGGAAGAGCAACACCTTTGTAGACAGCACTGTTTTGGGATTCTTGCTCCTCATCAGTACAGAGCAGGGGGATACTGGTTCTCACTAAAGAGATCATTTCAGATTGCTAGGGGCTAAAGAAGCTGGCCTTCTTTTTGTCTCATATAGACAATTCCTTTAAATTTTAGACTGTAATAGGTAGGGAAAGGCTAAACACTGTATGGCAGCCATGTTTGTTTATGGATGCGTCATATACCCATTACCCAATCATTTATATACGTGCACAATTTTTACTAATTTTGGAGCAAAGTCAGACATGCAGATACTTTGGTAACTACAACAGTGTAATAAGGTAATACTTGTTTCTGATATCAGTCCCATCAGAAAAAATACTGGACCTTCCTAATGATTTTTCTTAGACGATGATAACTGCCCAATTAACAAGAAGAAATGGCAATTGTCCTCTCAGACCTTTTACTTTCTGCAGACACTTACGGGTATGCTGCACATTTCAACTATATGCTTTAGGCAAACTGAGACAGAGACGGACTATTCCTCCCGTTCAGACTATGGGCAAGACCTAAGAACCGTAGATTTAAGAATTTACACATGTATCCACATTACACCATTTTACATGTTACACTCTTAACCCTGGACTTTACCAACAGGGGAGCAGAACCTTTTGAGTAACTAAGAGCAATTTTCATTGAAGTTTCATGGATTTTCTCTGTGGCTGATTCTTTTTAGATGTCAAACAGAAAGAAGATTTAAATTCTCTATATAGAGCCCTGTATTATATGTGCCTATCACCTTAACATTTATAGAAAGTACTGTACGGTTAAGCCTTTTGTCTATTTCTGATACTGAAAGTTGCTCGGCCACCAGACTTTAACTTCCTTCCTTCTACTCAAATTAATGGTGAACTAGGTAAAGCAATGGATGGGATTAGACAGAGACAAATTTTGTAACATGGATCTCCAACCATTACGTGTCATCTGTAGTCATGGCATCCAGAAAGATGGATTGTTAAAGAAGCACTCCAGTTTTTTTTTCCTTTGCCTATATAGTGTAGGGTAGGCCATTATTCAAGAATAAGATGGATGACCTTGTGTAAACCTGTTTTATTTGATGTATAATATGTGGTTTATCAACCATCTTGATTCCTTCTCCCCTCAGATATGGTTTTCCTAAAGAATCCTACATTTACCATCATGCCTGACTTTGCAGAGACAGAGGGGGCGGGGGTCTCACTACACTGCACTGCGTAATGGCACCCATGACAGATTAGTGACACAGCTGCTGTCCCCTCACACTGCAGACTCTCCATGTTTTCCTATGTGATGTAGCTTCAGCCTGTCTGACCTCCCTGCCCTGTCATCTCTCTCTCCTGTCAGCTCTTACATGCAGGAGGCAGGGAGACCAGTTTGTGGTTACATCCCATAAAACTACACTGGAGAGTCAGTACACACAGATAGTACAGGCAGGCAGTGTGAGTCAGGAGCTTTATATAACTGCAGCTAATCACTGTATACACTCACCTACTATATATCTCCACTACTGGTCCTTTAGATAGGGAAGACATTATATCTTCAACAGAATTCTGAGATATACAGAGGAACATAGAGGGTGGAGAGGGGAGGTGGAAGGGGCTTGAGAGCTGCAAGGAGCGATTTGATTGGTGATGATGTCATCCTGTAGTTCACAGGAAATAAGCCTCAGGGAAGAGAACAAGATCCTGTTTACACATTATAGCTAGTGATCAGACTTGAGGTTGTATGACCATGTTCCCATAATGAAAAGATTCCAAAGGTATGGATGCAACTAAGTTAGGGTGTAACAAATGACACTGATAGAATATTAGTGGTGAGTTAGTAATATGTGCAAAAAAAAAATAAAAAAACTGATTGCTTCTTTACGTCTCTTTAGGTATCATGGCCTGGGTCACTGCCCTCTCTTAAAGAAGAAGTACCGCAAAAAATGTTATTCTTTGACCTGTTAGAAAGGTACATGATGTAATCTGTAGTGAATGTAATCTTGTTACCAGTGTCTGTATTTGTGAGTTATCCCCTCCCTTCTGATCCTCAGCTGTGTCATGTGACCAGCAATCAGACTTTCAAAATAATACAGCATCTTATGCGTGGACAGGAAGTTAGTTTCTCTATGTATTCCTATGGGAGCCTCACTCTCAGTCTCATAGGAATGATAGAGAAGTAACTGACTTCCTGTCCCGTGTCAGTTGGAGATCAGAGAGTTGGTCACATGACACAGCTGAGGATCAGAAGGGAGGTTATAACTCCCAAATAGTCACTGATGGGAAGATTACATTCACTACAGATTACAAAACTACATTCCCTACAATTTTTTTGTGGGAGTGCTACTTTCCAAGTACTGTCCCTAGATGGGAAAGAACACATTCTTCTCATCTTCTTAATAGGCTCAATGTGCTTCTGATTCACATAGATGGAGGTTTTACCTCTCACTATCACAGCTACTTGAAAAGTTCCGAGGTCATCTGGCTCAAAAGTCCTACTTGGTTTTGTACTGAAATGTACACATATCAAACCTGCACTGTATGCACAACAGGATGGGAATGTGTATAGGGCAACCACAATTAGTAAAGCATCCCAACTGTATTGACCATAGTTTTTAGCAGGGCTAGGAAGTGTCAAGTCTACTGATTGGATCACAAGCTCTTCATAAAGATGGAAATATAATAGTTTTACTGAAAAAAGAAACTATGAAGTCACGAAGAAGCAATGAAGACATACTATGCATAAGCAACACAAGAGAAAGCAAGTGATATTACTTCCCAGGCATAAAACCCAATGTTCAGGCTTCCTCAGAACAGCCAGCCACAATACAATAATCTAGTGTGGTCTACTGGACTGAGACACCTGGTCAGTACTCCAGAAAAAAAGGTCTAGATGATCAGGTTCCCAAGAGCCTGGATGCTTTAAGGTGCATTTTTAGCATTTTATTTAATTGAGGAATGTTGGGAGATATGCCCAAGTAGCAGCAAAAACTCATCTCCAGGTCAGTGCTCAGATAACACAATCATCAAGGCTATGCATGAAACATGATGCAATAGAAGAACAATAAGTGCTTACAACAGACACAAATGAGAAAATATGGTATAAGCACGAAATAAACAATTCAAAGGATAAGAATCTACAGGATATGCACAAATTACCATATAATATGTCCTTCAGGCCTTCTGAACTGTTAAGTCTTCCAAATAATTAGTTTTTTTTTAGTCTTGATTACAACATTCTCAAGGAAACTTCCAAGCAGATCATGTTTGACTGAATATGGGTGATTTTACTGAACAAAAAATCCCACTGAGACATGAACATGGCCTCAGTGGTCATATCCTGGCCAACATTTTTTGACAGGATCTGGATGTTTAGGGTGATACGTGATGTCTCAATCATCAACTTAGAGAATTGCCTATTGCCTACCCTAGCTTTCCAAACCTTTTATAATGCTTAGTCTCAGGACAATTTTTTTTAGCCTTGGTCAAAAAAATGGCCAGCTTTGTAGTCTACTGGGCTCTGAGTCAACAGCCATTCCTCCCGACTCTACCATACACATGCTTGCTCAGCTCAGACAAGTGCATGTTTTTTTTCCATGTGGAGAAGGGAATAAGTCAGTGGCTGACCCATCTGGCAGCAGTGTATGTCCAGCACAAGCAAAAGAATTGTACATGTTGAAATACAATATGCCCAATCTTTCTTTTCCCCAAAATCAGATGTCGGGAGACCCAGTACTTACGGGAGATACGTTAGTAAGTCGATCAATCTTGCTGAAATTGGTGGGTTCAGCTGACATATATCTAATCTGTATGGACATCTTAAGACCCACCATAGGACAAAATGATCCTAAACATAGGTTCCTCTGGTTTCATGAACCATGATCTTTCTTCAAAAATGTGGCTCCTAGGTTATGTATGAAAATAACATTCTTCTGGCATAGTAACAACTTAAAGGGGACCGGTCTCTTATCTTGATATTTCTGCAAGACGATTCTGAGTCACCTTTTCATATAACTCTATGTTGTGTTATTCCTTTATTTTTCCTAATAGAAGTTTATTAAAGAATTGCCAGCCGTCTGCAATAAAGGCCCAGCTGGGTGCTACCAGTTGGGGGTCTGTGCCTGCTCAGTCTGACACTATCCAAACATTGCTGCCAGTGTCAGACTGTATAGGGACACATCCCCAACTGACCTTTATTGCAGACTGCTGGCAATTCATTCATAAACTTCTGACAAGAACACATCCTCTGCGTCTGGAGGAAAGAAGGTTTCTACACAAACATAGAAGAGGATTCTTTATGGTAAGAGCAGTGAGACTGGAACTCTCTGCCTGAGGAGGTGGTGATGATGAGTTCACTAAAAGAGTCCAAGAGGGGCTTGGATGTATTTCTGGAGTGTAATAATATTACAGGCTATAGCTACTAGAGATGGGACATTGATCCAGGGATCTATTCTGATTGCCTGATTGGAGTCGGGAAAAACTTTCTTTCTCCCAAAGTGAGGAAAATTGGCTTCTAGCTCACAGTTCTGTTTCCTTTTTTGCCTTCCTCTGGATCAACTTGCAGTATGATAACAGGCTTAACGGGATGGGCAGATGCCTTTTTTCAGCCTTACAAACTATGTTACCATGTTCTAGTAGGACAACACAACATAGAGGCATAAGAAAAGATGCTTCCAAAATGTTATTACATGGGGAAGGAAAGTAGTTACTATAACAGACATGTTAGAAGAGGTTCTCTTCAAGAGCTGCTGTAAGGAACTCATATACTTAAATGCTGCAACTGTAAATATCTCCGGAGAGGGGTTTGTAATTTTTTCCTTGCACAATGTTCAAATTTGTCAAAAGTTTTTAAACATGACGTTAAAACCCCATCCTATGATCACCCCGCCTACGATAAGATGGCCTTCTCTATTGAAGACATATAGTAGTTAATATGTGCATAATCTGTTGCAACACCCGACTCTTCACTGCACGCCATTAGTTACAGGTTAGCTTTAAAATATTCACATTAAGTAACATATATTTTTGGTTTCACAATTTTCCTGAAGCATAGTTTTTGATGGGTTGCAATAAAATTATCATTTTTTTTAAATTGATAAGACCCCAGCACGACTTAGGACACATCTATTTGCATCATGTTTTACATAAGCCTCGTAATTTCCACAAAAACGTGTCTGTGCAACAACAAGTCACAGCGTGTAGTGTGAGCACAATCTGTGTTGGAAGACTAAGGGCAGGATCGGAAAGGTTACTGGATGTCTTACGATCCGTATATTTACCCATAAAACTGTGAATCATGCCTTTAGTCTCATGGACTTGACCCAGCATCCCGAGTAAAAAGGCTCATAGGACACAATTTAAAATGCACAGAATTATTTAAACGCATGCATCAGTATAGTCTGACACATCAAAGCTCTTTCATTCCTATGTATAGCTTAAGTTTTTTATTTCTGTGTCAGTAGGTGGCAGTAAAGCTCAAGGTTTTTACTTCATGAGTGAGCTGAGCATGCTTTCCTTTGCCTTGCTTGTTGAATGCAGTGACATTTTCCTGTGGGAATGAACGATATTTCTCAGCTTCGTAGTCTGCAAGTTCTACAACGAAGTGAACGACAGTACAAGAAAAAAAAATGCAACTTTTTATCCTGACAAGCATGTTAAAAACGAAACAGTAGATTACCTACCGGATGTGTTTCCAGGGGCTGCTTCAGCAGGAGATCGCCAAATATTTCTTCACAGTATTTGGACATCTTGTACTGTTGATATTTACTAAAATATAAGTTTTAACATGAATTCCAGCCATTACTGAAATAGTACACAAGGCATACAAACGATAATCAAGAGTCAATGAACTGCAGTCTAAACAGCAATATAATGAATGATGAGGACATGTGAAACATAGATTTTGCTCAGTAAGATTCTTCTTGTGACTCTTATTACACTAAGGCAATTTGTCGGAGTGGGGGAAGCATCTTTCTACCTATAGCATTAGTGGAGCAAATCGAAGTATCCGACGTGGACTTCGTTCTGAATTTCAGGGAAAATTCGATTTGCCGCGAAGCTGAATTTCCTCGTGTTTCAGAGTAACAAAATCAATTTTCCCTGAAATGCTGGCAAAAATAAAAAAAACATACTCAACTCATCCATTTGAGTGTGAAAAAGACACCATGGCAATCTTGCTTGAAACTCCTGTACGAAATCTCATGCGCGGTGATGTATGATGTCACCATGCTGGCCAGCTTGATGACGTCATCACGGACCGTACGAGATTTTGCGCTGGATCTTCAAGCACCACGGCGGCCTCTTCGCGCTTAAATGGATAAGGCAAGGTAAATTAAATTTTTTTTTTTAACTGATCAACCCCTGAAATGCCTTAATATTCATCTCAGATGCCACGATCAGCGATAACCGCTGCCTCTGAGGGGGTTCAATTAAAGGGGGCAGAGCAATCACCGTTCCTTGTCATTGTACCTGCTAATATACGCCCTTGAGGAAGCCAAAAGGCGAAATGATTGTCGGGAGGTCACATTGGTCTGTATGTTTTTTTCTTGACATCTTGGGCTGGGAGTGGGTAGCCTATTGATAGGGTTTTATATGCTTATTGGCACTCATGCACTTTAGCTTTTCTTAGTTAAACCCTATTTATTATTGTATTTAACTTCTGGTATACCCTCCAACCCTTCTCTCTATAGGTTTATACAGTGATCAGACCTTTGTATGTCTCTTAGGGAGGTACGTTTCCTCCATCCTGTTTATGCCTACCAACATTTTGTATTTGTATGTGGATCATGTTTATGTCGGATTTTTTATTAATTAATAAAGGTATTGTTGATTATTATGTGACTGTGTAGTATTTGTTTATAGGTGTCTTACGTTGATTACACAGTGGTTGACCAGTCGGTCACTAATTGGTGTTTTTCAAAAATTGCTCATCTCTATTGAGCATGTGCTTTGATAAACTAAGCAGAATAGTTAAAACATATCAGAAAACACTATTATTAGATTTAGATATGGACTATTATGCTATTTCTTGTAGATTGAAATGGCAGCAGATTTGGAAAAAATGGTTTTAACTGACTTGACGTCGGGAGCTGGAAATGTAGTTAATGAAACTTAATGAAAATGGTGCTGAAGGGATGCAGATTTTGGTATTAAACCATACCTTCAGGTTATTAAATAACTTTTATAACTATAGTGCCAGTGAATACAATAAAGTTTGTAATATAACTTATTAAAAGGCTTCTATTTGCTATTATTAGGCTGCTTTGCTCTTTCCTGTTTTTTAACACTGAAGAGGAAGAAGGAGGCTGCTGGATAAGTCTACTTTCACACTCACGTTTTGGCTTTCCGTTTGTGAGATCTGTTCAGGGCTCTTACTAGCGGTCCAAAACGGATCAGTTTGCATTCTAATGCTTTCTGAATGGAAAAGGATCTGCTCAGAATGCATCAGTTCAGTCTCCATTCCACTTTGGAGACGGACACCAACACGCTGCTTGCAGCGTTTTGGTGTCCGTCTGACAAAACTGAGCCAAACGGATCTGTCCTGGCACACAATGTAAGTCAATAGGGGACGGATCCGTTTTCTCTGACACAATAGAAAACGATCCGTCCTTCATTGACTTTCAATGGTGTTCAAGACGGATCCGTCTTGGCTATGTTAAAGATAATACAAACGGATCCGTTCTGAACGGGTGCAGACGGTTGCATTATCTGAACAGATCCATCCATGACCGATCCGCACAAAACGCGAGTGTGAAAGTAGCCTAAGAGAAAAACAAACTGCTGTTTCTTAGCTCTGCTACAATTAGCACTTTTGACTGTACTATATTAAGGCTCTACCACTGTTCACAGTGAGGTAATAAATCACTTACTAGCTGGGAGCAGCCTCCCCATCCCTCCTCCTCTCTTCATAAACTTTTGTGTGCGAGGCTGGAGACGAAGTGCTAATAAATATAAGAGTTTGAGTGCAGGAAAAGAGTAGAAAAGCAGCCTGTGAAGCCCAGGAGGAAGCATAATTCTTTAATAAGATATATTACAAAGTTCAGAAGTGGAGGTACACTTTAAATGATTTATGAACTTGCGTTCAGTAGTTTTGGTGAAATATGCTATTGTACCATCATATTCAAGTCGTAAAGAAAGTGGGAGTTGTTAATCTTTTTGATCAAAAGGATTTGAGCACAAGGGAAAGGGAAAACACTCTCAAGTATGGTAAGACCTGATTCGGTATTCAGGACCAGGCACAGTATAGCCGTTCTTCGCACTTGTCAGTTTAATGGTTATAACTTTTTTATTTGTTGGTCCAGCGGCATTTTAATTGTGAATAATGCAGATTTCTTTGCATATAATCTTTAAATACATCATTTTCTTTTTTTTTTAGAATTGTTATGCTTATCACTTGATAGTAAAAATATACTTATTTTTTACATATTAGCTTTTTTTTTACCCTAACATATTTTTTAAGTTTGAATTTGTCATTATCTGCTATAATTTTTTATACATTAAATGCCCAAGTTAGGGTTGTCGGGTCTTGACTATCAGTACAACACTGATTAGGGTAGGACATGTTTTTTAGAGGGGGGTTGTTTTTTTTATTTTTTTGTAATTTTTTTTGTATTTTATTTATTGTCTTACTTAATTTTTATTTTATTTTTTCATGTGTATACCCTGTCCCTTAAAGGGGTTCTCCAAGATTTTTTTTTTACTGATGACCTATCCTTTATTGTCTCTACAGGCTCCCTGGCAGTCTTCGGCGGTGGTGGACTTGAGCGTTCAGGCAACTGCCAAAGTCTGTGTAGTAAATATACTATAGCATGAGCTTTAGGAACCTGGTCCACTCACTGTAAATATATAAAGTGGGTGGTCTTAACCAGATAAACAACATATATTGAGGAGTGAATCTCTTGAACAGCATGTGAAACAGACCTAAAGTAGACTCTTCTACGGTTACAGTGCTCTTACTGTAAAGAATCAATTTCAAATCTAAGGATTTCGCCATTTTTTCCATTAGGAGAGGATATTTTGTTGTTTTTATCATTTAAATTCTTCCTGCTCCTTGTATGACATGTTTTACATAAAGATACTTTGTAAAGCAGTTAGAGTATGTCCTTAATATCCTGCCGCCCATCATCTGTCTATGGTCAGCACATTGGTATAGGTATGGTGCACAAAACATCTAATCAGATTCCTTTCTGTCAAGGCAAGTGATTAGATTTCTATGGGTAACACTTGTACCCAATACATCGGCAGAGTTTGCTTCCCTTTTATTAACATAAAGTACATTTTTGAACTCCGGAGAAAAACACAGAAGAGACTTAATGGACACACAACGGCAGAGTACCTGCAGTGGTTCTCAAATGAAAGGATTACGGGATATTCCGATGTGACAAACGCAGTCTCCTTGATGGCTTGGATTACATCCTTTAAAAATGACCACAGAATGAAGAATTTTAATTAGTCTTGAATGGCAAAATTATTGTAGCAGTTTAGGCCGGTATCACGTCACCATTTCGTTTTCCATTCTTCTGATCTGTCTGAGATCCGTTATTTTAGACGGGAAAAAAAGTCCTACACAAAGTATTTTTTTCCATCTAAAATCAGATCACAGACAGAAATGGCTAAAACAGATGCCAAATGTACAACTGCTTAAAAACACAGGATCCATTTTTCTTGTTTATTTTTCTGTTCTTCAGACGGATCAGAAGAACGGAAAACTAAACGGTGATGAGATCCCGGTCTAATTGTGCTGAGAACTCTACCGGGCAGCTTCTGTTACATAACCAGACACAATAAAATGATTTTGTTCATCCAGTGACACAATAAAATGATACACTGTAATAAAATAAAAAGTACACTGGCAGTGCCAATATCTATAGAAAAAACACACAAGGGGGCTTTTACTAATCAGTGACATACTGATGTATTATGCTAACACTGAGGCTAGCTGCACACAGTTCATATATTTGTGGAGAAAATACCCATGAAAACTGCATCAAAAACATGAGAAAAAAAACACATAAACACATATACCTGTACTATTGATCATGGATTTTTTGCATTTTTTACATGTTTTTTTTTGTTGCAGACCTTGCGATTTTCCGTTTTTGCATTTTCATTTTTTACTCCCTGGTTTCCCAGAGCCATAACTTTTTTTTATTTTTCAGTTCGCATAGGCATATGAGGGCTTGTGTGTAGCGGGACAAGTTGCACTTTCTAATGGAACCACTTAACATTGAATACAATGTAGAAAACTCATTAAAACGCTTTGCACTTGCGCAGAAAAAACTGAACAGCGCAACGCAATCGCAGACAAATTGTGTGCGAACTCGCGCGGGTTTCCCTGAACCCGCCCGCAACGCATCTGAACTGAATCCGGCACGCTTGTCTGCAAGGGGCCTCAGCAAATGAAGCAGTGGAAAAATGGCCCAAGGGTCACTGAAAAGGGTTCAGGCAGAAACCCTTCCGTCCTGTGTGGGGGGCCTGCTTTGATGCTTGCTATGGGGCCCTAACTTCTCTATGTACACCACTGCTGGCATCCGTCTGATATATACTTTCGTTTTCATCCTTATGTAACACCTCGCACCATAAACCTCAGGATATGTTGGGTTTACAGAGAAGTTATGGGAGGACAGTTCTGTAATTCTATTTCCAGCTGATGTGCACAGTTATCAAGGATCAAAATGAAGAAGAGTAAAGCTGGTATGACAACTTTACACCAATTCTCAAACACTCAGAATACCGCAAGAGTCCTCCTCTTTTCCTAGATTTTTTTAAACCTAGCTATTACTGTAACATGTTTGCACTTGCCCAAGCCCAATGAAAATTCGGTTCACTTGGCGCAGCTTTAATCTAGGCCGCTAAATATAACTATCAGGTGCTAGCCACACGGGGAGAAAAAAAACTCATGGTTTGTTGGCACTTGTGCCAGACTGGAAACTTTAATATAAAGTTAGTGAACAATCTGGCATGTTTTTAAACATATCTTCACTACTGTTTCTACACTTCTCACAAAGAAAGTGTATGAAATAAAATAGTCCTTTAAAACCATCACCAAACTGCTGTTGACTGATCTGTTTTTCTCATTATGGAGTAGGAGCTCCTAATTTCACAATTCAAGAGTTTGTGTGCAAGTTGTGGGCAAGTGAGGGCATGCTGGGGGTTGCAGTACCACGTTAGCTTGGAAACCACAGGTTTCAGACTAAGATAAGCCATCACTGCTAGAACATTTCAGTGCACGTTAGTGAATGGATAAAGAAAGAGCGGCTTTATAAAGTAGATTTTAACTCTTAAAGTATTAATCATATAGAAGTGAATGACTTGAAAATGTATTTGGTATTATTGGGGAATGGATCCATGTGCCACACTAATGGTACCTTAAAGAGGATATCTGTACACATAGCCTTCCCATGCGTGATGATAGGCTCCTGATCTTCACCTTTTCCATCCCAGCAGTCCAGCTCAACACACCTTCATATAAAAATACAAGCAGGTTTAAGTACAACTACCATATAAATGTTCGCTGCATTACAAATGATCGTTACCTGCACGCTGAAGGGAATATGTCATCAGGAAATGAACTATTGGTCATGTTTTTATGTTAAACATATTTTTAAAGTATTATAGGTTATATTACTTTCAATTTTGCATGTCAATATCGATATAAAAATATAAAACATAAAGATAAAACATCAAATCCTGCACTGGCCACTTCTTGATAAAACATCAAAGCCTGTACTGCTTTTTGTTTGTACAGTTATCTGCTTATCATTACAGGCAGGATTAGAATGACAGATATATTATTACATATAAAATACATTTCCCATCAGGGGCTCCTAATGAAAGCTCTGACAGACTCAGCAACACCCTAATGTATATTGTTTTTAGTATACTGACACTCTAATTAAAGTGAATTTATCCAAAAATTGTCATTTTAAATAAAGTAAAATTAAAGTAAAAATGACCAACCTGCACCCAGCTAAAAGAACCTGTCTGTACATCTCTACTGACGATCGGCCTCCAAACTGTCTTCCGGTAAGGTATGTATTATGAGAGGAGCTTATGAAGTAGTGCGCAAGTGGGTGCTCCATCTCCTGGTACAGCTCCAAGCGGTCTAAAAAGACGGGGGCGTTCTCGTCAGACATCAAATATCTGCAAAATCCATCACTTGATATGAGACCTGGAAAGAAAAAAAAGAAATGAAGAAGCTGCCTTAGTCTTTATTTGATGGGAATTTCTGTTCTAGCACACTAGGCATGGCGACACATCATTCAGCGAGATTATTTCTGTCCGGCTACAGGCTGCCTAATTTCGCATGAGACAAGAAGGAGAGGAAAAGGTCATGGTAATTTAGATTAAAACCGCATAGCAAGCAACAATGATTTAAAACCGGGGCTTCATTTTCTGGGTCACAGTGTCACTACTAAGTCAAATTTTCAATAAGCGGTTTGTTACAGGTCTATTTGGCGAGACTAGATTGCATTTGGGTGTCCGTTCTTACAGATGAGAGGTTTTCAGTGGAAATGAAGCTTTAGTTATACGAGTCTGGACAGGTTATCAGGAAACACATATGGATTATAAATTGCTCTATCAAGCATCCCCACAGCCGGGGTGAAAGGTCTACGTTACTTATGGCGTTGGTTTGCCTTTGGGCATGAGTAAAATAATTACACCTTAGATAATGTCCTGAGTGCAGACAGCCCTACCTCTTCTCTTCAACTCTTCATCAGGTTCGTATATCTCTATGATCTGCATAGCCCGCTTTGTTTCAAAAAACGGAAACAGGATTTCATTCAGCCGAGGGTCTCTTTGATGCTACATATGAAAGAATTACACAAAAGTCTGCATTAATGGGTGCTCTTCACAGCGCTGAACATACTTATTGAGTATGGTAAGTTAAAGGGGTTCTCTGGGAGTTCATAAAATGACTGAAATACTTAAATTTTACTTTATATATATATTCCCAAATGCCTTTCATTAGTTGGCTCATTTTGTCTAGGGCGCGGGGGAAATAAAACAGCCGCCATTCCATTAGTTCACACAAAACCTGTCCTGATCACACAGCAGGACAAGTTACTTCATAACACTGAGCTAAAGAGCTGCCTCATCCTCCTCTCTGCTCTGCTTGTCAGGGATTATGATCCTGAATACAGCTGATAAGATCTTAAGATAAATCTCTATAGGAATACAGTTCATGAGGAGACATGAAGTACAGAAAGGAGGGTGGGGATGTGAATAATGAGCAGCAGCACTTGTATGCAGTCTCCATTACCACAGCCCCACACTACCACAGTCTGTCCTGTCTGTCCTCTGTGTACTTCATGTTTCCACCTGAAGTCCAGTCCCACAGAGATTCAGCTGAAGATCTTATCATCTGTATTCAGGATCATCATCCATGACAAGCAGAGCAGAGAGGAGGATGAGGCAGCTCTTTACCTCACAGCTCTAATGAAACTTCTGCTGTGTGATTAGGACAGGTTTTGTGAGCACTAATAGGATGGCGGCCATTTTATTTCTCCTAATGATTACTCCCCAGGCAAAACGAACCATTATACCTAATGAAAGGTATTTGGGGATATATTCAAAATGAAGTAATATTTAAGAATTTTCAGTCATTTATTTTTTATTAATTCCTGGAGAACCCATTTAATGGTAAATCAATTTTCTCTGTATAATAGTTTAAATGATAAAGACAAAGTATATCGAACATGCAAGCAGTGCTAAGAATGTGATCTTGAAGCTTCATACATTGATATAACTACTTTCACATTGTAGACATGTCTTTGTGATGTAGTAGGAGAATCTTTAGCTGGTCTTTCTTTTACATCATGCAGGACATCATCTAATGCATTCTAGGTCAAAAAGTTTTCCTTTTGGAGAATCTCTACAACTACTTTATCCCTGTTGTACAAATTACAGATATTGCCATTATCCCAAAAAAAAATCCAAGACGAGAACGTGGTGGGTCCACAGAACCCTGAATGGAAAACATGACTCCAGTGATCAAGAACTCTACCAGGTATCACCTCATCCAGCAAAGAGAGCATTTACTTAGAAACAGAGTAGGGTAAATCATGACACCAGGCCATGTAAGCATCAACTAGAATCTGATAAAACAGCAAGTCAAGGTACTTATCTAATGGGGTTGTCATCAGAAATACAGAGTCATTTATTTTACCTCTGGAGCTCCAATACATAAAAAAAAAAAATCTAAAGGGTTGTCTTAGATTACAACCACTGCGCGCTCTTTCCAAAACAGCGCCACAACTGTCTATAGGTTGTGTTTGGTACTGCAGCTCAGTTCCATTGTAGCAAATAAGGGTTCAGCTGCATTACCTCTAGTGGATTCATATTTAGTTACCTATAAAGGTAATGGATGCTGGGTGGGAATGACGAATGGCATCCATTATAGCACTTACAAGTGTTGTCCTACAGGTATGCAAAGATCCTGAATATGGTAAGGTGTTCATACACCATCAATGGCTGTCAGCTAAGATAAATACTGCTCCTGACTCCTCCATACACATGTATGCTTGGCCAAACATGCATCTATTCTTAAAAGGGAGAGGGGAGCATGCCACTGACACATATTGTTGCTTATCTCCAAGTTCAAAAGGTATGGGGACTGAAATTCCACATCCCCAATCATTCTTTCCTTAAATGTCATCTGTTGGAGCAGTAAAAAACATATAATGTCACTATTTAAAAATAAATAAAAAATCCTGCGGTTTTCCTACTGGCCACTTGGCCTAAAATATGTTAAGACTTTTTGACCTATCAGAGCAGCTACATAGATACTATGGACAGGAGCTGACCCCATTGACATATGGCAGAGTTTTCCAGGCATGCTCTGAAACCTGTGCAGAGGTCAGGAGGGAGTTGGTAAGCTATGATATCACCTATTGTGAATGGTAGATCCTGTCTTATCTATATAGAGGTGTTACTTGTCATTGTAATCCTGCCTGTGGTGAAAATGACAATGACTACTACCAGTTACCTGGACAGAACAGGAAATCATGACTTAATATTAGAGTTAGACTACTTTCACACTAGCGTTTTTGGCTTTCCGTTTCTGAGATCCACCATGGGCTCTCACAAGCAGTCCAAAATAGATCAGTTTTTCCCTAATGCATTCTGAATGGAAAAGGATCTGCTCAGAATGCATCAGTTTGCCTCCGTTCAGTCACCATTTCGCTCTGGAGGCGGACACCAAAAAGCTGCATACAGCGTTTTGGTGTCCGCCTGACGAAGCAAAGCCAAACGGATCCGTCCTAGCACACAATGTAAGTCAATGGGGACGGATCCGTTTTCTCTGACACAATATATTACAATAGAAAACGGATCCGTTCCCCATTGACTTTCAATGGTTTTTAAGAAAGATCCATCATGGCTATAGAAGACATAATACAACTGGATCCGTTCATGACGGATACATGCGGTTGTATTATTGTAACCAAAGCGTTTTTAAAGATCCATGACCGATATGCAAAAACGCTAGTGTAAAAGTAGCCTTAGTAGTCAGTGTGAAAATTGTAAGATTACATATATTTTTTTAAAGGGGTTATCCAGGAATGAATAATGATGAGTTATCCTCACCCCTGCTGATCAACTGTTTCAGAGAGCCGTCTTCCAAGCACGATGCCGTACAATGTATAGGGTTGTGCTTGGTTTTACAGCTCAATCCCATTCACTTCTATAGGGCTGAGCTGCAGCTAGGCCGTCATGTGACTGATGTACAGTAATGTCACATGGACTAGGAAGAGGCCGTGGTGCTCATGGAGCATCGACCTTTTCTAACAAGTGAGGATAGGTAATCGGTATTAATTACCGGATAACTCCTTTAAATATATAGAGTGACATGGAAAAAAAAACTCACCAAAATTTTAAAAACTATGTGTTTTACACAAAAATTTGCTTTAAACAAATAGTAATATTGTGATGACACATTCCCTTTAAGCTTTACTGAACAAATGGAATGGTATTCATGAACCCAAGAAGATCCGGATGGACAATATGTCTGATGTCACCTAAACATCTGATACTGTATTGCTGGGGATTTTTGGGAGGTCAGATAACCATTTGATTTTACATTACAGATCAATACACAAATATAACCCTATCAATACTGACATACAGTATGCTACATCCATGACTGCTATCTAGGGGCCCCTTAAGCTGTCGCTATTCCTTTATGACTCCACCTATGACACTGGCTGACCTGTTACATGTGCACTTGGCAGCTGAAGGCATCTGTGTTGGTCCCATGTACATATGTGCCCGCATTGCTGAGAAAATGATGTTTTAATATATGCAAATGAGCAACTAGGAGCAACGGGGGCGTTGCTGTTACTCCTAGTCTCTGCAACTTCCGCGCCCTCTGCACTTTACTTAACAGGGCCAGGTGTGATGAAGTTTTCACCGCTTAGTCCTATCAATTAAACTGGAGATGGCTGGGCAGTTGCAGAGCCTCTAGGTGTAATGGCGACGCCCCCGTTGCTCCTAGAGGCCCATTTGCATATATTAAAACATCCTTAGCAATGCAGACACATATGAACATGGGACCAACACAGATGCCTTCAGCTGCCAAGTGCACATGTAACAGGACAGCCAGTGTCATAGGGACAAATCTGCTGACAGATGCCCTTTAAGACAGGTGCATGAAACAGCAAAATGTTCCTGAAACATAATGGAAAACACATTAACAGGACTTTTCCTATGTATTAATTTCTCACTTTGTCATACAATGAAACAGAGGAAGATTTTATAGTCATAAATTGATTGCACCCTAATAAACACATACCTCCTTCACACCCCATCGTGAACTTCTCACACATCTACTTCCTTACAAATAAGTGCATTGCGCGCGGTGCCAGGCTAATTGCCAGGCCTACACCCAGTAAGGTGAGACGCTTCAAAAGAGCAACAGCTAAAAAAGGAAAAGCCTTTTTTTCATTACCTAACTGGGAATTGTAAAATCTGCTCTGTGGTCAGGAATCTTGAGATTTTCTAAATGAATTGGGTTTTGGATGGAATCCCATAGTCGTGATCCAAGACTTGTCTTGGCAATGTGTCCTTATTGTGGGGATTGCCTGGGCCTACGCTTTTTTTTTTTTTAATGATGTCTTGTCTCTATTTTATGGTGAATTAAGAAGACAAGCTGAGATACATGGAGATCCTGAAATGCTGCAGTTTGTGTTAAACAAACGCCATTAACAGAGGAACTGTGTGAAGGAAAAAGACCCACAAAACTGTGTAAAGACAGAAAAATCACATGTAAAAATACACAAAAGAAACTCAGTAACATTACAAATATGACGCCAAATCTTTTCTCTTGAGCAACACTAGAAATTGGTAGGCAAGATAGTCACCTCCACGATGAAAGGGCTATAGGGGAAATGCTTTAAGAGGTTTTCCAACTTTTTCCTAAATTTTGGTACCCGCTACCCCATCCCTGCCAGATCTGGGGAGGGAAGCCAGTGACATATGGAGAATACATCATCGCTGCAGCTAATCATAGGACCCTTTCATTTCAATGGGGCTGCAAAAGATGCGGACAGCACACTATAGGCATTTTCTATTATGGTTGCGGCCATGTGCGGTCCGCAAATTGCGGAACACACACAGCACGACCACCGCTAAAGGTCTGTAACCATGGAAACGAGCAGTGTATAATGTGATGGAAAAATGAACCTAGCCAGTAAAGGAAACAATATGGGCAATCACAATACATTAGTAAGGGCCTCGTATTAACTTTCTCTACATAATAACTGGCAACTTGCTGAAGTGAGACAATCCCTTTAAGTTCCCTTTTCTTTTAACAACCAATCCACTAAAGATGAATGAAGCGATTGAAAAGTGACTATAACGACTCCAAAAACCATATAAACACTGTACACGAGTGTCTTACATAATCTTTTCTACAGAATACAGAATTTTGTGACGTGATCTCTTTTAGTTTCCCACTGACTGTAAACGTCATGTATCGTCAGTACTAATCAATCACATCTTGAAGAAGCACATTACTGAGCGGTATTTGTACAGGTCCTGCAAGCAACACTGACCGAAGCAACGTGTAAGCAACGTGCCGTCTCTCCCAGAACAGCAAATCAACTGAAAGCAGTTGTGTTTAATGACCTAAATCCTACTGCTTGTTGCTTTGGTGCTTGTGTATATTCTGTCATGGTGGTTGAGAATGTACTTAACTACCATCTGTATTCATTTCTATCAAAGGAACCTATTATTGAATGTACCTGTATCAGCATTATATCTTAGCCGCAATCACCCAAGTATAAGGTTTTTGTGGTCGGCCGGATTTAATTAACAGGGTTTAATCTTCTGTTACATTTCCCAATCTGCATAAAGTAGATAAATAGGGGCTGCCCACACACAATAAAATATGTAATCGGAGCTGCACCATAACGAGACTCACGGGAATCAGCGGCAGCTATGCTTTTTTCCTGCAGTGACCACTACTGGGGAAACGTAGTATTACATGACGCTCATTCAAATCAATGAATATCCATGTTTTACATTATTCTGGTTTTCCAGATTATAGTGCATGCCATTTCTGTGCAAAAATGTATGACTTTTTGTGATTTTATGCAGCTCTTTTCACTATTGAAAAGAGGATGGAAAATGGTTGTTCTTAGCTATGTTAATCAAGTGTAAGCCAGATTTATCCCTGTAAATTGTCAGAAAGTCATAATTTTACTTCGGTAGCGGGGCGGCGTAAAAGCTGGAGGAACATTTCTAGACTGAATTATCCTTTAAAGATGTACCAAATTTATCAAACCTTTCATAAATTTGGTGCAAATCATGGCAATGTAGTCTTAAGAAAAATTGACTTAAAAATCCCCCATATGATACATTCTCTCCTATGTGTGGTACAAGGTGCTGTGTCCTACTGAGAGCCAGTTTGGAGGAATGTCTTCCCTTTGAAGGCTTCTAAGACGCCTTAAGCCTCATTCACACGTCCGTGCTCAAATCAGTGAGCAGGTGGTCAGTGATGCATCCGTGAAGGATCCGTGTTGGGTCCGTGTGTCCGCTTTTTGCTGTCCGTGTTGCATCCGTGTTTCACTGACACTGAACAGCTGAAAAATAATTTTCAAGGAACTTCTTAATGCAACACGGATGCCATCTGTTTTTCAACTATAATGGGCGTGATGGATCCATGAACACGGACAAAATAGAGCATGCATCCGTGCTAAAAAACCGGACCCACGGACTGTGCTAAAACACTGATGTGTGAATACACACATTAAAATGAATAGGGACATGTGCTGTCCGTGGAGAATACGTACAGCCCATGTCCGTGAAACACTGACGTGTGAACGAGGCTTTAGGCTGGGGCCAAACATGACAGTGTAGCAGTGCAGCCAATGAACCAAACAAGGTCACGGTGCAACTCATAAGCTGTTACGAACAAACCTCAGAATCACAAAAATGCAAACACTGCTGGATTTTTTGTGATTCAGGAGCAATGAAACAATTTGCTCTGCAACCCTATTCAGTTCAATGGCTACACTCCTATACAGTGACCTTTGGTCAAGAGATAGATGTCGTGGCCAAGATCGCAGTGTAGCTTCATCCTAAAAACTGATCCTTCTGAAAAGTTCTATTTAAAGGGGGTTTTCCGATACCTTAGGATAGGTCACCAGCATCATATTGGTGGGTTTCCAAAAACTGGCCTTCCCAAGATCAGCTGTTTCCAGAAACATTACGGTAGACGGATCCAAAGCACAAGGATGCATCTATTGTGTAGCGTTCGTTCCAGGATGCTACAACACAACTAACATTCAAGTCAGTGTTTGTATGCTTGCTCCAGAAACTACACCGTAGACACAGCCTCTCATCCACTGTATCATTTCCGGGGCTGGCAGCTGATCGTAGGGGGCACGGGTGCCGTAAATCAACAGATACTGAAGGTAGGTTATCACTATCTTAGTACCGCAAAATACCTTTACGGTTTCTACTTTAGACAGCTTTTGGCTAATTTAAAACTCCTCAAGTCAGAATAGCCAAATACAACTCTTAGGGGTCAAAAGCGTATACTGTATAAGTCCCGAAGCCTCAGATGTCTAATATTTGGATGTGCTCAGGTGACAACTGCAATCTGTGCATCCCTGCGTATTCAGCTGCAGTCTATGAATCTCTTCCAGGGCTTCTTTCCGTTTTCTGGTGACGATATCCTGTCAATCTAATCTGGCCAGTTTGTATGAGGAGGAAAGTTCTAGACTTGACTGCAATGGATGTTGTATATCTCCAAAGCATTTGACACTGTACCAATAAAAGTTTAGTGTATAACATGAGAACGCTCGGACTGGGAAAAAATGTCTGTATGTGGGTAAGGCCTCATGCACACGACCGTTGTTTGATTCCGTGTCCGTTGCTCCGTTTTTCGTGATTTTCTGCGGACCCATTGGTTTTCAATGGGTCCGTGAAAACCTCGGCAAATGCACCGTTTGTCCTCCGCGTCCATGGACCGTGATTCCAGTCCGTCAAAAAAATATAACCTGTCCAATTCTTGTCCGTAAAAAACGGTTCACGGACCCATTCAAGTCAATGGGTCCGTGAAAAAATGTGGATGGCCATCCGTGTGTCATCCGCGTTCCGTGTCCGTTTTTTTTGCGGATCCCTTGGCAGGCACTTGGGAAAAATTGTCAGCCTGTCTTTTGGTAAAATCTTTTGGGTCATCTCCGCTAAAAAAAACGGAAGACACACGGAAACACAACGGAAGGCAAAAACAGACACGGATCACTGAACAACGGAACCCCTTTTTGCGGACAGCATAAAAAAATGGTCGTGTGCATGAGGCCTAAGTAACTGGCTCAGTGACAGAAAACAGAGGGTGGTTATTAACGGTACACACTCAGATTGTGTCACTGTCACTAGTGGGGTACCTCAGGGGTCAGTATTGGGTCCTATTCTCTTCAATATGTTTATTAATGATCTTGTAGAAAGCTTGCACAGTAAAATATAGTTTTGTTGAAGTTGACACTAAATTGTGTAAAGTAATTAACACGGAAGAAGACAGTATACTGTATATATATACTACAGAGGACAGTGTACTGTTACAGATGGATCTGGAAAGATTGGAGGCTTGGGCAGAAAAAATAGCAATAGGTTTAACACTGATAAATTTAAGGTTATGCACATGAGAAGGAATAATGCAAGTCCCCCGTACATACTAAATGGAAAAACACTGGGTAACACTGACATGGAAAAGGACCTAGGAATTTTAGTGAACAGCAAACTAAGGCCCCTTTCACACTTGCTTTTGGAAGATCCGGCATAGAGTTCCGTCGTCAGGGCTCTATGCCGGAAAGAAACGCTTCAGTTACAGATAATACAACCACATGCATCCGTTTGAACGGATCCGCTTGTATTAACTTTAACTATTTTTTAACATTGCCAAAACTCATCTGTTTTGAACTCCATTGAAAGTCAATGGAGGACTAATCCATTTTCTATTGTGGCAGATTGTGCCAGAGAAAACGGATCCTTCCCCATTGAACTTGCTCCGCATCCCAGGACGGAAGGAATACCGCAGCATTTTTTTACATTGCCAAAACTGATCCGTTTTGAACTCCATTGAAAGTCAATGGAGGACGGATCCATTTTCTATTGTGGCAGATTGTGCCAGAGAAAACGGATCCTTCCCCATTGAACTTGCTCCGCATCCCAGGACGGAAGGAATACCGCAGCATGCTGCGGTATTTTCTCCGTCCAAAAAATGTTCAGTGACTGAACTGAAGACATCCTGATGCATACTGAACGTATTTCTCTCCATTCAGAATGCATTGGGATAATCCTGATCTATGCCGGATCTATGCCAAACGCAAGTATGAAAGGGCCCTAAGCTGTAGAAACCAGTGTCAGGCAGCTGCTGCCAAGGCCAATAAGACAATGGGTTGCATCAAAAGGGGCATAGACGCCCGTGATGAGAACATAGTCCTACCACTTTACAAATCACTGGTCAGACCACACATGGAGTACTGTGTACAGTTCTGGGCTCCTGTGAACAAGGCAGACATAGCAGAGCTGGAGAGGGTTCAGAGGAGGGCAACTAAAGTAATAACTGGAATGGGGCAACTACAGTACCCTGAAAGGTTATCAAAATTAGGGTTATTCACTTTAGAAAAAAAGACGACTGAGGGGAGATCTAATAACTATGTATAAATATATCAGGGGTCAGTACAGAGATCTGTCCCATCATCTATTTATCCCCAGGACTGTGACTGTGACGAGGGGACATCCTCTGCGTCTGGAGGAAAGTAGGTTTGTACACAAACATAGAAAAGGATTCTTCACGGTAAGAGCAGTGAGACTATGGAGCTCTCTGCCTGAGGAGGTGGTGATGGTGAGTACAATAAAGGAATTCAAGAGGGGCCTGGATGTATTTCTGGAGTGTAATAATATTACAGGCTATAGCTACTAGAGAGGGGTCGTTGATCCAGGGAGTTATTCTGATTGCCTGATGGGAGTCGGGAAGGAATTTTTTCCCTAAAATGTGGAAAATTTGCTTCTATCTCATGTCTTTTTGCCTTCCTCTGGATCAACTTTGCAGGATAACAGTCTGAACTTGATGGACGTACATCTTTTTTAAGCCTTACAAACTATGTTACTATGTACAGCAGTTTCCATACAGTCATTGTTACCCAGACTTTCAGTGGGCTAGTGTCAGTAACATGCTGCGTGCTGCTGCACTGGGCACAGTCTGCAGCCTCTCACAGCAAATCCTAATATGTGCCACTGTAACATTGCAAACAGTATTTTATTACACATTTCTGTTCATCAGTTTGTGCACTTTGTTACGCTGAAGAAAATCTATTGCATACTATTTTCGACAGAGCTAAGAGACATAAATTCAAAGGCAATGTTAACCAAATCTTTCAGACGTCATACAGTCAGAATAGAAAAGTAAAATACGTCCACGGAAAACAATCACCCAACATGAAGAGCACATACAGAACGTCACTACAAAAGCCACTGAGGAGGCAAACATGTAATAGGTAAAAGGGAAAAATGGGGAAGCAATTTACCGGTTGCACCTTTAGGTTCACACAGAACAAGACTAGACAACCTTCAGCATTACCAGTTGTTGCTAAACTACATTTCCCATCATTGTCAGCCAAAGGTGGGGCAGACGGTAATGGGACATGTCAGGAATCCAGAAGATTGTCTAGTCTTGTAGTAAAAGGAAGGAAGGTCAGGAGACCAGAGACAAGGGCCAGTTGATTGGATGACACATGCAATGGGAGGTTGTAAGAGGCAAGCCACGGCAGACAGACTTTTATAGACGTTAATGTATGAAAAAGCTTACTTCATTTAGAAAGCTCACTAATTGGTCTACCGTTAAATAATCAGATTTGTCTCCATTGCTGAAAAGAAATGTATTAGAGTAAGTTTCCATAGAACATATAGATATGTCGTTTTATATATAATAATTGAATGACATATAACAGCATTGAGCAAAAGTGCTAAACCGTTAGTCTTACAAGGTGTCCTGGAGAAACTGTGACTGAGATCTAATGAGAACAACCAGACAAATGGTATGAAAGCCCCATTAGGTCTCTTACCACTACGTCAAACCATAGGTTATCATAGGTGGAAGTTGCAGGCTGCCTATGAGAAGTGCTTTGCTGTCACTTTAAAGGGGTTTTCCTAATATACGGCTGGGGCTACACGGAGATCATGGCTGCGACCAAGTATCACTGCGTAATGGTGCTGCCATAGGGGGGCTTTTACACGGCAGCTTTTTAGGCGGAATCTCTGCCTCTCCTACATCTCAATGGAAGGCAGCGCTGAAGGATCGCAGAGCGCTGGCTAAATGCCGCAGCGTATGGTAGGAAGCACTGAGGATCGCAGAGCGCTGGCTTAAGGCTGCAGCGTATGGTAGAAAGTACTGAGGATCGCAGAGCGGTGTCTTAAACCGCAGCCGCGCCAAGAACGGATATGTCCCTTCTTGGCAAGGTCATGGTTCTAAGCCACCGCTCTGTGATCCTCAGCATTGCCTCCCATTGAGATGTACGGGAGGCAGAGAGGACGCAGCCGCCGGTGGGTTTTCGGAAAAATTTCGGTGCGGCGGTCCGTACCATAATTCCGCTTAAATATCTGCCGTGTGAACGTCCCTTAGAAGTCAATAGGGTCTAAGCGCAACCTGCACCTAAGAATTACCAAAAAATCCAATCTTGCTGGAATTTTGCCTCGGTTGCGGCAACTTTCGAGTTGTGCTGCAATCCCATTCAGCTCTAGGGCTGCGCTGCTACACAGCAATCCTTGGTTGGATATGCGCGTTGCGACCAAGACTGACGTGTAGCCACAGCCTAAAATATTACAGTAAATTGACAGGATATGTCATCACTTAGTGATTGATGAAGACCAAACCAATTCTCACAGCAAAGGGACCACAGCCTCATGGGGTATTAAGAGTTCCTTGCACAGTGAATGACTGGTAGAACTGCCAAAGGGATATCGATCCTTTAGTTTTTGGGACTCCGGGGTCTTGCAGTTCAGACTCCAACCGATCAGAATATGAAGGCATATCCTAATGATGCCATAACATTTTAAGGGGGACATGTCAGCTTGTGTTCCCCATAAAATAAAAATTCTGGAGCACCTTTTCTTAGAACAGTGCTGCAAATCCCCTTTTATTCCTGCTAGAATTATAAGAATAAATTAAGAACTGGGAAGACATATATAAATAAATTGAGAATTGGCAGTTACTAGATGGGGACTGTGTCCCTACACAGTCTTTCCAAGTAGGGCTGACAGTGCTAGACTATGTAGGGACATGCCCCTCCGACATGGGGAATGGTAACACCCAGTTGTCAATTGATTTATACATTTTGAGTAGGTATAAAAGAGGAACAAGACAACACAAAGTTATAAGAAAAGATGCTCCAGAATAGTTACTACAGCAGGAACATGAGTTTTTACTTATCAGGAGAGGTGACAAATGGGAGATGGGAATACCCTTTACTGAGCTTTGCCACTACAGTGTTATCATAGGGACACTTGACCTCAAACAATCTTTTTTTTAACCTGTGCTGGATAACAAAAATGGGTTTAGAGTGAATCCCTATGATAAAACTAAGCTGTTAGTGTACTTAGAAAGAGGTGTTGTCACCGGCACAAAGGCTCTTCTAAAAGGCAGCGTGCAATTATTTTTACCCTTTGGCGAAGGGGCGGTAACACAGATTTTCTAGCTGTTCTCGTCTAATAAGTAAATATTACTATACTTTTTTTTAAAAATTGACACAAATGTGCTTCGGCAAAAATAGTCTCTTAATTTGCTGTTTATATTAGTTTACAAGGTTTGTTAATATCTAACCAAGCCAGTTAATCTGTAGATAGTTAGTAACAGCCAGAACAAACAAGTGTCAAGTACACGTGTAGCATGCCAACTTTAATGGTCTCAATTATAATGCTACAGAAACATTTCTAACATTATTAAACATTTAAATGCAGGTAAATGGGAAATGCTGGCCTACAGATGTAGAGTTCACAGAATATACTAGAAATCAATTACATAACTAAACAAAGGTTTCAACCTACATTTTTTTAAACAGCTCTTCTATATCAGTCCTGGGGCAAATCTTTTGTGTTAGTTCATAGAACTTCTCAAATGTAAAAGCAGAGGGTTCGATCTCATCATTCTGCAACATAAAGACATTGTACGTTAAATAGACCAAACACGTTCATGCTTCTGGCACAGTTTAAAGGGAATCTGTCACCAGCGACCTCCCTATCCAACTGTTTGCATAGACAAATCTTTTCTTGATCTGAGGCTCCGCTCCCGAGTGATGATACTTTTTCTTACCATGCAAATTAGGCCTTTGGTGCAACAAGGTCATTACCATTGCTCTTGCTGCACCCAAGCCCCACTCCTTTCAGTGACTAAGCTCTCCCTGGCTGCTTTCCCACTGTATGAACCCTGTCAATCAAAGCAGCCAGGGAGGGGCCGGCTACAGAGAGGAGGAGAGCTTGGGTGCAACAGGAGCAATGGCGATGCCCTCATTGCACCAAAGGCTTAATTTGTATAGTAAGAAAAAGTATCGTAATTCGAGAATGGAGCCTCAGACCAAAAAGAAGAAAAACAGCGTTTTAATCAGGTGAACTACAGCTATGTGTCTATATAAACAGTGGGACAGAGAGATCATTGGTGACAGATTCCCTTTAAAAGGTCACTGTCATATTAAAAATGTTAGGAGGTCTCAGGAACCGACCACTAGAACTATGGAGCTGAAGTGCCCATCTTGCTCTTTTGGCTCAGCTTTGCTTTTTCTGTTCTTCTGGGAAATGTGGGAGGCCTGAACAGGGCTATAAACTTAGAAGAGTTGGCCGATCTGGGACATTGATGGCTAGGATTTGCCATTAAGATAGATAGATAGATAGGTGCGTGTCTCACCTCTGGGACCTGCTCCTATATACAGAACAGGGCCGAAGTGAAAGAGAACATGCCGCTCATGCACAACATGATCTCCATTTATTGCTCTGGAAGTTCCGAAAATAGCAGAATGAGTGTGTTTTGCTATTTTCAGAAGTCCCATAGTGGTAAACGGAGAGTGCTCCAGGCAAGCAAGGCCACCTCCCCATTCACCTCTATGGAACTGCTCGAAATAGCTAAGCCAGTGCTCAGCGATTTCCTGAACTCCTACAGCCGTGAATAGAGAGGTGGCTGTGCATGTGTGGCTGCGCTCTATTCACGGGTCTAGTTCTAAAAATAGGAGCAGGTCTGAGACGTGGGACCTGTAACTATCTGACATTGATGGCATATCCTGGTGATATGTCATCATTCTTCCAGAGAGGAATATCCCTTTAAGACTAAAGGTGCCCATATGCCTTAAATTGTTGGCCAACAGCTATCTCTCCCATCATCCCCAAACACATACAAGTTCGGTTCGATGGGAGAAAGAAGAAATCTGCTGCCAGACACCTCTAGTGGTGGCTTATCCACAAAAGGATTGAGTGTTGATATTTAAAGTGCCATATCCTTCTTTTCCCCGACATCCTCTGTTGGGAGAGACCCAGGAATATTCCAGGATTTTATTAGTGATGGCTTATCCTCAGAAGAGATCATAAATATATCATCTGCAGAGGTCCGACACCCTGATGATCTGCGGCTCCCAAGTAGCTCTGGTGCCAGAAGAGATACACAGCTCCACCCATTGCGTTGTGGAAGGAGTTGGTTACTGTAGCATTCACTTCAGTGGGAGCAGCGCTGCGGTAACCAGATCCGACCACTGTGTAGACAGAGCTGTGTAGCCACCCTGAAACCCCTGTGGGTGCCACATCTACTGCAGAACAGCTGATTTGTGGGGGTGTGGGGTATGAGTCCTTGGCCGATCAGATCCTGAGGACAGTCCATCAACAGTAAAACCCTGGAATACCCATTTAATATTGACTACTATACATTTAAGATCTGAAATAAGCCAATCGGAGTCAACGTATGCCAGGGCCTAGTAGAAGTCTTGGAACTCAGACTCCCCATCTACCAATACCTTTGATACGATTTATTATTAAAATGAGAGAAATACATCATTTAGAACGTGATCGTGTGAGATCTGTGTGACATAACAATTGGATGTGATTTCATTCACAAGGATATGGTTTTGGTCCATGTTGCTAAATGTATTCTTTCCAAAAACAGTCACTTATTTTATCACAGAAAAGTATGAAAACAATCCTTTCAGTAATGTTTTCCTACCTACCTGTTCCTGCTCCTCTCTTTGGCAAGAAATACGCAGAAAATGTTTGAACCTTTCCATTGTTTGCATCCACTGGTGCTTAAAGGGGTATTCCAGTGCTTTTTTATATTGATGACCTATCCTCCAGATAGGTCATCAACATGAGATCGGTGGGGGTCCCACATCCAACACCCCTTACCGATAGGTTGTTTTGGGTAGCCACAGGTGCCAGAAACTATATAGTGGATGGAGTTGGATGCAGTCCAGAGTTGTGTCTGTGTCAGCAAACTGCAGCTCATCTCCCATTCAAGTGAACATAAATACATAAAATAAATGTATAAAAAATTGAAATCCGAGTTGTATCTATAATTTCAAGTACAGAAAAACGTAATGAACTCGAATTAAATACCTTTCCGCTTGGAAGACCTAATTCTTTAAGAACTTGAAAAATCACTTTTTCTGTTTTTCCAGAGGCAAATGTTCTTGTAATACTGTGGAGTAAAGGGAAATTGTGGGTCAAGGTCACTAGTATATTTAAAGGGTTTATTCAATTTCTCAAAAAAAACTACACATATGCCGGGCCCTTCACAGGTAATATACTTACCCCGCGCCCTGCTCCCGGCGCCGCTCCTAGTCCCCGTACCGCTGCTGCTTCTCCCTGTACACAGATGAAAACATCCGGTGTCAGGAGGGAGCAGCCAATGGGAGGCGGCGTCGGGGTCGAGCCTCTCTAGCTTCACCCGCTATGCTAGGGAGGCTGGTCCCCGCCTGCCATTGGCTGCTCCCCCCTGATGTTTTCATCCATCTACAGCGAGAGGCAGCAGCGGCTGTGTGGGGACCAGGAGTGGCGCCAGGAGTGGGGAGCACGGTAAGTATATTACCTGTGAGGCATATGTGTTTTTTTTTTTAGAAATTGGATAACCCCTTTAAAGAGCACCAAAAGTCCAAAATAACACCAACCATGACGACTTTACAGGCTAACCTACCAGAAGTGGTAAGTAATAGTTTCTTGGAGAAGAGGTGAAGTGGATTATGAAGGACCCCTAAGTTGGTTAGCACTGGTGCCTTGTCCTAGGTTGAGATCTGATCAAGGACAATATCTAGGCTCAAATCCAACCAAGGACAACATCTGCTTTTGCATGTTCTCCCCATGCTTGTGTGGGTATCCTGCCACACTCAAGTTCTTTTGGGGGCAGCAAGCGATGATAACGTCTCTAAAGAGTTGGTGCTATATATATATATATATATATATATATATTTATATTTATATATATAAATTATATTTGGCCTAGTGAGAGCTGTTTGACCAATGTTATGTAAAGGCCAGTATTAACCATCAAAAATCTATATATATAGCCCTCAAAAATAATCAGACTATCATTACAGTACATTACAATGCTGCTTGATAAATTCAGTACTAGCTGTACACTAAATTACTGCTATTTCTGCAAAAGGCAACTTGCAACTCGAAAGAGCTCTATAAAATTAGAAACTAGAGTACCGGAGACAGCCATTAGACAAGAGTAATTCCGGAAAAAAGAGACAGTTTTTGGTAATTACATACTGTACGCCCACTCCTGGTCACACTGAGTTGTCCTGCTGCACAGTTATTGCGCCAGCAGAAGCAAGCGAACAGTTATGTTAGCATCTTATCTCACTTAAAAATAAATATGGAACACTGAAGGTGGGGGCTGAGAATATGAATCTTTCTAGTCATTCATACAGCTTCATAAGGTTCATCCAAAGAACGATGATCCAGCACTAGGTAAAATCCAAACTAAGAGGTTCATTTATTAAGAAGACCCTGCACTGGCAGTGGTCTGCCGAAGTTATGTAGAGATGCGGGCCTCTACATAACTACGGAAGATCCACCGCCGCTTTTAAATATAAGCCAGCTTCCTTGCTGTCTTACATGTAGACCATTTTCTACGCCTAAACCAGGCACAGAAATTGATGGCCGGCCTGTCCGCTCCCTCCACCATGCCCGCTTTTTTAGACCTGGTGTGAGAGGACAAGTCGCAAATTGCGCCTGAAATACGCCTAATATAGGTGTATTATCAGGTTAATAAATGATCCCCTAAGAGTTCACACTCCTTTGTTTGCACCAAACATTCATCTGTTTACTTTAAGGTGGGGTTGAGTACAATGGCTCACCCGCTGGTACACACGGTAGCGGTGCTCTCTCCTTTGGGTGACACCCTCACCCAAAAGAGTTAATCAGTGAAAGAGAAAAGGTGTGGAGGACACTCACTTATCTAAAGACGTTGGAAAATATCCGTTAAACATCAAATATTGCAATTTATTGGATACACGAGTAAGGGTACTTTCACACTGTCGTTAGATGCTGATCCGTCTGGTATTTGCACAGACGGATCTGCACCTATAATGCAAACGTCTGTATCCGTTCAGAATGGATCCGTTTGCATTAGCTTTAAAAACTGATCAGTTTTGAATTACATTGAAAGTCAATGGGGGATGGATCCGTTTTCAAATGCAC
This sequence comes from Bufotes viridis, assembly GCA_033119425.1. Lineage (NCBI taxonomy): Eukaryota > Metazoa > Chordata > Amphibia > Anura > Bufonidae > Bufotes > Bufotes viridis. Next base: position 389,164,767 of record CM065592.1, on the reverse strand, counting down.
CATATTGTGTCATTGGAAACTGATTCGTCCCCATTGACTTACATTGTAAGTCAAAACGGATCCGTTCGGCTCTGCTTCGTCAGACGGACACCAAAACGCTGCATGCTGCGTTTTGGTGTCCGCCTCCCGAACGGAATGGAGACTGAACGGAGCCTGACTGATGCTTTCTGAACGGATCCTTATCCATTCAGAATGCATTGGGGCTGAACTGATCCGTTTTGGACCGTTTGTGAGAGCCCTGAAACGGATCTCACAAACGGAATCCAAAAAGCTAGTGTGAAAGTAGCCTAAATAAAAAGTAGTGAATAAAAAATATATAAACGTTTATATTGATACAGAAAAAAAGGTATCCCGTATGTAAAAAGCTTGGTGTGTGGGGAGATAAGAGGTAATCTACTAAGGGTGTATATGTATTCACATATCTCCACCACACGGCAAGTCAGGACATATGATTGTATTGCCACACGGCAAAAATAAATGAAGATAGCAGAGTATTAAAAGATTGTGTATCTAATAAATTACAATATTTGATGTTTAACGGATATTTTCCAACGTCTTTAGATAAGTGAGTGCCCTCCACACCTTTTCTCATTCATCTGTTTACAGCTGGCCTACACAAAATAATCAGCAGTCACATATCAGCATGCATTTAGTCCGCAATTGAGTTACAAGAGGACATTAGTGCTCAGGGGGATATTTCTCAAACATGCTGCCGGTCACGCAAATGACCCAGAACCAACAGACAATGCCTGTCTCCCTGCCTCTTACCTAGTGCATGTTTCTTCTATGAACTCACCCTAGGAAAGAGGGTCTTCATAAAAAGAGGTTCCCTAATAGCATCACTCCATTTGCCTGCAGAGTCATCTACTAGCATGCAAGGGGAACATGCAGGGAAATCATATAGATCTGCAGGGTAACAAATGGGAATGTGAAATTCTCTGCAGCTTTACATTGTATTGTACATTGCTGATTTCCTAAAGCTACCCAGAATACAGATGTTAGGCATTGTGAGTTGACTGCTAAGCATGCAGCTTCATAAGTGTCTTCAAGGTCACAGGTAATGCTGAATACCTCCGTCATACAGTGCTGGACAGAGGTCCTACTGCAGTAGGAAGCTGTGGGGACAGCGTGTTATGGCACAAGCTCCATACACACACCTCATCCATGTGTACGAGGCCTGAAATTGTAATTTATGGAAAAGCACAAGCAACAAGAGTAAATGACTTGCCAGTGAATGCACTAATGACGCCATTCCCATTGCTGTTACTATGTGTTAGATCAGGGACAGGCAAGCTCTTATATCTTAGTTTTCATTGCTGGAATTCCTTACCTTCGGACTGGGATTTTTCCGTTTACGTTTGTGAGAAATGTGAGTTTCATCCAGCTGAAATACACAAGATCTTGTCAAAAAATCGATAAAATATAATGTAGATCATTTAGGTAACCATCATAATTTCATACACAAAGTGAAAAATCTGCTTGCCCCACACTCATCTGTCCCCAGTACACACTGCTTTAATAAATCAGTACTAAAAGGTGTTGGCATAGCATTGTGCCATTGTAATAACATGTTCTGCAAGTTTCTTATGTGGTTTGTGTTTCAAATTCCCCAAAGATTTCAAGATCTCTGCTAGTTGTCAGTAAATGGACATTGAAAGTACACACACCTGAAAATACCTAATGCTTTGCACAGCTGAGAGTTGGCCGTAATGTATCCTGTCTAGGCAAGACGTATATATATATATATATATATATATATATATATAGTAATAAAATGTATCACTCTCATATTCACCCAGTAAAAGGATGTTCTAATTTACTTACAGCAGAGATATTAAATATTATGGCAAACTGAGACGCATGACATAACGTATTTTTCACCCCATAAGACGCACTTTTTTCCCCTCAATGTGGGGGAAAATGACACTGCGTCTTATAAGGCAAATACTAATGAGCTCCCCGGGCTCTGTACTCACCTCTTCCTGTTCCTCTGCTGTCGGCTGTGCTGTGGCTGCGCACAACGTGAGGGCGCTTTCATGCCCAATATTCTGACCTATGTGCAATGAAAACTGCTTTCCCCAACGAGACATGACAAATATTATCTACTTGTTGTGTCCATGTCAGAGAAATAAGTGTCTATTCATCAGAACAGACTTTTGTAGAAGAACTGATTCTTCTAGAACAGGCATCCTCAAACTGCGGCCCTCCAGCTGTTGTAAAACTACAACTCCCACAATGCCCTGCTATAGGCTGATACCTGTAGGCTGTTTGGGCATGCTGGGAGTTGTAGTTTTGCAACAGCTGGAGGGCCGCAGTTTGAGGATGCCTGTTCTAGAATATGAAGGTTCTATTCACATTACACGAGCACGCTGTTAGCAGTGCACATCTGGATAGGAGTAAAATCCTATGACGTACCAATGAATTTATATTGACCTGAATTATGGCACACTGTACACAAAGCATAGCAAATGGGCGGAAGTCATATACAACAGTATGGGCAAACGTCATTCTACATATGGGCAGGTCAGTGATTTCCAACTCAAGGCAACCCCTGGGAATTGTGTTCACTCCTGAGGAAGCCATGATCCTATTCCTGAATATAGGAGCTTGGCGTAGGGGTGGGCAAAGCATTTTATAATTCTTGTCCAAGGCTATAATCTGTCCCAAATATGTCTTCTGCTTTGCAAAGTATTTTGAGCAGTTGAAATCTGTTTGCCTTATCTACTGTATAAGTGACGGGTCTTGTTGTCCCTGTGAGTTAGGAAACCCATGATTAGGGCTCAAGCAACCCCAGGGTTTCTGAGAAGTATGGCTGAGGAACACTAGTGCAGGACATTATTTTTTGGTGCCAATTATTAAAGTGCATGCTGAACATAGCTCTCTGAACATGGTGGGAACAGAGTCTAACCTGTACCTATGATGATGTTTCGGACTGACATTTTTGATCTGTGTATGGGTTTTTCATACTGCATTGCTAAAGTATGTTTACTGTATGTGCCAGAAAAGCTTGTGCGCATGTAAATGGACTAATAGACCCCTATTCACCAGATGGAGGCCTGTTTGGCCTCAGTTCACCTGGTATATGTTGGGGTTGCCATTTTTCGTTGGATGTTATAGCGCTGCTGTTGCAATGACAGCCTGTGTCCACAGCTGTGCCCACTGCCGCTCCTCTGGGTCAATATGGGCTTCATTGGACTCCCCCTGCCTCTCCTTCTATCCTCGGACGTGGTTGCCCTCCACTGCTTACCAGCAGGAGGTCTAGTCTTCGGTGTCCCACATGTCTTTTGCAGGCTACAGCCTGCGCTTCTCTGTGAAGGCCCCCCAGCCTGTGTCTAGGACACAGGCAGCATCAGACTGAAGTCCCTTGGGCCCACCAGACAAGATGATTCTGGGGGCCCATCATTTGTATATATAGGAAGTTAAGGATCCTGTTTTATTAGGAGTTCATTATTGTCAGAGCTGAAAGATCCTCTGGTACTTTGGTGGGCCAGTCCAACCCTGTATGCAGGCACTTCCTTGCTCTTCAAGGGCCAGCACGTGCACATTAGTTTCCTCCAGATAATGGCTGGTCACTAGGGTTTTTAGGGCACCTATCTTAGGAGAGGGTGCTTGAGTTTAAGGCTTCTTAGCTTTCTAGACACCAGTGAAGGTGCTCTATTCTGTTTGTCTGCTGCGTACTGACCTCTGCCTGTTTATCGACTCTGACCCTCCACTGCCTTCTCTGCCCATAGCCTGTTTACCATACTGACCCTTTGCTGCCTGCCCTGACCTCTGAGTTTCATGGATTTGCACAGGCTTGGCCAGCGCAGGCCCAAGCCACTCTGTGCCTCCCTTCTTCTACTGCTTCCTGTGCCAGCCTTCCATCTTCTTCCTGATTTACAGGATCAGGCAAGATGGCTGTGCAGGAACCTGGCCCTGCCAATCAAAATTATACACTAATAGGATCCATAAAGTATTTTGGCATCCCCATACGGGTATATTTCGGAATACTTTCTTTTCACTGGATATAAAAAGATGTCTTGTATACCACACAATAGATGCATTTTTTTTTACAATGGTAGCCTATGGGGAGCAAATGTTTGCCATATACAGACACATTCACCAGAGCCTTGGTTTTGATAAATATTCACTGATCATAAACAATTAAACAAAGTGTGAATATGGCCTCCCTTGATTTCTTTTTTCTGATGAATGTTTTTTAATATATTTGCAATAGAATGTTAAATGACACCCCGTGCTATTCTGAAATGTTTATTACCATGCAGCAAAGGAGCCTGGCAGTGCATGATATGTGGTTACCCAATAATGAGGTCCTTACATCAAATCCTTGGATTGCTTTTCCAAGTACCTTCTACCGCTGATCCTTCCCCAGCCGCTTTGTAATCCGTTGCTATTAGGAGGCTGGGGGCTTTCCTACCCTTGAACTCAGACAACTGTGACTGTGCATAATGCAGCCTGTTTGCATCAATAGCACCTGTCAGTTGTCATATTTCAATACCAGGATACCAGCCCACAAATAGAAGACCGGAGTAACCAGAAAAATAAAAATTGATGAGGTACTTAGCCCATGTGACTGTAGAAACCAACAATGGAGCAAATCCATCTGATGTCTTCAGAAACGTACATGTTTCTACAGTCCATGGAAGGATGCTTGGAATAGCTGGAATTGGAGGGCTGCACATTTTTAGGAACATGTTGAGGGTAGCACAGCTTGAGACTGCCGAACGCGTGGTAGTGGTGTTTTGGAATAGCTTGTTACTGCACAATTTTGCCGGTAATACTGCAGTTTTAAGCGTGAAACCAGGTGGCCATAAATATGATTGCATGACTAATGGCTACATGTCAACCTCTCCGTGTGTTCTTTATCCTGCTGCCCAGGTCTTTCCCTAGCCCCAAAAATTTCTGGTCTCACAGCATAATTAACTTTATGTTATTTTAAAGCGGTTCTACAGTTTGTTTAAACTGATGAGCTATCCTCTGGACAGATCATCAGCATCTGATCGGCAGGGGTCCGACACCCGAGACCCCCGCCGATCAGCTATTTGAGAAGGTAGCGGCGCTCCAGGAGCGCCGCGGCCTTCTCACTGTTTACTGCCGGCCTAGTGACGTCTTGACTAGTATCAACTGGCCTGGACGCGGCTAAGCTCTGTTCACTTCAATGGAGCTTAGCTCTGAAAGCCGCTACCTGACGCTTCTGTTGCGGGTTATCTGCTAGGCGAACATATGGATCGGGTAAAAAACGTCAGTTTGTCCGATCGTTCTCTCCAAAAACATCTGTCAGAGGAGTGTAGGGAGCCCGCCTTACACATTAGACTGTAGGCTGAATCCACTTTCTTGGCGAGGTTAGCCTACAATAAACTAATGTGTATGAGGGCCTTTAGTCAAGTGCCATGTATATACAAGGATTATCAATCCAAAACAAAGTGTTCATCTCATGTAAATGAGATAAAGTGAGATAAAAATGTTTGAAATATCGCTGCGTGAGGAAGCAGCAGTACTAGGACGGTAACTATGTCCTTACCACTTACTGGACGCTTCTCTATCTGATGGCTTGGAAATGACCACGCGGAAATGGATCACAAGTGACCCAGAGGCTGCAAATCATTAACAGGTTTATTGAAATTGAGGCTTGGTTATAGCTGGACAGCTGGGCTTTTATCCTGGTAGTAACCACACTGACCATACTGTCCATGGTATTCTGATTACACCATATTCAACCAAAAATTTATCAAACTGGTATAAAGTAGAACTGTAGTAGTTGCCCATAGCAACCAATCAGATCCCACCTTTCATTTTCCAAAGGAGCTATCAAAAATGAAAGGTGGAATCTGATTGGTTGCTATGGGCAACTAAGCCAGTTCTAATTTACACCACTTTGATAAATGACCCCATTATTTCTTGTGCTTTTTATATATTTTATGTCTTCGTGTCTAATTATGTCTTGCACAAGTATAATTACTCGTTGGCAGAGAGATAACGAACTAAAATACGTTAACACAAACACATGAACTAAAAAAAAAAATCTCATTATTTTCACATTGGCCCTGCAACTGGCTGCAGCTAAAAGCAATTTAATTGTTAAAGGGCTCATCCCACGAAAGGTATTACTATGCAATGAATAGAGCACTTTAATTAAAGCATTATTGCACTGTACAGGCAATAAAGATATTGTTTGTCTTTTTTTATGTACATTAGATTTCGTTTTTTTGGTAGCGCCCCCTGCTGTTTACCTGTATTTAGAGGTGGACTAACCTGCTCTCCTCCCCTCAGTGCCGGCATAGTGATCTCATAAGTAAGTGAAATGGCCCAGACATCTTTCACTGATTCATCCTACTTCTGAATTCATAGAAATATAAAGCTTCTTCTCTGTACAGCGGGGAATTACATACCATGTGTATGTCTGGGGCTGTATGTGACAGACTATTTTGTAACCTGGGGAGGAAGGGTTTAACAAGAGCTAACTGCAATGCATCCTGGGAGATGGAGGTGCATGATGAGCTGCTGCCCACACACAGAAAAGCAAGTAACTCCAGATACGTAAGTAACAAAAATGTTTTCATTTAATGGGATAACCCCTTTATTGGCAGCATGGTAAAGTGCTATATAGCTGTATAACAGCAGACTATGGATAAAAGGGCATCTGTCAGCAGATTTGTCCCTATGACACTGGCTGACCTGTTACATGTGCGCTTGGCAGCTGAATGCATCTGAGTTGGTCCCATTTTCATATGTGCCCGCATTGCTGAGAAAAATGCAGTTTTAATATATGAAAATGAGCCTCTAGGAGCAACGGGGGCGTTACCATTACACCTAGAGGCTCTGCCCTCTCTGTAGCTGTTGCACCCTCTGTACTTTGAATGACAGTCAGTTTGAAATCCATGCCGGTCTACATGTGGTGGGGCCCGCCATGGCCGCAACGTGTTAGCATGTTACAGCAGATATAAAAGAAGATTTGCCAGCAATTCTGCCATATCTGTTTTAGTAAATACCTGCAGTCCCCATGAAATAAAAGTTCTGGAGTGCCATAGTTATTTCTATGGGAATTTTCTGAATACGAAATAAATTAACCACCATGTGTTATCATTCTCTATGTGAGCGTCAATGTGGGACAAGATGAAACCCTTTGACAAAGTGAATGGTAACACCCAGTTGTCAATAAAAGGCATTGTCCGGGCTTTTAATATTGATTACCTATCCCCAGGATAAGTCATCAATATCAGATCGACGAGGATCTGACACCCGGCACCCCTACAGATGAGCTGTATGAGGAGATGGCGTTGCGCAGTGTGCACGTGCAGTCTCCCTTCTCACCGCTGCTTTGCCGTAGACAGCAGCGGTGAACAGTAAGAGAGACAGGAGACGGCACGTGCGCACTGCGCATGCAGTTTCCTCGTACCGTGGGTCCGACCCGACACCCGGCACTCCCGCCAATATGATATTGATGTTCTATCCTGAGGATAGAACATCAATATTTAAAGTCCAGACAACCCCTTTAATCGTGTATTTCCAGCAGAAACAGCTGAGGAACCAGACAATCTAGCGTTTTAAGAGTAAAATGCTCCAAAACTGTAAAATGATGGCAAATGTCACTAAAACCATCAAGTCAGAAGAGACCTCGTTATGGTGTTAATAGTCCAGTCAGACCCACGAGTCATTGACTTTGGTGTATAAAGAAACATAATAAAAACTTGACAGCAGCTTGTTGAGAGTATCAAAGTAAAACAATAGGAGAAGACTCTGGACACTCTGCAATCCTCTGGAGTTGCGATAAAGTGCAGGAGCGCCCATTTATCGGACAAGAAGAAACATACAGATAGCCTCATCCAAACTCATTTCTTACTAAGGTACAGAGGTTGAGGCCACATTGCTCTATGGCCACATTACATCATTGTTACAAAATATATACCATACACAATATAGAAAACAGATAACGGACACACAGAAGACACTTACTGTTTTTTGAGACATGTCATTGGACTGACGTTGTTGGCTCTAAAATTATGCGTGATAGATTTTAGCCCTTCTACCCATTGCTGAAAGACATACAAACACAGCACAAATAAGGAAAATCACTCCATAGAACACATACTGTGCAACAAAAGCAAGACATGCACTGCTTTCTTTATAACTGAAATACATTTGTACTTTACACTCAATATTGTCAAATTATCAAGACAGAAGAACAAGCAAAAGTAGCAAAAAGACGTGTCACACCTTTTTTCTGACAGCAAACATATACACAACCCCCTTCTCTCCCAAAGCAACAAAATACGCTTACGTTTTAAAGGCTCTGGACATCTTTGAAGGTCACTTTTTGTTATTATTGCATTCTACTTAACTTGGTCTAAAAATCATTTTTCGAATTGGTCTTTGTTAAAAATTCTCAACAGTTTGTCTTCTACAGCCCTCAGTTTCCCTGCATTTGCTGACTGCTTCTCCTTCTCAGTGAATCTGTCAGACAGCTGCTCTGATGGCTCCATCTGTAGCCCTTATCTCTAGTTCCATAACATCTCAACAAATGGGTAGTGTTTAGGAGCTGTCAGGAGTGAACAGTTAAGGGATACAGATATGGACTTCAGAGCAGCTCCCTAAGAAATAGAAGAAACTGTCTGCGTATGCAGAGAAACTGAAGGCTACAGAAGACCATCTCTTGAAAAATTTTAATAAAGACCAACTGGTAAAAATATTTTTAAGCCAAAGAAATAAAATAATGCCCCAAAGGTGTCCATAGCTTTTAAACACGTTTGAATAAATGGCAATATGTTCACAAATATATGCTAAAGTAAAAAAAAATCATTCTGATCCTACTTCTGAACATCTTTCTTACCTGGGTACGATGAACCATTGATCTGAGGGGTTTCCCTTCCTGCTTCCTACATGGAATGACACCCTTAAAGCTTGCCAAGAAAGGTGTCATGATCCCTCCCATCCTCTATTTACCTTATTACACTGCTGGATCAACTTTATGCTGCCCATACTAAAGGCAGAATAACGTAGAGACAGGTGAGTTGATTTCAGCGCTCTGTCATTTATAAGTTAAAAGTAAGTGGTTGCCGAGAACCAACATCACAATCAACAGACTGGGCCTAGAAAAGGGTCACGGCCACCTGAGAAGAGTCCTGGTTATTCATGAATTCCTGCTCTCCCTGCCCACCTGCTGATGACTGACCGTCTTCTACCTAGTTTTCTCCCTTTTGCTTTAGGAGAGAACTGCCAACCATCTGCAGATGGAGAGGCGGGAGAGCAGGAGATTATGAATAACCATGACTCTTCTCAGGTAGATTTGACTCTTTTCAAGGCCTGGGCTGCAATGATTATGATGCGGGTTCTCAGCAACCACTTACTTTTAGCTCATGAGTGACACACCCCTGAAAGCAGCATTTCAGTGAGGTCAGCATAAAGTTCATGACAGGTTCCTTTTAAACAAAAAAGAACGAAGCAACTTCGCAACTTTCCAATGGTTTGGTGTATACGGCTATTATTTATAACGATGCGTCGCCATGGTAACAGCCAAAAAAACAAACCCTGTGTGATATTGCAATCGTACTTCCTCTCATCAGTTCTATTTCTTACTAATCTACCAAATGCATTGAAAGGACAGAAGGTGAAAGACGGACTGCAAGATCATACTATACATGGTTTGATTGTTACCTCGTTACCATGGAGATGCATAAATCTGCACAGGAACTGAAGAAACAAAATATGACTTTTTATTTAATTATTTTTTTATCAAGATCTAATGTAAAGTACTGAGGGTTGGTTGTCCCAGGCTTATGGTTCGGTCATCATCTTGCTACGTCCTTGTTTCTTGAGCAGCACTCAAGATTAAACTGCATCTACTTATGTGATTTTGATGCTGTTTTAAATGTACCTCAGCTGCTACGTGTGAATATAAACCTAGGGATATATTCTGGCGGCAGTTTTTTGGGAGCGGGTTTCAGCACGGAATCGTTGCTAAAAACCGGGCCGAATCTGTGCTGAAACCATCTGCCCCTGTTTGAGGCTGCACTGCAGTTAATGCAGCCAAGGATTTCTGCAGTGTGGTTTTCCAGACAATGTCAAGAATGTACAGGTCCACTGTTGGCGCAGTTGCTGCGAGGACACCTAACAAGGAAGCACCGGGGGTCTGCTTATGGTTTAGCTCCATTCAAAAGGAAAACACATAAAGCAGTTTCTGCCGTGGAATATGCAATAGATTTTGTCTGCAACAAAATCATCTGTGTGAACATACCCATGTTCACATCTACATTGTGAAATCCAGTACTCTGTTCCAGCAGAGGAGTTGACCGTATATCGCGAAGCCGGATAATGCCACAAACTGATGGCTCCCCGTTGACTACAATGCAATCTGAAGGGGATTCAGATGCTTTCGACCCTAAAGCCGGTTTTCGGGTGGATAAGAAGTAGTGCACGGAAGGCTGGCATTTAATGTTGGAAATCGGTCGGATCCCCATCTTATCATTGTAGTCAATGGGGCATTATCCGGCTATGCCAGCAGGCTGTTCCTCTGCCAGAACAGCCTGCCGGATTTCACAATGCAGATATGAGCATGGCCTAAATCTTCTATGTATTCATATGAAGGGTTTCAGCCAAATCTTCTCGGTTGTGAAATACCAGGCTGTCTCATTAGTCCAGCATGTTACACTGCGGAATCCTTTGAAGATGACCTATAATAGAATACTGTATAGTGCATGGTCAAGAGACTTAGATCTGGCAATAGGAGAATACTCCTCTACTATATTCAGTACAATGACCGAACTGTACTAATGATCGTGCTGATAACAGAAAAACATAAGACAACCAGCACACATTTAGTTTCTCATTTGTCTCCCAGGATCCAAGGAATTTAGTTTTTCCTCCTTGTGCTTTCAGCAGGTCATTGGGGTCTTAATGATTTATGCTTCCTTGCCTTGGCCTGCAATCACACCCACATACATGTAGAGATCGAAACTGTTTCCTTTTTGCACTGAGATCAGTTAGTATTTAATATCACAGGTTTAATAGGCTTAGTATAATATAGTAGGTTTATCTGCAAACATACAGTCATGTGAAAAAATTAGGACACCCTTTGAAAGCATGTGGTTTTTTGTAACATTTTTAATAAATGGTTATTTCATCTCCGTTTCAACAATACAGAGAGATTAAAGTAATCCAACTAAACAAAGAAAACTGAAGAAAAGTCTTTTCAAGATCTTCTGTAAATGTCATTCTACAAAAATGCCTATTCTAACTGAGGAAAAAGATAGGACACCCTCACATGTATTCCCTCTTAAATTGGCTCAGATCTCACACAGGTATATCACACCAGGTGCACATAATTAGTAGATCGTTACTCTGCATGTTGAATGAGGCTTGCCCTATTTAAACCTCAGACATTTAGTTTGGTGTGCTCCTGACTGTTGAAGTGAGAGTGAGCACCATGGTGAGAGCAAAAGAGCTGTCAGAGGACTTCAGAAAAAGATTGTAGCAGCCTATGAGTCTGGGAAGGGATTTAAAAAGATCTCAAAAGATTTTGAAATCAGCCATTCCACTGTCCGGAAGATAGTCTACAAGTGGAGGGCTTTCAAAACAACTGCCAACATGCCCAGGACTGGTCGCCCCAGCAAGTTCACCCCAAGAGCAGACCGCAAGATGCTAAAAGAGGTCTCCAAAAACCCTAAAGTGTCATCTCGAGAACTACAGCAGGCTCTGGCTACTGTTGATGTAGAAGTACATGCCTCTACAATCAGAAAGAGACTGTACAAGTTTAACTTGCATGGGAGGTGTGCAAGGAGGAAACCTTTGCTTTCCAAGAGAAACATCGAGGCCAGACTGACATTTGCCAGAGATAAAGTTGACAAAGACCAGGACTTCTGGAATAATGTTCTTTGGACAGATGAGTCCAAAATTGAATTATTTGGACACAACAGCAGAGGACATGTTTGGCGTAAACCAAACACAGCATTCCAAGAAAAGAACCTCATACCAACTGTGAAGCATGGAGGTGGAAGTGTCATGGTTTGGGGCTGCTTTGCTGCAGCAGGACCTGGTCAGCTCACCATCATAGAATCCACGATGAATTCTACTGTGTATCAGAAGGTGCTTGAAGAACATGTGAGACCATCAGTTAGAAAATTAAAGCTGAAGCGGAACTGGACCATGCAACATGACAATGACCCAAAACATACTAGTAAATCAACCAAAGATTGGCTGAAAAAGAAGAAATGGAGAGTCCTGGAATGGCCAAGTCAAAGTCCACATTTGAATCCCATTGAGATGCTGTGGGGTGACTTGAAAAGGGCTGTACGTGCAAGAAACCCCTCAAACATCTCACAGCTGAAAAAGTTCTGCATTGAGGAGTGGGGTAAAATTTCCTCAGACCGATGTCGAAGACTGGTAGATGGCTACAAGAACCGTCTCACTGCAGTTATTTCAGCCAAAGGAGGTAACACTCGCTATTAGGGGCAAGGGTGTCCTATCTTTTTCCTCAGTTAGAATAGGCATTTTTGTAGAATGACATTTACAGAAGATCTTGAAAAGACTTTTCTTCAGTTTTCTTTGTTTAGTCGGATTACTTTAATCTCTCTGTATTGTTGAAACGGAGATGAAATAACCATTTATTAAAAATGTTACAAAAAACCACATGCTTTCAAAGGGTGTCCTAATTTTTTCACATGACTGTACGTCAAACAGAATTCAAGACATTATACCATTATACAAATAACTAAGTCAGCTCTGCTACATTATATATACACTTATATACTGGTAATTTATGTGTGTGTCTCTATATATGATTTATTATCCCCTTCAAGACCTTGCAATTTTCCATTTTAGTTTTTCACTCCCTGCCTTCCCTGAGCCATAAGTTTTTAATTTTTTGTTCACATACCCGTATCAGGACTTTTTTTGTGGGATAAATTGTATTTTTTAATGGCACCATTAAATATTGCATATCATGTAGTGGCAAGCCAGAAAAAAATACAAATTGAGTGGATTTTATGGGCTATGATTTTACAGTGTCCCCTATGGGGTAAAACTGACCTGTTACCTTCATTCTCTGGGTCAGTATGATTAAAGTGCTACCACATTTATATAGTTATAAAAAAATATATATATTTTTAGTTTGCATCACCATATTTTGACCCCTATAATTTTTGGGTAGTTACTGTATGTCTGTGGAGCTGAGTGAGGGCTAATTTTTTGCAGGGTGATCTGGAGTTTTTACTGATATCATTTTGAAGTGTGCATAAGTGTTTGGTCACTTATTATTCAAATTTTTTTTATTTCACAGTACAGAATAAATTTTAATAGTTCAGGCATTTCGGGACACGGTGGTGCAAATGATCTTAATTTTATATATATATTATTTATTTATTTATTTTCTATTTATTTTTATTTTTTACACATATTAAGTTCCTTTAGATGACTTGAACATGTGATTGTTAGATTACTTGTCCCATAGACTGCACTAATTTACCACTGCAGCCTGTGGCACATTTAATACATTCCTACGAATAAAAGAAATGGAACTTAACACATTACGAGACGGTAGAAGATCATCAAACAAGTTATCACCCAAAGAAATGACAATTTGCTAAAGGGACACACACTTTAAGAAGGTCTGCAGATTCCACCACTAATCCTCCTTTCTCTGATGTCATAGAGAGGCTAGTGTGTATTCCTATGGCCCTGTACAACCAAATTTTATGAGGTAAGAGTACCCAAGTTCTTGGCTCAAAATCTGTCCACTAAGATATATTTTCTTGCGGGCATCATGGCAACTTCATATAACCTTTATCCAACCCGTCATAATGTTCCACACACATACATATGTAGTGCCCTGGAGGAGAGGGTACTTTGACGTTTGGACATTTGCCTATTTCCCCTATGCAAAGTTAAAACTTTTTACTTTATTTCTCTTGAAAGCGTTAACTTATACTGTTTATTACTGTGTTACTTCATTTTATATGTACGGTGTGATATATATCATGTTTATTTGCACTGTATTTGAAAGACTGTGTGGAAAGGGTTAATGAACACTGAGAGACTGTTAGGACTTCGAATGAGAAGCTGGTAATTTTCCACAGCTGCCATAGAGTTTAAAGAGGACCTTTCATCTGTTTTGACATAGGCTAACTATGTCAAAACCTTGTAGTGCGGCCCCCACTGATACGATGTGTGTCTTTTTTTTTTTTTCAAACACCCCCTGTATTGTACCGACCTGTAAACTCGCAACAGGACGGAGACGCAGTTTTCTGCTGTGGGCGTCTCCTTTTCCCTGGCTTTGATCGTGATTCAATCAGAGCGGACCGCTCAAAGCCAGGCCACACTAAAAGGTTTTGACATAGTTAGCCTCCTCTTTAAAGAAGACCATGTTTTAGAGGGAAAAACCAGATGCTATTTACCACCAAACCCAGACAGCCTGACCTTTTTGATGTCTGGTTATGTCTGGAAAAACGTCTGTGTCATTGCCATTGAGTATCATTGAAGCTTTAATGTAAGTCTATGAGAGACAGAAAGTGTTACAATGTATCTCTTTGTGCTGATGTTCTCCACTCCACCCCTCCCACTAGAAGGTTCTAGTCCAGCTAAAACTGTATATAAGGAGAGCAGTCAGAGCCCCTACTGTTCTGCAGCCTGCATGAGTAACCACCAGAAGACGCTGAGATAGTAACGCTGAGCCACAGACCATGGGTTACTGCCATGCCCTGTGACCAAGGAGCCACCCGGACTACTGAGCTACAGACCGTGGGCCCTTGACAGGGATGCCAGCCTGAGAGAGAGAGGGACAGCTAGCTCAGGCATTTCCTCAGCATCAAACCCTTCTTCTGCCAGGGAGGTGACTGGAGAAGCCAGCCTAATGCTTCGCCTGTATTATTTTGTACCTGAATTCCTCCAGTAAAGAAGCACCTTGGTTTACTGCAGACCCTGACTCTCTGGACTTATTTCCTATTGGGGTGCCCCACGACTTACCATCCCTTCCGGTAGCAGCAACACATGGTGACACCTCAACGGCGGCGTAGTGTTGGGGCCACCCCAAACCTGGCCACTGAGGAGTTCCTTAATTACTACATCTTACAGTGCAGGGGTGTGGAAATCGTATCGCCAAACGCCCGGGACATGCAGTTCCGGGAGCCGGGCATGTAGTTTGTTCAGAAGCTTAGCCCTGCTTCGGGCAAGGTGCAGGGCTGAAATAGGGTTGGGCAATATGCCTCCTGCATTACTACTAGCGCGCAGAGGGCTGGACATGGCCACAAGTGCACTAGAGGGAGGGGGCGGGCAAAATAAACCTGTCATAAATTGCCGCACAAGTCTGGTGCTTCACCGCTGCCTCTCATCTTGCTCTGCTCCACCTCCATTGCCTCTGGTCTTGCTTTGCTTCGCTCAGCTCCGCCTCCCCCTCGCTCTGCTCTGCCTCGATTAGCTCCGCCTCCATCTCGCTCAGCGCTGCCTCACTTAGCTCCGCCTCCCCTTGCTCTGCTCTGCCTCGCTTGGCTCCGCCCCCTCGCTTGGTTCTGCCTCGTACCGCTAGGCTCCACCCCCCTCATCAGTGCAATAGTAGTGACATGTCTACAACTCGGTGGGACCAAACAAATAGCCTTTTCTCTGACCCATGGGGCAGCTACCATATAAAGCAGTAACTGATCTTGCTGCCATCTACTGGAACATTACCAAGACTTTGTACAAACATTAAAGGGAGTCTTTCACCACAAATGTCCATTATATAACATTAACACCATTTTGTCCATAACAGTCCCCATTTTAAAATGCTTCTCACCATATTTCGTTCCGTTGCAGAGTTAGGCTAAAAAACACTTTTATTTGATATGCAAATTAGGGTCTGAAGGCGCCCAGGAGCGGTGTTCCAACGGCCGGTGCCCAGGCCCCGTGCTGATTTTCAAATCCAACCACTCCCCTTTCACCCGCCCTTTGTTTGGCTGATCACCTCCTTCCTCCATTCTGAAATCCCACGCCTGTGTCGATCACAGCCCTCTGATGGGGCGCCGGCTGTAACATGACATACGGACTGGCGCATGCGCACTCGAAACTCTGATGCCTCTGCCCATAATGGGTCATACAGTGCGCAAGCGCGGACATCCCATTTATCGGCGCAGGCGGGGAATTTCAGAACGGAGGAAGGAGGTGATCTGCCAAACAAAGGGCGAGGCAAAGGGGTGAAAGGGGAGTGGTTGGATATGAAATTTAGCGAGGGGCCTGGGCACCGGCCGTTGGAACGCAGCCCCAGGACACCTTCAGACCCTCATTTGCATATCAAATAAAAGTGTTTTTTAGCCCAACTCGGCAACGGACCGAAATATGGTAGGAAGCATTTTAATATGGGGACTGTTATGGACAAAATGGTGTTATATAATGGACATTTGTGGTGAAAGACTCCCTTTAATATGTCACCAACACGTCTTCACTCCAGTGTCACAGGTTGTCACCCGTGATGTGATACGCATATAAATAGAGAGGTCACTGTGTACATACAGGACGTGTATATCTGTATAAAGCTGGCAATTCCACTCAGGTAATCCAACTGTCCATGGGGGGGATTTATAGGGACAGGAGAACTTCCTATTTGATGTCAGCTTCCTCATATACTTGGGGGTGGAGAGTGACAGCACCACAGAATGACCCCCCGCACACCAGCTGTCACTTCTAGCCCATGTGGAGCCCTGTCCTCTTCTTTAAAATTTCCCAAAGAAGACTTCCTGCACTAATTACCCTAATAGGATCTTACCCCAGTTACATGGATCGTAAGAGGCGTCCCTACACTACCACACACAGCCCCTTGTTGCCCCACACAGTATAACGTCTCCTTGTGGCCCCCATACAGTATAACGTCTCCTTGTGGCTGCTCCCATACAGTATAACATCTCCTTGTGGCTGCCCCATACAGTATAACTTCTCCTTGTGGCTGCTCCCATACAGTATAACATCTCCTTGTGGCTGCTCCCATACAGTATAACTTCTCCTTGTGGCTGCTCCCATACAGTATAACATCTCCTTGTGGCTGCTCCCATACAGTATAACTTCTCCTTGTGGCTGCTCCCATACAGTATAACTTCTCCTTGTGGCCCCATACAGTATAACGTCTCCTTGTGGTCGCCCCATACAGTATAACGTCTCCTTGTGGCTGCTCCCATACAGTATAACTTCTCCTTGTGGCTGCTCCCATACAGTATAACATCTCCTTGTGGCTGCCCCATACAGTATAACTTCTCCTTGTGCTGCTCCCATACAGTATAAGGTCTCCTTGTGGTCGTCCCCATACAGCATAATGTCTCCTTGTGGCCCCATACAGTATAACGTCTCCTTGTGGTCGTCCCCATACAGTATAACGTCTCCTTGTGGCTGCCCCCATACAGTAAAAGGTCTCCTTGTGGCCCCCATACATTATAAGGTCTCCTTGTGGCCCCCATACAGTATAACGTCTCCTTGTGGCCCCATACAGTATAACGTCTCCTTCTGGTCGCCCCCATACAGTATAACGTCTCCTTGTGGTCGCCCCCATACAGTATAAGGTCTCCTTGTGGCCCCCATACAGTATTATGTCTTCTTGTGGCCCCCAAACAGAATAACGTCTCCTTGTGGCTGCCCCCATACAGTATAACATCTCCTTGTGGCTGCCCCCATACAGTATAACATCTCCTT
This sequence comes from Bufotes viridis, assembly GCA_033119425.1. Taxonomy (NCBI): domain Eukaryota; kingdom Metazoa; phylum Chordata; class Amphibia; order Anura; family Bufonidae; genus Bufotes; species Bufotes viridis. Next base: position 389,147,130 of record CM065592.1, on the reverse strand, counting down.
GTGGCCCCCATACATTTTGGGCCTGTCTTCTAAGTTGCTATAAATAAAGACCTTATTTAAATATGGTTTTGATTTAAAATTATTTTTTGTATCAGGACAAGTAGATTGTCATGAGGGACAAGTAGATCGAGCCCCACTTTAGTCATTTGACAAGTAGTCCAACATGAGCACACTGCCCAGTTATGGATTAGGTCCAGTATTTCTTTGATGAATGTTCATGGGTTTTATACACGAACCTGCAAGTCAAGGTATCCTCAGCCTGACCTCCTGAATGGCTCCACTGGGTTTAGGGTGTTTTGAGGAAATTCAGATGCCAGCAACAGGTTTTTTGAGGGGGGTACCTCCTGTCTATGTGAAGTTGTTCTGCTTCCCACGTTTTGTTTACACAGACCTTGTGTTCTGGTTTTGGGAATAATACACTGACGATTTTCTGTCTTCGAAAAGACTCAAAATCTGTCAAAAGAGCCATTTTGTGCAAAAAGTTGGGGGCATGGTGGGGAGCACAAAGGACCTATTAAAGATTCAACAATACTTGTGCTATATAGCCGCTGTACATTTCATTTTCTGGCACATAAACCTCCAGAAATGCTCTTGATAGTTTTGTTGCATCTTATTGCAAATTATTTTTCTTTATTAAGAACGGTATAAAAAATGGCAATAAATCCCCCTTCCCAATAAATTCTTTTTTAATAATTAATACATTCTTTATTTAATAAATTCTTTGTTTAATAAGTCTTTATTAAACGAGATGCAGGCAAATGTATTATTCAAAGCTGCCAGCAGGGGGTACCCGAAGCCAACAAAATATACTGCAAAATAATATACCGTGGATAGGTTAAGCTTGCTTTTTTGTTTATATATAGTCCATAGTTTTATAATTGATGGTATTATAAAGTGTTGTGTAGAATACCGGTCTATGCAGTTTTTAATGCTAATAAGTTATCATTTAAGGAGCAGATTTCACAGTATGACACTATCCAATCAGTGCTGCTAGTGTCAGACTGTGAAGGGACACACCCCTAACTGGTAACACCCAGTTGTACGTTTATTGTACAGTTATTCATTAACTTCTAGTAGCAATAGAGTATAGAGAACAGAACATAGAGAATACACGAAGCATGCTAGTAGTTACTAAAACAGATATGTCAGGAGATGTGACAAGTCCTCTTTAAGCAGCACAAGCCTCATGATATTTTAAGGGGGCACATGCAGTAGATTCCACAATAGGTGGGGTAACGGCTTGACACAGCCTTAGTCCTGCATCCGGAAATCACAAATCATCCCCCATCATCAAGACTGCACAGTATCACTGAAGCATTTAACCCCAGATGACCTGATACTAGCCCGTAATACCAGGATGCTGTTTACCTTCCTCAAGGTTCGAGGCAGATATACCAGAGCGGCAACAATTCTGACAAGTTAATATTTCACAAAGGTAAGAGAGGTTGAACATGACATGGTCATTTCACACCTTCACAAAAGAAGACTAAAGGATAAATACATGAGCAGCATACATTAGGCGGCGGCCGTCAGACATCCTGGCACATGAGTACACGCTGAGCCGGTTCACACATGACGGTTTAGCTTACAATTTTTTTTCCCACACAGTCATATACCGGAGCAATATTTACTCATCATTTTGTCTCCATTCCAAACTCTGTAGTAACCTATGCCCATATAGTTACACCCAAATTTTCTTGTGCGAAAGAATGCATACTTGCTCTCAAGGGATTATATGGAAATCCTTTTGCCATGTTTGTTTCCTGAAAATTAGATCTCAAGGAATAAAATAAAAAATAAAAAAAAAACAGAGGATCTTAGCTATGAGGTTTTTTTCACACATATGCATGTGGTCTGTAAAATGTGGTCCGACCGCAGTTCATGTGAGCCCAACTCTCTGCATTATAAAGCCCCACGTGGAGCACATTTTACAGACCACATGCGGAAGTGCGAAAGCATCAGTTCAAACATCGAGTGATTTATCTGGAAGTAAATAAATCCGCATGAAAATTTGCAGTAAAATATACAATAATGATGATTGAGTTGTGCATTTTACTGGTAATGAAGGAAATCTGCAGAGAATTATCCACGGTTTGTTAAAACCTCATTCACTAATATGGTAATGTGTTGCGGAATTTCGGTGCGCATTCTATACTTGAAATTCCGGAACAAGTACTTAATACGCGAGCTCACTTAGAGGGTACGTGTCAAATATGGTGTGCACTGCAGGCAGTATGTTAAAGGGGTTGTGCCAAGTATTAAAATTGACCTTTATCCACAGGATAGGGGTATAAGGATTGCTGATATGAAGGACGGGGGCCCCATGTCCCTGTCCTGATGGAGCAGCAGGCCGAGCATTCACTATGGGACTGTTTGAGATAGTCCCATAGAGAATGAATGCTCTGCCTGCCCCTCTATCAGGACAGGGACATGGGGCCTCCATTCTCAAAATCAGTAGGACCCAATGGCTGGACCCCCAGCAATCAGTTATTTCCTAAAGGATAACCCCTTTAAGGTCTCACACGTACTTTTGTAGTACTACTGAATGATAGTAACTATTGAGTGACAGCTGTACAAGATTGCATACAAGTCAATGTATTCCTTTGGACTGCAATCAATAGCCCTACAAAAGGTCGCCATGTATCCCAGGGCTTAAAGGGACGAATGATCATATCAGTTGGGTAAGAGCAGGAGAGGAGGGCCGCAATACTGCCCTTCCAACTATTATTGTATGTCCATTTGAATTTTTTAAAAGGTGGAGAGGAGAACTTATAAGGTACGAGTGACACAACGACTAGTGTTAAAATTATGAGCCTACTATGCCAATTTACTGTAAAAAAAAAAAAAAGAAAAGGAGTCAACCTAAATGGTGGCAAAAATCGAATCATGTCAGTATGTAGCCCAGCCCTAAGACTCAAGTTCATCTTTTTTTATTATCTTTTTTATTAAAACTTAAAAAATTGTTTCCATACCACAAAAAAAGAAAAATCCCACACATAACTGTCACGTATTCTGATGTGCATCAAATCTGAAGAGTCCGGAGAGTCCACTTCACCATCCTATACTGGTGGCATTCCCAGCCACCCACCTTCCAGCAATGCTGCCCCAAACAGATAGACAGCAGATCCATGAAAAAATTCCAGATGACACAAGCACATAATAAACAAAAGAGGTATACCGCCCTCCCCCAAATGACACAAGGCCCTTCCTCCTACAAAATTAGATATGGAACCACTGATCACCAAACCTCAATCTAGTCCCACAAGTGGAACACAAGAGAGAGTAGACAATGACTGAGACTACACTAAGCCCAATCGGTACCTCTGTAGTTCCCGAGAGCCTAGGCCAGAGTTATCAATCCAAGGCGCCCATACCTTTCAAACTTAGAAATCGGTCCCCTCTGCCTATGTACCCATTGTTCAAGATTATCTAGCCAATTGATTTTGGATATAAATTCACTGCTGCTAGGACTACTCTCATCCAGCCAATGCTGGGCAATCAACAACCTTGTTGTTAATAGCAATCGGGTTACCTGGTTCGGTGACTGCCTTTAAGGGGTTGTCTCACTTCATCAAATGCCATGTATCATGTAGAGAAAGTTAATACAAGGCACTTACTAATGTATTGTGATTGTCCATATTGCCTCCTGTGCTGGCTTGAATCATTTTTCCATCTCATTATACACTGCTCAGTCCAACAATAGATATGGTGTGCTCACCTTGCTGGGTGTGGAGGCACGGTGATTATACACTTCTCGTTTCTAGGGGTTACGACCACCCTGTAATCCAGCAGCGGTGGTCGTGCTTGCACACCATAGGAAAAGGGGCTGGCCTCTCTGGCGGCCCAAGCCGTTGGAGCGCACATAGGCCACCTATGTAATCAACACCAGTATTACACTGCCAGATCACCACTAACTTGCGTTACTACGAACGCTCGTTAGCGATGATCTGGCAGACTATCTGCCTGTCTAATACAGGCTTTACTCTGATTAGTTTTCCATACTTCACATTATGTCAACCGCATATCGTCTCTCACACGGGGAAATGTGCTGCCAACCAGCGGGCATAAATGATCCAATCAGATGGCAAAAAAACGTTAGCTCCTTTGTCTACTGATCGCCAGCACATTTAAAAGGGCCAAATGGGACAAATGTCCATAACTGGTCCGATCATCTGCCCAGGTACAAGGCCTCTGAGCTGTGAATGCAGTGAGAGCAGAGCCCATGCTCCTCCAGTAATCTATTATATACTGTATGGATATGATGATTACTAGTATAAATGCTGGTCTGTGGAATTATCTCGGCCATTATAGCTGCATTACAAGCACTGTCCTAAGGTCTAAGCCAGTTGCCACCTCTAACTCAATTAATCTCTATGACCCATGGTCCTAACCTTAAAGATGGCTTTTCCGGGGCCGATATGTATTACCTTTTCCTTATGCCCCCAGTGGTGTATTCCTTTGGCGAAGAACAAGAATGTGGAGATCTGGAAATAATGAGAGTGGAGGATGGGGGGAATAGTCATTACCTATTACACCTGCTTGTCATCACTTGTAGTGCCAGTATGCTGACAAGCTGCAGGAAATAACTGTGTAATAGAGCGATCTCACTCCGTGTCTCGGTGGAATTCCTCCTCATCTAATCTCTCTAAGACTCAATTTTATGAAACTTCATCATTTTCTTATTTCTACTGGAAATATGCTCTAATCAGCCATCACAGTGCCATTATAATACTGAGCATCGTTATGTTCTTCTGTGATTAAGAAACACCTTTCTACCTTCTATCATTCCCTCAGTTCATATTTTATAATTTATTAGATGAGATTTCATTAGTGCTGGATTTTGGGTCATATTAACTACCGGTAATACGCATTTTCGGTCCATTCGCTACGATATATTAGCTGCTATTTACATGGTAAACCTGAGGAAATTGCGTAATTATTGCTCTCGACACTCCGTAAAACATGTTTTGTTTGTTTTAAAAAACATTTTTTTTTTTGCACAATTTTATGGGGTATATAAAGCTAAAGTCTATTTTACATAATGTGTTATTTTCTTTTCTTATGCCAGAATTTTGAAAAAGAAATGTATTATATTACAAGTAAGGGGATACCTAATGCGTGTAGATTTCTGCTGTTTAGAAATAATGTTAAAATAATAAACATAATAAAAATAAAATAATTTAATAAAAATAATTTAATAAAATAATGTATTAAAATGTCCTTTTTCCCACTTGCATTATTACTCATTCATATAGTTAAAATAATTTTTTTCGTAATTTTGTCAATATCAGATCAGTGAATATCCATCTGCTGTCACCACCAGTTAGGCTTCGTTCACATCACCGTTTGTCTTTTCCGTTCTCCGGCTCCGTTCAGGAGCAGGAGAACGGAAAGGACGGATGGTGTACATAACTGACATCAACGAGCCTAAAGACCCATAGACTTTAATAGGGTCCGTTTGGTGTCGCTCAGAACATGATTTTTGAGCGGACACGAAAGTACTGCATGCAGTACTTTCGTGTCCGCTCAAAAATCATGTTCTGAGCGGACACCAAACGGACCCTATTAAAGTCTATGGGGTCTTTAGGCTCCGTTGGTGTCAGTTAGGTGTCAGTTATGTACACCATCCGTCCTTTCCGTTCTCCTGCTCCTGAACGGAGCCGGAGAACGGAAAAGACAAACGGTGATGTGAACGAGCCCTTACATGACTGAAGTGGCCATGTCCCCTCAATCGTTTAACAGGAACAGCGCCATAGATTTTGTAGTGGCTGTGCCTGGTATTGCAGCTCAGTCCCATCAACATGAATGGGCTGCAATACCAGACACAATGCTTGCATTTTTTTGTCATACTGAATGTGTTTTTTACGGTGTTATTTTTTTGTTGACCACACATGGTGTTTTTTCCAGCCTTTTGTTTCCCCTATAGAGGAGGGCTTGAAAAAATGTTTGGAAAAAACACCACTGCATTAAGAGTTGCATTAAAAAAAAACAGTCACAAAAAATGGCTACAAATTAGGGTGCTCTCACACTTGCGTTTTTACTTTCCGGTGTAGAGTTCCCCTCGGGGCTCTAGGACGGAAAGATACTGATCAGGATTATCCCCATGCATTCTGAATGGAGAGAAATCCGTTCAGGATGCATCAGGATGTCTTCTGTTCAGTATGTGAACGTTTTTTGGACGTGGACAAAACCGCAGCATGCTGCGGATTTGTCTCCGTCCAAGAATCCGGAAGACTTGCCGTGACGCCGGATCTGAAATCAATGCCAATAAAGTGCATTAATCCGGATCTGGAATTAAGCTAAACATCGTTTCGGCGCATGGCCGGATCCGACGTTTAGCTCTGTGCATGCACAGCAGCAGTTCCGATCGGGGCCCCAGTGTAAGCTGGGGCTCCGATCGGTTACCATGGCAGCCAGGACGCTACTGAAACGCTTCAAATGCTTTCAGGGGACTTGCGTTCTGACGGATCCGGCGGGACGGAAGTGCCTGCCGGATCCTCAGAACGCAAGTGTGAAAACACCCTTAAAAAAAATGTCACTAGCAAAAAAAAAAATGCAAGCAGGCTCTAGGGAATTTTTTTAGTGTGTGAAGGCACCTTAAGGGAAGAAAGGGATGCAAATTAGTTTCTAACAAGCTCTGCCTCTAATGCCACCAGATGTAAGGCAGCTATCCTGTAGGTCAATGTTCGACCCTATAAATAGGCGTTGAGACATGACTCGGATATTAAGTAAGCCAGCATCTCATCTGCAGACAGCTGTTTCGGGGTGATTGTCCCTCAACAGTGCAGAGCACTGGCTTAACTGGGTGAGAGGCCTAGGTCAGGATTTGGGGGGCACTATCTCTCCTTGGGAAATGCAGTGAGTTCCTGTCTGACAGTAAGTCTACTGTATTGTACTCCTATAATAATGGACAGGCAGGAAATCACAGCATCCTAAATTATTATGATGCTATGACCTCGGGTCAGAGGAGCAGTCTGTGGGAAACACAGCTGTGATGTAGAGGAGCATGTTTCCTGCACCGAACACGCTCATGCAAAATTAGCCTATAGAAGAAATGTCATTGTCTGAGCCCCTTCCCCCTCCTACGTTAGTCTGAAGATGCCACGGCTGAGACCAGCTTACTACCATCATCATAATACATATGATTTCCCCAATCTTGTGGTGTGCGCTCCCAGAAGAACTCATGATCACTCAATAAACCAACTAAACAATCAGCATGAATCTGCCAGAGGAAAACCCACAGCCTTCTGTCAAGCACATATCACCCGGGGAACTGATGAGCCCAGTGTTACCGTCCATTTTATGTCTCCTTCCATATTTAACATAATCACATCAATAAGAATTGAGTTTCATTTGCAATCTGTTCCTCTGCAGGGATCAATACTAATAGGAAAAAAACACAGCAAACACATAGAACGTCAGGAGGAACCGCCAGATGCTACCAACTGTTTCTGCAGAGATTCCCTGCAAAATGTACGCAAACATACACAGGGAAGCAGGAAGAGATGCAAGCGGCAGCGAGAAAATGGTGACCAAGGCTGTTTGCTCTATTGCAACATATTACTTTACAAGCCTGTCAGTAAGTATACCCCGAAATTTACAGCAAGATCTGCAGAGCAGGGCGAGTATAGCTTTTTCTACAAGTATATGGCTGATTTACACAAAAAACTTCCATCTTTTAAAAATCAAAAGGAGATGTACAGATGTAACAACTGTTCGCTTGACACACATAATGCAACCAGTAAATTAAAATTATTGCAAACTTTAACTGGAATGAAATGGCCTTTGTTGTGTGAAGTATTAATTTTAGAGGTTGCTGCTATAGTTTATTTATTGCGTGTGTCAAGTGTCAAGTTACAGATTGCTTCATCAGCAATTTTTTTTCTAATAAAAAATCTCAAGACAATGTCTTAAAGTAAAACAATCACGATAAACCCCTGAGTCTCTCAAGCGCCATTTATGGTGGTGCTGGTCCGCTACTCCAGTGACATGACTGCTGCAGCCAATCACTGTCCTCCTTGGTCTACAGCTGAGGAGGAGGATTGGCTGCAGCAGTCACATGCCAAATCCAGGCATGTCACTGCTGCTGGTTGCAAACCGTGCCAGGAGTACAGAGAAATGGGGGGGAAGGGAATATCATTTTAAGATAGTGTAGGGGTTGTCTGGGATTTTAATTATCTCGGACAACCACTTTCATGATGTTTGTGGAGGTTAAATTATAACTTTTAGGAAAGGTAGGATTTTGGCTTTTACCCATTTTATATTTTTTTGAATTATTGGGCATTCATTGTGTGGAGAATAGCAAAAACTGTTAGTTCATCAATTTTTGAGTACATTTTTAATCACATGATATACCCGGTGCTCACTGAGTGTTGTGCATTCATCCTGCTCCATGTTTTTACTAATAACCTTGAAATGAAAGCTAGTTGTTGCTGCTACAGATTTTGAATCAGGTCCAAAGACCATCATGTTAAGTTTTCATGTTTTCTTAAAGGGGTTTTCTGGGAAGAATTAAGAAAAAAATATGCTAGAACATGTTAAAAATAACATAGAAGCTTTACTCACTAATGAGTCAATTTGTCTTATCAGCAAAAGTTCTTCATCTGAGAGGGGCTGCCCACCACAGGTGAAGAAGTGCCCACCTACTCCTTTACTGACAGGGCCGGACATTTCGCTTGGAACTGAAAATCTTGCGCCTGCGCTCTCTGGAGGTGGGTCCTCTTTCACATGAGGGGACAGCCCCTTACTGGTGAAGAACTCTTGCTGATGAAACAAACCGATTTGCTCATTCCTATTACTTACCTCCCACTGTTTTCATTCCAATGTTGTTCTGGTCCCTCTTTTACCTGTTCTGGTTAGACATGCTGAAAACCATAGGAAAAGTCACTTAGCCAATCACTGGCTTTAGCAGCAACTGTGTTTTTCTAATTTTTCCCTGGAAAACCCCTTTAAAGGTCCAGTGTAGCTCAAATTCATTGAGCAAAAGGTTATTAAAAATCCATTAAAAGTCAGTAGTATTTGGACTGTAGATGCCCCCATATACATTCATGTACTGCTGGCTGAACCTGCAGAAAATGGTTGGTTCAGCCAGCAGTCTAATGTGTATGGGGAACTCTTGACTCTCCCCAGACAGATGATGTAGAGGGAGGGTAGGATCGGGGGAAATTAGTATTTTTCCCCAATCCTTTTGTTCTCCCTGGAGATAAGCCAGTATCAGAGTATCCAGTAGCGGCATTTTTCCCTTGGGAGAGATACAATAAGACTAAATGATCCTATTGAAAGCGTATGGCTGCCCTAAAGGGCCCTTTACATGGGTCAATTGTCAGCCAGATCATCGCTAGCAAGCGTTCATAGGTACGTTCATCAGTGATTATCTGGCAGTGTAATAGTGCGAAGTGTGTTCATCGGGTAATCGCATGGTTCATGCTGTCACAAAAATCATCGTTTTCCGGCAGCAGATTGTTCTGTGTAAACAGCATCTGCTGCCGGCAAACAACGAGTCTGTATGGGGACCAGCGATGGCATTAGTGATCGCTCTTCCCCATACTGAGGAGGAGATCGCTGCATGTACGTAAATGCAGTGGTCTCCTCCACTGATGAGTAGACACTTGCTGGGAAGGAAAGCTCCCTTCTCGACGATCGTCTGCAAAACTGGCCCGTGTAAAGGGGCCTTAAGACATGGCTGAAGGTCAATTGGGGAGATATAATGTTTACGGGGATTGGACAACAAGATTTCAATTCCCCTCCAGCAGCACCACGGAAGAAATTTAGCACCACATGGTGCCCACAAAAATCAATGGGTTGTCCATGCTGTGTCCTGTAGGGTGGGAGAGCTGGCTAAAACATGAGGGTCATGAACCCTATACCTAGATGACATGATAACAATGGTTAGTATAGTCTTCCGACTCCTCTGCTTCCTGTTTTAGGGAAGACTATTATCAAACCAGAAGACACTTCACCTTCCCTTGAAATATGACTACATCATGGACTCTACAATCTCTATGTTAGTTATCATTAGTGGTTGTAATGATCAATTTTTATCGAGCCAAAGTAAGACATGCAGTAATTGGCGGGGGCGGATTAGAGGAGCCACAGATGCATTGTAGTAACATAAGTAGTGCTTAATTGGAGAATACCTTAGCTAATTCGACACTCTCCGCTACCATGTAAGTGAAGTTGATGTTCACCAGGTCTGTACCAGAGCACACACACACTATCCGGCCTTCTAGTTCATTTTCAGCTTTTCCAACAGCCTCCAGTGCAGACAGTATTTTTGGATCCTGAAGCAGAGGAGAAAGTTTGATTTAATATCACAAGGCTTTTATTGACCCATATATTGATTCTTAAAAACAATGAATAGAAGGTGACAACTAATAGGTGGCATGTCCTGTTGTCAGTTCAAATATAATGCTGTCTATCGATGGGTGTCACTGATGTGACCAATGACATGTCATGTTTCCAACTATTGACAGGGTAGCCATCTACAGGTGGCTCTAAAGAGGCAGTTTTTCTGTTTATGGTGGACAGCTACTTGCATACTCCCAGAGACTGGATCTTCACAAGGAGAATGGTCAATTGGTCATCATGTCAATATCTCTAAGTACACAATAACCAATCCAAAAAAGTGAGATATTTATATATTGTAGTTGGCCAGGCTTCCCTGAGCATGGCGTACTTTCAATTATGAATATGAGTCTTCTATCCCCCTGTTAATGTCCCCTGATGTTTCTGGCACCACACAATGCCAATCTGAAGTGACAATCCAAAGAGTTGTAGATAGTCACTTTGCTTCTTTTCTAGAGGAGGTTTTTCCCAACTGTGATGTTCTCCATCATACCGGCTTCTGACGAAGTGTGATCTCTAAGTAAAACAAACACAATAACCAATCCAAAAAAGGGAGATATTTATACATTGCAGTTGGCCAGGCTTCCCTGAGCATGGCATACTTTCACTTAAGAATATATTTCTCCTACCCCCATGTTCTGTAGCAGTGTCGGACTGAGGTACTTAGGGCCCACCAGTGTAACTGATTCTGGGAGCCCACCTCAGGGCTCCTGCACACAAACTTATTTTTTAACCGTGTCCGTACCAATTTTTTTTGTTTGTGGCCTGTATGTGAAACAATTCACTTCAATGGGGCCGCAAAAAACGGAAATGACTCCATGAGCATTCCGTGTCTGTATGTCCACTTGTCCGTTCCACAAAATTATAGAACATGTCCTATTATTGTCGACATTACAGACAAGCAGGGGCGTACATAGAATTCATTGGGCCCCATAGCATGAATCTGAATTGGGCCCCCATGGTCCTTTCCAAGCCCCGCTAACTACCCATCTCTGGTCCCTCCAACCTTCTACCTCAGCCCCTCCCCTCCCTCACCCATGAACTGTAGGTACATTGGTGCTATATTACACATTACTACTGTTTTTGATAACCTGGGGGTGAAACAACATGCACACAAGGGGTGACATAAGTAGGTATAATGTACTATATAGCACTACCGTCCAAACCCGCGTTCACATTACTGTTAGTTTTCCGTTTTTTTGATCAGTCAGAAGAAAAAAAAAACAATAAAACAGATCCTACATTATGCTCATTTATGCACATTTTGTATCCATTTAGATACGTTAATGTAGACGGTAAGAAAAAAAATACTTTGTGTAGAACTTTTTTTTACATAAAAAAAACAGATATCAAACGGAAATGGCTAAAGAGGATGCAAAATTTACGTAACTGAGCTTAATGGATGCTTAAAATACAGGATCTGTGTTTTGTTTATTTATCTCTTCTTCTGACGGATCAGAAGAATGGAAAACGGAACAGTGATGTGAACCCGGCCTAAGGCTTCATTCATATCTCGGGTGACTGGATCCAGCATTGCTAGATTCTGCTGTTCACCAGGGATGCCCAACCAGCACCCTCCAGCTGTTGCAAAACTACAACTCCCAGCATGCCTGGACAACCTAAAGTTATTACGGAATGCTAGGAGTTGTAGTTTTGCAACAGCTGGAGGGCTGCAGGTAGAGCTTTCCTGCCATAGACTATGGCAGACTACCAGCAGAGTTTCGGCCTGACAAAAACTGTTCTACTCGTGAAGGGCAGAAAACAGCAGTGGTGGATTAGTGAACTCTGGCACGATGTTCTCTACCATAGGGATCAGCAACCTCCGTCACTCCAGCTGTTGTGAAACAGCTCCCAGCATGCTCCACTCACTTCTATGGGAGTTCTGAGAACAGCCAAGCAAGTGTGCATGCTGGGAGTTGCAGTTTCACCGCACATGGAGTGCTGGAGGTTGCTGACCCCTGCTCTACCAGATGCCGGTCACCAGAGATGTGAATGAAGACTAATACGACATCAAAGTGCAGAGATCAGATGGCTTTATTTTGCCCGGGTTCAGGGCTGAACCTCGGACATATCCCCTTCTTTCCCCACTCAGTCCCTGTGACAAGAGCATTGGAGCATTTCCCTTGCCCTGCACTGAATCTGGAGAATTTTTCTGGAGATTCGGTGATGTCACGGGATCTGTAGGAAAAGCCCTTGCCCTGCTCAATACAGCGCAGGGCAAGGGAGAGCATTGGAGCATGAAATGCTCCGATGCTTATATCAGAGGGGCTGAGTGTGGGAAGAAGGGAATATGACAACCCCTTTAACAGTCACTGTCATAACTAGTATTGAGTGAACTTGTATTTTTAAGTTTGGCGTACAAGGTTCAGGTTCGGGTTATCTAAGAATTCCATTATGGATTATGCTACAACGGACAATAATAGAATTCTATGACGCATAGCATGGTCAGCATAGACTTCTATTATGACGGAATGCAATACGGAAAGCCTCTTACAGGCTTCCGTGGTGCATACCGTCATAGAATTTCATTGTGGTCAGTGGTACCGGAATCCATAACGGGATTCTTAGAAAACCCAAACCTTGTACACTGAACTTAAAACACAAGTTCGCTCAGCACTACTCAAAACGCATTAACTAAATTTGAAAACTCATCAAGTGTGTGTTAACTCTGCTATCTGTATCTGAAGACATGTACAGGTTGCTGCTAGAGGCATGGTAGGATCGGAGCCTTGCTGGGTGTAGGGTTGAAGCCAGAGCACAGTCTGCTGAGGAGAAGCAGTGAGGGGAGCTGGAAGGTGGAGACAGAGGCCCTGGCCAGTACTCTAAACCAGAGCTGTTGTACTAATGGTAATAAGGCATTTCCCCCATAGCCGGGCCCCCTTCCCCTGCGGGCCCCATAGCAGCGGCGTGGTCTGCCTCTATTAGAGGTATGCCACTGCAGACAAGGATAGGACTGTTCTATTAGAGGCCGGCTGTTCCGCATAATGTGGAATGCACACACCCGGTATCCATGTTTTGCGGATCCGCAATTTGCTGACTGCACTTACAGTGATACAATGCACAAACATACATGTGGCAGAATTGAGGCTAATTTCACACTTGCGGTAACAGGGTCAGGCGGGGGAACAGCCTGCTGGATCCGTGCTAACACTAGACTACCATGCCGCTGGAAGTCCACTGTAGTTTTTGACCGGCCACCTTTCGGCATGTTTGCCGTGCTGCCGACGGACCTCCGGGCTGCCCCCATTATAGTAAATGGGACTGGAGCGGACTTCTGGCGGCACGGTGGACTAGCGTAAGCACAGTTCCGGCAGGCAGTTCCCCCGCCGGAACAACCTGTCGGACCCTGCTAGAGCAAGTGTGAAAGTAACCTTACACTATTGTGGATATCCTGCACTAGAGAACACAAAAATAGGACAGCACTACTCACTGGGTATTTCCATGCGTTTCCTTTTTAGTGGCGGATCTAGATAGATCCTGGCCTTCCGGATCCGAAGTGAAGTAAATAGCAAAAAGAAGCTGCGGCACTCCAATTTCAGTAAAGCCTTTTCCTCTTTATTAGCACCCAAAAATTGACAGCGACGTTTCGACCTCCACGGTTTTTATCAAGTTTTATAAATACCGTGGAGGTCGAAACGTCGCTGTCCTTTTTTGGGTGCTAATAAAGAGGAAAAGGCTTTACTGAAATTGGAGTGCCGCGGCTTCTTTTTGCTATTTACTGCACATACACCACTGATACATAGATAATTTGTGGTCGGGGCTACATGACACGTAACCGTCTACCTGCCTACCTAACTAGGCTAAGCGGCTTGAGTTGTGCCATAACCGCTGCGTAGGAGGAATGCCTGAAGGGGGGCATGCCCTGCAAGGTGTTTATGAAAAATAAGGGTGGGTTGGGAGGGTACGCAGCAGCCGTCGACACGCCCAAGGGAGGCGCCTACCTGGTATAAGTGTGCTACTTACGCCCCTCCCACAAATACAGGCCAATAAACTCGCCTTCTAACATATAGCACACACCAATCACATGGGAAACACGCAATGCGCACACTAAGACATTTATGCCAAATCCTATTAGGTGTAGCAAACCTAAAGGGATTAAAGGGATTGTCTCCCTTCAGCAATTGCCATTTATCATGTAGAGAAAGTTAATACAAGGCACTCATGTATTGTGATTGTCCATATTGGCTCTTTTCCATCACATTATACACAGCACGTATCCATGGTTACGACCACCGTGTAATCCAGCAGTGGCGGCCGTCCTTGCACACTATAGGTAAAGATGTTGGCCTATGCGCACTTCCAGCCTTTCCTTATAGTGTGTAAGAACAGCCACTGCTGCTGGATCACACGGTGGTAATAACCACGGATAGGTGCTGTGTATAATGTGATGGAAAGAGGGCAATATGGACAATCACAATAATTAGTAAGTGCCTTGTAATAACTGCATGATAAATGCCATTTACTGAAGTGAGACAAACCATTTAACCAGCATAAACGTCTGGCATGAAATTTATCAAATCTTGACCTCCTCAGTTTCACGTAATTCACCATAATGTCCTACCATAATGACCTATTGCCTATCTACAGGATAGGTGATAAATATCAGATTGCTGGGGTCTGACTGCTATAACATTCAATTACATTACCGCCAATCTATGTACACAAGGGTCTTAAGATCTTGTTCCCTTGATCATGGGTGTCCCAGCAGTCAGACCCCCATCAATCAGACACTTATCACCTGTCGTGTCATAGCTGTTTCACTTTTTCACATTCCCTATCCTTAAAGGGGTTATCTCATCATGGACAATGGGGGTATATTGCTAGGACATGCCCCCATTGTCTTAAAGGTGTGGGTCTAGGTGTGGGTCCCACCGCTGGGACTCGCACCTATATCGAGAACGGAGCCCTGCAAGTGCAGGAGGGTGCACTGCGCATGCGCAGCCGTCCTCCATTCATTTTCTATGGGACCGGCGAAAATAGCTGAGCGCTGGCTCAGCTATTTCTGTCGGCCCCATACAAATAAATGGGTAGAAAGGATTCCCAGCGAGCGTTCGTATTCTTCAATTAAATGCTCTTTATTTTATCCATACATCCGAACATATAGCAATGGACGCGTTTCAGCCTGTCCAGCCTTCATCAGCTCACCTCAAGCAAGTCCAGATGCAATGTGTTTTTCACTGATGATTGCTAGGAGATGTTCTTTGTAAACCTTCAGTTTTTTATCACGTGCGTGAAAAAACCTTAAAAATGCATTGCACTCGCACGGAAAAAACGGAACAACTGAACGCAATTGCAGACAGAACTGACTGAACTTGCTTGCAAAATGGTGCGAGTTTCACTGAACCCATCCGGACCTAATCCGTTACGCTCGTATGAAAGAGGCCTTACAGTCTCCCACAGCTCACTACTGTCACACGTGAGAAATCAGCCCAGCACCACAGAGGAGTCCTTCTCTCCAGCAGACACATTTTTCTGACAGGAGGGCGGGCAGGAGGATGGCCAGACATGTTCTCTCCTCCTTCACTGCCAGCAGCCTGGGAGGTTGAAAAGATACTGTAGGGCCTACTGTACAATTTACACCTAGTGGCTACAATAATTATCTCTCCTGAGAAAGTAGAAATAATTACTCCTCCATCTTATCTCCGGAGACTGGTAGCCCACGAGGAATCCCCTGCCTCCCTGGTGGGGCCAGTCTGAGCCTGTTCTGTAGTAATGTCCTCTGATGTTTCTGGCACCACACAATGCCAATCTGAAGTTACTATCCACAGAGTTGTAGCTAGTCAGTTTGCTTCTTGCCTGGCAAGGTTTCTCCCCAATGTGACCTTCTCCGCCATACAGGCTGAACTACATCACGTGGCTGTGTGACAGAGATCATCACAGCGGGGAAAAACCTTCTCCAGCAAAGAGGGGAAATAACTAGCCACACCTCTGTGGATAGTCCCTTCAAATTGACATTTTTGAAAAACAAAAATTACTGCAGAAAGAGAGCAAACTACAATAAGAAGAGCCAACTAGTATATAAAAATATCTCACTTTTTTGGGATTGGTGACAGGTCCTCTTTAACTTCTGATTTACTAATACATGGAGGCTCATGTGAGGGCCCTGACTGCGCTCAGAATTTTTATACCTGGAGAACTATGGACGGAACTACTTTTTTTATCATTTCCTCATGAAATTATCTTTTTTTCAGTGCAGTGATTTTAGGTGGCATCTACACCTCCAGTACAATGGTTCTTTATGACATTTAGTATCTGACATTTCATGCTCATTATTATAAGGTCGCTTATGGTCTGATGTCATTTGCAGTTCTTATGAGTTATCAGCTTTTAGCTGAGTTGGATCTCCTCTTCTTGAATGTCTTATTTAACCATAAAAAATCTAAAGGATTTTTATCTTGAATTTTCACACATTATAATGGAGAAATAGAAAAGCTCCAAATTAGATAACCTTTTCACAGTTAATTAAACCTGCACAAGCCAACAAAGAAAGCAAAAATCTATCAGATGACATTACCTTTGGTGCTATGCTATAACGTATACTGTTGATGAGGGAGCATTCCAAGACTTGGCCTTCCTATAATAGTAAAGAAGAAGAAGCATTGTATTGTGAATATACATTTTTATAAAAACACAAAATGCATAAAAATAAAAGCTACATAATGAAGAGAAATGTATGGACACATACTCGTTAAGGGTACTTTCACACTAGCGTTATTCTTTTCCGGTATTGAAATCCGGTAAAGGGTTTCAATACCGGAAAAAAACACATCAGTTTTATCCTAATGCAATCTGTTCAGTATGCATCAGGATGTCTTCCATTCCGTCCCTTGTACGGTATCTGACCGGACAAAATACTGCAGCTTGCTGATGTATTTTTTCAGGCCAAAATCCCAGAACACTACCGCACTTGAACACTACCGCCGGATCCGGTACTAAGTGTTCTGGAAATTGCCGCGTTGCCGGATCCGGTTTTCCGGTCTGCATCTGCGCCGGGATATAGGAAGAGCTAGTTTCGCTTTTGATCTTTGAAAAAATTTAAATACCGGATCCGTTATTCCATTTGAAACCGTTTTGCATAATGATTCTAACAACGCTAGTGTGAAAGTACCCTTAAAGGGCTGTCTAACTAAAAAATCTATTTTCCTCCGGCCCATAATAGAACAGTCCTAACCTTGTCAATAATACGAACAATAATAAGACATGTTCTATCTTTTGCGGCATGGCCAAGCGGACGTACAAATATGGAATACATGAGGAGCCATTTCCACGGAACGGAAAAAATTTTGTTTATGTGCAAGAGCCCTTAAGACACTGCCACATTTCTTCTTTTGGTAAGTCTTTTTTTTTAAATAAACCCAATTTGGCAATTTTTGTGCTGTTTTAGTAGCATTTTTGTAGTTTTTTTTGTTTTGTTTTGACAAATAGTGTCCTTTGGCCCATATATTTTTATGACATTTTTTCAGGTTATGTGTTTTTCTGTAAATCAATATGAAAAAAGGAATGATAAAAAAAAAAGTAAAACACCATAAAAATGCAGCACACATTAAGGGCCCTTGCACACGACCGTATGCCCTCCTAGACATATGGTCCGTAAGCGGGCCATATGTCCCGGAGCAACATTAATCGTGCGCACGGGAGTACACAGCACCTGTGGGGCTATTGTCCCGCACTCATAAGATCATATGAGTGCGGGACAATAGTCTTGCATTCTTGTAATCTATGATGCTCTGCGCTCCAGTGCGCACGATCAATGCTGTTCCGGGACATATGGCCCGCTCACGGACCGTATGTCTCGGAGGGCATATGGTCGTGCAAGGGCCCTAACACTTGCATTTTTTCAAGCAGGATGCCGATATAAAAAAATGCCAAGGTATTAAAATGTTTAAAAAAAATCATAAAAATAACTGCTTAAGGGTACTTTCACACTCGCGTTGGTGCGGATCCGTCTGTTTATTTGTACAGACGGATCCGCACCTCTAATGCAAACGTTTGTATCCGTTCAGAACGGCTCCGTTTGCATTAGCTTTAAAGAAAAATGACAAAGTCCAAAACGGATCCGTTTTGAATTACATTGAAAGTCAATGGGGAACGGATCCGTTTTCAAATGCACCATATTGTGTCACTGACAACGGATCCGTCCCCATTGACTTACATTGTAAAAAAAAAACGGATCCGTTAGGCTCCGCCTCTACAGACGGACACCAAAATGCTGCAAGCTGCGTTTTGGTGTCCGCCTCCAAAACGGAATAGAAGTGGAACGGAGCCGAACTAATGCATTCTGAACGGATCCTTATCCATTCAGAATGCATTGGGGCTGAACTGATCCGTTTTGGACCGTTTGTGAGAGCCCTGAAACGGATCTCACAAACGGAATCCAAAACGCTAGTGTGAAAGTACCCTAATATACAATGAAAATATTATGCGTTAATATTACATACCTTTCCTTCACTTTTCCATGTAAGAAAGAAGCCAAACTCATCCACCTTAAAGAGGCAATTTGGTTCAAATGCAAACGATTCCTAAAAAGAACACAAGAGCGTTCTGATTAAAAGAGATGTTACTGGAGGGATGGATGAATTATAGACAGACAGACAGACAGAGGGATACCACATCCGCCACCTTACAGGATCTATGTACTGTTAGGGTACAGCCTCACTACAGACTTTTTTTTTTAGATTTTAAAGGGACACTTCCATCAAAAAAGGTTTTTATCACATAACAACAACATGTACGAGAATATTCAATATCATTTTTTTTAAAATAAAAAACAGCTGGATGGTTTTCTGGATATATATTTATTAAAGTCACTCGATGTATTCTACTTCCTGTCCTGGATCTTTAACTTCCTCCTTGTTTGGTCTTGCTGAACTTCTCAGTCAGACCATTCCCTGTGACCACAGAGAGAGCCCCAGTGTAGGGTGTCAAATAGAGCATCACACATTACACTGATAAGTGCAATGCTCTTCTGTGGAGACCTTTATCTACCGAGACCTTTATCTAGGCCTACTGACAACAGAGCTGTCATACTGTCAACCCGATTCTACCCCTACTATTACCTTCAAATAACACCTTCCCCTCACAGCAGCAGTAAACTGAGAATGGATTACCTATCCATAAAGAAGGTCATATCCTTTGTGGTGACTGCTACAGAAGAACAATATTTTGTATTTAAAGGGATTGTGCAGGCAATATGTATTGGTAGCCTATCCTCAAGATAGGTCATCAATATTTGGTTGGCGGGGGTCATCAATATTTGGTTGGAGCGTCGCCTCAGCTGATTGGTGGAGATGCCGGGTGTCTAACCCCCGTCGATCAGATATTGATGAACTATACTGCAGATACGTCATCAATATATATAGTCTGCACAACCCCTTTAATTTTCAGTGGTATAGTAGTGCTGATATGGAAAAAAAAAACTGCCAAACAGCTAAAAAAATAAATAAAAAAGGCGCGGTTTAGCCATGGATTTACAAGAAAATATGCTATGTGTGGCTGTACTGGTATAATGGACAATGTTCAGCCACGTCCACATTGCAGGATACAGGGTTATGCTGTACTATCCCTAACCACATCTCGCACATAAAGTGACCGTCATACCCAGGACGCTCTGCAGGAGAAATACATAAATGCACCTGTTTTCCCATCCTCCCTTTATTACAGATTTGTCTCAGTAACGGCGATAAACCATTCAGTCTCTTACCTCCTCGTATCTGTCAAACATCGCTCCATCTTGCATGAAAGAAGGAACAGGCTTCTGCCAATTGAATTCGTACGGTTTGGCCATGTTTACTTCACAGGGTCCTGGAAGATACAGGAATACGGTGTCATCAACGTGCACGACCAAAACGGAGGCAAACACACGAGATCTGCCACCCGTGTGCAGACAGCAAGTGCTGGATGTTCCTCCTCTCGTCTATAGGGGGACACACTGCTAGCGTCTAGTTAGTATTGTTTTTAGAGAAATCTTTTTAATTAAAAATCCAAAAACCTTGTTAAAATTCAAGGAGCCTGATGCCTCTCACCCAAATATATCTGTCAGGGAGAGTCAGGAGCTCCCCATACCTGTTAGACTGCAGGCTGGTTCCGCTGAAAGCGCCAGGTTCGGCGGCCAATAGTATATGAATATGGAGGCCACTACAGTGACTGAATGACTGTACTCCCACTTTTTAGCGACCCCTCCCCAACTTTCTCATCCCTCTCCATGAAAAATATTTTTTTATAAAATGCTGAAAAAAAATGTATGCCAGAATGAAGCACAAGTATTATAGAACGCCTCTACGAAGAGCTTCTTATCTATCTATCTATCTATCTATCTATCTATCTATCTATCTATCTATCTACCTATCCAATATCTATCTATCTATCTATCTACCTATCTTTCCAATATCTATCTATCTATCTATCTATCTATCTATCTATCTACCTACCTATCCAATATCTATCTATCTATCTATCTATCTATCTATCTATCTATCTATCTATCTATCTATCTATCTATCTATCTACCTATCCAATATCTATCTATCTATCTATCTATCTATCTACCTACCTATCCAATATCTATCTATCTATCTACCTATCTTTCCAATATCTATCTATCTATCTATCTATCTATCTATCTATCCTACCTATCCAATATCTATCTATCTATCTATCTATCTATCTATCTATCTATCTATCTATCTATCTATCTATCCAATATCTATCTATCTATCTTTCTTTCCAATATCTATCTATCTATCTATCTATCTATCTACCTACCTATCCAATATCTATCTATCTATCTATCTATCTATCTATCTTTCTATCTATCTTTCCAATATCTATCTATCTATCTATCTATCTGTCCAATATCTATCTATCTATCTATCCAATATCTATCTATCTATGTATCTATCTATCCACAGTATATTTACAGATAATTCCAAAAAGAAGAAAAAAACATAGATCATACAGCCACATGCTATGCATTGATCTATTGTTTCTCAGTACAATTTAATAACCATATTTGAGGCCATTTGTATAGGTTCTGATTAAACTGCATACACCTACGCACCACGTCAAGGTTGCCTCTTTTGAGTTGGTCCTACTCTAACTTGGCGCAGCACCACGTGACGACCACCGCCGCTGTGGCCATACCCAGCAGTCCGACATCTCTGCTGTCAGACTAAGCCCCCATTAGTACTGGGCTCCACCAACCCACAGACACAGCATCACAACAACAGGAACCCCAAAGTACCACACTATATATATATGTCATCCATGTAAGAGAGAGGGTCCTAGTAGGGGCCTCCTGATGACGTCTACATAACCTATTAGGCCATATGTAAAGGTGTTGTTGTGATGAGGCGGTAACTGGCTTTCTATAAAATTGTCCTGAATTGCGGAAATTAGATTGTGAGTGACAAAACAAGTCAATTCTAAATGAATCAATGCATTGCTTTTGCCTAGAATTTACAGTATGTAAAATTAACATAAAAAAAAACCACACACACAATGACTATATACAACCCGAGAAAGCGATAAAAAGTTATAAACAGTGATTTCTTAGACGGCGAGAATCTAGCCAGTTACATGGTTAATACGCAGTGATTTAATATTTATGTTAGGACACATCCTGGCAACCAGCATTGGTTTCTTGAAAGCTGCCTCTCTCATAAATCAAAGTAAAGCCTGTCTGACCATAAATCCAGTCTTAATTAGTTTACGTCTGTGGGCGGATGGAAAGATGCATTAGAGAACATTTCCCTTTAAACAGCTTCCTTGCCTGACCTCCAGGCTTAGCTAAAAGTGGGAGCGCTATTTTCAGTTTCAGCCTAATGGGCAAATCAGTTAATGATTTTGAATAATCATTTATTTTGCCATTTTTTTATCTGACAAAATTACATTTGCATATTCATATTTATGTCAAATTATTAATTTCCTCCTGTCAAGGAAAAATGTCAAATGGAACTGAGGAAATGTTGGGAAATGAATGATATGTGTAGCAGATAGAGCGGGTAAGCCATTGGGAAGGCACATTAAAGGGGAAGTCCGCTTTCTTGATACTGATAACTTATCTTCAAGATAGGTCATCAATTTCATGAAACTGGAATACCTTTTTAAAGGGATGCGGTTACTAAGTTTAGGCTGCCCAATCTGAGAAAAGTATAAAGCGACAAAGAACCTGATTCAAAGTAAAGTGTCTCTTAAAGGGGTTGTCCTCTTTTTACTATTGATGACTTATTCTCAGAATAGGTCATCAATATCAGATGATCAGCTGTCTGAAGAGAAATTTTTCTGATGACATTCCCTTTAAAGGGTCATTCCCATTTGCGTGTTTCAAACATACCTGCCCCTGGCGCGCTGTCCACTTCCTGGTTTCGGCAGGGGGCGGGATCCTTCTCGATTGAAGTCTTCTCCCTGCTTGGCCGTGCGCTGGACTGAACGCGCACGCCGCCGCGCATGCGCCCTGGTGACTTCTTCCTGGCAAGTATACTATACTGGCCAGGAAGAAGTCATCATAGCGCATGCGTGGCGCCGGCGTGCGCTTTCGGGAGCACGCGCGCGGCCTGGCCAGGAGAAATGAAGTCGTCTGCGCAAGCGTGGCCACCGCGATTCTGGAGAAGAACAGTGGCCGGACCAGGGGAGACGGAAGACAACAATCAGGTAAGTATATGTTAATTATCTTCTAAGGGGTGGGAATTAGTTAATAAATTATATTTAGAAAAATGATCACTGTTAAATCATTAACAGATTTAACAGTGATCATTAAAATGGGAATACCCCTTTAAATACTGAGAGATGCAGACAAACCCATCTGTATATCACGTCTGTGCTGAGCGGTGTAGCTCAGACTATCCTTTTTTTTTTATCAAACTGCAAAATATTCTGGGATACACAGATTAAGAGCAAACATGACTGTGTCAGCACAAACTGATATTGGAGACGTCCATAGCAATCAAAGTATGTTCTTCTATGGAGAGAGGCTCAAAGTACTGATACAGGCCAGAGACTGACAACCCTTACATCTAATCACAAGTATAAAGAGAAAATACAAAATTGATGCAAAAGCGTCTCATGTAAAGAAGCAAAAAATTAACATAAAGCCAATAATATGAAGGCGGACATGTAAAGTGTAAAGTCTAAAACGCTGGTCTTAATAAATGACAGAAAACTAACATTGCACATCGCCCTGAGAACTTCATCCCCACCGTGAAACATGCTGTGGGAAGGGAAGCCAGCCAGAGTTGATGGGAAGATGGATGGAGCAGAATACAGGGCAACCCTGGAGGAAAACCTGGTAGAGGCTGCAAAAGACTTGAGACTGGGGCTGAGGTTCACCTTCCAGCAGGACGACAACCCTAAACATAGAGCCAGAGCTACAGGGGAATGGTTTAGATCAAAGCATAGCCATGTGTTAGAATGGCCCAGTCCCAGTCCAGACCTAAATCCCATTGAGAATCTGTGGTAAGACTTGAAATTTTCTGTTCACAGATGTTCTCCATCCAATCTCACTGAGCTTGAACTATCTTTCACAGAATGGGCAAAAAGTTCAGCCTCTGGGAGAGAAAGCTGGGAGAGACAAACCCCAAAAGACTGTCAGCTGTAACTGCAGCGAAGGGGGTCCTACAAAGTATTGACTCAGGGGGGCTGAATGCAAATGCACTCCACAGTTTCCAGATATTTTTTTTTGTATTAAAAATTTTGACAACATATCTTCTTTTCACTTCACACATACCTGCTACTTTGTGTTGGTCTATCACATAAAATCGCAATACAATCCATTCAAGTTTGTGGCTGTAACAGGTAAGGGGTATGAATACTTTTTCAAGGTATTGTATACTCCACTGGACAGACTAGATGGAAATGGCTCTGGTCTCTCACAGAAGTGATGCGTGAAAATCACCGCTCATGTGCACAGCCCCATAGAAATGAATGGGTCCGGATTCAGTGCGGGTGCAATGCGTCCACCTCACGCATTGCACCCGCGCGGAAAACTCGCCTGTTTCAGACTTTTCTTCTGTGGGTCTGTGTCCCTTCCAGTAGGGGCGCCAGAAAATTCAGCGAATAAAAATCAGTTCCATTCATCTGAATGGGGCTTACAGAAATCTATGCGTTTGACACCAAAACAACCCCATTCAGATGAACTGAATAGATTTTCAGTAACAGAAATGTTCAGCCACAAATTCTGCCTCATGTGTGTCCGGTATCCTGCAAACTGCCATGTGTGTGCTTCCCTTCCTCTCTACAAGCTGTGTGCGCTGCACTCCTTGGATCCTCTCTCCAGACGCATCTGGCATGTATAACGTCTTCTATGAGACCGCTTTCACACAGTCAGTGTTTTATCAGTGATTATCAATAGCCAAAACCAGGAGAGGAGGCTATGGGAGCTAAAGTATAATAGAGAGATTTACTCCTGTTCTGTGCTTTTCACCTGCACCTGGTTTTGGCTCACAATCACTGATGGAAATCACTGATCAAACACTGACTGTGTGAGAAGGAAGGGAGACAGCAGAGAGCCCTGAGAAAAAAGAGCAGAGCTCTCTAGAGGTGTCCCTAGCCTTTAAAATTATTTTCCCATCTCAGACAATGGGGGTATATCGCTAGGATATGCCCCCATTGTCTGATAGGTGGGGGTCCCTGCGCCTAGAATGGAGCCTTGAAAGTGCTGGAGGGTACACGGCGCATGTGCAGCCGCCCTCAATTCATTTCTATGAATGGGAGCGGTGGCCACAAAACGCAGCGCGGTCCCAGTCACCAGGGTCCTCCAGCCACCACCTTCCCCACTCTGTTCCCGATATAGGTGGGGGTCCCAGCGGTGGGACCCACACCTTTTAGACAATGGGGACATATCCTAGCGATAAATAAATAAAGATGTTTCCACTGGATGACCGCAAGCAGAGATCTTGAAAATTCTGAGTAATTGAAGCAAAGTCTATTTGCATAAAATGGATAAGCCCCGTAAAGGGGCTTTCTGGTTTCCTGATAGGTCATCAATATCCCATCGATGGGGGTCTGACACTGAGAACCCACACCAATCAGTTATTTTTGCAGCTGCTAGCCCAGAAAGAATACAGTGGATGGAGCTGGAGGCGGAAAGCTCCATCCATTGTGTATTCAGACTTCCTCAGATATTGATGATCTATGCTGAGGATAGGTAATCAATATCTAGAAATTGGAAAACCCCTTTAAAGGAATCACAGACGAAGAACACTAACAGACAAGATATAACGTGGACTGCTGAACAATGGACAATGCCTGCGCAGAAGTGTATTACACCATGCAATGAACTGCTCACACTATAATGGCCATGTACTGTGAAGATACTGCAGTAACACATTGTCCTCATGTTCTGCCCAGCTTTCCTGAATATTACTTACAGCACTAATGATGTCTCTGTGTGCTTGGCCTAATTATCTGACCTTATCTAAACTGGAATGTGGGGCCTTGGAGGAGATGCCAGATTTCAGTTCTATGCTAGGGCACATTAATTATTACATTTTGTATCCTTAGTTGACATGAATTTAGAAGCAACACTATGACATGACAGTGTAAATGGCTTTACTCTTTAGTCACACAGGCGGGGACCAGTGTTTACAGGTTGGGTCCTCTTTCAGACAAGAACCAGTATTTACCTGGTGGGTCCAGCTTCTGACAGGGACCAGTATTTACCTGGTGGGTCCAGCTTCTGACAGGGGCCAGTATTTACCTGGTGGGTCCAGCTTCTGACAGGGGCCAGTATTTACCTGGTGGGTCCAGCTTCTGACAGGGGCCAGTATTTACCTGGTGGGTCCAGCTTCTGACAGGACCAGTATTTACCTGGTGGGTCCAGCTTCTGACAGGGACCAGTATTTACCTGGTGGGTCCAGCTTCTGACAGGGACCAGTATTTACCTGGTGGGTCCAGTTTCTGACAGGGACCAGTATTTACCTGGTGGGTCCAGCTTCTGACAGGGACCAGTATTTACCTGGTGGGTCCAGCTTCTGACAGGGACCAGTATTTACCTGGTGGGTCCAGCTTCTGACAGGGGCCAGTATTTGCCTGGTGGGTCCAGCTTCTGACAGGGGCCAGTATTTACCTGGTGGGTCCAGCTTCTGACAGGGGCCAGTATTTACCTGGTGGGTCCAGCTTCTGACAGGGGCCAGTATTTACCTGGTGGGTCCAGCTTCTGACAGGGGCCAGAATTTACCTGGTGGGTCCAGCTTCTGACAGGGGCCAGTATTTACCTGGTGGGTCCAGCTTCTGACAGGGGCCAGTATTTACCTGGTGGGTCCAGCTTCTGACAGGGACCAGTATTTACCTGGTGGGTCCAGCTTCTGACAGGGGCCAGGATTTACCTGGTGGGTCCAGCTTCTGACAGGGGCCAGTATTTACCTGGTGGGTCCAGCTTCTGACAGGGGACAGTATTTACCTGGTGGGTCCTGCTTCTGACGGGGCCAGTATTTACCTGGTGGGTCCAGCTTCTGACAGGGGCCAGTATTTACCTGGTGGGTCCAGCTTCTGACAGGGGCCAGTATTTACCTGGTGGGTCCAGCTTCTGACAGGGGCCAGTATTTACCTGGTAAGTCCACCTTCAGGCAGAGAGAACTATTTACATGGTAGATCTACGTTCAGGCATGGAGCAGTATTTACATGGTGGGGCCACCTTCTGGCAGGGGCTAGTATTTATATGGTGGTCCACCTTCAGACAGAGAAAAGTATTTATGTGATAGGTCAGAAAGCAGCATTCACATGGTGGGTCTACCTTCTGGCAGGGGTTAGTATTTACATGATGGGTTCACCTTCTGGCAGGAGCCAGTATATGTAAGGTGGGTCTACTTTTGGCAGAAAGCAGTATTTACATGGTGGCCCCACCTTCAGGCAAGGGCCAGTGTTTACATGGTGGGTCTACCTTTAGGCAGGGAGCAGTATTTACATGGTGGGCCCAACTTCAGGCAAGGGCCAGTGTTTGCATGGTGGGTCTACCTTCAGGAAGGAAGCAGTATTTACATGGTGGATCTAGCTTCAGGCAGGGGCCACTGTTTGCATGGTGAGTCTAACTTTAAGCAAGGAGCACTATTTACATGGTGGGCTCACCTTCAGGAAGGAAGAAACATTTACACTGTGCATTCACCCTCAAACAGGGAGAAGTATTTACATGCTGGGTCCACCTTTACATAGTGGTTTCAGCTTTTCGGCACTGGCCAGTGTTTGAGTGGTGGATCCACCTTCAGGCATGGAGCAGTATTTACATGGTGGATCCACCTTCAGGCATGGAGCAGTATTTACATGGTGGATCCACTTTCAGGTATGGAGCAGGATTTATATGGTGGATCCACTTTCAGGTATGGAGCAGGATTTACATGGTGAATCCACTTTCAGGTATGGAGCAGGATTTACATGGTGGATCCACTTTCAGGTATGGAGCAGGATTTACATGGTGGATCCACCTTAAGGCATGGAGAAGGATTTACATGGTGGATCCACCTTCAGGTATGGAGCAGGATTTACATGGTGGATCCATCTTAAGGCATGGAGAAGCATTTACACGGTGGATGCACACATTTCATTGTTTTTGCATTCCCCAGATCCAATTCCTTAATATCACACATAATTTACTGCAAACCTTTAAAAAGGGAAAATCTCTACCGAGAGGTTGGGGAAATTATCGAGAGAACATTCCTAGAAGGCAGAAAAGTCGCACGGCATTTATTATAATGATAGTCAATGGTGACAAAAATCCATCCAAGTTGGATTTCTGTGCGACTGTCGCAGTGCGACACCATTGACTATCATTACAAAAAATGTTGACACATGTCGCAGTGTAATTGTACCCTCGGTACATGTCGTCGTATAGCCCTTGCTGTACCAAAGTTTATCCAGGGATCAATTCTTCTGGGGGAAATCCCATTTTCAGGCATCCAATTTTATGCAACAGATCTGATTTTATGCTTTCATGTGCCTTCCTATGAAAGGAATAAAGGCATATATTGGGCCCAAAGATTTAAATGGGCGCCATATTACAGAGCCATTATAGGACACTATGCATGAGACCCAAATACCATGCACTGATGTGTTTAGGTCTAAAACAATATAAGGATGCTTGTGGAGGCCTTCTCACATAGGTGTATGATTAGCTGAGCATAGACCTAAACCAACATACACCTACAACAGCTGTTCAACAGATATGGACATGTTGACTGAGACCATAAAACAGAACCATTCACTTGTAATGCTTCCAATGCTTCCACCACTGGGACCCGCACCTTATATCAGTAGCGGAGCCCCGCAAGGTGGTTGCTGGAGGACTTCGCTCCCATTCATAGAAGTGAATGGGAGCGAACTGCCCATGACCTGCCAGGGGTCATTGTACAAGGAAAGAATAGATAAGCTCTGACCATCACCTATTGTGAATGGTGGATCGTGTCTTATCTATACACAGAGGTGATATCACTACGGGCAGGATTAAAATAACAGATAAACAGGTGGCTGCAGTAAAGTGATCTGTACAGACGCCTATTATTCGACTTAGTGGCCCGTTTGAAAACTGCAGGATTTTATGTTTTTTGTTTAAATATTTATACTGACTGGGAAATTAAAAATAACATCCTCAAAAATTATTTAAATATAAAAAAGTCATTTAAACAATAGGTCATTTGATGACACATTCTCTTAAGTGAATGTATAACCGTATTCACCTCAGCAAGCCGCCACACTCCTGTTCTGCTGCTTCCCAGGTCCAGCCGCTGGTCTCTGCCCCCCGCACCCTCTGGATACACAGGAAATGACCACTCAGCCAATCACTGCTCACAGGAGTGACTCGCATCAGCCAGTGATTGGCTGAGTGTCCAGAGGAAGCAGAGCCCGGCAGGGGACCCAGGCACTGTTGGAATGCGATCAGTGGGGTATCGGTGAGGCGAATGTGACAATTTTATTCTTTCACAGCATTCTAATCCCTAAATAAAAAAATCGTCCGGAAAACTATTTTAATGTATGAGGCCTTCTTCAGACAGATTTGAGAATCAAACACTGAAACTCTTCCACACAGAGGGAAAAATGCTAACCCGACATAAAGAAGCGTGATGGGAATTGAAATGGAATCTAATAGACCAGCCAGTTAATACATTAAAAAAAAAAACTTTTTTAAGTACTGGTATTTGAACCCAGTTCTCTGAAAATGTCTCGTTACAAAACAATAGCCCACATTGGTGAGAGACGACAGAACGATATTACACGCCTGCTATAAATATGTCCCGGCCAGCGGGATGACTCATTGTTTGATGGTACAGGTTTATTCGAGACACTAGATAGTGGATGGTGAATTCTCATTAATCATATGACTCACTGTGACACAGACCTTTAGCTGGCCGCATCTATTCACTTTAAAATTCAACATGTCACCATATAAACAACAAACGTGAATTAACAACATAAAATCAATGTGTATGTATGTATCAGACTGGTTATAGCTTTCTAGTTTACTCAGTATATGATAATGAATTACTCAGATATTATATTATAACATTCAGAAATATGCTGGATACCTTTTATATATATACAAATAATCAAATGTTAGGAATAAACCTATCAGAAGAATGAGTTTTCTGGATTAACCTAATAAGATATAGTATGCATTCACATGACTGTATGTACTTTACGGTTTGCAAAATACGGATCCGCAAAATAAGGATGATATGTTGCATCCATTTTTTGCGGACCCATTGACTGGTCCACATTTGCGCCCAAGAATAGGACATGTTCGATCTCTTGCGGATGTGGACAGAACAAGGAAGACAGGACCACAGACTGATTGAAGTCAAAGGGTCCGCAAAAAAATGGGTGCAACACGGAAGTCATCTGTATTTTCCGGACCGTAAAACACATACAGTCGTGTTAATGCACCCTTAGGGCTACAATACACAGAACACTAGGTGTGATAACTCACTAAGTGTGTGTGTTAACCCTGCTACATCTGTAAGTGTTGGATTGGCGATGGTCAAGCCACTGGAGCCCTCCCTGTTTATAAGAACGAGGGCCTGAGTTTCCCCAGTGGTCCCGCATGTCAGCTGCTCCATTAAGCTTTGTGGGGCTGCCATAGATAGTCTAGCTAGCACTTGTACTCAGCTATCTCTGGCAGTCCCATAGAGTTGAAAGGACAAGCATGCATGTCTGCCGCTCTACTCAAACTGTGAGCACTGACTCCCGCTGATCAGACACTTCTCCGCTATCCTGTGTGTCTTAATAGAACAACTACTTTATTCACATTCAGGTCAAACTGCCAAACAAGTGGGGGTTAGTTTGAAGAATGATGTCTGTAAAAGTTATGTTTAATTGTTCTAGAACTTTAGGGCCCGTAGGATATGTCCCAGATGCAAAGAAATTCTTTCATTCATTCTTGCCATACCTAAAGTTCCAACAGACTGTATGTCACGTGAGCTCCTATAGGGGTTGTCCTGATAATAAATGAAGGGGGCACACTGCAAGTGAAAAGAAGTGCACTAACGGTTCAAATACGATACTAAGACACCTAGAAAAAGCCACCAGGCCAAGAGAACCGCAATAATGTGCACATCCATGTAATGTAAAATCAATAAAGCTATTTTATTAGACTACAAAAACATACAGACACTTAT
Source organism: Bufotes viridis (assembly GCA_033119425.1). Classification (NCBI taxonomy): domain Eukaryota; kingdom Metazoa; phylum Chordata; class Amphibia; order Anura; family Bufonidae; genus Bufotes; species Bufotes viridis. The sequence continues at coordinate 389,116,192 of CM065592.1, read as the reverse complement.
TAAAAATTGTATACAATAAATCATGTGCTGGTACGAGTAAGACCAAACACAAACACAGCATCCACCAAAGTCCACATATAAGGACACAAAGTGTATAGTCTGGGACAATATTAGATATAAATTAAATAATATACCATCAAATAACATAGAATAATACCAGAATTGCAATATAAGGCTTGGACTATGTGGGTGGACCTAAATCAATGAAAAAGCGCCCCACACGTATCGCCGGTAAGGTCCAGCTTGCTCAGGGGTAAGGGTCTGTAAGTAACAGAGTCCTATATATATCAATGTAATTAATAATGATTAATAATTAAGAGTAATCACCTGCATATATATATATAGAAAAATATGATAACGTGCTCCATGGCATCCCAGGACATGCATCGCATCTGCGCAAAATGGCCGAAAACCGGAAATGTACAAAAACGTGTGATCGCAAACAGGAAATGGGTGTACAGGAAATGGAACGCTGTGCATTCCACGCCAAGAGCAATAGTGTACTAATGGCGTCCAAGTATGTACACCGTGCCTGCGCAAGACAGCCGCAAGTACTATGGGACATGTGATCACAAGCAAGTCACGGGCATCCATGAAGTGGAACGCACATGCATGCCACAGAAAACACCCATATGCCTAAATACAATGTAAATCCATGACAAGACTGGTAAAGCAGCAATCAAATTGGACTATACATGATTAATCCCATTAAAAAGCCATACAAAATTATTACCAAAATACGTAGAATAAATACATGATTATAGAATACTAAATAATATCGTGATTAACCATAAATTCATGTGAAAACGTGATATAAGATAATACAATAATTAATTATTTAATCTCATGATACACACACAAAACAAAACACGAACACCCCAAACATCCAAAATACAGTACCTAATAAAAAGGAATAATACATATATGAGTCATTAATAGATAAAACACCACATGTGATAAATGTCCTCAAATGATTACATTAGAGAAATAATGTAAATAATATATGGAAAAAAAATGTTTTTTTTAATATATATATAAAAATATACTATATTGTAATTTATTGGCCAATAAATACTTATAAATTCATATTATAAATGTATATCTAATGAGTGACATGCCAAATAACAATACAATATATCATTAATACTCCTCAAAATTCATATAAAAAAGTGCTGCACAAAAAGAAATCTGAGACGCCAGGAGTCAACATAAAAAAAAGAGCCCCAGGCCACCGGAGGGGGGACAATCTCTACCCTCCCTTTCACAAGAGGCGTTTTCAACAACATTGAATATACCAAACCAAAAGTTGGGGATATTACAACCAAGGGTGACTCTTTGAAGATTATCAATCTTTCTTCATATCCACTGAAACAGGTTGAAAAGTCAGTATTGGAAAAGGGTTTATCTTTTTCACCCATGAATACTTTTGATTAATTTGAGTTTATCAAAGATTTTTATTTGTTTTATAGAAAAGCTTTGTTTCAAATCACTTTATGATCAACCCTCAATTTTACATCAACTTCCTGATGACGAGAGAGGAGTACTTGTGGATTTAATGGATCTTCTAAAAGAAAATGAGTCCAAGACAGGTAGACGACAGTTTACACTGCGTAAATCCTCCACCATTACCCCCACCCTTAGGCCCCTTTCACACGGGCGTCATGTTTGATACAGTTACAGAATACAGAATGCTTAGTAAAATGTTGATGGAGGGGTTAAAAATAAAAAAAATTAACTCACCATATCCACTTGATCGCGTAGTTGCAATCTCTTCTTCATTTATTAGCTGCCGGCTAAAAGACCTGTGATGAGGTCCCTGAGCTCATCACATGGTCCAATCACATGATCCATCACCATGGTGATGGACCATGTGATTGGACCATGTGATATGACGTCATCACAGGTCCTTTAGATGGCAGCTGATGCTTGAAGAAGAGAGAAGAGATCGGCAACTACGCGATCATGTGGATAAGGTGAGTAATTTTTTTTTTTTAACCCTTTAATCCACATTTTACTAAGCATTCTGTAGTGAGAATGCTATTATTTTCCCTTATAACCATGTTATAAGGGAAAATAATAAAGATTGGGTCCCGTCTCTTAGCAACCTTGCGGGAAAATCGCACTGCATCCGCACTTGATTGCGGATGCTTGCGATTTTCCCGCAGCCCCATTCACTTCTATGGGGCCTGTGTTGCGTAAAAAAAGCACAATATAGAGCATGCTGCGATTTTCACGCAACGCAGAAGTGATGTGTGAAAATCACCGCTCATGTGCACAGCCCCATAGAAATGAATGGGTCCGGATTCAGTGCGGGTGCAATGCGTCCTCCTCACGCATTGCACCCGCGCGGAAAACTCGCCCGTGTGAAAGGGGCCTTAGTCTTTTCCCTAATATTCATCTATTTTTTCAGGCTATGCTATGGAAAATTAGGAGACTACAACCAAACCCTGTTGGAAATAAAAACTTGACGAGTTTGGAACTTATGGCTATCAAGAGAATGCAACAAAATCCTTCATTTATCATCAAGGAGGCTGACAAAGGAGGTAATGTGGTTTTATGGGATACTAATCTTTATGTAATGGAAGCCAAAAGACAATTAGAAAACCGCCATTTCTATACTCCTTTGCCTACAGATCCAACATTCAAGACCAAGATAGATAGGCTTCTTCAGTCTGCATTACAAATGAATATTATCACCAAAAAAGAAATGACCGTCTTGGAAGTGAAAAACCCAGTGGTACCTTCGGGACGCCCTATAGTGGCTGGCATAGGTGGTTTATGTGAACAAGCCTGTATGGAACAAACTGTTTTAGGTCTTGAATCCTATCTCAGAGATTCCATGCATTTGATTGAGAATCTTCAGGAGATTAAAAGGAACCTGTCATCAACTTTATGCTGATCTCACTGAGGGCAGCATAAAGTAGTGACAGAAATGCTGATTTCAGGGGTGTGTCACTCATGAGCTAAAAGTAATCATCATAATCATTGCAGCCCAGGCCTTGAAAAGAGTCAAATCTACTTCAGAAGTTTCATGGTTATTCATAATCGCCTGCACTCTCGCCCATCTGCTGATGGTTGGCAGTTTTCTCCTAGAAAGAAAGGGAGAAAACTAGGTAGAAGACGGTCAGTCATCAGCAGGTGGGCAGGGAGAGCAATAATTAATGAATAACCATGACACTTCTCAGGTGGCCGTGACTCTTTTCCAGGCCTAGTCTGCAATGATTGTGATGTTGGTTCTCGGCAACCTCTTACTTTTAACTTTTAAATGACAGACCGCCGAAATCAACTTACCTGTCTCTACTTTATACTGCCGTTAGTATGGGCAGCATAAAGTTGATGACAGGTTCCCTTTAAACTTCCTCCCAATATTCTGATCCTCACTTGCGACGTTGAATCACTCCACTCCAATATAGCACACATTGATGGAGTTGAAGCAGTCCAGTATTTTTTTTATCAAATCTACATATGGAGACCCCGCACATGATACTTTTCTGGTGATTTTTTTAGAGTTTGTTTTACATCATAATTATTTTTTGTTTGATCATACTTTTTACAGACAAGTCTCGGGGACTGCGATGGGTGCACGTTGTGCGCCCTCCTATGCCAACCTATTTCTAGGATGGTGGGAGGAGACACACATATACCCATCGCCCCTTCATTGGCAGGGTACACGTGATGAGTGTGATGATTTTGTGACCACTCTTAATAAAAATTCTCTCAACATCACACTGACCCATAGGATTTCAGATACATCAATTGACTTTTTGGATTTACAGATTTATTTGGAGGGCACGGAGGTTCGGACATCTTTGTTCCGTAAGGAAACTGCCACCACAAGTCTTTTGCATTATAACAGCTTCCATCCACATCATCTACGAAAAGGAATACCTAAGGGACAATTTCTGAGACTTCACCGTAATTGTACATTTGTCGAAGATTTTCAAGAAGCTTTAAGGAATTTGACCTCACATTTTCGTGCTAGGGGGTACCCTAAGAAAGTGGTATCTCAGGCATTTGAAACAGCTTATAAGGCCAATCATTTGGAACTTTTTAAACCTAAATTTAAAACACAAAACAGAAAAATCCAACTCATTACCAGATTTAACAACCAGTGGAATGATTTATATAAATCATTGAATGCACATTGGTATCTCTTACTCTCTGACTCCAAACTTTGCAATCATGTTGATCTACAACCCAAGATTACTGCACGCAGAGCTCCCAATTTATGTCATAAATTGGTCCGCAGTCATTTCCAAAGACCTACCCATAAGCTAAAGACAAGCACCAGATTACAGGGTACTTACCCCTTTGGCAATTGTAATATATGCCAATTTATGACTGCTTCGGACTTCTTTGTTAACCCAAAGGATTCTAAAAAGATCTGTCTCAAACAGTATATCAATTGTCGCACCCAGAATGTCATTTATGTCCTAATTTGCAAATGTGGGAAATGATATGTCAGCCAAACTAGCCAGGAATTACGTAAACGCATTCAGAAGCATTTATCAAATATTACGCTGGCACGTCGCGATAGGGCCAAGGAAGAAAAGCCACTTATTTCTGTAGCTGCACATTTCTTGGATTGCCATCAATGTAATACTACCGGCTTAAAAGTTGTTGGACTGGGATGGATACATAACAATTTGAGAAGAATTTCTATCACTTCACAGCTCCTTCGTCTTGCATCCTTGATCTTGATTCCTTGACACCAAATTGGATGAATGAAGAACTAACCTTCACAGGTTTTTATGGGTAATTTCAGTTCTCTAGCTTATTACTATAGCTTCTTGCACATATTGTCACACTTTTTATTCACCACTATACAAAGGGGTTTGAGAAAGGTAGTTTATTACATATTCACATTCACATACACAGTCTTTTACATACTTTTCAGTTTTTTCACATATGTTTTTTCACTTAAATGGGGAAAAGAGAGAAGGTATAACAGGGAAGAAGGGGAGGGAAGAAGGGAATAAGGATAAAAATGGAAAAGAGCTAAACACTTTATTTATTTATTTATTTTCCTTCTCATTCTTTTAATGTTTCTTCTTTATTTTTAGGCACTTAGAGTGATATCCACTGGAGTCCTCTCCATACGTCCGACGCTCTTACCCGTGACTGCTCTTCACATATAAAATATGTATTGTATCATTTTGTAAAAAAAAATCTTTGTTTATTTTATTTTTTATGTTGACTCCTGGCGTCTCAGATTTCTTTTTGTGCAACACTTTTTTGTATGAATTTTGGGGATTTTTCATTATACATTGTATGGTTATTTGGCATGTCACTCATTAGATATATATTTATAATATGAATTCATAACTATTTATTGGCCAATAAATTACAATATACTGGTAGTATATTTATATATATATATATATATATATATATATATATATGTTTATAAAAAAAAGGAAAAACATTTTTTTTCATATATTAGTTACATATTTTTCAGATTATTTCTCTAATGTAATCATTTGAGGACATGTATCACATGTGGTGTTTTATCTATTAATGACTCATATATGTATTATTCCTTTTTATTAGGTACTGTATTTTGGATATTTGGGGTGTGGGTGTTTTGTTTTGTGTGTGTATCATGAGATTAAATTACTAATTATTGTATTATCTTATATCACGTTTTCACATGAATTTATGGTTAATCACGATATTATTTAGTATTCTATAATCATGTACCATATTTATTCTACATATTTTGGTATTTATTATGTATGTTTTTTAATGGGATTAATCATGTATAGTCCAATTTGATTGCTGCTTTACCAGTCTTGTCATGGATTTACATTGTTTTTAGGTATATGGGCATTTTCTGTGGAAGGCATGTGTAATCCACTTCGTGGATGCCTGTGGCTTGCTTGTGATGACATGTCCCATAGTACTTGCGGCTATCTTGAGCAGGCGCGGCGTACGTACTTGGACGCCATTAGTATACTATTGTGCTCGGCGTGGAATGCACATATGTTCCATTTCCTATAGACCCATTTCCTGCTTGCGATCACACGTTTGTCTATATTTCCGGTTTTCGGCCATTTTGCGCAGATGCAGTGCATGTTTTGGGACGCCATGGAGCACGTTATCATATCTTTCTTTATATACAGGTGATTATTAATTACATTGATATATATAGGACTCTGTTACTTACAGACCCTTACCCTTGAGCAAGCTGGACCTTACCGGCGATACCCGTGGGGCGTGTTTTCATTGACTCAGGTCCATCCACATAGTCCGAGCCTTATATTGCTATTCTGTTACTATTCTATGTTATTTGATGTTAGATTATTTATTTATTGTTGGATTTATATCTGATATTGTCTCGGACTATACACTTTGTGTCCTTATTTGTGGACTTTGGTGGATGCTCTGTTTGTATTTGGTCTTACTCATACCAGCACATAAGTGGCGGATTATAATAGGGACGTTCGCATAGGCAGCCCCAGGTCCAGCTTTGCTGGGGGGCCCAACGTCGACCCGAACGCCCACATACTGCGGCGGGGTACGGGAGGACATAGTTCCCTTCCCCACCGCCTATCACCGCCATAGGCTTTAGGCCTAGTAGGCCTGAGGCCAATGTGGTAGTAATAGCCCGGCGCAGGTGTGCGTGATGATGTCATCGCACGCCTGTGCCGGGATGCAGGGCTTTAATGTACGCGCGCCTGCCTCACCATCACGGACACGGGTACGGATGAAGTTGGGTTAACACTCATGCTTTATGAGATGTGTTAACTAAACTAAAGTTAACTAAACGTGTTAAGCAAGTGCTTTTCAATGTTTTTTGTTTCAAGATAGCGAGATGAGATAATGAAACTTGAGTTGAGGGTTTGAGTGTTACCCCTGCTACATCTCTAAGTATTAGGACTCTTTCATACGAGCATGACAGATTGGCTTTGGATGCTTTCAGGGTGCGTTCAGTGAAACTCGCACCATTTTGCAAGAAAGTGCATTCAGTTTTTTCTGCGACTGCGTTCCGTTGTTTAGTTTTTTCCGCGCAGGTGCAATGCATTCTGATGCGTTTATCACGCGTGTGATAAAAAACTGAAGGTTTACAAATAACATCTCTTAGCAACCATCAGTGAAAAATGCATTGCACCCGCACTTGCTTCCTGATGCAATGCGTTTTTCAATGAAGCCCCATTAACTTCTATGGGGCCAGGGCTGCATGAAAAACGCAGAATATAGAACATGCTGCGTTTTTCACGTTGAAGAACTGATGCATGAAAAAAATGTACCCCCGTAGCACAGACCCATTGGAGTGCGGGTGCTGTGCGTTCACGTCACGCTTTGCACCCGTGCGGAAAACTCACTCGTGTGAAAGGGGCCTTAGCCTTTAGGTTTTGTGTGTGTGTGTGTGCCAACTTTGGGGGGCAGAGGAGGTCATGTTACTGCATGGACAGTGGGGGCAAATCACTTAATGGGGAGCAGTGTGAGGCAAATTACTTAATGGGGGGCAGTGTGGGGGCAAAATACTTAATGGGGGCAGTGTGCAGACAAATTATTTAATGGGGACAGTGTGGGGGCAAATTACTTCATGGGGTAGTGTGGGGGGCAAATTACTTTGTGGGGGCAGTGGGGGGGCAAACTACTACATGGGGCAGTGTGGGGGAAATTGCTATATGAAGCAGTGTGGTGGAAATTACTATATGGGACATTGTGGTAGAAATTACTATATGGGGGCAGTGTGGTGGAAATTACTATGTGGGAGCAATGTGGAATGTGGAATGTGGGGGAAATTACTATGTTGTGTGGGGGACGTTGCTATTGGGGAGGCACTGTAGGGGCCTTTCTATCACAGCACATATTAGGGGACATTATTTTTGGGGACACTATTCAGGCATTATTACCTGGAGCACAATATAGTATGTTATTATTACTGGGGGCACTCTAAGAGACATTATAATTGCTATAGACACTATAGGGATCTTTGGGATAGTTTATCCCATAGTTGTTACATAGGACTGCAGGTAACATCCATGATATCTGTACCCAGAGAGTTATGAGATGGTGGGGGTATGATTCCTGGAACCCCGCCAATCCACTGTTTGAGGAGACCGCAATGTTCCAGTGAGCGCTGCAGCCTCTTTGCTCCTTACCAAGCACAGTGCCGTCCATTTGATAGCACTGTGCTTGGTATTGCAGCTCAGACCCACTCGGATGGGACAGAGCTGCACCTCGGCCATGTAAATGATGAATGTGATGTCATATGGCCGAGAAAGAGACCGTGACGCTCATGAAACACCGCAGCCTCTTCATACAGATTTTTTTTTTTAGGGAGGGGCCCGAGTTGGGTAGACAGCCCCGGGCCTATCATGCACTTGATCCGCCCCTGCAGCACATGATTTATTGTATACATTTTTTAATAAGTGTCTGTATGTTTTTGTAGTCTAATAAAATTGCTTTATTGATTTAACATTATATGGATGTGCACATTATTGCGGTTCTCTTGGCCTTGTGGCTTTTCTGGGCGCCTATAGGGGTTGTCCATCTTAGGTTCTACTTACATCACTTTCCCCTGACATATGTGTGACACATAAAGGCACGACGTACATAACTGTACGCCATACAGTGGCATACATTGCTCTCAGGCCAGAATATAATAAACAAATACTGTACCACATGGTTTACTTGTTTTTGTGTGTGCACTTTATAGGAAAGTATATTAAAATACTCTTAGGCTGCGTTCACATCTCCTTTAGAGATGATCCGGCTGCCAGATTCTGCATAAATGCTGGCTGTCGGCCAGCCAAAAAACAATCCATGCAGTAGTATTTTTACAGCAGAAACACAGAATTTATGCTAGCGGTTAACTATTGAATCCAGCAATGCCGAATCTGGTGAACTCCAGCAGGCTAACTAGAGATGTAAATACAGCTTTACCTAAACAGATTAAAGGCCATGTACTCCTTCGAGGGCATTTTAGTATTTCACTTTAATCATTTTGGGCTTAAAATCATTTTTTAAATTGGTTCTTATTAAAAAATCTTCACCAACTTTCTCATATAGAGTTACCTTCGGCCTAGCTCTGAGAATCATACTTTCACTTTGTGCGGGTCATCTAATAACCCTTATCCCTAATTTACTGATAGCTCTAAAACACTTATTTAAAGGAATTCTGCCACCACTTTTCAGCCCTGTGAGCTAAACATATGCTCATGTTCAGGGTCTCATTATGATTCCTAATGTGGCCTTATAAACGAGATCTGTGGCTTAATTTAGCAAAAAAACAGGTTTTACTAACCTGTCAATCATAGAAATAAGGTGCCCAAAGGGAGGTCCGGGGATGCAGGGTGCCCAGCTGCAGCCATCAATATTCGTGCCCAGAGCCGCATTCCCAGAGTTCTGTGCCCCCTCCTACTCCTCTGTGCCGCCTCTCCATCCCTCCCCCTCCTCCCACTGTGAGATGCCGCGCGTGCGCGCAGGCTCAGCCTGATGAGCCCGAACGGACTGCTGGCAACGGCTTCTTCTAGCGTACTGCACATGCGCCGGCACTTTGCTAGAAGAAGCCGATCCAAGCAGTCCGTACGAGCGCATCAGGCTGAGCGCGGCATCTCACAGCGGGAGGAGGGGGAGGGAGGGAGAGGCGGCACAGAGGAGTAGGAGGCGGCGCAGAACTCTGGGAAGGCGGTGCTGGGCACGAACAGCGATGGCTGCAGCTGGGCACCCTGCATCACCGGACCTCCCTCCCTAAAATTTACAGGTTAGTAAAACCTGTTTTTTTGCAAAATTAAGCCACAGATCTAGTTTATAAGGCCACATTAGGAATCATATTGAACAGGAGCATATGTTTAGCTCACAGGGCTGAAAAGTGGTGACAGAATCCCTTTAAGCCACATTCTTACTAGTAAGATAAGAATTGAGCTATGAGTGTTTATAATGTCAGAGATAAGGAGCTGTCTGCTGAGTTGCTGGAAGGAAGACAGAGCATACTGCAAAAGAATCTAAAGGCTGTACAGAGACGAGGGTTCAATATTTTTAATAAAGACCAATTGAAAAATTATTTTTAGGTCAAAATGCGTACAATGCAATAATTTAAAAAAAACTGCCCCCAAAAGACACAATTTAGGCTGCCTTGGTTGGGTAAAGTGAAGTGTACTGAAAAGTGAAAAAAACTAAAAAGAATTTCTTAATTCATTTTAAAGTTTACTGTTCCTTTGCTGCTTCATTCTCCATGCACTAGAGGGTAAATACTGTATGGTCCCTGTGCTGAAAACAGCTTATCATTCCAACAGCTCAACCTATACATGTCAACTTGCAAAATGAAAGGCGACTTTCAAAACCACTAAACTACTTCGGCGAATAATTGGGCTAAAATCTAATTTTTACATTAAAATGCAGACTCACGAGCAGACTCACGAGCATCTAAGCACAATCTCCCACTTCCTGGCCATTTAAACCATAATCAAAGGGGTCAATGAAGCTCAATTAAAATGCCTATTAAATAGGGTGTATGTTAATAACTTGATAATAACACTCTTGGTGCAGCAAAAAAAAAAAAAACACTTTAAAAAAAGTGATTTTTGCTACAACATACCTGTGTTTATGGTGCCTTTTCCTCCAGCAAAGGAAAATAAAGCAGATCACATACAGATCAATTACTAAATTAAGTTACATTCAACTAATTTTAGTCTGTTGTGTGTTGTCCCTTTGCTGGAAAAAAAACGCAGCATAAAGACGAGCATGCTGTTGCAAAAACCGCATGCTGGACCAAAAACGTTATACTGCTCGAAGTGTGACAGAACCCTTAAAGCAGAACTCCAAAAACACAAATTTCCCCCATTTTTTTTTTTTTTTTTTCAATGTTTTTTTTTCAGACATGTAATTAAATCAGCTGGATTCTGGTAAGAAAATCCAACTGTGCTAGCTTTTGCTGCTAAATTAATATGCTAGAAATTTAATGTAGTCTGTCCAGATATGATAGTTATCTGCAGGCAACTGATCACTTCTCTGCTGTTAAAAGAAATTCTACTTTCAGGAGACTTGTTGTTCCCTGAAGCAAATCATTAATGAATTGGTCACACTGTCTCCCGATGCTCAGATGTCTGAGAAATGCAAGTGCCTGCAGCAGGCACACAGGAATGCCGGTGGTATCATCTGATTATGTAACATTCACAAAAATAGTAACTTTCTCCAACACGTGGTGTATGGAAAGAAAAATTTTTTTTTTTACATGGCCATCTATGGTATGTGGCTCACTCTGCATTCCTTACTTAGGATTATAAACTATTGTATTTTTTTTTTACCAGTGATATCGTCTTTAAATGGGAAGACATCCATTACCAAAAAGGAAGAGGTATCTGGTTTATAAAATGAAACTAGGGTAAACACCATAGGAGCAATTAATGGGAGGACATTGTGACATTTGTTGTAGCTAACATCTCAGATAAGGCTATGGTCACACCTCCGGTGTGAGAATTCCAGCAGGCTATTGAACAGAGAACAGCCAGCCGAAATTTACCGGACCTGGCACTGCCAGATGCGGACAGAATATCTGCTGGCCCTATTAACTATAATGGGATCTGGCGGAGATGTATACACATTCCGCAGACAAGCAGAAACCCGGCCAGACACAAACCACTGCATGCTGTGGTTTGTGTCCGACCGATTCTCCGGTTGTCTGCTGGAACGGCCATGCTGGAGTTTCACACTGGAGGTGTGAAACTAGCCTAAGAGTAGTCCTGCAAGTTTTTCCTTCCTTTGCATATATGCCTTCTGAAGATTGAAGCCAGTAGTTTCAGCTGTCCCTATAAGAGTTGGTTGGGCTCTACTGATTCAGCATTAGCGTGCAGGACTGTCCATGCCTGGTGGCATAACAATCCAGAACAAAGTCCATCCACTGCATGAAGCAGGGCTAGTTTAGCATCCCGCTTTTCAATAACTGACTTGCACCCCTCACATCTTCTATATCTTGGAAACAGAGTGTCTAGAGTGGGAGACATAAACCTCTACATAAAATTAGGGCAGAGAACCAAATGGCATACCTAGGGTGTACGGCTTGGGCCATTCTTGCCCTATGCTAGGTGACCATGGGATCTATGCCAAGGGCTGAGAATGTTTAAAAGCCCGAGGTGCAGAAGTGCCCCAGGAGTGGTAACCCTGGGATGCCTGAACTGACTGGGGGTGGGACGGCACATTAGCAAGCACTTCACTTTCTAACATTTTTGAGCACACTCACCCCTATTCTTTGGCCAGCTGTCAGGCTTGGCGTAAGAAAGAGGAATTTTTATAATTCTGTCTGGATGTCCGGACTGAGTCTTAGTGCACATTCACTATTTATTTAACTTTTTTGTTCACTGTGCGTTCACTTTTCACAGGTACGGGTACCCTCCTAGAGGTCTAGGGGGTGTGTGTGGCCATCCTGGTTCCTCACCCCCCTACAAAAGCCCTTGGGCTCTCCCTCCAGGGAGAGCCCAAACCTAGCAGTCGAGCTCTGTGCCGACACCCTGGGTGTCAGTCGAGGTGAAGGCCAAAGCACAGATTTAGCGTACCCTCGGCTTCGGCTTGGGGTTGCCTGGGCGTACTACCGGCTTTGGCTAGGGGTTGCCTTTTTATCTCGGTCCCTTGCAGGAGCCTACTTGGAATGGTTTATGGGAGGCCCTTCTCTTACGGAGAGGGCCTGCGATAGACCGTAATCTTCTGCTTGTTTTTGTGTGGGACGCTGCAAGATTTTGTTGCACGGGTGTAGAAGGCACACTCCTCCGGCTTTAAAAAAAAAAAAAAAGCTTCAGTCTGCAGTTTGACTTTACCTACAATCTAAGATGAGAAGTTGTAGATGCTCTGAACTCAGGATGCTTCAGTGCTGGGAGATGGATGCTGAGTGCAAGATATTGGCTATCATGTCAAAAAAAGCTAAGTTTGAGAAAAGTGATTGGGACTTTTGTTATATTCTCTTTCAAATGTTCCTGCTGCAAATGACTGTAATGGCAATGGTATAAAAAGCAAAGCAAAAGCATGGTGAGGAAAATATGACCCCTGCAGAAGATTAATTACCTAGGGCAAAGTTAAAGAGGCTGTTTTTGCCTGTTCCTCATGAATAATAGTATTTCCTACAGTTATGTAGTGCTGTGTACGTAACAAAAAAACTAAAATATATAAAAACAGTATACATGCAAGTTATTACAGGACCATGTTAAGGGCTGGATTTTTAGCCTTCTGTTAAAGTTTTTTTTTTTTTAGGGAGTACAATATTGATGATATCCACACAATGGGTCATCAATATATAATTGGTAGAGGTGCGACTCCTGGCACCTCTGCCGATCAGCTGTGAGCATTGTGGCCTCTTCCTAAGCCAGTGATGTCACATTCATTAGTCACATGGCCTATGTGCAGCTCAGTCCCATTTAAATGAATGGGCCTGGGCTGTAATACCAAGCACAGCCAATATACAATAAAAGGCACTGTGCCTGGTTTGCTGTGACGAGCGTCAGTCCCAGCACGGCCACCCTTTGGCGAGGATGTTGAGAGTCGGACCTCCACTGATCTGATATTGATGACCTATCCCGAGGATACTGCACTCCTGGAAAACCCCTTCGACTCAGACTCTAGTCTCATGTCTGAGGTATAAAATTGAGTTGTTCTTATTTTTTATTTTTCAGTAACTACAGATACTAAAAAAAAATTCATACAGTTGAGATGTGCTCTTTTTTTTTCTTTCAAAAACATATATGCGATTTGAAGGCAATCAAGATTAATTTTCCACTGACATTTTGCCATTTGTGGTACTGAAGACAGCTACCCTGCACTTTTTAATATCAAGAATATCAAGAAACAGTATGCTTCCAAATGTAATGCCTCTGTGCACACCACCACCCAGTCTTCTGCACTATGCCATACAGTTACATACTGTACATCTGCCCCTGACTCTCGTCCTAAAAAGGACAATGCTTGGCATACATCAGCCATTGTATACCATGGGTAGATATGGGCTTACACATGGGCAAGATGTAAAACGAGCGTAATTTATGAACAGTATTCCAAAAGGATCTTTTTGCATACAGTGCCTTGAAAAAGTATTCACCCCCCTTTGACATTTTTCGTATTTTGTTACATTACAACCTTAAAGCGGTTTTACCATCTCAGACAATGGGGGCATATTGCTAGGATATGCCCCCGTTGTCTGATAGGTGCGGGTCTGCCCCATAGGAATGAATGGGTGCAGGGTCCACAGGTGAGCGGTGTGTTCCCATTCATTTCTAAGGGAGCAGCAGGTTGGGACCCAGAGGTGGGACCCGCACCGATCAGACAATGGGTGCATATCCTAGAGATATGCCACTATTGTATGTGTTGGGAATACCCCTTTAAATTTAATATTTTGTTAATCTGAATTTTATGTGATGGATCAGAACACAATCGTCTAAATTGGTGAAGTGAAATGAGAAAAACATATAAATAAAACTAATGTTTAGAAATAGAAAACAGAAAATTGGCATGTGCGTATGTATTCACCCCCTTTGTTAGGAAGCCCATAAAAAGCTCTGGTGCAACCAATTACCTTCAGAAGTCACATAATTAGTGAAATGATGTCCACCTATAAGCAATCTAAGTGTCACATCATCTGTCATTACATATACACCTTTTTTGAAAGGCCCCAGAGGCTGCAACACCTAGGAAAGAGGCATCACTAACCAAACACTGCCATGAAGACCAAGGAACTCTCCAAACAAGTAAGGGACAATGTTGTTGAGAAGTATAAGTCACGGGTAGGTTATAAAAAAATATTCAAATCTTTGATGATCCCCAGGAGCACTATCAAATCTATCATAACCAAATGGAAAGAACATGGCACAACAGCAAACCTACCAAGAGGCGGCTGCCCACCAAAACTCACGGACCGGGCAAGGAGGGCATTAATCAGAGAGGCAGCATAAAGACCTAAGGTAACCCTGGAGGAGCTGCAGAGTTCAACAGCAGAGACTGGAGTATCTGTACATAGCACAACAATAAGCCGTACACACCATAGACTTGGGCTTTATAGCAGAGTGGCCAGAAGAAAGCCATTACTTTCAGCAAAAAACAAAAAGGCATGTTGTGAGTTTGCGAAAAGGCCTGTGGGAGACTCCCAAAATGTATGGGGGAAGATGCTCTGGTCTGATGAGACTAAAATTGAACTTTTTGGCCATCAAAGAGACGCTATGTCTGGGGCAAACCCAACACATCACATAACCCAAAGAACACCAACCCCACAGGTTTTTCAGTAGCTGGGACTGGGAAACTGGTCAGAGTTGAGGGAAAGATAAATGGTGCTAAATACAGGGTTATTCTTGAGCAAAACCTATACCACTCTGTTCGTGACTTGAAGCTAGGACGGAGGTTCACCTTCCAGCAGGACGATGACTCCAAACACACGGCTAAAGCAACACTTGAGTGGTTTAAGTGGAAACATGTAAATGTGTTGGAATGGCCTAGTCAAAGCCCAGATCCCAATCCAATAGAAAATCTGTGGTCAGACTTAAAAATTGCTATTCACAAGCACAAACCATCCAAGCTGAAGGAGCTGGAGCAGTTTTGCAAGAAGGAATGGGCAAAAATCCCAGTGGTAAGATGTGGCAAGCTCATAGAGACTTATCCAAAGTGACTTGGAGATGTGATTGCCGCAAAAGGTAGCTCTTCAAAGTATTGACTTTAGGGGGGTGAATAGTTATGCACATTGACTTTTTCTGTTATTTTGTCTTATTTGTTGTTTGCTTCACAATAAAAAAAAAAATCTTTAAAGTTGCAGGCATGTTCTGTAAATTAAATGATGAAAATCCTCAAACAATCCCCTGCTAATTCCAGGTTGTGAGGCACCGAAATACGAAAAAAGTCAAGGGGGGTGAATAGTGAATAATTTTACATCTGTACATCTGGCCTAAAGAAATCAATGGGAATGTCATAATATAACTTTATAAAACTTTTTTTTTTATTCACCAAGCATACTCCTCATTTGCCTAAGAAAACTACAGCCGAGAATTCTGTCAAAAGAGGATTCAGTGACATATCTGGAGGGGGTGAAATCTTCTTTAACGTACAATAAGGAATCACAAGAACCTTAGCTGCTTTCAGCAAAACCCAACCTAAGGGAAAATGCTAAATCATATCATACATGATATGTGCTGTCTGACAGTGGTAGGAAATTGTTACCTTCCAGAAATATTTCCTCAATAATACAATCTTTAAAATATGTCTAAGAGTTTGGAGCCAGCAGCCCCACACTTGTCAGCGCTACATGAGTTTCCACACGCAGACATCATTAAGAAGGCTGGAATACCCCCCTAATCTGGCAATAAAGCCCTGGTATTATCTTGTTTTATTAAAATGAGATCTAGAGTAATAACTTTACATACCTGTGAAATCCCGAGATTATTTCAGAGATCGACATAATCCTCTAAATAGTTAAGGAAGAGTTTGTAATCTAAATTTAATTAAAGGTCACAGCCGGCATTCCGAAAGGAAAACCCTGGCACATAAGATGCAATATAAAGTGAGCAAATGAAAGCCAACTGATGTGGTCACAATATTCCTCTCATTTTTCAACTTTCTTCTTACAGTCCCCTCGCCTTTAGAGTTAACCTTCTATCGGGAGATTTATGAAGGCTTTTAAGCAAAACAATTGCAAATTATGGCAAAAGAGAATGCTTTTAATTCTCTTTTATCATGTCGAGGTTTTATGCTTTTTACTACATGCGATTGTCATGATTAAATTCACAATGAACTGAGCAGTGGCAGAATATCCCTTGGAGGTAGTCACAAGAGCCTCAATCAAGTCTTAGATTGACCACCACTGTAGTAGATGGAAAATAATGAATTACAGCGTCCTTGGGGGGAGGGGGGGATTTATGCTGGTGAGAAGTTGTCCATTCATGGGCAGCTTCTTCTCTACTTGTCAGGGAAGCTGAGGATGCTACTGCTAATGGGTAGCTTTTTCTCTGACAAGTGTAGAAATAATCATTCTCCAACCAACAACACTTAGGGTCCAGTCACACGACCCATAAGGGCTCCGTGCACATATTGCAGCCTGCAAACAGCGGGTCTGCAATATACAGACACCGGCCGTGTGCACTCTGTGAGCCGATGAAGAATGGAGGCACAGATCGGAAGCTCATGGAAGTGCTTCCGTGGGCTTTTGGGTCCATGCCTCCATACAACAAAAGCTAGGACATGTCCTATCTTTTGCCATATCTTGCGAACCGCAGACCCATTCAAGTCAATGGGTCTGCATCCACCCCCCGGAGTGCACACGGCAGGTGCCCGTCCATTGTGGACTGCAATTTGCACAACTTACGCTCGTGTGAATGGACCCTTATCAGGATAGGAATAAGTGTCTGATCGGTGAGGGTCCAACCACTGAGAGTACTGCTGATCACAAGAACAGGGGCGCCATGTTCCCTTGTTTAAATGGCAGTTCTATAGAGTTGAATGAAGCAGCAGTGGACATGCATGACCACTATTCCATTTAAATGGACTTACGTGGGACTCATGCTCTCATGATTGGTTCTATTGGTCAGCGTTGTTCATGGGAAAATGTTATACTTCGCAGAAGACAGGTTCTCCATTATAGTCTAAGGTTGGTGTCACACATAGTCTTTTTGGTATTTTTTAGGATGTTTTGTTGCAATTTTTTACTGGTGTATTTAGGCAAGAAAACACGCTCCGGGCATTACAAGGAAGTCTACTGGAAAATATAACAATAAAAGGCTTTTTTGGTGGTGACTTTTCACCCTTGAGGTGTACTTCTTGGGTCAATGGTATTGCCTGTATTGACAAAAAACATGGTGTCACTTGGCTAGGAAGAGGCCACAGTGCTCACGGATACTGATGATGACATATCCTGAGGATAGGCCATCAATATAAAAAACTAGGACAACCCCTTAAAACAAAAAAGTGTAACGTAGATAATAACTACAAAGCAAGTCTTTTCTATGTACACCACGGGGAGCAGGGTAACTCTATATTCCTGTATGTAAATCATTTGGCCATATATAGACCCAGACAGCTGTTCCTGGGACAAAGGATCTGACTCTGTCATACACATCAAACAGATTTGATTAAAAACTAAGTTAGACCTCCCAGGAATGCAATGTCTCCTGTAAACACACACAGTCCAGGCGATGACTAATTGTATTAAAAAGTAGAAACATTCTTAAAGAAAGTGCAGACAAGAACTGTACCTTCAATTGAAAATTGTGTGGTCATCTCTATATGAATGGTGCAAATATTTATCCCAGGGTAGAATATGTGATTGTCCAATTTAACCACAGTCAAATAATGCCGTAATAAAATCAACGCAGCCAACTTCTGACCTGAGATCTGAATTCTGCTCTTAGGCCGCTGTCATATTTTTCTTTAGTCAAATATGAAATGCGTATGGAGAGGAATTTCTAATTTACACGCTGCAGTTTTCTTGCACTAAAATTTAGTACTAGTTTATTTATTAATTTATTTTATTCATACTTACCAACATTTTTGCTGGTAAATTTGAGGCATTTAAGCCGTGACATGGATACTGACCACTTATGGGGGGGTTTTATAAGCCCAACAGATTTGTGAGGCCACGACTGGCCAAATTTGCCAGGATTATCCATGAAAATCTGGGACAATCCTGGCAAATGCAAGACTGTTGGCAACTAGGCTATATGAACCATTATCTGTATGGAAGTAGCAGTGCTGCCTGCAAAACATGATCACTTCAATCACTCGCTGAGAGTGGGGCTTGACTGCAACTGATTTGATGAAGAAAAGCCTGGCATAGTTCTTAAGGTGCCCATGTACCTTCAACAGTCGTCAAATAATTTTTTTTCGCCTTATTTTGGGTCACCACCCCGTTTGTGTCTTGTGTGTACACAGATTTTTGTTATATTCTTAAATGTACATTGCATAAATGGATATTTCATCTGTATGCCCTTTCTTTGTTGGTAATTTTTTCTGCTGTCTTATTTAGGGACTTTTGTTATGCATTCATTTCATAATTTTTAACAGTTCCACTTCTCTGCTGTTTTTGTGGCCCATTTTTTATTAACTCCACCATACACATACATGCTTGGATCAGCGAAATGTGCATGTGTGCACGATGGGGAGAAGGCAATAAACTGCTGCCAGATGCCTTTAATAGTGGCTTATCTCCCTTGAGAACAAAGGATCAGGCATTGAAATTCAACAGCTGATCCTTTTCCGCCCAACCATACAGATAAGGTAGGTGGCCTGTCACACCAAAATCAGCGTTTTCAACCAACTTTGCTTAGTCACTTTGGTATATTTTAGCAAAACCATAATCCACACTGCTTTTAAATTACCTACAGATGGAGGCGTGGACCTCCAATCCATGGAAACCGAGAGGATCCACTATCCAGGTAGGCCTCATGTTATTTTGGGGAATATAGTCTATAGTCTCTAATGGGGTCATTTATCAACCTGAAATACTCCTATATTAGGCGTATTTCAGGTGTAGATTGCAGCACAACTATTAGTTGCACCGCAATTTGCAACTTTTTCCTGCTCACACTAGGTCTAAAAAGTGGGCGTGGTGCGGACGGGGAAGGGCCGGCAGGCCCATCTCATTCATCATTTTTAGAGATAAGCGAATTTCATATTTTGAAATTCGTTCACACTTTGTTTGGTAGTAAAAGGTGAACTGCATTATGGATTCCGTTATCACGGACCGTAATGCAATTCTATGACAGAATGCATAACGGAATGCCTTTAGAGGCATTCCGTTATTCATTCCGACATAAAAGAAGTCTATGGGCTGCAAAACGGATCCGTCCCGTTCCCGTTATGCAGGGGAGTCCTCTCTTATAGACTTCTTTTATGTCAGAATGAATAATAGAATGCCTCTAAAGGCATTCCGTTATGCATTCCGTCATAGAATTGTGTTACGGTCCGTGGTAACTGAACCCATAATGCAATTCACCTTTTACCCCCAAACGAAGAGTGAACTAATTTCATAAGCGGAAATTCGCTCATCTCTAATCATTTTCTACCCCTGGTTTAGGCGTAGAAAATGGTGTAGATCTAAGGCGAGCTAGAAAGCTGACTTACATTTAGAAGCAGCATCTGATGCACCGAAGTTATGTAGTTACGCCTCTTCATAACTTCGGTGGATCCACCGCCAGTGCAGGGGCTTTATTAAGACTGGCATCTAAAACGCAGATCTTAATAAATGACCCCCTATGTATTTGCTCAGATGATAATGAACTAAATGTTTTAACTATTACTACTGACCAAGGAAAAAGTGAATAGGCACAACAATTAGGGATAATAATGTGAACACTGATCAGCTCATTAAGGGTTATTGTTAGAAAATATACTCCAATTTATTGAGACCTCTAATTTATGCCTTATCAAGCTACTGTCTACAGAGCTCGCCATAGTCATAACACTCCTGGGTGATTCTAGGATTATTAGGATACAATTTTGTAAAAGCTTCGTACATTCATGTCGTCTGTAAATTAGTAACTAAAATGTGACAGATCTCTTCACTGACGAATATACTTTCATAGCATTGATGTAATGAATGTCTTAATAATCATTTATGGTCAGAGAGTTAATAAATCTGTCCAGTAGGTTAGACTAGGACACCTTTGTCTCCATGACAGATTGTCTTTATCTTTTAAGAACAATATATTAGGTATGGACACTGTGGACATTCATACAAACATCCTTGAAACACCATCCCACAAGCCTGTAATCCAACCAAACAAGATCCAATCCTATTCTTTAATGTTATCACTGACCAGATTTATCCCACGGGATGGGTATTGTTTGCTTAAGGTCCGATAAAATGTAATTTAATAAGGGCCATATTTAGTCCATTACTTAACCACGTAAGCTTTAAATGACAACATAAATAAACGAAGGCTTAAATAATCCCTTAATGTCACAAGCTCCACTCACCTTAAAAGGTCAATTACTAGACTATCACACACAAAGCAAGCAAGTGCGATCAAACATAATTAACACCATAACTAATTTCCAAGAAAGTGCAAAAGAATAGATGGAAGTGAATAATGTAAATTATGCATTTAGGATTAGATACTGGGTCATAGGGACTTTAAATCAATGTACCTAATACAGGTTCTCCTTTAAAACCAATACACTCAGACATATATTGGCATTTCTTGCCAAACAGGACACCTTTTCGGGCAATTTGTTTTAAGAATAAAAAACATTGGTTTTACATTTTTGCTCAGTTTGTGTGTCATGTATTGCAGGCTGCTCAGTCCCATTTAGTGTAAACTCCATCACATGAGCTCTCTGACGGCTCGGTCTACAATTCCCTTTGTTTTCCTGAACTCAAATCATAGCTAACTACTTTACAACCAAATAATGTAAACATAAAAATTGGGATATCAGGGATATCAGCTTTCTGAACATTTGGGAGAGCCAAGAAAGGGGCTTCAGACCGAGCTGTCAGAGACAGGATTTTACACTGAAGTGGACTGAGCAGCCTGCCATCAGACTACAAGGAGGCTGCAGAAATAGACAAACTGAGCCAAATTTTTTAATGAAAACCAATTTACAACTCAGCCACATAAACTTAGCAGCATGAATACTAGCATCGCTGTTTCTGGAGAATGCAGCCCTGTTCTTATCTCATACAATTCCATAAATGTGTCGGAAATGCTTTTTTATGAAGGATTTTTCCTTAGTTTTCAGTGGACTTGTTTTAAAATGAAGTTTCAGTTTTTCCCTGGGTAAGAGTTGATCTGACAACACCAAAATGTCTGTTACCAGGCATCCTATGATGTGAGGCTCTCAGAAGTTTTCACTTTCTGCTCCCTGTTGGGGTCTTACTCCAGGGAATGGAGAGAATGAGGACAGCCACTTTCATAATGCTGTCTACAAGTCCCAGTCCAATCAAAGTGTATTGAACAAATGGCCTAGCAATACAGTACGGTATAATAGAGTCACTGTAAGGGCACAGCAGTGGTTGCATTTCAGGATATAGTTTTTTTTTAAAATCAGATATTTTTTATTGAACATTTTTCAAGCGTGTACAAACAGCAGGGACAACGGCATTCCGAATAATACTGTATCAATAAAGAAAAAGGCATACATGTCAAGGAGCTGTGCCCCTAAACTCCCACCCAACCGCTAGCGAAGAGACGGTCACCAGGAATCTACTTCTACATCCTGCCAAATATAGCTGGTGACACAGAACCTACGCTCACGTGTCCAGAAAAGTGCCATACCCCACTAGAACGCTCCACCCAATTACCATAACACACTCATAACTTTCCCTAAAAAACATAGCAGAAAACAGGTAGGCCACCCAGGTACCACAGTATGATATTATTTTTAGGACTTTGGTGACTAACAGGAAAGAGATGCCATATCCTTTCCTCTTAAATGTAGTACATAAGTAAATATTGAAAGTACAAGTCCTGATGATGTCATCAGCAGGTGAGAAGAAAAGGGCCTAGATCTTTACTTGGCAAGATCCTAGATGAGCGATGAAAGACAAACTCAAACCCATGTATGGCAGAATCATTTCTTTATATATGTAACTTCTCACATCTATATTCTTTGGAAAATTCCTGTAGAATTCAAATAAGCTAATAGTGACTGAGGAAGCCTTCGTCTACATGCAGCCTAACCTACGCTGCTCTGTGTCCACACACGTTACCATCATTGTCAAAAAGAATGTAATAACCTTTAAATTGCAGCTCAATTAATTATGTTCTATGTAGGGGTCGACCGATTATCGGTATGGCCGATATTATCGGCCGATATTGAGCATTTTGCAAAGTATCGGTATCGGCATGTAAACTGCCGATACCGCCGATATTGCGTCCACTACACTTGCTCTTTGCTCTGCCAGAAGTAAGGACTCGGAGGATCGCATTTCGCGGGAGTACAGCAGAATGGGGGTGTGGGCATGCCCGGCCGGAACGCCCCCGGACGGGACTACATACTTGGGCTACGCTGTGGCGTACGCAGTGTACGCAGTGCGTTAACTCTGCAGGGCTCAGTGGTCAGTGCTCCGGCTGGTGGCGGGAAAGTGTGCGTGCACTCACGCTAGAAGAGAGCCGTGCCGTCCTCCTCCTTCTGCTGCAGGAATTTAAGTGAGCCAGGCCCTACTGGCTAGACTACCACTGTCGTCTGAACTGTGCAGTCACACTACTACTGCACTGCATTATGGTAATTAAATTAATAATTACTCCATATGCAAATAGTGTGCGCACCCGAGTCCTGACTCCTGACCCGACCTTAGTCCACATGATCATAAAATAGGTGCTCGATCTCATTGCTCCGGCTGGTGGCGGGAAAGTCTGCTGCAGGGATCGCAATTTAAGTGACCTGGCCCCTCAAGTGTGCACAAGACCTTAGCATCATCATACTATGATATGAGATTACTCATACATATACAGCCAGCCTGACCTAACTAATCCTACTACATCATACACACAGACATTAGTACGTAGTATGTAATTTATTTTAAATGTATGTATGATGTAGTATGAGTGAGGGTATAACACAGTGCTGTCTGTATATGTATAGTAGTACACCCCTGAGCGGTAAAATGCATTGCGTTTGCATTTTGCATGTGGGTAACAGTCACACACACTCACACAGTATAAGGATGTATATGATGTAGTGTTAGCAGCGAGGTATAATAACACACTGTATGGTAATATTTATGAGGTATAATATATATATTATATATATATATAGGAAGGAGTGTATGATGTAGTATGAGGGTTACACATTTCGTTTGTGAAGTATACTAAGATACTCTCATTTCCTTATACCTCATAATACATATACAGTGTGTTATATTATATATACCTCATCTCATACATTGATCATGCAGTCCCTCACATACAGTACAAGACGTATTATTATATATTGCAATCATGGCACTATATAAAATATGTAGTGGTATACAATCCATCTCAGCACCACCCCCTGCCCGGCTTACAATGGCCTGCTTGCTTATTATGAGACCTTTATTATCCTAATAATTTATTAATTTACATTACAATATTTTAGTACTAGTGCCAAAAATGCCAATTTCCAGTTTTCCACCACCCACACTCCGTCTCCCACCATTTAAAAAAGGCTGGTTTGGTTTCACACGTCTGTGAAACCCAGACATAAGCAGTCCGTTTGTGGTAATGCGGCCTGGATTAGTTCTGTTCAGCAGGAACGCACGACGTCAGTGGTTGCACTTGCTATGACTCCGTGCGTGCTTTCCCTGCTGCTGCTGCACTACAGTAATACGCTGGTATGATCTATTATGGCGTCATAGCAAGTTGGCAACCACTGACGCTGTGCGCTCCTGCTGTACAGAAGTAATCCAGACCGCATTACCACGGACTGCTCACGTCCGTCCTTGTTTCACAGACGTGTGAAACCAGCCTTGATAAAGCAATTTTGGTAATAGTCACACACAGAGGTGGAGGTGGTGGGGGTGGAAAATTGGCAATTAGCACTAGTACTATACTAGTATATTATAAATGTAAAACTATAAAATTATTAAAGTTAATGATAAGGAAAGGAAGCAGGCCATGGTAGTCTTTTTAAGCCAGTGAGAGTAGGGGAGGTGCTAATGGATATGGCACTATATTATTAGGTGCATGCTTCAAGCTTTGTGAAAATGGGAAATGAAACAATCACTGTACTGTATTGTTTGTGTGCGTGCTGTTACTTAATCTGCATGTACTGCTCCCATAAGTTAAACGGCTAATAGCACTAGTAGTCATGTAACCTTCTTTTAATGCAGGTGGATGCACAAAGAAAAATTAAAAGCATTGTTTGGGACTATTTTAGTCAACCCTCCCCAGGACAGGCAATGTGCAACATATGCAAAACCAATGTGAGCATGGGATCTGCAACTGCAAAAACGAAGAATACATCAAATCTGTGGACCCATCTAAGAAATAACCATGTTGAATTATTTAATGAGGCCCAAAAAGAAAGGGAATTATCTGAAAAACCAAATCTATTCCAGCCAAAAATACAAGACCTATTTCGGAAACACACAAAGTGGCAAAATTCCGACGAAAGATCCCAACTTCTGGACAGAGCAATCACCGAGATGATGGTTACGGATAACCAGCCATTTACAATGGTGTCGGACTCGGGCTTTAAGCGCTTTATGTCCATAGCTGAGCCAAGGTATACACTGAAAAGTGAAAAATTTTACAGAACCGAAATGCTGCCGAAGATTCATCAGAAGGTGGTTCAGAGAGTGAAAGCAATGTTACAACCAGAGAATGCTGGCAATGCACTCTCATTCACTACTGACTGCTGGTCCGGATCAACAGAATCACTAATGAGTCTTACGTGTCACTTCATTGATAATGAATGGACAAAAAGGCAGTTGGTGTTGAACACAAAGGTGATGCAAGGATCCCACACTGGCGAGTACATTAAAGAAATGTTCCTAGGCATGCTTGATGACTGGGGGATAAACAAAGATCGAGTGCTGCTTGTGCTTCGAGACAGCGGAGCGAACATGGTGAAAGGAATGAAGCTTGCTGAAGTGTCAGATCTCAGCTGCATGGCACACACCCTGCAACTTGTTGTAAATGATGGTCTGTCAAGTCAGAGAGCCGTGATCGACATAATTGCCATGCTAAAGAAGTGCGCAAGTCATTTCCACCATTCTTGCATTGCCAAGCACCGACTGAGGTGCATTCAGTCAGACCTTGGCCTGCCCCAAAACAGCCTGAT
The DNA here is from genome assembly GCA_033119425.1 of Bufotes viridis. NCBI lineage: Eukaryota > Metazoa > Chordata > Amphibia > Anura > Bufonidae > Bufotes > Bufotes viridis. The sequence continues at coordinate 389,090,524 of CM065592.1, read as the reverse complement.
TCAGGCTGTTCCCACACGGTGGAACTCAACATTACATATGCTACAAAGAATGCTTGAACAGAAGCGAGCTCTTAGCATCTATGCTGGTGAACATGGAGGATATTCTTGCCCTAATGCTGAACAGTGGGAGATTGTAGAAAATCTGACTGAGACCCTCCTCCCAATAGAGGAAGTGACCCTAGAGGTTAGCCATAACGACTCAAGCGTGTCATCAGTCATTCCATGTGTGAGAGTGCTGAAGATGCTTCTTCAAGAGAATGAAGGTCCCAATACACGTGGCATTAGAACACTCAGAAAGGTCATGAATGAAAGCCTCAACAAACGTTTTTTGAAGTATGAAGATAATATGAATCTAGTGCTGACATGTCTTTTAGATCCTCGATTCAAACATCACACTTTCTCTTCTGAAAATGTACTCAGCAAGGCAAAACAATGGCTGACAGAAGATATGCAAAAGAGGGTGCAGGTTCAAGAAAGGTCACATCTGGAAGACCCTGATGATGCTACTACTAGCCTGGAAGAGCCTACTACTAGTGTAGAAGAGCAGGATGATGATGCAACTGAAACCCACAAATTCAAAAAAAGAAAACACATGGAAAAAGGGCTTAAACATCGCCAAATTGATGCCATGTTCAGCGTTTTATTGGGGCCTCATGTAGAGAATTCTCTATCTTTGCCAAAAGTCTGCCTTGATGATGAGCTTCATCTTTATTTGAAAGAACCAGTGATCAATAGAAAGGGCAATCCACTTGAGTGGTGGAAAGAAAATGAGACACGCTTTGAAACCCTTGCGTATTATGCCAGAAGATACCTTTGCCCTCCACCCTCCTCTGTACCTAGTGAGCGTGTTTTCAGTGAAGTGTCAGCAATCTATGAAAAAAACAGAAGCCGTTTAACTGGCGAACATGCAGAAATATTGTGCTTTCTGCACTACAATGTACTCCTTCTCGACTGGAAGTATTGAAGAGAAATTCAAAATGTTCTCTCCATGTCCAATGGCATGAAGTTCCATGAACCAAGGCGGACTCTCAGCACAAAGATAAATTCCAGCACTGTATAAATGTATCATATCGTTTGTTGCCTGCATTGTCTTTATTTTTCATATCACAGGTTACATGTTCTGGACTGGACACACATCATCTTCCACCACCACAACAGGTTGACATGTTTCAAAATGTCCAGGAGGTTACGACTAAGGCTAGATTGGCAACCCAGACGTGTTGTTCATCTTGACTCTTGTAAGTTCAAGTTGTAAACTTGTTAGAAAATGTCAATAAAACATGTTTATTGGGTTGTGAAGTTTAAAAAAAAACACAAACAAAATATTAAGTCTAAATGAAAAAGATTTACAAAAAAAGCTAAACATTAACAATAAATGTTTCAGCAGATTTGTGTCGATTTTTTTTTTATTTTTTTTTCTCAAAAATGAAAATGCTCAGAATATCGGCAGCAAATATCGGCTATCGGCCTGAAAGGTCACATAATATCGGTATCGGTATCGGCACTAAAAAATCAATATCGGTCGACCCCTAGTTCTATGCTAATAATAGCACGGAGAGATACCTTAAACCAAGCCATTTTACATGAGATTTGGACATTTATTATAAAAATGCATATCTTGCACATACTAATTATTTAAAGGGATTTCCCAATTTCACATAATGAAATCTTCATCACTGTAAGAAGAAAACTTCTGCAACTTTTTAATTACTTTGTGTTACAAGTTCTCATCGTTCCGCATAGCCACGGTTTGTGGCCCCCATCCTGCTGGACAGAAACACAGCTGATCAGTAGTGTTTATAGCGAATATTGGCACTTCGAAAATTTGCAAATATCTAGATTATAGTGCTATATATTCGTAATTGCGAATATTCTATATTTTTTTTCATCAGTACTCTCACTGCTTCTTGCTTGTGGACCAATGAGAAGGCTGCAATATCTTTGACTTTAGGAGTAGTGTTGATTGCAAATTTTCGTATTGTGAATGTTTTGATTGCCGATTTTCACAATCAAGGAAATAATTACTGGAGATAACGAATTCTCGAATTTGCGAATTTATGGCGAATATTCGCCCAAAAATATTGCCCATGCCGCTCATCCCTACTGAGCATCTGCCTGTGCAATCAGCTATGTTTCTGACCTCAGCAGATTAATGCAATCTAGCAGAAGCAAGTTGGGTCTCTGGGTGTTTATTACCGCTCCTCTCTTTTTCTTTGCTCAGTGCAAAGTTCTCAATGAGCGCTATGCGGTGAAAAGAGGACGCATCACAGCCCCTACCTCTATTGGTCACGATCATCAGATAATTATCAGGTGTCTTGGGCACAGGAGAGCTGTAGGGTTTAAGCAAACCCTGATCAAGCTCTGCCTATGTCAGATGCCCCCAAAGAGGGTATATTTAAGAAAATAAGTATGTATAGTTTTTTATACTTAATATTTTTTTTTAAGAATTAGCAGTTTTTCCCAACTATAGCTCAAAAAGGAAAAACAGTAAGAAAAAAAACATATTAAAAAGCCCTTACTGCCACATAAATACAATGCAAAAATTATTTGGGTAGTCCGACAAATAAAGGCTGCATGAGATTTGTGACCATGTTAATCTGCCAGCAGGAGGAGTGCCTAGAGATGTGCGGACTCTCTCTCTCTCAAGTGTAAATTTGTTCAGATGAACAAATCAATTCATATAAACTGATTCACTCATCCCTAAAAGGGACCTGTCAATGAAGTCAGGCAGGGAGAAGCCAGAGGGCAGCCATCTAGTTGACAGTGGGTGCTTTTCAAAACTATTCGAGTGCACACTCAAAACTTGTTGAATACACTACTGCATTTTACTCATTTTTGGATTAAAATAATTTTTTCAGTTGATATTAGAAATATTCAGACATTCTGTCACAAAGGGTTAACTGTCTAGCTGTGTAAATCATACTTTCACTTTGTATCATCTAATAAACCTTATCTCTAATTTACTAAAAGGTCATAAACACTTATTTTAGCCACATTCTTATTAGGCCTCTTGCACATGAACGTATGCCCTCCGAGACATACGGTCCGTGAGCTGGCCATATGTCCCGGAGCGGCATTGATCGTGCGCACGGAGCGCACAGCATCATAGATTACAATGATGCAGTGCACGTCGGCCGCCCGCGGGGCTATTGTCCTATTGGCCCGACATCCTCACGGACTGTATGTCTCGGAGGGCACAGGGTCGTTTGCAAGAGGCCTTAGTAAGATAATAATTGAGCTATAATAAGCACTTATAATGTCAGAGAGCAGAGATAAGGAGCGGTCAGCTGAGCTGCCTGGTGGGAAACATAGAGATTGCTACTAGAGAATCTCAAGGCTGTATAGAGAAGGGGGCTTAACATTTTTAATAAAGACCAATTCAAAAATGATTTTTAGCTCAAAATGAGTACAAAACAACAATAAAAAATAAACTGCCCCCAAAGGTGAACACAGCCTTTAAACTAATACGAACAGTCATTTAAAACGTTAGGCTAAAGTTTGGTGCTAAAGCTTGTAAAAAAGCGGGATCTTGACATAGGGGCCACTTAATATTGTGGATTTGGTGATCTCTGTAATGGAGACACCCCTTTGCTCGGTTTTCCTTCCTTTGAGGGATATCTGGCTTTCATTGTGTTGTAGACCCATAACTAAGGCTCCACATTTATTTTGCATATTACTGTTTCCCAGGGAGCTTTGCACTTCGGATTGCTATGTTGAGACTCTTAAATGAGGCTCCGCTGTGTTTTTTGTAGCTGATCTCTCTGAGATCAGCTATTGGTGTGTTTGAGTAGTCTCCGAGGCATTGCTCCTGGTTAGCCAGAATTCTACTCCGCACTGATGAGGGGCAACACCCTGAAATAGCTGTCTGTGGATGGATAACTGGCTTAGGTTTTCCCCGTCACATCCTTAAAGCTTGTAAAAAAGCAGGATCTTGACATAGGGGCCAATTAATATGGTGGATTTGGTGATCTCTCTAATGGAGACACCCCTTTGCTCGGTTTTCTTCCTTTGAGGGATATCGGCTTTCATTGTGTTGTAGACCCATAACTGGGGCTCCACATTTATTTTGCATATTACTGTTTCCCAGGGAGCTTTGCACTTCGGATTGCTGTGTTGAGACTCTTAAGTGAGACTCCGCAGTGTTTTTTGCAGCTGGTCTCCCTGAGATCAGCCTTTGGTGTGTTTGAGTAGTCTCCGAGGCATTGCTCCCGGTTAGCCAGAATCCTACTCCGCACTGATGAGGGGCAACACCCCGAAACAGCTGTCTGTGGATGGATAACTGGCTTAGGTTTTCCCCGTCACAAACCTTAAAGCTTGTAAAAAAGCGGGATCTTGACATAGGGGCCACTTAATATGGTGGATTTGGTGATCTCTGTAATGGAGACACCCCTTTGCTCGGTTTTCCTTCCTTTGAGGGATATCTGGCTTTCATTGTGTTGTAGACCCATAACTGGGGCTCCACATTTATTTTGCATATTCCTGTTTCCCAGGGAGCTTTGCACTTCGGATTGCTGTGTTGAGACTGTAAAATGAGGCTCCGCTGTGTTTTTTGTAGCTGGTCTCCCTGAGATCAGCTATTGGTGTGTTCTTGTATTTTACATGTTAAGTGTCAAATTACAATTTTTAGCATCTGTATGTTTTGGAATAAAATTGAGTTCTTTGTCAATGTAAGGAGGAATCCTTTCCACATTTCATGCTGCCTATAGTTAGGGCAGCAAGAATCTGCTGGCAGGTTCCCTTTAATAGTACCGATGCCTCACCTTCTAAAGGACACTTGGCTGCCTCCCACAAAAACAAAACTAGAGGTCTTGTAAGATCTGCATATGCATGGACCTGTAAAGCTGTACACGGTCTGCACCACAGGTCTCTGCATTCTCCTAGCAGCAATGCTAGTAAATCTGCATACCAACATATTATCATAGGGGTTCAGGAAGGACAAATACAACTCTGTGGGCACCATTTTAAGGCTGGGACTATATGGTAAAATGTGTTGAACAACGACATGTCTCACAAAATTTGCATGACCACATACAGCACATATTTCTGCAACTTGCTGTATCTCATGTCGAGTGCTATGACTTGGATGTAAAAAAACGCAGCAAAGTTGTATTTCACCATCTCCATTGCAAAAGGTGAAGTCCACGGTGGCGATCCACAGCATGAGTCGACACCACGGGACAATTTAGGTTGCAGATTTTATGTTGCGTGTGGATGAGATTTCTTAAAATATCATCCATATTGCTGGTACTGTACAATGCTGTGAATTGGCCGCAGGAAAATGTACAGAAAAGATTTCCAGAAAAAGATTTCTGGTCAACAACAGAGGCGTAGATTGAGAGATCACCATGTCAGCTAAGAACACAGCAATACGTCAGTGCTATTAAGTGATTTCAGTTGTGCTTAGATTTGTGTCATGTATTATACGTGGCAAATGTAGATATCAGTGTGCTTTTTTTCTACTACTTTGGACAGATCTCCATGGGAACATTCTAATAATGACTCCACGATGCTCATAGACACTGTCATCCTAAAAGCAGCAGTGCGCAGCAGAAGTTCCTTCTAATTCACCGCTACATGAAAAGCTCCTCAGATTAGGCTTCTATCAATTAGCTGCTGATGTCCATGGATATGTAAATGTCTCGGAGAGCTGGTATTCCACTGTGTCAGCAGTCCCTATGTCCTGTGTGTCATTAGTGTATGATGAAGAGCTTCTGTCACTTTCTGTACCAGGCATAGTCTTTTTCTGGGGGATAGCATGCAGTAGTCAGCAAATTCTTTACTCATCTGCCAGCTGAGGAGTCTTAAAGGGATTGTCTTGGACATACTATTTTAGGTGTAAGAAAAAAAAAAAAGGAAAATGATATATCGTACTTATCACTTTATAAGAAACACTTTTTTCCCCCAAAAGTGTCGGGGAGGAATGGCAGTGCGTTTTATAAAGCGAGTACGAGTGCGCACTTCCATTATGCAGGCATTGCAGAGATTGGTGAGTGATGTGCTTCAAACGCTGCCTGTACTCGACCCTCCCTGCACTTCTTCAGGCCCGTGCTGCACTCTTGTAGTGCAGGCACTATGACCTGATGCTGTACGCAGTTAGGACACATTGCAGTGCGAGCCCCGAGAAGACCAGGGAGAGTGACTGCAGGAGAGACCACTGGACCTGCAGAGTAGCTGTGGAGCAGGAGAGGTAAGTTTATTTTTTTATTTCAGCTCTGATGGGAAGGGGTGTCTGATCTGAGGTCTGATGGTGGTCTTATCTGACATCTGATATGGAGGTTTGACATAGGGGTCTAAAAAGGGTCTGATCTGAGGTTTGGTATGGGTGTCTGATATGGGGGGGTCTAACATGGGGGTTTGATATGGGAGTCTGATCTGAGGTCTGATTTGAGGATCTAATATGGGGTCTGATCTGGGGTCTGATATAGGAGTCTGATTTGAGGTTTGATATGGAGCTCTGATTTGAGATCTGATATTGGGGATCTGATCTGAGGTCCGATATGGAGGTCTGATCTTAGGTCTAATGAAAAATATTTTATTTCTTATTTTCCTCCTCTAAAACCTAAGTGCGTACTATCATCAGGTGCGTCTTATAAAGCAAAACATATGTACACTCTGCCTTCTGTTTGGCTTTTGTATGGTTTCCCTGCTCTCAACATGCAGTCCAACATAAGGGCCTATTCACACGAGCAATGTTTACATTCATGTGCTATCTAAGTGTGGAAGGGACTGCACACAGAGTGAACACTGACACATTATAATACGGCCATTTCACATGTCATACTTTTCACACAGACGACAGATCCATTCAGAAACATTTGAAGCATGCAACAACTTTGTCCAATGTTCACACTAGACTCGCTTATTCATCTGCCAAAAATGGACAGCACACAGACTGTTTTTCATGGATAGTCGCTAATGTGAAAGCAATTTTTTTGAAAATGGATGACATACTGACACCATACAGATGGAAAACAATTAAATGGAAAGCAGTAGGAGTCAAAACTGATTGTTTTACGGCATACAGCACTGGAGCAATGTGTAAACATGGCGCCCACTCGCACGTGCAGCAGGCGCCATGGTCGGCAGATTTCTGTTGTTTCAAACAGCAGAGACTTGCGGCTAATTATCGTGACCGGCAATAATGCCGATCGCGGTAATTAAATGCTTTAGATGCAGTGACCAAGGGAGACCATGGCATCTAAATGCGCAAAAATCTGGAACTTCCGGGCTTCATACCGATGCTCCATATGGGCAATTTGGGCATCAGTAGTTGCACTGAACACTTTAAGCCTCGCTGACGAGGCTGAAAGTGTTCATGCTGCAATTTTTATTTCGACCACTAGATATCAAAATTGAGTTTCATTTGCATTTTAAAAATCCCAGATAGAACAAAATAAAAAATAAATATTTATAGGCTCATATATGAGCTTCAAAATCATCACATAAAATAAAAAAAGTAAAATATATATATATTTTCGTATAATTAAAAAATAGCTAAATAACAATAAATATAAACATCATGGGTATTATCACGACTAAAAATACCCATACTATTAAAATATATTTTAAAAAATCCAATATGGCGAATGGAATAACAGAAAAAAGGGTCAAAATGGCCAATTTGCCATTTTTTCATTGCTTCTTTTACCTCAAAAAATGTAATAAAATGTGATGAAAGAGTGACGCACACTCCAAAATGGTATCGATAAAAACTACAGATTGTTCCGCAAAAAATGAGCCCCTAAACAGCTCAGTAGACATAAGTCTAAAAAAGAAAATTGTTATTTTTATCAAAGTTTACATTTATTTTTACACTTTTTAGACATAAAAAACCTATACATATTGGATATCGTTGTAATCGTACTGACCCAGAGAATGAAGGGCATGGGTCAGTTTTCCCGTAAACGAAATGCCCTGGGAACAAAACCTGTAAAACGGTGCAGGAATTGCGTTTTTTTTTCCCAATTCCACCCCATTTGGAATTTTTTTCCTGCTTCCTACTACATTTTATGCCATCATTAATGGTGGCATTATAAAGTACAACCTGTCCTACAAAAAGGAAGCCCCCATACAGCTATGTGACTGGAAAAGTAATGGCTCACAGAAAATAGCGAAGAAAAATGATAACGAAAAAATGAAAAAAACCTCTGGCATTATAAGGGTTAAAGGATGGGACACAGATGATGGTTGTCTGAATATTCCATATTCCACCTGTGATGTACATATAGGATAGTGTTAGAGCAAGTGATATTTCATGGTAGAGAATGGAGATGGTCTTCTACATCTCCCACACTTCTACCCTGGAAGGACTACACAACCGTTCTTACTTGGCCTGGTGGGAAACGGGGAAACATTTCCCACTTTTTCATGGAGTACTCTTTTTATTATACAATATAAGCTAGGAAAGGCCATCAATATCAGTTTGGTGGGGTTCCAACACCTTGCACCCCTGAAGATAACATGCTGAAGTTGGCATCGGAACTACACAACTCCGTCCATTGTATAGTGAGCTACAAAGTAACAGTATAGGTAGGGGTGCATGCTGATCTGATATTGATGGCCTATCCTGAGTACAGGCGATCAATGTCAAAATCATGGATAATCTCTTTAATTAACCCTGAGGCGGTGCTGCAGCAGATCTCTGGGGGTTCCAGCAAGGAAACACTTTGTAATCAGCTTATTATCAAGAAACTCTTCTAACAACTAGGGATTATCCTAAGCAGAGAACCACTTTAAACACAATGTGGGAGATACATGTCTGTCTTAAAGGGCATCCATCAGCAGATTTGTACCTATGGCAGGTGAAGGCATCTGTGTTGGTCCCATGTTCATATGTGCCCGCATTGCTAATAAAAATGATGTTTTCATATATGCAAATTACTCTCTAGGAGCAATGGGGGCATTGCCAGTACACCTAGAGGCTATGCTCTCTCTGCAACTGCATTGTAATTTACAGGGTCAGGCAGTGAAACTCCCATCAGGCCTGCCGTCAATGAAAGTGGAAAGTGCGTGGCAAAGAAAGCAGAACCTCTAGGTGCAATGACAACGCCCCCAATGCTCCTATAGGCTCATTTGCGTATATTAAAACATCCTTTTTCTTAGCAATGCAGACACATATGAACATGGGACCAACACAGATGCCTTCAGCTGCCAAGTGCACATGTAACAGGTCAGCCAGTGTCATAGGGACAAATCTGCTGACAGATGCCCTTTAAAGAAATATTGCCTTTGTCGCCCATAGCAACCAATCACAACACAGCTTTCATTTGTCAACCACATAAGAAATGAAAGCTGTGCTGTGATTGGTTGCAGTGGGCAACCCAGTCTTTCTTTTTGGCAGTTTCATCAATCTCCCCCATCCTTCTGTTCCCCTGTGAGAATGTGTGAGAAGATTCAGTACATTTCATCAAAAAGCAGTGAGTTGATAAAAATTTTTAAAAATAATGAGCATTCTAAGGCCCTCTGTGAAGTTTCTAACTGCTCGCTTGACTAGCATCATACATAATGGTAGTAACAGTATGCGATATGATAAAAAACTATATTTTTTTCACTTACCAAGCAGACGCCGTGGAACTTGCAACCAGTGAACTACTTAATCAATGGTGGAAAAGTATTCACCTGTGAAAAAGAAGGAAAGCTCAATAAATCTGTTTCCCCATGACACTCTCATACATAAAACATGATAAAAAAATACAATATTAGTAATAATAGGCAATAATACTACTAATACAATTCTGCTAAAAAGACTTTAGATCACATTTGGGATGGTCAACTTAAAGGGACAAAAGTGTTCTATATGCTACTATTGGTCTTAATATGCTGAGTCCAATTATACCATTATCACCCCTGGCTGCCTTTCCTATACTTATAAAAAACGTTTTTATTAATATGCAAATTACCTGTGTTTGTGCCCAAGGGGCTGTCCCTCATTCAGCTCTGTGCCCAGCCACGCCCCGACTGCCGTCTCCTAGTGCCGTCCAGCTCATTAGTATACACTGCACTGGGCGGCTTTTCTTTCTCCCGATGCGGTGAAATCCTGCGCATGCCCAGTACTATCTTCTACTGGAGCTGGAGGGTGCCGGGGAACTTATCCGGCGCAGGCGCGGAGCGAACAGATCAGGCTGATGCCAGCAAGATATTACTGGGCATGTGCGGAATTTTGCCGTCGGGAGAAAGAAAAGCTGCCAAGTGCAGTGAATACTAATGAGCTGGACGGCACTAGGAGACGGCAGTTGGGGCGCGGCTGTGCACAGAGCTGAATGAGGGACAGCCCCTTGTGCACAAAAACAGGTAATTTGCATATTAATAAAAACATTTTTTATAAGTATAGGAAAGGCAACCAGGGGTGATAATATGCTGAGTCCAATTATACCATTAAGACCAATAGTAGCATATAGAACACTTTATATGCTGTAACGGCCTGTCAGTGTCCCTTTAAAGAAGAATTCCCCTCTCTTAAAGTGACGACAAGACGGTGATTATGATTGGTGGGGGTTCGATTCCTGGGATCCTAACGATCCTGGGCATATACGAGGTGCAGATTCAGCACCCCATCCCCTCCACATTACTTTCAAAGCACTGTGGTCATCCCCGGTAAAGGGGACTGCAGCACAGTTTCATTGAACTCAATAACTCAATGGAGCCGACCACAGATCCCTACATTGAATTAGCACTGGAGCCACTTTATTCTCAGGAGGTCGGACCCGCCTCAATTATATCCTATAGATATGCCATTACTTTATCAGTTGGCGATACCCCTTTAAGGCTCTGTTCATATGTGCTTTGGAGCCTCTGTCGGAGATTCCTTTCCTTTATACAGGTAGGTGCGGACTGCAGTGCAATGCGTTGTGACTTCTGTTATAAATGGAAACCACAAAACAGATGTGAATAGAGAAAAACAAGTGCTTAAAGAGGGTATCCAGCTACAGATTTTGATAACCTATCTGCAGGTCATCAGCTAGTTTGGGCAGAAACTGTACAGTGTACAGAGCGGAATCAGAAGGCTCCATACCCGGTGTAGTTTCCGGCACTGGCATACTGCAGCTCAGCTTGGATTCACTTGGAGCTGTGTTGCAGTACCCCAGCATGGCCACTACACAGTGGACAGAGCAGTCTGCTTCCAGGTCCCTACTATGTATGGATTCCTGCATCGGAAGGAAACAGCTTACTGGTGGGGCTGCTGGGTGCTAAGGAATTCCCCAAATATATTTACATGTCCTAAATGTTGTGAATTAAGAACCGGCATAAATTATTATTGCAAATGATTGCTCTACATGGCACTTTGCTAGTGAGGCAGGAGCACCTCTGAAATTCTGAACAAGGAAACCTGACGTTGCGCATCCCTCTATGTGTTTAATTGACATGATTTTAAACTACACTGATCTAATTTGAAAGAAAAGTCAAAAGCATGCCAATTCCCATTATGGGTATTCATACATTCTGTTTGTATTCTGTGGGGACTAAATGCTGTGTTTTGGAAGGCTGGCTCTGACAGGCATGCTAATCTTACCACACGCCATCTGTTATAGAGCAGTCAAGATAAACTCTGGTGCTCGAGGTGCTGAGCAATTCTCTGCAGGTAATTTGGGAGTGGGAAATGTGTTAAAAGAAATAAAATCGTTTATTTCTTATTAATATCTCAGTCTTCTTTCCCCAAAATGGACCAGAAGCGGCTATCGAACCAATGAATGGAGTTTACATTGCAATGACAGTTAATGTAGTAACTCAAGGGAAGCTGGACCAAGTTTTTGGATTTTTTGGGGGGGATTCTTGACCATTTCCTAAAAGTGCAGAATGTGCACTATGTTCCGAGGGAGGATAGTGCAGTATGTTCAGAGGGAAGATTTTCTCTGTGACAAAATCTGCCGCGTATCCCACCGCAAAAACAGCTGCGCTGGATTGGGGGTTCTGGGGTGGGATTTCATGCAAACCCGCTGTAGGTTTAGCGCCACTAAATGGAGATAAAAAGCAATCAGGCTCCAGCTGCGGCTTTTTTGGACAAACAACATAAAATAACACACAATCTCAGTGTAGAAGAAAAGAGGGCAATAACATCATTAAAATCCAACAAAAATATAATTATCAAACCAGCGGATAAAGGTGGCGCAGTAGTCATTATGAACACATCGCATGATGTTCAAGAGGAACACAGTTAACTCTCGAACAAAAGAACGGAAGACCAGAAAGTTTACAGAAAAACTTATACAAATTATAAAGAACTTTAACTGTGAATCACTCACCCTACTGGACCTTATACCGGATAATCCAAAAATGGGGACCTTTTTACATGCTACCGAAAATACATAAGACCAATCATTTCAGGTATGGGGATCCTAACTGAAGGTATCTCGGGCTGGGTAGAGAATATTCTGAAACCCTTGGTCAAAAGGACACCCACTTATATCCAGGACATTACAGACATTCTGCACAAGCTCAGCCATTGGACCATTACCAGAAGACACAAGATTGGTGACTATGGATGTAGAGTCACGGTACTCTAATATCCCTTATAAGGATGGCATAGACGCATGTCAGTACTTCCTGCAAAAAAATAATCACCTCACGGTCCTGAGGAAGCTAGTACACGTGAAACGCGCGTCAAGGATCGCCATCACCTCTCTTCCTGCTACTCCAAGTTAGGTATGTTTACCTCCATGTTAGGTATGTTTACCTTCATGTTAGGTATTCGCGACCTCATAAGTATATTGGAGATCATTGTGCACTTTCATATATACTTTGATGTGGCAAATTTGACTTAGGGCTGGTCGCCTTTATTATATATGCACATTTTGTATATTTATATCATGTGTTAGAGAGCAGATCGGAGGTGTTGTGCTTTTGTTTTCCCCTACTTATTTCACTTATTTTTCTGTGATTGTTATATTTTAATCATGTTTATCAATAAAAATTACATTTGAATCATTTAGTAGGGTGTTTTTGCACTCATCCTTAGTGTTGTGGTCAGAAAAAAAAAATCTCGCCACGGAACCGGCACTGGAACTGATCAGGTATGTACTTCACCACAATTACATTTCCTTTGGAGAAGACATATACCTACAGTGTATGGGTAGCACCATGGGTAGTAGAATGTCACCACAGTACGCCAACCTGTTTATGGCCAAACTAGAGGAGAATTTCCTGTCAAATTGCACCACCAAACCTCTGTCATACTTTCAGTATATCGATGACGTACTACTAATCTGTTCTGGCTCGGAAGAGGAACTACTAACATTTCACCCAACCATCAGGGTCACTCTTAATTACTCCCAATCCCACATATATTTTCTGGACATTACCATATACATAAGAAACAATACTATACAAACATCTATCTATCATAAACCCACAGGCCGTCCGGCATATCTTAGATGGGACAGCTTTCATCCAAAACACATTAAAAAGTCTATCATTTACAACCAGGCCCTACAATGCATCCATATTTGTTCAGACGATGAGGACAGAAAACAACATCTGCTGTCACTAAGGAACACATTCCTAAAACAAGGATATCATCCTCTGATCATAGAAGAAGAAATACATAGAGCCATGAGGATTCCAAGAAACAGCCCCCTGGATTACAGACAAAAGGAGGTCACCAACAGGGTGCCTTTAGTGGTCATGTACAACCCCCAAATGAACATCCTAAAGAAAATTGCAGCGGACCTCCAACCCATAATCAACAAAGACAAAAGACTAAAATAAATATTTCCGGAGTTCCCTCTTCTGGCATACAAACAACCATCAAACTTGAGAAATCTCATTGTCAGGAGTGCCCTCTCATCACCATCACAGATGGGCACTTTTCCATGCAACTACAAAAAAATGCAAGACCTGCACACATGTCTTAGTCACCAATACAGTCCGTATACCCAACAGCCAACAGACCTATAAGATCACGGACACCTTCTCATGTGAATCCCCCAATGTGGTGTACATGATACTATGTACTAGGTGTCCTAATGGAGAAATTTATATTGGGGAGACTGTACAAAAACTGCGATCCAGAATGAACCTGCACAGATTTAAGATAAACCACAAAGCCGATACAACTGTGGGAATCCATTTCTCTGGACCAGGACACTCCATGAATGACTTAAAGGTTTTAATTCTCAAAGGGAATGCTAAGAAGGATAGAGATAGAAAAACTTGGGAATTTAAAATGATGACTACATTCCAATCATTAAAGGCACAAGATCTTGGATGGAAAGGAGGAGGTAATAACAGGAAACAAGGGTGGGCCTTGGTGAAAGAGGTGTGATTTTCTGGGCACATCGCTGAGGGGCCTGGGCACTTGTCAAACCTCATTAGAATAAGTTTAAAAAGTCTTTTTTTGAAGATCTCGGCGAGGGACAAAACAAATAAAGGTACCATTGTACTGAGGGCAAAAGAGTCTATAACCTGATCTGAGCGGTCTAAAAGGTCTTAAGTGATGGACTGAATGTCACCCCTGCGTTTTATGACCCACTGTTTAGACAAAATTCACACCTCCCTCAGTTCGACTGCCAATCCCTAATCCTTTGTCTCCGCTGACCATGTCCACTTGTTGATCAGCCTTATCTTAATTATGCAAACCCCATGTACATGTTTTTCTGTAACATCCTATAAGTGTTCTCAGTCTTTCATTTGTAATCTTGCCTGAAGAAGGAGCCTTTGTGCTCTGAAAGCTTGCAATACATATTTTTTTCAGGTTAGCCTATAAAGGTATTTATTAAAGCAAAAGTATTCAACATCGCATTGTTTTTACGGGCTAACACAATACTATGAAATCCTTGCCCCACAGCCAGCAACTTTGAAATGAGAGCCACCAGGCTCCCACGAGCTGGTTTTGCTGGGAGCAATTTCTTTAAGCGGCTCATTTTTCCTGCAGCAGCCCCAGAGGAGAAATGTAGTATTACATGCAGTGATTCAAATAAATAGATGACCATGTAATACAATATAATATACACATGGTCTAAGATGGTATATGGACAAGGGCTTGTTCAGATGATACAACCCCTTTAGTTAAAAAAAAAAAAAGTTAATCTATTGCCATTTATAAAAAGATATTTTGATTTGCTTTCCAAACATATCCTCCTGAAGTTTTTCAATAAAGGCAGCGTAAAAGATTAAAGGTGAATTCACAAGTAAAATGTAAGACCTGCAGATTTAGATGTGGTTTTCCTGTGGATCTGCTGCAGATTTCACCCTAATGCTATCATAGCTTGGGTAGTAAATGATCTCTTATTAAAATCTTGTACCATATAAGTGGCAGCAGGGAGGCACCGTTTTTTACAAGCATTGCTCGATATTTAATACTTATTTATTGCTTTTATTTAATACTCAGTACATGACCCTAGTCCTATTTAAATGTTTTCATCTTCAATATAACACTATAGAAAGCTATGCACACAAAATACCTCAAAATAAGCAATAACAATACAAAGCTCTGGGTTTGGCTTCTAGTCTTCTTTTAAAAATTGCTCCCCAGATAACAGGAAGAACTGTTCATGTGGTTACGGCCGTTCCATTTAAATGTCAGCCTCTCATTAGGAAACCTGGTGTGGGAAGTGATAACTCCGAACAAAGGAGCTGCAGAATATCAATTCCCTGACCATGGACTGTTCATATTGTTATGTAAAGGATTTCTTGTCCCATAAGGATATACTTGCCACATTTATATATTTCTATTTCACAGAGGATAAAAATAGGACTATTCATATGGCATTTGATAAAGCCACTTATCTAATATTCTTCCTGAGTTCTTGTTACGGATCCAAGTGAGCGTGAGTGCTAAAAATACTTATAAAATTATGTAATAGAAATATTTTCTGTCCTGTTGCTATGAGCATGAAGAGTCCTTGCTGACCATACATCGGTAGCTATTAGGGCAGGATATCAATCAATTAAAAAAAAAATTCAAACATTTTTGCTTGTAGATATATTATCCTAGAGAGTAACTTTATCATCTTCCTGGAAATGTTCCCAGTTTACAATGCTGGAACTATATTAGATTAAAGGAGTCATTTAAGTTCTATAATGCCCCCCCCATATGCCCATGCCCCTCACAGAGGTTGTACTTACCCAGATTCCCAGCACCTGCATCGCTTCTCATACCGGCACAGCTGCCGCTGCATCTCCCTGTCACGGGGGGAAGCCGCCAATAGCAGGCCACGACGAGAATGAGCCTCCTTAGCATTGCGGGTGACGCTAGGGAGGCTCGTTCCTGTCGCGGCCTGCAATTGACTGCCCAACCCCGACGCCAGATGTTTTTATACGTGCAACGGGGAGATGCCGGTATGAGAAGCGACGCAGGTGCCAGGAAGTGGGGTAAGTACCATATGGGGGGGCATTATAGAACTTAAATAACCTCTTTAATGCCACAACAATGTCCGACAGGTTGGGGGAGGAGTTAAATAGGGTTTTCTGAGATTCAGATACGGATAACCCATCCTAAAGGTAGGTCATCAATAGCAGATCGAGAGGGATTGGACAACCTGGACCCCCCCACCCCACATCCCATATCAGCTATTTTAGGAGGCCGCAGTGCTTACCAAGCACAGTGCCGGCCAGTACCTATGTCTTATTCTGAATACGTCTGACTTAGAGAGGGTTAATATGCAAGGTTTTATAATGAGCTGAAAAAAGGAATCGGAATCCTCGATACTGACACAGAGCTTGAATCTGGCAATGCCAGTTATGATGCCGCTAGTTATGTTGTATGAGTGACCTAGAAATGGAAGAAATCCGCTCCAACTTTAAAAGCAAAACCTTTCAAACAGCAAAACATGTAATTCTTAGTGACAGGCAATTTATTCCAGGAAAAGAAAAATAAGGGGAAACAGAAGACAGAAAAAGCAAAAAATCACAGTAATCATCGTGGGACTAACAGCTGTCCTACATATATCCGTAAAGACTGTGGCACAATAAGGCTGATTAGATGAAACAAGCTTAGGTCAGAGGTGCTAGCAACTTCAGGACAGCAATGACTGGTCAACATTTGACATTATTATCACTTTTCAGCCACCATTTTATGCAGGCTTAATTTAGCAGACCCCACCAACGTATGTACGGTATTAGTGGGTTGGCCATGCACTTCATGTTCCATCACGTGATACTACACATGTGGCCAACTAAAGGTTCGTTCAGCAAGTAACAGCTGATCACAGATTTCTGAAGCCAGACCGAGGTTACCTTATTTTCTTTTTTTTCCCAAAATTTTAATCAAACAATTATTTTCCATATATATTCATATCAACATCATTATTACTTTTCTTCCTTTTTACCCCACCCATAATACCCTCCCTACTTGTGTTGAGCGAGCCTGCCGAACACTGCGTGTGCTCGAGAACGATGCTCAAGTCAGTGTATTTAAATCTAATTTAGCCTCTATTTCTTTGCGGAAGATCGCTGTACAGTGAGGGAATACCTCAGTGTGAATCCGTGGCTTAGGAGTCCTTGCTCTGACTCCATATATAGCTATGTCCATATATGGAGTCAGTGCTTGGGGACACTACAGTGTATTTAAATCTAATTTAGCCTGTATTAGTAGAAAAGTTTCTTCTGGGATTCGAACTCATGACCATTAGAGGCAATCCACTTTAACACTCAGCTATAAAAACTGCACAGCCAGTAAGTATACCAGTAAAATATTCCTATACTGTATGAGTTATATATATATTATACAGGCTAATTTAAATTCGTTCGGCTTAGGAGTCCCTGCTCTGACTCCATATATAGAGTCAGAGCAGGGACTCCTAAGCCGAACTAGAGTCCCGACACCCTCCCCTCTTCAGAGCAGGGGGTGCCTGGGTTAATGCTTGGGTTCTCCCATTGACTTCAATTGTGCTCGGTAAAGCACCCGAGCATCGCAAAGAGCACTTTGGTGTTCGATCAACACTACACCCTACCCACCATCCCCATTGCAATGCGTCTCTCTAAAGCAGGAGTTAAGGCAAGGAAGACTAATATTTTCAAGCACCCCATATCCTAGTCCATTTTTCCTCTATAGTTCTTTGTTTATAAAGAACCTTCTCATATCTCTTGATCTTATAAACCAAGTTTAACTATGTAGTTACATTTGGTGTATTCCGTGAAAACCAGACCCATGTAATCTTTTTATCTTTATGGCAGTTTACCTTAGAGAGATCACCCAATATCCAGCATTCAACCATAAAAGGGATCACTACTTTCAATTTTTCGGTAATAACGGTGTCAATTGCTCCCCAATACTCTTTTAGTTCTGTACAAAACCAGAACATGTGAAAATAATTAGCCCCAGGTGAATCACACCGTGGACAATTAGATGTATTTCTCAAACCACATTTATTAAGCCATAATAGCGTAACATAAACTCTGTGTAAAATATTAAATTGAACCAAAACGTGGTTAAAATTGTGAGACACTAATCTTAAATTAGACAATATATTTTCCCAGTCATCTACTTGTATCGTTGGACAATCGGCTCCCCAAGCTTTTTGACTGGGGGTTAAATAGTGCTTTAACTAATAATCTATAAAGTTAAGCAATCCTGAACTAAATATTACCCATTAATTCATTTAAGGGTGTAGAGGAGTCTATATCTAGCAAAGATTTTTCTTCAAGACTAAAATGTACCGAACGAAGCTGAAAATACCTAAACCATGATAGATTAATTATATTCTCTCTTTGTGCTAACTCCAAAAACTAAAGTATATCTCTTTTCCTCACCACCTGTGCAACATAAAAAATATTTTTTTGCCAATACTGATCCCTTACTAATTCATCTAAGACCTGTAAGTGGTAATTATGCCAAAGGAGTGTACAACATAAGGATCCCTTTATTCCCAGCCATCCTCTAATAGTGCACCAGGACTTACTGAACAGTTTCCTTGTCTCACCA
Organism: Bufotes viridis; assembly: GCA_033119425.1. Lineage (NCBI taxonomy): Eukaryota > Metazoa > Chordata > Amphibia > Anura > Bufonidae > Bufotes > Bufotes viridis. Next base: position 389,071,668 of record CM065592.1, on the reverse strand, counting down.
TAATCCTGCCGTACATTAGATATTTGCCCAGATTCCAATAAGGTAAACATGTTGTCATAGCCAGATCTACTCACCAAGGTCCTACATAGTGGGCTTTTCTTCCATTGGCAATATAGCCATAACTGTGCAGATATAAAATAACCCTTGAAATATGGACGGTTCAGCCCTCCTTTTCTATCGGCTGATAGAGATGTTCCATTTTAAGTCTTACCTGCTTTCTTCCCCAAAGTAGGTCATTAATAATTCTCTCAATTAATTAAAAAATGTTATCCTCAATCCATATTGGGGAATTCCTGAGAATATAAAGGAGCTGGAGTAAAATCACCATCTTGATTAGGGCTCGTTCACATCACCGTTTGTCTTTTCCGTTCTATGGCTTCGTTAAGGAGCAGGAGAACGGAAAGGATGGATGCTGTACATAACTGACACCTAACTGACACCAACGGAGCCTAAAGACCACATAGACTTTAATGGGGTCCGTTTGTTGTCTGCTCAGAACATGATTTTTGAGCAGACACAAAAGTACTGCTCCTTAACGGAGCCGGAGAATGGAAAAGACAAACGGTGATGTGAACGAGCCCTTAGGGATATTCTATCTTCTCTATATACAGGAAGTCTAAGCAATTTCGCAATTTTGGACCTCAATTTACTTATCAATGGGTTCAAATTAAGGTGCGAGAAGTCTTCAATGTTAGTGGAATTAATCATGCCCAAATAATGAAATCATACTCAGGGGCCCCTCACTGGGAAGTTCGAGTCTATCTACAGGCATAAGAATGTTTTTTGACCAATTAATATCAAGACCTGAGACTTCACCAAAGGAATTGTTTGAATAACTCTTGGGAGTATAATATTACTATTATGTATGAAAGATAACACATCATCTGCATATAGCGAAATGCGATCCTCTATTCCTAATGTCCCAAACAATTCAATTCCAGAATCTTGCCTTATCCTAGCTGCAAGAGGCTCGATATAAATGTCAAACAGTAATGGGGAAAGAGGGCACCCTTGATGGGTACCTCTACTCAGTAAAAATCTATTTGTCAAACTCCCATTAATGTTCAATCTCTCTTTAGAGGACTTATACAAAAGCTTAATCATATTTATGAATCTAGCACCAAATTCTATTTTGTCTAAATCCTTCCAGAGGAATCTCCACTCCACCCAAAGGCTTTAGAGGCATCAAGAGACAGGATGGACCGAGAAACCCCCACGGAAGATCGTAAGTTTGCAAACAAGTGATGGAGATTATAGTGTGTGTCCTTATTGGGAATAAAGCCATTCTGATCAAGATGTATAATTGATGTAATAATAATTAGCAAGACTCGTAGCCAGAACCCTTCTGACATTGATTCCGGAAGGATACCATCCTCCAATGATTCAGTAAACACCCTCAATAAACAAGATCTATATTAACGATAGAATTCATATGGGAATCCATCTGAACAAGGAGAAATCAAGATCAAGAGATTCTCTTTGGGTGTCCGTGAGAACCGTTAGAGAGATGGAATCCAAATAGGCATCAATCATTTCATCTGTAATATTCTTATCTGATTTATATAACTCCGCAAAATGCCTAACAAGGGTTCCTTTTATATACTCTTGATCTTCAATTATTCCTTCAGATGAGCAAATACTTAGCAACTCTTTTTTTTTTACCCTGATTCGAGATCACCCTGGCCAGTAATTTCCCTGGGTGGCCGGATTCGCAAAATATTCTTGTCCCTCTGCTGGGCCTTATCCAGGAGAAAGTTAGAGTATTCCTGGCTTGCGTTTTCCATAATTTCCCTGTTTTCTTCTGTTTTATTTCTGGAGAATTCCATCATGGCACCTGCCGCTGCATCTTTTAAATCCCTCTCTTTTATACCATACCATTTTAGACCGAGGTTACCTTGATCTAAACCTTGGGTGCTTTCTTACAGAAACAGCACCACTCTTGTCTATGGGTTGTGTCTGCTGTTGTAGCTCATTCCCGTACATGTGAATTTTCTTTTTATTGTCTGTCTACAATGTATCCTTCCATAATTGAGATCTGTTATTACCCAGCAAGGATAATGCAAATATTGAAACCTCATCAAATACAGCAAAGCAAAGTTATAAAACGAGAGCTGTATTGAGTTTCGAGAGCCTGCATAATTACCATTAGTAAAACCCTCGGTAGTCTCACAGAGAAGACGGGGCGTTTTAACGGCTTGTTGATTGATTGCTGCCAACTCGTAGTCAACACTGCCACATGTCATTTCCATTTATTTTGCTAACCTCTTGTATTATAAATATATTTTTGTGTTATTTTTTTAATTCTTTGTTCCTTTAAACCAATCTTTTCCTCGTTAGTCCTGATAACATCTTCTAATGAAATTCCACTACTGTAATTTTCCTACACGGTCGTTTGGAAAAGGAAGCTGGCAGTAAAATTATACAAAGTAAAATTATACAAGTTATTTGTCACTATCATTCTTGGCATCTAAAAATAATATTCCTCATGCCAAAGCTAGATCAAAATTAAACTTAAAAAGCTTTAAAAATAAATGGTGGGTGGCTTTCATCAACCACAGATGATCTGCCTCAAGGTGTAGAGGTTCTAACCTACTTAAAAGGATTATTCTGATTATATACCTATACAGTGAGGTTGTAGCCGGAGAGGTTCTGCTGCCCTGGTCACATCATCACCTTAAAAGGGTTATTGTCACCTAAGGCCTCTTTCACACTTGTGTTGTGTGGATCCGGCGTGCACTTCTGTCGCCGGAAATGCCTGTCGGATCCGTCACAACGCAAGACAACTAAAATGCTTTCAGTGTTACTATGGCAGCCAGGACGCAACTAAAGTAAGTAGTGGGGAGCAAGGGGAGCAGATACTTACAGTCCGTGTGGCTCCCGGGGCACTCCACAATGATGTCAGAGCGCCCCACACGCATGGATCACGTGATCCATGCGATCATGTGATCCATGCTCATGGGGCGCTCTGACATCATTGTGGAGCACCCCGGGACTCGGGAGCCGCACGGAAGGTAAGTATACTTCTCCCCTGCCTCCCCACTACACTTTACCATGGCAGCCGGGACTTTAGCGTCCTGGCTGCCATGGTAACCATTCACAAAAGCTAAACGTCGGATCCGGCGATGCGTCGAAACAACGTTTAGCTTAAAGCTGGATCCGGATTAATGCTTTTTAATGGTCATTAATTCCTGCTGCGGATTTTGCTACGGCCAAAAAACGTCTCAGTACTGAACTGAAGACATCCTGATGCATCCTGAACGGATTTCTCTCCATTCAGGATGCATTGGGATAATCCTGATCAGTATCTTTCCGTCCTAGAGCCCCGAGGACGGAACTCTAGGACGGAAAAGAAATACGCAAGTGTGAAAGAGGCCATAGACATTCATGGCATATCCTCCAGAAACTTGGTCCCTGTCACCCATACAGATTTATAAGGTGGTCTCTATATTTCTGTGACTCCAATAGAAGTGAATGGTATACATGCATGAACACCTGTCCATTCAATTTCTGCTTGAATGTGGTAGAAGGAGACCGCCTTACCATGCATGACTAGTATTGGAGAAGCCTCATGAGTCTTAGAGATGGGACCCACATCTATGGATATACCAGAAATATCCAAGATGGGATCACTCTGATGGGGTCCACATAAAAGATAATCTGCACCATGTTTACTCGGTTGGATTATTGGGAACAAGCGCTCATACTAACATTCACTTCTGATAATCGGTCCAACAATTGTGCTCGGAAAGGCTACTTTCACACTGGCGTTTTTGCTGGATCCGGCAGGGTTCAACAAAAACGCTTCTGTTACTGATAATACAACCATCTGCATCCGTTATGAACGGATCCGGTTGTATTATCTTGAACATAGCCAAGACGGATCAGTCATGAACACCACTGAAAGTCAATGGGGGACGGATCCGTTTTCTATTGTGTCAGAGAAAGCTGATCCGTCCCCATTGACTTACATTGTGGGTCATGACCGATCCGTCTTGGTACGCATTCCATGACCAAAAACCCTAAGAAAACTGTCCAGGCATATCGGGAGTTTTAGTTTTGCAACATTTGGAGGGCATCCTTGACCTAGTAAGTTTTTGGAGTGTGGAATACCTCGAGGAACGTGCACAAACACAGGAAGAATATACAAACTACACACATATTTTGCCTCTTTTTTATTTTATGTATAATTTTTAAAGCTAAAGAACTGAGAAACAAAATGGCAAAGCTGGCATAAAATAAAAAATTTAAAAAAGAAAATTGTGACGACTTTTGAACAGGCTTCCAGTAGACAATACATTATTATCTTAACATCTAAAGACTATTGGCAACAACAGACAGTATGGCCATAATGGCTGAATAACAATTTTATTTCATGATCTCTCCTCATATCTCATTAATAATCATTAGTAAACTATACAGCATTTAGAATTTCTTTTTCACTGGCATGTAGACTGATAAAACCAGCAAGCGGCCGCTCAGGGCTACAGAATGGAAAATATCGTTTGGCAGCTCTATCCTGGTTTCCTAGCAAGGAACTTTTACAGTCTGATGCAAGAATGTTTCTGCCGAAACCAAGTACTTACAAACTTCCCATTTTGGAAACAGTAATAATGCAGCCAGCTAATAAAGTAAATCACAAGTAAAGGTCTTCCTTGTGAGAAGTAGACCTTAATAATGTTTAAAATATAATATTGCATGATGTGCCTCTGTTTATGGCTGCTCCTCACTCTCCAGCCGTAATCACGCCTCAGCCGAAGAATGTTTAATTTTCTAAAGAGGATCATTTTAGGGATGCTTGAAGTGTGAGGCCATTAGGAAGAAGGTTTGTTTTCTTTGTTTTTCACACAAGCCCTATGCATTAAAATTCCCACAATTAGCAATTTACAGGGAGATTTCTGGAAAAGTCATATGAGCCTGGGTCGTGGTCTGAGTTACATAAGGAATCCAAACATGCACTGAAAATGTGTTGATCCGACTGTTAAAGAGAAAAGAAGTGAACATCTGACCAGGAATTTTCCATTTAAGTTCATTCAAAAGTTAAAAGAACACTCGGGTCAAAACTGAAGCACTGTGTAAGGATCTACACAGGGATGGAAGGGGCAATGCACGGCACGGGGATGCTCACTATCTTCATGCACCGTTCCCCCATGTTCTGTACTAGGCGTAAAACAGTCGGTTTTGCCTAGAGTGTTCTATGAAATATCACCATTAAACAGTGATTAGCACTGGTGCCTTGCAGCGCTGGGGTCCTGGGTTCGAATCCAACCAAGTATAACATCTGCATTGAGTTTGTATGTTCTCCCAGTTTTGCATGGGTTTCCTCCTTCCCACACTCCAAAAAGACATACTTATAGGGAATTTAGATTTCCCCACATGGCAGCATGCACAGGGCTGGGCTACCAAAATTAGGTTTCACTGTATAACTACAATAACAATAATAAAGTTTCTTCTTCTAGAACACAAAAAATTAACAAAGTTTGCTATTTACATGCTGTTACAACATGATCCAGTGAGTGGCTATGATGTTCACTTGCATGGCGCCACCTGGTGTCTAAAGTGTATAGCAATGCACATCTCTACCTAATAAGCTCAGTGCTGGTGGACATGCATGATTAAGGTATTTTCACACTTGCGGCATGGCTATCCGGCAGGCTGTTCCTGCAGTTGAACAGCCCGCCGGATCCGCCATGCCGCAAGTACCCGTGTGCTGCCGCTCTGTCTCCATTGACTATAATGGGACAGGGGGGAGCTAAGGCGCAGCACGGCAGTGAGCAGCCGGAGATCGCCGGACTAAAAGTACTGCAGGTACGACTTTTTAGTCCGGGGATCACACACGGGTACTTGCGGCATGGCGGATCAGGCGGGTGAACAGCCTGCTGGATAGCCATGCTGCGAGTGTGAAAGTACCCTTAGGCCTCTTTCACATGAGTGTCTCCGGATTAGGTTCGGATGCGTTGCGGATGCGTTCAGTGAAAACGGTGCGATTTCACAGGCAAAGCCATTCAGTTTTGCCTGCAATTGCGTTCAGTTGTTCAGTTTTTTCCGTGTGGGTGCAATGCGTTTTGATGCGTTTTTCACGTGCGTGATAAAAAACGGAAGGGTTACAAACAACATCTCCCAGCAACCATCAGTGAAAAACGCATCGCACCCGCACTTGCACACGCAATGCGTTTTTTACGCAGCCCCATTCACTTCTATGGGGCCAGAGCTTTCACTTCTATGGGGCCAGAGCTGCGGGAAAAACGCAGAATATAGAACATGCTGCGATTTTCAAGCAACGCAGAAGTGATGCGTGAACAAAAACGCTCATGTACACAGACCCATTGAAATGAATGAGTTAGGATCCAATGCGGGTGCTACGCGTTCACGTTACGCATTGCACCTGCGCAGAAAACTTGCCCGTGTGAAAGGGGCCTTAGTCAAGACATCTGTCAGCAGATTTGTACCTATGACACTGGCTGACCTGTTACATGTGCGTTTGGCAGCTGAAGGCATCTCTGTTGGTCCCATGTTCATATGTGCACACATTGCTGAGAAAAATGAAATTTGATTATATGCAAATGAGCCTCTAGGAGCAACGGGGGTGTTGCCATTACTCCTAGAGGCTATGCTCTCTCTGCAAATGCCGCATCCTATATACTTTGATTGACAGGGTCAGGCAGTTATCATCATTTTACACTGTCTGGCCCTGTCAATCACAGTGCAGAAGATGCAGTAGTGCGGGAGAGCAGAGACTCTAGGTGCAACGACAACTCCCCCGTTGCTCCTAGAGGCTCATTTGCATATATTAAAACATCATTTTTCTCAGCAATGCGGGCACATATGTACATGGGACCAACACAGATGCCTTCAGCTGCCAAGTGCACATGTAACAGGTCAGCCAGATGCCCTTTAAGTGCTAGAGCTTCTTCATAGACCTTGGACTTCAACTGACAAAAACAGCATGTCTTGGCTATATGTTACAAGAAAATGGAAGAACCCCTGTAAGGATGTTTGTGGGAAAGCTGAGCAACAACCTGACCCTGGAGCACTCATTTTTGCTTTTCAGCACTCTAGAAAACTAGGCTGCCAACCACCTATGGTACATCTAATGGCATCCATAAGAAACAGCAGAACCAAGAGAAAAGAACTGATATCACCTGAGCAGAAAAGACTCTTTACTCTGTAGGAGGAGATACGCTTTAAAGGGATTGGCCTATCTGGGACATTGATGGCATATTGCTAAGATATGTCATCAATGTCAGGCAGGAGTTGGTCCAAGGGGTGGGACCCGCACCAATCTAGAGGACGGGGCTCCCTATGAGAAGGAGAGCACATTGTGTATGCATGGTGTGCTCTCCATTCATCGCTATGTTTGAGCTTGCTTAGCTATTTTTGGAACTACCACAGCACATGTGGGATCCAAACCTGACAGTAACGGCGTATTCTAGTGATATGCCATCAACGTCCCAGGTGGGAATACTCCTTAAAATGGTTGTTCTGAAATTAGGGTTTTTATTAATCAGAAACAGCACCATGATTGTCCTTGAGCTCAAGTTGCCATATCAGAAACAGTTTTTTTGCCTTCTTCTGGATCAACTTGCAGGATAACAGGCCAAACTGGATGGACAAATGTCTTTTTTCGGCCTTATATACTATGTTGCTATGTTACCCCATGGTAAAGACTATCACTGTTTCTGGAAAAAAAAAAAAAAAGCTGACTATTTTATAATCCAGTACAACCTCTTTACATCATTTGTAGGAAAGTGAATTAAACATGAATATTGGCCTTCAAGTCATGAAGGACTATCCGTCAATGGACCAACAACAAATCTGGCTACCAGTTCTTTGGCTTTTTGGGGTTTTTAGCCCTGAAACTGATAGTCCCAAAAATGTAAATCTAAGTTCCAATAAGAAATAATATATACAGTATATAAACTGCCCTGAACTTGTGAACCTGACGTTTCTCCGCGGTTTTATTACAGATGTGTTTATGACTGTGTCACCGCCTACACGTATTAGAGAAATCCTTGTTACATCAGAGGTAGGTTTCTTTTTATAGCTTTTCAATGAATAAACATGCCAGTATGACGAGATGCATGCACTTCAAAACACATCTTTATGTCGTCTTTACTCATGCATGGCCCAGCTTAATCATAAGCCTCAGGATCTTCACTGGATGGAGAGCGTCGATGCTCAACACAAGAGAGGAGAGATGTAATATTCTATGGGATTTACTTTCTGGTTTCTCACTCTGACAGAGAATTAACTCCACTTCTCTTCCCTGGACTCCCACCTGAAAACTGAAAATTACAGTGAAAGTCTGTGAAGCATGAATTCTCTATTACCTTGTTATCCTGTCCCTGCTTTACCTCTGCAGCCTTTTACATTTTAATCTGGTGTTGCTGATATCTGGTCACCTTATATTACAGTTACACCTGTAATGTCATGTTCTATGGAGAAAATACGCTTGTTTTTACTGAGGAAACATTAGATCCTACCTTCTAAAACTAAACACTTGGCTACACTAAAATCTTGTATTAGGATTTTCCCATCTGGAAATTTATAGTAAACCCTCAGGATTTGCCATAAATGTCCAATGGGTGCAGGGTTGACCTCTGGAACGCTCAACTATCTCAATACCAGGGCCTTGTTTTGTGACATTGCCAATGGAGAGGTGGCCACAAATGCATAGACCTCTCTTTTCACTACTATGACATTTGCAAACATAGCCAAAAGGCTTAATTGGCTTTTTTTCAGAAAGCTAAACATAGAAATACATCGAAATGCACTGTATATGGCAGAAACAGAATTATTATAACTTAAAACCTTCCATGGTCACATCCACCGAATCCTTGGGTCACGACTTACAGGAACCTGTTAATATAAAATACACTTCTACACTTTATACACCACAGCCATAGTGCAAAAAACAGTCATGGCGGTGGTGCCACTCAAGCCAGTATGGTTTGCTTCACTGCACATTCTCCAGATACTGCCAAAGCTGGCTTGTACTAACGTATCCTGGCCTTTCGGAGGTTAATAGAGTCAGGAAAGGTGTATTTAAGGTCCAGCACCACCTCCATGACTCCTCTGGTACATTCCATGCGACACATGTTGCGCTAAAACTTCTTCTTTAAATAATGCAGCAACAAATCATGGACATAGGGACAGGTTGTGAAACTAATCCCTGACATTATAAGGCTGTAGTGTTGCTTTCTGGGAGTATTTTGTCTTGACAAGTACCGTACCAATCGGTGCTCACCCTGCAGAGGAGAAGGAGAATTGCTCTGCCTACAGCCCGCTTCCTATGTTCTGTGATCCTGACTCATTATGCTGCTGCTCTGCCAGTTTTGCTGTCCAGTACAGTGGGAGTCAGCGCCTATTGGCACTATATACCTCTCCATGCCACCCATCACGCGAAGCCTCCAGCGAGAGTCTTGCTCTTGTTCGGCAGACCCTCTGGCTGACAGGAGAAGGGGTTATTACAATGATTGAGGGACACAAAGCCACTGGGCTGTCTGCTCCGCCCTAGCTTTCTGTGTCCTGAGGATCGTTACCCTTTTAATCACCTATACAGCATTCCCTACAACTTCCATATAATTACCCCAGTAATCTGAATCTTAACCATTATAATCAGAAGGGGAGAAGAGGTTAGGGGAATTACATTTCCTAACTCCCCTAGCACCATCCACAGAATGCAGTTGTAAGATCAAGACCAACCAGAATTGAAGGGGTTGTCCGAGTGTTTATTACTGGATAGGTCATCAGTATGTGGTCGGTGGGTGTCCGATGCCCAGCAACCTCTTCAATCAGCTACACCACCTCTTCATCCTCCTTGTAGCATAAAAAGCCCACTGGTTCACTGGATAGCAGCTCTGCTTTGTATTGCAGCTCAGCCCCATTCACGTGAATGGGAGTGAGCTGCGCCAAGGCCATGTGACTGATGAACGTGACATGACTGGCCTAGGAATAGGCACCGTGAGCGACGCGGTCTCTTCAAACAGCTGCTTTTCTTGCTGTTACTCCTACGCCACGTCCCTGTTTCTCCTATCTATTCACTTCTGGCTGTTTCAACACACATATCTACTTCATATTTTAACTTTTTTTATTTATTATATTCATTACTGTATCCTACAAACATGGATGTCTGTCCTCTGTTCACTACATTGTCATAAACTGCTTTTCATTATAAGTACACAACCGAAAGACGATTAGGCTCTGAGCAAAAACGTCACGGCTAAGGCCTCTTTCACACTGGCGTTTATCTCATGCATCCTGAATGGAGAGAAATCCGTTCAGGATGCATCAGGATGTCTTCAGTTCAGTACTGAGACGTTTTTTGGTAGTAGCAAAATCCGCAGCATGCTGCGGATCTTGCTCCGGCCAAAAATCCGGATCCGGCTTAAAGCTAAACGTCATTTCGGAGTATCGCTGAATCCAACGTTTAGCTTTTGTGAATGGTTACCATGGCAGCCAGGACGCTAAAGTCCTGGCTGCCATGGTAAAGTGCAGTGGGGAGGCAGGGGAGAAGTATACTTACCGTCCGTGCGGCTCCCGAGTCCCGGGGCGCTCCACAATGATGTCAGAGCGCCCCATGAGCATGGATCACCAGATGGGGCGCTCTGACATCATTGTGGAGCACCCCGGGAGCCGCATGGACGGTAAGTATCTGCTCCCCTGGCTCCGCACTACTTACTATGGCAACCAGGACTTCAGTAGCATCCTGGCTGCCATAGTAACACTGAAAGCATTTTGTAGACTGATCCAGCGGGCATTTCCGGCGACGGAAGTGCATGCCGGATCCTCACAACGCAAGTGTGAAAGAGGCCTAAGGAGCTGCATGAGAGGACCTGCAGCAATGGCATTGGGTGCGGAAACACAAGTTTTGGACAAAAATTGAACAAACGTCTACAGCATGTTAGATTACATAAACAGTTATTCCCATTCGTGTTATTGATGTGTAGAAGGGTGCAGTCAGAGACTTCAAGAGTTGTAGAGGATCTCTCCCCAGAAAATGCAGAGCATTCAGTCCGAGACATATCCAACATAGCAGGAAAACATGGGAGCATCGCCAGGCCCCTTGACTATAATGGGACTCGGTGGGGATCTGGCCTGTTTATGGCATTAGTGCTGGGATTTGGCTGGACAAATACTGCTACTGGAACAGCTTGCTGGCAGAATTTAACGCTAGTGTGAAACTAGCCAAATTTATACATTTATAAATGTTTTCCTAACTTAAGACCTCCCCTGTGAAGAGCTCTCAGCACACCGGTAGGTGTTATCGTGATTGATAGCATTCTCTGTGTAAGAGTGCATTCACATGACCATATGAATTTTGCGGTCCACATAAAATACAGTTGAAACTGTGTTGCATCGTTTTTTTGCCTACTCTTGTCCACAAAACGAACAAGAATAGGACATGTTCTATTTTTCTGTGGACCTCAATAAACATATGGAGTTTTGTGGCCCTCATACAATGAATGGGTCTGCATCCAATCAGCAAAAAATGTAGATTGGATATGGACTAAAAATACGATCATGTCTTAGGCCTTAGGCGTCACATAAACGTCATCCATATTTTGTGCAGGTCCGCGTTTTGCAGACCGCAAAATTCATACATTGTGTGAAAATGCGCCCCAGGTGTGTATATAGAGATAGCTGTCAGCCACTGATAACACCTCCCCTGTGTACGGAGAGCTGTTCAGGGGGGTGGTCGTAAGTTGAGAAAATGCAGATATATAAATGTATAAATCACAGGTTTTACTGAACCTTTTCCCATTAGGATCCATTCACACGTCCACATTCAGTGTGCGCACCCGTTCCGCAATTATGCGGGACGGGAGTGGACCCATTCATTCTGAATGGGGACAGAATGGATGTGGAGAGCACACAGTGTGCTCTCCGCATCCGCATTTTCAGAGCGCGTCGCCGAACTTCCGGTCCGCAGCTCCGTAAAAAATAGCTGCGGACAAGAATAGGCTGCTCTATGGGGGTGCCAGCCGGGCGTGTTGCGGACCCGCAACATACCACGGACGTGTGAATGGACCCTTAAACAATATATCAGTCTGCGCAGCTCCTCCTGCTCTATAACATAATGCCGATTGCACTGCAGTTTGGGGTAACAAGTCCTCTTTAAGCACTTGGAGTGGAGATCTTCTGATATTACAGTATATTCAACATGAAATGATCAGACACGACTGTGACGCTCTACTAAATAGCAATAGAAGGATTGTTATACGCTATGTTTATCATGTTCTGCCACTTTCCATTTCCTCCCATATCTTCCTGCTTCCACTGCACTCTCCCATATTGTCAGTAGACGCTGTTAATCTGGAGGTTAGAATAAACATCTCCTTGCCTCAATCTGGCCTGTCTTTTCACATAAAGAAATCCTACATTTACAGAAGATTTCCTTCAAATACATTTAGATTTGAGTTTCTTACCAACAAATTCTTCTGTTGCTCTGTCTCTTTAAACCAAGAATAAAAAAGCAAAAAAAAGCAAAAAAAAATTCCTTCTGGTCTCTTGCCAAGTGAATAAAAAATCTGATTACTGCTAAACTTGCCAGGTTGTACCCAAAGCAGCTGCTTTCTTCTTCTTCATGGTTGTGCTTTGCATGTAAAATCAGCTGCGAAGCCCTAGATACAACATATATAAACTATTTGCTAACAGTTCATTGACTGTTTCAGGTTCATACAGTGCAATTTTAAAAATCTTTAATTTTAAAAGGTATGCAAATTAGCTCTCATCCGGAAGGAAGGAACTGGCTCTCTAATGCCACCTACAGGTAGGTACCCTGAAGAGCCTTGAAATCTGACTTGAGATATCAGCCAAACAAGAGCCACAGGTAAGGCTACTTTCACACTTGCGGCAGGACGGATCCGACAGGCTGTTCACCGTGTCGGATCCGTCCTACTGCTATTTCGCCGTGCCGCTGGACTGCCGTTCCATCCCCATTGACTATAATGGGGGCGGAGTTACGGCACAGCACGGCAGTGCACGGCGAGAGGCCGCCGGACTAAAAAGTCGGACATGTCGTAGTTTTAGTCCGGCGTCCTCTCTCCATGCACTGCCAGCGTCCTCTCTCCATGGGGACAGAGCGGCAGTACGGCGGCACGGCGAAATAGCGGCAGGACGGATCCAACAGGGTGAACAGCCTGTTGGATCCGTCCTGCTGCAAGTGTGAAAGTAGCCTAAGAGACACCCATCTGTAGACTCTGGATGCACAAAGGACATAATTATACTCAGACAGAAGCGGACAGTGATTTGCAGACCCCTCACCAGAAGGGACCCCCAACACATAAATCAGATGTAACTCCAGTCTAGTTGTGAAAGGGGTTGTGTCACTTCAGCAAATGGCATTTATCATGTAGAGAAAGTTATACAAGGCACTTACTAATGTATTGTGATTGCCCATATTGCCTTCTGTGCTGGCTGGATTCATTTTTCCATCACATTATACACTGCTCGTATCCAGGGGTTACAACTAGGGTTAATCAAATTGAAGTATCCAAAATGGACTTCGATCTGAATTTTAGGGAAAATTCAAATCGCCACGAAGCCGAATTTCCTCGTGCTTCATGGTAACAAATCAATTTCCCTGAAATGGCTAAAAAAAAAAAAAAAAACATATTCATCATCATAAACTACCAGATTTTGCGCGGGATATTAAATTAAGATGGCCGCGGCAGCCTCTTTGCGCTCAAATGGATGAGGTGAGTATTATTATTATTATTTTTTAACCCCTCCATTTTTACATCAGATGCCGCGATCAGTGACGAAAGCGGAATCTGAGGGGTTTACTGATGGGGGGCAGTGCAATAAACGTTTCCCATCATTGTGCCCAATACTTAAAAGAAATGTGCTTTGTGACAAAGTAATTCGTCATGAAGCAAATTTCTTTGTCAAATTCGGCAAAGCAGCCGACTCGAAGTTTTCATAACTTCGCTCATCTCAAGTTACAACCACCCTGTAATCCAGCAAAGATGGCCGTGCTTAGACACTATAGGAAAAAGAGCCAGCTTATGGAGAGGCCAGTGCTTTTTCCTACAGTGTGCCAGCACTGCTGGATTGGAGGGTGGTCGTAACCCAATATGGACAATCACAATACATTAGTAAGTTGCTTGTATTACCTTCCTCTACATGATAAATGCCATTTGCTGAAGTGAGACAGCTCCTACAAGGGCCATTATTGTTTGGAGTACAGGCAGTGGCGCATCAAGGGGTCTGAGCAGTCCACCCCGGGTGCCAGCTGTTAGGAGGGTGCCGGATGCAATGAGCGCTTCTATCAATACAGATAGAAGCGCTCATTGCTAGATCGCTGGGGAGCTGGCAGTGATTTCACTTACGGATTGCTCAACTACCCAAGCTTGTTCCCTCCTCCAGGCCGGCGCACTGAATGGTGAAGCAGGGCGCCATCCATTCAGACCTGCAGGCACAGATCATGTTGTCGGACTGTGTAGAAGGAGCTCAGGAACTCTTGTATATGTTTGAAAAAGTTTTGAAAAAGTTTAATAAAAACTATCTGATCAAAAAAAAAAAAGAAGGAGCTCAGGAATCTGCCTGTGCACTCCTCCCAGGGGAGTGCTGGATCTGATCATCAGAAAAGTTGAGTAGTTACTGTTTTTTGTTTTTATTAACACTTAGGGGGCACAATGTGAGCATTACTACTGTGAAGGGGGCACGGAGAGGGCATTACTACTGTGAAAGGAGCACAAAGAGGTCATTACTACTGTAAAGGGGGCACAGATATGGCATTACTACTCTGAAGGGGTATAACAATTGTTATGAGGGGACATGCAGTATACGGGCACTTTAATACCCGTTTACTACCAATCTGTTATGTTCCTTTAAGTGTTTCATATAATTGCCTGCAGCAATGTGAAGGTCGTCATGTAGGTATTAGACCACTAGGGGAACTGGTGAGCAGGGATATATATAGGTAGGCCAAGGCAGGCTAGTGTTAGTGCAGACCCTGGAGTCTGTGTAGGCCACATGTCTCAGGCCTGAGCAAGTCAGCAGAAATCAAGCAGAGGCAATCCCTAGAGCAAGAGGTACTAAATGTCAAGAGGAGGTACACTGTCAACTGGAGATTCAAGGATATAAGCCAGAAGTAGGGCATTGGGGCCTTGAAGCATCAATTCCAGTCAGGACAAGTCAGGAAGAAAGTAAGGTTCACCTGCAATTCTAAGTCCTGTTATTTTACCCTCTGTTATACCTTGCTGGATGTAAGCCTGCTGTAACTGCGACTGTACAAACGTCTATTTTCTGCAACAAGAACTGTGTTAAGAGGTTGCCTGCTGTAATTTCCACTGTTCTCAGTAAAGTTGGAATTCTGTTTTCAAGTTACAAGTCTGCACCTCTGTTATTCCTACTATAAATACGGTGTGCCACCGTTTACTGGCACTGGCGTCACGACACATCAGGGACTCAGCCATAGGCACGTTAAACTACAACACCAAGGGCACCTCGCATTCCACCTGGCTGTGTCCCTCAAGAACCCAGAGAGTGCCCCAGAGGAACAGCGTGCCGGCCTCTCCATCACTGGCATTCCCCAGGTTAGTCCCACACATTGCCCTGACTTGGGGATGCTACATTTTGGCGTCACGAACAGGATTCGCACGTTTTACGGACTGTGAGCAAAAACGTGAACTTTGTGCCTTAACCAGTTTGCCAAGTGACAAAACGCCTGTTTATTTGAAGTAAACTTTGTGGACCTAAAACGTACAGAAAAGTGTCCCAAAAACCTCTAAAAAGCGCTGTGCAGTGTTGCGCTATCAAGAGGAAGAAAATCGCCACTTCAAAGTGCATTTTTGTGGACTTTTATGCTGTTTTACTACCGCTGCTTGCTGTCATTGAATTGATGCATCATGGCGCCCAAGATGGCCGCCTGAACTGTGGACTTATCTACTGCGCCATCACTACTCATTGCTGGCGGGAAAACTTAGCGCCAAACTCTGCAGCGTCACCACCTTATTCAAATTTCCCAAGCTGGACTCCACCTACCGTGGACTTGGAAGAACGCAGACGCTGTTCCCCGTCGGAGCAAGTCCGAGCTCCGCCCCTCCAGCCCGACGTCCTCGCGGGAAGGGACGCTGCGCAAGGGATTCCCGAAGACGTCCTTCCGGATCTCGCGAGATTTGGACCGCCTGCACCGGAGTAAGTACAAACTCCTGGGAGAAATAATTCTACACCGGAGAGGGGTCGCCTGGTTAGTAAGGCCCAAAAGGGGATACCGGACTCTGTCCATCGATCGCGCTCACCGGCCAGTAACCCCGCCAGCGCGACATCGGACCTATCGCTACCTCTTAAAGGGACCGCTCAACCAATTAATCTGCATCATGTCGGACTCAGAAGTAGCCGAGCAGCCTGCCCCCAGGGAGCCAGTGGCCACCAACGGTATTGCGCCTGCCAACATGATGCCGCTGACGATGCCATACTACTTTGGGGCTCCATGGTTTCCCGTTATGCCGGGAGGCTCATAATTTAAAAGACTTCCAAGACAAAATCCTGGCTCTGTTCCGGCTTTATCCTATTAACCCGGAGCAGCAAATGGAGATTCTGTTAGCCCAGTTGGAAGGAGCGGCCCGTCGAGAAGTCATGTCCTGGCCCAGTTCTGAGAGGAGTACCATAGAGCAGATCTTCGACCGCCTCAGCACTACCTTTGAAGTCAGGACGGTGTCTGAAATAAAGATGCGCTTCTTCAGTAAGAAACAAAAGCCCGGTGAGTCACTCCGTGATTTTGCTTTATCCCTCCAAGAGGCCTGGAGGGCCGTCATTCATATAGACCCTAGAGAGGTTGACACCCAGGATCAAATTCTGAGAGAACAATTTATTGCGGGTGTGAATAGCGAATCTTTAAAAACACAATTGAAAATGTTGTCGGCTCAGCACCCTAACAGTATTTTCCTGGACTTTAAGGAACTGGCCATCAGTATTCTGGGACAACATCTGCCAACGGAACCAGTGGCTCATCCCGAGCCTCCTGTCCGTAATCCTAAGCTGACGGATACCAGCCTGCCAGGGGCCAGCCAAGCCGCCCAGACTCCAGTTCCTGATACAGTAGCTGCTCTGATGGAACAGGTCAATTACCTCACTAAGAGCCTGGAAAAAGTCTGCAGGAAACTGGAAGAGTGGGAGAAACCCTTAATGCTGGAAGATGAACTCCTTTTGCCTCAAAAGCCTGGCCCCCTGCGTATCAAGAAGTTTATCCCAGAGATCCTGGAAGACGTCCAAGTGACCGGTTTAGGAACCGCAAGCGGCCGTCCTGTAATTACTGCAAAAAGTTGGGTCATACTGAATCTACTTGCTGGCAGTTAAGCGGTCACCCTCGAGGCTGAGGACCGCCCTCGGGAGGTAGAACAACAGGTCCAAGGGATCCAAACTGGATGCCCTGTTATGTGGGGTCCCGTCCCAAAATAAACGTCCGGATCAATGGAGTGCCTTTTGAAGCGTTGCTGGACACTGGATCTCAAGTCACCACTATTCAGCAGTCCACCTTTAATCAGTTCTGGAGTTCCAGCCTGCTTACCCAGCCACCTGAGTCCTGGTTGGAGATAATTGCAAGCAATGGTAAGCCCATAAAAGTCCATGGATACTGGGAACCCACGCTCCAGGTGGGAGAAGCCACTTTACCACAGCAAGGAGTGATCGTGGTACAAACCGGGGATAAAGGGGGTCACCCTGTGATTGTTGGGACTAATGTTTTCAAAAATTGCTACCCTGAGGTACTTGAAGCTCTCCATCAGTCCCTGCCTGCAGCTTCCTCTGCCTCCAAGAAGGTCCTTCAAAAGACTATCAGCGTACTGTGTGCTCAGCAGAGGTTTGCAAATGAAAAGGAGAGATCTGCACCGCCAGGATCCGTGATAATAGACCAGTGACTCTACCTCCAAACTCCCAAACCCTCCTGTGGTGCCGTGCTGTCCTGGGAGTCCAGGGCCAAGATTATCCGGCCCTGGTGGAGCCTGTCCAGATGGAGAACTACCCATATGTGAGAGCTGCCAAGTGCCTGGCGACCGTCTCCCAAGGTAAAGTACCTGTCCGTCTGATTAACCTCAGCGATCATCCTGCTGTGCTTACTAAGCACTGTCCTGTTGCCCAGCTTTCCCAGGTATCCTTCCAGGATGTCATCCGCCTGCCTGTCACCGAGGAGCCATCAGCTGCCACTCGAGGACCTCTTCCTGCGGACGACTCTCCAGTGCCCTGGTGGAAGGAACTCCATGTCGGGGACGAAGCTACCCCGCAATATCAACTAGAGGGACTCCTGAACCTAGTAAAGCAACACCATCAAGCCTTCAGTAAGCATGCAACGGACTATGGAGAGGTCAGTGTCATCCAACACACCATACCCACTGGCTCTCATCCTCCCATTAAAGAGAGGTATAGACCCATACCACCAACTTCATACCAAACTGTTAAAGAGATGATCCAAGAAATGAAAGACTCAAACGTAATCCGGGACAGTCGTAGTCCCTGGGCTGCCCCCTGGTTTTAGTAAAGAAGAAAGATGGTGGCATCCGGTTTTGTGTAGACTATAGAAAGATAAATCAGATCACTCACAAAGATGCCTATCCATTGCCACGTATTGAGGAGTCCCTCACTGCTCTAGGCTCCTCCGCCTATTTCTCCACCTTAGATTTAACCAGCGGATATTGGCAAGTGCCCATGGCCCCTGAAGATAGGGAAAAGACTGCTTTCACCACCCCTATGGGCCTGTTTGAATTTAATTGCATGCCATTTGGACTGTGTAATGCCCCCGGGACCTTTCAAAGATTAATGGAGCGGTGCTTAGGCCATAAGAACTTTGAGACGGTGCTGTTGTACCTGGATGACGTTATCATCTATTCTAAAACGTATGAGGACCATTTAAAGCATTTAGCTGAGGTGTTTGAAATCCTTATTAAATACGGCCTCAAGATTAAACCGTCCAAATGTCACTTGCTGAAACCTGCTGTAAAATACTTGGGACATGTTGTGAGCGCAGAGGGGGTCCAGCCTGATCCTGATAAGTTGGCTGCTGTCCGGAATTGGCCGGTCCCCACTACAGTGAAGGAAGTGAGGAGTTTCCTTAGCTTCGCTGGCTACTACCGGCGCTTTATCCCCCACTTCGCTCAAATAGCGGATCCGATCCAGGAACTCCTGAGGGGGCAACCAAAAAAGAGCCCAAAGACGCCTGTCCCCATTGAATGGAATGAAGAGAGGGAGGTTGCATTTCAGTTGTTAAAGAAGAAGTTGACTGAACCTCCTGTGCTGGGGTACCCAGATTACAGTAAGCCATTTCACCTTTACACAGATGCCAGTAAGAAAGGCCTGGGAGCAGTGCTGGCTCAAGTGCAAGAAGGGAAAGAGAGGGTGATAGCTTACGCCAGCCGGTCCTTAAAGGGAGCTGAAAAGAATGATCAGAATTACAGCTCTTTCAAATTAGAGTTTCTGGCCTTAGTGTGGGCGGTAACAGAAAAATTCAAAGACTATTTGGCTGCTACTCCATTTATTGCCTTCACTGATAATAATCCTCTGGCCCACCTGAATACCGCTAAACTGGGGGCCTTAGAACAGAGATGGGCCTCCCGCCTTGCTAATTACGACTTCACTGTAAAATACCGGGCTGGCCGTTCAAACGATAATGCTGATGCCCTGTCAAGGCTCCCCACTGAAATAGCACCAGATGACAAACGGGATGCCTGGGAAGATGTGGAGATGCCAGCATTTTATAACAGGTTTGCTCAACAGGACCAAGCTCAAGCTGCCAACAGTGGAACCTCTGACCCTCCATCCTTTGATAAGCCTGCATCCAGAGAAGAAAAGTGGATTAAGTTGCAATCAGAGAGTAGAGTTCTCGGTGAACTGCTGGACTTCTTCATCAGTGGCAGAACCCCTGAAAGAATTCGGCGAAAGACCGCAGACCCAGAACTCATCAAATTGTGGAGGCAACGTCAACAACTGTTCCTTCGGAAAGGCCTGTTGCTGCGACGAAGCCTGGATCCAGTGTCAAACGACAGAGTGCACCAGATCCTCATCCCACGTCGTGATGCAGGTATGGTTTTAGAAATGTATCATGACAGGTCTGGACATTTTGGGGTGCAAAAGACTGAGGCCACTATCCGTAGGCGGTTCTACTGGGTTGGAATCAGAGAGGACATTGAGAAATGGTGTCGGGAATGTACAGCCTGTGCCCTAAAGAGAGGTGAACACCATGATCAGAGAGCACCGCTGCACCCTATTATAAGTACCGCCCCTCTTGAACTGGTTGCTATTGATCACGTAAAGTTAGAGCCCAGTCACTCAGGGTATGCCTATGCTATGACTATTATTGATCATTTCACTAAGTTTGCCGTAGCAGTGCCTGTGAAGGACCTGACAGCCAAGACGACCGCTGAATTGTTCTGGAAACACTTCCTCCTGCCTTACGGCTGCCCAGAGAAGATCCTCACCGACCAGGGGTCTGCGTTTGAGTCTCATCTGTTCCAGGAGCTGTGCCGACTACACAATTGCCAAAAGGTCCGGACCACGGCCTATCATCCACAAGGTAATGGACTCTGTGAAAAGATGAATCAGACCTTGATTGAAATGTTGAGAGCCGTGCCTCCTGAGACCAGAGGAGACTGGCCTAACCTGCTACCACAGCTCATGTATACGTACAATAATACTATCCATTGTTCCACTGGATACACTCCTTTCTACCTGTTGTTTGGGCGTCAGGGTAAATTGCCTGCAGATCATTCCCTGGATGTACAAGTGCTGGATGACATTAATCCCCTGCCTAAAACTGACTGGGTAACGGAACATCAAAGGCGCTTGCTTAATGCCAAAGAAATTGTCCAGGAGCGCATGGAAGGTGCCCGGGAGCGACAACAAAAAGACTATGATTTGGCGGCCCATGCAGAGCCCTTGGTTGTGGGGGACACCGTGTGGTTGAAGAACAATCACCGTACCAGTAAGCTGGACAGTAAATGGGAGAGAACTCCCTATCTTGTGTCTGCCATCCCTAATGCTGAAACTCATACCTATGAGGTCACCAGAGAGGGTAAGGGTCCCCAAATTGTTCACAGAAACCGCCTAAAACTCTGCAGTGACAAGGAGGCTGTTGTTGGAGATTCCGGATCCGAGTCTTCTGAGTCAGATTCCATTGCTCGGCCTGCTGAACCTATGCAGGCCATAGCGGATTTGCTGAATGATCCTGAGCCGCTCCACTGGTTCCTTACACCCTGGTTAAACTTTGGGGTGCCTGCCCCGGCACCTGCTGAACCTGCAACCGTAGCAGGCCCCGCTCAGGGTGCTACTGAAAGGGGTCCCACTGATGTGGATCCTTCTTGTCCCCCTGTATCCGGGCAAGAGGAGACCTTGGCCCTAAGGAGGTCTACCCGGTCTACGAGGGGGCGCTTACCAGTACGTTTTGAAAACTATGACTGTACTGGAAGTGTTTCCCGACAGGAAACCTCTGTGTGAGCATCATCCTTTTTAAGTCTTTGCGCCCAGAGATGGACTCCCTGCGTGCGAGCCTCTGTGATATGTTCTTATTATGGACTCTGGCATTCTCTTATGGACTATCCTGGTGTTAACCATTGATTTGCTGTACCAGGTCAGCATCACAGCTCTGCATTAATAGCCTGCAAGCAGAGGACGTCGCCCTTGTCACCGCGCTCCACCTTTTCCAGCTGGACCTGATATGATTACTTATGCAGATGTCATTTATATGTGTCTATGTATGCCTGCATGTTTCCTTTTGTCTTTCAGGAGAAGAATCCAGCTGGGTGGGCCCCTGTGGGAGTACGAGGTCGTACTCAGTTTAAAGTCGTGGGGTATGCAGTATACGGGCACTTTAATACCCGTTTACTACCAATCTGTTATGTTCCTTTAAGTGTTTCATATAATTGCCTGCAGCAATGTGAAGGTCGTCATGTAGGTATTAGACCACTAGGGGAACTGGTGAGCAGGGATATATATAGGTAGGCCAAGGCAGGCTAGTGTTAGTGCAGACCCTGGAGTCTGTGTAGGCCACATGTCTCAGGCCTGAGCAAGTCAGCAGAAATCAAGCAGAGGCAATCCCTAGAGCAAGAGGTACTAAATGTCAAGAGGAGGTACACTGTCAACTGGAGATTCAAGGATATAAGCCAGAAGTAGGGCATTGGGGCCTTGAAGCATCAATTCCAGTCAGGACAAGTCAGGAAGAAAGTAAGGTTCACCTGCAATTCTAAGTCCTGTTATTTTACCCTCTGTTATACCTTGCTGGATGTAAGCCTGCTGTAACTGCGACTGTACAAACGTCTATTTTCTGCAACAAGAACTGTGTTAAGAGGTTGCCTGCTGTAATTTCCACTGTTCTCAGTAAAGTTGGAATTCTGTTTTCAAGTTACAAGTCTGCACCTCTGTTATTCCTACTATAAATACGGTGTGCCACCGTTTACTGGCACTGGCGTCACGACACCTCAGGGACTCAGCCATAGGCACGTTAAACTACAACACCAAGGGCACCTCGCATTCCACCTGGCTGTGTCCCTCAAGAACCCAGAGAGTGCCCCAGAGGAACAGCGTGCCGGCCTCTCCATCACTGGCATTCCCCAGGTTAGTCCCACACATTGCCCTGACTTGGGGATGCTACAGACAGAGAGGGCATATCTACTGTGAGTGGGGAGCACAATGAAGGTATAGCTACTCTGAAGGGGGCACAGAGAGGGCATAACTACTGTGAGGGCGGCACAATGAGGGTATTACTACTGTGAAGGGAAAAAAAATGAAGATGTAACAACTGTGAGTGACGGGGGGTGCCAGTCAAAGGACCCGCCCCGTGTGCCAATGTATTACACAGCCTGATGTGGCAGACGATTGTCAGGAGGGAAGCGTTCCCTCCCGGAAATCACCTGCTTGCTAGACCACTGATATACCACAGGCAGCAATCGCCATGCCATCGCTCATCCCCATACTATATAGCGGTTTGCCAGCGGCAGATCGTTATTAGACACCACGATCTGTCGCCTGCAAACAATAATTTTTTAACATGTCTAAAGATTTGTTTGCTCGCTCATCGGGCAATCGCCGGCAGTATTGCACTGCCTGATGATCGCTAATGATCGTTCACATGAACACTCGTTACTCATTATCAGAGGAAGAATCGGGCAGTGTAATGCAGGCTTTAGGCACGCCACCGGCTCCAACCTACTCTGAGTCTGCCCCTGAGGATTCAGCTCTACACTGAACTGTAGCCACCTACTAATGCTTCACTATTGCTCCAAACGAGCAGCAAGTGACTTGTCTTCTTGGATGCATCTAATTAGAAATGTTTTCCATAATTTTGGATTTTTTTGCCACTATATTTGGACGTCTTTCATCATATCTGACTGAAGTGACCCCCCATCACTCTCTTGGTACGCAGACGCTTGCTTGTGGAGGGAAGCTATTCTAAGCATCAAATGTGATAAGACACAAGACCTGAAGTGAACTGAGAACAGTTCTGTTCACAGACACGACTAATGCAAACACCACTTCGCTTTCCACTTAGTAACTGCTTGTATTCCCCATAAAATAACAATTCCGGGGCATCTTTTCTTATAACTGTGCACTTTGAACTATTATTCCTGACAACTGGGTGCTACCATAAACCCTGTCAATGGTGTGTATCATTGCACAGTCTGACCCTGCTAGAATTGATTGGACAGTGTCAGACTGTGTAGGGACACGCCCCCAACTGGTAACTCTAGTTGTCAATTTATTCATAAGCTTCTAGTGAGAATAAAAGAAGAACAGCACAATATAGAGTCATAAGAATAGATCCTCCAGAATTTTTATTATATGTGGAATATAAGTATTTACTAAACCAGATATGGCAGAGGAGGTGACAGGTCCTCTTCCGTGGTTGCTCCAGTACCCGACAGTACGTTATATACCACTGTGAAATGAGATCAATAGTCTGTCAATGGAGTGGATAAAACCATCATAAAACAGTATGTAGCTGGCTTATGGGCATGAGGAGAAGCTGCTTAAAATATGAATTCCCCAGATTTAAGGTAAATTATCTCTAACCCATCACCTACTATACATGTTTTTACCCCTTGTTTTTAGGCATATTTTAGACTGTGGTTAGTGTGAAAATACCTTTTTAGTATTTTTTTTTTAAATATAGATATCGACTTGGAAAATAAAAAATAATAAAAAATTCACCAGAGAAATCTAAAATTTAAACAATCATCATTTTCTGGTGACATGTTGCTGTCATTCACACAATCTATCTTTCTGCCTGCTCTGTATACTGCACTACTGCTTTCTGCCTGCTCTGTATACTGCACTACTGCTTTCTGCCTGCTCTGTATACTGCACTACTGCTTACTGCCTGCTCTGTATACTGCACTACTGCTTACTGCCTGCTCTGTATACTGCACTACTGCTTTCTGTCTGCTCTGTATACTGCACTACTGCTTTCTGCCTGCTCTGTATACTGCACTACTGCTTTCTGCCTGCTCTGTATACTGCACTACTGCTTACTGCCTGCTATGTATACTGCACTACTGCTTTCTGTCTGCTCTGTATACTGCACTACTGCTTTCTGTCTGCTCTGTATACTGCACTACTGCTTTCTGCCTGCTCTGTATACTGCACTACTGCTTACTGCCTGCTCGGTATACTGCACTACTGCTTTCTGCCTGCTCTGTATACTACACTACTGCTTTCTGCCTGCTCTGTATACTGCACTACTGCTTTCTGTCTGCTCTGTATACTGCACTACTGCTTTCTGCCTGCTCTGTATACTGCACTACTGCTTTCTGCCTGCTCTGTATACTACACTACTGCTTTCTGCCTGCTCTGTATACTGCACTACTGCTTTCTGTCTGCTCTGTATACTGCACTACTGCTTTCTGCCTGCTCTGTATACTGCACTACTGCTTTCTGCCTGCTCTGTATACAGCAATACTGCTTTCTGCCTGTTCTGTATACTGCACTACTGCTTTCTGTCTGCTCTGTATACTGCACTACTGCTTTCTGTCTGCTCTGTATACTGCACTACTGCTTTCTGCCTGCTCTGTATACTGCACTACTGCTTTCTGCCTGCTCTGTATACTGCACTACTGCTTTCTGCCTGCTCTGTATACTGCACTACTGCTTTCTGCCTGTTCTGTATACTGCACTACTGCTTTCTGCCTGCTCTGTATACTGCACTACTGCTTTCTGTCTGCTCTGTATACTGCACTACTGCTTTCTGCCTGCTCTGTATACTGCACTACTGCTTTCTGCCTGCTCTGTATACAGCAATACTGCTTTCTGCCTGTTCTGTATACTGCACTACTGCTTTCTGTCTGCTCTGTATACTGCACTACTGCTTTCTGTCTGCTCTGTATACTGCACTACTGCTTTCTGCCTGCTATGTATACTGCACTACTGCTTTCTGCCTGCTCTGTATACTGCACTACTGCTTTCTGCCTGCTCTGTATACTGCACTACTGCTTTCTGCCTGCTCTGTATACTGCACTACTGCTTACTGCCTGCTCGGTATACTGCACTACTGCTTTCTGCCTGCTCTGTATACTGCACTACTGCTTTCTGTCTGCTCTGTATACTGCACTACTGCTTTCTGCCTGCTCTGTATACTGCACTACTGCTTTCTGCCTGCTCTGTATACAGCAATACTGCTTTCTGCCTGTTCTGTATACTGCACTACTGCTTTCTGCCTGTTCTGTATACTGCACTACTGCTTTCTGCCTGCTCGGTATACTACACTACTGCTTTCTGCCTGCTCGGTATACTACACTACTGCTTTCTGCCTGCTCTGTATACTGCACTACTGCTTTCTAACTGCTCTTCCCATTGTCCTGCTTTCTGTCTGCTATCTTTACTGCATCACCTTCTACCTCCTCTCTATGCTGTCCTGCTTCCTACCTGCTATCTACTGTATACTGCACTACTTGCTCTCCATATTGTCCTGCTCTGTCACCTATCTATAATGCACTGCTCTTATGGAATTATCTTCTACAACATAATAAACACAAAAATAAAACGCCACTATCAGTCTAATTTATTGGTATCTTCAAGTATGAGTGGATCAGCATATAAAAACGGAAAGAGCATGATAAAAAAAATTGCAACCCACTTATCACGCAGCAGTAATAGACCAGAAATAATAGTACCGCTCACCCATACATCTTCTGAACAAAAGTATAAACTGCATTCTAAAAATATTTAAGCTGAATCTAAAAAAAGCCAGTGGTGCTGACACACACTCACGCGCCGCCGGCACCAGAAAATCTTCAGATTGCTAGAGAGAGCATGAAGGCAATCTTAAGGGATTCAGGAACTAGTGTTTCAATCTTGGGAGATTAGCACAGGGCCTTCTATGGTTCAGCATCAGTGATACGTATCGATCTGTGCTGAATTAAACTCATGCTTCATCTAATTAAGGGAAACAACAGAAGAGTGGCCTGCAATCAGGATATGTCCCGCCTCCGCTATACAGAGATCACACTGGGGCCACATGTACTGGGGTACTGACAAAATTCTGTGGACCCATCGAGAACCTCAGTAAGGCAATGTCCACATTTCCATTTTTCACGGACAGTGCTCGTACCTATTGATTTTAATATGTTTGCTCGTATTTTTTTACAGACCGTGGGTCAGTGAAAAAATCATGAACTACTCTGGTCCGTGATGCAGACCAAACACGCCCATAGGAGTCTATGGGTCCATGAAAAATCACTGACACAACACGGATGGCATCCGTGTCTGGTCCATTTTTCACTCTGGAAATAAATTTTTAGTCTAGCAGTGTCTGTGGAATAGGGATGACACATGGAGGGCAAAAAATAGACAACGCACCAAACATGCTTCCTTCACGGACATCATCATGGATGAAAAACGCGCAATTTTTCTATGGAAGTCAAACGGACACAGAAATGTGAATGAGGCCTAAGCCTGTGATTTGACATGAAGACAGACAGAGGCAGATTTACTAATAATATCTAAAAGTAAGACAGTCTAAACCTAGTCTTAAATGATTTATGATAGTGGCTGAAGCTGGATGATAAATCTGGTGCCCCTATACGCTATCTAGTCAAAGTGAACACCACTTATAGGAAAACCTACAAGCATTCCCACTCATCGCTCCTATCTTCTGATCTGGGCTGTGGTCACATGACCATGTCCATGCTGCTCTTTCTTATTTCCTGTGATGTTATGTCCATGGACGTATTAAAGCAGGAACAGGGGCAGTGATGGGGGAGTGTCTATGTAGCTGGGTGGGAGGAGCTATAAACTAGCTAGGTGTTGTTAGCGGCAGTGATAGGGAAGTATCTATGTAGCTGGGTGGGAGGAGCTATAAACTAGTTGGGTGTTGTTAGCGGCAGTGATAGGGGGGTGTCTATGTAACTAGCTGGGTGGGAGGAGCTATAAACACACTGGGTGGTGTTAGGGGCAGTGATAGGGGAGTGTCTATGTAGCTGGGTGGGAGGAGCTATAAACTAGCTAGGTGTTGTTAGCGGCAGTGATAGGGAAGTATCTATGTAACTGGGTGGGAGGAGCTATAAACTAGTTGGGTGTTGTTAGCGGCAGTGATAGGGGAGTGTCTATGTAACTAGCTGGGTGGGAGGAGCTATAAACACACTGGGTGGTGTTAGGGGCAGTGATAGGGGGGTGGCTATGTAACTAGCTGGGTGGGAGGAGCTATAAACTAGCTGGGTGTTGTTAGCGGCAGTGATAGGGGAGTGTCTATGTAGCTGGGTGGGAGGAGCTATAAATTAGTTGGGTGTTGTTAGGGGCGGGGCTGGAGCTGTAGCAGATAACAGAGAAATGCATCATCGGTTTGGTTGGATACAGCAACAGGAAGTGCTACATACAGGATGGAAACCAGAGTACCATATGAAGTTTTTAGTTTTGTCATATGGAGAGCTAGCACAGGTTTTCATGTTGTTGTGTTTATTGCTGTACCATAGATCTGGAAATTACTGGACTGTTATTTCTTTCATAGTCATCATCTTAATTACAGCCTTTATACTTCTGAACTGAGCCAAGTATATTTTCCCGTCAGTGGATTGGCAAATACTGTGATAGGTACACAGCTACAGAACACAAAGGAGCCTCTAACACTTGATAGAAAGGTAGGACAAGCAGTTCATTCATTATTATTTACGTAACTAGAGATGGCTCTCACCCGTCATGCAGAGAATGAATACTTAAAAATAAAAAGATTAAGGGGTTTTTTCCTGGAAAAAATAATAATGACCTATCGTCAGGATAGCCCATCCTTATCACATTAGCAGGGGTCCGAGTACAGGCAAAACCGCCGATCAGTGGTTTCAGGGAGCCTCTGCGCTCACTGGTGCTCTATACATTGTATAGTGGTTGTGCTTGGTATTTCAGCTCAGCCCCATTGACTTGAATGGGGAGGAGCTGCAATTAGGCCATGTGACTGATGTACAGTGACATCACATGGCCTTGCAAGAGGCTGTGGCGCTCACGGAGCACACACCTCTTCTAACAGCCTTTTGGATATTAATGACCTATCCTGAGGATGGGTCATCAATATTAATTACTGGATAGCCCCTTTAAAGCAAATATCTATCTTTTTATCATAAGATTGTTTTTAGGTCTATAATTCTAAGTACATAACATATCTTTCAAATGAACATACTTCCATTTCCCTCATACAGAGCTCCAAATCCTCAGTATCCTCAGATATGGATTTAATTGAGGCTGCCTGAGGAGGCCATTGGCCGATCAGGCCTTTCTTGGCATTTCCAACATGTAGATTCCAAACAGGAAGTGGAGAGCAGCAGGAATCAGTGGAGGTGAGTAATGCATTGGAGCTCTGTACCAGAAAATTGGATGTCCAACCACTCTGAAGGCACCTTAAAAAAACAAATCAGTCCAGAATTTCATCCCTTTCTGGAATACAAAAAATTATGTCAGAGTGGAAATTTACTTTAAAGAGGACCTGTCACCTCTCCTTTACTACTTGCACACCCAATTTAATAAAACAAGAATAGAACGTGTTCTACAATTTCCAAAGCTGTGTGCATGGTCCCATAGAAATGAATGGGTCGGTGTGCTCTCTGCAAAAAAAAAAAAGCAGATAGCACATGGATGAAAAATATGGTGCGCCTAAAGCCTAAAAGAAACAATCGACAACAAACGAGCGCTTTGTCACATGTCGGAGGACATTGGAAATGAGCATTTAAAAATGGCATCACTGGCATAATCACCAGCACATGTAAAAGGCATTGGATACTTGACCAGGATCAATGGTGGTCTCAGTGCTGAGCTATATGTGAGTACCCTACAAGACAAGGTACTTTGTACACTCGAGTACTATGGGTATGAGAAGGACAACATAGTGTTCCAGCAGGACAACGTCCAGAAGCACACATCGATATTGGCGAAGAAATGGTCCAATGACAATGAAGTAGAGGTGCTGGATTGGCCCCCACAGTCCCAAGACCTCAACCCAATCGTACTCTTGTGGGTAGAGTTTAAGAAAAAGCTGTATTCGTACCCAAGTGAGTCGACCAGTACGCACCAACATTGGGAACACGTAGAAGAGACCTGGGAACAGATTTCAGTCGAGACATGCTTGAATTTGATCGAGAGCATCCTCAGAAGGATTCAGGCAGTGTTAAAAGCCAAAGGTGGATTTACAAAATAGTAACAAAATACAAAAAATTTTAATTTAGAATTTTATGAGCAAGACAGTAACAATGCAGTTACATGACAAGAATCTGCATAACTAATGATATGCTAAATAATTGCTAAAAGTCCAATATATGTATGAGATATCCAAGATGATTGTCTATAAAATGATGATAGTCTCATGTTCAAAGCTGCAGTGGATGGTGAGATATGGAGCCTTGAAGTCAGAAGTTCAAAACATTGTTACCCTTTTGCTCGTCAGTGTATCTCGACTCAACAAATGTCAAAGTAAGCAGGTGACTACACTAGGTCTCCCTGCTCCTGTGCAGATGAGAGCAGTCACCCACTGGAGGTATGTGCTGATCCAATTGCCCAGCCACCAGCTTTCTCAAGGGCATATGGCCACTGATCTCACACATTGCCCAAAAGGGTGCAGTTAGCAGGCTAATTTATTAATTACCAAGGTTCCTCATGAAATAAGACATAGGAATATTATCCGAAAAATAAAACTTGGCCGTAATCCTAACCTGTCAATGACATCGTCTACCACCATGAGTGAAAAGCCATTTTAAGCTGTGACTTCTCTTTCCTCCTCTTTTGTCACCGTCACGGCCTGTCAGATGTCTCCGGACAAACCTCAATGGCACGATATTAAGAGTGAACAGGGATATGAATTCTTGCTAAATTGATGTGACCATAAAACACTTTTCAAAGTAGGAATTTTCCCTTCCCGCATTAATGCTATTTATGAAGTTTGTTATCCCCCTAAAGCACATGAGATAAATTCATAACTTTACTTTAACCCTTGAGTGAATGGTTGGTTTCCACTTTATTTTCAAGACATCTCTCTAATGATCCAGCTGGTTTTATAGACAAGGTTTTACTGTGGATGGTGTATGATATCAAGAGTTTTAGGACGAAAATGAAATGAAGAAAAATCCACTGATGTGTATCCACATTGTCTTATGAATACAACCCTTTTTAAATTGTAGCCGGCCTAGTGGTCAACAAGTCCCTGTAAGGGTAGGTTCACAAGGCAGATTGTGCCCCTGCAAATTCCACTATGGTTTCTGATGCAGTTTCTCCACTTTGAAGGCCGAGGAACCGTGAGCGGACACCCGGCATTGCTTCCGGCGGCACCTGTCCAGACATCACGCCAAGAAGAGATACCTACATTCCTTTTTGGCGCTGTCAGGGCTTTAAACCATCAACCACGCAAACTGCAACAGGGCTTCTAATTGAAAGCAATGGGAGATGGACACCATGCAACCACCACTGGAATTGTGGAGCGGCATCTGTGCCAAAATTCTAGCAGCAAAAGACGTTGCCCTAAGTATTGCTGTTGTCACTGGGAGAAGATGTAGACAGCCATGTATGTAATATTAAAGGGGTATTCCTGTTAAAAAGACAGGCAATAAATAAATGTTGGTGAGACCCTGATTGATCACAAGAATGGGGTTCCAGTGTCCCCTCTTCATCTTTACTGAGCAACTGTGGTGAGGAAGAGAGGTGGTCATGTACTATATGGGGCTGAGATAACCTAAACAGAGCAAATTATTTTTATGCTTGACCAATTTAATTTTGAGAATGATAAATCATTGCTTATTGCTCAATCATAAAAAAATGGCTGCTCATTTTATTGATTTGCACAAGATGGTCATAGTAAGAAGATCATTTCTTAAAGGGGTTATCCCATGACTAATGTAAAAAATGAAAACCATATAGACCAGGGATGGCCAACCTGAGGCTCTCCAGCTGTTGTACAACTTCAACTCCCAGCATTCCCAGACTTGCCTTCAGCTATCAGCCTACAGTAGGGCATGGTGGGAGTTGTAGTTTTACAACAGCTGGAGAGCCAAAGGTTGTCCATCCCTGATATAGACCATGAGAATCTCTTTCTAACAAAGCTAGAACCAGCCCTGTACCTCATATGGATCCAGAGATCTCCCCATTCATTGCTCTGCTAGATTTATATCAAGATGGCAGCTCAAGGGGAGTGTCTTTTCTACTACAGCTAAGGGGGGCGTGTCTCAGCTCTCCCAATCACAGCTCAGGAGGCAGCTGAAGGATGGAACTGAGCATGTGCGGCCATCCCAGTGAGCAGGACAAAGAAATAAGAAATTAAGTGGCACCATACAGATATATTTTATTGAATAACTCAGTGGCTATACAACATTTTTAATTACATGCAATTGCTAAAGTATTCAGATCCAGGTGCTAGTTTGAGAACTGTAGAATATTTTTCGTGGGACAACCCCTTTAAGGATCCCTCTCCTCAAGGAGAGATAGTATCCCCCAAATGACAGTCCTTTAAGGTCATGTTGTCCTCACTTCAGTTTTCTGCCACCGTCTACTGCGAAAAGATGAGTGTGCGGAAGGACTGAATACGTTTGCATTTGCATGACACAGAAGTGATTTAAACACAAAGCGAAGAGCTTTCACCAGGGGACTCCCTGTCAAGACCCAGAGACTAAGCAGCCAGTGTCAAATTATGCCTAACAAGCATTACAGATTTAAGATGAGACGTAGTAAAAACAAAATCTGTGCGGGCCTATAAATATCTTACCATGAGAAAAGGAACATTAGCCAGTTGTACAAATGGCTCCTAAAGAAGCAGCGTTTAGGCTACATGCACACGCTGAGGTTTACGTACATTTTTTCCGCACCTTTTCTTGTACAGTTGTGCAGAGAAAACACAGCGTAATACAGTACCAATTATACAAATCTCATGCACACTTTGCTTTATTTTTGTTCCATGCGGGAACTGACCTGCCGTTCAAATGTTAAATCCCGCAGCATTTCACTTGTTTGTGCAGTTTTTTTATGCAGATTTTACAATTTTCAATGCAAGGATAAGATCTGCAGCAAAACCACATGAAATTCGCACCAAAAGGAGCAAGTAGTTGTTTTTGGTGCGGAAAGATACAAAATTCCGCTTGGAAATTTGCACTGAATTTCTGCAAGCCAGCTCGCCCTTATGTGCAGGTAGCTTTAGGCCTCTTGCACACGAGTGATACGGATTGTGTCAGGATCTGTTCAGGGAAAAACCAATGGTTCTGCATGCAAGTTTAATCCGTTTTTTTTTGGCGACTGCGTTTAGTGTTTCCAGATGCATGCATTGAGAGAAAAAAAGAAGAATCACACTCAATGTCTCCTAGCAACCATCAGTGAAAAACAAATCGCATCCGGATGCCTTACGTTTTAAACGCAAGTCCCTTCACTTTTTTGGGGCCAGGGCTGTGCGAAAAACACACAATACAGAGGATGCTGAGGATAACTCCTCAGTATTAAAGTCTCGGAAAACCCCTTTATGTCAGCCATATACATCAGATTAATGTTGGCCGAACCCATGGGTTTCGGCAGGCCCTACTGGCCAGCTAATGTATATGTTGGCCTCCCGATGAGTGGCTGTGACTTTCGCCACTCTTCCCATTCCCCAGCCTAGCTGAGACTGTATATGGACAAAGGGGTCCAGAGAAATAGCGCTCAGCCGACAGCTATCTGACGTGTGTGGGCAGCCTTATTCTAAGCACACCTTGCCAAATTTTGATGGCTCTACCAATGGTCAGATAAAGAGGCTATATTCTACAAGGGCCGGCAGCGTGTTCTACAGCAGGAGGAGCTGAACGGTGACATCATTTTGTCAGAAAAGATTCAGTAGGAGTCCAGTGGGCGGTCCTACTCAGTGTTTGACAGCTTTCCTTGAATGACTGTGCATACAGAGCTGTCAATCACTGAGTAGAACCACCCACTGGACTCCTAAGCATAAAGAACATGAGCTTTAATGAACAACATACAAGTAATACTTGTACTTTTCCCACAAAACCGTATATCAGTCTGCTTAGCTCCTCCTGCTCTGAGGCATGCTGCCGCAGACAGGACTTCAAATACTATGCTATTCCTAACACATGTGTGCTATCAGGCAGGATACAGTATAGCATTCAAAACGTGTAAGCCTATTAGTGTCTATGCATTTCATGGTAAATTTAGCCATTTTTAATGCACTGAAATAAAACATTTATCAATTCCCCTGGATGTTGGACAGGATTTTCCTTCTATTTCTGGGGCCACATCTGCAGGCCTAATGGATGGGCGGGGGATTACCTAAGCTTGTCTATATGGATGCTGTAAGTACAAGTATATTGATCCCTATAGATGTATCCCATGAATATGGATGAGCAACTACTCTCCCATATGAAGATTGTCATTTCTACCACTAGATACTTCATACTGTAAGTCAATAAACAAAAAGCCGTTTGCTGCAGAAACCGTATACATAATCCTATTAATTCTATATTAATACTAAGCAACAGTCAAACAGTGCTCGTCAAACTGATTATCCTAAAAAATCCTGCAAACACGTAGGTAGAAATTATTATTTTCTTTGGTTTTTCATAAGGGAAAAAAGGAAATAAAAAAAGTCAATAAATTGAGCTGAGGATGATTTCCGAAGCTGTGCGCTGATCACATAGCAGCCTTCAGACACAAAGGGAAACATATGTTTTATTGTGTTTTTTATTTCATTTGTTTTATGTTTCTGGAGTATAACAGAATCAACCACAGGCATGTCACAGCTTGAGCCGATACATTTCCATTCATGGTGCCAATAGTGGTTTACGTATTTCATTCTAATTTCAAGACAACTTGCTAGGCAACACAAAGAACGCAGTGTTTACATACCGGAAACCAATTACAGAGCTCAACGGTTGCAGATCTGGACTTAAATGGTCGCATATGTGACCAAAAAATTTAATTTGGCTCCTAAATTGTTTGACTTAGGAGCCAAAAAGCCCCAAAGTGATTTCTTCTTTTTTCCCCAAACTTGGAGTACTGGTTGGTGGGACTTCTGAAGGTTGGCTTCCAGGAGGTGTGAGGTTCCTTCACCACACCCATATCCAGGCCCGCTCACTTAACAAAGCACCCGCCTCCTTTTAAGCACTGCTTCACCCCTTCAAGGTGCTTTGGTTGCCAGGGCCACGTCTAGTGGCACAGAATTCTAGAACCACATACAGTTTCAGTACATAAAGGTCTGCTTTCTGGAAGATTTGCTAACTCTTCCAGGAGTCCGGCAGGTCTCTCCTTTCTTCCCCAGTAAAGTATTAGGACATGTTCACAAGGCGCACTTTCTCTGCAGACTTTGCTTCTCGTAGCTCAGTGGAAATCTGTGTTGCTGTCTGTACGACAGCAGATTTTTTTTTCTAAGTGGATTTTAAAACTGTGTCAAGAAGGGACATGTTTCTGCACACAGATTAGCCCCACTGAATGGGGATAATTCATGGTTGGATCACAGCATTTATCAGAACAAACCAGTGGATCGGCGAGATTTTTCCGTCATGTGAACATATCCTTATTGCTATCAATGAGTACAATATATAACAGTATGTGGTAAGTTCATACACACCCATTAGTGGTGGCTTCAGGTAGCCAGAACGTAGAGCTCATTACTCTCTGTAGATACTGTGGGGGGAATTTATTACAGAAAGGTGTTTTACGCGATGTCTTATATCTATATATATATAAAAAAGGACGTATATATGTACGATTACTCAAAAACGCTAACATCCATTTCAACGAAACTAGGTATACACATCCCTACCCGGGAGTGAGGTGCTGTGAAACTCACTGTTAAAGGGGTGGGCTGCTGTGAAGCACAAAGTTAAGGGGAAGGGGGCGGGCTGCTGTAGACGTCCCATTGTAAGGAGGCAGGGCACTGTGGGGGGGAGGGGTCAATGTTAAGGAGTGAGGGGCAGTGGAGTTCACTGTTAAGGGGCGGGGTGCTGTGGAGGTCACTATTAAGGGGCGGGGTGCTGTGGAGGTCACTATTAAGGGGCGGGGTGCTGTGGAGGTCACTATTATAGTGGATACCGTCGATATCTTTTAACGACACACAGAAACTTTAAATGAAATAGATTAAATATTTTTGCTAGTCCCCTATAAATTGGGCGCATCCTTCGGCAGTCCATGCGCATAGACTGAAATTTATGGCAGCTCGGAGCTGCTGTAGATTTCAGACTTCTTTTACACCAGAAAACTGGTGTAAAAGAAGATAAATGTGCTGGCCCATCACCTCCGCGCCCTCACCATGCCACTTTCGGAAAGTGGTGAGGACAGTGCAGAAATGCTACTGGCAGCTAGATTTTGGTGCAATGGCATTTAATAAGTCACAGACACAGAGTTTGAGACTTCTTCACACCAGAGAACTGAAGTAACCACCAAACTCGAGTTGTGTGGCCCCTGTTCTTGCAGTTCTATTCAGATGCATTAAATCAATAAAACAATTGGTTAAAAAAGCGGACATACCCATTATAGCGTACCAAACATTTTCTGTATGTGTAAAGCTGGCATATAGATGAGATGTTGTTTGCATATCTTATCAATTTCAATTCCAATAAAAATAATTTAAAACAATAAAAAAAGGATCTATGAACGCTGCTATGCAAAAAAATGGACACCTTGAAACACGCTGTACAATCCACAGCTTTCATAAACTTTCATCCATTATTTGAGGGGCAGAGTTGATAGATGTTTTTTTCACTTTATTTTTTATTGTTTTTATTAGAATATTAATAGCTGCCCTGCCACTGCCTGGCCCTGTCAATCAAACCAGTGAGGGAGGATCTGGTCACAGAAATAAGTGGAGTATGGGTGCAACATGAGCAATAGTGACGCCCTCATTGCACCAAAGGACTAATTTGCATATTAATAAAAAGCATTATAACTCGGGAACCGAGCCTAGAATCAACAAAAGAAAAACTGCGTTTTAATCAGGCGAACCACAGCTAGGTGTCTATGCAAACAATTAGATAGGGAGGACGCTGGTGAAGAACCAATGAATGGCCGGATTTCTTCTGACAACCTGACTGACTCCTCCTTACGTTCAGTCACTATATGATGGTTTCCAGCAAAACAATTTATTCAGTGTTAGATTTGGTGATGAACGGCAGAACTGTGGTCATTTCTACATCCTGGCATTTACCTAAGGCCTCATGCACACGACCGTATGTATTTTGCGGTCCGCAAAAACGGATCTGCAAAAAATACGGATGACATCCGTATGCATTCTGTATTTTGCCGAACGGAACAGCTGGCCCCTGATAGAACAGTACTATGCTTGTCCGTAATGCAGACAATAATAGGACATGTTCTATTTTTTTGCAGAAGGGAAATATGGACATAAGGAAACGGAATGCACACGGAGTAACTTCTGTTTTTTGCAGACCCATTGAAATGAACGGTTCCGTATATGGGCCACAAAAAACGGAAATGACACGGAAAGAAAATACGTTCGTGTGCATGAGGCCTAAGGGTGCTGAGACATGTTCAGGTTTTTTGATGCATTTTTCTATGCCAAAACCAGGAGTAGATTTAAATAAATGGAGTAGTTGTATGTGCCCCTAAGGGATCATACACACGCCTGTAGCCGTTTTTGCGGTCCACAAATTGTGGATCCACAAAACACGGATACCGGCTGGGTGTGTTCTGCATTTTGCGGAATGGAACATCAGGCCCATAATAGAACAGTCCTATCCTAGTCTGTAATACAGACAACAATAGGACATGTTCTATATTTTTGTTGGGCCGCATAACGGACATACAGATGTGGACTGTCCGCATCTTTTGTGGTCTCGTGGAAGTGAAAAAATGCGGATCCGATGCGGACCAAAAATACGTTTGTGTGCATGAGCCCTAATATTTCTTCTCATTTTTATGATCCACTCCTGATTTGAGCTTCAAAATTTGCATCAAGAAACCTTACTGTACCGATAAAGGACTGCTGGGCCTGTATTATCTTCTTGTTGGACTTTTCCTTCTTCTCTTCAGCTGCTAATTATCATACTGTGTATCGTGAACAGCTCCATGGTCCTTCTTCTCAGTCCTCCTCCTCACTCACTGGAGGTCTCTTCAGACATCACCTGTCTCTCCTCCCCACAGTGGTGGAGATTTCTCAACACTGGTGAAAAGGAAAACTGGCTTAGTTCCCAATAGCAACCAATCAGATTCAACCTTTCATTTTTCAGAGCTCCTTTGGAAAATGAAGGGTGGAATCTGATTGGTTCTTATGAGCAAGTAAGCCAGTTTTGCTTTACAACAGTTCGATAAATCTCCCCCAGTGTCTTATCCCACAATGGTTGCCTACTCTCTCCTGATTGGACAGTTTTCTTCTATAGGGGAGGAGTAGTGAGCAACACTTACCAAGATTCACGGCTCTCATTGGTTAAGTTAGCTTGTGCTGTGCTCCACTACCACCAATGAGCACAGCGTACAAACAGGGACAAGGATATAGACAGAGGTAGCGTACATAAGGAAGGGGGACACGAGATGTGCATAATAATTTAACAAAATGGTTCGGGGTAAAAAGGGAGAGCAATATTTAAAGGGAACGCTCCAACCCCTTCAAATAGAAGCAGCGCTGCAGTAACCGGCTCCGTCCACTACAGAAGTTTTAGCTCCAACTTCAGTGCGGTGGGGAAGCAGCATGTCAGGCCCCCAACTATCGGATATCGATGGCCTATCCTGAGGATAAGCCATAAAAATAAAAGCACCCTTTAATATCAGCAGGAATCTAACCTAAACATCGGCACTGATACAGAACTGCTTATCATCAACTCCCTGACCTCCTTCCCATAACCCTGCCCCTTTCCCTTCACCCTCTGTCCTTTTTATGTCTCCTATTATTAAGACTTTCCAATAAAACAAGATCTTATTGTTCCACATTTGGAAATTCAGAAAGCAGAGAGCAACAAACTCTCTGAGCAGGAATTTGTGGTCGCTGCATATGACGGCGGAGGCTTTGGGAAATCAGCACAAATTGCTTTGTTGACTGTAAGAACTTCATCTATAATTCAGGCGTTTGCAGTTGAAAGGAAAATGCAAATCAAAAATGTGCCAGAAAACAGATGGGAAGGAAGCATAGGGTACTTGGTTTATTGGTGTTAAAAAGCACCCAAGAAAACCACAAGAGCTAAAGGACTGGCAAGAAGCTTCTCCAGTGCATGACGGGAAAGTATTAAAATGCCAGCTATATCATATGCATCCGGTAATTCTGCACAACCACAATGACATCAATAAAACAGACTGCCACGTCTGCCCCCAATGCTGTACAAACACCCGTATGGATCAAGTAGGCCATGCTAACCCTAAAATAAACCTGCTATAAGATGGTGACCACGCAGCATTCAATAACATTGAGGTCCATCTGTTTTCTTATGTCTTTGAGCAATATATAAAGCTTTAGGGAAACTTATTAAGGAATAGTGACTTTCATAGTCTATGTTCCTATGGAGCCCTGCCTCCATAGGCAGCGATGAAAGGAGTTAAATATCGCAAACAGGCACCAAGTTTGGTGAGAAAAACAATGATTTAGGTTATAGATTTTGAGTGTAATTTGGCTGATGCTGTTATACAGTTGTGTTCAAAATTATTCAACCCCCAATGCTGTAAAGGGTTTTAGGGAATTTAGTGAACATTTGTAATTGTGTTCAGAATGAAATCTTACAAGGACTTTTTAAAGAACCAAATGCAACTAAAATGACATCAATTGTTTTTGTAATACAGTATTAAAAGTTTTTTTTGTGATTTCTTCATTGACACAATTATTCAACCCCTTAAAGACTACAACTCTTAAGAACAGAGGTTCATTCAAGTGTTTTCGATCAGGTATTGAAAACACCTGTGGATGTCAAGGAGCAGCAATCAAGCATAATAAGCACCAATTAGGCAGATGTAAAAGGACTGTGATACTCAGCTCCTTCTAGACATTTACTGGTGTGTTTACAGACATGGTGAAGTCAAGAGAATGGTCCAAAAAGACAAGAGAAGAGGTGATTTCTCTTCACAGGAAGGGCAATGGCTATAAGAAGATTGCAAAGATGTTAAACATACCAAGAGACACCATAGGAAGCATCATTCGCAAATTCAAGGCAAAGGGCACTGTTGAAATGCTACCTGGTCGTGGCAGAAAGAAGATGCTGACTTTGACTGCTGTGCGCTACCTGAAGCGCAAAGTGGAGAAAAGTCCCCGTGTGACTGCTGAGGAACTGAAAAAAGATTTGTCAGATGCGGGTACTGAAGTTTCAGCTCAGACAATAAGGCGCACACTGCGTAATGAAGGCCTCCATGCCAGAACTCCCAGGCGCACCCCTTGCTGTCTCCAAAGAATAAGAAGAGTCGACTGCAGTATGCCAAAAGTCATGTGGACAAACCACAAAAGTTTTGGGATAGTGTTCTGTGGACTGATGAAACAAAATTAGAACTGTTTGGGCCCATGGATCAACGCTATGTTTGGAGGAGGAAGAACAAGGCCTATGAAGAAAAGAACACCTTGCCTACTGTGAAGCATGGAGGGGGGTCAATCATGCTTTGGGGCTGTTTTGCTTCTACAGGTACAGGGAAGCTTCAGCGTGTGCAAGGTACCATGAATTCTCTTCAGCACCAGGAGATATTGGATGAAAATGTGATGCAGTCCGTCACAAACCTGAGGCTTGGGAGACGTTGGACCTTTCAGCAGGACAATGATCCCAAGCATACCTCCAAGTCCACTAGAGCATGGTTGCAGATTAAAGGCTGGAACATTTTGAAGTGCCCATCGCAGTCACCAGACTTAAATCCGATTGAGAACCTCTGGAGGGACTCAAAGAAAGCAGTTGCAGCGCGCAAGCCTAAGAATGTGACTAAACTGGAGGCTTTTGCCCATGAAGAATGGGCGATTTACCCGTAGATCGCTGCAAGACACTTGTGTCAAGCTATGCTTCACATTTAAAAGCTGTTACAACTGGAAAAGGATGTTGTACTAAGTACTAAGATTGAATGTCACTTGGGGGTTGAATAAA
Organism: Bufotes viridis; assembly: GCA_033119425.1. Taxonomy (NCBI): domain Eukaryota; kingdom Metazoa; phylum Chordata; class Amphibia; order Anura; family Bufonidae; genus Bufotes; species Bufotes viridis. The sequence continues at coordinate 389,031,256 of CM065592.1, read as the reverse complement.
ACTGATAATGATGTGAGCACAGAAAAGACATTTGTGGTTATTTCATTATAAATGCTATGTTATATTTGTCTGACTTACAAGTGCCTCTTTGATTTAATTGTAAACAAGATGACTGAAATGATCAAAATCAATGTCAAACTGGCCAAAACACTCAATTTCAGTGGGGGTTGAATAATTTTGAACACGACTGTATATATAGATTGTGGTTTCCATTCTGTGTGTAGTCGTTTTGTGCCCCAATGTCTCAGGTATGATGTCCTCCTTTTGGGGCGTAAGAAAGTAGTCACCCTAACTGCGTTGCAAAGTGTTAAGCTAATTGGTGGAGCAGCAGTGAGCCTGCGGTAAGTCTCCCCAGGAAATGTATTTATTTTACTCACTTACACAGCGCTGACCTATTCTGTAGCGCTTTACAGACATTATCATCGCTTGATGTCTCCAGTGGAGAGTAGGTATTTCTATAATCTGACCCGTGGAAAGTGCAGGATGCACACAGCCAGTATCTGTATTTCACAGATCCGAGCTTTGTCTGCATGAGGCCTTACGTGTAGGATGTCACATGACAGGCTATTACAGCTAATGAGCAGACTGGCAGGGCTGCCATCAGGAATTTCAGGGCCCTATACAGGCAAATTTTATGGGGCTCCCTTGTGGCCCTGCCTTGGCTCCACCCCTTGACATGTGGGGAGTTCACCTCGGGAATGTAGGGGGTCACCTCAAGGATGTGGGGGGAGGTCACCTCAGGGATGTGGGAGTCCCCTCAGTGATGTGGGGGGGGGTCACCTCAGGGATGTGTGTGGGGGGTCCCCTCAGGGATGTGGGGGGCAATGCATGTTGTGGGGGTCCCCTCAGGGATGTGGTTGCTGTCTTCCCCTTTCTCCAGGAAGCCGCTCTCCAGCACGACAGCTTCTACTGGGACATCAGTAGGTCTCCGAGTGACAAAAAGCTCTCCTCCTGGCCCAGGCTGGCCTTTACCGGCTTGCACAACTCCCACATTCCACGTGCGTTCCCGGCTCAGCCACCTTGCACATCTGTCATTTCCTGCCTTCCTCAGGACATGCTCCCTGACGTCACGGCTCGTCTATTCAGAGATGCAGTTGCTATCGCATGCTCCATTACCACGGAGATAGGGATGCTCATAGCGCGTCCCTCACTTAGTAGTAGTGATAGTGATCCGACGCCTCCTCCGGGCCCCCTAAAGGAGCCTGATCACTGGGCCCCTGATGGCCATACCACCAGTAATGTCCCAATGGCGGCCCTGCGGACCGGCACGTGGGAAGAAATCTCACCTCAACACTATTGAACTTATGGCCTTCTCTATTTAATTCCAATTGTACAGCCTTATCTTTTTCAGTTACAGCTGAGATAATACGTCTTTCAATGTTGCAGAAAGGTGCTTTGTAGAAGAGCGGAAATACTCCTGATAATGAAACCTCTCTGCCACACCTTTAAGCTATTAAACTTCAAGTGGAATTCTTACAAAGTGCAGATTATCTTCTGAAGTCTTCTTAAGGAAAAAATACAATATCCTGAGAGACTCAGTAATGGTTCATTCGTTTTATCGTAGAAATACCTCTGCAAGCAGCTGTATTTTTCCGGCAGAAATTCGGCAAACGCGCCAGATGCCATTATAATGAATAGGAATCCGGTGGTGCCCAGCTATGCCGGATACTCTAACTCTAGTAGTTTGCTCCGCAGATAGAAAAGACTACCGGATTTAACCAAAAGGAGATGTGAACCTGGGTGGGAGGAGATGTCAATAAAACACATGGCTGTCAGTTTACAGAATAGTGCGGTGTCATTTAAATAGCGTCACCAAATCAATAATAAGCAGGTTTTGAAATGGGAAAGCTCTTCAAGATATGAAGTAGTGGATGCTTGGCATCTATGACATCATCAGTCACACCACAATCTTCGACTGCTCAAACCTTCCCCGTAATTAAATAAGGGACGTCTGGTTAGCAAATAGTAAAAATGCCTAGATGATGCTCCTCTTCAACACGTCAAAGGCAAATATCTGATACCGCCGAATATATGCGGCACTTCCATCATTTCTACAAATATTGACAGAACACAGTCTTAGCAAAATTGTTTGGCACAAACTATGGATAAGAGCATTATTCGTAATCTCCATAAATACCGGCCCATGATCTACCCTTGAAATAGTTTACAGTCCGTCGCAAGGTCACCCGGGGCTCAACTCTTATCTATGTGCTGCTATAAAATTAGATTTGCAGTCATCCTTACAAGTATCTTTCCTCAACTGTGTGGATCACACCATGGACAGATGATATGGCTTCATTCTTTGGAATTGGAAATTCATTGTCAGATATATTTTTTAAAAAAAGTGAAGGCGAAACATTTTTGAAAGTTTGGCTATTGAACGCTTTGCAGGATACAAGCCGCAACCTTAAAAATAACTTACAAGTTTAACAACTGCACAAGCTACCAATGACAACCCAAAATAATTAGCCCACAAAATCCTATGGATACCAGTCTTGGGCCTCTTTCATACATCAGTGTGTTGGTCAGGGATTTCCATCAGTGATTTTGAGCTAAAACCAGGAGCGGAGTCTACACAGAGATAAGGTATAATGGAAAGATTTTCACCTGCTCTGCGTTTTTTATCCGCATCTGGTTTAGTCTAAAAATTACTGATAGGAATCGCTGATCAAACACTGATGTGTGAATTAGCCCTTATTCTGATTAGTGGACTTTAACTCACAATATCTAGTTCCCAGCAACCACCAAGGTTATGTACTATACACTTGGGTGACTAATCGGTAAAAGCATTTAAAATGAAAAATTACCGTAAGTAACTTCACAATAGGTTTTTATTAGGAAATTCATACTGTTTACGTATATAGCTCCTATGCAAACGTATGCATCTCCATGGTAACAGACAACAAACAAACCCTATATGGTCTGATTCTGCAGTCATACTTTCTTCCAATGGTGCCCTTTTTCCTGGTAGGCTACTGCATGTATGTAGCATAAAGTTGGGAACAGAGCGAAGAAAGTATCAGCTTATACAGGATCTGTTTGTTGCCTTATACCTGAAATACATACTGTATGTCTACATAGAGCTGCAGACAAAAAAACGATAGAACATTTTCAACTAAAGGCTTTACCCCATGAGGAATACTGTTTATCGTTAAATCCAGCTCATAAATAACATTTTTTGTGTTCACACTTGCTTTTATTTAAAGGGAACCTGTCATCAACTTTGTGCTGCCCATACTAACGGCAGAATAAAGTAGAGACAGGTGAGTTGATTTCAGCAGTCTGTCATTAATAAGTTAAAGTAAGTGGTTGCCGAGAACCAACATCACAAACATTGCAGACTGGGCCTAGAAAAGAGTCACGGCCACCAGAGAAGAGTCCTGGTTATTCATGAATTCCTGCTCTCCTTGCCTACCTGCTGATGACTGACAGACTTCTATCTAGTTTTCTCCCTTTCTCTCTTGGAGAGAACTGCCAATCATCAGCAGATGGAGAGGCGGGAGAGCAGGAGATTATGAATAACCATGACTCTTCTCAGGTAGATTTGACTCTTTTCCAGGCCTGGGCTGCAATGATTATGATGCTGGTTCTCGGAAACCACTTACTTTTAGCTCATGAGTGACACACCGCTGAGATCAGCATTTCTGCCACTATTTTATGATGCCCTCAGTGAGGTTAGCATAAAATTGATAACAGGTTCCCTTTAAACATGCTTATATCCAAAAATATTTTAGGAATAATGTTAGCACAGTACCTGCTGCTTTAATGACTAAGCCTTTTGTGTATCCAGCTCAGTAAATGTGCCGGGGTGGACATGCACGCAGTGCTCTAGTGTGCTTCTGGCGCTGCAGCGACTTCTCTGCTTGTCAGAGGAGACGTTGAGCAAGCAACAAGCGACTAAGACAATGTTACTGCAATTGCACTTGCCCAGCAGACACATTCACTTTTTGCACAATTCACCATGGGGACCATTGATTTTTCGCCACTTGCAATGTGCATGTAGGCAGCTTGTTACTCCTTGTCAGTCCAGCAAGAGCTGAAAGCGCCCAAACGGGAGCTGGCAGCCGGACACTCTGACAAGGTGTGTGTATTTTTTTTATTCTAACACTCCAGCCAGCCCCTGCCAATTTTTATCCTGTCTCTGACAACCACTTTAATATCTAGCATGGCCAATATTCAGTGGCTGCATGGCCCTTTCTGAACAGTACAAATTTTCTGGTATAAAACATTAGAATATTACAGATGACATCCAGTCCCTTTACTTATCCAATAATATAGACTATAAGGATTCTGATTGAAATTGATGTTATAAAAGATGAATATCGACAAATTTAGACACAGCAAAGTATATCCTAAAAGACAAGTTATTATTGGAGTCATGTCAGTCAGCAACTTTCTTCTCTCTCTCCATTCAAAACTCATACACACTGGGCTGTACAGAGAGAGTACGTGTATAGGGGAGTCAAGAGAGGTAGCCGAGCATTTATTGAAGGTGTATTTAAAGGATTATATCAATTTATTTGAGTTTGACATACCCAATTTCATTTCCGTCAGGTTCTCAAATGACAAAATTCAGAAACTGTTATCGACCAGTGCAATAACTATTACATATTATCAAATCCAACCTACTGCCCAAATTGAATTTTCAAGTAATTATTATTTTTTCATGTTGCTTAGAAACTTTTAGTTTTCCCATCAAAGTGACTACTGATTCACAGTAGGTAATGTCTGCTATACAACAGACTGCCCCCTCATGTTTAACAGGCTTCTTTTACCATACACAACTGTGCTGGATAATAGAAAGGGAGTCATTAAAAAAAAAACTAATCCAAACTGAAATGTTATCCTAAAGCAGAAAGGCTATAGCACTACTATGATCAGGAGTGGACTGGGAACTTAAAGTGGCCCTGGAAAAAAATACTAAACGTGGCCCCATTTTGTAGTCGGGTCCAAACTGATGAAAGGCAGGGCTAGGAATACCACATTGTGGCACATTATACCACCCCAACAGAGCCAAATACCACAGTCCATTACAAAATACTGCCCACAGCACAAAATACATCCCCAAAAACTTCCACTGGCCGCCTGTGAGGAGGGCTCAGGCAGCCCCCTTGGCATCGGCCTACCGGGAAATTTCCCTGTAAGGTCTATGGCCAACCTACTCCATAAGATGTATGTGGTCAACTCTGCAAGTAACCCCGAGCATGCCGCTGCAACCAAGAGTGTCACATACGGTCACCATTATAACGACAGGAGTACTCTGATCAATACAAGACCAATGGTAAGATTACTAAGTGTAACATATGATAAGATATAATAAACACAGGTCACATTTAAACTAGATTCAGACGCCATTTAAATTTCCACCTGTAAAACATAGACATATGTGGACGACCATATAGCAACTGGGTGCATAATCTTTTACAAACCAATTCACTTGAATGAATGTGTCTCAGACGAACAGGAACGGTTCATGCTGCTAGACATGTGAATTGCACCATTTACTAAACAGCACCGGGACAGAAAATCACAACTCTACTAATGGGGGCACATAATACTATTGCTCTTCAAGAACAATTGAGAATTGAGAAAATACAACTTTATAATGAAACACTCTACTATGTTGTACAGTCTGATGATTTATGATAAAAGACTATATCTGATATAACACACATACAAAGCACTTCATACCAATCAAAGCTTAGTAGGATTTGTAGTGGAAGATGTTAGTGATGTCTCTTCTATGTCAGGGTGGAGGATACCCATGAGATACTTGAAGCCTTAGGGCACCCCCAGGTTAATGGATTCTAGAGAGATAAACTAATTTAAATTTGATTGAAATAAAAGTCATAGCCCTTTGGAAACCTTTGAGACTGTTCAATTATTGTATTCCTATGGTGCAGAGACTAACTAATTGTTCCTTGATGAAAAAAAATGGGATCACGATGTTCTTATTGGCCTAAAAGCAGAAACATTACCAAGAGACATGACTGCTACTCTGGATAAGTTAATAGCAAGCCACTAGTAGTAAGGATTAAAGAACTCACAAAGAAATGGGCCAGTGGTGACGCCTGTCCTGCACAATTCAAGAAGAGGATGCTAAAGAGGTCATTTTCTTTGTGCTCAAGACATTTGCGACCTTGCAGTTTACATAATTCCCAATGTGGTGCCTAAGCTAAGATCTTGGGGTCCATGGCTGTATCGATACACTCATATTTCTACACTGTTTATAGGTCTTTAAATGTGACTGTAAACCTCTAGGCAAAGACATCCAATAAATGGTTCGATCACAGTGAAAATTATCAGTGAGGGTTATAACTGGGTGGTCAACAGTTCTCATAGTTACTTTGTAGGCAAAAAAAGTTCAACCCGAGTTGTTAAAAAAGAAGACAAAACCCAATTTGCCATAAAGTGTAAAACATTTCCAGACCAGTAGATAATGTTGCTTTGGTCAGAATTAGTTAAAAAGGTTGTCCCACAAAAACCACCACCTGGATCTGAATATTTTTTGCAATTGCATGTAATTAAAAATTTTGTATAACCACTGAGTTATTCAAGGAAATCTATCTGCATAGACCCACCTGCTATCTGCTCTTCTTCTAATCTTTCTGTCCATGTCGCTGAGGTGGTCGTACACGCTCAGTTTCATCCCTCATCTGCCACCAGAGCAGTCAGCTTGAAATAAACCAGCAGATCAAATGGAGCGATAAATGAGGAGATCTCTGGATCATCGTGAGCTACAGGAATGGTTCTAACCTTGTTAGAAAGAGGTAGCTATGTTCTCCATAACATATGATTTTCATTTTTTACATTAATCAGTTATAGACAATTTAAAAAAAAATAATAATACTGTCATTTCCCAAAAGTAAGTATATGGTCAAATTCCTCATACTTGCACGACGGATCAGTGGTTACCACTGGTGTCTTGTTGTGCAGGACAACATTTGCATAGATTTTGCAAGTTCTCCCTTGTTTGTGTGAGTTTTCCTCCGTGTTTTCCACTTTGCTCCCAGACACAAACACATTGATAGGTCAATTGGCTTTTTATAAAACTGACCCAAGTGTGTATGTGTGGTTTAGATTGTGGCCTCACTGAGGACAGGGACATATGTGGTTGATAACACATATGTAATGATAGTCTCTGTACCGCCTTGCGAAATATCTTTGCACCAGATAAGTAACAGGAAATAAATAATATATTTGTAAAAATAAATAAAAATACCATATGTTTTTCAGAAAAGTAGACCCTGTCTATATAGTTCAAGGGACAATGCATCTTTCAATTTGCTGCTTGCACCTCATTTTAATTGTTTGGGTTATTTTCTACTGGTGTCTATGAAAAACCGTACTGCTTACACGTAAAACAACCCAACTGGCTCCTACAGTGGTGTAACCAGCTCCTAAAATCTACTGTCATTTTTCCATTTCCTCTAGTTGAATAGTTAAAGGACAGTTAAAGGACTTGAATATTCTGTTTTGGCTTTTCCAGCCATTGGATTGCTCACATACTCTTTATTAGTGTGAGTGTTAATGAGGTGATAATATAAAGAAGCATATTACTTCAAGTAGTGAGACATATAAATGGAGAAACACTTCACAGTCATGAATGATCTGGGTGGCTTTTGGATGTCATGTGAGAAAAACAGTACCAAACACAGACAAACTGAGCAGAAATCCAGGCTGAATCAAGTGGTAAACTAGCTGTACAAAAAGGCATAAGGTAGAGGTCTGGAATAAAGAAAGAAATAACTAAAAAAAAATCAAGAAAATGCCACAAGTTCATATTTGGAAGAATCAGGTATACAAGAGATAGGAGTGTATTTTCAAATAAATCGAAGGTATACTATGTTCTTTAAGGAAGGTTGCGGTCTATTTCCGATTTTTCGAAGATAAAAATTATGTGTTTAATGGTCACTAATTTTTCACAAAACCCTTCATAAATCAATAGTATGGGCAAATATAAAAAAAAACTTTGTAATACATCTTATTAGGGAAAACACATTGTCCTACAGTTATCAACTGTTTTGTCCTCCTCCCTTTCCAAGGCTACTTTCACACTCGCGTTTTGTGCGGATCCGTCATGGACGGATCTTTTCAGATAATACAACCGTCTGCATCCGTTCAGAACGGATCCGTTTGTATTATCTTTAACATAGCCAAGACGGATCCGTCTTGAACACCATTGAAAGTCAATGGAGGATGGATCCGTTTTCTTTTGTGCCAAATTGTGTCAGTGATTGTGTCAGGCCCCATTCACCCGTCCGCAATGTTCGTCCGCACCCGTTCCGGAAATCTGCAGAACGGGTGCGGACCCATTCATTTTGAATGGGGACGTGATAGATGCAGAGAGCACACACTGAGCTCTCCGCATTCGCATTTGCGCAGCGCGCCGCCGATCTTCCGGCGGGCGGCTCCGCAATAATATAGAACATGTCCTATTCTTGCCCACAATCGCGGACAAGTATAGGCATCTCTATGGGGCTGGCGGCAAGGTGTGTTGCGGATCTGTACTGGCAGGATAGCTCGACAGAACCAGCAACAGAAAAATAGGCTGACAAAATCTATATTGCCCTCCAGTCCTTTAAGGTCTTGCAGTGAGCCCAAACAAGATGCAAAAATTGAATATAGGGTATCACTGCGAAAGGCAGAAGTATATGAACATGTGGAAGTGCGTTATTTTAAGGTCACATGGCAAATGTAAAAAATAGGCCACTGAATCAAAACACCATGGGGGGGAAAAATGAATTTTCATTTTTCTCCACCCAATACCATTCACTTAAAAAAAGCCAAAAACCAAAATGTCAAAATTTTTCTAAAATGAATACTTAAGGGGGTAAAAAAAAAAAAAAGCAATTTGAAGGTGTTTGTAATATTTTCGTAATGTACAATATCTGTTCTGGCAGTATGATGCCATAAATGCAGAAAACGATAAACAAGCCTCCAGGATTTCAAGCAGTCCTTTGAAGTCTTGTGGTGAGCCCAAACAAGATATAAAAAGCACATATAGGGTATCATTGCAAATGCCAGAATTATATAGACTTGTGAAAAAATTTGTTTTTTCAATGGGACATGGTGAATGTAAAAAATGCTAAAATTCGCCTGTTAAGGAAGGTGGGTAAACGCTCTTGTAATAAAGTGGTTAATTTTTCCCTTCCTCCTGCACCAGGGCTTTTGGGTAGGCTGAGCAGGATGTGGTGTCAAATCGATTTCCCTGAAGGAGGGTTTTTCTTTTCTTTTTTTGCATATTTTGATATCAGAATTATTTAAAAAAAAATCAGAGCAGGAAAGGTCTTCTAAGTTTTAGGTCTTCTAAATAGAAAGGGAATGGAATATAATTATTTTCTTTAGATTAAGAGTTAAAACGAATGAGTTAGCACCTACAAATGTGAATGGTTACAATTGCTTATAGGGAGGTAAGAGGAAACCCTTCAAGCTGGATTTTATGACTGTCACATCACAATAATGAAGATGGAGAATGCTCTGTAAAGAGCCCTCAAATCTCAAGATTGAGAATCCGTTTCTAAAGCAGAGCCATATAATAGGATCTTATAGTATGTTCATGTTTTACATCTATGAAATTGTTTTAGCCAGTGTAAAAAAAAAAATCTGCAATTTGGATTTAATAATGAAATTTGAATAGTCTGAAGATTATTCTTCACACTCAATGCTAGGTGACAAGCTGTGACTGCAGGACTATTCTCTAGTGAACGTTTCCCTTGACCAATAATCAATTTCCTTATGAAGCCATCTGCTGCCCAGTTATTTTCTGCTCACTCTACGAGATGTAAAGGAGGCAGTAGTCATAACATTCAGCGATAAGCCACCATAAAATGTCCTTTTTTGGTTCCATAAGGACCATAAAAAACAGCTTTTTGTTAACTGTAACTGTAAGTGTTTATCATGTACTCATCATACATACTGGTCAATAGAATCAGTTTATCAGCTCATATGGATGGTCACACATATGAGCAGTTATTTTATATGTAAGACGCCATGTCAGCTTAGACATATATTTTTTGTAATCTTTGCAGGAAGGAAAAATGAACCATGTATGGCGGGGCACTAGGACTAATATTGTCTACGACTTAGGGGCTAATATATTATGAGGGTAATATTTCAAATCACTTTCTGAAGTATCTTATTCTGATTTTTTGGCAACAAATTTACCAAATATTGCACGCCAATTGTTAAATTTTATTTTGGAAGCATTGGGTAAGCTTTACCGGATTGAGCACCGCCGCGATTTTAGTAATAGAAGTGAGCCGCCATAACTGCTAATCCACCTCTAAGTAAGTGCTAAAAAATTATTTCCAAAAATATTTCATAGATTTGTTGCAAACACTATTTCACCAACAAAACAGCTAAAATCACTTCACTTTTCTGATGCAACGATGCACCAAATTTATCACATTGGCTGATGCAAGATGCCAAATCTATATCTCCTATTGGTTGGCTTACTCTGCTCCAGAATTTTTCACCAAATTTATGGTGCAATTTAAAGGGGTTTTCTGAGATTTTTATACTGATGGCCTATCCTCAGGATAGGTCATCACTATATAATTGGTGGGGGTCCGACACCCGGGACCCCCACCGATCAGCTGTTTGAGAATGCAGCGGCGCTCTCTGTTTTTCCTAGGCCGAGTGATGACACATTAATGTCTCATGCGGTTGGTGACATTGACCATCTCTCCATCACAGTGGCTGATGCAAGATGTGAAATCTGTCTAGTTGGCATCTATACCAACCTATTAGTTGGCTTACTCTACACCAGAATTTTGCACCAACTTTATGGTGCAATTTAAAAGGGTTTTCCAATATTTTTATACTGATGGCCTATCCTCTGGATAGGTCATCAGTATCTGATCGGGGAGTCCGACATCTGGGACCCCCGCCGATCAGCTGTTTGAGAAGGTACCGGAACTCTTTTTTTTCTCTCTGACACGTTCGTGTGTCATTGGGCTCAGGAGCAGCTCAGCCCCATCAGGCTAATTTTCATCAATAAATCTGCCCCACTATCTGATACTAAATGTCAGATTATAACTCACTTTAGTTAGTAGCCTTGAAATTGTATCTTTCTTAATGATTTACTCATTATTCATCACATATGACAGGGTGTCTACCACAGCTCTAGACTTGTTAATGTGCAAATACAGGTAAGATAAAGTCCAAAGTCTAATAGGACAGAAATACACCTTACATGGATGTAAGCAGAGCAGAAAGAGAATGTACTCTCTAAAATCGTACAATCAAAGCTGCTTCTCAGGTTATACTTCTGAACAAAGGGCTGTCTGTTAATTTTCTAGCTTCCGGCCAGAGATTGGGAAAACACAGGTGTTGTGCTGCAATGTACTGCGCTCCCAGCCTGTAGGGGACTGCAGGAGCACACAGAAATAGAAACACAGAAGACAGGGGGTGTAGGTAACGAAACCACACAATCCTTACACATTAATTATGACACATACTCCAGCTTGTCTGCCTACTGAGCTTTAATCAGCAATGCTTTCATCTGCTCATTGAACTATGCTACACAGAAGTCTACAGCTACTCCGTCCAGCTATTCCCAACGCGGCCACCACCAGGGACACCAAATGTGATGAAGCCTGAGCAAGGCCGTTCTGTGTTCTTCCAGCCACAAATATAGAAGAATTGCATCTCTCCTTATGATCTCTGTCAGATGAAACCACAAACATCAAATGTAGAAAGGTATCTTGCTGGAACCAGAGGTCCATATGTAGACAGGGTCCATATGAAATAATAACCTTACAATAACTAACCCAAAACAGAGTACAAATCCAGGAGAAAAAAAATGTTACATTCTTAATTGGGTTCCAGATGAAATAAGGTATTTTAGGGGAGAATATCTGCTTAATATGGTACTCAAAGGAGAAGAAAATTGATGGTAGCCAAAGGGTTGCCTCTAGTTTCAGGAGGAGGTAAAAGGGTTTTCCACGACTTTAGAACTGATGACCTTTCCTCAGAATAGGTCATCAGTATCTGCTTGGTGGGGTCTGACACCTGGGACCCCCGCAGATCAGCTTCCACCACCATGTTTCACTGTGGGGATGGTGATCTTTGGGTGATGTGATGTGTTGGGTTTGCGCCAGGCACAGCGTTTTCTTTGATGGCCAAAAAGTTCAATTTTAGTCTCATCAGACCAGAGCACCTTCCTCCATATATTTTGGGAGTCTCCCACATGCCTTTTCGCAAACTCACAACGTACCTTTTTGTTTTTTGCTGAAAGTAATGGCTTTCTTCTGGCCACTCTGCCATAAAGCCCAACTCTATGGAGTGTACGGCTTATTGTCGTCCTATGTACAGATACTCCAGTCTTTGCTGTGGAACTCTGCAGCTCTTCCAGGGTTACCTTAGGTCTCTGTGCTGCCTCTCTGATTAATGCCCTCCTTGCCCGGTCCGTGAGTTTTGGTGGGCAGCCGCCTCTTGGTAGGTTTGCTGTTGTGCCATGTCCTTTCCATTTGGTTATGATAGATTTGATGGTGCTCCTTTGAAGCCAGTGATTGGCTGCGGTGGTCACGTGAGTTTAAAGATGCCACGTGACTGCAGCAGGCCGGAGGGGACAGGAGCAGCTGTGCAGTGAGACATTTAAGAGGAGAGTGTGGGTTTTTTCTTCATTTTATACAGCCTCCTGCTCTTTGGCAATTTTTTGTAAATCTTAGAAGACTTCTTTAAGTGGACTTTCTAACCCCCATACGTTTATATCATACAATCAACATATGCCATATGCTAAAAGTATGATCAGTTTTTCTCCACTAGGAGACTGGAGTACACTTGGGGATTTAAAAAAAAAAAAAAAACTGGGTAAAATGTAAAACGTCTGTCCACCTTTTAGCAAGTACAAAAAAATTATAAAAAAAAAAATTTAATAGATTTGTTGCAAACCTTATTCCACCAACAAAACAGCTAAAATCACTTCGCTTTTCTGGTGCAAAGCCTTTGATACATAACTAACATACGAACATACTACATAACATAACTAACTAACTAACTAACATACTAACTAAAGTTAGTAAAGATGCATGAAGTTTATCACACTGGCTGACGCAAGATGCCAAATTTATATCACCTATTATTTGGCTTATTCTGCACCAAATTTATGCTACAATTGAAAGGGGTTTTCCGAGATTTTTATACTGATGGCCTATCCTCAGGATAGGCCATCAGTATTGATCAGTGGGCGTTTGACACCCAGGACCCCCCACCGAATAGCTGTTTGAGAAGGCAGTGGTGCTCCTGTGAGTGCAACAGCCTTCTCTCTGCTTTTCCTAGGCCAAGTAATTCATGTGTTATGTGGTTGGTGACATTGATCATCTCCCCTCCAGGACTGGTCATTCCTGATCTCTGTGGTGGTCTGGACAACCTATATCCTATATAAGTTTCAAACTGCACAACTTATATCTGAACTGCAAATAAGTCATATGAAATGACAATGTCTTCCATGTCAATGAGTTTTTGCCAGTGATTGCATCTTCATATATTTAAGGCTACTTTCACATTAGCGTTTTTTGAGGATCCGTCATGGATCTGCAAAAACGTTTCCGCTACAATAATACAACCTCATGCATCCGTCATGAACAGATCCGATTGTATTACGTCTTCTATAGCTATGACGGATCCGACAAAAACTTCATTTAAAGTCAATGAGGGACGGATCCGTTTTCTATTGTGTCAGAGAAAACAGATCTGTCCCCATTGACTTACATTGTGTGTGAGGACGTATCTGTTTGGCTCTGCTTCGTCAGGCGGACAGCAAAACACTGCAGGCAGCGTTTTGGTGTCCGCCTCCAGAGCGGAATGGTAACTGAACGGAGGCAAACTGATGCGTTCTGAGCGGACCCTTTTCCATTCAGAATGCATTAGGGCAAAACTAATCCGTTTTGGAACGATTCTGAGAGCTCATAACTAGAGATGAGCGAACTTTAAAAAAAAGTTTGGCGTTCGGGTTGTGGTAACTCGCGCATCCAGTTATGGATTCCACTATCGCGGCATATGGAATCCATAAGGGGCGGCTTCCACCAATCCGAACTGTTGAACAGCCGAAGGACCTGGGGTGACGTCACCGTCATGTGATCAGTGCAGGGGGCTTGGCTGAGCACGGGATCAAATCTAGTGTGAAACAGAAAAGTGAGGAATAACAACATAAGCAATAAGAATATAAGAATAATGTATGCATCTCTGGAGAGGCTGAGAAAATAATGTAACTATAATAGGAAAAAAAATTCCCAACAAATAAATAAAAGTGAACATACAAGTCTAACAGCTCGGTCATTTATTTACTGACAATAAATATTTGACTAGTGTTCAAACACCACGCTAATGCTTGCCGAACAATATCTACTGCTATCTGGCAGCAGACCAATAAAGCAACCCTCCCCAGATCAGATTAATCGTCTAACCTCTCTTTGTGGAAAAGCATAGAAAACCTTAGGTGTTAACAAGAAAACATCTTTTGTAGAAGTAAAATCATTCTGTTAAATTTATTTTAAAACTTTTATTGGACATCTGTCAGCTATACTGTTCCTTAACAGCACAATGTATCATGTTTAAAGAGTTAATCTTGGCAAACTGTGGAAGTTGCGCTTCTGGGAAGTCCATGGAGCTCAAAGTGTTACTTACCTGAATGATGGCATAGGAAATACTACAACTCCCAACCACTGGACGGTACATCTAGGTCCTCATTTACAGTCCTTGGTTTTACTTGTCTAGTCCTAGGACGGCTTCTTCTACATCAGGGCTGGACAAATCCTAGGAGTCAAGTAGCCAATATGCGTAGCAATATACAGCTGGAGCCTAACCTTTTAAGTTTTTTATTTCTATTAACGCCTATGGACATTCTTATTGTCTGGATACCAGTTGGCATCTAAAGTGTCTAGTGATTTGTCAACATGTCAAACCACAGGAAATTATGAAGACTAGTTAGTGCCTGACTTCATCCTGAACACTGGATCTTCATCCTGAACACTGGAGTGATATTACCTAATTCGTGGCCACAAACATTCAAATTATCTGCCACTCGATCCAAAGGGTGTCAACATATGACAATAACAGGAGACACTTCAGGAAAGGACATACATTTTGCCACAATTGAAAACATGGGGACAATCTTCCAAGGGGTAAAAATTGTTAACATTGTCAAATAGATTGCCTCAAATTATTTGCCTAAAGCATTTTTATTCACATACAACAGTAGTGCTAGCTCTTTCCGACCAAGAAACATTAGTGTGACATATGTCCTAAACTAGACATCTGATGATCTGAAGTCACCCTTTATTTAGGTAAGTAGTGAGGATCTAGGAGCAGGTGAGGACTAGCCACAGATTCTACAGGGAATTTCCCTGGTGGGCGATGTCCACAGGGCACCCAGAGCCCTCCTCACTGCCGCTGGCTGGGTACATACTATAGAATGCCATTATTAGAAGAAGTCCATGCAGTATACTAAAGGTAGAGCTGGCTTGGTGTTATGGCTCACATCTCACCTCCTAAACCACCTGCTTCATGTCCATATTAGAGAAAATTGCACGAGGAGGAGGACAGAACGTGGCAGCTATTGATAACCACCACAGAGACAAGCTTCTTGGGAGGTATTTTGTGCTGCATTGTGGTATTTGTTTTTTTGGGATGGTATTCTGTGCAGCACTGTGGTTTTGAGGACACTGCCAACTTGTATTGGGCCCCTCTACTTGTATTGCTCTGCCTTATGTCAATTTGGACCCACCTACAACATGGGGCACACTTTAAGTTTTTTTCCAAGACCACTTTAAGTTTTCAGTCCACTCCTGTCTAGGAGCTCCTGGCCTAATGTCATATTAGAAAATGGAGGACATTAATGGAGTGTCTCATGCAGACAACCCCCGTCCATATGCGATATTAAAGAGAGCATATATCAATCATGGCATAACCCCTTTAAGGTGTTTGGTTGGCATGGAAGGGTGTCCACCAGTAGGCACACTTCACTATGAGCTAGAGCAGAGAACTTGAGGTGTCAGGAGCTGGACTACAATGAGTTAACCCCTATAATTTTCCTCATTGTTATGATTCAGTTCATTAACAATAATACATACACAGTATCTATGACCAGTCTTAACAACATGGTGGAGATACACAAACTGTCTTTGCACATATTTGTGTTGCTGGGAGAAAAAATTTACAGAGGGATAAAGTCTACAAGAACAATCAAACACAATTCTTTACTGCTTTATGTTTCATGTATGTTAAAGGGCACAAAATGACTATGGTCAATAATCGGCGCACACGCAGTACAGACTCCTTCTGCCGAGCAAGCATCACGCCTGTACAATAAGGAGAGTTAATTTCGATGCAACGGTGATGCCCTCGCTGCACTGGGCAGTTCATTTGCATGTTATAAAAACAAGAATTTCTCCAAAATGCAGGAAATAATCAGGATGGGAGAAAGAACATTTTACTCAGGAGACCAGAACACATCTCGTAATACATTTGGAATGGGAAACTTACCTGCCTCTCAGTACTTTCTCCCCATTCCTTCTCCTCCCGGCCTATGATGCTCCGCTAGGCTTCCCCACTGAAAACATCCGGTTTGATGCCGCCTGAAGCCAATTACTGTCTACAGCGGTGATCAGATCCCCTAGCACTTGCCATGGTATAGGGGAATCTAGTCGCCCCTGGAGCCCAGAGGAGCACCGCATGCCTGGAGAAGAAAGAGTGGGGAGCCAGTGCCAGTAAGCAGGTAAGTAAGCTTACTTTACAGGTCTGGCCAAGTGGGGGGGAAGTTGCCAAAACTCTCACCCTCATTTTTGAACGACCCCTTTAAGATCACTGATGCAAGCTCTAGTTCCTCGGACATACCTAAAAATCATATTTTAGAAATGTGCGAAAATCAAGAACCCCTTTAGTATTTATTGTTACTAGGTTGTTCCCCTTTAATCCGCCCTAATGTAGAATGGGAATGTCATTAAGTGTCTAATCATTAACAGGGCAGTGATTTATATAAATGCATAACAGTTCCATTTCCTCCGATTACAAAGAACTAATAAAGCAAAAACTCGTATCCAAACATTTGCTCAGTAACTGACTTGTCTAATAAAAACAAATCACAGACCGGGTTTAATCCAGCGCCAGCTCTGTGCACGGCATTTTCTAAAAAAGCACCTCGAGTGTCCGCTTAGTTTATGCTCGGGGTGCAGTTTGTCTCCCCTTTGTAAAATTTGTTCCACGCCCCTGAACGATACTTTCCCCGGGAGTTGGTGGAGAGCAGATAAGGAGAAGCAATTACGCCGCGCTCCTGCGCGCTATTCATGTTTACCACAAAGAGCTATGAATGCAAATAGGCTTTGAATATACAAATTAAAAACACTAGTTTAAAACCGCTCGGAGATTTGCATTAGGAAAAGCGGTATTATCAAGAGGGCTAGATTATGTTTCCATTTATCCTCAAAACTGATTCTCATGTAATGAAAATGTCCCGACATTGCCTCTAATTAGCATAGGCCTCGTGTGATGGGTGTCAAAGGAGTTTTTTCATTATGTAATAAAACATGCATTAATATTCCCATAACCTTTCCCGCTCTATTATATAACTGCATGGTAAGTGTCAGTAAACATACCTACCAAACAGTAGGCACATACAAAAAATGTACCGGCTGATAGGACAACAATTATTTAGGTGGCCATTATTGGTATAATATGCGTGGTCTAGTCTGATGTGTAATTAGACCAGAGGCCCCCATGCATATTATACTAAAGGTGGCCGAACCGGCCATTCTCAGTGGGATCAGCTTATATCTATGGGGCGCTCTCGACTCTCCCCCAACAGACGATTTTAGGAGAGAAAAGAATTGGGCATCTTTAACACCCAATCCTTTTTGTTCTGCCAAGAGACAAGGTCATAGTTGCCAAATGTCCCCACTTTGACAGGACTGTCCCTGATTTTCACAGTACCATCAACTGAAAGGTTGGTCAGTACGCAAGGTGTCCTGCCTGAGGTATCTGGCAAGGACTTTATCTACTCTCTCCACTGAAAACACATATGTGTATCTGTAGGGGTAAGCAGGAAGACAGAGCTGTCAGCCACATGAACGTTCAGGCTGTTGAAGATGTATTGGCATCTTTAGGTTGCCTCAACCAGCTAATTTCGCCAGGGCTGGATGAACATTTAGGGCCTCATTTATCAGAACTATCTACCAGTAAAACTATCTTAGTAACCAATAGCAACCAATCAGAGCTCATCTTTGATTTTTTCAGTGCCCTTTAGGAAATTAAAGCTGAGCTCTAATTGGCTGCTAAGACAGTTTTGATAAGTGAGGCCCTTAAAGGGCTTCTGTCACCCCCCAAAAGCCTTTTTTTTTTTTTTGCCTCACTAAAAAGCTTATAGGGCGATTATTCTAAACATATTCTTGTTAACCGTTTTTGTAGGTTAATTTTGCTATAAAACGTTATTTTATAATATGCAAATTACCTTGCTACCAGCAAGTAGGGAGTTTACGGCGCAGGCGCACTGAGAGGAGTACTCCCGCTCCTTCCTCGTGCGCCTGCGTCTTCTCTTCCGGGTGCAGCTGTGACGTCATTGGCGCACTGGGGAAGGAGCGGCTGAGCGAGAGTACTCCTCTCAGTGCGCCTGCGCCGACTGAAGAACGGTATGGCGCAGGCGCGAGATTTTAAACGGAGACAGGGCCAGCTGGAGGAGGAGAGTGCTCGCTGGCCCTGTCAATCAACCACAGGAGGGGCGTTTTTTTACAAGCGGGATGCAGCGGCTACCAGCAAGTAAACGCCCTACTTGCTGGTAGCAAGGTAATTTGCATATTATAAAATAACGTTTTATAGCAAAATTAACCTACAAAAACGGTTAACAAGAATATGTTTAGAATAATCGCCCTATAAGCTTTTTAGTGAGGCAAAAAAAAGGCTTTTGGGGGGTGACAGAAGCCCTTTAATGTGTATTTCATGTTCCACAAACATTCATTTGATGTTACGTTTCAACGGCCTGATCCCTCATACTCAAGGGAGATAAGTTGGGTTTGGCAGTGGTTTACTCCGTCCTCCTATTCAGAACACATGCATGCTCAGCCCAACCGAGCGCTCATGTGTTTGTATACAAGCGTTAATCCAACAGCTACTGCATATGTATGGCCAGCTTAAAAATATTAGGTTTTTCTGTGATTTTTTTTAATCACTTGTCCTTAAGGTCACTTTACTTATACATAACATATGAAACATATTGGGAAATATTTATCAAAATGGTGTAAAGGAAACCTGGCTTAGTTGCCCATAGCAACCAATCAGATTCCACCTTTTACTTCCCAAAGTAGCGCTGGAAATGAAAGGTGGAATGTTATTGGTTGCTATGGGCAACTCAGCCCGTTTTCCTTTACACATGTTTTGATAAGTCTCCCCCATCATACGTACATTGATTACTTTCACTAAGGGTAAAACATCAATGTAAGGTCCCTCTTTAAATCTATTGCCACACAAAGCAAAAAATAAATGTGTAATTCAGAACCTATAATATAGTCATCACTAATTCACTTTCTTTGCACCATGCCTTTGTTTCTCATAAATTACCTTTAAAAAATAAAAACATTTTATTTTAGCCACACACACACTTTAAAAAAAATGTAAGGGGATTTCTGAGATATTTATACTGATGACCTATCCTCAGGTCTGGTACTGGCACTCTTGTGGGCTCAGCGGCCTTTTCTCTGCTCTTCCTAGGCCGAGTGATGACACGTTAATGTGTTATGTGGTCTAGAAGCAGTTCAGCCCCATTGGGGCTGAGTGCAATACCAAGCACAGCCACTACACAATGTACAGCGCTGTGCTTGGGGAGCTGAGAGAAGGCAGTGGTGCTCACAGGAGTGCAAGCCTTCTCAAAACAGCTGATCAGATGACCTGAGGAAAGGACATCAGTATAAAAATCTTGGAAAACCCCTTTAAAGGGAAACTGCCAACAACGTTATGCTGTCCATACTAACGGCAGTATAAAGTAGAGACAGGTGAGTTAATTTCAGCGGTCTGTCGTTTATAAGTTAAAAGTAAGTTGTTGCCGTGAACCAACATCACAATCATTGCAGACTGGGCCTAGAAAAGAGTCCCGGCCACCTGAGAAGAGTCATAGTTATTCATGAATTCCTCCCCTCCGCCCCCCTGCTGATGACTGACCGTCTTCTACTGAGTTTTCTCCCTTTCTCTCTGGAAGAGAACTGCCAATCATCAGCTGATGGACGGGGAGAGCAGGAGATTATGAATAACCATGACTCTTCTCAGGTAGATTTGACTCTATTCCAGGCCCGGGCTGCAATGATTATGATGCTGGTTCTCGGCAACGACTTACTTTTAGCTCATGAGTGACACACCGCTGAGATCAGCATTTCTGCCACTATTTTATGCTGTCCTCAGTGAGGTGAGCATAAAGTTGATGACAGGTTCCTTTTAAGGAACAAAGTTGTAATCATCCTCCCACAAAAAGCAAGTATCTGCCTTGACACTCACACAATAGCAAGAGCCAAACGTCCATAGCAAAGGGAAAAGAACGGCTTCTAGGAAGACTTACATACAAAGAAATGAGGCTTTGTGGAAAAGGTTCTGATGTTCTTGCCCTGGTAACTTGCCAATTTAATCAACTACTCTCTAAGTACAGATACAGATTCCTAATCTCTTTTATATTGCCTCCTAAGCTCCTATCGGCTGCAGCAGGAGCCAGAACGGTCTTGCGGTGCCGTGGAGTACATGCCCCTTAAACAGAATGATAAGGAAGAAATCGTATTTTCTCGTTTGATTCCTAAAAAGGTAAAAAAGTGATGTCGGTAATGCAACCAGTGATAAGAGGCTGTTAACACCAGTGGAAAACAAATACTATCTTGTAATGTGTAGGTAAAATCATTCAGAACATCAATAAGGCTGGGCACAAATGATCACAGTATGATTATTCATTCCCATTCAGTGGGATGATTCCTGCACATGAATGCAGCTATCACCTCCATTCAATGACAAGGCAGTTATCGGGAATATTTTGTTCGCTCCCGATAATTGCTTGTGCATCAACCCATGTAAAAGGGCCTTTAAAGAGGTAAAAAATGTGAGCTAAGTATGCTGACACGTAGAGCGGCGCCCAGGGATCTCCCTGCACTTACTATTATCCTTGGGCGGCGCAGCGCTCAGCTCACAGTCTGGGAGAAAAAAACATCCCAGGCCGTGAGCTGCGATTGGCCAGAGCTACAGCCAGGGATACGCCTAGTATAACCAAGTGATACTAGGCTCCGCCTAGTAGAACCAAGTCACAGAAGATACCGGAGCTTATACCGGGCCAACGTAGTGGCGCCCAGGGATAATAGTAAGTGCAGGGAGATCCCTGGGCGCCGCTCTACATGTCAGCTTACTTAGTTCACATTTTTTACCCTGATGAAAGGTCCTCTTTAAAGAGGTTATCTTTCCAAATATGGTGACTTTTTTTATAGCGACTTTTCAACTTTACTGTCGCAGTCCACAGGAGAGCATGCACATAGAAGTTCCATACAACTTAAAGGATTCCTCCAGATTATGGGTGTTGCTCAACCTGATTCACTCAGCCACTAATACAGAGCTCAAAGGGTAAGTGCACCCTTGTTTGTTTTTTTAGATAAGTGCCTTAAGGGGTCGAGAATTGGGCAAATATCAAAAATGAAGGTTTGTAGGATCATTTTTCAACAATAATCTTCCCATGTAAAGGTGCCCCGTATAATCCAATGAAAGAGAAAATGCTCGTTCATCTGGTGATCGCACCTTTTATGCGGCACATAAAATCATAATTTGCAAGCGCCACATCTCCCTGTGTAAATATGATGTGCTGCCAGCAATCAATTTCTATAGGGATGAACAATCATAGTAGCAATTATGCATTCCCATACAAAGGACTGCAAGTAAATGAGGCTATCACCTCCAATCACTTCTTCATTATGGATAATTAGTCCAGCTGGGTGTTACTAGTTGTGGGTGTGCCCCCGAGCAATCTAACACTGCGCAATCAGTGATGCCAATAACGAATCACAGGGGTACGACCATTGTGACCCACAGAGATCCTGAGAAAGAGGCGTGAATGAGTCCTGTTTACAGAAAAAAAAGCAGTGCTGTGCATTTCAGACTACCGGTCCATTCACTTCTTTGGCACTATTAGAGTGCCATTTTTTTGTGCACTGTTAATTCAGTGGACCAAAAAACTGGACAAAATACGGCTACCCCGGCACTTGGAAGAGGAAAACCCCCCTATGGAGGGAATTTCTGGGGAACTGTGGTGAAGGACTGCCTTGGGCTTAGGAAGATACTGCCAACATGAAGCTCATCACTGTCATCAGTGAACTGCACAAGTGTCATCTGTGTTCTCTCCGCATCCGTATGTCTGTTCCACAAGTTATAGAGCATGTCCCATTCTGGTCTACAGCGTGGAGGAGAATAATCATTTATAAGGATGGGTGTGAGTGCAGAATGCGCGAAACATAATTTATATGACTCTATGTAAGGTAGGATATTTTTTTAAGGCTATTTCTAGGGCTATTTTCACACTAGCGGCAGGACGGATCCGACAGGCTGTTCAGCCTGTCGGATCCGCCCTGCCGCTAGTTCAAGTGTGACGCCGGACTGCTGGATGCGGAGTTCTGGCGCAGCACGGCAGCGCACAGCGAGAGGCCGCCGGACTAAAACAACGACATGTCCGACATTTAGTCTGGCGGCCTCTCGCCGCGCACTGCCGTGTTGCGCCGGAACTCCGCCCCCTTCCCCATTATAGTCAATGGGGACGGAGCGGCAGTCCGGCGTGACACTTGGACTAGCGGCAGGACGGATCAGACAGGCTGAACAGCCTGTTGGATCCGTCCTGCCACTAGTGTGAAAACAGCCTAAAGCCAATTTATTTTTTTTATTAATTTCAGCACAAAAAATGCTGCAAAAAGTGGACATAACCTTAAAGAGTTGCAGCATCAGCCAGCATACTGCTGTTAGGCTGCAGGTTCCAGATAAAGAAGTTTACTGTGTTTATTGTGTCATAAAGCATGCTCACGCCATGGTGAGTACACCCTTACTTTATGACAGTCAAGGGATTGCCGCATTACATGATCACTATACGTGTGCACAGATGGTTCCTAAACAGTTAAAAGGCAAGGGTTTTTTTATTTTGAGAAAAGACAAATGACAATGTAACAAAGTAAACAGTAAAATGTCTTATCTCCGATCCTGTATTTAATAAGAGTGTAAACATTATCTCCTTATGGGGAAGACTCTGTCGTGGTGCCAGGAGCATTTTTTTCATACCTGTCATCTTTCATACCTTTCATCTAACTTCTATCTGTCATAATAGCATTAAAATATTCCTTACGGCAAGGTTATCTGTCCTCCAGTGTAAGTCAGGGTACTTGATAAAAGGAACTCTATTTCTTCATCTGCCGATTTGGCTCTTTACAAGTAAACCCACTGTGTTCCCGGTTGTGATCTACAAGGGTCCTAATCCCTTGTACCTACATATCCGCAGTATGCTCCCGGGATGCTCTGTAGGTTATACACGGAGATCAGTGCCATGTATTATGCAGCACAGAATGAATCCATGATAACAGCACAAATGCGTGCTTGAACAAAAAGGGTTCACACTAACTAACGGGAGGCTAGAATTAAAGGGCATTTCCTGCTAAGGCTACTTTCACACTAGCGTTTTGGATTCTGTTTGTGAGATCCGTTTCAGGGATCTCACAAACGGTCCAAAACGGATCAGTTACGCCCCAATGCATTCTGAATGGATAAGGATCTGTTCAGAATGCATCAGTTAGGCTCCGTTCCGCTTCTATTCCGTTTTGGTGGCGGACACCAGAACGCAGAATGCAGCATTTTGGTGTCCGTCTGAAGAGGCGGAGCCTAACGGATCAGTTTTTAATTACAATGTAAGTCAATGGGGACGGATGCGTTTTCAATGACACAATATGGTGCATTTGAAAACGGATCCGTTCCCCATTGACTTTTAATGTAATTCAAAACGGATCCGTTTTGAACTTTGTAATTTTTCTTTAAAACTAACGCAAACGGATCCGTTCTGAACAGATACAAACGTTTGCATTATAGGTGCGGATCAGTCTGTGCAAATAAATAGACGGATCCGCACCAACGCAAGTGTGAAAGTACCCTAAGAAAAAAAAATTCTCATGAAGTCTCTCTACATTATATATTTCTGACAAATGCGACTGTGACTCCGTTTTTATTGAAATCTGAATAGCAAAGCTAAACAGTTAGGTTGTGATATTAGAGTGGGCTAATGTAATGCTACGTAACTAAAAAGATCTGTGCGTCAGAATTCCAGGAAAGTAATATAGGAGTAATAATGGCGGCTAGCCTCTTTAGAAAAAGATACAAGTGAGAAGAATGTGTGAATTTAAAAAAAATTAGAAGCATATGTTCATAAAGGTAATGTACATAAAAAAAAATAAAAAATCTTCACACTGGCCACTAGGCCTGATAATATGTTCAGACTTCCGGCACTGTACAGGTAACTTTTCAACAGCTATTATCATCATCACCATAGGCAGAATTACAATGACAAATAACTCTTCTGTATAGATAACACAGGGTCCACCATTCACGATAAATGATATCACAGCTTATCTACTCCCTCCCAGAGCATGCCTAGAAAACTCTCCCATAGAATGGGGTCTCCTCCTGTCCATTGTGTCTGTTCTTACCCTAGGTACACACCTAAGTGTTTTACAGCGCTGTAAAACGCACAACATGTGAAAAGCCATGCTTCCCTATGGGCATGGTTCACATTTGGGCGTTTTACAGCAGGTTTGAACGCGCTGAAAAACGCCAAACGCTGTCGCTTCAGCATGAGCTTCTTTGGGGCGTTTTAACGCGCCTATGGGCCATGCTAAAATAGGGGTGAAATACTGAATCGCGCGTATGATGCGCGTTTCTTAGTTGCAAAAATGCGCATCCAAAAACGCGCGTAAAACGCGCGTCATACGCGCAATTCAGAAACGCTTAGGTGTGTTCACAGCCTTAAGGAACATAAGGTCTTGACATATTTTAGGTCTAGTGGGAAAACTGCATGAAATTATAAACAAAATGTTTAACATAAAATTGATGTAAACAATGGGTCTTTTTCTGATACATCCCCTTTAACCCTTTTGGGACCCTGTCATTTTCACCGTAAGGACCAGGCCATTTTTTGAAAATCTAACATGTGTCACTTTATGTGGTGATAGCTTTAACCCCTTAAGGACGAAGGGCGTACATGTACGCCCTTCGTTCGCACTTTAAAGATGGCGCCCGCTCCCGCACGGAGCAGGCGCATGAGCTGCGGGTAAACGCTTGATTCATCAAGCTGACACCCGCAGCTCATGTCCGCGACCGGCAGCGATGCCGATCGCGGACATTTAACCCTCAGATGCCGTGGTCAATCCTGACCACGGCATCTGATCAGCGCAAAACCGAAAGTTTCACTTTCGGCTTGTGCCCGGCTCCCTGATGGCCACAAGGGGAGCCGGAGCATGCATGTAGTAGCCTAGGTTTCTGTGAATGAAACCTAGGTTACTACATAGTATTCCTATGGAGCCTATGACTGTAATAGGCTCCATAGGAAATATGCGATTTTCTCATATATTCCAATGCTATTGCATTGGAATATATGAGAATAGCAATCTGATGATTGCATGTTATAGTTCCCTATGGGAACTATAAGAAAGTGGTAAAAAAAAAAAAGTTTAAAAAATAAAAATAAAATAAAAAAAATATAAAAATTCAAATCACTCCCCTTTCCCCAAAATGAAAATAAAATAAATAAAAAAATAAAAACATTACACATAATGGGTGTCGCAATGTGCGAAAACGCCCATACTATAATAATATTAAAAAATATTCACCATACGGTAAACATAAAAACGGAAAGAAAGCGTCCAAATGGCTAATTCGCCATTTATGGACGCTTCATTTCCTAAAAAAAATGAATAAAAAGTGATCAAAACATCATACGCACCCCATAATGGTATCATTTAAAAGTTCAGATTGCCCCGCAAAAAATGAGCCCCTACACTGCTCCGTACGCATAATTACAAAAAAGTTATAGGGTCAAAACATGGCGACAAAAAATCAAATAAAAAATTACCACTTTTAATTTTTTTCACTATCAAAACGCAAGAAAAACTATACATATTAGGTATTGCCGGATTCGTACTGACCTGAAGAATAAAATTAACCAGTCAGTTTTATCGCAAATCGAACGTTGTAATTTAAAAACCCGTAAAACTGTGGTGAAATTGCTTTTTTGCAATTTCACCCCATTTGGAATTTTTTTCCCGTTTCCCACTACATCACATGCAAAAATAAATGGTAGCGTTAAAAAGTACAACTTGTCCCGCAAAAAACAAGCCGTCATATGGCTATGTGAGCGGAAATATAAAAATGTTATGGCTTTTTGAAGGCAGGGAGCGCAAAACAAAAACGCAAAAATCCCAAAACTCCCGGTCCTTAAGGGGTTAAAACACTTTTACTTATCCAAGCCATTCTGAGATTTTGTTTTCTCGTCACATATTGTACTTCATGACAGGGGTAAATTTAAGTCAAAATATTTCATTTTTATTTATAAAAAAATACCAAATTTACAAAAAATTTCGAAAAATTCGCAATTTTCAAAATTTCTATTTCTCTGCTTTCAAAACAGATAGTAATAACTCCTAAAATAGTTATTACTTTACATTTCACATATGTCTACTTCATACCTGGATCATTTTGTAAATAACATTTTCTTTTTTGGGACATTCACTTTAGAAAAAAGATGACTGAGGGGAGATCTAATAACTATGTATAAATATATCAGGGGTCAGTACAGAGATCTCTCCCATCATCTATTTATCCCCAGGACTGTGACTGTGACGAGGGGACATGCTCTGCGTCTGGAGGAAAGAAGGTTTGTACACAAACATAGAAGAGGATTCTTTACGGTAAGAGCAGTGAGACTATGGAACTCTCTGCCTGAGGAGGTGGTGATGGTGAGTACAATAAAGGAATTCAAGAAGGGACTGGATGTATTTCTGGAGTGCAATAATAGTACAGGTTAGAGCTACTAGAGAGGGGTCGTGGATCCAGGGAGTTAGGGTCCATTCACACGTCCGTTTTTTGCGGATCCTATTTTCCAAGAATTCTTTCCGTTTGTCATCCGTTTTTTGCGGATCCGCAAAAAAAAACGGATAGATGAATACATTTTCCTATTCCAATAAAGTTTTATCCGCAATTTTCGGATTAGAATAGGACATGTTTTATTTTTTGACGGACACTATGTACTGAGAAAATTATGCGGACAGCACACTTTGTGCTGTCCGCATATTTTATAGACCCATTGAAAATCAATGGGTCCGAATTCTGTCCGCAACTATTCCGAAAAATCGGGATCAGATGCGGAACTAAACAACGGACGTGTGAATGGACCCTTATTCTGATTGCCTGATTGGAGTCGGGAAGAAGTTTTTTCCCCTTAAGTGGGGAAAATTGGCTCTACCTCACAGGTTTTTTTGCCTTCCTCTGGATCAACTTGCAGGATAACAGGCCGAACTGGATGGACAAATGTCTTTTTTCGGCCTTATATACTATGTTACTATATTAAAAGGCTTAGAAGTTTACCCAATTTTTAAGGACCAGGTCTGAAGTCACTTTGTGGGGCTTACATAATAGAAACGACCCATAAATTGCCCCATTTTAGAAACTACACCGGTCAAGGTATTCAAAAATGATTTTACAAACTTTGTTAACCCTTTTAGGTGTTTCACAAGAATTAAATTAAAATTTAATTTAATTTTTTAAATTTAAATCTGAGAATTTCACTTTTTTGGCAGATTTTCCATTTTAATCAATTTTTTTCCAGTAACTAAGCAAGGGTTAACAGCCAAACAAAACTCAATATTTATTACACTGATTCTGTAGTTTACAGAAACACCCCTTTTGTGGTCGTAAACTTCTGTACGGGCACATGGCAGGGTGCAGAAGGAAAGAAATGCCATATGGTTTTTGGAAGGCAGATTTCACTGGGATAATTTTAAGTTGCCATGTCACATTTGAAATCCCCCTGATGCACCCCTAGAGTAGAAACTCCAAAAAGTGACCCCATTTTGGAAACTACGGGTGGCAGTTTTTTTTGTACTATTTTAGGGTACATACGACTTTTGGTTGCTCTATATTACACTTTTTGTGAGGCAAGGTAACAAAAAATAGCTGCTTTTATTTTTTACTATGTTCATCTGACAGGTTAGATCTTGTGCTATTTTTATAGAGCAGGTTGTTACGGATGCGACAATACTAAATATGACTACTTTTTTGGTTGTTTGTTTCAGTTTTACATAATAAAACATTTTTGAAAAAAATTATTTTTTTTTTTAGTGTCTCCATATTCTGAAAGCTATAGGTTTTTTTAATTTTTCGGGCGACTGTCTTATGCAGGGGCTCATTTTTTTCGGTATGAGATGACGGTTTGATTGATACTATTTTAGGGTGCATATGACTTTTTGATCGCTTGGTATTACACTTTTTGTGATGTAAGGTGACAAAAAATTGCTTTCTTGACACATTTATTTATTTTATTTTTTACGGTGTTCATCTGAGGGGTTAGGTCAAGTGATATTTTTATACAGCAGGTTGTTACGGACACAGCGATACTTAATATGTATACTTTATTTATTTATTTAAGTTTTACACAATAAATGCATTTTTGAAACAAAAAAAATCATGTTTTAGTGTCTCCATATTCTGAGAGCCATATTTTTTTTATTTTTCGGGCGACTGTCTTAGGTAGGTTTTTATTTTTGCGGGATGAGATGATGATTTGATTGGTATGATTTTGAGGAGAGTATGACTTTTTGATCGCTTGGTATTATACTTTTTGTTATGTACACTTTATCTGAATAACAGCATTTTTTAACCAAATTATGTTTTAGTGTCTCCATATTCTGAGAGCCATAGTTTTTTATTTTATTTTTACCTGATTGTTTTGTGTAGGGGATCATTTTTTGTGAGATGAGGTGACAGTTTAATTGGTATTATTTTGGGGGGCATAAGCCTTTTTGATTGCTTGGTGTTGCACTTTTGTGATGTAAGGTGACAAAAAAATGATTGTTTTAGCACAGTTTTTATTTAATTTTTTCTACGGCGTTCAGGTGAGGGGGTGGATCATGTGATACTTTAGTAGAGCCGGTCGTTACGGATGCGGCAATATACAATATGTCTGGTTTTCTTTTTTTTTTTCAATTTTTTTTACTATTTTATTTGTTTTATTTTGGTAAAATCTTATTTAATTTTTTTACTTGATACTTAATTTTTTTTTATTATGAAAAACACCTCTGGGGTCTGATCCCCTCTGCAATGCATTAGGCCCCTTTCACACGAGCAAGTTTTCCTCGCGGGTGCAATGCTTGACGTGAACGCATAGCACCCGCACTGAATCCTGACCCATTCATTTCAATGGGGCTGTGTACATGAGCTTTTTTTTTTCACGCATCACTTCTGCGTTGCGTGAAAATCGCAGCATGTTCTCTATTCTGCGTTTTTCACGCAGCCCTAGCCCCATAGAAGTGAATGGGGCTGCGTGAAAAACGCATTGCATCCGCAAGCAAGTGCGGGTGCCATGCGTTTTTCACTGATGGTTGCTAGGAGATGTTGTTTGTAAACCTTCAGTTTTTTATCACACGCGTGAAAAACGCATCAAAACACATTGCACCCGCGCGGAAAAAACTGAACAACTGAACGCAATCGCAGGCAAAACTGAATGGCTTTGCCTGCGAAATCGCACATTTTTTACTGAACGCATCCGCAACGCATCCGGACACGCTCGTGTGAAAAAGGCCTTACAGTACAACCTGTATTGTAATGCATTCGCTGTCAGCTTGCCTGTGAGACCCAGCCTAAGAGCTGGATCTCACAGGCTTCCGTAGAAGGCAAGCCCCGATGCCTACGGGTCCGCACCACTGCAGCATACAAGAGGTTAACACGCCGGCATCAGTGTTTTCACAGATGCCGGCGTATGCAGCAGGGGCCCGCCATACATGTATGGCTCTGGTCCTTAAGTCACGTCCACCAGCACCATACATGTACGGCGAGGGTCCTTAGGGGTTAAATACTAAGTGATGTAGACAAACTTAGTGTGAAAACTGCATGACTTTAGACTTTTTTAAAATATAGATAGGGACATTGAAAAGTAAAATAAAAAAAATATCAAAAATTCTAAAAAAATAAAATAATGTTAAACATAAAGACTTGATTTAAACAATAGGCAGATTTCTGGTGAAACATTCCCTTTAAAATAGAACCCTTTAATTGTTTACACTGAACCTGTTGATTTGTCTTGTCTCCTAGTATTATTTACTGCAGAGATAATCGCGTGTCTTAAAGTAGGATTAGAATTAGATTAATTTGAATTGTTTTCAGCTCTTTGACATCTGCTGTGAATAGTTTCCATGTAGCTAGCGGTTTACAAATTGTGATGATTCACAACTAATTCTAACAGGAATTCACAATAAATGCACATGCACCGTACTAGTAACTACAAGAGCAGAATAAAGGTGCCTCTCCTGACTCCTCCATACACATAGATGTTCGGTTCAGCCAAGCATGTATGTGTTTTTAATGGGGGGAGAGGTAAAAGACGCTTGTCATGCACCACCCCTCAGGCTTCGCTCTAGTGTATCCATTTTGTTCCTTTAATCTAATTATTGTTGCATTCATAATTAAGGCAGGACCAAACTGGTGCTTCTCCCCTTATCTTTGTGTTATGACTGGATCCCTTGCTATTCAGATGGAGCACATGTTATCTCGACAATTACAATGTGTTAAACATACAGATTGTTATGTCAGTTTTATTGGAACCGTTGTGTCAACCAACAGATTTGGCTTTTTGCTACTCCTAAGGGTGTAGCCCCCTTTTAACCCCTGTACGGAGATCTGGACTTTGCTGCAGGGAAACAACCAGGCCCCTAGCTCCTATAGTAGTCTCTATATGACAGCTGACCCACGGGAGTCAGATGCACTAGTACAGAGCAGCAGGAGTCAGGCAAACGCCTATTTAGGAACAGGCAGATATTAGAGTACAAGCAACACGGTAAACAGTCCAAGGTTAGAGCAGGCAGTGATGGGTCAATACAAAGGTCAGGCAGCAGAGGGTCAGAATCTGGGAAATGGGCAGAAAGTCTGTACACGGGCAGACAACAGAACAGACATCTTAGGAGGATACTAGAACGCTAGGAAAGCTATTGCTCAGGCACCTGCCCAGAATGGGAGGTGCCTAAAGTACCCCAACGTGGCTGGTGACAATTAAGGTGTGCAAAGGCCCTTTAAGAGCTAGAGGGAGTGCACGCCCTATGGGCAGAAGAAGAAAGGCTTTGCCAGCAAGAAGGCCGCAGCCTGAAGGCAGGTCCGAGCCAATGGGTACCACAGCAGATGAGCAGAATGGCGGTGGTGGTCGACAGCACTACTGATAAAGAAAACTACCTTGACTCTATTTTCTTTATGTTAAATGTCAAATTAAAATTTGCTGCAACTGTGTACTGAACGCATCAAGTGTCAAGTTAAAGACTGCTACATCTCTACACCCTGTATAGTATAACAGATCTACCGAATGTGGTGTAAACCTATGAAATGTTGCCAGTTTTATTGAACATTCTCTCCAGCAATTTCTAATTTAGATCTCGGGTGGTCACTCAGCCTGGAACTGCCTAGTTATGTAGTAGTACAACTCTTGGTGCTACATCACAGAAAAACTGGCAGGGCTGTGGAGTTGGTGAGCCAATCTTCAGTTCTGGTACCTCTATTTTATTCACACCCCAACTCTGATTCCTTCATAACTGGTGAGAAGAGAAAACATAGCAGAGGTAATCATTTCTATCGCTGCTAGAAGATCTGAGTAAGCACTGATTTCTCAATGCTTTAAAGGAACATTTAATGACATGATTACAATTTCTAAACTTTCTGAAATTCCTATGAAAGTGCCAGTAAATATACAACAAGATATGTTTAATAAATGTCTATTTCAATATTTCATATTTTTTACTTTGAAGCCAGAGTTGGCATTTTTCTAACGACTCAGACTTCACCCAAAACTGGCTCTGACTCCACAACTCCCGACTCCACGGTCCTAAAGACTGGCCATATTTGCTGTCTAGGCCTCTAGAGAGGTGGTGGGGTGACAATTGCTGTGGATATTGTAATGGTGATAACCAGATTCCCAGAAAGGTTATACCAAGATATGATTGAACTGAATATTTGTGAGCTTGACAGATGACTCAGGGAGTTATGCCTGTTTTTGATGCATTTAGCCACAGGTCCATATTAGCATTTCGAGGAGTGATGACACTAGTGGGCTTATTCTCATCTGTATTAACACTGTACATCGATGCGTCCTCTATTTAGATTTTTTTGGCAGTAGGCAAGAATTTTAGCACAGCAGATTAGCAAATCTCAAGTAGTAAAACTGAAGGAAAGACATCAAAATATGAAAATAAAGAGTGTGCTCCAGGAATGGCTTTTTGGGAGTCATATTCGTCCAATTAAAGCCGTCCTGTTAGATCCGAGGGAAGTAAGGCTCTAGGGAACCATTTTGTATTAAGACTGTTCTTGCTTAAAGCATTTTGTAAGATCACTGGAAGCCATCTACGAATATCTCTGAATGGCTATGTAACACAAACCCCCCCCCACACAATATTAATCGATATTCACTTTAACGGATCTGTATTGCAGTTCCCTGCCCAGTAGGTGGATGGCAGCAAGTAAGAAGAAAATGGATTTTGGTTCCTTTGTTCTTGGGATCAGTTACAGTAAGTTCAAAATACACGTGTAAAAAATCAGTGCTGAATCCAAGCAGATTTTTACACCTCAAAATTACACGTGGCTTTTGTAAAAGGTTTTTTCAGGCAGATTTTTTATTATATGAAATTCTATAGTACTTTTACCACATGCATTTTTTGGTGCGTTTATGCGCGAAAAAAATGCACATATGTGCATATCTCAAATGGAGCAATTTTTCCTGTTTCCCATTAGTTTGAATAGGAAAATCAGCTTTGATTCTACCCCAAGATAGGGCATGCTGCTTCTTTTTTACACGGTTCTTTTTTACACGTGTAAAAAAGATGCAAGTGCTGCTTCCCATTGAAATGAATGGGGAGATGTTTTTGGAGCAGATTTTGAAGCAGAACTGCTCCAAAATTAGCACCAAAAAACAGTGTGAACTGACTATAAGGGTCCCAAGGATTGGTAGCTGACCGATCATAACGTTATGAAGCATCATAGTAATATTCAAATAGGTCTAAACTGCAATACCTGACAAGGCCCACGGATAAGAGTGGCACTGTTTCTGGAAAAAAAGGATAAACCCCCACATATCAAAAGTGTTTTTTGTCTATATTGTAATTTTCACTTTATATGAGATATTGTATACTCTATATGGTGTCTAATATTTTACAGATTACAGAAAATTTATAATACATGAACTACAGAGAAAACAGAGGGTTGTAGTCAATGGAGTATATTCAGACCATGGTATTGTTACCAGTGGGGTACCTCAGGGATCTGTTCTGGGACCTATATTGTTTAATATCTTTATCAGCGAAATTGCAGAAGGCCTCAATGGTAAGGTGTGTCTTTTTGCTGATGACACAAAGATTTGTAACAGGGTTGATGTTCCTGGAGGGATACACCAAATGGAAAAGGATTTGGGAAAACTAGAGGAATGGTCAAAAATATGGCAACTAAAATTCAATGTTGATAAGTGCAAGATAATGCACCTGGGGCGTAAAAACCCAAGAGCAGAATATAAAATCAGTGATACAGTACTAACCTCAGTATCTGAGGAAAGGGATTTAGGGGTCATTATATCAGACGACCTAAAGGTGGGCAGACAATGTCATAGAGCAGCAGGTAATGCCAGCAGAATGCTTGGGTGTATAGGGAGAGGCATTACCAGTAGAAAGAGGGAGGTGCTCGTGCCGCTCTACAGAGCACTAGTGAGACCTCATTTGGAGTATTGTGTGCAGTACTGGAGACCATATCTGCAGAAGGATATTGAAACTTTGGAGAGAGTTCAGAGAAGAGCTACTAAACTAGTACATGGATTGCAGGACAAAACTTACCAGGAAAGGTTAAACGACCTTAACATGTATAGCTTGGAAGTAAGAAGAGACAGAGGGGATATGATAGAAACTTTTAAATACATAAAGGGAATCATCACGGTAAAGAGGAGAGAATATTTAAAAGAAGAAAAACTGCTACAAGAGGACATAGTTTTAAATTAGAGGGGCAAAGGTTTAAAGGTAATATCAGGAAGAATTACTTTACTGAGAGAGTAGTGGACGCATGGAATAGCCTTCCTGCAGAAGTGGTAGCTGCAAATACAGTGAAGGAGTTTAAGCATGCATGGGATAGGCATAAGGCCATCCTTCATATAAGATAGGGCCTGGGGCTATTCATAGTATTCAGTCTATTGGGCAGACTAGATGGGCCAAATGGTTCTTATCTGCCGACACATTCTATGTTTCTATGTTTCTATAATATTTAGTCATCTTATCTCTAATGTCTGCTCTGTGTTCTTATAAAAGCATTCCTAGTGCTGATCGACATTGGCCCAAGTCTAAAGGCCTCTTTACACTGCCCAATTGTCGGGAAGGAAGCATTCCTTCCCAGCCAGCGCCTGCTCGTCAGTGAAGGAGACCTCTGTATTTACATGCAGTGATCTCCTCCACAGTATGGGGAGGAAAAATCGCTAATGCCATCGCTTGTCCCCTTACAGAATCATTGTTTGCCGGCAGCAGAGGCTGTTTAGTGTCACGATCTGCTGCCAGCAAAGGATGATTTAGGGCACGATACGGTCCTATTATTTAACGAACGAGCAATTGGCGGCTCCTTTACCCAGGCCGTTTATAGCTACCAAGCACTTCTAAAAATGCCCGAAAATCGGGCACTGTTAAGGGGCCTTGAGCTGGTACTTTTCACTATTGACGCTATCAGTTGAGATACCAAATCAAGAGTAAAGTTGGACGAGTCTTATAGGGACAGTAATGGCAGCCATATTGGTCGTCGCCAAATTCTGTATGATCCCAGCCTACGTCATAATGACAACGATACTCCTTGTCTGTAGCTCTGTGACATAACAATAACAAGAGATTTCCCATCAAAATAAGGGCTTAAAACTGAAAAAAAGAAGTGAAATATTTTAAGACAAAACCTGAAAATCAAGTTTTGACATTTTTTCTGCGACTAATTTTATTCCCATAGAGGACAATTACAGCACTATTACTACAAGGTCGGTTTAAATCTTTTGTCGCATTAATATTTCACTGTCAAAGCTCTGCTATACCAAACAAACCAGTCTCAATGACGCAGGCTCACAGCCTCTACATAAGCTGCATGCGTAACAGCGGAATGCCAGGGAAGGGCCTTGTAAGAAGACACCGGCATCAGGCACTGACAGTGCATACTGCCTCGAGGTATACCCACTGGCTGAGTTACTTCAGGTCAGGAAAGATGCGATAAAAGGCAAAATAGTGCCTTGAAGAAAGAATGACCTGCATGACTGGCAGGAAGCAATCTGGTCAGGCTGAGAATTCTACTGGTCCAATAGTGAGTCAAGCACTTTGAGATAATGAGCTTCAGGACTTAATTTAGTCATGCTCATGGTTGTGATACTACGAATGTGGTGGACAGTGGCAGATTGGGGTTTATGTTGATAATTATATCCCATCTTCCCAGGAAATGATATTCCATGTGCTTTCAACATTATTCTAACATGACGCTACATGAGCACCATTACTAAAACCCAACGAACCACAGACAAAAAATAAAATGTAAGCAACTTAAAGGGAAGCAAAAGTGTAAGTAGACATTAACGGGGTTCTCCTGTCTAATACACATAAACTCATGCATGGTATTACTCAAAAATTATGCCAAGTCACTGCATAGTGGTAGGTCAGTAGTAGCGTACCACTGCACTTTATCAAGTGCCACAGTACCAACAGTCAGATACACTATATTGGATTACCACAGTCTAATATAGTGTATCAGACTCTGTACTTTATCACTTAGCTATACCTGTCTACTGTGCATTCAACCCACCCAGGGTCTTACTAACCACAGATATCCAGGGTCTTATTAACCCTGGCCACCCAGGGTCTTATTAACCTCAAGCCCACTTCTTACTCTGATCGCCATATCATTGGCAGTGATGAAAAATGATATTTACAAAAGGCTTCTTACCTGACGAGCACCAATGCCTCTCCCCTCCACAACTATCCTAAACTGGCGCGGTGCCGTATGTCCTCTGGTTCAGCTATTTACCAAAATAGACCAATTCGCTACTGGCTGTAGATTATCTAGTAACTAGTGTTGAGCATATCAAAGCATCCAAAGCGGAATTAGTTTAGGAAAAATTTGATTCGCTGCCAAGCTGAATTTTCTTGTGCTTTGTGGTTAAGAATCAATTTATCCTAAAATGGTGGCTGAAAATAAATAAACTCACCTCATCCAATTGATCTCGGAGAGGTTGTCCATTCCCATCTTGATTAAAAGAAGACCCGCCAGAGGAGCTGCGGTGACATCATTACGCTCGCCACAGGTCCTTTGGCAGGTTTTCTTCAATCAAGATGGGAGTGGACGGCCTCTCCACGTTCAAGTGGATGAGGGGAGTATAATTTTTTTTACTCAGAATAACCCCCTGAGCATCTAAATATAAGTCTCAGATGCCACCATCAGCGTTGAATGCAGCGGTTAAATTACAGGGGGCAGTGCGGTCTCCGTTCACCATCATCATACAATGAAAAGAGACCTGTGACAAAATAATTTGCAACAAATGACGAAGTTCGGCAAAGATGCAAAATCAAATTTTTGAAAACTCTCTACTAGTACGTAACAACAAGCTCTTTACTCACCACCGGCACCACCGACCATTGACTAAGGGTAAAGGACATCATTATAGGCCGTGTCAGGCACCGTCAGGATTGCTATGGTGGTTGGAGTGCTCTTTTGTGCAGAGAAATTCTCATGCGTAGAAATACGCATGAGATTCTGCAAAATGTAAAATTTCACGTACGGGGAGAATAGGTCGTCAATAACAAATCGGTGGGGGTCTTACACCCGGCACCCACTTGAAGAGGCTGTGGTGCTTTGGTGAGCACTGCAGCCTCCTTACAGCATACCAAGCACTCTTCTACTGTGTATAGTGGCTGCGCTTAGTATTGCAGCCTAGGTCTATTTGAATGGGACTGAGCTGCACATAGGCGATGTGACCAAGGACGCAACGCTCACTGGACTGCTGAGACCTCTTCAAATAGCTGATCAGCAGGGTGCTGTGATTCGGACCCCCACGGATGTGATATTGATGACCAATACTAAGGATACATCAGAATTTTACTCCTGGAAAACCCTTTAAGAGAGGTCTAAGACAAGGGGTAATGAATTGTGTACATTTGACAGAATGAAAGAGAAGTGAGACGATAAATGAAAAAAGCTATATACGTTAGGGACAGGATGGGTATAAGGGAATTGATGGTGTACAGTGAAGAGAGTTTAAGAAGAGGTGAAGAACACTACGAACACTACGGAAATAAAGCCACTTACCTTGCTGGTGCAGGTAACTAATATTGCAGAACACTCATTGTTAAAAATCCATTGTTTCCTACAAGACAGAAACATTAAGTATGAGTGGACATGAGACAGCTGACACATACACAGATATCACACAGTGACGGACTGTTTATCCGTTGGCAGGACCAGGGTGTTGTGTCAGATAAAGCCATGCAGAGGGCTCCTGGCCCTACGAGTGAGCGTCTGCCAAAGCAAACAACTTCTACTCATACAATGAAGACACAAAGGATGAGCCTGGCTCTACGTCTTCTGCAAAGGCTAAGTGAATAACATTTGCGCAATATAACACAGTAACAGTAATTGGCTTCACTTCATCAAGGTAGTGAATAGCAGAAGTTACGGATGCTGAATACATTAGAATGAGATTGCAGTAATTTCACAATTTACACAGCTGTCATCATCATTTTTTCCACCCAACGCTGAAAAGCGGACACACTTCTGCATATGTACCAATAAATTGTATGAGATTTGTAATGGTCCGTCCATAAAGATGCTGCTTATCAATGCATATCCATGTATACCATGTGGCCGTCAGACTTAAATGGTAGGTGACAGCTGACAATTCAACATAGACAGAAAACATACTGGAAGAGATTTATCAGGATCGGCACTTTCTGCGTCAGTGTTCATATCCCTTGCGCTGCCAGGGGATACGCTTAATTTCTGACGAGGTGCGGATCCGGAAAAAAAAAACGGATGACGTCCGTATCGCATTCGTTTTTTGGGCAGATCCATTGTAAGGGCTCATTTACATTCCGTTTTGGATCCACAAAAAAAAAAAAAACGGAATGTAATTCGTATGCCTTCCGTTTCCCATTCAAAGATAGAACATGTCCTATTATCGTCCGCATAATGGACAAGGATAGTACTGTTCTATCTGGGGCCAGCTGTTTGGTTCTGCAAATAACGGAATGCACATGGACGTCATCCGTATTTTTTGCGGATCGGTTTGCGGACCGCAAAATACTGAAAAAGCCAAACGTTCGTGTGCAAGAGGCTTAATAATGCCTATCCTTGTCCGCAAAACTGACAAGAATTGGACATGCTCTATTTATTTATTTTTTTGCGGGGCTACGGAACGGACATACTGATGCGGATAATACACAGTGTGCTATAAGCCTTATTTGCGGACCCGTTGAAATGAATGGGTCCACATCCTATCCGCAAAAAAAATGGAATGGACACGGAAACAAAATAAGTTTGTGTGAATGTAGCCTAAAGTATAAAAATTTATTGAGGATAAAACCTCAAATAAATCACCATGACTAGTGTGATTAAAGGGGTTCAGTTTTTTAAATCCTCAGTGGAGCAGACAGGCTTAGGCCTCATGCACACGGCTGTTGCCCAGCCGTGGCAGTATTGCGGCCCGCATACAGCGGGTCCACAATACACGGGCACCGGCTGTGTGCACCCCGCATCACGGATGAGGACCCATTCACTTGAATGGGTCCGCAATCCAGGAGATGCGGTGTGGTGCAGAACGAAAGCATGGATCGGAAGCCCACGGAAGCACTACGGACTGCTTCCGTGGTGTTTCTGTCCGTGCCTCCGCACCGCAAAAAAAATAGAATATGTTCTACTTTTTTATGGTGCGGACAGATCACGGACTCATTCAAGTTGAATGGGTCTCGATCCGTCCCGGCCGCCACACGGATGTTGCCCGTCCATTGGGGACCGCAAATGCACGGAACAGCCGCACAACGGTCATGTGCATGGGGCCTTATAAACGTAAGAAAAAAAGCTGAACTTACATGCTAAAGGTCCACCTGTTCCAGCTCTGCTTGTCTGGGTTCTGGGGCTTCTGCTCTTCATCAGACTAATATAATGACTTTACATTTAAGTTAGTGCTCAGCCAATCACTGGCCTCAGCGGTCGGGTGTGAGGGAAATTACTGCTGGGGCCACTAATTTGCTCAGAAGTCACATGCACGGTTGGGACAGGAAGCCCTGGGGGCAAGACCTTCTGCTATGGAACAAAGGGAAGTTTATTCTTTGTTTTATAAGTCTGTCTTCTCTCCTGAGAATTTTAAAAACTGTTGGACAACACTTTCAAACCTTTCCCAACATCTGCAGTACATGTACAGTGGATGTCATGCGTTTAAAGATGGTGCCTGTTCAGGAGGTGAGCAGGCATCATAGCTGCTGGGTGTCAGCTGTTTTACATAGCAGACAACCGGTGGCACAGTTAATGATCGGCAAAAATGGCAACCACAGACTTTTCACCCCTTGGATGCTATGGTCAATTGTGGCAATAGAGTGGTCAATTACTGGGAGCATTGCAATCCCAATGACCGAACGCCCTCGTGATTAATTCGTGGGAGCCGTTCAGTTGCTATGGTAGCCTTGGGCATTCAAAAGGCTCCAAGGCCTGCCATAGCAAAGTTCCTATCAAGCATTTCCTGTGGCAGGGCTTAATAGGAATGTAGTGACGCTCCTATAGGTTACAATGGTAAATCACTGTAGTTGATGGTGAAGAAGTGATCGATTCGATTCGCCATTTTTCGTTGCTTCACCACCACCAAAACATTTAATAAAAAGTGATCAAAAAGTCAAACACACCCCAAATTGGTATAAAAAATAAACATAAAGTTTGTCCTGCAAAAAAATTTGCCTTCATATAGCTCTGTAGCCATAAATATAAAATAGAAAAAATTATAAAATTGTTTGTCAAACTAGTTAGCACCCCATTTGGAATTTTTTTTCCAGATTCCTACTAAATCATATGCAATATTAAATGGTGCCATTAGAAAGTACAACATTTCCTGCAAAAAAAAAGCCCTCATATACCTCAATGTTGATGGAAAAATAGGTTTAAATATGAAAATTAGCCTTTAGGAGCAACGGGGCTGTAACGTAACACATGGTGTGATGATGTTTTAACTGCCTGGCCCTGTCAAAGTGCAGAGGGCGCGGCAGCTGGAGAGAGCACAGCATCTAGGTGTAATGGCAACGCCCCCGTTGCTCCTAGAGGCTCATTTGCATATAATAAAACATCAGTTTTCTCAGCAATGCGGGCACCTATGAACATGGGACTAACACATGCTGTCAGCTGCCAAGCGCACATGTAACAGGTCAGCCAGCGTCATAGGTACAAGTCTGCTGACAGATGCCCTTTAAAGTCTACAGTATTTTGTGTGCCACAGTCTAATGGAAATAATTAAATCGGTGATTTGAAAAATATGACTGCTTTCGTCTAAAAACAGCACCACCTTGTGTGTAGTCTCGTTCACGTCAAAGGAGTTCAGCCGCTATCAGACACAACCCCTGCTGTTTCTGAGAGAAAGCAGAACGTGTTTTTCTAGTCCTGTACAAAAAGGACATGTCTACAAATAGCCTAATTAAAAAGCTGAAGATCTTTGTAATTACTTTGCCAGCAATGGATAATGGGACATTTCAGCTCTGAGGGCTCGGCTACACAACGAGTCACATCAATGTTGAGCAACATTTTTTGTAATGAATGTAAAATTTGCAATCTCAAAAAATCTGCCGGATCTCAAAACCGGAACTGAAAACGCAGATGTGAAAGCAGCCTTAGTGATACAACGTATTTACAGCGCTAACCCAACTTGTCTACGTCTATTCATTTTACATAGCGTATATGTGAAATGGTGTTAGCAGGTGAATGTAAGCTCCTACAAACACCATCCGTTTCACTTTTTAAGAAACGCACATCGACTCACCCGACGGCTATGCCTAGTACATGGCGCTGATACGTTAGTGATCTAAAGGACTGGCCATCAATGTTGAGGCCATCAATATCCTGGGCAATCTTTTTTCCGTAATACACGGTCCTAAAGTACAACTCAGTACAATCAGTAGACAACAGACGAATTTGAGAACATATCAAGCGCAAGTATTCAACATCACTGCAGTTGATAGATCGGTTAATCTCTTTTTAAGTATAATCAAACTCCGACTCCAAGCAGCCACAGCCTATAGAAAGACAGAAACGGTAACCAACTAAATGCGGGAGATAGCTTATGTACACAGCAATTACTCAGAGATCACTAAGAAGTGTTTGCTTTCTATATCAAACATTTGTGTTCTCGTAAATAAGGACAAGCCAATAAACTACAACCCCCACCATCTTTCTTCAGCCAAGAAACCAAAATCTTTTAGTAATATAAAATCAATAGAACAATGATAATAATAAAGAAGATCTGATTATTCCACTTCTTGCAACGGCCGAGAGAAGAATATCTGCCCAAATTTGCAGAGGAACATCAATCACAGGCTCCTGTTCTACTTAATTTATTTACGGAGAAGCAAATTGGATGTGATGTTTGAGAACACGACTTTTCAAGGAGATATTCACAGTTTATTGAAGTGAAAACATCATTCCGTATTTGGCTTTTCACATTGTAAATTGAAGAACATTTTACAGTATGAGGCTTGGAGGTATGCATAGAAAGTAATAAAACCTTAACAAAAGTAAAACAAGAAAATGAAATATGTGCTCATTAAATAAACAACGTTAGCAAAACAGACCTCAAATGAAAATGCCTTTTGTGCAAGAAGGATTCCGAAAAAGCACAGTACATTTATGAAATTATTGCCTGAGCCTCTTTGTCGCAGAGGAGAATGATGTTGCTATGACGAACAGCCAGAAATAAATGACATTTAAACTACTAGGCTGCTGTCTACACAAGACTCAATCCTAGTTCCTCTGGGTTAGAACTTTCTCAAAAGGTCTGTTAAATGGTATTCTAAAAGAATTCCATAAATTGTCGGCCTTCTTGTTCAAGGACTGTGTCTGGTACTGCGGCTAAGCTCCACTTATTGGAATAGGACGAGTTACTTTTCCAGAAAAAAACAATAGAAAATATAAGAGCGGGGCTTTGCCTGGGCGTCTAGGAAGATGGCAGCATGAAAGATGATCTCCGCCGCCACGCTATCACCAGGAGGCACATAAGCAAAGGGATCGCATCCCATGGGGAAGAAATTGCTCCCCACACCGGAACTCGGATTGAGAAGCGCAACGATTGATGCATACCTGAGAAGAGGTAACACTTCTCCGTCTGCTGACTGCGGCCTATCCCCGCCACTAATAGTTTAAGAAGCGCAGGATCGCGAGAGCTACCCCGGCTGCGACACTCCCCACAGAGCGCTCCTCATCAGGTAGCCACATCGCTCCTTTCCCCCTCTGCAGGGGAATTTATCCCTGGCTCCACCACCCACGCTTTAGGGGACATTACAGAGGCAGTATTAAAGCCTCGTGGTCGGGTATATCTGAGCGACACCATGCCGCCCAAACCAACAACCAAACGCTTAGGGCAAACAACCACGCCATCACAGCGTTGTCACAGTCCGCAGAGAGAAATTACGGGGAAATTGTAAACTGGGAACAGTTACCAGACCCAGTGGAAGATGGAGAGCGTTGCAGTCGTCACAGGCCTTCATTATACTTCATCAAAATCTACATCTCCCTACTAAAGAGGACTTTAAGGCCTTAATAGCAGAGGTGAGAAGCACTTGTAAATCAGAAATATCCTCCTT
This sequence comes from Bufotes viridis, assembly GCA_033119425.1. Taxonomy (NCBI): domain Eukaryota; kingdom Metazoa; phylum Chordata; class Amphibia; order Anura; family Bufonidae; genus Bufotes; species Bufotes viridis. The sequence continues at coordinate 388,988,159 of CM065592.1, read as the reverse complement.
GTGTCAAGATTTTAAACAGATATCAGCTCGCATTGACTCTATTGAAACTGAGCATGATGATACCCGCAGATACATAGCTCACCTACAATCCGTTATCACTTGTTACTCCCGAAATATAAAAGACAACACCCGACACCTGGAAGACCTAGAAACAATATGCGAATCTGAAGCCGATGAAAATTTGCATGACATACTGGGAGAATTATTCAACACCATACTGGACTCTCAATCACCTGAGGTTATCATCAAGCTAGATCGGGCACATAGGGCATTGCGCCCCAAAAATTCCTCCACACAACCCCGAGATGTAATCTGCTGTGTGCACGACTTTCAACTCAAAGTATCCATCGTTGCAAAAGCCTGCTTGCTACGATCTATTGATTTCCGTGGTTCAACTGTACAACTTTATCAAGACCTCTCTTGGCTGACACTTCAAAAAAGAAGATCACTGCATCTCCTCCTACTATGTCTGAGAGAGAAGAAAATACCATATCGCTGGGGATATCCCTTTGCATTAGTAGTAGTTTCTCTTCATTTATTTTACCCTTTTTTGTTCTTACATATATTCTCCATCTTGGAGGGCGTTCGCTCAGGCCTCTGAAATGGGGGTTCATTTTCTTGTCTTCTTCCTCTCTCCTGTCTCCGTTACGAGTGGGGAAGAGTGACAGGGCTACTTTAGAGATGTTTGGTGTACTCTATTGACCCCTATCTGGGTACAGGTACCGAATGTTTGGATAATTCCAAGGTTCAATGTTACATGTTTGCAGTTTTGTGTGTCTCTCCCCTCCCTTATGTGCTTTCCTCACACTTCTACTCACAGGCATTTTAGGTTTACCAGCATTGCATCGTTGACATCTGGTTGGCCTCCTTGGTCTTGGCTCTACTGGAAGAACACTCTCCACGCATCCAACAGCAAGTATGGTACCTCTATTATAACGATAGGATGATCAAAGGTCTTTTATTGAATGTTAAGGGCCTTAACTCCAATGCTAAATGGAGGTTGGCCTTAAACGAATGTTGCTCTCAGAAGGAGGATATAGTTTTCTTGCAGGAGACCCATTTTGACGGCAATGGCTCTTTTAAATTTGCAGCCATCATTCCCGCGAGTTTATTCTGCATCATCGGACAGAAAAGTTGTAAGAGTGGCTATTCTTATGTCTGCTAGTTGCCCCTTACAGGTTGAATCCTGTACTTCTGATGAAAATGGTAGATATGTTATCCTTAAAACTACCTTCCAAGGTAACCCACTCGTATTGTGTAACCTGTACGCCCCGAATTCTGCACAAATTCCCTTCTTAAATAAGATGTTTTTTAAACTTTCCCGCTATCTTCCAGCAGTAGTAATTGTAGGGGGAGACTTCAATGTCTTTCTCTGAGCACTTCGATAGAATGTCCCGCGCAGGGGTTGCAGTCTCATACTCTCAGCGTAGACTCTCGCGTCTGTTTAGGCGTCTGATCCGGAAGTTTGCATTATATGACCTATGGCGAATAAACTATCCCGCATCCAAGTCCTACACCTTCTATTCTCACCCTCATAGTGCACACACCTGTATTGATTATTTTTTTGGTAATATCCCCACCCTTAGAATGCTAAGGGATTCTAAAGTGGAAAGTATCACGTGGTCAGATCATGTTCCGATCTCCATTTTTATCAAAACAGCCAAAAACTATACCAAAGTCTGCCACTGGAGACTAAACGTTACTCTCCTTACCAGACCTGTACCTACACAAGAACTTCATGACACTCTATTGTCTATCAACCACTCTTCTGTTTCTTCTATATCCACGCTGTGGGAGGCGCATAAAGCAGTTTTCAGAGGCAATTGTATTGCAATAGGTTCCAAGATTGAAAAAGATCGTAATCTGCAATATGCTGCCATCAATGAACAATTGAAGAACTTAGAACTACAATTGGAAACGCGTCCCTCACGTCATCTGCTACAGCCGCATAGTCATTTTACGAGCTAGACTATGTGAAATGGCATTTATAAAAACAGAAAAGCTACTCTTATATTCGCGACAACGCTTCTACGCATGGGGTAATAAACCGCATACGATTTTAGAGCGTCAGTTACGTGACTGCGATGTTTTAGGAACACCAACTGCACTCAGAAAACCCGATGGGAGTATAGTATATGACCCCAAGGTTATTTCAAACCTTATCCAAAATTTTTATGCCTCTCTTTATTCCCTCCCGCAGCAAGTACCCTCTGATCCGGTGGAACGTAGGAATTTATTCACCTTCTTTCTGAATCAATGCAACTTACCCAAGGTATCAAAAGAGGCTTTAACCTCGCTTAATGCTCTGATTACAGCTGAAGAGATTTAAGAGGTGATAGAACAACTTCCTAATAGCAAAACCCCCGGACCAGATGGCTTACCTTATCTCTACTACAAAACATTTTCCTCTATCCTTGAGCCGCTTGTTAGCATTATTTAATTCCTTCCTGCAAGGATCACCAATACCTGCCACAATGTCACATTTTTACATAACCCTTATTCCAAAGCCAGGTAAAGATCAATTGGATTGTTCAAACTACTGCCCCATAGCTCTCCTTAATTCCGATCTAAAAATCTTCACTAAAATCCTTGCCCCCCGACTCTCATATTGGCTTCCTCAATTAATATATAAGGACCAAGTGGGCTTTGTGATGGGCCGTCAAGGTGGGGACCATACAAGGAGAACCATAGACTTAATAGATGTTATTAACAAACACAGCCATCAGGCTTTACTGTTAAGCCTTGATGCAGAACAAGCGTTTGATCGCTTGAGTTGGCCTTTTATGTTCTTCACCTTGAAAGCCTTTGGCATCACGGGCAATTTCCTCAGTGCACTTCACACACTCTACTCTCAGCCCACAGCCACCATCAAAATGACCCATGCTCAATCTGATATAATCCATATTTATAACGGCACAAGTCAGGGATGCCCGCTTTCCCCTCTACTTTTTGTGCTATGTATTGAACCCCTCGCCGCAGCCATCAGATCTCACCCTGAGACCCTCACGGGCAGGGCCCTCTATCCTTCTGTACCAGTCTGTAACTTGTGTCGTTCATGCTTAAGGCGATTGCCTGTATTATGTATGTGCACCGCTTATGATATGTACAGCGCTATGGAATGAATGGCGCTCTAAAAATAAATAATAATAATAATATACATGGGGTTAAAGTTAATCAAGTGGAATTTAAGCTTTCCTTAATTGTAGATGATATCCTCCTTACCCCGACAGACTTACACGTTACTCTTCCAAACCTCTTTTGGCTACTGGAAAACACTACAAAAACTGAAGCTCTACCACTGAACCTCCCATCTGACAGATTAGTCACACTGCAGACCAATTTCCATTTTCGCTGGAATAAGAAGAGTTTACGCTATTTAGGAGTACAATTAACTCAGACATACTCTTTGATATACTCTTATAACCTTTCTCCTCTCTTTCAAGAACTCAAAGTCCTTTGAATAAATGGATGTCCTTGCCAATTTCCTTATTCGGTCGTATAGCAACTGTTAAAATGTCCATTTTACCTAAGCTATCATATTTACTGGAAACTCTACCAATTCCTATTCCAGGAAAATAATTACGAGCCCTTCAATCCTCCATATTACGATTCATATGGAACGGGAAAAGGCATCCATGTAGCACTCTCAAAGCCCTTAAGACGCAAGGCGGACTGGCGGTCCCAGATGTCACCAGATACTACTGGGCTATACATCTAAGGCGTCTCCCAGCATGGTCCAACCTTTATGCATACTCCAGGTGGATGGAAATAGAAAAACTATGGATTGCACCTGTGCATCCCAACTCTTTATTATGGTCTCAGGTACCACCTACACTAATGCCTAAATTACTGGGGCCAATGTCCCTCACATATAATATTTGTAGGAAATGCATGCAGAGTTCCCGCTTGCGTCTGATAGGTCCTCTATGACTCATTTTTTATTTAATCCATTGTTCCAGACAGGTATGTTCCCCGCCATTTTTAGGCCTTGGTTCTCCAGTAAGTAATTCCGCTTTTAGGACATGGTAGATTAAAGAATCTTATGACTTTTACCATTCGATACCCTTAAAACCACATTTCAATTACCAGAATCTTCAAGATACCAATACTTGCAAATACAACAGCTGCTCACTAGTCTAACTCCTCTCAGGTTTCTTCTCCAAAACAGTTTGAGAAGTTGTGCAAGCTTTCGGACTCGACTAAAGAAATGATTTCCGAGATTTATGTTATTCTTTCCTCCTTGTCCTCTCCTGCACCTACAAGACACTGATATATGTCCAAGTGGGAAGCACTTCTGAACCATAGTGTTTCTCCGGATGGATGGAAATTAATTTGAAAAGAGCCACACTGACCTCTATTTGCATTACTCATAGAAAGAACTCTTACAAAATACTGATGTTCTGATATCATACCCCACAACTACTAAGACAACTTGATCCTAAAATTTCGGACAGGTGTTGGAGGTGTGGGACAGGAGTGGGATCTCACCTGCATATTTTTTGGGAATGCTCTTTGATACGCCCATTCTGGAGAACAACACAGGATATTCTATTGGACTATTGGACATTAAGTTCCCCTTAGATCCTTACTTTTATCTACTGACTATGCCTCCCATGCCTTTAAAAAAGTATAAATTACTATTAACACTACAGATTCTGACGGCAGGCAGGCGCCTTGTTGCCAGTTTCTGGAAAAGAACAGACCAACCCACGCAACTAGATCTTATATCCAGTATCATGGACACTAGAAAGATGGAACATCTTACAGCTCTCATGACTAACCAGACTGAAAGGGTCGATTGAATCTGGCAGATATGGGATGAGTATATTGATGCACCTAAGCACTATATTACATTTCCTAACCTGCCTTTCCCTTGTGTATCTTGTCTTGTTTTAGGCCTCATGCACACGACCGTATTTGTTTTGCGGTCCGCAAATTGTGGATCCGCAAAAAAAAGAATGTCGTTCCATATGGCATCCATTTTTTTTGCGGATCAGTTTTTTTTGTGGATCCATTGTAATAATGCCTATCCCTGCTAAAAAAAAAAAAACACCAAACCGGAAACCGAACGGACCTCAATATAGTCAATGCGATCTGTTTGGCTCCATTGGTTTTAGTTATGTCCCAAATCGGGCACTTTCAATATTTTCTAACAGAGCAGAACAATGGAAATAACTAGCAGTGATGTGAATGTGGCCTTAAGAACTGTTGGAAAATCGCCCAACGAATACACCACATGTATTCATAGCCTTTAATGGTCCTAACTTATAGCAAGAGTATGGGTGGAATGGAATGGGTGCACTACAGTACCCAGAAAGATGATCAAAATTAGGGTTATTTGGTTTAGAAAAAGGACGACTGAGGGGAGATCTAGTAACTATGTATAAATATATCAGGGGTCAGTACAGAGATCTGTCCCATCATCTATTTATCCCCAGGACTGTCACTGTGACGAGGGGACATGCTCTGCGTCTGGAGGAAAGAAGGTTGGCACACAAACATAGAAGAGGATTCTTTACGGTAAGAGCAGTGAGACTATGGAGCTCTCTGCCTGAGGAGGTGGTGATGGTGAGTACAATAAAGGAATTCAAGAGGGACCTGGATGTATTTCTGGAGTGTAATAATATTACAGGCTATAGCTACTAGAGATGGGTCGTTGATCCAGGGAGTTATATGATTGTCTGATTGGAGTCGGGGAGGAATTTTTTCCCCTAAAGTGAGGAAAATTGGCTTCTACCTCATGGGGATTTTTGCCTTCCTCTGGATAAACTTGCAAGATAACAGGCCGAACTGGTTTGACGCATGTCATGTTACTATGCATATGTTGTATAGTCAATGCTTTTTAAGATGTATTTTACAAGTTATATGTTTTTTTTGTTCGTGGAAACCAACGGCCAATGTATGCAATTTTATGGAATACTGCTACATTCCTATAGATTTGTTGTAGAATGCACATGCAGAAAGTAGTGAGACATCTAAGCATGAACAGAGTCTAATTTATCAAGCATTTAAAAAAGGTTTGCAATGCTCTATACAGCCCCAAGAATTTTGTCTCTGAAAATGTGACAATAAAGATGGTATTTATGTTGGAGGGACACTACCTTTCCTCCCGTGCCTCCAGTCTCTCAGCAGGCTATCTCCTCAAAGGCTTCTTCTGGCAGCAGCCCTTTTCCCACTGAGGTGACTAGAGCCACTCTCTTCCATGGCAGGCTACTCCATGTCATCTGGAGCAGCCTATCACTCAATATTAGCACTCATACTATCATGAATGCATAGGTCCAAACTCCCTATGATGGCGCCAGTCATTGCTTTTATGCAACCGTCACCTACTGTGCCTGGGGCTGGTGACACGCTAGCCATATCGCCGCTCACATCACCAGGTGTAGGCACCTCCTCCTCCCTGCACACAGCAAGGGGCAGCCTCCATCTAAAGGTGGGCTCTGGCCACATCTTACAGCACAGTGTAACATATACATAATTTACACAGGACTGCACACGTTCCATGTATTAATATCCACTTCTTCCCTCTGCAGACATCCTTCCTCAGATTTGCCTATAGGCCGAAGTGTACTATGTCTGTACGTAAATCAGGTTCTGACATCGGTAGTGAGAAAATATCACTCATTTCCACTCATCTCTTCTCAAAAAATATACTCACCTGCTTCCCGCTGCCCTGTTCCAGCACTGAGGGCCTAATTAGCGCCTCTTTCTGCCCCTAGCCCATAGTAAAATTCCAGACAGCATCACATAGACTGCTGTGACCAATCACTTTACTCAGCGGTAATGTGTCTTGCTCGAATGGAGCAGCAGGAAACAGGTGCGCATACTTTTTAAAGCTGGGTATAAAGCTGGACAACCCCTTTAAAAGGGTATTCCAGCTTTTAGATACTGATGACCCATCATCCAGATAGGTCATCAAAATCACATCGGCAGGGGTCTGACACCCAGCACCCCCACAGAGCAGCTGTGTTAGGCGGCCTCCCGCGAAGCAGATGGCTCGGTTCATTGTGTAGTGGCCATGCTGGCATACAGTAGCTCAGCTACCCTTCATTTCAGCTCCATTCTCTTCAGTTTCCAGGGCTGGGGGCTGCCAAAAACAGCTAATCGAGGGAGTGCCAGGTGGCAGACGCCCACTGTTCTGATATTGATCACCTATGCAGACGATATATCCAATCTAGAATACCCTTTTAAAACATAAGTAGTTTCCAATGTCTAAAGCAGAAGATCATTTTTTTCAGAGGGTGGGGGGTTGACAGCTCTTCCAAAAATTAAGAAAAGTGGGGGATGTCAGGGATATATTTAGCAAATTCATTGAAAGGGGTCTGATATAGTAACTAATACACAGATGTTGCAGATGCAGGACGGTGGCTTAGTGGTTAGCACTATTGCCTTGCAGCACTGGCTGAGGTGTTTGTATGGGTTTCATCCAGGTACGTTAATTGACTTCCACACTCAAAAAACCTAGTGTTAGATGCACCTGGAAGTGAAATCTGTACCGGCTATGAGTTGCTGTAGATTTTGAGCAATAACTTATGCCATTTTCAGGTGCAAATTTTAGCAAATTTGCAGGGCTGCTGGAGGCCATGCCCCTTCTCACTAAGGCCCGCTCAAGGCATGAACTTTTTCTTAACTAAATGGCGATAGGAACCCCTTGTCTTTTGTGGGGATTTAGGACCTAGAACAGCTTTTCACCATCTTTTTATCTGTTTATATATGTGATTCATGCCATCCCTTAGATGCCTCTTCTCAAGACTACATACATTTATTGCTTTTCATTCTTCCTTATAACTCAGAGCCTCCATCCCACTTCTGGTGCCCAGAATTGAACAGCATACTCCAACTGAGGCCGCACCAAAGCTTTGTAAAGTGGCAATATTACATCCCTGTCCTACGAGCCCATGCCTCTTTTAATACGTGACAGTATCCTTTTGGCCTTGTATGCTGTTATCTACTCTATAATCTACAAGGACACCCAAATCCTTCTCCTACAAGTGACTCTCCCAGGGCTACTTCCCCTAGGACATATGATTCATGTAAAATATTTTGCACCCAGATGCGTAACATCATTTATCCACATTCCATCTCATTTGCAAACTGGATGCTCAGAGTGTCCGAATGAGCTAGTTTTTTACGGACATCTTCCAAAGACTGCACAGTACTACATAGCTTGGTGCCATCTGCAAAAATAGAAACAGGGCTATTAATTCCATGCTCCATATCATTGAAGGGGTTGTCCCACTAAAACATTCAGCATTCAACATTTTCAAACCGGACCCTGGATCTGAATACTTTTGCAATTGCATGTAATTAAAAATTTAGTATAGCCACTGAGTTATTCAGTAAAATGCATCTGTACAGCGCCACCTGTTGATTGTTTTTTTCCTTATTTCTCTGTCCATCTGCCTGAACTGGATGCCCATGCTCAGTTCCATCCTTTAACTGCCTCCTGAGCTGCAGAATAAAGGACACGCCTCCTGAACGGGCAGCTTGATAGAAATTTGGTAGAGCAATGGGGAGATCTCTGGATTCACGTGAGGTGCAGGGCTGATTCTAGCTTTGCTAGAAAGTTTTAGGATTGTTGATATGATCCTGTAAATAGACACCATCTTCGCCTTACGTAATCTCATCTGAAAGTTCAAGAAGGCAGCAATTTTAACTACTGTAGAAAATATTTATGTCCTAAAAAACGAATGATGTATAGTGATAGAAATGTTTATGTGCAGTATAAAACCCCACCGAGAAAACATACCAGTCTTATACATATGCCATTCAATGTAGCCTTATATATCCCAGGGCATACCCTGAATTACTAATCTTCCATACGGATTTGACAACATAATGATCGTTCATGATTTCTAATTATGAAAGGAAAGTTGAGAGCTCAATAAAAACACCGCCACCCACTTATTATCAACAGATGACAGCTTGGTAGGAATTACAGTAAAAAGCCACTAAAGCAATAAAAGAGGAAGTTAAACATGAAAAATTACGCTGGAATTCCCATGGAGGTTCCTGTAACCTGGAGGCATGGAGATCTCCTTCAAAATAAACTGCTACAGAACTGCAGCTTGTTACAGATTAACATAATAATTCGACATCTGTCTAGAGTCCGTGAATACGAGATAAAGTCACACATGAGTGACTGTCTTTTTAGGAGTATTTTCACTCTTCTCCACTGACAACCAGGTAAGGATAATAACTACATTTTTGACAATGGAAATTTCTGCTTCTTTCCTCCTGGGACAAGGACCAAAAGACATGTTACTGTTATAGGCTAGTGATGAGGATGCTCCATGAGCAGGGTCAATGTCATGGTGGATAGTACAGCCTCAAGGGCCAACCACGGAGCTTTCAAAGGCCAAGCAGCGTAGACAGGTGGCTGGGTTCTTCTGAGCTGCCGCATTTCAGAGTAAAACGTAGCTGGTTTGTGACCAGGGACCTTGTCCGTATTTATGCTCCTAACAGGTTCCTATTCTCAACATAACAGACAAAACGAATGATCCTACACTGTACAGTCTCGTATCCTATAGCTGCCACCAGCACGGCTACCACTGTCCACAGAACGAGAGCAAAGATTCTCAGTCGGCTTCTATGCACACAGCAGATTTGTATAGATCAGGGATGCTATGCCCCTGACACCTGCGGCTCTCCAGCTGTTGCAAAACTACAACTCCCAGGATGCCCAGACTGCCTACAGATATCAGCCTACAGCAGAGTATGGTGGGAGTTGTAGTTTTATAACAGCTGGAGAGCCGCAGGTTGGCCATCCCTGGTATCAGGGCCGTAGCTAAAGGCCTATGGGCCCTGGTGCAAGAGTTCAGCTTAGGCCCCCTTTCCCTCGGTGCTATGTGGCCAGGGACAGGGAAGCACATAGCCTTCGTGCTTCCTGAGGCAAAAATTTAAACGGCAGTCCCCCCAATGCCAAATTCTTGACCTAACCCCTTCCCTCCAGCCAGAGGTGTATCTTGGTCAGCATGCACTTGTTATAATACTAGTGTCTTCTTATGCGGCACAAGGGTCTTTGGGCCCCCTCAGGGTCCTGGGCCCGGTAGCGACTGCTACCTCTGCACTCCGTATAGCTACGCCCATGCCTGGTATAGAGCTTAGCTCACACCACACACGAATAACCAACTAGCAAACAGTATTTGCCGTCTTCTAATCAACACTGTAAGATAAAAGCTAGAACCAGATAGGCATGCCTTTTTTAACCTTACTATGTTACTATGTATTGTCTACTGAAACAATACTGCCATGAAAATAGTGAACAAGTCCCTTTAAAATAAATCTTCACCTGTAATAAAACGTGTCTCAGCATTCATTTTTGGCCAAAGTTGTTAAAAAAAAAAATTCTGGGTTGTTCCTGAGTTCTGGCAAAGCAGGATGACAACCCTTATAGCCAACATGATATCTCCTGCAAGTCACCCTATGACTCAACCACAGAAGCCAGCCTAGTTACGTAGTGATATTCAGCCAGGGCTTTCCTCAGATATACTAATAAATAGCAGAGAAGAATACTGAAAGGGATCCTGCCACCATGAAAATGCAGTGTAGGCTACAGGCAGAATATTATAGACCAGAAGGAGCTGAGCAGACTGGTATATAGTTTTACTGGAATAGATTCTGTATACCTTATAATTCATTTAAATTCCTGCTCCTTCTGGTTTTTGAAGTCCTGTAGACGGTCCTATCAGTGATTGAGAGCCTTCCCTCAATGACTGTGTATACAGAGAGAGCTGTCAGTCATCGATAAGATCGTCTACTGGACTTCAAAGGCTAGAAAGAGCAGGAATTTAAATGAATAAAATACAAGTCATACTGAATCTTTTACCATAAAGTACACATCAATTTACTCATTTTCTCCTGCTCTATAACATGCTGCCTGCAGCTCAAATACCATATTCAATGTGATAGGTTCCTTTTAAAGGGTCAAGTCTGTCCCAGTTATGACCTTACAAAACTGCTGGCAATACTAAGTAGTGACTGGGGAGAGGAGGACAAACATAACTTTTGTAGAGTAGTGTGAATATGAACTTTTATTCAGCCAGGTTCTGTTTCTGTAAGCTCCCAGAAGAGCTGCTTCAAAGCCCATGCCTTCTGACCTGACTGCTGTAGTATCCAATAAAAAGACCACTAGAACTGTGACTTGAGTAGAGGGGAGGTGTTGTGAACCAGTTTAATGCAGAGAACACTATACAGTGAAGTGCCACTTCCCGGGCCCCTGCATGGGCAGAATCTGGCAGAAAAAAGCTCATATTCACACTCATATTCATATTCACACTACTCCGGACAACAAAACTCAACAAAAGGTTTGTTTGTGCTGCTCCCCGGCCCCTACCTAGTGCTGGCCAAAACAGTTCACAGACTCTCTTTAAAAGGGGAAGGAGTGGTCCTGTTTTTGCTGTCTTTTCTGCTTGACATAAACATGTAAAATCAAATTGTTAATGGTGTTATCTGGGATTTTGATATTTTAATGGCATTTCCTCAAAATAGGTCACCAATATCGGATCGACAGGGGTCCAGCAGTTGTTTGAAGAGAACACAGTGCTTTGTGAAAGCTTAGGCCTTTCCCTAGGCCAGTAACATCACCGTATATCGGTCAGAAGTACATCTGTCCACGTCAGACAGACAAGACAGCAAAAACAGAAATACTCCTTTACATAATCTCTAGGCAAATTGAATGCAGATTATTTTCCAGTTGTTATTCTCCACAGAAAGAAAAAACATAAAAGTCTTGGTGAATAAACTGCAACAAAACAACTTTCCCCATAAGGGACAGAAGATTTCAAATTTTTAACATCTCTGCAAGGACCCTTACAACAGCTTTAATATGTGCGCTGGCTCCAAGCCCGGGGCATTCCATCTATTCCCAAAGTCCAGTCACATAGCCGAGAGATGGACCTCACTGATTCCTCCATTGATTTGTCCAGATGGCCTTTATTTCCATACGAGAATAAAAAAATTAATATGTTTTCCTCTCAAGCTGCATGGAAAGCAGGCAAACAAAATAGCATTTTTGCAAGTTTAAAGAGTCAAAATGAACTCTTCCGACCTAGCAGAGCTATAATATTGTTAATCAAGGAAACCACAATGACCACTATGTTCCTTCCATGTCACAGGCTTATCGTAGCTTCCTGGACCCTTGTGAGAGGAACATGTGTTGAAGAGGGATAGCAAGGTTAAAGGGGCTGTCCGACATCAGTGAAAAATGAATTGCAGGCAGGAGGGTGTGTAAAAAATTAAAAAAACATTGCCCACCTTTTGTAAGTTCTGCTGTTCCAGTGCTATGGCTCTATCGCCTCTGTTTTTGGTCCCAAGCGAACCAGAAGTGATGACATTTTGTACCTATTCACATGGGCGCTGCAGCCAATCACTGGCCTTGATAGTCATGTTTACAAGAACAATGACTTTCAAAAGGTAAGTGATGTTTTTTTTCTGCAGTGCTTTCCAGACATTATCATGGCTCACTGTCTCCAAAGGGGTTCACAATATAGATTCCCTAGCAAGATGTATTTGGAGAATGGGAGGAACCTGGAGTACCCAGAGGAAACTCATGCAAACACCAGGGGAACATGCAAACTCCATGTTGCCCAATTTGAAACGAAAAATGCCAGCGCTATAAGGCACCTGTGCTAACCACTGAGACCCCATGCTAAGGTTTAATACTTTCCTAGCTGGATAGAAAATGTATATAAAATTTGTAGCACAAAGAATCTCCAGAAAACAATAAAATGCAACATATCTCTTAGGCTACTTTCACACTAGCGTTTCTATTTTCCGGTATTGAGATCAGCCATAGGGTCTCAATACCGGAAAAAAAAGCTTCCGTTTTGTCTCCATTCATTGTCAATGGGGACAAAACGTAACTGAACATAACAAAATGTTCCAAAATGCATTCTGTTTGGTTGCGTTCTCATACCGGAGAGCAAACCGGGTTTCTTTCCGTCATGGGATGCGGAGCAAGACGGATCCGTCATGACCCATTTGGCACATGACCCAAACTGGCACAATAGAAAACGGATCCGCCCCCCATTGACTTTCAATAGTGTTCATGACGGATCTGTCTTGGCTATGTTAAAGATAATAAAACCGGATCCGTTCATAACTGATGGTTGTACTATCAGTAACAGAAGCGTTTTCGCTGAGCCCTGCCGGACCGAGCAAAAACGCTAGTGCGAAAGTAGCCTTAATCAGAAGAAACTAATAACTGATTATCAAAGGATTCAGATTTTCTTGCAAATAAGTTTTAGGTTCTTAGAATTTCTAGGCGATTGGATGCCAGATAAAAAGATATCTGGAGGTAGCTGATAGTTTTCTTAGATGTTTTTGATTTCTGATTGCAGCGACATACAAAGCACACAATAAAACGGTAGAAAATGAGTCCAGTATTATATTGCCAATTATAAAAGAAAGCTCAGAGAGAGCAAAAGAAAAAAAACATCCAAATATGCAGCTGGCAGTCATCCATCCATCACCGGAAATAACAGCCCAAGGTAATTTAATAATGTCTGCTTGGCAAACACAATGTGCGCATAATAACCTGACCGTATATGGCCATAATTGCGCTCACAGAACACCACAATTTGGTCGACACGTGGAAAATGGGAAAGGTTCCGGCGTCTGCTCTAACTGTATAGATAATTAGATCATGTAGGAAAATAGTACAACCATTTTACCGTATAATGTGCAAAACTATCATAATAAAAGTAAATGGTAAAGATCTCATCTACACTCCTCAAAATTGAAATTTCGACACCAAGCAGGACAAGTCGTAAGGTTATACATAATTGACGAAGAAGCAGGTCTTGCTAAGATCTGAGGATGTTCACATTTTCAAGCACCTAGCTCCAATCTCTGGCATGTCGGAGGTGATTATAAGCCAGATTGAAAGCAATGTTTTTTAGCCGCATGAAACCTCAAAAATCCTATCAAGTCATGGTGAATGATTGTGTGATGCCTCCTGTTCGAGGCGACTTGGTGGCAACTAACAATAAGGTTTCAGTCAGGCAGACTTCTCCGATCCACTGAAAATTAATCGTTTGTAGTTTGATTGTTTAACATGCAACATTAATTCCTGAAAATCAAACGATTATGCGCTAATTCAAGCCATAATCTCTCCATTAAATATGCCCCTTACTTGTGTTCTGTCATAATGATAAGCCACCAATTTGTTGAATGGAGAAACCTGTTAAGGCTACTTTCACACCGGCGTTTTGGCATCCGTTTGTGAGATCCGTCCAGGGATCTCACAAGCGGTACAAATCGGATCGGTTTTGCCCTAATGCATTCTAAATGGATAAGGATCCGCTCAGAATGCATCAGTTTGGCTCCGTTCCGCCTCCATTCCGCTTGCAGCGTTTTGGTGTCCGTCTGACGAAACTGAGCCGGCTCCGTTTTCTCTGACACAATCTGGCACAATAGAAAACGGATCCGTCCCCCATTGACTTTCAATGGTGTTCAAGACGGATCCGTTTGTGCTATGTTAAAGATAATACAAACGGATCCGTTCTGAACGGATGCATGCAGTTGTATTATCTGAACGGATGCGTTTGTGCAGATCCATGACGGATCCGCACCAAACGCGAGTGTGAAAGTAGCCTTACTTTTCCGGTATTGAGATCAGGCAGAGGATCTCAATACCGGAGAAAAACGTTTCCATTTTGTCCCTATTTATTGTCAATTGGGACAAAACTAAACTGAACAGAACACAATGCTCCAAAATGCATTCCATGCTGTTTGGTTGCGTTCCCATACTGGAGAGCAAACCGCAGCAAGTCAATGGTGATGGATGCGTTTTCTCTGACACAGTAGAAAACAGATCCGTCCCCCATTGACTTACAATGGTTTTAGTGTCGGATCCCTCCTGGCTATTTTAATGACAATACAACCGGATCCGTTCATAACTGATCTAGCCAGTTGTATTATCAGAAACGGATGTGTTTTTGCTGATTCCTGCTGGATCAGGCAAAAATGCAAGTGTGAAAGTGGCCTTAGAACATGCGCAGAGGTAATTACGGGTATATGGTTTTCAGGGTGTTAAGCAGCCTATGTTAATGACTTCACAGAACAAGGATGAGGAATTTGAAGAGATCGGGTGTCATTATCTTATCACAGTGAATGGATTAACTGGAACCAGTTCACAGAAGGTAAATCAACAGAAAACTGTGGCTTGTGAACAGTACATCACTGATTCCTATAGCCACTGCTCCAACCAGTGCACACAAAATTGGCATCCAGGCAGTACAGCTAGTACTACTGACATAGACTTAAACTCACCTGTGGGCTTCCACCCACCAACTACCCAGCCATGCATGGGTAGGCAAAACATTTCAGTAGGCAATGATGCCAAAACCTGCCCTTCGAGTCACATGAATGTTAATCCACAAAGGGTCATTATGCTTTAGAAGAAATATCAACTCCTTCTTCAGGTGCTCCACAAATGGACAGAACATGGGGCAAGCCGGAAGTTGTCAAAAACAAAAGCATGTCTTAGGGGCCCTGATCATTCTCCTTAAGGGCTAAGATATATCTGGACTCGACCATGAGTACCCACATTGTGCCCCAATACACACAGAAATAAGTGACTGAGTATATCATAAAGTAAACCAGACAAAGTACCAGCTATTTCAGCTTCTGGAATGTAACCTGTTTTTTCTGCCATATTGACTATGCATGTCTGAGTAAAACATATGAACCATGGTATAGTTGATAACCATCTAACACAGGTGGTTATGCACTAAAGTAACGTTAAGGTCTCATACACACTGCTGAGTGCATGGGACCTAAAGCTAAATCGGAATGATACAAGCAAACAGCAAGCAATCTTGGGAACACGCCTTGCAGAAAATACAAGTGGTGCAATTTCCTATATCATCTCTTTCAATTTGGATGGCAGGTGGCTTATGGATAGGTTGAGGGGCGTGGCCTAACATTATTTGTTATCGTTATTGCAGAGCAGTGGGGGAGGCTCCTGCTGCAGCCAGTTAACTCATGGCCAGAAAGAACAAGATCTAAGGAAAACAGATAAGTAAGGAAATAATTGATAAGATTGGATCTCTGTGTATGTTGCTAACTGCAAAACAATATAAGCTAATTATTAATAATAATATATTCCTCAAATGGAAGAAGAATATGTCCCAGTATTAGACAGAATTTTCAGTTGTACAATAAATTTCCCTCTCAAAAGACTGAAGCCAAGTTATAGGCCTTTTTATGAGCAATGTTCTGTCACTCTGATCTTGTGTATGAATAATCATCATTTTTATTTTATAAAGTATTTTGGGTTTTCCGACTAAATGGGCGCCACATGCTGTCCAGGGGAAGCCAAATTCAGAGAAGATTCCATTGCAGTGAGCCTCATCTATACTTTACACATTTATCCAAGTAAAATGTTTTTAACATGTCAAACCAAATCATAAACTGGTTCATCTCCACATAACTGCTGAAAGGCAGAGTCAAGTTTGATTCTGTTCAGTGAGTTATGGAAAGATGTTTTTGGAATAGTCATTCAAGAACACGCATTTCATTTCCATTGATTTCATATCTACCAGAAATGAGCAAATATACATAAAGGGTCATAAAATAAATTGGTGTTGGACGTATACAAGTCAAAGGACTTATGGACGTGGCCATATAAAAGTTCTGTACAAGCTCAAGCTGCATAAAACTGCAATATGGCAGCAAGGAAATTTGTAGAAATGACTGTGATTGTTTATATTTATCGGTTTTAACAAATGGATTACGTTTTCCTGCAGCGATTGCAACACAATCTCGTAGTAGCACAGCCTCAGGCTTTGGACCTGTAATTATAAGTGATCCAAACTAACCACGGATAATAAGTAAACCCTTATCTCATTTAACTGTCCAGAGTACCTAAAGAGGTCCCTGCACATTTATTTCTCTGTATTATACCAGACCATGTCATATTACTCTGTCTCAAGCCACTCATTGTGTTCTTTACACCACTTATATTATATATTGCAAGGTTTCATGGGTAGTAGGGGTCGACCGATATTGATTTTTTAGAGCCGATACCGATACCGATATTCTGTGAACTTTCAGGCCGATAGCCGATATTTTATACCGATATTTTGCGCATTTTAATTTTTGGATTTTTTTTTTCTGTTACGGCGTCCGACGCTTTTTAAAAAAAATATATTTTAATAGTTTGGACTTTTTGGTCACGGCGATATGTTTTTTTATTTATTGTTTATATATTTTATATGTAAAATTGGAAAAGGGTTAATTTATACTTAATATTTTGGTGTTTTTTTACTATTTTAAATTTTTTTACTTTTTATTTTATTACTATTTCCCCCCCTAGGGGTAGAACCTGGGCTCTTTACATCCCTTATCCTATTCACCCTAATAGAGATCTATCAGGGTGAATAGGACCTGACACTGTCCCTGCTGCCCTGTGCTATGGGCACACAGCAGCAGGAACCATGGCAGCCAGGGCTTCAGGAGCGTCCTGGCTGCCATGGTAATCGATCGGAGCCCCAGCATTACACTGCTGGGGCCCGATCAGAAGAGAGGAGGTGGGGGACCCTGTGGCCACTGCCACCAATGATATCAATACTGAAGGGATGGGGGGAGGGGGATGGGGAGGAAGCACTGGCCACAAATGATAAGGTTTAAGATATTACAAGCACATTGCCCAGACCCTGCCTCTGATAGATGGCTGCGATCCGCGGCAATTAACCCCTCAGGTGCGGCACCTGAGGGGTTAATTGCCGCGGATCGCAGCTCTCTATCAGAGGCAGGGTCTGGGCAATGTGCTTGTAATATCTTAAACCTTATCATTGGTGGCCAGTGCGCCCTCAGCCCCGCCTCCTCTGCTCTCATTGGTGGCCAGTGCGCCCTCAGCCCCCCCTCCTCCTCTCCTCTAGTCTCCACTGGCAGCGCGGCACAGGGGGAAGGAGGGACTGCCTCCTTCTCCCCTGTGCTGCTGAAGGAACATGGCCGCGCTGAGAGCAGCGCGGCAATGTTCTGTTAGAGCACAGTTATCGGTATATCGGCCTGGTTAGGGGCCGATACCGATAACTGTGCAAATCATCAATATCGGCCGATAATATCGGCCAAACCGATAATCGGTCGACCCCTAATGGGTAGTTTGCATGTTGCAACTGTACTGTAGCTGTATGAATTTATTTGTACTGACTTTTTGATATACTATGATGCTTAACAATCAGGAGGCCATGAAGTCAGTACTGACCCGGACATTATGAACCAGGAGTGCAGAAGTAGCAGTGGTGCCTGAGATGACCCAAGGGTCTCTAGTATAAATGACAGTAGACAGAGGAGGACCTGTTATAAAACAGATACAATTTTTTTGTCTTCAATTTAAAGAGACATATTTTCTTTGTGTATTCTTATGGCAATAAAGTATAATATAGCCCTCAAAACTGGCCATAAGCGAAGCTAACGTTCTGAAAAGAGGAAGCCCTGGTCAGTGCAGGATCCTACACGCTAGCCTAGCCTCTCATAATCTATTCCTACCTGCTTATTCCAGAGCTATGTCCCATACGTAGCTCTGGAATAAGTCTGAACTTAAAAATTCAAAATGGCTGCCTTTTGTCTGTCTAGAAGAAAAGTATATATTAGGGCATTCTCGTGCTAGGAAAAAAACTGGGAATAAGTGCACTCTAAATCAGAAAAGAACTGCACTATAATACACGTCTCAGAGTACAGCTTAATGTCTGATTGACTCCTTCACCATCTCCTCGTCCTTAGCTTCAAGTGTTGATTTAGATCATATACGCCAGTAGATGATACTTAGACTGAATAGTGGAGTCAAATCACTGCTAACTCTGCTGCCTTGTAATTGTGCGCTGCAATATGAAAGTAATGGGTTGGGTGCCAATTATCTCTCTGGACCTTTTGCTGATTAACCTGAACCTAATGGAAACTTAGATCTCTTCTGCTGATTGCAAAGGAGTATTCGAGCTTGAAGGGACAGGCAGACCTATAAATGAAAGAGCTAAATTATCCGTTACTGGCATGTACTTATGAGACATGCAAGAGTTACTCCTTTGGAGAGACTGTCACTGATGAAAGTATTTAGACTGCATATCTGCATATATAAACTCATTGCTGGATTACAAGAGCCCCCAGTTTTTGTAATCGTATCCAGGGTTGTCGGACAGAATTTTTCTTTTCCCTGGACAACTTATCCCAAAATCACAGGCAGCCAGTATTTTTTATAGATGAATTAGGCTACTTTCACACTCGCGTTTTGGGCGGATCCGTCATGGATCTGCAAAAACTGATCTGTTAGTATTATCTGTAATATAGCCAAGAAGGATCTGTCATCAACTCCTTTAAAAGTCAATGGGGGACAGATCCGTTTTCTGTTGTGCCAGATTGTGTCAGAGAAAATGGATCCGTTCCCATTGACTTACATTGTGTGCCGTTTGGCTCAGTTTCGTCAAGCGGAGACTGAATGGAGACTGAACGGAGGCAAACTGATGCATTCTGAGCAGATCCTTTCCCATTCAAAAAACATTAGGGCAAAACTGATCCTTGTGAGAGCCCTGAACGGATCTCAGAAACGGAAAGCCAAAACGCGAGTATGAAAGTAGCCTTACAAACTATAATGAATAATAAAGATTATAAGTAATACATGTGTACAGCTCAATATACTGATATGCCATACTTGATAAATGTCCCCCAATGTGTATGAAGACACAGCAGAAGAGTTTTGCCTCAAGGCAGTATTATAGATTATGAGGCGACTGCAGGTACAATTGTCTTTATGCGGAAAAAAGAATATTTAGGCGTCTCGACCCTGTGGCTGGACAAACTCAGACCAGACAGAATGCTTCTGCCTAAAAGATCCTAAGAAACAAATCTGCTTCCTCTACCTGGCTGATCTACACGTCTTTCCAAGGTAGCATTTGTTTTTGTTGTATTTGCCATCAACAAACTACAAAATGCGCCTGCGTCCCGTCACGGTGGCGAGCCTATCACTGCAACACTGCCTTGTAATTACGTCAAACACTGTACAATAAAGGCAAAGACCGAAACGTGTGGCACCTGCTGTGTTGTGACAGGTTTGACAGAGACAAAAACAAAAAAATAACTTCTGAACAAGAGTGAGCGCACAAAAAAAAAACAGGAAACAATTTAATACAAAGTGTTCTGCTCTGGTTCTCTGCCTTAAATGAGATAGAGAGGCGTCCTGTGGACCAGATGCCAAAGTGATTCTATTGTGCTAAGTAATCACTCATCGTAAAATATAGCTCATAAAGCGCTAATACTTCAAAGCACTAGGAAGTGAAAAGACTGCATCCACGAGGTTTCAGAAAACAAGGGTTAGACAAGGTGACTGGAGAGAATATATAATGTATGATGTATTGGTTCATTTTATATGAGTAGCATGTAGAGTGCTAAAAGGAACCTTCCACTATGACAGTGCAGTGCAATCTGCAGGCAGCACGGTATAGAGCGGGAGGAGCTGAGACGATTGACATTTCATTTATTTTACTCACTCATATAGCAGCAACATAATCGTCAGCACTTAAAGGAAATCTGTCACCTAGATAATCAATATTAAACCAAGTGTATGTCCTTACAGATTTTTATACCTTCTTTCCATAGGTTTTCTTTTCCCTTGGAGCTCGTTTTAATAAAAATCTACTTTTATATTTATGCTAATGAGGCATAAAGGTGCCCAGAGGGGTGTTATTTTCACTCAAAAGGTGCCCAGGAACGCCCTCCATGGAGTGCTCAGGTCCCCCACCCCAGAGACAAAGCACGCCTCTCTCTCCTCTCACAGTGCTCCAGACAAAAAATGTAATAAACAGGAGCCATTGGCTCCTAAACTGAAAAATGTTGGAGCCAAATTAAATTTTTAGTCGCCATATTGAAAATATATATAATTATAATAAAAAGAAAAAAGACTTAGAGAAGATGAGACGCAGGTCACAGTAATGAGCCAGCACTACATATTAGGGGGGTCACGATCCAAAAAATTTTAATTCAGTTTCGATACCAAAAAAAAGGATTGCGAAACCTGATACCATTCGATACAACGAAAAAAAAAAAAACACCATTCCGCATTTTAAGGAACGTTCGGCCCATAATAGAACAGTCCTATCCTATTTTTGGGGGGGACAAAGTGACACGGTTAATTTTTTTTTCTTTTACGACATTCACCACATAGGAGATATTTTTTTTTATGTTAATAGTTTGGACTTTTTGGATGTGGCGATATGTAATATGTTTATTTATTGTTTATATATTTTATAAGTAAAATTGGGAAAGGGGGCGATTTATACTTTTTACTTAATATTTCCCCCCTTAGGGGCTGCAACCCTTGTCCTATTCACCCTAATAAAGCTCTATTAGGGTGAATAAGACTTTACACTCTCCCTGCTGCCCTGTGCATAGTGCAAACAGCAGCAGGGAGCTTACCATGAGCGGCTTCAGTAGCGTCCTGGCTGCCATGGTAAACGATCAAAGCCCCGCGATTACACTGCTGGGGCTCCGATGAGAACTAACACTGAGGACGAGGGGAGGGGACAGGGTGGCCAATGACTTTAATACTCGTGGGGGGGGGGCGCACTGTGCCACCAATGTTTTTAATACTGGGGGAAGGGAGCACTGCGCAACCAATGATGTTAACTCACCCATTAATTCAAATACAGGAGGTGGGTGCTGGCTGCAGAATCACATAGCCAGGATCCGACCTCTATGACAGGTAGCTGCAATCTGAGGGGTAGCTGTGGCACCTGAGGGGTTAACTGCCACGGGTTTCAGCTACCTGTCATAGAGGTCGGATGCTGGCTATGTGATTCTGCAGCCAGCACCCGCCTCCTGTATTTGGTTTAATGGGTGAGTTAACATCATTGGTGGCGCAGTGGCCACAGCCCCTCACATTCTCTTCCCCTCGGTCTTTTCATTGGTGGCAGCGGCAGCACAGCGGGTTGGGAGAGACTGCTTCCTTCTCCCCTGAGCAAACGCCTGCGCTGGGGCGGCGGGACAAGGAATTATTGGCTCCCATGCCCTGCCTCAATATTCAGCTACAGCGCGGCAGCCCTGTCGTAAATCTGCAAATGGGGCGCTGTCTCATACACTAGGCCCCCAGCATTTCCACTGCCGTCACGCCCCCCAGGCTATGTTGCTAGTAGCCGATAACCCCGCCCACCCTTTCCCTTCAGTTTCACCAACAGGCGCAGTACCAAACAGTGCTGGCGCCTGCGCTCTTCCTGTTTAATTGAGGGCATCAGCCTCAACTGTTTCACTGGGCATGCGCCGAAAATGTCACTGGGGTCGGCACAGAAAGAGCAGAGGTTTCAATGAATAAACTACAAGTTTTACTGAATCTCCTCCCATAAAACTATATATCAATCTGCTCAGCTCCTCCTGCTCTATAACATGCTGCCTGCAGCTTACGCTACATTTTCATGGTGACAGGTTCCTTTTAAAGGGGTATACTATGGAGGAAATTCATCAAAACTGGTGTAACGTAAAACTGGTTCAGTCGCCCATAGCAACCAATCAGACTCCACTTTTCATTTTCCAAAGGAGCTGAACAATGAAGGGCAAAATCTGATTGGTTGCTATGGGCGACTAAGCCAGTTCTCCTTTACACCAGTTTTGATAAATCTCCTCATATGTTTCAATTTCTTACAGCTTTTAAAATCTCTGTTTGTTCCATCAGATAGTAACCTTCATTGTTTTTGTCCAGAGAGTGACAATCTGTCCTGGTCACACGATGATCCCACAGGCTCCTTAAAGACAGTCTGTTACCTATTTTTCACCAATTACTCCTGGCCATCAGATAGTTGCAGATGTATTCCAGACCCACCTGTCATTTGGCAATGTCTGGATTGTCCTGAAAAAGCTGTTTTAATCCTCCGTATAACGTCTCCAAAGTGCCCAGGGGGGCAAGCGTGGGTTTTGAAAGTGCCCAAGCCTGCCGCCCTTCCCAGAGCTGTGTTCCACCCATGTACAGCGATCTGCCAGTACTAATAGTCTAATAGGTGACAGACTCTCTTTAAAGTTACCATACAGTTAGCCAAGCTCCCATTTCCAAAAATACTTGCGCAAGCTCATTCAGCAAATTTTTGCTCTCCTTCATTTAGGGGACCCTAATCTGGAGACAGCAGTGGGTCCCAGAAGTGGGACCCACACCTATCCGACTTTGATGGCATATCCTTGCAATATGGCACCAGTGTCTGAGAACCTGTCATCAACTTTATGCTGTCCATACTAAAGGCAGCATAAAGTGGAGATAGTAGAGTTGATTTCAGCGGTCTGTCATTTTGAAAGTTAAAAGTAAGTGGTTGCCGAGAACAAACATCACAATCATTGCAGACTGGGCCTGCAAAAGAGTCACGGCCACCTGAGAAGAGTCCTGTTATTCATGAATTCCTGCTCTCCCTGCCCACCTGCTGATGACTGACCGTCTTCTACCTAGTTTTCTTCCTTTCTGTCTAGGAGAGAACTGCCAACCATCCGCAGATGGGTGAGAGTGGAGAAGATTAGGAATAACCATGACTCTTCTCAGGGAGATTTGACTCTTTTCAAGGCCTGGGCTGCAATGATTATGATGCTGGTTCTTGGCAACCACTTACTTTTAGCTCATGAGTGACACACCACTGAAATCAGCATTTCTGTCACTACTTTATTCTGCCCTCAGTGAGGTCAGCATAAGGCCTCATGCACACGACCGTATGTGTTTTGCGGTCCGCAAAACACGGAAGCTGCTCCGCGTTCCGTTCCACAATTTGCGGAACGGAACGCGGCCCATTGTAGAAATGCCTATTCTTGTCTACAAAATGGACAAGAATAGGACATGCTCTATTTTTTTTGCAGGGCCACGGAACGGAGCAACGGATGCGGACAGCACACGGAGTGCTGTCCGCATCTATTGCGGTACCATTGAACTGAATGGGTCCGCGCCTGAGCTGCAAAATATGCGGCTCGGATGCGGACCACAACAACGGTTGTGTGCATGAGGCCTAAAGTTGATGACAGGTTCCCTTTAACTGTAGCAGTCAGAGTTTCAGATTTAGTTAATGGAAAGTTATGAATTCCCATTGCATACTACGTAAAACGACCATGATGCTTTCGGAGCATAGTAAATGGCATAGAAGTTTCTTTGGTAAATAGGGGCGTGCTCTGGGTGTCAGAAAAAAAATCACGATTGAACATTGCACACGCTAAGGCTAGGGCTACATGACGACATGTGTCGTGCGACATTTTGTCGCACCAATGTCGCGCGACAATTTTTATAATAGTGGTCTATGATGTTGCACTGCGACATGCTGCGACTGCGACACGAGCAAAAAATCCATCCAAGATGGATTTTTCTGCGATTGTTGCGTCGCAGTTGCAGCATGTCGCATGTCGGAGTGACCCCATAGACTATCATTATAAAAATTGTTGCGCGACATTGGTGCGACATCAATGTCGCGCGACACATGTTGCAGTGTAGTTGTGTCCTATGTGTCGCGTGACAATCATGTCGTCGTGTGGCCCTAGCCTAAATCATGTTTAGTGTGTGACAAATACGTTCTAAAAAATCTGTTTCTTGAACTATATTCTTGAACCAGTAAGTTCAGAACGAACGTTGCTATAGTTCCTTCCCAGAAAGGAAAGATTTCTGTGGCCAATAAAGAAACAGGTTCATTTCATTCATTTTTTTTTAAAATGTGATCAGTAACCAACTCTTTGTCTTTAGCTTCAGAATTGCAAATTAATGTTTTTGGAAAATAAAACAAAAAATAACAAAAAAAAGAAGATGTGGAATGAGGAGGACGAACATGATGAAATTCAGATCTTCAATGAATGATCGCTGCAAGGAAATACAGGATAGAAAGTCACACTTTCAGTGGTCTAAGGAAAAATGTAGGCTTTTGTAAAGCAGATGTTTTTGTGAAGTTCAACATTTTCCATGATATAGGATCATATACAAAGAAAGTTACTCTTCCTCATAAGAGATTACTGAGACATCTAACAATAAGACATGCAAGTACTGCACTTGAGGGGTTTTTAGAGCATGAAGAAAACTATCACTATTTCTGCAATTAAAAAAAGTATTTGTCTTTGAAACGACTTCAACTGAGATCTGACAAATAAAGACGATTAAAAAAGAAATGCATGTTATGTAATAATATAATAGTTATAATAAATATATATAATAATAATGTTACACTATATTTATGATAAAAGTTGTAGAAAGAAACATCCACGTACAGCATGCCCAAAGAAATATAATGTAATATAATTTTTTTTTTATATTTTGTTATACATTATGTGCCTTATGCACCTAGTGTGCATTTACACTGTCTAGATTGTTCTTTCTCTCAAATGAGCGACCCAAACAGTAACGATGTTATAACTAACTCCCTATAAAAGCTGCAGTCACCCACTTTCCACCATGACAGTTGTATGGAAAGCTAGGATCTATGATTCTGTTTGTTGCACTCTTTACACTGCTTCTCTCGTCCTGGAGGAAGCGTAGTTATTACTGTTGCATTTCATTCCTTGACTAACTAAATACTGAGTACAGTACGCACTCTAGAAGAAAATACTTTTTTTGGCTCGTTGACTCTGGAAAGTGTCTATTTTGTGAGACAAGGAATTCAATTTGCCAGTGCTTATTGTTCCCTGCACGTCACTGGAAATACAGGGAAAACTAAAGCAGCCCAATGTTCTAAGGACGATTGTGGATATTTCTTTAGAAGCAAGGCAATCAATAAAATGGATTCTACAAGAATTCTTAAAGGAGTTTGTCTGGGATTCATTTTTGATATAAAATTAAAAGCTACCGTTCTTAAAAAGCTTATTTTCAGAATTTTTTTCCCCTCAACCCTGTAACCAGCATTCATTGGTCAGATAATGTCACATGACCAACACATTACACTGGTAGGGATGAAAAGTCATGAAACACCTATGACACAAATACAGTAGGCCATCAATCTTAAAACTAGAGAACTCCTTCTACTGTAGATGCTACAATTTCACTAGCAGTTTTTATTGGATCTATTTCTGAGAAGTTGAGATTACTTTAAAACTTAAATTTGAAACTTTATTATTTGGTAATTTTCCATCAAAAGTTTTAACTGATGAAAATGTATTTATAATCTGTGTTCTGCCCAGCAGGGTTACAGAACCATTACAGATCACGTCTGCCTCAGTCTTTGCATTTCTGAAGTGTTTAGTGTGGTTATAGCACCATCTAACGGTGTTAAGTTATATTACACTTTGTTTTTCCTGTAACGAAGACTGCAGCATTGTGTCTGCGGTGCACTGCATTGTGGGAGTGAAAAGCAACCAGTCTTCAGGACACATTAGCAGAGCTGTCCTTTTGCATATATCCTTCTTAAATTCCACCATCCTTGTATAAGCATATCTGGTGACAGATCTACCTTCATTTCTGGGATATTGTGTGTTGCAGAGCTGTTCAGCTAGTTGTAATTGTTACTCAGGGAGTTGTTATTACTGTTAGCTAGCCATGCAATCTTATGTACAGGCAGCCATTTTACCATGTGCCTTCACTGATGACTGTAAATGTTATAGTATATGCTATGCTATGCTTCATACTTATACTTGCTATTTGTATTCTTTACCAAAAAACAAACAAAGGCAAAATTCTGCAAAAGAGTACCTATCATATGTAATCAATTGTACACATGCCTATGGTCCAAAATCAAATAGAAACGCCTACAAAACACTACTAGACCACATGATATAAATATTGTATTTTATTAAACATATTGAAACAAATAATTATAAAAACAGGTACCCCCAGGCGAAGGTTCACTGAAACGCACGTCGGGGCTGCCGCCATCTCGGAGGCAGGCACATTATGGGTAACTGACTCTATTTTGAAATTTTTGGGATTGTTTCCAATAGCACTTGCAGTTTATATTTTTGTATTTATTTTGGAGAAGTATGTATTAATACCATTGTGCATCTCTCTGTGATGTCACCTTTTCCCTGCACCTGTTTTTATGATTATTTGTTTTAATATGTTTAATAAAATACAATATTTATATCATGCGGTCTAGTAGTGTTTTGTAGGCGTTTCTATTTCTATTCTTGTAGTTTTACCAATCAATCGTATATAATAAATCAATCACATATGGACGACCTGTTGACCAATAAACAAGTTAGACTACAAAGAACAGTCCTCTTATTTGGAAGAAAGGAATGGTTTATGCTGAATGTCAGATGCACACTGTGTGACTGTGTATAAAGACAGAACAATCTGTAATATACTTACCTGTCTGGGCTCCAGCAGTGTAGGGGCCATTGTCCAGTTGCAGTTCTGCCACTTAGGGCTTATAGTGCAAGTAGGTAGGGAAAGTGGTCTGGATTCTAGTAAGGGACTCACTGTCCTTGAATGTCCCTATGTACAGTCATTACATAATACTTCTTGCTGCATATTTATTTCTTATCATCTACTACATATGCAAGGAACCCTAATAATGTTTTACCAATGACTGTCAATGTGACCTTCAGGGTCTATTATCAAGCAATCTTGATAATAATCAAAGAATGTGCCAACTAAACTGAAAATATGGATGTGCTCAGGTGGCACTCACAGAGTTAACCTCAACCAAAAATTCCACATATCAACATAATACCATGCATACAGTATAGTGTAGTATATACACACAAATTTTCGTCTAATATCCAGATTGTTGACGCATTACTATGCACGTAATAATGTATTAACTTGTCTGAAACCATCCATGTGGTTCTGTTTACCCTGCCATAATATGCCCCAGACAACCCACTGGCTGAAAGAAATTAAAGGGATTGTCTAGGTTCAGGAAAAAAAAGGGGCACTGGTAGAAAATTGCATAAAATAATAAAAGAAGCAGTACTTACCTATTAGATCGCCATACGTTTCAGCACCCTTGCTTAGATGCTCCCTGCCACTGTTGTCCCTTCTACACCCATGACTGCTGCAGCCATCTGATTTCGCCACCGAGGCTAGTGGTTGCAGCAGACTTGACATCACTCCTTCAAGTCAATGCTGCTTCTTTTATTATTACATACCCCACCATATTTTATTTCCCACCACTGTGCAATTTTTTCTTGACCCCGGGCGTCCCCTTTAATTTTTAAACATGATTAAAAACACATAAAAATATCCCTGTAACCAAATCTACATTCTGAAGGCCAGTGCCAGTAATCCAGTTCTATCTTGCTACAGAGGATTGCAACAATCTGACATTCTGCATACACCATATGGATCCTTCTGGAAGTCTGTGGATTTGGGTAATAATTTGATTTTAATCAGTGCAGTCATAAATTCGGTATGATCTGACCTTGTAAATTGTATTGCTGTTCTGAGAATGCTCTGCTCCATATATTCACCAGTATAGCCTACAGGTGATGACAGTGAATAGTATTATTGTGAAGATAATTACATTCTTACTAGTAAAAGCCCTCAGTATACAACGATTGTGACACAAGGCAAAAGGTTTTACCTCCTCACTATAGAAGCCTATATTTTGATAAGTCCTCTTTTCACTCTCCCTCTAGTCATTTCCAAAGTAGTCCAGGATGTTAACACCAAAGTCTTCTATAGCCCAGGGTTCATGTACCCTAAGGGGTACATGCCTTGTCTCTAAGGGGAACATGCTGTGCTTTTAATGTGCAGTGCACTGTATGATCATAGCCTTGGGGATACGTTGACAGAATTTAAATTGGCATTACTCA
The DNA here is from genome assembly GCA_033119425.1 of Bufotes viridis. Classification (NCBI taxonomy): domain Eukaryota; kingdom Metazoa; phylum Chordata; class Amphibia; order Anura; family Bufonidae; genus Bufotes; species Bufotes viridis. The sequence goes on along the minus strand of CM065592.1, from coordinate 388,959,479 downwards.
GCTTAGAAATATAGGGAAATGCTGCTCTATAAGTCTTCATACAGCAGAGCTCCTTTAGCTTTCCCTCTTTCATCAGAAATGACATAGTCATAAGTGAAGCTAATTTCCTATTAAGATAGTAGCTCTGAGGTCAAGGAGTCAGTAATGGACTTTTTAGCGGTTCTAGTCACTATTTTGGTGGGCACCTTGCTCCCATCTTTTTAGCTTGGAAAGGAAAATACATCTAAGGAAGCTTTCCAGTGTGAAGAGCCAGGAGAGCAACCAAAGTCCAGTAATTAAGGGAACGGGTGGACAGCAGGACCAGGCAGGTTACCAAACTTGGGTTTGTTTAGTATGGAAAAAAGACGGCTTAGGGGAGATCCACAATATACAAACATCTGAATAGACAGTACAGAGATCTTTCTAATGATCATTTTTTTACCTGGGCCTGTAACCACGACAAGAGGACATCTTCCGCAGTGACGATAGGGAGGCTTGTCCCCACCCCCGTCTGCCATTGGCTGCTCCCCCCTGACACCGGATGTTTTCATCCATGCATGGGGAGAAGCAGCGGCGCAGCGGGGACCAGGAGCGGCGCCGGAAGCGGGGTAAGTATATTCCCACGGAGTGGCCCGGTCATGGGGGAGCTGTTGTAGATACTGGATAACGCCTTTAAAGTTGGAGTAGTTGACATCTGCCTCAGAGTGTTTTTTGTCTTCCTCTGGGCCGACTCTTTTGGATTATAGGATGGACCTGTGTCTTTTTCCAGCCTTACCTTCTATGTAACTATGATTATGAACATTTAAGATTATAGGGATTAGATAACCCCTTTAACTCCAGAGGCTGCATACAATACCAAGCCAAAAGGGTTGACAGACTTTTTGTAAAATAAAGTGATAACAGGGTATCTGTTTGGATCCCCAGTTACCAGCTGCAATCGGCAGGAGAACCGCCAGCAAGTGTTCCCCTGCAATGCTACCCTAGGGGAAATGAAATATTACACGATGCCCATTCAAATCAATGGTAGGTCACGGTAACGCATGGATAGTCATGATCCTTAAAAGAGAGAGCAGCAACTCTCCCCTTCAGATAACTGATGAGAGTCCTGAATGAGGGATTTCTCTCAATTAGTCCAGAAACGTACGGGGTATTTAAAACAGTTTTTCTAAACCAGAAAACTACTAAGAAACCCTAAGAAATGGTGACATGTTCCAGGGATAGACCAGTTCAGGAGCAATCTAAAAATACAGCAGTCCACTGCTGCCTGTCTACCAGTGCTGAGAGGGGCATGAGGAGGACTCATCAACACAGATTCTTAACTAGATCCCGCTATGTTCTCTTATTGCTACTATTAGCCAGTTGGCGGAATATTGTTTCAGCCGAACGGACTTGTCCTTGTAATATGCTGCCCTTACTTAGGGCAGTATGCTAAGATTTAATACTTTTCATGAAAATAGATTTTTCGTCCACGATAAACGGATCCTTGAAAAAAAGGATAGCTTCCATGTGCATTCCATATTTTCCCACCAACAGAAAGGGTTATTCTAAATTGCGCATAGGAGATTCTCAGATCAGGCCCATAGATCCGTGAAAAAAAAAGATAAGTCAATATGCCCATTGACTTGTATGGGTCTGTGTGCTATCAGCTATATTTAAAATGTATGATACATTTTACCTACGCCAATACATTGTAGCAAACTATCAGAACAGAGAGATGTGAGGGTACGGCCGCACATTCAGGTTCTTTGATGCAGTTTTAGAACCCAAAACCAGGAGTGGATTCAAAAAAAGAGAAGTTCTGTCCTTACTTCTTTCTCTTCTTTTATCATCCACTCCTGGTCTTGGCTTCAAAAACTGCATAAAAAATTTGAACGCGTGGCCGTACTCCGAGTATGACCTACGGTAAAGAGAGGGAGATTTTGCTTAATCCTTTGGCAAACTAGAATTTTAAGGTTCTGATGACACCGTCAAGGAAATTCACAGAAAAGCCTTTGTTTTCCATCTTTTTATTCTTGGCCACTCATACTACAAACATATGAAAACTATTAGAAATGCTGGACCACGATGATGTCTATAATACTTCTGTATTACACACTGTCAGGATGAATACGGAGAACTATAGGGACACTTTATAGGCAGATTAAATGGGCAAGAGACGAGGTAATAAATCTGTATTAATAATCATTATCATTCATTCACTTCCGAGTAATCATAATGATCGTTGGCCAATAGTTATCGCTGATTGTGCAAACATTAAAATCACCATGTAGCAATACACATGCCACAATAAAAATGGCGGAATAATATATCCACGGCGAGTGCACTGGTAGAAATGTCCATTAGGTACTCATAAGGATTGTGAAAACCAATCTTTATTAGTTGTTTGCAAAATGACTACATGTGAAGAAAGGGCCGTCATAATGGAAAAAGATATGATACATATGACCATTTTTGAAGGTGTTCTCCATATAATTAAAAGTTTAAAAAAAAGACTCAGAAATAAAATAAAAATAAAATAAGTCGTACTCACTTTACCAATCCACACGCTTCCCAGTCCTTTGCCAATCTCCGCGTCCTACTCAGCCAATCAATGGACAGTGGTGACCTGTATCAGCCAATCACTGGACAGTGGTGACTTGCTTCAGCCAATCACTGGACAGTGGTGACCTGCTTCTGCCAATTACTGGACAGTGGTGACCTGCTTCAGACAATCACTGGACAGTGGTGACCTGCTTCAGCCAATCACTGGACAGTGGTGACTTGCTTCAGCCAATCACTGGACAGTGGTGACCTGCTTCAGCCAATTACTGGACAGTGGTGACCTGCTTCAGCCAATTACTGGACAGTGGTGACCTGCTTCAGCCAATCACTGGACAGTGGTGACCTGCTTCAGCCAATCACTGGACAGTGGTGACCTGCTTCAGCCAATCACTGGACAGTGGTGACCTGCTTCAGCCAATCACTGGACAGTGGTGACCTGCTTCAGCCAATCACTGGACAGTGGTGACCTGCTTCAGCCAATCACTGGACAGTGGTGACCTGCTTCAGCCAATCACTGGACAGTGGTGACCTGCTTTAGCCAATCACTGGACAGTGGTGACCTGCTTCAGCCAATCACTGGACAGTGGTGACCTGCTTCAGCCAATCACTGGACAGTGGTGACCTGCTTCAGCCAATCACTGGACAGTGGTGACCTGCTTCAGCCAATTACTGGACAGTGGTGACCTGCTTCAGCCAATCACTGGACAGTGGTGACCTGCTTCAGCCAATGATTGGCTATATATATTGGCTATCTATATAGGAATCATTTCCTATAAATTGTGCAGAACCAGGAAGTAGAGACTGATAGGGGACTGGAAACCATCAGATCGGGGGGGGGGGGGGGGGGGGGCAGGAGAACAGTAAGAAAAATAGGACTTATTTCATTTTACACCATTCTGAGCCTTTTTGTTCTGCCAGTCAACCCCTTTAAATCGAGAGTACAACATCAAGGGCTTTGCACGTTCGGTTTTCCTCACTGTGGATTGACATGTCACAAGTAACTCTGATGAACTGGAACCCCTATCAAATCCCACTGCTAACAGGATGGCCTTAAAGAGTTCATCTTGTCCCATGAACGAAGACTCTACATTTACATTTAGGATCTGAACATTTTTGCCAGTGCATGCAAATATTAATAATTAAGTACAGCCACTGTTATTCAATAAAATGTATCTGTATGGCGCTGCCTGCTGTTTCTTCCTTTCCTTCTTTCTGTCCACCTTGCTGAAGTGGACACACATGCTCAGTTCAATCCTTCAACTGTCCCCATCCCTATCTTCTGTTAGAAGCTGTGACAGTTGCAAGGGAGAGAGATGCGGCAGAAAAGGCATGCCACCCTGAGAAAGAACACATCCCCTGAGAAAGGACACACCCGCTGAGCTGCCAAATCAAATAAATCTAGAAAAGAAAGTGGGGCATTGCATGGGGAGATCTTTGTACCTTAAATGGATCCAGAGATCTCCCCATTCATTGCCCTAATTGCTTTTTAGACATCATATAGTACATGCATATAAAATACCATATTCTCTATGTAAACACAATAACCAATTAAAATAGAAACAAAAAAGAAAATAAATGAAAAAAGTGTATAGTCACGGTCCCTCTACAGATATATAGTGCGGAGCTCTCACACTACTCAGAACGTTCCCCAGCAGTAGAGGAGGAGTTGATGCAGTGTCTTAATGATACGAGCTTTCTTCTTATACTGTTCTTAAATAATTTCTTTGAAATAGTATCAAACGGAATATGCACGATAATCAGGTAGTTGTATTGTCACTGTTTAAGTCAGCGGTGCCGTTGTTAAGCACGATAATTAAGCAGTAAGGTGCGCAACGATTGTCAGGTGGTTGCGCCACTACCGCCCGACCCATTCAGCAAATAATATCGTTATTATACGAGATGGTTAAGCTGCTTACCAGACCTGTCGCTGCACTTGATGATGGTCGGTACGTGGTTGTGTTCAAATTTCAATCCTCTTGTAGAGCACCAGTTCGCTTTCTTACCTATGCGCCAGTGCCGGCACTGTTCTCTGGCGCATGCGGCTTTGTCACTCTGTAACACTGGCTTGGATCTTTGATTATGAAGTTTCCAGTGAAGGATCACACTCCGTATATGCTAGAACCAGCCCTGTACCTCACATGGATCCAGAGATCTCCCCATTCATTGCTCTGCTAGATTTATATCAAGCTGAAAGCTCAAGGGGACGTGTCATTTCTGCTGCAGCTAAGGGGCTGGTTCTAGCTTTCTGCCGTGTACTATACGATGTCTGATTTTCATTTTTGCCATTAATCATGGCATAACCCTTTAACTATTTTGATACTGGTTAGAACCTTCCACAACCCATAATTATGCAACTGCAAGTGTCAGAAATGTAATCGCATCTACAGGTCTATCCTTCATCTGGCTAGAAAGTATCTGGTACCACCGTGTGACCATTATAAAACGAGGACCACAGGAAGATGAAAGGGAGAAATCAAAGCAAAGTCAACATTCTCTTGCCACATCCATAAGTGTATAAGTAATGTTAAAATAATATAAATGTAAAAATAGACGTCCATTGAAAAAAAAAAAACTGAAAACCCTGAACAGCAATCTACAAAACCTGCTCAACAAGGAAATGTAGAAGAGTCTCCTACATGAAAGCTAATACCTCTATTAGAAACACACTGAGCCTGCATGGAAAGCGCACCTTTATTAAATCTCCGGCAGATTCCGCCTGGTATAAACTCACCCAGCTCATGTCCATGTGAAAAGGTCACGCCGGGAACGAAAGGGTTGAGAAACAACATTAAAAACCACTCTCCGGAGGTGTATAATACAATGCCTTCCAATGAGACCGAGCATTATGTGGTTCTCAGTATAGTCTTAAAGGCATATATGACAAAATATAAATATATACATACACACCGTATTTTTTGCCCTATAAGACGCACCAGCCCATAAGATGCCCCTAGATTTTAGAGGAGGACAATAAGAAAAAATTATTTTTCATTACACCATTACACCGTCAGACCACCAATCAGACCCTTCAATTTTAATCAGACCTCAACTGACAGCCCCAATCAGACCCCTAATGTAAATAAGACCCCAATAAGACCTAAAATTAGACCCTCAAACAGACCTCAGCTCAGACCCCAATGTAAATGACCCCCAATCAGACCTCTGATAAGAGTCCCATGCCTCTTATCAGCCCCCATATCAGCCATTATGCTTCTCAGTTCTCATCCCCCATTATCAGCCATTATGCCTCAGCCCCCATTATGCCTCTCAGCCCCCATTATCAGCCATTATGCCTCAGCCCCGATTATCTCTCTCAGCCCCCATTATTAGCCATTATGCCTCAGCCCCCATTATGCCTCTCAGTCCCCATTATCAGCCATTATGCCTCAGCCCCGATTATCTCTCTCAGCCCCCATTATTAGCCATTATGCCTCAGTCCCCATTATGCCCCTCCTGCTCCTGGACACCGCCGCTCCTCACCTACATCGCGATCCTTTTCCTCCTGCTGTTGGCTGTGAACTGGCGCTCACAGTATGAGGTCACAGAGCGCCCTCACGCTGTGCGCAGCCTTCACAGCCAACAGTCGAGGACCAGGAAGAGGTGAGTACAGAGCGGTCACCGTTTCCTGGTCCTCCGGTACTAATGAGTGCTTCCCCCCTTTCGGGGGGGGGGGGGGGTGCGTCTTATGGGGTGAAAAATACGATATATACATATATATATATATATATATATATATATATACACACACCATATTTTTCTCCCAAAACTGGAGATGGGGGTGGGGGGAAAGCAGAAGACCCAGGAGTGGTGAGTTCAGGAAGAGAGCACTGGCTCTCTAGAGTAATCAGAGATCTGATAAGGAATGGGGATCTTATTTAGGGGTCTGATCTGAGGTCTGATGAAAAATATATTTTTCTTATTTTCCTCTTCGAAATTTCTAAAACCCAGGTCTGTCATGGTCCGATGCGTCCTATAGTCCAAACAATATTGCATATATATATATATATATATGAAATTTATGACCCTAAGCTTAAAAGCAACTTGTCTGGCACACAGATAGCTCTAGCAATCAAGAAGACTCTACTGGTGCAATCCCCCCATAACCTGAATTATACATCCAGCAGATGTCTACTGCTTGATACAATAATTATCCCTAATACTACTATTCCAATTAGGAAAGGGGGGTAAACAATATCTACAACCAAAGAAACTCAATATATTGAACACAGACAAATACCAAACCAGTAGACGTTATAGCGATTCCAATTTTTTTCCACCATGAAGGAACCATTGTATAACAGGTGAAGCCCTAACCTCACCATAAACAACCTTGACGACTGGATGGGTTAAGTATTTCCCAGTTCCCAACCATTTCTATTTTCTGGCTGTTGATTCATTTGTCTTCCTCGATATCAAATGTCTTTGAACAGACTGAAATCTTTTTGCCATTCTTCCTCTAAAGTGACGACTCTTGGTCCTCTTCCTGACCAGGTTCTAGAAAACACTGAGGTCCCTCTGTAGGTAGACACTGTGTTGCAGTATTACGGACCTTTCATTTCACATGAAAGCATAGCCCATCATAACAATAAGCATACGGCTCACACCGTTTTTTGGAGGAGGTTTAGAGGCAGATTTGTTGCCAATGTCAGAAGTGGATTTGAAAGGAATCAGAAATATAAAGAGAGGATTTATAATTCTCCTTCCCGGTAGATCCACTTCTGACTTTGGCTGAAAATCCTGCAGACAGATCTGCCTCAAAACCTCCTCCAAAAAACCCTGTCTGACTGTACCCTTACAATAGCGTATGTTTTTCTAGCCTTGTGGTCTAGGTCACTCACATATATTATACAATATTAATGGGTGACTTTATGGTATCCTCCTGCCTAATGCATTTTTCTAAGAAGAAAACTAGGACAAACCTGTGACTCAACATTTGCTAGAGACATCCACATCGTCATCAGTGAACCTAGAGATAAAATGTATTATCAGTTCTCGTGGTATCTATCACATTTCACAATCCTCATCGCCATTGCTCAAGCAAACATATCAGCTTACGATGGTTCAGGTTGGGAAGCCAAGACAAGTCTATGATCAAAGGCAAAAATATTACTAACCGTATCATTATTATTACTACTATATACTATCATTTGGCGCAGTTTCTGCCTGTCTCGTTATAACCCGGACAGTATTAATAAATATGTCCTATCTGTTCAGCTTTGACTCCGGGTCACTATATGAAGAGCCTTTCTCCAGCAGGTCCTGTCTTCTGCTGGTCTTCAGGCTTCTTCTTTATGCGATGCTCAGAGCACATACTCGGACATAGAAACAATACTATTGTCCTTTACTATTTTCATATCTTTTTTGCTCGCCAAGTTCAAAGCATCATCATTCGTTAATATCTCCAGTCCTCGCCCAAGATCACAAAAAGTAGAAATTTACAAAGCAAAAGCTGCCCGATTTTTGGCTAAAATTGCTCCGAAGATCTGAAGTACATGTCATGCGCCAAATTTTTTATGTATTTTAGATGTGTTTTATGCCCCATTTGCTTTGAAAAGTGAAAGTGGGGCTAAGTGGAGTCATACTATCCGCCAGATTTACTAATGACCAAAAACATTGGGGTAAAGTAAGCCACACGTGACATAAGGAAGAGAGAACAGTCTAACGAACGGAGCAAAATATTGCAATTTTTTTACATAGTGCGCAGCAAAGTGAAAAATTTGGTGCAGTTTCCACCTGTCTTGTCATAACCCGCACCGTATTAATAAATATGTCTAATGGTCTTCTATAATGTTGACGGACCCTATGGGGGGCCAGGAAGCAACTAAAGCATTATTTTATACATACTGTATGTTTTATTTATATTTGGAAGAGCTGAACGTATGATACAAATGTCACAAATATGCGAGTAGCCTCAAGACCCAAAAGACGACCTCACAGTATGCAGAACCACAATAGATCTGGACGCCAAGAGTTAAAACCACTGAGACGACCCTTAGTAACAACAATACTAATACTAAACGCCTTCTGTACGATATTTCCAGTGAGCGCTCCACCACATTAATAGCTCATCAAAAGGTTAGGATCCCCAAAAGTTTCCGAAATGTTCCATCTATTATAAACAGCCCTGTATTCACCTCCCTGCAAATCCCGCACTTATAAAAACTGATATTTATGTCATTGTCACTTTTAAACTCTACTTAACGTGAATTATTATGGACATTTATTAGCTGAAGCCTTCCAGGCCATATTTTTTTCCCCCTCGACATGATTTTAAGTGACTGCTCTGTAAAATAACAAACTGACAATCAAAAGCTGAGAAAGACGGTTAGCAGGTACTATGTGGCACACTAAATACCGTGACTCATCCCCCAGCCATCCACACGCAGCAATCATCATAATAATCATGATAATGACAGGGATATCCCTGCCCTACACAAATACTGAACTCAACCTGTTGTTTCCAGGGTAGGGGACCTGCCTGCTGCCATCTGCCTTCCAGGGTTAAAGAAGCTGGTGGCAGCATATCACTGAATACAAGGCACCTGAAGCGACGGGCACGATTCACCCCATGTATACAGGATAGAGGCTGGTGGTAGTATATGACTGAATACAAGGCACCTGCAGCACTAGGCACGGTGCACCCCATGTATACAGGACAGAGGCTGGTGGTAGTATATGACTGAATACAAGGCACCTAAAGCGATGGGCACTGTGCACCCCATGTATACAGGATAGAGGCTGGTGGTAGTATATGACTGAATACAAGGCACCTAAAGCGATGGGCACTGTGCACCCCATGTATACAGGATAGAGGCTGGTGGTAGTATATGACTGAATACAAGGCACCTGCAGCACTAGGCACGGTGCACCCCATGTATACAGGATAGAGGCTGGTGGTAGAGGCTGCAAGGGAGAGCATGGTGCACCCCATGTACACAGGATAGAGGCTGGCGGTAAGATACAACTGAAAACAAGGCACCTGCAGCGATGGGCACGGTGCATCCTATGAATACAGGAGAGAGGCTGGTGGTAGTACATGACTTAATACAAGGCACCTGCAGCAATGGGCACGGTGCACCCCATGTATATAGGATAGAGGCTGGTGGTAGTATACAACTGAATACAAGGCACCTGCAGTAGAAGGCATGGTGCACCCCATGTATAAAGGATAGAGGCTGGTGGTAGTATACAACTGAATACAAATCACCCGCAGCAGCAGGCACGGTGCACCCCATGTACACAGGATAGAGGATGGCAGTAAGATACAACTGAAAACAAGGCACCTGCAGGAGAGGGCATGGTGCATCCTATGTATACAGGCTAGAGTCTGGTCGTCGTATATGACTGAATACAAGGCACCTGCAGGGGAGGGCATGGTGAACACTATGTATACAGGATAGAGTCTGGTCGTAGTATATGACTGAATACAAGACACATGCAGCAATGGGCACGGTGCACCCTATGTATACAGGATAGAGGCTAGTGGTAGTATAAAACTGAATACAAGGCACCTGCAGCGGTAGGCACGGTGCACCCCATGTATACAGCATAGAGGCTGATGGTAGTATAGAATAGAATACAAGGTACCCAACAGCGGCAGGCACGGTGCACTCCATGTATAATGGATAGAGGCTGGTGGTAGTATACAACTGAATAAAAAGCACCCGCAGAGGAGGACACGGTGCACCCCATGTATACAGGATGGTGGTAGTATACGACTAAATACAAATCATTCGCAGCAGCAGGCACGGTGCACCCCATGTATATAGCATAGAGGTTGGTGGTAGTATATGACTGAATACAAGGCACCTGCAGTGGCAGGCACGGTGCACCCCATGTATACAGGATGGTGGTAGTATACGACTGAATACAAATCACCCGCAGCAGCAGGCACGGTGCACCCCATGTATATAGCATAGAGGTTGGTGGTAGTATATGACAGAATACAAGGCGCCTGCAGCGGCAGGCACGGTGCACCCCATGTATACAGGATGTAGTATTAATTATTAGTCGAGTCACGCAATTCATTGTGAAAATCCTAACACCCCATCGAGCGATCAGTCCGATTAATGAGTCCCTTTATTATTCACACAATAGTCTCCGTGCGGGAACACCCTTATGCCAGCCAAATCTTACCGACCACATCTAATATCAACAAAGTTAAGCCAGACCAATGACACAATACAAAACTCACATGGATCATTAACTACTTGACAACCGGAAAGCAGGCACCGCACACTGCGACGGATGTGTAGCTGGAAACCTCCGCCAATTGGTCAAAACCAGCAAAGCGGTGCACAGCAAAGGGTGAGACGATGGCAGCTGAGGGCACAGACACCCTGGAATACCAGGGCAGGTAAGTTAACCACTTGGCAGGCCCTGCAGATAGCCAGCGCAGGTCCCTCATGCCAACATATGACAATCAGGATGCCCCCTCAAGAGAGATGTAAGGCTATACCTATCTGCTGGCATGACTGGCACACCATACTGGCATCCTGCAGAAAGGAAGAGGAGACCTGTGCTGGTTGCAGGGTGATCTGCCCATCTGCTACCCCATGGCAAGGCTGATACACATGCACTCACCATACTGCGACTGGGGATGGGATTGCATGTGCTATCCTGCAGAAATCAGAGGATGATCTGCCCATCTGCTACCCCATGGCACGGCTGGCACCCGCAGCACTCAGCACACAGAACAGCCCGGAGCTGGAGGCGATCAGCACCATGCAATTGTCTCCTCACAGCCATCAGCTGCTGCAGCCGGGATGTCACCACACCATGCCCAGAACCCCCCACCCCAGGCGGGCTGCTAACCTCTTGTATCTCCGGTGACTGGTCCTGCTCTCAGCCGGCGCCCCCCCTTTATATGCTTCTCTCCTTCTTCTAATTAGGACTTGCCAGGTCCGGGAGAGAGAGAAGCCGAGACAGCAGCAGTCCCTGGAGGGGCGTGTGCGCGCTGCTCGTGCCTCCGCTGGACTCCGGCCCTGACACCTCCTCCGGGGGCGCGTGCGCGCGCGCCGCTGCTGCTGCTGCTGTGTGAGTGTTGGGGGCGCGCCTGCACGCAGGTCTCCCTGTCACTGTCCCTCCGAGGTACATGAGAGGGACACATGGCTCCTGCTGCTCCTACAGTCGGCTAAAATAAAATGATCCCGGGTCTTAGTCCTCTAATTCCCCTGAGAAAAGGAAGCCGGCTACCTGCATTTTACATACCTCACGCATTAATGGAAGCGCTCACCTCCTATAGCCCCTCACATCACTTGCAGAAAATTTAAGGAAAAAATAACTTGTTTTCTGAGGCAAATGCATTGAAATGTGTGGCATTAATGGCCCTATAGTGTATACAGGCCGCTTACACGCGTAAAAAAATAAAATAAACTGCATTTTTTTTCTATACCACATGCGGGTTTGGGGGCAACTATACACACAAATTTGGTCTGGCCTTTTTTTTTTTTGGTCACTGGAAAAATTCCATGGAAACCCCTTGTTTTTTTCACATCTTGTGCGGTTTTTATGGTGGTAAAGGCTTCCAAAACCAATGTTTGAATGCCTTTTTTTTGTGTATTTTATCCTATAGAGAAGGAGTTGGAAAAACAGCAAAAGATGCAAAATTCTACGTTTGGAGAAAAAAGCCGCAACTTAGAAAAAAACGCTTATCTGACCTGCATTTATATTTGCTATTCAGGTGGACTGGCCATAAGCCTTAGGCCTCTTGCACACGAACGTACGGCTTTTTCAGTGCTTTGTGGGCCGCTTTTATCGGATCCGTTTTTCCGTTTTTTGCTTCCGTTGTGTTTCCGTTTCGGCTCCGTTTTTCTGTATGGCATATACAGTATACAGTAATTCCATAGAAAAAATTGGGCTGGGCTTAAAATTTTCAATAGATGGTTCCGCAAAAAACTGCATTTCCGTAGGCGTTCCGTTTTTTTTGAGGACCCATTAAAATGAATGGGTCCATATACGGACCGTATACGGAACATAAAAAAACGGCCCGTACACTAAAAAAAAACGTTTGTGTGCAAGAGGCCTTACAGGGAGATTTCCTCCTCATGGCCAGCCAGTGGAAGTTTTTGGGGATGTATTTGGCAGTATTTTGTGATGGACTGTGGTATTTGGCTCTGTTGGGGCGGTATAATGTGCCACAATGTGGTATTGCTGGCTCTGCCTTCCATCAATTTGGACCCGACTACAAATTGGGGCCACTTTTAGTATTTTTTCCAGGGCCACTTTAAATTCCCAGTCTGTCCCTGTTTGCCATAGAACAGGGGTCAGCAACCTCCGGCACTCCAGCTGTTGTGAAACTACAACTCCCAGCATGTTCCATTCACTTCTATGCAAGTTCTGAGAACAGCCAAGCAAGTGTGCATGCTGGGAGTCGTAGTTTCTCCACAGCTGGAGTGCCGAAGCTTGCTGACCCCTGCCGTAGACTTTCAGTCAACATCTGGAGCTGGGGTCTTTATTGGAAAAAGCACCACTGAGAACCAGAGGTGCAAAAAGCACCATTTAAAGTGCAGAATAACGTCACAAAATGTGTGTTTACCAACCTTAGGCCGTTGAGAGTCTTTGTTAATGTTTTTTTTTTTTTGCTTGTAAAAACCGTCAAGAAATGTGGGCATTTTTTTATGGGTTTTGTTTTCTAGTCACACATTTTCCTAGGCATTTTTATTTTCAAGCGTTTTTAACAAGCGATCATACGAATGCGATTATCTGGTGGTGTAAAGGTGTTCGTGTGGTCACGAAAATTGGGTTTTGCCGGACGCAGATTGTGCCGTCTAAACGACATCTGCTGCCGGCAAGCAACGAGTCTGTATGGGGACGAGCGATGGCAGTAGCGATTTTTCCTTCCCATACTATGGAGGAGATCGCTGCATGTAATAGCAGCGGTCTCCTCACTAACGAGCAGGCGATTGCCGTGAAGGATCGCCCAAAAGGGACCTTAAAGATTTGCTGGACCCTTGTCTAAATAGCCTGGCCAAGAAAAATGGCATACAGTATTTACCAATGCATTAGGCCTTACGCACGCAAATTGCAGATCAGCAAAATACATATAGCGCCCGTGTTGCATCCGAATTTTTTGCAGACCCATTTTGTGGCCAAGTATAGGACATATTCTATAGCAGGGGTCAGCAACCTTCAGCAGTCCAGCTGTTTTGAAACTACAATTCCCAGCAGGCTCCATTCATTTCTATGGGAGTTCTGATAAGAATGCATGCTGGGAGCCCTTAGAGGCTTGTTGACAACTGCGTGGAAAGTATCGGTATCCTATGTCTGAATACAGACCTGGCCGGATCTGAGGAAGGATTCCCGTAGGAATTTTAGGCAGCGCGGTCATCACTAGTTACATTGAATGACTGTGTGAATACACCCACTTCTGGGACCTGCAGCGCAAGTACAAAAATCCACGTGACAGAGACAATTTTATTTTAAATGCTGGGAGTTGTAGTTTCACAACAGCTGGAGTGCCGGAGGTTGCCTACCCCTATTCTGTCGTTTTGTGGAACGGACATACGGATGAGGAAAGCACATGGATCATTGTGTGCCTTTCTCATCCATATATCATTTCCCCGTAAAGAATATGTCCGCAAAATGCAGACCACGGACCGATTAACGTCAATCCGTCTGCAAAAAAATGAGAAGGACATTTACAGGATCTGGGATTTGCTGTGTGAACAAGCCCTAAGAATCGTTCTATTATAATAATTATATATGTCATATTAATGGTTTTGAGACAACAGTTCAAATACGCCCCCCAAATGTCTCCAAATTTCTAAGGAACAACTGAAAAAATGAGAACACACATGAGAACGATGTAAATATATGGATATGCATCATTTTAAAGGTTTAAACCATTTCCCATCAATCATCCCAAGAAGATTTTAACTAGTGGAGTGAATAGAAGAGAAGGGGCTACATAGAAAAAAATAAAATAAAATGGGCTTTCCTTTACAGTGGCACCCAGCACAGAAGGGCCTAGTGTTTGTTCTCCCACCCCCACCCCATTTCCATGACCCTTGGGCAAATTTCCTACCTCTTTGTTTGCTAATAATACGGTTCCTCTGGAGAGAAGAGTTCTGCACAGGATCCTGCTGGCCAGCACCAGATGTATGGGACTAACCAGATCTGAGCCCCTCTCTCCCAAGACCCCACCTAGTATGCCTCTATGATATGGCAACCTTGCATTTTTAAGGGGTTATCCTATAAAAAACTATACCTGAACAGATTTTTACAAAGTCCGATTTAGCCAAATCGGCAGGCCAATTTAATTCCGGTGTAACCCTTTCCGACTGCCCGTTGACTACCTACGTCCAGGCGGTCATCCTTCACTTCTGAGCTGACGTTTTAAAACGGTTACAGCAGGGCTCCCCATAGAGAAGGAAGGGACAATTTTCACCACCCCTGCCTTACCCATTGCTCCTCGAGGTCAGGAAACAGGAATGGCACTTCCTGTCCCAATCCCTGTGTTTGTGTGATTGCAGGGGGGTAAGAGTCTGCACGAGCTGCTGGGTCTTAGCAGATCCAGATCAACTCTGCAGTGAGGTTGTAAAGCCTTTTCCAACCATTCTGATGACTCTATTACTCTGTGAGCCACAGTTACAAGAGAAATGAGCAATAAAAAAAAAAAAAATTAAATATATATATATATATATATATATATATATAATGACAAAATAAAAAATATAAATTAAATTTTTTTTTAAAAAATGACATTATAGGCCACACCGCATCTTATAGCACCACCTACAGCGACTATAAAAACTGAAAAAATGTTATGACATTCAAAGATGCACGTGGTCGGAAAGAGCGGTAAAGGGCCCATTCTTGAACTGGTTATGGACATGACAAAAAAGGACAAGAGGAGGACATAGATTTTCACTTTTATTTTATTACATATTTGCCAATGAAGCATATAATGTTTCTCTAGGAGGCTTGTTAGGCCTGTATTACACTGGCGGAGGGTCGGCCAGATCATCGATAACAAGCATTCGTAAGACCGCTCGTTAGCGATGATCTGTCAGTGTAAAAGTGCCGCCTAACTACTCCGTGCTGCCAGCAAATAATGATTCTGTATGGGGACAAGCGATGTCATTAGTGATCAAGCCTCCTCATACTGTGGAGAAGATCACTACATCACTACATATAAATGCGAAGGTCCTCTTCACTGAAGAGCGGGCAATTGATGGGAGGAAACGCTTCCTTCCCGACAGTCGTAAGGCTCATCTGCCAGTGTAATACAGCCCTTAGAAGATAGATGGTAATTCTGAAGATGTGGTCTTATATGTAGATAGAATTAGTTACATAAGTGTAAGGTCACATGAGCAGCTTTCAATGACTGCTCTTTGAAGAAGAATTGTCCCTTTATATTCTGCACAAAGTGACGGCCCGGGGCACATATCCATGGAGTCTAGAAAGAGACAACACCTAA
This sequence comes from Bufotes viridis, assembly GCA_033119425.1. NCBI lineage: Eukaryota > Metazoa > Chordata > Amphibia > Anura > Bufonidae > Bufotes > Bufotes viridis. The sequence goes on along the minus strand of CM065592.1, from coordinate 388,943,539 downwards.
TCCAAATGAAAAGACAATCATTTAATCCCATAATGCAGTGAAATGGGTTTGTTTCACTCCAGCTATGCTGGCATTGCCTTTGGTCTCAAAGTTATACAATGGGGAGTACTCCCAACATGCTGTATACAAGGACCAATAGTCTTCTTTCTCCAAATGATTACTAAAAGGAAGTCCTACTGTTGGTGGGCTGACCATTGATGAACCCCTTTGTGACTTGCCCTATTTTCCAAGTGACAGATCGTTAAAATTAATGAGAGCTTGGTGAAGGCATCATAGTGCAGGTGACAGGTTCCCTTTGGGGTACTTTAAATAAACAGGTCACTAGACTGGATTGATGAAAGGGAATTTATTTTTTTGCAAATTATGACAAAAATAGTACTGATCTGGACAACTTTCTGTAGGACCAGTGGAGGACACTTCAGATGATCTCATGGTATTGATATTGATATTTTATTTAAAAAAAAAAAATCTTTTGTAGTTTAAGTAGTTTAACAGTACCCATCCAGATCTACTACAGTATATGTTAGCCAGAAGTAGGGGAAAGATGGAAAAGTATAACTGCAGAATCAGACTACACAAGGATTGTTTGTAGTCTGTAGCCATGGAGACACAGTGGTCTGAATAGGAATTGTGGACGAGAACTGTCAGGATAATTCTATAGCCAAATTTCTTTCCATTTTAGAGGAATTGGAGAAATAGAAACTATTTAAAATGCACCTTTAACTTATATTATATGGAATTTCAGTCAGGCATTGGGGGGATTTACAAATGTCACCACTATTGCGGTGTAAAAAAGTAACACATTATGGCACACGCCATATGTGCCCCGTAATTTGCAAATTTTCTAAAGTGGCAAGAAAAGGGGGTGGGGGCAACTATTAAGTTCTGCATCGACATCCTGTCATTAATTTGGGTAATGTGACATATTCTTTAAAATAATGAATGGCTCATGATTAATGTCCCCAGTTCTACAGGCTATTAAAACACAGGCACAAGCTCTTCTCCACGTCTGACCTGTCACACATAGGGCTTTGCACACCCTGGCTGGCATAGACTTCAGTTTCTGGCACACATCAGGGCAGAGATGCACCTAATTTATTAAGAGGCATCTCATGCAAGTGCAAGGAGATCAAGACTGGCGTATGGGTATACCAGTCTTGATAAATCTCCCCCATTGTCTTCAAAAACTAGCGCTTAAGGTTATCTTCTGACGGTTGCCTTTGCAGAGATGGGAGTCAGATATTCTGTATACTCCCAGTATATCCTGGTATCTAACAGAAGGCTGATGTTTTCCACACAAGTAACATTCCAGATAACATTTTAGATTTTTTGCTCTTCACCACAGTTTAAGAGCAAATAGCTATTACAAATTACACAGTCCTCTAACTATTTTGGACAAACAGAAGTAATTTAGTTTCTTTTGTTGTTGGTGAATATACTTGTGCCTACCGTCAGTGGCGTAACTAAAAATGACTGGGCCCCACAGCAAATTTTTGAACGGGGGCCCCTCCCCCAGTTATTTTTTCACAAATTCTTCCTTTCATGCCGCCCCCTTTCCTGTGGCTAGTAAAGATCGCTCTCTCAGACCAGGTCCGGCAGCTGTTCGATCCGTTTTCTACACTGTCTATACTGCCACTGTATATCATTTCATTGTGTAATAATGTTGAGGAGCCCTGACAAAATCTTTTAGTACTTCTCCTTCTCCTCTTGGATGGGCCCCTTTCTGGGTCAGGGCCCCATAGCAGCCGCTTCCCCTGCTCCCCTATAGTTACGTCCCTGCCTACTGTCTAGGTCAGGGGTCGGCAACCATTTTTGTACAGAGTGCCAGGAAAATAAAAATCTAAGCTGAAGCACTAAGTGTGCCGTGCCACACAAAGTCATATTACACAAACGTGACATAAACCAGGTGTTTATTAGCAACAGCCCAAAAATTCTCAACAACGCTGCCTGACTTGAACAGTTTAAAGAAATTTCCAGCTTTTTAGAAAAAATATAAAAAATATATGGATAATAAGGCATGTCACTGCTCGTATGAATCTGACAGACCAATATATGGGGGATCCCCCACCAACCATACAGGTACTGTACTGATGATGGGGGAGTACAGCCATCACTCATTTTAACTGACTGAGGGCTGCCCTTCCCCACCACTGTCTGCCATACACTGATGCCCCATATACTTGTGGTCACCCCTACAATAGTAACAATCAGAGCTCACCCCCATGGACCAATCACACTCAGATCTCACCCCCCCCCCCCACACACACACAGAGTAATCATATTCATACTTACCAACCCCACCACAGCCCCCAAAGTAGTCAAAGAGCTTGTTCCCTATCTTCCCCCCAAAGTAGTCAGAAAGCTGGTCTAGGTTCAAATAACCTTTGCGCTGCAATTTGTGCCAGAAATACGCCTAATGTAGGCATATTTCTGGATAGTAAATGACCCCACAGATTTGCATGGTTAAAACGAGTAGTCAGAGACGAGTTCTGAAGACAGAAGACTAAATGGTATTAATCCACAGGAATTAATATAAAGTAGGACATGAAAAATTGGTTTTATGTTGGGTCATGGAGTGGAGAGAAAACCTAGAATATGCATGTGCCCAAGTGATCACCTGTGAAAGAGATGTGGGGAATGGAAAGTTATGAATAATTTATTGGTCAATTTTTTCAGATCATGGAAAGGAACCTGAAGTTGGATGAGACATTGGAAACAATGGCCCGGAGGAAAAAATAAGAGTGAAAGTGGGAAGAATATTAGAAGGCAAAAGATCTATTCTTGAAAGACAGTATCAACCACTGTAGAATACACAATTATAGCATAAATGATAGGTTATCATGCTATCACAATTTTCAGTGCTATAGGATGAATCGAAAATGGGACCTCCTGTAATATGCAATTCACCTCTAATGATGGAACACGGAAATGATCCATAACTCCGCCAAAAAGGACCTCACTCACCTTTTAATTTACACTCATGAGGACCAAAATGCAGAGATCTGATGGCTCTTCTATGTGAATGTGCATGCCTGTGGACAAGTCTTGTACATCTTGACTCCAGATTGTAGCAACATGTAAATTAAGTTTCTACATTTTATGTGGAGACACTAACTAGGGATGAGCGAATCGACTCCGGCTGAAACATACAAAGTCAATTTGCATAAAACTTTGTTTCAATACTGTAAGGAGCAAGCACTCCGTACAGTATTAAAATGTATTGGCTCCGATGAGCCGAAGTTATTACTTTGCGAAGTCTCGCGAGACTTCGCATAATAACTTCAGAAATTGATTTATACTGTAAAAAAACATTTCCCAAACTCGTGTTCGGTTTCAAGGTATCACTTGGAACCGAACCCGAGTTCCAGAAATGTTTTTTTACAGTATAAATGAATTTCTGAAGTTATTATGCAAAGTTTTGAAGTTATTATGCAAATCGACTTCAGATTTTTGATCCGAAGCCAATTCGCTCATCCCAAAAACTAAAATCTGCAATAGTAGATTTCAGAAGAACACTTGTACCATATTATATTTGGTTCTCAAATGCATCCTGTTCTTTTATTATTGTTCTGATTGTAATGTGCTAAAAATCTTAAAATTCTAGCACTCATTTCTAGGAAAAACAGATAAAACTCGAGATAGTAGGTTGAGATGGGAAGAGTTTAAAAAGCTTTCTATGGTATTAAAATGGAAAATATTACAAAACATCACTATAATGCCTTGGAATAGATTTCTACAGATTAAATATTAAGTTCCGCATGTACATCCTGTCATTACTTAATGTAACTGTGACATATTCTTTAAAATAATGAATAGCTGATGATAAATGTCCTCAATTCTACAGGCTATTTAAACACAGGCACAAGCTCTTCTCCACGTCTGACCTGTCATACATAGTTCTGTAGGACACTCTTGTAGGACACAATTCTACCTTTAGACATTGATAAATATGTTGGCGCTTGTCTCTTTGAAAAGACAAAATTGAAAAGTGCCTTAAAGTTCATTTTGCCAAAGCCACAATACAAACCACAGGGGTGTAGCCAAGGTCGTAAAGGGGATTGTCCAGACAGAAACAATTCTTAGAAAATGGCTTAATATGTTTTAAAATGACAAAATAAGTTATACTTTTCCCACTCTGCTTTGGTTCCAACATGTCCTGGTGATCAGCGGTGTCAGTGATTGGTTGTGGTCGTCACATGTCAATGTTGAAAGGGAGCAGGAAGCAGTGTCTGGCAGAGTATCCAGGAAGCATTGGAACTATGAGCAGCAGGGGATCTGTAAGGCTAGGTTCACATATGGCAGGAGCCTCCATTGCAGTGTATATCAGGACCTCACATCAGACCCCATATCATGACCTCACATCCGACCCTTTTTATAAGGAACTCAGATCAGACACCCATATCAGGACATCAGATCAGACCCTACTTCAGACCTCCATGTCAGTATCCCATCAGACCTCCATGTCAGACCCCCATCAGACCTCAGATCAGACCCCAATCAGACCTCAATTTCAGACCTCCATTTAAGACCTCCATCAGACCTCCATTTCAGACCCCATTAGACTTCCACTTCAGTCCCCCATGTCAGATATCTATCAAACTTCCATGTTAAACCCCTATCAGACCTCAAATCGGACTACCATGTCAGACGCCCACCAGACCTCCATGTCAGACAACCATCAGACCTCAGAGCAGACCCCATCAGACCTCCATGTCAGACCCCATCAGACCCCCATCAGACCCCCCTTTCAGAGCCCCATCAGACCTCCATTTCAGACCCCCATCAGACCTCTATGTCAGACCTCCATCAGACTTCCATGTAAACTCCCATCAGATCTCAGATCAGACCTCCATGTCAGACCCCCATCAGACCTCAGATCAGACCTCCATGTCAGACCCCCATCAGACCTCAGATCAGACCTCCATGTCAGACCTCCATCAGACTTCCATGTAAAACTCCCATCAGATCTCAGATCAGACCTCCATCATGTCAGACCCCCGTCAGACCTCAGATCAGACTTTAAAATAAATAACTTCACTTAAGTCTCCTGCTCTCTCGGTTCGGCAGTCACCCCTGCAGTCATGCTCCCTTGTATTCTCTGGCTCGTGCTACACTGTCACCTGACTGTGTGCGGTGTCAGGTCATAGTGCACGCACTACGTCCTGATACTGTACACAGTTAGGATAGTGCAGCGTGGCCCAGGAAAGGAGACCAGTGAGGGTGAGAACCGGCAGAGCGGACAGTGCTTCACTCTCCACTCCCCACGCCTACTGCATACTAGTGAGCATTTTAAAAATAAAAGTGCTCGCTAATATTCACTTTATAAGACGCACTATCATTTTCCCCTCACTTTTGGGGGGAAAAATGCATCTTATGAAGTGGAAAATACAGTATGTTTCCTTGTGGGCTTCTCAGGCTGCTTTCCCCTTTCTCTTCATTCAGCCTCTTCTCTTTAATATCATTCATCTCTGTCTCCAGCCTTAAGGCTATACTAATGTATTCAAAAAACCTTGGCACTCTATAGTTCTGCTGCATAAACTTCTTATTTTATTTTGTTTTAATCCATCCGGAAAAATTATATTTAGCCACTGGCCAACGTTTCGGTCTAGCCTAGACCTTGTTCACTGCCTGGTGTGTTCGTGGACAAAAGTCAAGAACATCAAAGAAAAATTTCTAGGATACATTCGAGAAAGATAATGAATGATAATATAATGTAATTAAAAAACGTAACATGATTCCGTAGCGGAAATTATAACATAATTACAGAGAGAACATAATTGTTGAGGAATTGATTGACGTAAAGATGGCAGTATAATATAATGTGAGTTAATAGGATATCCCAGGGTGGTCATCTTGAGGCTGTCTTTGAGCTAGGTAATGGGGGCGATGACGATAGAGATCCCTTTGGGTTCAATATGGACATAGTGCAAAATTGGGTAAGTATCACAGGTACATAGAAAGGACAGCTTATGTAAAATATAGATGGCATTAAGGCATTTAAAGCAATTGTCTAAATTAGTTAACAGTATTACCTGGTTGGTAATAGCATAGGTAGTAAAGGCATAGGTCGTATAAATGGATGCTAGTGACATAGACAGTGTATGTATATATGCAGTATAGTAAAGCAGTATATATTGGAGCAAGTATGGTAAGCAGCCTATTTAGATAAGCGGGTCCAAAGGTCATAGAGTGTACAGGTCAGTAAAAAATTGCAAGGGACGCCTGGTGCAAGATATAGTATGTTGGTAGTGAGACAAAGGTATTTGCAATAAACGCATTGGTGACCTTAGTCATAGTAGCATTTTGTGTGCAGGGTGGCGTGTAGACACCATTCAACTGCCTGGGTTTCTATGGGAGCGACGTTACGCGCGTGGCGCTAGGTGTCTAACGTCATCATGAGCGGGCGCATGCTCATTGAGGTTGTGGGGTACAGATAAGGAATTGGCAAAGCGTCTTATGTAGAGCTTTGAAGGTAGTATTTGATTGTGTATGTAGGGAAGAGACATGATTATTCACATAAGGGGATGTGGCTGGATGTCATGATAATAAAGAAAGGTCTTTTTCAATCTTAAGGCTATACTAGACAGCCAGCTCAGGCAGTCGATTGTGGGAAGGAAGCTTTCCTTCCTAGCAATTGCCTACTCGTCAGTGGAGGAGACTGCTGCTATTACATGCAGCAATCTCCTCCTCAGTATGGGGACGAGCGATAGCTAATGCCATTGCTCTTCCTTACACTGAATCATTGCTTGCCTGCAGCAGATCGTGATTTTTAAACCTGTTGAAAGACTTGGATTACCTGATGAACGAGCATTTGCATTTCAGGCATTTGGTGACAGTATTTTACACTGCCAGATCATCGCTAACAAGCGTTACTACGAACAAGTGTTACTACGAACGCTCGTTAGCGATCATCTGACAGACAATCTGTCTAATTCACCCTTTATACACAAAAGTCTGTGGAGAGAGGAGGTGTGAGGAGGAGGCTGCTGCCAGCTAGTAAGTGATTTATTACCTCATTCTTAAAAGTGGTAGAGCCTTATCTTACTATATATAGTACAGTCAAAAGTGCTAAGTGTAGCAGAGCTAAGAAACTAGAGTTTGTGTGTCTCTTATCCCGCAGTCTCTACCCTTCCCCTCCTCTCTCCATAGATGTGAATGTTAAAAGAAGAAAAGAATAAAGCAGCCTGGTAAAAGCAGATAGAAGCCCTTTTCTTTAATAAGATATATTACAAAGTTTATTATGCTCAACTGCACTATTCTTTTATGAAAAGCTGTTTTATGACTGGAGGTACACTTTAAATAAAAAAAACTGCTTGACTAATGTCACTCCATGTATTCTACTTCCTGTCCTGGCTCTTTAGCTTTCTCTTTGGATTTTTAGCACAGCAGACAGCCTCACTAAACTTTCTTAGACCATCTCTCTGGCCAGAGGGGTGGGGGTGTAAGTCAATTAGAGCTTCACATTACGCTAATCAGTGCAATGCTCTTGTATGGACACCTTTATCTAAGCCTATGAAGAGAACAATAGATCTGTGATTCTGTGATTATTAAGAGGATTACTTTGCATATAATACCCTCCCCTCACAGCAGCAGTAAACTGAAATAAACAGAAAAACAGCCGAAAATTCAAAATAAGGTTTTATTTTATTTTTTATGGATGGGAAGTGTTCCCTCAAAAGAAGATGACGCATCACTTAAAACATCCACTGTGAACAATGGTGATCTGATTAAGATGGTACCAAGCACGGTAACATCAGGTCCAGTATGACTCACAATCACTCAGGTTAGTCTACTCTCACACTCGCGTTTTGGCTTTCTGTTAGTGAGATCCGTTCAGGGCTCTTACTAGCGGTCCAAAACGGATCAGTTTGCATTCTAATGCATTCTGAATGGAAAAGGATCCGCTCAGAATGCATCAGTTCAGTCTCCATTCCGCTTTGGACACGGACACCAAAATGCTGCTTGCTTGCAGCGTTTTGGTGTCCGTTTGATGAAACTGAGCCAAATTGATCTGTCCTGGCACACAATGTAAGTCAAAGGGGACGGTTTTCTCTGCCACAATCTGGCACAATTGAAAACGGATCAGTCCTCCATTGACTTTTAATGGTGTTCAAGACGGATCCGTTTTGGCTATGTTAAAGATAATACAAGCGAATCCATTCTGAACGGATGCAGACGGTCGTATTATCTGAACGGATCCGTCCATGCACAAAACGCCAGTGTGAAAGTAGCCTTATAATGAATTCCAGAATCTATTAGCAAATACAGCAAGAGAGAATCAAGATTTTTGACTAAAGGCTTGAAGGGAACCTGTCATGTTGAACATGGTGTTTGAGCTGCAGACAGTATGTTAGAGAGCAGGAGGAACTGAGCAGTTTTATGGAAAAAGATTCAGTAAAACTTGTACAGTGATCCCTCAAGATACAGTGGCCTCAGGATACAATATTTTCAGCATACAATGGCTTTTCCTGGGGAATCATAAGTTGAAACCATCTCAGGGTCAGATCCAACCAATTGACATGACCATGTATTGGTTGTCTATTGGCTCCTCTTTATAGTTTGTTCAGTACTACATGTTCTCTACTGCCCTCTGCCTGTGTCAGGATGAACTGCTCCTTCGGATGTGAGGTAGGGGTGGCTCCATTTTGTTTTGTTTTTTGTATATTATACACCCTGAAGAAAGTCCAGTTTTCATAATCAAGTTTTTCCAGCTTCCAGCATCTACTCCTGACTGTTGATTTGTTTTATCTGCCTTCATAGCTGCTTATTTTTCTTAAATCTTCACTTTCCTTTATCTTGGGATGACATTTTGGGCCTTTGGATCAAATTACTAGTTTTCCATACAGTTATGGAGTTACAATTCTTTTTACATACAATGGTGGCCCTGGAACCAATTTATATTGTAACTCGAGGGACCACTGTATCTTGTACATTTAGGCCCCTTTCACACGGGCGAGTTTTCCGCGCGGGTGCAATGCGTGAGGAGGACGCATTGCACCCGCACTGAATCCGGACCCATTCATTTCTATGGGGCTGTGCACATGAGCGGTGATTTTCACGCATCACTTCTGCGTTGCGTGAAAATCGCAGCATGCTCTATATTGTGCGTTTTTCACGCAACGCAGGCCCCATAGAAGTGAATGGGGCTGCGGGAAAATCGCAAGCATCCGCAAGCAAGTGCGGATGTGTTGCGATTTTCCCGCATGGTTGCTTAGCAACGAGACCCGATCTTTATTATTTTCCCTTATAACCATAATAGCATTCTTAATAAAGAATGCATAGTAAAATGAAGTGGAAGGGGTTAAAAATAATAAAAGTTAACTTACCTTAGCCACTTGATCGCGTAGTCGCGATCTCTCCTCTCTTTCCCTGCAGCATCTATGATCTACAGGACCTGTGATGACGTCACATCACATGGTCCAATCACATGGTCCATCACCATGGTAAGATGGACCATGTGATTGGACCATGTGATGTGACATCATCTGAGGTCCTTGAGTTCTTAGCTGATGCAGGGAAAGAGAGGACAGATCGCAACTACGCGATCAAGTGGCTAAGGTAAGTTAACTTTTATTATTTTTAACCCCTTCCACTTCATTTTACAATGCATTCTTTATTAAGAATGCTATTATTTCCCCTTATAACCATGTTATAAGGGAAAATAATAAATTCTCCAGAAGACCCGAAACCGGACTTCAGTGATGAAGTCCGGCTTCGGGTCTGGGTACCAAACATGGTGATTTTTCTCACGCGCGTGCAAAACGCATTACAAACGTTTGCACCCGCGCGGGAAAAACGCGCATATTCCTGCAACGCACCCGCCTCTTATGTGAAAGAGGCCTTAAAGTCCTGCTCATTCTGGGCTTTGAAGTCCCGGAGACGGTCCTATCAGTGATTGCCAGCCTTCCCTCTATGATGTATACAGAGAGAGCTGTCAATCACTGATAGGACCGCCTTCTGGACTTCAAAGCCCGGAATGTGCAGGAATTTAGATTTAGTTTAGAAGTTTTACTGAATCTTTTTCCCACAAAAATATATAACAATCTGCCCAGCTCCTCCTACTCTATAACATGCTGCCTGCAGCTTACATTAAATTTTCATGGTGATAGGTTCACTTTAACAAAAAGAAAAACATATTGTGTGTTCCACTCATTGCACAGTGAACTATATATATTTCACTGAAGGCTGTGAAAAAGTACATGTGACAAAAGTCCTCTGCTGTGCCATACCCTTCCTCTATATCCTCTAATTTTTCATTGTTTTATTGAGTTTCACACTTCCTTGTATTTTTCTGCAGTTATTTTTGAATATTCTAATGTTTTGTGTTTTATTGATGTAGAATTTGACATGCTAGTTTCTCAAACTGCTTTCAATAGCCGGACAGCACCAAAAGATATCAAACATATTATCCAGAAAATAAAGGCTTTTTAAGGAAAAGATTTGTATATCTTAATTGGGGTTTCTAGGAGTTCAATATTGATGGATTATCCTCAGGATAAGTCATCAATATCTAACTGGTGAGCAGGGGTGGACTGGCCATAGACCTTACAGGAAATTTTCCGTGTGGGCCGATGCCCGTAAGGCCCCCCGGGCTCTCCTTACTGCTGCTGGATGGGTACGTACTACTGGGGGAACTAAAGGGGTCATTATAAGAGAAAGTCCAGGTAGCATGCTGAAGGTAGGGCTGGCTTGGTGCTGTGGTCATCATCTCACCTCCTAAGACCCCTGCTCCATATTTTAATTACAGACAACGGGAAGAGGAAGCAAGGACATGAACAACATTAGGGCCACGTTTAGTTTTTTTTCTAGGGCCACTTTAAGTTCCCAGTCTGCCCCTGTTGGTGGGTGTCCGACTCCTTTCATCCCCACCAATTGGCTGTTTAAAGAAGCTGTGGCAATCCAGTTAGTGCTGCATCCTCCTCACAGCATGATAAGTTATCGCTATTAGGCCTCATGCACACGGCCGTTGTTTTGGTCCGCGTCTGAGCCGCATATTTTGCGGCTCGGGCGCGGACCCATTCACTTCAATGAGGCCGCAAAAGATATGGACAGCACTCCGTGTGCTGTCCGCATCCGTTGCTCCGTTCCGTGGCCCCTCTAAAAAAATAGAGCATGTTCTATTCTTGTCCGTTTTGCGGAAAAGAATAGGTATTTCTACAACGGGCCGCGTTCCGTTACGCAAATTGTGGAAGCGGAGCGTTTTTTATCTTGCAAAATATTCTAATGTGATAAGCAATCTTAAACTGAACTCTTGTGAGTACAATAAATAGCTTTTGAATCTACACTACAATGGTACGTCACCATATTGGGTTGCTCATTTTTTCTCCTTTGGGAATTTTAGTGTGAAAGGCCTGAAAGAAGTTTACAACTGGATTTGCAGTCAAAATTGGAAACGATGATTAACGATGTTGCCTCAAAGCCTTGAGACTTCTGTGAATACCTGCAAGTGAGACTTTTTTCTTCTAATACCTGTGACTCCTTTTATGCCGGACTAGAAAAGCAGCGCACACCTATGTTTGAAATAGACTTAGGCCTTATTCAAACATCAGTGATTCACGGATGTGTGCTGTCCATGTTCTGCATGCACAGCACACGTACCCATTCAGTTTAATGTGTGTATTCACACATCCATATTTTTTTAGGCTACTTTCACACTTGTGTTTTTGCCTGATCTGGTAGGGATCAGCAAACAATCTTCCATTTGATGAACAGATCCGGTTGTATTATCTTTAAAATAGCAATGTTTTTCTATTGTGTCCAAGAAAACGGATCCAGCACCATTGACTTGCATTATGTGTCATGCCGGATCCGTTTTGCTTTGCTCTTTTTCTGTCTGGTATGGGAATGTAACCAAACAGAATGGAATGCATTTTGGTGCACTCCGTTCCCTTCAGTTCAGTTTTGTCCCCATTGACAATGAATAGGTACAGGCTCGGACTGGCCCACCGGGGAGGCGGGAGTTTCCTTGGGAGGCCCATGCGGCTCTTGCGCCCGGAGATAAGACGGAGGAGTAATTATTTCTCTTGTTTCTCAGGAGAGATAATTATTGTAGCCACTAGGCTAGGCTGGTGTAAATTCTATAGGAGGCCCCACAGTATCTTCTAAACTTCCCGGGCTGCTGGCAGTGAAGGAGGAGAGAACATGTCTGGCCATCCTCCTGCCCTCCCTGCTGTCAGGAAACTGGGGCTGCTGGAGAGAAGGACTCCTCTGCGGTGCCGGGCTGGTTTCTCAGGTGTGTGACAGTAGTGAGCTGTAGGAGACTGTAAGGGAGAAATAGGGGATTTTTATAGTAGACACAGATCTGTGAATGTGTGCTGCTCTCTGCAGAGTTCAGAATGGCATTGGGGGGACTCTGCCCTAGGTCCCGCCAATGCCTCTCCTTTAGGTGCACCCCCATTAATGCCACAGCTCCAGATGCCCCCCAATGCCCCCACTCTAAATGCACCCCTAATATTGCCTCTTTTCCAGTTACCCCCTAATACCTCTGCTCCAGGATCCCCACTATTACCCTGCCTCAGGCGACCCTAATGCCTCTGTTTCAGTTATGACCCCCTGTTTGTGCCCTTTGCTCACGTTGCTCCTCTAGCACCTTTGCTTGGGCTTTGTTAAAGGTTATGACTTGCAAAGGGGGTTAGAAAATTCTGCACAGTGCGTCATATTCTCCAGTATTGACACGTATGGTTTACATGGCGATAGTGATGATATTCTGTATTTACAGGCATCACTGCTGCCATGTAAAGAGATACTGGTGGTGGAGTGGTGAAGGATTTAAAGGGGTTGCCCAGGTTTTTGGTTATCCTCTCCACACCATAGGGCATAACTATATGATTAGTGGGCCAAACATGGATCCTTCATGGACATCTCCATGGATGAACCACTAACTATCTGATGTCATAACGGACGTGTGAATAAGGCCTTATTATGGACAGATGACTTGGCTCTTTAGGAGTTGCAGAGCTTATTATGAATTTCCCTTATAGCTCACTTATTTCTCTTTGTGCAAAAATATGGTGTAAACACAGCCAAAAAAATTATACAACATATTTAAAAACACATAAGCCCAAAACAGTTTCCTGCAAATCTTGTAGAATTACTACTATTACTGAAAATTATCAGTCAGTAGATGGTGTTTAACTATACCAAATTTTAGCAAAATACACACTAATTTAGGCTCGTGTACAGACATATGACCACTTCTAATGTCGTAAATGTGCACCATTTTAAATAAAGTACAAATAATCAATCTGATTTAAAAACTAATTGGAACAAATCTGCTTGAATACACAAACTGGAAAAACACGCTACATAAAAGTCACCTGACCAATTTACCCGCACAACCTTTTCATAATGTTAAGTTTCCATAGAAATTATAATAATGTAAGTGGATCATAGAGCAAATACTCAGGTGGAGTTGCTTGCTGCTGGATGTTGTTTGTCTATAGGGATCAGTTCTACATTCACAATAAGTCCCTTTGTTAACTGTTAACTCTTTCACACGAGCGGATGCCGTGCGTGGAATCCGCTGCGTGAAAGAGGGCCAAACCGCACTCTGGACAGCAGAGATGCGGAGCATTAACATGATTGATAATGCTCTGTGCCTCTCTGTGGTCTTTTTACTACAAAATCACAGTGACAACTTTATCTCACTGTGATTTTGTAGTAAAAAGATCACGGAGGCACAGAGCATCATCAATCATGTTAATGCTCCTTGTCTCTGCTCTCCAGAGCGCGGCTTGGCTCACTTTCACGCAGCGGATTCACACGGAATCCGCTCATGTGAAAGAGCCCTAAAGGTCCATGACGTGTCTGTGCACGGAGCTAAGTTCTCTGGTAGCCCGAAGGCAGGTTATTTTCTAGAGTTATTCTCTATAACAGTTTTACAAAACATGATCAGTTTTGCCTTTACTGGAATTAGTTTACATTTTTGTGTTCTCTATAGTATAGGAAGAAATGTTTATAGAATTTCATGCTTCCAGTGACTTCCTTCTTAACCAGTTCACGACCAAGCCTTAAACGCCGTATTTTTTTAGTACGTGCAACTTTGTAGTTCATACTTTTTTTTTTCTGTTCGAGTATGTAAATAATGTTTGTGCCTTTTTTGGTGATACATGGGGCTTTATTTATGTCATTTGTATTTTAGCATGTTTTTATATTATACCTGTGAAAAAGTAAAACATTTTTAATAGCACAAAGTGCAACTAAAATGCTTTTTTAAACAATGTCCCCTTTCCATGATGATTACATAGTTTATGATCTTTTGGTGCACGGTTAGAAGCTGTGGTGTGGTGGCTTTTTTATGTGTTATGGGCCTAGTATTGCTGAAAGGGGAGAGTATGGACATAAAGTGGTGAGAGTGAACGTAGAAGAGAGATATAGGTCGGCTACAGGTGTCCCTTTCTTATTTTGCTCTGTCGCCACTCTGTAGCTTAATTAACGACATGCGGTTGAAGGCCTATTTCACACAGTCAGTGTTCGATCAGTGATTTCCATCAGTGATTTTGAGCCATAACCAGGACAGGCTCTAAGCACAGAACAGGTGCAGATCTTTCCATTATAGCCTATTTCTAAGGAGGCTCTAATACTAGTTTTGGGTCACAATCAATGATCAAAATCACTGACCAAACACTAACGTGAGAATGAGGCATAAGGCTGGATTGACAAGTCGTGGATGCACGGCAGCAGAGCTTGCCAAAAACTGAAAGCAGCTAAAAGCACATTCATAGTTAATGGTTGCATGATAAACTTCCGTCATAATCATGCTGCCACTAACAATTAAACTGTCTGTAGCTGCAGTTAGTTTGAAACCCTGCTGATCTGCTGTAACATGGGAGGTGTCAGCGGTAACATGGGAAGTGTCAGCGGTAACATGGGAGGTGTCAGCGGTAACATGGAAGGTGTCAGCAGTGACATGGGAGGTGTCAGCAGTGACATGGGAGGTGTCAGCAGTGACATGGGAGGTGTAGACCCATAAACAAAAAGTCTCCTTGTACTGTAACGCCAGCCTAAAGCTGTTCAAAATTCTTCTTTAACACAAGCACCAATTGGCAAAATATAGTTTTGAGGAAGTATAGTATAGTTTTAAGGGACATATAGATTTATCACCTTTTTTAGACATTTAGGGACATATAGATTCATCACCTTTTTTAGACATTTAGGGACATATAGATTTATCACCTTTTTTTAGACATTTAGTCTCTTGTGGACAGTTACTCACCTATTTTTTGGTATCCTTTCCTATCCCTTGTAGGGTCTGACTAGGGTGGATAGCAGGCCTAGGAACGTGGACAGGGGATCCTCACCATCAGGGGGTCACCCTGGGCAAAGGGATATATAGGATGGTTAGGGCATGATAGAGTGAGTTTACCTTGCCCCACAACAACCCATCTTGTTCACGGATACAACGTATTCCAGAAGTTGGTAAGTGTGTCTTTAAACCATAAGTTTGTCCGCATTTATCAGACTTGACCTTACATCAGAGTGCGAAGGCTTTTGAAACATAATATTTGTTTGATTTATGGTACTTTTAGAGTTATCAATTAAAAGTTATATTTTAATGTAGGAATGTATCGATGTGTTGTAAAGCTGATCAATCACACTAGATGTATATTGGCTAAACCCCTCCAATTTTGGCAGGACAGACCAGCCATATAACGTGTTTGGGGCCTCCAAACTGTCCCTCTATGTCGGGGGTGATAAAGGTAAGGCATGCTATATTTCAACTGCCTAATTCTTTTGTTCTCGTGAAGATAAGAAACAGTCAGAGGAGTATGGCAGCAGCATCCTCCCTTATCCTATTGAGAACACATACATGCTTGGCTGAATTAGGCATGCATGTGTATGGAGGGGCAGAAGTGTTGGCTGTCAACTAAATATTACAACTATCTTAAAGGGAGCCTGTCAAATCTCTAAAATCAGTTTCAAAGTAAACTTATCACCATGAATAATAGGTGCCCAAACCATGATCATACCTTTCCTGTGAAAATGCATCCTTTTCTTTTTATACAAATAAGGCTTTTGGTGTACTGTGGACTGGGCTGCACCATTTGGTGCATCTGGCTTCCCCTACATCTTTGCTGCAAACTCTGAGATCTCAGCGACTACCAATCAAACAAGAGTGGAGGTGGTCGGCCTCATTATGGTGGCACAATGGTGCACCAAACAGGATGTTCTTGCTCAAAGTGCACCGAAAACCTTATTTGCATAAAAATAGTAAGAAGCTTTTCAAAGGATTAGAAGACACCCAACCTAGATGTTGGTATACTTATTTGGAAACTGATTATGGAGGTAACAGACTTGTTTTAAGTATATGGCTAGCCTACAGCTTCTTGCACATAAAGTTGCTGCCCCTTCACAGATTTGCTCTTCTCAAAGTTCTCTGCTGGATGGAGGGGTGACCCAGGAGAGACTCTGTGTTAGGGTACTTTCACACTTGCGTTGTGAGGACCCAGCAGGCAGTTCCGGAAAGCATTTGTAGACGGATGCGAATCCGTCTAACAAATGCATTGAAACACCGGATCTGTTTTGCCGGAACACTTGGTGCCGGATCCGGCATTAATGCATTTCAATAAAAAATAATGCCGGATCCGGCATTTCGACAAGTGTTCCAGAATTTTGGACGAAGAAAATATTGCAGCATGCTGCAGTATTTTCTCTGGCCAAATACTGTAAGAGGGACTGAACTGAAGACATCCTGATGCATACTGAACGGATTGCTCTCCATTCATAATGCATTAGTATAAAACTGATCAGTTTATTTCCGGTATTGAGCCCCTAGGACGGAACTCAATACCAGAAAACTATAACGCAAGTGTGAAAGTACCCTAAGGGAATAACCTGAAGGTACCCCGATCCTTTCATTATTGTGATAAATGGGGGTCGCAGAGGTTAGACCACACTCATTCTTAGGGCTCATGCACACGACTGCAAAAAACGGACCTGCAAAAAGTTAGGATGACGTCTGTGTGCATTCTGTATTTTGTGGAACGGAACAGCTGGCCCCTAATAGAACAGTACTATCCTTGCCCGTAATGCATAGTCCTATCCTTGTCTGTAATGCAGACAATAACAGGATATATTGTATTTTTTTGCGGAACGGACACACGGAAATGAAATGCACATGGAGTAACTTCCGTTTTTTTGCGGACCCATTTAAATAATTGGTTCTTCATACGGTCCGCAAAAAAATGTAACAGACATGGAAAGAAAATACGTTTGTGTGCATGAGCCCTTAGTTGTATGATATAACATTATAAGATAGAAATACTGCTTTTATATTATGGCCTATTTGGGCTGGTTGCACCTCAGTTTAATCATGCAGAGGCAGCAGGGGTCTTATTTACTTTCCGTAAGGTTCTGTGTCCCCCCTTCCTCCGCTGGATGAAGAAACTAGCACCCTCGGATTGGGCGGAGGAGGGATTAGTTTTGTCTTGCCAGTAGATAGTCCATGCTCTTTGTGATTAATTTACTGGTGAGGTGTGAACAGCCATAAAAGCACGAACTGAAATGTTGAGAACAACTACATACCGTACATACATTAATTGAAATGTTAGCATTGTTCATCATCTTGGCTGGAAAACCTCATTAGCTTTTTTCCGATTAAACAAATTGAATTAATCCCCTGTGCAAGGAGTGTGCATAACTACATTGGTTTCTTGTATATTACAGTTACATATTCTGTAAAAGTTGTGTTACTATTTTGCATGCACATTAAATGCAATAGTAATATTTAAAGAGCTTGTCCCAATGAAACCTGGATTTGTATACTTTTGTAATTGCATTACAAATTTAGTATAGCCACTAAGTTATTCAGTAAAATGTATATGTATATCGCCACCTGCTGTTTTCTTTTCTCCTTATTTCTCTGTCCACCTCACTGAAGTGGTCACACCAGCTCAGTTTCATAGCCATATCTAATAAAGGAAATGGTGACAGTAAGGGTACATTCACATGACCATATTTATGGGTCCCCATCCGTTCCACAATGCAGACCATTATTTCCGTTCTGTGGCCCCGCAAAAAAAGATAAAGCATGTCCTATTCTTGTACACAATTTCAGACAAGAATAGGCATTTGTATCATAGGGCTGGCCGTGTGTTCCGCAAATTAGCAGACTGTGTGTTTTGCGGATCTGCAATTAGCAGACTGCAAAACACATACGGTCGTGAATGTACCCTAAGGTTGTGATCACATCACATTTCGGTCTCATGTTTAATATATACATGCTTTCGCATCCTGCAGGGTCCAGCAAAAACTGTGATGATGGATACCAGTGTATGCCATTCGTCGAAGGCATCCGTTTAAGGTACACGTCGAGTATACTTTAAAGGGATTTGTACCTATGAAACTAGCTGACATGTTGTATGTGTACTTGGCAGCTGAAGGCATCTGTGTTGGTCCCATGTTCATATAGGTTTGAAATCCCTAGGGTATATTCATATGTAGAGATTGAGGTGCAGGTAAAACTGCATTAAAGAAGAATTTTTTTATTTAAGTGATTGTTATTAGTATTTCAAATAATACAAACATAAGTCCCCAACACCCACATACCCTCCCCCCACAAACCCTCCCCCCACAAACCATTGTAATGATGCTCTCTATTTGCCAGAATTTCCAACAATCGGCTACATCATCACAGCCGCATAGTAAATACAAAGGCACATGCCCTTTCCCTACAGAGTTCCCCACATATCAAATATAGCAGATCAGTCAACTTGTAAATAGAGGTACGCTTGCTATCAGACAGAACATCCCTACATTACATAGTGTATAAACATTCCATATATCCTGCAAAGCAGGAGCAATATACACACAGTGAACAGTAGTGCCGCTCATACTAACCCCAGACGATATCTCTGTGTTTCCCTGGATGCCAGCCCAGGGGCATTGATCCAAGGGTTCCAGAGCTTTTAAAATTTGGATATAGCACCCCTCTTCCTATAAACCCCTCTTTCCAGATTAAGTAGCCAATTAATCTTGGCAATATATTCAGTTCTACTAGGACTGCACTCATCCAGCCAGTGTTGAGCAATCAGCTTCTTCTCCTGAGACCCACCTCTGCTAAATCCTATGATGCCTACATGACTTCGAACAATAGCCGCTAAAGGCTCGAAAGCCAGGGCAAACAGCAACGGGGATAAAGGGCAGCCCTGCCTGGTTCCCCTGTAAAGCCGGAATCCCTCCGATAGACATCCATTCACCCGTACTCGCGATGTGGGCCTACCAAATAGCAGCCGTTCCCATGCTATGAAAGTGTCCCCCAAACCAAACCTCTCCAATACCTCCCACAAATACTCCCACTCATTACTATCAAATGCCTTAGTGGCATCTAGGGAACAGATGACCCTATCCCAGGGTTAACTACCAGATTCTGCATATTAAGGTAAAGGCGTCGAATGTTAATCACCGTAGATCTGTCCGGCAAAAAACCCGACTGATCCATAAGGACAATGGAGGATATGGCTAGCACCTTAGGCAGTATCTTTATATCTGTGGGTAACAGTGAGATAGGGCGGTAGGAATCTGGAAGAAGTGGATTCTTCCCCGGTTTAGGGAGAACCACAATAATAGCCTCTTGCATGGACGCAGGGAGCGTCCCTGTCTCTGAGGCCTCCTGATAAACCCTCAGCAGCTGGGGCAATAAAATGTCACCAAACTTCTTATAGATTTCTACTGGCAGGCCATCAGCACCTGGAGATTTATTACTTGCCATAGAGGCCACCGCCTCCTCAACTTCCAGTAATTGTAGCGGGCCGTTGAAGTATGCTCTATCCGCGTCTGACAACTTAGGTAAGGAGACCCCTGGTAAATACACTGATATATCTTCCCTGTTATAACCTAGATGTGATTGATACAAATAAGCATAGAAGGTGCGAAATACAGACACTATGGTCTGGCTATCCATTATTTCTGTCCTATCCTCCCCTTGTAGAGCGGTAACATACGCCGACGTGGACTGGACAATAGTTAGTAGGTGGCCCGCTTTCTCGCCCTCATCATAATATTTCTGTCGCTGAAAGGATTTCTTTGTGCGGGCACGTTCCACCACATGTGAATGATATGCTTCCTGTGCCTCCTTCCAGACAGATAAATATAACTGGTCACCCTTCTCCACATACTGCGCCTCTGTCACCCCAACCCAATCCCTCAAGAACCGTTCAAACTGTCTGCTTTTAAGTTTGGCCCTACTAATCCCCTGAATAAGCGCTCCTCTGAGACAGCCCTTTATGGCGTCCCATACCACTCCGCTTGCGGCTGAGCCTACATTTAGAGTAAAATACTCTTGTTTAGTGGAGCTAATGTAGGGACAATTAATTACCTGTAACCAAAAAGAGTTAAATGACCACAGCCGTTGAGAGACAGGGACTACGGGTGCGGTGGACAGACACAAAAGTAGAGGGGAATGGTCGGACAGAGCCCTAATCAAATACTTCACCTCCACCACCTGCCTACACACCAGCTCAGACCCCAGTGCCAGATCAATGCGGGATAAGGCCTCGTGTGATCTGGTATAACAAGAAAACTGACGCACCTTGGGATGGCTGACACGCCACAAATCTATCAGGGCCATCTCCTCCAGCAATCTACCAAAAGATGATATAGGACCTTTAGCATCCACCAGCGCCCCCCCATATCTATCCCAGTAAGGGTGAATAGTGTTATTAAAGTCCCCCACCATAATAACTGGAATATCAGGGTTACTATTAATAAATGTCAAGGCACCTCTCAGCACCACACTGCTTTAGGGTGAAGGGATATATAAGGACACCAGCAAGTACTCCTGTGAGAAAATAATGCAGTGTATGCATACAAAGCGGCCATCAGGGTCAATACTGGACGACCGGACCTGGAAGGGAATAGACCTATGGACCAGGACGCTAACCCCGCGAAAATGGCTAGAGAACACTGAGTGAAATGTATGGCTCATCCATGACCTATGGAATGTCTGTGCCCCCTCCTGCCTAAAATGGGTTTCCTGCAAACATATAATAGCAGGAAAATGCGGACGTAGATAATCCAGCACGGCAAATCGCTTTGACGGATCACCCAGGCCGCGCACATTCCAGCTTACAACCGTAAATACATCAGCCATATTGAAAAATCAGGAACATGACCCAGCTGATAACATAATGTGATAGGAGCAGTGTAGGTACGAGCAATATGTTGGCGGCAGGGCACCGACAGACAGGCATAGATACAGAGCATCAACACATACATACTGTAAAAGAATCCCCAGAACAAGAAAATAGCAAAAACAAAAATTGGAACCAAAAAATCGCGCCTGCATTGTGTCTTCAAACAGGCTGAGGCACAGGTCCTCCATGAAACTGGGAATAGAAGTAACGTTACAACCTCTCTGGCGTCTCGATCCCGGTAGTGAATTAATTTAATCAAAACAGGGCGTGGGGGTGCTCCCGGCGGCAACGGTCTGGTGGGGACTCGGTGCGCCCGCTCTACCACATACAGCGGTGAAAGCACCTCAGTGCCAAATACTTTGTTAAGCCAAGCTTCAAAGTATGCCGTAGGGTCTTGCCCCTCAACTTTTTCAGGGATCCCCAGGAGTCGTAAATTATTGCGTCTGAGACGGTTCTCTAAGTCATCAGACTTGACGATTAATACTGAGATTTGCTGTTCATGGAGTCGGGACGCCCTAGTTAGAGGGGATAACTTATCCTCCACCTCACTGACACGACCCTCCACCTCCACCATCCTTTCATTAACTTTCTGTATGTTGTGGCGTATAAAGGACATATCTTGCTTTAGGGACCCCACTTGCTGTTGCAATGCAGTTAGGGTAACTCCACACTGAGTAACAGCCCCGAAAACATCCTTCAATGTGGGCTCTGCACTGTGAGTAGACAAGTCCCCCTCCTCCTCTGCCACCACTGCCGTCACAGCGCCCTCTGCACGAACCTCCATATCAGCAGGATCTCTTTTTGCAGAAGCTGTCTCCAGGTCCTGGATCGCCTCCTCCCCCTCTTAAAGAAGAATTTTCACAAATTCACTGCACATTTTTTTAAATTTTACTGGTGTAACCACATTCATTTAACATGTTCTACATGTTTAACTCACAAAAAACACATATCCAACTGCCACGGTACTGCAGGAGCACCATATGCGGTTTTCAGATAATTGTACCTCAATCGGTACATGGGAATTGACCCCAATAACTGCTCTTAGAACTGCAGTTGTAGAGGGTCAGATTTTTACTCCAGGAACAAAGAAAAAGAAAAAAAAAAACTAGACAAAGCAAAAAACAAAGCACAGTTTTCCATATTACATCATAAAGTGTCAACAAACCCAGCTTTGTAAATTGATTCAGCTCTGCTTCATCTGTCACCATATATAACACTACTATATGGATGACCTACCATATATTAATACGTACATTGATTTCTCCTAAATTTTCTCCTAATGCAGACTGCATAAAGAGTTACATAGACCTATATTTTGTAGTCTTTTTTCAAAAAGTACTCCAAAATAATAATATCATTTTGATTACATGATAACATCTGGACACCAAGATAAACAGACCTAGTATAGAGAACATGTACTGGCTGCTATTTACGGAGGAGCCACTTGGCTGCGAGAGCTTCCTAGCTGGGTGAGTGATGGTCTGTCTGATGGTCTGGTCTGAATTAATTTGGGGGGATCCTTTCTAAGGTCTTAATTAATTTTGGTGTTCTATCTGAGGTCTTAATTAATTTGGAGGTTTGAATCTAAATTTACCGTGTGGTCGGAGTGTGAGCCTGAATTAAATTTGGCATAGGGGGTTGTGAAATAACTTTGGGGGTCTGTCTGGGGTTTGAATTACATTTGGGTGGCCGGTGTGTGAGTTCAGTTTTTGGGTCCATCTGGGGTCTGAAATGCAACTTTGTGGTCTAAATCTGGAGTGTGCATTAATGTGGACTACACAGTTGAATACTGTGGAGAAGCTGGCAGTATTCTTTGCTGCACTGTGGTATTTGGTTTCACTGGATCAGTATATTGGCCTAATTCTGTGTCCTGCCTACATATGTTGGCCCTGTGTACTTTTGTTGCCCAGCCATCTGTCAATTTGGACCCACCTACAACATGGGACCATTTTTAGTTTTTTTTCCAGGGCCATGTTTCCCTGATCATTGATCACTCTGGACAAAAAAATATTGACATTTTCCAAGTTTCACGCTGGCCACTAATACAGATACAATAGCTTCCTGCTTCCTGCAGACTGGGACAAGATCAGCAAAGGGGTTCAAAGGGTTTGTCCCATCTTGGCCTTTCATGGCCAAGATGGGAATAACGCACAGTAAGTGCTGGCCTTCTGGTAGCTGGACTTACAGAAAAATCCAATTGGCTAGTGCTCTGCTGTTTTCGTAACTGACATAGCAGGTCATGGGAGCTACGCAAACCCCGTAAGAACGCTGTTTACGGACATTTATGTAACTCTGCCTCTTGCTTCCTGTGGGTTTTTTGGATCTTGGCCACCAAAGGCTGAGATTGGACAAACTCTTTTAGGATTATATTACAGATGGCAGTTCTAATGTACAGCTGGAGGTCTAAATAGAGCAGGATGGCAATACTATGCATATGGATCAGGCAGGTATAAAATTCTGCATGCAAATTCTCTGCGACTCCCAAGTACCATCAGACAAGTTTAAAAAAAATAAAAAGACAACTAAAACATTTTTGAAACACACCTAATTTTTATTCTACATTTTCAAATATAATTAATTTTGCTAAAATAAAATAATCCATCTATATAAAAAAAGCTGAATGTAAATACAGTAAATCACTTCCAACCTGCGGCCTAAAATACCTATATAATTGGAATCATAAGCAGCAGGAAATATCTAATAATAGAACGGGTAGGTGAGAGGAACGCAAATTTCCTGTAACCTCCTTAGCATACTAAGGCTTTTTATGGCAGACTTGTCAGCTGTACTGTAGGAAGATTACAGGCTACTGACAAAACTAACATATTTGCTCCCATTCACAGACTAGAATCTAGTGTCCCACTACAGAGCAGCGGTACACTGCAAAACTGGGATTAAAGATTTATTTTTTTGTGGTATACGGATTTACTTTATTTTACATGTGCATGGTATTAATAGGCCATATCCACAGCCACCACTCGATAAAGCTGGTGTCACCCTCTCTATACGGAAAGGAGGAACATCCTAGAGACAAGTTAGTGTAGCCTGAGACATTGAAGGAAGCACATGTACAATGTGAGAGCTGACAGCTTAGCCTGCCCTTGAGCAGCTACCAACCAGGACAAGGTCAGATAGAACCATAAAAACCTACAAAAGCAGGCCAGAAGACAGAGAGAAGTGCAGAGTAGAAATGTTATAGAGGTGAATTGCATTGCAAAAAGCTCATAGACTCTACATCCATATTGTCCAGCTGTATAAAGGCTTCCACCCACAGACATACTAACCTAGCAGCTTGATCACCTACGTAGAGGACAGTGTGGAAGCGTACATCAAAAAGGTGCACAGCATAGTCTTACATTTAGGGTCTGCCCTGTGATTGCGTTGCCTAAAGAAAAGTGTGTACCCCATGCCTGGATGCCTCAGTACAAGTCACCTGGAGAAGCGCAGTGTATGGAAGATTGCGCTAAACAGACAACCACGCCTATTAACTACCTGTGCAGCCGTGTCACCTGTAAGAACTGTGATAAGTGCATTTATGCCCATCCATTGCATGCCAAAAGCTGTTATGTCTTAATTTAATTCTTCTGTAAAGAACTGTTCTGCTATTAACTTCTTCCTGCACTTCCACACTACACTGACACCTTCAGCTGCACCAAGGAACCCTGCCTCGCACCTTAAAACTTTTAACATCAATTGCACCCCAACCAAGGCAGGTGGACTCCGAAACCAGAACAGGTCCGCCCTTCCCATCACTGTATGGCCCAGGGGAGCGACGCTGTGAGTACCACGACTGCCAATTGAATCTTCACCTCAGGCAACAGAAAGGCTAGACCAGGCCTTATTAAGACAAAACATATTACACAGTATACAGAAATACTGGAGAACTTCCCTGCTGATAGCACCCCTACTCAATGCATCACCTCTGGTTTTAAGGAAGCAGAGCAGAGATTGTGTTCTCGTCAGCTTCTAATGAATGATTTACTGTAGCTACTGTCAAGTATTTCAGCACTAAGCAGATGTCCTTTCATTTACAGCATTTTTCTAATTTAGCATAAACAGTGCCAAACACAATGTCCCATACATCAGAACCCCTGGAAAAGTATTATCTATAAGCTAGTGATAGCCACAGTTCTCCACATGAGTGCCGTCCATCAGGTAACCTCTGCTCCTGTGTTTTGGTGAGGGGAAGTGTTGCCAGTGCAGTATGGGGCACTTATAGGTGGGACTATCATGGGAAGCCCTGTAAATGCACTGTATGGTGTCATTGTCAGTGCCACTATAGAGAAGGTATGTGGCTACCACTGCATGGGACATACAGTGCTGAACTGGAAACTACTGTGTATAGGTACATTTTTGGCTGGCACTCTTATGGAAGGCAGTGTAGATAGCAATGCTTAAAGGGGGCTGTGTATTTGCCAGTATATGGGAGCACAGAGGCTGCACGTTAATAACCCGCATTAGCCGCCATACACAACTGCATAGAAATCTTATTAACTCATGATGGACCAATCTTTATTCATTCATCTCTATTTTCTCCAGTACTGACAGCTGTAGGAGAGGCACAGCTGTGCTCCTGCCAGGGATTGCATGGGCGCAGTACCAGTATGCCAAGGTGCTCACTATACCAGCAGATCAAAATGCGTGAGGGAGGTTGATTACCCTTTACATCCAGAGAAATCTCCTACTCTACTCTTATATAACTAAGTCTAATGATAGACTTCTATTCCTTCAACATTTTCTCTTAGCTTGACACTGCAGTGCAGCCTTAGACATATGCTTCCAATGGTTCCTGGAAGCTGCAATAGTCACATATAACGTATACCAATAAGCATTAATGTGCTGAATACTATAGGACGTTAAATAATTTGAACACATCCATCGTGTTTTTCCTAGCCTATATTTAACCCCTTAAAGACTGGGACTGTGGTTGTGCACGTAGGCACACATGTTCAGCAGCTCCCATCCTGGCCGCCTCATATCTGTGCTGGAAAGGAGCAGTGTATAATGCAATGGAAAAATGAATCCAGCCAGTAAAGGAGGCAATATGGGCAATCACAATACATTAGTAAGTGCCTTGTATTAACTTTGCCGACCTGCTAAAGGCCATTTGCTGAAGTGAGACAACCCCTTTAAGAACTCTTCCAAGAGCCAAATACAGCCCATAGACAGCCCATTTTTGCATTTTTGTTTTTTCCTCTCCCCATTTCAAGAGCCAAACTTTTTAAATTTTCTGTTCACATAGCCATATGAGGTCTTATTTTTTGTGGGACATGTATTTTTTTTATGCCACTATTTAATTTACCATATATTGTATTGAAACTGAAAGAAAAACCCTCACAATTCAACAAGTTTTTTAAGGTTTTGATATTACTGTGTTAACTGTGTGCTAAGAATGGTATGACATTACTATTCTGTGGGTCACTACAATTACGGAAATATCAAATTTGTATAGCTTTTATTTTGCAGCGATAACTATTATGTTTATTTTTTTCTTTTTATATGTAAAATTGTGAAAGGGGAGTGATTAGAAATATATATATATATATATATATATATATATATATATTTAATTTTTTACAGTAACTTTTAGGACTGATTGTCCCATACACCACGATAGAATACTGTTGTAGTCTATGGGATTCTGAGACACCGCCTGTCTATGACATGGCTTTTTAGGCAGTTAGCCATGACAGGCCTGGGAACCCTCACAAGGCTCCAGGCTGTCAGGGTAAACAATTGGAGCACCGCAATTTCACTGTGGGGATTCAGTTTGGAATGTAGAGGGAGCTTTCCTTCTGTCTTAACCCCACCGGTGCTGCGGTTTCTATTGACAGCGGTAACTAAGAGGTTAAATGACGCATGGCGCACTCTCTCTCCTCGCTGTAGGAGACGGACTCAATAGAAAGTCTATGGGCCTTCTCAATTCCATCCCCTGCAGAGGAGAGAGAGCGGTATGCAGCCTCTTCTCTCTCCATGTTCAAGCGATTGGTGGGGTTTTTAGCACATACCCCCTTAGATAAAAACCTTTGATATATCTCTATAACATCAAAAATTTTATGAAAACTCAGTAACCCTTTAAGAGACTGTAGAGACCCATCGCATTTCATATACCCTATACTGTTATTGTATATTGCACATATTGGGCACTGTTGTTGCAGATTGATTTCATATTCAAGCTATTTTCAGAGCAGTTTCCAGGTTGTAACATGGTGTGGTTTTTATATCTCGTTTATGGCTGCAACAAAGATCAATGTTGAATGCTAAGTATGTATGTACAGTATGTGTGTGTGGTGGTGGTGGGGTCTAGGAATTCAGGATGTAGCTCAAATTATAAAATGTTCCTCTATTACTGATGTGCAGACCATTTTAAATCTGCATTCTCTAGTTCTATACATCTGGCCCATGTCCTATTGTGTTATAATAAATAAATCCCCTGTTTAGGAGAGACATTAAATATTTAGTAGATATGAACTGCATGCACGCATTCATCACAGCTCATAAAAACGTCTACATATTTAAATAGAGTCAAACTGGGGATATGAAACATAGGCGGGTTGGAAATTGTAAAGTACATCTTAAAATGTTCAATTTGCATAAAATTTTTCATGTCTGCCAGTGTGAAACCCATGTACACTAATATTGTATGTACATTTATAATTATCTTTCAGTAGAGGCACAGGTAGGTATTATAAATCTCCGCTAGTGTAGATGTATTCACCTTTATGTAGTAATTAAAAGTGCAACAATATTTCCATTCCTATATTTTATACTTTCTTGGAATTTTATAGATTTATGTCAATAAATGTAAAACAGTCCATATGTGGCGAGACTGCATGAGAATGGTGTACAGTGCATTATCGTTTGCTTTCCGTTGCATATTCTCTAGACATATTTAATTTAATGTCACTGCATAAATATTATTTTGTTAACTGTATGCTTTTGCTTGTAGTGTTTCTTTTCAACTTTTTGCAAAGAAAACAAACAGAAGATGATTATGGTAATCTCTCAAAATCTGATCCTGCTCCATACATGGCAGGTACCACCTGTGTAACACAGCAGACTTCTGCCACCAATCATCGGAGATAACTTCAATCCCAGTCATTTAACCCCTTGTAATGGCTCCTATCATATTAAGTTGATGCGTTTTTGCGGCCTGCGCGATTTAGAGATAGCCACTCAAAGTTAGAGTTATCCACTCCTGCACGTATGGGTAAAGTTTTAGCCTCCACCGGTGTCTTCCTTCCTCCAGTGATTTCTATAGGATGCCAGAAATCACACTGATAGTGAAGTATTGCCCCTACTAACCAAACGCACACCTGATATTATACTCACAGGCGCATGTTAGTATGCATGCACTTCAAACAGCACTGTAGTCCCGGGCACACCAAGTTCTTCCTTCCCAGTAATAGTCCTATAGAGGATTCGCTACAATAGTAAGGCACCGTCTCCAATATGTATAAAACAGGTATTTATTATACTCACAAATTTCCCGGGTTTCGCCTCAAGCTTCGTCAGGGGCATATGCTTGAGGCGAAACCCGGGTCGGGCGTACACAAGGCTGCTGTATTTCACTATTTATTTGCCTATATTTTATGGAAATTTGTGAGTATAATAAATACCTGTTTTTCCCCCCAAAATTAGGCCTCTTTCACACTTGTGTTGTGAAGATCCGGCATGCACTTCCGTCGCCGGAATGCACGCCGGATCCGGCACAACGCAAGTGAACTGAAAGCATTTGAAGACTGATCAGTCTTCAAAATGCTTTCAGTGTTACTATGGCAGCCAGGACGCTACTAGCGTCCTGGTTGCCATAGTAGCAGTGGGGAGCGGGGGGAGCGGCATACTTACATTCCGTGCGGCTCCCGGGGCGCTCAGAGCGCCCCGCGCGCATGGATCACGTGATCCATGCGATCACGTGATCTATGCACTGGGGCACCCTGACGTCATCCTGGAGTGTCCCGGGAGCCGCACGGAATGTAAGTATGCCGCTCCCCCGCTCCCCCTACTCTTTGCTATGGCAACCAGGACTTTAGCGTCCTGGCTGCCATAGTAACCATTGACAAAAAGCTAAACGTCGGATCCGGCAATGCGCCGAAACGACGTTTAGCTTAAGGCCGGATCCGGATTAATGCACTTCAATGGGCATTAATTCCGGATCCAGCGTTACGGCATGTCTTCCGGATTTTTGGACGGAGACAAATCCGCAGCATGCTGCGCTTTTGTCAACGTCCAAAAAACGTTCACATACTGAACGGAAGACATCCTGATACATCCTGAACGGATTTCTCTCCATTCAGGATGCATGGGGATAATCCTGATCAGTAGCTTTCTGTCCTAGAGCCCCGAGGACGGATCTCTAGGACGGAAAGCTAAAACGCTAGTGTGAAAGAGGCCTTACAAAACTGTATTTCAGTTTCACCCCACAATTTTTTTTTCTCGTTTTACAATACAATATATGGTAAACTGCATAATAAAAAAATATTGAAAATATAACTTGTCCCACAAAAAATAAGTCCTCATATGGCTGGGAGAACAGAAAAGTTTACAGCTCTTGGAAGAAATGAAGCAGAAAACAAAAAAGCAAAAATGAAAATTAGCCTGGGTTTTAAGGGGTTATCCCTCCAATATATAAATCAAATTATTCCATCTGTCAACATGTTATTACTGTATATAATGTAGTATATTATCATATTACAGTATTTGCCAAAAAGAACAAGACTCTTCTGTTCTTTATATGTTTATGTAATGTATGCCTACAACTGAGCAGAATCACATTGACATAAGGCTCTACACACTTGTAATAACAGCTTCATAATCAAATCTATTCAGCATCTCTGAATTTACGTCTTTAGCCTGAGCAGGAATCTAATCCGACCATTTCTACTGTTAAAAGTTATTTGCACTATGAGAATGTATCGCTACTTGTAGTTGTTTGGAGGCGGGATGACTGGAAGGGTTGTCTCACTTCAGCAAATGGCAATTATCATGTAGAGAAAGTCGATACAAGCCTCCCTACCTCCCTATCCTTTGCTGGCGGGATTCATTTTTCTATCACATTATACACTGCTCGTACCCAGAGGTTATGACCACTCTGTAATCCAGCAGCGGTGGTCGTACTTGCACACTATACGAAAAAGCAGAAGCCTCTCTGGTGGCTGAGACTGTGGGAGTGCACATAGGCAAACATGTTCAGCAGCTCCCATATCGGTGCTGCAGTGGTGGCCGTAACCCCTGGAAAGGTGCAGTGTATAATGCAATGAAAAAATGAATCCAGACAGTAAAGGAGGCAATATGGACAATCACAATACATTAGTAAGTGCCTTGTATTAACTTTGCCTGCATGATAAATGCCATTTGCTGAAGCGAGACAGCCCCTTTAAGAACTCTTCCGAGAGTTTACTTGGAGGAGAGAAATCCTTGAAATACATTGCTAATCACACTTCTAAGGTTTAGTGACTATTTACTGTCATTGTTTCCATTTTTATTTATTGATCAAAAAATGTGGAATAGATGCCATTAGTTCATCTTTACTATTTCTGATAGACAAAAAAGTCATGAGAAAATATGTAGTTGTGTCTCAGTCCAGTGATTAATATGAATACAGCACGCTTGTCTGCAATTATACATACTCCATATCACCACTGCAATCTGTAAGAAAATGAAGGCTGTGTAGACTTTGCATAAAGTACTGATGCATTCAATAATTCAACCAATATGGATGTACCAGAGGCATCAATGAACTGACTGAAAATAAGAGTCTGCTTTTTCCTGAAACTGAGCTACTCTAAAGTGACCAGGGCTAAGCTATGATACCAAATGCAGCCCATAGACAAAAAAGATGATGTCAGCTCTCCTGAAATGTCTGTTTTAGTAAATACTTGCATTCCCCATACTGAAAAAAACTAATCTGGTGCATATTTCCATAGAACATTGTGTTGTGCCATTTCTCTGTTAAAGAAAGTTATTAATGGGGTATGTTCCTGCACAACCTGACAATGTCCAATTAGAGCTAACAATAATAAATTAAGAAATTAGTTAATTTGGGTTATATATTTGCACCTTACCTTTCTATTTTGGTTATCTTACGAAACATAAATGTTTTAGATAATCCAATTAATTGTAATACAGCATGAAAGAACATGAGTAAACACAAAAGAAACTTCATTTGAATTATTGAAGATGCAGATTGATTAAACTTAATTTTGAATCCAGCGGAAAAAAAATCTGTAGACTATTTTTCAACAGATTGGTAAACACAGCTTTAAAAGTAGTCCAAAAAGAGAGTTTGCAAGCTTGCAAGTGTGTTTTGATCCCAGAAGTGTGTTTTAAGTGTGGGACTTGAGTTAAGTGAGTTAAGATCAAGGACTGCATTTGATCATGTGGTTTTTCTTTTTCAAATATGTGCTCCTTAACTGACAAAGGAGTCCAGTGAACATATTGCCATTTGGGGGTACATATTGCCGTGTAAAATGTGAGCAAATTGCACATATCCTGCATCTACATGAGCTAATTACAACACTGAAATGCCTTAAAATATGGAAAGGAGTTTGCTACTCACTGAGCATACACTACTGTGATAGATGAAGGGGAGGGTGGTAGTATGGGGAAGCAGGAAAGTGAGCTGGGTAACAAAAACTGGGGTAGAGGGAAGAGTGCCAGGGAGGCCAGACCCAACAAGATGACACCCCCCCACGATGAAGGGGATGTGGTAGCACTGCTACAGCAAGATACTTTCTGTTCTGTGTTTTGATATGAATTCAAAGATTCGAGAATAAATAGGCTTACGCAGACTAATGCCTCATTCACACGACACTGTTTTGGTCAGTGATTTCCATCAGTGATTGTGAGCCAAAACCAAGATTTGGAGCCTCCACAGAGATAATGTATAAGGGAAAGATCTGCACCTGTTCTGTGTTCAGAGCACCTGTTTTTGGTTCACAATCACTGATGGAAATCACTGACCAAATCACTGACGTGTGAATGAGGCATAAGTGATCAAAATATTTGTGATTAAATAATTATAAACAGACAAACAGCTCACATACATAGTAAAAAAATAATTACTCCGACCTGTGATCACTAGGTAGGCTCCTGTATGTTGTCTGGAGGACGCAATCCCATAGCGAACACTTTTGTTGACCATCTTAGCAGTGCACAGGCCCTTAGCTGACACTCAGTCACGGTGAAATAGAAGAGAAGGAGTCTTCTCACATCCTTTCTAATAGATATTCCATAGGAGCTTTACTCTTTGCATCAAGTTTATACCTCTTAGCCCCTCCTCCTCCTGATGACCAGTGTGCAGAACGCATGTCCCTAAAATAATCGCTCAGGATTGCAGCCTGTACATGGACAAAAAACATTGGAGGTTTGTATATGTTACAAAAATTATAATTAAAGGAAAAAAACAAAAAAGATAGCTAGACTGAGTGGTAATGGTGCACATTGGCACCAAGAATAAAGTTAGAGGTAGTTCAAGGGTCCTTAAAAATGATTTCAGGGACTTAGGTCACAAGCTCAGGGCAAGGACCTTAAAAGTATAATTTTATCAACAACTGTGGCGCCAACAGTGAGGAGGAAGGCGGTAAAGGTATAATGAAGAAGAAACCTGTGCGGTTTCAACTCGTGTTTGGTAATTTGGAAAACAGCAGTATATACGGAGTGTGAATTTCTATATCAAGAAACAAATCTCGCAGTCAAAGAGCAAAGTCAGCGTTGTAAAGTCATTAACCCGCATGAGCCATAAAAAAGTGTCGGCACTAGCGCATACAAGCGATGTAACAAGCACTCTATAAGACAAGTGGAACTCGATCAAAGCCACGTATGTATTAACCACCACTGAATACAGTGGCATGTTCGGTAAGCAGCTAACATTACAATCTGCTTGATCATAGCGCACAATAACTGTACTATTTGCCAAAACAGTGAAGGAGTTTAAGCATGCATGGGATAGGCATAAGGCCATCCTTCATATAAGATAGGGCCAGGAGCTATTCATAGTATTCAGTATATTGGGCAGACTAGATGGGCCAAATGGTTCTTATCTGCCGACACATTCTATGTTTCTATGTTTCTATATACAGTGGCGAATCAATGGATGTCGTATATCTGGACTTCTCCAAAGCATTTGACACTGTACCTCATAAAAGGTTAGTATATAAAATGAGAATGCTCGGACTGGGAGAAAATGTCTGTATGTGGGTAAGTAACTGGCTGAGTGACAGAAAACAGAGGGTGGTTATTAATGCTACACACTCTGTTTGGGTCACTGTCACTAGTGCGGTACCTCAGGGGTCAGTATTGGGCCTATTCTCTTTAATATATTTATTAATGATTTAGTAGAAGGCTTGCATAGTAAAATATAAATTTTTGCAGATGATACTAAACTGTGTAAAGTAATTAACACTGATGAGGACAATATACTGCTACAGAGGGATCTGGATAGATTGGAGGCTTGGGCAGATAAGTGGCAGATGAGGTTTAACACTGACAAATGTAAGGTTATGCACATGGGAAGGAATAATGCAAGTCACCCGTACATACTAAATGGTAAACAACACTGACATGGAAAAGGATCTAGGAATTTTAATAAACAGCAAACTAAGCTGTAAAAACCAGTGTCAGGCAGCTACTGCCAAGGCCAATAAGATAATGGGTTGCTTTAAAAGGAGCATAGATGCCCGTGATGAGAACATAGTCCTACCACTTTACAAATCACTAGTCAGACCACACATGGAGTACTGTGTACAGTTCTGGGCTCCCGTGAACAAGGCAGACATAGCAGAACTGGAAAGGGTTCAGAGGAGGGCAACTAAAGTAATAACTGGAATGGAGCAACTACAGTAGCCTGAAAGTTTATCAAAATTAGGATTATTCACCTTAGAAAAAAGATGACTGAGGGGAGATCTAATATCCATGTATAAATATATCAGGGGTCAGTAGAGAGATCTCTCCCATCATCTATTTATCCCCAGGACTGTGACTGTGACGAGGGGACATCCTCTGCGTCTGGAGGAAAGAAGGTTTGTACACAAACATAGAAAAGGATTCTTCACGGTAAGAGCAGTGAGACTATGGAACTCTCTGCCTGAGGAGTTGGTGATGGTGAGTACAATAAAGGAATTCAAGAGGGGCCTGGATGTATTTCTGGAGTGTAATAATATTACAGGTTATAGCTACTAGAGAGGGGTCATTGATCCAGGGAGTTATTCTGATTGCCTGATTGGAGTCGGTAAGGAATTTTTTCCCCTTAAGTGGGGAAAATTGGCTTCTACCTCACAGGGTTTTTGCCTTCCTTTGGATCAACTTGCAGGATAACAGGCCGAACTGGATGGACAAATGTATTTTTTTCGGTCTTATATACGATGTTACTATGTAAATAGTGACTGCAAAATCACCTGACCATCACGTGTGTTTTATATGGAATTGTTCCAATGAGTGGCAACTGACTCTATAACTGCTACATTTGGATATATCTAATGCAGGGGTGCACAACCTGCGGCTTGCAGGCCGCATGCGGCCCCCAGAACCAAGTTTTGCGGCCCCCGTCTTCCTGGGCAGAAGCACAGCTGATCGTGTGATCAGCTATGTTTCTGCCGCCAGCACTGCACAATGTCAGCTCCTGCTCTTGCACTGTAGCAGGAGAGCAAGAGCAGGAGCAGGTCGCCCCTCCCCCCCTCGCTCCCCCAGGCTCCCCCCGCTGGAATACATAGTGAGAGAGCAGAGGAGAAGGCAGAAGCTCTTTTGCAGCTTCTGCCTTCTCAGACAGATCAGCGGAGCGATGAGCAGCTTGGGCCAGAGGAGTGCAGAGCTGCACTGTCAGGAAACCCTGATCAGCTCTGCCTTCTATAAACCACCCCACAGGAGGCTAGTCTCCCCTGTAACTGGGGCTCCTTTGAATGCCCCAGTTACTATGGAAATAGTATAAAAAAAAGCCTCTCACTGTCTCCCAAAGGTCTTTCAGTGGCCTCTTGGGGACAAATAATATGGAAAAAATATATAAAAAAATAAGTTATTGTTCACAGTCTTTTTATGACCATTTTGGGGAAAAAATAATAAATTAAAAAAAATAGAAGGTTCTAAAAAAAAAAAACAATAAAATAAAAAAAAGAATTTTAAAAATTTAAATAAATAAAATGCAAATAAAATAAAAAAATAAAAAGGAAGAGTGCAAATTAATAGTGTTCATTGTCTCTGAACAGACTTTTTATCACCTCTTGGGGGATATATTGTGTGGCAAAAATATATTTAAAAAATAATAAACCAATTATAAAAAAAAATACAATAAAGTATTAATAAATACAAATAAAAGTGAAAAAGAAAAGGTGCAAATTGAAAAAAAGGTCAGTGTCCCCCCAAAAGTCTTTCTATGACCTCTTGGGGGATATATGGTAGTAGTAAGTTAAAAAAAAGATTTTAAAAAATAAAATTCATTAAAAAAAAAAAAAAAAAAACACCCACACCAACCAAAACCGCCACCATTACTGCCCCATTCACGTGAAACTATAAATTTTATATAACAAAACAGCCTACACAGAATAGGGAACTAATTATAATAATTTATTTTGGTGTCAGTTTGCATATTTAAAGAATAAGGAGCTATAGTTTGAAAAAAAAAAATACTTTTTAAAAATGTTTCGTACGGTTCCCCCCAAATAAAACTACTAAAAAAATAAGTTACAAAGCCCTATGTGTCAGTTAAAAAATTGTTGCAAAACTAAATTTGCTAATTAAACAAATAAGATAGTTACAGCCGTTTTAACCACTGGTGCTAAATCACAAAATAGTGTCTGGTCATTAAAGGGTTAACCAATGAGCTCCTTCCCCACTAGTAAGTTAAAGCGATTACTGGTTATTGCAGGGCCCCTACAATGGCAGGAGGCGGTAATAACCAGTGAGCGGCAGTCTCCGCAGTGAAGGAAAGTTCTTACTGGTTATTGCAGGGCCCCTATAACTGGGGGCAGGAGGCGGTAATAACCAGTGAGCGGCAGTCTCCGCAGTGAAGGAAAGTGCTTACTGGCTATTGCAGGGCCCCTATAACTGGGGGTAGGAGGCGGTAATAACCAGTGAGCGGCAGTCTCCGCAGTGAAGGAAAGTGCTTACTGGCTATTGCAGAGCCCCTATAACTGGGAGCAGGAGGCGGTAATAACCAGTGAGCGGCAGTCTCCGCAGTGAAGGAAAGTGCTTACTGGTTATTGCAGGGCCCCTATAGCTGGCGGCAGGAGGTGGTAATAACCAGTGAGCGGCGTCCTCTGCAGTGAAGGAAAGTGCTTACTGGTTATTGCAGGGCCCCTATAACTGAGGGCAGGAGGCAGTAATAACCAGTGAGCACCGTCCTCTGCAGTGAGGGAAAGTACTTGCTGGTTATTGCAGGGTCCCTATAACTGGGGGCAGGAGGCGGTAATAACCAGTGAGCGCCAGTCTCCGCAGTGAAGGAAAGTGCTTACTGGTTATTGGAGGGCCCCTATAACGGCAGGAGGCAGTAATAACCAGTGAGCTGCATTCTCCGCAGTGAAGGAAAATACTGATTTATGAATAGGAGGTAGGATGGAAGGAAATGTCTCCACTTTTCCGGTAAAAATTATTTTTAACCAGTTCCTGCAGCAGGGTCCCTGAAACAAAAGGTTCATGCTTACCTGCTCCCCTGCCGCTCCTGTCTTCTGCGCTGCCTCCATTTTCCGGTCCCCGCACTGTTTACACTTGCCAGTGCATGGCCATGGTCAGATGCACCTCTCTGGCCACATCAGCGCTGAAGCCAGTCATTGCACATGCACTGCCAGGTGTAAACAGCGCGGGGCTCGGAAGATGGGGGGAGTGCAGAGGACCACAGAGGCGGGGAGCAGGTAAGTATAACTCTTTGGTTTCAGAGGCCATGCTGCAGAAGGATATTCGCGACAATTACTGGGAAAAAGTGTTCATAGCGCTCATGGCTTATATTTGGCCGGTGTAATCATGCCGCTGATCAGTGGATAAATAAGGAATCATTCGTTTTTTGGCTGATTTGCATATTTTATCAGGATGAAAGGTTTACAATTATCGGCAGCACATCTCACTGTGTAATCAGGGATGGGACACCAATAATCAATATAACTAAATGAAGACAGAATGACTGTGATAGTGATCATTCCTCCCCAATCACTTTGCATTTGCTTGTGTAATAGGCTGATGCAAACGAGCGCTGATCAACATGTTTTTTATTTGCGGCCCCTTGAAACAGAGTGATGTGACAATGCGGCCCTCAGACCAAAAAAGGTTGTGCACCCCTGATCTAATGGCTATAATAGCCGTATGGCAAACTAATTAAGAACATTACAGCGAGAAAGTTTGTATTAATAAGATACTTTACCAACTCCTCCTAACACTGCTGTGGAACGTATTATCCTGGAGTAGTGCGTGAGCTCCGCACTATCTGTTTCTATACAGATTAGGGTGTTTTATGTATATTTTATATAACTTTAGGAGGTAATAATAAATGTGGATACATAATTGATAAAGAGCCGGCCATTTATTACGAATTGTACAAAATAAAATAGATGAGGCCACAAATCATAATGAGGTTGCAATCATGGGGGACTTCAACTACCAGATATAAATTGGGAAACTGGAACCTGTGGATGTCATAAAGGAAAAAGTATATTTTCAATAACTAAGGCCGATTACCATTCCCAACTGGTACAGGATCCAACTAGAGGGACGGCCATACTGGACTTAGTATTAACCAATAGACCTGACAGAGCAACAACATGCAGATTGGGAAACACCTGGGAAATAGTGATCATAATATAACAAACTTTCAATTTGTCATTCAATAGGGCATTTTGTGATGGAGGCACAAAGATGCTGAACTTCCGAAAAGCAATATTTGATCAGCCCAGAGAGGCCATAAGTCTCACTAACTGGAACAATGTCCTCAAAAATAAAAACAAAATGCAATCACAAAATATTTTATTTTATTGTGAGTACATACCTCAATAAAATGGTTACGAACAGGAAACAACTAATGTGGATAAATTGAAATGTAAAGGGGGCAATAAATAACAAAACAAAAGCATTTAATTACTAAAACAGGAAGGTAGCAATGAAGCAGTAAGAAAAACTATAAGGAAAAAATATAATATGTAAAAAAAAAGATAACAGCAGCCAAACTGAAGATAGAAAGGCTCATTGCCAAATACAGTAAAACTAACCCTACAATGTCTTTCAATTACAGTATATAAGTGGTAAAAAGGTTAAACCTGAAAGTGTTGGCCCTTTAAAGAGTCATGAGAAAAGAGTTGTAGAGAGCAATGAGGAGAAAACAAGTTTAAAAAAAAAAAAAAAAATTACTGAGGAAAATGAAATGTCAGATGAAATTAAGAATGTCAAAGTAAACTACCCATTAAATATGTGACCTGTCTGACCCAGAAGGAAGTGCAGCGGCATCTTAAAAACATTAAAATCACCGGGTGCAGATGGCATATACCTCCATATCCTAAGAGAGTTAAGTAATGTAATAGACTTTTCTGATGTCAGGAAAAGCATAAAGACGTCCATTGTGTATATGTATTCATTTTATGTATAACCTGCACTTAGATAGGAGGGGGGTTTATCGTTGGAAGGAAGGAGTAAAAATTCCACATTGGGCCCCTACTCTCCCCATGCTGAACCGTTATTTTCTTATCTCACACTAGACATAGTAACTCAAAGCTTGTCTCCATTATGACATTTTGACTGCGTTTGTGTGTATAAATATGTGCACTGTTCATTATAATAAAGAAGGGCATTACGAAGAACACATCCTGTATGTGTCTCTGTGTTGTGACCTCGAGCCACCTCATTAAACTTCACCGCATCACATCAGAAGGTTGGTTTGCGACCACATTGATATTTGAGAACTCTATAATGACAGGGTCTGCTCCACAGGATTGGCGCTTAGCAAATATGTTGCCAGTATATTGAAAGTGGTCAAAAACGGAGCATAGAAACTATAGGCTGGTAAGACTAACATCTATTGTGGGTAAACTGTGTAAAGGTTTTGTAAGAGATGCTATCCTGGTGTACCTCAATGAAAATAAGCATATAACACCATATCAGCACAGGTTTGTGAGAGATCAATCTTGTTACACAAATCAAATTTGTTTCTGTGAGGAGGTAAGTTCTACACTTGACCGGGGGAGTCAATGGATGTCATATATCTGAACTTCTCCAAAGCATTTGATACTATGCCACATAAAAGGTTAGTACATAAAAAAAGAATGCTTATATTGAGGGAAAATGTCTGTATGTTGGTAAATAACTGGCTCAGTGATATAAAATAGAGGGTGGTTATTAACGGTACATTCTCAGATTGGGTCACCGTCACTAGTGGGGTACCTCAGGGGTCAGTAGTGGGCCCTATTCTCTTCAATATATTAATTAATGATCTTGTAGAAGACTTGCACATTTTTTCTGACGAAGATACTAAACTGTGTGAAGTAATTAACACTGAAGAGGACAGTATACTGCTACAGATGGATCTGGGTAAAGTGGAGGCTTGGGCAGAGAGGTGGCAAATGAGGTTTAACACAGATAAATGTAAGGTTATGCACATGGGAAGGGAATATATAAGTCACCAGTAGATAATGTGGCAGTATGGAGACTCAGTGGTTAGCATTGGTGCCTTGCAACACTGAGGTTCTAGGTTCAAATCCGACCAAGGACAACATCTGCATGGAGTTTGTATGTTCTCCCTGTGCCTGTGTGGGTTTCCTCCAAGTACTTCAGTTTCCTCCCACACTCCAAAGACATACTGATAGGGAACTTAGATTGTGAGATTCACTGGGGACAGCTTGATGCTAATGTCTGTAAAGTGCTGCAGAATATATCAGTGCCGTATACATATAAGTACATAAAATAAATACATACATAAATAAATAGCGACTTAAGAATTTTAGTTGACATTAAACTGAACTGTAGCAACCAGTGTCAGGCAGTTGCTGCCAAGGCCAATAACATTATGGGTTGCTTCAAAAGGGACATAGATGCACGTGATCAACATAGAAAGAGGATTCTTTCGTTTAAGAGCAGTGAGACTATGGAACTCACAAAAAGAGTCCATGGGAACTTTGGACTACTCTTCTTTGCAGAATTGTTTTAATTTGGCTACATTGAAGGGATTTCAAGCATGTACTGCCCATTTAAGGTCTCACTGCAGCATTGCAATGGAATTCAAGTCAGGCTTGGCCACAACAAAACCTTGAATTTGAGCTTTAGGCCATGAACTCATGGACAGATATCTGGATTTTCTAATAAGGAGCAGAATTCATTGTTCAATAAATTATCACAAGTTGTCCAGGTCATGCAGAAGCAAAGCGTCACGCTACCATGACCATGTATGACTGTTTGCATGATGTTCTTATGGTGGAATGTGGTGGTAGCTTTATGCCAAGTATAATGAAACCCATATCTTCCAAAAAGTTCCACCTTAGACTCATCAGTCCGTAGAATATTATCCCCAAAGACTTGTGTTGGGGTCATTTAGATGTTTTTTGCAAATCCAAGATTAGTCTTTTGTCAGCAGTGGTTTCCACCTTCCACCAATTCTCCCATGGATGTTGTTTCTGCCCAGTGTCTTTGTTATTGTGAGGCCTTAGTTTCTTTTGAAATCTTTGGGTTAATTTGTGACTTCCTGGCTGAGTTATCGATATGTTCCTTTCCAAATTTTTGTGTCAGGCAGGTCACCATTATTCCAGGTTTTGTCTTCATTTGCATATAATGCTGTTACTCTGGTTTGCTGGAGTCTCAGAGCCTTGGCAATGACTTTGTAACCCTTTCCAGACTGGTAGTTTTCAAAGACAGCATTTGAATTTCTTCAGAACATGGCATCATGTGCTGTTTTTCGATATTTGGATTTAACAGGTCTGGTAGTAATCATACTTAGGTGTCTCTAGTGAAACAGAACCCAATTGTCAATTAAATTTGGTTAAATTAACCCTCTGATTCAAGAAAAAACAAAACACATTAACTGAGGGATAAACAGAACACTTACCCGGTGACCTCCTTTTTATCTTTCTAGCTGCAGATTT
This sequence comes from Bufotes viridis, assembly GCA_033119425.1. Taxonomy (NCBI): domain Eukaryota; kingdom Metazoa; phylum Chordata; class Amphibia; order Anura; family Bufonidae; genus Bufotes; species Bufotes viridis. Next base: position 388,902,369 of record CM065592.1, on the reverse strand, counting down.
GTCAGTTCCAGAGCTCCTCTTCTAAACATCCTTTTGTGGTTATCTTTGTCATATATTCAAAGTAGTTTGATGATCTGAAACATTCAAGTGTGCCACATATTCAAAAGATAAGAAATTCGAAAGAGGCAAATTCTTTTCACAGCACTGTAAACTGAGGTTCCCCCACTCAGGACTTCCTTGTATTAAAAAGTCAATTTGAATGGACAGTGAAAACATCATCATGCCTGGCCCTGTCAATTAAAGTACAGAGGCCATGGCTTTTACAGAGAGAGCAGAGCCTCTAGGTGTAAGGGCAATGCCCCTGTTGCTCTTAGAGGCTTATTTCCATATATGAAAACATAAATTTTCACTTGCCTTCAGCTGCCAAGTGCACATGCAGCAGGTCAGCTCTTTAAAGAATAGGAATACCAATAAACAAAATTAATGCTTATTAACGAGACAACCTGAATGCATTATATACCTATAATGTGCATACATCATTCAGACATAAAATCACTGACAGGTGAAATCACTTACATGGATTATCTTGTGATAGTTGCATCTGTCAAATGTTAAGTTAACTTAAGATAACTTATAACAATGAGTTCTTTAATTTCCTTATATGAGCGACTTTGACAAGGGGCAAATTCTGATGGTGCAAAAATTCTGATGCTTGTGCAAAAGGGTAGAGGTACTTTCTATTTATTTATTTTTAATTCCATAGTTTGTACCTACCAAAGCTATAGAGGAAGCAGGGGAGGCAACTGCTATGGGACCAAAACTCAGAATGGGCCCATTCAGGAGGAGAACTGAAAGATTTTATTGTCAGGGCCCCCTCAACAGTATTATACAATTACATTATATACAGTGACATGACATACAGTATATATATGTAGGAAACAGAAAGAGCGGCTGCCTAGCCTGATCTGAGAGAGCAATCTTCATTAGCCGCAGTGAAGGTTGTACAGGAAGAGGGGGTTGTTGGTGGAAGGGGGCTTCAAAATTGTGGGGCCCAGTCAGTTCTAGCCACTACTACCAAAAGTAGGTAAAGAAATGGCAGGTTATGACCCCTTCCCCAAGCTCTTTGATGGCATTGGGGATTAAAAGATTACAAAGTTTGGAGCGAATCAACTTTGGATCTAGGATCCGAAGCTTGATTTGCTCAACACTAGAACTCAGCACTGATCATTAATCATAGATAAAGAAATTAATTCATAGGAAAGGTGAAAAGGTTCGGGTGTCCATGCATAACATATTAAGATACAGTGCAATTCATTGCACATTATTTTTTCATATCTCTCTAAACTAGCATAATATATTCCCTTCCTTTAAAGGGGTTAATTTATTTTTCATTATACTAATGAAGATAATATTTATAATTCCATATTATTAGTAATAACTTGACATCATACACAGCATGGAACCTGTTCATTGTATACGACAAAATCTGACTATATTCTAAATAGAAGCCGCTCACTGGTGAGCAGTGGACGATGTAGCAGAAACATTTTTATTCAGTTTATTAAGATATTAAGGCATCTTATCTGGGTCCTTACATAGGGCAACAGCTTATTCTTTTACAATATCTCAGAGGAGCATTAAACGTAATTAAGCAGCTTTTAAAAGAAGAGCTTCTATTGTTCACATTAGAGAGGAGGGAATCTATTTCCTAAAAATTTCACCCTCAAACAAATCTAAAGTTTTTGCAATGTGCTTCAGACAAATCATGCAACAATGGCACCCAGCGTGGTTTTACTGTGAAAATTGCTAGGGAAACCATGAGGAAAGGAAGAAGACCTGGCAAAAAGCTATTACAGGGAACTTCCGGTTCCAGCTCTGGTATGTGAGGACGTAGGGACACCAGCCCCTCGCTGCTCACCGCATTGCAGCTGCTCCACTACATTCTCCTGTATTGACGGGAGATTATTTCAACACTTACCAGCTCCTGTGAGTGTATGGAGCGTTATTTACTTCGGAGCAGGCAGAAATCTATCTCCTCAGGCCGAATTACTGACATAAAAGCCCCCCTGCTCTCCAAGATGGCGCCATCTCCACCTTCCATTCCACAGCACAGGGAGAGTGAAACGCTGGAAAACAGACAAGTGGACTCACAGGTGGACCTATTTAATAATGTAGGGGGAAATGTAGATGTACGGCCCCAGGAGGAAGCTTAGGTGAAACGTGCGTTGGGGTGAGGTCTCCGCTGTAATCTCGCTCTGTATGTTCATCCAGCTTTTTTTTCATTTTGCCTGGTGGTTTATGTTTAACATATGAGCCCCTATTGGGCTTTTTAGTTCATTGATTAAACTACATAGGCATCTGTATAATTGTGTATATTAGCTGGGTTGGATATCTGCTCCACTATTGATATGGTACTTTGCACCAGTTATTATGTTGATAGATGTCCTTTGTGTTACTACTGACATGTGGATTCAGGGGTGAACTTTGATTTTTACAACACCCTCTACATTGCTGCTAATTTAATTTTAATATTTATGTAATGTATACTGTAATATTTTTCTAATAAAATGATGTCATCATATTATAAGTGTAGAGTGTTTTTGGTTTTAACTTACTATAGAGGTGGCAAAACAATTAGCGCCAGACATTAGTGCATCCCTGTCATCAGCAGTGCAAACAGCGCTGAATAAGCTGCAGGAGGAGGTTGAGCTCTATGACTATAGGCTATCAGAAGTGGAACAGCGTGTGGCGTGCATGAAGGAGAATTCTGCTGAAGTCACAACCAAACTTCATGATCTGGTCCAGCTAGCTAACCGGCTAAACGACCTGGTCCATGACCTGGAGAATAGGTCTCGCCGAAGCAACTTGAGATTAGTAGGAGTGCCTGAATCGGTGTGGCAGAAAGATCTCCGCCATCTGTTTGAATATGAACTGCCCCAGACCCTGGGTCTGTCGGATACGAGGAAAGTGGAGAGAGCACACCGTGAGAACTCCCTAAAAAGGCCTCTACAAATATAGATAAGGAAGACATACTAAGGACGTTTAGAATGTGGCGGGAACCCTTGATCTTGCGAGGAGTCAACGTGCTACTATTTGCTGACTACTCGGCAGAGATCACAAGAAAGCGCAGAGCCTTTAGCATTGTTTGCTCGCGAATGCATAAGAAAGGGATTAGATTTCAACTTGCTTATCCTGCCATATTGAAGATCCGGCAGCAGGATGGATCATTCCGGCAGTTGAAGACCAGAGAGAAGCAAAGGCCTATTTACTACTCCCAGAAGGAAGAGAAAGTGAGGAAGGGACTATTGAACCACAGACGACCCCCACTGATATGACATCTAGGCACCGGGAATGGAGCCGTATTCCTTCGGGTCGCCATCTAAGTCTCAGAGATCTCCAAAAGCACAACGCCCTCTCAATGGGAAACACCTTAAGAATGCCAAAGGAAAGTGATATCAAGCTTTAGTCTGAGGCACAATTGAAGGAAAATATCCATGGGGTTCTAGTAAACAGAGACTTTACATAGGAAGGTCACATGAACACTTTTCTAGGTTCTGATTAAGGAGGTATAATTTGTTGCTTTACTACAGATGCGGTGAGGTTCTGCTGCGAATACCATAAAAAAGGAAGTCATGTCTAGAGATATGTCTAAGTTGCTGTTTTTACATGTTCTTTTGTTTTTTAAGTTTTTGTTTTCTTATTTTTTGGGGTGTCACTGTGGCATGTCATGGGTACTGAGTTGAAGGGGAGTTGATGCGCTTGGAGGCAACGCCTTGTTGATAGGCGGTTGTTGTCTGGAGCTATGCTTAGTGCAAATGCTTGGTTGGATCATGGATCTTCCTGCAGGGGTAGACTATGAGAATCATCTCTTTAGAATATCTAAACATCTTCTGCTATGGAATAATCTGGAATTCATGCACGAACATACCAATAGCCTCTTTGCAGAGTGGAAATCTAAAGGGATCACACAAGTCAGACACCTGCTTCATAACTCGGAATCCAGATGGCTCTGTGGTGAAGAGCTGAAAGCTAAATTTGCTTTATGCCCCTTCCAGAATATTCAACTTGCCCAGGTTAAAGCAGCTATTACATCGAATCTAGTAGTAGTACACAAAGAAGTGAAACAAAACATCCTAGATAAAATTCTGGAACTGGGAGGGGGTAAGGTGTCAGAAGCAATTCATGTCTTTTCTTTTCCTTTTTTCACATGATTTTTAAGCTGACCTTTGACTCTATTGGTGCTCTATTGATGTGCTAAAGTATACCTCATTAATATGTGACATTGTTGCGAGGTCAACGGACCCCTTTTGTAAGTGACACTGTTTTGGAGTCTGCGCACTCCAGTTGTAAATTACTTTGTTTTGGATTCTGTATCCCATTTCTCAGTGATAATTTTTTAGGGTCTGCGTACCCTGATGTTGTTATATAACAATTAATAATAAAATCAAAATAAAAGCTATTACGCACACAAGCCACTAATGCAGTATGATAGGGACTCTATAAGCAGAGTATAGAGAGAGAATAAGAATATGTGATTGGGTATATTTTAGGTAATTTGATTAGGGAAAGCATATAGAGTGAGTGAGTGAGTGAGGGACTAGTCACCCAGTTGTGTTTAATATAGCTGCTGGCAGCTCACTTTTTCCGTATATGAACAGACAGACTTTTTAAGAATCTCAAGTTTTTACAGTTCATAGGCTTATTGTCAGCCCCCCAATACCATACTTTATCTTCCAAACGCCCAACACTTGTGCATTTTTTCTTCCCTTTTGTACCCATGCTGTCCTATTGATACCTCCACGTTTGTGTTGGTCTGGTTCCCACCCCAGACGCTTATCCACTTCCTCCATGTACTCCTCCATGTACTCCTCCATGGACATCCTCCAATTTTCTTGCTGCGTTAGAGCTGAATGATTGGGTGAGAGTAGCCACACATCTGATCAGTTGCTAAAGTGTATTAAGGTGTTACGGATGTGATGATACCAAATATTTTTGTTTCAGATTAACATAATAAAGTATTTTTGAAAAAAAAATCATGTTTTTGTGTCAGCATTTTCTGAAAGCCATATACTGTATATATATTTTCTGCCTATCATCTTGTGTAGAGGGTTGTATTTTTTGTGGGAAGTGTTTTTATTGGTACCATTTTTGGATAAAAAGTATTTTTTGATGGTTCAATATTACACTTTTTTGGGGCAAGGTAACCAAAAAATTACTGCTTTAGCAGTTTTTACTTTTTTTTTTTACGCTGTTCACCTGAGGGGTTAGGTCATGTGATATTTTTATAGAGCTGCTCATTTCGGACCTGGCAATATCTAATATGTCTATTTTTATTTAATGTTTTTTTTTAAATTAAAGATAACTTGATAAAGGGAAAGGGGAAGTTTTTTTTTTTACTTTAAACTTTTATTTTTATAAAACACTTTTTAACTTTTTTAACTTTTTAATTTTGTCCCAGTACAGAGACTTCAATGTTTCAGGGTCTGAACCCTGTTTCAATGTAGTGCAATACATGCTGTATTGTACTACATTGAAACTGTCAGTTTTTCACAGGCTTCCGTACATGGCAGACCCAGCATTGATCGGGTGCGTACAGCTCCTCTGCCCGCCCAATTATCATGACGTACTAGTATGTCAGTTTGCTTGAAATTGCCTCCTTCTGTGACGTACTAGTACTTCATATGTCGCCAAGAGGTTAAACACGCTGTTTGTTACATCATGGACCAATGATTTAACCTTAGCTATATATGTCAGGGTCAGTCTAACATTATTTACTATTGCTGTCACTGCATTCAAGAGACTAAAAGGGGAGGTACGGGAGAGAAGAGCAAAAATGTGTTAAATATAAACAAAAGAGATAACAAAAAGATGAAAAAAATTTGAGTCCTAGGAGACCCCAGAATACCAGTTTTCAGGCCAATTGATGCATATTTGATTCACGTTGAATTGATTTGGACAGAACTCAAATTTTTTCTCTAATTCACATATATAAATGTATAGAGGCTCTCAGAGTCGATTGTGGAGTGATTGTGGAGGCAGACGTTCTTTGTCAGATCCTTCACGGACATGTTCAAGGATGAAACACGTACACTTTTTTTCACGGTCGGGACTGTAATACCGTGGGCTCCTATGACCAGTTTGAAGAAAGGCAGGGACACAACAAAGTCTCTTCAAGATGGTTTATTGCTTGTTTCAGCAAACTTACAGTTCATTCACAGCCGGATTGCAGCCGTGTCAGGTAATCAGTCCACAGGCCAGTGTTGCTCCACATGTGTCTTGCAGGGTGTGATCTGCAGCCTCTCACTCAACAGACACACCCTGCTTCTTGCTGCTCACTTTTAAAACACAATCGTGGACATGATCCACATATAAACCCCATAGTGGATTGTGGGGAGTAAGCACCCACCCAGCTCTTTGCTTACTCACGTCTCAGGTGCATCGCCTTTAATATGCTTCTGCAATGTCCCACTGGGCCGTGCCTGGGGTATCCCTTCCCCCTTAGGAGGTTTCTACGAAATATGTCCCTCTTATAGAGCAAGTAATCGTGACGCCATGAAGCAGCGAGGACATGGAGTCCCCTCTGTAGATGGTAATGTTGGTACCCAGGGGTAGGATTGCCACAGTGGTGCAGGGTGGTCTACAATCTCTGTAGATGTTGTATACACGTGTCACGCTGTTCCTACCTGGATACAGTTGGATCCCAGACGTGGTGTGGTCCGAAGCAGTGCGAAAAGGGTAGCAAAAGGGTTGAATGGGGCCCCTCCCCAGTAATTTTCTTTGCAACCCCTTCCTTTAATGCTGCCCCCATTCCTGTGGCTACTAAAGATCGCTCTCTCAGACCAGGCAGCTGTTCCATCCGTTTTCAACACTGTCTATACTGCCACTGTATATAATTTCATTGTATAATACTGTTGAGGGGGCCCTGACAAAGTCTTTTAGTCCTCCTCCAACTGTATGTACCCCTTCTTGGTCAGGGCCCCAAAGCAGCTGCTTTCCCTGCTTCTCCTGTACCCTGGGCAGGCCCATCAGTCAGTACGTGTAGGCGTGTGCACAGATACTATTCCACCATTTTGGGGAAATGCTGCCTCTTGCTAAGACGTTTCATATCTGCTGGTGGTGCTGGTTGTTGTGGCGTGGTGACAAAGCTTTTCCACATTTTAGCCATGCTAACCCTGCCTTCTGAGGTGCGGGCGGTGACCCAGCTGCATTGGCGACTCCTCTGCGTTAGCTTTGTGCTTCCACCGAGCCCCCGGTGTCCGGTGTGAATGCCATCAGCAGCACGTCTACCAGCGTTGGCTTCTTCCGATCACGCTTTAGTGACGGAATAAAGAACGGCACGTTGTCCTTGTAACGGGGATCCAGCAGGGTGGCCACCCAGTAATCTGCACAAGTTAGAATGTGGGCAACTCAGCAGTCGTTGTGCAGGCACTGCAGCATGTAGCCGCTCATGTGTGCCAGGCTGCCCAGAGGCAACGACAAGCTGTCCTCAGTGGAAGGTGTATCATCTGTGTCCTTCGTATCCCCCCAGCCATGCTCAAGTGATGGCCGTGTGCTGCTTTGGTTGCCACCCTGCTGTGAACACGGTTTCTTCTCCTCCTCCAGAACTGTTCCCTGGCTGGACAATTGTGTACCTGGCCTATCTTGGTGCAGGAACCCACCCTCCGAGCCACTTGCATATGACTGGCCTTATAGGTTAAGGGTAAGGCATGTATATAGTTTTGTTTGTTTATTTCGTTTATCTGACTTATAGTTATTTAAATATGTTTATAAGGGGCATTAACCCCTTAAGGACACGGCCCTATTTCACCTTAAGGACCAGGCCATTTTTTGCAAATCTGACCAGTGTCACTTTATGTGGTGATAACTTTAAAACGCTTTTACTTATCCATGTCATTCTGAGATTGTTTTTTCGTCACATATTGTACTTCATGACACTGGTAACATTTTATCAAAAAAGTTCATTTTTTTGTATAAAAAAATACTAAATTTAACAAAAATTTTGAAAAATTTGCAAATTTTCAAGTTTCAATTTCTCCACTTCTCAAATACATAGTAATACCTCCAAAAATAGTTATTAGTTTACTTTCCCCAAATGTCTACTTCATGTTTGGAAGTGAAAAGAAGGTTCCTGGACACCACTGTTGTTGTTGTCTTGTGTCTTTATTATATAGCTTAGATTACAGTATGCGGTATGCCAGTTACAGGTAAATATTGTGGCACGTTGCGATAACGCTTCATCAGGACACTGGTCGTGTCAGCACTATGTGGAAATCCGTAGGTAAAATTATTGTGTGGAGCTCTATGGTTCCAATGGCAAAGCTATATGGACTCAATGTTTGTAGTCTCCTGGCAGCCAGGAGACTACAAACATTGAGTCCATATAGCTTTGCCATTGGAACCATAGAGCTCCACACAATAATTTTACCTACGGATTTCCACATAGTGCGGCACGACCAGTGTCCTGATGAAGGCGTTTATCGCCGAAACGTTGCCACAATATTTACCTGTAACTGGCATACCGCATACTGTAATCTAAGCTATATAATAAAGACACAAGACAACAACAACAGTGGTGTCCAGGAACCTTCTTTTTTCACTTATAAACCTGGCCTGGGAACCATTTCCTGTGACCCACACCTTACGAGGAGAGCACCACCCAACCTATACTTCATGTTTGGATAATTTTATTTTTTGGGGACGTTACAAGGCTTTGAAGTTTAGAAGCAAATCTTGAAAATTTTCAGAAAAAGTAGTGGCGGCTGGGAACCACGTACTGTGGGAAGCCACCGCCAAAAGTCTTTTTAAAACTTTCCATCCATCTCCACCAGACAGAATGACAGCATGTCAAAGGACCAGGAATTTTAAAATACTGGCATTCAGGGCCAGGGATCGCGGGTGGGTAGGGGGGTACTTCCTCTTTCTATTTATTTTTCTAATTGGGAGATGGACAGCTAAACGCTTCCATGGGATTTGGTGGAGATGCTTGGTGACGGTGAAAGATGTGGTGGCGTTGCTGCCACATCCTCTGTTTGCGAGGTGGCAGGTGCCACTGTTACTCACTTATGCTCAGGTTTAGAACGTTTATTTTAAATTTTTATGTATTTTATGTTATTTTAAGTTATTTCCCTATCCAAATTTGTTTGCAGGGCACTTGTCCTACTCTTACCCCCATTTTGCTTCAATTTCCAGCCCTCTAGCCCTTTCCAGGACTTTTTTAGAACCAGTTTAGTGCCCCAAAGTTCGGGTCCCCATTGACTTCAATTAGGTTCGGGGTCAAGTTCGGGTCCTGAACTCGAACTTTGCACTGAAGTTCGGCCGAACCCGGCGAACCCGAACTTCCAGGTGTTCGCTTAACTTTATTGAAGATGTCCCGTTCTTGTATGTTTTGCAGACAAGAATAGGCATTTGAAGCATTCTGCAGGACCTGTGAAAGAAAAAATTTGGGATGCACACGGCTGGCACCAGTGTTTTGCAGATCCGCGTTTTGCTTGTATAGTATGAAAGTTATCAATTATTTATTTAAATTCTTGCTTGTTCTGGGCTTAGGAGTCCTGTGGACAGTATCACTCAGTATACTTTCTATATCAGTTCCTCATGGTTTTCAATATCTCATCTCATAGCTTAAAGGGCTAGGAAATGGAATTTGTCTTGGTTGTATAATGTACACACAGGCACATTGCTCATTACAGGACACAGGTCTACTAATTGTTCTGTGGCACTAATGAGCTCTATACACAGTGGTCATTTATATGTTTTGTCATTGCTGGGGGCCAGTGGTGTATACAGTTCCAAGATCTAGCCACGATACGGTCTAGTGATGGAAATAAAATTCATAACTAAGGTAAATCACGTGTGTCCTGACCTTTTTATCCTCTTAATATTTTTAGGAAACGTTCAAATGTAGCAGTGCCGAGTATGTCAATACAAAGTGAGGGGTTTGTCTTTTTTGCATAGCTCACTGTCGCCTATTATACTATCCTAACTGGAAAAATATATGTCTGTTACACCCACATTTTTGTGGGAAGTGTTTTTATTGGTACCATTTTTGGATAAAAAGTATTTTTTGATGGTTCAATATTACACTTTTTTGGGGCAAGGTAACCAAAAAATTACTGCTTTAGCAGTTTTTACTTTTTTTTTTTACGCTGTTCACCTGAGGGGTTAGGTCATGTGATATTTTTATAGAGCTGCTCATTTCGGACCTGGCAATATCTAATATGTCTATTTTTATTTAATGTTTTTTTTTAAATTAAAGATAACTTGATAAAGGGAAAGGGGAAGTTTTTTTTTTTACTTTAAACTTTTATTTTTATAAAACACTTTTTAACTTTTTTAACTTTTTAATTTTGTCCCAGTACAGAGACTTCAATGTTTCAGGGTCTGAACCCTGTTTCAATGTAGTGCAATACATGCTGTATTGTACTACATTGAAACTGTCAGTTTTTCACAGGCTTCCGTACATGGCAGACCCAGCATTGATCGGGTGCGTACAGCTCCTCTGCCCGCCCAATTATCATGACGTACTAGTATGTCAGTTTGCTTGAAATTGCCTCCTTCTGTGACGTACTAGTACTTCATATGTCGCCAAGAGGTTAAACACGCTGTTTGTTACATCATGGACCAATGATTTAACCTTAGCTATATATGTCAGGGTCAGTCTAACATTATTTACTATTGCTGTCACTGCATTCAAGAGACTAAAAGGGGAGGTACGGGAGAGAAGAGCAAAATGTGTTAAATATAAACAAAAGAGATAACAAAAGATGAAAAAATTTGAGTCCTAGGAGACCCCAGAATACCAGTTTTCAGGCCAATTGATGCATATTTGATTCACGTTGAATTGATTTGGACAGAACTCAAATTTTTCTCTAATTCACATATATAAATGTATAGAGGCTCTCAGAGTCGATTGTGGAGTGATTGTGAGGCAGACGTTCTTTGTCAGATCCTTCACGGACATGTTCAAGGATGAAACACGTACACTTTTTTTTCACGGTCGGGACTGTAATACCGTGGGCTCCTATGACCAGTTTGAAGAAAGGCAGGGACACAACAAAGTCTCTTCAAGATGGTTTATTGCTTGTTTCAGCAAACTTACAGTTCATTCACAGCCGGATTGCAGCCGTGTCAGGTAATCAGTCCACAGGCCAGTGTTGCTCCACATGTGTCTTGCAGGGTGTGATCTGCAGCCTCTCACTCAACAGACACACCCTGCTTCTTGCTGCTCACTTTTAAAACACAATCGTGGACATGATCCACATATAAACCCCATAGTGGATTGTGGGGAGTAAGCACCCACCCAGCTCTTTGCTTACTCACGTCTCAGGTGCATCGCCTTTAATATGCTTCTGCAATGTCCCACTGGGCCGTGCCTGGGGTATCCCTTCCCCCTTAGGAGGTTTCTACTGAAATATGTCCCTCTTATAGAGCAAGTAATCGTGACGCCATGAAGCAGCGAGGACATGGAGTCCCCTCTGTAGATGGTAATGTTGGTACCCAGGGGTAGGATTGCCACAGTGGTGCAGGGTGGTCTACAATCTCTGTAGATGTTGTATACACGTGTCACGCTGTTCCTACCTGGATACAGTTGGATCCCAGACGTGGTGTGGTCCGAAGCAGTGCGAAAAGGGTAGCAAAGGGGTTGAATGGGGCCCTCCCCAGTAATTTTCTTTGCAACCCCTTCCTTTAATGCTGCCCCCATTCCTGTGGCTACTAAAGATCGCTCTCTCAGACCAGGCAGCTGTTCCATCCGTTTTCAACACTGTCTATACTGCCACTGTATATAATTTCATTGTATAATACTGTTGAGGGGGCCCTGACAAAGTCTTTTAGTCCTCCTCCAACTGTATGTACCCCTTCTTGGTCAGGGCCCCAAAGCAGCTGCTTTCCCTGCTTCTCCTGTACCTGGGCAGGCCCATCAGTCAGTACGTGTAGGCGTGTGCACAGATACTATTCCACCATTTTGGGAAATGCTGCCTCTTGCTAAGACGTTTCATATCTGCTGGTGGTGCTGGTTGTTGTGGCGTGGTGACAAAGCTTTTCCACATTTTAGCCATGCTAACCCTGCCTTCTGAGGTGCGGGCGGTGACCCAGCTGCATTGGCGACTCCTCTGCGTTAGCTTTGTGCTTCCACCGAGCCCCCGGTGTCCGGTGTGAATGCCATCAGCAGCACGTCTACTAGCGTTGGCTTCTTCCGATCACGCTTTAGTGACGGAATAAAGAACGGCACGTTGTCCTTGTAACGGGATCCAGCAGGGTGGCCACCCAGTAATCTGCACAAGTTAGAATGTGGGCAACTCAGCAGTCGTTGTGCAGGCACTGCAGCATGTAGCCGCTCATGTGTGCCAGGCTGCCCAGAGGCAACGACAAGCTGTCCTCAGTGGAAGGTGTATCATCTGTGTCCTTCGTATCCCCCAGCCATGCTCAAGTGATGGCCGTGTGCTGCTTTGGTTGCCACCCTGCTGTGAACACGGTTTCTTCTCCTCCTCCAGAACTGTTCCCTGGCTGGACAATTGTGTACCTGGCCTATCTTGGTGCAGGAACCCACCCTCCGAGCCACTTGCATATGACTGGCCTTATAGGTTAAGGGTAAGGCATGTATATAGTTTTGTTTGTTTATTTCGTTTATCTGACTTATAGTTATTTAAATATGTTTATAAGGGGCATTAACCCTTAAGGACACGGCCCTATTTCACCTTAAGGACCAGGCCATTTTTGCAAATCTGACCAGTGTCACTTTATGTGGTGATAACTTTAAAACGCTTTTACTTATCCATGTCATTCTGAGATTGTTTTTTCGTCACATATTGTACTTCATGACACTGGTAACATTTTATCAAAAAAGTTCATTTTTTTGTATAAAAAAATACTAAATTTAACAAAAATTTTGAAAAATTTGCAAATTTTCAAGTTTCAATTTCTCCACTTCTCAAATACATAGTAATACCTCCAAAAATAGTTATTAGTTTACTTTCCCCAAATGTCTACTTCATGTTTGGAAGTGAAAAAAGAAGGTTCCTGGACACCACTGTTGTTGTTGTCTTGTGTCTTTATTATATAGCTTAGATTACAGTATGCGGTATGCCAGTTACAGGTAAATATTGTGGCAACGTTTCGGCGATAAACGCCTTCATCAGGACACTGGTGGGTGCGCACTATGTGAAATCCGTAGGTAAATTATTGTGTGGAGCTCTATGGTTCCAATGGCAAAGCTATATGGACTCAATGTTTGTAGTCTCTGGCAGCTAGGAGACTACAAACGTTGAGTCCATATAGCTTTGCCATGACTGAGCAACATAATTTACCTACGGATTTCACTAGGCGACCAGTGTCCTGATACGTTGCCCAAACTGGCTAACTGCGCATATGCATACTGTAATCTAAGCTATAATAAAGACACAAGACAGTCAACGTGGTGTCCAGAACTCTTTCACTATAAACCTGGCCTGGGAACCATTTCCTGTGACCCACACCTTACGAGGAGAGCACCACCCAACCTATACTTCATGTTTGGATAATTTTATTTTTGGGGACGTTACAAGGCTTTGAAGTTTAGAAGCAAATCTTGAAAATTTTCAGAAAAAGTAGTGGCGGCTGGGAACCACGTACTGTGGGAAGCCACCGCCAAAAGTCTTTTAAAACTTTCCATCCATCTCCACCAGACAGAATGACAGCATGTCAAAGGACCAGGAATTTTAAAATACTGGCATTCAGGGCCAGGGATCGCGGGTGGGTAGGGGGTACTTCCTCTTTCTATTTATTTTCTAATTGGGAGATGGACAGCTAAACGCTTCCATGGGATTTGGTGGAGATGCTTGGTGACGGTGAAAGATGTGGTGGCGTTGCTGCCACATCCTCTGTTTGCGAGGTGGCAGGTGCCACTGTTACTCACTTATGCTCAGGTTTAGAACGTTTATTTTAAATTTTTATGTATTTTATGTTATTTTAAGTTATTTCCCTATCCAAATTTGTTTGCAGGGCACTTGTCCTACTCTTACCCCCATTTTGCTTCAATTTCCAGCCCTCTAGCCCTTTCCAGGACTTTTTTAGAACCAGTTTAGTGCCCCAAAGTTCGGGTCCCCATTGACTTCAATTGGGTTCGGGGTCAAGTTCGGGTCCTGAACTCGAACTTTGCACTGAAGTTCGGCCGAACCCGCGAACCCGAACTTCCAGGTGTTCAGCTTAACTTTATTGAAGATGTCCCGTTCTTGTATGTTTTGCAGACAAGAATAGGCATTTGAAGCATTCTGCAGGACCTGTGAAAGAAAAATTTGGGATGCACACGGCTGGCACCAGTGTTTTGCAGATCCGCGTTTTGCTTGTATAGTATGAAAGTTATCAATTATTTATTTAAATTCTTGCTTGTTCTGGGCTTAGGAGTCCTGTGGACAGTATCACTCAGTATACTTTCTATATCAGTTCCTCATGGTTTTCAATATCTCATCTCTCATAGCTTAAAGGGCTAGGAAATGGAATTTGTCTTGGTTGTATAATGTACACACAGGCACATTGCTCATTACAGGACACAGGTCTACTAATTGTTCTGTGGCACTAATGAGCTCTATACACAGTGGTCATTTATATGTTTTGTCATTGCTGGGGGCCAGTGGTGTATACAGTTCCAAGATCTAGCCACGATACGGTCTAGTGATGGAAATAAAATTCATAACTAAGGTAAATCACGTGTGTCCTGACCTTTTTATCCTCTTAATATTTTTAGGAAACGTTCAAATGTAGCAGTGCCGAGTATGTCAATACAAAGTGAGGGGTTTGTCTTTTTGCATAGCTCACTGTCGCCTATTATACTATCCTAACTGGAAAAATATATGTCTGTTACACCCATATGTAGTACAGCAGTGATTAGCAACCTCTGGCAATACAAAACACGGATCTGCAAAAAAAAAAGGATGACATCCGTATGACGTCCGTGTTGCATCCGTTTTTCTTTTGCGTATCCATTTTAACAATGCCTGTCCTTGTCCGTGAAATGGACAAGAATAGGACATGTTCTATTTTTTTGCGGAACGGACTTACGGACACACGGAAGTGAAGTGAATGGTTCCGCATACGGGCTGTAAAAAAACAGAACGGACATGAAAAGAAAATACGGTCGTGTGCATGAGCCCTAACTGATGCAACAGGATCTGTTTTTTTTTACAGGATCCTGTTTTTTTTTTCTCTTCTGAGAGATTAGAAGAACGGTAAAATAAAGGTGATGTGAACCCTCCCTAACACATATTTAAATCATTTTAAATGTCTTTGTCTGTGTCGGAGTCCATGCATGTATGGTCAGACTTGATAAATTGGGCACAAATCAGCAATTTTCTTCTGTAAAAGTGTATGAAGGTGTGAAAAAAAAATGTGACCGTTAGGGTTAATAATCCTTCCTAAAAATGTAGTGAATCTTTAATGAATCTCTGGCTGTGACGTGTGTGGCAGGGTCAGGATCATACGATGCTGGAGTGCATTTAATCAGAACCATGATCAAAATTCAAATGTATGCAGCATCAGCTTTCATTCATCAAAAGCAAGGCCTCCAGGAGTATCTGTATAATGTGAAAAATATTAAGCGTGATCTGTGCAGGATCATCCATCTCAGGAGCCTTTGCTTTCCTCAGTAAAAGTAATAATACACCTTCTAACAGTGCTTAGCTTCCCTAGACTTTCAGAATCATAATGTTTTCATATAAGGCATCGGTATTTATTAGGTGCCAAATACAGGGCAATCTTTAAAAAAATCAATATAAATCTCTAAGTTATGTTTTTTAACCTCTGACGTGCTTGGAAGACTTACAATATGATTAGATTGTGGTCATTTTAGAAAAAAAAAAAAAAGCATTGCATAAAATGTATTGAAAGAAATGCAGAAAAAAAAAATGCAAAATGCATTTATGCTAAAATTATACCACAATCTGTATTTCACTTATCCCACACAGTGGATCACATGATAATAAAGTATAAGATGACATAATATATAAGGTTCTTATTATAGATGAGCGAATCACGCAAAAATCGATTTGAGTTCGAGTCCGTTGACTGATTCAATTAAAGTCTGAATTGATTGTACCCTAATGGAAAGCTTAGGGTAGAATCAAAAGTTCTCCGGTTGGCCAGAACATTTTCTGAGGTACCCTATGACTCAATTTTTTTTCTCTCTGGTCTCTCACTTAAAAAAATTAATCTAAATTTTTTGCCTCTCACTCTCTCCAAAATTAGCTGAATTGAATAACTAAACATTTGCATACCCGCTCTCCAAAATTCACCCGCATTGAATCACCAAAAATTAGGATTCAGATCCACCTAAAATCGGATCCACCGATTTGACTCGCTCATCTCAAGTACTTATAGGGGGTCAATTACTATGCTGAAATTTGCCAGGCCAGCAGGCGTAGAAAAAGGTCTAAATTTTAGACTGTTTAGAAGCTGTCTTACATTTAAAACTGGGGCTAGATGCGCCAAAGTTATGGAGAGACTTGCGCCTCTTCATAACTTCGGCGGATCCACCACCAATTTAGGGCGTCTAAAACGCTGGTCTAAATGTGCCCCATAGTTTTCATTATCTCAAAATGGTATTAAATGTATTAAATGGCTACACAATTTCTGAGTAATTTTGATAAACATAAAGTATTATAGGAGCCGCAAGTGACTCCATCAATTGGGAGTCTTCATAGGCATCCCAGTAGATTTCATGGGAAGAATAGTATGCAGCGCAATTCCTCCCAGCAGTGAAAACTGCAATGGAACCCAGTTATAATCCATGAGGCTATTTATCTATTTAACTAGAAAGAGGTTTGGACTTGGAAGGAGGATGAAAAAAAAAATTAGATTTTCTAAGATATGCTCGATCACAGGCAAATGAAAACCCTAGATTCATGATATGAAACAACTTGAGATAATAGCACAGTGCCCCCATAACAGAGGAGAAAGCAGAGGAGCTGTGTCTGTTGTTTATACAGCACATGGGCACACCACTAAAGAGAAGTGGCAAACAGGATAACATTTTCTGTGGGGACTAAAACAACCAACATATCATGTGTTGAGCGAAGCAAAGCATTTGAACCGGAATTTGATCCGAAGTGTAGGAAAACTTTGACTTGTAATGAATCCAAATTTCCTTGTGCTCCTTGTTAATGAATCATTTTTTTCTAAAATGGTGGTTGCACATGTTACGAAATGAAAGTAAAAAGCCCAGGATCACCCATAATGCCATGCAGCCAGCCAATCCGCAGATACCCTGTGATGTCATAGTCCTATAAAACCATCATCCCGCGCGGTTTCTGCAATTATCCTGTGAGCTGAGCATAGGAAGAAACGTGGCAAGCGCTCATTGTGCTAGGGACAGTGTTACTGAAAACAATTAATAGAAGGATCAAACATGAAGAAAAACAGTCCGCGGCACTCACCATCCGATGTTCATGGTATGTTTATTGCAGAGGTACTGCGTGTACAGGGGCACAGACTCACATGGAGAAAGAACAAACAGCGACGGCCGTTTCGCGGGCGACCGCCCCGCGAAACGGCCGTCGCTGTTTGTTCTCTCTCCATGTGAGTCTGTGCCCCTGTACACGCAGTACCTCTGCAATAAACATACCATGAACATCGGATGGTGAGTGCCGCGGACTGTTTTTCTTCATGTTTGATGTTTGATATCTATACTCGCCAGGCACCCCGGTCCAGTGAGGTCGCTAAGGCCGGAATTTGAGAGTCTCTTTTTGTATTGGGTTTGAGCAGTGCCACCATTTCTTCCCCTTGCTCCAATTAATAGAAGGATATTGGAGAGGGAGAGTGCAGGGAGACTGCAGGATGACTGCAGGGAGAGTGCAGGGAGACCTATTCTGCATCAGTTTTATTTATTTATTCCTACATTTACTTATTCCTACATCAGCTGTAAACTAAGATATGTAATTCAATACCAGTAAGATGGAAGCCTTTATTTTTCCAGTGCAAGCGTGCCAACAAATACCATCCAGTCATCGCCCCTTAGGAGAGCCAGTTCTTAATGATGACCATCCTCACCTTTTGCTGGCTTTACTTCTTTCAAATCATCCTTCAAAGTCTGGATGTTTCTGATATATTCTCATCGATATTAGATGATGCGGAAAAAGATGAAAAGCAGGTGGCAGAAGAAGGGCTTCCACCTGTAAGGGGGGTTGAAGAAGTGGGCATGCCAGAGCTGATTAATATTCTGTGTTTACTGTCAAATAACCTGCAGGATATTGCAGGCCAGAACAGCAATGATATGCATATTGTGCTCCCACCTAACCAGCCAAACTCTATACTAGCAACAGCCCCTTTTTAAAAGTGCATTAAAGGTACCACCTAGCTATTAACAATGAAAAATGACTATACAGTTCAGTTTTCATTATTAAATGAAAGACAGCTGTGGGCTAATTGGTAGCATGGTCACAACCCACCCGCAGAACCTGACGGTGCATGTGGCTATACCCTAATGCAGAGTGGCCTGATTTACCTGATTTATAGCAATTTACCTAATTTATAGCAATTCGTGATGAATTAATTTGGAATAAATAAAATTTTTTGATTACTTTGGCAAAGTTGCCGAATCGAATTTTTGAAAACTTCGCTCATCTCTAGTTATCATCCAGCTTATCCTGTAATAACTGACTACTTTTTTTTTGCAGGATGGAGAAATAAAAGGAACAAAGAGAACAGTGCACACTGACCCTGGGTTCACACCTGAGCGTTTTACAGCGGCGTTCAAAGCGCTGTAAAGCGCTCAACAGACAAAACAATGCATCCCTATGGGAGTGGTTCACACTGAGGCGTTTTACAGCGCGTTTGAGCGCGCTGTAAAGCATGCACATAAACAAGTACTTGAGCTTCTTTTGGGAGGCGTTTGGCGCGTTTGTGATTGACACCACAGTAGCAATCACAGAGCAGCAGCGTCTGGCTGCAGCGTTTCCTGTTGCAAAAGCGCGCCAAAAAGCGCGTCAAAAGCAGCGTAAGCATGCGCGTTTTGGGCGCTCAGGTCTGAACCCAGGGTAAGTGTGGAAGAGCAAAATAAAATAGTTTAATACAGGGATACCCAACCTGCGGCCCTCCAGCTGTTACAAAACTACAACTCCCAGCATACCTGGACAGTCTACATCTATTAGGGCATGCTGGGAGTTGTAGTTTTGCAACAGCTGGAGGGCCGCAGCTTGAGCATCCCTGGATTAATAGATCAGAAGGATCAGGAATTGTTCACACAGTTTTTTTCATGCATGGATTTCATCCCAAAAAACGGACGGAATCTGCATGGACACCACCTTCCGCTGGTGTCCAGACATGACCTTTCTTGGAGTGGACCTGTTGCCAGCCTTCGGTTTATGCCATGTATTCTATGGTGGATTTTTCCGGTGAATAAATCAACCATATGAACATACCCTAAGACGTACTCTTCTCGGATCAGGCTGTGCTAAGTATGGGCACAACTTCAGTGATCGCTGAATCGTAACCACCGGTTAGATATCAGGTCTTTAAACTTCAAGCTGAGATTTCGGTCAGGTTCTCCTGCTGATTCCAAACTGGCCAAAGTCATGCAGAAGTCTCAGAGACTCAGAGATCTAAAGATCAAGAAAATACAGCTAAGGGTACTTTCACACTAGCAATAAACTTTTCCGGCATTGAGTTCCGTCCTCTGGGCTCAATACCGTAAAAAAACGCTTCCGTTATATCCTAATGCATTCTGAATGGAGAGAAATCCGTTCAGGATGCATCAGGATGTCTTCAGTTCAGTCACTGAACGGCGTTTCGGCCGGAGATGATACCGCAGCATGATGCGGTATTATCTCAGTCCAAAATTCCGGAATACGTGCCGAATGCCGGATCCGGCATTAATTTCCATTGCAATGCATTAGTGCCCGATCCGGCATTAAAAATACCGCAATGACGGATGCGGCATTCCGGTCTGCGCATGCGCAGACCTTTAAAAATGTTAAAAAAATAAATACCGGATGCGTTTTGCCGGATGACAATGGAAAAAACGTATCCAGTATTGTAACCGGATCAGTCTAAAAAATGCCTGATCAGGCAAGCTGTTCAGGAAACGGAACTGCCTGCCGGAATCAAACAACGCAAGTGTGAAAGTAGCCTAAAAACAGCAGTGTGAACGAGGACATAAAAAGCCACAAAACAGTTGTAAATATCAACTTTGCTGTTTGATTGGTGGTATGAAAACGATTTTGACCTCAAAATAAGGTCAGATGTGTAATTTTTTCTTTCCATTTTAGGGGAAGTGCTCTTAACTACCTTGCAAGCTGCATGGGCAACTCAACTAATAGTATAAAATTGCCATATAACCTTTAATATAGTTCAATTCATAAAAATAGGATACTGCTAAAACAGTAAAATCAGTAAACTTTGGCTTATATGAGTTATAAATATAGATTTGCAATAAAAAGCCTAATAATAAGTAGATATGTTTGTCACCAACAAACGCCCTCACTCGGCATGCCCCCTTTTTGCAGACTTGGCGAAGGCAGTGTAGAATGCAGATTGTAACTAAAAAAGTTGCAAATGCATTGAAAAGTTTTTGTCTTTTCTACACCAAAAAGAGGCATACGTGGAATAATAAATAAAGGGCTAGCTGGATATATCGAAGAGCAATTATCAACTAGTTAAGGATTAAAAGCCACTATATACATTAATGTATTGTCAGCTGACAAATGACAGACTAATGTGTATAGGGAGCTCCCAACACTTTCTCAACAGTTGATGTCGGTGGAGAGTAGGAGCGGGTGAACTGAATTTTTTGTTGCCAGTCTCCCAAAAGATTAGCTGTCACCAGAAGTGTTTGGCACCAGCTCTCTCCTTTCTCCCCACACTGACAACACATACTGTACATGCTTGGCTGAACCTAACGTGTATGTGCATGGAGATAGACCTCATGCACACGACCGTTGTTCTGGTCCCAGGGCCGGTTCTAGGTGAAATGGGGCCCGGGGGCGAAAAACAATAAGGGGCCCCCCCCCTCAGTGTCACGTCATCAATCACCCCCTTCGCGTCACATAATTTCTCCCGCCCCTCCATTGCCGCATACTCCCCCTCCCGAATGGCACATTTCTCCCTGTATGGGCCAGTGGCAGCAGCACATCTCTCCCCCCAACCCCATGGCTCATTTCTCCAGCACATCTGCACATCTCCTCCCCCAGCTCCCATCACTACAGAAATACAGCCCCACTTACCTCTTCCATCCAGTGACGTCTCCTGTGATGTAGATGTTCTCTTTCCTCATCTTCTCCTTTCAGACCTTCAGACCAGACCGTCAGGTTTCGTCTCTGCAGTTTGACAACAAAATAAATCTCAGTTACTACTTTTCCATCATCCTCCCATATTCTGGACAAATTATCCTACTACCCCCATATAAAATACATCAGTAATGTCCCCATAGTGCCCCCGAGTCTCCTCTCTCCCCCATCATGTCCCCCCACCCCCCAATCATGTGCAGGCTCCTTTTCCCACCCATCCCCCTTCCCCCAAAATTATTTGCAGGCTCCTTTCCCCAGCCCCCCAAATCATGTGCAGGCTCCTGCCCCCCTCCCCCAAAATCATGTGCAGGCTCCTTCCCCCCAAAATCATGTGCAGGCTCCTTCCCCCCAAAAATCATGTGCAGGCTCCTTCCCCCCCCAAAAAAAATCATGTGCAGGCTCCTTCTCCCAACCCCCACAAAATCATGTGCAGGCTCCTTCCCCTCCCCCCAAAATCATGTGCAGGCTCCTTCCCCTCCCCCAAAAAAATCATGTGCAGGCTCCTTCCCCCCCCACTCAAAATCATGTGCAGGCTCCTTCCCCTCCCCCAAAATCATGTGCAGGCTCCTTCCCTCCCCC
Source organism: Bufotes viridis (assembly GCA_033119425.1). Classification (NCBI taxonomy): domain Eukaryota; kingdom Metazoa; phylum Chordata; class Amphibia; order Anura; family Bufonidae; genus Bufotes; species Bufotes viridis. The sequence continues at coordinate 388,880,602 of CM065592.1, read as the reverse complement.
AAAAAAATCATGTGCAGGCTCCTTCCCCTCCCCCAAAATCATGTGCAGGCTCCTTTCCCCCTCCTCCCTCCCTCCCTCCCTACTTACCTCCTTGCAGCGCTGGATGCAGGCCTCTTCCGGCCTGTGTCCCGTTCTATCCTCTGCTCAGGCGGCGCGATGACGTCATCGCGCCGCCTGAATCGCTCTGATAGGCTGTCGGCACGAGGCCGGCAGCCTATCAGAGGAGCAGGAGGAGACGCTCTCCTCCCCTGCCGCACTGCACAGCGATCTGTATCGCTGTCCAGAGAGACGGCGACACAGATCGCTATGGAGATGAACGCTTCCACAGTGGAAGCGTTCATCTCCTGTCACTGCCGCCGGTGCTGCCACAATATCGGGGGGGGCAATTGCCCCGTTGCCCCCCCCCTGGATCCGCCACTGCTTGGGGGCCCCTAAGGACTCGGGGGCCCGGGGGCAATTGCCCCCCTTGCCTCTATGGAAGCGCCGGCCCTGTCTGGTCCGCATCCGAGTCGTAGTTTTTGCGGCTCGGGTGCGGACCCATTCATTTCAATGGGGTCGTAAAAGATGCGGACAGCACTCCGTGTGCTGTCTGGATCCGTTGCTCCGTTCTGTAGCCCTGCAAAAAAAATATGACTTGTCCTATTCTTGTCCGTTTTGCGGACAAGAATAGGCATCTCTATAATGGCCCGCCCGGACCTTTACACAAATTGCGGAACGCACACATACGCCGTCCGTGTTTTGCGGATCCGCAATTTGCGGACCGCAAAACACACAACAGTCGTGTGCATGTAGCCTTATTGGGAGAGATCGCTCTCAGCTGAACAATCGTTTGGCTGACAGCTATTGACTGTGTATGCCACCTTAAAAGGGTTGTGTCTAGAGTTGAGCGGACACCTGGATGTTCGGGTTCGACGGGTTCGGCCAAACTTCGGAAAAAAGTTGTTAAGAGCATGACAAGTGTTCTGCAAACAAATGTGGATACGGAAATGACTTAAGTAAAAATAAAAATAATAATCTTGATCTAGGAGGACGAGGTCCATATGGAGTAGGAGATTGAGGAGGCGGTGGAAGCAGCGGTGGAAAAGGAGGAGGTAGCCTACACTGCTTTTTGGTTTTAAATTTTATTTTCTAAAATTAGGGCACATCCCAAAACATTGGGAAATTTAACCTGTGATAACCACCTCCAGTCATGCTAAAAACACGTTCAGACAATACACTGGCTGCAGGGCAGGCCAGCACCTCCAAGGGGTAAAGGGAAAGCTCAGGCCATGTGCCCAATTTGGAGACCCAGAAGTTGCATGTTCCCAAGTAGTTAATGTATTTTTAATAGAGTGATTAATAAAGATTACATTTTACCTATTACTAGTCAGAGAGGTTGCAAAGGTTACGCTAGGTCCAAGTGACCACCTAACCCCTCTTCCAGAAGTTGCAGTGTACTATACACCCAAAACATGGTTAATTTCACCAGAAAATGTAATAGATAATTTTTTTAATTTATTTTACCGGTCTAATAGGTATAGCAGTGTTACTATACACCCAAAAATTAGTGAATTTCACCCGAAAATGTAAATGACAATTTATATATATTTTTTTAAACGGCCTACTAGGTATAGCAGTGGTACTACACACCCAAAAATGGTTAATTTCACCAGAAAATGTAACAGATAATTTTTTTAATTTATTTTACCGGTCTAATAGGTATAGCAGTGGTACTATACACACCAAAAGTTTGGAGTTCCATATGGACTAGGAGTTTGAGGAAGCGGTGGACGCAGCGGAGTAGGTGGAAGTGGCGGTGGAAGAGGACGAGATAGCCAACACAGGTTTTTGGTTTAAATGTAATTTAGTAAAATTAAGGTACACTCCAAAAGAGTGTGAAATATCCAAAATACATACATGAGCAATTGCGCTGCAGTATAACAATGGCTGGTTAGTGCCGGTATACATGTCTATTCTGCACAAGGTACGGACAAGTCCTGTGGGATCCATGCCTGGTTCATTTTAATGAACGTGAGCTTGTCCACATTGGCTGTGGACAGGCAGCTGCGCTTGTCTGTGATGACGCCCCCTGCCATGCTAAACACACGTTCAGATAATATACTGGCTGCAGGGCAGCCCAGCCTCTCAAAGGCGTAAAGGGCAAGCTCAGGCCATGTGCCCAATTTGGAGACCCAGAAGTTGAAGGGGCAGACCTGTCATTCAGTACGTGTAGGCGTGTGCACACATACTGCTCCACCATGTTGGTGAAATGCTGCCTCCTGCTAAGACGTTCCATATCATCTGGTGGTGCTAGTTGTTGTGGCCTGCTGACAAAGCTTTCCCACATGTCGGCCATGCTAACCCTGCCTTCTGAGGTGCTGGCTTAAAACTGCCTGCTGTCGTTTACCATTGGCTGTGCTCAAGTTGGTGGTGAAGGTGTTACTCTGACCGGATGAGGAGCTGGTAGAGGATGAGGAAGCAACAGGAGGCAAACTGAAGCGCCCTGCAATCCTCGGTGGTGGAAGGACATGCGCCAAACTGCTATCCGCTTCAGCTCCAGCCGCCACTACGTGTGCTGTTATGGAGATATAACGGCCCTGACCGTGCTTACTGGTCCACATATCTGTAGTCAGGTGCACCTTGCCACAGATGGCGTTGCGCAGTGGACACCTGATTTTGTCCCCTACTTGGTTGTGAAGGGAAGGGATGGCTCGCCTTGAAAAGTAGTGGCGGCTGGGCACGACGTACTGTGGGACAGCTACCGCCATAAGGCCTTTAAAACTATCCGTCTCCACCAGACGGAATGACAGCATTTCGAAGGCAAGTAATTTAGAAATGCAGGCATTCAGGGCTAGGGATCGCGGGTGGGTAGGGGGGTACTTTCTCTTCCTCTCCAGCATTTGGAGATGCTTGGTGACCCAGGTGTTGGTGTTGCCTGCACTGTCACTCCAGAGGTGGATGAAGAGGCCATGACTGCAGCAGAAGAGAAAGCAGAAGGAGCCAGAGACCTTTCTTGGATTTTGAGGTGTCTACTCCACTGCAGCTCGTGCTTTTCACTTAAATGCCTGGTCATGCAGGTTGTGCTCAGGTTGAGAACGTTTATGCCTCGCTTCAGGCTCTGATTGCACAGCGTGCAAACCACTCGTGTCTTGTCGTCAGCACATTGTCCGAAGAACTGCCACGCCAGGGAACTCCTAGGAGCTGGCTTTGGTGGGCTCTGTCCCTTGCTGCGGTGGGCAATAGGAGGTGTACTGTCTAGAGGATGGCCGCTCCGCTTTTGCACCCTGCTCCCTCTTCTGCTGTGCTGGTGGATCTGTGCGACCACCGCCTCTTCCTCCAAACTACATCAGTCACTCGCATGCTCTTGATTCCATGTGGGGTCGAGGACCTCATTGTCCTCCACATCATCTTCCACCCAGTCTTCATCCCTGCCCTCCTTGTCGGTTTGCACACTTTCGAAAGCCCCAGCAGTTGGCACCTGTGTTTCGTCATCATCCGAGACGTGCTGCGATGGTCCGTCCATGTACTTACTTGGGCATCGGTGCACTCAATCTCTTCCACTTCTGGGGCAGGGCTAGGTGGATGGCCCTGGGAAACCCTGCTAACAGAGTCATCAAAAAAGCAGAAGAGACTGCTGCATGACTTGGGGCTCAGACTGCTTGGCTGATTTGCAAGGGGGTGAGGTGAAAGACTGATGGACATCGGCTGCAGGTGCCAACTGTGGTCTTTCAGCAGGATACTGGGAGGGAGACAATGTGAAGGAACTGGATCCACTGTCAGCAACCCAATCTACTATCGCCTGTACTTGTTCAGGCCTCACAATTCGTAGAGCAGCATTAGGCCCAACCAATTACCGCTGCAGGTTTTGTCACCTACTCGCACCTGAGGAAGGGGTTTCACTTGTGCGTATAGCTGGCACAGATTGACCACATCCTCTCTCTGCAACAGGAGCTCCACCAGCAGCACCACGACCTGGGCCATGTCCCTTATTTGACGCTCTCCTCATATATTTTGAATTCAGGATCTTGCCCTAAATGGGTGTTTAATTAATAGTAGAAAAGAACGACAGTATGTAAAGGGTGTATCTCATACGATTTCTTTGCACAAAATGGCTGTATTTCAAATGGCTGTATTTCAAATGCCTAATTCAAACCCCTGTATGTATAGGGGGATCACACACGCACTGAATCAGTGTAGGCCTGAAGTAAATATATCTTTGCACTAAATGGCTGTATTTAAAATGGCTGTATGTTTAATGGCTAAATCAAACCCCTGTATGTATAGGGGGGATCACACACGCCCTGAATCAGTGTAGACCTGAAGTAAATATATCTTTGCACAAAATGGATGTATTTCAAATGGCTGTATTTCAAATGCCTAATTCAAATCCCTGTATGTATAGGGGGATCACATACGCCCTTAATCAGTGTAGGCCTGAAGTAAATATATCTTTGCACTAAATGGCTGTATTTCAAATGGCTGTATTTCAAATGGCTGAATAAAACCCCTGTATGTATAGGGGGGATCACACACGCCCTGAATCAGTGTAGGCCTGAAGTAAATATATCTTTGCACAAAAAACCCTGTATGTATAGGGGGGATCTCACAGGGCCTGAACCTCTGTAGGCCTGAATTCAATATTGGTGCACCAAATGGTGGTATTTAAAATCTCTGAATGTAACCCAAATGTATTAAGGGTGTATCTCACAATGACATCTGCATCAAAGGCTGCCAACAAAAATGTTTGTGCCCAAATGACTGTTTGTTTAACAACTGAATTTGACAGCAGTATATAAGCCTGTAATTTCACACATGCTGATGCTGCAAGGCCCGAAAATAGTTTTTTTTTTTCAAAAAAGTGTGTTTTTCAAACCCCAGAAAATGATGGGTGTATTTCTAGCTTGAATTGCATACTGACTAATACAGATGTTGTAGATTGCCCAAAAAGTCTTTTTTTGCTAACAGAATATGAATGCTGTATATATTAAACTTGAATTAAACACTTCCAGATCTGGAAAATACAGTTTTTTTGAAAAAAAGTGTGTTTTTCAAACCCCAGAACGTGATGGGTGTATTTCTAGCTGAAATTGAACATTTGACTAATACAGATGTTGTAGTTCGACCCCAAAAAATGGTGATTTGCAATGTCCCGAAAGCTCAGATGCAGTGGTGGTGCACTGAGCATGCATAAAATGGCCGCCGCCACCCACCTAACTAACGGAATTCTAAAAGTTAGTATTTTTTGGTAAATGAGCTCAGGGCAGGGTAAAAGGATAGTGTCCTGCACCTACACATCTATTTCTAGGTAGATCGCTGAGTTAGATTCTCTCCTATTCTCTCCCTGAAATCACAAGTCCAGCAGCATCCTCTCCCTACACTTGTAACAGCAGAGTGACGTACAGCGCTATGTGACTCAAGCTTATATAGAGGCTGGGTCACATGCTGCTCTGGCCAATCACAGCCATGCCATTAGTAGGCATGGCTGTGATGGCCTCTTGGGGCAAGTAGTATGACGCCCCAAAATTCGGTACGAACCCGAACTATACAGTTCGGGTTCGCTTAACCATAGTTGTGTCACTTCAGCAAGTGGGATTTATCATGTAGAGAAAGTTGATACGAGACATTTACTAATGTATTATCCATATTGCTTCCTTTGCTGAGTGGATTAATTTTCCCATCAATTGATACGCTGCTCATTTTCATGGTTACGACCACCCTGCAATCCATCAGCGGTGGTCGTGCTTGCACATTATAGAAAAAAGCATCAACCTCTCTGGTGACCGGGACAGTGCGAGTGTACATAAACTGGTGCTTTTTCCTATAGCGTGCAAGCACAGCCACCGCTGATGAATTGCTGGGTGGCTGTAACCATGGAAACGAGCAGTATATAATGTAATGGAAAAATGAATCCCACCAGCAAAGGAGGCAATATGGACAATCACAATACATTAGTAAGTGGCTTGTAGTAACTTTATCTACTTGATAAATACCATTTGCTGAAGTGACAAAACCCCTTTAAGTCCTGACTAGTGTTGAGTGAATTGATCCGGACGAAGTGGAATTCGATCCGAATTTCAGGGAAAATTTGATTAGCCGCAAAGCCGAATTAACGTGTGCTTCATGGTAGTAAATCGATTTTCCCTGAATAGTGGTAAAAAATTTAAAAAATCCTACTTACCTCATCCACTTGAACGCAAAGAGCTGTCCACCGCCATCTTAATTAAACATCTTGCACGAAATCCCGTGCGCGGTGATATATGACGTCCCCACGTCGGCCGATGTGATGATGACAGGGGCAACAAGATTTCAGTCAAGATGGCGTGAATACAACATATGGTCATGAGACTTGTTCATGTATATACAGTATATTTGTATTCTGCATTTTTATTATTATACCCACGTCCACTTTCCAACAGGAGGCAGCTCATGTGCCCCAGGGACTTTAGTGTTGCACATTTAACACCATGCTTCATGTGGCCTGATTTTCAAAACAATGATGATTTTAATGGCTTTTAGCACCAAGCTAGGGAATTCATTATTTAGTGTGTGCTCAAGATCTGCTAAAACAAAAAGGGTTTACTATGTTTACTTCATGTATTCTTTACGCAAATTGGAACATAAGGGTTACCTCATTTGAGGGTTTTTATTAAAATAGTTGGCGTAATTTGTGCATTTTTCTTATTTCTTTATGAAGGGAAATGAAAATTAGAGAGAGGGATATTTTTGTACATACATACAGGTACAGCAGAATGGAATGTTTCAACGCAGCAGAACGTTTATTTATTTAGCATTTATTTAGTGAAGGAAAGCCTCATCTACAGATCCATAGATAAAATTGTCCAGATATACAGTACCAAACGTAATCCCTGATCTGGTCCCAGATAAGGGCTCTTTCACACTTGCGTTCTGAGGATCCGGCGGGCACTTCTATCCCGCCGGATCCGTCAGAACGCAAGTCGCCTGAAAGCATTTGAAGACTGATCAGTATCCTGATCAGTCTTCGAAATGCTTTCAGGTTACCATGGCAGCCAAGATGCTACTGAAGTCCTGGCTGCCATGGTAAGTACTCCGCTGCAGTGTCCATACCTGCGCTGTGGCTGCCGGACGTTCCTTCATGACGTCACAGGTCCCCGCGGCGCATAGATCAATGCGCCGCCCGGACCTGTGACGTCATGAAGGAGCGCTCGGAGGCCGCAGCGCAGGTAAGTACACTGCTGCGGAGTACTTACCATGGCAGCCAGGACTTCAGTAGCGTCCTGGCTGCCATGGTAACCGATCGGAGCCCCAGCTTACATCGGGGACCCTATCGGAACTGCTGCTGCGCATGCGCAGAGCTAAACGTCGGATCCGGCGATGCGCCTAAACGACGTTTAGCTTAATGCCGGATCCAGATTAATGCACTTTATGGGCATTAATTCCGGATCCGGTGTTACGGCATGTCTTCCAGATATTTGGACGGAGACAAATCCGCAGCATGCTACGGTTTTGTCAACGTCCAAAAAAGTTCACATACTGAACGGAAGACATCCTGATGCATCCTGAACGGATTTCTCTCCATTCAGACTGCATTAGGATAATCCTGATCAGTATCTTTCCGTCCTAGAGCCCCGAGGACGGAACACTAGGATGGAAAGCAAAAACGCAAGTGTGAAAGAGCCCGAAATCATCCAATTTTTCAAATATTTTGATATTAGCATAATATTTTTATTTGCTTAGCACCAACATACTCTATAACACTGTACAGAAATTGTCACCATTCACATCATTCCCTGTCCACAATGAAGCTTGCGATCTACAGCAGTTTTCTTTTCTTACACACATACTGTATACAATAGGGCCAGCATCACAGAAAGTCAATTAATCAATCAATACGTTTATGAAAATAAAGTACCTGTGGGAAACCCAGGCAAACTACATACAAAGTTTGGACTTGATTAAAAGACGCTCAATGCTACAAAATAACATCACAAACCACTTGATACCCCCCTTGCTTTTTTAAAGGAGTTCTCCAGGCTTTTAATATTGATGACCTATCCTCAGGACAGGTCATCAATATCAGATCGTCAGGGGTCCGACACCCGGCACCCCCGCCGATCAGTTGTATGAGGATGCCGTCTTCCGTCTCTTTTGCTGCTGCTGTTATGTCTATGGCAAGGTAGCAGCAGTAGGAAGAGAGAAGGGAGACGGCATGTGCACGTTGCGCTCCCGCCATCTCTTCGTGCAGTTTATCGGTGAGGGTGCCGGGTGTTGGATGTCCTGAGGATAGGTTATTAATATTAAAATACTGGAGAACTCCTTTAACTGATAGAAATGACAGAGCCCCACTGAGAACCTTAGTTTACTAGTGGTGAACAATATAACAGTAGTTATATAACATAACAAGTCGTTCTCCATTAAATATTATTTTAATATAATTCAGCAAAAAAAAAAAAATAGTTGCTTTTATAATTTACTTTCTGTTACAAAAATGCTGCGGTTGTGAGATATTCTCTTTGCTTCATTATAATAGTGCCCCTACAGTTATAGAGATGTGCACGTTCACCTACTGATCTGGGTGACTGTGGTCATGCGCACGGGCGTAGGAAGCGGGGGGGACGGGGGGGTCAGATCACCCCAAGAAATAATGCGGGGGGGATGGGTATGCAAAAATCCCCCCCAGCTTTCGCAGGGCAATGTGTGCGGCGGTGGCGGGGCACAGGGAGATGAACGCTTCCATTGTGGGAAGTGTTCATCTCCATAGTCATCTGTATCACCGTCCCCAAGACAGCGATACAGATGGCTGTGCTGCGGAGCAGGAGAGGGAGAGGCGTCTCCCCTGCTCCTCTGATAGGCTGCCGGCACTAGGCCGGCAGCCTATCAGATGTTGGTACAGGCAGCGCGATGACGTCATCGCGCCGTCTGTGAGCCGTACAGCGCGGGACACAGGCTGGAGAAGGCCTGCATCGCATCGCTGTGACGGATGGAGGTAAGTATAAGTGTCTTGTTTTGTGTGTGTGTGTTTTTTTTTTTTTAACTGGACCCACTGGCCCATAAGGAGGGGAGGGGAGAGATTTTTGGCACTTGGGGGGGGGGGGGGGGGGAGAAATGTGGGTTTGGCTTGACGGTGGGCGGGGACACAGGGGCCTGAGAGTCCCTGAGCCAAACACTAACCGGAGGTCACTTCATACACTGCATGAGCTCAAGAGCCTTAAAATGCATGAGCTTCCAGCTCCGCCTGCCCCCTACCACTGATTGACCTAATGCAAACAGCGTGGGGGTTGGGGAGAGCCAGGAGCTCCTGAGTATGAGGACTCTTGAGCTTGTGCAGTGTATGGAGTGGATTCCAGTGCTTGGCTTGTGCTGGAGCTGCTGAATACTGATGTCAGCAAAACAAGTGGGTCATTTGAACTAACTGACCCAATTACTTGATAAAACAGCACATACTTAGATAGTAATTACATTAACAACTCACCAAACCAGTTACACAGGTTTTTTTTTTCTCAAGACGCAAGAGAAACTATCCCCTATGAGTCACAATCACATTTAAGTCCATCGGTTCCAGAAGTAAAGGAGGACAGAAGCTGTACTGTAATCCCATAGACAAACCTGTTGCCATAGCATCTTCTATTTCCATGCAAATGATGTGATATTGATGTCTTACTGTTCTACATATTGCATATGCACATATGATGAGATCTATTATTCAATTACAACTTTGCACAATTAATTAGTGCAGCTGAAATTTATAGCAAGGCTTTCATTTCCAGCAGCAGATACCTGCATGATTTTGCAAAATTCATTAATAGAGACTGAGGTTAATCTTTCTCGGAATCTAACATGACGGATGGTAATAGTTCTAGTAAGAATAATTACTTTGGAGAGCAGGGAGGTGTCCTTTACATGATGCTAACAACTTTATTCTGACTCTCTGCTACCTGACCTCCATAGTAACCTTTTGCTGCCTGCCCTGACCTCAGATCCTGACTATAGTTTTGCCTGACCCTTCAGTGTCTCTGATCCCTGTGGGTCAACTGTCAATCACACAGAGACCACTCCAGGAGGTAACAGCCTGCTGGCTCCCCTGCAGCAAAGTCTGAGAGAGAGCCACCAGGCTGCATAGGGACTAAGGGATGACTACTAAGGGACTGTCAAGATAATGGTTTTAGGATTAGAATGAAGCCGAATCTGTTAGTTAGCATGGTGGTTCCGCACCCACTGCCGAAACAGTCATTATGTATAAATTGTGATCAAAGATAAGCGAATTTTTAAAAAATTCGATTTGGTCGGTTCTCAGATTTTTTTTTAAAATGCGGTTCGATCCGAATTTATTTGCGGTGAATTGTGTTAAAAACAGCGATTTCCTGGCTTCAGAGAGCCTTAATAGTGGTGTAGAACACGGTGCCTTGCAGTAACACGCATAGGGAGTCCGCTGTGGTAGTAAAATAATACTTTGAGTCAGTATGACCTGCAGATGACAGGCTCAAGAAAAAGAGTGAACAGCACCTCCTGAATATTATAGAGTCGGGTGCACTTTGGATGTGCTGTCTCCATCCTTTTTTTATTTATTTTTATATTTTTGTTACACTGTTTGGAATGAAGGCATCGCTCTTAGAATCACTGCACACATCACTTATTTGGGCAGTCACGGGGCCAAAACTGACCAAATAACTCAATTATGAACTCAGCCTTACAGGTCGATGTTAGCATCAAGAAGAAGCACACTCCTTTTACACCATCGTCAGCTGTTTCCCCAGACAGAGTGGAGAGGGTGTCAGCAGTAAGTTTGTGTTGACGTCACTGATTATTTTGCCTTTCCTCTGATCCGTCAGAAGAATATCCCCCAAAAAACGGATCCTGTCTGTTGAGCAGCCGCCTTCACTCGGTCAGTATTTGGTCAGTAGTCCATCAGTATTGCAAATGCCAAAAAAAACAGGAGTGGATCCAAAACACGTGAATGAGGAGACCACAGAGTGGCCAAATGACAGAGTCTGGAGGTGGCAGCAGCATCAGGAGGAGGCCACAGAGTGGCACAATGACAGTGCGGAGGTAGCGGCAGCATCAGGAGGAGGCCACAGAGTGGCACAATGACAGTGTGGAGGTAGCGGCAGCATCAGTAGGCCACAGAGCGGCACAATCACAGAGTCTGGAGGTGGCAGCAGCATCAGTAGGAGGCCACACAGTAGCACAATGACAGTGTGGAGGTGGCAGTAGCATGAGGAGGCCACAGAATGGCACAATCACAGAGTGTGGAGGTGGCAGCAGCAGCATCAGGAAGCCACAGAGTGGCAAGGTGACATAGTGTTGAGGTAGCAGCAGCATCAGAGTGGCCAGATGACATAGTGTGGAAGTGGCAGCTGTATTTGGAGACCACAGAGTGGCAAGGTCACATAGTGAGGAGGTGGCAGCAGCATCAGGAGACCACAGAGTGACCCGGTGAGAGACTGGGGTGGTGGGTGGCAATACGAGTACCAGCTGAAGATGGTGGGTGAAAGAAAGAGCACTTAGCATCAGATGTGTGGCATCAGGCAAATGGCAGCATCAGAATAGTAGCTGAGGCAGGTAGCCAGAAGAAACTGGTCTCTTTTGTCAAAGTGTTGGTGTGGCACCATGGATCATCTAGTCTGATACATCAGGCATTGGTGGGTGGAAATCCTGGCTGATCCACGCCTGATTTATCTTGACAAAGGTCAGTTTTTTCCACATTTTGGGTGGAAAGACGAGTTTTTCTTGGGGTAACTATGGCCCCCGCCGCACTAAACACCCATTCTGATGCCACACCACTGGCTGGGCAGGACAGCTTTTCCAGGTCAAACTCTGCAAGTTGCTAATACACTAATACACACCAAAAAGGGCTCTCATTTTCTCACTCCAGCACACAACAGCTAACAGCTACCTTTTTCTTTTTCCCCCATAATACATGCCAAAAAGGTCTTTAGAACATATCCGCTTAATAGCAAATATATATTTTTTTTGCCACTAATACACACCAAAAAGGGCTTTAGAACATATAACTGCACCACTGAATGGCAAATATTTTTTTCTTTTTTCTACTTATACATGACACAAAGGGTTTTAGAACATATAACTGCACCGCTGAACGGCAAATATATTTATATTTTTCCACTAATACATGACAAAAAGGGCCGTAATTTTCGTACTTCACCACACAACGGCTAATAAGCCCTTTTTCCCCATTAATACAAGCCAAAAAATGCTTTAGAACATATAACTGCACCGCACAAAGGCAAATAAGACGTATAAATATTTCCTTGTAATAAACCCTGTTAATGGCTGTATCAAAAAGCACTTGCACCCTAATAACAAGAACGGTTTGCTGGAATTACAGAGCTGTATAATGGCAATTTGGATCCCCAGTCAGTGCAGCAAGGTGTAATGGGATTGTTCCTATTACCCATGCTGTACACTCCCCTACTGAACCCTGTTCAACATAAATGCTGTGCAATAATTCCTTCCTATCCTTTCCCTACACCTTAAATAATCTTTTCCTGCATTTGTAAATCTTTTTTTAGTATGATTTTAAAAAAAAATCTTTATTTTTTATGTTACACTGTAATATCAATGTCAAACTACTTACAAAGAAATGCGCTTCATGACAAAGTAATTAGTCACAAAGCAATTTTTTTTGTAAAATTCCGCGAAGCAGCCGAATCGAATTTTTGAATACGTTGCTCATCACTAATTATGGTGATGTGACATGATGTATTTATAACTGTTCTTCTGGTTTCTCTATGCTGTGATCTTTTCGTCATAGTGGGACAAAGTATGTATGTGGAACATGAACTGAAAATAGAACTATTAAATTTAACTTCCCTGGTATAGGAAGTGGCAGAGGTTGGAGTCTGAGAAAAAAAAAATCCATGAAAGACATAAGTAACTGATGCTATGTTAAATAGAAAAAACACATGATATGGACATAAGGTATTGACTGAAATAAACTAGTGAATATTAGACAGGATGGTTTACAGTGACAACTCACCAAACTAGTCACACAACTTTTTTTTTTTCACATACAAAAGAAACTTATCTCCATAACCTGAGGCTCCCTGTGAGTCACAACTGCATTTACACAAATGCGACAGTTTACATCACATAGGCAAGCATAATGTTTTGGTTTCTTCTGAACTTTTTTATGGACTAGGGTACTCTGTTCTGAAAGTTCAGGTGGAAGCGAAAGACCAAATTTACAGATGTTGTGTTTGTCTGGGGAGGTTAAATAAGAATAAGGACTTATGGGATAAAAGATTGTCTGGCTCATCTGGTTGCTTGAGATATAATTTGTAATGATAATGCTTTGGAGATTTGGAGATCTGACATATAATATATTTGCTGCGATAATTTTTTTAAATTAAAAGAACCCCTCAAAAATATCATGTGCTTGGGTAACTTACGTGAAAAAGATCATCTGATGCTTTTAGTGGGAAACCTTTAGCTAAAAAGACAGTGCTTTTGTCACTCCATGACTGGAGTCAGTGGAACATATTCTAGACAGGGGGCTCCAGAGCATATATCCAACTGGATCCTGGGCCCCAAAGGTCCAGAAGAAAAAAAAAAACCTTTGGCTGCCTTGTCACTAGGGTCTAATTTTTTATTTAAGACCTACTTATTAGACTTTATTAATGATATAGGGGTTGGGCCCCAAGAATAATTTCCTCTGGTGAGCCCAAAGAATTCCAATTCAACACTGGCCTTATATCACCTCATGGTATGTAAACCTTTGTTTCAGGGTATTTTTTAGTTTTTAGACATCAAATATCTGCACTGGTCTTGATATCCCTTGGACTGTCGGAGGATGCACCACATTTATGATGAGGCACACACCTTCTCATAAAAGAGGCACATCATCTGGCAGTCTGTGTGCCTAAACAGAAATCTGCACCATTTGCGCCAGAAAACTAGTGTAAATGAAGATAAATTTGTTGCGGCAGCTGGTCACACTCCCTTGCCGCCCTTTCCAAATCCTCGTGCTGATAAGTGGAAAAGGTGGCAAAACTCCCCTCTTTTAAGCCACTTTTCTGCTGCTAAATGATTATAAATCTCCCTATGTATCATAAAATATATGCACAGAAATCATTAAAAGTCTAATCTTTAGAATTTATTTTGTGTTTGTCTTTGTTTTTTTTTTCTGTTCTCTTGCAGTTCTTTTGTGAAAGTTTGAAGCTTTTATTTACTCTGTTCATGAAGTGTAATAAATGTATCAGTCTGCCAAGGAGAAGAGACCTTGAGGGAAAACACAACACAGCATTTAATGACATCTGAAGCCAAGCGCTCCCACTCCTTCATACACTAGCTGGCTTGATCACGTGGATTGGGAATAAACTGGATTTTTGCCAGCTATTGACAAGCAGGATAAGAGCAATTTAGAAACAATTTCTATATTACGCGTAATGTCAGAGAGATGCCCATTTGTAATCTTTTTGATCTTATTAAATGAGATCTATCAACACATCAATTACTGGCAAGACAGATTTTGGCTTTTGTTGGAATACACTGGGACAGATTTACTAACTATACAGATGGCATAGACTTAAGGGCCCTTTACACTGCCTGATGTTTGGGCAGATTATTTCTAACAAACGTTTTCACGGATACTCTTCAGCGATAATCGGCCTGTGTAAAGGTGTCACTGATTGCTTCCCGACAACGTTTGCCATATCGGGCCATTTATAGGGAATCTGTCAGGAAGAACATGGTCTTTGAGCTGCAGGCAGCATGTTATAGGGCAGGAGGAGCTGAGCAGACTGATGTATAGTTTTATGGGGAAAGATTCAGTAAAACCTGTAATTTATACATTTCAATTCCTGCTCATTCTGGGCTTTAAATTCAAGGAGGCGTACTTCTAGTAGAGGCAGACCACACAGCTTCTATGAGGCCCATGGGGAAAAGGGACCGGCAGTGAACCAAAGGCCCTGCTCCTAATTATACTCATTACTGTCCAGCTCCAGTATAGTATCCCTATCACAGGTAGAGAAAGCTAAAGGACTTGTGATCATGTCATCACAGGTTCTGTACATCTAGTAAAGGAACTGCACAAAGAATGGTGTAGTTCCCAGGTTAGATAGGAGCATCTGCCAGGACCTGTGATGACATCATCCTCATCATCATCATCACAGGTCCTGTACATATAGTAAAGGAACTGCACAGAGCATCGTCACAGGCTTTTAACTCCCAAAAACATAGAGAAGAACTGCAGGATGAGCTCTCCACTGAGACTAGAATGGAGTAGTAAGAGGAGGACCTCTTCATTTGCACCCCCCTTTTCCTTTTTTTACTCATATATCTCACTCATATATATAGTAGTGTAGACAGTTATAACCAGTCGCGGACTGGGAACTTAAAGTGGCCCTGGAAAAAAAAACTAAAAGTGGCCCCATTTTGGTGGCAGGTCCAAATTAACAGAAGGCAAGGCAACAGAAGTAGGAAGGGTCAACAATGCCATAGTGCAAAATGCCATCCCAGCAAAACCAAATAACACAGTATAGCACAATCTACTGCCCCAAAAGCTGCCCCTCTGTGGTGGCCATCAATAGCTGCCATCTTCTGTCCTCTTCCTCCAGTTGTCTATGGAGCAAGGGGCTTAGGAGGAGAGATGGGGCCACACCACTTGAATTCAGGAGGACATGTGTGGTCGCTGGCTGGATACATGGGTAACTGTTTCTCACAGCATTAATTACTGCTGAGAGCTCATTATGTACCCAGTCAGAGGCAGAGAGAAGGGCTTCGGTCGCCCAATATATAACTGAACACATACCTGTACACACTGTATCTATTATACCTTGTACTTCTCACATCAGTACATGTATATATATATATATATATATATATATATCTATTGTGGGGATTCTCTCTGGTAGGCAGGGTAAGCGGTTGCAGAACAGAGTCACCAAAAACAAAACTTGATCCAACTGCAGTGTTTATTCACACAAGCAGGTATTAACAGTTAACAGTTCAGTAAATAACTTCACCGTAGTTGACAAAGTCGAGGTGTTCATTCACACCATGCTGCAGTTTTTTCCATACAGAGTCCAACTCCAGGCATTAGGCGACCTGTTTTACTCAAACCAGTCGCAAGCAGATATCTAAGCACCCCTTAACACTGACCCCCCACAGTGCCCCGTCCCTTAAAATGGGACCTCCACAGCAGCCCATCCCCTTAACTTTGACCTTTACAGAACCCTTCCCTTTTAACAGTGAGTTTTACAGCACACCACCCCCTGTGGCCTTTACAGCAATC
This sequence comes from Bufotes viridis, assembly GCA_033119425.1. NCBI lineage: Eukaryota > Metazoa > Chordata > Amphibia > Anura > Bufonidae > Bufotes > Bufotes viridis. Next base: position 388,864,392 of record CM065592.1, on the reverse strand, counting down.
TGCCCCTTAACACTGACCTCCATAGCTGATCATTTCCCTAACTGTGACCTCCACAGCAGCCTGCCCCTAGGGTGGCCAGAGGTCCAGTTTTAGGCCGGATACTCCGGCTTTCAGACTCCATGTCCTCCGTCTAGCGCAGGGCCTGGACAGACACAGGATGTCCTTTTGAACAGCTCACTCTCAGACATCAGCACTGTGCTGTCTGAGCGTGAGATGCAAGGAGAAACTCAACCTCACTCCGACCTCTGCAGCTGACAGAAGTTGATTTTTAACTTCTGACGGCTGCGTAGAGGGAGGGGGAGTGGCTTAGCAGGACCTAGAAGTTGATTTTTAACTTCATTTTTTCAATCCCTGTTGGATAAATAGGAGGGGACATGGCCTAACCAGATCAGGGGCATGTCCTTTTGAACAGCTCACTCTAAGACAGCAGTACTGTGCTGTCTGAATCACAGTTGGCTGAGGAGTGGGAGGGGGCGTGGCATAACTCGATCAGAGGCGTGGCTTAGCGGGACGGGGGTGGGGTTTTAAGGGTGATTCGAATGGCCACCCTACTTGCCCCCTGAACTGTGACCTCCACAGTTCCCTTAACAGTGTCATCCACATTCCACAGTTGTTATGGAAACCTCAGGAAAAAAGGTACTAAGTGCTATTAGGCCATGGCTGTACTTCAATAGATATTATCCTGGTGACAGATTTCCTTTAAAGCTCATCTACAGCAGTGAAGAAACATGGCTGGGTTGTTATGGTTACCTTGAGTAAAACTGTGTGTGTGGAGACAAACTTCCAGCGAGCTTCTATTGGCTGATAAGGGTCATGTGACCAGGCTTCTATTGGCTAATTCTTTTTCTGGGAATATCTCAGGAACGGTATGTCCCAGAGAGCTGAGACCTGGTCTAAAACCTTCCCGGACACCTGATGCACCTGTGTGCCAAATTTCGTGATTGTAAATGGGACGGTGCGGATTCCTTTCGCGGACATACACACATACAGTTGTGTTCAAAATTATTCAACCCCCACTGAAATTGAGTGTTTTGGCCAGTTTGACATTGATTTTGATCATTTCAGTCATCTTGTTTACAATTAAATCAAAGAGGCACTTGTAAGTCCGACAAATATAACATAACATTTATAATGAAATAACCACAAATGACTTTTCTGTGCTCACATCATTATCAGTTTTATTCAACCCCCAAGTGACATTCAATCTTAGCACTTAGTACAACATCCTTTTCCAGTTATAACAGCTTTTAAACGTGAAGCATAGCTTGACACAAGTGTCTTGCAGCGATCTACGGGTATCTTCACCCATTCTTCATGGGCAAAAGCCTCCAGTTCAGTCACATTCTTAGGCTTGTGCGCTGCAACTGCTTTCTTTAAGTCCCACCAGAGGTTCTCAATCGGATTTAAGTCTGGTGACTGCGATGGCCACTTCAAAATGTTCCAGCCTTTAATCTGCAACCATGCTCTAGTGGACTTGGAGGTATGCTTGGGATCATTGTCCTGTTGAAAGGTCCAACGTCTCCCAAGCCTCAGGTTTGTGACGGACTGCATCACATTTTCATCCAATACCTCCTGGTACTGAAGAGAATTCATGGTACCTTGCACACGCTGAAGCTTCCCTGTACCTGTAGAAGCAAAACAGCCCCAAAGCATGATTGACCCCCCCGCCATGCTTCACAGTAGGCAAGGTGTTCTTTTCTTCATAGGCCTTGTTCTTCTTCCTCCAAACATAGCGTTGATCCATGGGCCCAAACAGTTCTAATTTTGTTTCATCAGTCCACAGAACACTATCCCCAAACTTTTGTGGTTTGTCCACATGACTTTTGGCATACTGCAGTCGACTCTTCTTATTCTTTGGGAGTTCTGGCATGGAGGCCTTCATTACGCAATGTGCGCCTTATTGTCTGAGCTGAAACTTCAGTACCCGCATCTGACAAATCTTTTTTCAGTTCCTCAGCAGTCACACGGGGACTTTTCTCCACTTTGCGCTTCAGGTAGCGCACAGCAGTCGAAGTCAGCATCTTCTTTCTGCCACGACCAGGTAGCGTTTCAACAGTGCCCTTTGCCTTGAATTTGCGAATGATGCTTCCTATGGTGTCTCTTGGTATGTTTAACATCTTTGCAATCTTCTTATAGCCATTGCCCTTCCTGTGAAGAGAAATCACCTCTTCTCTTGTCTTTCTGGACCATTCTCTTGACTTCACCATGATTGTAAACACACCAGTAAATGTCTAGAAGGAGCTGAGTATCACAGTCCTTTTACATCTGCCTAATTGGTGCTTATTATGCTTGATTGCTGCACCTTGACATCCACAGGTGTTTTCAATACCTGATCGAAAACACTTGAATGAACCTCTGTTCTTAAGAGTGGTCGTCTTTAAGGGGTTGAATAATTGTGTCAATGGAGAAATCACAAAAAAAACATTTAATACTGTATTACAAAAACAATTGATGTCATTTTAGTTGCATTTGGTTCTTTAAAAAGTCCTTGTAAGATTTCATTCTGAACACAATTACAAATGTACACTAAATTCCCTAAAACCTTTTACAGCATTGGGGGTTGAATAATTTTGAACACAACTGTACATACATACACTTAGCTTTATATATTAGATATATATATATATATATATATATATATACAGTATAATAGATGCAGAGGACCAAGGCCAGGCCGACATAGAGGCTGGGGAGACCCCAGCCTCAGGGCGCTCCAGCCTCAGGGAGCTGGCAGGGGCCAGCCAGAGGGAGAGGGACTGACAGGGGGGAACCGCTCAGCGCTCCCTCCTGTCATTCCCTGATTGTAGCGTGACCGAGCTCTGTCCGGTCCGCAGGTACAGAGAGCATCAGTGTCCTGTACCCGGCCGGACTGACAGGAAGTTCGCACACAGTTTGCACTTCAAGTCAGTCGGTCTCGGTACAGGAGACAAAAGCTCCTCCTCCTGTACCCGCGGAGGCGCAGACCATGCAGAGCTCGGCCACGCTACAGCAGAGGTAGGAGGAGAGGAGGGGGAGAAGAAGGAGCGTGACTACATGGGGGGGCAGAAAGAGCATGACAACATGGGGCGGCAGAAAGAGCATGACAACATGGGGGGGTATAAAGAGCATGAAAAGATGGGGGAGAATGACAGAGGGCAGAAAGAGCATGACAAGAAGAGGAGAGAATGACAAGAGGGGGAGAGCATGACAAATTACTATGTGGGGGCACTGCTGTGTGGTTGAGGGGGGTGTGGCGGACATTACTGTGTGGGGGGCAGTGTGGTGGACATTACTGTGTGGGGGCAGTGTGGCGGACATTACTGTGTGGGGGGCAGTGTGGTGGGCATTACTGTGTGGGGGGCAGTGTGGCGGACATTACTGTGTGGGGGCAGTGTGGCGGACATTACTGTATGGGGGGCAGTGTGGTGGACATTACTGTGTGGAGGGCAGTGTGGCGGACATTACTGTGTGGGGGGCAGTGTGGTGGACATTACTGTGTGGGGGGCAGTGTGGCGGACATTACCGTGTGGGAGACACTACAGTGTGGGGTGGCATTATACAAAAGCTCTGCAGATGCAACTCCCATGTATTGGGTCACCACAATTTGGGTGGTCATTCACTAAATGAACCCTGTTATGGGGAGAATCTGTGGATGACATATTTGTCATCCACAGAAACCCCCCCCCCCCAAAACAGGGTTAATTTACTGAATGACCACCAATAAAAGAGGTGGGGGTCACATATGCTATTTCATAATGACAGCAGGGCCCGTGCAGTGACTGTATTCTACCCCCCCGCTCACTGGATATAATTTTATTAACTATATAACTGTAGTAAATCACTACAGTTATATAGTTAAGATTATATACAGTGTGGGTGGGTGGGGGGGGGGGTGTAGTAGAATACAGTCACTGCACGGGCCCCGCTGTGTCATCCATCACAGATCCCCCATAGCAGTGTCACCCACAAGTTGGAGGGGGCGCACTTGGGCAGCTCAGCCTCTGTTGGTGGTGGACTTTGTCCCAGCCCTGCAGAGGACAAAGGTATGTAGTATATCCACCAGTGTACTGACAACATATAATAGATGCAGGTTGTCCAAATATATATTATATACAACAGTGTACTGATATATGAGGTACAAAGTACAATTGATGCAGTGTATTAAGGTATATAGTATATCCAGTAGTGTACTGACATGTGAGGTGTGAGGTATAATAGATGCAGTGTGTTAAGATATATAGTATATACAGCAGTGTACTAATATGTGAGGTTCCAGCTGCAATTTATACCTCATACCTCACATATCAGTACACTGCTGTATATACTGGCCAGGAACAGGTAGTGGGAGGGGCTACAAATGGGACCCAATTTAGATTCTTGCTATGGGGCTGAGTGATAACTGTGTACACCCTTGGCTATTCTATTAAAATATAAATTCATCCCATACTGTGAATGCGATAACAGGAAGAAAAATATCTAAATGGCTGATTCAAGGTTTTTGGCACTTTACTTTCCAAAACAAATTTAATAAAAAGTGATTAAAAAAAGTCATAAACACTCCAGAATGATTTGAATAAAAACTACAAATTGCCCGGCACTCATCTCAGCTTTATTTTTTTTTTCCACATGCACAGGGGCGTAGCTAAAGACTCATGGGCCCTGGTGTAAGAGTTCAGCTTGGCCCCTTTCCCTTTGCTTTGTGACCAGGGGCAGGGAAGCACATAGCCTTTGTGCTGCCTGAGGCAAAAATTGAAACGGCAACACCCCTATGCCAAATTCTTAATTTAAACCCTTCCATTCAGCCAGAGGTGTAACTTGAAGATTCTGGGCACCAGTGGAAAATCTATGACAGAGTCCTCCCAGTGCGCACTATATATACCACTCTATATACCACTATACAGTGCCTTGCAAATGTATTAACCCCCCCTTGACTTTTTTGATATTTTGTTACATTACAGCCTTAAGTTCAATATTTTGTTAATCTGAATTCTATGTGATGGATCAGAACACAATCGTCTAAGTTGGGGAAGTGAAATAATTTTTTTTTATAAATAAAACTATTGTTTAGAAAAAGAAAACAGACAATTGGCATGTGCGGATGTATTTACCCCCTTTGTTAGGAATCCCCTAAAAAGCTCTGCACCTTCAGAAGTCACATAATTAGTGAAATGATGTCCACCTATAAGCAATCTAAGTGTCACATCATCTGTCATTACATATACACCTTTTTTGAAAGGCCCTAGAGGCTGCAACACCTAAGCAAGAGGCATGACTAACCAAACAATGCACTGAAGACCAAGAAACTCTCCAAACAAGTAAGAGACAATGTTGTTGAGAAGTACAAGTCAGGGTTAGGTTATAAAAAAATATCCAAATCTTTGATGATCCCCAGGAGCACCATCAAATCTATCATAACCCAATGGAAAGAACATGGCACAACAGCAAACCTGCTAAAAGACGGCCGCCCACTAAAACTCACGGACCGGGCAAGGAGGGCATTAATCCGAGAGGCAGCACAGAGACCTAAGGTTACCCTGGAGGAGCGCAGAGTTCCACAGCAGAGACTGGAGGATCTGTACATAGGACGACAATAAGCCGTACGATCCTTACGGGCTTTATGACAGAGTGGCCAGAGGAAAGCCATTACTCTCAGCAAAAAACAAAAAGGCACATTGTGAGTTTGCGAAAAGGCATGTGGGAGACTCCCAAAATGTAAGAAGGAAGGTGCTCTGGTCTGATGAGACTAAAACTGAACTTTTTGGCCATCAAAGAAAATGTTATGTCTGGTGCAAACCCAACACATCACATCGCCCAAAGAAAACCATCCCCACAGTGAAACATGGTGGTGGCAGCGTCATGCTGTGGGGAGGTTTTTCAGCAGCCAGGACTGGGAAACTGGTGAGAGTTGAGGGAAAGATGGATGGTGCTAAATACAGGGATATTCTTGAGCAAAACCTGTACCACTCTGTGCGTGATTTGAGGCTAGGGCGGAGCTTCACCTTCCAGCAGGACAATGACCCCAAACACACTGCTAAAGGAACGCTTGAGTGGTTTAAGGGGAAACATGTAAATGTGTTGGAATGGCCTAGTCACAGCCCAAATCTCAATCCAGTAGAAAATCTGTGGTTAGACTTAAAGATTGACATATTAGGTATTGCCGCGTCTGTAACAACCTGCTCTATAAAACTATAACATGACCTAACCCCCCAGATGAACAACGTAAAAAAATAAAAACTGTGTCAAATTTTTTGTCACCTAACATCAAATAAATGGCAACACCAAGCGATCAAAAAGGCATATGCCCCCCAAAATAGTACCAATCAAACCATAACCTCATCTCGCAAAAGAATGAGACCCTACCTAAGCCAATCTGTCAAAAAATAAAAAAGCTATGGCTCTTAGACTATGGAGACAATAAAACCTAGTTTTTTTGGTTTCAAAAATGCTATTATTGTGTAAAACCTAAATAAATAAGAAAACGTTAAACGCTGTAATAATAAATAAATAAAAACTGTGCCAACACAGACAACTTTTTGGTCAACTTGCCCAATAAAGTGTAATAATGAATGATCAAAAAATCATATGTACCCAAAAATGGTATCAACAAAAACATAAACTCTTCTTGCAAAAAAACAAGCCCCTTCCTAAGACGATCGGCAGAAAAAAAAAGTGAAGTTCAGAAAACGGAGACTCAGAAACATAATTTAAAAAAAAATGCTTTATTATGTAAAACTGAAACAAACAAACAAAGAAAGTAGACATATTTGATATCATTTAGTCCGTAATAACCTGCTCTGTAAAAATAGCATATGATCTACCCTGTCAGATGAATGTTGTAAAAAATAAAAAGGTACCAAAACAGCCACTTTTTGGTTACCTTGCCTCACAAAAAAACGTAATATAGAGCAATTAAAAATCATATGTACCCAAAAATAGTTCCAATAAAACCACCTTATCCCATAGTTTCCAAAATGGGGTCACTTTTTGGGAGTTTATACTGTAAGGGTGCATCAGGGGGGGCTTTAAATGGGACATGGCAGCAAAATCTGACTTCCAAAAACCATATGAAGTTCCTTTTCTTCTATGCCCTGCCGTGTGCCCTTACATCAGTTTACAACCACAAGTGGGGTGTTTCTGTAAACCGCAGAATCAGGGTAATAAATGTTAAGTTTTTTTTGGCGGTTAACCCTCGATGTGTTAATGAAAAAAATGTATCAAAATAGAAAATCTGCCAAAAAAAGGGAAATTTTTAAATTTCATCTTCATTTTCCTTTAATTCTTGTGGAACACCTAAAGGGTTAACAAAGTTCGTAAAATCAGTTTTGAGTAACTTGAGGGGTGCAGTTTCTACTATGAGGTTTGGGGTTTCCACTATGTAAGCCCCACAATGTGACTTCAGACCTGAACTGGTCCTTAAAAAGTGGGTTTTGGAAATTGTCTTAAAAATTTTAAGAATTGCTTCTAAAATTCTAAGCCTTCTAACATCCTAAAAAAATAAAGTGACATTTACAAAATGATGCCAACATAAAGTAGACATATGGGGAATGTTACGTAATATATATTTTATGAGGTATCACTTTCTGTATTAAAAGCAGAGAAATAGAAATTTTGAAAATTGCGAACTGTTTAAAATGTTTGGTAAATTTGGGATTTTTTCATAAATAAAGGTGAAATATATTGACTTAAATTTATGACTATCATGAAGTACATTGTATCACGAGAAAACACTCTCAGAATAGCTTGGATAAATAAAAGTGTTCCAAAGTTATTACCGCGAAAACTGGCCCGGGGTAGAAGGGGTTAATGTATGTTTGTGGCCGTTTGTTTTATATAATATTTTTCCATGTTGTGCATCATCTTCTGTTACTTCTATGTTTGTTCTGCAATTATCCCATCTGCAATAGTCACCTCATGCAGACCCATACATTGCAACAATTCAATGCTAAATGTAGCAATTAGCTTCCAGCAGATTTGCCGTGCTACTCCAGTACTCACACATTGCTTCCTGTTGAGACTTCAAAATCCCGTCCTGCATTTAATTATGTATATGCTATGCTGCATTTTATAGCCTTTTCCTCCATAACAGATCTGCATTATTATTACATTATTATTACAAGTTCAACAGAATCCTTGCTATACGGTAACTTCTCAGTTTCTGTCTCAGGAGCTTATTATTTAGGCTTTTGATTTAAAGTGGTTTTTTGGTACTTAGATATTTATGATAGGACATAAGTCACCTAAGATTGTTGGGGGTCCGACTCCCAGCACCTCACTGGATGGAAACTATACAGTGGATGGAGCCGGCACCAGTAAGTTCTGGCTAAGGCTCATTTACATGACCTAATGAATGGGTCTGCATCCGTTCTGCAATCTTCATTTTAATGGGGCTGCGGCCCTGCAAAAAGGTAGAGCATACCCTATTCTTGTCTGCAATTGCGGACAAGAATAGGCATTTCTATTATGGTGCTGGCCATGTGCGGTCCACCAATTGCGGAACACACGGGCCTATGTCCGTGTTTTGTGGATCCGCAAGTTGCGGATTGCAAAAGACCACGGTTATGTGAATGCTTCCTAATGTGAAGTGGCTGTGTCGGGGTACTGAAGCTCGGCTCCCTTGTAAGTGAATGGGAGCTGAACTGCAGTGTACCAGCACCAGAAACTACATAGGGGACAGAGCCTTCCGTCTCTGTCCACTGTATAGATTCTGGTGCCAGAGGCTGCCTGAAGCAGATTATTGGTGGGGTGTTGGGTGTACAACCTGCCCTGATCTAAAATTGATTACCTATCCTGATCATAAGTCATCAATATCTGAATACTGTAAACCTTTAAGACACTAAAGGATAAATAGCAATAGAGGACTTCATAACAATATAACTAAACAGTTACTCCCTCAGCAGAATACTCATGGGAAATACCAAAGATCTGCACTAAAGGGGTTTTCTGAGACTTTTATAGCCTCTGGATAGGTCATCAGTCTCTGATTGGTGGGGGACTGACACCCAAGACCTATGGCAATCATCTGTTTGAGAAGGCACCGGAGCTCACAGTAGAACCATGGCCAGATCACCAAGCACAGCGCCAGTTCTATGATGGCCATACATAAGGGATTTCAGAGGGCCACTTTCTGAATGGTTGGTCTGTGAAGGTTCATCTTGGATGACAATGCCATAAAATTTTAATTCTTACCAAGCCGCTGATCAGTCTCTTTCTTGATCTTTTACCTGTTCTGGGCTCTCATTGATGGGATGCAGATTTGTTACTTGTCAGGAACAACGTTGTAACAACAGCAACCAAGAACCCAAAAAATTAAACTTTTCGACAGATCAACTTTTTGACAGATATAAGCTATCACTCATCATGCATCATTCTCATTTGTGTCAAAAATAGAAGCTGGTGGTCAGTTGAAAATGGAATAAATTGGTCTTTTCAGCCATCCAAAATCTTTACTGTTACTTTAAAGGGGATGGTGGCTGTGTACCTAAATTTCAGTAATGCCATACACTAGTGTTTAATGGCATACGAACCTGCTAAATAGCCTCTGGACTTACCTTAGGGATGCTGCCACCTTCTCCTGATGAAGTTTATCCCCTATGCTCTTGGGGCTCCTGCTTCCAGTGCAAGTGAAAGCTGAAGTCTAGATCTCAATAACATTTTCATTTTCTATATGCAAATGAGAAGCACCTTATATTATTGAAGGGTTGGTAATTTACATTAGTTTATCTGTACAAGTGCTGGCATTATAATATGCCAGACATTGGTCTATAGTAGGGGTGCACAACCTTTCCTTGTCAGGGCCACATTGTCAGATTGGACCAATCCTAAGGGCCAACTGAAATATTCTATTTATGACATATTGAACATGCAGTACATAACAAAAATGTCTGGTTACAGTTCCAGGACTCACATATAATGGGATAAAACATGAAAAATACACGTGAGCGGCCACCAAAGACATACATGTCTCCTACCAGATGGTTGAGGGTCGCACAGAATGGTATTGAGGGCCACATGTGCCCCCTGGGCCGCAGGATGTGCACCCCTGGTCTATAGTGTGCATCATGATCCAGGGGTCTGAATCTGGCCTAGCTCTGGGAACAGGTTCACTTTAAAACGCTAAAACCAGGAAAAACTAAGGACGCCACGGGGGAATTACTGTGACCGTTGTTATATCCATCAGTTCTCTTTTTCATTTGGGTCTGTGACTTTGTAGTCAATTTTATTATATCTGTCATAAATTCTGGAGGTTTACGGTCTTTTTGTTCTGTATGCAATTCTGTACAACTGTATGCAATTTCAAGTTTATGAAATATTAATCAGAAACCATATAAATCAGTAAAAATCAGGTTTTGTGATTAAAGTCCAATAGTTCTGGAGACTGACTAATCCTGTGTATATTCATCTTTATACTGCTTTTCTGTACAGAAAATTATACAATAATGTTACGTTACATCATATCTTCTCATTATTATTATTTCTGTAAATCAGCTTTCCATGCACTGACTTCCTGGTAAGCTTTTAGTTATACACAGCAGCAGCCATATATGTTCAAGCTGAGTTGAAGTGTACAGCATGAAGGAGACACCATAAGCTATGTAATCAAACTCCATTTACAGATAACCATGCCCTAGTGGAGTGGAAACTGCAGTGATACTTTAGAAAAAGATGTCTAAATAAAATACTAATGTTGCTCAATGATCAGTGATGTATTAACTGAACGTGTAGGTGCCTATTGGGATAAAATACCGAAAAACTACCTCACCCTTGCCCCTCCTGAGGATGACGATACAGTAGAATTCATTAGAGCCCAGCTCCTGCCATGTCCATAAGAGCCTGATGCTGCCAGTGCTAAGTAAAGTGGTTCTCCATCCTTTGCTAAGTGATGGTCTATGCCCAAGATAGGCCATCATTATCGAATTGGCAAGGGTCTGACACCAACGGAGATCAGGGTGTAGCTCCATTAACGGAGGTCACATTGGAACTACACAGCTCAGTTATGGCTACACAGCTGTGCAGTGGACATAGCTCATCACTGCATTGACTTCTGTGGGAGCAGCGCTGTAGTAAAATGCTCTCTCCCCTACACAGACGATGGTGCTGTGTAGTTCTGTCACCAACTTCTGGCAATGTAGCTACACCTGAACAGCTGATTGGGAGGAGGGAGATGTCGGACCCCTGCTGGAAAATCCTTTTAATACTGGGAGTAGGGATGAGCAAATCGACTTCGGATGAAACATCCGAAGTCAACTGACATAAAACTTTGCATAATAAGTTAATAAATTAATTTCTACTGTGAAAAACCATTTCCCAAACTCATCGGAGCCAATACATTCTAATACTGTACGGAACGCTCGCTCCCTACAGTATTTAAACAAAGTATTATGCGAAACATGCAAAGTCGATTCGCTCATCCCTAACTGGGATCGTCAGGCACCAATGTACCCAGCCAGCAGCTGTGAGGAGGGCTCAACCAGCCATCTAGGAATCCTAACATGAGGGTCTATTACCAGGCCATCCCTGACTAACAGGTGCCCTTTCTCTATCCTGTTTTAATGCATTTTCAGTGTTGACACCCACTGAATATTTGTGTTTGGACTCATGCACATGAATTTATTTTCTTTCCGTGTCCATTCTGTTTTTTGTTTTGTGGACCGTATGCATAACAATTCATTTCAATGGGTCCGCAAAAAAAACGGAAGTTACTCTGTCTGCATTCTGGGTCTGTATGTCCATTCCAGAAAAAAGTAGAACATATAACAATGCATAACGGACAAGGATAGCACTGTTGTTTTAGGGGCCAGCTGTTCCGTTCCGCAAAATACGGAATGCACATGGACGTCATCCGTATTTTTTGCGGATATGGGTTTGGAGGACCAGAAAATACATATGGTCGTCTGCATGAGCCCTTAAGCAAAGAACATGCCGCTGAAGATATCATTCTTAGAAGGCAATGATATTATGGATATGAGGCCAATGTTAGTAAAGGATAAAAGGAAAAATAATAGGAAAAGTGACAGATTCCCTTTAAGTCCTGCAATATAATAGAGAAAGGAAAATAGATAAAAAAAACATTTTTATAGAACCTCCCGATTGAGATAACGATTAATTAATATTAAAACTAATACCATTATTATTTTCATGACCCATCCCTCATGATTATTCTTGACCATATGTGTTAATGGTAACCCTTGATGTGGTAATTAAGGTGAACATTTAATAAAATAATATATTTAATTTTGAATATTCTATCATCTTGGAATAATGTAACTAACCATCCTATTAAATCATGTACTGTATATACCACTTATGTTATCATCTATTATTGCTCCATGCTCTTTATAAAGGTTTTAATTGCTTATGTTACATGCTCAGATTCTGCTCGGGGTTTCCATAGTTAGTGGTGACGTTATAGGATAATGATGCGAATATACATCTAATCATTAGTCCTCCCTGGCATTTGTTCCAGTCATTGTGCATATCTGAGGGCTTCTTGACATTAGTCTTTAGCTACTTTGATGTGGAAGGATTTAAATGAAAGCTGAGTCACTGAGCAACAAGGTTACAGAACAATCGTGTTCTTAAATAGAAACCGCACACTGTAATCTATTAGTGAGGTCGAGATGGACATAATCCTAGTTTCCACCAACAACAGGGCTTGTAATGGTGATGTGCAGGACGGAGATTGCATAACCCTGCTCTTTTATGGTGACTGATGATTACATGGTAGCACAGAGCTTCCAACTTTATCTTTATAGGAATTTTGCAGAACTTTTTGATGAACAGAAACATGAAGTAGTAAACTTTGCCAATGCAAGTATATCCATCCAATTATTTAGTTGAGATGGTGACAGTATTGCAGCAATCCCTTGAGAAGCTGGAGTGGAGGATGGGAGTGGTAGTGGTTCCAACAGTAGGGTGTCCCCCCACCCAGGCTGTTGCTCCATGGGGCCAATGCACTGAATGGAGTGTACACCCTTTCTTCCCTCTGGGCACTCCTTGTAGTTGCGGCTCCTGCAGTGTATGGTGAAGTAGGATTCAGTAACCAGGTCAGGTTTAACACAAAATAGGAGTTGTAGTACATCTGAAAATAATCTGTAAACAGTTCAAATCCTTTTCCCAGATGGCAATACATGGGTTAGGCAATGGTGGAAACTCTGGTTCTTTTTACATACTCTCTTACTCTGTATAGAATCTCAGGCTGGTAATGGTAATTTAGCAAGTGTGACTGTAGTGGCTGCCTCAGGATAAAAGTTTTAGATGCATGTCTGGCCAGGACGTAGTTAAGTATGATGGGTTTCTTAACTATAGTCCCTCATAAGCAGCAAAGTCTGTAATAGCTGTGATCACAGGTTACTTTCTGACTTCTATGCTTGACAATGCAGATTCTCTGCCTTGTCTTTTTTCCTTTCTTCCAAGGAGCTGGCAGAGATTCAAATGGCTCCAAGAATTAGACCTGAAGACCCTGAGGAGAGGAGCATATTGAGTCTGCTTCCTACCTTCTTGCTTCCTACCTTCCTCCAGAACTCTCTCATCAGGGTGGGGCCAACCCACACCCTGAACTCCAAAAAGGGCCGGGCCAAGATTATTAACTCTGGCCTTAAATACCTCATGTAATGACACACTGGGTATACATTACAACACATAAAGTGCATAACATGACATGACATGAGGTTACATTACCAACAATTGCAGATACCCCCTGTACTCGGGTACTGCAGTATTACTGTATGCACTATAGTGGTTCATGAACATAGCTGTATTACAACTCCAATTTGTATGGAGCCATAATAAGGCCATCATAGAGGTACATGAGCCTTTAAATGTGCCTCCATAATATGTCCCTGGTTCCATTTGGACTCTATAGTTATTATTGCCTAGAAGCATTACTTCTAGGGGAGAAGATAACTGCCTCCAGCAGTGATTGGAAGCTGCATTGCTCCACAGAAGTTTCGTATTGTGGTCTCAGAATCATTGACAAGGAGTAGAATCTTGATGTAATGTATATTTTATGGTTAGTTCATGTTTTTTTTTTTTTTTAAACACAAACTCAAGGTTTAATCAAAATGCTGGTAAGGCCCCTTTACACAGGCAGACTCAGCAGGCAATTATCAGGAACCAACTGTTCATTCCCAATTACTTCCTTATCGGAGGAAGCGAGAGCTGTGATCACAAGCAATCATCTCCTCTGTATGCAGACCAGCAATCCCTACTGCTTTTGCACGTCTCCTTACAATGTTTTTAGTGTCCACATCAACAAGGCTTTCACCCGATGAACGAGTGATCGGCAGCAACTTTACGTAGGCCAATTATTGGTCCAATAATCAGCCCTTATAAAGGGTCTTTTTAGCTGCAACCATAAGTAGTGTGCTCCCCTGAAGATGAGTGTATCTGATGAAATGTGTTTGGGGTACATATTTATCACACAAAATCCTCGGAATGTCACCATATACTGTACGGTCAAACAGTTGCATCTGGTCACTAACAGATCAACATTGTAAACATCATCCAGTGGCAGATGACCAATTATGTACAGAAATTAGTACTGCATGTACATGAAAGCTAACAGTGAGCTCCATAGCAACATAATTACTATTCAGACAACTAGCTGGATATATTCAGTAGCCGACCTGTTCTGTTTGGAAACTGTATAGCAATAAAATTGGGAGCAACCTGCATCAGTTGTGTCATATCCCCTTAGATGAGTCTACTTTATATATTTACCTGTGCAAAGTTAGCAATTTAATAGCCAAATAATTCTGAATAATGCCAATGGGAATATAATTAGTTACATAGTTGGTAAGGTTGGAAAAAGACACAGGCCCATTAGCTCCAACCAGTCCTACCGTGTTGATCCAGTGGAAGGAAAAAATCCCTATGAAGCGGATACCATTTGTAATAAATCCCTGGATTCATGCCCCATCTCCAAAAATCTAGTACCCATAATTTGTAATATTACAGTATGTCCCTACATGCCCCAATGGTGAACAAATGGATTTACCTTGTAAATAAAATTAGAAATATGGAGAACTGATTGAAAGCTTATTGGGAAAAACCATACTTTTCTGTATGAAAACAAATCAGAACCCTTGGGTGAAGTTACTCTGTAATAGACTTAAAGAGGACCTTTCACTGGTCCACAGTTTATCAGTTAAAGCTAAGTACATTGAGAGTGGCACCCAGGGATGTCCCTGCACTTACTTGTATCCCTGGGTGCCGCTCCGTTCGTCCTCTACATATTCAGGATATGAGCTGAGCGCTGCGATTTGCCAGCGCTTCAGCCCTGGGAGAAGAAGACGCCCAGGGCAGAAGAAGAAGTCTCCGCCCCAGGCAAAATTACAGCAGCAGGAGCGCCGGTACCGGGGGCTACAGAGGACGAACGGAGCGGCACCCAGGGATACAAGTAAGTGCAGGGACATCCCTGGGTGCCGCTCTCAATGTACATAGCTTTAACTGATAAACTGTAGACCAGTGAAAGGTCCTCTTTAAAGGGAGTCTTTCACTCCCAAACCCCATTTTTCAGCACTCACATCTTCCTGTGCTAAATTGCCCCCCTTCCCCCATTAAAAAGCCTCTTGCCCCATTGCTGTACCGCTTACCTATCTTCATAAAATCCCTTTTATTGCAGCTGTCAATCACAGCTGAAGGTGCCCAGGGGCGGCGTCATAACGGCCGGTGCCCAGGCCGCGCGCTCATCTTTCTAACTGTCCATGCCCCCTTTCACCCAGACAGCCCGCCCAGTGTCTTCTGCTTGTCCTCCTCCTCAAGTGGCCAAATCCCGCGCCTGCGCCGAGGATCCGGCAGTCCGCTCTGAATAGCCCCCTGATGCAGCGCTTGCATGAGTATCGCTGTATGGGCCCTCGTCTGCGCACAGAATACCCCAAAGCTTGTGCCAGTAATCGGGAAACCAGTGCACAGGCGCGGACTGCCGGATCCTCGGCGCAGGCGCGGGATTTGGAATGGATTGGTTTATGGCCATCGTATTCATATTGAACCAGCTCTGGGGTAAGAGTAGAGGTATTTTCTGACAACCATACATTTGAAGACTTTTCTTTTGTGTTATGAGTTGCCATCATCATTAGTTCTATTTTGGGGCACTTTTTATTCAGGTTTTTGGGAAGCAGGATAAAGAAATGCAACAATCCCGCGATTGCTTTTTGAGTTTTCTTATTGTGGCATACACCATATGTATATATTTTTTTACGTTTTACCACTTTTACACAAAGCATTTTTATAAAGAAAAATCATGTTTTTTCATTGCCATTTTCTGAAAGCTATAATTTATTTTTATTTTTTGGGCCATTTTCTTATGTGGGGGATAATTTTTTACGGGATGAGGTGACATTTTAATTGGTACCTTTTTGGGGTACATACGACTTTTTGACTGCTCAATATTACGCATGTTGTAAAGTAAGGTGACAAAAGAATTACTGTTCTGGCACTGTTTTTATCTATTTCTTTTTACAGCTTTCATCTGACAGGGTAAGATCCTGTGATATTTTTATAGAGCCAGTTGTTATAGATGCAGCGATACCTAAAATCTCTTTTTTAAAATTTTTGTTAAAGAGGTTGTCCAGGCTTTTACTGATAGGAGATAGCAAATGCGTACTGCGTGAGCCATCTGCTCATACAGCTGATCGGCTGGGGTAGGAAATGTCATCAATAAAAAAAGGACGGACAACACCTTTAAGTTTTATACAGTAAAAGCTTTTTTGAAAGAAAATATCTTATTTTTGTGCTGCCATTTTCTGAAAGCCATATTTTTTAAATCCTTCGTGTGATTGTCTTACGTAGGGGTTCATTTTTTGTGGGAAGAGATGATGGTTTGACTTGTACCATTTTGGAGCACATACGTCTCTTTGATCGCTTTGTATTACACTTTTTGTCAGGCAAAGCACTGTTTTTATTTAGTTTTTTTTACAGCGTTCACCTGATGGGGTGGGTCATGTCGGTCGTTACAGCCATGGAGATACCTAATTTGTCTATTTTTCTTTCTTTTTTTCCCTATTTTTTACAATTTTTATTTTAATTATGGAAAAGGAGCACTTTTTTTTTACTTGAACCTTTTTTTTCATTATGTAAAACACATTTTTTTTTACTTTTTTCCCTTTTTATTTTTGTTTTACTATGGGCTTCAACTTTTGGGGGTCTGATACCCTCTCCAAGGTATTCCAGTACATGTATATTGCAATGCATTGACTGTCAGTGTAATACACTGACAGCCTGCCTATGAGACCCAGCCTGGACACTAGGTCTAACAGGCTTCTGAGGGAGGCAAACCTCAATGCCTGTGTAAGGCATCAAGCTGCCGTTCCAGCCATTGGGACCCTGAAATCGCAGTGTAGGGTCCCAGTGGAGTTGGCAAGTCATGTAAATCTGCTTTAGTTGTCCATAGCAACCAATTAGAGCTCAGCTTTCATTTTTTTTAGAGCCTTGTAGGAACTCAAAGCTGAGCTCTGATTGGCTGCTATGGGCAACTAAGACTGATTTATTATTTAGTTTGATAAATGTGGCCTGTTTCAGAAAGATGATGTCCTCCCTGGAGTAGCAAATAGTGATTGTGGAAGGCTATTTGCAAAGCAGACCGATGAAGGAAAAGCAAGAGACCTTTGCCGACAAGTACCCAGGAACAAAGCCACCAGCTACACTTTGTATTCAGAGTCTGGTTCGGAAATGCCATCAAACTGTCTCTGCTGCAAACATGAAGAAACCGAGGCCTCCATCTATCAGGATGGCTGAAGTTGAGCATGAAATTCAGCAATGGATTGCACGTAGCCCCCAAAAATCAACTCGAAGACTGTCTCAGCAAGTTGGTGTATCACGAACGATGTGTCAGCGAGCGCTGAGATATCTGACCCTGAAACCGCACCGAATAACGTGTGTGCAGGAACTGAAAGAGTCTGACAAAGCTAAACACGTAAATTACTGGACTTAGTCGCTGACTATGACTGTTGACAAACATTTGGACCCATTGCTGTACTTCATGACGGACAAAGCTTAGTTTTATTTATCATGTCACGTAAATTCCCAGAATATGAGGTACTGGTCCGCTGAAAATCCCCATTTGACTAACGGAACTTCATTTCCGGACCAGAAAATTGGCATTTGGTAATTTACCTGGACATCTTTAAACTGTTTTAAACCAGAAGAAAAAATGTCCTGCTTTTTCCAACAAGATGGGGCAACATGCTGCACCTCACAGGACTCACTGGCACTGGTTCACGAACTGTTTACGGAGAAGTGACCTGTAAGCAAGGGGTTATGGCCACCATGTTCCCCAGACTTGCCCACGTGCAATTTTATCTGTGGGGAAATTTAAAACAGAAAGTGTCCGCTAACAATACACATCTCCTGGATGAACTCAAGGAAAACATTACAAACACTATCCGCTTCACAAGCGGTGTCAGCCAACATAATCCGACGTGTCCAAAGATGCAGACGTGAACAGGGACCACTTTCAGCATCTTTTATGACTTGTGGGTAATTAAAAAAAAAACTATTCACTTGCTCGTTCATGTTGTCATACTATGGCTGGAGGCGCGCTACTTTTTCGTGGTCCAGTTCTTTAGTATATAAGATTCCATCAACCATCACCATGATCATAATTATCATCATTATGCCGCGCGTAAATAAATTGCCCAAAGCAAATACTATTTTCTGTCTTGATGCAGGCTGAACAAACTGTAATGCTTTCAATTCGGCTGCCTCGCCAAACTTCGCAAAGAAAGTTGTTTTGTTACGAATTACTTAGTAACAAATCGTATTCTGATGTATGGAGCATTCCATTGTAAGCTCTTGCGAGAAAGGCCCTCACTCGCAGTGTTTCAGTTGTATATTAGTCGGTTAATTGTAAAGCGCTGCGGACTATGGTGGTGCTATATAAATAAATATCATTATTAATAAAAGGGAACAATGATTGCGCCGCCCTATAATTCAACCCATTAGACGCCTTGTTCAACTCGGATCGTTGAATCTGAGAGTCACATTCAGCCTATCAGGGAGTTAATCAGGGATTAAAAAACAACAACATACTCATCTTATTTTTTGAGGGTCCAGTTGTATTTTAATGCCACTATTTTGGGATAAATATAATGTACTGAACAGCTTAAATTTTTTATGTTCTTGTTGTGGGGGGAGGGTATCTAAAAAAGAAAATTATTCCACTATTATTTTTTCAGTTTTTTTTTCTTTACCATGTTCACTGTGTGTTATAAATAATATATTAACTTTATCTATGGGTCGGTGGGATTACAGCATCACTAAATTTATATGTTAAATTCAAATATTGCAAACATTTGTTTATTATATGCTAAAAATGTATACATTTTGCAATATACATTCTGTATCAGTACATGACCTTTTTTAAAGAACTCTGCTGGCTGTCATTCAGCAAGAATCTTTCTTGTTCACTTTTAGTTGATAAAAATTGTGTCTTGGTCATGGGATGGACACACAAATGCACAATTGGTATATTTATGTGTCTTTAGAATCTAAGCCCCAGCTCGACCTCGGATCTGCACTGTAGATCCCTGTGATGCTGTTAGTTTTGGTCATTAGACCCGTGGTCAGACCCGGATTCACATCTGTAGTATAAATGCACATGTGCCCATATTACACTTATGTGAAAGTGGTCAAATTGGTTAAATGTGTTAAATTTTCTTTTGCTGTTGGATTTTCAAAGAAAATATACTGTATACTGCTTCTCATCTAGAAACTTCTCATGCTGTGTTGTATACCTTGTCTTAAGTAAGAAGAAAACCAAGTTTTCAAAGTCTTCAGTGCCTCCAGGCATGTGCTCAACCATAAGGATTTACAAGGCTTTGTAATCTTACATCACCGATCCTAGTAAATCTTTCTGACTTTCTTCAACTCAGTTTAGCTTGTTATTAAAATGTATACAAAGTAAGTAAATCCATTCTGTAATTTTAACAAAACTCCAGCTCCAACAATAATCCTTAAACCTCCTCTTTCTGGCACAATAATTAATGAGTAGAAGCACAACCCATTGCCAGGAGATGTTATAGCCATTGTAATAAAAAACATTTGTGCAAATATGTCCTCAGAACATAGCTTCTGTTTAGTTCTATGTATTTAAAGAAAGGCCATGTAGGTAAAAGGTTGTCCTGAGGGTACAGATTATTGAGAAAGGCCTCAGAGTGGACCATAAAAACTCAATAAAATAAGCTACACTGACTCTTACCAATCCTCTGCCGCTTATAAGCTGATGCGCATCTGGTCCCCACTGGCCACTGCTTCCTGGTCTCAGAAAAGGTCTGGAGATGCCTGCTCAGCCAGTCACTGGCTCTTAAAGGAGTGTGGTTCTCAAGTAAAAACTTTGCAGAATTTCTGATAAAGATATATTTTTAAGTATGTATTAAAATCATGTTTCCAACTACCACTACTGAAAAAGGAATAAAAGAATGCCTGGAAAACTTGAAGGGATATTCCGGTTATTTGAAGTTGTTAATTATTAGATCGGTGGGGGCCCTACTGCTGGGAGCCTCATACGCCCTGCAGCCCCCCAGAAATAAACGGAGTGGCCGGTCGCACATGCATGTGGCAGCTCTGTTCATTTCTATGGGAGTTCCGGAGATAGCCGAGAGCTGTACTCTCCAGAATTCCCATAGAAATAATTGGAGTAGCCGCCAGCAGCCTGACCATCTGCTCTGTTCATTTCAAGGGGGCTGCAGGGGTTATGGGACGCCCATTGTTATGGGACGCCCATTCTCCCACACTGATCTAATAGCTATCCCCTATTGCATGGATAGGTATAACTTCAAATAACCAGAATACCCCATTAATGCAAATGAGTTGAGTTTGGTCAAGGATCACACAACCAAATGGTGCACGCAGGAATATGTTGAGGCAGGGTCATATCAATATTGGGTGGCATCTCCCCTTGCTATGATACAGGTTGCCACTCTGGCATGGTTATGGTCATACAGATTCTGGATATCTTCCTGTAGTATGTCATTTCACGCTCTTTCAACTTCAGAGGTCACAGAAGGGCTGGAGAACATCTATTGCCATCTTGCATAGTGTGGAGACATACAGGATCAACCACATAGTATGGATTTTTATATCTGCAGCATACTTGTCAGGAAATTACCTAATGATGATCGCTTGACTGTTTTAGGAGGACTACTATGCCGACCAGCCAAGCCCCAGCTGGTATATCCATCTGTGATAACGGACACCAAGCCAATCAGGTTTCTGTATCGGTGTCCAATCACAGAGCCAGGCAGGGGTTTTAAGTAGAGATGAGCGAACACCTGGAAGTTCGGGAAGTTCGGCCGAACTTCCCGAAAATGTTCGGGTTTGGGATCCGAAGTCGACCCGAACTTTATCCCGAACCCGAACCCCATTGAAGTCAATGGGGACCCGAACTTTTAGGCACTAAAAAGGCTGTAAGATTGTCCAGGAACCGCCTAGAGGGCTGCCAAAGGCAGCAAAATGTAGGTAAATCCCCTGCAAACAAATGTGGATAGGGAAATTAATTAAAATAAAATAAATAAAATTTAACCAATATCAATTGAAGAGAGGTCCCACTGCAAGGAATCATGCGTCATATCACCCAACACTGGAGAAGGCCACTTTCAGTTATTTCGGACCCAGCACCCAGACAGAGGAGAGCGGTCCCACAGCAAGGAATCATGCGTCATTTCACCCACCACTGGAGAAGGCCACTTTCAGTTATTTCGGCCCAGCACCCAGACCGAGGATACAGGTTCCACAGCAAGGAATCATGCGTCATATCACCCACCACCGGAGAAGGCCACTTTCAGCTATTTATGCCCCACCACCCAGACAGAGGAGAGAGGTCCCACAGCAAGGAATCATGCGTCATATCACCCACCACCGGAGAAGGCCACTTTCAGTTATTTCGGCCCCAGCACCCAGACAGAGGAGAGAGGTCCCACAGCAAGGAATCATGCATCATATCACCCACCACCGGAGAAGGCCACTTTCAGTTATTTTGTCCCCACCACCCAGACAGAGGAGAGGTTCATTCAACTTTGGGTTGCACCGCAAGATCATGGTAAAGTTAAAAAAATGAGGATTCAATAAAGAAGTGCCCCGGAGTACAAGAATACATGGTTGAGGGGGAGGCAGTTATAAATGTCTATTCTGCACAAGGGAGGGACAGGTCCTGTGGGATCCATGCCTGGTTCATTTTTATGAACGTCAGCTTGTCCACGTTGGCTGTGGACAGGCGGCTGCGTTTGTCAGTAATGGCGCCCCCTGCCGTGCTGAATACATGTTCAGACAAAACGCTGGCCGCCGGGCAGGCCAGCACCTCCAAGGCATAAAATGCTAACTCTGGCCACGTGGACAATTTGGAGACCCAGAAGTTGAAATGGGCCGAACCATCAGTCAGTACATGGAGGGGTGTGCAGACGTACTGTTCAACCATGTTAGTGAAATGCTGCCTCCTGCTAACACATTCCGTATCAGGTGGTGGTGCAGTTAGCTGTGGCGTGGAGGCAAAACTTTTCCACATTTCTGCCATGCTAACCCTGCCCTCAGAGAAACTGGCCGTGACACAGCTGCGTTGGCGACCTCTTGTTTCTCCTCTTCCTTTCGCCTTGGGCTTCCACCTGTTCCCCTGTGACATTTGGGAATGCTCTCAGGAGCGCGTCTACCAGCGTGCGCTTGTACTCGCGCATCTTCCTATCACGCTCCAGTGCAGGAAGTAATGTGGGCAACTCTGCTGTCGTTGCGCAGGCACTGCAGCATGTAGTCGCTCATGTGTGCCAGGCTCCCCAGAGGTAAGGACAAGCTGTCCTCTGTGGGAGGCGTATCGTCATTGTCCTCCGTATCCCCCCAGCCACGCACCAGTGATGGGCCTGAGCTGTGTCGGGTGCCACCCCGCTGTGAACCTGCTTCATCCTCATCCTCCTCCACCTCCTCCTCATCCTCCTCGTCCCCCAGTAGTGGGCCCTGGCTGGCCACATTTGTACCTGGCCTCTGCTGTTGCAAAAAACCTCCCTCTGAGCCACTTCTAACAGACTGGCCTGAAAGTGCTAAAAATGACCCCTCATTCTCCTCCTCCTCCTCCTCCTGGGCCACCTCCTCTTCCATCATCGCCCTAAGCGTTTTCTCAAGGAGACATAGAAGTGGTATTGTAACGCTGATAACGGTGTCGTCGCCACTGGCCATGTTGGTGGAGTACTCGAAACAGCGCAACAGGGCACACAGGTCTCGCATGGAGGCCCAATCATTGGTGGTGAAGTGGTGCTGTTCCGCAGTGCGACTGACGCGTGCTTGCTGCAGCTGAAACTCCACTATGGCCTGCTGCTGCTCGCACAGTCTCTCCAGCATGTGCAAGGTGGAGTTCCACCTGGTGGGCACGTCGCATATGAGGCGGTGAGCGGGAAGGCCGAAGTTCCGCTGTAGCGCAGACAGGCCAGCAGCGGCAGGATGTGAACGCCGGAAGCGCGCACAGACGGCCCTCACTTTATGCAGCAGCTCTGACATATCGGGGTAGTTGTGAATAAACTTCTGACAGCACCACCAAATTCAGCACATGCGCCAGGCAAGGGAT
The DNA here is from genome assembly GCA_033119425.1 of Bufotes viridis. Classification (NCBI taxonomy): domain Eukaryota; kingdom Metazoa; phylum Chordata; class Amphibia; order Anura; family Bufonidae; genus Bufotes; species Bufotes viridis. The sequence continues at coordinate 388,840,874 of CM065592.1, read as the reverse complement.
GTGCGTCAAACCGGCTATTCCCAGAGCTGCGACGAGATTTCGCCCATTATCGCACACCACCAGGCCGGGCTTGAGGCCCACCGGCAGAAACCACTCGTCGGTCTGTTGTTCAATACCCCGCCACAACTCCTGCGTGGTGTGGGGCCTGTCCCCCAAACATATGAGTTTCAGAATGGTTTGCTGACGTTTACCCCAGGCTGTGCTGAAGTTGGTGGTGAATGTGTGTGGCTGACTGGATGAGCTGGTGGAAGCAGAGGAGGAGGAAGCCGAGTAGGAGGAGGAGGCCATAGGAGGCAAAGAATGATGCCCTGCGATCCTTGGCGGCGGAAGGACGTGCGCCAAGGAACTCTCCGCCTGCGGCCCAGCCGCCACTACATTTACCCAGTGTGCAGTTAGGGAGATATAGCGTCCCTGGCCGTGCTTACTGGTCCACGTATCTGTGGTTAGGTGGACCTTGCCACAGATGGCGTTGCGCAGTGCACACTTGATTTTATCGGATACTTGGTTGTGCAGGGAAGGCACGGCTGTCTTGGAGAAGTAGTGGCGGCTGGGAACAACATACTGTGGGACAGCCATGGACATCAGCTGTTTGAAGCTGTTCAGGTACCACCAGCCTGAATGACAGCATTTCAAAGGCCAGTAGTTTAGAAATGCTGGCATTCAGGCCCAGGGCTCGAGGGTGGCTAGGTGGGAATTTACGCTTTCTCTCCAAGGTTTGTGAGATGGAAAGCTGAACGCTGCCGTGTAACATGGTGGAGATGCTTGGTGACGCAGGTGGTGTTGTCGGTGACACATCCTCTGTTTGGTGGGCGGCAGGTGCCAACATTCCTCCCGAGGCGGAGGAAGAGGCTGAGGCAGCAGCAGAAGAGGGAGCAGAGGGAGCCAGAGTGAGTTCCTTGCTTTTAAGGTGTTTACTCCACTGCAGTTCATGCTTTGCATGTAGATGCCTGGTCATGCAGGTTGTGCTAAGGTTCAGAACGTTAATGCCTCGCTTCAGGCTCTGATGGCACAGCGTGCAAACCACTTGGGTCTTGTCGTCAGCACATTGTTTAAAGAAGTGCCATGCCAGGGAACTCCTTGAAGCTGCCTTTGGGGTGCTCGGTCCCTGGTGGCGGTGGCCAGTAGCAGGCGAACTCTCTTGGAGGCGGCTGTTCTGCTTTTGCCCCCTGCTCTCTCTTTTGCTACGCTCTTGGTTCGGTCTCACCACTGCCTCTTCCTCTGAACTATGAAAGTCAGTGGCACGACCTTCATTCCATGTGGGGTCTAGGACCTCATCGTCCCCTGCATCGTCTTCCACACAGTCTTCCTCCCTGACCTCCTGTTCGGTCTGCACACTGCAGAAAGACGCAGCAGTTGGCACCTGTGTTTCGTCATCATCAGAGACGTGTGGACTCCGATGAGGTGGTATTCCCATGTCCTCATCATCAGGAAACATCAGTGGTTGTGCATCAGTGCATTCTATGTCTTCCACCACTGGGGAAGGGCTAGGTGGATTCCCTTGGGAAACCCTGCCAGCAGAGTCTTCAAACAGCATAAGAGACTGCTGCATAACTTGAGGTTCAGACAGTTTCCCTGATATGCATGGGGTGATGTGACAGACTGATGGGCTTGGTTTTCAGGTGCCACCTGTGCGCTTTCTGCAGAAGACTGGGTGGGAGATAATGTTGTAAACATGCTGGATCCACTGTCGGCCACCCAATTGACTAGCGCCTGTACCTGCTCAGGCCTTACCATCCTTAGAACGGCATTGGGCCCCACCAAATATCGCTGTACATTCTGGCGGGTACTGGAACCTGAGATAGTTGGTTCACTAGGACGTGTGGCTGTGGCAGAATGGACACGTCCTCTCCCAGCACAAGAGGGTACACTAACACCACCACGACCGCGTCCGCGTCCCTTACTAGATGTTTTCCTCATTGTTACCGTTCACCAAGCACCACAATAAGAAAAAAAATATTTGGCCCAATGTATTAATCTCAAATTCAGGCCTTTTTTTACAGGCACCTAATCTGCCTATTTAGTTATGTAGCGTATTACACTAATCCAGGCACAGCAGTAACCACTGATTTAGGGGAATATCTCTTTTAGGGCTAGTATTTAGGCCCTGGATGAAAGGTATCCTTTTATGGACAGATTTACAATTGGCCTGCAACAGCTCGAACACCAGATTCAGGGTCTTGCTATTTTGGCAATTGAACTTAACCCCAGAACAAAATATATGTTTTGGCGGACACTATGAATCTTGGCCTGCAACAGCTGGGACACCAGATTCAGGGTATTGCTATTTTGGCAATTGAATTTCACCCCAGAACAAAATATATGTTTTTGCGGACACTATGAATCTTGGCCTGCAACAGCTGGGACACCAGATTCAGGGTATTGCTATTTTGGCAATTGAATTTCACCCCAGAACAAAATATATGTTTTGGCGGACACCATTATACTTTGTCAGCCACAGCTGAAACCACTGATTTATGGTATTGCTATTTTGGCAATTGAATTTCACCACATAAAATAATCTATCCTTTGCCAGACAGCAGACAGTATTATACTTGGCTAGCCAAAGCTGGAACACCAGATTTAGGGGATTGGTATTTGGGCAATTGTATTTAACCCCTTAATAAAATATAGAAATTGCTATCCTGAGTTTCTAGGGGTGACAATTAGCACAGCCAAGCCCCTGATGTAGGATATAGCAAAAAAAAAACTAGTATTGTTGGATTGATGGACTTGGTGGCAGCTTGTTCTGGTGCACCACGAGTCACAAAATGGCCGCCGATCACCCCAGAAAATAAGTGACAGAAAAACGCTCTGTGCAGCCTAAAAACCAGTGAGCAAGTAACTAGCAGAAGTTCAATCATTCACAGCTGTAGATCGATCCGTTCATTAGGTGCTGTTGCTGACTTTTCCCTGCCTAATCTCGCCCTCACAGAAGCTGCGTCCTCTCCCTACACTAATCAGAGCAGTGTGACGTGCGGCGCTACGTGACTCCAGCTTAAATAGAGGCTGGGTCACATGCTGCACTTGGCCAATCACAGCCATGCCATTAGTAGGCATGGCTGTGATGGGCTCTTAGGGCAAGAAGTAAAACGCTAGATGATTGGCTGCTGTGCAGCACTTCAGAAAGCGTGAAGTAATCGCCGAACAACGAACCCGAACCCGAACTTTTTTGAAAATGTCCGGGTTCGGGTCCGTGTCCCGGACACCACAAAATTCGGTACGAACCCGATCTATGCTCGAACTGTTCGCTCAACACTAGTTTTAAGCCTTGTGCTTACAGCTGTCCTTGCCTGTGAGCTTTGTGTCCTTAGAACGGTGCTGCATTTCCATTGGATCTCTCTGTGTATTGAATTCAGACAGATTCTGGATTAACACTTGAATACTGATTAGGTTGTATCTTTTTCTCCTATCTTTGACTCCTTAGCTTGTTTTCTGGCTTGACTCCTTGTCTGCTCTTTTGGCTGTTATTGTCACTCTTGGCCCTGACTTTCGCATGTTTAACTGTCCTGTTACTCCCAAGCATCATATATATCTGCTACCGGTGAGCTTGCACCTGTTTTCTTACTCCATAGACATAACCTGATTCCATAGTAGTGCATGTCTACAAGCGAGCTGGGAAAGATAGCTGTTGGCCAAACAAGAGTATTCAAGGGGTATGGTCACCTTAACCTAGTGTCAGACACCTCTGTCAGGAGTTTATCTGCCTTAAGGATGAAGGATTGGATCAGATCCTTTTTCCCTGACACCTGCTCATTGAACATAAGCTGAAAATCTAATACACATAGGTGGGTTTAGCTGACGTTAATCTAATGTGCATGGTCACTTTTAATGTACAACGGTCATAGAATATCACTTCAATTGCTTACTTAATGCAATAGATATCATTGCTAAATAATTACCAGTTGCTCAGTGATTAAAATAATAGAAGGAATTAGTAAGCAACATTTATCACTAAAAAATATTCCATTGTTATACTTACATTGCAAGTGTTTCCCCCAAACTGTAGCTGCCAAACCAAGAGAGGGAAATGAAGATGAGGGTCACAGAGACCTACTTGTTTACAAGCAATTCACTGCAGTACAAAGTTAATAGTTTAATAAATTTATTAAATGTGAATTTGAGGGCACTCTTAATATCTGGGCTTTGAAAAAAGATTTTTATTCCGATAGTCAGCCTGGGTTTCAGTACAATTTTTTGTAAAATGGTACTAATGAGTACACATATATTGAAATGGAAAGTATACAAATATAAAAAAAAATGTACCATAAGTTGTGATGTCAGAGACAACTGTTTATAGACTATAAAGCTCTTTTTAGTCAGGACAATATTTAGATCTATAAACAGTTGTCTCTGACATCACAACTTATCATTGTTTTTATGGCTATAATATAGACTATAATATTCTTTTTGATCGGGATAATATTCATCCCTTCAATATATACCTCCTATCTTTTCCCGTGGCAATTTTTGATACCACCTAAAATATCAATAAGGTGACTGCATCCCGGAAATCCCTATATTGGTTCTACCATCAGAACATCTTCTGTTTTAAATTTATTTTTTATATTTGTATACTTTCCATTTCAATATATGTGTACTCATTAGTACCATTTTACAAAAAAATGTACTGAAACCCAGGCTGACTATCGGAATAAAAATCTTTTTTCAAAGCCCAGATATTAAGAGTGCCCTCAAATTCACATTTAATACTTTATTATTCCTTTGGCTAGAGGTGGGCCTTTTTGAGTGAGCACCTGTCATATTGAGACCACAGTTTGAGCCACTGTTTCTCTCTATATATTATCCTTAGTTTAATAAATTTGCACCTTCTTGGCACTAATAAAATAAAAAATTCTAAAAAAATTATTTAATTTCTTGACAGTATCTCAACAATAAAGCATTAAAAATCTGTTGAAAAAATATACCCAGTCAGTGTTCCTTTACAAGCAGGAGACAGTGGTTGAACAGTGCTTTAGTGAAGTTCAATTCATATTACCAGGTCACCAAGAGCCAAGTATTGTGTGTTTTTGGAAATAGAGAAAATATTCATCCTTACACTGTAGCAGTAAGTGTAAGGTCCAAGGTGAGCTTTACGAAATCTCAGCTTCCATTTCTCATTATAACAAATTGGGCCAGACTGGAAGATAACTGAAGCTCTTCACTTGAGTGTCTCACAGGGTTAGCACGGCAACTATTTCTTTTGAACTTGACCTAGAGATGACAATTAAGGGTTTGGCTTCTGCTATAATGATGACTGTAGGCCATGGTTGTTTTCTAATTAAATGGAGCAATGGCTGTTATCGGATATAGACAAGTAATGAAGTCAATTCTGATACATTTATGTCCATGTATAGTATTGAGTGTATTCTACATCATAGCCATGGACTTGATTAAAACTCCATAAAACTACAATGACATGATAGCTTTAAATAACATTGAATATGTGATGTACAATATGCAGAAACAAAACTATACACCTAATATACCACAACCAGTTTTCTTTTCTCTGCCATTTCACTATAGTTGGGCAGCAAGGCCTTTATTTCTGTTAGTTTTCATAAATTCTTAAATGGGTTCTCTGCTTTGGATGATCCCTTAATGGTTCATAGGGTTCCGTGACAATGACAGTAAGTGTTTTACATCAATGTCACCACAGGGGAAATTTAACATTGCCCAGTGTTTATTTAACCGCTTACCGACCGCCTCACGCAGGATTGCGTCCTGCGGGCGGTCGGTCTGTTCCTCCTTGACGCGCCCGCGCGTCATCTCGCGAGAGGCGAGATTTCCTGTGAACGCGCGCGCACGCGCGCGCTCACAGGATCACGTCGGGACAAGGTAGCTACAGCCTGCCAGCGCTGATCGTGCGCTGGCAGGCTGTAGAAGTTAAAATGGCATATCAGACGCTGTTTTGTTAACAGCGTCTGATATGCTTGTTGATCGTTCCTTTGGTGGTCCCATTTGCTTGGGACCACCAAAGAAACTTTTATAAGTGCACCAAAACACCACACAGACCCCCCACCCATCCACCCCACCCCCCACTGATTAACCCCTGATTAACCCCCGATCACCCCATGTCACCCCTGTCACCCCCTGACACTAATTACCCCACTGTAAGGTTCATTCAGACGTCCGTATGTGTTTTGTGGATCCATGGATCCACGGATCCGCAAAACACGGACACCAGCAATGTGCTTTCCGCATTTTGCGGATCCGCACATTGCCAGAACTATATAGAAAATGCCTTTTCTTGTCCGCAACTGCGGACAAGAATAGGACATGCTCTATCTTTTGCGGAGCTGCGGCCGGATGCTTGGGGGCCGAAACCCGGAAGTTTGCGGCCGCAGCTCCGCAAATGCTGATGCGGCGAGCGCATAGTGTGCTCTCCGCATCACCGCCAGCCCCATTCACACTGACTGGTCCGCATCTATTCCGCAGAATTGCGGAATAGATGCGGACATTTTTGCGGACGTGTGAATGGGGCCTTACTACTTTTTTTTTTGCACATTTTTTGGCAGAGATTTATTCATCCACATTGATCGATGTGAATGAGGAAATCTGTGCCGCTTTTGTTTTTTTTTGCACATTTTTGGGCAGAGATTTTTTCATCCACATTGATTGATGCGAATGAAGAAATCTGTGCCGTTCATTTTTTTTCTTTTCAGTGCAGAGGCTGAACGGGAAAAAATCTCATTACCCGTCTGCTCAATATAAGGAGAATCGCAGAAACTCCTAATGCTGGCCATACGTGTAATGATTATGGAGACCTCAAATGCCAGGGCAGTACAAACACCTCACATGTGACCCCATTTTAGAGAGAAGACACCCCAAGGTATTCCGTGAGGGGTATGGCGAGTTCATGCAAAATTTTATTTTTTGTCACAAGTTAGTGAAATATGAGACTGTAAAAAAAAAAAAAATCAATTTCCGCTAACTTGTGCCAAATTTTTTTTTCTGTGAACTCGCCATGCCCCTCACGGATTACCTTGGGGTGTCTTCTTCCACAATGGGGTCACATGTGGGGTATTTCTACTGCCCTGGCATTTTAGGGGTCCTAAAGCATGAGAATCCAAATGCGTAAAAATGCCCTGTGAAATCCTAAAGGTACTCATTGTTTTAGGGTCCTTTGCATCTTGGCTGCAAAAGTGTCACACATGTGGTGTCGCAGTATCAGGAGAAGTAGGCAATGTGCTTTGGGGTGTATTTTTATATATACCATGCTAGGTGTGAGAAATATCTCTGTAAACGACAACTTTTTACATTTTTTTATTCAAAGTTGTCAGTTTACAGAGATATTTCACACAAAGTATGGGTATATGTAAAAATACACCCCAAAACACATTGCCCTACTTCTCCTGAGTACGGCGATACCACATGTGTGCCACTTTTTGCAGCCAAGATGCGCAAAGGGGCCCTAAAACCAATGAGTACCTTTAGGAGGGCATTTTACGCATTTTCTTCTCACGCTTTAGGGCTCCTAAATGCCAGGGCAGTATAAATACCTCACATGTGACCCCATTTTGGAAAGAAGACACCCTAAGGTATTCGCTGAGGGGCATAGTGAGTCCATGAACAATTTAACTTTTTGTCAAAAGTTAGCAGAAAGGTAGACTTTATGAGAAAAACAATAAAAATCAATTTCCGCTAACTTGTGCCAAAAAAATCTTCTATGAACTCGCCATGCCCCTCACAGAATACCTTGGGGTGTCTTCTTTCCAAAATGGGGTCACATGTGGGGTATTTATACTGCCCTGGCATTTTAGGGGCCCTAAAGCGTGAGAAGAAAAATGCGTAAAATGCCCTCCTAAAAGGTACTCATTGGTTTTAGGGCCCCTTTGCATCTTGGCTGCAAAAGTGGCACACATGTGGTATCGCCGCATTCAGGAGAAGTAGGGCAATGTGTTTGGGGTGTATTTTTGCATATACCCATACTTTGTGTGAGAAATATCTCTGTAAATTGACAACTTTGAATAAAAAATGTAAAAAGTTGTCGCTTACAGCAATATTTCTCACACGCAGCATGGGTATATGTAAAAATACACCCCAAAACACATTGCCCTACTTCTCCTGAGTTCGGCGATACCACATGAGTGGCACTTTTTGCAGCCAAGGTGCACAAGGGGCCCTAAAACCAATGAGTACCTTTAGGATTTCACAGGCCATTTTTACGCATTTGGATTCTCACGCTTAGGGGCCCCTAAAATGCCAGGGCAGTATAAATACCCCACATGTGACCCCATTTTGGAAAGAAGACACCCCAAGGTATTCCGTGAGGAGCATGGCGAGTTCACAGAATTTTTATTTTTTGGCACAAGTTAGCGGAAATTGATATATATATTTTTTTATTTTGTTTTTTTACAAAGTCTCATATTCCACTAACTTGTGACAAAAATAAAATTTTACATGAACTCGCCATGCCCTCACGGAATACCTTGGGGTGTCTTCTTTCCAAAATGGGGTCACATGTGGGGTATTTATACTGTCCTGGCATTTTAGGGGCCCCTAAAGCGTGAGAAGAAGTCTGGAATCCAAATGCGTAAAAATGCCCTATGAAATTCTAAAGGTACTCATTGTTTTAGGCCTTTGTGCACCCAGCCTGCAAAAGTGACACATGTGGTATCCTCAGTATCAGGAGAGTAGGGCAATGTGTTTGGGGTGTATTTTTATATATACCCATACTGTGTGTGAAAATATCTCTGTAAACGACAACTTTTAAAAAATTTTATACAAAGTTGTCAGTTTACAGAGATATTTCTCTCACCCAACATGGGTATATGTAAAAATACACCCTAAAACACATTGCCCTACTTCTCCTGAGTACGGCGATACCACATAAGTGACACTTTTTGCAGCCTGGGTGCGCAAAGGGCCCAAATTCCAACGAGTACCTTTAGGTTTTACATGGCGGCTCACAATTTAGCCCCGCCCAAAATGCCAGAACAGTACAAACACCCCACAAATGACCCTATTTTGAAAGTAGACACCCCAAGGTATTCACTGAGGGGCATAGTGAGTCCGTCTGAGATTTCTTTTTTTTTGCCAGAAGTTAGCAGAAATTGAAACTTTTTTTTTTTTTTTTTTCTCAGAAAGTGTCATTTTCCGCTAACTTGTGAAAAAAATGAAATGATACATGAACTCACCATGCCCCTCCGCGAATACTTTGGGGTGTCTTCTTTCTAAAATGGTGTGATTTGGGGGTATTTATACTATCCTGACATTCTAGCACCTGAAGAAACATGACAGGGGCTCAGAAAGTCAGAGCTGCTTCAAAATGCAGAAATTCACTTTTTGCACCATAGTTTGTAAACGCTATAACTTTTACCCAAACCAATAAATATACACTTATTGGACTTTTTTTTATCAAAGACATGTAGAACAATAAATTTAGAGAAAAATTTATATAGAAATGTAGTTTTTTTGAAAAATTTTACAACAGAAAGTGAAAAATGTCATTTTTTTGCAAAAATTTCGTTAAATTTGTATTAATGGCAAAAAAAGTAAAAATGTCAGCAACAATGAAATACCACCAAATGAAAGCTCTATTAGTGAGAAGAAAAGGAGGTAAAATTTATTTGGGTGGTAAGTTGCATGACGGAGCAATAAACGGTGAAAGTAGTGTAGTGCGGAATTGTAAAAAGTGGCCTGGTCATTAAGGGTGTTTAAGCTAGGGGGGCTGAAGTGGTTAAAGGGGTTGTCTGGGAGCAAACTTTTTTTTTTCAAAAATATCTTACTCACCTTTATTAGCCGAGTCTATGTTCCCAAGATGGTTTTAGATAGCTTTCACACTGGAGCATGGCTCCTACAGTCCCCAAAAGATTGTTTACATGTCTGTTTATCTTTGCAGTCACTTCCTGCCGCACTGCACTGTGGGTCCCAGCACAGCACAGAATCTCCCTATTCCTGCTGCCTAACATAGTGTCCCTGCACCTGCCCCCCTCATATATATTCATGCCTCCTACACACTCCGCCATTCACTATCAAGCTCCATGCCCAGTGACATCACCGGACTGACCGGGCGGAGCTTAGCATGATGAGGGGTGGGGCTTAGTGTGTTGTCGGCCTGCCTAGTTCCCGCCCCTTCATCCACTCTACATAATTACTTAGGCTAATGGTGACGTCAACGGGCTCCCTGATCAGCAGAAGAGGATGCTTTGTTCCACTGCAAGGGACCCGGTACGTCACTGAAGACAAGGAAACAGTCACTTCCGGCCAGGAATTTACAGGAGGAAAACTGGGCATCAGAAATATGTTCAAAAGGTAGGACATGCATGTTTATAATGTGTATGTCACTACAGTACTATTGCACAAAGGTCCCCAATCCTGGACAACCCCTTTAAATCAATGGGTTGAGTGTGTAAAAGAAAATAGGACAGGTCCTTCAGAGTGAGAGGCCCTCTTTGTAACCGCTCTCCATCCTGATCACGAAATGAGGATCCTGAACATAAGAGCCTCTGCTCTTTATAAAAAGGGTTTTTCTGGAGTAGAATATTGGTTGTATTCCAGTCCATGTCGATTCCCTTCATCTCATGGGAACAATGGAAGTGATGTCACTGGCTTAGGAAGAGGCTGCAGTGCTCACAACTGATCAACGGGGGTGCTGGGAGTCATCACCCCACTGATTTAGTATTGATGACCCATCTGGAGGATAGACCATAATTATTGTGCTCCCAGAAAACTCATTTAACTAATAAAATAGAGTAGTTGAAAATTGGTTTTCTAAACCAGACATCCCCTTTAAGAGCCTTTAACTAGAATAATGACATGTTCCAAATGTGACTAACAGGGTGTGGAACAGGATTTTACTGTAAGGTACACTAAAGACAATAGGTTTACTTTATAAAAATGATTATAAAATGTAAGATTGGCTTAGGAACTAACAGTCAGAATTATTGAAGAGATAGAAAATAAGCATTTTATCAAAAAATGTTGATGTAGTCAATCTACTGAGACTCCACAGTCACTATATTCCCAAAAATAGCAACTTACATAAAAACACAGGTATTACCCCGACAACTATTAAAATAGCAATAGAGTTACACTGTTGGATGAACACCTGATAGGGAGTGGGGAAAATATGCTTTTACAACCCTTATTTTCACAGGAATGTAGGATTGGGCATGCAAAAATCCAATATCGCAGATCTTTTATCCAACATCTGCTGTCAGGAGGCATTGTAAGAGTTACCAACAGAAATTAGAGAGTATGGACAACTTCTACCACCTTTTTTCTTGAGGGGGGTAACCCAGGCAGCGGACGCCCTCTCTTCTGCAGTCGTTGATCAGCTAGTGAGAGGAAGACTGGACTTGGATCAGAACGGAGAACAAGATAAAGAAAATAGAGAGTGAACCATGAACTTGGCTGGTGTTTCCAAGGCCCACCATCACAGTTGGAACACTATTTAAAGGGGTTGTCCAAGATAATTAAAACCCTTGGACAAACCCTTGAATGTATATTTACCTTTTTTCTAGTGCTAGCCGGTCACTGATCTAGATAGCAAAGAAAAGCCATTACACCCATAGTGAGAGCAAGAGAACTGCATTTTATGTTGTCCTGAAAAATAAAAAAACAGAAGGACTGTCTACTATAGTATACCTCCTACCAAAATACCCCAAACAAGTAGGTGAAATCTCACTGCAGTTGTCCTATAAACAGTTCAGAGTGTATTAAGTGTATGTTTTACTTTCCACTTAGGCTATATTCTGTTTCCAAGTGCTTCTTTGCCTACACCCACAGTCTAAATATTTACCGTGAACATCATATTTCATTGTGTTTTACTGCTAAGTGGAACAAGCCATTTGTGCACTCGCTTCAGTTTGGTCTCCTAGTTATGTAATGTATCCATGTTCCCTAATGAATGTGATTGAGTTACTTAATCATCATGTAGGGCAGGCTATGTCTTATGTTTTTCAGATGGCTTTTGTAAGGTTCATACTATATTGTGGGTGGAAAAATGAAACATATAGAAAACATCATACTGTACAAGCAAGTTACACCATGTCCTGTGGTAGGATACAATGGCAGATGTAAAGGGGTCTCTGTGATTAAATATTGGCTTCAATTTGATTCTCGAGTATCAAGTTATACCTTTGTGGCTCACAATCTAATTTCCCTATCTAACGCATACAAAATAGGACCACTTTAAGAGAACTTTAATCAATACATGGAAGGAAACAGTAGTACCAAGAGGAAAAACATGCAAACAGGGGAAGGACACTCCACTAACACTCCATTAACAAATGTTCTTTAAGAAGAATGAATGTGTCATCAGAAAAAATGTTTGAAAAGCTGCAAGAAGAAACATACACTTCAAGCTAACGCACTTGAGGTCTGTAATATACCCCCTGAATCAGGAAGCTCCCCCTGGGGACGACTGATAGTGTATATGTGGACTATGTACACCCCCCCCCCATACACCCAGGCCCCTCACACTGATTCTACTTACCTGGCTCTCCGCTCCCATGACGCTCCTGGTCCCCGCGCGGCTACGGCTACTTCTCCCCTTGCGTGGATGAAAACTTCCGGTGTCGGGGGGTGGGAGGTGGGGGTATGAGAGCAGCTAATGGCAGGCGGTGACGGGGACGAGCCTCCCTAGCATCGTCTCGTCCCCGTCACCGGTGGCCATTGGCTGCTCCCCCTGACATCGTATGTTTTCATTCACGCATGGGAAGAAGCAGCTGCAGCCATGCGGAGACCAGGAGCGGGGAGCCAGGTAAGTAGAATCAGTGTGAGGGGCCCGGGTGTATGGGGGGGAGGGGGGCATTTCCAGCCTTGGATAACCCCTTTAAAGTACTTTGCCTCTATGTGGGAACTGATATGTGCTTTTAAGAAACTGCAGCCATCATGAGGGTTATGCCCTCACATGTGTGTAAATGTCAACTGTTAAAGGGGTATTTCCATCACAATGATCACTGTTAAGTCTGTTTATGAGCTGTGCGCTGTGATTGGCCAGCTCTGCAGCAAGGGACACGCCTGATACAAAGTCCCCGCCCCATACAACAGAGGGAGCTCGGACACCGGAGCCTATACTGGGCGAACAGAGCGGCGCCCAGACATACTAGTAAGTGCAGGGGGACCCCTGGGCGCCGCTCTGCCCACAGATATAGTTCGTTTTTAGTTTTTAAATAGGTGAAAGGTCCTCTTTAACAGTGATAACTTTTCTAAATATATGTAATTAACTAATTCCCACCCAGTAGGAGAAAATGGATCTATACTTACCTGATTGTTGTCTCCCGTCTCCCCTGGTTACGGCCACCGCTCTTCTCTGGAATTGCGGTGGCCACGCAGTTCTGAACGCGCATGCCGACGCTACGCATGCGCCATGGTGACTTCTTCCTGCACAGTATAGTATACTTGCCAGGAAGAAGTCACCATGGCGCATGCGCGGCAGTGTGCGCATTCAGTCCAGCACGAGGCCCGGCCGGGAGAAGACTTCAATCAAGATGAAGCCCGCCCCCTGCTGAAACCAGGAAGTGGACGGCACGCTGGTAGCAGGTAAGTATGAAACGGCTTGATGGGAATACCCCTTTAAGCTGTGTACCTGCGAACATATTATGAATGCAACGTTTGGATGTATTGTGCCGTCCTGTGGAGATACTTGATGTTTGTTTACTGTAATTTTTTGTGTGCCTCCTACTGGCAATATTTCTGTGCCATCCTATAACCTGTCCATTTCTTACAGCAATATAAGTCGTACTGAAGAGCTCAGTGACTTTAAACATGGAACTTTCATAGATTGCTATCAGGAGCTTCATGAAATGAATTTCCATGGTTAAGCAGCTGCACACAGGACCAGCATCATCATGTGCAATGCCAAGTGTCAGCTGGAGCAGTGTAAAGGGCACCACCACTGGATTCTGGAGTAGTGCAGATGTGGATTTTTGAGAGATGAATCACGTTTCTCTATCCAGCAGTCTGATGGATAAATCTGTATGTCCAAATAGCTTGTTTTTAGCCATTGGAGAGGAGAAAACCACAAGTGTCAACACCTTTAAACCTCTTCCTGACATCTGCCATACATGTATGGCGCAGCGGGAAGAGACTTCCCAACAGGCACCATATATGTACAGCGTGCTGATCGGGTAGGTGTATAAACTGTGCCCGCTTGATGAGTGGCAGGGGCCCGACTGTTACTGACAATGCCAGTGGATTAACCCATTAGATGCCTGACGATGCTTGAGATGCCAATTTTGGCGGATTAACCAATTTGATGCCACAGTCAAACCAGACCGCAACATCTATGGTGTTCGGGAGGGAGGGGGCTCCCTCTTTCACTGCGGCGATTGGGCCCGATGGCTGCTCAGGCATCGGAGCCTGCCAGCTATGGAAGTCTATGAGATCCAGCCCCCAGGCTGGGTCTCATAGGCACACTGTCAGTGTATTACAGCATGTACTGTACTGCATTGAAACCCTGAAAAGTTGAAGTCTTTCAGTGGGACAGAAATAAAAAGTAAAAAAAAAAATTGTTCTATGAAAAAAAACACATGATCTACTCTATCAGATGAATGCTGTAAAAAAATAAAACAGTGATACAACAGCCATTTTTTGGTTACTTTGCCTTGCAAAAAGCGTAATAGCGAGTGATCAAAAAGTACTATGTACCTCAAAATGGTACCAATGAAAATGTCAACTCATCCCACAAAACATTAGCCCCCACACAAGGATGATTTGCAGAAAAATTTAAGAAATATGGTTCTCAGAAAACAGCGACAGACAAACGGGATTATTTTTTCAAAAATGCTTTGTGTAAAATAAAAAAAAATAAAAAAAACTATATAAAACTAGTATCTTTGTAATTGTACTGACCAGAGGAATAAAGATAATATGTCATGTTCGCTGCAATAACAAAATCCAAAAAAGAATGGCAGAGATGTCGTCTTTCTTTATAAATTGTGTCATCCTTTTTCTCCTGTTACACCGTAAAAGATGAGTTTAACTTGACATTTTTTTGTAAACAATATACTATTTCATGTTCACAGCAAAGTGTTTCTAGATTCTATGAAACCCTTGTTGAATCAAAGTGCTCACTACACCCCTTGAAAAATTCATTGGGTATGGTAGTTTCAAAAAATGTGGTCACTTTTTTGGGTTTCTACTGTAGATGTACCTCAGGGTCTCTTCAAAAACCATTTCAACAAAATCTGCCCTCCTAAAACATATGGTTCTCCTTCCCTTCTGACAAATTGTAGGGTCCTTTTACTCATGTTACCACTTGTGAAAATGACAAATCTGGACTTGTGGGATCAAAGCACTCATTACACCCTTCAATAAATTTCTTGAGGGGTGTAGTTTCCAAAATGGGGTACCTTTTTGGAGCTTACCACTCTTTGGGTTTCTTTGAATGTGACATGGCACCTGAAAACTATTCCAGCAAAATCTTCCCTCCAAAAACCATATGGCACTCCTTTCCTTCTGATCCCTGCCATGTGCCCAAACAACAGGTTATGACCACATATTGGGTATTGCCGTGTTTAAAAGAAAATGCTTAACAATATTTGGGGTGCTTTTTCTCCTGTCACCCCTTGTGAAAATGCCTCTTAAAGCAAAATTGACCCGTCTGGTTTCTGTTATGCAGGAAGGAAAAAAAGTCCGGTGGACAGGACTTTGTTTCCATCCTGCATAATGGAAACCAGATGGATCCATTATGATTGCCCATAGACTAGAAAATCTAAATGAAAAAGCATTAAGAGGCATTCCGTTTTGATTTTCATCTTATGCATTTCGTTATAACTAGAGATGAGTGAATTGAAGCTGACGAAGTGGAATTGGATCCGAATTTCCGGAAAAAATCAATTAGCACCGAAGCCGAATTTCCTCACGATTCGTGGTAACGAATCTCATTTTTTCCTAAAATGGCTGCTGCACGTGTGAGGACATGGAGCAAGGAACACTGGGAAGGCGGGATCACCCATAATGCCATGCATGCAGCCAATCAGCAGCCAGCCAGCCCTGTGATGTCACAGCCCTATAAATAGCCTCATCCATCACTTCCGGTTCCGGCGCGCATATGTGAGGATGGGAGAGAGCTCAGCCCCGCTGTCCCCAGCCCACACGCCCAAGCGCCAAAACCTCTAGGGTCCTCTGACCCCTCTCAGCCCTACCCTGGGTGATCAGGGAATCTTTTATGGAGAAATTCCTTGCGAGGTGCGGCGCTCCTTCTGCACAATCAGCACCCCCGCCCAGCAAGTGTGAGAAGAAGCAGCACGGCAAGATGGCGACTGCGGCGGAGTGAGCCAGCAGACTCACGATGTCAGCATCACAGCCTCCTCTGTGTGTCACAGAACAGACACCATCCGAAGCAGTGGAGGACAGTGATCCACTACCCTTCGACCAGAACCTACCTGCCTCCTGCAAAGCCATGGCAATAGAGGTGGCCAGGATTCTGGCGCCTGACATTAAAGCGACTCTGGAGGCGACAATCACCTCAGCGCTCCAACAGCTACAAAGTGAAGTCCACAAGCACGCCTCACAGCTTACTGAACTTGAACAGAGGGTTGCACTGGTAAAGGAGGACTTAGAGAAGTCACAGGTCCAGATCAGGGAGACACTCCACACAAACCAATTGTTGAAAGACAAGGTAGATAATCTGGAGAACTGCTCCAGAAGGAGCAATCTTAGAATCGTGGGCCTGCCGGAATCAGTTCCCCCGAACCAATTGTCGCAGATTTGTGCAGCAAAGATACCACAGGCCCTGGGTCTAGTGGAGCAGGCCCATAGACTGGGACCACAGAGGAGCCCTAACTGGGATCTGGGATAATCTAGGCCACGGTCAGTAATTGTTAAATATTTGAACTATGCTGCTAAAGAGGTGATCCTTAATAGATGAGGCACCCTTCCCCTGATAGTGAGAGGCCATACGTTTCTGATGTTCAGTGACTATTCCACTGATGACGCTAGGCGCAGGCGTGCCTTCTCAACTATTTGCTGTGCATTGGTGAAATGGAAAACCAAGTTCGCCCTCATTTATCCTGCACCTCTGCGAGTCTATCGCCCGGATGGATGCATAGAGACTTTTTTATCTCCCAAAGATGCTTCAGAGGCCCTGGATGAGGAGATCGACACTGCCACATCCCAGCCCAACCAGTCACAGCGGACCCCCTTCTCAGGGAGGGGTAGACGGGAAAGAACATCAGGAGGCCGGGGATCTCCGAGACCATCCAAGGGAGAAGACAGATCTGCAGACGCACTGTTCCCCAGCCAGCGATCAAATTGGGAGTGACAGAAGATCCTGTTCCAGAGGGGACGCGTGAGAAATGTGGGGACTCTATGTTGTAGGCTTAGTTTGTTCAGTACTGCTGATGCCCCCTCTAGGGCCATAAGCATCGCATGGGCCTTTATTGAGAAGTGACGGTGAGAACTCCTCTTTTACTTGTTGATGGTTATATAGAGGTGGGGTGGAGTACATCTTGCTTGTAACGAAAGGGCTTGGTGATGGTGGGACCATATGTTATTTTAGTGATTTGACTTTGGTAGTGGTTGGTGACAACGGCCATCCCGGCCAGTGTGCGAAAAAATGCGAAAAAAGTCTAGACTTTGGAAGATAACGTTGTGTTTACGGTCTAGGGGTGTTCTGTTGGGAGGGGAGGCATTTGTGATTTTGTTCCACGCTTAGGCAACAGTACCACAGGGAGGTTCAAATGGAGGGGGCCCCTTCTTTTGGGATGTGTCTCCTGCAGAATTCGGTTTGGAAGCAGTCACATGAGAATCACCACTTGGAATGTAAAGGGGCTGCGATCCCAGTACATACGCATGACGGTGTTAAAACACCTCAAGAAGCTCAAAATTGATGTGGCTCTTCTGCAGGAGACTCACCTTGGGAGGGGATTTCTGGAGACTTCGGAAACTCTGGATGGGTCAGGTGATTGGCTCCCCCTCGGTGGGAAACAGGGCAGGGGTAGTTATTTTACTACATCGAAACTTGCAGGGTGAGGTCAAGTCTATCACCTCAGAAAATGTAGGGAGATTGCTTAAAATTGTACTAGACACACCATCGGGGTCTATTGCAATATACAACGTCTATGCCCCCAATACGGCCCAACAGGGCTTCTACCGTGATCTAGAAACTGCAGTTTTGCTGGAAGGAAATGGGCCGCTGTTGGTGGCGAGCGATTGTTATAACAGGATCCATGATGAGAAGGCAGATAGACTTCATTTGTCTGGCAAATCTTATCCAAACCAGAAAGGAGCACATACTCTGTTCCCATTTCTCCAAGCCACTGGCTTGGTCGACATCTGGAGACATATGCACCCAGCTGACAGGGAATATTCCCATTTTTCCCATGCTCACTCCTCGTGGTGTAGACTTGAATACTTTTTGTCTTCTCCAGACCTTATGCCGAGAGGGCTTAATGCTGTAGTTTCTGACCTGGTCATCTCTGAACATGCCCCTGTGATAGTCCGTGATCAGATCCTGACGGGCACGGATTACATATGGAGGATGCCACACAATCTAATGTGGGATGAAGATTTTGTGGATAGGCTGAGGGGATGCTGGTGGGAGTTCTCTCAGGACAATGAACAGCACAAACAAAACCCTAGCCTGTTTTGGGATACGGCCAAGGCAGTGCTGAGGGGACGTATTATCGCCTACTCAGTGGGGAAGAAAAAAGAGGTTAACTGCAAGTATGAGGAGGCTGTGAAATTCCTGAGAGAAACCTACACAACCTTTCAACAAGACCCTACGGAACATAGCAAAACGCTGTGGGTCACGGCTAAACATACTTTCGACCACTGCATGGAAGGGAAGGCAAAATGGTTTGGGGGCTGTAAAAAAGCTGAATTATTCAGGTATGCTAATAAGGCGGGTAAACTACTGTCTAATCTGTCTAGACCAGGGGTCTCAAACTCAATTTACCTGGGGGCCGCAGGAGGCAAAGTCTGGGTGAGGCTGGGCCGCATAAGGGATTTCACAAAAAAAAGTCCTCAACTGTCATTATTAACAGTTTTAATTATTTCTTCTGAACATGAAGTGTCCTGAACATGAATAGAACATTAAGTGAAGTTCCCCCTCTGGCTCCCTCCATGTTGTCACATCTCTCCCCCTCTGGCTCCCTCCATGTTGTCACATTTCTCCCCCTCTGGCTCCCTCCAAGTTGTCACATTTCTCCCCCTCTGGCTCCCTCCATGTTGTCACATTTCTCCCCCCACCATCCATGTTATCATATTTCTCCCCTCCATGCCATTCATGTTGTGTTGTCACTTACACCACACTCGCTACCCTTACATAACACAACCTGACCTGTCCTGACTCTCCTGCCGGCTGCCTGCGACTCTTCAATTCAATCTTTTTCTGACCACTGTGGCTGTGTCAGACTGCTCGCCTCTGATAGTCCCTCTGCTCTGTCTGCTTCCCGCCGCCACGGTGCTGCTCACTCACCCTGTCACACCCCTGTGGGCTGCCCTGAGCCCATGTGACCGTGTGTTGCCATGACGGTACTCGCAGGCAGGGTGACGGGCGGTGTGGCGCTGCAGCAGTACTACAGTAAGTCAGATGATTTTTTTTCATTCATTCATTTTTGCGCAGGCCGGCCGTTGGTGCGGGCCACAAAATATTGTACTGAGGGCCGCAAATGGCCCGCGGGCCGCGAGTTTGAGACCCCTGGTCTAGACCATTGATCCCACATTTATCCCTTAAAAGACAGAGGGGGTGCTCTCCGCGCCCACCCAAGAGAAATATTGGCGATCTTGGGAGACTACTTTAAAACTCTTTATGTGCAGGATCCATATGACGAGGGACGGGTTAAGGACCTTCTGGGGAAAGTTAAATTGCTACACCTGTCGGTCGAGGCGCTAGCCATTTTAAATAGGGAAATTTCTGTGGAAGACGTCGGGACTGTTATTAAAAGTTTATCTAATAACAAAGCACTGGGGCCTGGGGCCTCAAAACTTCTAGCAAACAGGTTAGCTGAGATCTTGCCGGATCTCACTGGCCCACACCAAGTAGGATTCATGAAAGGACGCTCGGTCGTTATCAATATCCGGTGGGTTTTGGCACACAGGATGGACAGAGCGGAGGGGGAAGTGGGGGCAGCCCAGCCCTTCTGGCATTGGATGCCGAGAAGGCCTTTGACAATGTCAGTTGGGCCTGGCTGGACAAGCTCATGGATGTCATGGGTATTGTCGATACCGGAACTATCTGAGGGGGATCTATAAGAACCCCCAGGCGAAAATCCATCTGCCAGGGTTTTTATCGGATTCAATAGCCCTTGAGAAGGGAACCAGGCAGGGATGCCCTTTGTCCCCCTTGTTATTCAACATAACTCTGGAACCCCTGGTCCAGCTTCTGCTGGAGACCGAAGTGTATGATGGGATTAGGGTAGGCAGGAAGAAAATAAAGTTGGTGTGTTTTGCCGACGACATCCTGCTTTATTTACAGTCACCAGAGGAACATCTGCAGAGGGTCTTGGACACCTTAGAGTGTTATGGCAAAGTGACAGGGTACAGGATAAATGTGTCCAAGAGTCAGATATTATTCCTCCATCCTGTGCAGCCAGATGCTAACTTTCACTCTGCTGTGGAGGTGAGGCACGACTACATCACCTACCTGGAAATAAAGATAGGGAGGACCTCGCAATCTTTATATGCATTGAATTACCCCCCTCCTATTCAAAAGATAGAAAGGGAGTTGGAGACGCGGAAACACTTACCCTTATCCCTGAATAGTAGAGCCCATTTAATTAAAATGATTTGTTTTGCGAGATTATTATATCCCTTACAAACAATTCCATTGTTTCATATTATAATGAAACATTCTGATATTAGAAAAGTGCAGTCGGCATTTGTAGCTTTTCTTTGGAAAAAAAAGAGACCCCAGATCTCGTATGCCAAGCTGACCTTGCTAAAATGGGAAGGAGGCCTCCAACTACCGAACATAAGACATTATAATTTAGCTGCCTTGTTCCGGCATGTTAGGGATTGGGTTTGGGGTACATCGTCTTATTCGGAAAATCAGCTAGAACAGGAACTTGGGACTCCATGGGACCTGACGGCGTCATTACATACCAGGTTTAAAGACATCCCATCCCATGTAAAACGATCCATATCATTAAGGGACACGATCATGGCATGGAAGGCCACGAGGAAAATATATCAACTCTCTATTTATCTTACTCCCTATATGCCCTTATGGTCATTGCCTGCTTTTCCAAAGGGGAGAGAAATTAAGATGTACAATATCTGGAAACAAAAAGGCATTAAGACTCTGCAGGACATCTTAGATGACACAAGCCAGAGTATATTGTCATGGGAAGACTTCCGCACTAAGTATGGGGTTACCTCGTCTCATTTCCTTCCTGTTTATCAGATACGCTCCTATTGCAAGGCACAGGCGGAGAAGTTGGGGGACCCGGATAGGTTGGCGTGGTTTGGAGCTCTAATGGGCCACAACAATTTCGCACTCCCTTTGTCGGTCTTATAGCGTAAGCTTCAAGACACGCAGACTGTAGGGATTGTTGCGAGAGCATTTGTTAAATGGGAAAGGGAGCTGGAGGATCTGAACTTAGCGAAACAGATGCGGAATGGATTAGAGCACATCCGCAGAGCCATTTACAATGAGCAATGGAGAGAAACCCAACTGAGAATCATGCATAAAGCTACCTATGCATTTGACCTGTCATATCGGGATGCACCAACCCATTACTTACGGCACTGCCCCAAGTGCTCATTAGCTAAGGCAGGACTTCTACACGGTCTGTGGGATTGCCCGAGTATACAACCTATTTGGAACCAGGCTATTTTCCATATCCGGTCTGCCTGGGAAGTGGAGGTGGCTCTTAAACCGCAACAATGTATTTTCCAGGCTATCCCACATGATCAATCGGACGAAACGGGATCAGAAGTAGTGGAGAAGGGAGTGCATATTCTACTGATGTCGTTAAAGAAAGCTATTTTGAAACATTGGTTACAGAAAGATATCCCCACATGGGATGCTTGGACTCATGAGGAATATGTTATATATGGAAAGGCTAGAATTAGAATGACACAAGGAACAGTCGACAGACACATTTTTTAGGAAATGGAGGAAGTTTATTGAAACTGCTCTATCAGACGAGGAACTTGGGGAGTTCATGTCCCCCTTGCAACATAAGAAGTGGTACATTGAGTCCCAAATAAGGCGCACATTAGAAAAACTGCAAATAAACGGTACTTAGATTGAACCTTGAGGCCTCAGTGTGGAACAAATTTGATAACTAATAACAAGCCACAACTTGTTGCCTGTTCTCTCAGTGGGTGGTTGAAATTGGGGGGCGGGGGGGAGGGGAGGGGTTAATATGTTTCTACAAAGGGAAAAATCTTTTCTTCAGAATATTTTTCTGCGTCCTTGTGACATATACCGACTACTGTCATACCATTGTAAAGGTGACATTTAATTGCATTATTATGCTGTTTACAATAAAAATAAGTAAAAAAATAATAAAATAGCCTCATCCACCTTGAGACATTAGAGACTTTAGCAGGCGCTAGGGACAGTGTTAAAAAAAAAAAAGGCATTGTGCCAAAAAAAACGATTTACAAGTGCAGGGAAAGATTATTCAAGGTGTAGGAAAAGGATAGGGAGGAAACATTTATATTGAACAGGGTTCAGTAGGGGAGGTTACAGCCTGGGTAATAGGAACAATTCTATTGCACCTTGCTGCACTGACTGGGGATCCAAATTGCCATTAAACAGCTCTGTAATTCCAGCAAACCGTTCTTATTAGGGTGCAAGTGCTATTTGAAACAGGCATTAACAGGGTTTATTACAAGAAAATATTTCTACGTCTTATTTGCCCTTGTGCGATGCAGTTATATGTTCTAAAGCAGGGATGCTCAACCTGCGGCCCTCCAGATGTAGCAAAACTACAACTCCCAGCATGCCCGGACAGCATACAGCTATCAGCCTACAGCAGGGCATGGTAGGAGTTGTAGTTTTACAACAGCTGGAGGGCCGCAGGTTGAGCATCAATGTTCTAAAACATTTTTTGGCTTGTATTAGTGGGAAAAAAGGCCTTGTTAGCCGTTGTGTGGTGAAGTGCTAAAATTGCAGCCTTTTTTGTCGTGTATTAGTGGCAAAAGTAAAATATATTTGCCGTTCAGTGGTGCAGTTATATGTTCTAAAGCCTTTTGTGGCGTGTATTAATGGAAAAAGAAAAAATATATTTGCCGATCAGCGGTGCAGTTATATGTTCTTAACCCTTTTGTGGCGTGTATTAGTGGAAAAAGAAAAAATGTATTTTCCGATCAGCGGTGCAGTTATATGTTCTTAACCCTTTTTTTGTGTGTATTAGTGGGGAGAAAAAAGGGCTTATTAGCCGTTGTGTGGTGAACTATTTTGGGGTGTTTTAAATTCCTTTTTATTTATTTATTTGATCTGACAGTATGGAGGGGAGTGGCAGAGGCCTAAATGATTCTGGCGCAGGCCGAGGTCCAGAAAATCACTGAAAATGGTGCACTACAATGGCAAATGCAATTGACAATATATGGCTAAACCCTAACGCTGATATTAAAATGAGACAGTTCACCAATATATTCTTATATCAAGAACATACTGGAGCCCGCGTACCCCGTCAAGGTCTCAAATGTGGCACGGGACCTAACGCTAACCTACCTATGCCGTATGGACAGTTTATGATAGGTGCATAAAGTCCAACACACAGCCAGCAGCTCCCAGTTACCTCCAGCGTGAAATCACACATACAATGGGAGGAGGCTGTGAGTCCCACCTATAACGGGCTCATGTGACACAGACTGCCCAGGTGCACCTGAATGTTACCCATAGATCAAAATCAAGGCACATTCAAACCTGAAGTTGCCCCACCTCCAGGCATACATATACAGACGAAATCATGGAATACATTTGTCTAAATGGCGAAAGATGCTCGAGATCCCAAATGCTGTTGCGCATTTCTACCAGAGGAAGCAAATCCTGCCCATGTGATTCATTGCTAACAGCAATCCCCAGCAAAAATTTATACAATGGAGGATGCCTGCAATGGACCAAATGTGTCGGACTTTATGCACCTATCATAAACTGTCCATACGGCATAAGTAGGTTAGCGTTAGGTCCTGTGCCACATGGAGAGACCTTGATGGGGTGCGCATGCTCTGGTATGTTCTTGATATAAGAGTATATTGGCGATTGGCAAACTGTCTCATTTTAATACCATAGCGTGAGGGTTTAGCCATATATTGTCAATTGCATTTGCCATTGTAGTGCACCATTTTCAGTGATTTTCTGTTTTTATAGCCCCATCCGCACATTTGTCTTACATCTGGTCCGTTGTAGGCATCCTCCATTGTATGCATTTTTTGCTGGGGATTGCTGTTAGCAATGGATCACATCTGCAGGATTTGCTTCCCCTGTTAGAAATGCGCCACAGCATTTGGGGTTTTGAGCATTTTCTGCTTTTAAGACCTGTGTAGAATGTTTTTGTGGTACATGTGGTCCCCTGCCGTCATCCTACATTGTATGCATTTTTGCTGGGGACTGCTGTTAGCAACGGATCACATGGGCAGGATTTGCTCCACCGGGTAGAAGTGCGCAGGAAGAGGTCGCAGCAGAGTAAGGGGCCGTGGCAGCAGGGGTCACATCGAAAGACCTGAGCTCCGGTTCTTGAATTGTTGACTCGATCTTCATCCCAAGTGATATCAGACACCCCCAGTCAAGAGTTAGTGTGTTCATCAGACACAATCCTTAGTTAGCAAGGCCCGGATGCAGGCCCTGTACCCTCACCTGTCCTCAACCTGCCTCTGTCCTTTTCTGTTTCCTCAGCCAGAGAAGTATTGTATGCTGTGGGCTCAGCTCCACTATACAGTGAGGATGAGCTACTAAAAGACAGTCAGCAGCTACTGGCAAGCCAAGATGTGGAGGAGACATTTGCTGCTTCCTCCACTAGGCAGGCAAGTAGTGATGTAGAGAGTAGCGTGGGAGCTGGTGTTGCGAGCGGTCAGGCTCCTGACCCAGAGACGGTTAAGGAGGACATCAGTGACGTGCAGACAGTACTCGATGATGATGTAGCTGATCGCACTTTGGAGCCGGGTGATGAAGGGGCTTCATCATCATCGGAGAAGAGGGTGGCAGCTTTCTTGTGAGCCAGCGGCGGAGCCAGCAAGTTGCTAGCGTGGCTGGGAGTCAGCAGGGTGGCAGCAGTGGTAGGTCGGGAACCAAATGTGCCCGGGGTGGACCAACCGCTTTGCAGGAGCCTGCCTGCCCGAGAAGTAGCGGTGCAAGGGTTGACGGAGGCAGCGGCAGTAGCAGTCAGTGCGTAGTTTTGGCGGTTAAATCACCTACTTGGCGGTGGGGCACTTATTTGTTAAGTTGCCAGAGGAGGTAAACATGGCCACATGTAGAATCTGTGGGCAGAAGGAGAAGCGTGGGCAGGGTGCCAATGTTGGCACCACGGCCCTGCATCAACATATGCAGCAACACCAAAAAGTGGCCTGGGAGAACTGTGGCTCCAATGTGGTGGTCCACTCTGCCGCAGCAACTACTGTATCACCTAGGGGCATGCATCCGATTTCAGGCAGTCAAGGCTCCACCACCTCAGCCGAAGGGAGCTGTCTGGACTTCTCATCATCTGCTGGTCCTGATGCTCCTGCTCCTCCTACTCCTCATCAGTCATTCAATCAGCAATCAATCAGCGATTGCCAAGAGACAACAGTATGCGTGCACTCATCCAACGGCTCAGAAGCTAAATGTGCTCCTGGCCAAGTTGCTGGTGCTGCAGTCCCTCCTTTTCCAAGTGGTGGACTCTGCACCTTTCAAAGAACTTACGGCTTGTGCTGAGCCGAGGTGGAGAGTCCCAAGCAGCCATTTCTTTTCCAAAGAGGCAGTGCCAGCCCTGCACACACATGTAGAACAGAAGGTGGGCCAGTCCTTGAGCCTGTCGGTGTCTGCCCAAGTGCACGGCAGCGCCGACGTGTGGAGCTGTGTTATTCAAGCGGGTGTGAACCCATTGCGCCCCTGACTGGCTGTACTCTGGAGGGGCATAACTAAGAAACTACCTTATCTTCACTACAGCGTCTGATGGTGAGGATAGGCTTGAGCCATTTGGGTAGTTGCCAGGTGCCACTCTAGAGCAGTCCCAGAGTCAGCTGACCAAGGGGTCAGAGTACCCAGTGCGAGACGTGAGTGACCAGGAGGATACGGGTCTGGACAGGCAGTGATCAAGAAAGGTGAGCAAGCGAAGTCAAAGGGAGATGGCAAACAAACAAAGTCCATAAACGAGATCTGAGGTCAGAGGCAGGCGGCAAACAGGCAAAGTCCAGGAGTTCAATAAGCAGAATCCGGTACACAGTGAAGCAGACAAGACAAACACCTTTGCACGTGAATCTAGACAAGCTAGAGACCATGAGGTTGCTCAGGCATCTTCCTGTGCTAGGAAGCACCTTTAAATACCTCCTGCAATCCAGCCATAGGCTGGTGAGACAGAGGGTATATATGTGCTGCCTAATGGGGGAAAAGAGACACACCTATGTAAGCTCAAAAACCAGTACAAGTCTCCAGCAGGAAGGAAACTCTGGCATAGAACACAGATACCATAGTTAAGCTACCTGCTGCCCACTCTTGTCAGCACGGCGGATGTCGGCAGGGAAAGAGGGAGCCCGGCGACCTTGTCCGCGGTTAGGGGCAGCAGCTTGGGTACGGACCGCTGGGCTAACAAGCTGTAACTACGGTCAGGGACAATACATGTCCTTTACGGTCCACTGGGTGAATGTGGTTCCTGCACAGCCACACCAGCAACTTGGCCAGGAGACGCCACTTCTGCCTCCATGTTGTCACGCCATTGGTCCTGCAACAATGTCCACCTCCTCATCCTCAACCGTGTCCTCAGCCTGCACTGCAGGGACAATTCACAGTGCCTCTCCAGCATACCACATTTGCAGGGTACGGCGGTGTCACGCTGTTCTGCACCTCATTTGCCTGGGCAAACGGAGTCACACAGAAATTGAATCCTGGCTTTCTCCGCAAAAACTGAAAATCAGAACCATGTTGACCAAAAACGGGAAGAACATAGTGTCGGAGGTGCGTCAAGGAGGGCTGCATGGCACAAGTGTTCAATCTGGTTGTAAAGCGGTTCCTGAAGTCTTCCACCCATCTGCAAGAATCCTAAAAATGGCCAGGAAACTTTGCATGCACTTCAGCTGCTTGTACACCGCAAAGCACACCCTCCTTGAGCTGCAGTGGCAGAACGGCATCCCCCAACATAGGCTGATATGCAACGTTTCCACCCTTTGGAATTCCACCCTCCATATGTTAGACCTACTATACGAACAGAGAAAGGCCATAAACGATTTCTTGATGATCCAAGCGGACAGGAGTATTCCCCTCTGTTACTTCGATGTCAGCAAGTGGCAGCTCATGTGTGACACCTGCCGTTTGCTCATGCCCTTTGAGGAGGCCACGTTATTTGTCAGTCTCCAGAAATACGAGATAAACGATGTAATTCCAGTGCTTCATGTCCTGGAACAGATGCTGGTAAATATGGCTGGTCAGGGGACTGGAGACATGGTGCCTACATCTTATGGCCACATGAGCCCTGTGGGGGCTGAACTGGACGAGGAGGTGGAGGAGGAGGAAATTGGAGCACAAGCAATGTGTAGCGAAGTGGGTGTTTTTTTTACACAGGTGACAGGAGAGGAGGAGCAGGACCAGCCAGAGGAGCTACAGGGTGATGAATAAGATGAGGCAGAGGACCCAGACACACCGTGGCGGTATGCAGTGGCGATGGAGGCAGGGAGCCCCTCTGAGTCACTTGCACAAATGGCCTGATGCATGCTCACTTGCTTGCGTAGTGACACTCGAATTGTCACCATTCGGCAGAGGGATGACTTCTGGCTCTCCACCTTGTTGGACCCTCGCTACTGGTCCAAAATTGGGGCCTTTTTTGCACCAGATGAGAGGGAGGACAAACTGAACTACTATAGAGACATCCTATGTAGTCAGTTGGTTGCTGTCTATTTGCACCATCATCCATCCTCTCACAGGTTTGACTGGGGGGCCCTCTGCGCTCACGTTCCTCTGACCTGGCTGCTGTGGCATTGGGGGCGGGATAGGAGCAGTTCCAGCTCCATCAGCAGCAACTTGAGTCTAGAGTCACTGATGAGCAGCTTTCTTCACCTGACTAGTGAAGAAACTACTCACCAGCAGCAGCAGCCCTAGGTAGACCTGGAGCAGCACCTGAACCAGTAGGTGGTGGCATACTTGAACAGCACCCTGCCACCCCACATTGAAGATCTGCTGGACTACTGGGCAGCCAAACTGGATTTGTGGCCGCAGCTGGCGGAGTTTGCCCTGGAAAAGCTGTCCTGCCCGTCCAGTAGTGTGGCATCAGAGCGTGTGTTTAGTGTGGCGGGGACATAGTTACCCCAAGAAAAACTCACCTGTCCACCCAAAATGTGGAGAGACTGATCTTTGTCTAGATGGAACAGGCGTGGATCAGCCAGGATTTCCATCCACCAATGCCTGATGCATCAGATTAGATCATCCATGCTGCTCCACCCAAACCTTGACAAAAGAGACCAGTTTCTTCTGGCTACCTTCCTCAGCTACTATTCTGATGATGCCACTCACCTGATGCCACACATCTGTTGCCAAGTGCTCTTTCTTACACACACCATCATTAGCGGGTACTGTTATTGCCACCCACCTCCCCAGTCTGTCACCGGGTCACTCTGTGGTCTGCTGATGCTGCTGCCACCTCACCACTATGTCACTTTGCCACACTGTGGCCTCCTGATGCTGATGCCACCTCCACACTATGTCACCTTGCCACTCTGTGGTCTCCTGATTCTGCTGTCACCTCCACACTATGTCACCTTGCCACTCTTTGGCCTCCTGATGCTGCTGCCTCCTCCACACTATGTCACCTTGCCACTCTGTGGCCTCCTGATGCTGCTGTCACCTCTACACTCTGTCACCAGTTCACTCTGTAGTCTACTCATGCTGCTACCACCTCCACAGTATGTCACCTGGCTACTCTGTAGTCTCCTGATGCTGCCGCCACCTCCACACTGTCATTGTGCTACTCTATGGCCTCCTCCTCATGCTGCTGCCACCTCCACACTGTCATTGTGCCACTCTGTGGACTTCTCATGCTGCTTCCACCTCACCACTATGTCATAGGGCCACTCTGTGGACTTCTCATGCTGTTCCCACCCTCCCCTATCATGACTGGGCCAATATTTTGCCTTTTGGCCTGGCTGACACAAGGCTGAGTTCATACTTGAGTTATTTGGTCAGTTTTGGCCCCATGACTGCCAAAATAAGTGAAGTGTGCAGTGATTCTAAAAGCGACACCTGTCATCTGCATGTCATATGGACTCATAGTATAATTTCACTACCAAAGCAGACTCCTTATGCATGTTACTGCAAAGCACAGTTTTCTACACCACTATGCAGGCTCTCAGCAGCCAGAAAATAGCTGTTTTGTAACGAAATTTGCTGCAAATTAATTTGGATCGAACCAAATTTTTCCCCAAAAATTCGGCAAACCGGCAAATCGAATTTTTGAAAAATTCACTTCTCTAGTTATAACCATGTTATAATGGAAAACAGTTATGTAATGCATAACAGTGATGTGAACCCAGCCTTACAGTTATGTGGATAGGCTGCATCTTTGAATTTTTTTATTCAGTATCAAAAGAACATGGAAATTTGGTTCCTACATTCCTATATTTTTTTAAATTTATTTGGGCAAGAAAAAACATGTCCTAGGAGCTACATATGCACAAAAAAGCCCAGAACTAATACCTACCTTACCAATACCCCGCCGCTGCTGTTATGATGGTGCATAGTCCCTGAATCCTATAGAGTAAAAAACCTACTAAATATGTCCAACATTTCAACATCGCAAAAACAGTACTGGCTCCGCTGATACAACTACATCAAGTCCTGTCATCAAAACACTCATCTACCAGAGTGAGGGGACCACAAACCATCCAAAATGCGAGCATATAAATGTGAGAAGTATATGTTGTGTTCTATGTGTCTGGTATTGAACAGAACAAAAGAAATATGTCTGGATAATAATGTTATTTTTGTTCTTTTTTTGATCACATGAGGAATATTAATTTTTATTTCACAAAATATAGATAGAAAACATTAACTAGCACATGGTGAGATGAGGCTTGTACCCTCCTCTAGACAATTATATGACTCCTCTATCCAAAATACATATTGCTTACACACTGGAGGATAAATGATATCAGCTCATAGGACAGGTCAGCAGACAATTGTCATTTTCCATCTTCTAAAGACTACCTGCAGCTGTCATCTGATCCAATGGACATGTGCAAACTACACCAAGAGTCATGTATATGAAGAATATAACTCTTGGCACCATCCAGATATTGATATAGGTGGAGAATTAGACTTCTCGAGTCTGGGGATAACTGTATGAGCAGCAGTCAACATCCAGAGGACAACATATACAGTCTTCTTGGTATTAACTTGGACCATGTAACAGTTGGTGGATGGGGGCATTCCTACATCACTGGATTTTTGTGTCCCAACATCTTGAACATCTATAATTTCAATCTTATAGTATAAGGGTCCTAAACCTGATAATTCAATAATAAGAGTAGAACAAAAATATGTAATTTCTGCATTTCTATGTTTCTTAATTTGAAAAGCGCACTGATAGTACAGCATGGCTGCCTCCTGAGATGACTGTAAATGATAAGATTATTAAAAGAATAGGTCTAGTCTCATGTATAGGTGTCATGTCTCTTTAAATCTTCAACTGTATATGTCACCATGGTAACTGCAGCAGCCAACAACCAATAGGATTGCTAGATGTGAATTTGAAAACAACAAGCCGTCAGTTGGCTGCAGTCAGTTACTGGTCAGTGATGAGGGGAGATGGACGTCTACACGCTCGGCTCTGCTCACTGCGGAGATCACTTTATGGTGACGTCTTTGGCATCTTCGGAGCTTTCTTCTTGTAACTGTGCGATCTCTGAAGAAAGAGGCCAAGAGCTGATCATGGAGGATGAAGATCTGAAGAAATAGGGAGAGGCATTAACAGTAGAAAGAGGGAGGTGCTCGTGCCGCTCTACAGAGCACTAGTGAGACTAGTGAGACCTCATTTGGAGTATTGTGTGCAGTACTGGAGACCATATCTGCAGAAGGATATTGAAACTTTGGAGAGAGTTCAGAGAAGAGATACTTAACTAGTACATGGATTGCAGGACAAAACTTACCAGGAAAGGTTAAAGGACCTTAACATGTATAGCTTGGAAGTAAGAAGAGCCAGAGGGGATATGATAGAAACTTTTAAATACATAAAGGGAATCATCACGGTAAAAGAGGAGAGAATATTTAAAAGAAGAAAAACTGCTACAAGAGGACATAGTTTTAAATTAGAGGGGCAAAGGTTTAAAAGTAATATGAGGAAGTATTACTTTACTGAGAGAGTAGTGGACGCATGGAATAGCCTTCCTGCAGAAGTGGTAGCTGCAAATACAGTGAAGGAGTTTAACCCCTTAAGGTTTTTTCATTTTTGCATTTTCGTTTTGCGCTCCATGCCTTCCGAGAGCCATAACTTTTTTATTTTTACGTTCACATGGCGGGACAAGTTGTACTTTCTATCGCCACCATTTAATATTGCATACAATGTAAAAAAAAAACAATTCTACCACAATTTTACGGGTTTTTAAATTACGACGTTTGATGTGTGATAAAACTGACCATTTAGTTTTATTCTACAGGTCAGTACGAATCCGGCGATACCCAATATGTATAGTTTTTCTTGCGTTTTGATAGTGAAAAAAAATTCAAAAGTGGGAAATTTTTTATTTATTTTTTTTGTCGCCATATTTTGACCCCTATAACTTTTTTGTAATTAAGTGTATGGCATTGTATGGGGGCTTATTTTTTGCGGGCGATCTGAACTTTTAGTTGATACCATTATGGGGTGTGTAGGACTTTTTGATCACTTTTTATTTAATTTTTTTGAGGAAATGAAGCGTTCAAAATGGCGAACCCGCCATTTGGGCGCTTTTTCCGTTTTTCTGTTTACCGTATGGGAATATATTTTATATTTTTATACCACGGGCGTTTTCGCACATTGCGACACCCATGATGTGTATTTTTAAAAAAAATTATTATTTTATTTTAATTTTGGGGAAAGGGGGTGATTTGAATTTTTAGGTTTTTTTAATTTATTTTTTTATTTTTTTATTTCTTTTATTTTTCTTTTACACTTTTATATAGGTCCCATAGGGACCTATATAAATCAGTCATCTGATTGCTTCTAACATAAACTCCAATACACTTGTATTGGAGTTTATGAGGATTTACTACTTTCCTATGAAGCCCTATTGCTAACAAGGGCTCCATAGGAAATAGTAAGTGATAGCCTCAAGCTGAATGAAAGGCTTGAGGCTATCCCTTACAGCGCTCCGATTCTCCCGATCACCACTAGGGGGAGCCGGAGAGCTGCCGAAAGTTTTACTTTCGGTTTTAGCGCGCGCAGATGCCGTGGTCAGGATTGACCACGGCATCTGCGGGGTTAAATGATTGCGATCGGCATCGCTGCCGGCCGCGATCATTAGCCGCGGGGGTCAGCTACAGGAAACAGCCGGACCCCCGCAGCGATCGCGCCCACAGAGGGCAGGAGCGGGCGCCATACTTAGGGATCGGACCCATGACGTACCCATACGTCATGGGTCCTTAAGG
The DNA here is from genome assembly GCA_033119425.1 of Bufotes viridis. Classification (NCBI taxonomy): domain Eukaryota; kingdom Metazoa; phylum Chordata; class Amphibia; order Anura; family Bufonidae; genus Bufotes; species Bufotes viridis. The sequence continues at coordinate 388,808,224 of CM065592.1, read as the reverse complement.
GGTTAAGCATGCATGGGATAGGCATAAGGCCATCCTTCATATAAGATAGGGCCTGGGGCTATCCATAGTATTCAGTATATTCGGCAGACTAGATGGGCCAAATGGTTCTTATCTGCCGACACATTCTATGTAAATGGCCGCTCATCATACAGGACATAACTGATAATGGAGGATGGGGGCTGGTAATAAATGTCCAGTATTATTCTCTGGTCACAGGAGCTTCTCTCTACATTAAAGAACAAATAAAGCTGTTCGTTAATGTCCACACTGATTTCACTGGGGTTTGTATGACGGCCGATGATGTTATCAGTTGTCAGGCTTTTTTACAGAGTTATAGAAGTGGAAACCTGACGTTCTGATTTTATATTTTTACTATTTAAATAAATGGTATCGGCTCTGCCTTTAATTTCAGTCCATCAGAAGATGAAGGCATAGGCCGCCATTATTCAGTATATGCTCTGGAAATGCTCCTAGTGCATCCGCCAAATTGTTTATAGACATCCAGGGGCCCGAGTGGCTTCAATATATGGTCAGTATAGACAGTAAGGCCCCTTTCACACGGGCGAGTTTTCCGCGCGGGTGCAATGCGTGAGGAGGACGCATTGCACCTTCACTGAATCCAGACCCATTCATTTCTATGGGGCTGTGCACATGAGCGGTGATTTTCACGCATCACTTCTGCATTGCGTGAAAATCTCATGCTATAGCATGCTCCAGTTTCTGCGTTTTCCACGCAATGCAGGCTCCATAGAAGTGAATAGGGCTGCGGGAAAATCGCAAGCATCCGCAAGCAAGTGCGGATGCGTTGGGATTTTCCCGCATGGTTGCTAAGCGAAGGGACCTGATCTTTATTATTTTCCCTTATAACATGGTTATAAGGGAAAATAATAGCATTCTCAATATAAAATGCTTTGTATAATGTTGATTAAGTGGTTAAAAATAAAAAACTTAACTTACCTTAGCCACTTGATCGCGTAGTTGGCGATCTCTCTTCTCTCTTCAAGCTTTAGCTGCAGTGTAAAGGACCTGTGATGACGTCACATCACATGGTCCATCACCATACCTGTAAATATCTGCCCTGGTACCTCCAACATCCAACCCTAATATAACAGCTCATTTTATTAGGCCTTATTATATTTTATAGTTTTTTTTTATTTCAATATGTGTAAAAGTTTGTTGTTCATTGGGCTCAACCGGGGAAATTATTCTGATTGCTCATCCTCTATCTATACAGAACATATGGACGTCCACTATTATTGTACCCATATGCGTAACTATAGCCAAAGCATCCATAGCACTTGCTATGAGGCCCAGAGGATGAGGGGCCCAATCAGGTGCAAGAACATTGTACTTTTTTGTGGGGAAGAACAATTTGGTGCCTTTTTGCTATATACTGTGGGTGTTCTGATACATGGTGCTGTTATACATACCTAGACATTTTGCTACCTATGTTGCTGTTGCAATTTTGAGAATAAGGGATGCAAATGAGCTCTTAACAAGTCCTGCCTCTAATGCAAAAGGAGCATGTGTGGCCTATAAGTCTCCTCACACCGACGCGCTCTGTCCCCAAGGAGAGATAGTAACCACCAAATACTGTTTTCATTTTCTTACACTAGATGGTGGGGGCACAATATGAATTTGTATCTACAGTGCATGTATGATATATCTATATCTCCACATATGCACTTCCCCTGATATGAATGTACTGTATTTGTAATGTCCACATACATGCCTGGTATTCATAACCTCCAAGCACTCTTGGAGGCAGCATAGGTATCAAACGTAAAAAAAGCCACCAGAAGCAGGGGCAACAGAATTTTTTCATGTTGTCTAGAGTCATAAATGGCCATCTGAAACCCCAGAAAACCCTTGAAGTATCTAAGGGTGAGTCAACTGCTTCTTCTGGCAGTGCTATGACTGCACTTCATAAAATCCCCATAAGAAGAAGCCTGAGAAAGTGCCTACTGGATACACAAGGTCTGAGACAAGGTTGACAAGGATCCACTGAAAGGACACAGCACCACAAATGTGTTGGCACAGGTACTACCAAGATGCCACAGGTAAGGTATTTTCCACTCCATGTCTGCCCTGCACAAAGCTACCCACAGGAATCCCATTCACCTGAGAGAAGCTGAAAAAAGACCCTTTTGATCTTAAGCTAATTGATGATGTTGGTATATCTTTTTCAATGTATAGAAAAGCACAGTTATATGCACTTTTCTATGCAGAGGCATCCTGAAAAGACGTATAGTGTGCAGTATCCTTATACAGTAGCATACTTCAGAGCTTTCCATCCAAGGCATATGTTAGGAAAATGTTAAGGACATATACAGTAACGCCAATGAAAGGCTTGAGCAAAGTAACTTAACTCTTAACTTCTATGCAGCAATATGTGTTTTGTGGTCAGCAAACCGTAGTAATAAGTGGGGATAAATTAGAGGGGTTGTCCGACTTCTACAAGTCATAGTATATTACTAAGATATGACATAACTTGCTGATCAGTGGGGGTAAGACTGCTTGGACCCGGAATAATTACTAGAATTAAGAAGTAGCAGCACTAGTAAACAAAGCTGTAGGCTTTCTTTGTACATAACCACTGCTGACCCAGCACTGTGTAAGTCATGCTGTTTCTATATTCACTTGAATGGGGTCATGTTGCAATTCTCTGTAGTGCCTGGGTGAAAATAGCAAAGAGCAAAAAAAAAAATATATATATATAATAGTAATAATAAGTTAACCCTAACATTGTTTGCAACCTTTTAATATAAAAGTAAATTGCAGTGTATGCATCTTATGCGCATTAATTATTGAAGTAACATACTATAAAATTACTGGAATGAGGCACATACATATGTCATGCCCCAATCCCTACCAAAAAGAGAGAGATCCTTCTTTTTACCAAATTCCTGACAGAAATATTTCTAGACAATGTTTCCGTGAAATGAACCCTGTGGACCACTTAACACTGCCTGTCTCCTGTAACTGAGAATGACAGTACAACCATCGGTGTCCCCACTGTGAAAAACACGTGTATCAATAAGTATTGCGGCTAATAAAGGGACCAACCCAATTAGTAACCTGGTCTAAGCTCCCAAATATACCAAAAACAACTAAAGAAACTCAAGCTCATAACAACCATGTAAAACATGTATTACTTTATTAGTTCATAATGTTATAAAAATATATACAGTTAAAAAGGGAAAAGGTGACAGTAAAGGAAAAACACCATCCTGGCATTACACATACCACGTTAACTTATAACATCAGTTCATATATTCAAATAAATAGATTAATATCACTGTAGTAATGATGAGGTTACTTAATAGGGGTCAAAGACCTGACATGAACAGCACCCAATGTAGAGGGGTTGATCAATCACGTATAGGAACAATATAGGAGATATAGTCCATGCAAACACATATCCACATCAATGACACAGTCTAACATATCAGAGATATAAAGCATGGACCTAAACTCACCACAGGAAAGAAATGTGTATACCGGGATGGCGTTACCCAGACGCGTGTTTCGGCGTGCCTTCGTCCGGGGGTATTGCCATCACTGCAGGATCCAGCAGGTGGAGAAGTAACTCAGGAATCAAGGCACAGGAGACTAAATCACTGTAAACCTGTGCTACCTTGGCTGCAGGGAGACTACCCTACACCAAGCATCTCGTTCTGCAGGGGCCTGGATTAAATTGCTGCTATGGAGGAGGGGCACTAGAAGAAGCTTGGCCCACAATTGTCGACAGCATGTTAGACAACGATGCCTCTCTAACCTTTTATAAATTGGTGCCTGGTATTCATGGACCCTTAAGCCTCCTGAATGGTGCCTCCTTCCTGCATCTCCTGTAAGTTGGAACTGAGAGAGGATCTGATGTGGATGAGGCAAAAATGTATCTCGCTTTTGAAAAAAGGCACCAGAGGCCTGGCAGGAGAAGGGTGCAATTAAAGTGTTCCATGTTTACTACTACCCAAAGAACTGGAAGAGACAAGAGGACACCTATCTTCAAGAGGTCGCCGTGAAGTGGCAGATGGGCTTGCACAATTTAATTAAAATGTGCGTCAAGAACCTTACATTTACAGCTAGTGACAAATGAAGATGTAGTAGAAGAATTTTCCACATCAAAAGTATACTCACTTGGCAGAATTGGATCTAGTTTCTGAATGGATTCTCTAAAAACAATTGAGTTTATTAGTCCAATCTAACAGGGGTCTTTTAATTTGGCCTAATTTACAACCTAGCCAGAAGCATTCATCACATATCCACTGGGTAGGTGGTAAAAATTAGACAGGTAGGGGTCTAAGTTCAACATTTGGCGGGTCCTGTAATTCCCATATACAGTGGTTTGTATGGAGCAGCTGCATGCAAACCTGACCATCAGTCTTTTTAAAATGTGCCTTACTGCCAATGTGTGCGTGAAATGGATACAGATATGGCCTCATAGTAGTTGTGGGGATCCCAGCTGATGACTATAATTAATCCAGAAGATAAGTGATAAATGTTTCTAGTTGGGATATCACCTTTAACGATGTCAAGCTCTTCACTGTTGGCCATATGATTCTATTTGGAGGAATGGAAAGGGCACTCTGTCACAAAGTATCATCTAACAGAGCATTTGCAGGGAGCCCAGGAGGAGCCAGAGCAGTGGATGGGAGTGGTAGTGGATTGGGCTCTCACAGTAAATTACAGTGGCTTTCCTCACACTGTTGCTTCCTAGGGCTATGCAGGAGAGGACACCCCTTCTTCCCTTGGGGCACACCCTAGTTCTGGGGCTCCTGTCTGATGATAGTCGGGGTGCCTGTGATGTTGAGTGTTTGTATGGGTGAAAGGCAGGGCATGTAAAGTGCAATGGCAAGCATATGGTGCAGGGATCAGTAACCAAGCCAGATGTTGCAGAAATATCTCTACTGCAGTGCAAAATAGGAGTTTTATTACATCCGTCGATAGCAAAACACAGTTCCCACAATATAGATTGCTATTTTTCCCAGGTTTTGTATGGATGAGCAAGAATGAAAATTACTGTACTATTTTTGCTTTATCTTTCTCTAGTGTCCAAGTGTAAATGGTGTCTCAACAGTATTCCCCTCACTGCAGTAAAGTCTAAATAGCTTAGGTAACAAAATACCTTACTTACTCCAATGCTCCACCATGAAGATTTCTGAATCTTCTTGTCCATTTCTCTCTTTCTTCTTTTCTATAGATCATCCAGAGATCGGTGAGCCTCAGTAGCTTTAGTTCAGTCTCGTGAGGAATGGAGTACATGGTGTTGCTCCTCCTTCTTCCTTTCCTAGCTAACTCCATGCTTAAACTCTCTAGACTCAGCAAGGAACTGATCCAGGATCCACACTCAAGCCTCTGTAGGGGCTGTGCCAAAGTTGATTAAAGGGGTTCTCCAGGAATTAAGAAAATTAAAGTACTTAAATATAACTTTATTATAAATATGTTCCCAAATATCAAAGAAAAATCGATAATGTGATTGGCTCACAACCTAATTACTATGTAGGGTGCTACTAGCTCTAGGGAGGGGCTGCCCTTACCCCTGGAAAGACGTGCAATACCAAATGTTTAATAAGAGCGAGCACTCCTGACACCGGTAACCATATAATAAAGAATTTATTTAAAGAAAAATTAAAATAATCAGCTGATTATGTCCAAATACGCATGATATATAGTCCAGGATACTAAAAAATTTGTTTAAAATTGATCTATATACATATATACCAAAATATAAATACTACATTAGAGACCAGGTCCGTATTAATTAAATCGATTGTCCCAATAAAAGTAATACCAATATGTAGTATATTAGGCTGTAAAATAAGGTCTGGTATTGTTACTTATTGGTTAATAATGTTAAGAACTGTTCCGTAGTCTCTTTAAAAAAGATCCACAATGTTATGTGCTTGGCTCCAAAATGTAGTAATCCATCCAATAATCAATGCAATGGTAAAGTATATACGAGGTTAGTTGTTGCAGATTGTATCGAGTTCTAACCTCGTTAGGCCCAAAGTATCTGGCGATTCGATTCTTTGAGGGGTGAGCTGCGCAGGAGTGAGCTCCGGCGTCTCCGTCGCACGCCTCCGGTTAGCGGTATCCAGCTATCGCGAGATTTCGCGTGTGCAAGTTACCTTATTAGAATATGCACTCCTTAGATTACGGTCTATAAACTTGAATACTTTTAAGCATGGCCATGAAAAGTTTCGTCTTTCAGAGGTTTTTAACCATATGTGGGCGCTTCTTGGTAAAGCAAGAAGCGCCCACATATGGTTAAAGATAAAGACCTCTGAAAGACAAAACTTTGCATGGCCATGCTTAAGTGTTGTTTTTATGGGGGATGTCATCTCCCCTGTTATAGATTGGGAAACGCTTAATTTATCCAGCACGTGCACAGTGAAACGAGGTGTGCACTGTGCATGTGCCCGATGCCACTGGAAGGGCCTTGTGACGATATATTTGGCCTCTCAATCAGAGAAGGAGGGGGACAGATCAGAGTGACCGTTCCAAAGAGCAGTTCCCCCTCCATGACTACTGACATGGATTGGAATAAGGGGATAAGTCAGTGTTGTAATATTGAAAAGAAAGTTTAGCACACCGAAGAAAGCATACAGTTGCATACATGAGCCAATAGAGATTTATCTAGCTATCGCACTCTCTCTGTATATGTACACAGACATATGACATTCATATACAATATATAATCTATGTAATATACAATATATATTATTTGCTATATTTCTATAAATATATACACACTAATTGACAAAAAAATGATGTCTCGAGAAGGAGATGTTGAAATCAAATGAATCTTTCTAGGTGTGAATGTAATGATGATGAATGATATACATTATATAAGTGATTACAATACTTGAGAGAAAGGAGAAAACTGTACAATTGAAAGGAGGAGCTAGGACCCTGCTGCCGCCTCTAGCCTGGATACAAGATGAGATACGATTTGGCATACAGGAGACATACAGGTTCTGTATGGTATCCCACAGCACATTTGCCCATAGAAAATTTAGCTGGGCCTGTAGATCCTCCACTTATAGGTCGCTGAAGTTGGTGACCAAGCTGGTCCCATATATGCTCGATTGTGAATAGATCTGGTGACCGGGCAGAAAAGGAATTGTTGCAGTCTGGTGAAGACAAACCCTTGCTGTGTGCAGGAGAGCATCATCCTGCTGAAACATGCCAGTTGGAAGCCCTGCCATTAGAAGCAACACATGTGACCACAGGATGTCCTGCATATATTGCTGAGCTGTATACAGTATATATACAGTGGGATGCGAAAGTTTGGGCAACCTTGTTAATCGTCATGATTTTCGTGTATAAATCGTTGGTTGGTATGATAAAAAATGTCAGTTAAATATATCATATAGGAGACACACACAGTGATATTTGAGAAGTGAAATTAAGTTTATTGGATTTACAGAAAGTGTGCTATAATTGTTTAAACAAAATTAGGCAGGTGCATAAATTTGGGCACCACAAAAAGAAATGAAATCAATATTTAGTAGATCCTCCTTTTGCAGAAATTACAGCCTTTAAACGCTTCCTGTAGGTTCCAATGAGAGTCTGGATTCTGGTTGAAGGTATTTTGGACCATTCCTCTTTACAAAACATCTTTATTTCATTCAGGTTCGGTGGCTTTCGAGCATGGACAGCTCTCTTTAAGTCACACCACAGATTTTCAATTATATTCAGGTCTGGGGACTGAGATGGCCATTCCAGAACGTTATACTTGTTCCTCTGCATAAATGCCTTAGTGGATTTTGAGCAGTGTTTAGGGTCGTTGTCTTGTTGAAAGATCCAGCCCCGGCGCAACTTCAGCTTTGTCACTGATTCCTGGACATTGGTCTCCAGAATCTGCTGATACTGAGTGGAATCCATGCGTCCCTCAACTTTGACAAGATTTCCAGTCCCTGCACTGGCCACACAGCCCCACAGCAGGATGGGACCACCACCATATTTTACTGTAGGTAGCAGGTGTTTTTCTTGGAATGCTGTGTTCTTTTTCCTCCATGCATAATGCCCCTTGTTATGCCCAAATAACTCAATTTTAGTTTCATCAGTCCACAGCACCTTATTCCAAAATGAAGCTGGCTTGTCCAAATGTGCTCTAGCCCACCTCAAGCGGCACTTTTTGTGCTGTGGGCGGAGAAAAGGCTTCCTCTGCATCACTCTCGCATACAGCATCTCCTTGTGTAAAGTGTGCCGAATGGTTGAACGATGCACAGTGACTCCATCTGCAGCAAGATGATGTTGTAGGTCTTTGGTGCTGGTCTGTGGGTTGACTATGACTGTTCTGTCTATGCAAGATTTTTCTTGGTCTGCCACTTCGAGCCTTAACTTGAACTGAGCCTGTGGTCTTCCATTTCCTCAATATGTTCCTAACTGTGGAAACAGACAGCTGAAATCTCTGAGACAGCCTTCTGTATCCTTCCCCTAAACCATGATGGTGAACAATCTTTGTCTTCAGGTCATTTGAGAGTTGTTTTGAGACCCCCATGTTGCTACTCTTCAGAGAAATTAAAAGAGGAGGGAAACTTACAATGGACCCCCTTAAATACTCTTTCTCATAATTGGATTCACCTGTGTATGTAGGTCAGGGGTCACTGAGCTTACCAAGCCAATTTGAGTTCCAATAATTAGTTCTAAAGGTTTTGGAATCAATAAAATGACAACAGTGCCCAAATTTATGCACCTGCCTAATTTTGTTTAAACAATTATAGCACACTTTCTGTAAATCTAATAAACTTCATTTCACTTCTCAAATATCACTGTGTGTGTCTCCTATATGATATATTTAACTGACATTTTTTATCATAACAACCAACGATTTTTACAGGAAAATCATGACGATTAACAAGGTTGCCCAAACTTTCACATCCCACTGTATATACAATATACCCTTGTATCATTACTATGCAATGGCTCCCCAGATCATCACACCAGCACTTGGGGCAGTGTGTCGCTCCACAGCATGGACAGGATTAAAGCTCCCACCGCAAGACCTCCATAGTCGATCCAAAACCAAACCTGGATTTATCACTAAAGATGATACAGTTCCAGTCCACAGCAGTCCAGGTTTCTTGTTCACAAAACTACTTCAAATGAAGGGGGTGGTGGCTGTCAGTCAATGGCAGGACATTTAATGGTTACTGTGACTCCAAATTTTCTTCTGCTGTGCAACTGGAAATGGTCAGAGTAGAGACGGGGGTGTGTAATGAAGGTGCCACCTGTGTCTGGGTGGTGGACAGCGAAATGATTTGTAGCTGCTCATGCCTGAGGTCAAACAGTCCCCTCTACTGGCGATCTGTCTGTACCTTCTGGAGCCTGTTTGCCATGTGTGCCCTCACATTACTACTGCTCCCAAAACCTCCTAATAGCTAGCAAAGAATTACCTAGATGGTGGGCAATTCGTCAAAATGACCACCCAGCTTCTCCCAGCCCAATGATGCTCCCCTCTCTCAAAGTCTGTCAACTGAACAAAGTGACTTTGAGTGCGTCATAGAGGCAACAGTCTATCACCAAGAGGGTTATTCCGATGTGTGCCATAAAAAACTGAGATGGAAATAACACTTCAATGTATGCCGCGACAATATGCTTTTTGAACAGTCAGCTGTTATATCTGTAGTCATTTAACATGTACCCACGCTGTCCTAACACTGCACATGTTTATTGTGCTAACATTCAATGCTAATCCTTAACTACACAAGAGAAGCAGGATATGAGTGGTAAAATTCTATTTAAACTACCTTTGCCATAGTTTTACTGTGTGTTTTACATAAGGGAGTTATTCAGTAAAAGTTTAACAAAAAGTTTAAAGGAGAAGTCTCTCTCTTAAGGTCAACAATAGTGCCGTTTTTACATTTAGTAAATGACATTTACCAAAAAGTTGCCATATGTGCAGCATAATTTGCACCTGTTTATGCTTCTCAACACTTTTTCTAAAGTGGCAAGGATAAAGGCTGATACAAGCGTATTCTCTTTCCGTGTCTGTTCCGTTCTTTTTGCAGGACATATGCCAGAGACTGGCGTAAGTTATAACTGAAGTCTGCACCGGCCCATGGTTGCCATAGACTTCAATTTCTGGCCCATGGCAGGGAAGAGATATGCCTAATTTTTTAAGAGGCATCTACCTCTTAATAAATTTGGAGCATCTCACATCAGCGCAGGGGAATTAATACTGGCATATGGGTACACCAGTATTGATTAGTTTTCCCCAGTGTTTGATCAGTTCCATTAGTGATTATGAGCCAAAACCAGAAGTGAAGCCTACACAGAGGTAAGATATCATGGAAAGATTTGTAATTGTTCCACACCTGACTGATGAAAACCACTGATCAAACATTGTGTGAAAGTGGCCGAGGACTGGGATACATTGGGCTTATGATAAGAATAGATTCTGAGGGCCCCAACTTCCATTTGTGAATGATCAGAGGCTGTACTAGTGGGACCTCAGTGGGTGTGAATATATACACACTAGAAATTCTATTTGGATTCAATTTGACCCAAATTGAATGTGTTGCCCTAAAAAGTTGTGGATGAAATTCTGAGGTCTCCTGGGACTGTATGCAACTCATTTCAAGCTCTTTAGCCCCAAGGCATTTTTAATCTTAACCCCTTAAGGACCCGTGATGTACATGTACATCAAATCTGGACATGACTTAAGGTCCAGTGACGTACAGCGGCAGTCAGCTCTGACCGCGGCATATGTGGTATCCTGCCAGGTGCGGGGTGCCTATCGGGTCCCTGCGCTGCTGTGACGGGGACCCGATGGCAGGAAAGGCTTCCTTAGGCATCGTGGCTGCCTTCCGTGAGAGCCTGTGAGATCCAGCCCCCTGGATCTCACAGGCAGGAGGCTTTAAGTGTATTAGAGTGGTAATACACTTACAACCAATGCATTACAATACAGAAGTATTGTAATGCATTGCAAACGGGATCAGACCCCCAGAAGTTGAAGTCCCAGAGTGGGACAAAAATAAAAAAGTAAAAAAAAAGTGTTTTCCATAATAAAATAATAAAGTTTCAAGCAAAAAACAACAACGCCCCTTTTATGAAATAAAACATATCAAGTTGTAAAAAAAATAGAAAAAAATAGAAAAACAGACATATTGGTATTGCCGCTTCCGTAATTACCGGATTTATAAAAATATCACATGACCTAACCCCTCAGGTGAACACTGTCAAAAAAATGTGCTGGGTTCTGTCTGGTGTGTGTGTTTGGGCCTAGGCGCATTACCAGGATTCAGTGATAGTGGGGTGGATGGCTCGAGTTCCTGGTTGCAGCTGTGTCAAGTAGGTATCTATGTTGTTCCTGTTGGCAGTGGTGTTTTCTGCCTCAGGACACTTACCTGTCGTGTCATCCACGGCTGTCTGCTTTCATCACCTTTGTTGCTAGGCCTGTTGGAGACTCCGGTCCCTCCGTGTCATGGAGGAATCGGTTGTCCCCACCTTCTGACGCAATATTGCAGGGACCGATAAGGTCTGTAGGGTCCAGGTTCGAGAGTGTGAGCTCCCCTACCATCGAGGGCGGCTCATACAGTCAGGTCAGGGATAGGATTTAGGGATGCTTAGATGGTGTCCTGCTCCCTTTTCCTGAATCCAGGGCTAACTGCTATATTGCCAACCTACATTGTACGGTGGGGATTTTTCCCCCACTCCCCATCGTGATAGAGTTTTTTTTTGTTTCAAAAATGCTTTTATTGTGTAAAATGTAAAAAAAATAAAAAAAAGTAGACGTATTAGGCATCGCCGCATCCGTAACAACCTGTTCTATAAAAATACCACATAACCTAACCCTTCAGGTGAACACCGTAAAAAATAAAAGCGGTGTCAAAAAAACATTTTTTACAACCTTACATCACAAAAAGTATAATAGCAAATGATCAAAAAGTCATATGCACCCCAAAATAGTGCCAATCAAACCGTCCTACTTAAGACAATAATCCAAAAAATAAAAAAAAACTATGGCTTTCAGAATATGGAGATACTAAAAATTTTTTTTGCTTTATTATGTAAAACTGAAACAAACAACCAAAATAAGTAGTAATATTTGGTATTGTCGCATCTGTAACAATCTGCTCTATAAAAGTACCACATGATTTAACCTGTCAGATGAACATTGTAAATAACAAAAAATAAAAATTGTGCCAAAACAGCTATTTTTTGTTACCTTGCCTCACAAAAATGTAATATAGAGTAGCCAAAAATCATATGTACCCTAAAATAGTACCAACCAAACGGTCATCTTATCTCATAGTTTCCAAAATGGGGTCATTTTTTGGAGTTTCTACTCTAGGGGTGCATCAGGAGGTTTTCAAATGTGACATGGCAACTTAAAATTATCCCAGTGAAATCTGCCCTCCAAAAACCATATGGTGTTCCTTTCCTTCTGCTCCTGCCATGTGCCCGTACAGCAGTTTACAACCACATATGGGGTGTTTCTGTAAACTACAGAATCAGGGCAATAAATATTGAGTTTTGTTTGGCTGTTAACCCTTGCTTTGTTACTGGAAAAAATTGATTAAAATGGAAAATCTGCCTAAAAGATGAAATTCTAAAATGTCATCTACATTTTCCTTTAATTCTTGTGGAACAGCTAAAGGGTTTAAAAAGTTTGTAAAATCAGTTTTGAACAACTTGAGAAGTTCAGTTTCTAAAATTGGGTCATTTTTGGGTGGTTTCTATTATGTAAGCTTCACAAAGTGATTTCAGAACTGAACTGGTCCTTAAAAAGTGGGTTTTGGAAATTTTCTGAAAAAAGATTTGCTTCTAAACTTCTAAGCCTTCTAACATCTCCAAAAAATAAAATGGCATTCACAAAATGATCCAAACATAAAGTAGACATATGGGAAATATAAAGTAAAAGCAGAGAAATAGAAATTTGGAAAGTTGTGAATTTTTCTGTTTTTTTTGTAAATTTGGTATTTTGTACAAATAAAATTGAAAAATATTGACTGAAATTTACTGCTATCATGAAGTACAATTTGTCACGAGAAAATAATCTCAGAATAGCTTCGATAAGTAAAAGCGTTCCAAAGTTATTACCACATAAAGTGAAAAATGGCAGGGTCCTGAAGTGGCTAAAGTGACTGTGACATATATGGTTATGGGTAAATGCAGGGCTGATGGCGATAACAAACAGTCTGTAATGAAAACAAACTGCACTCTAGAATTTTTTATGTTTTAAAAAAAATGGTCCAAAAAAACATGCCACCTGAGGTCATGTGATCCTTCTTCATCTTTTCTATCTTTTGACTTGAAAAAATGTCTGACATCATTTTGAGAAAATTGCCCAAATTGTTTTGCTAAACATTTGGATTTAAGCCAAATTACTGGAAACTTTAGGTCAAATTCAGTTTGTTTAGAATCAATTCATTTATATACATATACATGTATATGCACAAACATACTGTATATACACTAGACTGGATATGTATACAGTGAGTTATTTATCTCAATTTTGTCCCACCATTAGATATCATATTCATTGTACAGATCATAAAAAATTAGTAATGTTTGCCATTTTTTTTTCATTTAACATACCGTAGTTGGCTTTTTAAACTTTTTCCATTCACATAGCAGGTTGATAGCTTGTTTCTTACAGGACAACTTGTACTTTCTAATTGCACTTTTTAATAACGTGTGTGAGAAGCTGGAAAAAAATATTCATGGTGTGCATCTTAAAGAAAAAATGCAATTGTGCCATTGTTTTATGGGTTTTGTTTTTATGGCATTCCCTGTGTGGTAAAAACTACCGCACGGCCAGGTTTCCCGATGCAACTTTGGTAGCCAAAACCCAGAGTGATTCAAAAAAGAGAAGACATGTCTATTTTTTATACTTTCTCTCCTTTCATGATCTCCTCCTGATTTTGGCCTCCAAAACTGCATACAGGAACCTGACCGTGTGGTCGTACACTTATTCTGTGATTTATTTAGTATGAGTACAGCAATACCAAATTTATATACTTTGTTACATTTTATCATTTTAAAAAGACGCTGAAAAAATGTTTTTTCTTTGCATCGACATATTTTCAGACCCATAACTTTTTTATAGGACGGTCTACAGGCTGTGTAAAAGCTCCTTTTGCACATTGATTTGTAGTATGCATGACTTTTTGATCACTCTAAATTCAGTTTTTTGGGGGGTCTTAATATATGACCCCCTATATGTCTATAGTACAGTAGGTGACAGGTAGAAATAAGACACATAAAATAATGTCAATATCATCTTATAAAGAGAGGGCATTATCTCCACTATGTTGAACAGACTTGATGAGCGGTGTCAGAGGATCAGAGCTTTTCAGCCATAATCATAAATCTTATTTGGCATTATATTACATTGCACTTCCATGTACCCAGCTCCTGCATTACACCCACACACAAGAAAGCTAACACTGGCACATGTCACCATTCCAGAAACTAAAGCTGATCACGGTAAATTTATCCTGCAATCATATTAGCATTCTGCTGCCTACTGACTCTTACAATTATGACAAAATAATTGCTTTTGCTGGTAAACCAGACCGAAGGAGCATATTATGTCTCAATCTGTGTTGTAGTTTTAGCTGACGTCCTCCCTACCAGACTGTTTCCATACTGAACAAAATAACAGATGGCTGCAGTGCTGTTACATGTACAGTTGAAACCAGAAGTTTACATACACTATATAAAAAGACACATATGCATGTTTTTCTCAATATCTGACATCAAATCAAAATAAACCTTCCTTTTTTTAGTCAATTAGGATTATACCATAATTATTAGTATTTGCCAAATGCCAGAATAATGAGAGAGAATATTTTAAGGCATTTTTATTACTTTCTGCAATGTCAAAAGTTTACATACACTAAGATTATTATGCCTTTAAACACTTCTGGACTGCCCATATGATGATGTCATGAGTTTGGAAGCTTCTGTTAGGTTTGTTGGCAACATCTGAGTTAATTATGCTGTTTTCGCACATGCGCTCACTCGGACATAACCTGGAGTCAGTACTAGGGCTCTGGGGAGAAAAAGTCTGGGTAAAGTCCGAGACAAATATTGTGGATGTTTGCACCCACACATCCAGCCCCTCTGGGTAAACTCCAGAAAATGTTTGGATTCCACTGAAAGTGTGAATGGGGCTTTAGAGACACACCCGTGGATGAATTTGAATGCACATCTGAAACACACTGCTTCTTTGTGTAGCATCATGGGAAAGTCTAAAGAAATCAGCCAAGATATCAGGAAGAGAATTGTGGACTTGCACAAGTCTGGCTCAACCTTGGGTGCAATTTCAAAATACCTGTAGGTGCCTCGTTCATCTGTACAAATAATTATCAGCAAGTACAAACAAGATGGGAATGTCCAGCCATCATACTGCTCAGGGGGGAGACAGGTTCTGTGTCCCAGAGATGAACGTGCTTTGGTCCGACATGTGCATATCAACCCAAGAACAAAAGCATGTCAAGATGATGGCTAGAGATTAGCGAATTGCGATCCATATTTATTTACGGTGAATTACATAAAAAAACGGCTATTTCCTGGCTGCTGAGAGTCTATATAGTGGTGTAGAACATTGTACCTTGCAGTAACACACATAGGGAGTCTGATTTGGTAGTGAAATAATACTGTGAGTCCGTATGACATGCAGATGACAGGCGTCGCTCTTAGAATCACTGCAGACTTCACTAATTTGGGCAGTCATGGGGCCAAAACTGACCAAATAACTCAAGTATGAACTCAGCCTTACAGGTCGATGTTAGCGTCAAGAAGAAGCGCACTCCTTTTACACCGCCGTCAGCTGATTTCAATTCAAAGTTTGCCCAGGGCCCATAGAACTCTAGTTACGCCCCTGAATGGATCCAAAACAGAGATGACACGTGAAGCGAATATTTGCATGTCTTCTGTGTTTTGTACCCACTCCTGCTTTTGGCTACCAAATCACAAGCCAATTCTGATGGGACCATGCAGGCCTTACAGCTGCTACACAGAGAGGATCCGTTTTGCGTCTCATTTTTCCTTCCTTATGACAGATCAGAAAAAGGGTCAAATAAAAGATGATGTCAGCCAAGCCAAAAAGGCAAAATAGTGGCCCCGTCATGAAGTGCGGAGGGTGGGAAGAGAATGAGAAGTCCACAGAGTGGCCCTATGACATAATGGTGAGGTGGAAGCAGCATGAGGAGACCACAGAGTGGCCCAATGACAGAGTCTGGAGGTGGCGGCAGCATGAGAAGGCCAGAGTGGGACGACGATGAGAGATTGTGGAGGTGGCAGCAGCATCAGGAGGCCACAGAGTGGCATGACCACGAGAGATTGCGGAGGTGTAGGCAGCATGAGGAGGCCACAGAGTGGCACAATGACAGATTGTGGAGGTGGCAGCAGAATGAGGAGACCACAGAGTGGCACGGCGACGAGAGATTGCGGAGGTCACCGCTTCGTCTATTCATTTATAGGGAATATGGGACAGAACAGAAGGTTAAAATTTCTTAACTTTATAAAGTGTTGCTTAAAATATGATTTAATAATACATGTTGACTGGCACAAAAGCCTTGGCAAATTGATTGTCTGGGAAGATTTGGAGAATATATTGATGAATTTAAGTTTACTTTCTTATGATTTTAATCAAGTTTTGGTTCAATTTATTATTGAATCATTTTAATTAAAAAAATTAAGTGTTCCCTAAGACAGGAGAGACTCGGCCAGTCTTCTGTTTATTCGACGACGTAGTTGCGATGTGCAAAGCATTCCAAAAAACTATTTCTCTAGACCTGGAGACAAATTCTGTCAAGATTGATGCAAGTGAGGTATCGGCTGCTCATCGAGCCAGATACTTCTGGGGGAACTTGCCTGGCATGAACAGGCCTCTAGTAGCTACAGACAATATTATTCGAAAACATGGTTGCGATGAAGAAGCATTCCAAAAAACAATTTCTCTCCACCTGGAGACAAATCCTGTCAAGATTGATGCAAGTGCGGAATCGGCTGCTCATCGAGCCAGATACTTCTGGGGGAACCTGCCTGGCATGAACCGGCCTCTAGTAGCTACAGACAATGAGAAGACAAAGCTTCAAGATTGCTTGGAGCACGAAAGAGTTGCAAAGTTCATCAAGATTCAAACCATAACTACCAGGTCTATATGTCAGGGAAAACATCACGAGTTCCCTCTCATCATGGAAAAAGCTTATCAACGTTGAAAAATATATGGCATCAGAGGTGTGTGAGGACGCCATCACGACAGGACGGGTACGCCATCCAGGGCAGATTGTATATGTGAGCGACATACAGAATATAACCAGGAAACAGATTGAGGAATGGGGACAATTCCATCTGATAATTGGTGGCAGTCCTTATAATGACTTATCTGTGGTTAACCCACACACAATAAAGTGTTGCCTAAGATAGGAAAGAATTGGCCAGTCTACTAGTTATTCGAGAACGTGGTTGCGATGAAGAAAGCATTCCAAAAAACTATTTCTCTCCACCTGGAGACAAATCCTGTCAAGATTGATGCAAGTGCAGTATCGGCTGCTTATCGAGCCAGATACTGGCATGAACAGGCCTCTAGTAGCTACAGACATTGAGAAGACAAAGCTTCAAGATTGCTTGGAGCCCAGAAGAGTTGCGAATATCATTAAGATTCAAAACCATACACAACCAATATCAGCCCCTGGTCTCTACGTCAGGGAAAACACCCCGAGTTCCCAGTCATCATGGATGGGAAGGAGGACATCCTGTTGTGCACGGAGATGGATAGGGTCTTCGTATTCCCCCGCATGATACGGACGTCACAGAAACCGCTGCTCCTGACAACAGCTCCTGGGAAGGTCATAGAGCGCCCGGTCATCCGGCATCTATTCGCCCGCTGAAGGATTATTTTGAAAGTGTGTGAAAGCCACATGGGGCCCCACGCTGCAGATTTATCATGGAGAGATTTTATAATATTACATTATTATATAAAGAAAAAAAAAATTAAGCCCCTTCATCACCTGGCTCCCAAGTGCGATCAGCTACATCATCATCATAGAGTACTGTCTGCACGTCATTCATGTCCTCCTCAACCGTCTCTGGGTCAGGAGCCTGACCGCTCGCAACACCAGCTCCCACGCCACTCTTCTCATCATTACTTGCCCGCCTGGTGGAGGAAAGGACGGAGGCAGGTTGAGAACAGGTGAGGGCACAGGGCCTGCTCCCAGGCCATGCCAACTAAGGGTTGTGTCTGACAAACCTACTGACTCTTGGCTGGGGGTGTCTGATGTCACTTGCAACAAAGGCGAAGATAGAGTCAACCATTCAAGAACCGCTGGGTTGCTGGTCATTACACGACCGCTAGCTGACATTGCCCCTTACTCTGCTGTGACCTCTGCCTGCACCAGAAACATTTAGGCCTCTGCCACTCCCTTGTGCAGGACCTGGCACCTCTGTCTGACAAACTGTTAGATCAAACAATCAAATGTTAGATAAAATATTTTTTATTTCACCACTAATACACGGGTTTTAGAATTTATCACTGCACCGCAGAACTTCAATTAGGCCCAAAAATTTTCTTCTTTTACACAAGAGGCTTTTTAACAGATATATGCAACACTGGACGGCAAATATACTGTATTTTCTGGCATATAAGACTACTTTTTAACACATGAAAATCTTCTCAAAAGTCAGGGGTTGTCTTATACGCCGGTATACTGCGTGCTGAAACTTAACAGGACCTTTCACTGGTCCAAAGATTGTTAGATAATTATATGTATGTGTAAAGCAGCGCCCAGGGATCTCCCTGCACTTACTATCATCTCTGGGCGCCGATCTACACATACGGTATATATCATTATCTAACAATTGTTGGACCAGTGAAAGGTCCTCTTTACTTCCAAGCTGGACTGGAGAA
This sequence comes from Bufotes viridis, assembly GCA_033119425.1. Taxonomy (NCBI): domain Eukaryota; kingdom Metazoa; phylum Chordata; class Amphibia; order Anura; family Bufonidae; genus Bufotes; species Bufotes viridis. The sequence continues at coordinate 388,789,353 of CM065592.1, read as the reverse complement.
GCTGGCCTTCTCCAGCTTCAGGGACAGGAGCCGTCTAGCTGAGCCCCCGTGTGCTGCATCCCATCCAGTTGCTCCTGACGCAGCCCCCTCTCCCTGCTCTCAGTGATTTTCTCATGCTTAGATCGTCTTAAATTTTTATTTGGTGTGCGTTGGAAGAGGGGTAGTCTTATACGGCGAATATAGCCCAAACCCCATATTTTAACAGGAAAAGTAGGGGGTCGTCTTATATGCCCAGTTGGCTTATACGCCGGAAAATACTGTATTTTTATTTTGCCACTAATACACGGCATACAGGGCTTCCAAATATATCACTGCACCTCTGAGCGGCAAAGATATTTTTTCCTTTTCCACTAATACATGCAAAAAAGGGCTTTAAAACAGATAACTGCAGCGCTGAGCGGCAAATATATTTTTCCTTTTTCAACTAATACATGCAAAAAAGGGCTTTAAAATAGATAACTGCACCGCTGAGCGGCAAATATTCTTTTTTCTTTTCCACTAATACACGGAAAAAAGGGCTTTAAAACAGAAAACTACACCGCTGAGCGGCAAATATATTTTACTTTTGCCACTAATACACGACAAAAAGGGCTGTCATTTTCGCCCTTCACCACACAACGGCTAATAAGCCCTATTCCCCCCACTAATACAAGCCAAAAAATGCTTTAGATCATATAACTGCGCTGCACAAGGGCAAATAAAACGTAGAAATATTTCCTTGTTAATAAACCCTGTTAATGCCTGTATCAAACAGCACTTGCACCCTAATAAGACAGGTTTCCTGGAATTACAGAGCTGTATAAGGGCAATTTGGATCCCCAGTCAGTGCAGCAAGGTGTAATAGGATTGTTCCTATTACCCAGGCTGTCACCTCCCTGACTGAACCCTGTTCAACACAAATGCTGGTGGAATGATTCCTCCCTATCCTTTCCCTACACCTTGAGTAATCTTTCCCTGCACTTGTAAATCGTTTTTTTTTCACCACAATCAAGTGTTTCCTATCACTGTCCTTAGCGCCTGCAGACATGTCTCTCCCTGCACTAAGCACGCTGGTGAATGGCAGAATCTAAGATGCCCGCCCTATTTATAGGGCTGTGACATCACAGGGCTGGCTGGCTGCAGATTGGCTGCATGCATGGCATTGTGGGTGATCCCGCCTTCCCAGAGTTCCTTGCCCCATGTCCTCAGACGTGTAGCAGCCATTTTAGGAAAAAACGTGATTCGTTACCACGAAGCGCGAGGAAATTCGCATTCGGTGTGAATCAAATTTTTCCTGAAATTCGGATTGAATTCCACTTCGTCAGCTTCGATTCGCTCATCTCTACTGATGGCGGAAGCTGGTAAGATTGTGTCAATATCCACAGTGAAACAAGTACTGTATCAACATGGGCTGAAAGGCCACTATGCCAGAAAGAGGCCATTACTCCAAAAGAAAAAGAAAAAAGCCAGATTAATGTTTGCAAATGCACACAGGAACAAAGACTTACATTTTTGGAGACATGTCCTGTAGTCTGACAAAACTAATATTGAACTCTTTGGACATAATGACCACCGTTACATTTGAAGGAAAAAGGGAGAAGCTTGGAAGTCTAAGAAAACCATCCCAACTGTGAAACACGGAGGTGGCAGCATCATGTTGTGGGGTTGTTTTGCTGCAGGAGGGACTGGTGCACTCCAAAAAATAGATGGCATCATGAGTTAGGAAGATTATGTGAAAATACTGAAGCAAAATCTCAAGACATCAGCCAGGAAGTAAAGGCTTGGTCGGAAATGGGTCTTCCTAATGGACAATGACCCGAAGTATACTGCCAAACTGGTTACAAAGTGGCTTAAGGATAACAAAGTCAATGTTTTGGAGTGGCCATCACAAAGCCTTGATCTCAATCCTATCGAAAATGTATGGGCAAAGCTGAAAAGTCAGGTGCGAGCAAGGACATTGGGCTTATGATAAGAATTGACCTCAATGGCTCTGCAATCTAAAGGATGTGAATCTCCAGTCCGTGCCTCTGTGCTGCAAAATATAGAACATGTCCTATCTTTCACTGCATCTTGCAGATTGCAGACCCATTGAAGTCAGATGTGGAGTGAACATGGCCGGTGCCTGTGTTTTTTGGTCCTCAACACTGACATGGCAGCATGGGGCCTTAGAATGATCTGTAAAGCAGACTATTTACACATATACATATTCATTATGTCTTAACCAGAAAATTGAAAAAACAGGTCAGAAGAGTTTCTTGTTAGTTGCACCCTATGAAGGAACACACTAAAGTTTTCCACAGGTCAAAAATGTTTTCTATTATTTAAAAGGGGTTATCTAGATTGCAAACTCCATTTTCAAACACCTGTATGTGAGACTCCCTTTAAAGGATCTTTATTTCCTGACCATATTTTTGGCCTGTAATGAATAATAGTGAAAACGTAGCGGTCCTATCAGTGATTGACAGCTATTTCTGTATACACAGTCATAGAGGGAGGGTTGTCAATCACTGATAGGACCGTCTACAGGACTTCAAAGCCCAGAATGAGTAGGAATCTAAATATATAAAATACAAGTTTTACTGAATCTTTTCCCATAAAACTAAATATCATGCTCAGCTCCTCCTGCTCTATAACATGGTGCCAGTAGCTTACATTGCATTTTCATGGTGACAGGTTCTCTTTTAATGCTATATTTACTCTACAGTTTATACAACTATGTGAGAGAAGAAAGTAAGTATTCTTTCCATTCCTCACAAAATAGTTGTGAGTTTTATGTCAAATATTCAAATGATATGTATATATCATCTCATTACCATGTACTAGAAATCTCCATAATTACAACTTTCACCTTCCTTCTTTTATATGTAAGCTTTTGAGATGTAAGAATCTGCGTATGTGGTAATCCACAGGAGTCCGTAATTTATCATTTATCATACTGCGAGGACTTGGCATGTGTTATTAATAGGACACTTTGTTCAGCCTTTGTTCATCACCGTTCAGCCTTTCCGTTCTCCTGCTCCGTCAGGACCCCATTATAGTCTATGGGGTCCTTAGGTTCCGATTGGCTGAGTTATGTGCCGAATCCGTCCTTTCCGTTTTCCTGCTCCTAAACTGAGAAGAAGAACGGAAAGGCTGAACGATGATGTGAACGAAGCCTTAGCGGATTCTTAATTCTGTTGTTTACATTCATATTTCACATAAGCTCTATGTAAATTCTAGGTCCCAGGTTGATTAGGCCATTTCTGTTTGTATGTACAAAAAGTAAAGTAAATAATGTATGACTTCATAATTTTCCACATAAAACATATTTTATAACTTATATCTGGCTACGGGGTCCACTTGGTCTTGGCACACTTTCTAAATGCAAAAATACGACATAAATTATGACCAAAAACTGCCAAGAAAAATAACAATTACTACTTGTAGGGGGGTGGCCACTCCAACGTATAATTTAAAGAGGTATTCCGAGTTTTTTAATTTTAGTTTATGTTTCTCCCCCCCCTTGTTGAGACTAACATCTTTTACATTGATACTTATTAAAACTTGCCTTCCGGGCCAGTGCCGTGCTCCAGATCAAATGATGTGTTCCTGGCCAGGGTCGGACTGGCCCAATTTCTGACAATAATGGAGCTCTAATAAAATAGGGCTTTTAAGATCATACTGTATATACTCAGAGGGTGGGCTCTGAATCACTTCCTCTGGCGGGCCCAAGGACTTCAGTCTGATGGTGCTTCTGGCACTTCCTGGATCAAGTGCCGTATAATTGCGCCCATGATACTAGCCTGGTTACAGCTCACAAGGAACATGTCAGTCATCTCTGATGACATGTTCATTGCCTGCCCCCTGCACTTCATAACATAAGGCATGCATGAGAATAAATCTCTCCCTAGTTCTGTAGCGCATACAATACCATCCTGTCCCGTAACGAGGCCACTTTAATCTTAGAGGTCATGTCATGGTTAATGTAAAATAAAAAAATCAGACATCATACAATACGTGACAATCTCTTTTTTACAAAACTAAAACCACCCCAATACCTCCCATGGATCCAGAGATATCCCCATTAATTGCTCCAATTGTTATGCTAGATTTTCTTGGCAGCTCTGGTAGCGTGTCCTTTGTGCTGCAGCTCTCTTGCTGTCACAGTTCAGGGGTTGTGTCCTTTCTGTTTCTCTCTCTCTGTAACTGTCACAGCTTCTAACAGCAGATATATCTGGTGGCAGTACAAAGATGGAACTGAACATGTGATACAAATTCTGCAGGTGGACATGTGAATTACTATGCAGATTAAACACCAGGGGGCACCATGAAGCATTTTTGTAATAAAACGTAAATTACAAAAGTAATACATTCTTCATGCTGAATTATATTAAGATAACAATTAATGGGGTATTCTGGTTCTGATAAGTAAAAACCTATCCACAGGATAGGGGATAGGCGATAACTATTACATTGGTGAGGGTCTTACCACCAACAAAGTCGCTATACCACTCAGGACCCCCAAAATGAATGGAGTGGCCGGTTGAACATGCTCACTGCCACTCAACTCATCTCTATGGGAGTTCCAGAGACGGCCAAGTACAGAACTTGCTTATTTCTGAAAACTCCCCCAGAGATGAATGGAGCAGCAGTGTGTATGCCCAACCTGCCACTTCATTTTATTTCAGAGCTGTCCGAGTGGTATGGGGTCTCCATTCTAGTGATCCCCCACCAATCTACTAATTATTCCCTATGCAGTGGACAGGGGATACATTTTCATAACTGGAATACCCCTATAATGATGGCACCAGTCCTTTGATTGTATGGGTACGGTTAACATTTAGCTATTTATCTGCATAAGATTGAAAGACATCAGCACAAAAATTAAACCATGTGCTCTGCAGTTCTCTTACATCTAGAACACGGATCAGCAACCTTCAGCACCCCAGCTGCTGTGAAACTACAATTCCCAGCATGCTCCATTGATTTCTATGGGAGTTCAGAGAAGAGCAGAGTAAGTATGCATGCTGGGAGTTGTAGTTTTACAACAGCTGGAGTGCCGGAGGTTGCCTACCCCTGGCCTAGAAAATGCTGCAGACAGGAAACAATGTGAGCAAGTTTATCTTCTGTCTAGTTTTTTTTGTCACTTGTAGGTTTAATGTTAATTTAAGTAATTGCAGGCCCTAATCTGCACGATGTTGGCACTGTAACACTTCATATGGGCAAACTATGGTATACCCTGCCGGATCCAGTAAAAACGCTAGTGTGAAAGTAGCCTAGTGTTGATCACGAATTTTCGAATTGCGAATTTTAATCGCGAATATCGGCACTTCGAGAATTTGCGAATATTTAGAATATCGCAAAATATATTCGCAATTGCGAATATTCGTTTTTATGCAAATTTTTTTGTATGCAAATTTTTTGCATAACAATTCGCATAAAAATTCGCAAAAAATGGTATTTAAAAGGTATCTTAAATGACAGTTTATGCGAATTTGTACGCAAATTTATGCAAATTTTTAATGCAAATTTATGCAATCAGAAAATAATGACTGGAGATTACAAATTAGCGAATTTTCAAATATATGGCGAATATTTGCCCAAATATTCGCGAAATATCGCGAATTCGAATATTTCCCCTGCCGTTTATCACTAAAGTAGCCTTACGCGGACACCGGTGACTTGCTGTATTGCATTGTCCACAGCCTGTATTCTTCAGGCAGGTCCACAAACAAGGTCATAGGTTTATAAAATGTCAGTATCATTAGAATTAGAATTTTGAAAATATAAAATAAAATGTCAGTATCACTTCTTTGTCTATAGGGATCAATTCTACAATACCACTGTATTAAGAAATTGCTCTTTAAATGTTCCTGTTGCTTGATTTTGACTTGATGTAGATAAATATCTAGGACGTTTCAGTGCGAAAAACGATTAATATGTTATGACTGAGAATGATAAAGAGCAAAAGTAGTTACAAATAAATGTTACCGTTAATAATTGATACTGATGCTTATAAATAGACGGGATGGATGATAGGACAAGAGAACAGATCAATGATTGTGTCGAATCCATCCAAACCAAAAACCCAACATGTTTTGTTCCTATAGAGACACATTCTTTCTTATTCCCAGCCATTATTATACAAGTGCATTTTAGATGATAGGATTTCAGCTGTTGACAACACATGTCAAGGGAATGCATCAGGGGAAACGGAGAAGCAAAGCTGAAAACACACGGCTGTAAATGGCTGGTCTTTAGTAGCTCAAGAAGAAATGGAAAATTGCTGTTCAAAACCAACGCAGCAATTAAGTGTTCTGAAAAGATGAAGCTGTCAGATCACTCAGTGTATTATCTACTCCAAAAACGGCGGCATTAACATTATACAAATAGACAACCTCCATTTAGAAAGAACAGAAGTAGGAAATTGGGTATAGACGCTCACGATATAGCTTCTTACCTTAGGTTTCTAAGTTAATCACAATCTATATATCGTACTCTAAAGAAATTTTTTCTCAGGTGACACAATTACTGTCATTTACTGAAGACCAGCATTTTGCATGGCAGGCTAAGGCCTCTTTCAGACGGGCGTCACGGGTGAGGGCCAGATAGGATGCGAGTGCTTTCAGGTAAAATAGTTGCGTTATTCAGTTTTTCTTCCACGTGAGTGCAATGCGTTTTGCGTGATAAAAAACTGAATGTGGTACCCAGACCTGAAACCGGACTCTTCACTGAAGCCCACGTGGTGAGCGCGACGACGTCATCAAAGGTCCTTTGGCAGGTCCTCAAACAAGAAGAAAGACGATGCACGCTGCGCGATCTAGTGAATGAGGTGAGTTTTTATTTTTTAACCCCTCAATCCACATTTTAGGAAGCATTCTGTATTAAGAATGCTATTATTTTTATTTATAACCATGTTATAAGGGAAAATAATACAGTAAATTGACTTTAATCAATTTACTAACATCATCCCCTTAGCAACGATGTGTGAAAATCGCATTGCATCCGCACTTGCTTGCGGATGCTATGCGATTTTCACGCAGCCCCATTCATTTCTAAGGGGCCTGCGTTGTGTGAAAAACGCAGAATATAGAACATGCTGCGATTTTCACTCAATGCACAAGTGATGCGTGAAAATCATCGCTCATCTGCACAGCCCCATTAAAGTGAAAGGGTCTGGATTCAGTGCGGGTGCAATGCGTTCACCTCACGCATTGCACCCACGCAAAATTCTCGCCCGTGTGAAAGGGGCCTAAACAGCTTCATTACCAGGCAATTTTGCATTTTTGTTCTTCATTCCTTGCCTTTCAGGAGCCATAACTTTTTTTATTTTTCCATTCCCATAACTGCATGAGGGCTTGTTGTAATGTGATATAAGTTGCACTTTATAAAGGCATCATTTAATAGTGCATACGATGTACTGGAATAAAATTCCAAAGGGTGTAGAAATAGGGTAAAAAAATTAAAGACCGCAATTCCGCCATTGTTTTTTGGGATTTGTTTTCACTGCATTCCCTATGTAGTAAAACTTACCTGTTACCTTCATTCTCCAGGTAAGTACAGTACGATTACAGTGATACTACACTTATATATAGTTTGTCTTGTGTTTTAATACTTTAAAAAGTTTTTATTTGCATCGCCATATTCTGAACCCCATAACTTTTTTTTAATAGTTACATCTGAGGGCTCATTATTTGATCGACGATCTATAGTATTTGTTGATACTATACTGGAGTGTGCATGACTTTTTGATCATATTTAAAATTATGCTTAACTATATTAGTTGGTCTTCATTGTTGATGGCCACGTGGTATTGAAGTTGCTGCACGCCCTTTAACAATGAAGACCGACTAAGGCCTCATGCACACTACCATTGTTTTATTCCGTGTCTGTTGCTCAGTTTTTCGTGATTTTCTGCAGACCCATTGGTTTTCAATGGGTCCGTGGAAAACTCGGCAAATGCATCGTTTGTCCTCCGTGTCCGTGGTCCATGATTCCAGTCTGTCAAAAAAATATAACCTGTCCTATTCCTGTCCGCGAAAAACAGTTCTCGGACCCATTCAAGGCAATGGGACCGTGAAAAAATACAGATGGCCATCCGTGTGTCATCCGCGTTCCGCGTCCGCATTTTTTTGCGGATCCCTTGGCAGGCATTTGGAAGGCATTTGGAAATTGTCAGCCTGTCTTTTGGTAATATCTTTTGGATCATTGTCCGCTTAAGAAAACGGAAGACACACGACTGTCTGACTGTGCTACTACCTGCGTGTTTTGTCAATGATGTCCTCACAGGCTGCTGTCACACATTCAGTGTTTGGTTAGTGTTTGATCAGTGATTTTCATCAGTGATTCCGAGGAGGATAAATAGACATAAGATATAATGGAAAAGTTTGTACCTGTTCTGTGCTTTTAACCGGCATCTGGTTTGGGCTCACAATCATTGATGGAAACACTGATTAAACACTGACCAAACACTGACTGTGTGAAAGTGGCCTAAGACTTTAGCTTATGATTAAGGCTACTTTCACACTGGCGTTTTTTGGATCTGCTTGTGAGATCCGTTTCAGGGCTCTCACAAGCGGTCCAAAACGGATCAGTTTTGCCCCAATGCATTCTGAATGGATAAGGATCCGTTCAGAATGCATCAGTTTGGCTCCGTTCAGTCTCCATTCCGCTCTGGAGGCGGACACCAAAACGCAGCATGCAGCGTTTTGGTATCCGTCTGATGGAACTGAGCCAAACAGATCCGTCCTGACATACAATGTAAGTCAATGGGGACGGATCCGTTTTCAATGACACAATATGACACAACAGAAAACGGATCAGTCCCCCATTGACTTTCAATGATGTTCAAGACGGATCCGTTTTGCCTATGTTCATGATAATACAAACGGATCCGTTCTGAACGGATGCATGCGGTTGTATTATCAGTGCGGATCCCTCTGTGCAGATACATGACGGATCCGCACAAGACGCCAGTGTGAAAGTAGCCTAAAATGAAAAATTAAATAAATGTATGATAAATTGTCAGATGTTGGCCAAACCTGCTGATTTCCTAACCGCAGTGGAAGATATTGAGGAAAAGAAGGATCAGGCAGTGGGATCTCAACATGTCCAATCCTTTGTCTGGCAGCAGCCTATTCCCCTTTCCCCTTTGAGAACTCACACATGCTCAAACGAGCTAAGCATGTATATGTATGAGGCCGCTTTCACACGTCAGTGTTCGATCAGTGATTTCCATCAGTGATTCTGATCCAAAACTAGGCATGACTCAAAAATACAGAACAGGTACAAATCATTTCATTATACCTTATCTCTGTGTATGCTTCACTCCTGGCTTTGGCTCAGAATCACTGATCAAACACTGAGCACTCATGCCGTGGTTTGGTTATCTGATCCTCATTTTTTGCAAATGGAATGCGGACCCATTCACTTCAATGGGACAGCAAAAAATGTGGTCAGCACACTGTGTGCTCTCCGCATCTGTATGTCCATTGCGCGGCCCTGCAAAAAAAAAAAAAATAGAACATACATGTCTTATTCTTGTCCATTTTGCGGACAAGAATAGACAGTTCTAACAGAGGGCAGGACGCACTGTTCCGCAAAATGTGAAACACACACGGCCGGCATCTGTGCTTTGTGGATCTACAATTTGTGGACCACAAAAATGGGAACGGTCTGACTGTGAAAGTGGCCTAAGGGAGTTGGAAGGAATAGCTGTTGACCAAAGGCTTGTTTGGCGGACAGCCAATCAAAATGTATGACTGGCTTCAGTTTCAGTTCCACATCTTATGTCAGACATACTCCTACATTATAAAAATATCAAACATTTACATTCATATGGAATATGGAATCCGGGGACTGATAGAATATGAATGTGCAATGCTTTCCATGCATTTCTGAGTTATGTGCAGCCCAGTGTATATTTTAATGCCATCATTTATAGGCATTCCTTTCTGAAGTTATAAGCTGCTAACAACGCTGAGTAGCTGGAAAGACATTTATTTGTGTCTTTCTATATCCTTTTGTATATAAATGATAGTAAAATATTAATGACTCCATCCCTGCAACACTGTAAGTACAGGAATATTGATCTGGAGCAGACAGAACTACTACTGCGAGATACTCAATATGGTGGATGCTGCGAACTGTGCAATTAAAAAGAAAAGCTAGAAAAACAGTAATTAGAGATGAGCGAATTTCTCAAAAATTCTATTCAGCCGGTTTGCTAAATTTTTCAGAAAAATATTGATTTCGATCCGAATTTATTTGTGGCAAATCGCATTAAAAAATGGTTATTTCCTGGCTGCAGAAAGCCTTTAATGTGGTGTAGAACATTGTGCCTTGCAGTAACATGCATAGGGAGTCTGCTGTGGTAGTGAAATAATACTGTGAGTCCATATGACATGCAGTTGACAGGCATCGCTCTTAGAATCACTGCACACTTCACTTATCTGGGCAGTTACGGGGCCAAAATTGACCAAATAACTCAAGTATGTACTCAGCCTTACAGCTCTAAGTTTAATTCGCAATGCGAACATATACTCGCATTGCCAATTCAACTTAAAGCTTGGTTTCTAATGGTTGTATTGCTAGAATATAACAAATATCACGAATATAGCACTATATTCTCCATCTTCGTTATAGTCTAGCAACAACCATTAGGAACTCAGCTGTAAGTTTCATTCGCGAAACGAACATATAATTGCATTGCAAATTGATCTTAGAGCTAAGTTCCTAATGGTTGTATTGCTAGAATATAACGAAGATGACAAATATCACGAATTCACGAATATAGCACTATATTCTCAATCTTCGTTATATTCTAGCAGTAGCAACACAACCATTAGGAAGAGGAACCCAGCTCTAAGTTTCATTCGTGAAGCGAACATATAGTCGCATTGCGAATTGATCATAGAGCTGGGTTCCTAATGGTTGGCTTGCTAGAATATAACGAAGATTGAGAATATAGTGCTTTATTCGTGAATTCGTGATATTCGTATTATATTCTAGAATACGAACCATTAGGAACCCAGCTCTAAGTTGAATTCGCAATGCGAGTAATTCAGGTTATAATAATCGTATTGCGATTACAACTTAGTCAAATTTGTGAGATCGTGATTCTCACATCCGACAGTACATTTTAGCATGGAGGTGTTCCCATGCACACGGTAAGTCAGCAGAAGCGGCAACGGCATTGACTGGAGCGGGCAGGGAGCCAGGAATCCTCCAGGCAGGTAAGAACAGCTTTTGGGAAGTGGGAAGACAAGTTAGACAACCAGAGAGCAACAAGGATTAACAACTTAAAAAAAAAAAAAGAATATTCGAAATAGCGAATATATAGCGCTATATTCGCGAATTTGCGAAGTGCCGATATTCGCAAAAAAAAATCGCTATTCGAATATTCGTGCTCAACACTAATGGCCATCTATAATTATGGCATTATTGTACTTTATTTGTGTTTGCAGAGTGTTGTTGCACTGTCCTTTTTTTCTTTATGTTTCTAGCCATGGCAGCATGCACCTGCACACTGGGATGTGCTGACTGACCCCCTTTTTTTGAAGTTGAGCTAGAGGTGTGGCTGACTCCAGTTGGTCTTGCACCCCTGACTAGCCTGTCTGGCCCATAGGCCCATAGAGTAAGTATAAAGCTGTAGCCTGCTCTCATTGTATTTATTGGAAGCCATTTGGCACCAGGAGAAGTATAGAGTGGGTTCAGCATGCATTTTGGTACCTGCATCCCTGGATTTAATGGAGGCCGTTATGGCACCAAAAATTGTGAAAAGCAGAGTGGACCCAGCATGCATGTGGAACTTGCACTTCCTGAATTTCATGGTGGCCATTTTGGCACATAATAGGTAGAATTTAGTGTTAGGTTCACGACTTATAGAGATTGCCTTGACGTTTGGCAGATGGGCTAATTTTGTACAAAATGTATTTGCCAAGAATCTCAAATTTGCAAAATAAGTGTAGCATTCGCACCAGAATGTTTTCTATAATTATGGCATTATTGTACTTTTTTGTGTTTGCAGAGTGCTGTTGCATTTTCTTTTTTTCTTTGTGTTTCTAGCCATGGCAGTGTGCAGCTGCACATTGGTAGGTGCTGACTGAACCACTTTTTTATAGTGTGTAGGTGGCCGCAGCATCAGGAGACCAGAGTGGCAAGGTGACATAGTGTATAGGTGGCAGCAGCATCAGGAGACCACAGAGTTACCCGGTGACAGAGTGGGGAGGTGGGTGGGAATATCAGTACCAGCTGAAGATGGTGGGTGAAAGAAGGAGCAATTGGCATCAGATGTGTGGCATCAGGCGGGTGGCAGGATCAGAATCGTAGCTGAGGCAAGTAGCCAGAAGAAACTGATCTTTTTGTCAAAGTGTTGGTGTGGCACCATGGATGATCTAGTCTGATGCATCATGCATTGGTGGGTGGAACTCCTGGCTGATCCATGCCTGATTCATCTTGACAAATGTAAGTCTCTCCACATTTTGGGTGGACAGGCGAGTTCTTCTTGGGGTAACTATGGCTCCCGCTGCACTAAACACCCGCTAAGATGCCACTCTACTGGACAGGCAGGACAGCTTTTGCAGGGCAAACTCTGCCATTTGCGGCCACAAATCCAGTTTGGCTGCCCAGTAGTCCAACGGATCTTCAATGTGGGGTGGCAGGGTGCTGTCCAAGTATACCACCACCTGCTGGTTCAGGTCCTGCTCCAGGTCTAGCTGCTGCTGCTGCTGGTGAGTAGTTTCTTCACTAGGCGGGTGAAGAAAGCTGCTCATCAACGAATCTAGACTCAAGGAGGGAGCAGTTCCTACCCTGTGTGATTTTGTTTGCCCAGGAAAACGAGGTGCAGAACAGCGTGACACCACTGTGCCCTGCACATGTGGTATGCTGGAGGGGCACTGTGTATTTTCCCTGCAGTGGAGGCTGAGGACACGGTGGAGGATGAGGAGGCAGAGGCGGACATTGTCGCAGGACCAACGGCATGAGAACCTGGAGGTGGAAGCGGCGTCACCTGGCCATGTTGCTGGTGTGGCTGTGCAGGAACCACATTTACCAAGTGGGCCGTAAAGGACATGTATTGTCCCTGACCGTAGTTACAGCTTCACACGTCGGCGCTGCCGTGCACTTTGGCAGGCACCGACAGGCTCAAGGACTGGCCCACCTTCTGTTCTACATACATGTGCAGAGCTGGTACTGCCTTTTTGAAAAGAAATGATGGCTTGGGACTCCCCACCTCAGTTTGGCACAAGCCATCAGTTTTCTGAAAGGTGCAGAGTCCACCACTTGGAAAAGGAGGGACTGCAGCACCAGCAACTTGGCCAGGAGCACATTCAGCTTCTGCGCTGTTGGATGAGTGCACGCATATTGTTGTCTCTTGTCAATCGCTTCAGTGATCGATTGCTGACAGAATGACTGATGAGGAGTAGGAGGAGGAACAGGATCATCAGGACCAGCAGATGATGGGAAGGACACACAGCTCCCTTCGGCTGAAGTGGTGGAGCCTTTACTGACTTAAATCGAGTGGGTGCCACTGGGTGATGCTGAGGTTGCTGCGGCAGGCTGGACCACCAAATCAGAGCCACGTTTGTCCCAGGCCACTTTATGGTGACGCTGCATATATTGACACATGGCCGTGGTGCCAACATTGGCACCCTGGCCACGCTTTACCTTCTGCCCACAGATTCTACAAATGGCCATGTTCACCTCCTCCGGCGGCTTAATAAAAAACTGCCACACAGCCGAGTAGGTGATTTTACCCCCAACACTCCACACTGACTGACTGCTACCGTCGCTGCTTCCGTGAACCCCTGCACCACTACTTTCCAGGCAGGTAGGCTCCTGCTAAGCAGATGGTCTACCCTGGGCATGTATCGCTCCCGACCTCCCACTGCTGCCACCCTGCTGACTCCCGTCCATGCTAGCAACTTTCTGACTCCGCCGCTGCCTCACGGGCAAGCGGCCACCCTCTTCTCCTGATGATGATGATGCCCCTAATTCACCCGGCTCCCAAGTGCAATCAGGTACATTATCATCATCGAGTACTGTCTGCACGTCACTGATGTCCTCCTCAATGGTCTCTGGGTCAGGAGCCTGACCGCTGGCAACACCAGCTCCCACGCCACTCTCCTCATCACTACTTGCCCGCCTACCGGAGGAGGCTGCGGATGTCTTCTCCACATCTTGGCTGGCCAAGAATCTGACTTAGTCTGCTTTCACATGAGCGAGTGTCACGCTCCGGATTCGCATCGCAGCTCCCGGCCTGACCTCCCAGCACTACCGGGGTCGCATAGCATTATATTGATTCATGATGCTATGTAACCCTTACAGTTATGGAATGTATTGGATAACACTGACAGCATTATGTCGGTGTTATCCAATACATTCCAGAGCTCTAAGGGTGACTTAGAATCGTGGCACCTTTTTGGTTGTAAATCCAACTTCTAGTGGTCAATGAACGCTGGATTTTAAAATTTTTACCTCGTGGCTTTATATTTATGCAGAATGGATTATATCGGTCATAGATGTAATAAGGATACAGAAGCACAAAATAAGAATAGCAATGGACAGAACACAGGACACTAGGAGGCCATTCCAGTTTTCCTTAGTGACTATGTAAACATTATATGACTGCTATAGAGACTGTCTGTTCTTTTACAAGAACCAAAGAAATCCACAAAGGTTAAAAAAACAGTTATCTACGTCTTTGTGAGTCCAATCTCTTCTAAGCAGTTTTATTAAAACACAGCAGACTTTTGAGAAAGAAGAAATATCAAAGTAGCCAAATATGTCTACAATGTTTTCCTTGGCTAGACGTAACTCCCTACTTTTCTATGTATGTAGTGTAATGTCATGAAGATATATGGAGCTGTGAACCTCTTAAGGACCACAGTACAGTGTTTTCACAGTGTCCGTTCAGCGGACTTCTAATGCAGCACCTTTTTATGGTGGCACTTTAGAAGAAGACTGCAATTTTCCTTTTTTTTTTCCGTTCTTTAGTTCTGGCATTCCTGCAAATATGACTTTTTTATTTCTCTGTTCACGCGGCCATATGGCTTATTTTTTGCAGGACAAGTTGTACTTTTTAACAGCAATATTAAATATTGCATACGATGTAGCCACAATTGACTACAGCATCTGTGGGGTTAATGTCTGTGATCAGTGTTATCATTAATCACAGACTTTAGCTCAGGAGGCCGGTAACTATGGTGCCTGGTCAGTGGGCACCATGTTGAAATACTAGACATTCATTTCAATCGGTCCGCAAAAAAAAAAAAAAAAAAGTTACTCCATGTGCATTCCGTATGTCCATATTTCCATTCTGCAAAAAAATAGAACATGTTCTATTATTGTCCGCATTATGGACAAGGATAGTACTGTTCTATCAGGGGCCAGTGTAACGCCCCACAGGTGCATTACCACTCCTACCACCTGTCCACTATCTCTTATGGTTAACCCCGTGTCATCCCCTGTATTTATTTCCAGGGCCTGCAAAATGTATATTCATATTTCTTATTTTGTAACTGTTATGGTCATTAAATATACCTGGTTCACCAGCAGATGGTGGCATTAACAGCAGAGATCCGCCGGGGGGTCTGAGACCCAGAACAACCGCCGATCAGCTGTTCGAGAAGGCAGCGGCGATCAGCTTTTCCTAGGCCAGTGATGACACATTCATCAGTAACTTGGCCTGGGAGAAGCTCACCCCCATAGATGCGAATGGGGCTGAGCATGATACCAAGCACAGCCACTATACAATTGTAGGTTGGTGCCTGGTGCTATCTCAGACATCTGATTGGCAGAGGTCCCAGGTCTTGAACCCCCACCGATCAGCTGTCTGTTCTGTCCACTGACAGAAACTTTCAGTTGCTTTGATTGATAATTATTGCAGCTTTTTCAATCAGATTGGTGAACTGTAAAGATGGCTCAATGGTTAGCATTGGTGCCCTGGGTTCAAATCTAACCAAGGACAACATCTGCATGGAGTTTGCACGGAACAGAATATCCTGCCCTCTATAGAACTTTTCTATCCTTGTCCGTAAAACAGACAAGAATAGGACATGTTCTATTTTTTTTGCGGATGCCACGGAACAGACATACGGATGTGGACAGCACAGTGTGCTGTTCACAGCTTTTGCGGCCCCATTGAAGTGAATGGGTCCGTATTCAACCCTCCAAAAATACGGGTTGGATGCAGACCAAAAATACGTTTGTCTGCACGAGCCCTACGACACATGCCCTTGTCAGTTGAGTCTCAAAAATTGTGTAAACGTGTATAACAGTTGATGAAGTTGGTACAAAAGCACGGATGTCAATTTTTTGCCACAAATTGTGATAGAATTCTGCCACATTTTGAATAGTAAATCTCCCCCATTAAATTAAAAGAATAAACAAAAAAAAAAAAAAAAAAATTACATATGAGTTAGGTGTCAGTGATAGGATTTCATGTAAACTCGGAATTATCATAATAATATCAGCGGTAAAATAGAGTAAACCATTATAGGTTAGAATTAGAGATGAGTAAGGTTTTTTCAAATTCAATTCGGCTGCTTCGCCAAATTTTACAAAAAATCCACTTTGTGGCGATTTACTTCGTCACGAAGCGCATTTCTTTGTAAGTAGTGGGTGCAGTGGCAGGAAGCGGCGATTGAGCTGTTCCCCGTCATTGTACCCCTCAGATGCTGCGCTCATGCATGATTGCGGCATCTGATATACATAAAAGAAAAAACCCTGATCCATTTTCTGGTGGCGGGCCGGAGGCCACCATCTAGATCGAGGATCTGGCGCGAATTCTGGTGCAGCCTGAGATGACGCCATCACACTGGCCAGCGTGCTGATGTCATACATCACTGCGCACAGGATTTCGGCCGGGATCTTCAAGCAAATTGCGAGCAAATGGATGAGGTAATTATTATTATTATTTACACTATTTCAGGTTAAGTGGATTCGCAACCTCAAAACATGATTTAATTTGGCTTCGCTAAGAATCAAACGTATCCTGAAATTTGGATCAATTTCCACTTCGTGGACTTCGATTCACTCATACCTAGTTAGAATATGGATCAATAAATAAGATGATCGGGCATCAATCAAAACGATCGACTGAGCTACTCACCCCTCATCATACATCACAGCTAAATCAACTTAACATGGGCCATTGTATCAAATTTGTACAGTAAGTATCACATGTTCAGGATTCATTACCTATTTTGGAAGTGTACATGGAAGGTGCATTTACTTCCAAATACATTATTGCCTGGAAACAAAAAAAACAAGTACTTGCTGGAAAGTAATATAATATATTCTGACAGACAGTCATTTAATTTGCATGATATTTTGCAATTAGTTTTAAAATAGAAAATGGGGCTGGGGGTGGGGTGGGGGATCAGAGAATATATTTGCAAGATCCTATTTTCCAATGTTGTAATGAATGCTTGCTCACACACACAAACACACTAGAAAATAGCAAAAAGCAAATCAATTGTAAAAAAAGGGAAAAAAAATTATTCAGTTCTCTGTTCACACTGGTTTCATTGTTTCACGAACCATAGCAAGACAGTTGGATCCACTGTGTAAATGATCCTAATAGATCCTGATAGATCTTGTTATTTGGTCCATCAGGTTGTAGTCTTGTTTCTGTCCCTTACAAGAGAGAACACTAGAGCAGACTAGTTTACTCCGACCATTGAAACCTATGGGATGGAGTTGGACCGTAATGCCAGTTTGGTCCGAACTGGTTCTCTCATCCTTACTATGTAACAATCTACTCAGCTCCTTTTGCTCTGTAACATGATGGATGCAGCTCAAACACCATTTTCAATGTGACAAGTTCCCTTTAAAATGTATAAGGGGGAATCTATCATTGTGAGTGGATTTGAGGTTTCAGACTGGATCTGCTATGTCCACCTGTTTCAAATTTATAAAATTATGCTCAGTAATAATACACAAGTGCAACGTGGTTGGGCCTATCTCAGTAAAAGTATCCTTGGGCGATGCCTGGTGTGGAGTTGAGACTTCATAAATTTGACATAAAAGTGATCTACTCTGAAATTCCGACCAAATTTTCACTCAAATCTGTAGGTGGCAGTGAAAGGCGCAGTAATGAAGAAATCCCAAACTTTTTGTCCAAGTGACCACCAAAAAGTCGCAAAGCCCCTTCTTGCTACTTTATGAAGCCAGAATTCTGGCGTGCAGGGCTTGATAAATTTCCTCCATAATCCATAATCCCCCCTTATCTTTTGGCACAATCCCTTTGGAGCCTAGTATAATCTGTGCAAGACAAAAATTGTGTGATGTTATAATGGTTATGATTAAACCATATATGTTTGATTATTTATGCACAAATCAAACATTTAATGAATACCAGACTATTTCCCAATCTTTTGTAATTTTACAACTAACTGCTATACACATTTCACATTTCATTGAATCAGTTGTACAAATAATAGTGAAATTCATTTGTTACCACCCTGCCATCCAGGCACAGACTGACTAAGTCATAATTTCCCACGGTGTAGAAACATCTATTCTGCACCACTTCAGTAAGACTTGGAATTTGTAACCATCATATTCCCCAGTTACAAATAAAATGCCTCTTGAGTCTTTAAGCAACTACAGTATTATTCAAGAACTGATGTACATACAGTAGGCCCAGTATTCTATATTCCAAAGTTTTAAAATTCAGTTGGTTTTCTATTTTTACCAACATGGAGTGACTCACAATGGTCCCTCTGCCCCCACAGTCTGGTTTAGATATTATGCAGTCACTGGGATCCCCCTGAAGGGTTTATCAGCTAGCTGATATGATCTAGAAGCCATCCCTGTTTTAACCAGAGTAGTATGAAAGTTATGATGTTACCAATTCATAATATAGGCCAACTGCACTGCAATGTAATATAATTTAACCTCTTCATGCTCAACGCTGTAATAGCATGTCACTGAAACTGGTAGTTAATGTTCAGCAGTGAACCATTATTAAAGAGGAGCTGTCACCTCTTCTGGCATGTCTGTTGTAGTAACTGCTTGCGTTCCCATGTAATCAGAATTAGGGGGCATGTGTTATTATGACTCTACATTGTGCCATTCCTGTGTTTTACCTGCTAGAAGTTTACAAATACATTGCCAGCAGTCTGCAGTAAAGATACTGCTGGGTGTTACCAGTAGTGGGTGTGTCTGATGCAGTCCAATCAGTGCTGCTGATGTCAAACTGTGCTGGGACACCTCCGCAACTGGTAACACCCATCTGTACCTGTACTGCAAGCTGCTGACAATTCATTCATAAACTTCTTCATTCATTCATAAACTTGCTGCAATATTAAAGGAATGGCTCAACGTAGAGTCAAAATAGAGGCTCCAGAGTTGTTCTTACATGGGGATGTCAAGTAATTACTGATACAGACATGTCAGGAGAGGTGACAGCTGCTCTTTAAGGCACTCTCAGATGGCAACTATATTTTATAGCTGGCACCCTGCATTCATCATCAGGAGCAGAGATAACACAGATCCTTGCAGTTTAACCCCTTACAGTAGATACCATAGTGTGAAGAGTTTATTATTATTGGTCAAAGAATATTAACCGTCGTCTTTCCATTTGCCTTTTACTCATTAAAAGGCAAATAGAAAGACGGCAATTAATGCTCTTTGACCAATAGTAATAAATGTGTACATAACACGCCACCATTTTGCTAGGGTCACTTCTAAGTATAGAGAGTTTGCTATGGCCCCATGCACAGATGCCTATGGCAGAATGTCAGTTTTTATAGTAACTGTTGTAATACACAGCAATATGGAAGTATTGCAGTGTACTATATGTTCAATCAGAAGATCATATGTTCAAGTACCCTAAGGAGTACCTGAGTACCCTGAGGAGAATAAAATAAAAAAAAGGTGGTAAAATAGAAAGAACGTAAAAGCCTCCCAAAAGTTGCCTCATTTTCGCATGTAACTTTCTTTTTTTTCCATCAAATAAAAAAAACATAATTTTTATCACAGCATAAGTAACAACTCATAGAATAGAATTATCACATTTTATATCCAGTATGGGGAACATTCCAGAATTGTACTTTTATTGTTCATTCCATCGCACAAAAATACATTCTGATACTGGTCCGGCCACGGGTAAGGTCACGAAAGCCCCATTCAGCCTATCACTGGCCTCAGCAGTGACCTGCCTCAGGCACTGATTGGCTGAGTGGATGATTGGCATTTCCAGTATGTCGAGCAGGGACCGGAAGGAGAACAGTGGGGGCTAGGCCAGTGTCAGAACCACAGGGGCAGAGATCGGTGGAGGTAAGTAATACTTGTTTTATTTTTAACATAATTTTTAATCTTACTTACTGGAAACCTCCTTGTAATGTCATCAGTTCTGTTAGCTTTTGTTCACATTGGTGTCATGGCTTGTTACTACATGTGACATTGTGAATGTGACGGATACTAAAGAATAGCACAGGCACAAGTGGCTAAAACAGAAGATAATGTTTGAGTTACATATCCATGGGGTCTGTTCACATCTGTGTTGTTCATTTCCATTGTTCTACCCTCTCATGGGAGCAGAACAGCAAAAATGACGGCAGTGCTGGATCGGTCACATGACATGCACCAACTGATCCTGATAGACCGCTTTGACTATACTGGGGTCTCCCAGGTTTCCATCACAGTGTTCACCATTTTACTGAATGAAATAGCTCTGCATGCTGTGTTATTCTGTCCCCATAGCAGATGAGAACATACCCTTAGATACACTCGTGTGTTCTTTTATACAGGCTGTGTTCCAAGCAGAACTTTTTATAGTTCTCATGCATTCCCTGGCTGCCCTGCTTAATTCTTTCTCTACAAATAATTTTAGACTTGAATCTATTGAGGATTTCCTTATTTTTACTTTTTGAAAAAATGCCATGTCTGTGTCTGTCATTTCTGGTCTTTGTCCTGATTTAAAAGATGTCCTGATTGGAACCCTCTCTGATTTTATATATATTTGTTTTGATGGAAAGGAAAAGAGATATAGAGATAGATAGATAGATAGATAGATAGATAGATAGATAGATAGATAGATAGATGTATTGACAATGACCACTTTATTCCTACTAACCTAACACACATCTAGTAGCGTACAGTTGATCTTGACCCATTACATATTGCATCCACATGATTCAATAGGTGGCAAATTGGCAGACTGGCGGCTACATATGAATTGGCAGAGCACATGACATCACAGCACTCCATTACATCACAGTATTAACCCCTTAGTGACCAAGCCTGTTTGGGTCTTTATCACCAAGCGTTTTTCTTCTTTTTTTTATCGTCGCGTTCCAAGAGCTATAACTTTTTTATTTTTCTGTCTATATAGCTTTATGAGGGCTTATTTTTTGAAGGACAAGTTGTATTTTTTAATGATGCCATTTTGGGGTACACATGACTTTCCGATTAACTTTTATTAGCTCTTTCTGGGAGGGAGATGGGGGGAAAAAAAGCAATACTGCCACTGCGTTTTTAATTTATAAATTTTACGGTGTTCATTTTTCGGTATAAATAACATAATATCTTTATTCTCTGGGTCAGTATGATTACAGCAATACCAAATACATATAGTTTTTTTTTACGTTTTACTATTTTCTTTTGCAATAAAAACCCTTTTTTTTAAAAAAAATATGATTTTGCATTGCCTCTTCCCAAGACCCATAACTTTTTATATTTTTTATTCTATGGAGTTGTGTGAGGGCTTGATTTTTGAAGGACGACTTGGTTTTTTCATTGGTATCATTTTGGAGTAAATGGCGTTTTTTGAGCGCTTGTTATTAAAAAATTTGTGGTGGCAAGTAAGAATAAATTAGCAATTCTGTCTTTTTTTTATTTATTTTTTAAGGCGTTCACCATAGGGGATAATTTATGTGATATTTATGTAGGCCGGCAATACCAAACATATGGGGGAGATTTGTTTTTGCAATTTTTTTCATTGAAAAGCAGATTTTCAATGTAAAAAAAAGCATACTTTTTTTCATTTAATAAATATGTTTTTTTTTCACAACACAACATTAGCACCCCGCGGTCGCATTTGCGGGGTGCTGATGGATGACAGAGGGAGTCCGCTCCCTCTGTCACTGCTTTACATGTGACGGGCGCCATTGTGCCCGGCATTTAAAGCGTTAACCAGCCCGGATCGGCACACCTGGGACAGAAAGGGTGCACCAGTTCTTCCCTTCAGGGCACCCTCAAGTTCACGGATCCTCTTGCCTGATGGTGGTCAAGATGCCCTTGATGTTGATGGTTTTACGGAGTGAGGCCAGGGTCCCTGTTGTCATGACGCCAGCACTGTGCAGTGCAAAATGTAGTGCAAGAAGCAATGAGGAGACAGTCTTGCGGCAAAATGTTTTTTTTTTACTGAAGGTTTCAAATGTAGACAATTCAGGACAGGTCTTACTTGTAATGGACCAGCTGATGTTACGCAGAAATACAGCATCCAGATTTCAGAGCTGCACAGGTTATCATAGTCCAGAAAGGTGTCTCTTAGATGGTTTAATCAATCTTTCTTACCCTGCACTTTACTAACTGACTTGTACTTTAGCTTCCAGGCGTGGGGTGTAATACTTTACTTTAGGCAACCCACAGGACGGTTCTCCCTAACTGCAGGCAAACTCTTCTGCTCCATTATTTGAACAGGTTGCTGTACTCGCAGTACACTTCTACAAAACCCACCTTGGGTTGTAGAGATTCTCACAATAGGCCAAATTGTAATATGGTGTGTGCTCAAGCTCCTGAACATGGGTGCCATAGAGTCAAATAAAAGAGAGGAATAGACTAGGGGGCTCTCTAGTGTATTACCCTTAGTATTGAGCTGATGCTGCAAAGGTAAGTATACCTTACCATTAGTAATGAGCAGCAGGGGCTATATTTGATTTAGCGATATTTCGCAAATATATGGGCGAACATTTGCCATATATTCGCAAATTCACGTTTATTTTCTTGATTGCGAAAAATCGACAATGTAATATTTTCTTAATGCACATGCAAAACAGGCGTGGGTACTTTGGGTACATTTTTCAAGCTGCTAGAAGTTTACTGAGACTGGAGATAATGGTTGGCACAGCAGAACATTACAATAGCTTTATATGCAGGTAGAGTGCTCCAATATATATTCACGAAAATCGGCAATTAATGATGCGCATATTTTTGTGCAATACGTGCAACTGGGTGACATCACAGTATTTTGTATGTATGGACAGCAGAACCTATCACACTACCTAACACCCTGCGCTCGAACCTATCAGCTACACTTTGAATCAATGTAACCTACACTGACTATCTCGCTCTAACTATCTGAATTATATATCTAAGGTAACTGTCTTATGTATATACAGCAAAGCACAGAGCACAGCAGTCACACTGCTGTATCTCTCAGAACTCCATTACACTAAAGAAAATGGCTGCTGGGGAGGTTCTTATATAGTAAGGGGTAGACAACTTTCCTATTGGTTCCTAGAGATGTTGCTAAGCTCAGACAAAGACATTGCAGCCTTCTCATTGGCCCTACACGCAAGAGGGAGGTTACTGATGAAAAAAAAAAAAAGTAGAATATTTTAAATTACAAATATATAGCACTATAAATATCAATTTTTGCAGATGACACTAAACTGTGTAAAGTAAATAACACTGAAGAGGACAGCTTTCTGCTACAGAGGGAACTGGATAGATTGGAGGCTTGAGCAGAGAAATGGCAGATGAGGTTTAACACTGACAAATGTAAAGTTATGCACATGGGAAGGAATAGTGCAAGTCACCCGTACATACTAAATGGTAAAACACTCGGTAACACTGACATGGAAAAGGATCTAGGAATTTTAATAAACAGCAAACTAAGCTGTAAAAACCAGTGTCAGGCAGCTGCTGCCAAGGCCAATAAGATAATGGGTTGCATGGGGTATAGATGCCCGTTATTAGAACATAGTCCTACCACTTTACAAATCGCTAGTCAGACCACACATGGAGTACTGTGTACAGTTCTGGGCTCCTGTGAACAAGGCAGACATAGTAGTGCTGGAGAGGGTTCAGAGGAGGGCAACTAAAGTAATAACTGGAATGAGGCATCTACAGTACCCTGAAAGGTTATTAAAATTAGGGTTATTCATTTGAGAAAGAAAACGACTGAGGGGAGATCTAATAACTATGTATAAATATATCAGGTGTCAGTACAGAGATCTGTCCCATCATCTATTTATCCCCAGGACTGTGACTGTGACGAGGGGACATCCTCTGCGTCTGGAGGAAAGAAGGTTTCTACACAAACATAGAAAAGGATTCTTCACTGTAAGAGCAGTGAGACTATGGAACTCTCTGCCTGAGGAGGTGGTGATGGTGAGTACAATAAAGGAATTCAAGAGGGGCCTGGATGTATTTCTGGAGTGTAATAATATTACAGGCTAAAGCTACTCGAGATGGGTCATTGATCCAGGGAGTTATTCTGATTGCCTGATTGGAGTCGGGAAAGAATATTTTTCCCCTTAAGTGGTGAAAATTGGTTTCTGCCTCACAGTTTTTTTTTTGCCTTCCTCTGGATCAACTTGTAGGAAACAGGCCGAACTGGATGGAAAAATTTCTTTTTTCGTTCTTATATACTGTTACTATGTTACTATGTATATTCTAAATATTTGTGAATTCTCGAATTAGCCATATTCGCGATCAATATTCATGATTCGAATATTCGTGCCCAACACTACTTACCATATGGTATGGTGCTTGGAGGGGTGAAGTGCTGCTGTGCTCGTGTGCCGGTCAAGACCTCCAGGGACCCCGGAATGAACCACGTTTAGAAGGTCGTTCGCAAAGGACAGCATGGCTGCACTCATAAAAGAAGAAAAAAACTGTAATTTTATCAGAGCTTCCGAGGGCAGCCACGCTGTTATTTTCTGCTTCTCAAACAACCTTCTACACATAGAGTCAAATATGTAGTCTGTATGACTGCTCACCTCTACAGGTCTATCTCTACACCACTCTATGATCTGGTCTGCTTTAGAGATGTTATCGCTCTATCCTGGGTGGGTCCAAGTCCAGGATGAGCCGGTCTGTTAGCTTCACAACGGGCTTCCGTTTTCTCATTACACTCTCTGCATTACACTGACTGAACTAGTTTAGACCTGCTAAACTGGATTAGAATGGCCTTAGAATGTTCTTAACCCCTCCTTATATAAAGGGAGAGAACAAGCCCCATCTAGTGGTGGTTGTGAGATGTGGCCTATAATTAGCATTTGCTTACAGAAATACACATTAAATGCATACATGACATGACAATTATGTTTGTGCACTTTGCAGTAAAATGCGGCTCTCGGAGCAGGATGCTGCATATATATGGAGGTTCTCCCGCTCCTTCTATACTCCTAGAACAAGGTAGTAAAAATGCAGGCTACTGCGCACAGGAGACTATCTTAAATTTTTTATAAAAATAAAAAACAATTAACATGAGGTTGCTTCTAACGTACAATACGTTTCGGAAGACGGGTCGCCTCCCTCCTCAGATACAAAAAAAAGCATGGGGGCATTATAAAGAACACATATCCATGAGATCTCAAGAACATCGACTGGAACAGTTTAAAAATACTTCATAAAACCATTAAAAATACAAAAAGCGGTTAATA
The DNA here is from genome assembly GCA_033119425.1 of Bufotes viridis. Classification (NCBI taxonomy): domain Eukaryota; kingdom Metazoa; phylum Chordata; class Amphibia; order Anura; family Bufonidae; genus Bufotes; species Bufotes viridis. Next base: position 388,763,776 of record CM065592.1, on the reverse strand, counting down.
AAAATTTACTCTAACAAAAAAAAAATTCCACTGACTCCTTTTCTATGTCCCTAGATACAATAAAGAGATGATCTAATTCTTTCTATTGCTGCATTTAATCCCAGGGGGAAAAACAGAGAAACAGGACAATGCGGAGTTCTAACAAATGATGCTCCAGAATTGTCATATTATTAAGGTAGGTATTCACCAGCACAGAAATGTCAGGAGACCTGTAAGTCCTTGAAATGTTATACTATTCCACATTAGGGCTCACATGTTTGTAAAGGATGGGCCTCTTAAAGTGAAAATGTAGGTTTAACCATAGTTTTTGTTATATTTGTTTGTTAAAATTAAAAATCTTATTTTTGATGATATTTTTCTTTTCTCCATTTATTCCACTGCCCCCCCCCCCAGACCACGTGAAGTCATGTTGCCACATGGCCTTGGCACAGCTCAGCCCAATTCAAGTGAATGAGGCTGAGCTGTGATACCAAGCACAGCCAGTATACAATGTACAGAGCTGTGCTTTGTAAGCTGCGAGAAGGCCGGTGCCTTCTCAAACAGCTAATCATCAGGGGTCCTGGGTGTCGGACCCTTATTGATCAAATACTAATATCAATAATAATCTTTATTTATATAGCGCCAACATTTTTCGTAGCGCTTTACTATCAGGGGGTTCAAGTACAAATAGAGTTTTAAGTAACATAGCAGCAAACAGGTCAACAAACTAAACAAGAGGAATGAGAGCCTTGTTCGCAAGAGCTTACAATCTATGAGGAGATGGGGGTGAAACAATAGTTAGAGGTGCTTGTTTGGTCCAGCCATCTTAACACAATAGAGGAGTAGATATAAGGCTACATGAGCCAGTCCCCAGCCGATATCTATAGTGCCACTGAGGGCATGGGTTGTGGTGGATGCTGATAAATCAGAGGATAGGTCATCGGTTAAAATTTCTCAGAAAACCCCTTTAACAAAATCAGGGCCGGCGCCACCTGTAAGGCGACCTAGGCAACTGCCTAGTGCGCAATTTAGCAGGGGGCGCCGGGCCGGCGCTGCGAATCGCGATGCACTATAAAAAAAAAAAACGGCCGGCGGCAGGTGGCACTACTAAAGACGGACTTGGTCGGCGCACGGGCGCAGTCAGATTAGCGCAGCCATCATGTGCGCAGCATGGACTGGCGGGCGAGCAGGCAGCCGGCCGCACAAAAGAACTCACATTGCCTCCAGCAGGCTGCAGATGCACAGTCAATCTCAAGGATCCGCCCCCGCCAGGTTGAAGAGCAGGGCAGCAGGTGCGCAGGGGAAGCAAGCTGGACTGACGTCACGTCGTCAGCCAGCATCAAGCGTGCCTGCCCACCCCTGCCTGTTATCTCCTCAGCTCCTGGCTGCAGTCTGCAGTCTGTCTAGTATCGTAGAGGAGCGGAGGCGACTGAGGAGGAGGATGGGTCACGTCGGTCATGTCACGGTCACTCCCTGCCTGGAGCCCTGGACAGTCACAGTCAGTCACTCACACAACACTTCACATCACTTCACAGGCGTGGATACCGCCCTCCAAGAAGAAGAGGATACGCAGAGGACGCGGCACCCACCGACCCAAGCCAACAAGGGGTCCTGACTCGATCACAGGTAGGAACCTTATAGTGAATATCTCCTCCCGCACCTTATCTCCAGCAGAGAATAACGCCCTCTCCAAAGGCCTATCATTTTGCCCATATGGACCACTACAACAATTCACATTAGCACAAGAACTTAACCGCTTCTATCGGTCTCTTAGACTTAAAACACATTTCTCCCAGTCCACTTTCACTCCACAACCTCCAACCCACCCCCCTTCCCTCATGTCAATCCACATGCTAGGGCTCAAAAATAAAAGCAACTATATGCCTCCCAAAACATATCATGGAGTTGAAGCCTTCATAGATCTTGTCCAAAAAGACATAAATTCCAATACCACATTCCTGAAACAAGGCATTTTACATACTCCCCATAACCTACCTCCAGAGGAACACATTGCACTTAGGGCCCTAGAAAATGACAAAACCATCACTATCAAACCGGCGGATAAGGGAGGGGCCATAGTAGTGATGGACACCACACTCTATATTGAAGAAATTAATAGGCAACTATACGATACCACCACTTATGAGAAAGTCTTCTATAATCCCACCTTTCAACTCAAGAGAGACATCACTGCTCTATTAGACCATCATCTTCAAAAAGGCACTATAGATAAGGCCACATATACCTTCCTGATCCAGAACAATCCAGTCACCCCAGTATTTTATACGTTACCAAAAATCCATAAGCATCTTACTCACCCACCGGGCAGACCGATCGTCGCTTCCACTAACTCTTTACTCACACCATTGTCAATTTTCTTGGAAAAGGTTCTTACCCCACTAGTCAAAAAAACCCGCTCATTCATTCTAGACACTTCACATTTCCTCACCATTCTCTCTACACTATCAAATATTCCCCCAGAAAGTTTACTCATTACCCTAGATGTTAACAGTCTTTATACGTCCATTTCTCATGATAAAGGAATTGAAGCCGCTGCGACACTACTCTCCACCTCTGAACTATCCCCAGCGGCCCAGGCATTTTGCATAGAGCTATTACACATTGTACTTCAAAACAACTATTTTATGTTTGGCGACACATTTTATATCCAAAAGCAAGGTACAGCAATGGGGGCGAACGTGGCGCCACCCTATGCTAACGCATTTATGTCCAAATTCGAAGACGACCATGTGTACACCAATGTAAACTTTTCCACACATGCCCTTACGTGGCATAGATATATCGATGATGTCTTCTGCATTTGGCATGGCTCCTCAGAATCTTTTTCCACCTTTCTACAAGATATCAACAGTAAAGATCCCAACCTACGCTTCACAGCAGAGACCGATATACATTCAGTCAATTTCCTTGACACTACTGTCATAAAAACTGAGGAGGGAACATTAACCACCGATATCTATAAGAAACCCACTGATCGAAACACACTACTTCTCTACTCTAGCTGCCATCCTAAAAATACAAAAAACTCCCTACCACGTTCACAATTTAAAAGAGTCGACAGAATTGTAAAAAATCCTACCCTTCGTTCCCAACGCTTGGAAGAGATGACACAAAAATTCCTAGCCCGCGACTACCCAAAATCCCTGTTGGATAAAGAACTGATCCATATATCTACCCCCCAACTCTCTCAACGTGAGGACAAACCCCTACCCCGCCTCCCACTGGTAATGACCTATCACCCCATTGCACCTAAAGTACAATCCATCATTCACAAACACTGGCCATTGCTTCAACAATCCTATCCTGAAGTCCCTGAATTCCAACAATCTGTGAGGATGTGCTACAAACGTCCCCAAAACCTAAAAGACAGGCTAGTACACGCAGATATAGGATCTCTCAAATCTACCAACCTACAGAGAACATTAGCACCACAAAAGAAAGGCACTTTCCCATGCCTCAGATGCGCCCAGTGTACTAATGTCAGTAAGGGTGGCACCTTCACCCACCCACGCTCAGGGAAAACATTCCGTATAAAGAACTTTTTTACATGTACCACTTCTTATGTGGTATACCTTATCAAATGTCCCTGCGGTCTCGCATACGTGGGTGAAACCACCCAATGTGTGCGAGACCGCATTTCCAAACATAAGTCCGACATACGTTGTAGAAAAACAAAACTCCCAATACCACACCATTTTATCACAGCAAACCATCAAATCAATCAACTAAGGTTCCAAGTGATCGAGGAAGTGACCCCGTTGAGTCGAGGCGGCGACCGGATTGCACGCCTAAAACAACGTGAAGCATTTTGGATTCACGAATTGGGAACATTGGCACCCCACGGACTAAACCGAGACTTTGATTTTTGCATTTCATAATGCCTCCCTTACGGTATACCACTTGACTCATACGCCACTCTTTACTACACTGGTCTTTATCTTCAAAATAACAGAAAGACTATATGAACTTTATTGCATTATTATGTTGTCTTATTCGATAACATTTACTAACTTTTTCCCTATTTTTCTTTACAGCTTAAATGAATCCCCCAGACCAGGTAGTATATACATTTGATAGTATAAGACTAGATTAGTATACTGCATGGCCATGTGATATTTTATATATTCTATGTACTGACTCTTCATACCAATGTTACCCTTACATCTATATATTTGTCCTATATAGTTGTCCCATACCCTACAGTAAAGTCCACTATTGTTTACATTTATACATATATGGACATAAGCGCATAGAAACCTTATGCCACTTTTGCCCTTACCTTTGCCCTCACTTACATCACATCACCCACTGCGCCTGCGCACGCAGCGCGTTTGACGTCAGTGGGCGGTCCGGGTCTCTGTCCAGGCGCACGCCACGCATCTCTCCCACACTTTGCCCGGGATTATTTAATGGCGTGGGGACACCGGATCCCCCACGCCATCCACACCATCCACTGCCTTCCTGACTGCACCACGGTAAGCTGATACTTAGCTTTATACTTATGCCGCTTTCCAGGTACCTTCTACAAACGTTAAGTACCATCCATACTATTGAAAATTATAGATACCTTCCATATTCTCCAGCTTTTTAACAGGATCCACAAACATAGGATCCATTTTGACCCATATTTAATATGCTGCCTCTTATGCCACGTGTTAAACTGCTGATTTCTGTATATATTATCAGTGAACACACTATATGGGTATGGAATACCCCAGGGATAATCCATTCTAATCTCCTGGAACTTTCTGGATCCGGGCCCAGGTTATTTACTGCTTTTTGTTACCATTTGACAAGACAGCAACTTTTATATTTTTTCCCCGTGACCCAAAACAAGCTTTTTACCTCCATTCACCTCATTATTTACTGTATATTTATTGCACCTTACGTTTTTTACAGGCCGTGAACAAGGTCTAGGTTGGACCGAAACGTTGGCCAGATTATGAATTATGTTTCAGTGTAAACTACAATAATCATGTGGATGGATGACAAATAAATCAATTTTACTTGCATCAATAACTTGAGTGCCGTGGTACTTCCTTAACTATATGATAATCCTTTACCACTGAGCACCGTCGACAGAAAAAGGAGTGCCGTTCAACATTGTATAATATACTCACACAACACCAGCCAGAGCCAGCCCAGCAGTACATGTTTGTACAGACTACAGTCACACAGTACAAGTGAGTACAGTTAATAACATACATGATGGGGACCTGGGGTGACACAGTCTATGGCATGATGACAATTGACATCATCAGCACCTTGGTCATAGGCATATTGGTTTCTGAATCGCTGCCTTCATAAATAGGTTTTGCATCAGGCCTCATGGACTTAGTGAGGTGTGCACAGTGCAAAAGCCTAATTGCCCATGCCCTGCCCCCATCACAGCAGCTTTGTAATGGGGTAAAGTGAATGCACACGGTCACCTCACTGAGTCCTCCATGAGGCCTGATGCAAAACCGGCGCTTTATGAATGTATGCTTGAATGCTTCAGAAACCAATATGCAAAGCAAGCATGTGATGTATCATCAATCATGCTGTGTGGACTGTCACTTAGCAGTCCACTGTCCACACAGTCACACACATGCATCCACTCTCTGCCGCCGGCGCCGCATGAGCTCTGACTCCTTTTAAATCTTGTAAAATAGCTTTCCCTTGAAAACACATTGGAAAATTTTATACAAAACCAAAATTTGCAGTTATTGAAATCGACACCTGCACTCCAGTTATTACAATATCCTTATATGCTTCATTGTTGTTTTTTTGACTTTTATTTTGACTTTTATTTTGCTTGAAATGGTGACTGTTATGTGAGAGTGTACTTCTGCAGCCGCATCCCCTATAGTTATATCCCCAAAGCTCTTTGCAGATGGTCTAATTAAGAGATTTTTCTCTCTATATTGCAACAGTAAAAAAATTCTATTGAATTACAGCATCTAGCTTGCTGATAGCCCTTGCTTTAATGTCAGGAAACTTCTAAAATCTTTTTTAGTTATACTCCAGTCTCTGTGTTTATTTCATCCCTTTTCATACTCAGTCAGCTCGAGCACTAAGCATCTTGTTTTAATGACTGGTTTCAGTTCATTCTAGTCTTTGTGGTGACAAGAAAAATATCTCTGATGATAAGGGTGAGAATGCATGGCAGATCAGACATAACCTTCCAGTGACCATCCAGCAGTGTCTAGATGTTTGTGGGGGTAAAGTTCACATGATAAAGGGATCCTGTAGTCCATGCAATTATACTGCCCTCTGACTGTGCCTGATTCAGCCCCACTCGTTATTGATCTAACCAAGCAGCTCTATTAGGTCCCAGCACTCTGGCTTTATAATATATTTTGAAGATCAAGTTAATGACCTCTCTTCTTCTAATATGGAAGTAAAGTACTCAACACCAGCACTGTTATCTAGTTATCTCTTTCCAAGGTAAAACATTAAGAGCCAATTATGGAGCTACTCGTAATGTTGTGACTATCTGAATGGCTTACTGTTTTTCAAAGGTCATACCGAGCTATAAAAACTCTTGCCAACTCTTAGAATGACTCTTGCCAAAAAACGTTATACATAAATGTCTGCTTTATAGCTGCAGATATGATATGAATTGATTCAAAAGCAAAGTACAATAGAACGCACTCACACACATATTACATGATAGAGACGGGAGCCACAGAAATCAATGGAACATCTTCTAGAATGAGAGGTTTTATTGATTACTACACATGAATGGTGCAGTGGACGACCAGAGTACCAGAGCATGCTCCGGTGGACTTAGGCAATGATACCATAGTGGGCCCCAATGGTAAGGATAAAAAAAAACACTTGGAGACAGTAAATTGCCATTAGAGACTTTATTGATCATATGGTGGTTGGGCAGAGAGAATAATTTTGTCTGGTGGGCCCAAGGAACTCCAGTCCAACCCTGATGGTGCATACTATATTATTAACTGAAGTAAAAATGACCTTACCATAGACAGCTTCTGACACAAGATGATGGTTTCCTGATTGTATCTCTTTATCCGTGCTTTCCCCAGTTAAAGAGAAAATAAAGCCTAAAAAACAAGAAAAAAGCATACCCTACAAAGAAAAGTTTGTCTTTACCTCTTTTTTCTTTGCCATCTTCAAATTGCTACAGAAAGCTGTTTTAGGAGACTGTAAGGGGGAGCTAGTGACGCGCACTTTCCATGCAGTGCCGCCGGCATCCCGCTGGTGAGGAGCGAGGACATGGCCTGCGTCCTCTTTTCCATGGTGACGGCAGGGAGGGCCCAGCCGCACACGCTTCCTCAGCGTGGCCGGCTTTCTCCATCCCCTAGGCAATGAGCAGGAGGAGAACTGAGTGCCGATTGCAATGAATCGGCGCTCAGGAATAGTGAGGGGCAGGACATAAGTCACATGACACTGGCCACGTCACGTGACTCATCTGCCAGGGGTATTTAAACAGGTAATCTGCTGGCCACAGGTTGCCTGTGATTGGTCTTATTGGTCTCACTAGCGTTCTATGTACTTTGGACTTCTGTTTTTGACCTTGGCATGTATTTGACTTCGACTTGGATTTACCCCTTGTACTGACACGACTTCTTGGCTTCTGACTCCGGTTCGTATCGACCTTGCTTTTGTTTCTTCCCTTAGTGTTGTTGTTATCTCCTGCCTCTGGTTTCACTCCTTCAGTGTTTGTGTGCCTGCCTGTCACTTTGTTTATTGTTCTTTAGGCCTCTGCACGTGCGCAAGCTAGGGACCGCCGCCCAGTTGTACGCAGTCGGTTAGGATGGGCCGTACAAGTAGGCAGGGACAGAGGTGTGGGTGGATTTCAGGGCTGCCTGCATCCCCACCCCCACTGTGACAGAGACTTTCCTGTGGGCAGACAAGTCCCTCATTCCTCCCAACCTGTTCAGCTTTGGCTGGAGACAGTCTATGTGCACTAACAGGACCTCACAGTCACACAGGAATTTTTACGAAAGAGGTAAGGCTTAACTTCAATACACTTCAATAGACTCCCAGAGCACTGTGAAAGCATTGGAAACTGTAAAACATAGCAGCTGCTTACAAAACCTCCTCCTGTGTGTGTGCAGGGCTACTAGACAGTATCAGTGCACTGAACCTACTACCCAGCTTTCTTAGGTTCCTGAATGTCTTTTTAGGCAAAACCGACATCCATGGGCATGAAAAAGCTGGAAAACAAGTCTTGTAGATCTGTTGTCAATGCTTTGCAGATAATGTTATCCTAACATTATGCAAATAACCCAGGTTTCACAGGACTCTGAAAGCCCAATCTGTCTAGCTCCGGCACTACTTAGGCAGTATTTGATCTATCAATCTAATCTTTTCACCTAGCTTTTCCAGGACCCTGAATATCAAGTTGTAGAAGTTACCATTAGCAGCATTGGCAATTCCTTTTGCCAGGATATTGAGAAGCTCCAGGGCTACTGTGTATGCCCTGGGGAGCTCACTTTGAATCCAACAGAAGGCCAGAACGGTGGCCAGGACATGAAGATGCCAGTTCATGTACTCCCACTCTCCTGGTCAGATAAAGAGAGTGCACTGAGCAAGAATGAATGTAGTGGTTTCCAGAACCCTTGACAATAAGCAATAAACCAGTGGAGAGAAGAGGGGAAATTATCGCCACATAAACACTTTGGATAAACACATAAGATAATGGGTAAATGCCTAACTTTGTGATGGAAATGGCAATGTCAGGCATTTAACTTAGATGGGAATATTCTTTTACATAATCCTGTGAGGTGATCCTCTGTGATAATTTTGTCATCTGAAGAGGTGGAAATATCAGGCCAGTGTTTTTCGCCCTTTTGTTTTGAAGACTGGCTGGGCATGAGTGAAGTCAGAGTATGAGAGATCATGATATCAGGGCAATCCTTAAAGGGCATCTGTCAGCAGATTTGTACCTATGAAACTGGCTGACCAGTTACATGTGCACTTGGCAGGTGGAGACACCTGTGTTGGTCCTATGATCATATGTGGCATTGCTGAAAAAAAGTTTTCTTACATGCAAATGAGTCTCTAGGGGCAATGGGGGTGTTTCCGTAACACCTAGATGCTCTGCTCTCTCTGCAAATGTTGCACCCCCTCCAGTTTGATTGACAGGACCAGGGAGTATAACTGTGATGACGCCTGGCTCTGACTTCTAAAGTAAATCAAAGTGCAGATGGTAATGCAGTTGCAGAGAGAGCTGAGCCTCTAGGTGTAACAGCAACGCCCCTATTGCTCCTAGAGGCTAATTTGCATATATTAAAGCATCATTTTTCTCAGCACTGTGGGCACATATGAACACGGGACCAACACAGATGCCTTGAGCTCCCCAGCGCACATGCACCAGCTCAACCAGTTTCATAGGTACAAAACTGCTGATAGATGCCCTTTAAAGTGTCCTCAAATTGTTGTCAATTGTATCACATAAGCTAGGAACAGGGCTGTATCCATAAGTAAATCTAGAGTATACTTGCTTACTTCGACTTCTGTATGATAAGTGTTTTGAGTGCTCCTGATACATGGGGCTACATGAGTTATCCCAAACAAAATTGGAGGCAGCCATGTTCTCCAGCATTTCAGAGATGAGATAATGGGACCTTTACATCAAGAGGGAGTAGAAAAGCAATTGCAATAGGGCTTTGTGGAAAGACAGGAGGTGTAGTCATAGTACATTATAGATATGACCCATAGAATCTGGATGACAATGATGGTAATGAAGCGTTAGTGACTATGGTAATTTAGAGATAGTAAAGGCATGATCTAGCAGAGACATATAGTAAGGATGACAAAAATGGACGTATAGGACACAGTGAAGCTCTGTGGTAGGCTCCTTCAGTTTCACCATATAAAGCTCTTTTAGCTTCATAGTAAACTCCTTTAAGTTCCTTCACCTGCCTGGTCCTAGTACTTATACAGTTGTCAGAAGTATGTTTAGGGCATAATCTCCTAATGCAGGGTTTCTCAACGCCGGTCCTCGGGACCCACCTACCTGTCATGTTTTCAGGATTTCCTTAGTATTGGGCAGGTGATATAATTAGTGTCCATGCATCAGGATTTACCACAGGTATTCATTCTGTGGGATATTCTCAAATCCTGACCGGTAGGTGGGTCCCGAGGACCGGAGTAGAGAAACTCTGTTCTAATGGTTGGTGCTGTTCTTGGGATGGACTTGTTTGACGTTAAAGTCCTAATCTCATCATCCTTCATATCTGCCTGGAGATGCTCTTTCCTATGTGCTATAAGACATAAAACCTCTAAATCTAATTTCCAGTCCAGATGTTGCTTTCAGGTTTAGACTATGCAGTTCACACTTATTATTATTCATATTGTGCATCAACAGTTTTATTGCTGTTGTACTCAGTGTTATTTCCAAGGGATATTTTAGCAAATCCCAGTTGACTAAGGGAATTCTCCAGAAATATATGAATATGTTTAAAATATCAAACCACTAGGCATTTTCAGAGTCTAACTTCCTAAAATCTCTATTTAAATTTAATTTCAGAGTGTTGATCTTGACAATGGAAGTGAAATCGTAGATGAGGAATGTTTGTCTTCATATGTGTCTACCAGAAGAATGCAGTTGTCACAAATGTTGACAGGCGACAGGTGGCAAGAGATCGGTGAGACTGGCAACATGTGGTTTGATCTGTCATGTTTTCCGTTTGGATCAAATGACGTCTGTGTTGTTTCTGTTGCTTTCCACATTTCTTTTCTCAGATGTGGCTATTATGGTCATTAACCATCTCTATTTATTGTTGTTTCTCCCACTATGCTATGCGGTTTATAGCTTCAGTTTGAGTTGTGGGTTGCTGGTGTGTGGATCTTGGCTGTGTTCCTGGTGCTGCCATAGCCACTTGAAGTTAAGTGTTTTCTTTCCCTTTTGTATTTTGTTTGGGTTATTTTGTGTGTTGCATTTCCCTGTAATTTGTATTAAGGCCTGAGGGAGACTCCTGTTTGTCCTTTCTTTTGGAGGAACAGGTTGTCTCAGTCCTAACATTAGTACTAGGGTCCTATACGGTGAGTTAGGACATTAGGTATTTCTGTGTATTACCTCACCTACCTCTGGGGTCTGTCCATACTGGTAGTTAGTCAGGACTTTGATTAGCGTTTTACTAGGAGGTGTCCATCTCCTTTCCCTAGTTTTAAGGCCTTATTCTCTCACCCCTTTCCCTCCTCTGTTCGGAGTGGTGTTTCCCTCCCACACCCAAACGTGACATTATAAACCGCCAAACGCGTCATTTTTTTTGCTTGTTTCAGTACAGCCATGGATCCTATTGCTGCACTGGCCGGACAGCTGCAGGTACTGTGTTTGGAGGGATCTGACCTCCGCACGACCGTCTCGCAGATCCAGAGACTACAGGCTGCTGGTCCTATTGGTGGTTACCAGGCCTGTTTCGAACCTAAAGTTACCCTCCCGGACAGATTCTCTGGGGGAAGTGATAATTTCATTTTGTTTAGGGGGGCATGCAAATTGTATTTTAGGCTACGTCCACACTCATCTGGGGATGAGATTCAGAGAGTTAGTGTGATTATTTCATTGCTGTAAGGGGATGCTCGGTCATGGGCTTTTTCTCTGTCGAATGGATCACAGTCCTCCTGGTCAGTGGATACATGTTTCAAAGCTCTGGGTCTCATCTATGATGACTGACCCAGATCGGACCTCCCTGGCCGAGACCAAGCTACGTGACCTTCATCTGGGAGAGCATTCTACTGAGATCTATTGCTCAGAGTTTATGCAGTGGGCTACGGATACTGAGTGGAACGATCCTGCTCTCCATAGTCAGTTCTGTCAGGGATTATCAGAGAGGCTGAAGGACGCTTTGGCCTTTCATGAGAATCCTGAGTCTCTGGAAGCCGCTATGTCTCTTGCAGTACGCATTGATAGACGCCCGAGAGAGAGATCTCAGGCAGTACTATCACATAAAGTATTATCTCCCTCTGACACTTTGGGTGAAGATACTCCTGGGTTTATGCCTGGGGATGAACCCATACAATTAGGGGGAGCTACTTCTGGATCTGCTTTTAAGCGTATTAGTCGCAAAGGGACATTTTATCGATGTATGTCCATGCATTCAGCGTCAAAAAGAAAAAAAAGGGGACGTCTAATTCCCATCTGACCCTTGGAGGGGTGAGAGGGGAGTCAGAGAACGTGCATTTGTCTTTGACTGGTAGTACCCAATTTCTCCTGACTGCCGAGGCGGCTCTAGAGTCCAAGACTGTGGGGATTGAGGTGTTTATCGACAGTGGGGTAGGGGTAAAACTGATTGATGCTCAGTTTGTCCGTACTGGTTGTCTCTGAGTGCATTCGAGAAAAACATTTCCATTTTTGCTATTGATTATGCACTTCTAACTCAGAAGTGTTTATCTCAGATGGTGCATGATCCGATTAAGAGTGAGTGACTTTCATCAGGAATTCATCTCATGTTTTGTGTTAGAGGGTCTCCCTGCTCTGTTGGTTCTGGGTTTACCGTGGTTAAGCAAGCACAATCCAACCATCGATTGGCAAGCTAGAGAGATTCTGGATTGGGGTGATTATTGCGTTTACAATTGTCTGAATATATCTTTTTCTGCAACCACTAAAACATTACCCTCTTTTATACAGTTGCAAGAAAAAGTATGTGACCCCTTTGAATTGATATGGATTTCTGCACAAAGTGGTCATAAAATGTGATCTGATCTTCATCTAAGTCACAACAATAAACAATCACAGTCTGCTTAAACTAATAACACACAAATAATTAAATGTTAGCATGTTTTCATTGAACACACCATGTTAACATTTATAGTGCAGGTGGAAAAAGTACACTTGGATTTAATAACGGGTTGAACCTCTTGTGGCAGCAATAACTTCAACCAAACGTTTACTGTAGTTGCAGATCAGACATGCACAACAGTCAGGAGTAATTCTTGACTATTCCATTTTACAGAACTGTTTCAGTTCACCAATATTTTTGGGATTTCTGGTGCCAATTGCTTTCTTGAGGTCATGCCACAGCATCTCAATCGGGTTGAGGTCAGGACTCTGACTGGGCCACTCCAGAATGCGTATTTTCTTCTAAGTTGGTGTGCTGTGCCTCTTTTTCTCCACACATAGTGTTGTGTTTTTCTTCCAAACAACTCAACTTTGGTTTCATCTGTCCACAGAATATTTTGCTAGTACTGCTGTGGAACATCCAGGTGCTCTTGTGCAAACTGTAAATGTGCAGCAATGGTTTTTTGGACAGCAGTGGCTTCCTCTGTGGTATCCTCCGATGAAATCCATTCTTCTTTAGTGTTTTACGTATCAAAGATTTGCTAACAGGGATGTTAGCATATGCCAGAGACTTTTGTAAGTCTTTAGCTGACACTCTAGGTTTCTTCTTCAACTCACAGTCTGCGCTGTGCTCTTGCAGTCATCTTTACAGGATGGCCACTCCTAGGGAGAGCAGCAGCAGTGCTGAACTTTCTCCATTTATAGACAATTTGTCTTACCGTGCACTGATGAACAGCAAGGCTTTTGGAGATACTTTTATGATCCTTTCCAGCTTTATGCAAGTCAACAATTCGTAATCATAGGTCTTCTGAGAGCTCTTTTGTGCAATGCATCATTCACATCAGGCAATGCTTTCTGGAAAAAGCAAACCCAGAACTGGTGTGTGTTTTTTATAGGGCAGGGCAGCTGTAACCAACACCTCCAATCTCATCTCCAGTTGGCTGACACCTCACTCCAATTAGTTCTTGGATATGTCATTAGTCTAGGGGTTCACATACTTTTTCCACCTGCACTATGAATGTTTACATGGCGTGTTCAATAAAAACGTGGTAACATTTAATTATTTGTGTGTTATTAGTTTCAGCAGACTGTGATTGTCTATTCTTGTGACTTAGATGAAGATCAGATCACATTTTATGACCAATTTGTGCAGAAATCCATATCATTCCAAAGGGTTCACATACTTTTTCTTGCAACTTTATATGTTTCGCCGATGTATTTTCTGAAAGTGGATGCCAGTATTTACCTCCGCACCACAAATATGATTGAGCTATCAACCTTATTCCCGGATCGAAGTTGCCCAAATCTACATTGAATAACTAGGGTTGAGCGAAACCCGAACTGTAAAGTTCGGGTTCGTACCGAACATTACGTTTTATCGCAACCGGACCCGAACGCAAACATTTCCGTAAAAGTTCGGGTTCGGTTCGTTGTTCGGCGATTTCTTCACGCTTTTTTAAAGGCTGCAGGGCAGCCAATTAACAAGCATTACACTACTTTGCCCTAAGAAGCCATCACAGCCATGCCTACTATTGGCATGGCTGTGATTTGCTAAGTGCAGCATATGACCCAGCCTATATTTAAGCTGGAGTCACGTAGCACCGCACGTCACTCTGTTCTTCTCAGTGTAGGGATAGGATGCTGTTGCTGCTGTGAGGGAGAGATTATGGTAGAAATCTGTTGAACTTGGTGGTGTTAAATATTCGAGATACAGCAATTATTGAGGGTGCCATTCTACATATTAGTACCCAGCCCTGAGCCCAGAGATTTTGCTAAATAATTTTTAATCCATCTGTTACTGAGGTGGGGGTCGGCGGCCATTTTAGCAACTGCAGTATCCTTGGAACTGCACGTGACCTGCATGTGTGCCAGCCTGCCAGGGACATTAGTCTAATTATTTTTTGGTAGTTCAGTGGAGGAAAAATTCCTTTTTTCTGCCAGGTCAAGTCCCCCTACATTACCTATTTTATAATTTTGCGATGACATTTCTGTAGTTGGGGGAATAAACCCATACTGTTGTACCACAGATCACGTACACTGCTGAAAAACCTATTTTAAAATGTGGCGGTGACATAATGCATTTCTGTAGTTGCTGTAATAAACCCGTACTGTCGTACCACAGAGCACGTTTGCATACACCGCTGAAAAACCTATTTTAAAATTTTGCGGTGACAGTGCATTTCTGTAGTTTCTGTAATAAACCCGTACTGTCGTACCACAGAGCACGTTTGCTGATAAACCTGTTTCATAATTTTTGTGGTGAAATACTGCATTTCTGTAGTTGGGTTAATAAACCCGTACTGTTGTGCCACAGAGCACGTTTGCATAAAAGCCTATTTTAAAATTTAGCAGTGACATACTGCATTTCTGTAGTTTGTTGCAATAAACACTGGTTTTGTGCTACATAGCAGATCTGAGGCCTACCCTGCATTTCAGTCATTTAAAGTAACCTTTTGAACTCACATTTACATAGTTGGTTGCAAACACACAGGTTTTGTGGTAGTACGCTGCATTTCTGACAGTCAAATTAAACTGTTAACTTCTGCTTTTACATTATTGGTTAAAAAAAATCTAATTTTTGGTGATAGTGAAGTAATTGTATTGAATTGCTCCGTTACACTGTTGTGTGACCTAAAGAAATTTATTCTGTTTATGACACAGGCACTGCTTTACTGTTAGTGAACTTAATTGTTGATTATTGGCAGTTAAATTGACACCGGAGATAAACCATCTGTTAGTTTGGTGGGTGAACACAAATAATGAGGGATGTGGGCATGGTCGTGGTGGTGTTGGTGGAGCTCCCGTTGCTGGGAGAGGACGTGGCGTAGGCGACAGAACCTGCAGCGTTATTTGGTAGGCCCAAATGCCGCTCTACGAATGGTGAGGCCAAAACAAGTACAGGCACTAGTAGATTGGGTGGCTGACAGAGCCTCCAGTACTTTAACATTGTCCTCCACTGCTGAAAGCTCAGAGTTGGCACATGCAGCCCATGCCCATCAGTCTTTCACCTCACCCCCTTGCAAATCAGAAAAGCAATCTGAGCCCCAAGTCATGCAGCAGTCGCTTATGCTTTTTGATGACTCTGCTGGCAGGGTTTCCTAGGGCCATAACCATAGCCCTGCCCCAGAAGTGGAAGAGATTGAGTGCACGGATGACCAAACACTTAGGTTTGAGGATGAGGACATGGGAAGACCGCCGCAACACGTTTCTGATGATGACGAAACACAGGTGCAAACTGCTGTGGCTTTCTGCAGTGTGCAGACCGACACAGAGGGCAGGGGTGAAGACTGGGTGGAAGATGATGTTGAGAATGATGAGGTCCTACACCCCAAAATATACCACTTAAATCCATGTTATTTATGGGTGGTAAAAAAATCATATTTTTTAAGGCGAGGAATTACCTTTGTTGCCTGCGCTGTATATGTGTCGGGGACAATAATATAGTTAATTCGTCTGGGAGTTCAGGGGTTGACATATTCCAATTTTTTGCTGTCAAGTAACCCTGCACTGCATAGGTGACAGGGACCAAACCCTTAAAAAATCTTCTTTTAAATTGTTGGGTGCAAAATTACCATTTTTGCCAGGTACAAACCCCTGCTCTGCATAGATGACAGTGACCGAAAATGCTGAAAATCTTGTTTTAAATTGTTGGGTGAAATATTCCCATTTTCCCAGGTACAAACCCTTGCTCTGCATAGGTGACAGGTACAGAAAATTTGAAAAATCTTCTTTTAAATTGTTGGGTGCACAATTACCATTTTTGCCGGCTACAAACCCCAGGCTGCATGTGTGACAGTGACCAAAATGCGGAAAATCTTCTTTTCAATTGTTGGGTGAAATATTACCATTTTTGCCGGGTACAAACCGCTCTGCATAGGTGACAGTGACCGGAAATGCGGAAAATCTTCTTTTAAATTGTTGGGTGAAATATTACCATTTTTGCCAGGTACAAACCCTTGCTCTGCATAGGTGACAGGGACCGAAAATTTGAAAAATCTTTTTTAAAATTGTTGGGTGCAAAATTACCATTTTTGCCAGGTACAAACCCCTGCTCTGCATAGGTGACAGTGACCGAAAATGTGGAAAATCTTCTTTTAAATTGTTGAGGGGAAATATTACCATTTTTGCAGGGTACAAACCATTGCTCTGCATAGGTGACAGGGACCGAAATTTAGAAAAATCTTCTTTTGAATTGTTGGGTGCAAAAACTCATTTTTTTTCTGGGTACAAACCCCTGCTTTGCATTGGTGACAGTGACCGAAAATGTGGAAAATCTTCTTTTAAATTGTTGGGTGAAATATTACCATTTTTGCTGGGTACAAACCATTGCTCTGTATAGGTGACAGGGACCGAAAATTTGAAAAATCTTCTATTAAATTGTTGAGTGCAAAATTACCATTTTTGCCGGGTACAAACCACTGCTCTGCATAGGTGACAGGGACCGAAAATGCGGAAAATCTTCTTTTAAATTGTTGGGTGCAATATTACCATTTTTGCCGTAAATAAAACCCTCCTCAGCTAGGGGCCAAGGGCCTACATTTTTATAAATCGTCTGTTCCATTGGTGGGTGACATTAACCCCGTTTTGCCTTGAATAAACCCCTCCTCTGTCTGAATGCCAGGGGCCTACATTTTTAAAATTGTCTGTGCTATTGGTGAGTGACATCAACCCAGTTTTGCAGGTGAAAAACTCCTGCTCTGCCTGGATGCCAGGGGCCTACATTTTTAAAAATCGTCTCTTCCATTGGTGGGTGACTTGAACCCAGTTTTGCCATTAATGAACCCCTCCTCTGCCTGGGTGCAAGGGGCCTACATTTATAAAAATCGCCTGTTCCATTGGTGGGTGATATGAACCCCGTTTTGCCGTTAATAAACCCCTCCTCTGCCTGGGTGCCAGCGGCCTACATTTTTAAAAATCGTCTGTTCCATTGGTGGGTGACATCAACCAAGTTTTGCCGGTAAAAAAACCCTGCTCTGCCTGTATGCCAGGGGCCTAAATTTCTAAAAATCGTCTGTTCCATTGGTGGGTGACATGAACCCCATTTTGCCATGAATTAACCCCTCTTCTGCCTGGGTGCCAGGGGGCCTACGTTTTTTAAAAATCGTCTGTTCCATTGGTGGGTGACATGAACCCCGTTTTGCCATGAATAAACCCCTCCCCTGCCTGGATGCCAGCAGCTTACATTTTTTAAAATCGTTTGTTCCATTGGTTGGTGACATGATCCCCGTTTTGCCGTGAATAAACCCCTCCTCTGCCTGGATGCCAGGGGCCTACATTTTTAAAAATCATTTGTTCCATTGGAGGGAGACATGAACCCCGTTTTGCCATGAATAAATCCCTCCTGCCTGGGTGCCAGAGGCCTACATTTTTAAAAATCGTCTGTTCCATTGGTGGGTGATATGAATCCCGTTTTGCTGGTGAAAAACCCCTGCTGTGCATTGCTGACAGGGAACTAAATTTGGTAAAAACGTCTGTTAATGATTGAAAGATGCGTGACTACAAACGCATGCTGGTAGACGCACTGCTGATGACATTCCAACCTGACGCCTCCTCAACCTCCTACTCCACATCCATTTCCTCCTCCTAGATCAATATTTAGATTTTTTATTTTTATTTATTTTAGTCATTTAAGTCATTTCCCTATCCACATTTGTTTGCAGGGCACTTACCTACATTTTGCTGCCTTTTGCAGCCCTCTAGCCCATTACAGGACTTTTTTTACAGCCATTTTAGTGCCCAAAAGTTCGGGTCCCCATTGACTTCAATAGGGTTCGGGTTCAGTGTCAAGTTCGGGTTAAGTTCGGATCCCGAACCCAAACTTTTTTGTGAAGTTCGGCCGAACCCGTCGACCCCGAATTTCCATGTGTCCGCTCAACTCTATGAATAACCTTTCTTGACCCGAAAGAACAGCCATGTAGCTGGCCAGCTAAGACCTGTCCTAGATTGCTAATATGGCTTATATGTGTATACAGCTAGATCTGTCAATAACCTTAATACTGTTCATATGTTTATATGTTAAAGACAGAAAGAGAGTTATTTACAGTGACTTCATGTTTTTGGATGTCATATAACAGTTATGTAATCAGTTCACAGAAGCAGAAAGATAATATGCCTTTAAGATTCCGTATATGAATGTAAGGTAAGCTCAATGACACAGCAGAATTAACAACAGAAAGCATAGTAACTGTTGTTACTGCCCAGGAGTCTTGACCAATCACTGCCAGCCTCACACTGAGAAGGAGTCTTGACCAACCGCAGCCAATCTTACACTCAGCCTGTGTGGGAAATCCCCTAGCAGAAGCTGCTGGAATCACGATAGACCAGGAGAGGAGCTGAAGAGACATTCACTCCACTAAGAGCTGAGTTTTATGGAATCAAATAGGCCAAGAGGTATTTTGAACAGTTATATAATGTTCCTATAGTTAGTATTGTGTTCAGAACTGTATACTGAACTAGTTATGTAGGTTTACTTACAGTTCCACCAAATTGCGACCAAATTGCATAAAAGCATTCAAATTACGTACAATCTGCGAACTGCTCATACCAGACCAATCTGCAATTATATAGAACAAACTGCTCAAGGCAATTGTATAGAGCAAACTGCAAATCAAGTTGAGCAAGTAGAACCATTTGTTAAACGTCAGATATATCTCTCAGAGAGATCATAAAGTGCTTAAATAACTTAAAGTGAGAGTACAGATACTGAAGAGAGAAATATATCCACCATTTTATATTGAATGACAAGATTGAACAGTTGAACTGCCATTTTGTGATACTTTATTCAACACGTGTTTTGTACATGGACTATCTGCCGAGGAGGTGGCAGTGTTATATATGAAGAAAAGTTGAAGTTAATAAAGAAGTTATCTTAAGCATTTGGTGTGCTCTTTAAGCCTACTGTTTCTATAGAATGGCGCTAAAAGAATTAAAGCAGAGTAACAGACAGTCTGGTTGGACTAAAAGTTAAAGATATCAAAATTCTTCTAACGTCACAGCGCAAAAGGCACTTCATAGTGCTGCGCCTGCCACAAGCCATGAAAAAGTATATTACTGAGAGTTTGGCTAAAGGACACATAAGACCTTCCAAATTTCCAGTGGCAGCAGGGTTTTTCTTTGTTAAAAAATAGGATGGAACCCTTAGGCCATGTCTGAATTTTCGTGAGCTCAATCGGATTACTGTCCATGATCCTTACCCCCTTCCTTTGATTCCTGATTTGTTTAACCAGATTGTTGATGCCAAGGTGTTCTCCAACTTGGACTTAAGGGGGCATTAAAAATAACAAACTTTAATCATTTATTTAAAAAACAGGGGAACATCCCCTACATACCCAATAGTCAGTGATGGTCAAAAATGTTACAGTCAATGAAAGACCAAAGAGAATATAATGGTACAAGATTCTAGGGATAAGGACAGCCCCTGATGGTGGAGACTCCCTGTCCTCGTACCTAGGCTGAACACACCCAAATTATCCCTATTGACAACATAAACCTCTACGTCACCCATAGATAACCCACGTACAATCCCAGTGCCCACGACAGGTCATTACACCCATCATGAGAGTTATGCCCAGTATGGACTATGTGACTCTCATGATGGATGTAATGACCTGTCTTGGGCATTAGGATTGTACGTGGGTTATCTATGGGTGACATAGAGGTTTATCAATAGGTTGTCAATAGGGATAATTAGGGTGTGTTCAGCCTAGGTACGAGGACAGGGAGTCCCCACCATCAGGGGCCGTCCCTAGGCTGAGACATAATATAGGGAAAATTTAGGGATAGTCTGTTCCCATTTTTTTTACCCACCCTGTCCTTATCCCTAGAATCTTGTACCATTATATTCTCTTTGGTCTTCTATTGACTGTAACATTTTTGCCCATCACTGACTATTGGGTATCTAGGGGATGTTCCCCTGTTTTTTAAATTAATGATTAAACTTTGTTATTTTTAAGGGTTGCTTTTTCTTTCTTTACTGGACGTTGTATCAAGGAAGAGGATGAATGGAAGAAAGCTTTTAATACCACAAAGGGTCACTTTGAGAACCTGGTCATGCCTTTTGGGTTGACCAATGCTCCTGCGGTTTTCCAGCATTTTGTGAATTACATTTTTCATCACCTGGTGGGGAGTTTTGTTGTCCTATATTTGGTTGACATACTAATTAATTCTCCAGACATGGAGACTCATCAGAATCACGTTAGACAGGTGTTATATATCCTAAGAGATAATAAATTGTACGCTAAATTAATGAAGTGGTGCAATTCTTGGGCTACCTGCTGTCATATTCAGGTTTTCGAATGGATCCAGAGAAAGTCCGTTGTCACGACCGGTTGTTCAGTCGTGACTCTGTGTCGCATGCAGTTGCCAGCGGCGTGGTTTGCCGCATGTGAGTGCTATTCTGTTGTAGCCTCACATGCGGTTGCCGCTGGCAACAGAATAGGTTCGCCTGCGTGTTTGTTTTATTGTTTGTGTGCACTTTCCCTGGGTGCGGTGTGCACAGGGTTAATGTGTGTGCTGGGTTTGGTGGGTGTGACCTCAGGCCTCTTTATATATTGGTGTGTTGGAGCCTGAGGTCAGTTTGTTTGTCTCCTGCCATGGTGTGAGCATGTGCTAGAGGTTGCTGGTTGTTTCCCCTGTAATGTCTGTGTGAGCCACTCTTATTTGTTATATTGATTGTTTCCCTTTCTCAGTTTGTGTGTCCCCTCCTGCGTTCTTTTGTTGGCCCTTCCCCACCTGGTGTATGTTGTGGGCTTTGTTTGGTGGTTTGTGTTATAGTGTGTGCTCCGGAAGGGGCTTGCTTAAACCAGATGGTGTGCTGTCTCTGTATCACCCTAGGATGGTGAGAGGGCAGAGACCACCCGCTCATCCAGGACAACGGATGAGCAGGTGTCTCCAGAGGCCCCACAGCACCCGGGAACCAGACAGTGTACGCCTGCAAGACAGGTAGGTAACAGAGCAAACCACATCCACAAAGCCCACACTTACCTACTGCACTTGAGAAGCCGAACCAGCACCAGGACCTCCTGGACCCCCATGCGGACACCAGATGCATGGGGGTCCAGGAGGTCCTGGTGCTGGTTCGGCTTCTCCAGTGCGGCAGGTAAGTGTGGGCTTTGTGGATGTGGTTTGCTCTGTTACTTACCTGTCTTGCAGGCGTACACTGTCTGGTTCCCGGGTGCTGTGCGGCCTCTGGAGACACCTGCTCATCCATTGTCCTGGATGAGCGGGTGGTCTCTGCCCTCTCACCATCCTAGGGTGATACCGGGATGCCAGGGCTCTTAGGTTCAAGTAGTATGGGCCCTCCTACCTTCTGGGTTGGCTCATACTGTTAGGAGACCAGGGCGAGTATAAGGGATGCTTCAGGAGGTGACCAGCTCCCTATTCCCTGCCTTCCGGCGTAGCAGCCGCGGACATTGCACGGTGGTGGGTTTCCCCCACTCCCCACTGCGACATCCGTGCTGTTTTGGACTGGGATCGACCCGAAAATCTGAATCTTATGCGGTTTTTGGGGTTCACCAACTATTACCAAAAATGTATTCAGAACTGTTCGACAGCGGTGAAACCCTTAAGCCTCATTAACACGTCAGTGTTTCATGGACGTGTGCTATACGTGTTCTCCGCGGACAGCACACATCCCTATTCATTTTAATGTGTGCATTCACACATCAGTGTTTTAGCACGGTACATGGGTCAGATTTTTAAGCCCGGATGCATGCTCTATTTTGTCCTTGTTCATGGATCCATCACGCCAATTATAGTCTATGGGTCTGTGAGAACCACGGATGCCATACGTGTTGCATCCGTGTTTCACGGATCATTAAGAAGAGATTCTTTGAAAATTATTTTTCAGCTGTTCAGTGTCAGTGAAACACGGATGCAACACGGACAGCAAAAAACGGACACATGGACCCAACACGGATCCTTCACGAACAGCTTCACGGATGCATCACTGACCACCTGCTTACGGATCTGAACACAGAGACGGACGTGTGAATGAGGCTTTAACTGACATGACTAAGAAAGGGACGGATGTTTCAGTGTGGTCTGATTTGGCGTTGTAAGCCTTTTCTGCGGTTTAGGAGTGCTTTGCTTCAGCTGCTATATTGGTGCAGCCGGATGTATCACAACCTTTCATTGTGGAAGTTGACGGGTCCGAGGTATGGGTAGGAGCAGTCTTATCGCAGGGCTCGTCACCTGGTAAATGGCGCCCATGTGCATTTTTCTCTAAAAAAATCTCTGCTGTAGAGAGAAATTACGATGTGAGTAACAGAGAGTTGCTGGCCATTAAGTTGGCTTTTAAGGAATGGCGTCATTGGTTGGAAGGGGCGATTCATCCGATCATGGTGTTCACAGATCACAAAAATCTGGCTTACCTGGAATCAGCTAAAAGACTGAATCCGAGGCAGGCCAGATGGTCTTTGTTTTTCACGAGATTCAATTTCATTGTCACTTATCATCCTGGAGTTAAGAACGTCAAGGCAGATGAGGTGGTGATTTTGAAAATCCGAGTCTGTCGGAAGCACTTAGCCAATGCTTTTTGATCAAAAAGCATTGGCTAAGTGTCTCAGATTTTATCAATAGAGTGAAGGCTTAGTCCATATGTTATGCTTGCATCTATTATTATAGTGCATTGTTTTCTGTGACTTTGGCAGAGTTTGCCATAAACAATTTTTAGACAGGAGTCCACTGGTAAGTTGCCATTTTTTGAGGCATATGGGTTTCACCTGCAATTTGGCACATTCTCTGGTTTGGATACTTCCGGTATCCCTGAGAAGGAATGTTTTTCGTCATCATTGTCTTCTATATGGCGGAAAATTCTAAATAACTTGATAAACATAAGTATAAACATGTGGCTGACAGGAAACCAAACCTAAATGTGGGTGATTTTGTGTGGCTGTTGACAAGAAATATTAAGTTGAAGGTTCCTTCTTGAAAGTTGGGTCCAAGGTTTATTGGTCAATATAAGATCACTGCCATTATTAATCCTGTGGCTTTTCATCTTGAACTTCCTTAGGCGCTGAAAATTCTTAATGTGTTTCACAAATCTTTGTTGAAGAGATATGTTGAACCTTTGTAGTCATCCCCCTTGCCACCCGCACCTTTCATGGTGGATGGCAGTTTGGAGTTCCAGCAAATTCTAGTTCTCCATAGATCTCTTCAGTATCTTGTTCACTGGAATGGTTATCGACCAGAGAAGAGGATGTGGGTACCGGCATCTGACGTGATCTGGTGTGTGGATCTTGTCTAAGTTCCTGGTGCTGCCATAGCCACTTGAAGTTAAAGGGGTTGTCCAAGTTATATTTATTGATGACCTATCCTCAGGATAGGTCATCAATATCAGATCGGCGGGGGTCCGACACCCGGCACCCCCGCCGATCAGCTGTTTGAAGAGAAGGCAAGCGCCGTGCCAGCGCTGCCTCCTCTTCATTGTTTACCTACTCGCCGTTGCATCTGCAGCAGTGAGCAGGTGTAATTACACCCAAGCTGTTCCATTCATTTAAATGGGACGGCTCGTTCCTATACAAGTGCATACTACAGAGCCGTCCCATTGAAATGAATGGAACGGCTTGGGTGTAATTACACCTGCTCACCGCTGCAGATGCAACGGCGAGTAGGTAAACAATAAGGAGGAGGCAGCGCTGGCACGGCGCTCGCCTTCTCTTCAAACAGCTGATCGGCGGGGGTGCCGGGTGTCGGACCCCCGCCGATCTGATATTGATGACCTATCCTGAGGATAGGTCATCAATAAATATAACTTGGACAACCACTTTAAGTGTTTTCTTTCCCTTTTGTATTTTGTTTGGGTTATTTTTTAGTGTTGATCGAATACCAAAGTGATCGGGTAGAACACTTTGGGATGCTCGGGTGCTCTACAGAGCACTCAAGCACAATGGAAGTCAGTGGGAGAACCCAAACATTAAACAAAGTACCCCCTGCTCTGAAGAGGGGAGAATGCCGGGTCCCACTGAGGTCTATGCAGAAGAGGGAATTCCCCAGTGTGAGTCCACAGCTTAGGAGTCCCTGCTCTGACTCCATATATAGCTACAGTATGTCCATATATAGAGTCAGTGCTTGGGGACACCCAGTGTATATAAATCTAATTTAGCCTCTATTTCTGAAAAGTTTCTGCCGGGATTTGAACTCACAACCTTCTACATTAGAGGCAAGGACCTTATATTGCACTGTAGTATTCAGGATAAATGACCATGTGGGCACTGTGTGATAAATAGGTGGATTTTGGGTTGCAGTTTCAGCACTCTAAAAGGTTCGCCATCGACATCACTGTTTTAGAGGGTTAGCGCACCTGCAGGCCCTCAGCTACATTCTTTTACTCAGTTTCATTGCACCCAGGGCCACGGCCTCTGCATGCACCGTCAGCATCACGGCCACTTGCACGTCCCTTGCTGGCCGCATTCTTAATATTAAATGTTATATATGCTAAAAAGTATGTCACACTTACAGTAGCATAGGATTTGTAAGTGTATACACCATTAAATTAAAACAGGTATTAGGGATATGCTTACTTTAGACAGGAGATGTAGCCCTGATAATGTCACAGAGTAGCATACACCGTCTTCGGATAAAGTACAGTATATGTCAGTGATATGTATGAAATGCAAACACACTAGATGCTGCACAAATAATGTACATTTCCCCAAAATACAGTTTTCAACAGTTATACAGTATTTGACACAGAGAGGCACATGCTGTGGACAGTAGATGTTGCACAAATTATGTACATTTCCCCAAAAATACACTGGTTTCACCTGTGGCACAGTATTTGACACAGAGAGGCACACGTTGTGGACACTAAATGTTGCACAAATGTACATTTTCCCAAAATACACTGGTTTCACCTGTGGTACAGTAGTTAACACAGAGAGGCACACGCTGTGGACTGTAGATGTTGCACAAATAATGTACATTTCCCCAAAATACACTGGTTTCACCTGTGGTACAGTATTTGACACAGAGAGGCACACGCTGTGGACAGTAGATGTTGAACAAATTCTGTACATTTCCCCAAAATACACTGTTTTCAACAGTTATACAGTATCTGACACAGAGAGACACACGCTGTGGACACTAAATGTGGCAAAGATAATGTACATTTCCCCAAAATACACTGGTTTCACCTGTGGTACAGTATTTGACACAGAGAGGCACATGCTGTGGACAGTAGATGTTGAACAAATTCTGTACATTTCCCCAAAATACACTGGTTTCACCTGTGGTACAGTATTTGACACAGAGAAGCACACGCTGTGGACACTAGATTAGGCCCAGATTATTTAGAATTGCGCATTAGACATTTTTTTCAGATAATGGACAGTATATGTCCTATAAATCCACAGAATATGGACACTATATTAGACCCAGATTGTTGCAATTTGAAATATAGACACTGTTTTCATATGCCGGATGGTATATGTCACATAAACCCACAGAATAGACACTATTATGCCCAGATCAATGTAGTTTTAAATACAGAAACTGTTTTTGGATGACGGACACTATCTGTTCCTCAAAATATGGACAGTATATTATGCCCATATTAATATAATTTGAAATACAGAAACTGTTTTGGGAGGCCAGACAGTATGTCACATAAATCCACTGAATTTGGACACTATTAGACCCAGATTAATGGAATTTGCGCTGCAGACACTGTTTGCTGATGTAGGACTGTATTTTTTTTTTACACAAAGCCACACACTATGGTCACTAGATGTGAGCCAGATTATTAAAGACACAGTCTGCAGATGATGTACACTATATGTCACTAATAGGTACAAAATAAAAAAATATCTTGCTGCTGTGAAAAACACCCAGTAGTCATTAAAAGGCATTGGGGGGTCTTTGAAAAGCTTTTGGTATTAAATACAGCAAATTTCTCTCCTTCTCTCTTTCTGTCCCTTCCTTAATGGATGTTCCTGACACTGCTGTTAAATATGTTGTTGATCAAAAACACACACACACACACAGTAGTCCTTAAAAGGACTTTTGGATCTTTGAAAAGCTTTCTGTAACTAAAATCGCTGAAATTCGCTCCCTGCTCTGTCTTTTCCTTCCTACCTGATGCTCTCCCTGACTACGTCTGAGCCGAACATGCATCATCGGGTGCTATATAACCTCTGATAACGCGTTCCGGCCAGTCAATTACTGTAATGCCAGCAGCTAACATGGCTGCTGGCAGTACAGTGAGGGCAGTACTTACCTGCACCTTTATTGGCTGCTTAAAACCCGCGAAACTTGCGGGATGGAGATTCGAGCATTTCACTCGAGCACATGCGGTACCTGGCCGAGTACTGCCATGTGCCGAGCATAGCGATGCTCGAGATAAACCGGTACTTGGCCGAGCATGCTCGCTCATTACTATTTAAGAGCAATTAAAATTGGTAGTTATTAAGCCTATTTTTAAATGGAGCTTAATAAACAAAAGTGATAGATGTGCACTATGTCTAATGCTTTATTTCTAATGCACCATGTTGCCTATGTGAACCGACAATTCCTGGCCTAAGTTTCAATCCATAGCAAAAAAGAGGATAAATGAAGAATTCAGTAAATCATAAATGATGACAGCATTAATAATTTCTTGTATTGTAAATCCCATACAGACGGGCTGTAATATTAATTAACTATCCTTAGGATGAATCTTGAACATCTTATAGGTCAGGTTCTCACTCTTGGCGCATCAGCTGAATAAAAGATGCCTCGGTGCTCCAGATGGTGCTGTGCCTCCGTTATTTAGCAATGCATTTGATGATGGTGATTTTGCTATGCATTTGAAGATGATGATTTTGCCATGCATTTGATGAAAGTAGTTGTGCCTCATAGTGTAGTATTCAATTGCAAATAAGGGAGTTAGTGTATTCGCCCCAAATTGATCCTTGAACCAGCTTTCAAAAAACTCTGTAGGATTAGGCCCCTCTCAAATTATTGCATCTCAGCCGATTTTCCAAATCATCTTGTTTTGCAGTAATTATATCGAGGAGGCGTGTATGATCCGCAGCGTCTCTCTTAAGAGGATGTACCGCATCTTCTATATCCCCCATTCGATCTTCCAAGGAGGTTGTATGGTCCGCAAGTTTTCTGAGGTCATGCCTGACTATGGAGATGTCCTCCATTATGGCCCCCACCTGCATCGTCAGCACATTGAGTGACTTGCCCCACTTGGATATAGCTTGAAGAACATCTTTAATAGTCGGCTCCTCAGTATCGGATTCCAGAGCTTCCGATTCCCTATCGGCACCATGCTCCTTGCTCCTGAAGTGTGCCATATCTGTTGGGGCCCCGCTTCAAAGCTTGATCACCGTCGGGCCTTTCTCCATCTGAGTCCCCCCCCCCCACATCAGCCATGGAGGACTCACTTTCATCCTTGGCCTGTCGTGCTCTGGCTGTCTCCGAGGCGCAAGCATATTGACTTAGCCGCCCTGCCGCCTCATGTTGCATCTCAATCACACGGTCCCAGTGCTTCGCTGTGGAGGCTTCAGCGCCATCTTGGAGAGCTTTGCCAGTTCCCTTCCTGTCTTTTCTCCTGGACATGGTGGTAAAATGTCAGTGTCGGCAGTTCTTAGAGCTCCATAGAGATGAATAGAGCATGCTGGGAGTTGTAGTTTTACCACAGCTGTGACAGATTTTAGTTCCATCATATATTCGCATACTGCTTTGGTGACCATTTTTTACTGCAATCAATCATTTCAAATAGAATTTACTTTATCAATATAAATAGATGCACAAATCAACCATAACATTAAAACTATTGACAGGTGAAGCAAATGACATTGATTTGTTAAAATTGCGCTATTTGGAGGGTAGGATACTTTAGGCATCAAGTTGGTTGTATAAGTGGAGTTGTTGGAATTGCTGGGATCAATTGAAACATTCGATGTGTGAATGTAATGATGATATATGTAAGTTTACAAAGTTATTTTATAGGGCAGTGGGGAAAGCACTTTTTAGGCTACTTCCACAATAGCGTTTTTGCTGGATCCGGCAGGGCTCAGCAAAAACGCTTCCGTTACTAATAATACAACAATCAGCATCCGTTATGAACGGATCCAGTCGTATTATCTTTAACATACCCAAGACGGATCCGTCATGAACTCCATTGAAAGTCAAAGGGGAATCGATCCATTTTCCATTGTGTCAGATTGTGTCAGAGTTAAACGTCCCTATTGACTTGCATTGTGGGTCATGACGGATCCGTCTTGCTCCGTATCCCGTGACGGAAAGAAAACCGCAGCTTGGTATGAGAACGTAACCAAACTTATTGAATTGCTTTTTGGAGCACTCCGTTCTGTTTAGTTACGTTTCGTCCCCATTGACAATGAATTGGGACAAAACTGAAGCGTTGACAGATATAAATGCTGGAAAACAGAAATGCTAGTGTGAAAGTAGCCTTACTCACATATGTCTTCTGGAAAGAGTGTGTAATCTGACTACACATTTATTCACTTCCATATCTGACTGAGATGCCGAGATTTGCAACAATCCAACATTTCTCTCTGGGTGCGTTATTTTTTTTTGTCAAAGAGTGTACGGTATATATACACAGTGAGGTCTATCTTTCCCGTCATCTTAATCCTCTGCGGTCTACTCCCATATGTCCATTGTATCTTCTACGTAGAGAGTTTTGCATTTAAGTTCTCCAATATTTTGTTAATAGTGTGTCCCCATGAGAAGTCTTAGCTGTGTTTGAGTTATGTAATCTTCTGCCTACAGGGCTCTGAGATGTGTCACTTCCACTTTATAGAATTTTTCTTAATCACTGAATTCACACCATCAGGCAGTTCAGCATCCCACTGGAGAGACTGCATGAATATTACATCCAGGGTTGCTTTGAAACCTTACTTTCATGTATGTATCTTTACACTACCAAGCATGCATGTAAGAGAAGTGAAATGATACATGTTTCATTACTGTCGATAGGTAGAGAAATATTGATAAATATAGACAGATAGATAGATATATGAGCTACTGTATATAAATATTAGATAAATAGATAGATATGAGATAAATAAAGACAGACAGATAGATAGATATGAGATAGATAGATAGATAGATAGATAGATAGATAGATAGATGGATATATGAGATAGATAAAGATGATAAATAGATATATGAGCTATATAAATAGATATGAGATATTGCGTGTCTGCCCGCCTCCTGCGGGAGACACACAACGATGGGGTTCACTCCCTGCTCGTGGCGACCGTCATGGCTATTTTTCCATCCTTACATTTGCTTCTGCCGCTGTCAACAAATGCTCCATAGTTGAAGCAATGGTTTTGCTATGACCTAAGGGTGGGTTTTCACCAGCGCTAGGAATTCCGTTATAGTCTTCCATTATAACAGAGTTATAACAAAATATAATAGAATCTCAGGATCGAATGCAAAACAGAACCCTTTCCATTTTGCTCCATCCTAATACATGTCTATGGACAAAAATAACGGTTCTGTTTTGTATATACACGACGGAAAAAAATTCCTGTTGACAGTCCGTCTGTTATAACGGAACACTATAAAGGATTTTCTAACGCTGTTGAGAACCGGCCCTAAGGCTAATGTTTACAGTTACCATGGCCACCCCTGTCCTTGTGACGCGCTCGGCTTCCCCGTACATGCACTGTGGATGCACAATGTGGCCGACATGTCACTTGACACTTTGGAGTGTGATGACGTCACCTGTGCATGTGAGCAGCAATATGCCCCACACCGAATCTTATTCATGGAATCCACATAGTGCTCTATTGATGGGACAATCTGATGTATGTTATCAGTGTCGGACTGGGCTGCTTAGGGCCCACCAGTAAAATTTATTTTGGGGCCCTACCGTACGGATACATTCAAATATAATAAATAATCTAACAAGTTTTTTATATAAAGATAGGCTGGTTGAGGTGCTGTAAATTGAATATATGTATGTAGTGCAATAAGTCTACTTTTTTATGTGCCACTTGTGCAGGGGGTGGGAGACTAGGGGCCCACATTGCTCAGGGGCCCACCGGGGGATTCCCCTGTACCCCTGTGGGCCAGTCCAAGCCTGTATGTTATCCATTTATTTATCTACTATGTTATCATGCCGGGCAGCTGAGGCTGCCGCCTAAGTCATCCTACCCTCATATCAACTATGATTATGAATTAATGCACGCATACTGCTGTTTTTTAAAATCACCTAAGGAGAACCATGCACGCTTTGATCACGTGCACTCATATTTAGTATTGTGTTACAGATCATGCATTTTACCTATATTTTTGTGATGTAATGTCTGTGTACAATCATGTAATGGAATTATTGTATGATCAGTTATCATGTCTGTTGAGGAAGGGTTGAAATATATATATATATATATATATATATACACATATATATGTATCCCCTTATAGAATGTGTCCTCTTATAGAATATCAACTCGTATCAACTTGATACAGGCCCATGTTTAGCCTGTAGGCCATGGCTGGCATTGTTATCTGTTAAATCGCCCAACTGTCCCTGGGGGGTAGTTAGCATAGAGATGCTAAATAGGATGTGGGTCCAGGACAGGAGATTGCAGACTTTATGGCACCTTTTGATCAGCACATGGCTTACATGCTAAACCTGTTTCCTCCCCCCCTATCTCCAAACTACTTGGGGGGAGGGCTCTAAGGTACAGTGGACTTCACTGATATTAGGGCATGGCTCTACAAAGTAGGCTGTTTCTGAACTCGGCTCCTGACTGAGAAGGACACAGATGGGACCCGAAGATGGCTGAGTACCCCAACCCCTGCCCTGATTTCCCATAGCTCTACAGTCCCATGTACCCCTTACCTGTACCTCCCTACCCATTATCCCTGCATTTACCCCTACCTTGCCATCCCTGAACCCCTGCTCCCTGCCCTGCATTAATCCCTGCTGTACACCTGCAGCAGCCTTCAGCCCGGTGTATCTGTGGCCTGCATTAACCCTTGCAGGTCCAAGCAAGCCCTGCTACCCACAGTCCCCTGCACCTTGTGTTAACCCCTTCACTGCTGCCCTGCCTATAGCCCAGCAGCAGTTGAGTATGTGTTAACCCTTTGTTACTCCCATAGGTATGGATGTGTGTGATCTCTATTAGCTAGTGTTGTGGGTGGAAATTGGGATTGTGTAGTATATTGTATTTGTAGTGTTGTGTTATTTAGTATATATCTGTGTGCGTCAAGCTTTAATAAATACTGTTTTACTGGTAGAATTGTGTAGCGTGTATTTATTAGCGTTTAGCGTAGTGAGTTAGGCGCATGCAGATAGTGAGTGTAAGCGACTTGGTGACGTGCTAGGCAATAGAAGTGTATTGTTAAGGTATAAATAGGTGGAGTTATCTGTAGATGGTTTACGCCTATTTATGAATATTAATTACTGATATTCGCTTAATATTGGTAATTAATATTCCCCCTTTACATTGGCGAGCCAGGCCCACTGCTAGGAATTTGTATCTGTGTTCAGTTCTAGTGAGGAAAATTGCTTACGCTGTAAACTAGTCAGGCGGGTGGGACGCGGTCAGTGGAGTCTGAGCGTCCAAGGCCTGATAGTTCCGACAGGTAAAGCATCTTCTTCAATCAGAACTAGGCACAAGGCAATTTCTACAGCAGAGAACCTAAAATCTTTTGGATTTTGTGTGTACTAACATTTGTCTGATTCCTTTGCACACCCACCGAACACCGAGGAGAGGTCGTCGCTTGCATCACTGAAGAGAGAACCATCACCGTTGGAGCTGAACAGGAGCTGGTCGGGAGAGTAGGCGTTTCGGTTTAATGGACCTCCTCCAGGCAGCACAAAGGACAACTCCAAGTAAGATGGCTTCTCTTCAAAACGTAAGTTTGAACTTCCCCGCACTGCAACACCTTGCAGCACATAGCTCATTTGATCCCATCATCCCCACCACAAACCGGTCAGCAGAAATGCTGTGGTCCGATTTGTTGGCACAGGCTTGTAACTATGACAAGCTGCGTGTCAGCAAACGGACGGTGCTTAACAAGGCCACTAAACGGCTTCAGATGCTAGCCAAACTTGTTCACATATTTGAGGCTAGCATCTGCAAGCCAAAGGAGGTAGCGGTGGTATCTCGTTCAACAGAGACAATTCCTCCGGACGCTCACTGCCAATGCTGTGCCAATAATTCGGATCAGCTTTCCGCATTGCAGGCACGGTTGGCGGAGAGCGTACAGTCTGCTGTTGACAGAGATGCGCAGATCGCTAAGATACAGTCACAGTAGAGTTGCAGAAGCAGAAGGAGGAAATACAGGCTAAATTGATCCAGTCTAATACTGAGGTCAAGGCCTTTAGGATGCAGGCTGCCTCTACTGATGTGACGGTAGCCAAATTAAAGGCCGAGGTTGCAGTAAGGTCCCAGATAATGACTGGCATGCAACAGGTCATTAGCAGTTTGGTGCCGGCTCTTTCTTTTCCCGTAAAGTCAGGGCTGGAATCTCCCAAAACTTTGCCTTATTCAAGGCAAAAAGGGGGGAGAGGTGTCTGTGATCGGCCGAATCACCAGATGAAGCCGGTCCAGACCAACAGAGATTTTTCCCTGGCTTTGGGAAAAAGAACTGTTGTAAAGAGTGTGTCCCTGAGGATGTGTCAGTACAGGGAAAGGGACCACGGTCGCAGTGTGGACAGACCTAAGCCATGCAGGGAAACCATCAGATGTTTCACATGTAGTGGCTTAGGTCATATAGCAAAACACTGCAGTAAGAACAAAGCACACAGGACAGAAAGCCCAATCAGGTGCTTCAGGTGTGGGAACAAAGGACACATTGCAAGGAATTGCCCTTGTGCAAGTAATTGCAATGTGTCCAGTGATGGGATCCAGGTAACAAATCGTGCAGTGGGGTCTAGTCAGTTTGGCCATAAAGGAGTCGCCTCTCAGCGACACATGCCTCACCAAGTTTTGAGAGGACAGAATGGCCAAGCTAGGCTAGGCAACATTTGACATTTCGCTCCGGAAGTCAATAGGTCAAGCTGGTCGGGAGAGTAGGCGTTCCGGTTTATTGGACCTTCTCCATGCAGCACGCACCAAGTAAGACAGTAGGAGCGGCTGACACCGATACGTTCAAAGCAGAAGATGTTCAGACCTTGGGGTGGATACCTGAAGATCGGCAGTAGTACCGAGAGACGGTAAGGGTGTGGTCACTCCAAACTCATCGGAGTGGCCCACACCGGAAGGCGGTTATCCGAAACAAAGGCCAGTTAAGTTGATGACAGCCAATCCTGTGGATAGAGGAGTTTGGGTTACGGTGAAAAGCAGGTCGGTGAAAGGTCGGGATGGGTGATGTCTAGGTACCTAAAGATCAGTGTATACTCCAGTTCTTCCTGAACTATCACTAAGAATGGGGTTGAGGGGGGCAAATATGTCTCAACCCTTCCCCCCTAGAATATTGTCGTAATTTCCGACAACAGGGGGATTGTTGAGGAAGGGTTGAAATATATATATATATATATACACATATATATGTATCCCCTTATAGAATGTGTCCTCTTATAGAATATCAACTCGTATCAACTTGATACAGGCCCATGTTTAGCCTGTAGGCCATGGCTGGCATTGTTATCTGTTAAATCGCCCAACTGTCCCTGGGGGGTAGTTAGCATAGAGATGCTAAATAGGATGTGGGTCCAGGACAGGAGATTGCAGACTTTATGGCACCTTTTGATCAGCACATGGCTTACATGCTAAACCTGTTTCCTCCCCCCCTATCTCCAAACTACTTGGGGGGAGGGCTCACAAGGTACAGTGGACTTCACTGATATTAGGGCATGGCTCTACAAAGTAGGCTGTTTCTGAACTCGGCTCCTGACTGAGAAGGACACAGATGGGACCCGAAGATGGCTGAGTACCCCCAACCCCTGCCCTGATTTCCCATAGCCCTACAGTCCCATGTACCCCTTACCTGTACCTCCCTACCCATTATCCCTGCATTTACCCCTACCTTGCCATCCCTGAACCCCTGCTCCCTGCCCTGCATTAATCCCTGCTGTACACCTGCAGCAGCCTTCAGCCCGGTGTATCTGTGGCCTGCATTAACCCTTGCAGGTCCAAGCAAGCCCTGCTACCCACAGTCCCCTGCACCTTGTGTTAACCCCTTCACTGCTGCCCTGCCTATAGCCCAGCAGCAGTTGAGTATGTGTTAACCCTTTGTTACTCCCATAGGTATGGATGTGTGTGATCTCTATTAGCTAGTGTTGTGGGTGGAAATTGGGATTGTGTAGTATATTGTATTTGTAGTGTTGTGTTATTTAGTATATATCTGTGTGCGTCAAGCTTTAATAAATACTGTTTTACTGGTAGAATTGTGTAGCGTGTATTTATTAGCGTTTAGCGTAGTGAGTTAGGCGCATGCAGATAGTGAGTGTAAGCGACTTGGTGACGTGCTAGGCAAT
The DNA here is from genome assembly GCA_033119425.1 of Bufotes viridis. Classification (NCBI taxonomy): domain Eukaryota; kingdom Metazoa; phylum Chordata; class Amphibia; order Anura; family Bufonidae; genus Bufotes; species Bufotes viridis. Next base: position 388,728,650 of record CM065592.1, on the reverse strand, counting down.
AGAAGTGTATTGTTAAGGTATAAATAGGTGGAGTTATCTGTAGATGGTTTACGCCTATTTATGAATATTAATTACTGATATTCGCTTAATATTGGTAATTAATATTCCCCCTTTACAATGTCATCGCTTTGATTGATTGCACATTTATATATGACAAAGTCCTTATTGTGCTGGGCTGAAACGTTGCATGGGAATAAACCGGGTCCATCACCCTTCTTCACCGCAATTTTGGAGTGCTGCATCATTTTTCTGTTTGGTTATCTAGTGGATCTGTTCCCTAGGGCCCCAGAGGGATTGCACCCTTTTCTCTATAGATAGATAGATAGATAGATAGATAGATAGATAGATAGAGATAAATAGATAGATAGGCAGGAAGAGGTTAGGCTGCTATCCTTGTCTGTCCTGTGTTAATTGTTTTTTAGGTTGACAGGTTTACCAACCCCAAAACTGGTGATATATTTAACATGCAATTTCAGTTATGTGATCAACAGTATCTCACAAAAGTGAGTACACCCCTCACATTTTTGTAAATATTTTTTTCTATCTTTTCATGGGACAACACTAAAAAACGGACACTTTAATACAATGTAAAGTAGTCAGTGTACAGCTTGAATAACAGTGTAAATGTGGTGTGGCCTCAAAATAACTCAACACTCAGCCATTAATGTCTAAACAGCTGGCAACATAAGGGAGTACACCCCTAAGTGAAAATGACAAAATTGTACCCAATTAGCCATTTTCCCTCCCCGGTGTCATGTGACTCGTTAGTGTTACAAGCTCTCAGGTGTGAATGTGTTACATTTGGTGTTATCGCTCTCACACTCTCTCATACTGGTCACTGGAAGTTCAACATGGCTCCTCATGACAAAGAACTCTCTGAGGATCTGAAAAAAAGATTGTTGCTCTACTTAAAGATGGCCTAGGCTATAAGAAGATTGCCAACACCCTGAAACTGAGCTGCAGCATGGTGGCCAAGACCATACAGCGGTTTAACAAGATAGGTTCGCCTCAGAACAAGCCTCGCCATGGTCGACCGAAGAAGTTGAGTGCATGTGCTCAGCGTCATATCCAGAGGTTGTCTTTTCAAAATAGGCTGGTGGGGGTCAGCCTGTCAGTGCCCAGACCATATGGCACACACTGCATCAAATTGGTCTGCATGGCTGTCTTTCCAGAAGAAAAACTCTTCTAAAGATGATGCACACTTGCCTGAGAGCCTGCAAGCAGTTTGCTAAAGACAAGCAGACTAATGACTTGGATTAATAGTCTGATGAGACCAAGATAAACGTATTTGGTTCAGATAGTTTCAAGCGTGTGTGGTGGAAACCAGGTGAGGAGTACTAAGACAAGTGCGTCTTGCCTACAGTCATGCATGGTGGGAGTTTCATGGTTTGGGGCTGCATTAGTGCTACCGGTTGTGAACCATGAATGCCAACATGTACTGTGACATACTGAAACAGAGCATGATTCCCCTCTCTTTGGAAACTGGGCCACAGGGCAGTATTCCAACATGATAACGACCCCAAACACACCTCCAAGATGACCACTGCTAAGGGTAAAGGTGCTAGATGGGCCAAGCATGTCTCCAGACATAAAGCTTATTGTGCATCTGTGGGGCATCCTCAAACAGAAGGTGGAGGAGTGCAAGGTCTCTAACATCCACCAACTCCGTGATGTTCTCATGAAGTAATGGAAGAGGATTCCAGTGGCAACCTGTGAAGCTCTAGTGAACTCCATGCCCAAGAGAATTAGGGCAGTGTTGGAAAATAATGGTGGCCACACAAAATATTAACACTTTGGGCACAATTTTGTCATTTTTGTTGCCAGCGGTTTTAACATTAATGGCTGTGTGTTGAGTTATTTTGAGGGCATACCACATTTACACTGTTATACAAGCTGTACACTGACTACTTTACATTGTATCATAGTGTCATATTTTCAGTGTTGTCCTATGAAAAGATATAAAACAATATTTACAAAAATGTGAGGGGTGTACTCACTTTTCTGAGATACTGTATATTCTAATATGCCCGTGCAATCTTTGGTACATTGGGGAGACCACACTAGATGTCAAAACTAGACTGAGTCAACATTATTATACCATACAACAAAAACGAAAATATCTACCCGTTCCCAAACACTTCACGAAGATGGGTCATAAAAAGAAAGAACTTAGATACATCATTATAAATCATGTCTCCCCACTCAAAAGTGGTGGGAATAGGGAACGACTACTACGATGAAGAGAATTGGAGTGGATCATAGATTACAGACTTTGAAACCGGGCGGTTTAAATGTACATTTCAATTTGGAAGTATGTTAGGGAATCCTTGCCTTTACTCTTTACGTATTTGGAGAATCCATGTAGCACAAAACTAGGAGAGGTGACATGTGCTTTATTAAGATGTTTATTTATTTGTCTTTTTATTATTTTAGGCATTAAGCAACGTCTCACCAAGATCATCTCGATGGAGTAGCGTCTGTCTCTTTTTGTTCCTTTTACTATTATTTTTATTATTATTCTTTGTTATATGTTCTTAATGTGATGTAGACACTCACAAATGAGGAGGGCTTTAGTCCCTTCAAGTCCCTAATTTTATATTCATTATCTATATATTCATTGCAATTGTTGCCACTTGCCCATACTGTCACAAATGAAAATATATGTATTCTGCTTCTTAGATCTTTACTTATAGGGGTTTATTTTGCCATGATAATGTTCACCAGCCCAAATGGGGTTGACTCAACCAGAGGTGACATTGATTGTGCTGCTGTTTTGTTGCGTCACAACAGCTGGCAATCTTTAGTCACTGACAATGACTAAAGTGCCACTAGGTGGTTGGTTGACCCTCTGCAGATATGGTTGGGCCCCTCCAGATATGGATATTGTTATTTCATCATCAACTCCATCCATTAAAAGTTCTCGATTTAAGAGGCTTTGATATATGATTATGGATCTGACTTGACTATGGAAATCCTTTACCAGATTTACTGAGTAATTGATTTCCTGATTTATTTAATTAATTATTCCTTACTTTATTCATTTTTATTTAATAGCCATCACCTTAAAGTGTCGTACATCCATTTATATGGTTTTCATAGTTGTTTGCGCGGCAATCCACACATGCGCAGGTGGCCATCTCTGCATGCATTAGTGTGAGCAGTATTGGCAGTGTATATGCGCATGCATTGGTTAACGCTAGCACGTCTTTCTGTTATTACCTCATCACATATTACACGGCGTACGCACGTATGCGCTCCTCCTTGTCTCTCCTGACGCCACTCCAAATCCACAATGGGAGATAGAGTATGCGCAGTGTGGTTTTGTGAACGCCAACTAGTTATCGCTATTGAGACATGCTCCTCCACAGCGATGGTCCTTTAAGTTATTATATACCATTAGGTGTTCTGATTTGGTTTTAATTGACAATACTAGGGTTGGTGATTAATAAATTCATCAATTATCACATAATGCACTGTAAATGCACTGGCTAATGTATAATGTATAATATATGATGTTCATGGATTCAAGATATGTTTCACCATAGATAGATAGATAGATAGATAGATAGATAGATATGAGATAGATATTTATTAAAATGGACTTAGTTGTCCATAGCATCCAATCAGATTCCACCTTTCATTATTCTGATCTCCTTTGGAAAATGAAAAAATCCATCATATTGGTTGCTATGGGCAAGTAAAGCAGTTTTCCGCTGCACTAGTTTTGATACATTTCCTCCTTAGAGTTTGAATAACTTTTGTGTAGTACTTTATGATAGGTAGGTAGGTAGATGGATAAATAGATAGATAGATAGATAGATAGATAGATAGATAGATAGATATATAGATGAGAGATATAGATAGATAGATAGATAGATAGATAATTAGGGTACTTTCACACTTGCGGCAGGACAGATCCGACAGGCTGTTCACCCTTTGGATCCATCCTGTCGCTATTTCGCCGTGCTGCCGGACTGCCACTCTATCCCCAGTGGACGGCGAGAGGCCGCCGGACTAAAAGTACTGCATGTCTGACTTTTTAGTCCAGCGGCCTCTCGCCATGCACTGCTGCCTTAACTCTGCCCCAGCCCCCATTATAGTCAATGGGGACGGAGCGGAAGTCTGGCGGCACGGCTAAATAGCGGCAGGGCGGATCCGACAGGGTGAACAGCCTGTCGGATCCGTACTGCCGCAAGTGCGAAAGTACCCTTAGATAGATAGATAGATAGATAGATAGATGATAAATAGATAGATAGATGTAATTTCAAATGTGTTTATGTTTTTCCTGTCTTACCATAGTTTTATAAAAACATATTGATGGCTTCTTTTACGGCACTGGCTGTTACTTCTCCTGCAGGGTGAACCAATACATTAGAGGGAATTTCAGCCATTAACCGTCCAATTCATCAGTTCCAATGAGATCATGTCACACATGTTCCAGTAAATTCTTCCTAATTGAATATTCTACTTCAAGACTTCGAAAGATCACGGCCTTCTAGAGCAATCTTTCTCCCACAATGAATTGTGGTTGAAAACATTTGCTTAATTTTGTGAATGTTTTAGAGCTATTCGGTCCATCAGCACAAAATCAGATAAAGCATCCCAACAAGGACATGAAAAATGCATCTTCTTTGAAAAACATTTGTACTCGTGTTTTTACAGGTCAAGCAGAGCACTTTGCAGGGATAATGTTAATAGGTTGACATTACCCTGAAGAGAAGCAACACTTTGCCAGGCTCTAAACCACAACTTTTTCATCAAAGGCCAGAGGAGTTGTCACTTTGATAGTTTACAGTAGTCATTTGGGCAATTTTATTCAATATAAGATTCCTACTGCACAATCTGTACTGTCTGCTAAAGATGAGCCAAGTTTTCAAAAATTCGATTATGTCGCTTCACTGAATTTTCCCCTAAAAATCGCCTTAATCCAAATTAATTTGTCACAAAGTGCGTTAAATCAGGTCTATCTCCCTAAACTTTAGAGAGAATGTATCCTGGTGTACATAACTGCAGTGCAGAAACATGCATAGCTAGTCCTTAAACAGTTACTGTGCGTCCAGGCATGGGATCCAGCCGGTTCTCTCCGGTTCTGCCGAACCGTTTGTAAAAATTACAGGCGGTTCGCAGGACCGGTGAGAAGCAGGGATCCCGACCCGGTCCTGCAGCTGCGCCTGCACCCCTGTATTTTTCAGCCTGCGGCCGCTACTTACAGTCAGCGTGAGCGTGGCTGTGTGTGTCAGCCAGTCTCCCACAGTGCTGCCGCCCTGCCCCCGCCCCCAGCCTCGCAGTCATGGCAACAAAGGGGAGTGTCTTGAGAGTGAGCAGCGCCGCGAAGCTGCCAGCCCAGAACAGAGAAGGAGAGAGGAGTCCTCTCACTGTCTGCAGAGTGCCCTAGTTGCTGACAGTCCACACCCCACACACAGCCATGAAAGATTGAAGAGCCGGCCCCTAGCCTAACAGAAAGGAGTCTGGACAGGTCAGGACTCAGGACAGCCTGGTTGGTTGAGTGTGATTTGTGTGACACTGACAAGTTGGCATTAAGGAGGGGACGACCACCGACCAGGGGCTGAAATTGAAATGTGACAACATAACAAAAATGGAGGGGGCCATGAATCTGTGGGGAGAAGCTATATGAGAAGTTTGAGAACATGGAGGGAGACATGAATCTGTGGGGAGAAGCTATGTGAGAATATGGAGGGGGCCATGTGGGGAGAAGCAATGTGAGAACATGGAGGGGGCCATGTGGGGAGAAGCAATGTGAGAACATGGAGGGGGCCATGTGGGGAGAAATGTGACAATATGGAGGATGGAGGGGGCCATGTGGGGAGAAATGTGACAATATGGAGGGGGCCATGTGGGGAGAAATGTGACAATATGGAGGGGGCCATGTGGGGAGAAATGTGACAATATGGAGGGGGCCAGGGGGGGAGAAATGTGACAATATGGAGGATGGAGGGGGCCATGTGGGGAGAAATGTGACAATATGGAGGATGGAGGGGGCCATGTGGGGAGAAATGTGACAATATGGAGGGGGCCAGGGGGAGAAATGTGACAATATGGAGGATGGAGGGGGCCATGTGGGGAGAAATGTGACAATATGGAGGATGGAGGGGGCCATGTGGGGAGAAATGTGACAATATGGAGGGGGCCAGGGGGAGAAATGTGACAATATGGAGGATGGAGGGGGCCATGTGGGGAGAAATGTGACAATATGGAGGATGGAGGGGGCCATGTGGGGAGAAATGTGACAATATGGAGGGGGCCAGGGGGGGAGAAATGTGACAATATGGAGGATGGAGGGGGCCATGTGGGGAGAAATGTGACAATATGGAGGATGGAGGGGGCCATGTGGGGAGAAATGTGGCAACATGGAGGATGGAGGGGCCAGGGGGGGAGAGAAATGTGACAATATGGAGGATGGAGGGGGCCATGTGGGGAGAAATGTGACAATATGTGTGTAGTGTATATGGTGTATTTATGTATGTGTACCATGTATATAGTGTATTTATATGTGCTGCATATATATGGTGTATGTATATGTAAACGTGTCGTGACGCGGCGTATATGTGTCGCGACGCTGCGTATCCACCGCGGAGTAGGGAACCTGTTGTTAAAAATTTGAATCCCACCCCTGTGTGCGTCTGAATGATAGGCAGGTCACATACAGTATATGGATGTGCACATCATCGTGCAGGCCACCAACATTCCTCGCTAACCCCTAGTTAAGCAAAAAAAACAAAAAAAAAACAAAAACATACAGCATCCATCAATAAAACGAACAAACCAAAAAAAGACGCTGTGGGTCCCTATGAAACAAAATATGGACATGGAGGCAGCGCACATGCTTTTGAATCCCTTCTATTAGATGTAGAATAACTGTGCGTCACTATTAGGCTTAGTTCACACTTCACTTATTTGGTCAGTCATTGTCAGCCCAAAGCAGGTGCGAGTCAAACCCACAGAAAAGGTGCAAATCTATTCATGATACCTAATTCGAGGTATCCTGAATTTGCCTCACAATAAGTGATGGAAATAACTGCCCAAATAACAGAAGTGTGAACTCCACCTTACAGGAAAATGTTAGCTTAAGGTTTAATTAACTGTGCAAGGGCCCAAAATTCGAAAAGTGGCCCCATGACAGTGGGGAGGGTGTAAAATCAATGATTATTTTTACATTCTGATGCACCTTTTGTCTATGTATAATTGAACAGATTCATTATTAATGGCTCAGCAGATTGACCCCATAAGGACCCTGCCATTTTTCACCTTAAAGGGCTTCTATCACCCCCCAAAAGTCATTTTTCATTTTTGGCCTTATTAACCCCTTAAGGACACGGCCCTATTTCACCTTAAGGACCAGGCCATTTTTTGGAAATCTGACCAGTGTCATTTTATGTGGTGATAACTTTAACCGCTACAGGACCGCCGCACGCAGGATTGCGTCCTGGCGGCGGCCCTGTAGCTCTGATCGGACGCATCGGCGCGTCATCTCGCGAGACGCGAGATGACGCGAGGACGCGCCCGCACATGCGCAATGCGCGCCATCGGCGCGCTCGCATGTAGTTATACTACAGCCTGCCAGCGCCGATCGTGCGCTGGCAGGCTGTATATGGCAGAAAAATCGCAGATCAGGCGTTGTTCTGTGAACAGCGTCTGATCTGCTTGCTGCTCGCTTCTCTGGTGGTCCCTTTGCTTGGGACCACCAGAGAAAAATATCAAAGTGCACCAATCACCACACAACCCCCCACCGCCCCCACCCACCCACCACCCCTGTCACTGATTAACCCCTGATCTCCCATGTCACCCCCTGATCACCCCTGTCACCCCCTGTCACTGATCACCCCTGTAAGGCTCATTCAGATGTCCGCATGTGTTTTGCGGATCCACGGATCCATAAATCCGCGGATCCATAAACTACGGACACCAGCAATGTGCTTTCCGCATTTTGCGGATCCGCACATTGCCAGAACTATATAGAAAATGCCTTTTCTTGTCCGCAGTTGCGGACAAGAATAGGACATGTTCTATACTTTTGCGGATCTCCAATTACGGATCCGCAATTACGGATCGAGCGGGACAAAGTCTGTCCCCATAGAATTGAATGTATCCACATTTCTGTTCCGCAAAATTTTGCGGAACAGAATTGCGGGCAGCTTGAATGAGGCCTTAGGGTCCCTTAGCGATCGCAGCTTTATAGCTTTTCCCTCTTTTTTTTTGCACATTTTTAGAGATTTTTTCATCCACATTGATTAATGTGAATGGAAAAATATGTGACGTTCATTTTTTCTTTCAGCGCAGAGGCTGAACGGAAAAAAATTCTCATTACCCGTATGGTCAATATAAGGAGAATAGCAAAAACTCCTAATGCTGGCCATACGTGTAATGATTGCGGAGACCCCTAAAATGCCAGGGCAGTACAAAAACCTCACAAGTGACCCCATTTTAGAAAGAAGACACCCCAAGGTATTCTGTGAGGGGTATGGCGAGTTCATGCAAAATTTTATTTTTGTCACAAGTTAGTGGAATGTGAGACTGTAAAAAAAAAAAAAAAAAAAAAATACCATTTCCGCTAACTTGTGCCAAATTTTTTTCTGTGAACTCGCCATGCCCCTCACGGAATACCTTGGGGTGTCTTCTTTCCACAATGGGGTCACATGTGGGGTATTTATACTGCCCTGGCATTTTAGGGGTCCTAAAGCGTGAAAATCCAAATGCGTAAAAATGTCCTGTGAAATCCTAAAGGTACTCATTGGTTTTAGGGCCCTTTGCGCATCTTGGCTGCAAAAAGTGTCACTCATGTGGTATCGCCGTACTCAGGAGAAGTAGGGCAATGTGTTTTGGGGTGTATTTTTATATATACCCATGCTGTGTGTGAGAAATATCTCTGTAAGCGACAACTTTTTAAATTTTTTATTCAAAGTTGTCAATTTACAGAGATATTTCTCTCACCCAGCATGGGTATATGTAAATACACCCCAAACTACATTGCCTACTCTCCTGAGTACGACGACCACATGGTGACTTTTTGCAGCCAAGATGCAAAGGCCCTAAACCAATGAGTACTTTAGAGAGCATTTTTACGCATTTTCCTTCTCACGCTTTAGGGCCCCTAAAATGCCAGGGCAGTATAAATACCCCACATGTGACCCCATTTTGGAAAGAAGACACCTCAAGGTATTCGCTGAGGGCATAATGAGTCCATGAAAAATTAAACTTTTTGTCAAAAGTTAGCGGAAAGGGAGACTTTGTGAGAAAAACAATAAAAAATCAATTTCCACTAACTTGTGCCAAAAAAATCTTCTATGAACTCGCCATGCCCCTCACGGATTACCTTGGGGTGTCTTCTTTCCAAAATGGGGTCACATGTGGGGTATTTATACTGCCCTGGCATTTTAGGGGCCCTAAAGCGTGAGAAGAAAATGCGTAAAAATGCCCTCCTAAAAGGTACTCATTGGAATTAGGGCCCCTTTGCTCATCTTGGCTGCAAAAAGTGTCACTCATGTGGTATCGCCGTACTCAGGAGAAGTAGGGCAATGTGTTTTGGGGTGTATTTTTACATATACCCATACTGGGTGAGAGAAATATCTCTGTAAATTGACAACTTTGAATAAAAAAATTTAAAAAGTTGTCGTTTACAGCGATATTTCTCACACTGCATGGTATATGTAAAATACACCACAAACACATTGCCCTACTTCTCCTGAGTACGGCGATACCACATGTGTACTTTTTGCAGCCTGGATGCAAAGGGCCCTAAACCAATGAGTACCTTTAGGATTTCACAGGCCATTTTTATGCATTTGGATTCTCACACTTTAGGGGCCCCTAAAATGCCAGGTGAGTATAAATACCCCACATGTGACCCCATTTTGGAAAGAAGACACCCGTAGGTATTCTGTGAGGGGCATGGTGAGTCCACAGAATTTTTATTTTTTGGCATAAGTCAGCGGAAATTGTTTTTTTGTTTTTTTAATTTTGTTTTTACAAAGTCTCATATTCCACTAACTTGTGACAAAAATAAAATTTTACATGAACTCACCATACCCCTCACAGAATACCTTGGGGTGTCTTCTTTCCAAAATGGGGTCACATGTGGGGTATTTATACTGCCCTGGCATTTTAGGGGCCCCTAAAGCGTGAGAAGAAGTCTGGAATCCAAATGCGTAAAAATGCCCTGTGAAATCCTAAAGGTACTCATTGGTTTTAGGGCCCCTTTGCGCACCCAGGCTGCAAAAAGTGGCACACATGTGGTATCGCCGTACTCAGGAGAAGTAGGGCAATGTGTTTTGGGGTGTATTTTTATATATACCCATACTTTGTGTGAAAAATATCTCTGTAAGCGACAACTTTTAAAAATTTTTATACAAAGTTGACAATTTACAGAGATATTTCTCTCACCCAACATGGGTGTATGTAAAAATACACCCCAAAACACATTGCCCTACTTCTCCTGAGTACGGCGATACCACATGAGTGACACTTTTTGCAGCCTGGGTGCGCAAAGGGGCCCAAATTCCAACGAGTACCTTTAGGTTTTACATGGCGGCTCACAATTTAGCCCCGCCCAAAATGCCAGAACAGTAAACACACCCCACAAATGACCCCATTTCGGAAAGTAGACACCCCAAGGTATTCACTGAGGGGCATAGTGAGTCCGTCTGAGATTTTTTTTTTTTGCCAGAAGTTATCAGAAATTGAAACTTTTTTTTTTTTTTTTTCTCAGAAAGTGTCATTTTCCGCTAACTTGTGAAAAAAATGAAATGATACATGAACTCACCAAGCCCCTCCGCGAATACTTTGGGGTGTCTTCTTTCTAAAATGGTGTAATTTGGGGGTATTTATACTTTCCTGACATTCTAGCACCTGAAGAAACATGACAGGCGCTCAGAAAGTCAGAGCTGCTTCAAAATGCCGAAATTCACTTTTTGCACCATAGTTTGTAAGCGCTATAACTTTTACCCAAACCAATAAATATACACTTATTGGATTTTTTTATCAAAGACATGTAGAACAATAAATTTAGAGAAAAATTTATATAGAAATGTAGTTTTTTGAAAAATTTTACAACAGAAAGTGAAAAATGTCATTTTTTTGCAAAAATTTCGGTAATTTTTGATTAATAGCAAAAAAAGTAAAAATGTCAGCAGCAATGAAATACCACCAAATGAAAGCTCTATTAGTGAGAAGAAAAGGAGGTAAAATTCATTTGGGTGGTAAGTTGCATGACGGAGCAATAAACGGTGAAAGTAGTGTAGTGCGGAATTGTAAAAAGTGGCCTGGTCATTAAGGGTGTTTAAGCTAGGGGGGCTGAAGTGGTTAAAACGCTTTTACTTATCCAGGCCATTCTGAGATTGTTTTTTCGTCACATATTGTATTTCATGACAGTGGTAAAATAAAGTCGAAAAATTTCATTTTTATTTATAAAAAAATACCAAATTTACCAAAAATTTTGAAAAATTTACAATTTTCCAAGTTTCAATTTCTCTACTTCTAGAATACATAGTAATACTGCCAAAAAAAGTTATTGATTTACATTCCCCATATGTCTACTCCATGTATCGATTATTTTGGGAATGCCATTTCATTTTTGGGGACATTACAAGGCTTAGAAGTTTAGAAGCAAATCTTGACATTTTCAGAAATTTTCAAAAACCCACTTTTAGGGACCAGTTCAGGTCTGAAGTCACTTTGCGAGGCTTACATAATAGAAACCACCCAAAAATGACCCCATTCTAGAAACTACACCCCTGAAGGTACTCAAAACTGATTTTACAAACGTCATTAACCCTTTAGGTTTTCCACAAGAGTTAATGGCAAATAAAGATAAAATTTCTGAATTTCGATTTTTGGGAAAATATTTGATTTTAATACATTTTTCCAGTAACAAGGCAAGGGTTAACAGCCAAAAAAGTCAATATTTATTGCCCCGATTCTGTAGTTTTCAGAAACACCCGATATGTGGTCCTAAACTGCTGTATGGCCAAACGGCAGGGCACAGAAGTAAGGAACGCCATATGGTTTTTGGAAGGCGGATTTTGCTGGACTGGATTTTTGACACCATGTCCCATTTGAAGCCCCCTGATGCACCCCTAGAATAGAAACTCCATAAAAGTGACTCCATCTAAGAAACTACACCCCTCAATGTATTCAAAACTAGTTTTACAAACTTTGTTAACCCTTTAGGTGTTCCACAAGAGTTATTGGCAAATGGAGATGAAGTTTCAGAATTTCAATTTTTGTTACCTTGCCTCAAAAAAGTGTAATATAGAGCAACCAAAAATCATATTTACCCTAAAATAGTACCAACAAAACTGACACCTTATCCCGTAGTTTCAAAAATGGGGTCACTTTTTTGGAGTTTCTACTGTAGGGGTGCATCAGGGGGCTTCAAATGGGACATAGTCTCAAAAAAACAGTCCAGCAAAATCCGCCTTCCAAAAACCATATGGCGTTCCCTTCCTTCTGTGCCCTGCCGTTTGGCCATACAGCAGTTTACAACCACATATGGGGTGTTTCTGCAAACTACAGAATCAGGGCAATAAATATTGAGTTTTGTTTGGCTGTTAACCCTTGCTTTGTTACTGGAAAAATGGATTAAAATGGATAATTTGCAAAAAAATAGCTGTTTTGGGACAGTTTTGTATTTTTGTTATTTACATCGTTGAACTGACAGGTTAGATTGTGTGTTATTTCTATAGAGCAGGTTGTTACTGACGCGACAATACCAAATATGACTACTTTTTGGGGTTTTTGTTTCAGTTTTACATAATAAAGCATTTTTGAAAAAATGATTTTTGTGTCTCCACATTCTGAAAGCCATAGTATACATTTTTTTTTTTTTTGCGATTGTCCTATGTAGGGGCTCATTTTTTGCGGGATGAGATGGCGGTTTGAATGGTACTATCTTGGGGTGCATATGACTTTTTGATCACTTGCTATTACACTTTTTGTGATGTAAGGTGACAAAAAATGACTTTTTACAACGTTTTTATTTTTATGTTTACGGCGTTCACCTGAGGGGTTAGGTCATGTGGTATTTTTATAGAGCAGGTCGTTACTGAACGCGACGATACCCAATATGTATACTTTTTTTTTTATTTATTTTGGTGTTACACAATAATATCCTTTTGAAACAAAAACATGTTTTAGTGTCTCCATAGTCTGAGAGCCATATTTTTTTCAGTTTTTAGGCGATCGTCTCAGGTTGGGTATAATTTTTGCGGGATGAGGTGGCGGTTAGATTGGCACTATTTGGGTGGTCATATGACTTTTTGATCGCTTGCTATTACACTTTTGTGATGTAAGGTGACAAAAAAATGACTTTTTACAACGTTTTTATTTTTATGTTTACGAGCGTTCACCTGAGGGGTTAGGTCATGTGGTATTTTTATAGAGCAGATTCTTACGGACGTGGAGATACCCAATATGTCTACTTTTTTAAATTTTTTACATTTAACAATAAAAGCATTTTTGAACATAGATCTGAAACAAAAAAAAATCATGTTTTAGTCTGAGAGGCATAGTTTTTATTTTTGGGCAATTGTTTTATGAAGGGGCTCATTTTTTGCGGGATGAGATGGCGGTTAGATTGGTACTATTTTGGGAGGCATACGCCTTTTGATCGCTTTGTATTACACTTTTAGTGATGTAAGGTGCCCAAAAATGACTTATTTACACCATTTTTGGTTTTTTTTTTATGGCGTTCACCTGAGGGGTTCAGTCATGTGATATTTTTATAGAGCTGTTTTTTACTGGACGCGCGATACCTAATATGTGTAGTGTATTTTTTTTTTTACTTTTTATTCAGTGATTTGTGTTTTTTTATTTTTACTTTTTTCACTTTTTACATTTTTTGGACCCAGACCCACTTGGTTCTTGTAGATCCAGTGGATCTGGTGTCTATATAATACAGTACAGTACACTATATAGTGTACTGCACTGTATTTTTACTTTTCACAGTCTGGTCAGACTTCTGCCTTTAGCAGAAGTCTGACCAGAGTTACTATACCATGGCAAGCAGGACGCTTCTGAAAGCGTCCTGCTGCCATGGTAACCATCACCCACTGCCATTAGAGAGCAGTGGGTGATGGATAGGGAGGAGGGAGCTCCCTCCTCTGCGATCCCATCCTGGGGGGCTGCATAGGCCACAACAGGGAGTCCGACGCAAGGTGACAGAATTCGTGTTAGCACTGCAGCGTTATCAGAGTGCCAGCAATGTGCTGGCACTCTGATAGAACCACTAGACACCAGGGAATTATTACAAGGGAGGCGGGCGGGGGATCGCTATTGCACCGCCTACCGCCGCAACTGCTCACCCTGCACCCCGCCGCCATAACAAGATCGGGGGATGCAGGGGGTTAATATGATTAACTTGGGGCAATTAACTCTCTGATCCCCGCGGTCACAGACCGCGGGATCAGAGATCTAAATCCGCTGCAAACCGCAGGTCTGAATTGACCTGCGGTTTGCAGCGATCGCCGATACGGGGGTCACATGACCCCTCGGCAGTAGAACATGGTTCCTGCTGATCTACATCAGCAGGAACCATGTTGCTACGGCGCCCACATCGGGCGCAGTAGCAGTTTAAACACAGGGCGTACAGGTACGCCCTGTGTCCTTAAGGACTCGGACATTAGGGCGTACCTGTACGCCCTGTGTCCTTAAGAGGTTAAAATCCTTATTGTGTGATTATTCAATATATAGTGCTCTTACCTTTTTCGGTGGCTTAGTTTCTTTAAAAATCGCACTTTTATTATATGTTAATTATTTTGCTACCAGCAAGTAGGGCGGTTACTTGCTGGTAGCCGCTGCATCCTCCTTTAAAAAAAACACCCCCTCCTCCGGTTGATTGACAGGGCCAGCGAGCGCTCTCCTCCTCCGGCTGGCCCTGTCTGCATTTCAAATCCCGCGCCTGCGCCTTACATGTCTTCATTCGGCGCAGGCGCTCTGAGAGAAGGACGCTCGCTTCACCTGCACTTCCACAGTGCGCCTGCACCGATGATGTCACCTGTAGAGGTGACGTCATCGACACAGACGCACTGTAAATTACTTTTTTTTTTGGGGACGTTAGAAGGCTTAAAAGTTTAGAAGCAAATCTTGAAATTTTTCAGAAAATTTCCAAAACCTACTTTTTAAGGACCAGTTCAGGTCTGAAGTCACTTTGTGAGTAGAGTTGAGTGAACCAAATTTTAGGGTTTTTGACACCCAGACCCGAACTCGAACATTTTCGTAATTGTTCGGGTTCGGGGTTCGGCGGATTTTATGGCGCTTGTTGACAAGCTGCTGGGCAGTAAATCAACAATAATCTAACTACTTTGCCCTTAGAGGCCATCGCAACCATGCCTACTAATGGCATGGCTGTGATTGGCTAAGTGAAGCATGTGACCCAGCATCTATATAAGCTGGAGTCACATAGCGCCACACGTCACTCTGCTGTTGTTAGTGTAGGCACAGGTTGCTGCTCGTGCTCTCAGGGAGAGAATAGGAAAGAAGTTTAGCTGAATAATATCTGATATCAGAAGTTTGTTCACTCAGCGATCTACAACCCTTTTTTTCCTTGTGGGTGCAATGGCATTGTTTTTTATGAGGCCAATGACAAAGACTTTTATTTGGCTGTGAGTGGTTGGTGTCGGCGGCCATTTTGTGCAAGTGACGTGCACTTGGAGCTGCATATGTGCCAGGGACAGTAATTAAATCCAGTCTTTTTACTTCATTTGGCACTGCATTTGTGATTGTGAAAAATATAATCAGTAAATCCATCTGTTTCATTTGTGGGTGAAGAGATCATATATTTTGTAATAAATTCCCTCTTCTGCCTGCACAGCCCATCTGATACTGAAAGATTATCAGTAAATCCATCTGTTTTACTGTGGTTTCAAAAATTATTTTCTTTGTACCATAAATTACCTTTTCTGCCTGAACAGCAAATCTGATACTGAACAATAATCAGTAAATCCATCTGTTTCACTGGGGGTGAAAAAAATCATCTTTTTTTCCTATAAAGTACCGTATTGCCTTGTACTACAAATCAGATAAAATAAGCAAATTCCACTGGGACATTGTGGGTGGAAAAAACACTTCCTATTTTGCCCTGTACTACTGCTAGTGAAAGAACTTAATGTGCATCCGTCTGTTTCATTTGTGGGTGAAGAAATCATGTATTTTGTTGAAGTAAATTCCCTCTTCTGCCTGCACAGCCAAACTGATACTGAAAAATAATCAGTAAATCCATCTGTTTCACTTGGGTGAAAAACTTATATATTTTTTTTACCATAAAGTGCTTTTTCTAAATGAATACCATATCTGATAGTGAACAATATTCAGTAAATCCATCTGTTTCACTGGGGGTGAAAAAATCCTCATTTTTTTCCCCTATAAAGTACCTTATTGCCTTGTACTGCAAATCAAATCAAATAAGCAAATTCCACTGGGACATTTTGGGTTAAAAAAACACAAAATTTTTGGCCAAAAGTAAATTTGCAGCCTGCTTTCTACTACTGCTAGTGAAAGAATTTCATTTGCATCCATCTGTTTCATTCGGGGGTGAAGAAATCATATATTTTGTTAAAATAAATCCCCTCTTCTGCCTGCCCAGCCAATCTGATACTGAAAAATAATCAGTAAATCCATCTGTTTTACTGGGGATGAAAAAATCAATTTTTTTTCTCTATAAAGTACATTATTGTCTTGTACTGCAAATCAAATATAATAAGCAAATTTCACTGGGACATTGTGGTTGAAAAAAACCATAATTTTTTGCCATAAAGTACCCCTGTGGCCTGCGCTGAATATCTGACAGTGAAAAAAAAGACAGTAAATCCAGCTCTTAGATTGTGGGTGGACATTGTAACGGTTGTTAGGCCAGTCATTCACAAGTGGCTTGGAGGTGGTGTTCCTGCTGCGCTGCATCTTTGACTTGGCAAAATTTATTCAGTAAATTAGGGGGCGTATTACTGATTGTTGGGGGATCTGTACCCCTTCTCTGTTTCCAAGTACCCCTGCACTGCATCTCTGGCTTGGCAAAATTTATTCAGCAAATTAGGTGGCGTACTACTGTTTGTTGGGGGATCTGTACCCCTTCTCTGTTTCCAAGTACCCCTGCACTGCATCCCTGACTTAGTAATAAATAATCAGTAAAGTAGGTGGCGTTCTACTGATTGTTGGGGGATCTGTGCCCCTCATATCTTTCAAAGTGTTGTGACCTTAACCAATCTTTTATCTTTAACACGCTGCCAGGGCCTATTGGGCAGGCCACACAGTGTAATAAATTTGTTTGTCATATTGTGGTGTGACCTAGAAATATTTTTTATCTTTATTACACTGCCAGGGCATATTAGGCAGTGCACAAAATTTTATAAATTCATCTGTCACATAGAGGTTGGACCAAAACCAATCTTTTCTGTTTATGACACGGGCACGGCATATCTGACAGGGAACAAATTTTATTAAATTTGTCTGTTACTTCATTGGGTTACCGAAAAGAATAAGGAGAGCGTCAAATAAGGGATGTGGCCCTGGTCATGGCGCTTTAAGTCCTGGCCAGATATGATGTACATGTATGTCATGGTTCCTTATAGGGGTTAACTAGGTACATGCACCTGTATATTAGACCAGCTGTTGATACTAAGTCTGATGCGCAGTCTGTCTATGTATAACAGAACAGATTAAGAATGAATGGCACGGCAGTGGAACAAGATGCACAGGGTGAATTCACACAGCCTGCACTGTCCCTGCAGTTTCCCTGTGCTCTCCCTATGGTCTCCCTAAAGTGTCTGAAAACTCTCTCTATGATCTCCCTACATTGTCCCTTCACTGTCTCTATCCAATATTCTACAATTAAAAGTTTGCTAAAACACTGTCCCTTGCACATGCCACATCTATTCCTATGCTCAGTTCACAGTATAATGGAAACCGGGCAGAATTAGGCTTTTTATAGGGCTGTGACATCACAGGAATGGCTATTTTCTGATTGGTTGGCTGCACGGCATTATGGGTCATATCTCCTTTTTAGATTCAGTAATTTTTTTATTGAAAATTTTAGTATATATAAAGTCACAAACAATTAGACAGTGGACGCAGCCACTAGTGAACAAAATGATGTGTTGGACGAGTCGCATATAAACAAGACTAAGAAAACAGATTTAAGTCTCAAAGTGTCAGGGTATCCGCACGGATACTGCCAACCCGACACAGTTACGTATAACATATCTGACACAAGATGTGTTCCCCACGCACTGAGGATTCGGGGGATACAACACCATGCATCATAGTACAAAATGTGATAAAGAACAGTCAAACAAATAAAATAAACAAAATCAGATCTACCATGCTTCAAGATGTTTAGGGGAGAGAAGCAAGCAAGCAATATGGGTATTTATGGAGAGTAGGAGGAATGGCGGAGCCAAGGAGCCCAAAGAGCGTCTCGTTTTTTTAGGAGCGACAATAGAGAACGGAAGGCGGTGTTCATATCTGCAAGTGGTATTAAGAGAGTGAACTACTTCTTGTAGTGAAGGGGGTATCACAGACTTCCAGTGATGTGTGACAACTATTTTTGCACTTAAGAGGATGTGGCCTATAAGGCCTCTGCATGAGTGATCAATGTCATCTATCCCTAGGAATAAAAGAGCTAGAGCTGGGGTGGGAGGAATTGCATACTGAACAATTTGTGAGATCAGATCAAACACTTGGGACTAAAATGTACGCAGTTTGGTACAACTCCATAATATATGGTATAAGGACCCGGTTCCACCGCATTCCCTTCAGCAACAGGCCGAAGTGCCAGGGTACATATGACTTAACCTTTCATGCATATCTCTTTTTTAACATTTCAGCTGCAGATCCACCAAATCATGAGCTCCTGTTCTGTCATCTGGATACATACTTTGCATTTAGTAGTCAAAGACCCTTCCTGCTTACCCTGCCTTGCTCTTGTATTGGCCAGCACTACTTAAGTGCCAGCCAATCCAGGGGCAGCAGGAAGTATCTTGGGCAAGTAAATGCACAGTATGCATCAGGTAGTGAGAGACAGTACAGCTATCTTTGATGGCTGAAGAGAAGCCATGAACTTTCCACTTTCTTCCTATTTAAGTGTGTTATTGCAAAGAAAAAACTGGACTCGGGAGCAATAGTTGCAGGCTTGGTTGTTTATCAATGTCTTTTTTACTGTTTAAGATATACATTTAAAATAACACGTTTCGAAGACAAATGACCTCCTTAGTCAGATAAGTAGTGTATTGTAACAAGTGAGCAGCTATTTAAAAGTCTGTTTTGGCACGCAGGCCAAGGAAGGAAAGGGGGAGGAGGAAAAAACATAGGTGGTGCGATGCACCCATCAACCCAGCCACTGAGACTTAGAGAGCGACACAATGCATTAATTTATGGGTCTCTATGGGGGAAGAAATATCCTTAAAATATCCTTTTGGTAGTCCATGGAAAATTGGAATTATCAAATATTCCCCCTTTAGAAATCTATATGGTGCATTAGACAAAATCTAAGACTGATCTTTTCTTTCAAAAAATTGTCAAAGATTCTTATAAAATTAGTGGTTGGATCAGCATGTAGTTTTGGAAAGGTTGACTGGTTTTTGATAATGGTCAGTGCTGTTTTCAGCTCCTCTAATGACAATATTAGAAAGTGACATTTAATTGTCAAAAATCTTGTGAACCTGTTGAAATCGAGTAACGTAAAGAAAAAAAAAATCAAAGCTAACTAATCCCTTTGCCAGGATCTCAGTCTGTTCCATGAACAGATGTGAGGGAGATAATATGAGCACACTTTCAAGCAATTCCTAAAAAGACTTCACTTCTCCTGTCGATTTGGACATTTTTTTATTATTGGGATGTAAAACATCATCTCCACTTTGCATATAATTTTTTTATTGCATTTATGAGTAGACAAGACATCTGTGTCCATGAACTCTGAATTGGAATAGGAGGTTTCGGCATCAGTGGACGTGAAGCTGACTCATGAACTTCTATCACATAAACTTTTGCTGTGCTGTTTCTTGTATTTATTTTCAAGAATCGATCTATGAGTTTTGTTGTATCTGTGTTCTTTTTAGGTCTACACTTTGGCATTTCATTTTCATAATCTGCCTGAAGGACTTTTCTAGTTTTGAAAATTAGATTTCATTTTCTCATATGTAGAATCAAAGTGCAGTGAAAACTCCTTAAGAGAATCATGAATGTCTGATATATATATTTTTAATGTCCAGCAATGTTTGTTCCTCATGAATAACAATAAGATTCATTAGCTTGGTTCAACAAAATAAATACGATTTTTTAAGAGATCTCAAAATGATATTGTGTTCTACATACATTCTGAGATTATATTACACTGTCCAAAGAATCTATATCTTCTTTACTTTACAGCTGTATCTTGCTGGCCTTACCCACATTGTAAGCTGTTATTTAGGCTATGATCAACTTTTACACCCATTTTCTTCTATTCAAGTGACTCTGCTAGTTTATTTCCCCTAGGACATATAGTGTATGCATATTATTAG
Source organism: Bufotes viridis (assembly GCA_033119425.1). NCBI lineage: Eukaryota > Metazoa > Chordata > Amphibia > Anura > Bufonidae > Bufotes > Bufotes viridis. Next base: position 388,708,146 of record CM065592.1, on the reverse strand, counting down.
TATACAGATGCATAACTCTACATTTGTTCAAGTTGAATCTCATTTGTTATAGATGTATCCATCTTTATATTTTCAAATTTAATTTAGGTCTATTTCTCACAAAACAAATTCAATAAATTATCGAGACATGCCGGCAATACCCTTAACAGGCTGCCTCTCATATCACAAACATTGTGTGGACACATACAGATACATAAATCGTGAAAAACTCCCGAAAAAGTTTTTTTTTTTTGTTTTTTTCCAAAGATGGTTGCTGTTCATCTCAGGATATGTAAGGAAATGAGGAAAGGTAAGGAATAAAACATTTGTAAATGTACAGTATACCTGGTTTATGAAGCTTCACTTTAAGGTTATAATTGGTTGTATGGTTTCCTGTATATAGGTGTCACAGTATTGTTCACTGTGAGGTGTGTTGCCTTGTTGCTCATGTTTGTGCTCTAGTGTACTGGCTGCGATGGTTTCCGTGTAGGCTGACTGCCAAGGGCAACATGTAGTACTGCAGCCTGTGTGTGTTCTTGTATGTTGATGCATGCTGCCTTCTGCCCTCTGGGTTTTGCCCAAGTAAAACCGGTGCCATTGGTCCATTGGTATTTCCTGCCACTGGTCCCTTGCCTGCTGATCCAGTTTCTTGTTAAGTCTGTTCTCTGTAATAATGAATTTGTTTTGGTCACTGTAATGTCTTTGTGTCTGCTTGCTTTGGTGTGTTTGCCTGAGATGTTCTAGCAATCGTTAGGACCCTCTCTAGAACATGACAATATGGCTTTATGCCCCAACAGTTTTGCCTGAGCTCTGCTCAGGCAGCAGGGTGAGAGGGCTCAGGAGGGCTGCTTTTACCATTCATATATCAGGCTCTGTAGGAGTAGGAGATATGGGCCTGGTCTTTTAAAAGCTGACAATCTTAGCTTTAAAACAAGCAGGTTTCAACTGATTTCACTTCTGAACCGATTTCTTGGTCTTGTTTTAAAGCTTAGATTGTCAGCTTCCAGGCATATATCTAGCTCCTACAGAGCCCAAGATATGAAGGGTTAAAACAGCTATCCCCCTTCAGCGGCCTATGATGTCAGCCAGCCTTGGAATGCAGCCACAAAAACAGATGTTTTTATTATAATACAAACTACATATATTTGCCATTATTGTAATCGTACTGACCCACAGAATAAAGTTGTCGTACTATTTATAAGCCACAGTGAACATAGTAAAAATAACTCCCACAAAATAACTGCTGTTTTATCATTCTGGCCCCCCCCCCCCCCCCCCACAAAAAAAAAGACATGACACAGGTGTTACCTTATTCAGATCCTCCAAAGTAGTTTTTAGAATATGCCAATGAGCATCGCAGATGTCTAGGGGCGGAGAGTTTTTTGCAAGTGCCCAGACATCCACTGCCTTATTTGCGCCTAAGTTCACCCCTCAGTGTTCTCCAGCCAGCCCTGTGTCTGTGTGACATCATTTTACACTGTAACTAGTGTTGAGCGAACAGTTCGAGCATCGTTCGGGTTCGTACTGAATTTTGGGGTGTCCGGGACCCGGACCCGAACCCGGACATTTTCAAAAAAGTTCGGGTTCGGGTTCGTCGTTCGGCATGTATTTAGGTGCATTTTGAAAGGCTGCAAAGCAGCCAATCAACATGCATCATACTACTTGCCCTAAGATGCCATCACAGCCATGCCTACTATTGGCAAGGCTGTGATTGGCCGAGTGCAGCATGTGACTCAGCCTCTTTATAAGCTTGTGCGCACGTCGGGACGTGCTCACTCCCGATGTGAATAGAACAGGGATAGACGCAGCTGATGCTAGGGCGAGAATAGGCAGGGATAATTGAATAACTGGAAGCAAATTTCTCTCCTCCACCTGTGATTCATCTGAACAACTGCAGCTGAGCTGCTTTTTGATAGGGATTGGCTATTTTTAGAGTGGCCAGAGTGATTTTCCATCCACATGTACCTGGGCTGACCGCCGGCCGCCATTTTGCGACTTGTAGTGCTGCAGCAGAAGCTGCCACAGTGTGCATTCAAAGCTCCAAACAAGTCAGACATCTACACCTGGGATTCAGACCAATAGCGATTTAGCAGCACAGTCCAAGGCTATTTTTTTAAAGGTTGTGCAGACCATTTTGTGGCACATGTTACTGGGCTGATAGCGCGGCCATCTTGGGACTAGTGCTGCAGCACAATCTCTCCCAACGTCCATTAATCACTTGTAATAGTGGTCTGTGCCATAGAAATCCAACATCAGGGACTTGGGTGTGCTTGTGTCACCCCTACTAATACCAGTCCACCTGTAATCCATACAGTGAAAAGCCATAAAGTATTCCAGTGAGGGAATTTTTTTATTTAAAAAAGGCCAAGTTAGTTTATCTGGCGTTCAATATACTAGATACAGTTAGGCCTGCGTTTCATACATCTGGAATTAGCAAATTAATGTGCTGGGGTTGGGAAAACATATATGTACCCATACTAGAATCTGTCAAAGAAAGCGGTACTCACATATAACAGTCATTCCATCTGTAATCCATACAGTCAAAAGACTGAAAGTATTCCAGTGAGGGAATTTTTTTATTTAAAAAGGCCAAGTTAGTTTATCTGGCGTTCAATATACTAGATACAGTTAGGCCTGCGTTTCATACATCTGGAATTAGCAAATTAATGTGCTGGGGTTGGGAAAACATATATGTACCCATACTAGAATCTGTCAAAGAAAGCGGTACTCACATATAACAGTCATTCCATCTGTAATCCATACAGTCAAAAGACTGAAAGTATTCCAGTGAGGGAATTTTTTTATTTAAAAAGGCCAAGTTAGTTTATCTGGCGTTCAATATACTAGATACAGTTAGGCCTGCGTTTCATACATCTGGAATTAGCAAATTAATGTGCTGGGGTTGGGAAAACATATATGTACCCATACTAGAATCTGTCAAAGAAAGCGGTACTCACATATAACAGTCATTCCATCTGTAATCCATACAGTCAAAAGACTGAAAGTATTCCAGTGAGGGAATTTTTTTATTTAAAAAGGCCAAGTTAGTTTATCTGGCGTTCAATATACTAGATACAGTTAGGCCTGCGTTTCATACATCTGGAATTAGCAAACTAATGTGCTGGGGTTGGGAAAACATATATGTACCCATACTAGAATCTGTCAAAGAAAGCGGTACTCACATATAACAGTCATTCCATCTGTAATCCATACAGTCAAAAGACTGAAAGTATTCCAGTGAGGGAATTTTTTTATTTAAAAAAGGCCAAGTTAGTTTATCTGGCTGCTTCAATATACTAGATACAGTTAGGCCTGCGTTTCATACATCTGGAATTAGCAAATTAATGTGCTGGGGTTGGGAAAACATATATGTACCCATACTAGAATCTGTCAAAGAAAGCGGTACTCACATATAACAGTCATTCCATCTGTAATCCATACAGTCAAAAGACTGAAAGTATTCCAGTGAGGGAATTTTTTTATTTAAAAAAGGCCAAGTTAGTTTATCTGGCGCTCAATATACTAGATACAGTTAGGCCTGCGTTTCATACATCTGGAATTAGCAAACTAATGTGCTGGGGTTGGGAAAACATATATGTACCCATACTAGAATCTGTCAAAGAAAGCGGTACTCACATATAACAGTCATTCCATCTGTAATCCATACAGTCAAAAGACTGAAAGTATTCCAGTGAGGGAATTTTTTTATTTAAAAAGGCCAAGTTAGTTTATCTGGCGTTCAATATACTAGATACAGTTAGGCCTGCGTTTCATACATCTGGAATTAGCAAACTAATGTGCTGGGGTTGGGAAAACATATATGTACCCATACTAGAATCTGTCAAAGAAAGCGGTACTCACATATAACAGTCATTCCATCTGTAATCCATACAGTCAAAAGACTGAAAGTATTCCAGTGAGGGAATTTTTTTATTTAAAAAGGCCAAGTTAGTTTATCTGGCGCTCAATATACTAGATACAGTTAGGCCTGCGTTTCATACATCTGGAATTAGCAAATTAATGTGCTGGGGTTGGGAAAACATATATGTACCCATACTAGAATCTGTCAAAGAAAGCGGTACTCACATATAACAGTCATTCCATCTGTAATCCATACAGTCAAAAGACTGAAAGTATTCCAGTGAGGGAATTTTTTTATTTAAAAAGGCCAAGTTAGTTTATCTGACGCTCAATATACTAGATACAGTTAGGCCTGCGTTTCATACATCTGGAATTAGCAAATTAATGTGCTGGGGTTGGGAAAACATATATGTACCCATACTAGAATCTGTCAAAGAAAGCGGTACTCACATATAACAGTCATTCCATCTGTAATCCATACAGTCAAAAGACTGAAAGTATTCCAGTGAGGGAATTTTTTTATTTAAAAAAGGCCAAGTTAGTTTATCTGGCGTTCAATATACTAGATACAGTTAGGCCTGCGTTTCATACATCTGGAATTAGCAAATTAATGTGCTGGGGTTGGGAAAACATATATGTACCCATACTAGAATCTGTCAAAGAAAGCGGTACTCACATATAACAGTCATTCCATCTGTAATCCATACAGTCAAAAGACTGAAAGTATTCCAGTGAGGATTTTGGCTTATAAAAATAATATATTTCATTGTGGCGCGAGCTGAATCGCCAACAATGAAGCAAAATACTATTATACGACAGGACGCGGTCGTCGGTGGTGTCCGCGAGCTCTGTTGCCGGTAGAGGACGCAGGCCGTCGCGCTCAGGCCACACAGTAGGAATCCAACCTCAACCAGACGGCAGAATGACCGCAATCATCTCGTGGGCCAATGTCAGCTCTAGGATGCAGTAAGGCCCTGAGCAGGCATATAGCGCATATAATCAATTGGTAGCGACAGCGCTCCAGCGCGTCACCACTATGGCCTTCACCCAGTCTTCGCGGAAAGCCGCACAGGTGGCACCTGGAAACCGGCCCATCAGTCCGTCACATCACCCCGGCATATCAGGGAAACGGTCTGACCACAAGTTACGCAGCAGCCTCTTCTGCTTTGAAGACTCGCTTCCAGGCTTCCAGGGGCGCCCACTCGCCTCCGCGGAGGAAGACATACCATGCACTCGACGCACAAACCACTTGCATGTCTCCAGATGAAGAGGACATGGAATAACCACACAGCAGAGTCACCCGACTCTCTGATGATGACGAACACAGGTGCCCACTGCCGCAGTCTTTTGCAGTGCAGACTGAACAGGAGGAGGTCAGGAGGGAGACTGGGTGGAAGACGATGCAGAGGACGCACGAGGTCTTAGACCCCACATGGACTGAAGGTCGTGGCGATAGACTCTTCACAGTTCAGAGGAAGCACAGGTGGTAGGCTGAGACAGACGAGAATACGCCTGCAGCTCAGGCCTGCGCACATTGCGCAACAGGGACCCAGCCCCACAAAGGCAGCTTCAAAGAGTTCCTGGCATGGCACTTCTTTAAACAATGTCCGTACCGACAAGATCCTGAGTGACTTGCACGCCTGCCATCAGAGCCTGAGGCGAGGCATTAACGCCTGAACCTCAGCACAACCTGCATGACCAGGCATCTACATGCAAAGCATGAACTGCAGTGGGGTACACACCTAAAAACCAGGCACTCGCTGAGGCCCCCTGCCCCTCTCACCGCTGCTGCCTCGGCTCCGCCTCGAGAGGAATGTTGCCACCTGCCGAGCAGCAAACAGAGAGATGTGCCACCGACACCACCACCACCGCCACCGTCAACTAGCGCCTCCACTATATCACACAGCAGCGCTCAGCTCTCAATATCTCAAACCTTAGAGAGGAAGCGCAAATTCCCGAGTCACCCTCGAGCCCTTGGCCTGAACGCCAGCATTTCTAAACTGCTGGCCTTGAAATGCTGTCATTCCGGCTGGTGGACACAGACAGCTTCAAACAGCTGATGGCCATGGCTGTCCCGCAGTATGTGGTTCCCAGCCGCCACTACTTCCAAGACAGCCGTGCCTTCCTGCACATGCAAGTGTCCGATAAAATCAAGTGTGCACTGCGCAACGCCATTTGTGGCAAGGTCCACCTAACCACAGATACGTGGACCAGTAAGCACGGCCAGGGACGCTATATCTCACTAACTGCACACTGGATGAATGTAGTGGCGGCTGGGCCCCCGGCGGACAGTTCCTTGGCGCACGTCCTTCCGCCCCTAGGATCGCAGGGCATCATTCTCTGCCTCCTGTAGCCTCCTCCTCCTACTCGGCTTCCTCCTCCACTGCTTCCACCAGCTCATCCGGTCAGCCACACACCTTCACCACCAACTTCAGCACAGCCCGGGTAAACGTCAGCAGGCCATTCTGAAACTCATATGTTTGGGGACAGGCCCCACAGCGCAAAGGAGTTGTGGCGGGGTATTGAACAACAGACCGACGAGTGGTTTCTGCCGGTGGGCCTCAAGCCAGGCCTGGTGGTATGCGATAATGGGCGAAATCTCGTGGCAGCTCTGGGACTAGCCGGTTTGACGCACATCCCTTGCCTGGCGCATGTGCTGAACTTGGTGGTGCAGAGGTTCATTCACCACTACCCCAACATGTCAGAGCTGCTGCATAAAGTGCGGGCCGTCTGTGCGCGCTCCGCCTGCTCACATCCTGCCGCTGCTCGCCTGTCTGCGCTACAGCGGAACTTCGGCCTTCCCGCCACCGCCTCATATGCGACGTGCCCACCCGGTGGAACTCCACCTTGCACATGCTGGAGAGACTGTGCGAGCAGCAGCAGGCCATAGTGGAGTTTCAGCTGCAGCACGCCGCGCCAGTCGTACTGCCGAACAGCACCACTTCACCACCAATGATTGGGCCTCCATGCGAGACCTGTGTGCCCTGCTGCGCTGTTTCGAGTACTCCACCAACATGGCCAGTGGCGATGACACTGTTATCAGCGTTACAATACCACTTCTATGTCTCCTTGAGAAAACACTTAGGCAATGATGTTAGAGGAGGTGGCCCAGGTGGAGGAGGAGGAGGAGGATGAGGGCTCGTTTCTAACACTTTCGGGCCAGTCTGTTCGAATTGGCTCAGAGGGAGGTTTGTTTAAGCAGCAGAGGACAGGTTCACAAGTCGCCAGCCAAGGCACTGTACTGGAGGACGAGGAGGATGAGGAGGAGGAGGTGGAGGGGGACGAGGATGACGCAAGTTCACAGCGGGGTGGCAGCCCAGGCCCATCACTGGTGCGTGGCTGGGGGATACGGTGGACGATGACGATACGCCTCCCACAGAGGACAGCTTGTCCTTACCCATGGGTAGCCTGGCCCACATGAGCGAATATATGCTCCAATGCCTGCGCAACGATCAGCAGAGTTGCCCACGCTTTAACGTGTGCAGACTACTGGGTGGCCACCCTGCTGGATCCCCGGTATAAAGACAATGTGCCCACTTTAATTCCTGAACTGGAGCGACCGTAAGATGCGCGAGTACAAGCGCACGCTGATAGAGGCGCTCTGAGAGCATTCCCACATGTCACAGGGGAACAGGTGGAAGGTGAAGGCAGAGGAGTGGCAAGAGGTCGCCAACGCAGCTGTGTCACGGCCAGCTCATCTGAGGGCAGGGTTAGCATGGCAGAAATGTGGAAAAGTTTTGTCTCCACGCCACAGCTATCTGCACCGACACCTGATACGGAACGTGTTAGCAGGAGGCAGCATTTCACTAACATGGTTGAACAGTATGTCTGCACACCCTCCACATCCTGACGGATGGTTCGGCCCCATTCAACTACTGGGTTTCAAATTGTCCACGTGGCCAGAGTTAGCATGTTATGCCTTGGAGGTGCTTTCCTGCCCGGCGGCCAGCGTTTATCTGAACGCGTATTCAGCACGGCAGGGGCGCCATTACTGACAAGCGCAGCCGCCTGTCCACAGCCAACGTGGACAAGCTGACCTTCATAAAGATGAACCAGGCATGGATCCCACAGGACCTGTCCCTCCCTTGTGCAGAGTAGTCCTTATTAACTGCCTAAAACATGTCTTGTTGTGCTACGGGCCACTTCTTTATTTGATACAAATTTTATGAAACCCACAGTTGAATGAAACTCTTCTCTGTCTGGGCGCCGGGGCCTAACCAGATGAAAGTGGCCGGTTAAACTAACGGGTGACATGAAGCCATAACCTCTGCCATGCTACCTCTGTCTTCTGTCTGGGTGCTGAGGCCTAAGTCAAATAAAGCGGTCTTCTGCTGTGCTGGGGGATATGAAGCTAATCTCTGACCTCTCTCCTCTGTCTGGGTCCAAAGGCCTAAATCACTGAAAGAGGCCTTCTCCTGTGGTGTGTGATATGATGCCAGAATATGTGCTGTGGGGCCTCTCTCCTCTTCCTGGGTGCAGGGGTCAAATAAACTAAATTGTGGCCTACTCCTGTGGTGGTTGATATGATGCCTGAATATGTGCTGTGGTGCCTCTCTCCTCTTCCTGGGTGCAGGGGTCAAAGTAACTCAATGGTGGCTTCTCCTGTGGTGGCTGATATGATGCCAGAATATGTGCTGTGGGGCCTCTCTCCTCTTCCTGGGTGCAGGGGTCAAAGTAACTCAATGGTGGCTTCTCCTGTGGTGGCTGATATGATGCCAGAATATGTGCTGTGGTGCCTCTCTCCTCTGTCTGGGTCCAAAGGCCTAAATCACTGAAAGAGGCCTTCTCCTGTGGTGTGTGATATGATGCCTGAATATGTGCTGTGGTGCCTCTCTCCTCTTCCTGGAGTGCGGGGTCAAAGTAACTCAATGGTGGCTTCTCCTGTGGTGGCTAGATATGATGCCAGAATATGTGCTGTGGGGCCTCTCTCCTCTTCCTGGGTGCAGGGGTCAAAGTAACTCAATGGTGGCTTCTCCTGTGGTGGCTGATATGATGCCAGAATATGTGCTGTGGTGCCTCTCTCCTCTTCCTGGGTGCAGGGGTCAAAGTAACTCAATGGTGGCTTCTCCTGTGGTGGTTAGTATGATGCCAGAATATGTGCTGTGGGGCCTCTCTCCTCTTCCTGGGTGCAGGGGTCAAAGTAACTCAATGGTGGCTTCTCCTGTGGTGGCTGATATGATGCCAGAATATGTGCTGTGGGGCCTCTCTCCTCTTCCTGGGTGCAGGGGTCAAAGTAACTCAATGGTGGCTTCTCCTGTGGTGGCTGATATGATGCCAGAATATGTGCTGTGGTGCCTCTCTCCTCTGTCTGGGTCCAAAGGCCTAAATCACTGAAAGAGGCCTTCTCCTGTGGTGTGTGATATGATGCCAGAATATGTGCTGTGGTGCCTCTCTCCTCTTCCTGGGTGCGGGGGTCAAAGTAACTCAATGGTGGCTTCTCCTGTGGTGGCTAGTATGATGCCAGAATATGTGCTGTGGGGCCTCTCTCCTCTTCCTGGGTGCAGGGGTCAAAGTAACTCAATGGTGGCTTCTCCTGTGGTGGCTGATATGATGCCAGAATATGTGCTGTGGGGCCTCTCTCCTCTTCCTGGGTGCAGGGGTCAAAGTAACTAAATGGTGGCTTCTCCTGTGGTGGTTGATATGATGCCTGATTCTCTGCTGTGTAACCTCTCTCCTCCGTCTGGGTGTAGGGGTCAAAGTAACTAAATGGTGGCCTACTCCTGTGGTGGGTGATATGATGCCTGGTTCTCTGCTGTGGGACCTCTCTCCTTTGTCTGGGTGCTGGGGTCGAAATAATAGTAAGTGACCTTCTCCATTGGTGGGTGACTTGAAGACTTGAACCCGAACATTTTTCGAAAGTTCGGCCGAACTCGTCGAACCCGAACATCCAGGTGTTCGCTCAACTCTAACTGTAACCCAAATCCCACGCCTTTTGGCATAATCACCAGGCCTGGATATGCGCAGTGCTCTGCCCAATGTGGGCAGAGGCGCAGAGATATGCAGTGCCATTTTGCAACAGTAACCGTCACATGCGGCACATGTACGAATAAGGCGGGGGGCAAGGGCACTTACAGCAAACTCTGCCCCTGGGCACATGCGATGGCTCATTAGCATATTATAAAAACTACTTTTTAGGCGATTTGGAGGATCTGAAAAACTAAACTAAGGTAACATCTGTGTCATGTTTTTGTATCCCACTGAACTATGTGATCGGTTTAAAACTGGACACATACCATGTAAAGTAAATGTGTCACCAAAGTAATTTTTCTGCCAGTTAAAACCAGATACAACACATCTCCTTTTTGTAATCTGTTTTTATGATTATGGGGGCGGCCATCTTGCCTGAGCTGTTCTTAACAAAATTTAGAAAGCATTAAGAAAATTGCTGTATGGCAGCCCCATGGTCCAAAGACACAATAGTCTTGATTTCTATGGGAGAGTTTTCTAGGCATGTTCTGTGACCTGTGTAGAGGTCATTGTACAAGGAAAAAGTAGATATGCTCTGACAACCTATTGTGAATGGTGGATACTGTCTTATCTATACACACAGGTGATATCGTTATAGGCAGGATTAGAATGACAGATAAGCAGGTAACTGCAGTAAAGGGATCTGTACAGACTAACATTGGCCCCTATTATTAGGCTTAGTTGCCAGTGTGAAAACTGCAGGATTTTATGGTTTTTGTTTAAATATAGATAGTGACATGGAAAATTAAAAATAACAACACTAAAAATTCTATAAGATATGTTAAAGATAAAAATGGGATTTAAACAATAGGTCATTTTCTGATAACACATCTCCTTTAAACTGATTCCAGCTGATAACTGAAAACCTGTTCTTTTTTGTGCAGTCTCACAGAGGACAGTAATGTCATCACTGGACAACCCCTGTAAGTAGTCATCTCTCATGTAGCTTGTCCATATACTGTATTCTCTTTTTACAGAGTCATGATTATTGGGTCAAATACAACCCATTTCACCAATAAGATAAATCATAAATTCATTTTGTATCGGGCCGGCTGAGATACGGGTGAATCTATGTCACGATCTTGCCAGATGTTATTTCTGCCTGTTTGTTGTGAGTCCCCAGACGACACAATCCTGTGTTATTTTGGAGGTTGTCCATGAATGTATTTAAACTCAAACCAAATAGATCTTTTTAGTTCTTATAAACTCTTAAACCATTTTGTTCTTTGCAGCCAGAAGTAATGTCCTGGGGATTTTTGTTTCTTTTTTTAACATTTCAGTAACCCTGACATTTCAGTGGGAATCCTCGTCAAACTTTTTACTAAATGCTAGATTATATTCTATTATCTGTCAAGGTCTAGGTCTTCATATCATTTTGAAAGAAAAAAAAATCATTTTTAGCTGATATTAGGTGATTTATTTGCATCACACAGAGAATGAACTGCAAAAGGGAAGAAAAACTGACATGAGAAAATACAGTATATTGCTGAATAGTATAGAATGGTATGATATAAAAGTATAGGGGATGACCACATCAACTATGTAGTCTTGGTTATGGCTTATATACGGTGTAAGGGTTCATTCAGACAGCCGTATACTGTCTGCAAATGTGCGTATCGTTTTTCTGCATTTTTGCTAACCCATTGACTTTAATGGGGCCATGTCCTGATTTTCACTGACCAGTATAGGACATGTTTTATTTGTTTTGGGGAGCCATAGGAAGAAAAGGACCCCATAGAAGTGAATGGGTCCACATCTAAACTGCAAAAAAACGGATCCTCATTTTTGCAGACATCATGCGGCTGTCCTAATGAGCCATAAGGAGAAACTTTTTTGTCTTCATTCACACCAAGAGCTGCATTTAAAGGGAACCTGACAGGTATTCAATAGTGTTGAGCGAATTGAAGCCAAAGGAATTCACTTCGATCCAATTTTCAGGAAAACATAGATACGCTGCAAAGCTGAATTTCCTGATGCTTTATGGTAACCAATCTATTTTTCCTAAAATCGCGGTTAAAGAAAATTAGATTTTTTGATGGCTGCGATGGCCTTTCCGCAAGTAAATGGATTAGGTAAGTATGTATTTTGCTTAACCTGATTAACTCCTAAAAAGGCCTCAATTGTAGCATTTGAGGGGCTCAATGAAGGGTGCTGCGCGATTGATGTAATATGCTAAATTGTTACAGTGAAATGAAAAACCCCGTAGTCCGAGTAACAGAAAAAAAAAATGACACTCTGCAAACCTGATGGTCAGGAATATATACATTAAATAAGTAAGGCTCTGGCCCCTTTGTTTACATGCAGTTGCAGAACTGTGGGGGTGTGTAACAACATTCTGTGACGTTCTTCTCATATATATTTGGGGGTGTCAGCTAAGACTACCTTTCCCTTCCCCCTGCCCTGTCTTGGTTCTCTTAGCTGACACAGATGGCTCTTCTCAGGCTGCAGATCTTCCCAGTAGTCACTGACCTCACACAAACATTCTTTCTTCTGGTTGCTCTCCTGGCCATTTACATGTTGCTGCTTCTTCCATTTATACAGTCCAGTAAACCAGGGGCGTAGCTATAGGGGGTGCAGAGGTAGCAGTCGCTACCGGGCCCAGGAGCCTGAGGGGGCCCAAAGACCCTTGTGCCATATAGGAAGACACACAAAGCACTGAGGGAAGGGGGGCCCAAGCTGAACTCTTGCATCAGGACCCATGAGCCTTTAGTTACGCCCCTGCAGTAAACCATCCCACCCCCCCACCCTATTAGCTTTCACTGTGACTGGAATTCCTCTTCTGCTAATTGGGTTGTAAAAGCTAATGCTAAGCCATTCTGTCTCCAGTGACGTGCAGGGGGCTTGGCTTTTTGCCAACAAACTCCACCCACTTTTTGGAGCTTAGCGCTGATGCTCCTATGGCCCATGTACACTGGCAGCTGGCAAGCAGGTCTCTATGAAGATCCCTTCTGAATGGACTGGACATGACTGACAGCTCTCAGCTGAGGATGGATCCAGAATCAGATGAGTGTTGGTTGTCCCTCCAGCAAGCCCAGCCCACAGTGATGTTCTGTATACAGGGCAGGACTGCTCTTCTTGGTGCATGGAACTCCATCATAGCAGGCAAACAAGCTGATGTCACAGGTCATGTGACACTCAGTGAAATATGAGAAAGGGGCCACTGTAGAAGAAGATAATCAATTGAAAATCCATTACTTTTGTTTAAATAGAAACATACAAAGAATAAAAGAATAACTTGGGCAATCCCTTTTAAGGACCTGGTCAATTTTCATTTTTGTTTTCTCTTCACCTTCCAAGACCAATAACTTTTTTACTTTTCTGTTCACATGGCATTATGAGGGCTTATTTTTTTGTGGGACAAGTTGCATATTTTAATTGTACCATTTAATTAAATCCCTAAATAAGGTCTCGTCCAACCAATTAATTTCCATATTTACATATGTCATTGAATAATATGTCATCACTGGACAACCCCTGTAAGTAGTCCCCATTTGTGCAAAGTCTTACACGATTTGTCACATGATGTGATTATAAATACACCAGCTTTGAGTCTGCAATACTAGTAAGCAAGTGACATGAAGACCAAGAAGCTCTCTAAACAGATCAGAGACAAAGTTGTGGAGAATTTTAGATCAGGGTTGGGTTATAAAAATATCCCAAACTTAGAACATGCCACACAGCACCATTAAATCCATTATAAAAAAAATGGAAAGAATGTGGCACAACTACAAACCTGACAAAAGAAGCACTGGGCAAGAAGGGCAATAATCAGGGTTTCAAAAACGACACCAACAATAATACTGAAGGAGCTCCTAGGATCCTTAGCAGAGACATAAGTATCTGTTCATAGGAGCAATGTAAGTCGTACACTCCACAGAGTGGGACTTTTTGCAAGAGTGGCCAGAAAAATGTCCTTGCTTAAAGGGGTTATCTGATACTATAAACTGCCCACCCATATGCCGGGCCCCTCACACAGAATATACTTACCCCGCTCCCCGTGCCGCTTGTGGTCCCCGCACCGCCGCTGCTGCTTCTCCCCCTGCGCCGATGAAAACATCCGATGTCGGGGGGGAGCAGCCAATAGCAGGTGGGGTCGGGAACAAGCCTCCCTAGCGTCACCCGCGATGACAAAGATGCTGAATATTTTTAATAAAGACCAATTTAAAAAATTATTTTAAGCCCAAAATGAGTAAAATGCAATCATCAATACAAATTACCCCCGAAGGTGTACACAGCCTTTAAGGAAAAGTATTTTATATGTTGGAATGGACTAGTCAAAGACCAGACCTATATACCGTTGAGAGCCTGAGACATGACTTGAAGACTGCTGATCACCAATCTAACACATCTAACTTGATGGAGTTGGAGCAGTTTTGCCCTGAAAAATGGGCACACATACTAGTGTCTGGATGTGATAAGTTAATAGAGAAATACCCCATGAGGCTTGAATCTATAATTATTAATTATAGCCAAAGGGGGCTCCACAAAGTATTAACTTTCATGGGGTGAATTCCTATGTACAGTAAAGTTCTCTGATAGGATTTTTTTTTTTTAACTTATGGTATTGTTTGTGTCACAAGAAAAAAGTATTTTGGCACCTTCATGGAGTGCAAATCAAATGGTACAAAGTTCCCCAAAATCCATTTTAATTCCAGGTTGTAATACAACAAAACAGGAAGAACACCAAGGAGGGGGTAACTACTTCTGCAATTTTTTTATTCTTTTACTCAAAAACCCCAATTGCTTTAATTTTTTTTAAACAAATTATGATCAAAAGTCCAATTATACTGGTGCCTCCAAACAATAATATTCCACACTACAAACTGATAGTAAATTTTTAGCTTCATAAATACTTTCAATTCAGTAGATGAAATATTTTATATTTAATGTTATTTCAAAACATAATGAGTTTTCATTTGTTTGATTTTAATTCCTTCCACTCTTTCTCTCAAAGGGGGCTTCCCATCTTCTGATTGTTGTGACATTTTTCAGAAATATGCCATATTATGCTTGGTGGGGGGGGGGGGGTGTCTGATCTACTGAACCCAAGATTGGAGGGACAGAGAAAGCTGGTGGCTGGGACTGCCATATTTTTGAAGACTGCATTAAACTTCCCTGTACAGCAGATTGCTCCTCCACCAACCAGTAAAATAAACAGCATAGTTAGAAGTTATGTATTACCTCAAGGTATTGACCTATTGTTGAGGAATGTTGGATACCGTACTTTAAAGGAGCTTTCCCACAGGAGACAGTGATGGCATATCTTAGCTTAGTGCAATGAGCTGCATTATTTCCCTTTAAAGATGGTTGATCTCTTTTTTTTTTTTTCAACTGATTAATCCTAACAAATATGCATACATCCACCATAAAGAATAGAACAGCACTTGTTTTGTTGGTCTGTTTCAAGTAATTTTTATCGAGGCAACCTATATTTTAAAAAAAACTGCTTTGCTTGTGCATCTAATAAGATTTATGGACCACTTGCCACCCTTCATCAGGCTTCTGGTCAGTAAAAGTCAGAACTTGACAGCTAGGTTCCAATACGAGGGAGACCTCTCTTCCTGGAGTAGAGTGGCATGTGGCCACTGTTAGTTACTCTGGATGTCTTTGTGGAGGGTGAAGTGGTCAGTCCCCCTAGAACACATGCACAAGACATGAATACTGAGAGTTGTGCTGCCTAGTCACCTTGTTACCAACATTATATAGTATATAGGAGTCCTGATAATTGTTCATCTTGAACATATTTCCATTGTACCTGCCTAATATATCAATTCACAGATGAGCTATAATAATAAAAACACTTAAAAACAGTTAAAATGACCAATAAACCTGTCAAAAGGTGGGACAGCAAATGAAAAGTCAATGCTTGACGTTGATGTGTAAGAAGCAGGAAAAATGGGTAAGCGTAAGGATCTGAGCAACATTGACAAGGAAAAAAAGGTGGGGGGTTCAGTCCGCACAACCCTATATGCAGGTGCACATTGCCATGGCGAAATACACATACAAACACAAAAACAAAAATGCAATGGCACTCTGCATCCAGCACTCTGCCCTGCCTCCATGCTGGATGTTGAGTGAGGCATTAGTGTACATTTTGATCAAAGCGTAATAAGCCACTCACCACGTCAAGGTCGCCTCCATGAGTGGTCCCCAACACCAGTTCCTACCTGTTATGGGCCATGACAGCCACACAAAATCCAGGGAGCGCAGGTGCAGCATGCATGCCAGGTACACTCTGCCTGTTAAACGGGAGATTGCATCGACTGTCTCATTCTCTGCAGTTCTGCCTGTGCATACCCGTCAGCATGACAAGCAGTTGCGTATAAAGGAATTCAATGTATGGCTTGGTGAATGGTGTTTGAACCAGGGATTTGGCTTTGTGTCTCATGTTGGCTCTAGCTGGAATGGAAAAGAACTGTACAAGAAAGATGGTTTGCCTCTTTCTCTCAAGGGAACGAATGTCTTCAGTGAACAGTTCAAAGTTTTTGGAAAGGAACATTTAAACTAGGAAAGGGGGGCACAAAAGAGACAATCCATCAGTTCGGCTGCCCCCCGAAAAAACAATGCCAGAAGATGCCAGGAGCTGATAGGATAAGAAATGACAAGCTGAGAGTCTTGTCTACAAATGCTCCCAGTTTAGGGAATAAGATCAACGTACTTGAGTCTGTAATGGCATCTGAGAATATAGATTTAGTGGCTGTTACTGAGACATGGTTCAATGAGAGTAATGACTGGGATATAACAATACCTGGGTTCTCTCTATATAGGAAAGACAGAGAAGGCAAGAAAGGGGGTGGAGTGGCCCTATATGTGAAAGATAGCATAAAATCTAATCTAATACAAGTCAGCGAAACCAATTTAGAGTCAGTTTGGGTTACATTGCAGCTTGGTAATCATAAGGTAACTCGTGTAGGTGTCATATACAGACCACCAAGCCAAGTCAAAGAATTGGATGATCTACTAGTTGAGGAAATGGCTAAAATGACATTGAAAGGGGAAGTTGTCATTATGGGAGACTTTAATCTTCCTGATATAAACTGGAAAACCAAAATAGCTAGTTCTGCCAGGAGTACAGACATTCTAAATTCCCTACTGGAATTATCTCTACAGCAAGTAGTTGAGGAGCCAACCCGGAAGGAGGCCATTTTAGATTTGGTATTCACAAATGGCAATTTGGTATCTGATATTACTGTAGGGGAAAGCTTAGGATGCAGTGATCACCAGTCAGTGAGGTTTACTATAAGTACAGTGACTGAGTCACTCCACACAAAAACAAAAGTTTTAGATTTTCGGAAAACAGACTTTTCAAAAATGAGATCAGTGGTATAAGAGTCCCTATCAGACTGGAACAATATCAATGGAGTCCAAGAGAAATGGGACTACTTAAAATTGGCACTACTGAAGGCAACAGAAAAGTGCATTAGGCTTGTCAGTAAAGGCAAAAAAGGAAGAGACCACTGTGGTACTCAGCAGAAGTGGCCAAAATCATTAAAAACAAAAAGATGGCATTTAGTAAGTATAAAAACACCCAAAACTAGGATGACAGGGAAATCATAAGATGAGGCAGAGAGAGGCCAAGCAAGTTATAAGAGCTTCTAAAACTCAGGCAGAAGAGAAATTAGCTCAGTCAGTGAAAAAAGATGATAAGACATTCTTCAGATACATAAATGAAAAAAGGAAATTAAAACAAGGAATTACCAAATTAAAAACAAAAGAAGGAAGGTATATGGAAGAGGATAAAGAACTAGCTGAATGAATACTTCTGTTCAGTTTTTACAAAGGAAAATGAAGAAGGACCTCAGTTAGGGAGGAAGACTAATAAATGCTTTGATGCATGTGTCTTTACAGAGGAAGAGGTTCTAAGTCAGCTGTCTAAAATTAATACAAATAAATCACAGGGGCCTGATGGGATACACCCAAAGCTATTAAAAGAGCTTAGAGGTGTACTAGCAAAACCATTAACAGATTTATTTAACCAATCACTGGTAACAGGTGTCGTCCCAGAAGATTGGAAATTAGCAAACCTTGTGCCAATTCACAAGAAAGGTAGTAGAGAGGAATCAGGCAACTATAGCCCAGTAAGCCTGACATCAATAGTGGGGAAATTAATGGAAACCTCAAGGAGACTCAAGACTCAATACTCAAGGAGAGGATTGTGGAACATCTAAAAACCCATGGGTTGATTGATAAAAAACAGCATGGGTTTACTTCAGGGAGATCATGTCAAACTAATCTTATTGACTTTTTTGATTGGGTGACTAAAATAATAGATGGCGGAGGTGCAGTAGACATTGCTTATCTGGACTTTAGTAAGGCTTTTGATACTGTCCCACATAGAAGGCTTATCAATAAACTGCAGTCTTCGAGCTTGGGCTCACATATTGTTGAATGGATTAGGCAGTGGCTGAAGGACAGAAAACAGAGGGTTGTAGTCAATGGAGTATATTCAGACCATGGTATTGTTACCAGTGGGGTACCTCAGGGATCTGTTCTGGGACCCATATTGTTTAATATCTTTATCAGCGAAATTGCAGAAGGCCTCAATGTTAAGATGTGTCTTTTTGCTGATGACACAAAGATTTGTAACAGGGTTGATGTTCCTGGAGGGATACACCAAATGGAAAAGGATTTAGGAAAACTAGAGGAATGGTCAAAAATCTGGCAACTAAAATTTAATGTCGATAAGTGCAAGGGCGTAAAAACCCAAGAGCAGAATATAAAATCAGTGATACAGTACTAACCTCAGTATCTGAGGAAAGGGATTTAGGGGTCATTATAACAGACGACCTAAAGGTGGGCAGACAATGTCATAGAACAGCAGGTAATGCCAGCAGAATGCTTGGGTGTATAGGGAGAGGCATTAACAGTAGAAAGAGGAGGTGCTCGTGCCGCTCTATAGAGCACTAGTGAGATCTCATTTGGAGTATTGTGTGCAGTACTGGAGACCATATCTGCAGAAGGATATTGAAACTTTGGAGAGAGTTCAGAGAAGAGCTACTAAACTAGTACATGGATTGCAGGACAAAACTTACCAGGAAAGGTTAAAGGACCTTAACATGTATAGCTTGGAAGTAAGAAGAGACAGAGGGGATATGATAGAAACTTTTAAATACATAAAGGGAATCATCACGGTAAAAGAGGAGAGAATATTTTAAAGAAGAAAAACTGCTACAAGAGGACATAGTTTTAAATTAGAGGGGCAAAGGTTTAAAAGTAATATCAGGAAGTATTACTTTACTGAGAGAGTAGTGGACACATGGAATAGCCTTCCTGCAGAAGTGGTAGCTGCAAATACAGTGAAAGAGTTTAAGCATGCATGGGATAGGCATATGGCCATCCTTCATATAAGATAGGGCCTGGGGCTATTCATAGTATTCAGTATATTGGGCAGACTAGATGGGCCAAATGGTTCTTATCTGCCGACACATTCTATGTTTCTATGTTTCTATGTCTCTGTAACCCCGCCCGGTGCCATAACAGCTTCAATCAGATCCAGGGATGCAAGTACCAACACACATGCCGAGCCCACTATAACTTCTCCCGGAGCCAAATGGCTACTGGTAGGCGCTATAAAAGCAGACTCAGTTTTATACTGACTTTAAAACCAGCCTCCAAGGCAGACCAACTAGTCAGGTGTGCACGATTGCATGGAGATCGCCACGCCTCCAATATACACTACAAAGAAAAAAAGGTGGGGGGTTCAGTCCGCACAACCCTATATGCATTCAACATCCAGCATGGAGGCAGGGCAGAGTGCTGGTTGCAGAGTGCCATTGCATTTTTGTTTTTGCGTTTGCCATGGCAATGTGCACCTGCAGATAGGGTTGTGCGGACTGAACCCCCCACCTTTTTTTCTTTGTAGTGTATATTAGAGGCGTGGCGATCTCCATGCAGTTGTGCAAACCTGACTAGTTCGTCTTCCCTGGAGACTGGTTTTAAAGTCAGTATAAAACTGAGTCTGCTTTTATAGCGCCTACAGGTAGCCATTTGGCTCCAGGAGAAGTATATATTGGGCTCAGCATGCGTGTTGGTACTTGCATCCCTGGATCTGATTGAAGCTGTTATGGCACTGGACGGGGTTGCAGGCAGAGTGTACCTGGCATGCATGCTGCACCTGCGCTCCCTGGATTTTGTGTGGCTGTCATGGCCCATAACAGGTAGGAACTGGTGTTGGGGACCACGCATGGAGGCAACCTTGACGTGGTGAGTGGCTTATTACGCTTTGGCCAAAATGTACACTAATGCCTTATTCAACATCCAGCATGGAGGCAGGGCAGAGTGCTGGTTGCAGAGTGCCATTGCATTTTTGTTTTTGTGTTAACATTGACAAGGGCCAAATTGTGATGACTGGGTCAAAACATCTGCAGAACCACTGGCTTTGTTGGGCATTACTACAATGCTGTTGCTAGTACCTAAAGTATAAATTGAGGCTCATTGATGCACATGAAGAGTGACACATGGAGAGTGAAGAGTTTGTGCTGCTGTAGTTCTTGCCCAGTACCACAGAAGAACTACAGCAGCACAACTTAATGTTAATGTTGGCTATGATAAGAAGGTATCAGAACATGCAGGGCCACACAGATTTCTGCATATGGGCCTGTGTAACCAAAGAACAGTTAGAGTGCACATGCTAACCTCTATCCAGCACATTGTGACTGGGCCATGAAGCAATGGACCAAGGTAGGTTGGTTTGATATTTTCTTTTAAATCTTGTGGATTTTGATTTATAGAGACCCCCCTCATTACCTACAAGACCGACTTAAAGAGAACCTGTCACCAGGAAATTCACTGATAAACCAGGCACACTGCATTGTAGGGCTCACTCTGCTGAATATAATGATACCTTTCACTTGGTGATCTGTTGCTTTATTGTGGAAAAAAAGTACTTTTAATCCATATGCTAATGAGCTGATTAAGTCCAGCAGTTGATACGAGTCCAGCGTGTTTTTCCTATTCAGAGCTGTAGCCCCTCCCCTATTCACTTCTATAGATCAATAAATAAATAAACCACGCCCCTTTTACAACTGAAGACGTGAATAGGGGAGGGGCTACAGCTCTGAATAGAAAAAATGCTGGACTCATATCAACTACTGGACTCCAATCAGCTCATTAGCATATGGATTAAAAGTACTTTTTCTCCACAATAAAGCAACAGATCACCAAGTGAAAGGTATCATTATATTCAGCAGAGTGAGCCCTACAAGGCAGCATGCCTGCTTTATCAGTGAATTTCCTGGTGACAGGTTCTCTTTAAAGGTGAATAGGAAATGTTTATAGAAAAACCCCTTTAATAGGATAGACTGTCCTGTCCACAATTTGCATACACATGCCAGTGCAGAGAATGGCTTATAACCCTTTGGGAGACCCTGAAGGTTTTTACATTAAACAGCACATTGGTTTCAATTACTTCTGTATTTAGGGGAGCCTCTGGTGCCACCACATGCAATGTAGCTATTTTATAAGTTCATGCATTAAACAGACCTTGAAGCATAACTTGGGTGATAGCTAAGCCAGATCCCCATCTGAAGACATTTTTCGGTGTGATTGACTCTCATTAGAGCAGAGAAGAGAGGAGAGTGAGAACTGGCTTAGCTGAGTGCAGATGAGTTACTGGTTTAGCTGTCATCCAAGTTATGCCTTAAGGCCTGTTTAAAAGATTGAGTATTGCCTTATAGGATAGCTACCTTACATCTGGTGGCATCAAATGCTTATCTTTCTTTTTTGGAAAAAGAACTAATTTGGATAATTACTGTGTAATACTTGATTTTATCTGTGATAGGTCTGCAGGCAGACTTGTTGCTGGGTTCCCCTATAGATTGAAAGTGATCGCAGCAGTGTGACATGCTGTGATAGGTTTATCTTCATGGGAGTAAAAAAAAAGGAAAATCCCTTTAAAGCATTAGACTGTGGGTTTGGATCAGATACCTGTTATTGTTATCTAATAACCATGAGCTTCACTCCACATGACCCTCTGCTATAACCGCTGAACTACATTCATATAAACGTTATGTCTTTTTCCACATTATAAAGCTAAAACACTCCAGGATATAAAATACTGGAGCAGAGGGACTCCTTTCTGTGGTCTGATTTAAAACCGTTGCCATCTCTATATTACAGTTTGTTTCCTGATAAAGAATAATGTATTGTGTACCGGCCAAGATAAATGGCATTCGCAGTATTCCAGAGGTCCATGGTGTATTCCTAGGTCTAAAATAAGAACAATACAGTTCTAAAAATACGAAGATTTAACCTTTAGACACCACTTTACTCTTCTGATGCACTGATATACGGTTATCACGCATGCATTGTTTTTTTTTTTTATAAGTTCACGGTTTTATGGTATAGATTTCCATAAGACATAGAGCTTCACTGTAATATGTTAATTATAATCTTTTTTTTTATGAAGCAGTTTGGGTTCTCAGAATGAAGAAGGAATCTCTCCTGACATGTTTTCATGAGATAATTATTGTTGAGCGATTCGAAGTCAACTAAGTGGAATTCGATCCAAATTTCAGGAAATTAGATTCGCCACAAATCTGAATTTCCTCACTCCTCGTCGTAACAAATCTGATTTTTTTAAAATAACTGCTGCGCATGTTACAAAGTGAAAGTAAGAAGCCCAGGAAAGAGGGATTACCTATAATACTGTGCAGCGAACCAATCAGCAGATAGCCGGCCCATGTGATGTCACAGCCCTATAAAAAGCCTCATTCTGCCTGGTCTCCACCATTTTACAGTGAACTGAGCATAGGGACAGATGTGACAAGTGCTAGAGAAAGTATTTTACAAAGCGTTTAATAGTATAATCTGTGATAGGGACAGTGAAGTGTCAGTGTAGGGAGATCATAGGGAGAGTTTTCAGACACTGTAGGGAAAGCATAAGTACACTGCATCACAGTGCAGGCTCTGTAAGCTGAAGGGATCCATAGGATACAGAGCAGTTTGCATGAATCCCCTGTGTAGGGCACAGAGATATCTAATTTAATGGTGTCTACCTTGTTTAATAGATAAGCAATTCTATTACGCCTTTATTCTCAAATTGGGGTGAATAAACAATCTAATATGACTGTTAGTGTGTTGTTCACCTGCAGTGGCGTAAGTAGAGTGTTATGGGCCCCGGTGCAAACTTTGGATTGGGCCCGCCCCTCCCCCCCCCAATTTATACAAAGAGTCTGCAAAAAATTTTCTACACTAAACCCAATGCATGGCTACATTAGTCTAACTAATATAAACTGGTCCTACCTCATCCAGGGTGTCACTGGCGTCAGTGTGATGTCCGCTGGATCCAGAACAAAAATAATAATAATCACATAAGGGGAACACAAAGGGGGGTTTCAGTCAGCACTCCCTGTATGCAGGTGCACGTAGCTAATGGCAGGTATACATACAAACAAAAAAAATGCAACAGCACTCTGAAACCAGAACTCTGCCCAAGATAGAAGCCATAAGAGGACATAGTGTACTAATCCACGCCTGCAAACAGTGGAGACATTAGTTTACATTTTGATCAAAAGGTAGTAAGCCCACTCACCCCTTCACGGTTGTCTCCTAGAGTGGGTACTAACGCTAAATCTGACCTGTAATGGGCCATGACAGTCACATAAAATCCTCCTAGCGCTAAATATTACCTGTTATGGGCCACGACAGCCACAGGGCTACTAGTAGGTAATGTGAGTACACATTCAGCTTTATACTCACTCTGATTAAAAACCAGCATAAGGATTATGTAAAATCCCTGTAAAATCCCCAGCAGGGGGCGCTGTGCTGGCTTGTAAGACTGAGCCATGCCAATGTATAGCAGGATAATCTAGGACATTTCCCCTAAGTGCTACCACACAGTACTAATGCCCACAATGTGGCCCCTCACAGTAATGAATCCCACCTTGTGGTCCCTTCACAATAGTTATGTCCTTCTTGTGGCTCCTCACTGAAGTTATGCCCCCCTTTGTCCCTGTCACAGTAGAAATGCACAGATATGTGCCCCCTCACAGTAGATATGCACAGATATGTGCCCCCTCACAGTAGTTATGCCAGATTATGTGCTCCTCACAGTAGTTATGCCCAGATATGTGCCCCCTCACAGTAGTAATGCCCAGATATGTGCCCCCTCACAGTAGTAATGCCCAGATATGTGCCCCCTCACAGTAGTTATGCCCAGATATGTGCCCCCTCACAGTAGTAATGCCCAGATATGTGCCCCCTCACAGTAGTAATGCCCAGATATGTGCCCCCTCACAGTAGTAATGCCCAGATATGTGCCCCCTCACAGTAGTAATGCCCAGATATGTGCCCCCTCACAGTAGTAATGCCCAGATATGTGCCCCCTCACAGTAGTTATGCCCAGATATGTGCCCCCTCACAGTAGTAATGCCCAGATATGTGCCCCCTCACAGTAGTAATGCCCAGATATGTGCCCCTTCATGGTAGTTATGTCCAGATATATTGTACATATAATTGATTCGACCAGCACACTATATCTTGATTTTACACTAATAAAATGTCATATTTATTTCATATTATTCAATTGTCCATAAATAGCAAATTATCTAAATGAAAAAGAAAAGAAACAAAAAAAATTGGGATATAAAATCGATTTGAAAATATTTTAAAAACACATAGTCCATCCCACTTATTTTGGGCATTAACTCCCGATTATAGCAGCTTTCACAATTAATTTGCTCAAGGGCAACGTTTATCAGTGCCAAAACAGTGTCTTGTATTTAAGTCCTTATTCACACATGCAGTGCCACTGCGTTTATCAAGTGAATAATTTTCAATATATTTAAATGTCCATAAGTTGAGAACCTCTTATTTGCTGTGTATTGTGTCTCTTTCAGTGTTCCCGATCATATCCAGGTACCGAATTATATATGCAATGTTACTGTCCTTATCCTCACTAGGACGCTATACTGCCAGCATAACAGTTAGTTTATTTCATTCATTTTACTTGATGGATACTGTTCTGGAGTATTGTCCCACCATATAATTCGGGCCGCACTTGTCCTTATCATGCACTCGCTTTTTATAGTGATATTCACTTACAGTTCGTTGCTGAGGGAGTCACTTGTCCAGTTCATGCATAAAATTAATAAATAATTTATTAAATAAAATATACAGTATTAAAATGAGCCAATATGTACGTCCGCATTATTTTTACATATCATTATATTCATATATATTCGCTTTTATCATTGTTTGTAGAAGGAGGATGGTTTGTAGAGCGAATATATACAAATATAATATGTGAAAATAATGGGGACGTACATATTGGCTCATTTTAATACTGTATATTTTATTTAATAAATTATTTATTAATTTTATGCATGAACTGCACATATTAATTTTATGCATGAAGTGGACATATCAATAAATGCGCATAATTGAAAAGTGCTTATGTGGTGCGATAATTCCCGATTTTTGATGGAAATACGAACTCATATTTGGGCATATTAATATATGTGCATAAATAAAAAATATTTATTTAGGGATATAATCCCTGATATATGATGGAAATACAAATTAAAAGGAATATATTTGATGGATAAATGTATGCGCATAGATGAATAGCGCGTGTATATTGTGATAATTCCCGATCCATTTTAATCTATCTCCATATTTTATGAGAAGCCCGGAACAATATCTATATATACATGGAAAATGTGGGGGGTCTTCACCACTGAGGAAGGGACGTGGTTAATGTCCCGAAACGCGTCTGATACAGAGGGAGCCCCCGAACATCCAATACATCCAAACTGACTGCACGAGTGAAGGAGGAGAAATCAGCGCGCAGAGAAGAACGTTCACATAGCTCAGACGCTGGGCGTAAGAGGGGACCAGCCGTCCTAGTGCACGGAAGAAGAACCTGGATCTGAGGTGAGACCGCTCCTGTGCCGGTATAACACATGGGACGCCACAGCCGGCGGAGCAAGGGACTCCCTCAGCAACGAACTGTAAGTGAATATCACTATAAAAAGCGAGTGCATGATAAGGACAAGTGCGGCCCCGATTATATGGTGGGACAATACTCTAGAACAGTATCCATCAAGTAAAATGAATGAAATGAACTAACTGATATGCTGGCAGTATGGCGTCCTAGTGAGGATAAGGACAGTAACATTGCATATATAATTGGGTACCTGGATATGATCAGGAACCCTGAAAGAGACACAATGCACAGCAAATAAGAGGTTCTCAATTTATAGACATTTAAATGGATTGAAAATTATTCACTTGATAAACGCAGTGGCACTGCATGTGTGAATAAGGACTTAAATACAGGACACTATTTTGGAACTGATAAACTTTGCCCTTGAGCAAATTAATTTTGAAAGCTGCTATAATCGGGAGTTAATGCCCAAAATAAGTGGGATGGACTATATGTGTTTTTCAAATATTTTCAAATCGATTTTATATACAAATTTTTTTTTGTTTGTTTATTTTCTTTTTCATTTAGATTTTAATGTGCTATTTATGTACAATTGAATAATATGAAATAAATATGACATTTTAATGGTGTAAAATCCAGATATAGTGTGCTGGTCGAATCAATTATATGTACAATTTTTCTGTGGTCTAGGGTGAGACTAATCGACCACTAGCACCTCTCCATACTGCTAAGAAGGGTAAGCCACCATATTTGATTGATTATGTCCAGATACATGCCCCCTCACAGTGGTTTTGGCCAGATATGTACCCCCTCACAGTGGTTATGCCAGATTATGTGCCCCCTCACAGTAGTTATGCCCAGATATGTGCCCCCTCACAGTAGTTATGCCCAGATATGTGCCCCCTCACAGTAGTTATGTCCAGATTATGTGCCCCCTCACAGTTGTTATGTCCAGATTATGTGCCCCCTAACAGTAGTTATGACAGATTATGTGCCCCCTCACAGTAGTTATACCAGATTATGTGCCCCCTCACAGCAGTTATACCAGATTATGTTCCCCCTCACATTAGTTATGACAGATTATGTGCCCCCTCACAGTGGTTATGACAGATTATGTGCCCCCTCACAGTAGTTATGTCCAGATTATGTGCCCCCTCACAGTGGTTATGGCAGATTATGTGCCCCCTCACAGTAGTTATGCCAGATTATGTGCCCCCTCACAGTAGTTATGTCCAGATTATGTGCCCTCTCACAGTGGTCATACCAGATTATGTGCCCTCTCACAGTGGTTATACCAGATTATGTGGCCACTGCCACCTCACAGTAGTTATGCCCACTTTTATTCCCCCTAAGTAAAAATGCCCACTTTTGTGCCCCCTCATGCTTGTTGTGCCCCCCCATTCCTTTTGACTTTAGTCTGCAGCTTTATGGATGGGGAAAAAAAAAACATACTTACCTTCCCTGATGTCACGCATCCACACTGACACCCTGCAGGCTGGCTGTGCTGGAGGCTTCTCCCACAGCCAGCAGCTCATTGTGCAGCCAGCAGGGGGCGTGCCGGAGCTCTGAGCTCTCAGGGAGCGGAGGGAGCTCCTTGCTTCACACTGTAGAACACAGTCCAGCAGTTGCAACTGCCAGGTGAGTATGCGTGCCCCCCCCCCCCCCCCACACACACACACACATGCCTCTGCCCCCCTCTTCTATGTGCACAAGGGGAGGAACGCATAATATACAGGCTTGAAGAGCGCTCTGACGAGGCCCGGCATTGTTACTGTACTTCATGCCGGGCCCTGTCAGAGCGGGACCCCTACTGGACCCGGTCGCAGTCGCACCCTCTGCGACCACAATCGTTACACCCCTGTTCACCTGATTTCACACATCTTGAAAATGGCCAGGAAATTGTGTATGCACTTCAGCCAGGCAGAATGGTGCTCCCCAATATTGCCTCATATGCGACTTCTCCATATGTTGGAACTCCACCCTCCACATGTTGGACTGACTATATGAGCAGAGGAAGGCCATAAATGATTTCTTTCTGATAGAGGCGGACAGGAGCACTCCCCTGTGTAACTTCAACGTTAGCCAGTGCCAGCTCATGTGTGACACCTGCCGTTTGCTCAGGCCCTTTGAAGAGGCCACTTTACAGTATTTGTCAGTCGCAAGGACTATAGGGTGAATGATGTCATTCTACGCATTCATGTCCGAGTGCAGATGCTTATAAATATGGCTGGCCAGGGGACCTCTGATTTCCTTGTGCAAATGACCAGATGCATGCTGAGTTGCTTGCATAGTGACAGCCGCATTATCATTTTGGGAGCTGACAGGTCCTCATTAAGCATCTTTGATTATCTAACACCTACCTTGGGTCCCATTGCAGTATGCTCTGCATTTATTTTATGACTGCAGTCTGTGAATGGCCAGCTTTTGTTAAACTACTTTACATCTCTCACCATATCCTGAAAGCTGTGCAAAATACACTACTTATATAATACAGAAGGAAATATTAACTGATTAAGCCCTTTCATAGAAATATGACGATACTTGTTCTAACTTCTTGTTGTAAATTTTACTGGAAGCAAGATTCCCATTCCTAACATGATGTTTAGGCTGAAAAATCAAAAAAAAAAAAAAAAAAAAGACAATCCATGGTCATTCTATGCAAATGTGTGCATTCTTCAAATATTAAGGGCTCATGTACACGACTGTATGTATTTTGCGGATGATGAGTGTGCGTTCCGTATTTTGCAGAACGAAACAGCTGGCCCCTAATAGAACAGTCCTATCCTTGTCCGTAAGGCAGACAATAAAAGGTCGTGTTTTTTTTTTTTTGTTTTTTTTTTGTGGAACGGACATACGAAAACGGAATGTAACTTCCATTTTTTTGCGGACCCATTAAAATGAATAATTCTGCATACAGTCCTCAAAAAAAAAAAAAAACTGACACGGAAGAAGAATATGTTCTCTAATTTCTATATCTATATCTATAGTGGTATACCTCTGACATTGAAAAGACCACCATAAACTTGGTGAGCAATTTTTCCTTCCACTTCAGAAAGTATTTATTTTCCATAGGTTTCTACAGATTTTGTTTTGCTATGGTGTTTTCCATTTGTGATCACAATTCTAATTTTACTTTAATCTGTTTTAGACACATAAGAGTGGGCTTGAGACATAGATTGGCAACTAGAAATAACAGTATGAAGTTGTTTTCAGATGTACGCAATTTGTAAAAAAAACGGACTAAACAGATGAGAAACTCTTCAAACATACCCCAATACAATTTTCAAAACAAAGGAACAATTGTATCCAAGGGTCTCACACAAGAATAATGTAACAACTATAAAACCTGCAGACCCTAAAATACGGTGTGACAAACACAAGGATATTCTCACACTCAGGTTTGTTTGCTTAGATTCAGGGAGGCAAAATATAGTCACTAATGTGCTCGATTTATTAAACTGTTTTAGAGGTTCCAAGGAGAATAAACTTTATTTTAAAGTTCTGCACTTTACCACATAAAAAAACAGAAACGAGCAAGCTATAGTACCGTAAATCTGTTTAGACCCAGGCAACAGGACTTAAAAATACTGCTACTAAAGATCTGGATGTTGACAGCCAACACATAACAAATAGAGAATGTTGGGAATGTGTCATCAGAAAATGACCTATTACTTAAGTCACATTTTTATGTTTAACTTTTAGATAACGTTTTAGATAATGTTATTTATCTATATATAAACAAAAACCATAAAATCCTGCAGTTTTCACACGAGCTACTAAGCCTAATAATAGGTCTGTACAGATCACTTTACTGCTGTTAGCTGCTTATCTGTTATTCTAATCCTGCCTGTAATGATATCACCTGTGTGTATAGATAAGACAGGATCCACTATTCACAATAGGTGATTGTAATCGCTTATCTATTCTTTCCTTGTAAAATGATCTCTACACAGGTCACAGATCATGCTGAGAAAACTCTCCCATGTAAGTCAATGAGGTCCCATCCTGTCCATTGTGTATATGGACCATGAGGCTGCCATCAAGCAATTTTCCTAATGTTTTCAAAATTCTGTTAAGAATAGCTCAGATAAGATGTCCGCCCCCATAATCATGTTCAGTAATTATACATCTGCAATCAGAAAATAAAACAGATTAGAAGAAGGGATATGTGTTGATATCTTGTTTTAACTGGCAGATAACATTTTTGGTGACATATTTAATTTAAATATCAAAAAAATGGGCCAGAGATACTGTTTTATCCTGATGTTCTGTCTTTATACACGTTCAAACAGTGTGCAGTCTGACATTCAGCATAAACCATCTGTGCCTACCAAATAAGGGTACTTTCACTTTGCGTTGTAAGGATCCGGCAGGCAGTTCCATCGCCGGAACTGCCTGCCGTATTCGGCAATCTGTATGCAAATGGACAGCTTTTGTAGACGGATCCGTCTCACAAATGCATAGCAATAACGGATCCGTCTCTCCGGTTGTCATCTGGAAAAACTGATCCGTTATTTATTTTTTTACATTTTTAAAGGTCTGCGCATGCTGCGGTATTTTCTCCGTCCCAAAAAAGTGCAGTGACTGAAGAGATCCTGATGCATCCTGAACGGATTTCTCTCCATTCAGCATGCATTAGGATAAAACTGATCAGCTCCTTTCTGGTATTGAGCCCCTAGGACGGAACTCAATGCCGGAAAAGAATAACGCTAGTGTGAAAGTACCCTAAGAGGACTGTTCTTTGCAGTTTAACTTGTTTATTGGTAAAACAGGGGTATTTGATGTGTGATTGATAAATTGGTAAAACTATAAGAATACAAGAAATTGTATAAGTATATGGCATATCATGTATCAGCAGAAAGCATAAAACAGCATGTATTATAACTTATATTAACACTGGGCAAATGGCTGCCTATACAGAGGATTGCATGGCTAGCTAAAAGACAGTTAAAACCTCTTCCCTGAGTAACACTTATTCCTAGCTAACAGCACTGCATAACACAATGTCTCTGAAACAAGGTAGATCTCTCTTACCAGATATGCTTATACAAGGATGGTTGAATTTAAGAAGAAGATATGCAGAAGGACAGCTTGATAACTGTAGACTGTGGACTGGGCTTCTCTTTCCCAGAATGCATTACACTCCCACAATACAACAATCTTTATTAACAGAAAAACAAAGTGTAGTCCATTTTTAAGACCGTTAGATGGTGCTATAACCAAACTAATAACTACAGAATACCAAAACTAAAGGCAAATGTGATCTGTAATGAATCTTAAGCTCTGGCAAATGAACTAAGATCATTTCCTAGCCCTGCTGGGCAGAACACCTGATACATCTCAAAAGTATTGTTGACCAAATTAAATATCCTTGGGCTCATTTTCATCATATTTCATAGCCTGTTTTGTGGTCCACAAAACACGGATACCCACCATGTACATTCTGCATTTTGCTGAACGGAACGTCCTATCCTTGACTGTAAAACTGACAAGAATAGGACTTGTTAAATTTTTTTGCAGGTGCCAGGGAACGAGCATACGGATGCGGACAGCACACCATGTGCTGTCCACATCTTTTGGGGCCCCATTGAAGTGAATGGGTCCCCATCCAACCCGCAAAAAATGCAGATCGGATGCGGACCAATAGTACATTTGTGTGCACGAGCCCTTATGATCACATAGTATATTCCAAAGTAGAAGTCTGTGTTACAGTTCTGCTTCCTTTACAATTATAATTGTACTATTTTGTCCATCGTGAGTCATGGTGATTCCATTCCTTGTTTATAGGCTGTCAAGATCTCAGGACAGATTCTTGTGTTTGTTGAGCTGTTAAAATGTTCTCATTGCATTAATCGTTCCTTCTCCCTCTCTCTTGAGCTCTAAAACTGCTTGTTATCATGTTAGTGTCATAGTATAATAATTGACCATTTCAAGTACATATAAATAGGTTCTAATATCATTTTGCTTCATTCCAGAGAGTCTTGAAGGTGCCTTTTGAGAGCAACAATCAAACATGAGGCCGGATTTAGTGAAATTTGATTGTGAACACCTGGGTTTCAATTAATCTACCTAATTACTCAAGTCTGATGAATTATTTATTTGATGGCTGAAGCATGATATTCACAGGTGGAACTGTTGTGCCTGAGAATATTTTGTACAGGATATTGGACATTGGGGTCAAAATACTTTTTCTAGAAGGAACACACAGATTAAAGTCACAGATATAGCAATAATCAAATGTTCTCTGTTTAAAAATGTATTTATTTTATCATCTTGATTAATTAAGGCCTCGTTCACATCTCCGTTTGGAGATCCGGCAGTCTGTTCTGCCTGCAAGGGTTTTTGTTCAGCCGACATTTATGCCTGGAAGTCGTCTGGATCACTGCTGTACCTCATTGCAGTCTATAGGGATCGGGCGGTAAAGTAGAAGATCCGGCAATGCCAGATCCGGGAGATGTGAGCGAAGCCATACATGTTTGGCCAAACCGGGAAGTAGCAGTAGATCCACTGTGCAAGTGCCGAGACACAGGGCCATAGCACAGGTGTGAGAAGACTTGGCTAAAGGGGGAAGTGGCAATAACTCCTGTCCCCCCCGCTGCTCAAACTATGTCGACTGCATAACTATAAAAAAAAAAAAAATTCTAGACAATGGGGCGACATAATGAAGGTATTGTCTTAATCAGCACGATCAGTCCTACCAGGCAGTATGAATTGGATTGATCATTCTGTCAAATGTTTTTTAAATATTTCACACAGGAAGAGATTTATGGGTTTATAGTTGATGGTTTTAGGGTTTTTAATTAGTCTTCGGGGGTGGATTGGCCATAGACCTTACAGGGAAATTTCCTGGTAGGCCGATGCCTAGGGGGCCGCCTGGGCCCTCTTCACGGCCGGCCAGTGGAAGTTTTTGGGGATGTATTTTGTGCTGCTGGCAGTATTTTGTAATGGACTGTGGTATTTGGCTCTATTGGGGTGATATACTGTGCCACAATATGGTATTGCTGGCCCTGCCTTCCCTGCCTTCCATCATTTCGGATCCAGTTACAAAACGGGGAGACTTTCAGTATTTTTTCCAGGGCCGATCCACCGCTGTTTGTCTTCATACCATTGTTCTGGTCAATGTAAATTTTATGATGCAATTTAACGTTAAATCCAGGAAAGCTCTCTTTATACTTTGACATCAGAAAAACATAAAAAAGTAGACTGATTTTGTAGGTCACACACACAGATAACTCATAGTACCATATATTGCCATCTCTGTGGCTGCATGGTGTCCCTGTAAACACCCGAGCATGCACTGTGTGATACCCACTGCGGGCAGTGACATCTTTCAACCTAAAGTGCATGCGTCGCTTACTGGCTTCGATTGCACAAGTAGTAAGCGCATTCCTAGTAAATAGAGCATGAAAAGTAGGTTGAGCGATGCCACTGCTTACAGTGGGTATCTTATAGCACATGGACCGGCCAGAGCTGGTGTTCGCAGGCACACACTTAGATAGGCTAACTGCTATAAAGGGGAGGAGTTTTCGCCGACTAAGGCCGTTTTTTTTTTAAACATTGCAGCCACAGAAACAACATTATAACAAAATAATTTTCAAAAACTCACCTCCTCCACTTGATCGCGCAGCCGGTATCCTTTTCTTTCTTCTTTCTTCAGGACCTGCAAAAGGACCTGTGATGACGTCACCGCGCTCACCACGTGGTGAGCGTGGTGACGTCATTGCAGGTCTTTTTGCAGGTCCTGCAGAAAGAAGAGGATACTAGCTGCATGATCAAGTGGATGAGGTGAGTTTTAAAAAAATTTTTAACCCCTCAATGTCTTAAGAATGCTATTATTTTCCGTTATAACCATGTTATAAAGGAAAATAATAAAGTGAAGTTCGGGTCCCCATTGACTTTAATGGGGTCCGGTTTCGGGGTCATAGTTCGGGTCAAGTTCAGGTCCCGAACTTTGACCTGAAGTTCGGCCGATTCCGGCAAACCCGAACTTGCACGGGTTTGCTCATCCTTAATTATAAGTAATACATGTCTACAGCTCAATATACCGATAAGAGCTCATTACCATTATCATTAAGCTGTAAAATGATGATAATTTCCACCAAAATCATCTGATGAAATACCACCAGCCTCAAAAAAATCAAGGACACACCTATTTATTTTCACGAACACATGAAAAAAGTTGCCTTTTTTAACAAACTAAAAATAAGAAGAGAAGAGACTGGCACTCACTTTTAGATAATCTTGCTGTGATTTATTGTCACATTCCAGTGACGGCGTTTCAGCATACAATCTGCCTTAGTTAAACTATTGACAAAGGCAGATTGTATGCCGAAACGCCGTCACTGGAATGTGACAATAAATCACAGCAAGATTATCTAAAAGCGAGTGCCGGTCTCTTCTCTTCTTATCTTTATGGGACGCCTGCCCTGAGACACGTGCACCGCTGCTCTACTTCACAGCAGTGCCGATCGACATATTGTATAATTTTTTAACGAACTGTCCAGAAATTTCTGGACAGTGGCCATCCTGCCCACAATGTGGTATGAGCAGTTTGACATGACTGAAGTTGCTGACAGACTCCCTTTAACAAAATTTATCAATGCCTTTACGCCACAATTATGGCATGTGTGCACCATCATTTGCGAATTTCTGAGCTTCTTCACACTTTTCTGAAGAGCCTAGAAAAAGGAGCGTGGCTTAGCAGAAGGGGACGTGGCTTCACCACGCCGCCGCATTTACCGCATTCTGTAGCTGGCGTAGACTTCAGTTTCTGGCGCACGGCAGGGCAAAGATGCACCTGATTTGTTAAGAGGTACTGTATATCATGCCAATGCAGAGAGATCCCCCAGTCTTGATGTCTTCTGTCTAATGCAGGGCATTGGGAGGCTGTTCTCTCTCAGAGATAGAAGTCATCCACTGCCACTCCAGGCCATGCATTTGGAATTTTCCTCTAAAGGTATAAAATAGGCTTAAAAAATCCAATGTAGCATCTTAGATGGATGACCTGAAAATAAATATTTGCTTTCATGCCAAACAAAAAGAAAGAACATGTTTGTCCAATTGTTGTTTAAATGACGGGCTTTGTATAGTCACAACATACTTCCTTGAACAGCTCCTTTTAGGTTCACATAAAAAGGACACATCACTTGAAGGACACTTATGCAGAAGACGGAAGCAACATAATATATTGATGGCTCATACAAATATTTTCTTTGCTTTTATGTTTGTGTTGACACATTGTCATTGTGTTTGATGTGTAGCCTTGCTGAAGTGAAGGCCTTTGAAAAGGGAAAAGGAAAAACGCTACAAACAGATTTGCAGTTCACATGCTAATCTAACCTGTGTCGTACACTAATTTAAAGGGGTTGGCTAGTTTCCTATATTGATGACCTCATCATTATCAGATCGGCAGATGTCCCACTTCCGGCACCTCCACTGATCAGCTGTTTGAAGAGAAAGCAGTGCTTGTATGAGCGCTACATTCTCTTCACTGTTTACCTGCTCACTGTCGACATTGCAGCAGTGAGCAGTTGTAGTTCCAGCTCCTCCATCCCCATTCACTTGTAAGGGAAGGAACAGTTACACATCTGTTCCTTCCCAGTGAAGTGAATGGGGCCGGAGGAGTTGCAATCACTCCTGCTCACCACTGCAATTTTGACGGCGAGCAGGTAAACAGTAAAGATAATGCTGCGCTTGAATAAGCGCTGTGTTATCTTCAAGCAGCTGATCGTCGATCTGATATTGAGGCTAGGTCATCCGTATAGGAAACTAGCCAACCCCTTTAAAGAGGCTATCCAGTTAAAAGGGAACTAGATGGACCATAGATATGCCATATGCACTCCAAGTGCCACCATATGGTGTCACCATAAAAATTCCTCCGTAATAAGGCATGACTTGTAACTTGAGTACAACATAGTACGGGTCCATAGCTATCTATTATGTAATATGATCATGTCAATGGGAATGAAATACTGATCACATACTAAAGCAATATGGATGCATCTGCATTAAGCTTTGTTCGCATGGAGTATTGTGAAAGCTAAAAATGACATGTATTTCAAGAGCAATCCATATCAGGTTTTCAATGTGTATTCCACCTTACCATGTGTATTATAATGTGTTATAAAGAGCATTTGATGTGTATTCTGAAGTGTATTTTCCCCCTCTCATTGACCTTAAGTGTAAAAAATCTAATAAACATCAAGTGACATGACAATTCTTTCTTCTTCAGGCGTGATCACATTTACTGCTTGGCCCTGTCAATCAAAGTGCAGAGGGCGTGGCAGTTGCAGAGAGAGCGGAGCCTCTAGGTGTAAAGGTGACGCCCCTGTTGCTCTTAGAGTCTCAATTGCATATGTTAAAACTTCCTTTTTCTCAGCAGTGTGGGCACATATGAACATGGGACCAACACAGATGCCTTCAGCCGCCAAGTGCACATGTAACAAACAGGTCCGCCAGATTCATAGGGACAAATCTGCTGACAGATGCCCTTTAAGATAGCTATACACATTAGTATAAAGTTGATCAGAATGGATGATTTCAACCAAAAGGATCGCTCGTTGAATGAAATTTACCAATGAACGATTGTTTTAGCTGAGCGAGTTGCTGACAGAGTTGCCTGTGTTTAATATTTTCATCCCACACTCAGACGAAAGATCTTTAATTCAAAGAAAAATTGTCTGTGGGTGAAAGATTTTAATTTGAAAGAACATTCCTAGAAAGATCATTAGTCCATCGCCCAGTTTCATTGAACATATATGGCCAGTTTGATGAACTGTAACCACCGATATGGACTAAAATGTGTATGGCCATGTCTGAGGAACGATTGTTCACATCAAGCAACTTCTATCTAATGTGTATGGCCAGCTTTACACAGAACTCCATGTGCAAGATGAATGAAAGTAGTGAATGCTGTGTTTTCAAAATGCCCGTGTAATTTACATGTCTATGTGAATAGATTTAATATCAGTTTAATATAAGCTCTGCAAGGGCTTTACATTAAAAGATTTTGCAGGAGATTGTCCGAAAGGAAGCATTTCTTCACGGCAATCGTCTGCTCATTAGTGGAGGAGAGAGCTGCTAGTACATGCAACCATCTACTCCTCAGTATGGGGAGGAGTGATCGATTAATGCCATTGCTCGTCCCCATACTGACTTGTTTGCTGGCAGCAGTTTGTGATCAGACAGCACGATCTGCTGCCAGCGAACAATGGTTTTAAAGCCAAAAATCTGCTTAAAAATATGGATTGCCTGATGAAAAACTCAAGCAAACTCAATCATCAGGTAATCGGCGTTCATATTATACAGGCTCGTTCATCGGATAATCGGTGGTAGTATTATACAGGCAGATCATTGCTACGAACGCTTGTTAGCAATGATTTGGCCGATTATCGCCCAGTGTAATACAAGCCTAAAGAGTGTATTAGACACCCCGATGCTGCAGACGATTGTCGGGAGGGGAGGGAAGTGGTCCCTCCCAGCAACCGTCTGATATCGGAGAACACTGTTAGTAGATGCAGCGATTTCCTCCATGGCATGGGGAGGAGCGATCTCTATCCCATCAGTCGTCCCCATGCAGGGCAGTGGCGTGCCGGCGCCAGATCGCTATTACACAGTGCCAACGCCATTTAAGCATTCTTAAGAATCACAATTGCCCAAAGAACGAGTGTTCATCGGGCATTTGGAGGCAGTATTAGACTGCCAAATGATCGCTAACGAGAAAATCTGGCAGTCTAAAACACCCTTAACACCGACGAAACAAGTATTGTCCATAAATCTTAATGGTCAATTATCCATAAAAATGTGTTGGCGTAGTAGATGTTAGTTTAGAGTAGCCTAATGGTCCAGGATTCTACTGGAGTTGACATACTCAATGATGGAAATAATGAAAATGAAAGGAGATGTCAGCGCAGACTGATAAAACCCGAACCTTAGAAGATATACAGAGTATTTTATTATTGTCATACTACCTCAGGGGCAGTTTTATTGAAGTTTCTCATTTATGATGGCGCTATTTTAATTGCTCAAAATATTTAAATGGTGTTATGAGATGGTTTCTTTCTTCTAAAAGAAAAGCGCCTCTCTTCTCCTCTGCCTGTGCGAAATGCCCAAAAGTCTGTTAATAAAGGCCAGCCTCATTCATTTGAGCCTCTGGTCAAGAGTGAAGTTAAAGAGGACCTGTCACCTCACCTGACAAGTCATATAATAAAAAGCAACGTACCGACAAGTAAACCGTCAGAAAGGTCAGATAGGTAGTAATATTTCTTAGAATAATAATAACCTTCACCGAGAGAAATATTCGCTTAAAAATTAACTTTTAATGATTAATGGTTAAAAATATTCATATCCATAGAAAGCCTCCAAATAGTATAATCACGGGAGGGAGAAAAAAAGGGAAAAATTATGTCCCTATCTGTATCCCTCATCCGCTAGTAGCCCTGCCTACAAAACGGAATGGCCGTCCCGATAGGGGCGATCCCGTATCAGGAACCTCCTGGTGTCCCTATACCGTCCCTGATACAGGACAGAACCCACCACCAAAGATACAGGACAGGTGTCAGTTGTAATAGTAAATAATTCTGTCACTGTAGTCACTATTGTATCCTATATTTTGCCAAGATAATACAGTTTCATGTGGTATAATGATTCAAAGCCACACTTAAATTACACTTAAATTACAGATTCTCGCACTGGTGCAACAACACTTATTTATATACAGAGTGGAAAATAGTAATATAATTTTTTAAGTCCCAATTACATGATAGTTTTGTCCCAACGCGTTTCACTACGCAACAACTTAGTTCGCAGATCCTCAGGGGACTTCAAAGAAAAATAGGGGGTCACAATGGCCCACAGAAGATTCTGCACCAACAAATTGAGATATGTTATACTTAATCACAACCTATTACACACTGCCAATCCAGCTCAATGTCAAATATTACCAAAACAAGGAAGGGGGGGCTGGTAACCCCCTGGGCAATATAAAGGGGGAACTATAAAGCTCCTGCCTCCTACACCGTGGTATCGCGATCCGTAATGGCGCTCTCTGAGAGACATTAGATTTATGGGGACACGCAAGTATCTGTTGATTTCCAGATCTTTTATGACTGGCCGCACTTTCTGATATATACTGTTGTATCTGAGTATATAACTGAATTAGAAGTGGTCATCTGTGTTCCCCCTTTATATTGCCCAGGGGGTTACCAGCCCCCCCTTCCTTGTTTTGGTAATATTTGACATTGAGCTGGATTGGCAGTGTGTAATAGGTTGTGATTAAGTATAACATATCTCAATTTGTTGGTGCAGAATCTTCTGTGGGCCATTGTGACCCCCTGAGGACTGCGAACTAAGTTGTTGCGTAGTGAAACGCGTTGGGACAAAACTATCATGTAATTGGGACTTAAAAAATTATATTACTATTTTCCACTCTGTATATAAATAAGTGTTGTTGCACCAGTGCGAGAATCTGTAATTTAAGTGTAATTTAAGTGTGGCTTTGAATCATTATACCACATGAAACGGTATTATCTTGGCAAAATATAGGATACAATAGTGACTACAGTGACAGAATTATTTACTATTACAACTGACACCTGTCCTGTATCTTTGGTGGTGGGTTCTGTCCTGTATCAGGGACGGTATAGGGACACCAGGAGGTTCCTGATACGGGATCGCCCCTATCGGGACGGCCATTCCGTTTTGTAGGCAGGGCTACTAGCGGATGAGGGATACAGATAGGGACATAATTTTTCCCTTTTTTTCTCCCTCCCGTGATTATACTATTTGGAGGCTTTCTATGGATATGAATATTTTTAACCATTAATCATTAAAAGTTAATTTTTAAGTCATATAATAATAATAATTCTGGAGTATCTATTCCTATGACTCTATATTGAGCCATTCCTTTATTATTCCTTCTAGAAGTTTATGAATGAACTGCCAGGGGTCTGTAATAAAAGTTTAACCGGCTGTTACCAGTTGGTGGCAGGGGGTAATGGGTGTTCCTGCTGCCAGTGTCAGACTGTGAAGGGACACTCTCCAACCGATAACACCCATCTGGACCTTCATTGCAGACTGCTGGCAATAAATTCATGAACTTCTAGAAGGAATAACAAAATAATGGCTCAACACGAGTAATAAGAATAGAGGCTCCAGAACTGCTATTACATGGGGAATGCAAGTAGTTACTAAAACTGACATGTCATGAGAAGGGACAGGCACTTTTCTCATACAACCTCTTAGAATGGGACTTGTCTGCTCTCCCGAAAAATACCAGTTCTAGTAAAAACTGAAGCTATGGGTTGTGCTGTTCGTCTACTATTCCTCCTGGAAAGGTATGAATAAACTGACAACCCGTTCTTACTATTCCTCTTCTCAGTAAGATGTATCCCTACACAGGCATTATTCAATCGATGCCTGCAATATCGCGGTTGACAATGGGAATGAAAATGTCCAGTTGTAATTTATTGATACATTTCCAGCAGACAGAGGAGATGAATGGCACAATGCGTCCTCCTAGGAAAAAGGGCTTCCGAATTCATATGTTATGGGGATTACAGATTGCAACTAAAACAGACTTGTCAGTAGAGCGGACAGGTCCTCTTTGGAGGGAATTCTTCCACTGATTTAGGTCGCCTTGGATAATCACTGCCGCTTTCCCCCCCTTCTTTAAATTCAGTTATTACATGCGCTGCTAAATATTATTTTTACGTTGATAAATTAATCATCATCATTCATGCTTGTGTTAATATGTTTATTTGTCCTTTGGATCTGTGTTGAAAGCACAAAATTACAACAGGAAGAAACACCATGCCACAAAATTGCATAGAATTTTTACTCCAAAAGTAAAATAAAAATGTTGTACTACCAACCGATTGGAAATAAACCACCTAATTACAGAGGTAACTTTTATTCCTATGCCTTTGACATATAAAACACAATGTCCATTAAATCACAATATTAATACTCTGTCGAATATAACATTCATATTTCAGTTTTAGACAATGTCCCTTTTTAGTGAGTGAGCATTCAGGAACCTAAAATAAAAAGTGAAGACCAATGAGTTCAATATGGAGGCCATTGGTCAAGGGATTTTGTGTGAAACCGGTTTTGACTTAGAAAACCCAAGCTAATTTCAGTAGTCTACAGATAACCAAAGTATACAATCTGGAATATTCACTGTATATATGTATACATGACATAAAATTTACAATTCACACATTCAACATGTAACAAGGCAAACACAGAAAGGCACAAGACTAGTACATCAGAAAGACCCTTTGTAATAGTTTAAAATCTAGTTCAAGTATTATTAAAATCTACTGACCCTTACATACAATCAAGGCAGCCATCTTGTGACGGGAATGCTACCATGTATGTAATATAATGAGCTTCCCGTCAATATACGTCTTACATACAGTACAGATGTAGTAGTACTGAGTGTCAATGCAGGAGAGCAGAGTTTATGGTTTGCCCCAAACCCATTGTGGTATCTCATGTGGTTTTCTATTGCATTGGAGATAATTCTATTGTACTGTCTTAGGCGTTGGTAGTCTGAGGATCCATGGGGGACTGGAAACTGGAGAGGATGTAGGCGCAGTTGAATCTGGTGACCATTGGTGCCCGATAAAAAGACCCGTGGCACACGTTCCTATCACAAAAATGACAAAATCAGCACTGCTGCATTTTCACACAAACCACATATTGGCTGCCCCTGATGCTTGAAGGTGACAGGAGTTTTTGAAAATTGTTACTGTTCTCTGTTCCATGGTCATAACCGAACGAATACAAGATGTGTAACACGTTACATTACTATTACAAAAAAGTGTCACTTCATAGATACATTATAAAAAGTTATGTACAGTATATGATTACCACCTCTGCAGTTTGAAAAGTGCAGTCAAAAACTTTTCTCATCTAACATAGTCTTTGCTTAGAAATAAAATGGCAAATAAAATTTGTGTAAGTTGAAAAACTGTTAAATTATAAATAATTCTCAGTCGATGGAATCTTTAACACTCTGCTAGCAATCAAGCCCCGCTTCATTAGACCTGACAAAAACATTGTAACTAAAACTCACAAGTTCCCCAATCATAGATCCCATATCGTATCAATATATTACAGAAATGTTCCATACGTAAAAATACAGATGTATAATAAAATCCCGTTTAAAATCTGAATTAGACAGCAGGGAATTAGCATCCCTATTCCTCAATGTGGGTAAAACAGTATTTCAAGGATTTACTTACTGTACAGAGTCACAGGAGACACAAATCATCTGCAATGAACATTAATATTAACATACAAATCCCCCTCTTACTCAGGTATTTCTTTTTTGTTAACCAGGCAAAGCTAGGCAAATGCCATAGGCCACTGAGCCTTCTATGGGATTCTGGATAGGCCTGCACTAGGGTTGTTAAAGGGGTTGTCCGTGTTCAAACTTGCACCTGGACACAACCTGATCTGCACTCATTCACCACGAATGAGTGGAGTATCAGAGCTTTTCGATCTCCGATGTTCCCCCTTGACCTGCGCTGTGACTTGCTGGGATTTCAATGGGTAAGCTAGGCAGAGGCTTCAGCCTAGCAGTGAGCCCGGTGATGTCAACAGCACTAATGGGCGGTCTTTAACGCTGCCCTAGCCTGTTTTTCTAGCAGCGTCCAAAAGTAAACAAACAGCCCTTGCCCTGCGTGGAAGGGGGAGCATCAGAGCGTGAAAAGCTCTGATGAGCCACTCATTCATGGTGAATGAGTGCAGATCGGGTTGTGTCACAACCCCTTTACTGAGTTTGCATAAATAAATAAAAAACAGGCAAATATAAGAAACTGTGTAACATATCTTATCAAAGAAAACCGCCTCTTTCTTCACTTAACATCAACTGAGCTACTAGAGGAAGAGGGTATTTCCCTAATATGATATATTATGAAGCTTCTTTAATAAATCTGCTCTATTGATTTATGCAATGTTTGTTGAAATGTTAGTGGCCATTTAAAGAGGGGGCTTTCTGTTACTCAGTTGCCCAAAGGCCCACATAACTGGAGCTGAACCTGGTTATCAAGCCTGAGCCTAAACCTTGAAGTGTTAGTAGAAAACAATGTTGGGTTCTATAATAATACTCCCCAAACTACTGGCATAATATACAGATTTGGTAAAGAACGTTATGTTTTGGAGACTGTTTCTACAAGGTTTGTAAGGCCTGTTATACGAGATATACAAAATCAAGCACAAAGATTAGTGCCAAAAGGGAGACCACATACAAGCATTTTGGCTACTACTATTGTTGGAGGCACTGTGGATGTCATGAGGTGTCACTTTAAGTGGGTAGTGGGGCTGATAACATTTTAAGAGGAAGCTGTAGCACTCTAGTCATCTTTTTTATGTAAATACTATGGGCAGTGGGGGCTGTCTTTTCGAGGGCACTGTGGCTGGATTTGTTATGGAGGTACGATAGCTGCCATTGCGTGGTATGGTACCTGCTGGTATGGGAACACAGTGGCAAAATCCCTTTAAGTCTATAACAATGTTACAACTATGGGTCTTTATGCTCTATATCAAGCTGTGATTCCCCCCACCCCCCTTTTATTATTTGGCCCTACTTCTGGTTGCTATTGGAAGGGTGGTAGAGGGGGGTGAAGCAGCGGTGTTTCTAATGATTGGATATATCTTTTTGTGTTGGTTTCTCTTTTTCTTCTTTTTTTTGTAATGATGAAATAAAAAATAAATATATATATATAAATACAATTCACTCCATAGTCATTTGTGCACTTTTTTGTCTACTGTCTAAAGCAATGTGGAAGAGCTGATTGGCGGGATCTGCAGTATCAGACTTGTGGCGATCAGATATTGATGGCCTATCCTTGGCAGCCATTATTCTAAACCTGACAACAGGCAGCGCAGGCATATTGGTTGTCACCTTTGAATTAGTTTCTGCCATTCTGTGCACATGTTCTAGGATGATCAAAGTGCCAGCATTGCCATTAGTTGTTAAGAGGTCAGTCCAGCTTTTGCTACCATCCCAACTTCTGATTCAGTAATACATAGCCATTTTTATATTTTCCCACAATTGACATTGGTCACCTATCCATAGGATAGCTGGCACATTTCTGAGTGCTGTAATGCACGGCCTCCCTTAGTTCCAAAGACTCTGAATAGAGCAGCAGGATACACACTCCAATCCATTCAGACTCCTCCTCACTCCGGTTGTGCAGTGAGTAGAAACGGGGGATTTTTGAGGATTTTTGTTCTAGTGATCCAAGGACGTCCTAGTGGTGGGTCCCCCCCAGCAATCAGACCCATTGGTGTGAAGTTTGTTGTGTAATTCATAGCGGAAATACTGCAGGTTTTCTGCAGATATCATCTTCTGCATTGCAAAGGGTGGACTCCACCGTGTAAATCTGCAACATAAACATGCTTCA
Organism: Bufotes viridis; assembly: GCA_033119425.1. NCBI lineage: Eukaryota > Metazoa > Chordata > Amphibia > Anura > Bufonidae > Bufotes > Bufotes viridis. Next base: position 388,664,040 of record CM065592.1, on the reverse strand, counting down.
GATTTAAACTCTGCACCGCATCTCTAGTTTTAAATGGGGATGTGTGGATGACATTTTATAAAACCTCACCCACCCATTTTTCTGATACAGGAATAGGCCCCAGGTTTTCCACATGCAAGTTCAATGGAAACTCCACTGAATACATGACATATCAGATCAAGAATGACCTACTGTTTAAATCTGGTTTTTATGGTAAAATATTTTTTTAGAATATTTTGTCATTTTTTTCTTTCTTTTTCCATGTCCCTATCTATATCTAGGCCACACTGGGTCACTATGCGTAAAATATGTTAAAATTTCCTGCTCTTTGAGAGCAGCCTCATAGGGTAAAGACCTCACCAGTGTTGCCAACCCAATTATTTCACAGACACTGGAAAAAAGTCCCCTATTTTTACGGACTGTCCAGGAATTTCTGGACAGTTGGCAACCCTTGACCTCACTGATTTCTATGAGACATTTTTCTAGGGATCCTCTGTGCAGGAGGGAGTAGAAAAGCTGTGATATCACCTACTGTGAATGGTGGATCCTGTGCTATCTATACTACAGTCGAAATCTGTCATTGTAATTCTGCCTGTGGTGATAATGCAATGACTACTGTAAAGAGACTTATGCAGAACACAAATTATTGACATATTACTAGGCCTAGTGACCAGTGTGAAAATGATACGATTTTAGTTTTTTGTTTTTTTTTAAATATAGAATATGACAGGGAAAATAAAAGCAAAAATCACGCAAAAAAAAAAAACAAAAACAAAAAAAAATGGAATAAAAAATATGTTTAACATAAAAACATGATTTAAACAATAGGTCATTTTCTGATCTCACATTCCCTTTAAGATAAAAATCCTCTTAAAGCTATAGTTACAGAAAACCCTACAAAACATTGCGCTATAGTTTACTGTAAAACTGTCTGAACAGCCAGGAAGAACTTCCACAATGGCAGAAAAAAATCAGAAAACATTAAGTAAAAAATATGCAATATACTCCATATGTACTTGTATAGTAAAACAATCTAGGCGAACACATGGGCCATGATTTATGATACCTTCACTCCAGAATTCTGGCATCAAAAAGTCCCAAAATAGGGCGACTTTTCACACTCATTTGCGCATAATTTTGCAACTTTTTTACATGTGTACACCACTTACTCCAGTTTTGTAAAAATGGGTGTGGTTAGCCATGTTAATGAGTTTCACTCCAGATTTATCATTGGGACTTTTTAAAAAAGTCGCAAAAAAGTCCCAATTTCACTCCAGTGAGGACCATGCTTATCTTATGCGACTTTTTAATAGAACATGCGACTTTTTTGTAAATATGTGCGACTTTTGTAAAGCCACTTACTAAAGGATGAACTGCTGCCATCAAACCACATTTAACACAGTATTAAAGGACCATTAATAAATCTGACTGAGCCAAAAGTGACTTTGGACTTACGTGAAATTGGAGTAAGATGGAAGTGTAATGATAAATCTGGTCCATATACTGTAAAGTCTCATTCTAAAATGGTGAAAAACACTGTTCTTGACATCTTTCATATATTATGATGAAATAAAAGGCTTACGTCATAAATGAAGTAGAAACATACTGATAAAATGTTTCTAATCATATGTCTGCCGTGCATATGGCGATGACAATACAGTATATACATTTCCTGCTCTGTTGATTCAGTTCAATGACAGCGTGTTATATAGGAAAGAGGTGAAAACCAGGACTTGATTGTATATACAGCTGACGGCATCGCCTGAGGAAAGCGGCGTTCACGTATACACACAGTAGAGGCCTTATTTCTCAAAGCGATCAAATTGGTCTTGTTGCCCATAGCAATAAGCAGAGCTTGGAACTGGTCTGGAAAAATGAAAGCTGCATTGTGATTGGTTGCTATTGGCAACAAGGCTAGCATTTCTGTTAGACAGTTCTAGTGCTAGTTCCAACCAATCAGGTTGCTGCTTACATTAACCAAGCTGTTTCAGCTACCTGAGGGTTGCAATCTAATTGGTTGCTATGGGTAACAGTTGTTTTATGTGCGTTAGCAGTGGGCCTCATTTACCAAAAGTGTCTAAGGGTGTGTTCACATACATCAGTTGCATCTGGCCAGTTGTCTTAGGCTGGGGCCGGACACAACTAATGACGTTTGTGTGCATTGGCTCTGTGTCTGAGTAAAAACCGGTTTGTCAGATGTGAAAAGTGTCCATCACAACCAATCACAGCACAGGTTTCATTTATTAAACAGCTCTGGAACCATGAAAGCTGTACTGTGATTGGCTGCTATGCACAACATGGACCTTTTTACATAATTTTAGCCCAGTTTTCTCTAGCTCCCTCACTGAAGGCAGCATGATCCGTCTACGTCTATCAAAACTTTGCAAAACTTTGCAATTGCCATTCAGGCCTTTACATAAATAACAATCATGTACTATAATCCTATTAACTAAAATACTTAAAATCTATTGGCAGTACAACCATGGCAAATCTGAGACCCCCACAGCCCCACCGGTTATTGTCACAGCATCATAAATAGCCAAAGCTTTGGGGATGCCATCATCTTAGTGAAGATGATGTTATTTATGCAATTTCCTGAATATTTTTTAAACCTCCTTTTAATCCCATTTATTACAAATTTGTGATTTAACTTTTAAAAGGGACCCGTCAGTTCTCCTTACGTGTCTGTTTTAGTAAATAATTGTATTTCCTACAAAATCGTAATTCTGGGGCATCTTTTCCTAGAACTCTGCATTAGGGCTCATGTACGCGACCGTATGTATTTTGCGTTCCGCAAAACAAGGATCCGCAAAAAATATGGAACGGACATGGAAAGAAAATATGTTCATGTGCATGAGCCCTTATGCTGTTCCTCTGTTATTCCTTCTGGAAAAGTATGGATAAATTAAAAGCTGGGTGCTACCATTCCACTTATCATGAGGGTGTGTCACTGCAAAGCCTGACACTGTTCACACTGATTGGTAACATGTAGCTAAACTTTCAACTAAACTTTATTAAAACCTATTCAAAATGTGCAAATTTATTTTTCTTAACTTTTTTTTTAGTTCTCCATTCAAATTAGGCACCTAAAGTTCAGGTGCCTTTACCGCTTTGGAATCTATAGAGTCGTACATCGCTGATGGTGTAGGAGTGTACGGTTTCCACTGTGGGGCTCAGTGAGCACTGTACAGGCAGGGGCAGACTGTTTCTTCTGCACAGCACATCACCAATCTGCCACGCCAGGCTTTATTGGAAAGAGGGCAGGCAGGAGCAGCGATGTGCTATGCAGAGCGCCTGCCTGTGCCTGCACTGCTCTTCTAAAAGCCTGTATCGATGCAAGGCTTTTAGTAGATCGCTGCTCCTGCCTGTGCTCTCTCCACTAAAGCCTGCCATACGACTTTGATGATGTGCTACCCAGAGGCAGGAGCTGCGTCGCTCACTGGGCCCACAGCAGAACCTGTACATTTGCATACCTCTTACATCATTGTACAAGGGTATGGATTCCAAAGAGCTATAGGCACCTGAACTTCAGGTGCCTATTTTTCATGGAAAACCTAAAAAAGAATTAAAGTATATTACAAAAATAATTTTTGCCACATTTAAAATAGGATTCAATTAAGCTATTTTGAAAGTTTAGGTACACTTAAAATATGTTGGGATAAACCCTTTAAAAAGGGGAACGGTAACGTTCTGCTAAAACAGACAGAGGAGCTGATGTTTTTTTCTCTCGCAATTTTACCAAGAAAAATTCTGTCGACTGAACGAACAGTGCAATCACAACGACTAGGAACTTTATTTCCGAATACAGCACAATATGTTGAACAGACATTTCTCCACGGTTTCCTATTTGCACTGTGTACAGTTTTCAGAAAAGTTTACATAAACTATAATCGGTAAAATCAATATTTTTTGATCCTGCAAAATATATATTTTTTATACATCTCTCTATATTTTTTTTATTTATTTATATCCAAAGACTGATTCAACATACATTACAACACAAATTAATACCACAGAAAAACAACGCTTCTGACGCCTGTTCTGTTACTAATTTGCAGAATCTAACCAGCAAGTTAGTATCCTTTGTTCTGACATGCACACTTGACTTCATCCTTCCCGTGGGGGATCTGCATCCCGTAAAAACCCACATGATCGACACCTCTGTGTTCATGTGATATGCTGTGGGTATAGCGTACATCAATAAATATTTGCTCCGATGGTCTCTGGCAATGGACCCTATTGCCCAAATACATCATTCACTTATATTACAGATACATAAAATATCAAAACAGCAAGCAACCAGTGCTTGCAAAGCAAACTGTTTAATCTCTCAGTGCAACATAAAGCAAATATTGAGCAGTTAAGATACATATACAACTAAACAACAGGGGACACCACTGAAAACTGTCCCAGTGGTTACTGTGAACAAAGGTAGCGTCAACCATAGAAACCAATCAGATGAGGGTTCTCATTGGAATATGCCGGTGCGTAAAAGATACGAGCGGATTGGTTGATATGGGTAACACAGAGTCAATTAGCCTTCCCACTGTCCTGGCCTGAGCTGTGTTAGGACTCTACACAGAATGAAGGTCCTCTACCTCCAATCTTTACAGTGTATATGGCCTGGAAGTTACTTTTTCTTTTTCTTTTTTTTTGCCTATTCAGATACACCAACAAAGAAGCATTATATGGTTATGCATGTATGTTACTTCTTCACGACAAATGCACCAAGACTCAGATTAATAATAAATACCTAAAAAAATGGACAGCTGAGTGCAATAGAAAACTGCTTCTCTTGGAAGTGTGCATTCAAAAGAGCACTGTAAGCTTCCGCCATGTAACACTATGCAGAGGCAGGATCAGATTGCCAAGGATAAATCACAGGCAACGTGTAAGCACCCCTCCGACAGCACAAAGACATACTGCAACCTCTGAGTCCAAGTTAAAGTGATGTATCAAATGCCTTTGCTGGAGCCTCTTCTTCACCTTCTTCTTCATGATCCAGACTTTTGTGATTTCCCGAGTTCCCCACTGGAGACTTCCCACTGTCGGGTGTTAGGAGAGAAGAGCTATGTTCTCTGTCTTCACTGAATTTTCCCTTCATGGCCTCCTGGACAAACTCTTGAATTTCCATTGGAAGTCGTTTGAATTTGTCCTGGTATTCCTGATCAAGTTCAACCTGAAACTGGAAGAAAAGAAATAAAATGTGAATATCCACAAGATCATGGGCTAAAGCTGTACATCTGGGGTGAGTAACAACAAAACATAACTGTTCGTCATGGAATGGTACAGACACTTTGGGAGTTAAATAAGGTATTAAAGCACACCATACAGTAATACAATGTTGGAAGACCATGACAGACCTATCTATGAAACTACTGCTAGGTCATTGCTGGATGGTCGTGGTACGAGATTTTTTTTTGGCATACTACTTGTAAGTGGTCTTTACTATTGTAACTATTTCCTTCTTCAAGCGGAGACCCTTTGCTTCTGTATTAGTGAATCCTTTTTAATGCCATTCCCTAGTACACACAATTAGTGATGAGCGAAATATTGGAAACTTCTATTCGGCTGTTTCACCGAATTTTACCAAATAATGAATTACTTCGTCATGAAGCACATTTCTTTATAAGTAGTGAGTGCAACAACTGCGCCGCTCCCTGTCATTGTAGCCCTCAAATGCCGCGTCCATACATGATCGTGGTATCTGATATACAGAACACGGTGTAAAATAAAACAAAAATAAATCTTAATTGATTCATACTTAACTGATCCATTTTCTCGCGATGGGCCAGCCAGCTGTTTTTTAGGGGCTAATTTGGGGTTTAACCTGGTATGTGGTATGTATACATTTGGGGGCTTATCTGGTGTCTGTATAAATATGGGGTCTGAATGAATTTGGGAGCTGCTTTGAGGATTAATCCGGGGTCTGTTTTAATTTGGGGGCTAATTTAGGGTCTGATATGTGGTTTGTATAAATTTGGAGGCTGATCTGAGGTCTGTATAAATGTGGGATCTGATCTGTGGTCTGTATAAATCTGGGGGATGATCTGGTGTATTTATTAATTTGGGGGCTTGTTTGGGTTTAATCTGGTGTCTGTGTGAATGTATGGGCTGATCTGAGGTCTGTATAAATTTGTGGTTCTGTATTAATTTTATGGTCGGTGGTCTTTATTAATTTTAGGATCTGGGAGTCTGTATTTATTTTGGGGCCTGCATTTAAGAAGGATGTTCAGCCACATGAAATATATTTTTAAAACCTGGTTAGAATGCCATAAAAATAGTAATATCTCTCTCGTCCCACTTTTCTCACCACTAAGGTAGCTCATGGAGTCATTCCCATGCGTGGCTGGCTGAGGTGAAGGTCAGGGGTGGTGAGGTGACACACATGCATTTTATTGTATTTGAAATGAATGCGGTCCCATCAACTGGAAATGTTTTCTATGTGCGTTCCACATGTCCAGCTGAGTTTGAGATCACTGCTATATATATCCTGTATATTCTAACACACCTGGCAGTGATGCCCTAGGCAGCTGCAGATTGGATATAGTTTAGTCACACATGCGAAAGGTTCTAGCCTGCCTGTTTGGGGTATTTTTCTTATTATTCTTCCCTCTGCTGTATTCTATTAATGTACATTTTATTTTTCCGTGCTTTCGGCGCGTGTGAGCTGTTCTGTGATGTCTCTGAGCAACTGCAGTCATATAGAGAACCAAAATAAATAAATAAATCACACAAATTTCAAGTTTTTTAGGGCTAGCTAAAAAAATTGTGCCAGAAAGAGATAAAAATAAAAAAGAACCATTACTCACCCTCATCAATCTAACTTTGGTGGTCTGTGCTTGTCTTCAGTTCCTGGTTGAGAACTTACCCACAATTAATGGCTTGGACTGCCCGCTCAGCCAATTGCTGGGTGACCCCTATCCTCTACTGATTGGCTGAGTGGGCAGTCCAAGTTATTTCCAGTCCAGCTGGAGCAGCACTGGAACGGCAGCTGTGAGGGAACTGGTGCGGATGAGTAATACCTCATAGACCTCAACATCATCAATCTAACACTGGTGGTCCCTGCTTGTCTCCAGTTCATGGTCCTGACCTAACACCCAGGTAATGGCTTGGACTACCCGCTCAGCCAATTGCTGGTTGCAGTGGTGACCCTTCTCCTCTAGTGATTGGCTGAGTGAGACATTTCCGGAGTGTCAAGCCTGAGAATGCGAAGTGGGGAGCAGCAGGGACTGGAGCAGCACTGGAATGGAAGCTGTGGAGGAACTGGTGCAGATAAGTAATACCTCTTATAGGCCTTATAGAATTATGCTAACAGCACTTTTAAAGAAGAACCGTGCCATAATATATCTCAATACATGAAATGGAAATGCAGCATTTAGTAATAACATACTCTATGCGACCACTTTGTTATCATCGACATATTCATAAAAGGACAGTGTTATTGCCCTCGGGTATGTCTCCACTACGGATTTTGCAGTTTTAATAGAGAAGGAACTTTTCTTTGCTCAGTAACTCAGAACAGGTTAATTACTCCTACTTCATTTATTGTATGCTGCCAAACTCAACAACTCTAAGACAGTCTCATCCACTTCAGAAGTCAGCAACTTGAACTTAATTAATAAATTCTCCATTCCCTTCTCTTACTAACAGCTAAGCTCTCCTGCTTTTCTGCGGCTCTTTATTAAATAGAATTCCTTTACGTTACTCAGGGTGTAGGCATGTGTCTAATTTACAGATGGTTAGTTGTCCAGGGGATGAAAGAAAATGTAGATCATTTGACAAAAAAAAAACAAAAAAGAAAAAACCCTTTACTATAGTATTTTTGTCTTTTTAATATACAGAGCAGGGGTCAGCAAACAGCACTCCAGTTGTTGTGAAACTACAACTACTAGCATGCACACTTGCTTGGCTGGTCTTGTAACACCCATAGAAGTAAATGGAGGATTCTGGGAGTTGTAGTTTCAGAGCTGTGGGCATGCCAGAGGTTACTGATCTCTGATACAGAAAGATTGATCATTAAGATTGTAAAGGTGTTTTCTTGTTTCTTAAAAACAGCATCTCTCTTGCTCTGGAGGACAGTTTTCCGACAGTTAAAGAGACTGTCTCACTCCATTAAATGGCATTTATCATGTACAGAAAGTTAATACAAGGCACTTACTAATGTATTGTGATTGTCTATATTGTCTACTTTGCCGTCTTGATTCATTTTTCTATCACATTATACACTGCTCGTATCCAGAGGTTACGACCACCCTGTAATCCATCAGTGGTGGTCGTGCTTGCACACTATTAGAAAAAGCGCCAACCTCTCTGGTTCCGGGGTCCATGGGATTGCACATAGGCCGGCATGTAAAGCAGGTCCCATCCCGGCCACCTCACATCTGCCTTGCAGTGGTGGCCATAAAAATTGGAAAGGAGCAGTGTATAATGTGATGGAAAAATGAATCCCGCTAGCAAAGGAGGCAATATGGACAATCACAATACATTAGTAAGTGCCTTGTATTAACTTTCTCTACATGATAACTGTAATTTGCTGAAGTGACTCAACCCCTTTAAATATCAATAACTTAGGATAGGTCATTAATATCTGATCAATGGGGGCTCTGAGCACTGCAGCCTCTACAAACAGTCAGACCTTCACTGTTCAGGTACAGTACTGATAGCCTAACTTTTTAAGTACAGCATAGGCAGGGGCTGCACAGTGGCTCAGTGGTAAGCACGGGTGCCTTGGGTCCTTGGTACAAATCCGAGCGAAGCACAACATGAAGTTTGTATGTTCTCCCCGTATTAGCCTGGGTTTCCTCTGGATACTCCAGTTTACTCCCACACTCCAAAGACATACTGATGGGAACTAAGGGTACTTTCACACTAGCGTTATTCTTTTCCGGCATAGAGTTCCGTCATCGGGGCTCTATGCCGGAATGCATCAGGATGTCTTCAGTTCAGTCACTGAACGGCGTTTTGGCCGGAGATAATACCGCAGCATGCTGCGGTATTATCTCCAGCCAAAATGCCTGAGAACATGCCGGAATGACAGATCCAGCATTAATTGCCATTGAAATGCATTAGTGCCGGATCCATCATTAAAAATACCGGAACGAAGGATGGGCAGATGGCATCCCAGAGGCAGTACTAGTCATCCTTTACCAGCACCCTGACTGCACCTGCTTGGCGACCTTGGCCTGGCTTTCATGGCACTTCACTCACTGTCGATACCTCCTCTCTGCTCATGCCGACACCTACACTCAGGGAGGGACTGAGTGACAATGACTGTCTTTCACTCACTGTCGCTTGGCAGCCTGTGGTGTGTGTCACTACACAAGTCTGAGCAAAACCGACTGGAACACTTGTCTGTTGTCTTCACTTCAAGTAATTTGAACTACTATACCGCAGCAGTGCGGCTGCGGCAGCACTCTCCTGCTTGCTCTGGCTCCGCACTGCCTTTCCCGCCTGGAAGGTGGGCGGAGCCTATTGGTGAGATCGGGTGTGCTGTGCGCGCCCCGCCCTGGTGATCAGCGCTCCTCACTGTGCTCTGTGGCGCTGTGCGACAGAGCGCGCCGCAGAAGTGAAATTAAAAACATGGTGGGTTTAAGTAAAAAAATGTTTTGCCACTGGCCAGCGCCCCCCTGCAGAGGTCCTGAAAGGGAACGGCGTTCCTGCTATGAAAAAAGTGGAGGAACACGATTCCCACGCGTTCCTACTGGACTCGAGCCCTGTATGTAGTGTACGGGAGTTGTAATGCCCGTCACTACAGAAGGGTCACTTGAGTGCTGTCGTTCCTCTCATCTATGGGGAGGCTGGTATATGTCCTATTCATAAAATGCAATATAATGTAATGCTATGTACTTCCCTGTTACTGTGAAATGTGCCATGTGCAGGCCGGCTAGGGATTTCATTCCAGCTCTAGTCACTAGAGGGAGCTAGGGAGCCCTAGTCTATATAAGGCCCAGTCAGGGAAGGAGAGAGGGAATTAGGCTGTGTCTGAGTTAAGCACAGGCCATGGGCCTGTGAGGGCAGAGCAGGCCTGGAGCCTGCAGACTAGGAGAGGGCATTGCAGTCCCTGTAACCGGGTTCCAGATCCAAGGAGAAGGTTCCCCTCCTACGTCCATGTCAAGCAGAAGCAAGAGTCAAGCTGAGGCAATCCCTAGAGCAAGAGGTACTGTAATGTCAGAGGAGGTACACTGTAAACTGGAGATTCAAGGATATAAGCCAGAAGTAGGGCATTGGGGCCTTGAAGAATAATTGCCAGTCAGGACAAGTCAGGAAGAAAGTAAGGTTCACCTGCAATTCAAAAGTCCTGTGATTTAACCCTCTGTTTACCTTGCTGGATATAAGCCTGCTGTAACTGAGACTGTACCAAAGCCTATTGTCTGCAACAAGAACTGTTTTAAGAGAGTGCCTTCTGTATTAAACTACAACACCAAGGGCACCTCACATTGCACCTGGCTGTGTCCCTTCAGAACCCAGAGAGTGCCCCAGAGGAACAGCGTGCCGGCCTCTCCATCACTGGCATTCCCCATGTCAGTCCCACACATTGCTCTGACTTGGGGGTGCTACATGTATATATATATTAATACTGCAGCACATTTTCCAGATCAGTAAGAAAAGGTGTATTGGCATTGATGTGGTGGGGAGGACCTCTTTTTTTTTATATACAACGTGTATATAGTAGGTTCAGGCCTGTCCCTGAGGATATACTAGTTTGAATGATATTTGCAGTTTCCCTAGATATAATGCACAAAAGCTGACTCACCAATTGAACACATAGATCCATGTGTGTAAGTGACAGTGGTTGAAAATGTAGGTTGTCCTGAGACCTGTAAATCCAGTTTTATGTGTAGAGAAAACATGAAATCTGAAAGCATGCACTCCCTGTCTGTAAACAACCACGGCGCAACATATGATTCATTGAATCTACAGTACAGTACAAGAAGGCTTCCTATTATGCACTTATCAGGGGAGTGAGAAGGCCTATTGCCCGTCTCTTTTATTGTCGCAGAATTAACGTTTATTTGCTGTATCATTCTGCAATAAGTACTTAACTAAAGATAGCTTTATGGGGTACAATAGCTTCATATATAGCAAGTCACAAAAGGTTTCATAGTCTTAAAGAGGCACTCCATTTTATAAACATAAAACTTAAAGGGTTTCTGTCACTAGAAATCGGCCTCCTAAGCTGTCTGACATAAGCTATGGGCTAATGTCAGACTAACATGCCTCTCTGACCTGTAATTACTGTAAAAAATGATCTTATGTGATATGCAAATTAGCCTCTAGGAGCAGGGAGGGCATTGCCCCTGCTCCTAGAGGCTCCGTGTCCACACCTGCAGCCACGCACATCTTCTTCAGATTGACAGGGCCGGGCAGCGTAGCTCTCCTGCCCCGGCCGTGTCTTCATTCCGAAAAACCGCGCCTGCGCCGTCCGCTTCTGCGCCGTCCGAATACAGGTGCAGGATTTCGGAATGAAGACACGGCCGGGGGGGCAGGAGAGCTGTGCTGCTCAGCCCTGTCAATCTGAAGAAGATGGGCGTGGCCACAGGTGGGGACACGGAGCCTCTAGGAGCAGGGGCAACGCCCTCCCTGCTCCTAGAGGCTAATTTGCATATCACATACGATTGTTTTTTACAGTAATTACAGGTCAGAGAGGCATGTTAGTCTGACATTAGCCCATAGCTTATGTCAGACAGCTTAGGAGGCCGATTTCTAGTGACAGAAACCCTTTAAATGTGAACCTGTCACCATGAAAATGCAGTGCAATCTTCAGGCAGGATGTTATAGAGCAAGAGAACTTAATGTATTATGGCTATATGTTAGGTCGTTTACTTGTTAATATGTATTTTGGTGATATCTGAATTTCTCTCCATTGTGCTATTCCACATTTTAATTTTGTGTTAGTGATTGCTGGCATGTCTTGCAATGTACTTAAAGGGAGTCTGTCCCCTGTTTTTCACCAATATAACTAAGAGCAATGCCCCATAGAAGATTGCAGACACATCCCAAACATACCTGTGTGTACTATGTGTCTGTATTCCATGTCCAAGAAAAGCACTTTTATTCTGCTGGAAACAGCTCCTGTGCCCAGCTCTGCTGCTCCAAGTGCCCAAAGCAAACCAGGCTGAAGAGGGGAGGGCTGCTTTAGCTGCTCACATCTTGGCATTGGTAGCAGTTAGAAATATTACAGCATTATATCAACTATATCAGAAGATATAGCTAAGGGTACTTTCACACTAGCGTTTTTCTTCTCCGGCATTTAGATCCGTCGTCGGGGCTCAATACCGGAAAAGAACTGGTCAGTTTTATCCCAATGCATGCTGAATGGAGAGAAATCCGTTCAGGATGCATCAGGATGTCTTCAGTTCAGTCACTGTCAGGCGCATGCTGCGGTATTATCTCCGTCCAAAATGCCTGATCAGTTGCCGGCATTAATTCACATTGAAATGTATTAGTGCCGGATACGGCATTAAAAATACCGCAATGATAGATCCGGCATTCTGGTCTGCGCATGTGCAGACCTTTAAAAAAAAAAATTTGTAAAAAAAATACCGGTATTGCAAAGCATTTTTCTGAATGATCAGACATTTTTCTTACTGATCAGGCATTTTTCAGACCTGATCAGTCTGAAAAATGCCTGATCAGTCAGAAAAAATGACATGCGTTTGCATACAGTTCAGGCCATGGAACTGCTTGCCGGATCACACTGCCGCAAGTGTGAAAGTACCCTTAGAAATCAAGTCATGAGTGAAAGCTGTTTTTACTTTCACTTTCAGCTGAGCACTTAGGATCTTCTTTTCACCAGAATAAAAGTGCTTTTCCTGAACATAGAATAAAGGCACAAAGTGCACACAGGTATGGTGGGGATGTGTCTGCAATCTTCTATGGGGCAGTGCTCTCAGTATATTGGTGAGAATTAACAGACTCCCTTTAGTTACTTGTGTTCTCTTTTTTCAAAATGTAATTAAAAATGATTGTAAGTCAAAATAAAATCACTGAATTACAAGGTATACTGCTAGCGTACCTGTCCTCTCCAGTGACTTTTCAGAAAAGGCTGCCATATGTATACATGAGGAGTATAACTACATCTGACATTTATACTTTATGACTTGTATTCTGTATTTTTACCTAGGTTTCTCCTCTGCAGCCTCTATCTCTGTCATTGTTTCCGGAGCTCGGCTCCAGAGGGGTTGAAGACTAGCTGCTAATGTCTCCTATACACAGCACACAAAGAATAGGAGATCTTGTTCCCCTATTTCTGCAGCACACTCTTAAAAGCAGCAGCAGCATGGATGACATTGTATAGCGGTACTTACTGAGCAGTGTAGCTGTAAATCCAGCACTGAAGTGAGACATTAAACACTTACTAGTCAGCAGCATCTCTATCTCTGTCTCTCTCACAGAATCAGCTCCCTCTTCCTCCTCTTCCCCTACCCCTCCTCCATACATTTCTATGGGCAAGCTATATATCAATCTGCTCAGTTCTTCTTGCTATATAACATGCTACTTAATCATCGGACCACATGTCTAATGTGACAGGTTCTTTAATCACCGTATCACTTAGGCCCCTTTCACACGGGCGAGTTTTCCACGCGGGTGCAATGCGTGAGGAGGACGCATTGCACCCGCACTGAATCCGGACCCATTCATTTCTATGGGGCTGTGCACATGAGCGGTGATTTTCACGCATCACTTCTGCGTTGCGTGAAAATCGCAGCATGCTCTATATTGTGCATTTTTCACGCAACGCAGGCCCCATAGAAGTGAATGGGGCTGCGGGAAAATCGCAAGCATCTGCAAGCAAGTGCGGATGCAGTGCGATTTTCCCGCATGGTTGCTTAGCAATGGGACCAAATCTTTATTATTTTCCCTTATAACATGGTTATAAGGGAAAATAATAGCATTCTTAATAAAGAATGCATAGTAAAATGAAGAGGAAGGGGTTAAAAATAATAAAAGTTAACTTACCTTAGCCACTTGATCGCGTAGTTGCGATCTGTCTTCTCTTTTCCAGCATCAGCTAACAACTAAAGGACCTGTGATGTCGTCACATCACATGGTCCAATCACATGGTCCATCTTACCATGGTGATAGACCATGTAATTGTACCATGTGATGTGACATCATCACAGGTCCTTTAGTTCTTAGCTGATGCTGGAAAAGAGAAGACAGATCGCAACTACGCGATCAAGTGACTAAGGTAAGTTAACTTTTATTATTTTTAACCCCTTCCTCTTCATTTTACTAAGCATTCTTTATTAAGAATGCTATTATTTTCCCTTATAACCATGTTATAAGGGAAAATAATAAATTCTCCAGAATACTCTACCTGAAACCGGACTTCAGTGATAGAGTCCGGCTTCGGGTCTGGGTACCAAACATGACGATTTTTCACACGCGCGTGCAAAACGCATTACAAACGTTTGCACCCGCGCGGAAAAATCGCGCATATTCCCGCAACGCACCCGCCTCTTATCCAGGCGTCAAACATGACGCCCGTGTGAAAGAGGCCTTAGAGTTCTTTAAAGGGCATCTGTCAGCAGATTTGTCCCTATGACACTGGCTGACCTGTTACATGTGCACTTGGCAGCGGAAGACATCTGTGTTGGTCCCATGTTCATATGTGCCTGTGTTGCTGAGAAAAAATAAAGTTTTAATATATACAAATGAGCCTCTGAGAGCAACAGGGGTGTTGCCGTTACACCGAGAGGCTCTACTCTCTCTGCAACTGTTGTGCCCTCTGCACTATGATTGAAGGGACCAGGCAGTGTACACATCACCACACCTGGCCCAGAGGGTGCAGAAGTTGTAGAGAGAGCTCAGCCTCTAGGTGTAATGGCTCATTTGCATATATTAAAACATAATTTTTCATCTCTAGTGTGCATTATTGTGAGGGTGTATGCAATTCTGATCAGTTTCTCTCCTTTTATATAAAAATCTCAAAAGACCTTCATATCTCATTATAAAATATAGAAGCCTATGTAATGGCAGATTATTGGGAACAAACAATTTTGTGAACGCTCGTTCCTGATAATTGCCCTGTGTAAAGGTGATCCGATCACCCAATGAAAGAAAAAATGCTTGATCATTGGGTAAAAACATTGTTGATGCAACACCTACAATCATTGCTGATGGTCCTATGTAAACAAGCATCTGCTGCCCAGACCCATGCAATCTGTATGGTGATGAGCGATCACTGTAGATAGTTGCTGAATATAAATGCCGCTATCTCCTCTCTCACTAACAGGTAATTATCATGAACATTTGGTTTGTTCCTAATAATTGCCTGTGCATTACCGTGATGAAGCTTCCAAGTCATCTCATTATAGTGCGAAGTCTTATACATATGACCATCACTCAGATCCTAAGTTTTAAAATCCAAACATTTTATTCATACAAAACGTGCAAGAATCTTATAATACAACAGGATATGTATCTTATGGCATTTTAGACTTGGCTCTTCATCCAGTGTTTTTAATTGAAAAATCACAATACAATTGTCATAACCAATGCACTCATTCCCCATGGGGCTCTACAAGGGTACATACATAGTGTACACAGTACTCAAAGTTAATTCTCAGAACACAAAAGGCAATCTATGTTCCCAGAGGAGAAAGATTTCCGAATCCACAGCTACCCTTTCCCATGACTATACATAATACATTGCATGGTGCAATATGAGTCCATATGACTTTCATTAAACACAATGATTGATCATTATATTTCTCATGGCTAAAAACAAAATACCACATATCTGTAAAATACACTGCTGTCTATCAAATACGCTATCAATAATTATCTTTATTTTTCCTACCAGAAACACTATGGCATTTGTTCTATGGCAATCCTGTAAATAATCATTAAGGTAAACCATGACCATATGTTAATCACTAAGGCGGCCCATACTGTATGTCATCGTGATATGTCAAGATTTTTGGCAATATCCAGAAAGTAGCCTCAGTGCTGTAGAGGCAAACCATGCCTCTGTTATGAGGCCCATGGAGAGAAGTGGGAAGTTCTTATTGGTCCTTTGTCTTTGGTACTGGGTAGCAAAGAACCCTCGAGGAGGAGCTCCATTGTTAGCAAACAAGAGAATGGTAAATGTGCCCAAAAGCCATAAAGCAAAGGTGTTTCCACCTCTTACTTCAGTTCATTCAGAAAAATGGATATGTTTTTTTTTTCAACCTATGTAACTGTATTCTGGAAAAAATCATGGCAGAGAAAACCATGTTACTTGCTATATGTTTCTTAGAATTACTTCTTAAAACATAAATATATCCTCCCCAGTGGATTCTTGAGTCATACATTGGCTTAAGAATCCACTCTATATGGATTAGGCACAGATGGACTATGAAGACAGGACCTTTTAGAAGTCCAAAAAGAATTACAGCTATCAGTCTACCATACGTAAAAAGTAAACATTCACTTTAGGAAATCCTATGCAGAGCAAGTACCTAGTATACAACTATTAAGGGGGTTCAAGGCTTCGTCATATGCTACTCTTTATTTGTAGGCTACATATAAGTGGAGCATAAGAGCATTTTCTTTCTCTGATGCTCCCACTTGTAACTCTGCAATTGAGCAGCTCAAGGATTGGTTTTCATTGTGCCCTGGGCGTACCGGACTTCTCATTACTATGGTAAACCGAGACTTCTCCCCAGCATTGAGCCCGGTGACATTACAGGCACACATGGGTGTTCTCTACTGCTACAGAAGGCATACAGAAGGTACTATGCCAAGTAGCCTCTGGAAGCACAAGAAAACACCCATCTGTGCCGATGACATCACCAAACTCAATGCTGGGCGGAAGTCTCGGCTTACCATAGTGATGAGAAGTCGGTAACGTCACCGGAACAATGAAAAAAACACCCTTGTGCTGTACGATTGCCGGGTGACAAGGAGGAGCATCAAAGCAAGGAAATGCTTGTAGGCTCGAAAAAAAGAGAAGCATATTATTAAGATCGGCCCGGAACTGGAAAACCCCTTTAACAGAATTGCTCCCTTTGCATTCAAGATGAAAGAGGTTACAATGACAGAAGACAATGACAGGTGTATGGAGGTCTGCTGCTATGGACCCTATAATGGCTAAATTCAGAGATTGTCATTCTGCATCTCCTACTTGTAACAGGATCTGTTACAACCACTCGGCCCAACCAAGGCTATATTAATTTGTAGGTCAATTGAGGCATTACATTAAAAATTGTGTGACCATGGGCTGCCAGTAGTTGGTGGTGTTTTGGAAGCAACCAGCAGCCACATAGCATCCTCCACCTGGGAACCCGGCCTTAAAATGTGATTCACTATTTTTAGTTTTTTTTTATATAGGAAATATTCTGGATGATAACCTCTAATTTTAGCCATTGCAGGGTCCATAATGGTTTTTGCACTGTGGTCACTAAGTGGAAACCTTAGCCTTCACACAAGGACTCACATCGATCAGTGATGACATTCATACCACCTGCCAAATATTGTGTACTACATGGCTTTGCAGCCCTAATATGGGGCGGATTGGCCATAGACCTTACATGAAAATTTCCCAGTGGATGCCGCCTGGGCCCTCCTCACGGCCAGCTAGTGGAAGTTTTTGGGGATGTATTTTGTGCTTTGGCGGCAGAACTTTGTGATGGACTGTGGTATTTGGCTCTGTTGGGGTGGTATAATGTATACTATAACTATAGCGCGCACCCTCCAGGCTGCAATAATCGCAGGGGACCACACCGCCCGCTGCAAACACAGTATCAGTACAACAAAATAAGAAGGGATTACTGCGCCAATAGAAATAAATCCAGAGTACCACTGCGACCAAACATCACTATAGATCCACTAAAACACTAATCGGGTGTATATGGAACTGACGCCCGACATATAGGAAACACCAACTATTCAGTATGTTGTTTCCCCGTACCTTCAATTCCCTCGGCGTTCTCTGTTCTATCCCCGATATGGTAACACAAGTGGAATCTCTAAGTAGGTAGCACACGCCCCGGCCGGTGGCGCGTAGCTACCGTTGATGCAGGAAGATCGCGTTCGCGTGCTCTGGAGCCGGCAAGTGACGTCACGGACTACGGTTTACAGTGTGCCGTAGTTGCCAAATTACCTCCAACGCGTTTCGGACAATAGAGCGTTGTCCTTCCTCAGGGAGTTCTGCATGCGCATTGGCCTCCTGCTCCTTTATCAGCTCGCGAAATTTTAACCCTATCATCAACGTCACTGCTACCCATAGAGGCTATCCATAGTTATTCTTCTCTCTACATCGGACATCCTGTTCCTTCTCCATTATTTAGTCAGTCAAACGCATAGACCTCAATCTCAGCATTTAGCCCATGGGGGATCAGGGTGTTTAGGTTAAATATCTACTTCGATTCTACTCGGGACATATTTTTAATAAAATCACCACCCCTCCTATCTGATTTAACTATGTCTATCCCGTGAAAGCTGGAACCTCTAAAACTCCCCTCATGCTTAAAAAAAGAATAGGAGAACATATATACAACATTAAAAGGAAATACGAGGGACACCCCCTATCCAGGCACTACAGGGATAAGCATGAGGGGAGTTTTAGAGGTTCCAGCTTTCATGGGATAGACATAGTTAAATCAGATAGGAGGGGTGGTGATTTTATTAAAAATATGTCCATGTCCATCTCCATGGAGTTTGTATGTTTATGTGTTACTCTAGTTTCCTCCCACACTCCAAAGACATACAGTACTGATAAGAAACATAGATTGTGAGCCCCACTGAGGACAGTGTGATGCTAATGTCTGTAAAGCGCTTCAGAAAAGAGCAGCATTATATAAGTATGTAAAACAAAAAAAATGCAGCAAACTACAATACCTTCTGTGTTCTGACCCCTTTCTATCACAACAAGCAATAACTTTTTCAGCCATTTTTTTGCCACAAGGGGACTGGACCACTGTTGGATTGGACCTGATAAATTCTGTTGTCTGTTCACCAGGTGTCCTTACTGAAACCACTTTTGGTAGGTACCAACCACTGCATACTAGAAAGAACCCACACGACTTGGGGATGTTCTGACCCCAGTCTCAATCTGACCCTTACACTTGCCCATGTTTCTTGTCTCCAACACAACCGCTTCTAAAGCTGACTGTTCGCCTGCTGCCTCATATATCCCACCCGTTGACAGGCACCATTGTCATAACATAATATTAATCCCGTCACCTATCAATGGTTTTATGTTATAGCTGATCAACATATATTTAAACCTAACTTCTAACCAGTGTCGGACTGGGGTTCCTTGAGCCCACCAGTGGAAATTATTCTGGGCCCACTATGGTATCAGCACCTGGGTCCATTGGAGAATCCTCTGGTATGCTGGTGGGTCAGTCTGAGGCAGTTTCTAACGTATATTTTACTTTTTATTTATTTATTTTGTGGAGGAAGGTGTTTACAAATAATGACAATCATTTTATTATTGTGAAAGAAAAACAAAGATATGAGATACAATATACAATGACATATGTTTCTATAGCAAACCCTTGTTCTGAAACACATCAAAAACATTCTCTGTAGGAGCAGCAGATAATATAAAGCTTACCATATGATGACTGTTCATTAGAAACTTCTCACAACAGGATTCTCTTGTACCATATGAAAAACAAAAAACAAGAACACAAGCATTATAATAATTTGTTGGTTTGGTTTTACTTCTCTATTACATTTGACAAGATGTTATAAACTATTTCCAAGCCATACTTTCCAAGGTACATTTAACCATATATACGCTACATCTATAGATTTAGAAAATAATGTTGCATTTTAACAGCAGATCAATGTACCATTAATGTAGGTAATTATTATTATTATTTCCTGTTGGCTAGACTGAGATGAGTGGCAGTAGATGACCAGCTTTCAAATAAAAAAAACAATTTTTTGTGTTACTCTCAGTGCTCAACATGGTAACTTAACACAACCACAAGTAAGTACCAAGTGAGAAACTCAGCTTTGTAGCATTGATAACCTCAGTTCTACAACATATGTTCAATCACAGGAATCTATGTACAACCATCATTTATTGCCAACCAGGGTTCCCCAAAAGTCTATTGTTCCATAGATTTCTGCAGACAATGCCAAACCAGTCACTTATACGGAGTGAATGAAAAATTAAAGTGTATTTCAGCCTAAAACATTTATTATCTATCCACTGGATGTGATAACTGCTAAGCCCTCACAAATCCAGAATACAGGAGCCTAATCCCAATCCTGAAAAGGTAATGGAAGGTTCCTGGAAGACTGTAGTTAGTAGGAGATTTAAAGGGAACCTGTCACCAGGATTTAGTGTATAGAGCTGGGGACATGGGCTGCTAGATGGTCGCTAGCACATCCGCAGTACCCAGTCCCCTTAGCTCTATGTGCCTTCATTGCGTCAAAAGGATTTTGTGATATGAGTCACCTGATACGAGTCCTGTGTCTGAGATGAGTCAAACCTCTGGCGCATACTGCCCAGGTCCTCGAATCTCCTCCTTACCCTCCTGACGTCACATAGCTGGAGCGCCGAAATCTCGCGATGCCGAGCTAGCGCATGCGCAGTGTCGGCATCATGTTCCTATCCTGTGCTGGCATCAGCACAGGGAACAAACTACGCATGCGCTATCTCGTGCATCGCGAGATTTCGGCGCTCCAGCTATGTGACGTCGGCCAGTAAGGAGGAGATTCCGAGGACGCGGGGCGGTGCTGCGCTCAGGAAGTTTGACTCATCTCCAGACACAGGACTCATATCAGGGTAATTTACATATCACAAAAATCCTTTTTTTGACGCAATGAAGGCACATAGAGCTAAGGGGACTGGGTACTGCGGATGTGCTAGCGACCATCTAGCAGCCCATGTCCCCAGCTCTATACACTAAATCCTGGTGACAGGTTCCCTTTAAGGGAGCAGTGGTCGAGCATGCACAGCCGAGCACAGTGGCTATGATAACCGCTTCAGGCTGGAATACCACTTTAAAGATCAAAAATCAATATAATGACTAGTAGCAATATGTTAGACCATACTTGCTTTTCTCTGTGCATTGCACAAGTTTCTCTAAAAAAGAAAAAAATCCTGCCATCCTTTCAGGCTGACAGTAATTGGTCTCTACATATCAGTTTTCAGCAATCAGCAGTCACCTCATTATCATGACAGACAGGATTACATTCATGGATAACACCTATATGTAGGTAATACAGAATCCACCATTCACAATAGGTACATAACATAATAATGTGGTTTGTAAGACTGAAAAAAGACACCTGTCCATCTAGTTCAGCCTACTATCCAGAGTTATTCCAGTTATTCCAGAGGAAGGCTCTTTTTAGGGGGGAAAAAATTTTTCCCGACCTAATTTTGATAACCTTTCAGGGTACTGTAGTTTTCTCATTCCAGTTATTACTTTAGTTGCCCTCCTCTGAACCCTCTCCAGCTCTGCTATGTCTGCCTTGTTCACAGGAGCCCAGAACTGTACACTGTACTCCATGTGTGGTCTGACTAGCGATCTGTAAAGTGGTAGAACTATGTTCTCATCACAGGCGTCTATGCCCCTTTTGATGCAACCCATTGTCTTATTGGCCTTGGCAGCAGCTGCCTGACACTGGTTTCTACAATTTAGTTTGCTGTAGAATAAGAAATGCTACAGGTGATGGCCGTTTTGTGCACACAGCACTTTCTCTGGCTGTGAATAGCTGTCGCCTGCTACATTCATTTCAAATGTACCCATTTTTGACATTAAAGGATAGTTTTGTATTATAGGGTGGGTGCCATATTTTCTGCGATTGTTGTTCAACTTTGGAAGTAGAGCACCATAAGGCTCTGGGTGGATGATCCTCCTATTTGCAGGTATGTGGAGGAGTTCATGGATGTTGTGGAGGAAGTTTTGAGAGTGCCATTCTGAGCTATTGTGTACAATAGGTGATAGAAACAACTTATCAACTCCTCCTCCCTGTACAGGGACTTTTGCACACAACATGTCTGGAAAACTGTCTTAGACGTGAATTCACTCCAGTCTATTGTGTCTATAGCACATGTGGCTACTGTAAAGCATGTGTTTAAATACTGTTAATAACAGCTCAGGCAAGATGACCACCCCAATATCACAGAAAATAAAAACAGGTTAAAAAAAAAACTGGTCACCATCTGGTTTTAATTGGCAGAAAAAATTAACTGATGCTTTAATAAGAAAAGCCCAAAAAAAAGCCACATTTTTGAATATTCGTATCATACTGTACTATTATCAAAAAGTAGAAGAGTAGGATCACACATGAGATCAGATTATGAGAAGTGCATCTTTGAAGATATCTGTAGGCACACAGTCTTTTCTGTTTTTTACAGAACTATCTCACATACTGTAGTGTTGCCATTAGTTTAATTACATGGCAGACAGCATACAGGTTCGCTGGTGATAAGGCATTAGTTAAGAGATAATGGAAGGTTAATTAGACCACGGGATGAGTTACTAATGTGTACAGTCGTCTGCTATCCATCAAATGTAATGGAGCCGACTAATTGTCTACAGCCATTGTTGTTTTTCCACTGCAATTATGTTTTTCTGCATTAGTGTTGTAAGTTAGAAGACTATTTATGTACAGTGTATTGTACATTGCAGTCTACCTATAACCGTGACTCCCCTGCTCCGCCCACTTCACGAATGAAGCAGGCAGCGCAGGCGCATGACGTAGTGAGTTAAGCTACCAGTGCCTGGCCGACCACCCGCCTGCACAGCCTCCTGCCTCACCATATAGGAAATGAAGAAGTGAAGATCGTTATTATTATTACAGTTATTCACAGTATTACTTCACTGAGTGGGGCCGGTGCAATTTTATTAGTATAGATTATTATTACAATAACATGAAATGGATTCTCCCACCTGGAAAACTTCCTTTTTATATGCCCTATTAGTGCATATGGATTGAACATGGGGTGCCCAACTCAGGACTCCCTTCGATGAACCAGAGTAAGAGCAGACTCAACGCATCAATGTACTGTATTATATAATTGTACATTGATTCAAATGGGTCCCATGTATTACCACATTTCACCTACAGTGGATATGAACGGCTGCATTGAGCTTAGAGAAGGTGGCTTTATTATTAAAAATTATAACAAGGAAAATAAATGTAAAAAAAAATTCATTGGCAAACATTTTATTCAGAAAGGCATACATTTGTATCTCCTTTTTATTTCACTTAAAGATCTTAAGACTGTTTTAGGACATGACACAGTCATATATTTAACCCCTTCCAATTTCCATGATCATGTATTACAGTAGATCTATGTTTCCTATTACCTTTGTAAGATATTAAAAAGAGGGTTATAGAAAAAGGGGAAATACTTATTACTTGGGGGTCTTTTCTGCTTTTTAGTCTTTTATCTGTCTGATTTTGTTTCTGTATTGTTAGGCTTTAATGTGCACCAATTACTATATTACGTTATGTCAAGCTATGCTCTGTCAACTTCCACCCTGAGGTCAGCAGTCAAGTAAAATAATTGCCACAATGATTATTAATAGGCAACATGTTTTATAAATGTTCAAACACACACATCAAATTCCCCCACCAATCATCAAGCATAAAAGTCTCTTTCTTCATGCAGGAAACATCTATTTTTCTATGCTGGAGCCATCTGAATGAGCACAATGTGCTACCTAGGAATTACTGACATGGCTGTACATTTGCCATCTCCATGTCAGATAGGTGCTTAAAGCTTTTGTATATTTTTTTGTAATCCTGAGCGGCAGCTGCTGTGGATGCCACAATACACCGGGGAGGTGATAAACGGACCTCTCATTAGCACAGGCTTGCTCCTGCCGCCTGTATCTGACATAACGATGGTCAACTTTCCATACTTTATTTGAGTTAATCCGATGTTACTTGTGTTGCCAGATGGCACAAGGATAAAGCACTTTCAGCCTATACAATATGTGACCTACTTTAAATACCAACAATCTGCCGCTACCATAGAGGAGTGAGTAAATGCAGTTTGGATTTTTGATTAAAATGACTTATGCAGCCACGGCCCTAATTTCTATGTCTGACATATTACTTATCGCAAAACGCAAAAATTATATAACTGTGCCAGAAATATTTCATTATCAGCCTCACAAACACTGCAAAATTGCAATAGTGAAAGGAAATATGTTTATCTATATGTGTGCATGTATATATATATATATAGTGCAAAAGATATAGGTTGGTGTGGAAAATTATTGCAAAGTAACAATGCTTTAAAAAATAGAAGTTTTCTATTTTATTTTTATGAATTAAGAAAATGCGAATACACCGTTGCCAGTTATAGGTTTACTCTGTTGCTGTGCTCCTAGTTCCATTCTATCTGTATTCGATTGCTATTTATTTTGACATTGGCTTGCCTTTGACCACTTTCTGACTCATGATTTGGTACGGTGACTGCTGTCTGGTTCTGACTTTGACCTGGCTATTCTGACTAACCTCTGTCTTATCATTTGGTACTGTATTGACTGCCCGGTTCTGACCCATTCCTGTAAGTTTTTGTGTTTTCTCGTCTCTATGTTTGTGTTGTCTTGCACTTAGCAGAACAGGGAACGTCGGCCAGTTTCGGACTTGCTGCTTGGGGCTTGCACTGCAAGTAGGCAGGGAAAACAGGCTGGGTTCCAGTCAGAGCTCACTGTGTGTTTCCTGCCTACTGTGCTGACAACTTTGCATCATTTTTTCTACACCTGCCTAAAATGTTTGCACAGTACTGTATCAATTTGGAAAATCGGTACAAACTTGGCTTAGCATATGTCCAAATGGATGACTAGGATCTGACAGTCTCTTATGATCAATTATAGTATTATCTGTGAAATGCAGGTAGGCTATAGAATGCTAAAAAGCAGAAGGCAATGTATAGAACATATTAAAGGGGCTCCCTGGGTACAGATATGGATGACCTATCCTCAGCATAGATCATCCGATCAGTGGCGGTCTGACACCCAGCACTTATCTATTTCGGTGAGGCAGACAGCTCTATACAGTGAATGGAGCTGAAGGCAGCAGGGGTGTAGTGGCCGTGCCAAGGTACTGTTGATTAGCTCCCATTCAAGTGAATTGGAGAGGACACAGTGCATTGAACCTCCTGCTCTCCTTACGGTCAGCTCCCAGCACCGCGGCAGTCAGAAACTGCTGAGTGGTAGGGGTACCGGGAGTTGGCCCCTCACCGATCTAATATTGATGACCTATCTTCGGAATAAGTCATAAATATCTGTTGCCCAGAGAACACTATTATCTGCACACATTTCCTAACCCTTATGCATAAAAGATTAAAATGGTACAGTGTTAGCTTTTAGACAACAGTTTGTTAATAACATTTTCTCATCACTTATATCTATTCTATTTTTAATTATTTTGGGTTTTACAGATTACAATTCATAAAAAAACAGTGTCCCCTCCAAAACCGTAGCAAGGATTCCCATCACCCGGGGCAAAGGTTTTGTTTGCAGCCCTAGTCCTGTACCCTGGGAAAGGCAAAGTGGCTTGTTACAGCACATGCTCTGGATGCCTTCCCCCGAGCTACATTGGTGCCTGTTGTCTACTATTCCTTACTTGGTAAAATACATTCAATATGATACATGTAGTTCACACATTGCATTTTGCTAATGAGATTTATGTGCCAATACAGCTGGAATTAATTGCCCATCTAAGAACATACATGTAAACATAGAGGGGCGCATTTTTTAAGACTGGCGTTTTAGACATAGGTCTTTATAAAGCCCTAAACTGGCAGTAGATCCGCTGAAGTTATGTAGAGGCGCCGGCCTCTTCATAACTTCGGAATTTCCAGGGCCAGATCTAAATGTAAGATATGTGGTATTGCAGCTCAGACCCGTTAAAAGGAATCTGTCACATTGAACATGGTGTCTGAACTGAAGGCAGTATGCTATAGAGCAGTAGGAGCTGAGCAGATTAATATAGTTTTGTTCAGTAAAACTTTTATTTCATCCATGTAAATTTCTGCTCATTCTTGAAGTCCAGGAGTCGTTCCTATCAGTGATTGACAGCCTTCCCTCTATGACTGTGTATACACAGATAGCTGTCAAAACCGTTTAAATCCACCAAGGCTATTGGTGGTGTTCTACACGGGTGTAGCTAGGGGTAGCTGGCAGCAGGCTTGGATTGCCCCACAGGGGAACAGGTGAATTCCCCCTGGGGGACCCTAGACCCCATTCCCTGCGCAAGTGGCACATGGCACAATAAACTGCACTACATATACTGTAGATATGCAGCATACAGCGTCACAAACCGGGTACATTATGTAAGAAATTACCCAGTTTAGTATTATATATGCATCAGGTGGTTGAGATGACTTGCAGAGAAACAGGCAGGCCAGTCAGTATAATCTTTTATCAGAGACCTGCCCTTTTATCAGAGTCACTGCAGGGACCCCCATAATCATTTGGTATCGTTTTGCTGCTGTCATTCATAATGTGAGTGAACAATAATTTGTATTTAGTTATACAGTGGGCCCCTAGAATGAATTTAACTGGTGGGCCCTAGACACCCCAGTCCTACACTGTCTGGCAGGGCATGTCCCAACTAGTCATTCTACCTTGGCCAGGGTATGTCGATAAAATATTAGGCCATTAGGCCATCAAGCTGAATATTTGCCCTGGGTGAAAGAAAGCCTAACTACAACTCTGGTTTACTATTTTCCCTCTTCTAATATCTCCTATTCTTTTCCATAATCTCCATATTCTCCATTTTAATCCATTGTCTTCTCCTTCTATAAGGGCACATGCACACGGAGTTTGCCTGGCCTTGCCCGTATTGCGGCCCGCAAACAGCTGGTCCGGAATATGTGGGCACCGGCCGTGTGCACCGCGCAGCATGGATGCGGACGCATTTACTTGAATGGGTCCGCAATCTGGACGGTCCGGTGCGGAACGGAGGCACGGAACCCCATGGAAGCACTACGGAGTGCTTCTGTGGGGTTTCTCTCCGTGCCTCCGTGCGGACAGATCACGGACCCATTCAAGTTGAATGGATCTGGATCTGTCTGCGGAATCCGCAAGGATGTTGCCTGTGCACTGGGGACTTCAAATTGCGGTCCCCAATGCACGGAACCGTCGACCAACGGCCTTGTGCATGAGGCCTAATGCATATTTCTTTATATAAAAGCATAATAATCTTCTTTGTAACATATATTCCTCAATGTTATTGTGTTTGTTTAATCCCTGGTGTATGGAATAAAAAGAAAAAAATCCTTAATAAAAAGTGAATGAAGAAAGAAAGGAAAAAAATGCTAATTTCCTGCAGTGTGCTGATCTTCAGAATGTATTTACCATCCAAGCCTTATCAATAAAAAGCAGCGCTCCTATAAATGCCTATTGAAAAGCGAAACAATAGTTGGGTAATCTGCTTGTATTCAATTGCTAAAATATTCTAATTTCACATTAGGAATATATTTCTCCAGCCTAGTCGAGTGCCTTTTAGAATAAGTAGAAAGCTTTAAAAAGTAGGTCACACAGCACTTTCATTTCCCTCCTTCCATAAAGTGACTGGTTTTCCTATGAACCAATGTTGTGTAAAAGTCATTAGAAATATATTCTGATGCAAAATGCTTTTTAGCTTAGTAAGAAATTGAAGAGCTTCTCATAAGCAATAAGAGCAACTCAATAAATTCTGCTCATCAAAGATGATGATTATTTTGTGTTATTTTCCTCCGAGATGGTTATGGGACCAAGAGTGGGTGAAGCATTTGATGCCAGAAAAATACTATGGCATGTATAGCTGAGCTTGTCATTAACTACCAGTCATCCAATATGTGCTTTCTCATAAGGCTGCAGGTACATCCAGTGACTCATCTTTTCTCAGTCTGTTGCTGTGCATGACAAAACAATACATTATTCCCTCTGGAAGATTTAAAGAGGTGTCTCATTAAGCCAGCCCCTGTAGAAATGATATATTCGGGCATATAGACATCATGGAGGTGGTTGCCTCACCTCAGGACCTGCCTCTATTAGCAAGAGTAGCAGAGCATTCATTCGAATGGCTGGCATGTAATACCAGGTTTCCCCAATGTAAAGAAAGCAGAGGATGCCCGGTGTTAACAGCTTAGAGCTGGGGCTCTTTGATGTCAGAACGGTGGTGAACAGCTGATCACTGGACTGATCAAAGTATAAAGGAGGGTCCACTTGCTTGGACCCCAGAAATCAGCTTTGATTTGTGGGAAAACCTGAACACGCCCCCCCCCCCCTTCTCTAATTAGCTAGGGTATATAAAAAATGTTTTCTTAATCTAGGCAACCCCTTTAATTGTTGAAGCTAATTAATGTTTCTTGCCTAAAGTTCGTCATACATGTCACAATTTGATGCTATGGACCAACTATCCAATAAAAAGACCGTCCAGGAGAAATGGGAACATGTAATGAGACAAGGAGATTGATTAGTGCACAAGAGTTACTTTCCCACTTATTTTTGTTCCCATTTTAGATTTCTAAATATCCTGACTATAGAGTCAATATTCCATTATTAAGACTTAGCCTTTATTAATGTATTTAAAATTACCAAAAATGCCCTCTAAAATGCAAGGTCATCATGGCGGTCAGAAAGAAAGGGGAAGAAATAACTAGATTCTGATCTTTCCCTATTCTAGTAATGCCTTGCCTAGAACGGAATGGCCGCCCCGATAGGGGCGATTCCACCTCGGGGACCTCCTAAAATCCCCAGGGTGTCCCTGACAACAGGACAGATAGCCACCACCATAAACACAAGTGAATACAATATATCAACAAATAAAAAAACAGGACATAGTCCCATAGATTGCCAATATTCTATACGGTATAGTACATTCGGTGATACCGTATTATGAATATGTCCTGAAATAGTCAAATTGGATCCAATAAATGCCAATCCAATAAGGATGTTTTAAAATCATTAAAAACAAAAAGATGGCATTTAGTAAGTATAAAAACACCCAAAACGAGGATGACAGGGAAATCTATAAGATTAGGCAGAGAGAGGCCAAGCAAGTTATTAGAGCTTCTAAAGCTCAGGCAGAAGAGAAATTAGCTCAGTCAGTGAATAAAGGTGATAAGACATTCTTCAGATACATAAATGAAAAAAGGAAATTAAAACAAGGAATTACCAAATTAAAAATAAAGAACTAGCTGACTGCCTCAATGAATACTTCTGTCAGTTTTTGCAAAGGAAAATGAAGGAGAAGGACCTCAGTTAGGGAGGAAGACTAATGAATCCTTTGATGCATGTGTCTTTACAGAGGAAGAGGTTCTAAGTCAGCTGTCTAAAATTAATACAAATAAATCACAGGGGCCTGATGGGATACACCCAAAGCAATTAAAAGAGCTTAGAGGTGTACTAGCAAAACCATTAACAGATTTATTTAACCAATTACTGGTAACAAGAGTAGTCCCAGAAGATTGGAAATTAGCAAACCTTGTGCCAATTCACAAGAAAGGTAGTAGAGAGGAATCGGGCAACTATAGGCCAGTAAGCCTGACATCAATAGTGAGGAAATTAATGGAAACCATACTCAAGGAGAGGATTGCGGAACATCTAAAAGCCCATGGGTTGATTGATAAAAAAACAGCATGGGTTTACTTCAGGGAGATCATATCAATCTAATTTTATTGACTTTTTTGATTGGTTGACTAAAATAATAGATAGTCAGCAGTGGATGGGTAGAGCTGGAGGGTGTTCCGCTAACCCAGGGAGGGAAAAAGGCAGGAGGATAGGGAGCGCCAATGTGGACTTGAATGGAGTGCAAATATAATATAATATAATATAAATAGTTAGTTTGTCATGGACTACAACCAGGTAATGTCCATAAATAAAACAGATTAGAGTAGTATAAAAAACTCTTGGTGACAATTTGTAAGAACCATAAAAGATTCTGGAGGAGTATTAATTACTCATAGATACAGCAAGAGTAGATAGCTGAAATGGTAAAACCAATAAAACAAGGTTTAAATTCCAAAAGTGGAATACAAAGCACTTACTTCACTGGGGGGCTGTCCACAGGATAAACTCAAGACACCTGGGACAGACACCCCCCGGCCAGGA
Organism: Bufotes viridis; assembly: GCA_033119425.1. Taxonomy (NCBI): domain Eukaryota; kingdom Metazoa; phylum Chordata; class Amphibia; order Anura; family Bufonidae; genus Bufotes; species Bufotes viridis. The sequence goes on along the minus strand of CM065592.1, from coordinate 388,634,044 downwards.
TCGCCTGTAGATCGTAGTGAATGATGGCAGCCGAACTATATTAACCCTTGAGATGCCGCGTCGAGCCTCAGCATCATCTTTTCCAATAAAGTGTTTGATCTGAAGCCTTTGGTCCTTCGGCTGCCATCATTCACTACGATCTACAGGCGATCTAATCGGGTGTCTGTCCCAGGTGTCTGAGTTTATCCTGTGGACAGCTCCCAGTGAAGTAAGTGCTTGTATTCCACTTTTGGAATTTAAACCTTGTTTGATTGGTTTTACCATTTCAGCTATCTACTCTTGCTGTATCTATGAGTAATTACTCCTCGAGAATCTTTGTGACTGCTTACAAATTGTCACCAAGAGCTTTTATACTACTCTAATCTGTTTTATTTATCGGACATTACCTGGTTGTAGTCCATGACAAACTAACTATTTATATTATATTATATATTGCACTCCATTCAAGTCCACATTGGCGCTCCCATCCTCCTGCCTTTTCCCCCCCTGGGTTAGCGGAACACCCTCCAGCTCTACCCATCCACTGCTGACAATTTGGTTGTGCCTCTGTACAGAGACACTGGTGAGCTGCCTCCTAATTGGACTTGTACACTATTCCCTTTTCTCTCTTTTTCTACTGCATTCCTACCCACCCTATTGGCGCCTTTTTCCACTCCTCTTGGAGATTGCTACTCTCCTTGAGCGTTTGGATTAACTTCCGTTTTTTCTTGTTTTTCTCTTAAAATAATAGATGGCGGAGGTGCAGTAGACATCGCTTATCTGGACTTTAGTAAAGCTTTTGATGCTTTCCCACATAGAAGGCTTATCAATAAACTGCTGTCTTTGAGCTTGGGCTCACATATTGCTGAATGGATTAGGCAGTGGCTGAAGGACAGAATACAGAGGGTTCTAGTCAATGGAGTATATTCAGACCATGGTATTGTTACCAGTGGGGTACCTCAGGGATCTGTTCTGGGACCCATATTGTTTAATATCTTTATCAGCGAAATTGCAGAAGGCCTCAATGGTAAGGTGTGTCTTTTTGCTGATGACACAAAGATTTGTAACAGGGTTGATGTTCCTGGAGGGATACACCAAATGGAAAAGGATTTAGGAAAACTAGAGGAATGGTCAAAAATCTGGCAACTAAAATTTAATGTCGATAAGTGCAAGATAATGCACCTGGGGCGTAAAAACCCAAGAGCAGAATATAAAATCAGTGATACAGTACTAACCTCAGTATCTGAGGAAAGGGATTTAGGGGTTATTATATCAGACGACCTAAAGGTGGGCAGACAATGTCATAGAGCAGCAGGTAATGCCAGCAGAATGCTTGGGTGTATAGGGAGAGGCATTAACAGTAGAAAGAGGGAGGTGCTCGTGCTACTCTACAGATCACTAGTGAGACCTCATTTGGAGTATTGTGTGCAGTACTGGAGACCATATCTGCAGAAGGATATTGAAACTTTGGATAGAGTTCAGAGAAGAGCTACTAAACTAGTACATGGATTGCAGGACAAAACTTACCAGGAAAGGTTAAAGGACCTTAACATGTATAGCTTGGAAGTAAGAAGAGACAGAGGGGATATGATAGAAACTTTTAAATACATAAAGGGAATCAACACGGTAAAAGAGGAGAGAATATTTAAAACTGCTACAAGAGGACATCGTTTTAAATTAGAAGGGCAAAGGTTTAAAAGTAATATCAGGAAGTATTACTTTACTGAGAGAGTAGTGGACGCATGGAATAGCCTTCCTGCAGAAGTGGTAACTGCAAATACAGTGAAGGAGTTTAAGCATGCATAGGATAGGCATAAGGCCATCCTTCATATAAGATAGGGCCAGGGGCTATTCATAGTATTCAGTATATTGGGCAGACTAGATGGGCCAAATGGTTCTTATCTGCCGACACATTCTATGTTTCTATGTCCCTAATGGTTGCATAGTATGTAAAATGGCAACCTCATATAGTGTACAAGTTCTGGCACATTTCGCCTTATTTCCTATGGCTCATCAGGGGACTATCAGACTAAATAGATACCTTCGCACAACCCATATAAGTATACCACCTGAATTATATTCAATAACGATGGAGTTTAGTTAAATAAATAATACTACCTCCAGATGCATGGCATAAAGATAAACATAAGGCCAATGTCGGTATTGAAAAGTACACCCCCTGTCATTAGTATAGACACTTATGTGTATTTAGCCCATTGATAAAGCCTTATAATAAGGAAAGATATCCAGGTCGTTATGGTAATTGCGTGACCACTATATAGAGCTGTTAGATCCGGGGATGTACCCCGCGTCTGGCTGGTAGTGAGGCCGCGCTCAATACCCGTGTGGTAGATGTAATCCTTGTCGATCTGGTCAGGCCTAATGGCTGAACTTCCCGCTATTAAAGAGCCGATATGGCATCATGCGCTCCACCTACTCCGAAGACGTCATGCGTTACACCAACGACCACGTGATCAGACCAAACACTCACAGGCTCACGCGTCCTGCAGATCGTCTCAGAACATTGCCGTACAATGGTACGCTGTCCATGTATGCATCATGTGATGTAGATACTAACATTAAATGGGGGGACATGTGTATAAAATATAAAATGTATTGGAGGTTTTATTAAATTTACGATTAATAATGCTGTTACTCAAATAATACCAGGGATATATTTATCTGGAGATATGATAAGTATACTTTAGCAAGGTAGTATCGATGACCCAAGTCCTTGAAAACATCGAATATTGACAAAATTGGCAATGGTATAGTTCAGGGGGGGGGGGAGCGACTAAGTACCTCCTAATTAAGAGTGGGTTCAACAGAATGATGTATAAATAGAAGACACCCTGATGGCAACATAGCTGGTTTCTTAGATAAAACAAGCAAACTCAATATTTTCATTTAACCCTACGGGGGTCACGGTTTTAAGTGAATAGATCCACCGTGACTCTTTTTGTTTAAGTAGTTTATCCATGTCACCTCCTCTAATGGAAATGGAGATAGCCTCAATAAAAAAAAAGCGGATTATCTTAGTATCTGCTGGACGGTATGCCCACAGGTGTCTAGCCATTGGTTTATCACGTCTATTGCGGATATCCCCAATATGTTCTAAAATCCTCTTTTTAAATTCTCTGCAGGTTTTACCTACATATTTGAGTCCGGGCCAAATATATTACACCTCTATTATTGCCGTTGGCAAAACTTCGACAAGTAAAGGTTTTATTCTCTGAGCTGTTAGTAAAGCTATTCCCCGCCCTAATGTAGGAGCATGCTTTACATCTACCGCATTTAAAGGTGCCTGTTCTCCTGTTCTGTAGCCAGACCTTGGCAGACTTACGCATAATTATTTTTCTTTTGAATACCATTTCTTCCACCAGCTCAGGGGCACTGCGATGGTTAGCCCCTGTGCACCAACTTACGCTGATCTGCTCCTGGGCTGGTGGGAGGACACGGTGTTATTCTCTGAACATCTTTCCCTCTGGACCCAACACATCCTTCTGTGGGCATGCTTTATAGACGATATTCTACTCTTCTGGTCAGGTACAGAAACAGACTTTATACAGTTTATGGGGGAATTGAACCATAACCATATAGGTGTGCATTTCACCTACGAACTCAAAGAGGACTCCATTGCCTTTTTGGATATCTATATCAAAAGAGGTGAAGACCACTCCATCAATACAACTTTGTACCGTAAAGAGACATCCACAAATAGTCTCTTAGGATCGGATAGTTTTCACCCCAGACCCCTAAAGAGTGGTATACTCAAGGGCCAGTTCCTCCGAGTTCGTAGAAACGGCTCTGAACAGGGTGATTTTGAAGTAGAAGCATCTAAACTCTACAATCGCTTTAAAAGAAGAGGCTATCCTGACTCATGTCTACGGGAGGCCTGGAATCATGCTAGATCTTGTGACCGACTTTCATTATCTCACCCCAATAAATGGGACCCACAGGGGATCATTAGAGTAATTGGGACATTTGACTCGGCTTCCCAACAGGTCCGGGACATTTTCCAACGATATTGGCCCCTATTCAGAGGTTGATTTAGAGGAGGTACTCTCGGAAACTCAGAGTATAACATAAACGAGGAAGGAGCATAGGTGAAACCTTGGTTTATAGCCAAGTTGATGCCTCCATTAGAGGAACGTGGCTACAGAACGGGAGAACAGGCACCTTTAAATACGGTAGATGTAAAGCATTCTCCCACATTAAGATGGGGAATACCTTTACTAACAGCTCAGAGAATAAAACCTTTACTTGTCGAAGTTTTGCCAACTGCAATACTAGAAGTGTAATATATTTGGCCCAGTGTCAATGCGGACTCAAATATGTAGGTAAAACCTGCAGAGAATTTAAAAAGAAGATTTTGGAACATATTGGGGATATCTGCAATAGACATGATAAAAACCAGCGGCTAGACACCTGTGGGCATAGCATCCAGGAGATACTAACATGATCTGCTTTTCCGTGATTGAGGCTATCTCCAGTTCCATTAGAGCAGGGGACATGGATAAACTCCTTAAATAAAAAGAGTCACGGTGGATCTATTCACTTAAAAACGTGACCCCCTTAGGGTTAAATGAAAATATTGAGTTTGCTTGGTTTATCTAAGAAACCAGCTATGTTGCCATCGGGGGTGTCTTCTATTTATACATCATTCTGTTGAACCAACTCTTAGTTAGGAGGTACTAAGTCGCTCCCCGCCCCGAACTATACCATTGCCAATTTTGTCAAAATTCTATGTTTTCAAGGACTTAGGTCATATCAGCATGGCTTCATGAGGGATCGGTCATGCCAAACAAATTTAATCAGCTTCTATGAGGAGGTAAGTTCTAGACTTGACAGCGGCGAATCAATGGATGTCGTATATCTGGACTTCTCCAAAGCATTCAACACTGTACCTCATAAAAGGTTAGTATATAAAATGAGGATGCTCGGACTGGGAGAAAATGTCTGTATGTGGGTAAGTAACTGGTTGAGTGACAGAAAACAGAGGGTGGTTATTAACGGTAGATACTCAGATTGGGTCACTGTAACTAGTGGGGTATCTCAGGGGTCAGTATTGGGCCCTATTCTCTTCAATATATTTATTAATGATCTTGTAGAAAGGCTTGCACAGTAAAATATCTATTTTTGCAGATGACACTAAACTGTGTAAAGTAATTAACACTGAAGAGGACAGTTTTCTGCTACAGAGGGATCTGGATAGATTGGAGGCTTGGGCAGAGAAATGGCAGATGAGGTTTAACACTGACAAATGAAAAGTTATGCACATGGGAAGGAATAATGCAGGTCACCGGTACATATTAAATGGTAAAACACTCGGTAACACTGACATGGAAAAGGATCTAGGAATTTTAATAAACAGCAAATTAAGCTGCAAAACCAGTGTCAGGCAGCTACTGCCAAGGCCAATAAGATAATGGGTTGCATCAAAGGGCATAGATGCCCGTGATGAGAACATAGTCCTACCACTTTACAAATCACTAGTCAGACCACACATGGAGTACTGTGTACAGTTCTGGGCTCCTGTGAACAAGACAGACATAGCAGAGCTGGAGAGGGTTCAGAGGAGGGCAACTAAAGTAATAACTGGAATGAGGGATCTACAGTACCCTGAAAGGTTATCAAAATTAGGGTTATTCACTTTAGAAAAAAAGACGACTGAGGGGAGATCTAATAACTATGTATAAATATATTAGGGGTCAGTACAGAGATCTGTCCCATCATCTATTTATCCCCAGGACTGTGACTGTGACAAGGGACATCCTCTGCGTCTGGAGGAAAGAAGGTTTGTACACAAACATAGAAAAGGATTCTTCACTGTAAGAGCAGTGAGACTATGGAACTCTCTGCCTGAGGAGGTGGTGATGGTAAGTACAATAAAGGAATTCAAGAGGGGACTGGATTTATTTCTGGAGAGTAATAATATTACAGGCTACAGCTACTAGAGAGGGGTCGTTGATCCAGGGAGTTATTCTGATTGCCTGATTGGAGTCGGGAAGGAATTTTTTTCCCCTTAAGTGAGGAAAATTGGCTTCTGCCTCACAGGGGTTTTTTGCCTTCCTCTGGATCAACTTGTAGGAAACAGGCCGAACTGGATGGACAAATGTCTTTTTTCGGTCTTATATACTATGTTATACTATGTTAGGTCATTGATACTACCTTGCTAAAGTATACTTACCATATTTCCTGATAAATATATCCCTGTCATTATTTGAGTAACAGCATGATTAATCGCAATAAACCCTCCAATACATTTTATTGGATAGGTTAATACACACGTCGCCCATTTAATGTTAGTATCTACAGCACATGATGCATACATACCATTGTACGGCAATGTTCTGAGACGATCTGTAGGACGCGTGAGCCTAGGAGTGTTTAGTCAAATGACGTAATCGTTGGTGGCACGCATGGCGCTTTTGGCGTTGGTGGAGCACATGACTCCTCTGGCGCCATGTGGTGGAACGCATGACATCACTAGTTAGCGCCATATCGGCTCTTTAAGAGCGGGAGGTTAAGCCATTAGGCCTGACCAGACCAACAAGGATTACATCTACCACACGGGTAATGGGCGCGGCCTCACTACGATCCAGACGCGGGGTACATCCCTGGACCTAACAGCTCTATACAGTGGTCACACAAGTACCATAACGACCAGGATATCTTTCCTTATTATAAGGCTTTATCAATTGGCTAAATACACATAAGTGTCTATACTAATGACAGGGGGTGTACTTTTCAATACCGACATTTTATGTTATGGTGATAGTCCCCTGATGAGTCATAGGAAATAAGGCAAAACGCTCTGGAACTTCTATACTATATGAGATTGCCATTTTACATACTGTGCAACCATTAGGGACTGTTACATTCCTTATTGGATTGGCATTTATTGGATCCAATTTGATTATTTCTGGATATATTCATAATACCGTATCATATACCGTATACTATACCGTATAGAATATTGGCAATCTATGGGACTATGTCCTGTTTTTTTATTTTTTTATATATCATATTTATTTGTGTTCATGGTGGTGGCTATCTGTCCTGTTGTCAGGGCCATCCTAAGGATTTTAGGAGGTTCCCGACATGGAATCGCCCCTATCGGGGCGGTCATTCCGTTCTAGGCAGGGCATTACTATAATAGGGAAAGATCAGGGTCTAGTTATATCTTCCCCTTTTTTTCTGACCACCCTGACCTTGCATTTTAGAGGACACATTTGGTAATCTACATTAATAAAGGCTGAGTCTTAATGGTGGTGGTCTGTGATTTAATATGTCCTTTTCACCATTATTATTATCAAGAGCCTCTGATGGGTATTTGTCAGAACTGTGATTTCTATAAATTCAATATAGTTGAATACATCTCCTCCCATTTTATAGGGAATGCATAACCTTTTTTAACTATTTGAAGGGAGTCTGTCAACAGTTTGGACCATGCTGAACTGTTGATAGCACTCGGTAGGGGAGCAAAGGACTACCATATCTTTTGTGGAGCTTTTCAAATCAGAAGTAGTGAAAACATGAACTTTTATTCTGCCAGAAGTGCAATGGAGAAAAAGCTTATCTGTGAAATGCTCTCTGCATTGAGTAGCTTCACAGTCCCTGCCCTCTGCTGAGTGACAGCTGTACTATCCAACCAGGAGATCTCTTCAGCTGTCTCTCAGAGCAGAGGGCAGGGGCTGTGAAGCAACTCATTGCAGAACACTTTGTAGAGAATCTCTGCCTCCATTTCTCTTAAGGAGCTGTACAGCATGAAGCAATATACAAGTTCAGATTCTCAATATTTTTGAGGATAAAATCTCCACAAAATGTGGCAACCAGGTGGAACATGGGTCTGTAGACCATAGTTCTGGAGATAGGTGCATTAGTGGGTCCTGCATCTGTCAGATATTTATGGATTTATATGGATTTATATATCCAGTGGATATGTCATAAGTGTCTAATGGTTTGGAATGCCTTTTTAAGAGCTTTGGACTTTTACCTTAACTACATGAAACAAAACTACATTTAACAAAATTAAACCAGTTGGTGTGCACTGGTTTAATTTTGTTAAATGTAGTTTGCTATTCTTTAAAATCTGGAGGAAAAAAACATTCAAGGTATGCTCTCATACATTACATTAAAGCACTAAAGCTTTTTTTTCTGAGACAACAATGACATGATCATAGCAATGTCCTTGGGTACTAAATAACATTATTCATGCACAAAATCTGCCAAAACATATATTCTATAAAACACCAGTAGACAATGATATCTAAAATATGACCTTTCTGTTGCTGGTAGAAAATATTCAAAAATTCCCACCTAATTATTATTAGTCCAAAGTAATGAGTCCAATTCTTCATTATCTTGCTATATCATGGGCAGGTCGACTATACTTGACAGACCAACTACTACAACACAATGCTGTCTACTACTTGTAGAAGTAGAAGTGAGATGAATCAGTGGTCATCATGCATGCACACTACTGCTCCATTCACACAGTGGCCTCTGAGACTCCCATTCTTGTGATGGATGGGGAGCCACCAGCGAACAAACATTTCTTTCTTATCCAGTGAAGAGGTGATAAACATTGTCTGTGGACCAACCCCTTTGATTTCTTGTGAACTTTGACAACTAATAAATAAACACATGATAAGGCCGCGTTCACATCTACTGTATGGCAGCAGATCCAGCAGGTTGTTCCAGCAGAGAACAACCTGCAGTATTTCACTGGATCCGGCTTGCTGGATTCTACAGTTCACGACCAGACCTCTATTGACTGTAATGAGTCCAGCTGCTTTCTGGCATAAATGTCGGGTTTTGGCCACACAAAAAAACATGCATACAGCGGTCGACAACAGACATTTGTGCTGCAACAGTCAGCCAGATCAGCTTGCTGTAGATGTGAACGTGATCTTAGTGATTAAAGGATAACTGTTACATTTAGACCCTAATTTCAGTTTTCACATATGTAGTTACTAATATGATAATATTCCTGAATCAATAACTATTAGACTTACTTACCCCTTATTTAATAAGATTCAGCCCTTAGCAACCAGTCTGCATAAAACTACAATTTCACTATTCTGTTAAGATGGCCGCCCTCAACCCTGAGGCTAATCCATAGGACGCCTGCAGTGAAGTTGGTGAAGACCAGCTCTGTATAGGGGGGTCTTGCAGTGAAGTTCCCAGGTCTGGCTGAAGTCTATAGTCCTTCTACAAGCTCTCCTCTTATCAGATAAGGCTGTCATTTATACACTGGGCTCTACATTGTCCTGCACTGCTAAGGGAGTGTCTGCCAAGCACAGGCATGTGGAGAAGTTCACACACACAGCCCAGCACTGTTATCTCCTGTCAGGAAGAACCTGGCTTTTTATACATTCCCTTACAATGTTGACTCACTATCAGTTCCCAGTGCGTAGAGGTAAATATAGCCAATACTGGGGACTTTTAGGTGGCTTTTAGGGGTTATTTATTTAAGAATCAGAAATTAAAACAGGGCCAACAAGGTAATATTAATCACCAGAATCCAATAGTAAAAAAAAAAAAAAATTGACAGTTATACTTTAAGCAAAAAAAGCGTGTTTCATATAGCCAACATAATCATATGAATGTAAATGGAAGAAAACATATTGTAGAGTTTGGGAAAAGTCATCTTTAAACTGAAGCCAAACTGCTTGATGAAGAAGAGATTTATTAATTTTCTCGAAGAACAAGTGTAGTGTGGAAATAATGAAAAGCCAGAAACTATTCAAATACCAAGCAGGGACAGGGTGGAGGATCAAGATGTGAAATCTTTAAAAATAATAGCGCTTACACTTGGGAGCTAAGTGATGAAGTAATGACAAGGCAAAGGGGAACTTTTTGTTTATGTTCTGCTCCATTTCCTTTCCTTTGCGGAGTTATTATAACTCTACCTTCAATGGTGGGAAGTTTCTCTGCTCACTTAATCTTTGCTCTGCCTCAGCCTTGGCAACACAAAAGGAAAATGCCCATAGAAAAGCTAACAGCAGAAGCTAACTAGAAAATGATTCAATTAGGTTGGGTTCATTTCAACTATTTCTTTCTTTTTTGGGGGGAGGGGGGGGGTCATTTCCAAGTGCCAAGATATGACTTTCCTTAGTCATACTTCTTCAGCCCAAAAAATTCCACAGCTGTAACATTAAAATTCAGTGCATTTAACAACTAATCTTCTCATCCCCTTATTGTACATTTGTTAGAACTTGAATAGGACTGCGATACCAGATAAAGGTTTGTTACGCAAAATTTAAATATACTTTTCAAAGATTCATTTTCAAATAGATCACAGGAGTAAAATGAGTTCTTTTTGAGCCTTTGGCATGGTATACTATAGAAAGAGTCTCATTAGAGGATCTACTTATCTTCTCTTCCCTCCTAAACACCTCGACTTGTATTTTCACCAGTCATGATTTCATTCGGTCTAGAAGCTTGCTCATTCCCAAAGCTATGACTCCTGCAATTAGTGCACTGGTCACTTTGCTTATGGGCTCATCCAAGTTTCAAAATGATTCTGCTTTATGTACAGGAAACAAGCCTTGCCATCAATTAGTGATTAACTGGTGGAGTTTGGTGGATATCCTACCTATGAATCAACATCCAGACTAATACCACTTTCTTGAAGATAATAGTGATATTAACATTTCATATGTTAAAAAAAAACCACAAACTCCATAAAACCCTGGCAAAATCAGATGCTTGCGGGGGTGACAGGACCAACTACCATCTGAAAGGGGTTGTCTATAATTATTAAATTTCTTTGAAAAAAAGGTATCACCAATATTTTACCAATAAAACAATACTGGTTACTATTCTTTTTTCTGACCTTTTATTTTTCCATTTTTTCTATTTTCTGTACATGATTATAGGGGCATCTATTTTGCATGAGCTGCCATTAACAGAACTTCAAGATATGCTTAACAGTGGCTGCAAGTACCATGGGAAACATTAGTCTAGAGGTGAGTCATTGATTTGTATGGAACAGGTTTTAGACATGCTCTGCGACCCATGCAGCAGTCACTGCGCAGAGAGGGGGAGTAGATAAGCTGTAAAATTGCCTATTTTGATCTGTGAATCCTGGATTATTTATATAAAGGCATTTAAATGTCATTGTAATCCTGCTTGTGATGATAAGGAGACTACTGAGAACTACCCTCTAGAGAACAGGAGGTATCAGCCTTTTATGATTGTCAGTGGTCAGTGTAAAAACTGCTAGATTTTTTAATGCAGATAATGACATGGAAAATTGAAAACAACCTCCTCAAATTTAGGTAATTGTATATTTTTAAAGCCTTAATTGTCAATCTTGTTCTGCTAAAGTTTATGTGGACAATGGACTTCCATTTCAACTTCATGCACACATCCATATTTTTTGTGGACTCGTGAGACGGTTCCGTAAATTATAGAACATGTCCTATTATGGTCCATATTGTGGATGAAAACAGTTATTTCTATTAAAGGAAGTGAGAACAATGTGGAATGCACATGGAAGGTATGCATATTTTGTGGATCCATGGTTTGCCGACCAAAATACTGACACAGTCATTTCTATAAAGCCTTGAAGTTAAGGTATGCTCCCTTTCTTAGATATGTCTACAGCTTCAGCCTAAATCAGATAGTCATTGATATTTATTCCCAATTAATGCGTACATTCAATACTACTGCTCAACAATCACTAGAGTTTCACCAGACAGTCTCAGTTCCATCTTTATACTATGTATCTCAGTCCCATTCATTTGCAATGCTAGTAGGGAACCGTCAATTCCCTTTTTATCACACATGAATCACTGTAAAAGCTACACGATCAGTTAAGTGGGTATCTCTTTCACATACTGCTATATAGTATGGTTATTTCTTGCAGAATATGTAAAATAATCCACCATACAGAATATGGGTGTTACTAGTAGTAATATTTCTAATTTTGTAACAAAGTAACATAGTTTAATTAATCATAATTTCCAGACTCATACAATTGTGTAACAGAATGAAATTGTAATTCTAGAAAAGTATAATTTTTGGAAATTAAATTAAGGTCAGTGTCTGATGTGTTCCTTCTTGTCCTAGTGATCAGAAACAAATGGAATTGCAGAGCTAAATTACATGTATATCGATTGGCGTGTTAGGTTAGACAGAATCTAGGAAAGATGAATATACCAAGGAGGCAGATTGTGACTGGATGAGGGGGATCATTAACAGCCTACATTAATGCAGTATTGGATATTTATAACTGGTAGTCCAGGAGGACCATCAGGTTACTGAAATATTATAAGAAATTTGGGGACAGTGATAAGCGACATAGGCAATATTCGAATTCGCGATATTTAGTGAATTTTTAGTCAAATATTCGCCATAAATTCGCAGATTCGAGAATTCGTGATGTCCAGTCATTATTTACTTGATTGCGAAAATCAGCAATGTAATATATTCACGATAAAAATTTGCGATTAGAATATTCGCAATCAACACTAAGGGGTAGGCAACTTTCCTATTGGTTGCTAGGGATGATGCTAAGTGCCGATATTCCCGATAAATTCACGATTAGAATATTCGCGAGCAACACTATTCGCAAATACGAATCTATAGCACTATATTCTAAATATTTGCGAATTCTCGAAGTGGCGATATTCGCGATTCGAATATTCACGCTCAACACTATTTGGTGATAGCTGAGACTCACAGACATTCATGGAGTATTTTGTCCTAAATGACCCTCTAAATCTGCAATGCTTTGAAAAAGTATTCATACCCCTTCAACTTTTCCACAATTGTTCACATTACATCCACAAACTTAAATGTATTTCATTGGGATTTTATGTGACAGACCAACACAAAGTAGCAGGTATGTGTGAAGTGAAAAAAAAAATGTTTTATAAAATGCTTAATAAATAAAAATCTGCAAACTGTGGAGTGCATTTGTATTCAGCCCCCCTGAGTCAATACTTTGTAGGACCACCTTTCACTGCAATTACAGCTGCAAGTCTTTTGGGTTATGTATCTACCAGCTTTGCACATCTATAGGCTGACATTGTTGTCCATTCTTCTTTGCAAAATAGCTGAAGCTCAGTGAGATTGGATGGAGAGCATCTGTGAACAGCAATTTTCAAGTCTTACCACAGATTCTCAATGGGATTTAGGTCTGGACTGTGACTGGGCCATTCTAACACATGGCTATACTTTGATCTAAACCATTCCACTGTAGCTCTGGTGTTAAGTGAAGTAATGTGGAAAAGTTCAAGGGGTACCCTTTGCAAGGCAATGTATCTGGCCAAAACACAATTCCAGATATAGTAAGGGTCTGAATATAAAAGAATAATGTAATTAGTTTATCTATTAAATCCAATGCACTATCCACTCTTGTACATGTAAACAAGCCATGTTCCAATAGAGACTATACTGTATATCTTTCTAAGCCTTGTTTCAATCCACTATTATAAACCATCCATACTATTGCAAGGTGATGGTGACTTCATACCTTTATTCAATAAGAGCACATATGGTAGTCCATCCTCCATTACCGGTGCTGCAATTATATCAAGTAAGGTATGGTCTGCAGGATGGGATCTATGGAGCACCCCCCCCCCCACACACACGCACACACCTTATTATCAGCTTTGTATGTCACTACACAGTTCAAAATGTGCCATATTTTCTTGTACAATAGTTTTTCGTACAGTAAATCAAGTAAACAAGCCTCAAAATGGTTTTATCTAAAGCTTAGCATGAGACTACCTACACTGCAACGCTAGATCTTCTGATACTTTAACAGACTCCCGGCCTTGACTGCTGAATGCAGGGACACAGGAAATGTTATTTACAAGCTTCCATTTTCCATCACACTAAATATAATCTGCCTCGATAGTAACAAAATGACAGCCATACACAGAAATGACCTAGATTTTTTAGAGGAAAGGGATCCCATGAAATGGACATTTTCCATAATTTTCACAACTAAGTCCAATTCAAGTGATTTAATTTTCATTTCCATGAAATAACACTTTCGGAATCTTTGTTTCTAACATTGTCCTCTGTTCACTTGTGTTTTCTGGTATTCCTTGTTACTTTTATGCTATCTCTCATAGATAAAAGTGTTGATGTTATACTCCTGTAATTGTCATTCAAGATGCGTCTTGGAGAAATATTCAGAAACATGGCCAAGTACCCAGATACTGCACATATTTGCAGGTTTTACATGTCTAATGTGCCACAATGATCACAGGTATGGTTGTAAACTTTGTATTTTGAGATGGCAGGAATCAAAGGGTTGGGAAATCTCAAAAATATGACTTTTTCTTCAGCATTCAAAAATGTAGTTTTAGGTGTTAAAGATACAGCCAAACATGCTGTTCACATCATATTTGAACTCTCTGTTTGAACCAGAGGTAAGCGAATTTCCTTAAATTCAGTTTGGAGTGATTCGGCCAAATTGGACAATGAATTTGATTCGGTTACAGTTCTACCCGTAAGTGTTTTAAATGTCTGGAAAATCTTTCTAAAAAGAAATCCATTGAGATCAGTATAGGACTGACAAGCACTCTCTTATTAATTTAGAGTACAAATATTAGGGCCAAACTAATCATATACTTGTGGCATAATAAATCAAAATTACATATGGCATAGCAGGAAGTGTTAAATAGTACCCGCGCTGGTATTGGCACGCTATTCTTAAACATTCATTGATCATAAAGTTAGAGAAATGTACTTGCCATTGCAGACAGATATAGGGGAAAGAAACTCAGTCCTGCTTCCTGTCTTGTAGGGTCGCAATGTTCCTCCTCTGTTGCTTCTGCTTACACCTGATGGCTTACACTCCCTGACGAAGGAATATGTGTATTCCAAAACGCGTCAGAGGATTTTTGGTCCTTAGAGTGCTCTGTATAGGAGTGTGACGTCAGACAGAAGCTTCTTCACAGCAACTACTTGCTGGCTTCCCTACGCGTTGGCTACCGGGGATGCAAGCTGCCATCGGGTGTAAGCAGAAGCAACATAGGAGGAATGTAGCGACCCTACAAGACAGTAAGCAGGACTGAGTTACTTTCCCCTACATCTGTCGGCAACGGTAAGTACATTTCTCTGACCTTATGATTAATAAATGTTTTAGAATACTGTGCCAATATCAGCGCGGGGACGATTTAACACTTCTTGTGATACAAGTGCATTTGTTTGACCGGGTATGGGCAGTTTACCCACATATAGGTTGCCCAGCAGCGGCTCTCTCCGGTGGTTTGAGAAAGTGGCACAAGCTATTAAAGCAGTAGCGCAGGTGGACTATTATTTTTTTCTACATATGGCATTGACTTCAAGTCAATGGAAAGATCAGGTGTTGACATTTAACAAAATCTACTCTTCTTACTCCCAACATCATCTGTCAGTTGAGAGCCAGGAAGCCTCCAAGCACTTAAGATACTGGTCCAGTCCTACCAAAATTTTGCATTAATCTACAGGGTGCTTTCAAAGAAGGAGCTGTATCTCATGAGAGAATCTCAAAATGGTCATGTTGAGGAGGTAACATATCTGCAGGTATACTGGTGGCATGAACATTGGTAATCCATGTCATAATTTGTGCACTTAACAGGTAACTACAGTTATTCAGAAGTATGAGGTAGAAGGAACTCTACACTCCATACACTCCAAGGAAGCATAAAGTGAGGCAACTAAATTTGGAATTTGGTTGTAAATCACTTGTAATTAAATGGTGTACTTCCTTACTGTGCAGAGTTTCTTTTACTTATTATTCCCTCTACTAATTCAAGACATCCAGTAGGATTCTAACCTTATGTTGTCCCCATTATAAATCCCTTAAGGTCAGTATAGGACTGACACACCCCCATAAGACAACCATGAATAAGATCAAACCTGACTAAGCATAACCATAACCTGACTAACCCAAGCATTGTAAAATCTGTAAGGTG
The DNA here is from genome assembly GCA_033119425.1 of Bufotes viridis. NCBI lineage: Eukaryota > Metazoa > Chordata > Amphibia > Anura > Bufonidae > Bufotes > Bufotes viridis. The sequence goes on along the minus strand of CM065592.1, from coordinate 388,618,139 downwards.
CAACAGTATACATTGACTTTCATTTGACTCTTTTTCATTTTGCAATATCCTTCACTCGACATGCAGCTGTTGAAAATGGTCAAATGCCAAAGCCACAGGTTATGTCCTGCAAGGGTTTCTGAAAGAATCTATAACCTAATGGCATTACAAATACTAAATTTGATTAAGGGCTATAAAGTAGGAAAAATAGGAAATTAGCTTGAGAGAGCTTTCAGATAGGAAGTAAAGTCTGAAGGTACTATGGTGTTTTGGTGCCTAGAAAACATCTATTAAGATTTGTAAAATGTATATTTAAATTGTTCTGGAACATTAAAACTATTTTTGTAATATGGGCTTTATCTATTGCACAGAAAATTTTTGCTGCGATTTTCATGTAATTCAATATTAGTATAATATCAACAAACTATGACATATTATACTGGATTATGAGATATCAGAAGATAATATCTATAGCTGACCATAAAATTAGCCCCTTTCAGTAGCAATTGAGCCAAACTTCAATGGCAGAGTTCCAAGAACCTGATCTAAAACTAAACTGCTGGGCTTTCATTAGGTATCAGACATAAGAAAATAATAATTGGTCTCCCCTTCTGGATCCTCAGAATTTAAAGCAACATTTTATTTCTATCTTAAAATCTTGTGGGGACCTATAAATGTGGTGGTTGGGTAGCATGTGGGTTGCACATACCATATCAGATCCTTCAAAAATTATAGATCTACGGGTCTGGTCTATTTGATTACATCTGTATGTAGGCTCCAATACATGGGTAAAACTGTGAGATAGTTTAGGAGGCGTTTTGGGGAACTCCTCAACGACATCAAAAAGGAGGCTGATACCCCTGTGGCACGACATGTGACTGAGTACAACGCGAGCAATCCTGGGGTATTCAAGTCTGCCTCCATGATTCTAGTATGTCACCTTCTCCTTATCGGTAGCAGGGTCACATTATTTTGATGTTGATTAAAGGGTTTCTGTCACTAGATTTAACCCTATTAAGCTAGCTGACATTGGCGATGTGCTAATGTCAGCTAAACCTAACTAGCCTATTTCTACTTTTCTCAGTGCCCCGGTACGCTAAAAATCTAACTTTTATAATATAATAATTAGCCGCTAGCAGTAGGGGGGGGGGCGTTGTTCCTGCTCCTAGAGGCTCCGTTCTCCCACCTTTGTCGCCTCCCTCCATGTCCTGATTGACAGGGCCAGGCAGCGCTTGCATCCTTCTGCCAGCCCTGTGCTCTGATGAAATCTCGCACCATTCTTAATTCAGCGCAGGCACGGTGATGGAAAGATGCTCGCCAGCTGCCAGCTTCCTCACCCCTGCTCCTAGAGGCTAATTAGCATATTATAAAAGTTAGAGTTTTAGCGTAACGGGGGCACTGATAAAAGTAGGAATAGGCTAGTTAGGTTTAGCTGACATTAGCCCATCGCTAATGTCAGCTAGCTTCATAGGGTTAAATCTGGTGACAGAAACCCTTTAATATTGCCGCAAAATTACAGCATGGGGCTAGGTTTGGCATAATGAAATGTGGGACAGATTTATTTATATCTAAAGAGCTGTGCTGGATATATTATACCTCCAGATGCCAGCTCCATTGTCTAGCACTGTGAATCCTGGTTTACGACTAGAATATATACAGTAAATCTGTAGTGACCTCAGGTTTGACATTTTATAAGCCTGTTTGGCATTTTTCCTGTCAAGTATTACTCTCTTGCATCCTCATAGTATTTTAAATTATGTATCTAACATGCCCTGCTATTGGTTTGGCATATTAATGACGTGGTGTGGACAATTCTACTTGATGACTATATATTTATCTTTTGCAACCAACCATAATTTATTCCTTTCAATCATGCTCCCTGTGGACTGCATCTGGAATTAAATTCTACCTCATGGTGTACAGTAGCTTCCCACTGCCCACGAATATGATCCGCCTTGGGTCCCTGCTTTACTTTTAGAGCGCTGTCTCCTAGCGGACTGCCCCCTCCTCTTTGACAGCACGGGGTTCAGTGTGTGGCGCTTGGTTTCTCAGCGCTCACTTCGACAATGACTTGGGTGACTCGGAGGGTGGTCCTGTACCGATACAAGCGTAGCATGCACAGGTTAACATACACAAGAAAAGCCCACATAAGTGTTGGGCAAAATTGTCTGACCCTAAGAAGCCAGCTCAGCATCATAAAGTAATCCTAAAAAAAGCAAACTGAGACTAAACAGGCTAAAATAATCAATTATTTTATTAAGTACATAGATACGACAAAAGACACAAAAGTACACCAAAAGATGCAGTACAAATCACTCCTGAGGAATAACATAACACAGATGTATACAAATGAAGGCTTGCAATACAATGCTAAAACGTTCCTGGAGGTGGAGGGGAAGATAAGTAATAAAGTGTGGCTGCCATAAAGTAACTTCAGAAGTCGTCCCGTTGGTTTGATCACAAAGGGGCAATACAAAAAAGTTGTATGCCAAAAAGGTAAAATGTATATTAAACCCTGAAAAAAGGGAAAATGTCCAAAAATATATGCAACTACTTAAATTGTACATAAGTATCAAAAACAATGACAGACAGTGAACTGGCAGTCACAGTGAATCGCGGGCGCCCCCAGAAGAAGGCAGACGCCGAAACATGTGTTGGGGTGTACGGTTCTCCTGAGGAGTCTTCTCCCCCTTACTTTATGGGTAGGTTTATGAGATCCAGCTGTTAGTAATGTGAAGGTATTGTTTACTGCTTTTGCACTCTGCACTTTATCTATATTAGGAGGTTTGGGAGCATACATAGTCACAGTGAATCACTACCTGCCAGTTCACTGTCTGTTGTTGTTTTTGATACTTATATACAATTTAGGTAGTTGCATATATTTATTTATATTTTCCCTCTTTTCAGGGTTTAATATACATTCTACCTTTTTGGCATACTACCCTTTTGTATTGCCCCTTTGGGATCAAACCAACGGGACGACTTCTGATGTTACTTTATGGCAGCCACACTTGATCACTTATCTTCCCCTCCACCTTCAGGGATGTTTTAGCATTGTATTGCAAGCCTTCATTTGTATACATCTGTGTTATGTTATTCCTCAGGAGTGATTCTTACTACATCTTTTGGTGTACTTTTGTGTCTTTTGTGGTATCTATGTACTTAATAAAATTATTGATTTTTTTAGCCTGTTTAGTCTCAGTTTGCTTTTTTTACGATACAAGGGTAGGTGGAGTTACACCAGTGAAATATCCGGCGTTTCGGTGGGCGCTTTACGGCCATTCTAGCGCCGGAGTGCTGCTCCTATGTGATAGAGGTTGTGCATTCCTACTGCTCGTTTATTTAATAGGTCTTCTCTAAGCATTGGGTTACATTGTAGGCTCCTGATGAGGCAACATAGTTTGCAGAAACGCGTCAAGCCTTATATGATTTGGATGTGTAGCTTCTCAGAGCAGGGAGAGCAACGTTTTTAGTTAGCAGTTAGCGGTATCATCTGTATGAGGAACTGCGTCGGCTGCTTCCCAGCTGTATAAACCACAGTGAGGGTGGTGAATCAGCCTATACCCGCACCAAATATTTTTGAGAGCTGTGTGTATACCCTTTGATAGTAGCAGCAGTTTACTTTAAGACAGACTTAATTCTGGCAGCAATTTTGGATGTTAGGGGTTCAAAATCCCCATCCTTATCGTTGTCCACTCTTGTCTACCAGAATCACTGCAATCACTGTACCATTTATTCTTTTTTCCACTCTTTAATCTAGGGATAGGCCTTGATAACCCTCAGGCCAGATATGTTGGATACCTAGAATTGATTTATCGTATCAAAATTTATTTGGTGCAAGAAGCACCGGTTCTTTTCACCTTCTCTTATTGTCCAATAAAGTTTATGTTTTGTTCTTTTAGCATCCCTTTCTTTTGCAATTATTAGTTAATGAATCAAGGGTTGCGTACCTACATTGGTCAGATTCAACATGTGAGCTTTCTTAAAATTCCAAAGATTAAAATAGAATAAATAATTAGATGATTCCAGGAAAATCTGGGTCAATGGCCAATTATCTGGTGAAAAGAAAACATTATGTTCACTTATCAGTACATGATAAGTGATATGATTTGCCTTCTTCTTCATATATATATACTTTTTTATGTATGTGAACGAAAATCATTATCTAAAATAACAAATACATAATTCTATATTTTAGTAATATTTCAAACTGGAATCTACATTGAAACCTCTTTCAGACGAACATTGAAATTGTATTATAAAGTGATTCACTAGGGGGGTGGTCTTCTCAAAGAGCAGTATATGAAGAAACTTAATCTGACCCAGGAAATTCAGTCTGGAGAAAGGAGTAGTCTTCTCACATAGGTGGTGTTTTAAAGAGGGTTCAGTGTATGTGTTACCTAGGCTACTTAAAATGAAATCTATTGTCCTGACACTTAGGAACCGTTCTTGCGGGCGGCTGAACAACCTGCCGGATCCACCATGCCGCAAGTACCGGCAGTACTTTTTAGTCCGGCGATCTCTGCCGTGCACACAGCAGCACGCGGGTACTGGTGGCATGGCGGATCCAGTAGGCTGTTCACCCACCGGAACAGCCTGCCGGATAGCTATGCCGCTACTGTGGAAGTACCCTAAGCCAATTTTCCTTATATTAGAGGAAAAAAAATTCCTTCACAACTCTAATCGGGCAATCAGAATAACTCCCTGGATCAACGACCAATCTCTAGTAAATATAACCTGTAATATTATTACACTCCAGAAATACATCCAGGCCCCTCTTAAACCCCATCTGACACTTCCCTGCCCAAGCCACCAATCTATCGAGATCGATCTGTATCAGTATACTGTCATCTTTTGTGTTAATTACTTTACAAAATTACGTGTCATCGGCAAAAATTGATATCTTACTGTACAAACCTTCTACAAGGTCATTAAAAATATATTGAAGAGAAAAGGGCCCAATACTGACCCCTATGGTACCCAATCTGAGTGTGTACTGTTAATAACCACCATCTGCTTTGTATCACTGTTACTTATGGTTCTTACACTCTTGTGAGCAGGGCCTTCACTCTTAGTGTTTCACTTGTATATTAGCCTGTAATTCTGTAATGTTTAATTTGATGTGCATCTGAAGTGTAAAGCAATGAGGAATATGGAAACCTATTGTGTCCTGACCCAGCATTAGAGCCTAAGGGCATCTTAGAGGGGGTGACCTGCTCAGGTCCCTGTATGAGCAGCTTTTATTCTTGAGCTGTCATCTTAATGACAGCCATGTAATACTACATTTCTAGTGCAGCAGTCAACACATAGGAAATGCATAGTTGGATGTGATTTCCTTGGCAAAACCAGTTGCTTGCAAGTGATACCAATTCATGTCTGTCTATCTTTGTCTTCTGGTTTCTCTCTGCACTTCATCCTACCTCCTTTTCCTCCCCTATGGGTTGATGTAATCTAATCATTCAGTGAGCAGGAAGACCGTCTTGGTCTCAAAAGACGTATTTCTCACAAATTTTAAGGAGAAAGTTAGTTAAGGAAAAGGAGCAGCAAGAAGGCTGATAATGTATTTTACAAAATGCTTATATAGACCTGTGTTATAGATTTATGCAAAGTTGTATAAAAGTACAGTGAGAATTTAACAAATCTCACAGTCCTTGAAGTTTGCTACAGTGTATTAATGCATATAAAATATAATAGCCTGGAGCTAAAGCTGCATCATTCATATAGTAGACTGGTTATATTTGGAAAAAATGAACGGCTGTGACAAGTATTAGGTCTCTAGATGTAAACATGAATGTCCCCATTTTAGTCAAAGGTTACAGATATTGTGAAAATGTTCAATTCAAGGCATTATCCGAGCTTCCTGAGGCATCAAGTGGATTAATACGTGAATTAGAAAAAATAACAATGCTTCTTTGAAAATGCTGAAACGCGGTTCTAAAAAATTAAGAAAAAAGAAAAATTTAAGGGAGGTTTTTAATATCAGGTTACATAGTCACACAGTTAATACAGTTGAAAAAAGACACAAGTCCATCAAGTTCAACCAAGGGATAGGTGGGTACGCGAATCCCAGACAGAAGTGAGACTCAATTTCTACACGTTTTCATAAGCATTAATGTTGTTTACTTTTAAGAATTCATCTAAACCCTTTTTAAAAAACTGTCCACTCTTCCTGCTGTGACCACGTCCTGAGGAAGTCTATTCCACAGCTTCACAGTTCTTATAGTAAAGAAGCTTTGACTCTTCCGGAGACTGAACTTTTTCCTCTCCAATCGGAGGCAGTGCCCCATTGTCTTTTGAGCGCATTTTACATGGAACAGTTTTTCAGTGTATTTTTTGTATGGTCCATTTATATATTTGTATAGGTTAATCATGTCCCCCCTTAGATGTCTCTTCTCAACACTAAATAAATTCAATTCTTTTAACCTTTCTTCATAACTAAAAACCTCCATGCCCCTTATCATTTTAGTCGCTCTCCTCTTTACTTTTTCTAGCTGTAGTGCGTCCTTTCTATGGACTAGTGCCCAGAACTGAGCTGCATATTCCAGATGAGGCCACACCAACACTTTGGAAAGTGGTAATATCACATCCCTGCCCAGTGAGTCCATACCTCGTTTAATGCATGACAATATGCTGGTGGCATTAGAAGCAGCTGATTGACATTGTATGCTGAAATTTAATCTACCATCAACAAGGACACCCAAATCCTTCTCTATAAGTGACTCTCCCAGTGTTACATCACCTAGGACATATGAAGCACGGAGATTATTACTACCAAGATGCATAACTTTACATTTGTCCACATTGAACCTCATTTACCAAGTTGATGCCCAATCACTCAAAGTGTTCAAGTCAGCATGTAGTTTATGGACATCTTCCATAGACTGTACTGTACTACATAGCTTAGTGTCATCTGCAAAAATAGAAATGGTGCTATTAATCTTGTCCTCAATATCATTAATAAATTAATTAAATAATGGGGGGCTCAGCACTGAACCTTGGGGTACACCACTTATAACCCGGGACCATTCTGAATAGGAATCATTGACCACAATTCTCTGGACACGGTCTTTCAGCCAGTTTTCAATCCAATTACAAACTATACTTTCCAAGCCTATAGACCTTACTTTACCTATTAAACGTCTATGAGGGACAGTAGCAAAAGCCTTTGCAAAATCCAGAAACACTACATCCATAGCCCCCCTTCTGTCCAGGCTACCATTCACCTCCTCCAAAAAACAAATCAGGTTAGTCTGACAACTTGGTCATTGGTAAACCCATGCTGGTTATCACTTATAATATTATTTACTGTCACATACTCCTGTACATAATCCTTTAAGAGTCCTTCAAACATTTTTCCCACAGTTAAGTTAAACTAACTGTTCTGAAATTACCTGTGAAGGACCTAGATCCTTTTTTGAATATGGGCACCACATTTGCCATGGTACCAGGACCTAGAGAATCTTTAAAAATTATAAACAGGGGCACAGCAATGAATGAACTGAGCTCTTTAAGCACCCAGAGCCTTGTTCACATTTACCCTATTTAACTTGTCTTGGACCATATCTACAGTTAGCCAATTAAGTATGTTACTGGATGTACTAACAGCCCCAGCAACACAGATATCAGCTCCTTTCTCTTCGTATTTGTATTTTTTAAATCCCCTTTTATTTGTCTTTTATTGCCCTTTTTTACAGTAGCTGTCAGCCATGGAGGGTTTAATTTTAGCCATTTATACTTGTTACCTAAAGGAATAAATATTTTAGTGCAATTACTCATTGTGGATTTAAAGCTCTCCCATTTATCCTCAGTATTATTATGTGACAGTAGCTGCTCCCAGTCTATGCCGTGAAATGCTGTCCTCAACCCAGGGAAATTAGCCTTTTTGAAATTTAGTGTCTTTGCTCTGCCTGAAAGAGTTTGCTTCTTATAGTTTTGGGGGAATATAATTATATTGTGGTCACTATTACCTAGTGTTTCTTGAACAGTAACATTTCCAACAAGCTCTGCATCATTCCAAATTACCAGATCCAACAGAGCATTGCCCCTAGTGGGAGCTTCTACAAACTAACTACTGTGCCAGCCTGTGCAGCCCGCTCTATTTGGTTATACGCTTGTGTTTCTATCTCTTCTGTGATGTTAGGGGGTCTATAGATTACAGCAAGTATTATTTTTTCAGTGTTTTTATCCCTTTGAACTTCCACCCATAAGGTTTCCACATCCTCACCCACAATTGCCTCTTTCACACTAGTCTTCAGATCACTCCTCACATACAGGCACACACCACCTCCTTTTCTATTGACGCTGTCTTTCCTAAATAGTGTAAAACCCTTAATCTTTACAGCCCAGTCATGCGAAGAATCCAGCCATGTCTCAGCCACACCAACTATATCTATGAGTTCTCATAGTACCATAGCCTCCAGCTCCCCCATTTTGCTAGCTAGACTTCTGGCATGTGTAAAAATACATTTTAAATTACTATTACCTGTAAAGTGAATATCCGGGATTTTTAGGTTACCTTGGTTGAAGTTTGTATGTAACAGGTTCTTGTTATCAGCAGTTCTATTTTTCATAAGTGTATAGTTATGCCCAGTTTTCTCCCAACTTTCCTCGCTAACCCCACCCCACACTAAATCTCCACTGTCCCTTCTATATCCCACTCTCTATCTACACTATCTATCCCCTTATTAGTATGAATCCCCACCCACCCCCCAGATCCTAGTATAAAAGCTCCTCAAGCTGTCTAACCATTTTTCCCCCCAGGGCAGATGCACCCTCCCCATTAAGGTGCAGCCAATCCCTACTGTAGAGCCTGTAACCGACAGAGAAATCGGCCTAGTTCTCCATGAACCCAAACCCTTCCTTCCTGCACCAGCTTCTGAGCCACTTATTTAACTCCCTAAGCTCCCGTTGTCTCTCAGTCTCTAGTGATGCTCGTGGCACTGGTAGTATTTCTAAAAACACTACCTTGGAGGTCCTGGACTTGAGCTTCTCTTCTAGTTCCCTAAAATAATTTTTAAGGAGCTTCCATTTCCCCCTGACTTTATCATTGGTGCCAATGTGTACCATGACCGCCGGGTCTTCCCCAGCCCCACCCAACAATCTGTCAATCCGATCCGCAATATGCCGAACCCGAGCACCCGGCAGACAACACACTGTTCGGTAAATAGATGGCCCTGTCTGTCCTCCTAATAATAGAGTCCCCTACCACCAGCATCTGTATTACCTTTGCTACATTTCTTTTCCCATCCTTCCTGCAGCGGTAATCCTCCTGGTTGCTAGGATAAATGCCCTGCTGCAGTGTTGCTGGCCCTGGGCTTTCATCCCTAATATCAGCCAAACAGGCATATTTACTAGGGCGTTCCAGCTCAGGACTAGCCTCCCTGGAACTTTTTCCTCTACCTCTGCTTTGTTTTGAACTCGACAATTGACATTGACTTTCATTAAACTATACTGTTTCATTAAGACATCATTTATCACCCAAGTGCCGATTGACCACCTGGAGCACGACATAACCCCAAGTAAGTGCTCAGTTATTTTTTATCTATATTGTGTCCTATTTGCCTGGAGTTTAGTAAAAAAAATTGTTATAATGTATATATACTATGCTATATAAAGACAATACCTTACCGGTATCATGTATCGCAGGTGCGGTAGCTAATAATGAATAATAGGTGGATCCAAATTCACTACCCAGGAGAGTGTCAACAAAGAAATCAAAACATGGAAATGGATCCAGTGTCTTAAAATCCTTGATTCTTTATTCAGTATTTGTAATAACAAATAGAAATCGGGTGAATAATCATAAAAAGTCAATAAAGTATTGCTAAAGTAGCTATTACTTATACTGAATCAAGGATTTTAAGACACTGGATCCATTTTCATTTTTTGCTTTCTGTATAGAAAGACTATGCTTTCTCATATGCCCTATAAGGCCACCTGCACATGCTGTGTTATGTGATTCGCCACCTGGATATTTGTGTGAAAAATCCACAGCATACACAGCCAGTCGCCGGCATTCTCACGCAGGCGCAGTTCCGGCGATTGCCTGCGCCTGCGCGATGCTACGCCAACTGAGGGCAACAGCGATTGGAAAATGTCACTGGGCTCGACGCATGCCCAGTGACACTATTGAGACTTTTGCCCTCAGTTGGCGTAGCATCGCGCAGGCAATTGCCGGCACTGTGCCTGCGCGAGAATTCCGGTGGCGGGCGAGATGAAGATCGGGGCTTTATTCCTGCCTGAAAGCAGAGGTAGCCAGGGGGCGGAGAATTAGCCTCGCCTGGGAGGCGATTTCTGCTGCTGGAGGCGTTCTTGTGGATTCAAACTTAGGCGGGCTGGGCACATCAGGGGGGCATTCCTGGGCTCCTTGGCAGAGAAAAAATGTCCCTCTAGGTTCTTTGGATCCTAATTTGCATAATGGAAAAATCTGTTTTTAAGAAAGATGACAAGAGACAAATTAAAAAGAAGAATAGATCCAGATATAAGGTACTTTATTACACATGGCTAAAGGGAAAAAAATATAGTGACAGGCAGGTGACCGATTCCCTTTAATGTAGCAGTTCTGCTATGTTTGCAGATAGTCTTAGAATATACTTAATTAAGAAGAGGCTTCATATTACCTATACGGTATATCTTGGAGACTTATTTCTCCTGTAGTGGCTTCCTGAGGCAAACACCTGATATGTTATCCCGCCAATGCCTTACTAGCTCAGGCTTTAAAAATACAGCTATATTGACCATAGCTGTAACTAGTATGCTAAAGGTATGATGGCTTTTTGCAACAAGAGCAGCTTAAAGGGGGTCTCCGGGCTTTTACTATTGATGACCTATCCAAAGACCAAAGACCATAGACAGCAGTGGAAAACAGAAAGACGGGAGACGGCATGTGCCCCTTGTCGGACCCCCGCCGATCTGAGAATAAGTCATCAATAGTAAAAGCCTCAACAACCCCTTAAAATATTTGTACTGTACCGTTTATAGACAGAGGTGTCTTTGTGAACATTTTGGTGCATAGCTATATGCAATTTATATGGTGCAGATACTAAATGTCCAGTGTCCTCTGCTCACTGTCATTTCATATTGGATTCACAGTGGAGAGTTCCTTAATCTAAGTTTTGGCTGAGTAAAGAGTTCATTATTTTATACCACACTAGAGTAGCTGTGACCATAGATCACATCAACAGATACAATATAGTCTGTGACTTAGCAGTTATATATCAGGACTCGAGTTAAATGAATTTAGTGAGTGAAATGAACAGGCTCTGCTGGCTCAAATAGCTAGTGCTAAAACGAGAGTTCATCACAGAGAAGAAAAGAAGTTCAGCAGTTATTGTGAACTAATCATTTGAGTACAATGTACCATTTACCATTTAAAGTGCCATAGTTTATGGGCTTCTTTAACCCTTTCAATACTGAGCCACTTTTCATCTTAAATCCCAGGCCGATTCTTGCAAATCAGACCTGTGTCACTTTATGTGGAAATAACTTTGGAACACTTACTAATCCAAGCCATTCTGAGATTGTTTTCTCGTGACACATTGTACTTCATGATAACGGTAAATTTTAATCTATATATTTCACCTTTATTTATGAAATAATTCAAAATTTACCAAAAATTTGGAAAAATTCTCAATTTTCTAAATTTGAATGTCTCTACTTTTAAGATAGATAATAATACCTCCTAAAATAGTGATCAATCAACATTCCCCATATGTCTGCTTTATGTTGGCATAGTTTTGTAAATGTCATTTTATTTTTTTAGGACGTTAGAAGGCTTCGAATTTTAGAAGCAATTTTTCACCAAAATTTCCAAAATCATTTTTGTAAGCACCAATTCAGTTATAAAGTGATTGAGGGGATTACGTAATGGAAACCACCCATTAATGACCCCATTTTAGAAACAACATCCCTTTAATTATTCAAAACTGATGTTACAAACTTCATTAACCCTTGAGGTGTTCCACAAGAGTTAAAGGAAAATGGAGGTGAAACTTCAAATTTTCACTTTTTTGGTAGATTTTCTAAGTTTGTCAATTTTTTCTTACAACACAGCAAGGGTTAACAGCAAAATAAACCTCAATATGCATTACTCCGATTCTGCAGTTTACAAAAATACCCCATATGTGGCGGTAAACTTCTCTATGGACATATGCCAGTGGTCAGAAGGAAAGCAGCGCCATATGTATTTTGGAGGCAGATTTAGCTAGAATGGTTTTTAGGCATTTTGTATTTGAAGAAACCCTGATGTACCCCTACAGTGGAAACCCTCAAAAAGTGACCCCATATTGGAAACTACACCCCTTAAAGAATATATTAGTAGGGGTACTGAGCACTTTGACCCCTTAAGCGTTTTACGGAATTTGGAAATGTTTGACTAGGAAAATAAAAAGTTTTATTTCTTCCAATAAAATGTTGCTTTAGCCCCAAATTCGTTATTTTCACAAGGGGTAACAGGAGAAAAAGCACCCATAATTTATTACCCATTTTCTCCGGAATACATCAACATCCCATATGTGGTGGTAAACTGCTGTGGGGGCACATGGCAGGACTCAGAACGGAAGGAGCGCCATATGGCTCTTGCAGCGCAGATTTAGATGGATTGGTTTACAGGCGCCATTGGTTTTCATTTTTTGGGCAATTGTCTTAAGTAGGGGCTCTTTTTTGTGAGATAAGATGACGGTTTGATTGGTACCATTTTGGAGTACATAAGACTTTTTGATCACTTGGTATTACACTTTTTTGTGAGGCAAGGTGACAAAAAATGGCTGTTTTTGCATAGTTTTTTTGTTTTTACAGCATTCACCTGAAGGGCCATCTCATGTGATATTCTTATAGAGCAGGTTGTTATGGACACAGCGATACCCAATGTGTCTATTATTTTTTTATGTTTTACAGAGTGAAAGCCTTTTTGAACAGAATAAAATCTTTGTTTGTGTTGCCATTTTCTGAGAGACGTATTTTTTTTATTTTTTGGGCGATTGTCTTAGCTAGGGGCTCTTTTTTTGCAGGATGGGATGACAGTTTGATTGGTACCATTTTGGGGTACATAAGACTTTTAGATCACTTGGTATTACACTGTTTGTGAGGCAAGGTGACAAAAAATGTCTGTTTTGGCATCCTTTTTAAAAAAAATTTTTACAACATTCACCTCAGGGGAAATCTCATGTAATATTTTTATACAGCAGGTTGTTACCGATGCGTCGGTACCCAAAATGTGTTTATTATAATATTTTTTTTTTTTTGGTTTTACACAGTGAAGGCCTTTTTGAACAGAATACAATCTTGTTTTTTGTGTTGCCATTTTCTGAGAGCCATATTTTTTTTATTTTTTGGGCAATTGTCTTAGGTAGGGGCTTTTTTTGCGGGATGACACTTTGATGATCGCTTGGTATTACACTTTTTGTGAGTCAAGGTGTCCAGAAAATAGCTTTTTTGGCATTATTTTTTTTTCACCTGATGGGGTGGATCATGTGATATTTTTATAGAGCCGATACAGATGCGGTGATACCTAATCTGTCTACTTTTTTTTTTTACTTTATTTTGGGAAAAGGATGCTTTTTTGTTTTTTACTTGAATCTTTTGTTTTTTACTTGAAACTTTTAATTTTTTTGTAAAACTATATTTTTTATTACTTTTTCCTACTCTGGGACTTCAACTTTTGGGGGTCTGATCCCCTGTACAATTCTGTATTGCAATGCATTGGCTGTTAGTGTATTACCACTGTAATACACATACAGCTTCCTGTCTGTGAGATCCAGGGGGCTGGATCTCACAGGCTCACACGAAAGGCAGCAACGATGCCTAGGGAAGCTGCGTTGGGACCCGATGGCCAACCCGCACCCGGCAGGGTACCGCACGTGCCGCGGTCAGCGCTGACCGGCGCATACTGCAGGGGTCCGGCTATCAGTCACTGCCAGGCGCCGCTCCTGCATCCACTTGATCAGCATGCCATAGAATTACGGCACTGGTATTTAAGCCAGAGCAGCCAGTGCCGTACATGTATGGCGCTGGTAGCAAATGGGTTAAAACAGGCCATACTTTCCAAGCATCCAAACTACTGTAAGTTTGTGCTTACTGAGTAAGAGATTAATTAGTCCATGTTCTATCTACATCAAAAGTCTTCTTAAATTCATACTTATTCAGCTATTTAGTTACCATCCTAAGAAGTTGTATGTATTGTATATGTTCTATTAGGAACACTAGCAGAAAATACACAGAAAAGTAAAAAAAAACACCCTGAAAACAAACAAAAAAACTTTGCACTTCCTCCTTTTCTAACCTTGACAGCATTCTGTCTTGTATTGAAAACTGTGTCCTGGTAGATCAGTCATTTATCCCTGTGTCTGACTGTAAAATAACTGGTTGCCCCATACAAGTGAATGGGAGTGCACCGCACAAGCACGGCCCCTGCTCCCCCTGCGCGTGCAAATTTAGAAAACATTGTACGACTTCTAAACAAAGTTGGAACTAATTAAGGAAATGCAAACTCCTGGAAAACTAACTGTGAACATTCCCCTCATGATAACTTTCCCCCAATATGTTCATTGTATTTTATTTTTTATTGTTTACAAAAGTGTGTAGCAGTTTCATTGGAAGGAACGAAGTCTGATAAAAACACGAGAATGTTCAAGCAGATCTGTTATTATACAATGCTGAACTAACTAATTGCATAATAGTCAGGTAAAAAGAGTAAAAAAAATAGTACCTTGGATTTTAACTAATCATAGAATATAATTTGTCTAGATCGTATGGTGGCAAGGAACAACACAAAAATACTGCACCATTTGTCTAATAATAACCCCATTCTAAGGACCAATTATTAGGAACGAACATGCATATAAATATTTAATCTTGATAACTCGCTTGAGTAAAGGTGTTGCCGATTACTTGACAAATAAGCAAACAAGTGGCACCAGAAATCCTCATCTGCACTGACAATGCAGCTCATTAGGCATTGATCGGAAGCGTGACAGCTCATGTGTAGCTCTTATCTCTGATCTCCTGACCTCGAACATATATTTAAGCCATATTGTTATCATTTAGATAAGAATTGAGCTATAATGAGTGTTTATGAGGTCAGGAGATCAGAGATAAGAGCTACACATGACAGGATTAAAAGAAAACAGACGTGACAGCTTGCAAATAGACTGAGCTTTAACCCTTGTATCTCTGAAACGTCTAAAGATTTTTAATAAAGAACAATTGAAAAAATGATTTTTAGCCCAAAATGAGTAAAATACAATCATAAAAAATTGTCATGAAGCTGTCCATAGCCTTTAAGGACTTCATGAAACAAACAGAATAGCGTATATTAGAGAATATTGAGATATGCTGGCAAAATCATTGACTAGCTTCAATTCACATCACAACTGCAGAGTGGTCACACAGATATAACATCGATAACACATAACAGAAGATTAAAAAATCGTTCACAAGCTGCGACTCCCATCACAACTGCACACAGATATAACATCGATAACAGAAGATTACAAAATCCCGCTTTTTTTTTTTTTTTTTTGAAAACTGGTTATTTAGCACCACACATTTCAGGATATGTTGATCCAAGAGGAAAGTTATGTAAGGGCATATCCGTAAAGCTTTGTTCATATATATAAAAAAAAAAAAAAACATTAAATTAAAAAAAAATTTAAACATAAAAGTTGTTTACGTCTTCACGTGGGATTCTCAGTCGGCCATCTCACTATAACCTTACTAGATAATCCTCTACAGTAAGGACTAGAGTGACCAAGCTCTAAGCAACAATACCATTTGTTATTTTAGTTGTCAAAAGCACATATTTTAATTGTATAAAATATAATTAGCTCAAAAATATAATCTTTCTAAATTGTAATTTTTTTACAATGTAAAAATATTGTTTTAGTTTCGATACAGAAAACGTTACCTTGGGCTTTTCGTCCAATATTTGCTGTCGAATCTCCTTGTGTTTCTCTATAAGTTTTTCCTGCCTTTTGGTTTGAGCATCTTCTAACTGTAAAATGTAAATGAAGTGAGTTTAAATGAATAAAATTAAAAAGTCAAACACGTTTCAGTAACAATTTCCATTATAAAAAATGTAGAGCAGATTCCAGTTTAAAAGAATTATAAAAATCAGACACCATGTATTGCTATACACCCATGAAGAGGCTCTTTGATGTGACCAATTTTGTAATTGTAATACCGCCCAAAAAAGTTATTGATTTACATTCCCCATATGTCTACTTCATGTATCAATCATTTTGGGAATGCCATTTTATTTTTTGGGGACGTTACAAGGCTTAGAAGTTTAGAAGCAAATCTTGAAATTTTTCAGAAATTTTCAAAAACCCACTTTTTAGGGACCAGTTCAGGTCTGAAGTCACTTTGTGAGGCTTACATAATAGAAACCATCCAAAAATTACCCCATTCTAGAAACTACACCCCTCAAGGTATTCAAAACTGATTTTACAAACGTCATTAACCCTTTAGGTTTTCCACAAGAGTTAATGGCAAATGGAGATAAAATTTCAGAATTTAGATTTTTGGAAAATTTTCCGTTTGAATCCATTTTTTCCAGTAACAAAGCAAGGGTTAACAGCCAAACAAAACTCAATTTTATTGCCCCGATTCTGTAGTTTTCAGAAACACCCCATATGTGGTCGTAAACTGCTGTATGGCCAAACGGCAGGGCACAGAAGGAAGGGAACGCCATATGGTTTTTGGAAGGCGGATTTTGCTGGACTGGATTTTTGACACCATGTCCCATTTGAAGCCCCCAGATGCACCACTAGAGTAGAATCTCCAAAAAGTGACTCCATCTAAGAAACTACACCCTCAAGGTATTCAAAACTGATTTTACAAACTTTGTTAACCCTTTAGGTGTTCCACAAGAGTTATTGGCAAATGGAGATGAAATTTCGAATTTCTATTTTCTGTTACCTTGCCTCAAAAAAGTGTAATATAAAGCAACCAAAATCATATTTACCCTAAAATAATACAAACAAAACTGCCAACTTATCCCGTACTTTCCAAAATGGGGTCACTTTTTGGAGTTTCTACTGTAGGGGTGCATCAGGGGGCTTCAAATGGGACATGGTGTCAAATAACCAGTCCAGCAAAATCTGCCTTCCAAAAACCATATGGCGTTCCCTTCCTTCTACGCCCTGCCGTTTGGCCATACAGCAGTTCACGACCACATATGGGGTGTTTCTGCAAACTAGAGAATCAGGGCAATATATATTGAGTTTTGTTTGGCTGTTAACCCTTGCTTTTTACTGGAAAAATTGATTAAAATGGAAAATTTGCAAAAAAATAGCTATTTTCGGACCGTTTTTATTTTTTGTTATTTACATCGTTGAACTGACAGGTTAGATTGTGTGCTATTTCTATAGAGCAGGTTGCTACGGACACGGCAATACCAAATATGGCTACTTTTGGGGGTTTTGTTTCAGTTTTACATAATAAAGCATTTTTGAAAAAAATGATTTTTTAGTGTCTTCACATTCTGAAAGCCATATATTTTTTTATTTTTTGGGCGACTGTCTTATGTAGGGGCTCATTTTTTGCGGGATGAGATGGCGGTTTGATTGGAACTATCTTGGGGTGCATATGACATTTTGGTCGCCTGCTATTACACTTTTTGTGATGTAAGGTGACAAAAATGGCTCTTGACACCGTATTTTTATATTTATTTTTGTGTTCACCTGAGGGGTTCGGTGATGTGTTATTTTTATAGAGCAGGTTGCGACGGACGCGCCGATACCAAATATGTATACTTTTTATTTATTTATTTAAGTTTTACACAATATTATCATTTTTAAAACAAAACAAATCATGTTTTAGTGTCTCCATAGTCTGAGAGCCCTATTTTTTTTTTTTTTGGGGGTGATTGTCCTATGTGGGGTATCATTTTTGCGGGATGAGATGACGGTTTGATTGGCACTATTTTTGGGTGCATATAACTTTTTGATCGCTTGCTATTACAGTTTTTGAGATGTGAGGTGACAAATGTTTTTTTTTACATTGTTTTTATTTTATTTTTTAACAGTATTTACCTGAGGGGTTAGATAATGTGATATTTTTATAGAGCAGGTTTTTACGGACGCGGCGATACATAATATGTATACTTTTTATTTATTTATTTTACTTTAACACAATAATAGCATTTTAGAAAAAAAAATTATGTTTTAGTGTCTCCATAGTCTGAGAGCCATATTTTTTTATTTTTTTGGGCGATTGTCCTATATAAGGACTCATTTTTGCGGGATGAGATGGCGGTTTTATTGGTACTATTTTGGGAGGCATACGCCTTTTTGATCACTTGGTATTACACTTTTTGTGATGCAAGGTGACAAAAATGGCTTTTACACCATTTTTTGTGATTTTTTACGGTATTTGCGTGAGGGGTTAGGTCACGTGATATTTTTATAGAGGAGATTTTTACGGACGCGGCAATACCTAATATGTGTAGTTTATTTGTTTTTTTTAATTTTTATTCAGTGATATGTATTTTTCTGATTTTTACTTTTCTTTCACTTTTTGACATTTTTGACCCAGACCCACTTGGTTCTTGTAGATCCAGTGGATCTGGTGTCTATATAATACAGTACAGTACACTATATAGTGTACTGCACTGTATTTTTTACTTTCACAGTCTGGTCAGACTTCTGCCTTTAGCAGAAGTCTGACCAGAGTTACTACTACCATGGCAAGCAGGGCGCTTCTGAAAGCGTCCTGCTGCCATGGTAACCATCACCCGCTGCCATTACAGAGCAGCGGGTGATGGGAAGAAGGTGAGCTCTCTCCTCTACCATCCTATCCCATCGGGGGCTGCAAAGGTACGGCACGTACGGACCGCGGTATAGAAGGGGTTAAACTGCTGACATCTGCAGCACAGATGTCAGCAGTTTATAGCAGGGGTCAGCAATGTGCTGACCCCTGCTATACCCACTAGACACCAGGGAAATGCATTGAAAGGAGGCGGGCGGGGATCGCAATTGCGATCCCGCCTGCCGCACCGCCCGCCTCCCGCGCCGCCCACCCGCAGCACCGCCCGCAATCCCCCTGCACCGCCCGGGGGACACTAAGATGGCGGGGTGCAGGGGGGTTAAAATTTACAATAAGGGGCAGATTTTAGTCTCTGATCCCGCGGTCATAGACCGCGGGGATCAGAGCTCACATAGCGCAACAAACCGCAGGTCTGAATTGACCTGCGGTTTGTTACGACCGCCAGCTGGGGGTCACAGGACCCCCCTCGGCATTGTCACAGGATGCCTGCTGAATGATTTCAGCAGGCATCCTGTTCCGATCACCGCCACGTGCGCAGCGGTGATCGGATCTTCTCAGGGCGTACATGTACGCCCTGAGTCCTTAAGTACCAGGACGCTAGGGCGTACATGTACGCCCTGCGTCCTTAAGAGGTTAATATAGTGTAAAAAAAAAAGAGACGTTAAACATTTTTGTAATATACTTTACTAGGAAAAGAAGTTTCTTTGTACTAGAAAACAGGGTATAAGAGCCTTCTTATTAAATTTCTAACTAAGGGTGAGTTCACATCACCGTTATGGATTCCATTATTGTTGTAATGCCTCTTAAAGGCTTCCGTGTTGACGTCCGTCTTATGGATTCTGTTATAACCATGTTATAACTGAAAACAATAACGGAATCCATAACGTTGATGTGAACTCACACTAAGAGTTGCTAAAAAGTCTCTGTCTTCAAACTTCAGCTTTCTACTGAGCACTGAAGATGCCTGTGTGTAACAAGTCAGATACAGAGGGTGATAGCAATGATAGTTAGGACATACTGTATGTATATAGTCAGTGATGGGTTAGTGACAAGAGGCAGGCTGGAGCCTTTGTATGTTACACAATGGCATCTTTACAGTATCCCAGAATAGGGTACTTGCAAATTGTTCTTGTCATTTAAATGATATTTAATGCTCTAATGTATTGTACTGCTCCAAATGGGTTTCTATGGATGTCAAGATTAACAATCCTGACTCTGTCCCTGTAAGAAGCTAGTTGAGGGACTTAGGTCCTCCCCTAGTTGAGAAGTGAGTAGTGTGTTAGCTGAGGAAGTAAGGGAAGCTCCAGAGAGAGAATGAAAAAAACAAGAAGGTCCAGAATCTACAAGGTTGAGCACTGGAGTCAGTCAGTAATGTATTTGCTGTTTAAGGCTGATGAAGCCTTTACTGCAGTGAGAGAGGCATTGCTAAGACTCCTTCCACAAAGCCCTGGCCAGCTATATCTTAATCCTGTATCTCTCAGCTGGGAATTGCAGACAATATAACAAGAACCTTATTGCCAGCATTACATTCTGCAGAGAGAAATAGACTTTCGAAAGATAGAGAGAAGGAGTACTACAACTCCCAATCTTGCTTACACCAATATTCACAGGCCACATCATCTACATCTCCTGCCCTGTACCTGTACAACACTCATAACACCCTGGGCACCACCACTACCATCATGGAGGAGCCCCAACATCAAGGTGTGCCCCAAGGGCAGAAAGGGTGCACCCACCTACCACTGCACGGACCTGGTATATAATCGCTGTGAGGATTGTCACTGTGAATAACTTTTGCAGCAATAGCCATTACCACTCCAATCCTCCACTCTTCCTGGGCTAGCTACATCTTCAGTGCTCAGTGGAACTGAAGAATGAAGACAGACTCTTCTTAGTAACGCTCTGTTAAAACTTTTCTAAGAAAACTCTTTACACCTTGTTTGTTTAGTACAAATAAACACCTAATAAAGTCTATTATAAAAATGTCCCTACACTAAATAAAATAAACTGAAACAACAGATACACTTTGAGCTTGGCCATTTTCCTGCTTCCAGCATGAACACTGAGAACTGTCTCTTCACCACCTCTTGATGTTGTGCCATTGTGATTGTAACATGACCAGTGGAATCTGGAATTTTTTTCAGAGCGCACAGTTTGAGGGAAGTAAAAGGCTCTGAACTTGAAAAAACTTTCAATGGAGTAAAGTGGATTTCTGGTCTTAGGAGAATGCAAAAATGTACAATATAATTCCTTTTCTAGGACAGTATATCATGTCAAGTCTGGTCTTGATGCTGTTTAACCAAGCCTGGCTACATCTATGAGCTCCTCAGTCAGACATTTCCTATTAAAATGTCCATAGTTACTGATGCCTCCTGTATTTCATTTATTTCTTTTTTACTAGTTTAAGGACATGGAATACGGCAGCTGAATAATGGTAGTGTCAGTATAATCTAGTTCTGTCCTTTGGCTGAACAGAAGATTCCACCAGAAAATCAATGCATTTGATTAATATAATACAATCTTTGTTGTCATCTATCTTGTATAACACAGCCTGTTCCAGCCGTCAGTACAGACCGTGCCCCGCAGCAACCAGTAAAGGTTTCCATTCTAATCACTTCTAAAGGGACTGTAACAGACCCGTATAATTCAGATTCAAAACATATTAAAAATGAACATGTTCTCTGTTTTATGGAGGTTTGGAAATCATTTTTAGTGATATTTTAGCAAATTTGGATGTGGAATTGAGACCACGCAGCTGCTATGGGGTCCGGAGCACAAGGAAGGCCCACTTTTCTTCTGTTCCAGGCACTGCTTGCTTCCTCTATGCCCAGTCAGGGTCACAGAGTGAGGAATTTCCCAGCTTAGGAGTCCATGCTCTGACTCCATATATGGATGTGTCCATACATGGAGTCATTGTTATGAACGTGAAAGGAGTATTCCCAAGCATGGTCACACCCTGTGTATACAAGTCTAATTTAGACTCTATTTGTGAAATGTTTCTGTGAGGATTTGAACCCACAACCATCTACATTAAAGACAAGAACCTTAACCACTGGGCTATAGAACTCAGTGCTAAGTCATTACTGAAAAACCTCATAGAACTTTCTCTTGTGTCATACAAGACAAACTTCTATGAGGTTTTTAAGCAATGACTTAACATTAAGCTCTATAGCCCAGTGGTTAAGGTTCTTGCCTTTAATGTGGATGGTTGTGAGTTTGAATCCCCACAGAAATGTTTCAAAAACAGAGTTTAAATAAAACTTAAATACACAGAACTCACTTCATAAAACATTTTTTTTTCTTTTCATCGCGATATTCTGATCCTCATAACTTTTTTATAGTTATGTTTACGGAGATATATGGGGGCTCATTTGTTGCAGGACGATCGGTCATTTTTGAAAATACCATTTTGGGGTGTGTATGACTTGATCACTTTTTATTCAATTTTATTGGGAGATAAAGTGATGAAAAAAATGCAAATTGGCTTTTTATTACATTTTTTCTGTTATGCCATTCACCATATCGGCTAACTTTTTTAAATATTTTAATAGTATTGGCGTTTTCGCATGCGACGATGCCCATAATGCTATTTACTTTTTGTTATTTTTTTTTTGGGGGCATGGGGGTGATTAAAATTTATGTTTTCAAAACTTTTTTTTTTTACAACTTTTTTTACTTTTTGTTAGGTCCCCCAAGTGGACCACAACTTACAATCATCAGATGTAAATTGCTCCATTAGTCTGTATAGAAATCACTATATCACACTATATATAGTACAGCCTGTGTCTGATTTATAGAACAGGGTGCTTTTCCCGACCTCCACTGGGGGAAAGCATGCCTGAAGAGGAATCCCACGCTTCCGGTTTTTAACACTCTCAGATGCCGTGAGTGAGGGGAACTCATTGCTGTGAGGGTAGGGAGCATGTGGCGTATTCTGGGGCCATAAGGGTGAAGAACTATTGCATTTTGGGGGGCATGATTGGGGTTGGATAACCCTTTTAACCATTAAGATACCAAAGGTTTTTTTAGTTTTGCATTGAATGTAGTGGGAATCAGCAAAAATTCCAAATGTGGTGGAATTGAAAAAAACAACAACAATTCCTCCACCGTTTTACAGGTTTTGTTCCTACGGTGTTCCCTTTGCAGCAAAACTGACCTGTGCCCTTCATTCTCTGGGTCAGTAGGATTACAACACGGGTGTGTCAGGAGAGGAGCCAGGGCAGGTGGTGTGATGGGCCAGGCTGGGTAGTGGGCGGAGATAGGGTGGCCCAATTCAGATTCTTGCTATGGGGCCCAATGATTTCTATGTACGCCCTTGGGCAGAGTATTACCTTTATGCCACAAACTATATGCCTCCAAATTAAGTTACAAGCATGAGGAGGTCCAGTATAGTAACCCTCAAAACACTTCTATATGAGCTATACTAAGGCTCCATAAAACTAGGAGCCTATATGGAACAATCACGCAATTGTGTGCATGAATCTTAAAACAAAAGGGTCATGCTCACAACCCACAGGGTAAGAGAAATAAAAGACACCATAAACCCTCTGCTAAGGAAGACATTTATCTGGTGCCCTGTATCCCCAGGTCAAGCACTACTGTATATATGTCTACAAGATACAGATACAGTTGAACATTATGGTGGAACCATCAGCTCCCTGCTGTACCATAGTCACTGGCCTATGGTAGGGTTCTATAGCAGTGTCTTGTTTACTGCAGCTATATAGTCTTCAATGGGACCTTAGCCCAGTCCATGGTGCTAAAGTCATGACATCTGCCCTGAGCTGCCGACTGCACAGGCTGGAAGAGCCCCATAGACTTTTAAAATCCATTTAATGTGGGAAGTGGGCTAGGAGAGTTTAAGTGCTAATTTTTTGAGCAGTACTTGAACTGCTGTAAAAGAACATAAATATGAGGGGCTGTTGGCCCCACCCCTTGCCATGCCGCCTTTTCAGGAAAGTGGCAGCGGCAGAGAAATACCACTTACACAAAAAAATTGTGCAAATAACATTTAAAAAGTCACAAACAAAATGTTTTTGCAACTGTTTTATGCCATAAAAGTGGCGCGGGGAAATAATAAATCCCTTCCCCCATCTAGATGTTTACCTGGCCTAATTCATACTACATCTAAGGCTACTTTCACACTGGCGTTTTTGGGTCCGCTTGTGAGATCCGTTTCAGGGCTCTCACAAGCGATCCAAAACGGATCAGTTTTGCCCCAATGCATTCTGAATGGATAAGGATCCGTTCAGAATGCATCAGTTTTGCTCCGTTCAGTCTCCATTCCGCTCTAGAGGCGGACACCAAAACGCTGCCTGCAGCGTTTTGGTGTCCGTCTGATGGAACTGAGCCAAACGGATCTGTCCTGACATACAATGTAAATCAATGGGGACGGATCCGTTTTCAATGACACAATATGACACAACAGAAAACGGATCCGTCCCCCATTGACTTTCAATGGTGTTCAAGACGGATCTGTTTTGCCTATGTTCATGATAATACAAACGGACCCGTTCTGAACGGATGCATGCGGTTGTATTATCAGTGCGGATCCGTCTGTGCAGATACATGACGGATCCACACAAGACGCCAGTGTGAAAGTAGCCTAAGCCAGTATTTGTGCGGCAAACTCTACAAAGACAAGTAGTGACCAGAAAAAGTTGTCATGTAAGTCTGGGCAATATGGAGAAGAATGGCCTACTGAATAAGGGAAGGGAATCAGGGAAGACAGTTCCTGTGAGTAACTGTATTTAACTGCAAAGTGCCAGTCTAGAACTGGTATCTCACCACTATACAGTCACTGTATGGAGATATTATTGACCTTTACAGTTGTTATATACTATGGTGTTGAGGTCTTATTTGGTGACTGAATTATATATACATATATCTATTATAACTGTATATGAGGTGTGAAATTATTTGGAGACAGGGCTGATGCATTTATGTATTATGTATCTACTGGTTGCTAGTAATGAACAGCATAAGCAATATTCGTTTTCGCAATATTTTGCAAATTTTTAGCCTAATATTTGCCATAAATTCACGAATTCTAGAATTCATGATCTCTAGGCATTATTTTCTTGATTGCAAAATCGGCAACGTAATATGTGCATATTGCGCACGCAATACAGACGTGGCTCAATTTTGCTACATTTTTCAAGCTGCTAGAAGTTTCCTGAGACTGGAGAAAATGGTTGGCAGCAACTTTCGTGACTTTCCAAGACGAAAGACAAAAGCACTAATCCCTATAACGGCACAGTAATTCCTATCACACTATCTAACCCCCTGCACTGGAACCTATCAGCTACACTATATCGCTATCTAACCTACACTGACTATCTCCTACTAACTATCTGTATTATATATATGAGCTAACTAACTATCTAATGTAATTAAATAAGGATCCAGTTGACTCAGCAGAGCACAGCAACAACACTGCTCTCTCTCAGAACTGCAAAAACAACAGAAATAGCTGCTGGGGAGGTTCTTATATAGTAAGGGGTAGGCAACTTTCCTATGGCCATTTTATGGCTTTACTACCTTTAATACAATTTTGGGGGGAACAGGGCAAAACATATGGGTTTGTGCCCTTGATCTTTTAAGACTCTAGTAATGCCCTTGGTTATTATTGATGAGTCTTTATGTTGTTAACATACAAAACACTTCTCTCATTTAGTCTTTTACTATTTCTTTTTCATTGGTGTTAATATTGGTTGCTACTACTTTATAGGGGCTTATGCAGCAGACAGGTAATATTAAAGAGGACAATTCAGCTTACAGATCCACTGTTTTTCAACAGAATCTAGCACCTTCATGTATTTTTAAAGGCGCTATCCAACCTCAAAAATGGTTTATTAACATTTTATTATAGGGTACTGTTAACTATTAGTTGACCATGCACAAAAGTAGTAGAAGTAGTAGGAAAAGTAGGTTGATGGTGAACAGTAGTTGAACAATCATCTCACAGATGCAGCAATACACATTTTAGTCTATATTGGCCATTTCAGTTGTTCAAACTAGCCATAAATGTTCAATGAATCTGAGCAATGGACGTGGTATCTTTCTAGGAACATTTTTTCAAAGAAAGATATGTTGTCTATGAACAATCTATTTTTGTCACTGGACAAAAATTACAAACATGACCGACTTCTTTTCAGACAATGCTCGTTTGTCATTCGTTGGCTAAAATGATCACTTTAGTTAAAATTGTCCGCTTTTAACCACTTTAAACTAATGTGTATGGCCACCTGTTGTCCATATATTACATCACTGACCAAGGTGTTACACTACCCCCTCTCTGATATTACCTATCCCCACCTATTTATACCACTTAGACACAGTTAGCATAAGGCATGGCTTATGGTGTGCGTCAAACCTCCTTGCTGTATCACCACTGGCCCTACAGTACATGTAAATTTGACGTTCCCCTCAGAGACTTTAGTTTGAAACCAGCGGATTTGCATGCCTCCCTGGATCTACTTGGTGTTATGTTTTAAATTACAGCCAAGTTCTGAAGAAACATTTCCTGGCGGCCTATGCAAATATGCATTAGAATGATTTGGGGTAATTAAAATGCTAAGAAATAAAAATTGGCTTCAAGTATGTTATCCGCTTATCAAATTTCATAATTATAGAATGTTAATTTCCCTGGAACAAAATACCACACATGATAACAACTCGGGTCTTTGCAGAAGGAGAGATTAGCTGTATACTTTTCTCAGTATATTTATGTAATGCATATAATTCAAGCTCCAGTATTTTTATGCCAGTATATGATATCCATACATTCATGTCACACATATTCAGATACCGTATGGAGAAATTAATTGTTGCTACACAATGCTCATAATGCTGATAAATGTATATTATTTATTCTTGAGAAGAGATGTCTAAGGGGGGACATGATTAACCTACACAAATATATAAATGGGCCGTACAAAAAATATGGTAAAAAACTGTTCCATGTAAAATGCGCTCAAAAGACAAGGAGGCACTGCCTCCAACTGGAGAAGAAAAAGTTCATTCTCCAAAAGCGTTAAAGCTTCTTTACTGTAAGAACTGTGAATCTTTGGAATAGATGTCCCCGATGACACGTGTTCAGCTCAGTCTTAGTCAGGGAGAGCTGGAGAGTAGAAGGGAGAGATAGTGTAGGGAGTGAAAGGACTATTGTGTGGCAGCAAAATATATTTTTAGCCAACCTGCACTAAATTGCTAAAACTTGTGAGAGACTCAAAAGTCCTTTTAAGGACTATAGTTGTATCTAGCAGCAATATATATTTTACCGCAACCTGCTTGCGATTGTTTGGCCTCTGCAGACAGCGCTGCCTAAAAATATCTGTGACATCCAGTGTCCTTTTTCCGTAGACGGTGTCAGCTGCGGACAGTTACATTACCTGCGCTACATCTCCTGTATAACATTTGCTTATTCGAAATATCAGTGACATTCAGTCAATTTTTTTGCTGCTGGTGGCAACGACATTACCTGTGCTACATCTCCAGTATAACGTTAGCGCATCCGAAATATCAGTGACATACAGTGTAATTTTTTTCACCACTGGTGACAGTGACATTATCTGCGCTACATCTCCTGTGTAATGTGTGCACAGCCTAAAAATATCTGTGACATCCAGTGTTTTTGTACTTTTTCTGTAGATAGTGTCCGCTGCAGTCAGTTACATAACCTGCGCTACATCTCCTGTATAACGTTTGCGTATCCGAAATATCAGTGACATTTAGTCTCATTTTTTGCTGCTGGTGACATTCATTCAGTTAAATTTTTTATTAGCCGGTGGTGACAGAGACATTACTTGCGCTATACCTGCTGTATAACGTTTGTGCATCCTAAATATCAGTGATATTAATTCAGTGTAATTTTTTATTAGGCACTGGTGACAGCGATATTACTTGCACTATACCTCCTGTATAACGTTTGTGAATCCTAAATATCAGTGACATTCATTCAGAGTAATTTTTTATTAGCCGGTGGTGACAGCGACATTACTTGCGCTATACCTCCTGTATAACGTTTGTGCATCCTAAATATCAGTGACATTCATTCATTACAACTATTGGGTGGCCAAGCTGGACACGTGGCACGAACTGGCGCTCTACCCCTTGGAGGTGCTGGCCTGCCCCGCCGTCAGCGTTTTGACAGATGGTGTATTTAGTGCTGCTGGGGGCATAATAACTGATAAGCGCATCTGCCTGTCAACTAAAAATGATAAACAGTTGACTCTTATAAAAATGAACAAGGCCTGGATTGCCCCTGGCTTCTCTACTCCACTAGAGGAAAGCGGCTGAACATAAAGGCACTCAAAATGTGGCTTTTGTGGTGTATTGAATACACTATATTCTCATACAACCCTTCCACCACTAAAAAGGGTATATGGCTCAATTTTCCTTTTCTCATCCTCCTCCTCCATCATATCAACATGCTTATTAGGCTTCCCTCACTCCTAATGTTTTAGAGGGTCAACTCAGCAGCGGGCCTCACCCATAGTGTTTTAGAGGGTCACCAGCAGGCCCTCACCCTTAATGTTTATAAGGGTCACCAGCAGGCCCTCAACCATAATGTTTTTGAGGGTCACCAGCAGGCACTCGCCCATAATGTTTTTGAGGGTCACCAGCAGGCACTCGCCCATAATGTTATTGAGGGTCACCAGCAGGCCCTCGCCCTTGATGTTTTAGATCACAGATGTCAAACTCATGGCCCTCCAGCTGTTGCAAAACTACAACTTCCAGCATGCCTTGATAGCTGTAGGATGTCCAGGCATGATGGGAGTTGTAGTTTTGCAACAGCTGGAGGGCCACGAGTTTGACATCCCTGTTTTAGATGGTCAGCTCTGCAGCAGGCCCTCACCTCTAATGTTTTAGATGGTCAGCTCGGCAGCAGGCCCTCACCCCTAATGTTTTAGATGGTAAGCTCGGCCGCAGGCCCTCACCACTAATGTTTTAGAGGGTCAGCTCAGCAGCAGACCCTCACTCCTAATGTTTTAGTGGGTCAGGTCAGCAGCAGACCATCAACCCTAATTTTTTAGATGGTCAGATCAGCAGCAGGCCCTCATCCATAATGTTTTAGATTGTCAGATCACCAGCTGGCACTCTCCACTAATGTTTTAGAGGGTCAGCACAGCAGCAGACCCTCACTCCTAATTTTTTAGATGGTCAGCTTGGCAGCAGGCCCTCGCCCCTAATGTTTTAGATGGTCAGATCAGCAGCAGGCCCTCGCCCCTAATGTCACAGAGGGTGCTTTATGTGTAATAAAGGGTGTATTGTAGTGCTGGTTCCTCGTAATTTTTGGCAGCCCTTTCACTTAGTGCATAGGCTTTATGAGTGTAGGAGTCCCACTACCTGAACAATTGTACCACAATGTGCATTAGGCATTCCTTTATGTGATATACAGGTTGTATCCGAATCTCTTCTCTTCCTTCAAATTTTTGGCAGCACTTGCACTTTATATACAAGTAAATATACAGGAAAGAATGTCTCCTAACAATTTTTCCTCTAAAATCGATTTTAGCTTCGGTTTTGTGTGTATTATTGTCAGTCTGTAAAAGTGACGTACTACTCGGACAACATCATTCCCAGCAGAGACATGGGAGTCCAAGATGCATCCAGACATCCTCCTCATGCTGTTCCCCAACTAGTTCAGTGGTCTTTCGATCAATTTCTGACCTTTTCCTGTGAACCAGACACCCTACCCTCTTCAGAGCAGGGGGTGCCTGGTTTAATGCTCGGGTTGTCCCATTGACTTCCATTGTGTTCGGGTGCTCGGTAGAGCACCGAACATTCCAAGGTGTTCTACACGAGCACCTTTGGTGCTCGACCAACACTAGTCCTTAGCAGTCCTCACTTCTTCTTCTGACGTCTAGACTCTGCAAAGGGAAGCTTACTTACCTGCTTCCTGGCTCTGGCTCACCACTACTTCTCCTTCTGGCCTGAGATGCTTCACTGGGCTCCCTGACTGAAAACATATGATTTGATGCGCCTGCAGCCAGTTACTGGCCGTGGCGCTGACTGGATCCCTTTGCGCCATGTGAACAATAAAGGTTCGGGTGATTGACTGGAGGCACATCAAACTGGATGTTTTCAGTGAGGGAGCCCAGTGGAGCATCGCAGGCCAGCATGAGAAGTAGTGGGGAACCAGGGCCAGGAAGCAGATAAGTAAGCTTCCCTTTACTGGTCTGGCCAATTGGGCAGTTTTTAAACCCACTACTGTTCTTCGACAACCCCTTTGACAAAGGGGTTGTCTGGCTAGTTGATATTTTTAAAACCTGTTAGGAAGGGTTTAAAAAAATAATGGAAGTCACTCTTACCTCACTAATCCTCCCCCCACTCTCATTCTGACAACCCTCTCTTCTCTACTGACCACTCATCCAATCACTGGCTTGTCATTTCTTGTGTGGCAAGAAGAACAGGAAGCAGAGAACCAGGAAGCATCAGAGATTGCTGAGGTGAATATAACACTTTTTTAAGCCAATCCGAGACTTTATACTTTTTTCTTTATGTAACTGACCAGAAAGCTCCTTTAATGCAGCTTTATTTTCTACAAATTCCATTGCTTAAATGAGCCTTTTCATTAATTTCTAATGTTAAATAGCTCAAGTACAGCATGAGATATTTGATTTGTTTTGTACCATTGCTTGGCTGGGAAACAATGGCACATACATGTCTGCCCTTTTACTAGCAATTATTCTAATGTATTTTAGGGAATTCTAAGGTCATAACAGAACATAATGTTCCGTGCCTTTATATCCATCTATAATGTAGTTTTTTGTTCCTAGAGCATGTACAGTATTCGCCTTCACATATTGCATTCTGGCCCTCACATACTTTTGTGTTTGACTACTTTGTTCATCCCACACAACTAAAAATACACAATGAACTTAACAACGTTTGCATAAACTTTGCCTGGGATACCGAACTGTTGAGTTTGCCAAGAAGCAAACCGCTACAGATCGTATTGTACGTACACGACAGTCCAGTTTTCTAAAAGTAAATGCATTCATTATCTAAATAGATTTCCCTTTCAATTAAATTCTTAGGAATTCTGTTTGAACATATAAGGTTTTTTGATACTGTAGGTTTAGTCTTTAGAATGGTAAGTATACAGCACATATTAGACTTCCTGTGTTGCACATACACATAATGTAATAAATCTCTTTGCTGAAAATTAGCATTAATGATCTTCTGAAGTGTCGCAATTGCCCTTTCGCTTTATGGGTGCGGAGAGCACACAGTGTGCTGTCCGCATTTTTTGTGGCCCTATTGAAATAAATAGGTAGGTCTATGTGCAAGCCACAACAATATGGATCCGACGTGGACCGAAAATACAGTAATAAATAGCCCCTATGGTCATTGCATTCAATGTGTCCTTTGCTCATTTTCTTTGTCTCTCTAAAAAACATAGATTGATTGATAGATAGATAGATAGATAGATAGATAGATAGATATTTTACATTTTCTAGCTTTCCCTTAGCAAAGGTATAAATCAACAACAAATGAAATGGAAGCCGCCAACATTATCTGTATATCTTAATATCAACAACAAACACAATCTTTTATACTTATGTTTCCCTAGACACATTTCCTGCTTATTGTCTTATATTAGATTTTTTAATCCATTATTTTTCTCCTGTGACGTCTATTACTTTGCCACTACCTAACATATGTAAGTCATTATGCTGCTGAAATGTAGCTGCTGTAATAAAGAAAAAGAAAAACAGAATTTTCTGACTTAATTGGATCGGTAACCACATATTTATCACTGAGAGGAACATGGATATTCTATATAAATGCAATAAAGTTGAACATTCGTACCCTTTTAAGGCACTGCACGACTTCCTGGATATAGGATCTGATCATTTCTGTCTTCTCTCTGTGGAAAAACATAAACTTGATTGTAGAGATTAGATTTTACCTCACATTATTACTACAGACTGGACATTGCTCATATGTTATAGAATTTAGAAAAAACATTTTTTATTTAATTTAGCAGGTCAACAACCTTAGTATAGACAATATAGCAGTAATATCCATGGCAAATCCTCAATAAATCCACTGCGACACATGCAAAAAATCACCCTCGGCAATGCATAAAAACATTTTAAAGGGTGTCTGTTAATAGTTTATCCCAGTTGGATACTAGAGGGGAGCAGTTGGGAAGCCTTCAGTTTAGAGAGCCAGGACATCGCACAGGAGAGGACTGCCACGGGACACATTCAATGGCAGCTCTGGAGACATTATGTTTAAACTTTAACCATTTTCTATCATGGTCAACAGTTTTGAGGGGTCAAAACTGCTGACAGACTGCCTTTAAAAACCCATCCACACGTACTGTACTGTAAATTGTACTGAAAGAGATCCTGTACTTTTTTACTAGACTTTCAAACACATGGACCATGTAGTCTGGCACCACGTGACACTTACAAACAGAAATGTACAGTATTGTGAAGATACTTTCTCCTAGAAGCGAAATGCTATGGAGCATACCTGTGTAATACTATGGAGTTGCCACAGTGGCCCCAAAGACAATCAAGGGCGCTGTATTGTTTGGCCCTGAACGTGTTCATAAAGTCTAATTTCAGGTGACAAATGAGATTTTTTTGTGGACCTAGACTCGGATTTGGGAGTTGGCCTGGTACATTCACAGATCATTTGTCTATAAATATACCTGCATTAATATCTAGTTAATGCTAAATTGATTTATCTAATGAATAAAACTTCAAAGTATAGGAAGAAAGATTCCTAAGGGACAATTTTCAAGTGTAATAATTTATTGAGTTAATTATAAGAGCAAGAACAGATGGCTGGCACGTGTGGCCAAAATCATGTCCACATGAGGTGGCCAGTAGTCCATATTTGGGTGGGGTTTTAGCCATGTCCTAATGCCTGACTGTTTCTTCTTAAGGGCTCATGCACACAAAGTATTTTCTTTCCGTGTCCATTCCGTTTATTTGCGGACCGTATGCAGAACCATTAATTTCAACAGGTCTGCAAAAAAAAAAAATTACACTGCATGCATTCCATTTCCGTATGATCCGCAAAAAAATTGAACATGTCCTATTATTGTCCACATTGAAGACAAGGGTTGGGCTGTTATATTAGGGGCCAGCTGTTCCATTCTGCAAAATACGGAATGCACATGGACGTCTTCCATATTTTTTGTGGATCTGTGTTTTGTGGACAGCAAAATACATACAGTCGTGTGCATGAGGCATAACCCTTAGGATTAATCTGCAGGTGGAAGAATCCTGATATTTTTATTCCTGGCCATGACTGGTGAGACTACTGGATACACAGCATGATAAGTTCAGAGCACATTAGGACAGCTTAGTGCACCATACTTACTCCTCCATTTGATTCTTATCTTTTGATTTGGTTTCTGTGACTTTCTCTTGCCGTTTCTTGTCCATCTTCTTTTTTAATTCTTTCTTTTCTCTGCAGGAGTATCAAAAAATAAGATATAGATAAAAAAGCAAACTACATTACAATCAATAAATATTTTATAGACAATAAGATATTGTTATACTTTTCACAAGTTTCCTTGAGCTTTTTCAGTTGGTTGTTCTGGCACTCCTCGGCCACATCTGTCAGCTTCTGGATGAGCTGCAATGGAAAGGCATTTGTGTCAATCAGGGAGTTGATGAAGAAAATCGGAGAATCAGTCACCAGTAAAGACATTGTGTCATCTAGTAGTCGCCAACCCTATGGTCCTAAAGTGTAAAAAAAATCCCCTCATCTGTCCATGCTCCCACTTTTATGTGCCGCTGCCCAGCTCCTGGCCACTTCCAGTTGCCGAATGACCAGGATGTGGCTTGGTCCTGTGACTGCTGTGGCCAATTAAAGGCTTCAGAAATCTCTGCTTGAATGGTTCATCACCTGGCCCGAGTCCTAACATCTCTGTTTAGGAAACACTTGTATTGCCCATGAAAAAATATGGAACATCTTTTCTTATAACTGTGTGTTGTGCTATTTCTCTGTTGTTCCTTATAGAAATGTATGAATTCATTCCTCTAGTCGAAGAAGTGTGTCCCTACACAGTCTGACATTGGCAGCACTGATAAGAAGGAGTGAGATTGTGCATAGACACCCCCCCAAATTGTAACACCCATCCATGCAGTACACAGCTAGCCCACTGACAACAGTAGCCACCACATAATGCTTAATTTTTCTTGCAGCAACATGGTAGTGGGACTGAACAGTTCCTTTCAGATTCCTCTATTTCAGATGGCCACTGGAGGTCCGTTTAGAAGGCCAACTAGTGATCAGCTTATTTTGTAGGTAAACATCCCTTCTAAGGGCTCATGCACACGACCGTTCCCTGGCGGGGCCCATATTGTGGCCCGCAGATAGCGGGTCCGCAATATACGGGCCCCGGACGTCTGTGCACCACATCACGGATATGGACCCATTAACTTAAATAGGTGCGGTGTGTAACAAAGGCACGGAACCTCCGCACCACAAAAAAAAATACAACATGTTCTATTTTTTTGCGGTGCAGATGTATCACGGACCCATTCAAGTTGAATGGCTCTGGATCTGTCTGCGGAATCTGTACGGATGTTGCCTGTGCATTGTGGACTGCAAATTGTGGTCCCCAATGCACGGAACGACCGATCAATGACCGTGTGCATAAGCCCTGACAAAGATGAATTGTAAAAAGTAATGACTTTTTAAAGTGTACAAAATAGTTTGGAGTGTGTAGTTCACCATCATGGAGATTCTATTCACTATCCTTGTGTGCTGGAAATGCGCTGAAATTATAGTATAAATACAATGGACCAGATTACTATTCATATAAATGACATACACTTAGCCTGCCTAGGCTTGCACCAGATTTGACACAAAATTCCACCAAGTTTTAGACATATTTTAGGCAGCCAGTCTGTTTTGAAAATGTTTTGCAGACTAAAGTATTTTATTCCAGCTCATCCTACGTTTTTCACCTTAGGTTTTGTATAGTTTGATCTTGCCTTCTATTTGTTTGCTACTTTTTGCTTACCTCCCAAATGTAAGTAAGACTAAGTAAGACTAAGACCCTTGGTTTTTGAAACTCAAAGATCAGGGTATGTTCGCACGGCTAAAATCCACGGCAGAAAAATCATTAGCAGATCAGTAGCAGAATTAGTAGATGAAAACACGCCATTTTTTGGCAGACTTGTAATTAGGTGGCATCTTTGGTGGAGTTTTTACACGTGTTTTAAAAGAGTTTTTGATTTAGGTTTTCTGCTTCCAATATTGACTTATATGGAATCCGCAATCAAATCTACTTTTAAGTAGTGATCATATGTCACTTCTCAAGTATTTTTGAAAAAAAATTACATTGAAGTCAAGTAGAAACTGCTGATGGAGTTTTGAATGTGGATTTAGCAGGAGAAAACACCAGTTTTCTGCTGCTGACTCAATGGCAGATTTTAGCCATGAAAACATACCTTCAGACTACACAGGGTTTGTTTGCTGTCTGTTACCATAGAAACATATCAGCCTGTATACAAGCTGTAAACAATGATTTTCTATTCAATGCAGTGGAGGAATAAGATATTGGAGGTATCCTTAAAGGGGTTCTGCAGTTTGTTACAACTGATGATCTATCCTCAGGATAGATCATCAGCATCTGATCGGCCGGGGTCCGACACCCGGAACCCCCGCCGATCAGCTGCTTGAGAAGGCAGCGGCGCTGCAGGAGCACCGTGGCCTTCTCACTGTTTACCTCTGCTAGATCATCAGTTGTAACAAACTGCAGAACCCCTTTAAAGTAGAAGCAACACCATTATTTTGATGCAGTACATCCTGGAGCACAAATGCATAATATATTTTACAATGAAGAAAAATATGCCATAATCTAGTGATTTGCCCTCCGCTGTGCCTCGTAAAGAACTCCCAAAGACTTGAGGCTCAGGAAGTGGAGCCTAGAACATTGCAAGAATTGAAAACATTCTTTGAAGCATCCATTGTAGTGAAAATTCCAGTTACTGTAGGTGGCATGGACTTTCACATTCTTTACCTATGGAACATTTAAAACCATGCAAGAGAATTTGGAATAGGGCAATAATGAGCCCAAAGCTTAAAAGAATGAAAACCAGAACTGCTGTATTGTCATTTGTAAGAAAAAACCTCTCCAGCCTCAAACAATGAACAATTCATCAATGAAATACTTATTACAGGAACAGTTGGCTCATTCATGTGTGAAGTAGGTTTTTCTGAACAAATATTAATTTAAATGGATCCCTGGGGGATACTTTAATTGTACCATATCCCAAGTACATTGCAAGTACATTGTAGAAACGCAGAGGATAATTAAGCAATCCAGGAATGTAAATAGCCTTAAAATGGTTGAAAATTAATTGCAAAAAGTGTGAATTGCTTTTTTAGGTAAGAAATACATACTAACATATGAAATATAAGCCTTTTATTCTTTTTCCATGTAAATTTTGTATTTAGTCAGTCACAAAGGATTAAAAATGAATAATATAAAATATATTCACCCTCACTGATCCCGTTCTGACACTGCTCTGGTCCCCGCTGATCTTCAGTTCCTGGTCTCTACTTGACATGCTGGAAATGCCAGGAAACTCCCTATCAGCAAATCAATAGCTGTAGCGGTGACCCACATGTTATCAGTGAGGGTGAATTTTTAACCCATTGTGGACCATTCAAAAATCCCTGGAAAACCCTCACTGATCCCTTGCTGTGACCATTCTGATGCTGCTCCAGCCTCTGCTAATCTCCACTTCCTGGTCCCAGCTGGAAATGGCCGCTCACTGAATCCCTGGCTGAGGAGGGTTACTACTGCAGGAGATTGGGGAGTAATGATTAATTTTAACCATTTTTTTTTATTTTTTCACTTGTTTAAATGGAGTCCGTCTGTTACCTCATTTTTACATAGTAAACTATTCCTCATATACAGCCTGAGAAACAAACCTCTTTTATGCTATTGAGGGCCCAAGAACTTAGGTGGGCATTTCCAGTGCTTAAAGTACCTAAACCCTCCGCTCATAACCAATCCTACCTCCTACCCTTCCTCTTGAATGTTGTCTTCTCCTCCTGATTTCATTCTGCTCGACACTTCAAAACCTTGGGCGGTCACAGGCTACCATCTGCCGATGCAGGTTCCCCTCTTTTGGCAGTCCTGTAGTGTGCAGCTCAGCAGTGCATACTCATTACATACCTTGATTCTGATGCCCACAGTAGGTATTGTAATGTGCATGTGGGCTGGACGATAGTCTGCACCTGGGCAAGATTTTAAAGTGTCAGGAGGTGAGTTAGAAAATATTCAAGCAAGGATCTGTTATAAGCAGAGGGCTTGTGCATTTTGATCCCTGAATTTGCCCTGTGGTTATTTCAGGCCTCATATTGATTCAAATTTCTTTTTATGGGGAATGAAAATACCACAAAGGGTACCAAAAGTATGTCTTTCATTCTGCAAATGTGAACTGCAGTCCTATGGCAATAGTTTACTGTGTGAGAATGAGGTAACACACTCCCTTTATTATGATTCAGTATTCTGGCATACAAAAATTAGAACTTTTTGCACAAGTAGTATTTTGTGACTTTTGCAGTTGAAAAAAAAATGTTTTTTAAAAAGTAAGCGGGGCTGCCTGACACATTTATCATTATTTACACCATAAAACAGTCATAAAATATTCCTGAAATGTACTCCAGACCAGATTTCCATTTGAACGCATGGACAGCCAGAAGACACAATGGGGGGAATTTATCCAGCCCTTCACTCAGAATTATGTCTTCAAAAAGTTACATAGTAGGACTTTTGGAACTTTTTGAGCTCACTCGTGCATAATGTTTGCGACTTTTTGCATTTCTACACCACTTAATGAGTTTCTCTCTAGATTTATGATTGGGACTTTGTTAACAAGTCACAAAAAAGGGTCCCAAAGCTACTCCAGTGGTGGTACAGAAAACTGAATTAACAGTTCTAGACAAAAGTGTTGGGTTTAAAGATGAGCCAAATAAAAAAAAAAAAAACCTGTGCCATTTGATCAATTTGCTAATACAGATTCAAGGAAAACTGGCTTGAAATATTACCCCACTTCTAGTTACCTGTATGGTACGTATGTCAAAGGACAGCAATGGAGGGGTCTTGGCTCACTACATTTGTGTTAAAACAGTACTGTCTTGATACCTTAGCTGCAACTCCCAACTAAAGGTGCAATCACACAGCTCTAGATAGGAAAGCCCAAAGCCATTCCATATAGCTTAGGCCTCTTTCACACTTGCGTTATGAGGATCCGGCGGGCACTTCCGTCTCGCCGTATCCGTCAGAACGCAAGTCGCCTGAAAGCATTAGAAGACTGATCAGGATCCTGGTTGCCATAGTAGTAGTGGGGAGCGGGGGAGCAGTATACTTACAGTCCGTGCGGTTCCCGGGGCGCTCCAGAATGACGTCAGAGCGCCCCATGCGCATGGATCACGTGATCCATGCGATCACGTGATCCATGCGCGTGGGGCGCCCTGACGTCACTCTGGAGCGCCCCGGGAGCCGCACGGGCGGTAAGTATACTGCTCCCCCACTCCCCACTACACTTTACCATGGCAACCAGGACTTTAGCGTCCTAGCTGCCATGGTAACCATTCAGAAAAAGCTAAATGACGGATCCGGCGATGCGCCGAAACGACGTTTAGCTTAGGGCCGGATCCGGATTAATGCCTTTCAATGGGCATTAATTCCCGATCCGGCCTTACGGCAAGTGTTCAGGACTTTTGGCCGGAGCAAAAAGCGCAGCATTCTGCGGTATTTTCTCCAGCCAAACAACGTTCCGGTCCTGAACTGAAGACATCCTGATGCATCCTGAACGGATTTCTCTCCATTCAGAATGCATTGGGATAATCCTGATCAGGATTTTTCCGGCATAGAGACCCGACGACGGAACTCTATGCCGGAAAACAAATATGCAAGTGTGAAAGACCCCTAAGGCTACTTTCACATTGGCGGCGCAGCAGCTCTCCAAATTTAGTATTGCCAGATGTTACCAGAGTGCCCACTAGCCCCAATGACCATAATGGGGTCTGGCGGAGATCTGTCCAGTACCCGGCAAATATGCCAGGATTTGGCCAGACAAAAAACGCTGCACGCACCGTTCTTTTGTCTAGACGATTCCTTGCATTCAATCCTCGAACCGCTTGCCGGAGACCTGTGCCACCAATGTGAAAGTACTATAGCCTAAGTTATCATGAACATGTCACTTTAAAACCAACATAGTTTTGGCATATGGCCAGGCATGGGATTCAACCAATTCCCTCAGGTTCTCCAGATCCTGTTGTTAAATTACAGCGGCAGCTGAAGATAAGCGCTTCCATTCCATACTTTAGCTCCTTAGGCTTTTTAAAAGTTGTGTGTTATGTGTGTAGTGTATATATGGTGTATTTATATGTGTATACCATGTATATGGTGTATTTATGTGTGTTGCATATGTATGGTGTATGTATATGTAAACATGTGTCGTGACGCTGCGTGTCCACCGTTGAGTAGGAAATCTGTAGTTAAAAATTTGAATCCGACCCCTGCATATGGCAATCTCCAAGTAATTACTCAAAGAGGCAAGACAATAGGCATAGTTACCACCAATGCCATCTTCCAACATGTCAATTATGACGGTTAATGGAATGTCAGAAAATATTCCATATAAGTGGAAGTGCACAAAACCAATCATAATAGTGTAGAAGACTTCAGTGCACAGTAAAGCCTAGTCCCACAAACCTGTTTGATATGCTCTCTTTTCTGATATTTCTCGCTGTAATACTGTTCTTGTCGGAGATTGAGAAGCTGCTGTTGCTGCTGTTCTTTCAGCTCTACTAATTTCTGTGCCATTTCTGCATCTAATGCGGCTAAATCTTGTTCTACAGTAGAGGAATTATGATCCGGACTCCCAGATTCGCCCCTGCAAGGAGGAAAGTAAGAGAAGATGATACACAAGCCCTGCTAAGTAATTTACTACTTTATTTCCCTGCACTCAAGTTCTAAATCAAAATGATCTTGCATTGGGAAATGGTATCATAATATGTCTGAACATTACATCAAATATTGCACCAGAGATGAGACATGAGTGAGTCTTCAACCCAGGCTAATATGAGATGAAGATGTCTTATGTGTCACCTTCTGTGTTCAGAGCAGTAACATCAAATCTCCCGGAGGTTATCATATCTGCCGCGTTGCAGACCACACAGTCAGATTCTTAAATGGTTCTCCTGGACTATCATTAGGATTGACCATCAATAAGTAAAATGGGGGTCCCCTGTCAATCAGCATATTGAAAAGGACACAGCACTCCTCTGAGTACCTCAAACATTGATAGCCTATCCCAATACAGGCCGTCAATCTTTTAGTTCTGGCTGCTGTTGTTGAATACACAGCATATATATAGGAGCCTTAGCATCAGAAGAGAAGAACACAAATATAACAACAAACACATGCATCCTAAGCCAGGGGTGCAGAAACGTTGTCTGGTCTGAGCGCCATGCTGTAACACTGTTCTAGTTTAAAGGGACCCCCCCCAAAAAAAAAAAAAAAAAGTTCCTTAATTGCCCGATCGTCAGTGGAGAGGAGGAGTGCATTTACTTGCAGAAATCACCAAGCAATCGCTGCAGTACTGAATCTGCTGTACAGAGAGTATGATTTTTGATGCCAGCAGAAAAACACTATCACCCAATAAACGAGCATTTGCTCATTCATCAGGTGATCGCTTGATCGCTGGCACCCTTTACACAGGCCAATTATAAGGAATGAGCGTTTCTACAAGTACTCATCGCTGATAATTGGAGTGAAGAACCTTTACAGGGAAAGAGATGCAGCAGAAAAGACACGCCTCCTGAGAAAGGACACACCCCTGAGCTGCCAGCTTTAGGTGAATCTAGAAGGATAACTGTAGCAATGAATGGTGGGGAGGGGGGATTGTCATGTACAGTATAATGTCTGATTTTCATTTTTAAATCAATCATGGCAATGCTCCCCTACAATCATGTAGCATGTCCCCCCATCAATAGCTAACAATGGGTTAGATCATTACTCGTTCGACTGTTGGCCAGCTGCTGTTCCAATGTGTTGTATGATATCATCAGTCCTGGCCAAGGAATAAGGAGAAAATAAATGCTGCTTCCATCCATGTCATCCTCATTCCCTCCACTACTCTAAGTACCCCCTTATCTTTCCATTTAGAGATTAGGATTACAATACACACAGGTAGAACATTATTATTATTACTACAGTAAACACTTTATAGTTGTATGTCTGTTTGTCTTTGTCTTATCTAGAGCTGGCTTTTTTGCCTAAAAACAACAGCCACCAAAAACTGCAGATTCCTTAAAACCCACAAAAAACAACCTACAGTATGTGTGACACCAACCTTCTCTGGGCTCTGTGTAGTGGTTTTATTTTAACCATGTTCTACATTAGACACTCTGGGGGTCAGTTACTATGCTAAGTAGGCAGGCCCACTGCATTCATCATTTTCTACGCCTGTTTTAGGTAAAGAAAAAGGTCTAAATGTAAGACCGCAAGAAAGCTGTCTTACATTTAGAACTGGCGCTGGATGCGCCGGAGTTATGGAGAAGCCTGCGCCTCTTCATAACTTCGATAGAACCACCGCCAGTGCAGGGGTTTATTAAGACCCACGTCTAAAACTCCAGTCTTAAATAATGCCATCATAAACCACATAAATAACACCATCATACAGTGCTAAAGTAAAATCATCATGGAGTGGCCAAATACTACTGTGACACAGTGTCCAATATGGAAGATAGTGCTCAAATAATATTATATATTGCTGAAATGGTACCACTATGCAGAGCCCAAGCTTAGGCAAGCTGTCTAGACCTGCACCAGATTTATCAGGTAGGTAGATAGGGGCTCAGGCTGCATGATAGACCTGGTGCAGGGACAGACGGTTTTCTCTGATTCTATACCAGCCATTGGTTGGCTTACTTTGAGAAAAATTTGAACGCTAGAATTGTGGAGCAATTTTTGTGCAAAATTGTGCCTCTTAGTTGCAGCCCCTTTCCACTAAGCTCCACCCCCTTGTCGAGCATGTTGGAAATAAGTGTAGAAATCCTACATGCCCCAAATTGTGCCAATTTTTTGTGTCACTTTTCAGACAGAGTTTTGCCACAGACATATTAGTAAATCTGGACCACAGTTTTCAAACACTTATACCACAAAGTGTCCCAAATATCTTTATCCTCTTACCATGTAGTGTTTAAATATTAGCGTCATGTGGTGCACAAGTTACACCATCACAGTGTGCCCAAAAACTGAAAAACTGTGCCACAGTGCATAAATAATATCATTATACTGTGCTCAAGTAACATCATCATACAAAGCCCAAATAACACCTACACAGAGAGGCACATTTATTAAGAAAGGTATGGTATTATAAAATGATTTAGCACTTTGTGGCAGTATTGATTGAACACTGTATTATTTGGGCTCTGTGTGTCGGTACTATTTGAGCCATATAGGATGGTATTATTTGAGAACCATGTTCTGGTGCACCTACGCAATGTCTTATGTTACGGGCACTTCATTGATAGCTTTCATCACCCAGAATGCTGGCTCAGTGCACCTCACCAGGTTCATTACCTCCTAATAAAAGCTACAACCACTGCATTTTTAGAGATCTCTATATTGGAATCTGTGAAAGAGATGCCATGTTTTCATTACTAGACTTATAAGTCATAATTTCACTGTCAGCAAAAATGTTTATTTTTTTCTCTCTTTTCTGAACGGTGGAGACACCACCAGACACAGTAATATACCTTCATTCACCGCGAAATCCGGCAAAATGCTGATTGTCACATTGTGGCTCATCTTATTTTCTGCTACAAGAATCATTATTAATATCCATTGATAACCGTGTACCATACTTTGTATGCAGCCGCTAAAGAAAGATCTATCCAGCCATAAATTGCTTTTCCACTATAATGTGAGAATCGGCCCAGTCTCACTTTTAAAGTTTAACGCTGGTTTAGGCTTCTGCACATTCAGTGTCTTAAAGATTAATGTTAGAATGTGCATTACTTTATTGAAAGATGCTTTATAATGGCTGTGAGCCTATACATTTCCTATTTTAGGATGGGATTT
Organism: Bufotes viridis; assembly: GCA_033119425.1. Taxonomy (NCBI): domain Eukaryota; kingdom Metazoa; phylum Chordata; class Amphibia; order Anura; family Bufonidae; genus Bufotes; species Bufotes viridis. The sequence goes on along the minus strand of CM065592.1, from coordinate 388,575,307 downwards.
ATGGAATAGATCAGTCAAAAAAAGAAAATTTTTTGCCGTTGCAATGATGTTGTAAGTCAATGAACCATGTAAGTCTTAAAAGGGTTGACCCATGATTTATATAAAAAATGAATATCAGACATCATATACTACATAACTAGAGATGAGCGAATCGAAGCTGACAAAGTCAAATTCATTCCGAATTTCATGAAAAATTTGATTCTGAATGAATGCGAATTTCCTCACGCTTCGTGGTAACGAATCGCATTATTTATTTACTATATTGGCATCTAAAATGGTATCACGTGTGAGGACATGGGGCAAGGAACTCTGGGAAGGCGTCATGTGCCATGCATGCCGCAATCAGCAGCCAGCCAGCCCGGTGATGTCCCAGCCCTATAAATACGGCGGCCATCTTAGACGCTGGCATTCACTATCATGCATTGCTCAGGGACAGATGGCGGTAGGGCGAGGGAAAGATACACTAATTGCTAAACAAATAAAAAAGGAAAGAAGTGATGATTGACTAGTGCAGGGAAAAAAAGCGTACTAGTGCAGTGAAACGTTACATGGGGATCCAGACAGTCTCATAATACTAGTCTCTGTCATTCCAGCAATTAGTTATTAGGGTGCAAGTGCTATGTTGAGAAGCCTTTAGTGGCTTTTATATGTTGAAAAAGATAAATATATACGCAGGTCACTTTTGCTCTTAACTGCGCTGATAGCAATTTAGTGGCCAATTTCAATACAATACAGAACAAGAAATATATACGCAGGTCACTTTTGTTGTTTTTTACACTAAAATCATTTGCAGTAATTTCTGTTGAAAGCGTATAGTGGCCTTATTTCTGTAATACAAGAAAAATATATTCCCACTGCACTGTAGCAATAATTTCTGGTGAAAGCATATAGTGGCCTTATTTCTGTAATACAAGAAAAATATATACCCACTGCACTGTAGCAATAATTTCTAGTGAAAGCATATTGTGGCCTTATTTCACAAATACTAGAAAAATGTATACCCACTGCACTGTAGCGATAATTTCTGGTGAAAGCGTATAGTGGCCATATTTCTGTAATACCAGAAAAATATATACCCACTGCACTTTTGCGATAATTTCTGGTGAAAGCGCATAGTGGCCTTATTTTACTAATGCAAGAAAAATATATTCCCACTGCACTGTAGCGATAATTTCTGGTGAAAGCATATAGTGGCCTTATTTCTGTAAGACAAGAAAAATATATACCCACTGCACTCTTGCACTAAATTCTGGTGAAAACGTATAGTGGCCAATTTCAGTCCAACAAGAAATATATTTTCTCAGGTCACTTCTGCAGTTATTTCTGGAGAAAACATATTGGGACGTATTTCTGCAAAAAAAAAAATTATACGCACTGCACTGTTGCAGTTATATCTGTTAAAGCCTTGACTGGCGTATTGCAGTAGAAAAAGAATTATACATTCGCCATTCGATGCTGAACTTATATCTTGAAAATCCTTTATTGACGTTTATCAGTAGAAAAATAACAATATATTCAGCTTTCACTGTTGAAGTTATATGCGGTAAAGCCTTTAGTGGCGTATTTCTGTACAAAAATCAAGAGGATAGATTCAGCGTTCAGTGCTGCAGTTATATGTTGGAAATTCCTTTTTGCGGTATGGACCGAATTACTTTGTGGTGAAATTTTGTATTTACGTTTCACACACTGTGCGATTATCTGATGACGTCCATAAGAGCGGCGCACTAATACAGGTGAATACACTATGCACAAAAATGAAAACTAATTCACACCAGCCCGCATCTCTCTGCGGTATTGTTTACTGGACACTACGGGGACTTTTCTGCAGCACAGAAACCGCACGAGGACCGCATCTTGCTCTTACAGCGCCGATCTACTTCCTCTGCTACGCCCCAATCACTTCAGATCACTCCACTTCAGGCGCCGTTGGTTTTTAGAAACTTACAGACAGCCTATTGCCCTCTGGCGAAAAGCCTTTAGTTGCATATATACGTGGCAAAAGAAAAATATACTCAGTGTTCACTGTTCCAGTTATATGTGGTAAAGGCTTTAGAGGCATATATCAGTAGAAAAAGAAAAAGATAGTCGTCGATCAGAGCTGCACTTATATGCTGTAAAATCTCTTTTTAACTATTTTGGTGGGAAAAAAACTTGTATTCTGCATTAAACGCTGCACTTATATGCGGTATAATCTTTGGTAAATTATTTTGGTGTAAATAAAAATTCCCACCTCCTCCATTAACTTCCTCATCTCTGCGGCCTACTTATGCTGCCATGTCCACACTATGTCACCTTGCCACTCTGTGGCCTACTGATGCTACCATGTCCACACTATGTCACCATGCCTTTCTGTGGCATACTGATGATGCCGCCACCTTCAGACTTTAAGGGGGGGTCAGTCAGCACGTCCCTGTATGCAGGTGCACGTAGCCCATGGCAAAATATACATACAAACACAGAAATGCAACAGCACTCTGCAACCAGGACTCTGCCCTGCCTCTATACTAGAAGTTGTCAAAGGCGTTAGTGTACATTTTGATCAAAAAGTAATAAGCCACTCGCTGCGCCAAGGCCACCTCTATGAGTGGTCCTAACGCTAAATCCTACCTGTTATGGGCCACCTTCAGACTTTGTCATTGGGCCACTCTGTTGTCGACTCATGCTGTTCCCACCCTCCCCACTTCATGACAGGGCCACTATTTTGCCTTCCGGCCTGGCTGACATCATCATTTATTTTATCTTTCTACTGATCTGTCAGAAGTATGGGAAAAAAAAGACGCACAACAGATCATGTCTGTGTAGCATCTGTAAGGCCTGTATGGTCCAATCAGAATTGGCTTATGATTTGGTAGCTAAAAGCAGGAGTGGGTACAAAACACAGAAGACATGCAAATATGCTCCACAGACAGGATCAATTTTTTGTGGGTTATTGTTCTGACGGATCAGAGGAAATGCTAAATAATCAGTGACGTCAACACAAACTTACTGCTGACAACCTCTCCACTCTGTCTGGGGGCTCTACTTGTATAAGCGTTTAACCAGTTTTTGCAAATTTAAGTATAGTTTCTTATAATTTTAATCAAGTTTTGGTTTAATAAAATTTATATATTTAATAATAAAAATTAAATGTTGCATAAGACAGGAAAGAATCGGCCAGTCTTCAGTTTATTCAACAACGTGGTGTTGCGATGGAGAAAGCATTAAAAAATATTTTTTTTAAATCCTCTCCACCAGCCAAATCCTGTCAAGATTGATGCAAGTGTCGTATTATTGTCTGCTCATCCAGCCAGATACTTATGGGGGAACCAGCCTGCCTGCCCACAGGCCTCTAATACTAAATTATTTATATTTAATACATTTAATAGTAAAAATGTTTTATAAAAATAATAAAAATTACTTTTTTCCTAACACAGGAGGAAGAGGACATCTTGTGGTGCACTGAGATGGATAGGGTCTTTGGATTCCCAGCACATCTCAGAAATGAACCGCGGCTCCCGACAGCAGCTCCTGGGAAGGAAGGTCATCATGGAGTGTCCCAGTCATCCGGCATCTATTTGCCCCACTGAGGGATTATTTATTAATTTTATTTATTTTTTAAATGTGTATAGAAGCTGTGGGGGACCCCTACGCTGCAGACCTCTAATTTAAAAAATATTATATATGTATTTAATAATAAAATGTTTAAAAAAATTGAATAATAACATTTCATTTTTTGCTAACACAGGAGGAAGAGGACATCCTGTGGTGCACTACTGCACTGAGATGGAGAGGGTCTTTCGATTCCTAGCGCATCTCAGAAATGAGCCGCGGCTCCCAACAGCAGCTCCTGGGAAGGAAGGTCATCATGGAGCGTCCGGGTCATCCGGCATCTATTTGCCACACTGAAGGATAATTTTATTCATTTTGAAAGTGTGTAGAAACTGTGTGGGACCACCATGCTGCAGATCTATCATGGAGATACCGAATTTTACATTATTATTTTGTTCAAATCATTAGCAATACTGATGGATTACTGACCAAATGTTGACCTACTGAAGGTGGATGCTCCACAAACAGGATCCGTTTTTTGGGGGTTATTGTTCTGATGGGTCAGAGGAAGGGCAAAATAATCAGTGACGTCAACAAAAACTTTCTGCTGACATTCTCTCCACTCTGCCGGGGGGCTCTACTTGTATTAGCGGTTAATAGAACAGGTTCTGTAGACATCTATGTGGAATCAGCTGATGACGGTGTAAAAGGAGTGCGCTTCTTCTCGACACTAACATTGACCTGTAAGGCTGAGTTCATACTTATTTGGTCAGTTTTGGCCCCATGACTGCCCAAATAAGTGAAGTGTGCAGTGATTCTAAGAGTGACGCCTGTCATTTGCATGTCACATGGACTCACAGTATTATTTCACTACCACAGCAGACTCCCTATGTGTGTTACTGCAAGGCACAATGTTCTACACCCCTATAAAGGTTCTCTGTAGCCCAGAAATAGCCTTTTTTTTATTAGAATCGCTACAAATAAATTCAGAGCTAAGCAAATTTTTGGAAAATATTCGGCGAATTGGCCGAATTGAATTTTTGAGAAATTCACATATCTCTATACATGACCCCTTGAAGCAAGCAGTGTATAATGTGATGGATAAATGAATTCAGCCAGCGAAGAAGACAATATGAAGAATCACAATACATTAGTAAGTGCCTTGTATTAACTTTCTGTGCATGATAAATGCCATTTGCTGAAGTGAGACGACCTCTTCAATCAAACTACAAAATACATATTCCATGTTTTTTGCTGGATCTGAAGACAAATCAATCATCCTGTTCCTGGTCTGCTTATTTATTATATGACATAATTTATTAAAAACTGACATGAAGTAGCCCAACTTTGCCACCATAGTATTTTCTAACACAACCTCCACAGATTCTTTGTCAGATTATTGGTCACTGCCATTTTTACTTACTTTTTTTTGCTGTCTCTTCTAGCTGTCTTCTCCAGGATTGCCCGCCTCCTTAAGTAATCGTTCTGAATTTCATTATACTTAGTGGTGTGCTCCTTGATAAGGTCAGTGGTTTTCTTATGGTGCTTTTTTACAAGATCCTTCATTTCCTTGTAATGTTTCTTCTGCAATTTAACAAAGGACTTTTGCTGTTTCAGTTCGTCGATGGTCTGAGCTTCCACTTCTACAAGAGAAAAAGATACTTAAGAGCTCTTACTATACGAATGCTTTCGGAAGATCTAGCTGGTGTAAGGAGACTTTCAGGCAATGCTCCCTGGGAAAAATATACAAATGAGCTCTCCTCCAGAATGAAGAAACTGGCTTTCGAGTGTATACATAAGTAGATACTCATTAAGGAGCCTGTCTCTGGTTTGGCTGTTATCCCTGTTATCCCTAGTTTCAAAACTCTTCGATGGGTCGGACATTGACTTACTGGGTAGCTACCTATAGGTTGCACCAGAGGGATGGTATTCTTCCCTCTGGAGGAGAACTACAGATGGAGTAAGCACCATCATCGGTGGGTTAACGCATAAGGGGGCATTTACACAACAATATCCATTTTGTGGTTGATAAATCGTGGATGTGGTCTATGTGCACCCCACATTTTTCTCTGGCCTCCTTGAAAAAATATATAAAAATAGGCAGGTGCTTAAAACAAACATGTGCAGATGTGTTATAAAAATAAAAAAAAGGAAATAAAATATTATTTTAATGGATGCGTAGATACATAAAAAACACAATAGGTGTAATCTCATGAAACCATACCAGTTCGTTTATCAAACTGCAGTTATGCATTTATGAGATTATACCTACTGTGTTTTTTATGTATCTACGCATCCATATAATTTTGTTATTTGCTTTTTTAATTTTATTTCTATATTAAAAACACAATCTGCACATGTTTGTTTAGATCACCTGCCCATTATTATATATAATATTTTCTCTGTATCTGTAGGCACCAGATAGGTGCAGGAGCTCAACGATACTGGGCTGATATATTGAGAGTGCATTTAAAAAAATTTTTTTTTATTTATACTCATTTTTTGATTTACTGTAGTTGAGCTATCAATTTTTTGTCATTGAAAAAATGCCTGTTCTAGTGTTCAAAACAGACAAGAATATGATATGTTCTATAATCCGCAGCTCGGCCTCACTGATGTGGACAGCACAAGGATTGCGACCCAAAAGAAATGAATGTGCAATCCGCAAAAAATTTGGATTAGACACGGACTGAAAATATGGTCGACAGTGTAACTCAGTCAACCCAACAGTGTAACAAGCTTTGCTCATTATTAAACTAAGCCAACGCAATAAGCTTGTGTGTTAATGTGCCAGGAATTACCTTAAATTCTGCTACATCTGTAACTTCTAAGGCTAGTTTCATACTTGCGGCAGGACGGATCCGACATGCTGTTCACTCTGTTGGATCCGTCCTGCAGCTATTTAGCCGTGTCGCCGGACTGCCGCTCCATCCCCAATGACTATAATGGGGGCGGGAGCGGAGTTACGGCGCAGCACAGCAGTGCGCAAAGAGAGGACGCCGGACTAGAACTACATCATGTCTAACTCTTTAGTCCGGCGGCCTCTGCGGTGCACTGCCGTAATTCTGCCCCCATTATAGTCAATAGGGATGAAGCAGCAGTCCGACGGCACGGCGAAATAGCAGCAGGACGGATCTGACAGGGTGAACAGCCTGTCAGATCCGTCCTGCCGCAAATGTAAAAGTAGCCTAAGTTGAAGCTCAAACATCAGTACATTCCACCAATCCTTCTATTGCATGTGACTGACAACTTTGGATCTCCAGAAAGGCTTGAAAATCTAGCGTTGTCACTCATCTACTAAGCAAAGCTTCTAATATGTTTACGCCAACAGTGGATGTAGTTGGAAGTTGACAATACTAGAATTTAAAGGTCTTCTGTGGAGATCTAGTGTTGTCAGTCATATTCAAAAGGATCCATGGCATGTACAAATCTGTACTTTTAGCACTGTATTAAAGGGGTTGTCCCATTAATACAACTTTCCCCTATCCACAGGGTAAGAGATAAGTGTCTGATCTGGGGGATTCTGACCTCTGAGGCCCACATTGATCATGAGATGGTCCCAGGAATGGAGCAGCAGTCCCATAGAGTTGAATGAAGTGGCAGACATGCATGAGTGTTTGCCGCTCCATTCAAACGGAGAGCATGTGGATAAGGAATAAGTGCCAGTAAGCTTAATGGGACAACCCCTTTAATACAGTATGCCACAGCCCTCAGCACACATTGATTTAGTGTGGCACTTCAAATGCAAATTGTGTGAAAATGTTGATCTGGCAGCTGCTACATCTGTACTCTACTAACGTACTGATATATTAATTGGCTTCCTATAAAATCGCCCTTAGTGTTCATTCGTCTAGACTGTGAGCCCCACCGGGGACAGAGACAGATGTCAGTGGTAAAATTTCTTCTACGAGGACTCTTCGTGTGGATCTCACTTTTTCATTAGTTATGTATCCGTACTTTCTTTCATTCCTTTTTCTGGCATTAATAGATTCCTGTTATTCAAACACAGGAACGTATGAGCCAACCCCAATTTTGAAGATCTGCACAACAGACAACTGTCCAAAGTGAGGCAAGTGGGGTTATAAGGATCGTCCCCATCTTGTAAAGTGATGGCACATTGCTAACATATTCCATCCCTTTACGATTGGTGGGTGTCCAACATCTGTGTCCTCCTCAACCATAAAATGATGAGGATGTAGAACTGCTTTAGTTCTGTGTGGCATTCACTGTTTTTACCCCGCACAGTGGTGCCCAGGACATCCATTATGCAGGGACCTGCAGCACCGAATGCAGAAGTTATACCCTCATTGATTATAAAGTGATGGCATATCCTAGAGATATGCCATCGCTTCACAAGATAGCAAACATCTTGTTGGATGCAGCAAAGTGTATATGCATAACTACAACAGACAAGTCGAGCAAGATGACATATCCTCTAAATGCTATAGATATAAATGCAAGTCAGCCTGTAATGTATATGACTATTCAGTAGTTAAAGGGCATCTGTCAGCGGATTTGTCCCTATGAAACTGGTTGACCTGTTACATATGCACTTGGCAGCCAAAGTCAAGGTTTTGGTCCCATGTTCGTATGTGCCCGCATTGCTGAGAAAAATTATGTTTTAATTTATGCAAATTAGCCTCTAGGAGCAATGGGGGCGTCGCCATTACACCTAGAGGTTCTGCTCTCTCTGCAACTGCTGCGTCCTCTCCACTTTGATTGACAGGACCAGAAAGTGAAAACATCATCACTTCCTGGCCCTGTTAGTCAAAGTGGAGAGGGTGCGGTAGTGTGGTAGAGCAGAGACTCTAGGTGTAACGGCAACACCCCCGTTGCTCTTAGAGGCTCGTTTGCATATATTAAAACTTCAATTTTCTCAGCAATGCAGGCATATAGAAAAATGGGATTAACACAGATGCCTTCAGCTGCCAAGCGCACATGTAACAGGTCAGTGAGTTACACAGGTACAAATCTGCTGAAAGATGCCCTTTAACATGTACCACTAGGGATGAACTCAAATCATGCATTTTTTTTTTACCATATTAGCTTAATTTACCTGTTAAAACACTCATTATGAGGTCTTCAGCAGGCGCAGTTTTAGCAGGAACTTTTACAGAACCTAGAAGAAAAAGATAACTTTCTCATATATGTTCAATCAGGATCAATGCGCCCCATAGTACATTAACACATCATTCCAAAGTTTGAATCATGTTGCAAAAATTAGGACATATATTGATATATTTAAGCTATCTCAAAAAGAAGCTTTTTATTGCAATTCCTTTGGCTGTGACTGGATGTAGCATAAAGAGTTGCACAACTGGAAATTATTCAACTTGTAAAATCTGTCAATTTGACCATTTTATACATTTTGCTGGAGATTTCGGAGCATAGGGCACATGAATACCTGTCACAATGGGAAGTGGGGAAACCCCCCCCCCCCCTCGCACAATGTCCTTGGCTACCGAGCCGCAATGCAGTGAAAAGGGAGCAGGTCACCTCCTGATGAGTCCCTATGACTGCCCCTAGACTCCTGATGCATGAGCCACCTGAGATGGTAAGGAGGCTCATGCCCCTGGAGCCCTAGGAATCCCTGCATAGCCCTAGAAGATAGAGACAGGGCAGAGGCCACACGCTCATCCTACACCATGGATGAGCAGTGTCTCCAGAGGCCCAGCAGCTGGCCACCAACTAGACAGGGTTCACAGCCGAACGGCAGGTAAGTATAACAAGGCAACAGACAAAGTAAGTTACCAACATTTACCTCCCGCCGCCGAGATGGACCGGAAACACACTGTCTAGTTGTTTGCTTAAACCCCTCCGGGAAAGCAACCCCCTTCCGGAGGAGACACACCACAACACAAACCTCCAAACAAAACCCACACCATAACAACATACACCATGTGGGGAAGGGCAAACAGAAGCACGCAGGAGGGGACACACAGACAGAGCAAGGGAAACAACAATATAACAATTAAGGGTGGCTCACACAGACATAACATTCAGCCAGGGAGCAAGGCTCCTACACAGACTGACCTCAGGCTCCACCACACCAACATATAAGGAGGCCTGAGGTCATATCCACCACACCTAACAAACACACCTTAAACCCGTGCACATGAAACGGGGGAAGTGCACATATACAAACACATGTTGCCGAAGGCAACTGCATGCGTTAACAGCAAGCCGCCTAGCACCAAGCTCGGGCTGCTACACTGCCAACAACACAACGGGGAAACCAGACACGCATGCATAAACCAACCATGTTGCCAGCGGCAACTGCATGTGAGGCTACCACGAAACAGCCCTCACATGCGGTAAAAAACCAAACCACGCCGCTGGCAACTGCATGCGGAGCAACGAGTCACGACCATGCCCATGGGCGTGACAATACCAGAGCTTTCCTACCTGGAGGTGGCTGACTGTGAACAGACTGGGATGCTGGCTTCGGTGTTAGTGTGGAAGCATGGTTTAGGCCATTTTCTGCTGGTGCCGGCCTTGGTTCACTGTTCGTTTCTGATGGAGCATCACCGGCTTCTGCCTACAAAAATACCAAAGTGTACTGTCAATGCGTGTTAGATGCTGCTGCCTAACCAACTGATGGCAAGCTTTCTTCTCTTGACATAGTTCTTGAATACAACATTATTCATTACTATTACATATGATTTTCTAAAGTCTGTATTGTCTTGCAAAGTCTGCAGGGTGATGCCCAGTAGTAAAAGATGAAAGAAAGGACACAATGCAACCTTCTTGAGATTTCTTGAGACAAATCATTCTGCAATTTCCCAAGGACCATTATGGAACAGTATCCATAATGGTCCTTGGGAAATTGCAGAAGCAGTGACTGTACTTCCAGCTTCATGTACATCCTTATAGACTATAACTGAGTGTGAATTTGAATACCCCTTTAAAGAGGGTGTCCGGGATTAGAAAAACATGGCTGCTAGTTCCCAAAAATGGCACCAATAAATTGTGGCATTGCAGCTGATCACCATTTCCTTCAATGGGGCTAAGCGACAACATCAGACATAACCCATAAATAGGTATGGCACCATTTATGGAAAAAGTAGCCATGTTTTCCTTTTAATGGGCAAAAACTTGGCAGTGAAACTGATAAATAGCATTTTTTATTTCACAAAAAAGTTGCTTTAGGCTGGGTTCACACGGGCGTCATGTTTGACGCCCGGATTGAATGCGGGTGCGTTGCGGAAATATGCGCGATTTTTCTGCACGTGTGCAAACTTTTGTAATGCGTTTTGCACGCGCGTGGGAAAAATCATCATGTTTGGTACCCAGACCCGAAGCCGGACTTCATCATTGAAGTCCGGTTTCAGGTTGAGTATTCTGGAGAATTTATTATTTTCCCTTATAACATGGTTATAAGGGAAAATAATAGCATTCTTAATAAAAAAAAATGCTTTGTAGAATGTTAATTAAGTGGTTAAAAATAAAAAACTTAACTTACTTTAGCCACTTGATCGCGTAGTTGGCGATCTCTCTTCTCTCTTCAAGCATTAGCTGCAGTGTAAAGGACCTGTGATGATGTCACATCACATGGTCCAATCACATGGTCCGTGATGAACCATGTGATTGGACCATGTGATGTGATGTCATCACAGGTCCTTTAGACTACAGCTAAAGCTTGAAGAGAGAAGAGAGATCGCCAACTACGCGATCAAGTGGCTAAGGTAAGTTAAGTTTTTTATTTTTAACCACTTAATCAACATTCTACAAAGCATTCTTTATTAAGAATGCTATTATTTCCCCTTATAACCATGTTATAAGGGAAAATAATAAAGATCTGGTCCCGTCGCTTAGCAACCATGAGGGAAAATCGCACTGCATCCGCACTTGCTTGCGGATGCTTGCGATTTTCCCGCAACCCCATTTACTTCTATGGGGCCTGCGTTGCGTGAAAAACGCAAAATATAGAGTATGCTGCGATTTCCACTCAACGCAGAAGTGATGCGTGAAAATCACCGCTCATGTGCACAGCCCCATAGAAATGAATGGGTCCGTGCAGGTGCAATGCATCTACCTCACGCATTGCACGCATTGCACCCGCGAGGAAAACTCGCCCGTGTGAATGCAGCCTTACACCCACATTTTTCAATGGTCAACCCCTTTAACCCCTTCAGGACCCTGCCATTTTTCACCTTAAGGACCAGACCATTTTTTTTTCTGACATGTGCCACTTTATGTGGTGATAACTTTAAAGCGCTTTTACTTATCCAGGCCATTCTGAGATTGATTTCACATATTGTACTTCATGACAGTGGGAAATTTGAGTCAAAATATTTCATATTTATTTATAAAAAAATACCAACTTTACCCAAAATTTTGAAAAATTTCCAAATGTCAATTTCTCAACTTTTAAAATAGATAGTAATACCTTCAAAAATAGTTATTACTTTACATTCGCCATATGTCTACTTCTTGTTTGGATCATTTTGAAAATTACATTTTATTTTTTTGGGAGTTAGAAGGCTTAGAAATTTAGAAGCAAATCCTAAAACATTTAAGAACATTTCCAAAACCCAATTTTTTAAGGACCAGTTCAGTTATGAAGTCACTTTGTGGGGCCCACATATTAGAAACCACCCATAAATCACCCCATTTTAGAAACTACACCCCTCAAGCTATTAAAAATTGATTTTACAAGCTTTGTTAACCCTTTAGGTGTCCCACGAGAATTAAAGAACATGGGAATAAATTTTTATAAATTTTTTCTGCAACACATCAAGGGTTAACAGCCCCCCCAAAAAATTAAAATCTATTACCCTGAATCTGGAGTTTACAGAAACATCCCATATGTGCTCAAAAACTGATATATGAGCGCACAGAAGGCTTCAGAGTGGAAGGAGCACCACATGGCTTTTGGAGAGCGGATTTAGCTGGAATGGTAATTGGGAGCTATGTCGCATATGAAGACTCCCTCAGTTGGCCCTACAGGGGAAACCCCCAAAAAGTTACCCCATTTTGGAAACTACACCCCTCAAGGAATCTTTCAAGGTGTGTAGTGAGCACTTTGACCTCAAAGGTGTTTCCTAGAATTAGGAAAAACTTGGCAGTGAAAACGATAAATTGCATTTTTTTCGCAAAAAAGTTGTTTACACCCAGATTTTTCAACTTCCCGAATGGTAACAGGACAAAGTGCACCCCATATTTTGTTCCCCATTTCCCCCCGAATACGGCAACACCCCATATGTGTTTAAAAAATGATGTATGAGCGAACAGCAGGCTTCATTGTGGAAGGAGCATCCATATGGCTTTAGGAGAGCGGATTTAGCTGGAATGGTAATTGGAAGATATGTCGCATAGGAAGACACCCTGAGGTGGCCCTACAGTGGAAACCCCCAAAAAGTGACCCCCTTTTTGAAACTACACCCCTCAACGAATCTTTCAAGGTTTGTAGTGAGCACTTTGACCTCAAAGGTGTTTCCTAGAATTAGGAAAAACTTGGCAGTGAAAACGATAAATTGCATTTTTTTCGCAAAAAAGTTGTTTACACCCAGATTTTTCAACTTCCCGAATGGTAACAGGACAAAGTGCACCCCATATTTTTTTCCCCACTTTCCCCCGAATACGGCAACACCCCATATGTGCTCAAAAAATGATGTATGGGCGTCAAACAGCAAAATATGGATTTTGATGAACTGAATTGGCAGATATTGTTTTTAGGTGCCCTGTCACATTAAAAAAATTCCTGAGGTCCCCAGAAGTTAAAAACCCCAAGAAGTGACCCCATTTTGGAAAGAGCACCCACGTATGAACATTTTAAGGGGTGGAAAGGGCGCATTTGACCTAACAGGTGTTTTACAGAAATGAATATGTAGTGGTTGGTGAAAAGTGGATCTGTAAGCTTTGCGGAATAAATCAGAGATATAAAGTGGTAAAACAAAAGTCCTGTATCTATAGGGGAAGCAGCTGCTTTGGGGCCCTGACCCAGAAGGGGTCCATCCAAGAGGGGAGGAGAAGTACTAAAAGATTTTGTCAGGGCCCCTCAACAGTATTACACAATTAAATTATATACAGTGGCAGTATAGACAGTGTAGAAAACGGATGGAACAGCTACCGGGCCTGGTCTGAGAGAGCCATCTTTACTAGCCACAGGAAAGGGGGCGGCCTGAAAGGAAGGGGTTGTGAAAAAATTACTGGGGGAGGGGGCCCCATTCAAAAATTTGCTGTGGGGCCCAGTCATTTCTAGTTACACCACTGCCTGGCCCTGATGGCTTAACACCAGCCTTCTACAAATGCTCTGGGGATCTCATCTCCCCTTTTCTGACAAAGGTCTTCAATAGTATTGGCCCTGAGTCCCCATTTGCTTCTCAGTCCCTGGAGACCCACACTGGTTTGGGGGTATTGGTTGTGGTTCCTTGTACAGTAGCAGGGGAGCTGGTGTTAGTGTAAATGGTGGTCAGTACAAGGAGATCCCTCTTGTCCTTGTACTTAACCACCAGCATGTTCTCATGGAGGAGAGCCCAATTTTTACCCATTCTCTTTGGTTGCCCTACCAGGAATCTAAGGAGACCTTTCTGATTTTTGTGCACTGTGCCGCAAGCCACAGTACCTCTGGCAGTTATCGACGTGAATAAGGGCATGCTGGTATAAAAGTTATCAACATGGAGGTTGTAACCCTTATCCAAGAGTGGGTGCAGTAAGTCCCAAACAATCTTCCCACTAACTTCTAGGATGGGGGGGCATTCTGTGGGTTCTATCCGGGAATCTTTCCCTTTGTAAATGCGGAACTTGTGGGTGCACCGGAGCTACTCTCACAAAGTTTGTATATCTTTATGCCATACCTTGCCCGTTTGCTAGGCAGATACTGGTGGAATCTAATCCTCCCTTTGAAAAGTAATAGGGACTCATCTACACAGACATTTTTATCTGGGTTGTACACCCAGTGTTAAAGTGGTCAATGACAGGCCTAACCTTGAACAGACAGTCAAATGTCGGGTCGTTTTGGAGTTGGCACTGTACATTGTTGTTGTAGTTAGAGATGAGCAAATTTAAATCCCACGAAGTGGAATTCGATCCGAATTTCAGGATAAATTCGATTTGCCTAGAGGCTGAATTTCCTCATGCTTCGTGTCAGCAAATGTATTTAACCTGAAATAATATAAAAAACAAAAAAATTCAAACTTACCTCCTCCATTTGCTCGCGATGGGCTGCCAGACCCCATCTTGCTTGAAGATCTCGGCTGTAATCTCGCGCCGCACAGGATTTCGGCTGAGATCTTCAAGCAAGATGATGGCGGGCGGCCCGTCGTGAGCAAATGGAGGCGGTAAGTTTGATGAAAAAAAATTTTTATTGTTAATTTTACACTCAGATGCTGCGATCATGTATGAACACGGCATCTGAGGGGTACAATGACGGGGGTGGTGCTATCGCAGCTCCCTGTCATTGCACCCGCTACGTACAAAAAAATGCGCTTTGCGACGAAGTAATTCGTCAAAAGCGAATTTTTATGTGAAATTTGGCGACTCAGCCGAATCGAACTTTTAAGACATTCGCTCATCTCTAGTTGTAGTGTAGGAATTTCCGAATTGACTCAAATTGTACCCGGGTCATGGTCTTACTGTAAATTAGAGTCTGGTAGAAAATGTCGGAACTCCAATATTGTTTAACGTTTGGCTCCTTTGCAATGCCCATATGCAGCACGAGTCCCCAAATCTATCCGCTGCACTTACTGGGGTCCAACATAGGGGTCTAGCGTATGCCGATGTAGGGTTCTGATCAATGAATTGTTGGGCGTATAAATTGGTTTGGGCCACCATTAGTGTTGATTGAGCACCAAAGTGCTCGGATGCTCGAGTAGAACACTTTGCAATGCTCGGGTGCTACCAAGCACCCGAGCACAATGGAAGTTAATGGGAGAACCCGAGTATTAAACAGGCACCCCTTGCTCTGAAGAGGGGAGGGTGTCGGGACTCTAGTTTGGCTTAGGAGTCCCTGCTCTGACTCCATATAGCTATGTCAGCTGAGTATACTCGTTGGGAGGGACGGGCCATTTTTATTTTATTGGGGTGTGAAATATGTAAACCTTTATTTAGTGTGGGGGCTGTGTATGTTGTGTTTTCACACGTGAAGGGGCTTGTTGATCGAGCATCAAAGTGCACAGAGGACCCGAGCCCAATAGAAGTCAATGGGAGAACCCGAGCATTAAACCAGGCAACCCCTGCTCTGAAGAGGGGAGGGTGCAGGGTCCCACTGAGACCTATTCAGAAGATCGCTGTACAGTGAAGGAATCCCCCAGTGTTAGTCCGTGGCTTAGGAGTCCCTTCTCTGACTCCATATATAGCTATGTTCATATATGGAGTCAGTCCTTGGGGACACCAAGTGTATTTAAATCTAATTTAGCCTCTATTTCTGAAAAGTTTCTGCCGAGATTTTAAATTTACAACCTTCTACATTATAGACAAGGACTTTAACCACTCAGCTATAAAGCTGAATGATAAGCTGTGTCAGAAAAACCTCATAGTAGTTTTTCATGTAGTAAGAAGTCCTATACAGCAGAAGTATTTTTTCATATTTCACTGCAGGTTAACATGTAGCTGTATAGCGTAGTGGTTAGGGTTCTTGGCTCTTATGTAGAAGGTTAGGAGTTCAAATCCCGGCAGAAAATTTTCAAAAATAGAGGCTAAATTAAATTTATATATTTTATATTTTTTTGCAATTGTAAAAAATGTATGGCACAAAATAAATGTGTAATTACAAAAAAAAAAAAAAAAATATATATATATATATATATATATAAAATCATACTTCTGATATATATATGAATGCATAATATGTGGGAAACTACTAGTGATGATTTTAGCAATAATATATTTACATATATTATGATATATATTCTAAATATATAATAATATATGTAAATATATTATGGCTAAAATCTTATATATATGTGTATATATATATATATATAGGTGGTGGAAAGACACCATGCTGCCCTTACCCGACATGGATGCCTGCCGGAAAGAGCAGCCATGGTGCCCCGATTCCCCAGCGATCCTGCCCCAGCACCTGTGGACCTTGCGCCGTACATGCACAACACTGGTCCTTAAGTCACGTCCAGCTGCGCTGTACATGTACGGCGTGGGTCCTTAAGGGGTTAAGGCTAGTTTCACATCTGCATTTTTAAGCCCAGCAGGCAGAAGAACAGCTTCCTGTATTTCACAGTATCTGGCATAGCCGGACCCCATTGATTATAATGGGATCTGGCAGGGAACCAGACAGTTTCTGGCATAAGTGTGGGGCTTCGACCACGCAAAAATGGGTGCATGCACCTTTTATGTTTGACTGAAACCCGGCACTCATGCCTGAAACTAGCTGGATTCTCGTTGGATCTTATTGTAGTCAATGGGAATCTGTCTGGCTCTTCCTCTGCCAGATCAGGCTGATGGATTTAAAAATGCAGATGTGAAACTAATCTAACAATCTTGATGAGAAGCCACATTGAAAAAGTTGTTTTACCCTTAATTTGGCTTATAAGCTTTTTTTTAGCCGATGAATGGGATCACTCCCCAAAACGTGTTATCTCTATGAGACTATCCCTCACTCCTGAGGCTGTGCAGCTTGAGCTTCTATTCAAGAAATGACAGCAACACAAAAAAATTAACATTTTTCTTATCTTATCTCTCCCAGATAGTGTGGTTTATTAGCACAAAATTGCATAAGAAATATTCAATACACAAAGTAAAAAAATAAATAAAAAATATAAAAAAATAATAATCTGAAGGGAATATTGTGTCCATTAAAGGTCTTGTCTGGTAGCACAAGAAAACTGCACAACCCCTTTATAAGGGGAAAATACTTATTTAATAATGTGATGTTGTTAATGCTCTGATTAATACAGTATATAACGTATGTAAAGTGTGTAATGTATGACATTGGAGTAGCTTTTTGTGTGGAAAAAAAAATGTTATGTAATATAATCACGGTTGTGAGCTCGTACTTTATATAACGTGTCAATCTAAAACATGAGATAAACATTATTGCCATCTAGTGGTTGGAATACACATTTACAACTCTACCAAGATAAATCTGCCTCACTTTGTCTCTTTCGCCATCCATATACTGATGGGTGGAGAATTATTAGTTATCCTGGATTACTGGAGGCCAACAAAATTCTAAAATTTTACCTTGGAAGGGCATCTGACAGCAGATTTGTATCTATGAAACTGGCTGACCTGTTACATGTGCGCTTTGCAGTTGAATACATCTGTGTTGGACCCATGTTCATATGTGCCCGCATTGCTGAAGAAATGATGTCTTAAAGGGTTTCTGTCACCTGAAAAATGGGTTTTAACCTGGCTAACCTTAGCGATGTGCTAATGTCAGCTGAACATAACTATACTAGTGCCATCTCACTGCCTGCCACCGTTATTGAGAAAAACAAACTTTTATAATATGCTAATTAGCCTCTAGGAGCGGTGTGTGTGTGTGTGTGGGGGGGGGGTCCGGGGGCGTTGCCCCACCTCTGGAAATAAAAAAGCCATTTTGCTAAACTGCTTGTGCATGCGTCTGCCTTATTAATAAGATAGCTGTCTCTGAAGATACTTGTCTTGTATACACTCACCTAAAGAATTATTAGGAACACCTGTTCTATTTCTCATTAATGCAATTATCTAGTCAACCAATCACATGGCAGTTGCTTCAATGCATTTAGGGTTGTGGTCCTGGTCAGGACAATCTCCTGAACTCCATACTGAATGTCAGAATGGAAAAGAAAGGTGATTTAAGCAATTTTGAGCGTGGCATGGCTGTTGGTGCCAGACGGGCCGGTCTGAGTATTTCACAATCTGCTCAGTTACTGGGATTTTCACACACAACCATTTCTAGGGTTTAAAAAGAATGGTGTGAAAAGGGAAAAACATCCAGTATGCGGCAGTCCTGTGGGCGAAAATGCCTTGTGGATGCTAGAGGTAAGAGGAGAATGGGCCGACTGATTCAAGCTGATAGAAGAGCAACGTTGACTGAAATAACCACTCGTTACAACCGAGGTATGCAGCAAAGCATTTGTGAAGCCACAACCTTCAGGCGGATGGCCTGGTCTGATGAGTCTCGATTTCTGTTGAGACATTCAAATGGTAGAGTCCGAATTTGGCGTAAACAGAATGAGAACATGTATCCATCATGCCTTGTTACCACTGTGCAGTCTGGTGGTGGTGGTGTAATGGTGTGGGGGATGTTTTCTGGGCACACTTTAGGCCCCTTAATGCCAATTGGGCATCGTTTAAATGCCACGGGCTACCTGAGCATTGTTTCTGACCATGTCCATCCCTTCATGACCACCATGTACCCATCCTCTGATGGCTACTTCCAGCAGGATAATGCACCATGTCACAAAGCTCGAATCATTTCAAATTGGTTTCTTCAACATGACAATGAGTTCACTGTACAAAAATGGCCCCCACAGTCACCAGATCACAACCCAATAGAGCATCTTTGGGATGTGGTGGAACGGGAGCTTCGTGCCCTGGATGTGCATCCCTCAAATCTCCGTCAACTGCAAGATTCTATCCTATCAATATGGGCCAACATTTCTAAAGAATGCTATCAGCACCTTGTTGAATCAAGGCCACGTAGAATTAAGGCAGTTCTGAAGGCAAAAGGGGGTCCAACACCGTATTAGTATGGTGTTCCTAATAATTCTTTAGGTGAGTGTATATAGTAGCTTGTGTCCTGTTTCTAGAGAAAAGCATATCTCTATGTGTAGCAATAACTATATGAATTTATAGATGACGTGATGACTCCTAGTTACCTCTGCTTGTTACTCTTGGTGTCTCTATAGACTGTGTGTGTAAATCATAAAAAAAAAAAAATACATTTTTTATAATTTTGCTGTTATGTTTGAGCCCTGATTGTCACAGATGATATCTTATGTTTGATTCTTGTATACTATAGACTGAGTTTTGCTATATTCTATTGTAGGCCCTGAGAAAGGTCCGGAGTTGGACCGAAACGTAGGCCATATGTCTTATATACATGTGTGGTGGCAATTCTGGAAACATTGTTCAATAAAAAATTCATTAAGAGATCCTGTGGAGTGCCGTGTTGTAATCTACTCCCACCTCTGGAAACGCCCTGCTTCACTAGATTGACAGGGCCAGGCAGCGTTGGTGTCCTACCTCCGGCCCTGTCTGTAGTGTAAATCTCGCGCCTGCGCCATCCCGTTCAGTATACGGCACAGGCGCAGTGAGTGCAGGGAGCACGCTGGCTGCCAGCTTCCTCACTGCCCCTGCTCCGAATACTGAACAGCGCGAGATCTCCCCAGCGTACAGGGCCAGCAGGAGGAGGTGAACGCTGCCTGGCCCTGTCAATCTAGTGAAGCAGGGCATGGCCAGAGGTGGGAGAACGAAGCCTCTAGGAGCAGGGGGGGCGTATTAGCATATTATAAAAATTCATACACTAGTCAGACCCCCAACAAACCACAATATCCAACAGTCCTGAATTTATGGATTATTGGCTGCTGTTTTATAGGAATTTTACTATATCAGATACAAGGTCCACGTTGATCATTGTTAATCGAAGTACTGTAGTAAGGGCGCATCATGCTCCATATTCACATGAGCAGGTTCTCACGTTTTTAACAGAGAAAGGTCAGAACAATGTTATCCTAAAATAGTGACACACGTCCTAGATAGGGCACTCTAAGGAGACCGGTATTAGTCACGGTAAGACTAATGCCCTCATTCACACTACTGTCCCTTGTAGAAGGCGGAAGCATGGAATTTCTTGGAACACAACTTCCCCAGCGTGTGGATGACATCAGTACTCTAAATGTAGGCCAAACTCAACAAGTCATTTATAATTTAAAGCAAAGTTTCAGTGTATTTTTATCCTTACAATTAAGAGGAGTTAATTCAGTTCAGACAACCGCTATTAAATCTCTTCTTAAAAGCAAATCTTCATCGTCAGTGGTGTGTGGGCGGACTGGACACTCACAGTGCATTACTTACCATGTTCACTGTAGCATGCATTCTGCAGTAGTGGAAAAGCCTGGTGTACTATATAAGACTAGCTGGTGCTTAGCATGGCAGGTACTGTATTATATGTAGCACTATTATACTATAGCGTCTGTAGTTTCTGTGTTTTATACATAATGTTATGTATTTTACATGAAGTGGCCATTTATTCCAGCAGGGGAGGAAATGCTTGGCAATAGTTTGGAGGAACAGGGCTAACCACCCTTTTCCTCCCCTTGGTAAAAGTGGGCTGGTCCAACTTCCTGCCAGGAGGGGCAGTTCCAGTCTACTGAGTCAGAGCTAGGAGGAGAGAGGACAGGAGAGGTCCTGTTCCGATAATAGGGGAGCTAGGAAGCAGCTTGGAGAGCACTCACTCCCATTAACAGTAACTTTTCCCCTGTGAGGGAAATTCAGGAACCATATACCCTTCTCCTGGAAAAATAACTGCTAGAGACAGCCACAAGTAAAGCATTGAGATTCCAGACACCAGAGTGATCAGTGAGCTATAGCTCTACAGACACTGCTGCAAGGTGAGGGACAACAGCTCAGACACCACCACCTATCCAACAAACACTAGGCTAATATCACCAAGAGCAGAATTGTAGCCATCCAAACAGCCACCATACTTCCTCATCTGGTGCCAGAGACTGCACTTTGTAATTATTGCTGCTGGACATGTCAAAAGTTACGTTTTGCACTAAGTAAAGAGAGACTGTTATGCTCTTACTTCTGGCCTGATTCTTTAATCTACCACTTCACTGCACTGACCCCAGGAAGTGACGTCCTGAAGGAGTACACGTGACACAACTCTTCATTGGGGCCACTACCATGTCTGTCCTCTACACTGGCTCCCACAGGGGCTCACTTCATGTATACTGCTGGTAAGTGGTTAGCATGGCAAGTAATGTGTTATATACTGCTGGTTGGTGGTCATCATGGCAGGTATGGCATCATATACTGCTGGTTGGCGGTTGGCATGACAGGTACTGTGTCACATACTGCTGGTAGGTGGTTAGCATGGCAGGTACTGTGTTATATACTTCTGGTAGGTGGTTAGCATGGCAGGTACTGTGTTATATACTGCTGGTAGGTGGTTAGCATGGCAGGTACTGTGTTATATACTGCTGGTAGGTGGTTAGCATGGCAGGTACTGTGTTATATACTGCTGGTAGGTGGTTAGCATTGCAGGTACTGTGTTATATACTTCTGGTAGGTGGTTAGCATGGCAGGTACTGTGTTATATACTGCTGGTAGGTGGTTAGCATGGCAGGTACTGTGTAATATACTGCTGGTAGGTCGTTAGCATGGCAGGTACTGTGCAAAATATACTGGTGGTAGGTGGTTAGCATATCAGGTACTGTGGTATATACTGCTAGTTGGTGGTTACCATGGCAGATACTGTGTTATATTATGTTAATTGGTGGTCAGCATGGCAGCTTCTGTGTCATATACTGCTGGTAGGTGGTTAGCATGGCAGGTACTGTGTTATATACTGCTGGTAGGTGGTTAGCATCACAGGTACTGTGTTAAATACTGCTGGTTGGTGGTTACCATGGCAGGTACTGTGTTATATTTTGCTAATTGGTGGTTAGCATGGCAGGTACTGTATCATATACTGCTAATATATGGTTAGCATGGCAGGTATTGTACTATGCTAATGGATTAATTACTGCTGGTAGATGGCTACTATAGTAGGCTTTTATACCCTATGCTGTACTGCAGGTAGGTGACTATCATGGCATTTGCAGATTCCTGAAGAGGCGGTATGACTAGAGTCTCCAGGTGATTGGCACTAATACCACGGCATTGCTATGATTTGCAGGCAACTATCTTACACTAAATAAAGTTGCAGGTGATCATGTAAATATTGCATTTGACTTGGGCATATTACAGGCCCCCGGACATACCATACACCTATTGTACATCTGGGGCCTGATACCATACAGGTGTTATCCTGATGTACAGTAAGTAGCTGGTGGTGATGTGCTCATGTCTGCTGCTATAATCAAAGATGACGGAAGCTTCTGTGAAATTACCTCTTTCCTCACTTCTTCTTCGTCTTCCAGCGTGAGTGCAGCCAGCTGTCTGGATCTTTGTTCCATCAAATTGACATATTTAATTGGGTTTGACAAAGCTTCAATCACATCTGTGGGAACAGAAAATTGATAAAAGTCTCTTTAAATGGAATATGTCAGGGATCAGTATCAACCTAAGAATGATAAAAATTGGGGTTAAAACACAGCCTGAAAAATCTTTAAAGAAACATAGGGTGGCGCTAAGCTACTGCTACATGGTGACATATGCATCGCATCAGTGGGTCAGTTGAAATAATGCAGTATATGTACAGGTAGATGTGGCGTAGACGATTTCCTAATGTCTGCAATAAATGTAAGAAGACTTATATGTGCAATGGGCGCCTCCCCCTAGGGCCCTCTATATAACGCATCCCAGGTGTAGGAAAGCCGAGTGGTATAGTGCGGTCTATTTGTGTCTTTATGTGTGTCATGGTGCTCCTACCTGGATGAAATAAATATGGAAAATAATTGAGGGATTTGAAAGAAAGATTGAGTCCAGACCTTGTATGTATTTGAACAGCAGCTTTACTCGAGTAAACGTTTCTCCAAAAAAGTTTACAGGCTTTGTCTTGGTCCCAGCAGACTTTAGCATATAACTGGCAGGCAAACTCAATTCTGCTCTCTTTCTCTAACTCTGCTGTACTGACAAGCTAAAACAGTGTCCTTGCTTTCTTCTTGGTTCTGCACTTTCTCTCAGTAGTCTGTCTTATGGTTATGTCAGGGAACTTTCCTCCGGGCTCCTGAGGCTTTAAGCTTTGGCCTCATGGCCAGCAGAGCTTAAGGTGTTCTGGCTGGCGTGGGCACGATCAGTAAAGATGTGCCCTGCACACCTGTCCCCTAGCAGGGGGTAAGCTATACTGACTAGAACTTGTCCCCACCCTTCCTGCAGGAAGTCGGACTAGCTTACTTCTCCACAGAGGGGGGTTAGAATGGAATAGAAGGTTCCATTCTATCTACCTACAGCTCTGCCGTATTTGCTGTGAACCAGGCACATTACATGAGCAGTTACATAACATTATTATAAATGCACAGTGTTGAGGGACCAGGAAATAAATATATAGGTGACATACAGGTTAAACCATAAAAGATAGTAGCAAGGTGCTACACTCTGGGGTGTTACATATGTTGCAGATTCTGGGACATTATAATTACACCAAATGTGTCTAACAAACAACTGCAGATACATGTATCGTATATAACATACAGGGTGGCCCACAAAAAATAGCCTGCCTCACATATTACAATCACTATCCACAGCATCTCATGCTGTATCAGCCAACATAATCCGACCTGTCCAAAGATACATAGATGTGAAGGAGGACTACTTTCAGCATCTTTTGTGACTTGCTCATTCATCTTGTCATACTATCGCTGGAGGAGGGCTACTTTTTTGTGGGCCACTCTGTATATGATATAGGAGTTCTGCTGAGCCGCTGGTGCCACCTTGTGGTCATTGAGAGAAGTGTCTTTACTGAAAGAGGATGTTTTACGTACGAAAGTTCTAAGCACAACATTGGAGTGTATGCACCCCTGGGATGAAGGTTAATTGCTGGTAGCCTCAGAAACAGACCCAATCCCCCCCATGATCTGCTGCTTGCCAAGGAGTGTACTTTTAGGAAGAGGGTTGTATTCACTGGAGACAGCTCAGCAAATGTCATCTAGTATAGGCTCAAATATTATATTTGGGGTGCTAATAGAATATAGGTTATGTTCACATATGTGTTGGAGGCTCCGTCACAGTTAATCAAAAATAGCTGAAAAAAGTCCTGCATGCAAGACTTTTTTTCTCCAGTGAAAAAAGTTCTCCCGAACAGATCCTATTATCATCAATAGGATCTGTTAGTTTGGGTCAATTATGTGGTGAATTCGGCCCTTCCGTTATTTCCGTTCTTCTGCTCCTATAACGGAGTAGAAGAACGGAAAACTATAGCGCTGATGTGAACATAGCTTTACTTGTTATCAACATACTTTTTTCTTACAGAAATGCAATCAAAGATCTGGCTCACCCACACATAAAAAGGACTTGAGTGGGCATGAGTGGCCTGGGGAAGCTTGTCAATATGTAGTCCACCAATACCAGCACAACGATGAGATCCAATAAAATGTCCACTTTATTGTCCAACATGTGAAAAATTCCAGCATGTATCACAATATGACTAGCAGCTTTTTATTTAGGAATAGTCAATCCTTCATCAAGGCTTACTTTATAAGTTAAGATGAAGGATTGAATAATGTGAAATCCATAGCTGCTAGTCATGATGTGATTCATGCTGGAATTTTTTACAATTTGAACGATAAAGTGAATATTTTATTGGCTCTCATTGTTGTCGTGGGACTTGTTGTTCTGTCCTTTTTTCTTTGAATCTAAAGATGGGAACATGATGCTATGTGGCAAGGAAGGTCCTCACCCAGCATTGCTGCCAACCACCCAGCTCGTAAAAATTGGCAACTTTGTTCCTGTGTCTATGAAAAAAAAATTGATGTGTCCGTGATTTTTTTTTAGGCTGGTGGCACTTTACTAGATTTTTTTGATTGGTAATTATCACCTTTTTAAAGCTCACGATAAATGCTGGTAATGAGGTCTTATCAGTATATTGAGCTATAGACATGCAGGGACGGGCTGGGAACTTAAAGTGGCCCTGCAATAAATACGAAAAGTGTCCCCCTTTTTTTTGGGTCTAAATTGATGGATACATTATACCACCCCAACACAGCCAAATACCACAGTCATCACAAAATATTGCCCACAGCACAAAATACATCCCCAAAAACTTCCACTGGTTGGCCGTGAGGAGGGCCCAGGTGGCCCCCTGGGCATCAGTCCAACGGGAAGTTTCCCTGTAAGTTCTATGGCCAATCCGCCCCTGTAGACATGGATTACTTACAATCTTTATTATTCATTATGGTTTTTACAATTTGTCGGGAAAAAGTGTTGGCTATTCAGGATTTTGGGATAAATTGTCCAGAAAAAAAGAAGAATTCTGGTTGATAACCCTGTCACCCAGGCAAGAAGAATTCTGTTCAGCTCCATCCTTCAGCTCCATCCAACTGGTCAAAAACTACTCTTATGCCTGTAGATAGATTTGAACTTCCCAATGAAGGGCCAGTGAGTATGTTGAAGATCTCTGACTCCTTTGAATATTTGGGTATGATGATTTTTCCCAAGATCGAAGACATCTCCCACCTCAATTTGAATCCTTTGATAAGTAAACTGAGGTCGAAAGTTGCAATATGCCTTAGACTTTCATTATCTAGAGCTGATAGAATATCCCTAATTAAGATGGTGATTTTAACCCCACCTTTATATTCTTAGCAATTCCCCAATATGGATTGATGATACATTTTTTTAATTAATTGAGGGAATTGTTAATGATTTATTTTTGGGAAGAAAGTGGTTAAGACTTAAACTGGAACATCTCTATAAGCCGATTGAAGGATGGAATCTTCCTTATTTCAAGGGTTATTTTATATCTGCACAGTTATGGCTATATTGTCAATGGAAGAAAAGCCCACTATGTAAGACCTTGGTGAGTAGATCTGGCTATGACAACATGTTTACTTTATTGGAATCCGGCCAAATATCTAATGAGTCGCAGGACTATGGTGAGACAAGGAAACTGTTTAGTAAGTCCTGGTGCACTAGAGGATGGTTGGGAATAAAGGGATTCTTATACTGTACACCCCATTGGCATAACTACCATTTACGGGTCTTAGATAAATTAGCAGGGGACCAGTATTGGCAAAAAAAATAATATTTTTTATGTTGCACAGGTGGTGAGGAAAGGAGATATATTTTCATTAATATGATCAAGAGATATGAGAGGGTTCTTTATAAACAAAGAAACATAGAGGATAGGATATGGGGTATTTGGAAATGTTAGTCTTCCTCGTCTTGACTCATCCTTTAGAGAGATGCATCGCAAAGGGGAGGGTGGGTAGGGAGGGTATTACAGATAGGGTTAAAGGATGAAATTATGTTGATTAGAATATGTATGGGAAATAATTTTGATTCTTAATAAAGTTGATAAAAAAAAAAAAAGATCAGCACCAAACTTTGGATTTCAATGGGCACCCTCAAAAATTCTATTCCCTGCACAGTGCCTTGGCTGAATGCAGAGGACCCCAGTGCTGACACCATGATTTCCTGTGGACTATGGGACCTGCCACATGTGCAGAGGTTGGACAACATCTATTTTGTCACCCTCTATTTCAGATTATAATGGATCCTTTTTTTAATTGGTTGTAATGACTGCATTATTCAATTTTTTCAACTTCAACACAAAAACACGAGAGGAACAGTACCTGCGAATGTGTCAGGGACGTAATCCTTCACTTCTATGCACACAAAGATTGCTGGTAGAGTAAGTGGCACATTCTTCTCATTTCTCAGGCAGATATAGTGATAACCTGAGAAGGAAAATGATAGATGTTTCATAAAGCTTGAGGAAAGGGCAGAAGTATGGTGAGAGATTTTTCTTTCTGCATGAAAAATAGCAGCCGGGTCGCTTGGCGCTTTCAGATATACATAATAGAATTTCCGAGACATCAATCAAAAATAAATCCAGAGACCAATATTTTGTGGTTTCTTAAAGGGACAGGCTGATACAGTCCCAAAAGAGCGCCAATCGATCCTATAAAAAGTTAATTGGCGCTCATTTAACCACTTCAGCCCCCCTAGCTTAAACACCCTTAATGACCAGGCCACTTTTTACAATTCCGCACTACACTACTTTCACCGTTTATTGCTCCGTCATGCAACTTACCACCCAAATGAATTTTACCTCCTTTTCTTCTCACTAATAGAGCTTTCATTTGGTGGTATTTCATTGTTGCTGACATTTTTACTTTTTTTGCTATTAATAAAAATTTAACGACATTTTTGCAAAAAAATGACATTTTTCACGTTCTGTTGTAAATTTTTTTAAAAAAAACTACATTTCTATATAAATTTTTCTCTAAATTTATTGTTCTACATGTCTTTGATAAAAAAATCCAATAAGTGTATATTTATTGGTTTGGGTAAAAGTTATAGCGTTTACAAACTATGGTGCAAAAAAGTGAATTTCGGCATTTTGAAGCAGCTCTGACTTTCTGAGCACCTGTCATGTTTCTTCAGGTGCTAGAATGCCAGGATAGTATAAATATCCCCAAATTACACCATTTTAGATAGAAGACACCCCAAAGTATTCGCGGAGGGGCTTGGTGAGTTCATGTATCATTTCATTTTTTTCACAAGTTAGCGGAAAATGACAATTTCTGAGAAAAAAAAAAAAAAAGTTTCAATTTCTGATAACTTCTGGCAAAAAAAAAAAATCTCAGACGGACTCACTATGCCCCTCAGTGAATACCTTGGGGTGTCTACTTTCCGAAATGGGGTCATTTGTGGGGTGTGTTTACTGTTCTGGCATTTTGGGCGGGGCTAAATTGTGAGCCGCCATGTAAAACCTAAAGGTACTCGTTGGAATTTGGGCCCCTTTGCGCACCCAGGCTGCAAAAAGTGTCACTCATGTGGTATCGCCGTACTCAGGAGAAGTAGGGCAATGTGTTTTGGGGTGTATTTTTACATACACCCATGTTGGGTGAGAGAAATATCTCTGTAAATTGTCAACTTTGTATAAAAATTTTAAAAGTTGTCGTTTACAAAGATATTTTTCACACAAAGTATGGGTATATATAAAAATACACCCCAAAACACATTGCCCTACTTCTCCTGAGTACGGCGATACCACATGTGTGCCACTTTTTGCAGCTTGGGTGCAAAGGGCCCTAAAACCAATGAGTACCTTTAGGATTTCACAGGGCATTTTTACGCATTTGGATTCCAGACTTCTTCTCACGCTTTAGGGGCCCCTAAAATGCCAGGGCAGTATAAATACCCCACATGTGACCCCATTTTGGAAAGAAGACACCCCAAGGTATTCTGTGAGGGGTATGGTGAGTTCATGTAAAATTTTATTTTTGTCACAAGTTAGTGGAATATGAGACTTTGTAAAAACAAAATTAAAAAAACAAAAAACAATTTCCGCTGACTTGTGCCAAAAATAAAAATTCTGTGGACTCACCATGCCCCTCACAGAATACCTAGGGGTGTCTTCTTTCCAAAATGGGGTCACATGTGGGGTATTTATACTCACCTGGCATTTTAGGGGCCCCTAAAGTGTGAGAATCCAAATGCATAAAAATGGCCTGTGAAATCCTAAAGGTACTCATTGGTTTAGGGCCCTTTGCGCATCTTGGCTGCAAAAAATGTCACACATGTGGTATCGCCGTACTCAGGAGAAGTGGGGCAATGTGGTTTGGGGTGTATTTTACATATACCCATGCTGCGTGTGAGAAATATCGCTGTAAACGACAACTTTTTAAATTTTTTATTCAAAGTTGTCAATTTACAGAGATATTTCTCTCACCCAGTATGGGTATATGTAAAAATACACCCCAAAACACATTGCCCTACTTCTCCTGAGTACGGCGATACCACATGAGTGACACTTTTTGCAGCCAAGATGCGCAAAGGGGCCCTAAAACCAATGAGTACCTTTTAGGAGGGCATTTTTACGCATTTTTCTTCTCACGCTTTAGGGCCCCTAAAATGCCAGGGCAGTATAAATACCCCTGTTTTGGAAAGAAGACACCCCAAGGTATTCCGTGAGGGGCATGGCGAGTTCATAGAAGATTTTTTTGGCACAAGTTAGTGGAAATTGATTTTTATTGTTTTTTCTCACAAAGTCTCCCTTTCCGCTAACTTTTGACAAAAGTTTAATTTTTCATGGACTCATTATGCCCCTCAGCGAATACCTTGAGGTGTCTTCTTTCCAAAATGGGGTCACATGTGGGGTATTTATACTGCCCTGGCATTTTAGGGCCCTAAAGCGTGAGAAGAAAATGCGTAAAATGCCCTCTAAAAGTACTCATTGGTTTAGGGCCCTTTGCGCATCTTGGCTGCAAAAAGTGTCACTCATGTGGTATCGCCGTACTCAGGAGAAGTAGGGCAATATGGTTTGGGGTGTATTTTTACATATACCCATGCTGGGTGAGAGAAATATCTCTGTAAATTGACAACTTTGAATAAAAAAATTTAAAAAGTTGTCGTTTACAGCGATATTTCTCACACAAAGTATGGGAATATATAAAAATACACCCCAAAACACATTGCCCCACTTCTCCTGAGTACGGCGATACCACATGTGTGACAATTTTTGCAGCCAAGATGCGCAAGGGGCCCTAAAACCAATGAGTACCTTTAGGATTTCACAGGACATTTTTACGCATTTGGATTTTCACGTTTAGGACTCCTAAAATGCCAGGGCAGTATAAATACCTCACATGTGACCCCATTGTGGAAAGAAGACACCCCAAGGTATTCCGTGAGGGGCATGGCGAGTTTACAGAAAAAAAAATTTGGCACAAGTTAGCGGAAATGGTATTTTTTTTTTTTTTTTTACAGTCTCACATTCCACTAACTTGTGACAAAAATAAAATTTTGCATGAACTCGCCATACCCCTCACGGAATACCTTGGGGTGTCTTCTTTCTAAAATGGGGTCACTTGTGAGGTTTTTGTACTGCCCTGGCATTTTAGGGGTCTCCGCAATCATTACACGTATGGCCAGAATTAGGAGTTTTTGCGATTCTCCTTATATTGACCATACGGGTAATGAGAATTTTTTTCCGTTCATCCTCTGCGCTGAAAGAAAAAAATGAACGTCACAGATTTTTCCATTCACATTGATCAATGTGGATGAAAAAATCTCTAAAAAAGTGCAAAAAAAGAGGAAAAGCTATAAAGCTGCGATCGCTAAGGGACCCTAAGGCCTCATTCAAGTGTCCGCAATTCTGTTCCGCAAAATTTTGCGGAACAGAATTGTGGATACATTCAATTCTATGGGGACAGAATTTGTCCCGCTCGGATCCGTAATTGCGGATCCGTAATTGAAGATCTCGCAAAGTATAGAACATGTCCTATTCTTGTCCGCAACTGCGGACAAGAAAAGGCATTTTCTATATAGTTCTGGCAATGTGCGGATCCGCAAAATGCGGAAAGCACATTGCTGGTGTCCGTAGCTTATGGATCCGCGGATTTGCGGATCCGTGGATCCGCAAAACACATGCGGACATCTGGAATGAGCCTTACAGGGGTGATCAGTGACAGGGGGGTGACAGGGGGTGATCAGGGGGTGACATGGGAGATCAGGGGGTGACATGGGAGATCAGGGGTTAATCAGTGACAGGGGGTGGTGGGTGGGTGGGGGCGGTGGGTGGGGGGTTGTGTGGTGATTGGTGCACTTTGATATTTTTCTCTGGTGGTCCCAAGCAAAGGGACCACCAGAGAAGCGGGTAGCAAGCAGATCAGACGCTGTTCACAGAACAACGTCTGATCTGCGATTTTTTCTGCCATATACAGCCTGCCAGCGCCGATCGTGCGCATGTATAACTACATGCGAGCGCGCCGATGGCGCGCATTGCGCATGTGCGGGCGCGTCCTCGCGTCATCTCGCGTCTCGCGAGATGACGCGCCGATGCGTCGTATCAGAGCTACAGGGCCGCCCGCAGGACGCATCCCTGCGTTAGGCGGTCCTGTAGCGGTTAAAGTGTCTTTACAGTAGAGTTTGTACCCCATAGAGTTTGCATATTGTTGGCAGCACATCCCCTGTTTATATGGGGTGATGCGCTGTTGACACGCTATTATTTTTATGGCTCAATAAAAAAATCTGATCATTGGACAAACCAGATGATTAGTGTGTGTTCAGATGGGCGATAATCACCTGAATGAATGTTTCTACAAAACTGTAAAAAGGGCTTTCAACAAAAAGTCTTTCTTACCATCTTCTTAGCTGTAGCACTTACAGTATATACAATTTATTCTATTTTTTATTATTATTATTACTCTAGTGTATTTAATGAGAAGACTGACAGACAGTTTACAAGAATAATTGACCTTGATACTTTTTCTCTCAAACCTTAAGTTCCGAGACCCTACACCAGTGGCGTACGGTCAATATAGGTTGCTATGGGGCCCGCGGCACAGGGGGGCCTGGAGTGCACAGAAGACCCCGCCCCCTCCGTTTGCTCTGCTCACTTAGTTAATTAGTTAATATGCGGTGCAGCGGCACTTGTGTGTTCTTCCAATCAAAACCCGCCTGCTACTCTGGGTCAAGGTAACATGTATGCATTGTCTGGGGGTACTCTCCCCTTTGTGTTTCATCATTTTAAATTTTCCCTATTTTTCCCCCTCTAAGTTTTCAATGGTAGCCTCAAACTGTTCAATCAGTGCTTTTTCACAATAAGGTTTTTTGTCTATTGATGTACTTGCATCTCTACATAATGCTTCCCTGAAAAAGAGATATGCAAGAAAGACTACTTTCACACCTGCGCTTTCCCATGACGGTAGCATTTTTGCTGATCCATGACAGATTCAGCAAAACAGCAGATGTGAAAGTAGCTTTAGGCTCCTTTTCAAAAGTAAATGAAAACTATCTTCTACCACGAACCCAGCTTGTTCTGAGTAACCACCCTTTAACAGAGCTACACAAGAAAACTTTGCTTGGCTGCCTGAGAGGCCTCGTTGGGGTGCTATTTCTTCTTATCGCCGAGTGTGCATGAGGAGTATTGTCAGCTAGTCAACATTCCTCTGGGTTTCTGGGAAAAATATATAAAATTGAGCACATCTTACATCTTCTGGCATCAGACAGGCTTAGGAAAGGTAATTTGAATATCTTTCACATAAACCCAAAGGGGCATTGCCTGGCCTACATTACTCCTCACACATGCTACGCATAATGAGAAAGTGTAATACCAGACAAATGTATATTTCCGAGAAACCTAGAGAAACATATTCGTCTTTCTTTCTCTCATTTCCTCTCCTCTCTTTCTCCGGAAACAAAAAAATTGGGTTTGTTAGAATCCAATGTTTTGGGGAAATTTTAGATGGATCAGGTTTGTTCAGAATCGATTCATTCATCCTTAATATGCCATAAGTGATAATCATCAGGTGACCCATGATCTATATTTAAAATTCTCTTTAGATGCTTTTTACATAGAATTTTAGAGTTTTCCAATAATGGACTGCTCAGGCAAGGCTCATGACAACCCATATCTCAGGATGTAGTAAATGTGTTTTTCTTGTTCTATTATTTGATCGGATTGAACATTTTCATGTATAATATTCTTACCTGGACGGATTGCAGAAACAGGTAATATCCGGTGACCTATGAATTTCCCTCCTTCTTCATATGCCGATATTCTTAGACATGCAAGGGAGGGAAGCACAACCTAACAGGAACATAACAAGCACATTAAACATAAATCTAACTTATGGTACACAGGTATCACATTACTGATTACGTATATAGACTAAGGGGGTTGTTCACCCTGTGGGTCCTCAGAAGTATGACGTTGTTAGAGTCAGTCCCTTCTGTAATATCTACTACATTCCACATGGTGCTCCTTACAGCTCCACATACAGTAATATTGTCCCGCAGGTGCGGGATTTAGCAGGAAGACAGTGCCGGAGGCAGGAGAGGATCGCTGCCCGGCACTGTCAATCAAAGAAAGAAGGGGCGTGGCAGCAGGTTGGCTCACAGAGCCTCTAGGAGCAGGGGCAATGCCCCCCTGCTCCTAGAGGCTAATTTACATTTTGTAAAAAGACGTTTTTTACCTTAAATATACATCAGAAATACATATAAAGCACATTATCAAGCTGATCTGACATTAGCACATAGCTAATGTCAGACAGCATATAATGTGTAATCCTGGTGACAGAAACCCTTTAAATATGAAAATTCTGCATGATTTCATATCTTAGGGAAAAAAAACAGACCAGTATATTAAAGTGAAAAAAAAAAAAAATCGAATTATGAACCTTTTTAAAAACAATGGGCTCCTCCTCCCATACAGGGTTCACGGCATTGCCTTGTGATGTCTTTGTTTTGAATGCTTTTCTTCTGGTATCAACTGGCAACCCGAACATATCTACTTCTACATAGGTGCCAACCTTCTTATCTGACAAAAACTGTCCTGAAATGATCTGAAAAGCAAAGAATGTCAGAAGGTAGGTTTAGACAGGTAGGTAGATACAATAATAGTTAGATATGAGATAGATAGATAGATAGATAGATAGATAGATAGATAGATAGATAGATAGATACATAGATACATAGATAGATACATAGATAGATACATAGATAGATATATGATAGATAGATTTACCTTTACAGACACTGTGTTTGCAACTATCCCATCTACTGTTGTCTCAGTAAAAGGATCAAAATGTTTATCTGGCCTTCTCATGAACTCAGGTTTCAGTCTGTATCCACATTTACCATTATATTCATACATCCCCATATTAAGTTGCATAGCAAAATCTGTAAATGAGAAGAAAAATGTGAGCATATACCAGGACTCTATACTGTATATGATTTTCCATTCTTCATTTTATACCACGTCATATGACATTTACCCATTGCCAGGGAAACAAATATTGTACCTGCTAAATGAATGTACTATATGTGAGTGTAAAGAAAAAGCGGCATGCCATTGTATACATTGGAGATGTGATAAATTCTCTGATGCTAGATGTAATGGGTACTCGTGCAAACAAGAGCAAAAAACCTCCTGAGCACAATCTCCAGTCTATTACAGTATTTGGGCAGATTATTCATTTGTCTGATCCCTTTAGAATAAAACATATTGGAGCCTCATGAGCTCCAGAACATGGTGAGACTGCACAGAAACCACGACCAGAAATCTCCCATAACAATATAGGTTTCTTATATAACATTAGTCCACTCAAAATGATCACCAGACATGTCATGCATATTAAAAGGCCACATTGGTGATGTCTGTGATCTTGCACCATCACAATATTTCATCATGAAAGGGATTGAGCAGGGGTGAGGAGCTGAAAGCACACTATAGTACTGAAGCTCACTCATTTATTAAGACTGCCATCGAAACGTGTGGACAGCTGCAGCTTCTCTGGGTTGCCAACTGTCCAGAAATTTCTAACCAGTCCATATAAATGGGCGACTTTCCTTTGTCAGTGAAAAATACAAATAGATGATGATTTTGGTGGTACTTATCATCACTTTATAGCTCACAGTAAATGCTGGTAATGAGTTCTTATCAGTATATTGAGCTGTAGACATGTATTACGGTACTTATAATCTTTATCATTCATTAGCGTGATTCCCATTTGTCCGTAAAAGATGTTGTTCGTGATTTTTTAATAAGTTGTACAGAAAAAAGAAAAATTCAGGTTGGCAAGCCTACAGCTACTTCATGGATATGTTCTGATTTTGAGGTGCTGGGGGTCAGCAGATGATTCGACAATTATTTTAATGTGAAAGCAAAGAACAACCATTGTCCCTCTAATTATGTCTTCAGATCTCTTCCCATTGACAGTAAAACTGGCCATACACTTTCAATAGTAGTCCTAACATACAGTATAGCAAATGAATGTCAAAAACAGGGGTGCACCGCCAAAGAGGTGAGGCGATTTCCCCAGGCAGTACCATCGGAAGGGCCATGGGTAATAAGTAGCGTTGAGCGAACTTGCGATTTGCAAGTTCAGCGTTCGGGTTCAGGTTATCTAAGAATTCTGTAATGGATTTCGTTATTACGGACCATAAAGGAATTCTATGACAGCATGTACCACGGAAGCCTATAAGAGGCATTCCATATTGCGTTTCGTCATAATAGAAGTCTATGGCCAGTATAGACTTGTATTATGATGGAATGCAATACACAATGCCACTTATAGGCTTCCGTGGTACATGCCGTCATAGAATTCCTTTATTGTCTGTGGCAACGAAATCCATTACGGAATTCTTAGATAATAATTGAAGGGGAACTATCTGTGTGGTAATAGTATTTTCAGGGGGATTATCTGTTTCTGCAGTATATTTTTGGTGATCATAGTGGGCACAGTATTGGGGATGGCAGGATGGGGTGTTAAGAAGGTGGGGAGTAGAATAGGAAGGTAGGAAACTAAGATGTCTTTTTGTCAAACTCTGCAGGGACAATAGATGGCTGAAAGAAATCATCATGGTGGTCTGGTCTGAATGGAGAAGATAAAGAAAGAGAACATGTACATCAGAGGACCCCCGTATGTTTAGTAGCACTGTATTTAATGTTTTCCATGTATGTCTTTAACAACAGGGCTGGAGGGAAGGGGTTAGATTAAGAAATTGGAATGGGGGGGTGGGGGGGTATGCCATTTCAGTTTTCGCCTCAGGCAGTAGAAAGGCTAGATGCACCCCTAGTCGGACAAACATTTCATAGATATTAGATGGTTGATCAGTTCCACCAAAATCTGTGGGTTTAGCTGATCTAGATCATAAGTGTATGGCCACCTTTACTGATGGAGGTTGTGGTAATGGTTCTGTTCACATACATTTAGAGCCTCAGACACAAATTTCATCAAATGTTAGGGGAAGAATAATGCCGCATGCAATGATCTTTTTCCCATAAAAACATGTTGGGGTCGATTCAGAGCCAGTGTTATGTGCCATAGTACAGGTCCAACAAAGTAGTGTGTTTTGTGCAATAAACTGAACCCACAACAGAGGTGTGAACAGAGCCTTTGAAATCTGTCATGGATGATAGAGGAGATGCCTAGAAGAAATGATGGTTGTCTTATTTTTAATTATATTGAGAAACAGTTGGTTATTGTTAGCACATAAAATACTGTACATTGGCTATAACATTCTTCTCCATGTTTCTATATCGTACATATTGCACCCTTTAGCTTTAGCCCACCGATACACTAAGCCTCAGAGCTACACATGTTCATAGACTAAAGCCATTCCTTACCTATTGTTTGGAAGTTAAGAGCTACCATTTGACATCCCGCGTTCCAAAAGACCTGAGGCATGTAGTTGGATGAATCTACTCGGGTTCCTTTTGGATAAATCCTACTAAGCTGCATTTTGTTATATCTGCAAGTTTCAAGTTAAGAATTGTGAAGAATCAACACATGTAAAAAGGAGATCCTTATCAATGGTGTCAACATGTTGATTACTAGGGTTGAACATGCCAGATTCCCAGTAAACTCCAATGAATATAATGGGCATTTTACTCATTTTGGGCTGAAAAATCAAATTTTCAATTGGTCTTTATAAAAAAAATGTTCAGTAGTTTCTGAGTTACAGGGGTTAAAAAGCAGTCTATTTGCAAGCTGTAACTTTCTGTTTTCTTTTAATCCCTTTATCTGAGGCTCATGTGTAGCCCTTATCTCTGATCTTCTGACCTCATGAATTTTTATTTAAGCCATATTCTTATCAGTTTTAAAAACAATTGAGCTAAAATGAGTGTTTGAGGTCAGTAGATCAGAGATTAGAGCTACAACCGAGCCGTCAGATGATGAAATTCAAAGAAAATAGAAAGCGACACCTTACAATTTGAAACTTGTGTCTCAGAAATGGTAATTAAAAAAAAATCGCAAATTCTTTACAATTATGTTTAACATAAAAACATGATTTAAACAATAGGTCATTTTCAGATGTCACATTCCCTTTAAAGAAAAAAACCATCTGAGAAAATGAATTAACTCCCACCACTCCAGAACATGGCCAACATTGTAACAGTGCTCTTTTATGTTGTAGACAAACCAATCCTGACTCGCGATTTAGAAGAACATAACCCTGTTTCTGTCCACCTTTTTCAATGTAGAAAAAGTATCTGTAGACATTTGGTTACTACAACATGCAACAACCTGAAAAATGATCACATAGGGATGTCTGACCAGATTATTATAGTTTTAATATCTTTCCAAACTGTGGGCAGAATGATGGAGAGGGACAGATGTACTAGTGCATCTCAATAAATTAGAGTATCATCAAAAAGTTTATTTATTTCAGTAATTCAATTCAAAAAGTAAAACATATATAGATTCAGGACACACAGAATGCTCTATTTCAAGTGTTTATTTCTTTTAATGTTGATGATTATGGCTAACAGATAATGAAAACCCAAAATTAGACCATTGTGAAAAAGTTAAATATTGTAGACTTATGGTATCACACTCTAATCAACACAAAACACCTGCAAAGGTTTCCTAAGCCTTTAAATGGTTCCTCAGTAGGCTACACAATTAGTGTTGAACGCGAATATTCAAATAGCGAATTTTTTTTGCGAATATCGGCACTTCGCAAATTCGCGAATATTGCGGATATAGCGCTATATATTCGCTATTTCGAATATTCGTGTTTTTTTTTTTTACGTTGTTAATCCTCGTTGCTCTCTGGTTGTCTAACTTGTCTTCCCACTTTCCAAAAGCTGTTCTTACCTGTCCTGAGGATTCCTGGCTCCCTGCCCGCTCCAGTCAATGCCCGTTGCCGCTTCTGCCGACTTCCCGTGTGCATGGGAACGCCTCCATGCTACAATGTACAGTCAGATGTGAGAATCACGATCTCACAAATTTGACTAAGTTGTAATCGTAATGCGATTAATATGACCTGAATTATTCGCATTGCGAATTCAACTTAGAGCTGGGTTCCTAATGGTTGAATATAACGAATTCAAGAATATAGCACTATATTCTCAATCTTCGTTATATTCTAGCAAGCCAACCATTAGCAACCAAGCTCTAAGTTTAATTCGCAATGCGATTATATGTTCGATTCGCGAATGAAACTTCGAGCTGAATTCCTAATGGTTGTTGCTAGAATATAACGAAGATAGAGAATATAGTGCTATATTCGTGATATTTGTTTTATTCTAGAAATACAACCATAAGGAACTGAGCTTTAAGTTGAATTCGCAATGCGAGTATATGTTCGGATTGCGAATTAAATTTAGAGCTGAGTTCCTAATGGTTGTATTGCTAGAATATAGCGAAGATTGAGAATATAGTGCTTTATTCGTGATATTCGTTATCTTCGTCAATTCTAGCAATACAAGTTACAACCATTAGAACTTAGCTCTAAGTTTAATTCGCAATGCGAATATAAATTAGCGTAACATTCGCAATATATAGAATAATGACGAATATTCGATTTCGACGAATATTTAATCGAATATTCGAGAAATGTCGCGAAATCGAATATGGCACCTCCCGCTCATCACTATACACAATCATGGGGAAGACAGCCAACTTGACCTTTGTCCAGAAGACAGTCATTGACACCCTCCACAAGGAAGGCAAGCCACAAAAGAGCATTGGTAAAGAAGCTGGCTGTTTACAGAGTGCTGTATCCAGGCATATTAATGGAAACTCGAGTGAAAAGAAAAAGTGTGGTAGAAAAAGATGCAAAAGCAACAAGCATAACTGCAGCCTTGAAATAATTGTCAAGAAAAGGCCATTTAAGAATTTGGGGAAGATTCACAAGGAGTTTACAGTAGTTGCCGTAAGTGCTTCAAGAGCCACCACACACAGCCGTATCCAGGACATGGGCTACTATTGCATTACTTGTGTCAAGCCACCTCCCCAGAGACAATATCAGAAGCATCTTACCGGGGTTAAGGAGAAAATGAACTGGACTGTTCTGAGTGGTCCAAAGTCCTGTTTTCAGATGAAAGTAAATTTTGCATTTCATTTGGAAATCAAGGTAACAGAGTCTGGAGGAAGAGTGAAGAGGCACACAGTTGCGTGAGGTCCAGTGTGAAGTTTCCACAGTCAGTAATGGTTTGGGGAACCATGTCATATGCTGGTGTCGGTCCACTGTGTTATATCAAGTCCAAAGTCAACGCAGCCATGTAAAAAAATTTAGAGCACTTTATGCTTCCCTCTGCTGACAAGCTTTCTGGAGATGCTGATTTCACCTGCCTGCACTGCCAAAGGTGCCAATACCTGGTTTAATAACCACAGTATAACTGTGCTTGATTGGACAGCAAACTCACCTGACCTAAACTCATAGAGAATAGGGAATCTATGGGGTATTGTCAAGAGGAGAATGAGAGACACCAGACACAACAATGGAGACGAGCTGAAGGCCACAATCAAAACAACCTGGGCTTCCATAACACCTCAGCAGTGCCACAGGTTGATCACTTTCATGTCACACTTCATTGATGCAGTAATTCATGCAAAAGGAGACACCACCAAGTATTAAGTATATATACTGCACAGTAGGTCAACATTTCTGTATTAAATATCATTGTAATAGATCTTATATAATTATTTAATTTTCTGAGATACTAAAATATAATACTCAACATTAAAAGAAATAAACACTTTAAATAGATCACTCTGTTCAATTAATCTATATAATATATGAGTTTCACTTTTTGAATTTAATTACTGAAACAAATTAACTTTTTGATGATATTCTAATTTATTAACATGCACTAGTAGGTCAAAAGCACAGGAAGGGCTGCAAACTGTGCACTGTACAGCAGTATGCACGTCACAAGCAGTGGATGAACTCTAGCCCTCTGAACGAAGAAGCACAATAGAATATACAGAAGCAAGCAGGCAATGATATGAAGTCACCAATACGCAGGTTTTCCTCCCAGTATTATTGCTTTGTTGCTATATAATGGTTCAGGCATATTTTGGCTAATAATCTATAATTCAGAAACCTGTTAACCAGAATTCATAAAGTGCTAGCAATGGCACTTTACATGATTACAGGTGAGAATTGAAGGGTATCCATCTATTGTACTATTGGTCCAAAGGGCACAAAATGTTGTACCATTTAGCTTTAGGACCTAATAAAAAAATGCAGACCCATAATCTGCTGTTTTCATGAGGGGACTACCTCCTTCCACCTCCATCAACAATAAATGATAGCTGCCTTGTAAACATGCAGATACTATACATGGCAGCACGTAACTCACTGGTCAGAGGGGTTATAGGCATTTCATTCATGAACACAGCAGATTACGAGCCCAGTTTCATTACTAGGTTCCATTAGCCAAACGCCACAACATTTTTGGGTGGTATTTGGGCTAATAGTGCAGTTGACTCCCCTCCAGACTATGTGGACCTTACATAGTATATTCCATGTGATGTCAGGTAAAGTTTAAGCATCATTTAATAGTTTCTTTGTCTAGTTTCTTTGTCTAGACCTAGTGAAAGCCACAGCTAAAACATTGAAATATTGAGCAGAGTTAAGCGAAGAGAAAAACGCAGGTTCCCCACATGGTGAACCTTAGATCCACTAGGGGTGTACAGTTCTTTCCACTTGATATTTTTAGCCATTTTTCTTCAAATAAATCTGGATTGGCAATTTGGCAGCTCACACCTTTACCATGTAACATTCACAAACCAGTTATTGAAAGGATACTCTACAAACTCTACAGGAGATTTTGTCAGCTGCTCAAGCCCCTTGGTTTCCACAAAGGAGGACATTTCATAGCTCTTGTTTCTCTCTGCAAAGAAGACATAAGAAGAGAAATAATATTCATGTAGTAGTTCTAAATGAACAAATTCTCAAAATTCTCAAAAAGTTATGGTCCTTCTGTCAGTACAGTAGACTAGTAAATAATCATGCACTGTAAGTAGTTATCACAGTATTAATGATACCTACTACTATACAAAATATGATCTACGGTGCCTGTCATCTAAACTACTGGTGCCATGAATTTGTCAGAGTTAAAGGAGTACTCCAAGATTTTAATATTGATGGCTTATCAGTCAGGACAGAGAGATGTGACTACTCGGTCACAGCTGATGGCTAATGGTGTGGAGTGTTGGAAGCCTGATGATCAGATATAGATGGCCTATACTGGGGACAGGCCATCAATATTAAAATTCTGCACAAGCCCTTTAAGAAAAGTTCATTCTTTCAGTGAATAAAAAGACTTTCATTCAAGTAGACTGAACATAAACTTCTTTTTCTCCCTCTTATAGGTGCCAACCTGGTTTTGACTTAAAGGGGCTGTTTGAGAAAATTGACAATCTTCGACATGACCCAGAATGGTCTAAAAAAGAAAAAGTGCCATTCTTTGGTTTGCTGGTTCAGTCTTCCTGACTCTGCTTGTTTACAACATTCATTGGTGACATGCAGGTATACGTCTTGTAACCACTGCACCCAATCACTGCACTCAGTGGTATAACCCTTTAAGTTACAAGGGCACTCCAACCACAATTTTACATCATCAAGCACCTTCGTTATTTATTACTTGATCCACTGTAGCTCAAAAAGTACAGTAAGTCAATTCTCATATACAATATACATATGCATACAGTGTAGTGAGACTACAATTACTGAATATTTAGTATCTTATTAAACAAACAGAAAAATCTGAAAAAAGTCACCCCAATAACCACATTATTTTTTATCTTTAAAGGTTAGTTGAAGGGTGGAACCTAGCATGTGTTTCTATCTCAGTGAGCAGGACAGAGAAATTAGAAAAAGAGCAAACAACCGGTGGCGCTATACAGATTGGTGAATAACTCAGTGGCTATACAAAATTTTTAATAACATGAAATTACAAAAGTATTTAGATCAAGATGCTGGTTTGAAAACTGTAGAATGTTATTTGTGGGACAACCTCTGTAGGCAGAGGCAGACACATGCAAGAATAGTATCTGTCCTCTGGTCTCTAACAGCTCTTTACAAAGCATTTATTTATCTATAGCTCTCTAGTAAATTTCTCTACACAAAAAAAATTATTCATCAACTATCCTGTGTATTTTTGCTGGGACCCTCACTGATCACTAGGGGTCCTGAGCTGCTCGTTACTACTCTATGTATGACCGCAGTGAGGAGGAGTTAGAATGGACTGGTGGTCACACATGCAACCCCACCTCTCCGTTTAATGTCTTTGGGTTTGGCAGAAACAGCTGAGCTGCACTTACACTACGTCAAATGACTGTGAAGACTCCACAGACTGATAATATTGGTAGGAGAACCCCTTTACATAAATCTACGCTACCGACTTTTAATACTCTGCTCTTAATATAAATAATGGTTTTTGGTCGTTAATGGAAACATCTCTAGGTTGACATTAGTATTCACACAATAGATCACCCTAGGATTATCACATTTTCATGTAAGAGTACAATTCTGCATTATGCTGTCATGGGAGGACATCTCTGGCCAAGAGCAGACATCTCAGCAGATTAATCTTACAGAATACACTCACA
Organism: Bufotes viridis; assembly: GCA_033119425.1. NCBI lineage: Eukaryota > Metazoa > Chordata > Amphibia > Anura > Bufonidae > Bufotes > Bufotes viridis. The sequence goes on along the minus strand of CM065592.1, from coordinate 388,532,708 downwards.
TGTACTGCTATATTAGTATCACCCAGCACATTGTTTGTGTTACCCGCTGACAGCTTCTAGGCTTAGCTCCTTCACTACTTACTGTCTCTGCAAAGTCATAGTAACCTAGACAAGGAACAGATGTAGTGTGGATGGATCTTAAATGTTAGTATTTATAAACGTGGAAAAGTCCTTCTTTTTCCAGAGTAATACAAGACAATACATTAAAACAGGCTGTACTGCTGAAAGTAGATCATGCTGGGAGCACAGTCATCACTAGTAAGAACTTGTGTCGATATCTGATTCAGCTATGCCTAAGTACACTATGCACACAGCATTTTACAGATTTGCCAAAATAGTGGATGTGATTCTGTTTTACTACGTAAATAGGTGGATGGCTCCACCTATTTAAAGAGTCACTGTATGTTCACACAAGTTAATTTCATTTAATAGAGAATGGTGTCAATAGCAAATTTCTAAATCGCTTCATTTAACAAATCGGCCAGCATCCACCTGAAAAAAGCTGCAAAGTCATTGCCCCTGGGGGACTCAATTCCACCTAACCTGCAGTCCACTTCCTGTTGTTAGGCTTGATCCGTCTTTAGTGACGGCTCACACGCAATGCGGGGGGTTCAGAGCTAGCTGAGATCCTGAGCCTTATAAAAGACCTGCTTCTACACCGCTTCTGAAGAGCAGAGAAGCTCCTGTTTGTCTATATGTAATCTATCCTTCCTCATTAGCTTTCCGAGCTCCCTAAAAGAAAATAAACATAGTAGAAAGTAAGGGAAGTGAGGTCACTGCAAACATTACTGACAGATTCCACAGAAGGGAGATGCCTCATACTTGCGTAAGAAACTTAACTGTCCAGGCTCCAGTGGCGCAATCTTCGGCTTCTGCTGCTGAGCCACGCCCTCCAGTGACGCAGCTGCGACATTAGTAACTGGGTGAAACACTCTGTTTCTACCTACTGCGCGTGTGCGTCGGGGGAGACAGACAGTGACCTATGGGAGGCACTGGACCAATCTGGCTCTGATCCAGGGACCTGGCACCCTATTTAAATATTACCATTGACAGTGATAGTCTTTGGGCTCACTAGCGTTTGTTCTTGTTCCTGCTCTTGATCACCTTGTTATCTTGTGCTCTCACCTCGGCTCATTTCCTGACCATTCTTTGTCTCTTGTTTTGGTACTGCACAGCCCATCTAGTTCTGACCCGCTTTGTATGACTCTACTTTTGTGTTTGTCTGTATTATATGTAGGGGCTGTCGTCCAGTTGCAGTTCTGCCATTTAAGGCTTATATTGCTAGTAGGTGTGGAAAGCGGGATGGGTTCTAGTTTAGGGGCTCACTGTCCTTGTCTGTCCCTATCTACGGTCATAACAGCTTGTGAGAGAAATGCATATAGCTGTGCAGCTGAAACAGGGAGTGATATGGCTGAGGAAGACATCAGGGAAGCTAAAAAAAAAACTGCTTCTACAACGTAGCCCAGCCATTATGCAAACTTTTTTTTAAAGCTCAGGTATGCTTTAAAGGGTTTTTCCGAGATTTTAATACTGATGATCTTTCCTCAGATTAGGTCATCACGGTGCTCCTATGCCATGAGCTTCTCTCAGCTTTTCCTAGGCTGAGTGTCATCATGTTCATCAGTCATATAGCCTTGCAGTAGCTCAGCTCCATTGAAGTGAATAGGGCTGAGCTGCAATCCCAAGCACAACCCCTATACAATGTATGGCACTGTGTTGGTGAGCCTAGAGAAAGCAGCGGTGCTCACAGGAGCGCTGCTGCCTTCTCAAAATCAGTTGTCGGACTCCACAGATCAGATACTGGTGAACTATTATCAGGATAGGTAATCAGCATTCAAATCCTGAAAAACCCTTTTAAGGCTGTGGCTACATGGTGATCTTGGTCGCGACGCCCATTGAGTGACCAATGATCGCTGTGTAGCAGTACAGCCACTGAACTGAATGGAGTCACAATGCTACTTACAAGCTGTCATGACTGCGACCCCAGAATTGCATAAAAATACAACACTGCTGGATTTTTGTGATTCTGGGGTGTCGGCAACTTCCAAGTAATGCTGAAACCCCATTCATTTCAATGGCTGCATCGGTACACAGTAATCGTTGATTGTGCAATGGGTGTCATGGTCAAGATCACCATGTAACCCCAGTCTTAGGCCTCATGCACACAGCGTATCCACAAAATACGGATACAAGCCGTGTGCATGCCACACATTTCTCGGTCCCTCAAAACATACCATAATAGGACATGTTCTATAATTTACATTAAGGCCACATGGATGCACACAAGATGTTACTGACATCTGTGTGCTGTACGTATTTTTTGCAGCCCCATAGAAATTAATAAGTACGCATGCGATTTACAAAAAATGTGGATCGGACGAGGACCAGAAATATGGTTGTGCGCATGGGGCTTAAAGAGTTACTGTAACTAGCAAACTTCTAAATCACTTAATTTAAAAATTATGCCAGCATACACCTGAAAAAAAGCTGTTAAGTCATGGCCACTTGGGCTCTCAAGCAAAAGACAGCAGAGAGGAAGGGGGGCCTGAGCTAGCTATGATCCTGACTGAGCCTAATAAAAAAAAACTTTTTTCAAAACTGATTCTGAATTCACAGGAGCACCCTGCCTTTCTGTAAGAGTGATTCCCCCTCCTTATCTGTTCTGTGAGCTCTTGAGCCAAAAACATGGTGGAAAGTAAGGGAGAGGACATCACAACTGTACAGTACTTGCAGATTCCATAGAAGGGAGATGACCCCAGCTTGTGAGAGAAATGCATCTAGCCGTCCAGCTAAAGAGGGGAATAATTAGACTGAATCTCATACGTCCTTGGCTAATGAAGTGCCTGTAAGGATCTATGACATATATTCTTGGCAAGGAAAGAGTTAAAGAAAAATAAGTGTGGCTTAAAATCGCACCACATTATGCCAAATCTTTTTTTTATCCAAAACCAAAGACAATGGTAAATAAGCTAACATGCAAAGTACTGGCTCTTGGGTGGTTAAAGCCATCAAGTTTGGTAGTACTGGATCTAACATATGGGGACCTCCTGACTCTCCATGAACAGCAGATGTTGGAGGAGAGAAGAATCGGACAGTTGGTTTTTAACATCTCTGAGTGTTTTGTTCTCAAGAGAGATAAACCATGTCTGGCATCGCCTTACTCCCCTCTCTCCTACACACTTCTCGCAGTCATGTATATTAGTGAAGAATGGTTATGTGTGAACCAGCCTTAATGCTCAATTTGTACTTTGTAGATGTGACATGTTCTGCTTCACTGACTCAGTAATAGGACATACAGTCCTGCAGCAGCCTTAAGTTACTACACATAATTAGTTTGACATTAATATAAAACACTCCCCTTTATTATGTACAAATGATGTGTTCCAGAATTGACACTGGGTTTGTACTAGACACGATTCCTGCATAACAGATGTATACTACTGCCGTTTGTAAGAAATCCACCTCAGTCCCTGCATGTCCTGTCCTCAGAATTAATTGTCACCTGAATGTGTCACTTACTTTTAGAAGTTTCGAAAGACTCAAACTTCACCGGCTGAATATAGTTCACCAGGTTGGACATCTCCTCTGTGGCACTGGCTTCATTTCCAGCGGTGCCCTACAATCACAAGGAACAAATCATGATATGAAAAAAATAAAAAAAATTGCATGAAGCTAATGAAATTAATGAAAATGTGTATTTGACCTCTAATTATCTAAACAGAAGAGAAGAAATGTGAGAAAGGGGGGGACAGAAGGAAGAAAAAAAAAAGAAGGAGGAAGGGAGGGCATAAAGGAAGGAGAGAGGAAAGGAAGGAAGATAGATAAGAAAATGGAAGTAATGGGGGTGATAAAGGAAGGAGAAAGGGAGAAAGTAGGATGCAAGGAATGAAGGAAGAAGGGGCGAAGGAAGCAAAGAAAGGAAGATACAAGGAAAAGGGAAGGAAGCAGGGAAGTAAAAAAAAAAAGAAGGACATTAGGAGGAAGGGAGGGCATAAAGGAAGGAAAGATGAAAGGAAGGAAAATAGGAAAGGTGAAGCAAGGGGAGTGATAAATGGAGGGAGAAAGTAGGAGGGCTATAACGAAGGAAGAAAGGGTGAAGGAAGGAAAGAAAGGAAGGTAGAAAAAAAAGGAAGTAAAAAGGGAGGAAATAAGTTTGATCAAGGGAAGTAGGGAAGGTAGGTGGAAGGGGAGGAAGGACAAAAGTATGGAAGGAAGCAAGGAGGAGAATAATGAAGGAAGTACAAAGGTAGGGAAAGAAGGGAGGGGGTTTGAAAAAGGAAAGACAGAAGGAGGGAAGTCAACCAATGACTGTCACTCTAATATGGGCCGGGATAAAAATAACGATTCAGCACACTATGTTATTGTACTATGCATTTAGTGCATATTTTATGTGTTGTGTTTGCACTAATACAGTAAATGGAGGGAAAGCACATCAAAGAACCTACTGTGTGCGCAGTCTGTATTACCAAAATACTAAAGTAATTTAGTCATTCACATTCTTTGCGGCTGTAGCTTTGCTTACTGCATACAGGATCTAGTCACCTGCAGTTGCTTTGGGGCCAATGAGGAGGGGGATAATTGTGTCCCACCTTTACTTTAATACCAACCAACTTCTTCATTTCATAAAACAAAAAGATTCGGAGAACACTAGACAATAGCATACCAATATTCTTCATGAATAAGCAGTGTCCTAATGCTTACTGTGTGTGAGAGGGACACGCTACCTCCAGAATGGATGCTCTACGGTCTTCGATAGGTGTTATGCAGCAAGACATACTGTATGTGCACTATATGGGAAGGGTTTTTAATTGACGTCCTAGTTTATAAAGGAATGTCCTGTGATGTTCCCCTGTATTTTTAAATAATACAACACGTGATGCCTCCATATTAAATCATGTTTAAAACCCATATTGTTGTTTTAAACAAAAGCCAAGAAACTTTACAATATAAATATTATTTCTTTTTAAAATAATTTAGTTTTCGAAATGTATAATGGAAACATTGGGGTAAGTTTATTAAAAGAGGCTGTCCCATCTGGACATTTATGGCATATTAATAGCACATGTCATAAATATCTGGCAGATCTGGGAGCTGCTCTTACCTCAAGAATGGTACCCTTCCATAAATGGAGAGAATGTTGTGCATGCATAGCTTTCTCTATTCACCGCTATGGAATTTCTGAAAATAGTGGGGAGCTATTTTTGGCAGTCCCATAGCAGTGAATGGAGGAGTCCCTACACGTGTGTGCAGTGCCCCACTGCAGAACAGTGCTCCACTGCAAAAGGGTTTTGATGTGTATTTCCGGTATTCAGGCTGCTAAAGACCAAAACTGTTATTTACTATGCATTTTTGACTTGATCGAACAGGCCATATAAACCGACCACTAGGTGGAGCCAGTTAGAGCCAGTCTAATTTAGTCCAGTGTGAGTCAGCAAGAACAGTCTAGACGCTGATGGGAGCAGACTCAGCTGATCCATGCTCTGGGTTAAATCAGCCAGAAGCAAAGCAAAGTTACAGAATAAGCAGAGAGAAACAGAGAAAAGGAGATATACTGTAGGAGCATGCCAGATGGAAAGAGGACGTGTAGAGTAGAAGTTCATTGGAGAATTGCTGTCTGACAAAGACTTCTGAATCTCCATTACTACATGTCTGGGATAATAAGTCTTATGGTGCTTGGACACACTTGAGAAGCAGATTGACCATATGCATGATAAATATCCACATCCCACAGTGGATTTTGTAGAGGTGCACTTTAAGTATAGCAAGCTGTTCAAAAAAGGTGTAGAGCATAGTCTGACATTAGGGAACTGCCCTGTGGTAGCACTGCATAGAAAAACAGAAGTATTGCACGCTATGCCTGGATGCTTGCAGAAAAGTCAGCTAGAGAAGTGCAGTATAATGAAAAATACTCCAGAGAGACAACCTTGCCTGTTAACTCAAATTGCAGCCATGAGAAATATAAAATCTGTAAAAATTGCACTTGCATACTGAAATTAATGTGCCTGAACTTGAATCTTCAGTAAGGAACTGTCCTGCGCTGATACATTGCAAAGGGCAACACAACACAAAGGGCACCTCAAACGTCATCAGGCAGGAGAACCCCAGAATTGGAGTGTGCCCTGAAGGGAAGAAAGGTGCACCCTTCCACATCTCTGCAGGGAGCATCACAACCATAAGTACTACTACTACTACTATCCAGCCACCCACACTTACGCAGGCCCCTGTGGCACGCTGCATGTGTGGTCCTTTCTATTAAATACTGTGTGACTTTTAAATATAGCTAAACGAGCATGCCTGCCTACTTTTGCAAGTCCCATTATTGTGAATAGATAGGGCGCTGTGCATCCCAATGGAAATTAAGTCCAGAGAGTTAGGGTTTTCACTAAACCAGTGTGCTTCCCTACTGGAGGAACTCAAGGGCAAAACAATACAGGTAAGGCACTGAGCTGGCTTCATCAGTCTCCGCTCTGGTAGCAGAAGGTTCTGTGCTGAGGAAAGGCCTGAGCTAGCTGCTTCTCTCTTTCTTAGAAGTCTGGTACCCTAGGCAATGATTGGTGACCCAAGGTCTGGTGCAGGGTATTCCCATCTCTGTGTCTTTTTTTGGTCACTAGTGCAGTTTGGCAGAGTCTCCCCTACTAAACACTGGTACCTATCTGCAGACAACTAACGGCTCTGACTGTTCTACTTTTATATAGTTTATAACTGACCTTCTAGTGGGAGAGGTAAAGCTGGAGAAGCACAGCCTAACAGAAACAATGCTGCAGTTCAAGAATAACATATACTTGTATTGGGCCTCAATACAAGTCAATGGGAATGACTTAACGTTTTTCAGTTGTAAACAATAGCCTGACAGAGCTAAAGCAGACAGTCAAAAGTTCAACGCATTTGGATTTTCCCTATAAAACTCAGCTCTGCATAGTCCCTTATGACAGCAGTGGAAAATTATAGCTTCTCAGTTCACAACATGGAAATTCCCAAAGTCTCATAATGTTAACTGGCTGCAGATCAACCCTTTCCACAATTCAGTGTAAACATAGTGCAATAACCGCATAAGTCACAGTGCAACTTAGGCTACTTTCACACTAGTGTTTTCAATTCCGCTATTGAGATCCGTCATAGGATTCAGTTTTGTCCCCATTCATTGTAAATGGGGAAAAAACTGAACTGAACGAAACGGAATGCACCAAAATGTATTTCATACCGTTTGGTTGCGTCCCCATAGCGGACAGAATAGCGCTGCAAGCACCGTTTTTCTGTCTGCGGTGTGGTGCGGAGCAAAACGGATCCATCATGACTCATAATGTAAGTCAATGGGGACGGATCTGTTTTCTCTGACACAATAGAAAACGGATCTGCTCCTATTTTCTTTCAATGGTGTTTATGACAGATCCGTCATGGCTATAGAAGACATAATACAATCAGATCCGTTAATGACGGATGCATGCGGTTGTATTATTGTAACAGAAGCATTTTTGCAGATCCGTGATGGATCCGCAAAAAACACTAGTTTGAAAGTAGCCTTAACCCTTCAAAGCGCACTAAAGTAGTGAGTTGATGGCTTTGCATAGTAGTAATAGGGGCAAAAGTCGACAAATGTCCAAACTTCAAAGTACCTTTGCTCCAGGGCACTACAAATGCATTATGGCTCAGTCATTAACAGAGCAATCTTAACCTATTATCTGGATGAAGAATAGTGCAGAAACTTTAAGTTAAAGGGGTATTCCCATCACGCCGTTTCATACTTACCTGCTCCCGGCGCGCCGTTCACTTCCTGGTTTCGGCAGGGGGCGGGCTCCATCTTGATTGACGTCTTCTCCCGGCCTGCCGCGCGCTGAACTGAACGCGCACGTCGCCGCGTATGCGCCCTGGTGACTTCTTCCTGGCAAGTATACTATACTGGCCAGGAAGAAGTAACCATAGCGCATGCGCGGCGTCGGCGTGCACTTTCAGGACTGCGTGCGGCCCGGCAGGGAGAAAAGAAGTAGTCGTCTGCGCAAGCGTGGCCACCGCGATTCAGGAGGAGAGCAGTAGCCGTAACCAGGGGAGACGGAAGACAACAGTCAGGTAAGTATATCTTCATTTTCTTCTAAGGGGTGGGAATTAGTTAATTAAACATATTTAGAAAAATGATCACTGGTAAATCATTAACAGATTTAACAGTGATCATTAAGATGGGAATACCCCTTTAAGTAGTTGTCTGGGATAAAGGACAACTACAATTAGTCTTTTTTAAGCCTTATAAACTATGTAAAATAGCAGGTGCAATGGCGATTGCGCCGCCTTCGTCATTGAACCTCTCAGATGCCGCCTTCATCGATCCATATTAAAGCATATTTGCTAATTAAAAATAAATAAATAATACAGTTGCAAGAAAAAGTATGTGAACCCTTTGGAATGATATGGATTTCTGCACAAATTGGTCATAAAATGTAATCTGATCTTCATCTAAGTCACAACAATAGACAATCACAGTCTGCTTAAACTAATAACACACAAAGAATTAAATGTTACCATGTTTTTATTGAACACACCATGTAAACATTCACAGTGCAGGTGGAAAAAGTAAGTGAACCCCTAGACTAATGACATCTCCAAGAGCTAATTGGAGTGAGGTGTCAGCCAACTGGAGTCCAATCAATGAGATGAGATTGAAGGTGTTGGTTACAGCTGCCCTGCCCAATAAAAACATATACACCAGTTCTGGGTTTGCTTTTCCCAAGAAGCATTGCCTGATGTGAATGATGTCTCGCACAAAAGAGCTCTGAGAAGACCTATGATTAAGAATTGTTGACTTGCATAAAGCTGGAAAAGGTTATAAAAGTATCTCCAAAAGCCTTGCTGTTCATCAGTCCACAGTAAGACAAATTCTCTATAAATGGAGAAAGTTCAGCACTGCTGCTACTCTCCCTAGGAGTGATGGTCCTGTAAAGATGACTGCAAGAACACAGAGCAGACTGCTCAATGAGGTGAAGAAGAACCTAGAGTATCAGCTAAAGACTTACAAAAGTCTCTGGCATATGCTATCATCCCTCTTAGCGAATCTACGATACGTAAAACACTAAACAAGAATAGATTTCATGGGAGGATACCACAGAGGAAGCCACTACTGTCCAAAAAAAACATTGCTGCACGTTTACAGTTTGCACAAGAGCACCTGGATGTTCCACAGCAGTACTGGCAAAATATTCTGTGGACAGATGAAACCAAAGTCGAGTTGTTTGGAAGAAACACACAACACTATGGGCCAGATTTATCATTACACTTACATCTTACTCCACTTTTACATCTGCCCAAAGTCACTTTTAGTTAGTCAGATTTATTAATGGTCCTTTAATACTGTGATAAATGTGGATTGACGGTAGCAGTTTATCCTTCAGTAAGCGGCTTTACAAAAAAGTCGCATGTTCTATTAAAAAGTCGCATAAGATAAGCATGGTCCCCCCTGGAGTGAAATTGCGCATTTTTTTGCGACTTTTTTGCAACTTTTTTGCGACTTTTTAAATGGTTGCAATAGTAAATCTGTCTAGAGATTCATTTACATAAGACAACACGCCCACTTTCACAAAACTGGAGAGCTTAGTGCAGAGCTTGAAAAAGTCGCAAAAAATGCGCAATTTTACTGATTGCGCATTTTTTTGCGACTTTTTCACTCCATTAAAGTGACTTTAGCTAATGATAAATCTGGCCCTATGTGTGGAGAAAAAGAGGCACAGCACACCAACATCAAAACCTCATCCCAACTGTGATGTATGGTGGTGGTGGCATTATGATTTGGGGCTGCTTTGCTGCGTCAGGGCCTGGACAGATTGCTATCATCGAAGGAAAAATTAATTTCCAAGTTTATCAAGACATTTTGCAGGAGAACTTAAGGCCATCTGTCCACTAGCTGAAGCTCAACATAAGATGGGTGTTGCAACAGGACAACGACCCAAAGCATAGAAGTAAATCAACAGAATGGCTTAAACAGAAGAAAATACGCCTTCTGGAGTGGCCCAGTCAGAGTCCTGACCTCAACCTGATTGAGATGCTGTGGCATGACCTCAAGAAAGCGATTCACACCAGACATCCCAAGAATATTAGTAAACTGAAACAGTTCTGTAAAGAGGAATGGTCAAGAATTACTCCTGACCGTTGTGCACGTCTGATCTGCAACTCCAGGAAACGTTTGGTTGAAGTTATTGCTGCCAAAGGATGTTCAACCAGTCATTAAATCCAAGGGTTCACATACTTTTTCCACCTGCACTGTGAATGTTTACATGTAGTGTTGAGCGAACAGTTCGAGAATAGTTCGGGTTCGTACCGAATTTTGGGGTGTCCGGGACCCGGACCCGAACCCGGACATTTTCAAAAAAGTTTGGGTTCGGGTTCGGTGTTCATCGATTACTTCCCGCTTTCTGAAGGGCTGCACAGCAGCCAATCAGCTAGCGTTTTACTTCTTGCCCTAAGAGCCCATCACAGCCATGCCTACTAATGGCATGGCTGTGATTGGCCAAGTGCAGCATGTGACCCAGCCTCTATTTAAGCTGGAGTCACGTAGCGCCGCACGTCACACTGCTCTGATTAGTGTAGGGAGAGGACGCAGCTTCTGTCAGGGCGAGATTAGGCAGGTTAAAGTCAGCAACAGCACCTAATGAACGGATCAATTTACAGCTGAGAATCATTGAACTTCTGCTAGTTACTTGCTCGCTGGTTTTTAGGCTGCACAGAGCGTTTTTCTGTCATTTATTTTCTGGGTTGATCGGCGGCCATTTTGTGACTTGTGGTGCGCCAGAAGAAGCTGCCACCAAGTCCATCAATCCATCAATACTAGTTTTTTTTTTTGCTATATCCTACATCAGGGGCTTGGCTGTGCTAATTGTCACCCCTAGAAACTCAGGAAAGAAATTTCTATATTTTATTAAGGGTTAAATACAATTGCCCAAATACCAATCCCCTAAATCTGGTGTTCCAGCTTTGGTTAGACAAGTATAATACTGTCTGCTGTCTGGCAAAGGATAGATTATTTTCTGGGGTTAAATTCAATTGCCAAAATAGCAATACCATAAATCAGTGGTTTCAGCTGTGGCTGGCAAAATAGAATAGTGTCCGAGGTAACGCACACACGTACAGACGCACGTACACGATTCTTGAATAGTTGTATTATCGCGATAATAAAACTAACAGTGTAAAGTTGACTGTATTGCTCTAAGTTATATTCGCGTACGAATGTAACTTCTATTACAGCACACCAATACTAAAACTGACTAAGAGACAGCTTTAAGTTCTATTCGAACGCGATTGCAACTTTGGAACTTAAAGTGGTGTACGATTTTAAAAGTTGAGTACTAAAAGTTGGAATCGCAATGCGATTCTTATGCATTCTTAATCGCATTGCGATTACAACTTTGAGCTACCGATCACCATGGGAACGCCTCCTCCAGTAGAATGTACTGTCGGATGTGAGAATTAAGTTGAAATCGCAATGCGATTATTATATATCTGCTTAATCGCATTGCCGTTTCAACTTAGCATTGCTAAATAATTCCATCCATATTCGTTAACTTACTGACTCAGTAAGTTAACGATATGGATGGAATTATTTAGCAATGCTAAGTTGAAATCGCAATGCGATTAAGCAAATATATAAGAATCGCATTGCGATTTCAACTTAATTCTCAGATCCGACAGTACATTCTACTGGAGGAGGCGTTCCCATGGTGATCGGTAGCTCAAAGTTGTAATCGCAATGCGTTTATTGCGGTATATTATCCCTCTGGGTGTCTTTTACAGCCTTTTTAGTGCCCAAAAGTTTGGGTCCTTATTGACTTCTATGGGGTTCGGGATGAAGTTCGGGCTGAGTTCGGATCACGAACCCGGACATTTTCCGGAAGTTCGGCCGAACCTCTCGAACCCGAACATCCAGATGTTCGCTCATCTCTATTACGGGTCCATTCACACGTCCGCAATTCCGTTCCGCATTTTGCGGAACGGAATTGCGGACCCATTAGTTTCAATGGGGACAGACGATGTCCCGGCCGGGTCCGCAATTGCGGATCCGCACTTCCGGGTCCGCAATTGCGTTCCCGAAAAAAATAGAACATGTCCTATTCTTGTCCGCAATTGCGGACAAGAAAAGGCATTTTCTATGAGAGTGCCGGCGATGTGCGGTCCGCAAATTGCGGAACGCACATCGCCGATGTCCGTGTTTTGCGGATCCGCGGATCCGTGGATCTGCAAAACACACACGGACGTGTGAATGGACCCTTACATGGTGTGTTCAATAAAAACATGGTAACATTTATTCTTTGTGTGTTATTAGTTTAAGCAGACTGTAATTATTTATTGCTGTGACTTAGATGAAGATCAGATCACATTTTATGACCAATTTGTGCAGAAATCCATATCATTCCAAAGGGTTCACATACTTTTTATTGCAACTGTATTTGCCTCATCCACTTGATGGCGAAGAGGCCGCTGCGGCCATCTTGCAAGAACATCCAACACGAAATCACACGCTGCACGTGATGACATCATACATCAAAGCACACAAGATTTCACGCTGGATTTTCAAGCATGGTGGCTTTGGTGGTCTCTTCACGTTCAAATAGATGAGGCAAGTATGATTTTTTTTATTTTTACCTCCATTTCACAGAAAATCAATTTGTTGTCGCTAAGCATGAGGAAATTCGGCTTCGCAGCGAATCTAATTTTTCCTGAAATTCGGATCGAAGGCCACTTGATGAACTTTGATTCGGTCAACACTAATAGATGGCATTTTAGTGGAATCACATTTTTTATATCTTATATAGGATATAATTTGCATTAATAATCAAGCAAATAAAATAAAAAAGGTGAGCTATTAACAAGTATAAGGTAGCAGAAACAGCTACCAGGTAAGCGAGGGCCCAGTTACAGATTACACTAAGCTATAAATTGTACCTCTTCATACGGTACCTCTGCGTAACTGAAGGAAAACGTTTTCACGTCTTAAACACTAGATGGCAGTATAACACTGCTTTCCTATTCATCAGCACTACATAGAATTCTATAGCCCTGTAAGCTGATAGGTGGTAGATAATTTTCTTTCTATAAAATAATATCTATTGAATCTGTATTATTCTAGCTATTTATACAGATGAAGCGGAGGCAGAGCTAAATGTGTCCAATATGACAGACATGAATTTGTCATTTATTACACTCAGTTGCTATAGAACTGTGTGTTACATATTTCAAATGCATCTAAGGCTATGTTCACATCTGCGTTGGAGGTTCTGTTAGGAGCCTCCGTCACAGAGTTTGTCAAAAATAGCGGAGGACATAGTGCATGCAGTACTTTTTTCTCTGCTAAAAAAATTGTTCTCCCAAACAGAAACCGAACAGATCCCATTATAGTCACTGGCATCTGTTAGTTTCCACTCGCGTCAATTATGTGCCGAATTCTGCACTTCCGCTATTTCTGTTCTGCTTCTATAACGGAGCAGAAGAATGGAAAATGATAGCGCTGATGTGAACATAGCCTTATCTCAAATAAGTGGTCAAATGACAATTTTAACTCTGCTACATCTGTTATAAGATACTGACATCCACTCTCCCTATCATAACAAGATGGTACTGTGCTCACAAACTGTTGTCATCATCACATATACAATACAGTTAAAAACCTTCTATTTTCCATTATAGGCAGTTAAAGGGATCTTCAGAAATAAAGACACTGATAAACACATAAGGAGACATTTATTAAGACCAGCTATTACATGCCAGTCTTAATCTATCCCCTGTTAACATTAGATTAGGCACAATTATTCAGTCTTATGTGCAGCGAGCCCCGGGGGAGCCTATGCAGAGGATGCGAGTGGTAGCTGTCCTGATGAGATGTTGTGTCACGGTGTACTCTCTCAGGCCATTGCTCCCTGGGGATCTGTGCAGTGGAAAGGTGTTTTGAAGAACCAGGCCAATAGTAAATGTATAACAGTCTCTCTTTACATTGCAAAATATAAGTTGTAGTAAATGCAGAAGTAGTCAGTACAAAGTAGTGTTTATGGTATGGTGGCTGGATATGTGGCAATTAATTGGCACTTGTGGATATAGGTGTCCACTACATGATATAGGTCTGGAATTAGACTGCCCTAGGAGTGGTCCAGGTGATGGGTGTCTGATCTGTAGTCCCTCATCTGCAGCAGGGTCACTTTTGCTGGTCACTCTGCTGACTAAGACATTGTAGCCTCTATGATGGAAGCAGTCTTGGTTCTAGGAATCTCTCTGGAAAGAAGATCTCACAGGAGAACTCGACTCGAATTTCCCCTCCTGGCAGGAAGTAGGACCAGCCACTCCTACTAAGAGGGGAGGAACAGGGTGGTTAAACTTGTTCCTGCCAACGATACCTCTCATATTGGTGCACTGGGCATACATATAACATACACACAATATAACACATTATATAAGACACAAATGCGGGTACTGCACGTGCCTCCTAACAATTGTGCTGCTCCTTGTTCCAGAACTGAAATCTACACTAACAGAGAAGCTGGTGTGGATGTTAGGTGTCGTCTATGCTAGTTTCCTGGTGTAGATTATAATAAATATGCCGGGTGAACTCACTCCACCCTCTTTTTTTTTTTTAAACAGTTACAAGCACAGAAAAAAAACTCCCAAAAAGGAGTAAAATTTTGCGCAAGCAGTATATGCACCCAATTTTCAACTTTTTGACTGTAGTTTTCTGGCCTACAGAGGATAATAAGTGTCCTGCATTGTCTACATGTAATATGTAAACAATTTTGTGTTCAAAAAATTATATATATTTGCCCCACAATTAACTAATGCAGTGCAGAATACATTTACGTACAAATCAGAAATGGGAGGGGGGATTATACATTTATAAGGAGATCAATGGTTCTCAGACAAAGCCACAATAAATCAGAAACATATAATCGTTCACATAAGATGCAGCTAAGCACTTTCTAGCTGACACATTACCCGGTGTAGGTGATTACCTGCGGTACATCATCATCATCAACATGGCAAGCAGAGACTGTGGTCGATATAATGATAGGGTTTGTTATAAAGCAAGATACGTCTATTCATAATTAAAATGGTTTTCTGCTGATGGCAGGCCAATCAGACATGTTATAAGTGTCTTTGGAGATGTAGCCGTTGTGTCACCATCTGCACCCTCGCTGGAATTGACAGGAGTTTCAGCTTTAAGACTCCATCAATATGGTATAATAGGCAATGAAAATTTTGAGGGGAAATGATACGAAAGCACTATATGAACCTCTAAACAGGGCCAGATTAATGGTCAGAATGGTCAAAATTTCAGGGGGGGGGGGGGGGTGTTGGACCAATCCTTCTCACCGTATAACCAACAGTCAATAGTAAGACCAAAGAGTGACTGAAATTCACTATAAGATGCCAATACTAGCACGCAGCTGTAAATGAATACTACCATACAGTGTCCAAATAACACTGCCATACAGTGCATGAACGATAGCACCATTATAATTGATCCAGGCAACCATACAGATCAGGATATGCGTCAGCAGCTCATCTTGGCAGGTAAATGGAAAGTGCCCTGTTGTAATTGGGTATGCATGATGGGATGAAAGAGGAAATAAACAATTATTATGCCCCTGCTTTAGGCCTCATGCACACGACCGTTGTTTGTTTCCGCGTCCGTTCCGTTTTTTTTCACGGATAGGATGCTTCCCCATTCATTTCAATGGGTCCGTCAAAAAATGCGTATGGTCAACCGTTTTTGTTCCACATCCGTGGTCCGTGTTTACATTCCGTAAAAAAAATAGAGCATGTCCTATTTTTTTCCCGTTTGCGGACAAGGATAGGCATTATTACAATGAATCTGCAAAAAAAACGGATCCGCAAAAAAAAAAAAACGGTCCGTCATCTGTTTTTTTGGGCGGACGCAAAACACATACGGTCCTGTGCATGAGGCCTTAAAAGGGGATATTCTACAGGTTTAAAACGAACACCTGGATCTGAATACTTTTGTAATTGCATGTCATTAAACATTTTGCATAGCATTGTATATAAGACCGAAAAGACATCTGTCCATCCAGTTCGACCTGTTTTCTACAAGTTGATCCAGAGGGTGGCAAAAAAAAAACTGTGAGCCAATTTTCCCCACTTAAGGGGAAAAATTCCTTCCCGACTCCAATCAGGCAATCAGAATAACTCCCTGGATCAATGACCCCTCTCTAGTAGCTATAGCCTGTAATATTATTACACTCCAGAAATACATCCAGTCCCCTCTTGAATTCCTTTATTGTACTCACCATCACCACCTCCTCAGGCAGAGAGTTCCATAGTCTCACTGCTCTTACCGTAAAGAATCCTCTTCTATGTTTGTGTACAAACCTTCTTTCCTCCAGACGCAGAGGATGTCCCCCCCGTCACAGTCACAGTCCTGGGGATAAATAGATGATGGGAGAGATCTCTGTACTGACCCCTGATATATTTATACATAGTTATTAGATCTCCCATCAGTCGTCTTTTTTCTAAAGTGAATAACCCTAATTTTGATAACCTTTCAGGGTACTGTAGTCCCCCCATTCCAGTTTTTACTTTAGTTGCCCTCCTCTGAACCCTTTCCAGTTCTGCTATGTCTGCCTTGTTCACAGGAGCCCAGAACTGAACACAGTACTCCATGTGTGGTCTGACTAGTGATTTGTAAAGTGGTAGGACTATGCTCTCATCACGGGCATCTATGCCCCTTTTGATGCAACCTATAATCTTATTGGCCTTAGCAGCAGCTGCCTGACACTGGTTTTTGCAGCTTAGTTTGCTATTAACTAAAATTCCTACATCCTTTTCCATGTCAATGTTACCGAGTATTTTACCATTTAGTATGTACGGATGACTTGCATTATTTCTTCCCATGTGCCTAACTTTACATTTGTCAGTGTTAAACCCCATCTGCCATTTCTCTGCCCAAGCCCCCAATCTATCCAGATCCCTCTGTAGCAGTATATTGTCCTCTTCCGTGTTATTTTACTGTGCAAGCCTTCTACAAGATCATTAATAATTATATATTGAAGAGAATAGGCCCAATACTGACCCCTGAGGTACCCCACTAGTGACAGTGACCCAATCTGAGTATCTACCGTTAATAACCACCCTCTGTTTTCTATCACTGAGCCAGTTACTTACCCACATACAGATATTTTCTCCCAGTCCGAGCATCCTTATTTTATATACTAACCTTTTATGAGGTACAGTGTCAAATGCTTTGGAGAAGTCCAGATATACGACATCCATTGATTCGCCGCTGTCAAGTCTAGAACTTACCGCCTCATAGAAACTGATTAAATTCGTTTGGCATGACCGATCCCTCATGAAGCCATGCTGATATGGCGTTATTTGCTTATATTCATTGAGATACTCCAAGATAGCATCTCTTAGAAAACTAAGTTATTTAATAAAATTTATCTGTATAGCGCCACCTGCTGTTTGTTTTTTTCTTATTTCTTTGTCCTGCT
The DNA here is from genome assembly GCA_033119425.1 of Bufotes viridis. NCBI lineage: Eukaryota > Metazoa > Chordata > Amphibia > Anura > Bufonidae > Bufotes > Bufotes viridis. The sequence continues at coordinate 388,515,240 of CM065592.1, read as the reverse complement.
CACTGAGATGGCCGCACATGCTCAGTTTCATCCTTCAGCTGCCTCCTGAGCTGTGATTGGGAGAGCTGGGACACGCCCTCTTAGATGCAGCAGAAAAGACACTCCCCTTGAGCTGTCAGCTTGATATAAATCTAGCAGAACAATCAATGTGGAGATTTCTGGATCCATGTGAGGTACAGGGCTGATGTCTGATTTTCATGTTCACATTAGTCGTGGGATAACCCCTTTAAAGAGAATCTATGAGAAGAGTTAAACCTATTAAACCAGGCATACAGGTACGGTTGATCCTGCTGATTAACATAATATCTGTCTTGTGAAAATCTGTTCCTGAAAAAATAATAATATGTATACCATATGTAATTAAGGACTTCAGTGCACTGAGGGCACTAGCCGCTAGGTGCACCGCAGCTCTTCTGCTAGGGCCCACTCCTCGGTGCACTGAAGCTCTCATTTGCATATGGAGTAAAAGATGTCATTTTAATCAGCAGTATCAGCCCTACCAGACTGTATGCCTGGTTTAATAGGGTTAACCCTGCTGACTGATGCTCTTTTATCTAAGCCCTGCAGATAAGTAAAGATGATTAGGATACCCTTGGTGAGGAATGGGCGTATTCCTTTTTTCATGCCATTTAAAGTGAGTAGTAGTTATCCATTATTACAGTTTCTTAATCTACTGTGCAAAGTTCATAAATTCTAAAGAGGTTTTTCACCACAATGCATTTGCCGAATAATCCAGTAACAAATGGACGTTTAGGGAGACTGATGCTTAGCTGAACATAACGGAGAACTTGTACGGCCGGAAAATGAAGGGATTTGCTGTAATAAATATTATCAAAATGTATTATATATTTTTGGTAAAATAAATAAAGCTTATTGGATGTTGTCACAGAAAGTACAACTTGTGGCACACACATTATTACATATTATCTATTGATTTCAGTATATAAATACCAAACTCATGATTATATTATACCCTTTGCTCGTATGGGAGTCATCTCTGCTCAGTGCAACCTGTACTGTAACTAACCACACATAACGCATGAAATGGACAGATGAGCACCTGTTCCCTGTCTCCTCCAGACCGGCAGAGTGACAGCAACCTTCTCTATTTTTATATCTCCCCCAGCACTGTAGCAGGGACCGGTGCAATGGCTGCTGGGCACAGACACCAGTGGATCGAGGTCAGGAATGTAACAACACCTCATAGTCAACACTGGTCCATTGCTGTCCAGGGATGAGCCTTCGCTGAGGATTTGGACCTTGATGTTACTTTCTGATATCGACCCCTGGCTTGGAATCGTTTCTAATTTTGTCTTGTCCGTCTGTCTGTCCTGATATTGATTTTTGCATGGTTTAGTTACTGATTTGTGTCTCCTAATTCCGTGCATTTTTGTCTCTCCTCGTTTGACCCGGCTTGTCGGTTTCAGCTTTGACTACTTGTTTTGGCAAATCTGTCACTAGTTTATTATTTTGTTTGCTTGGTACCTTCCCGTGTACACCTCAGCTCTTAATTAAAGAGGGACTATCGACCAGCTGTGGGCCGTCAACTAGGACAAATCGTGCAAATAGGTAGGGACAGTGGTTGGGGTAGAACAGTGTCTCACTTGTTCCCGCTATGACAAATAATTTTTTATGTCACCATACCAACACCACAGGGTTTACTGTGGTTTCATAAAGCAATAATGAAATGTAGGCATAGTGCCTTGTAATATAAGACACCGTGCATGCCAAAAAGTTCTACATGCTATTTGGTGCTAAAAGGTAACTAGTGATGAGCGGCAGGTGCCATATTATAATTCACGATATTTCACAAATATTTAGCCAAATATTCGTTATATATTTGCAAATTCGTTATATTCGTTTAATTTTTTTTTATCGCGAAAAATCATTATTGAAATATTCGTGTGTGCATGCGCATATTGGCCATTACTGTAGTATATGGGCCATTACCTGCCCGCTCCTTGCTTGTGGGCCAATGTTAGAAGGCTGCAATATCTAGTCTGTAGTGAACTAGAATATTCTTCATTATTTAATTTGCGCATGTAATATGCGCGTTAATCGAGTAAGGGCAGGTTATAGGCAACTTTCCTATTGGGTTGACTTGCTAGAATTCGCGAATATATAGATTGTAGTGTGATATATATTCTTAAAAAACAAATATTCGTCTTTTTTTTTTTTCATCTGAACCCATTACATTTACTAATGGGTTCAGATGAAAAAAAAACAACAATATTCACTTTACCTCTATACTCCTTCTCACCCCAGATCTGACCCTAACATCAAACATACAGCAAACCAGACCTCTAAACCCCCTCAGACCTCACGTTAGATCCCTAAAATTAATTCAGACTCTAAAGCAGACCACTAAGATTAATTAGACCTTAGATCAAGGGAAAAAAGCTAGCTAGCATCAGGACATTGTGACATTTCCACTCCTGACTGTGCACCTACATGCATTGGAGACCACATTGCCTTCCTCAAATGCATCTACGGGCAGGTCTGCTAGCGGGCGTCCCCAGTCTGGATTAAGATTGAGGACCACTGGTGTGTAATGTTTCTTCCCTGTCATGTCAAGGCCTCAGACAGTATAATAGAGATGCCATTCCACCCTTTTCCCTCTGGTGACCCTGCCTTAGTCTTCACTTCAGAGCTAACAAGTTAACTACAGAAAACTGAAATTGTCAGTCTACTGTGCTAGTCACCAGTGTGAAGATTTTTTATTTTTTTTTTCATATGGATAGCTGCATTAAAAATGCTTGGATTAAAATGTAATCATACATTTCCTTTAAGAAGAACAAAGTTTCTGGGGGAATGTGAGGACAGTCAATAGCAATTATGGAATTTAAAACCTTACAAATGATGCACTGAGGCACAGTCCTATCTTAAAATATAAACTGATATATGACATTGTCCAATTACATTACTCTAAAGTTAGAAGCTGGAGATGCCTGTGTTTGCATAATTGAAAGGATCATGTCTTTGGCACGCTTTAGCTTTTTCTTGGCTCAGGCTGCAGTAGGTGACACATAGACACAGTACTTGAGTTTATTGATAATAATTCTTGACGTACTTCAGTCCATTAGATGTCTGGAAAGCGGCTGGCTAAGATAGAAATCAGTGGATTCCACTTGTACTACAGCAAAATGAAAAATGCTTCTAGATTGTAAACTATCGAAGATACTTATAATATATGTTATACAAAGCAATGATTCTGTGCAATGTAACCGCTTCATTACCTCCTTCTTTACCAGTCCATTTAGTTCAGTTCAATTCAGTTGGCTGTATCCAACTGCAAATAGCTGATTCATTTCTAAGGCCACCTACATGAATTTGATATTATTTTTCACAGGATATCTCAGACATTTCTTTTGTACCATTAGTTTCAAGATATAATACAAAAAAATAATTATGGAAAAGCTTTAAATTATGAAAAAAATGTGTTCTTTTTTTTTCATTAACAAAAAGGGGGAGGAGGGAATGTGGGTGTATCCATAGTCCGCTATACTGCTTATGGTTAAGAGCCTACCGCCACAACGTACTGGTTGAGTTCAAGAACAAATGAGGACCAGAACATCGATGTATGTCCAATATCTCTCATGGTCACCCATGTGTGGCGTTTTGGCTGAACTTCCGCCTTTTTAACTTTGATTATGTATTGCAGGGCTCCTCAACCTTTCACACATTTAATGTGCCACATGTCCATGAAGATCTGGGCTCCAACTCCTGCCTCCCATGTGTTTCATTCACTAGTGATGACATGGGCTCCCCCGCCCTCATACATTTATAGTGTTTTATGTTAATGGAGCAGCCACTATCAGCATAAATGTATGGTGTTGTGTATGTCAGGGCCCGCTGAGGTTTTCAGTTTATCAACAGCATGGAATCCAAAGGTTAGGAACTCCTGACCTAATCTGTGAAGAGTAAATTTAGAACTTTGTGAGTTTCAAATCTGGTCCTTAAGATGTACTCTTGAGTGCAACACATGAGAAGCATCCATCATCTGGCATCCAGAATTTGTGCTGAAGAAGTAAAAAAATATACAAGGAGTCTTACTTCATCCATGGAAGATTTCTTACAGTCATCCTCATCATCGTCATCATCTTCCTCACTCTCAATGTCGGCTTCACCTGTAAAAAATAATGTAAAATTAAAAAGTTCATTCTCGTTCTACTTTTCACTATTTTTACTCTAAAAAAATGCAAAACTTAGCCTTGACCTTAAAGTGTTCATTCTCAGCTCTAGACACATGTATTCACATAAGAAATCCATAATGAAAAGTTCTCTAGTTGAAGAATGATGCCTTTCACGTTAATGTATATGATGGACTTTTTTTTAACCTAAATAATATGTTCTTATGGCTGACAATTTATGAAAGCGTACTGTATGACTCAACCCCCCCCCCCCCCCCCTTCCCCCCAAGCTCCCTCAGGGTGAATCTGAATATTCTCACACAGAGAGCAAAGACAAATTGATTGATACTAGAAAGCTGCACTCTGATATTATAAAATAATTGTATATAATTATGTAAGGAAGTCAGCTGAGGTCTGCTGCAGAACACAGATGGAGCATGGATTGCTCAGAACAATGATGGTGTATGAGTTGGAAAGCTCCGCACCAGCCCATAAATGTAAATAGTGATAGAGCAATCCTTACCCTAGATACTGGTCACACTTTTCCATGATATGTCTGGTTCATGTGCATACCTTTACTAACATAATTCTCAGTAAGTAAACCTAGGTAGAACCTCTGAGTTTCACAATCACAATTTAATTATTTTTTAAATTAATACATACAGTATAGCATAACTAAAAGTGACTAGGCCCCACAGCAAATTTTTGAATGGACCATCCCATGCACCTTTACTCCTGCGAGTAGTCAAGATCGCTCTCTCAGACCAGGCCCAGCAGCCACTCTGTCAGTTTCCTATGAGTATATACTGTATGTCATGTCACTGTATATACTGTCACTGTATATAATGTCATTGTATAATACTGTTGAGGGGGCCCTGACAATAAAATCTGTCAGTCCTCCTTCGGGTGTGCCTCTTCTGATTTCGGGCCTTGTAGCAGCCACTTTCACTGCTTCAACTATAGCTACGCCCCTGATAGCGTACAACAAAGATATCTCTGTATAGTGCTAAAGATGTCTCTTACTGTGCTAGAGATTATTCTGTACAGTGCTAGAAATGATCCTTACGATGATAGATTAGATCCTTATGATCTTAGAGATGATTCTGTACAGGGTTAGAGTGCTGAGGGCAAGTTGCGGCCTGGGTATACCTAAGTTATAGAGTTTCATGATAAATGAATTCATCACTAATCAGAATAAATCAGGTATACCCAGGCTACTCTGTCTTAGGGTATGGCCACACGGAGCGGGTGTGCTGCAGGCGGGTTGCGGCCACATCGTGGCAAATTAGCCTGCAGCTGCCTTTCGTTTAAGTACTGCATAGTCCTTCTTCATTGTTAATGGCCATGCGGCACCTTTAATGCACCTTTAAACAGGGGCTGTTGCTGGTATGGGGTTTGGCTAGTTAGGTGGGGCCACAATATGCATATTATTGCTGTTCTGAAAGCAAAAACCAATTAAAACATAACTTTTAATATATATTATATAAAAAGAGCCCAACTAGGGCCATCAATGTATATTCCAAGGTAGCACTGCTATACCGATAATCAGTGATAAACTTGGCATCAGGGGCAAATAAGGGTTACTTAGCGGAGAATCTGACCCTGTCGGAACCCTAGATCGTGACTCAGCCCAGAGCCACACGCTGATGGTGGATGCCCTTTGTCCTCATACCTAAGCCTAATATGCCCCTAGAAGCCCTAACAAGATTGTGAAAAAAATAATACCCTAAATTGTGTTTCCCCAAGTAGATTTATAAAGGTTCATCAGGGGGCAATATAACATAAACAATTGATAAGAGAATCATCTGTTATTGGAGACCTTACAGAGCAATACCTGAGCATAAAAAATATGGAGCAATGACCTGATGCAAAAAGATACATGTGGGCTCCAAAAAATTACCAATGTAGGCTATTTACAGTCAGCGCCGTGGAAAACCAATAACAAGGCAATACAATATATCAAGGTCCATGTGGACCACTCACGTGCGCCAACTTGGGATATACATTGATAGCCCTAATTGGGCTCTTTTTATATAATATATATTAAAAGTTATGTTTTAATTGGTTTTTGCTTTCTGTGATAATACTTTGATTTTTGCATGACCGACATATGTGATTATCTACCAGTTTTTTGTATTGCTGTTCTGACCTGCAATCTCCTGCAGGTTATTTGACAGTAAACACAGAATATTATTCAGCTCTGGCATACCCACTTATCCAACCCCAGTGCTCTCCTGCCCTACAGGTGGGATCCCTTCTTCTGCCATCTGCTTTTCCTCCTTTTACACATCATCTAATATTGATGAGAATGTATCATCAGGAACATCCCTCTCCTCCTCCCTTTGCATCTTGCTGACTTTTCTAGGACATGGAGACTTTGAAGGATGATTTGGAAAAAGTGAAGCCAGCAAAAGATGAGGATGGTCATCATTAAGACCTGGCCCTTCTATGGGGTGATGACTGGATGGTATTGGTTGGCACGCTGGCACTGGAATAATAACTGGCTGACTGCAAAGCCATATGGGTGATCTTGCGTTCCCTGGCTTCTTACTTTAATTAAAGCGCAAGGAAATTCGGATTCATTGTGAATCTAAGTTTTCCTAAACTTCGGACCGAATTCCGCTTTGAATGCTTCGCTTCGCTCTACTTACAATGTTAGAGATGACCTTGTACAATGCTAGAGGTGATTCCTTACAGTTCTAGAGATCATTCTTTACAGTACGTCCACAATAGTCCGCAGTGGATTTTGACACAATTTCTGAGACAGATCCACGGCAAAATCTGCATGTTTTACATCTGATTTTATTGTGTATTTGCCACACACTGCCTTGCCAAGGGTGAAATTCACTGCGAAAATTCACAGAAAGAATTGACATTCTGCGAATTTAAAATCCACATCACAGTTCAATTTACACTTGGATATTTTTTTCTGCATTTCTTAAAATCTCATTGACTTTGCTGCTACTGCAATATATTACTGATTTTCTGGGACAAACCTGGATGAAAAATCCGCAGCATTTCCACTTTGTGTAGATGTAAGCTTTAGGTATGTTCCCACTTGGCAAGAGATCTGGGCCAAAACTGTGTATCATGGAATGGTGAATTGACACACACACTTCATAGCTCTATTGAGAGAGGGGACACGGGGACCCCTTGTTCTAAGGATTGAACCCCCAGCTATCTGTTACTTATCACTTAACCTTTGGATAGGTTATAATTTTTTGGGATAGCCCCTTTAAACATTGATGCCTTTTCCTTAGGATAGGTCGACCCAACAACCTGCACCCTTTAGTAGTGGAATGAAAGAGATGTGATGTGTCAGCAAGTGATGTGTCGCCTAAATTTTTTTTACACAGATACATTGATATGGTCAACCATGACTTGTGATCTGGGGTTCATTTTCAGTGCCACAATAAGCAGATTGGAAGGTTCTGAGTTGCAAGAACCCCTGTGATCAGGTTTTGGATTAAAACTAGTGTTGATTAAGCACCAAAGTGCTTGGGTGCTCTGGTGCTCGAGTAGAACACTTTGGAATGCTCAGGAGCTCTACAGAGAACCAGAGCACAATAGAAGTCAATGGGAGAACCCGAGCATTAAACCAGGCACCCCCTGCTCTGAAGAGGGGAGGGTGTCTGGTTCACAGGAAACGGTCAGAAATTGATGGAAACACCACTGAAATGGTTCGGGAACAGCATGGGGACGATGTCTGGATGCATCTTGGAATCCCAGGTCATTGTTAGGAACAATGTTGCCTGAGTAGTATGCCACTTTTACAGACTGAAAATAATACGCACAAAAACGAAGATAAAATCAATTTTAGAGGAAAAATTGTTAGGAAACATTCTTTCCTGTATATATACTTGTATATAAAGTGCAAGTGCTGCCAAAAATTACAAGGAAGAGGCATTCCGATACAACCTGAATAGCACATAAAGGAGGGCCTCATTCACATTGTGGTACAATTGTTCAGGTAGTGGGAATCCTACACTCATAAAGCCTATGCACTAAGTGAAAGGGCTGCCTAAAATTACAAGGAAGAGGCACTCCGATACAACCTGTATATCACATAAAGAAGGGCCTCATTCACATTGTGGTACAATTATGCAGGTAGTGGGACTCCCACACTCATAAAGCCTATGCACTAAGTCAGGCATGCTCAACCTGCGGCCCTCCAGCTGTTGTAAAACTACAACTCCCACAATGCCCTGCTTTACGCTGATAGCTGTAGGCTGTTCAGGCATGCTGGGAGTTGTAGTTTTGCAACAGCTGGAGGGCCGCAGGTTGAGCATGCCTGCACTAAGTGAAAGGGCTGCCAAAAATTACAAGGAACCGGCACTTCAAATACACCCTTTATTACACATAAAGTAAGGCATCATACACACCCTTGAAAAATTATGATTGATGGCCTGCTGGTGACCCTGAAAAACATTAGGAGCAAGGGCCTGCTGGTGACCCTCTAAAACATTAGGGGCGAGGGCCTGCTGCTGATCTGACCATCTAAAACAATAGGGGTGAGGGTCTGCTGCTGAGCTGACCCTCCAAAACATTAGGGGCGAGTGCCTGCTGCTGAGCTGACCCTCTAAAACATTAGGGGTGAGGGCCTGCTGCTGAGCTGACCCTCTAAAACATTAGGGACGAGGGCCTGCTGCTGATCTGACCATCTAAAACATTATGGGTGAGTGCCTGCTGCTGAGCTGACTGAAGGAAAGCAGAAGACACAGGAATATAGCTGGGAAATAATAATTTAGATGGCCTGCAGCACAGGGGTGGTTTAGACAAGGAACGTAACTGACTTTTTGCTGAACCGAGCTGCAGAATAAAGGAAGTGTAAAATCATGTGAGGTTCTGCTGCTGAGCATTTCATTCCCCTAAAAGAATATGCCAGAACAATGATCTCTTTCTTGGTACTAACATTCATTACATCAAACTTCCTGTCTGTAAAATAATGTAGAATGTATGATATAAGAAAAATAAGAAGAAACGATAAATCTGCACAATTATTTCAATTATGAAGTCAAAGCTTTAGGAAAAACATTGGCGAAAATAAGACTATCGCACTATGGAGACTAAAATACATTTGTCTTATTGATGGGACTGACAAGAAAAAGATGGAGATAGAGGGGAACTCCAGTGATTCATGGTAATTGGTGGGGAAACCTGACAGTAAGTATATATTTAGTTTTCCTGTAGTACCACCACAGGTGAAATGAAGCATTACACAATGTTCAGGGGAAAGGCCGGATAATACAGGCCCTCCAAAGCAAGAGACACCATTTGTGATCACTCTTCACTTCGCCAAGGGGATAAGGATCCTAAACAGAGGACTCTGTCTAATAATTATGATTACCTAACTTTATAGTATTAACTACATATTGTCTTCTGCAGTTTTTGGCCAAGCACAAGATTATATCTGAGAATACAGCAGTCAGATATATTGCATCATGATGTAGGGTTAGGCAGTGGCTTATACATTACTTTCTAGAGGAAGAGTGGCCCTACAGCTCATTGGTTGATGAGAGTGGTTCTAAAATTGATTCCCCACCTTTTATCATCATATAATATTTAGATACAAAATTCTCAGTGCTAATAACGTTCCAAAATCTGTTTTGCTGAGCCAGAGGATTTTAGAGGGTTTTCAGGGAATAACATATTGATGACCTGTTCTCAGAATAGGTCATCAATATCTGATCAGTGGGGTGTCCGACTCCCATCACCCCACTGATCAGCTATTTTAAGAGGCCTTAGCTCACTGGTGAGAGCTGCGGCCTCTTCTTAGGCCAGTGACATAATTTCAATCAGACTTATAAGTGAATGGGCTTGGGATGAAAAACCAATAGAAGCTGCTACTGCCACAATGAATGGCGACGTGAATGGTATGCTTTGAGGAGGCCATAGTTGTCACCAGATCTTCAAACAGCTGATCGGCGGGGATGCCAGGAGTTGCACCCCAACCAATCCTGAGGATAGGTCATGAAAATCTTACCGATAGTAGCCGCTACCGCCACAATGAATGGTGCAGTGACTGCTATGCTTTGAGGAGGCTACAGTACTAGAAACTTCAAACAGCTGATCGACAGGGATGCCGAGAGTTGGACCCCCACTGATTTTAAAGATAGGTCATAAATATATTACTCCCAGAAAAGAACTTTAAAAGATGACACGCAAGCTACCTGCTACTAAAAACCTAGGAAGATTACTGCATACTGGCTTATGTATCACAGATTACCATAAGGTTCTACGCTCCCTCTAGTGGCAGACGCAAATAGCCAGTGGGGTATGTTTTAACTATTGGTCTATGCAGGGGATTTGGAGCTCTGCATCAGGAAAACAAATTCAGAAATTAATCAGTACAGAATTTCAAACCTATTTAGTTAAAAACATGGACTCATGGAGAAACCCTGATGTGCAGTACCAATAGTGGGCTCTTCTTTACAAGTGTAACATTAATGGAAATGGAACATTGATGGCTCTCCCACATTCTTGTTCAGATGCCTACTGAAACCCTGCTGGTCTCTCCTTCCTGGTCTGGTCTTGACACACAGGCAATGCCAGGAGAGGCCTGCTTTATGTGGGTCACTGCTGAGGACATTGTTTGGTTCCGGTCATCTCCTGCTATTTCCTGTGTGTCAAGCTGAGACCAGGTAGTGTAGAACAGTATCACCTAGTAAGCACTGGAACAGCGACACTAGACGATCGATAAGGATCAGTATTGATTCTTTCATATTGTTAAACTGTTCTCAGTAGATTACTAAAAATGTTTGCTCAATTGGAAAACCCTTTCAAAGGCTATGTACACCTTTTGGAGCAATAATTTTATTTTATTATTGCATTATACTCATTTTGACCTAAATATTTTTTCAAGTGGTCTTCATTAAAAATGTTGAGCCCTTTTCTGTGTACAGCCTTGACATTCTCTAGAACTAGGCTCTATGATTTTACTGTGTTCCGTCAGGTAGCTTGGCTAATTGTTCCTTTTCTCTGAACTCTGCCATCATAAACATTCATTATATCTTAATTCTTATCTGACTGATAAGAATGTGGCTTAAAGGGGTATTCCGGGTTCAGATCTGAACCCATACATACCTCCATTTTCACCCAGGCCAGCCCCCCTGACTTGAGCATCGGAGCAGTTCATGCTACGATGCTCTCCTTTGCCCTGCGCTAAATCACGCAGGGCAAAGGCATTATCAGGAGTTCCAATGATGAATCAGGCTCTCCATGGGGCTGCCAGGAAGCCCGGTGACATCACCGGCACTGATGCACAGGCTTTAGCGGTGCCCTAGCCTGTAAATGGCTAGGGAAGCGCTAAAGAGCGCCCATCAGAGCCGTTGACATCACGAACAAACTGCCGGGCGGAAGATTCCGCCCAGCAGTGTGTTATTGTACACAAAAGAGCTCTTGCCCTGCGATATCTAGTGCAGGGCAAGGGAGCGCATCGGAGCATGAGATGCTCCGATGCTAACATCAGGGGTGCTGCCTTGGTGAAATTATTTGTATGTTCGGGTTCAGGTCTGAACCCGGACAACCCCATTAAATAAGGGTTTATGACCTTTAGTAATTTAGAGATAAGGTTGATTAAATGACCAGCACAAAGTAAAAGTGAAAGTACATTTCACACAGCTAGACAAACGGTCGGTTAATCCTTTGTGACAGAATGGCTGAATATTTTTTAATAAAGAGCAACTGAAAAAATATTTTTATCCCAAAATGAGTAAAATTCAGTCATAAAAAATTGCCCCCAGGTCTACATAACCTTTAAAGCATTGCACCACTGTAGCAAATCTTTCTACACTGCAAATCTCATCCAATCACATTCTCCATTAATTCAGATGATTCACACTGAGGAGGAGGAGAAGATAGAAGGGTGAACATAACTGCAAAATTCCAAATTGCAAAATATAACAAATTAAATGTCCCCAGAGAACAAGTATTGGAATAGGTGGTATTTATATTTATTGTTAACATTAGGAAATGTTATCAGCTTTTGCTATCTGTGATTTGTACTGAATGGTTTAATATTCATTTTCGCTTTTCATGAATTAAATGCTTATGAATGCTTCTAAACATTTCCACCACCGGGTGGCGACCTCAGCTTGCTGTTGAGATGACTCCAGATTAAAGCCTTCTATACAGATTGAAAGTGTTCTTTGCCTTTTTACTCAGGAAATAATTGAGAAAAAAATGTGTTTCTACGTCAGCATGTGATGCTACACTTCAAGCTCACTCTGATCTCACAGAAAAACCAAAAACTTAATGGTGCAAAAATGGATCTGCTCACAGAGGAACAACAGTCAGTGGTCAGGGATTCGGGGCATTTGTTTTGTTTACTTTGATTGTGGGAATATAAAGAAAAAACAATGTTTCATTCTCTTCTGCAACCTGTAGGTTACAGCAATTGCAAAAAGATTAGGTTACTTTAAGGTGCTGTTAGACACCAGGACGCTCAACAGGAGGTCCTTATTATGACTATTCCTCTTTTGATAATATTATAAAGCCCATGGAAACTACGCGGCTCAGCGAATGCTCGGTCCAGTTGTTGGGAGGGAATGCTTCTATTACAATAATCAATTGCTCTTCTGGCCATGTAACCCACCATAGATCTCTATGCAGGTTCTGACTCATTCACACGACCTGACGGCTGTTTTTTAAAGGCCGTCTTCAGAACAATGAAAGTTTATGGGCAAATTCAAATTGCCTTTTTTAATGGCCAGTGAATAATGGCAGTCCAAAAATAGGACATGTCTTTTTTTGGGCCATTTTCACAGACCGAGGACTCCATACAATTGAAGGGTTTCTTTTAGTGGCTGTGTTTCCAAATGCACCCTTTAAAAATAGTCCATTTTGCTTTTTTTTTGGAGAAAATACAACAAGCCCAGTTGCCCTGACTTATTACTACAGATGTACCATAATCTGGATGAATAAGAACTTTCACAGACCTCAAGAAGACATATTAGATTTTACATTTATTGCCTATAGGATAATTGAAGTTTGAGCGTTTATTTACATTTTTGGCCCACAGATCATAGAATATGTATTCTGCCACTGCCTCTTTCCAGCAGAGAACCTGATCCTTTCCTCAACAACCCAGTTGAGCAGTAGGATATGGCCCCATGGCTTAGCACCGAGCCGTGGGGATATGCAGGCCATGGGCTGAATTCAATTAACTTATTAGAAACTGATTGTCTATTCATCATTTGTTCTAAATTTTTAAGCAGTAATGCACAAAATTGTGCAGCCATTAACAATAAACGCTGAATGACCAGTTTGTAATTAGTTAAATGAATACTACCGCAGCTTACTTGACTGTGCAGTTCTTGGTGATCAGGTATCTACCTTGCTGAGTGAAAGAATCTTCTTCTTTTTCACCATAAAATAAATCATTCAACCCTTAGTATTGTCATCACACTTTTCACAGTTGCCCATTTGCCTAGAAAACCCAGGCCTGCAATGTCTGGGCAGTAAAATATCACTGCAATATGCTAACCTGTTCATGGCTAAACTGGAGGGGAAGTTTTTACTAACATGGTGACTAAACCTCTAGCATACTTCCGGTACATTGATGACTTGCTAATAATTTGAACAAGTTCTGAAGAGGAGCTGCTGGTCTTCCACAAAAACTTCAACAATTTTCATCTGACCATCAGACTCACTCTCAGCTACTCAAAATCCCATATACACTTCCAACTATTCACATCAAAAACAACACCATATGCAGCTGGCTGCCCCCCATGGGTAATTGGGTCGTAGTGTTTAGTAATGCCAAGTGGTATGTTGGGGCCCTAATAGTTTGTGTCACGGTGCTCCTACCTGGATACTGTCGCTTCCCAGGGTCAGGCTTCATAGCAACAAAGGAGTTGTAGTTGGTGGAGTAAGTACAGTCCAGACTTGGTAAAGTTCAACTGTATTTACTTGAATAAACTTGCAACAAACTTGTGTCATCCAAACAATATGTGATCTTTCTCTTAGCTCCTGGCTAAGGGTAAACAGGCAGGTAAACTTCTCTGTTGTTATGCTAATCTCTGGCTTCAGTCTGGTTCAGAGGTACTAAGTCATTTTATATATCAGGAGTGGGTTGCTCTCTGGGCTCCTTTTGGAAAGTTCATGCAGCAGTGAGGGCAAAACGCTCCCTCACCACGCCATGTTGCTTCACTCTCTCGCTCCAACTCTCAACTCAACTACAGCTTCCTGCAACCCCTCCCTTAGTAGGAAGCGGGGCTAGCCCACAACTGCACAAAAAAGGGGGAGAATGGAATGGTAAGTTACATTCTAACTTAAGACCTCTGCCAAGTACACTGGCAGCTGCTGGGAACCCAGGCACAATGCATGAAACACAATACATAACAGTTACATAGCATCTAATAAACAGACCTAGGAACAGAAGGAATGGTGGTGTCACACATTAGTTAGGCATTTAAGACAGTTTGTAGGAATGGTAGTGTCCTCTCTGGGGTACTACACATACAAACATCAGTCTACCATAAACCTACAGGCCATCCAGCATAACTAAGATGGGACAGCTTCTATACAGGATACACAAAGTCCATCATTTACAACCTAGCTCTGCGATAAATCCGGATCTGTCTGACATTTAAGACAGAAAACAACATCTGCTGACACGGAGGAATACATTTTTACAAGGGTACTACTATCCTCAGATTATAGATGAACAAACCAACAGAGCTACAAAGATTCCAAGAAAGAGCCTCTTGAATTACAAATTAAAAGAGAAAAACAGCAGGGTGCTCCTTGCGGTAACCTGCAACCCCAGAATGAACATTGTGAGGAGAAAAGCTGCCAATCTCCAACCAATATTCCACAAAGATAACAGACCGAAACATATCAACTTCTCCTCTCCTTAAAACAACCACCAAACTTAAGGAATCTCCTGGTCAGAAGCATCCTGTCAGCAACATCAGAGGTTGGCACATTCAAAACCTGTAGCCACATCTTATCATCGGACACCAGCCACATAACCAACACATAACGGGACCACAAAATTACTGGCACTTTTTCATGTGCATCCTCCAATGTGGTATACATGACACAATGGACAAAGTGCCCCAATTATGGCATCCATATTGGATAAACCGTGCAGAATCTCCATTTGAGGATGAATGTACATTGGCACACAATAAAGGAATATTTGGACACACCTGTAGGGAAGCACATCTGTAGACCAGACCCTGGACTTAAAGGTCTTAAAGGGATTCTGTCAGCTAAGTTTAGCCTTTAGAGCTGAGGATATGTGCTGCTAGATCGGCACTAGTACGTCCACAATATAAATTTCCCATAGCTCTGAGTGCTTTTTTTATAGTCAAAAAAACGTTTTTACATACATTGAAATTATGCTAGTAGGAGCCCAAGGGGCTGTTACCAACATTTCAGGAGCCCAGCCACACCCACTGTGAAGGAGCCCAGCACCTTCCCCGCATCATTCGAATCACCTCCTTGCTTCCCCGAAATTACACAGTTAGAGCGCTGTAATCTCGCGTAGGCTGATGCCAGGACAGGGAAGGAACACTATGCCGGCACTTACATGCTGCGTACTTGCCAGATTACGACGCTCTAACTTTGTGACGCCGGGGGAGCAAGGAAGAGATTCAGAGGATGCAGGGCGGTGCTGGGCTCCTTCATAGTGGTCATGGCTGGGCTTCTGAAACGTTGGTAACAGCCCCTTGGGTTCCTTACTAGCCTAATTTGCATGTGTATACATCGTTTTTTTTTTACTGAAAATGTATATTGTGGACGTGATAGTGCAGATCTAGCAGCACATGTCCTCAGCTCTATAGGCTAAACCTAGCTGACGGAATCCCTTTAATCCTGAAACCCTTTACACCAGCAGGGAGATAAAAATCAGGGAATTCAAGTGCAGGGAAAGGATTACTCAAGGTGTAGGGAAAGGATAAGAAGGGATCTTTCTGCAACATTTATATTGAACAGGGTTCAGTAGGGGAGGTTACAGCCTGGGTAATAGGAACAATCTGATTACACCTTGCTGCACTGACTGGGGATCCAAATTGCCATTATACAGCTCTGTAATTCCAGCAAACCGTTCTTATTAGGGTGCAAGTGCTGTTTGAAACAGGCATTAACAGGGTTTATTACAAGGAAATATTTCTACATCTTATTTGCCCTTATGCGGTGCAGTTATATGTTCTAAAGCATGTATTTTGGCTTGTGTTAGTGGGAAAGAAGGCTTATGGTGGTGAAGTTCTAAAATTACAGCCCTTTTTGTCATGCATTAGTGGAAAAAGAAAGAATATATTTGCCGTTCAGCGGTGCAGTTATATGTTCTAAAGCCTTTTGTAGCGTGTATTAATGGAAAAAGAAAAAATATATTTGCCGTTCATCGGTGCAGTTATATCTTCTAAAGCCTTCTAAAGCTGCATCCACCTCACCACTATGTCATAGGTCCACTCTGTGGACTTCTCATGCTGTTCCCACCCTCCCCACTTCATGACCGGGCAACTATTTTGCCTTTTAGCCTGGCTGACATCATCATTTATTTGAACCTTCTTATGATCTGTCAGAAAGAAGAAAAAATGAGACGCATAACGGATCTTGTCTGTGTAGCAGCTGTAAGGCCTGTATGGTCCCATCAGAATTGGCTTGTGATTCGGTAACCAAAAGCAGGAGTGGGTACAAAACACTGAAGACATGCAAATATTCCATTAACGTGTCATCTCTGTTTTGGATCCACTCCTGTTTTTTTGGGCATTGGCAATACTGATGGATTACTGACCAAATGTTGACCTACTGAAGGCAGATGCTAGACAGACAGGATCTGTTTTTTGGGGGTTATTTTTCTGACGGATCAGAGGAAAGGGCAAAATAATCAGTGATGTCAACACAAACTTACTGCTGACACCCTCTCCACTCTGTCGGGGGGCTCTACTTGTATAAGCGTTTAATAGAACAGGTTCTGTAGACATCTATGTGGAATCAGCTGACAACGGTGTAAAAGGAGTGCGCTTCTTTTTGGCTTTAACATCGACCTGTAAGGCTGAGTTCATACTTAGTTATTTGGTCAGTTTTGGCCCCGTGACTGCCCAAATAAGTGAAGTGTGCAGTGACTCTAAGGGCGACTCCTGTCATCTGCATGTCATCCTGCGTGTTACTGCAAGGCACAGTGTTCTACACCCCTATAAAGGCTCTCTGAAGCCAGGAAATAGCCATTTTTTAACGTTATTCACGGCAAATAAATTCGGATCTAACCAAATTTTTCCCCAAAAATTCGGCGGTACGGCTAATTGAACTTTTGAAAAATTCGCTCATCTCTAATGACCACCACATAGAGACCCCCCCTCCCCATCAGACTGAGTCCAGATCTCCTTAATTCCTAAAGGCGGATTCAGATTGCACAGAAGAGAAGAAAGAGTTCCTTCGTGACAATCGCCTGATTATTAGTAAAGGTTATTAGCAATGGCTACTGCTATTCCTCGTCCTCATACAGCTGCATTGTTTCTGAGCAGCAGAATGCTGTGTAGGCACCATGATCTGCTGCCTAGAAATGATGACTGGGGTGTTTGCACCTTAGCTCATTTCACCCGATGAACTAGCATTTTGCTCATTCATCTGCTGCACCTTTAGATGGGCAGATTTTTGGAATAAGAGTTCGTAGGAAGGTTCATTCCCAATAATCAGCCCAAATATCGGGCCATGGAAATCCAGCTTAAAGAGGTTATGCCATGATTGATGTAAAAAATTAAAATAAGACAACATATAATACATGACAATACCTTTCTAATAAAACTAGAACCAGCCCTGTAGCCCTGCTAGATTATCTTTATCCCGGCGTTTCAGGGTGCATATCCCTTCTGCTGCAGCTCTCTCCCTGTAACTGCAACAGCTCCTAACAAAACATATGGCTGATGGCTGTTGACAATGTAAACTGAGCGCGTTCGACCAGCTCAGTGAGATGGACAAAAAATAAGGAAAAGAAAAAACTACAGGTGGCGCCAGGGGCGTAGCTAACGGCTCATGGGCCCTGGTGCAAGAGTTCAGCTTGGGCCCCCCTTCCCTCAGTGCTTTGTGTGTCTTTTTATGCGGCACAAGGGTCTTTGGGGCCCCTCAGGCTCCTGGGCCCGGTAGCCACTGCTACCTCTGCATCCCCTATAGCTACGCCCATGGGTGGCGCTATACAGATACATTTTATTGAATAACTCAGTGGCTACACTAAATTTTTAATTATATGCAATTACAAAAGTATTCAGATCATGATCAGATGGTTTGTGACGCAGCCCCTATTACCTGCCCATCTGTAACAATACCTGCAGTTTTATAGCTCTCTTATCTTGATGATGTATCATGCCTGTTGTTGAGCCTTTCTCGCAGTCATTAATTTGTATACTGCCTGATGAAGGAGTCTCTGTGCTATGGATAATTTTTTATCACTGCTAGAATGTTTTTATCTTTTTTTTAAGGTAAAAGTATTTAACATCACATATAAACCTGGGTTTACGGTATTACTACTTATCCTTTTCATGCCAAGTCACATACAGCTAGATATTTATGGAGGAACTAATAGGTGAAGGCCTTTACACCCTATGACTTGCGGCCACCCTCCGGTGGAGCATGCTTCCAGTGTGCAGCTGCCATATGCAAATAGAATTTCCTTCACTTGAATGAATTAGCAGCTTCTGAGCGCCGCCGTCCCAGGATTTATTCTCATGTGAAGGGAGTTGTCTGCATTTTCAAGTACAAACAGTTCCTAACATCTTTAAGTACAGCTTGGCATGCACATCTGCGCCTATTGGCTGACATTCTCATCATGTTAGTAACACGGAAACTGCCTGCCCTTTAATACACTGAGAATGACTTCACATCTCTCAGGATCTGGTATGGAGGTGTCCGGCTGTCTGGCATCCCGTATCCTGAATACCATGAATCCCGCTTTTAGGGCACCAGCCAGGTTCTGGATTTACAGGGTATGAATGATCATACACATCCTGTACATTAACTCTATTTTATAGGGCTGTGTACTCTTTGCTCTAATATTAAATTTGGCCTTTGGTCACTCAAGACCTCAAACTCCTGGGCCCTTGTGCAAGGTCTATGCGAGGATTCACCAAACCCTCAAGTGCTGCTCTATGGATTAACCTCTTCTATCCATGTTATATTCATTGTATATTTAGTGCCGTCTATAGTTGCTATGGTATTCTCAGCTTGTGCATTCAAACCTGTGCACTATCTGCTCCTATTGTACGTTTGTATTATTATTTTACTGTATTTATAGATTGGATCAGACTGCAATCTCTACACCTTCTATGGCAAAACTGATGCGGATACAGAAACCAGGACTCATAGAGCCCCATAGCAAAGGCCACAGTACCCCCAATTCTACCCCTTCATGAGGTCTGTGACATATTCTTACCCCTACTAACGCTTACCGTTCCATTTTAAATTGTGCAGTAATTACATTCATTTATTTGTATAGGTGATCTTTCTCTGACTGGTAATGCTCTGATTGAAGAAATCCCCTTCCCTCTATGGTCTGACGGAAAAATTTTAGCGGAATGCATCATCAGAAAGTGACCTTTTGTTTAAATCACATTTTTATGTTAAACACCTTTTTTTTAAGAATTTTTGGTTATTTTTTTTTTACATTTTACATGTCACTCTCTCTCTCTCTCTCTCTCTCTCTCTCTCTATATATATATATATATATATATTTTATTTTTTTTCTACCTATTTATTTTATGTACTTATATAGCGCTACTTATATAGTGTACTCCGCAGCGCTTTACAGACATTAGCATCAAGCTGTCCCGAATGAGGCTCACAATCTAAGTATATATATTTATAGACACAATGTACAGGAGTAGACCCATGGACCTATGTTCTCTCTTCATGCTCTTCGACCTGTGCAGAGGTCCAGAGGGAGTAGATAAGCTGGGATATCACTTATTGTCAATGGTGGATTCTGTGTTATCGATATAGAGAACATTGTAATCCTGCCTGTGGTGATAATGATAGTAGCTATTGAAAGTTACCTGTACAGAGCAGGAAATTCTAACTTAGTATTAGACCTAGTGGCCAGTGTGAAAACTGCACGATTATATACATTTTTTTAAATCCAGAAAGTGACATAGAAAACAAAAAATAATCACCAAAAATTCAAAAAAAAACCACACAAAAATGTAATTTAAACAATAGGTCTGATGATACATTACCCTTTGCTGCACTGAAAGTCCAGGACAGGAAGTAGAATACATGGAGGGATTTCAATTGGATCCAATCTGCCGTGAGAACCTTAAAGGGGTATTCCTGTATTTTACCATTGATGGCTTATTTTCAGGAAAAGCTATCAATAACTGATTGGTGGGAGTCTAACACCCTGCACTCCCTGATGATCAGCTGTTTCAGAGAAGTGAGGGTAGTGGACACAATTGGGAGCAGTACTAGCGTCGTCTAATACGCAGGCGCAAAAGCTACACCGAAACAGCTTTGATCTGATAGACCAGTACTTCAATACTGGTATACCCCTTTAATACTTACCATTGTAAAGATTGAAGCCACAGGATACAGAGAGTTCTTGATCACTTCATTCTCATGAAATAATTTTTTAAAAAGTTCCTTATGTATGATATATAAATATATATATATATATATATATATATATAATACAAATCAGTCAACTTCTTCTCAAAGGCTCCTGTGTTGTAGTGTAATAAATGGCGGATACTTTACATTCCACCGTCAATTGTACCTTTGCTCCATCTTCAAGTGCTTTCCATATAAGAATGACGCTTTCATAAGACTTTCTTCCCAGAATTATAATGCATTTTATTGTACATATATTTAGTACATTTAAAAGCACTCATGGAAAGCTAGATAATTTTCTGGTTCACCAGTCCTCTCCACCAGTATGTGACACCCACCATGGTGCCAGGCTTTGACTCGCTTAATAGCTATTTGACGTATGTGCAGTGCAGTACTCAAGCTGCCTTCTCTAATCTGGTCATATTTCCAGGCTTTTAAAGGCAAAAAAAAACCATTAGGCAAACTGAATTGGAAATCTAGGAGGAATAAATTGTGGAATGATTATTATCATTTATTTATGACGTGTAGAAAAGTGCAGATGGTGAATAATGAATGTATTGCTATCGTGTTCTTATATGCAGTGACAGGGACAGCAGGCATTATTATCTACCGCCCATGGTATCCTTATTGATAATAATCTTTAATTATACAGAGCCCACATATTCTGCAGCGCTTTACAATCAGCCGATCACCAATTCAAGCAGTAGGTGTGACGGCCCTGCTCACAAGAGCTTACCATCTATGAGAAAGTAGGGATGACACATAAGGCAAAAAGCGCTAGTTTTGTACAATGTTTCAGACGCCATAACTAAATAGGGGAGTAGATATAAAGCTGCATGAACCAGTCACTAGCCAGTATATGAAGAGCAGAGGAGGGCATGGAGGGTGGGAGGGAAATATGGATGAAACGGATGAAAGGATCGGGTTTTATGGAAATGATGAGGTGAATGAAGAATGTAGTAGGCCACGCTAATTCTTTCTGTTATACTGGACCAGCTATGTAAAAATAACCATAGTGTGCGGTACAATAGGAATGAAAATGGTGAAATAGGTTAATTTGTAATAAAGGACCAGAGGAAGGAGGGGAAGGGGCGGAGAATGGATGGAAGGAGGGATGGAGGGAGAGAGGAAGGAAGGAAGGGAGGAGGAAAAAATAAGAAAAGTTCTAGAACTGTTGCCAATAAATATAAAAAATCTTCTTATATTGATCCAAAATTATAAAATAAGTCCAACAGGGAACACAGCAAGGACGGGTGGTAATAATATGTGTAGGGACAAGGAGAAAGGCTGGGAAGGAGGAAAGGATATAGGGAAAGAGGACAGGAGGGAGGGAGGAAGGAACGGATGGAGTATGGAAGGAAGGAAGTACAGAAAGGTGGAAAGTAGGAAGGAAGGAAGAGAGGGAAGGAGGAATAAATGAATGAATGAATGTATGAATTAATTAATTAAGGAAAGAAGGAGGAAATTAAGGAAAGAAGAATTTAAAATTGATGCATTTAAAAAAAGGGGCACAGATGGGGGAGGTGACATCCAGGGCTTATGCCCTCGGTGCTGCTCGCCATAGGGGTGCCAACAAGTCACTTAGCCTTGACTAGAGTTGTTAGATAGATAGTTAAGGCGCATTTACACACGCCGAAGAGAAGCCAATTGTCGAGAAGGAAGCGTTCCTTCCCAACAGTCAGCTGCTCGTTCAGTGGAGGTGACCGCTGCATGTACATGGTATTGCAGTCGCTCGTCTTCATACATCTGCATTGTTTCTGGGAGGCAGATCACTGTTTAGACGGCACATTCTGCTGCCCAGAAAAGATCATTTAGGTTCCTGTATGAACTACAGGATCAACTCAATGGATGATCTGCTGCACCTTCAGACGGGCAGATTGTCGGGATTGAGCGTTCCTGATAATATGCCCGTGTAAATCCACCTTTAGACAGACAGACAGGTAGGTAAATAGTCAGATAGAGATGCAAGAATTATGTGTTATATTAATTGGCAATGTCTACCATTTTCAGCACTCTCTAAAAACACCTCCTCTACGACCCTATAATTGTACAGCTTTGCAGAATATGTTGGCTCTATATAAATAAAGATTATTATTATAGATAGAAACTACACTGGAATCCAATAGACCCCATTGTAAGGCAATGCAACCCCACCATAAGCTTTAAAAGGGTAATCTCATCTCATAAAATGATGGTTTATAGCAAGCATATGCCATCCCTCTATGACCATCGAGGGTCTGACCTCTGGGACTCCCACCAATTCTAAAAATCAAGGGGCCACAGCACTGTTACACATTTTTTGGACTTGAGCTGTGTTGCCGTACCCCTGTGCAGCCAGGCCAGAGCACCATTATGTAGAGAAAGTCTGTAATGGGGCCACAGCTCTGAATCTGTGCCGCTGACTCTGCTTTCTCAGAGTTAATGGGGATCCCAGAGGTTTCATTTTTACTATTGTTGGCAACATAAAAGCCAATGTACATGAGGTTTTACAGCCGTCATGAAAAATTCAGAAGCCCTAAAAACTGAGCAGTTCCCAACCACAACGCATGAAAGCGATCAGATAGCGTTTTATTCATTGACATGTAAGAGCTGGCTGCAGAAGTAAAAAGTGCTCCAGGTGCTGGTTACTGATAGCTAGTGGTGGAAGTAGTCAGTAGTCAGCAGCAGCTACTGAAATGTATGTAAAACCTTGTGGCATTTGCAGCCCACCCCTCTCCCAGCTTACCTGCGCCAGGTGATGATGGCTCAAATACACTAGAAGAGTCGCTGCAAGCATTGGACGCTTGTTCTGAGAGTTTCTTCTTTCCACTTCCACCAGCTGATTTGTGCGATTTCTTTTTATTTTTCACAAGAATTTTATACTTCAGTTCCATAGGACTAGGAAGAGGGACCCCTGGTTCAAGCTATGAAAATGAATAAATCACATTGTTACCTCCTCAACATTAAAATAAAGAAATTAAAAGAAATATGTTAGCTACTGTAGTAACATGTGTGGTCAATAGATGGGGATAAAGGGCCAATTCCTTCTCCCGCACACTTCTATCAGATCTAGGCAGGCGGCTGTGCTGCAAGCTTTGAAATCATCATAAGCACAGCGAGCTCCACAGAAGCCTTTGAGAACCTCATTATGGTGTGTACACCACTGAGGCTGTATATAGAGTCATGAGCCTGAACCCTAAGGCCTCTTTTCCACGTCAGTGAATCACAGACGTGTGCTGTCCATGTTCTTCACGGACAGCACATGTACCAATTGATGTTAATGTGTATATTCACACATCAGTGGTTTTCCAAGGACTGTGGGTATGTGATGACACCACAAAAGCATCCTTCACAAACTATATACAAATTATAGTCTATGGGTCCATGAAAACCATGGACACAACATGGATGCCATCTGACTTTGGTCCTTGGTTTACATGGACCATTGGTAGGAGATGCTCTAGAAACTAATTTTCAGCCTACCTGTGTACTTGGAATACGGATGACACAAGGAGGTAGAAAATGGACATGAGAATGGATCTTTCATGGAAATTTTCACTGATAAACTACTAACCATTTTGTCAAGGGTGTCAACATGGAAGTGTGAGTAAGGCCTGAAGTTGGAGCTACATGGCAGCAAATATAATGTCAGAACCTACCAACATTACATCTCATAGCTTGATATGAAAAGGGATAGGGAATAAGTGTCTGGTGGAACTCCAACCACTGGGGCCACTGCCAATCACAAGTATGGGGCCTATGCTCCCCATTTGAAAGGATTGGCAAACACCCATGCATGTCCATGGCTCCATTTAACTCTACAGGCTTGATTGCCCTAGATAGCTGAGAACAAGCGTTTGTCTATCCCCGACAACCCCAAAGAGCATGCATGGCCAGTGCACCATTCAAATGGAGAAAAACAGGCTCCTGTACCAGCAGTCAGACTTACTCAGAATAGGAACTTAAACCAATCCTGTGGATAGGGGATAAGTTGTTTTCCTGGGAAAGCCCTTTAAATCCCTATCTTCAGACTGATTTTGCTGTTCAGCCCCGAGTAAAAACATACAGGTAGTGACATATACAGTATCAAGTGACAGAACGGAACTGTATAGATCTGTGGATATCATTTAGTGCCATTTAAGTAACTTTTCCTATTGGAAAATATTATTTGCAGACATACAGTGTACCATTTCCAGGAAAAAACACAGGAAAGTCCCTGATAAGACAATACTGTGGAGGTCAGAGAAGGTCATCTGAATGACACTATTATACAACAATATGGCAGCATTTATTTCCAGATTACTACTACTACAGGAAAGCTGCACTACATTTCATTTAATGTTTGTCAGTGGTGTCGCCATGGACAAGCGATATGCCACAACAGCGCCGCAGCAGTCGCAAAAAATCCAGACATGTCAGATTTTGTGTCGCACATCACAGGTTTATTATAGCCATTGACAAAGCCCAGAGATGAAGACCCAGGAACCTTTTTCTGTGCAGCAGGGGCAAGTTATGGTGTGACACACAGATGTACATCACACAAAAAATAGATTAGGGACTAGTGGAAAATATTTTCAGAAATTGGCCCACCCCTTTAAGAGGTGGATCTTATAGAAATAGAAGCACTCTTTGTAGCTGCTCTTGGCTCCAGCTTATTGCTGGGAGGGTTTGAATGGGGGACCTCCACTAATAAGTTTTAAAGAACCACTTTACATACTGGAGAAATACAGAAAAAGTATTCCAAGTATATACAATATTGCCTTACTTGATACTTCTCCAATGGTTCTGTTAACAGTCCATCCCCAAAAATTTGCTTGCAGTATTCAGCCATCTTTGCCTGTTGTTTTGGCCTGTAAAAGAATGGGACATGAACACTGTCAGAATAAAGGCCATATTTGTTCTGGATGACACACTTCATATTAATATCATTTTGTTTCAATTATTAGGTTTGACCGCTGTACTTCAGTCCTGCTTGAGTTTTAGTCTGGACAGAGTGAGGACTGTTCACAGACAATGTCTTCTGGCAGGATCTTTTCTGGGTTTTCTGAATCGGTCACACTATATAACAGGGTGCAATAATACTCCCTCCCAGGGATAATTGTAATTGCACCACCACCAAATAAATCCCAGAAGACAGGAGGCAATTCAATACCTTTTACTTGTACTTCTCTTGATGGTTACATGTCAAAGAGTAGAGGCACACAGTCATAATGGTGACACTTCTGTTCCAGAGGCTCCATACTTCAGGTCAGGAACAAGTGCGTTACACCACAGATGGTGTTTTTTTCTGTTACCCGATCTAACTTAGTAATGCCTCATTCACACGTCGAAGATGAAATGGGCAGTGAATTATCCTTGAAGATGTCTGTGAAGGATCCGTGTTTGGTCCATGTGTCTTTTTTTTTGCTCTCTGTGTGTCATCTGTGCTTCATGGACACTGACCAGCTGGAAATTATGTTACATAGCATCTCCTTCTAATGGTCTGTGAAACATGGATGGCATCCATGTTGCATACATGTTTTTTACGGAGGCATAGACTATAATGGGTGTGACGGATCCATGAACACAGACATGAGCATGATTCCGTGCTAAAACCACAGACCCATGGATCGTGCTAAAACACGGATGTCTCAATAAACACATTCTCTGTGGAGAACACATATCCGTGAATCACTGACGTGTGAATGAGGCATTAGTATTTTAGAATATGCAGTCTGTTCTCCTTGTCTGTGATGTGCTCCTTTGTGGCATAAATTAATGTGTCTTGCCACTCATCACTTCTGACTTCCCCTCCAGCAGCCCAAATTTTATGCCATCTGCTGCACCATCTCTACTCACTCAGCTAGGTCTTTTGCTGGGATGACCTCTCAACTTCTCCCTTTCACGTCATTGCAACTGCCTGTCTAATGCAGGGCAACCTCTCATACACAAGATACAGCCATTCCCACCAATCTGGCTGTGCTTGCTCTCACCCAATGTACAGAGCCATAGTACCCAAAATACATTACAGCACAGGGCTGCTTTCTCTTTAATCCCAATTTAATCTTCTTGGTCATTTTCTCCTGTACAGCTAGGTCTTTCACTGGGATGACTACTTCTCACTTTCACTCCATTATAAGATTATAAGTGACTATCTAATTCAATGGACCCCCCCACACCCCACCCCAATGAAAGATACAGCCTTTCAAGCCAGTCGGACTGCACTTGATGTCAGGATGTTGCAAAACTACAACTCTCAGCATGTCCTGATGGGCCAAACATAACATTCTCGATAACAAGTATAGTTTACTTAGACGTATCCAATGATCCTTTGCCATTTGAAAAAATGTTTACAGATATATCTATGTATTAAACCAGATCAAAATCTTGATGATTTTCATTCTGTCAGGCACAAAACAGGCGAATTACAAGTTCACCCTCCACCCGAGGCTCCATCATCTCTAGTCCAGCACATTATGAGCGCTATGGAAAACTGACACTGTTTGGCTTGAGGGACAAGGAATCATGTGTCTAACTGCTGAGCTCTCTCTACTGACCAGACAGGCCTGTACATAGCCAGCTGTGCAAAGTCACTCTCACAAATTTCTCTAGGGGAGTCTGACTATCCATGGAGCTTAAATCAACTTCCTGAGACTGTAGATCTTAGCAGTTGTTTAGCTTCAGTATATTCCATGTAAGACCAAAAGTCTTCTCCAGTTGTCTTTCTTCTGGAACAAGGACTAAAATGACACAAGCTCAGATTTAAGAGCAATAACATAACCTAGTTTTCATTCTCGGTCATACGCAACTAAAACTCATGAACAGAAGGGTTGTCCCAACAGGGAAGTAGCTACCAGATGGGTGCATATTGAATTATCTTATGAAAAAATGTGTGTATACAAAATATTTTTTTAACTACTTGTGTTGTCTGTACTAGAGGTCTACTTATTGGGGAAAATGTATCAAGACTGGTGTGTGCTATGCTGGTCTTGGTATCCCCTGCGCCAATAGAGGATGTGCTTCATTTATGGTAAGGAGCATGCCTTATCATAAATGAAGCTCATTCTCCAGTAGTCTGTGCACCTGACTGAAGTCTATGCCATCTCCTAGCTGGCATAAATTTAAGTCATCATTTATCCTAGAAGCTGATAAATATGCCAGGGCTGAACAACTTACCCATGCCCTCCCCATTGTAAAAATGCTAACTTTGCGGCATCCTCTGGCAAATATGGCATAATAAATTACCCGTATTATCTACAATTTGTAACAAGTCGCAGCCAATCGGTTTTCAACTTTAAACCTAACCTGTCACACTGAAAATGCAGTGCCATCTGGACTTATGTTATAGCGTAAGAGGAACTGAGCTAAGTGATACAAAAATGCCATTGGGCAACAAATCGGTAATACTCGTAATTTATTTATTTGTGTGTCTGTTCATTGTGAGCTTAAAGGGGTTCTCCGGGAATTAAGAAAATGAAAATACTTAAAGATTACTTAATTATAAATATATTCCCAAATACCTTTCATTAGTTATAATGGCTCGTTTTGTCCGGGAAGCAATCATTAGAAGAAATAAAATGGCCGCCACCCTACTAGTCCACACAAAACCTGTCCTAATTACACAGGAGGACAAGTTAAAGAGCTGCGCCATGTTCCTCTCTTACTTGTCAGGGATTATGATCCTGAATATAGTTTAATATGATCTTCAGATGAATCTCTGTAGGAATGTAGTTCATTATGAGACATGAAGTACAGAGAAGAGGTGGGGTGTAGATAATGAGTACCAGCACTTGTATGCAGTCTCCATTACCACAGTCTGTCCTGTCCATCCTCTCTGTACTTCATGTCCTCTCATGAACTCCATTCCTACAGAGATTCAGATGAAGATCTTATCAGATGTATTCAGGATCCGCTCTTTACCTCAGTGTTGTAAAGTAACTTGTCCTGCTGTGTAATTAAGACAGGTTTTGTGTGTGCTAATAGGACGGCAGCCATTTTATTTCTCCTGATGATTGCTCCCCAGACAAAACGAACCATTATAGCTCATAAATGGAATTTAGGAATATATTTATAATAAAGGAATATTTAAGTATTTTAATTTTGCTAATTCCCAGAGAACCCCTTTAAGAATCCAGTGGGTGGTCCTGCCCAGTGATTGATAACCTTCCTTGTATCACTGGGCATACCGAGATAGCTGTCAATCACTGAAAAGACCGCCCTCTGGACTCCAAAACTCAAAATAATATATTTTCCTAAAACACTCTACATCAATCTTCTCGGCGTCTCTCTATAACATGCTTCCTGTAGACTGGACAGAATTTTCATGTTGACAGATTCACTTTAAACTGCTCTGGAAAAATGACACATTGAGTGCTTTGGGTAACAAAGTAAATCAGGATTAAGTTTAGGGTGCAAATAAGGTCTTCCAAATAGTAATTTAGGTTAATAATATAGTTCAATAGATGGGAAAACTGAAGTCTTTTTGGTTTCATGAAAAAAATTGCAATCACTTAGAAATATGATCTTTAAATACATAATGGGGGAGATTTATCAAACTGTTGTAAAGTAGAACTGGCTTAGTTGCCCATCTTTCATTTTTCACAGCTCCCTTGGAAAATGAAAGGTAGAATCTGATTTGTTGCTATGGGCAACTAAGCCAGTTCTACTTTACAACAGTTTGATAAATCTCCCGATGTGTTTTAGGCTATGTTAAAGGCTATTTTCAATGTTTCTGCTACTCGTTTAAGCCAAGCCCATCTCTGGGCTGAGAGGTGGGTTCAGTTGTGTTCAGTCTAAGCAATCCTAAGCATACCTCGGAGTCTCTCAACAAAGGATTGGGGTTCACACTGCCAATGTACTGCTTTAATGGAAAGCCATACAAAGAAGAGAAGGGCCTTACAGGACTGTTAGGGGAAAATATGGCTCTTAGCCAGAACTTCAGCCTGATGACCACACAAATATGATATAGCATATACTGGTATTATTCAGTGAGTTTCATCCATTGAGTGATATCAGTATTGCCTGTAGCATGGTGTCCCTTGTTAGCATATCAAAGGCAGGAAGGGCACATCGTAAGAGATATGGGTGGTCTCAGGGTGGAGTCCATGGTGTGGGGGCTGGAACACAGCAAGATATAGGTGACACTTTGGAGGTAGTGGGTCTCTGGTCCCTGGACCCCTGGCTAACACCACTTCAGGAGCAAGCTAAGTATATATCTGGTTATATGTGTGTATGTGTATAAGTATAATATCCCAGTAGACTTTATACGTGTACATATAGATGTTTATAGTCTGCAATTGTATTACCAGTATATTATATATTCTATTTATGCATGAGTCTCTATATGTACATGTACTAACGGTCAGGTACTGGATGTAAGTTGGTGTAGATCCAGAACTCTGGAAATACTCTATATACATACACATTATTAGCCACATTGCTTAGCAGCCAGGGGGGACAGGAACGGAGGCAGCTGTGTGTGGTGGTGTACTGTATGTATTGTGTTATTTGTAGTGTCTGTATCTTTATGTATAATGTCCATTGCTTTGTCATCTCTATGTTTTCAGTAAACTATTTTTATATATAAGTATCTGCGAGGGTTGTATGTTACTCCTGAGGTATATATATGAAGGACTGGAAGAGGTGTAATAATACACAGAGTAAGCGGGTTATTTGGGAAACAAGGGCATCAGTCTAGGAATAGAAGAGAAAGGACGGAAAACGGGGAGAGATATAAATCCCCAATTTCCAATAAGCAAAACTGTCCCTTTTCATTGGCGAGTCAGGCCCAACTGTTTTAATGAATCTCTATTAGGATATTCTGATGAAATTGCTGTTATACTGTGAATTTAGGCATTTAGACCTTGGAGATTCGGACAGG
This sequence comes from Bufotes viridis, assembly GCA_033119425.1. Classification (NCBI taxonomy): domain Eukaryota; kingdom Metazoa; phylum Chordata; class Amphibia; order Anura; family Bufonidae; genus Bufotes; species Bufotes viridis. Next base: position 388,484,730 of record CM065592.1, on the reverse strand, counting down.
CAACACAATTTCACTGAGTCCTAGTGTGAGTGCAATTAATTACAGAGAACCTATTTAAGTGAAGTTCCTGGGATGCTGAATGTTTCTCAGTATAACCTGTGAGGTTTGTTTTGTATTTTTGTTTTTCTTTCATTTTTTTCTAGTTCTTCAGTAGAATTCTGCTGGTTGGTAAAAGAGGCTTACTTGGACCCAAGCAGCAGACTCAGGAGTTACACAGATCGCAGGGATGGCCATGAGTGACAAAGCAGGACATGGGACTTTTCAAAGGTTAAGTAGATACAGTACGTTTAACCCTGTATTGCCTAGATCAAATGGATCTGTGCAAATGTTATGGGAATCTCTGGTAGATCAAGCTGATTCCTATGATAAATTGCACATAGCTAAGCGTGGTGTCTTGAAGCAAACATCCAAGCGGCTTCACATGCTTGCTAAACTGATGTGCATATTTGATGATGCCATTAGCAAGCTGGAGAAGGTGGACACGTGTGAGACAAAGGCCCCTGTGAATTTGCATTGTTGTTCAGAAGTGGTTGAACGGGTTTCTAGTCTAGAAACACAATTTAAAGAAAAAGATGAGATACTGGTAGGAAAAGACGGTCAGATCAGCATGTTGCAGTCTCAGTTATCTGAGAAAGAAAAATATTATGCAGATGTTGATAAAGTTTTTATACAGCTGTATATGGAGATAACGGACTATAAGGAAAAAGCAGCATCTACAGAGGTGATAATTGATGACCTGAGGACCAAGGTAACAAAAAAGGATGAGACAATTAGCAATCTGCAGAAGACCATAACTGAGCTCTCACATCACAAAGATTTGCACTCAAAGCAAATTTGTCTTTTGAGTGCAAACAGGGGGACAGATGAGAGTGAGACCGCGCCTATGGATGCCTCCGATCAGACTGATACCACTCCAATAGCTGCCACAAGTACTGCTTGTGACACAGTTTGTGGATTAGGAAGTGGCATGGAACAGACCACTTCCAATTCACAGTTGTGCCGCAGCAATATGGCAGAATTGCATTCTTTCAATAACATGGAGAGGATGCAATTTCTGCTAAAGATATGTAAACTGATTCCTACATATGATCCAGATCCTTTCACTTCCTGTGATATTTTTGAGGGACATTGCCAGAAATTTTCTGTCCCTCCTGAATATCGCATGGAACTCTTCAAGCTATGGTTGCCTACACATCTTTTTCAAAGATATGAGGTCATAGGAAAAATTGGCCCCAGGAATGGCCTGTTTCATGATAAGGAAGACAGACTTTCCATCCTCATGAAATTGGTAACAGGGCATACAGACGTCAACCCAGAAGTCCTAAGTAACTTCAGGCCTACCATCTATGATGAGCCCTTGTCTCTTTGTGGAAGGTTTGAAGCTATGTATAGGAATGTGACCAAGGATTATGGTTTAGGAACCCCACAAGGCATGATATGTATGTTTGTGGGGAAGTTTCCATATCTTGATACTACAATTCGTTTGAATGCAGCTAAGGAGACATCACTGATTGAGGCAGCAATGGTAATAGAGCAGGTCAGGCAGGATTTGCTTAATAGTCACAAGTGTAAGAAGGTAGCATTTAATAAAAAATGCAAGCTGGCTGCACGTTAAAGGTATGGCAGCCAACAAAACATCTGTGTATTCTACTGCTCTTCAACGAAGAAGGCGGGAGAATATACAGTGTTTCCATTGTCTGCAATACGGACATATAAAACGATTCTGTCCGCACAGAGATGTAAGGCGGGGGGCTTTCAAATACAATTGCAGAGACAGAGACCGGTTTCATTTGTAAGCAAACAGACTACACATGAAACAGGGCTGCAAGACACCATTATAACAGATATCTCTACTGGGAATCTGTTATAATAGATTTGTGGTGAGGGGGTCCCTAAAGATCTGGCCAAAATATGCAACTCAGGGATGCCCCATATATCAGCCAGAGCCTGCAATCAATGTAAATCTATAATAGCCCCTAGCGTATGGTGACATGGACACCAACAAGGGGGGCTTAGGTTTACTGTTGAAGAACCTTTTGTTTGTCTGTCCTCAGTAATGCAAAGGTGATAGAGTTGTTGTCTTTAATCTCTACACCCAGGTGTCTGTTGGGGGAGCTGTTAGGAATTTATGACTCTCTCGATTGTAGAGACCATTGCCTGAGGTCACCACAGCCTCAGGGGCCATACAGCTCACTAACAGATGGCATTGTCCCTCAACCATGAGGAGACAATGGATTTTAGATAAGCTCTTGTGCTTGCATCAATTGGCAATACTGTTGGTTCATAAAGGATTGTTGTGCATAAAACCTTTGATAACCTCTTGCACCATAGGACAGTTCAGTCTGTGAGTGCTCTTTTCATGTTGGGCAGGTACCTTAATAATACTGACAAAGTCTGGTTGTGTGAGGCGGCCCTCGCCTATGTCCGTAGGGCGCATATAATATATGGTTCTAATTTTTGGTGGTCTGTTGCTCATCATAAGGGCATGTCATTGCATATCTCCAGTGTGTCTTACTCAGGTAAACAGCTTCTGAATTGGGTCCCTAAGTATGGAGAAATGGCAGTCTATCTCCCTGTCTGTCACTGGCACTTATAAGTAGGAGTTTAGTCAGGCCAAAACTGACTGGTAACAGTAGTGACTAACTACCATAGAGGCACAGCGTGTAATTTGGGTGCTAGCCCATAAAGTCCGCGGCGCAGCCAGTAGGTTGTGGGGCATAGCTCTCCCTATTGGGGATTCTGCGAGGGAGTGGGTTGACCCCACAGTGATCTGCAGAGGCGCTTTAAATTGCGACTGTCCAGTCGGACGCGGAACTTAGGCGCAGCCGGTGCAAGTGGGAACTCCCACTGGGTTGTGATATATAGCCTCGGTTTGTAATGTACCTACTAAGAGTGCCAAGTGTTACCTACAGATTCTGTCAACAGGGGAGGCCATGATATCTCCTGATGGATTTTCAGAACTGCAGTTCTTGAGGTATGCTCCCCGTGGAGCAGACTGTTGTGCTTTAATATGATTTCAGGTGGAGAAATGCCCAGAGAGCCCTTGATCTAAGAAGGCGACCAGACATCTGTCAAGACCCATTATGATGGCACCAGACGATCCCCTCCGTGTGAAATACCAGATGAACATTGAGATCATCCATGCATTAGAAGATGAATCAACAGATTGTCCAAAAATGCAACATAAATAAGCTTATGATGTATTGTGTTTGTTACTTTTATCATGTTTTTTTCTCATTGTAAACACTCCCACACATAGATCAGGCTTCCAACATAGTGTGTCGGTAGTCCGACAACAGGGGGATATGTTAGGGAAAATATGGCTCTTAGCCAGAACTTCAGCCTGATGACCACACAAATATGATATAGCATATACTGGTATTATTCAGTGAGTTTCATCCATTGAGTGATATCAGTATTGCCTGTAGCATGGTGTCCCTTGTTAGCATATCAAAGGCAGGAAGGGCACATCGTAAGAGATATGGGTGGTCTCAGGGTGGAGTCCATGGTGTGGGGGCTGGAACACAGCAAGATATAGGTGACACTTTGGAGGTAGTGGGTCTCTTGTCCCTGGACCCCTGGCTAACACCACTTCAGGAGCAAGCTAAGTATATATCTGGTTATATGTGTGTATGTGTATAAGTATAATATCCCAGTAGACTTTATACGTGTACATATAGATGTTTATAGTCTGCAATTGTATTACCAGTATATTATATATGCTATTTATGCATGAGTCTCTATATGTACATGTACTAACGGTCAGGTACTGGATGTAAGTTGGTGTAGATCCAGAACTCTGGAAATACTCTATATACATACACATTATTAGCCACATTGCTTAGCAGCCAGGGGGGACAGGAACGGAGGCAGCTGTGTGTGGTGGTGTACTGTATGTATTGTGTTATTTGTAGTGTCTGTATCTTTATGTATAATGTCCATTGCTTTGTCATCTCTATGTTTTCAGTAAACTATTTTTATATATAAGTATCTGCGAGGGTTGTATGTTACTCCTGAGGTATATATATGAAGGACTGGAAGAGGTGTAATAATACACAGAGTAAGCGGGTTATTTGGGAAACAAGGGCATCAGTCTAGGAATAGAAGAGAAAGGACGGAAAACGGGGAGAGATATAAATCCCCAATTTCCAATAAGCAAAACTGTCCCTTTTCAAGGACAAATCAAACTTGGCCACCCAGAGTAGAGAAGGGATTGGAGATGGTTTTTCCCTCCATGCCTTTTTCATGACCCTTGGACCAACACCACACCCATTTAGTTGCTATTTTGGAGAAGGGTGTGCTATGCAGCTTGCCACCACTCAAAATAAAAAAGGGCAATGGCTGGGCCTTTTCTTTCTAAAACTTCCATGGAATGGCACTTCTCTGAAAATGAATGACTACGCTATTCATTTCACTTTATTCGTTGTGTCATGTCCCTGGGCCATGCAATGATAGGAAGGCTACACCTTTACTTCCCTTTGGAACATACCCTGATTTTGGGATGCCTGCTTGATGTTAGGTGGGTTGCCCTTGATGTAGATGAGTTTTGAGGTGCAATGGAGGATCTCCGAATGATGTGACAGCAATGCAGACATTGGTGCAGACGATGAAGAGGCTGAATTTAGTGCAACAAGTCCACTACACTTTTCTGAGACACTTAAATAGATGATTCACACAGGCACGGTAGACTTTAAGTGCAGTGTTTACAGTTGGCGTTCTCATCAGTGCGGAGCAGAGAGTACTGGCTTAACTGGGTGAAATGCTTAAATCAGGATTTGGGGAAAACTATCTCTCCTTGTGGAGAGCACCTTAGTCGGCGTGAGGAAACTTATAGGCCATACATGCTCCTCTGTAATTCTGTCCTCTGGTCTTAGGCCTCTCACCCAGTTTAGCCAGTACTCTCTGCTCTGTTGAAACATGTATCTGCAGATGAGGTGCTGACTTATTAATTATCCGAGTCATATCTCAAGGCTTATTAAAAGGGTTGAACATTGACTTATAAGATAGCTGCCTTACATCTGGTGGCATTAGAGGCAGAGCTTGTTAAGAGCTCATTTGCATCCTTTTCCTCCTAGAATTCCAGAGGAGCATGTATGGCCTATAAATCTCCTCGCGCTGACTAAAGCGCTCTCTTCCCAAGGAGAGATAGTACTCACCCCCCAAAATGCTGCTTCAATCTCTGTTGCTTTCTATTTCCAGCTCAAAACACAGGCTTAGAATTCCCACGCAGCCAATTACTGGCTGCAGTGGTGGCTCTGATTAATTTTTTTATTTTTAACCCTTTCAAATCCTTGTATAAAATATTTCATCTTCTGGAAAAGCCCTATAATTTCATTTAATGTAAGGCAGTCCAAGCAACCTTACAGTCCCGTGATCTTACTGTCTATGTGGCTGACCTTCTTTGTTCATGTAGGGTTTTGTCAGTCTGTGCTGTGAATTTGACAGTCTCCGCCTCATACCTATTTTCCAAAGTTGCTTTATATGCATGAGATGGGTGCAATGGAAATGGATTGTTTCATATGGCCGGTGCCTCCAAAATAAAACATCAAACTAGTCTGATGTACTTCTTTTTAATTTATTTTTACATTGTCTTTCCATTCGCTGCCAAAAATAAGAGGCATATGGCATCTCAGCACATTTGGCAGTTCAATTACCTATTCGTTCACTTCACAGATTTAAAACACATTCTAAATATACATACAGCACGAACACATGATAAAATGCAAACGTATGTTCTCATCTACAGTGTAGCTCTGAATAGAAATAACATTGAAAAATTCCCAGTAATTACTGACGTCAAGCTAAAAGAAAATTGTAAGTTTTTAGACTTTATAGAACTAACGTCGTAGGAAGAAAGTATAACGTGACAGCATGATTTCCAAATAAAGGCAGCAACTTGTTACATCCATTCGTTTGAAGTATGTGAACACGGCTTGTAAGAATAGTGTGATTTCTACTCACTGATTGGCAAAATGTCATCGACTAGAGGACCTGACATACACAAATGTCTCTACAAAACGGGAAATAGTTAACTCATACTAAACTTATAAAAGCCAAATTTCTCTCAAAATTCATTAGATAGCCATAAATACAGTGTATGACAATTACAGGGGGGACAATATGCACAGATAGCTGATGATATGATGGTTGCAACAATTGTATCAAATAATTTTTTGTTGGACAGCATCACTTTTTTATGGGAGGTTTTCTGGTATCACAGTTCAGTCCTATTAACTAAAATGGGGATGAGACACAATGTCCGATACAGGCCATGGGACATGAGGAGAAGAGCCGTTTATAGAAAAAAAAAAATACCAATTCTGAATAGTCCCCCTTTAAAATGTCTTTCTAACATGTCACAGTGATATGTCAGAAGATGACACAAGTGTAAGTGCAGTTTGTATGCCTGTCCACTAAAAGTTTCAAGAGTGAAGATTTGGTTATTCTGTAAGGAACGAGATACAGCATCCCATCCAAATTTCAATGTATTAGATTGTTAGATTGTATTCGTTAGATTGTTTTAGATATTCTGAACTTATAAGTCTAGATTGTTTTGTAGTCTTAACTTTTAGAAATAAAAACTTGCATATTAATGTGAACCTCTACTAAGTTTGGATGTGATGCTGTAGTCTTCTTTATAGCTAACACCAGGTTTGGGTTTTTGATAGTCCCTGATTTGATGGATATCACAACCGCCTGGATTTAGAAGCTGAATGAAGAGGTGTGGTGTCCTGTGAAGTACCAAAACCCAACTTGAACGATAGAGATTCACTAGCATAAGAGGTGTCTCAGAAATTTCATGTGAAACCTGTCAGTTGGACATTCAAATGATGACTTTTAGACGCACTTCGAAGCACAGAAGACATTGCCATTCTACTACATATTAGTACTACCTATTAGTACTACTACTACTACTACTATCTAGTGACATGTCAGAGATCCTGTAATATGTCAGAGGTTGTGCTCAGTTAGGGTGTGGTGCTCTGACCACCACAATCACTGAAACAAAGGGGTAGAAGTGCTGCGCTGAGCTCTGTCTCTTCAGTTTTGATCAGTTTTTCTTCATGGAGAGGCAGGTGTGCGGTGTATGGCTAAACAAAGCTGGTCAAAGCTGAAGGCACACAGTGATCATTTTCAACAATCGGTAAGGGTCTCAGACCCTCATAAATCAAAACTTCTGACTAGTCTTTATGACATGTCAAAGGTTTAATGAAACAACGGTAACAACTTTCAAGCCACTTTGACATAGCCAGGATATTCAGATATAGGAAAAGGGCAGTGAAGTGAATCTTTGCTGTGGCTACTACCCTACCTTCTGCTCTCCTTGTATCTCCTCACAGTGCTGCCTGAAGAGAACCAAGAAGGCCAACGGAAAGATCCCAGTGTTCAGCACAGCATCTTATACAAAAACTATGTTCTAGCAACCAGTAAGTCTTTGCACCCAGTCTCAAACAATCTCTATTACATGATGTCAGAAGGTTGTGAACCTTCAAGTTTTAGGGAAAGCTATGGTAAACATACAGTGATCAAAGTTGTTCTTACAGTGAAACCTCTCCAAGAGACTAGGGGGAATTTATCATGATGGGAATACTTCAAGTCAGTTTTCCTTGAGTCTGAGTCTTTGACAAATTTGTCTCATCATTAAACTTATTCAACTTTTGTCTAAAAAGCTCTTCATTTTATACAGCCACCTAACTTTTTTTTTCTTAGAAGTGGGGTTGTATAATAAATAATCATAATAAAGACATATAAATAACACATTATAATAAAGAAATATTATTAAAATATACTAAATTGTTTTAATAAAGTAAAATTATTACATTTATATGTTTTGTCTTTTTTTCAGAATATAAAATGTACCCTTTATTGTAAGTGCACACTACCCCTTTCTAATTTAGGGACATGTGTAACATTGAACTGTAGGGCAGGCACATTCCCACGGCGCTACCACGTGTACTGTATGTAAAACAGAAACACGCACATTCTATAGGAAATAGTTCACTATATAAGTAACTAAAAGTAACTGCGCTACTTACGAGTCCACGTGATTTTCAAAGGACAGGAGGATCGGGTACGGTGAGGTCTTAAATGCACATTCAGCAATCGCTTCTATGACTTCCTAAAATTAAAAGACATGTTTAAAACATTCGCCCTCAAGCGTAAAATGTTAATTCAGACCATTCTGTCTGTGCTGCAAACATTAAGGCAATGGCAAAAATAGAAATTAAATGAAATCCAGGTACATGCACTGTAGATATACAGAGAAAAGGGCATGGTCACTGACTTTTCAAGGACTAAGCCAGAGGCGTCTGCTCTTAGAATGTGGGCTCTTAGACTAGTTTATTCAAAGTTTGTTTTCTTGGGCATATGGCAGTTTTATGTGGTAGTCACTGACAGGAGCCTGGAAAGAGAGTGACTATAGACATAGAGAGACTTTTTAGGTTTAATCAAGGGTTTTGACAAGTAAAGAAAGGATATATGTGTGTGGTTTGGATATATATATAATATCACCAAATACATCAATATCTGCAGCCTTTCTTGTATTAATAGTGGCAGTTATGCGTATATACGTGGAGACATTGATGTGTGGAATCCACTCCAGGTTTTCATAATAAAAAACCTCTTAACTTCTGGCACGGTTAGTAAGGCATACAACGTACATTTTTTCGTGGATACCGTTAAACATTAAAAGTTATAATTTACACAATAGTTTTAAAAAAATGTTCTCAATATAGGAATTTTCTAGATTTTCAAGATTGAAATAAAAGATTCTTGACCACTAAATCATGACATAATATACAGTGTTGGCTCTAATAAACAGATAATGGCAGCCATTTTCTGCATCAATGTAGTAAGTATAATAACACAAATCTATCTCTTAAAGGGGTTGTCTGAGTTATGTAAAAAAAAAAAAATACAGCATTGTAAATCTGATGGTCAGCAAAATATATATATATATATAAGCTAAGCAATTTTTAATTTAAAAAAAATGACATTTACTGAGGTACCTAGTTCTGTAGCAGAGCTGTGGGGGCGCGTAACAATAATCTATGAGGTTTTCTTCATGAAAACTGCAGGATTTTATGGTTTTTGTTTATATATAAATATTGACATGGAAAATGAAAAATAACATAATCAACAATAAAAACGTGATTTAGACAATAGGTCATTTTCAGATAACACATTCCATTAAGGTGTATCTATCATTTCAGTTTATTTTTAACATAGTGTAGGAAAGAAGTCCATCTTCAGTCTTCATCATATTACTGAGTTCTGAAAACGCCTATGTGTAATATACAAAGGCCTCCAGCCTGCCTCTGGTCACTACCCTAGTTCCTGACTATGTAGATGTGTCCTCAGTATCACTGCCCATCACCCTGCCTATCTGACTTACACACAGGCATCTTCAGTATTCAGTAAAATGCTGAAGACTGAAGATGAACTCTCCTTAGCAATGATGAGTTAGTTTTGCTTAGTAACAACTGCTACACTTTAACAACACTCCATCAGGTAGAAGTCAGAAGAAGACATCAGAATATCCTCGTTTTGTAGCATCTGAATTTGGGCCTGTAACTCCAAGCAGCCACAGCGCTGTATCCATAGCTCATCAATTACAGATGAGAGGGGAGGAGAGACGATAGAGTTTCTTGGTGAATACAGCAGACTCCTAACTAAAAGTGAGTTGTAGTCGTTGATAACTCCTAGTAGTCAGTAGGAGGACCTCTGCCTGCAACATGTTGACCTTACATAGTGTTGTATAGTCAGGTGGCAGGTACATTAAAGAACCTCTTTTTGAATTAATTATGATTTTTTTATTTAGTCCTCCTTATTTTTATAAGCCATATCTGGGTGTTTTTTTAAATCAGAATTTGGGTGACTGACAACCAATACATTACAGAGGTGCTGTCACAGTAGCGGACACCAGAGATTTGCGTACAACTAGGCCGGGGGACATGTGCTGATATGAATAGTAAAAACTTGTACCATATGTTGAATATGTCTGTAGTGCAGGAGTGCAGCTAGGTGAGGGAACCGGGCTTATGCCCCAAGTGCTAGGTGTCAGGGGTGCCAACAAGCTACTTTGCCTTCCTCAGGATATTTACACATATGACTAAAATTGAAATTAATATTTGCCAAAGGTGAAGGAAATCCTAGATATGTCTCTGCTCTAATGGTTCAGTATGGAATCCTCTTAACGTATGACATTTTTTCCCCTAATATAAATGTTAAGCAAAGCTGTGAATTGATTACAGATTCATGTAATAACATCTATATAAATCAGCTGATGAATCACATAAGCATTTCATAAGAATCTACAGTCAGGGATGGCATTGCTCCTATTGCCCCTGCAAGGATCGAAACACAAAGCTCGGAAGCACGGAGCAGTGCATGACAAATTGGTTGAATCTTTTAGCTGTTTCTTAAAGGTTCAATTATGTTTGAACTTTAGAACAACTACCGTATATAATGATTTTTTTTCAATTCAGAATATATTGTTTTGTATTAGGTATTGATGTGTTCTACGTGGTTTGAGGCAATATTCAGCCTTCTACATGTCTACTGAAATTAAAATGTTCCACTTCATGCAATTTCAGCAAAGCGCTGTGCTATTTGCAGCTTCTAAGACTGAACAGGTGGAAATGTGTTTCGTTTTTTTAAAACCTGTTAAGATCATTTTAATTTGGGGTGCTGGATGATGCCACTTCACTCATTCTAGTTTTACCTGCTGCATGAGTGGTTTTTGAAGTTTTTGGTGTTTTTAGACCTACTGTACCATGACTAGTCTACCAGCATTATTTACATTTAGATTACTTGATTTGCATGTAATAATTAATCTAAGATGCGTTTGCTGGGGAAAATAATCCATCAAGGTTGTGGCCTCCTTCAATACTTTATTTTAAACTTTTCTACCAACATTGTCGAGCTATGAGAAAACATGGTATTCATGGAAAATTCCTTGAAAGTTAAAGATGGCCCATCTAAGACATTAATGGTATATCGCTACAATATGACATCAATGATTTCCCTAAAGGTTTTCAACGAGGATGGGAACCTTTAGAGATATGACATCAATGTCAGATAGGTGCTGGTCCCACCTCCGGGACCCACTCCTCTCACCAGAACGGGAACCCCTAAGTGAAGTAGATGAGTCAAGGCCACCTTTTCTTTAACTGCTATGGGACTGCTGGAAATAGCTGAGCCACCATGCCAGCTTGTGCAGTGGGTTCTCTTTCACTTTGGGGGACCCATTCTGGAGATTGGAATGGGTTTCAGAGGTTAAAAAAGTGGTACCCCCACCTATCTTACATTGACATATGCCATCAATGTCTGAGATGGCAATATCCCTTTAATGTAAGGGTTTGGTTCAAAAATGTATTTCCCAATAAGTTCATAATAGATGAAACTAAAGGGGTTGCCCAGGATTAGAAAAAAGTGAATTAAAAGATCTGTCTGGAGCTTCATGCCCAAACCAAGGGCAGCATGAAATACCATATGTTTTACTCTAAAATGCTTTTCAGAGGAGAACGTGTAAAAATGAGCAGGGAATGAGGAGAAGAGTCACATGGGCTCGCTCCACCAGCTTCTCCCTGCCTTGTTTAGATTAATTGTCAGATACCTGTGTATATGGAGAAACCTGTCAATCAAGCCAAACAAGGTGGGAAGAAGCTAGCAAGGTACTGCTCCATGACCCTTCTCTGCTTTCCCCTCTCTGTTTTCTATGAATCACTACAGTGCTTGCTTGTAACCAGGGAAATTTTTCATACTTCATCACGAAAATCGTTTGGACAGCATGAAACTCCACAGGTTAAAGATGTTGTCCTATTTTGTAATACTGATGACCTATCCTCGGGATAGGTCATCAATATTAGATTGGTGGGGGCCCAGATGCTGGCACATGGTTTATACGGATCCCTTTACTGCAGTTATCTCATTCTAATCCTGCCTGTAGTGATATCACCTCTGTGTATAGATAAGACAGGATTCACCAATTATGATAGGTGATTGTCAGAGCTCACCATTGTGTCTATGGCACATGGGGCTGCTGTAAAGCAATTTTCTTAATGCTGTGTAAATGCTGTTAAGAACAGCTCAGGCCAGATGGCCGCCTCCATAAGCATGTTCAGGAAGAAGAAGAATAAGAAAATCTACCATAAGAAAATAAAAACAGATTCGAAAAAAAGGAATACGTGCTACTATTTGATTTTAAATGGCAGATAAAAGTTTTGCTGACACATTTCGTTTAATGGGTGGAAGTCTGGCTAGCACTATTGCCTTGCAGCGCTGAAGTCGAGCGTTTAAATCTGACCAAGCACAACATCTGCATGTGAGTTTCCTCCACAATCCAAAAACATACAGATACGTTCATTCACAATTTAAGGGCTCATGCACACGAATGTATTTTCTTTCCGTTCTTTTCCGTTTCTGTCCGTTCTTTTTGCAAACCGTATACGGAACCATTCATTTCAATGGGTTCACGAAGTTACTCCGTGTGCATTCCGTTTCCGTATGTCTGTTCCGGAAGATGATAAAACATGTCCTATTACTGTCCGCATTACAAACAAGGATAGGACTGTTCTATTAGGGGCCAGCTATTCCGTTCCGCAAAATACATACGGTCGTGTGCATGAACCCTAAGACTCATCAGTGCTTTGGTCAGTGATTTTCATCAGTGATTTTGAGCCCAAACCACGACTGGATACTGAGATAAGTAGTGTGGAGCAAAGTGAGCTGTTTCATCCGAAGTCGCTTCGTTCAAAGCTTCATAATAATACTGTACGGAGATCTGTCTCTGTACAGTATTACAATGTATGGGCTCCAATGAGCCGAAGTAAGTTATTGGTGAAGTTGCGCGTGATTTCTTTTAATAACTTCGGTAGATGATTTTTAAAGTGGAAAACTACTTTAAAGCCTCATTCACACATCTGTGTTTAGTCAGTGATTTCCATCAGTGATTTTGAGCCAAAACCAGGTCTGGCTCTAAACACAGAACAGGGTGCAGATGTTTTCCCTTATACCTTATCTCTGTGTAGACTCCAATCCTTATGTTTTGGCTCACAATCACTGATGAAAATCACTGACCAAAACACTGACGTGTGAATGAGGCTTAAAACTTGAAACTGAACTTGGTTTCGGTCTTGACTAGTACCTAGGAACCAAAGCAGAGTTCATTTTCAAGTTCCAAAGTGGTTTCCCACTCTAAAAATCGACTACTGAAGTTATTCAACGAAGTCACGCGCGACTTCACCAATAACTTACTTCGGCTCATCGGAGCCCATACATTCTAATACTGTACAGAGACTGATCTCCGTACAGTATTATTCAGAATTTCTGAATGAATCGACTTCAGATGAAGCATCCGAAGCTTGCTTCACTCAACACTAGTTATAAGGTATAAGGCCTCTTTCACATGGCCGTTTGCTGGGCGGGCCCGTGCTGCGGACCTCCAATTGCGGGCACCGATCGTGGGGCAACCACATGCGGATTGCGGACCCATTTTGTAGTGCTTCCATGGGGTTCCGTTCCGCACCGCATCTCTGGATTTGCGGACCCATTTAAGTGAATGGGTCCGCATCCGTGATGCAGAATGCACACGGCTGATGCCCCGTGTATTGCGGAACCACCATATGTGGCCCGCAATACAGCCATGGCTGGGCAACGGCTGTGTGAAAGAGGCCTAAGGGAAAGATATTGGGCTCAGAATCACTGATGGAAATCACTGACCAAAACACTGACGAGTGAATGAGGTATTAGATTGTGAGCCTCAATGGGAGGAGACACTGATGTGAGTGATGACAATCTCTGCACAGTGTTGAGGAATATGTAAGCACTACATAAATTAATAAAATAATCATATATCAACAGTAAAACACCTACAATCAGAAAATAAAACCATATTAGAAAAAAAGAGTATGTATCCGTTTCTAGTTAGGCAATATATTTCCCTCATGTTTTTTCTCCCAGAAACAGCACCACTCTTGTCCATGGGCTGTGTTTGGTATTGCAGCTTAGCCTCATTAAAGTGAATAGGGTGAGATGCAATACTAGATACGGCCCAAATACGGCTGGGCTTCAGGAACAAGCCCCTCTATGAACCAGAATGGAGAGCTGCTCTATATTATAATTAATATTATTATTATATAAACGGCTCTTGTTCTACAGACTCAGTTACATGGATGATCATTCATCTAGTCGTAACATGTAACATTACTAAGGCTGCAGTAGAGAAAATGAGTGATCAGCCATGACTTTCCTTAGCAAAATCAATAATCATCTGTTTACCTGGGGCACTGAGAGCAGAACCGACTGCCCCAGGGTTTCTCTCTGATGAGACAACCCCTTTTAAATATGTGTTTGCACTAGAAAAAGTCTGAATCCAAGACCCTTACCAAGATGTTATTTCTACATCTTCGTACAATTGTATTAAAACATGTTGAAGGTTAAGTTACGATTCCTCACCATTCTTGAATCATCCTTGCCACTGTGGTGGCGTCTTAATTAAAAGTTATTGGTTTTGTAGAGACTTGTGCTAGGGAATGTCAATACCTTTTCAGCAGAGTTCTCATGGACAATTAGGAGCTAAGCTATAGAGGTGGCTCTCTCACCATGACATACAAAGAAACCAGCAGTGACTTTTAATTACTTTCATGTGAAGCAGGCAGTACAGTTGTAACGTGCATGCCATATAACAGAACCTTATCTTCATATACTTCTGTAATAATATTCTGCTTTGTAAAGGGCATAATCATAATGACATTTATGACCAGAGAAATATAATTACTATATCTGATTAAGAAAGAAGCCTTGTACCTTAAAAGATATTTCAGTGGTCATGGTAAACCCATGTGTGATCACCGGCTCTTCCTCTGCGGTACGCCCCTTCCAGCAATCCAATTCTACACAACGGCACCCAGCTAACAGCACTTGACGATACATCTCTACCGAGGAGTTACCTGCCAGCTGCCCAGCTAAAATAGAAGAGAAATGAAAGAGCAGTTATGAAATACATGTATTATCAGATATTTTGTTTTGAATTTATAATAAAGCGATATAAGTAATAAGAAAAGGAATCTAGTCCAGCTCACCGAGTCTGTAGCTCCAATGTATCTGACCACACGTATAGGACATTGCACAGGTGGCCGCTTCGGCTAGGGATACACCGTACCAAACAGAGAAAATCCAGTGGCATGTCCATAAAATCTTCTCCTTTATGAGATCATATTAAAAGTATAACATTCAAGTAGTATATCAAGGCCAACGTGTTTTTGGCAAAAAAAATGCCAACACTAAGGACAGCATGTGTCTGTTTGAAATGTGTAGGCCTTGATGTACAACTTGGATGTTATTCTTTTAAGGTGATCTAATAAAGAGAAGATTTTATGGACCTGCTGCTATGTTTTCTCTGTTTTGTATATAAGGGGCTATGAAGCTCATTAAGACTTATGCATCAAATGTGTCTGTAAAGTCTGCCTTACACATTCAATACCTGTTGGGCAAACTTCTGACTTCCCTATATTCCCTATTAGTTTGGTATGGTATGTGTATTTATTGGGTAGAGGGAGGAAAGGCACTATTAGACACTCCTGGAAGCTGCTTATCTCCTGGGACAACAAAAGGATCAGGTAGAAATATTTACTTGGTTCAGCCGACAATACACTTAGGTGTATTGAGAGGGGGTCGTATATTTTCCATTTAATACAGATTGTGTACTATTTTTCTCATTGGTAGGGACAAAACCCTACCAATGAGATAAGAATCCTAGCCAAGAAGTCCAATATTGCAACATATTTCAACAATAGGACTACACCTAACCTACATGCATATGAGTGAGGTGCAAATAACACTGTTGCTACATTACCCCACAGTGCCTCCACAAGGGTCCATTCAGTGTTTAGGAAATACAGTGCCTTGCAAAAGTATTCATACCTCTTGAACTTTTCCCTTTTTTTACGTTACACTCACAAACTTAAATACATTTTATTGGGATTGTATGAGATTGACCAACAGTAAGTACGTGTGACGTGAAAAGAAAATGATACATGGTTTTCAACATTTTTGATAAATAAGAATCTGAAAACTGCATGTTCATTTGTATTCAGTCCCCTGGACTCTGATACCCCTAAATAAAATCCAGTCTGACCAGTTGCCTTCAGAAGTCACCTAATTAGTAAATAGAGTCTACCTGTGTGTAATTTATTCTCAGTATAACTACAGCTGCTCTGTGAAGGCCTCAGAGGTTTGTTAGAGAACATTTGATCAAACAGCACCATGAAAACCAAGGAACACAACAGACAGGTCAGGGATAAAGTTTGTTTGGGAACCAATGTGTGACACGTACATGGTGCTGTTAACAGTTTAATGGGTGACAGGCTCCTTTTAATCATACCTCGTGTAAGCCTATACGTATCGTCAGATAAACATAAAAACAAAATAATATAAGGGCAAACTAGATGAGCTTTTTCTGCCATCATTCTTTTATGTAACTATGCATAATTGTCAACCACTTAATCGATTTGTCTTACAAATAATAACCTAATTATGCAGAAAGCTGATCAGAGGGGTAATGTGAAGTTCTTGGATCCAGATGAAAAATATCTATTCCTTCATCTCAATCTGTTTGATTGCTAGTGGCAGTACACGTCTATCTATCTATACAATAAAAGCGAAACGTTTATTTAATTAAAGTGGTTTTGTCACTTCAGAAAATAGCATTTATTAGGTAAAGAAATTTAATACAAGGCACTTACTAATGTATTGTTATTATCCATATTGCTTTCTTTGCTGGCTGCATTCATTACTGCATTTCATCACATTATACACTTCTCATTTCCATGGTTACAACCACCCTGCAATCCAGCAGAGGTGGCCATGCTTGTACACTATAGAAAAAAGCACCAGCCTATGTGAGCTCCCACGGTCCCGGCCACCAGACAGGCCAGGACTTTTTCCAATAGTGTGCAATCAAGGCCACCGCTGATGGATTGCAGGGCGGTCGTAACCATGGAAACGAGAAGTGTAAAATGTGATGAAAAAATTAATGCAGCCAGCAAAGGAGGTAATATGGACAATAACAATACATTAGTAAGTGGCTTCTATTAACTTTCTCTACTTGATAAATGCCACTTGCTGAAGTGACACAACCTCTTTAGAGAGATTTATCATTTATCGATTAAGAATTTAATAAATACTTACCAGTGACTGTAACTACACATACTTGTGTGTGCGGCGCCCGTTGTAAGAGTACAGTGATTGCACCGGGCCCCGCCGCGAGTTACCTCCAGCCCCTCCTCCCTCCCCGCTGATACATCGCAAGCTGCACTTGGCGGAAAAAAAAGTGCGTCTTCTGAGGCGAAAAATAATTTCCCCCCCCCATATACTAAAGGGCCCTTTGATTACACTTAGGCAAAGGAAACTGAGTGTGCTCCCTCAGTACTACCTATACCTCTTTGTTGTAGCTAATCAAAACCTTCACGACACAGGATACTAGAAAAGAGTGCCCAACTGGAATATTTTTGACCATTTCACATTGGTATACCTTTCTGTCAACTGTATTGAAAACTGTAGTTGACTATCCTTTAAACTGGATGCCACAAAAATAAGCTGTAGCTCAGTAATGATCAAGGGTTGGGCTCCAGTTATAGTCAACTGAGATCAGAAACGCTGCTGTAGCATGATGCTTTAGAGACGGAGAGGACTCATGTTTGCGTGGTGCCAATGGGTTACCATGGCAACCTGGGGTCTAACATTTACCCTTAAGTCTGTCACAGGTACCAGCCTATTTGGCTATGCCAGAAGCATGAACTAATGGAGGCTGAAGGGGGTGGTAATGGTAAAAAAAAGTAAAAGTGTGCATCCTAAAATGTTAGCAATAAAACCTACAACCTGACACACAAAAAATCAACTAAAAAGGTAAATCTTGGTTAAATAAAGTTTAATTAACCCCCATCCCTCAAAATACTCCCCTTTTGTTTAAACAACCATCAATAACAACATATTGTTTAGGGTTAAAATAAAAAATAAAATATTAAACTACACAGTGCATAGGGTAAAACAAATAATGGATTTGTTGTTTTTCCATTATGCCCCCATTCATTTATTTAAAAAAAGACAATATATAACTGTATTTTTCAGACTATAAGATGCACCTAGGGTTTGGAGGAGGAAAAAAATAAAAACATAAATTCTCCATCAGACCTCAGAGCAGACCTCCAAATCAGATCCCATTCTTCATCAGACCAGAGATCAGACCCTTATCAGACCCAAAATCCTCATCAAACCCCCAAATCAGACTCTCATTCTTCATCAGACCTCAGGTCACACCCCCCCCACACACACACACACACACTTCCATCAGCCTCTGATCACACCCCAAACCTCCATCAGCCTCAGATAAGCCTCCCATCAGACACATCAACCTCCATCAGCCTCAGATCAGACCCTCCACCAGCCTCCATTAGCTTTAGATCAGCCCTGCATCAGACCCCTCAGCTCTTATCGGACTTAGATAGGATCCCCAATCAGATCCTATCAACCTCAGATCAGCCCCAATCAGCCCCCATCAGCCTCCAGACACCCCAGCCCCCATTAGACTCAGACCCCCAATCAGACCCTATAAGCCACAGATCAGACCCCCAACCCCAGTCAGCCTCATAATGGACCCCCCCAGCCCCCATCAGACCTCAAATCAGACATTAAAAAAAATATATAAATAAATAAGCTTGCCTCACTTCCTTCAGATTGTGCTGCAGATCCAGGACACATTGCTCCATCGCTTCTTCCGGGTCCCGTTGTGTACTGTGACCTGACAGTGCACAGCGTCAAGTCATAGTGTATGCCTATGTGCACTGCATCCTGATGTTGTGTGTGGTCAGGACACAGTAGGACCCGGAAGAAGACCAGGTAAGGTGAGTACAGCCAGTGCTGTGCTGCCCTCACCTCCCCGTGCCTCCGGCATGCTAATGAATATTTCTATAATGGAAATGGTCAATAGCATTCAGACTATAAGATGCACTGGCACTTTTTCCCAATTTTTGGGGGAGAAAAAGAATGTCTTATAGTCCCAAAAATCTGGTATATGTGCTCCAAAATTAAATAAAATCTACAATTCATCCGACCAGATGCCGATGGAAAAAATTGTATGGGTCTTGCAATGATGATGATACAAAATTGCATATTTTTCATAAAAATATTTCTATCGTGAAAAAAGTTGTAAGCCTCTTAAATAACAAAATTATGCATATTTGGAATTACCATATTTCTACTAACCCGAATAACAGTTAACTTTTATACCGCATGATAAATGGTGCAAAAAAACTAAAAGTGTACGTGGAATTTCTGTATTTTTTATAGAGGTTGAAGTTAAGTAATGTTTCTAATTAAATGTCAACTTATCCCATAAACAAGCCACCTATGTCAACGACAAAATTAAAAAAATTAATAAATAAATTAAAAAGCTTCTTGAATATGACAATGAAAAGAAGAAAACGAAATGGAATTATACAAGCTGAAAGGTCTGAATGCACACACTTAAAAAGAAAAGTCAAGACCCAATTGACAACTCCCAGCTATGATTTGATTTTATTACTATGATTCTCATGACATGGAGAAGCAAAGTCTATTTCTGACAATATTAAAATGCATGTTTCTCACCTATTAATTTCCTCCGATTACATTCCAGCTGTCTCGTATTTGCTGGCTGCATGTATAGCATGCTCCGTAAATAATTTGGCAAATGTTTTGCCCAAAATTATATGCTTTACACAGGGTAAAACGTGAATTTAAGAGTGTCAGCTGAAAAGAGAGCAGATTAGTGTGTACCCGATGATTTAGCCAGCTTGCTACAAACAAAATGAAACATCTTCTCGTTTAGAGATCTGGATGGTAATTATTCCACGGAGACAAATCATCAACCCCAAGCTCCAATGGAAGAGTTTGTTATAATGGATGTCACAGCCCTGATTATTTGTCTGTGACTTACAGGACAGATTGCCTATAGCCCATTGAGTTAATATGTCAATATACAATTATGTGCATAAAAAAATGGTACCGTATATACTGTATACCGATCATTCATAACATTAAAACCACTGAAAGGTGAAGTGAATAACACTGATTATCTTATAACAATGGCGCCTGTCAATGGGTGGGATAGATTGGGCAGCAAGTGACTAGTCAGTTCTTGAAGCGGTTGTGTTGCAGGCAGGAAAAATGAGCAAGTGTAAGGATCTGAGCCAAATTGTGATGTGACTGGGTCAAGAAACTCTAAATTTGTGGGTCTTGTGGGATGTTATGAGCATGCAGTGGTTAGTACCTAATAAAGGTTATCTAAGGAAGGACCATGAGTCTACAGGTGACAGGTCATAAGCACACAATGGCACATAAGCATAAAAAAAACATGGAGCAAAGAATAAAGGTGGTCTGGTGTGATGAATCATGATTTCTTTTACATCATTTGGATGGCCATGTGGGTGAACCACTTACCTGGGAGAAGACATGGCACCAGAAGGCAATCTGGCAAAGACAGTGTGATGGCCTGGGGGAATGTTTTGCTGGGAAACTTTGAGTTCTGACATAGATGTGAACGTTACTTTGTTATGTACCACCTAACTAAACATTGCTGTAAAGTAAATCTAGTACACCCCTTTATGGCAGTGGTAATTCCTTCAGCAGGATATTGCGTCCTGAGACACTGCAAAAAGTGTTCAGGAACGGTTTGAGGAACATGAAAAAGTTCAAAGTGTTGACTTGTCCTCTAAATTCTCCACATCACAATTCAACTGACAATCTGAGGGATATACCGACAAAAAGCAAGTGGGTCACAGCTAATGTCTTTATGCCAGGGACCATAGGACACCTTCATTGGTACTGAGAAGTCCAAGCCTCCATAGGTCAAAACTATTCTGTTGGCACAAGGAGAAACTAGACAATATAAATGTGAGACAGTAACCGGAAAAGTGATTGGGGATGGTTATAGTTCCCCAAGATTCCTATCATATGTGTACTAGGCCAACTAAGGAGTCAGAAGATGTCTGAAGTGACTGTTACTCTGGTTGCTAGCCTCAAAGTGGACATTTGCTCTTGTTGTGAGGTAAAACACTTTAACCCCTTAAGGACCCACGCCATACATGTATGACGCAACTAGACGTGACTTAAGGACCAGTGCCGTACATGTACGGCGCAAGGTCCGCGGGGCTCTGGGGAAGGATTGGGGGGAATCACGGCACGATGGCTGCTCTTACTGGCAGGTAGCCATGCCGGGTAAGTGCAGCATGGTGCTACACCACTCCCCTGCAGCCCCGATCGTTGCTATTGGCCGGATTCATTATACATGCGCATCGCAGCTCCGGCTGCGATACGGAGCTTCTTCAGGGGGGGGGGCAGGGGATGTCATGTGGAGGTGACCGGTGCTGAACAAGTCAAAACCTGTCCCCTCCTAGGTCAGGCAGGGGACACCAGTGTTTTGGGTCCCCTGCCAGCGCTTCTATTGGCTGGAACAATGCTCCAGCCAATGGCAGCGCTATAGCTGCACAGGAAGAGGCAGAACTTCCCTGCACACAGCCATTCTAGCTGGTTACTGCATGCAGAGAGGTTCTTTGTTTTTCTGTGCTGCTTGTGGCTTGCTAGGACTTATGGTGCACACCACTGCGCTTTTAACCCCTTTCCTGCTGAAAAGAAGAAGAAAGAAGAAAAGAAGAAGAAAGAAGAACATCTGGAATAGCTGCACAGATTTTTTTTTTCATTTACAGCTGTTCCAAATCTCTAAACCACCCTCCGTCCCTGCCCCCGCCCGCCCCCCCTGCATTTTGCAGAGCACTGTAGTGAACTTTTATACTACAGTTTTTAAAAACAACTTCGGGTGAAAAAAGACCTGTAGTTAGTGGTAGTTAGTTAGATATATAGATATAAGTTTCAGCGTATATGCATTTTGCAACCACTGAGCACCGATCAGTAGTGTCCACTACTGATCGCGTCTGCTCAGTTTGTTTCTGTTGTTGCAGAAAATACTTTTTTTGTGCAGCAAAGTCTTTTTTTTGCAGAAACCCCTCACACTAAATAAAGGTTTACACATTTCACACGTCACACCCCAATAAAATAAAATTGTCCATCCCAACGAGTGTACTCAGCTGAAGAGGCATACGCTATGATTGCCTCCGATACTGAGTCTGCCAGTGAGGGAGAAGAGGATACCACTTTCCTCTACTCCTCTACCCCATCATCATCATCCGCAGATGAGGGACCCTCTAGAAGGTGCCCCAGGGTAGTAGCGGAGGCAGCCCCCCAGAGTCAACCCTTATGGAACCCACTCCCTGACGATTATCAGCCCCAAATTCCAGAGTTTGCGGGCAACTCAGGAATTCAGATAGATTGTGTGGGCTTCACTGAGCTAAATTTTTTCAAAATCTTCTTCTCTGAAGATTTTTTAAATTTAATGGTGGCCCAAACCAATTTATATGCCCAACAATTTATTGATCAGAACCCTACTTCGCCATACGCTAGACTCCTAGGTTGGACCCCAGTAGATGCAGCAGAGATGATGAAGTTTTGGGGACTCGTGCTACATATAGTCATAGTAAAAAAAACAAAAGTTAGGCAATATTGGAGTACGGACATTTTCTACCAGACTCCAATTTACAGTAACACCGGGAAGCGATTTGAGTTAATTAGGAAATTCCTACACTACAATGACAATTCACAGTGCCCACCCTAAAATGACCCAACATTTGACCGTCTGTTCAAAGTTAGTCCTGTCATTGACCACTTCAGCAACAAGTTTGCTGAGGGGTCGAACTCAGAGAAAAATGTATGTGTAGATGAGTCCCTATTACTGTTCAAAGAAAGGATTAGATTCCGCCTGTACCTGCCTAGCAAACAGGCAAGGTATGGCATAAAAATATACAAACTCTGTGAGAGTTGCTCCGGATACACCTACAAATTCTGCATTTACGAAGGGAAAGATTCCAGGATAGAACCACCAGAATGCCCCCCTGTCCTAGTAGTTAGTGGGAAAATTGTGTGGGAATTATACCAGAATACCACTATTCACGTCCTTAACTGCCAGAGGTACTGTAGCTTGCAGCACAGTGCGCAAAAATCAAAGAGGCCTCCCTAGATTCCTGGTAGGGCAACCACTGAGAATGGGTAAAAGTAGGGCTCTCCGCAATGAGAACATGCTGGTGGTTAAGTACAATGCCAAGAGGGATGTCCTTGTACTGACCACCATTCACACTAACGCCAGCTCCCCAGCTCCCCTGCTCCTGTACAAGGTACCACAACCAGTACCCCCAAACCAGTTTGTATCCTGGACTACAACAGGCACATCGAAGAGGTGGATCTTGCAGATCAACTTATGAAGCCCTACAGTGCCACACTAAAAACTAAAGTGTGGTACAAAAAGCTGGCCGTACACATTGTACAGATGGCAATATGCAATGCCTACGTGCTATTTCGCACAGGAACTTTCCTTCAGTTCCAATAGGTGGTAATCAAGGCCCTAAATTTTAAAAACCCAGGACGGGGAGGGTCCCAGTACTTCTGGAAGTTATGGTGCCCATGTTGTACCAGGGCTACATTTTCCAGGTCAAGTCCCCCGGACAGCAAGGAAGGAAAGGACCCAAAAAAGAGCACATGTAGGGTGTTGGCGTATTCGGGGGGAAATGGGGAACAAAATGTGGGGTGCATTTTGTCCTATTACCCCTTGTAAAAAGTGAAAAATGTGGGTGTAAAGCAACTTTTTCTGGAAAAAATTGTAATTTTTCATTTTCAGAACCAATTGTTTTCTAATTCTGTGAAGTGCCTAATGGGTCAAAGTGCTCACTACACACCTTGAAATATTCCTTGAGGGGTGTAGTTTCCAGAATGGGGTCACTTTTTGGGGGTTTCCACTGTAGGGCCACCTCAGGGTGTCTTCACATGCGACATAGCTCCCAATAACCTATTCCAGCTAAATCCTCTCTCCTAACGCCATATGATGCTCCTTCCACTCTTAAACCTGCTGTGCGCCCATACATCATTTTTTTTAGCACATATGGGGTGTTGGTGTATTCAGAGGGAAATGGGGAACAAAATATGGGTTGCATTTTGTCCTGTTTCCCCTTGTGAAAGTGAAAAATTTTTCATTTTTACAGCCAAGCATTTCCTAATTCTGTGAAACGCCTGATGGGTCAAAGTGCTCACTACACACCTTGAAATATTCCTTAAGGGGTGTAATTTCCGGAATTGGGTAACTTTTTGGGGGTTTCCACTCTAGGGGTACCTCAGGGTGTGTTCAATTGCATGATAGCGCCTGTCACTTATTCCTGTGAAATCTGCCTTCCAGAAGCCATTTGGTGCTCCTTTACTTCTGACTCCTAAGTATGCCCATATAGCAGTATACAAGCACATATGGGGTATTTCTGTAATCAGGTGAAAATGGGCAAAAAATTGGGAGGGTATGTTTTCTCCAGTTCCACCTTGTGAAAGTTAAAAATTTGGGCCTAAAATTCATTTTTATGGAAAAAGTTGTAATTTTTCATTTTCACAGTCAATTCCATGAATTACCTTTGAGGACACTACGCATCTTGAAATATTCCTTGAGGGGTGTAGTTTCCAGAATGGGGTCACTTTTTGGAGGTTTCCACTCTAGGGGTACCTCAGGGTATCTTCATATGCAACACAGCTCCCAATTACCGTTCCATTCCTAAATGCGCTCTTCAAAAGCCATATGGCGCTCCTTCCACTTTGAAGCATGCTGTGCGCTCATACATCAGTTTTTGAGCACAAATGGGGTGTTTCTGTAAACTCTTGATTCAGGGTAATTGATTTTGAGTTTTGTTTGGCTGTTAACCCTTGATGTGTTGCAGAACAAATAGATAAACATTTTAAATCTGCTAAAAAAAACTGTGAAATTTTGAAATTTCATTCTCATTTTCATTTAATTCTTGTGGAGCACCTAAAGGGTTAACAAGCTTTGTAAAATCAGTTTTGAATAACTTGTGGGGTGTAGTTTCTAAAATGAGGTGATTTATGGGTGGTTTCTAATATGTAAACCCCAGAAAGTGACTTCATAACTGAACTGGTCCTGAAAAAATTGGGGTTTGGAAATGTTTTTTTAAAATTTTAAGATTTGCTTCTAAACTTATAAGCCTTCTAATGTCCCAAAAAATAAAATGTCATTTTCAAAATGATCCAAACATGAAGTAGACATATGGGGAATGTAAAGTAATGTTATATAATGACAATTTTTGGAGGTATTACTATCTGTTATAAAAGTAGAGAAATTGAAATTTGGAAATTTGCTGATTTTTCCAAATTTTTGGTAAATTTGGTATTTTTTTTATAAATAAAAATTTCATTTTTTTACTTAATTTTACCACTGTCATGAAATACAATACGTGACGAGAAAGCGGTCTCAGAATGGCCTGGATAAGTAATAGCGTTTTAAAGTTATTACCACATAAAGCGACACTGGTCAGATTTGCTAAAAATGGCCTGGTCCTTAAGGTGAAAAATGGCAGGGTCCTTAAGGGGTTAAAATAATCTTGTTTGAGTGGTTGGTAGTAAGCCACTTGTATATATATTTTATTTTTAGTTAGCACTCAGGCAAGCAGTGGTTGATGTGTTCTTAAATGTAAAGGCTACATGTTTATTTTGTGCAACAAAAATAAAGAACAGGCAAAGACCTGTATGAAATTTTGAAATGGACTTCTGTATCACCGTCTCTGATTTGATCCTATTATGCCTACTTACTAGTGCGCTAATTCCCACTGAGTGTATATATCAGAGATGAATATGTTCTCTTTGTGCGTCACTTTAACACCTAGACACCGTACAAACACTTACTGTAGTCCTATAGATACAGTAACCTAAAGCTATTAAAATTAGTTATGCCTAATGACATCAGTTCTGCTCCACCTGAATATAACAATATCTTACAAAATGTTTTGCATTTTTGCCATTTATTAGGACAGTTGCATTTAGGAGTTAATGTTATCTTACAAAGAAATATCTGACATGTGGTTTGATTTGCTTATTTGACATTTTACGATTATGATTACGACAAGATCATAAAAAGTCTTTATAAAGATATTGCTTATAGGCAATCTGAGAAATAAATGATCTCTGCAGAAGCCCAGTTATCGCCAACTTTCTATAGTTTGAGGTTATAAATAAGATCAGGTAGTCTGACTTTCTATTTGCTCTTTTTCACATTTTTAAAACAGAAAGGAATGGCTCAGTTGACATTATTTACTGCACCTTGTAGGTTCTCAGATTTGAGTCTTTGATAAAGCGACATTTTATATACAGTAAGTGCACCCATTTATTAAAACATTTGTATGCACAGGCCCTTATTCTACTCCCTGAATGTACTACTGTATTTGTTGTCCTGTAAGACACTTCCCCCCTCCCCGCAAAGTTAGAGGAAAGTGTCAGTGCGTCTTATGGGGTGAATACTAATGAGTGCTTCCAATATGAAAGCGCTCATTAGTACAGGAGGACTGGGAAGCGGGGAATGCAGTGCTCCTCGTAATCTGTACTCACCACTTCCTGGTCCTTGGCTGTTCACTGTGCTGTGACTGCGCACATGAGGACGTCGGGTACAGCAGGCTCAACTAGAAAAATGTACATGTGAGGAGCGGCAGCTAAGTTAATTGTTAATTGTTTTTGTCTGCTCTGTGGTCTGCTTGGAGGTCATTCACATCGGGCTCTAATCTAAAGTCTGCTTGGGGGGGTCATTCACATTGGAGGTCTGATCTGAGGTCTGCTTGGGTGTCATATTCACATTGGGGTTCTGATCTCAGGTCTGCTTGTGCTTGGGGGTTATTTACATTGGGGGTCTGAAGGGGGGTTCTTATTCACATTGGGGTTGTTATCTGAGGTCTGATTGAGGTCTTATGAACATTGGGGGTCTGAGCTGAGGTCTGATTAACATTGGGGGTCTGATTGTGGTTCTGAGGTGAGGTCTAATTAACATTCAGGGATTGATCTGTGGTCTGATTGGGGGTCTTATTAACATTGGGGGTCTGTGCAGAGGTATGATTAACATTCGGGGTCTGATTGGGGCTTTAAGCTGAGGTCTGATTAACACTGGGGGTCTGATTGTGGCTCTGAGGTGAGGTATGATTAACATTGGGGGATTGATCTGAGGTCTGAGTGGGGGAATTTTTAACATTGGGGTTTGTTCTAAGGTCTGCCTAACATTGCGGGTCTGATTGGGGCTCTAAGCTGAGGTCTAATTAGCATTGAGGGTCTGATTGGGGCTCTGAGCTGAGATCTGATGAAAAAGATTTTTTTCTCATTTGCATGCTGTTTTTTTCTCACTCCCATCAATAAGGGCTATTCTCATCCGCAAAACTGGAAAAGAATAGGACCTGCAGTGAAAATCTTGTATTCAGCACAAAAATTTGTGGGAAAAAAAAACATGTGCATAGTCCTGTTGACTTGACTTTGGGTCAGTGTGCTACACACTTTAAAAACTAAAACACTGAAGAAAAACATGGTACACGAGGCCTAAGTTTTGTCTTGTCTTCCTTTGTTCTTCTTTCTACTGCTGTGTTGCTGTTTTAGCTCATGTACACCCTAATTTAAAATTGTGTTTTTTCTTTTTTTCTCTGCCTAGATATTAGACATGCTGATGTTATGTTGCAAGGCTCTCCCAATGTAGGCCATTTACAATTAGGGTTATTTGAGATATCAGTGACATATGCCAGATGTCAGAACATATGTTAACTTGGTTTTATGTGCTGTTAATGTCATGATTACATCAACTTCTTATCTGAAATGTTTTCATGTTAAAGCTGTGCCAGATTTAGAAAACCATTTTACTACCTTTTCAGAGAATTCTAACAATACAGGGAGTCTCAAGTTTAGGACCACAAGGATTATAACCCTAGTGATGCCACAATACAAAAATAATAACGCTCATGACCACATTTAAGAGCCGAGGAATTATAGTAAAAGTGATACCACAATGCATTGATAATACACAAAATGATGTCACAAAATGAAAAAATGATGTCACAGTACATGAAAAGTAAACTGAACACAGGGTTACAAAGGATGACTGCATACAGTGATGTCACATTACTGTAATAATACACACAGTGATGTCACAGACCAGTGATAATGTAACAAAACAGGAACAATAAACATAGTGATGTCACAGCTCACACCATAGAAGCGCAGTGATATCAGAGCACAGGAATAACACAGATAAAATGAATACTGTGAGGTTACAGTACAGAAATTAAGCATGGGTATTTTCATGACATCAGAGTGTCCTCTTGTCTTGATGCCCAGTTACAACTGTAATATTCTGATTTCCACCCCCCACCCCCCACCCCCCAGGATTTATTGCACTTATTTTCAGAAGACTTATCTAACAAAATGTAAAAGGTATTTTTACACAAATAGGTTCTTAAAATTACAAAACAATATACCACGGGGGGGAAAAATAAGCGCTCATATAATTATGCAAAATAAAACATATTCAAATATGTCGCATAATGAAAAAAAAGATGATAAGGAGGATAAAAAACCTCACCTGTGAGGTAAGTGTTGTGTGAGGAATTAATAAAATAATGAGAGAGGGGTTGAGACATATCTTCATTTAAATCCAGTTTCTCAGGTGGAACAACTACATTTTCTTCGCCATTGAGATATCGCATGAATCCTTCAACTGAAAGCTGACCTGGAAGAGAAAACATATTATTATCCAGTATCAAGGCATTTAACCACCTTTCACATGTGAAGAGAAACTGAAGGCAACTTTGCAAATGGACTCTACTATTTTATGTCTACAGCTCTTATGTACACAAAAGCATCTCCATGGTAACAGACTGCAAACAACTTCTTGTAGTCTGATCTAGCAGTCATGCTCCCTTCCATCTGTTGGATAGAAAGAAGTAAAGGACCGAGTAAGGGAGTAAGACTGCTGGATCTGCATGACTGCACAGGGCTTGGTTTAATCCGTTACTGTTACCTCCGAGACAGATAGATCTGTACATGAGCTGTAGACACAAACAGATGGGGCATTTTAATATAGACTATTTGCAAAGTACAGTTTTCACTTTAGCTACATTGGGAAAAAAGGCTTACAAAAATGGACAGAGAGTTCCACAGCTGACCAGTTCATTATCAAGATAGCTTTAATGGTTATTTCCAACTAAAATCTTCAGTAAAAGCTTTTCTTTTTAAGTTATTTCTATTTCCTCCCTCTATTTGTGGTCCGACTCACAACCATTACCTGCCAGTCTAATGGTTTCATCAGCTTGTTTGAAGAAAAGGCCTATCTAGTTATGAAGCAATAAGGAAGGGAGCAGAATGTTAATGGCATAACAAGGCACATTTTAAGCTCCATCCTCTGGAAACGCCAGATGAAAAGCCCTGAGCTGTAATGGCAGCCATATTATTCATTATTCAGGTGGTAAGTGGCAAAAAAGTAGGCATAGTTATTTAAGAGGAGAAGAGGACAAAAAATTCTGATAGATTTATCATCATAAGATTTAGTAAAGTCAGAAAAATTCACACATTGCAGTGAAAATCTATACCTGCTCATAGCAGATATAGATGTTATTTTCTGTTTTTAGAATAGTCCAAGATGTGCTCGTCTGGCTATGTGCACAACTTAATACACTTGGTACATTTCATTCCAATGAACTTCAGTTTAAGACTGGTGTATGAAACACCAGTTGCCATAAATCATCCCCTATGAGTGTATTTAATAAAACCCCTGTTCTTAGTGAGGCCACCATTGTTGTTTTTTCCTTTCTTTTATCATCCATGAATTTGACCTTCAAAGAGTGATTTCTATAAAGATCTTTGATGTTGAGAGCGCTTAGAGCACATCAAAGTGTAACTAAAGAGCTTCTTCTATCCCAAATTTCAAGCTAACAATGTTATTACAGTAGATCACAAAGATGTTTAACCTATATCTTTTCCATCATTTTTAGAGAACGGATTCCCTTTCTTAGATTTATCTCTTAAATATCTCTTGAAACATAACATTTTGCGATAAATATAATGTAAAAGATTTTATCTTCAACCGTGTAGTGTAGCACCAATGCAGAAAACATTTTGTAGAATTACTGCATTATCAGGGGAATTTATCAAACCTTCACTCCCGAATCCTGGCAGAATTCAGCACCATGCACTCCAGTTTTGAAAAGTAAGTGGTAAAGTGGACATGGTTAACTATGTTAATGCATTTCATTCCAGATTTATCACTGAGACATTTTAAAAAGTCACAAAAAAGTTGCAGACTCACTCCAGTACAAAGGAAAAACTGGAGTAACATTTCTAGAGAAAAATGTTTAAAGATGCACCAAATTCAACAAACACTTACTGTTGGTCCAATGCAGACTCAAGAAAAACTGACTTAATAAATTCCCCCATATGTCAACTGTATTTAACATTTTCATGTTAATGGCTCATTACATTTTTATTTCAATTTTTATTTAAAGAGAATTTGTCACCAGGAAATTCACTGTTAAATAGAGATGTTGTGAACATAAAATTTTCGGTTCGCGAATGGCGAACGCGAACTTCCGCAAATGTTCGCGAACGGGCAAACCGGGCGAACTGCCATAGACTTCTATAGGCAGGCGAATTTTAAAACCCACAGGGACTCTTTCTGGCCACAATAGTGATGGAAAAGTTGTTTAAAGGGGACTAAAACCTGGACTGTGGCATGCCGGAGGGGGATCAATGGCAAAACTCCCATGGAAAATTACGTAGTTGATGCAGAATCGCGTTTTAATCCATGAAGGGCATAAATCACATAACATTCCTAAATTGTTTGGAATAACGTGCTTTAAAACATCCAGTGTGTGTATACGATCAGGTAGTGTAAGGGTTACACCCGCTTCACAGTGACAGACCAAACTCTGACAGACCAAACTCCCCATTTAACGCACTGCAAACAACCGCAAACAGTCCATTTCCACAACTGCAAACTCCCCATTTGCACAAGGTTGGATACCAAGCTAGCCATGTCCCGTTCCTTGTCCTCACTGACCTCATTGAAAGTCTCTTCCTCCAACCAGCCACGTACAACACCAAGGGTCCCCGAAAGTTGACAACAAGCCCCCTGGGACACCTGCTGTGGTTGGTTTTCCACCTCCTCAAAGCCACCTTCCTCCTCTGACTCCTCTTCTTCAGACTCCTCTCTCTGTGTTGCCGCAGGTCCAACAATCGACGACAACAAGGCTGCTTCTGGTGGTGATGGTGATCACAACTCTTCCTCTTCATGCTCATCTACGGCCTGATCCAGCACTCTTCGCAGGGCACGCTCCAGAAAAAACGTATATGGGATGAGGTCGATGATATTGCCTTGGGTTTGACTGACCAGGTTTGTCATCTCCGCAAAAGGACGCATGAGCCTACAGCCATTGTGATTCAACAAACACTTACTGTTGGTCCAATGCAGACTCAAGAAAAACTGACTTGATAAATTCCCCCATATGTCAACTGTATTTAACATTTTCATGTTAATGGCTCATTACATTTTTATTTAAATTTTTATTAAAAGAGAATTTGTCACCAGGAAATTCACTGTTAAATAGAGATGTCACGAACATAAAATTTTTGGTTCGCAAATGGCGAACGCGAACTTCCGCAAATGTTCACGAACGGTTCCTAAATTGTTCCTAAATTGTTTGGAATAACGTGCTTTAAAACATTCAGTGTGTGTATACGATCAGGTAGTGTAAGGGTTACGCCCACTTCACAGTGACAGACCAAACTCTGACAGACCAAACTCCCCATTTAACGCACCGCAAACAACCGCAATTAGTCCATTTGCACAACCGCAAACTCCCCATTTGCACAAGGTTGGATACCAAGCTAGCCATGTCCCGTTCCTTGTCCTCACTGACGTCATTGAAAGTCTCTTCCTCCAACCAGCCACGTACAACACCAAGGGTCCCCGAAAGGTGACAACAAGCGCCCTGGGACACCTGCTGTGGTTGGTTTTCCACCTCCTCAAAGCCACCTGTCCTCCTCTAACTCCTCTTCTTCAGACTCCTCTCTCTGCATTGCCGCAGGTCCAACAATCGACGACGACAAGGCTGCTTCTGGTGGTGATGGTGATCACAACTCTTCCTCTTCATGCTCATCTACGGCCTGATCCAGCACTCTTCGCAGGGCACGCTCCAGAAAAAACGCATATGGGATGAGGTCGATGATATTGCCTTGGGTTTGACTGACCAGGTTTGTCACCTCCACAAAAGGACGCATGAGCCTACAGCCATTGTGCATGAGTGTTCAGTAATGCAGCCAAAAAAAATAAAAATACCCAGCTCCACAGAAGTGGTCCTCTTTTTTTAAATTAAAAAATTCTGTTCTTACCAGTTTAATCTCTGTTTTGTCTCATATCAAGGGCTGGTGTATGGAATAGATTTTAGGAACCGGGAGATGGAAAAAGATAGTTGGTCTATCCTCTTCCTTCCAATTTGGGGCACTGCGTGTGCGCTGTGCAATGTGCTGTGCCACCCTATATGAGTGGTGTGTTAAGTAGTACTATTCCTATCAGTTTAATCCCTGTTACGTCCCCTATCAGGGGACGTGTATCGAATAGATTTTAGGAACCGGGAGATGGAAAAAGATGATTGGTCGGTCCTCTTACTTGCAATTCGGGGCACTGCGCGTGTGCTGCGCAATGTACTGTGCCACCAATACAAATAGTGTGAACTACTATTCTTACCATTTTAATATTTATTAAGTCCCCTATCAGGGGACGTGTATTGAATTGAATCCTTGCATGGGGAGATAGAGAAAAAAGCTTGCTCTGTCCGCTTCCTTCTAATTTTGGGCACTTGCAATGGAATTTGCCACCAATGCAACTAGTGTTAACTAAGTACTATTCCTATCAGTTTAATCTCTGTTTTGTCCCTTATCAGGGCCAGGGATGGTGTAGTGAATAGATTTTTGGAACCGGGAGATGGAAAAAGACCCATGCTCGGTCCGCCTCGTTTGAATTTTAGGTCACTGCACGTGCGGCGTGCAATGTACTGTGACACCCTATATGAGTGGTGGGCAGTGGGCACAGTACAGTCAGTGGGCCTGACACACACTGGCAGGCAAATGCAATTATATTAAAGGGTAAAAATTAAACGACTTTTTTATCTGCAAGGTACTGTGCCACCCGATATGAGTGGTGGGCACTGGCAGTGGGCACAGTACAGTCTGTGGGCCTGACACACACTGGCAGGCAACTGCAATTATATTAAAGGGTAAAAATGTAATGACTTTTTTTATCTGCAAGGCACTGTGCCACCCTATATGAGTGGTGTGCACACAGTACAGTCTGTGGGCCTGCGGCCTCTCACACACGGGCAGGCAACTGCAATATATATATAGAAAAAATAAATAAAAGCAGACTGATGTACCAGCCCTAAAAAGGGCTTTTTGGGGTGCCGTCAGGACGCTGTCCTTACAGCAGATGAGTCTTTGAGGACTGAAGTGGACACAGAACACTGGCCTAGCTAATGCTTTCCCTATTAATTTAGCAGCAGCAGCAGCACTCTCCCTGCTCTAACTAACACTGCAGCTTCAGAATGAATCTAAGATGGATGCTGTCCTTGCTTTTTGATAGGAGCTGGGAGGGTCTGTGAGGGAGGGTATGCTGATTGGATGGAATGTGTCTGCTGACTGTGAGGTACAGGGTCAAAGTTTGCTCAATGATGACGTATAGGGGGCGGACCGAAAATCCATATGTTCGCCCATCACGGCGAACGCGAACATGCGATGTTCACCAGGAACTGTTCGCCGGCAAATAGTTCGGGACATCTCTACTGTTAAACCAAGCACATCATCTTGTAGGACTAGTCAGCTGAATATAATGATAGTTTTCACTTAAAGAGGACCTTTCATGGTTTTATATTAATTGAGATAAATACCTTTCCTTGCAGGGTACCCCCCGCTGATGCTGCCACTCTGCCTGATTGCTGCTGTGATTGGATCGTGGCACAGCCAGTGAGAAGGAGACGCCCATTGAGAAACCCTGGTGTCTCCCCCTCCCTTAGCATACTGAGCGCAAAAAATACAGGGGGGCACAGCGGGGCATAGGTAGGAGCGATATTTGAAAAAATCAGGCAGGGTGGCAGCATCAGTGGGGGGTACCCCGCAAGTAAAGGTATTTTATGTGGGCCCCGGATGCTCTATGTGGGCACAGTAAGACACTTTTGGGACTCTGTATGGCTATATTTTGTGCAACGTATAGTATGGCGGTATTTAGATACTGCATCTACTATCTATGCATTGTTTCTAGGAAATAAATCCCTCTTGTAGTGTAATGATATGTGGTACACTGGGAAGAAACAGAAAAGATATTAAATAGCATAATGAATACATTAGGTATAAAATGTGTAAATATGTGGAGGCTATCCTGAATAGTTTTATAGATACTCAACATGGAAAAGAAGAAATTAGTTTAAAAAAGGAGCATAAGACAGTTGCTTTACAGTATAAAAGAAGGAGAGAAAACCTATATTAAAAATGCCCAAAACAGTAAAAGTGCACCCATGCAACAAAAACAACGTACAAATCACACTCTTTATAGTGTGTTTCTTAAGTCCCTACTGAAAGCAAACATTTGGGCACAGTGGAACAGATTTACTATTGTGTCTGTCAGATGCTCCATTTTGCACCCAAAAATTCTCAAAGTAATTTTTTCTCAAAGTAACCCAAACAAAATTTGGTATAAAGTTAGACGAAACTGTCTGGATCAATATGTGTGAATGGGGCCACTTTTTTTTTCATGAAAATACAATTCCATAATTAAAAAACACTCTAGAATATCAACAAAGGTAGTTAATACATCTATGAAATATGCTGTTACCTAAGTACCTAATACCAATACAATTATAATTTATAACTTATAGTAAGTTTACAGTGGTCCAAGTATTAGTGGGCAAAATCAGTGGTGGTGGCCCAGGGCAATAGTCCCTTTTGCACATGCTAAAATCCAATATGCATAAAAATAGAGCTTGACTAATGATACATTGACTCTTACTTCATTAACATTTTAGAATCTCTAACATTTCAGCATACACTAATAAACCGGTATATTTTTCTCACATTTTATTAAGATAAATTATACAAATATCTGGGAAATTATCCCAAAATCGTTTCTCATCTGGAGACATGGTGATATTTAAAAATATACGTTTTTGCTGCCAAAACCTGCAGGAAAAGAAAAGCATAATTTTAATTCTGCTGAGTTTCCTGCACTTTTTAATGTTGGCTTGCATTATGTTGGAGTTTAGACATTTATTCTAGTTTTATTTTTTCCTAAATAAGGATTTTAGGATTTATGACCAGAATTAATAATCCTGTTAATAAGTTATAAAATGTAATTGCTTGTTATATAATAGTGCGCACATTAGCATACATATACATATACATAAAATCAATGTGGTAACTAGTGGAAGAATATGGGAAAGAATATTAGGAAAGAAATACTGAGGTGTAATATAAATGTCAATCAGTCTTTATTTTGTCTTTGGGTTACAATGAATAATTTTACCTTTTGCATTCTCAGGAACCGACACATGAACCTTTGTTTCTCTGCTTCACAAATCCCACTTTTATCATC
The DNA here is from genome assembly GCA_033119425.1 of Bufotes viridis. NCBI lineage: Eukaryota > Metazoa > Chordata > Amphibia > Anura > Bufonidae > Bufotes > Bufotes viridis. Next base: position 388,449,164 of record CM065592.1, on the reverse strand, counting down.
CTAATTAAAGATTTGTAAATCTCCTTCTTTCTCCTTCTTAACACCGGTACCTGCAACACTGCCCTCATTTAGGGCTAAACTAATTTTTCGAACTAACCTCCGTTAGTTACCATAAACCTTCCTCCTTACCCTCTTTGCTAAAAATTGATGCTCACTTTTGATTCTGCAATACTGATTATCTACCAAACTACAGACCACTGGATACGGAAAGTGGACCAACTGCAGTAGACACATTTGAAGAAATCTCTCACTGGGAACCACACTGGACATTGATGCATGTAGCCTTGGTGCAGTTGTTTTTCATAGTGTGTCCCACTCCAAATGAACCTTCTTCACACTTTTACTTTCTACATTCTTGAATCTGGTTAAGATGAAATTGCAATGCGAATATTGTCATTTGATTACATTGCAGTTTTAACTGCAGCTTCTAAATGGTTTCAAAGGAATGGGGCTCCCTCTATCACCCATCGGCAACTCTGTGAATGGAATCATGGGATGCAGATACCTTTAAAAGGCAGCCTGGAGTCTAACGAAGGCCCTCAGATCTGCCCCCTGTGCAAGGCTAATAGGCAGTGCCACAGGCACAGGCTAATACATTGACTGTCAGTTTTCCACTGACAGCATAATACACTGCATTACATAAGTAGTACAGTGCATTATGTGAACGATCCAAATCTCATGTCTAAGTTCCCTTGTGGAACTAAAAGATACTGTTAATAATAATTTAATAAAGTGTTATTAAAAATTCCCCAAGTTAAACACCTTTTCCCTGAAAAAAATGATTGTTTGTTTTAATAGAAAACAATAAATAAAACCCCCTTCACATAATTAGTAATTTGTAATGACCCTAACTGTGTAATTGTCATGTTAATTACTGTATTCCATGTGGTAACATTTTAAAAAAAAAGCAATACCAGAATTGCTGTTTTTTGTTTATCCATCACTCAAAAACTCAAAAGAAAAATTGGTGATATTATTTTAAGCACAAAATAATGGTGAATGAAAACTAAATATTTTTCCACAGAAATACAGCCCTCACACTTCTCCACCAAAAGAAAAAGAAAAAAGTATGGAATGCGCCAATGCAAAAACTTAAAAAAACTATACAAAGTTGGGTTTCTTTGTTGCGGGAGGGTGATTTTCCATTATGGGCATTGGTCCTTTGACAGTACCGCATGGCATTATAATGATTTATAATGCTGTGTATCTCTCGGATCTATTGCATTGTACTGATGGCATTATAAATCATTATACTGCCATGTGGTCTTGTCAAAGGACCAGTGTCCATAATGGAAAATCACCCTCCCATATGGAGTGTTTCCAGCAGTGGACATGTACGACTGAAATAAGCCTTAGGCTACTTTTACATTTCTGTTTTGTATTCCGGATTTGAAATCTGGTAGAGGATCTCAAAACCTGGGCAAATGCTTCCGTGTTGCCCCATTCATTGTCAATTGGGACAAAACAGAACAAACCACATCAGGATGCTTTCTGTTCCAGTTTGTTCAGTTTTTTGACCAGACACAAAACCGCTGCAAGCTGTGGTTTTGTGTCCAGTCTGTGAAACTGAACAAACCGAATTCGGCACTAAAAACAATGTAAGTCAATGGTGCCAGATCCGTTTTTTCAGATCAGGAACCCATTGACTTACAATGTTTTTAGTGCTGGATCTGATTTTATTCAATACAACCGCATCCAAATGGAATAGATGCATCTGGTTGTATTAAATCTAACTGAAGCATTTTGCTCTAGTTTTGAGATACTCTGCTGGATTTCAAAACCGGAATGCAAAACGCATATGTCAAAGTAGCCTTAAACAGCACTGCAGCCTCTTCAGACAACTGATAGGCGGGGGGTGTTGCCAATTTTATATTGATGACCTATCATAAGGATATACTAGTGCTGCATGATCCCTTTAATAAGGGCACTGTAATATGTACTTATTACAGGCAGATTTAATATAGTATCTGCAGCATTAACAGCCTTTGCATTACAATGGATGTATCAAATTTAGGAATGTAAAAGGCAAACAGCATCGAGAAGAAGATCAATCACCAAAAAATGGCTGTTTATGGGTCTGTCCCTGATGTCCAAGACATGGCATGGACTTTAATCGCTGACATTTACTACCAGAGGCAGCTGATGACTGATAGCACTATGAAATCTCACTTGTAATTATTTCAATGATAGGGGGTGCAGAGTTGGCAATTATTTATTTCACTAGTCACTAATTTAAGCTGGCAACGGCTTCCTCCGATTCTGCAAATCTGCCCACTACGGGGAATAACAACAGGTTGAGATCATTTACATCTCAAACCTCCAGCTTTCTAACTAATCCCGAGTAGTTTCATAAAACCTGCAGATGGAGGTTAATCACATTACAAACAACTCATTAGGACAAACAGTAACAGCATAACGAGGAGTAGTTATATTACACGGGTGAGAGTTACGTTACAATATCCAAAATGTCCGACTAAACGGAGCAGAAGCAATTGGCTAAACAGACTGTGACATATCCTTATCCCTAGATGCGAACACAGTCAGAAGCCTTCTTGTTAGGATATCAACATAATGATGATGTATTTCCTGCTGGCCGCCCCATTACGATGGCAGGCGGTGTTTACCAAGATTTATGACAAAAGAAATATCCTAAGACAAAAGCCACATTCTACAAGATGGAAGAAAATCTCCTCATTGATGTAACATCTGCTACATGCACTAAGTGTTTCTCTGTCGGAGAGACCATCTCTACGTTTGACCCAAATACCTCTGACACTCTCTGCTACTTACACAAATATCCCTCTTTTATAAATGATCAACAGATCTGCATTAACATGTGCACTGAGTTCCTCTAGGAAGTATGTGCATAGATCCTATGTATGTATTATACTCAATACGCAGTTGATTTTAAAATTTGATGCAGGATAGGTTATCAATATCAGATCGGTGGGGGTCCAACTCAGGGGTGGGATTGAAATTTATAACAACAGGTTCCCTACTTAACGGCGGACTCGCGGTGTCACGACACATGTTTACATATAAACAAGCTCGGACTGGCCTGTCCGGGAGGCGGGGTATTCCTCGGAGGTCTCCTGCGCCCGAATATAAGACGGAGGAGTAATTATTTCTCTTGTTTCTCAGGAGAGATAATTATTGTAACCACTAGGTGGCAGTATCGCACAGTGATGCAGCCTCCTACTGGTGTACATTGTACAGGAGGCCCCGCAGTATCTTCTAAACTTCCCGGGCTGCTGGCAGTGAAGGAGCAGAGAACATGTCTGGCCATCCTCCTGCCCTCCCTGCTGTCAGAAAACTGTGGTTGCTGGAGAGAAGGACTCCTCTACGGTGCTGGGCTGATTTCTCAGGTGTGTGACAGTAGTGAGCTGTAGGAGACTGTAAGGGGGAAATAGGGGATTGGTTTATAGTAGATTCAGATCTGTGTATGTGTGCTGCTCTCTGCAGAGTTCAGAGTGGCATTGGGGGGACTCTGCCCTAGGTCCCCCAATGCCTCTGCTTTAGGTGCACCCCCATTAGTGCCACAGCTAAAGATGCCCCCCAATGCCACCTAAATACACCCCTAATATTGCCTCTTCTCCAGTTGCCCCCCTAATTCCTCTGCTCCAGGATCACCACTATTACCCTGCCTCAGGCGACCCTAATGCATCTGCTTTAGGTGCACTCTCATAAGTGCCCCAGATCCAGATGTCCCCACTCTAAATGCACCACTTCTCCAGTTACCTCTGCTCCAGGATACCCGCTGCCTCAGGTGACCCTAATCCCACTGTTTCAGTTATGACCCTCCGTTTGTGCCCTTTGCTCACATTGTTCCTCTAGCACCTTTGCTTGGGCTTCGTTAAAGGTTATGACCTGCAAAGGGGGTTGGACTTATGCCCGAAAAATTCTGCACAGTACTCCAGTATTGACACCTATGGTTTACATGGCGGTAGTGATGATATTCCGTATTTACAGGCATCACTGCTGCCATATAAAGAGATACTGGTGGTGGAGTGGTGGAGGATTTAAAGGGGTTGTCCAGGTTTTTAACTTATCCTCTCCACACCATAGGGCAGAACTATATGATTAGTGGGGTCCGATTCTGCGACCCCCACTGATCCCAGGAACGGGTCCTGTTCCCCCTTTTTGATGGTGTGGCAGGTCACACATATGCCCTGCTGCTAAATTTATTCTCTTTGGGGCCACTGGATATAGCCAGTGCTGTACTCCGCCATCTCCGGCAACCACATAGAGAATAGATGGAGAGGCAGGGCATACGCTCGACCTGCCACTCCAAAAAGGGGGATCAGTGGGGGCTCCAGCGTTCAGACCCCCACGGATCACTTAGTTATCCCCAATCCTGTGGATAGAGGATCACTAGAAAAGTAGACACAGATCCTTTAACAGTTTAACACATATTTTGGGCCAGATTTTTATTTTATAAATGTGAAAAGGTCCAACAGCTATGACACGACAGGTGATAAGTGTCTGATTGATGGGGTCTGACTGCTAGGACCCCCATGATCAAGAGCAACGTGGTCTTAAGACTCTTGTGTACATAGATTGGCTGTAATGTGAATGTCTCAGGACCCCTTTTTCATGATCAATGGGTGTTTCAGCAGTCAGACCCCAGCAATCTGATATTTATCACCTATCCTGTAGATAGGCAATAGGTCATTATGGTAGGACAACCCTTTTAATCATAATGTAGATTATGTATAATATGAGGAGGTTAAGGTTTGGTAAATTTTATGCCAGACATTTATGCTTGAAGGGATTAAAGGGGTGGTCTCCCTTCAGTAAATTGCATTTATCATGCAGTTATTACAAGGCACTTACTAATGTATTGTGATTGTCCCTATTGCCTCCTTTCCATCACATTATACACAGCACGTATCCATGGTTTTGACCACCGTGTAATCCAGCAGCAGTAGCCGTGCTTACACACTATAGAGAAAGGCTGGAGGTGCTCATAGGCCATCACCTTTACCTATAGTGTGTAAGCACAGCCACCGCTGCTGGATTACACGGTGGTCGTAACCATGGATACGTGCTGTGTATAATGTAATGGAAAGAGCCAATATGGACAATCACAATACATTAGTGCCTTTATTAACTTTCTGCAAAGGGGCTTCGTTAAAGGTTATGACCTGCAAAGGGGTTGGACTTATGCCCGAAAAATTCTGCACAGTACTCCAGTATTGACACCTATGGTTTACATGGCGGTAGTGATGATATTCCGTATTTACAGGCATCACTGCTGCCATATAAAGAGATACTGGTGGTGGAGTGGTGGAGGATTTAAAGGGGTTGTCCAGGTTTTTAACTTATCCTCTCCACACCATAGGGCAGAACTATATGATTAGTGGGGTCCGATTCTGCGACCCCACTGATCCCAGGAACGGGTCCTGTTCCCCCTTTTTGATGGTGTGGCAGGTCACACATATGCCCTGCTGCTAAATTTATTCTCTTTGGGGCCACTGGATATAGCCAGTGCTGTACTCCGCCATCTCCGGCAACCACATAGAGAATAGATGGAGAGGCAGGGCATACGCTCGACCTGCCACTCCAAAAGGGGATCAGTGGGAGCTCCAGCGTTCAGACCCCCACGGATCACTTAGTTATCCCCAATCCTGTGGATAGAGGATCACTAGAAAAGTAGACACAGATCCTTTAACAGTTTAACACATATTTTGGGCCAGATTTTTATTTTATAAATGTGAAAAGGTCCAACAGCTATGACACGACAGGTGATAAGTGTCTGATTGATGGGGTCTGACTGCTAGGACCCCCATGATCAAGGCAACGTGGTCTTAAGACTCTTGTGTACATAGATTGGCTGTAATGTGAATGTCTCAGGACCCCTTTTTCATGATCAATGGGTGTTTCAGCAGTCAGACCCCAGCAATCTGATATTTATCACCTATCCTGTAGATAGGCAATAGGTCATTATGGTAGGACAACCCTTTTAATCATAATGTAGATTATGTATAATATGAGGAGGTTAAGGTTTGGTAAATTTTATGCCAGACATTTATGCTTGAAGGGATTAAAGGGGTGGTCTCCCTTCAGTAAATTGCATTTATCATGCAGTTATTACAAGGCACTTACTAATGTATTGTGATTGTCCCTATTGCCTCCTTTCCATCACATTATACACAGCACGTATCCATGGTTTTGACCACCGTGTAATCCAGCAGCAGTAGCCGTGCTTACACACTATAGAGAAAGGCTGGAGGTGCTCATAGGCCATCACCTTTACCTATAGTGTGTAAGCACAGCCACCGCTGCTGGATTACACGGTGGTCGTAACCATGGATACGTGCTGTGTATAATGTAATGGAAAAGAGCCAATATGGACAATCACAATACATTAGTGCCTTTTATTAACTTTCTGCAAAGGGGGCTTCGTTAAAGGTTATGACCTGCAAAGGGGGTTGGACTTATGCCCGAAAAATTCTGCACAGTACTCCAGTATTGACACCTATGGTTTACATGGCGGTAGTGATGATATTCCGTATTTACAGGCATCACTGCTGCCATATAAAGAGATACTGGTGGTGGAGTGGTGGAGGATTTAAAGGGGTTGTCCAGGTTTTTAACTTATCCTCTCCACACCATAGGGCAGAACTATATGATTAGTGGGGTCCAATTCTGCGACCCCCACTGATCCCAGGAACGGGTCCTGTTCCCCCTTTTTGATGGTGTGGCAGGTCACACATATGCCCTGCTGCTAAATTTATTCTCTTTGGGGCCACTGGATATAGCCAGTGCTGTACTCCGCCATCTCCGGCAACCACATAGAGAATAGATGGAGAGGCAGGGCATACGCTCGACCTGCCACTCCAAAAAGGGGGATCAGTGGGGGCTCCAGCGTTCAGACCCCCACGGATCACTTAGTTATCCCCAATCCTGTGGATAGAGGATCACTAGAAAAGTAGACACAGATCCTTTAACAGTTTAACACATATTTTGGGCCAGATTTTTATTTTATAAATGTGAAAAGGTCCAACAGCTATGACACGACAGGTGATAAGTGTCTGATTGATGGGGGTCTGACTGCTAGGACCCCCCATGATCAAGGCAACGTGGTCTTAAGACTCTTGTGTACATAGATTGGCTGTAATGTGAATGTCTCAGGACCCCTTTTTTCATGATCAATGGGTGTTTCAGCAGTCAGACCCCAGCAATCTGATATTTATCACCTATCCTGTAGATAGGCAATAGGTCATTATGGTAGGACAACCCTTTTAATCATAATGTAGATTATGTATAATATGAGGAGGTTAAGGTTTGGTAAATTTTATGCCAGACATTTATGCTTGAAGGGATTAAAGGGGTGGTCTCCCTTCAGTAAATTGCATTTATCATGCAGTTATTACAAGGCACTTACTAATGTATTGTGATTGTCCCTATTGCCTCCTTTCCATCACATTATACACAGCACGTATCCATGGTTTTGACCACCGTGTAATCCAGCAGCAGTAGCCGTGCTTACACACTATAGAGAAAGGCTGGAGGTGCTCATAGGCCATCACCTTTACCTATAGTGTGTAAGCACGGCCACCGCTGCTGGATTACACGGTGGTCGTAACCATGGATACGTGCTGTGTATAATGTAATGGAAAAGAGCCAATATGGACAATCACAATACATTAGTGCCTTTTATTAACTTTCTCTACATGATAAATGCCAATTGCTGAAGGGAGACAATCCATTTAACCCCTTTAAGTGGGCTACAGTTAATAGGGTTAGGCATAAATGTCTTGGTGTGTGCATTGCGTGTTTCCTATGTGATTGGTGTGTGCTATATATGTTCTATGTATCAGTGGTGTATGTGCAGTATATGACATATGAGCCATGTATAAGTGTCTTATGTCCCACATGTGTCCAATGAGTGACTGGTGTGTGCTACATGCGTCTTGTTTCTGACTGACTTAAGTGCAGGATATCCACATATCTGTAAATTCTGCCACATGTATGTTTGTGCATTTTGCTGTGAATGTCTGCCATCATACTTCATCATTAATATTTCTGTTATCACTGTAGGTGCTCATGAACACGACCGTTGGATGTTTTGCAGTGCGAAAATTGCTGATCCGCAAAACATGGATACCGGGTGTGTGCATTCCACATTATGCGGAACAGAACAGCCACCTCTAATAGAACAGTCCTATCCTTGTCTGTAATGCTGACAATAATAGGACATGTTCTATCATTTTGCAGAACGGCTATGAGGACATACAGACACCGAATGCAGACAAAGTCATTTTTCTTTTATTTTTGCAGCCCCATTGAAGTGAAGTGAACGGTACGGACATGGAAAAAAAATAAGTTAGTGTGCAGGAGCTATGGAATAGAAGCGCTCATCTCCAGCTGCCGCTGTAAGTTTAACAACTGCTTCTGGAGAACCTGAGGGAACTGGCTGAATCCCATGCCTGGTCCAACTCCCAGTACCTCTGCCGATCAGCTGTTTGAAGAGAACGCAGCACTTGTGGTGTAACTACAGCTCCTCCGCTTCATTCACTTGCATTGGACGGAGTCTAACTACAATTACTCTGTACTATTTAAATGAACGGAATGGAGGAGCTGTAATTATACTGCACTGCATTGCAATGTTGATGATGAGCAGGTAAATAGTGTAGAAAAAGCAACTCTCGCAGGAGCACAGCTAATCAGCGGGGGTTCCTGGAGTCGTTTCCCCCTGATCTGGTATTGATGACCTATCCTGATAGTTCATTAGTATAGGAAATGGACAACCCCTTTAGCCACTTCAGCCCCCCTAGCTTAAACACCCTCAATGACCAGACCACTTTTTACAATTCTGCACTACACTACTTTCACCGTTTATTGCTCGGTCATACAACTTACCACCCAAATTAATTTTACCTCCTTTTCTTCTCACCAATAGAGCTTTCATTTGGTGGTATATCATTGTTGCTGACATTTTAACTTTTTTTGATAATAATAAAAAATTACCGAAATTTTTGTAATAAAATGAAATTTTTCGCTTTCTGTTGTAAAGTTTTTTTTTTTTTTTAAATTACATTTCTATATAAATTTTTCTCTAAATTTATTGTTCTGCATGTCTTTGATAAAAAAAATGCAATACGTGTATATTTGTTGGTTTGGGTAAAAGTTATAGCGTACAAACTATAGTGCAAAAAAGTGAATTTCGGCATTTTGAAGCAGCTCTGACTTTCTGAGCACCTGTCATGTTTCTTCAGGTGCTAGAATGCCAGGATAGTATAAATACCCCCCAATTGACACCATTTTAGAAAGAAGACACCCCAAAGTATTCGCGGAGGGGCATGGTGAGTTCATGTATTATTTCATTTTTTTTCACAAGTTAGCGGAAAATGACACTTTCTGAGGAAAAAATAATAATAAAGTTTCCATTTCTGCTAACTTCTGGCAAAAAAAAATAAAATCTCCCACGGACTCACTATGCTCCTCAGTGAATACCTTGGGGTGTCTACTTTCTGAAATGGGGTCATTTGTGGGGTGTGTTTACTGTTCTGGCATTTTGGGCGGGGCTAAATTATAAGCAACCCTGTAAAGCCTAAAGGTACTCGTTGGACTTTACGCCCCTTTATGCACCCAGGCTGCAAAAAGGGACACACGTGGTATCGCCGTACTCAGAAGAAGTAGGGCAATGTGTTTTGGGGTGTATTTTTACATATACCCATGCTGGGTCAGAGAAATATCTCTGTAAACTTACAACTTTGTATAAAAAATATTAAAAAATTGTCATTTACAGCCTCTGGGCTGAAAAAAAAAATGAACAGCACAGATTTCTTCATTAGCATCGATCAATGTGGATGAAAAAATCTCTGCCAAAAAATGTGCAAAAAAATAAAAAAATAGGGGAGAGGACATAGGAGTGCTTGCGAAGTAAGGCCCCATTCACACGTCCGCAAAAATGTCCGCATCTTTTCCGCAATTCTGCGGAATAGATGCGGACCCATTCAGTGTAAAATGGGGCCTGCGGTGATGCGGAGAGCACACTATGTGCTCTCCGCATCAGCATTTGCGGAGCTGCGGCCGCGAACTTCCGGCCGCAGCCCTGCAAAAGATAAAGCATGTCCTATTCTTGGCCGCAATTGCAGACAAGAAAAGGCATTTTCTATATAGTTCTGGCAATGTGCAGATCCGCAAAATGCGGAAAGCACATTGCCGTGTTTTGTGGGGGTGATTAGTGATTAGTGACGGGGTGATCAGGGGGGTGACATGGGGTGATCAAGGGGTTAATCAGTGACGGGGGTGGGGAGGGGTGTTGGTGTGTGGTGATTGGTGCACTTATATAGCTGCCTGTGTCCTCTGGTGGTCCCAAGCAAAAGGGACCACCAGAGGAGCAGGCAGCAGGCATATCAGACGCTGTTTACAAAACAGCGTCTGATATGCGATTCAGATGCCATTTTTTTAACATCTACAGCCTGCCAGCGCATGATCAGCGCTGGCAGACTGTAGTTAAACTTCCTCCCGACGCGATCTTGCGAGCGCGCGCGTGTTCGCAGGAAATCTCGCCTCTCGCGAGATGATGCGCCGATGCGTCAACGAGGAATAACCCGGCCCTCGAAATCACGCGATTCTGCGTGAGGCAGTCCGGAGCTGGTTAAATGACTTTCTATGTTCAGATAATTAATTGAAACCTATTCAAGCATTCAGTGACCCATAAATTTCCCTCTATGATCATCCAAAAACTGGCTATAGGAAAAACTATATATATTTTTTACCCACAGCAACCAAACAGCTTTCCATTTTCAAGAGCACTGTTAGAAATGAAAGCTGTGCTGTTATTGGATGCTATGGGCAACAAAGACAGTCTTTCTGACAGATAGTTTTTATAAATGTCAAATATTCTTAATCTAATCTAATGATTCAAGGGGTTGTCCCACAACAAATAATCTACAGTTTTCAAACCAGCACCTGGATCTGAATACTTTTGTTATTGCATGTCATTAAAAATTTAGTTTATTAGATAAAATGTATCTGTATAGCGCCACCTACTGTTTGCTTTTTTTATTATTATTTTTTATTTATCTGTCCACCTCACTGAAGGTGAAGCACATGCTCAGTTCCATCTTTCAACTGAATCCAGAGCTGTGATAGGGACAGAGCTGCAGCAAAAAGGACACACACTCTGAGCTGCAGCACAAAGGACACTCTTCCTGAGCTATTAGCTTAAAATAAATCTAGCAGAGTATTTGGAAAAATGAATGTGGAGATCTCTGGATCCATGTGAGGTACAGGGCTGGTTCTAATTCTGTTAGAAAGAGGTTGTCATGTACTATATGATGTCTGATTTTCATTTTTTACATCAATCATGGGATAATCCCTTTAATGTAACACTAAAAAGAAGCGGTAGAAGATCTTTAAAAGTTTTTTCTCAGGATAGACATATCCCGACACCCGACAAACACCAAAAGGAAGTATCATCTGCATTAGTAAAGCATTTTACCATTATAACCCACGTGACCTCTGCTTGGCCTTTTCATGGGTTGGCCACTGATTGATTCATTTTTGTGAAGCCAACAGGTAACAAAATTAGTGTTGAGCGAACTTTGTGTTTCAAGTTTGGCGTACAAGGTTCAGGTTCGAGTTATCAAAGAATTCTGTTATGGATTCCGCCACCACGGACCATAACTTATATGGTCCGTGATAGCAGAATCCATAATAGAATTCTTAGATAACCTGAACCTTGTACGCCGAACTTGAAACACAAAGTTCGCTCTTCCCTAAACAAAATTATGCTTTTCTAGCTCTGGTACCCCCTCACTTTAGCAATAGATAGCAGTCGTACTATTCGGGTTCTGCGGACCAGATACCGATGGCATTTACAAGTTATTTGCCACCAAACTTTATCAAGAGACAACCCCTTTAAGTCTACAGCCACAGATGGACCATAGAGATTCTTGGCTGGAAGTACTGGTCAAATTCCAACTGCAACATGGAGTATTTAATTATTTAAGTGTACCGAATAAGAAAGAGAGAGAGTTCCAGGCAAATGTTGGAGCATTTTAGATTCAGGTCAAAGTTATTCAGACCTATATCGAATTGGACAGTCAAGTTATCCAAATCAGTATAAGTACTTGATTATTTGAATAACTGATGGACTTCAGGATGATATCCACTGTTTCAGAACTTAACCCTAGCTAATAACTTATTAGCCTAGGTTAAGTTTGGAAATAAATTTTCACTTCACTCCCAGAATCAGTTTCTAAAGAAATTAGACTATGTACAGTATGCTCATAAATGGCCTGTGACTATGTGCCGGCCTCTCTAGACTTGATTTATTGAACAGTCTTCTCATACAGAGACTGATTGACTTCAGCTATTACAAAGCATGCACTGATTATTCTCCTAGCAGTACTTGATTAAGAGAAGATCAAGCAAAATGTACTTTTATATCCAAATATTCAGAGCAAATACATTGTAAACCAGGCAAGCGAGTTGAAAGTCACACGCTGCCTTAACTAAACATTGCAAGAGGTACAGTTGATAAATGATATCATATTCCTGGATAACTTCCCAGGATCTGGACGCTCTCTTTGGTGGATTTTTTTTACCTTCCGTATATAGTTCAATTATTGCTTGTTTGGTGTTTGTGAAGTGCATTGTTGGTGTATTAGGACAATGGTTGATTGTTATGAACAGAGGAGCATTGTACTACGTATTTCATGGAAAGGGATTAAAGTTAGTCCTACAGTAAACTTTCATTTCTTGTAGATTGCTAGATTCATATGGAGTTGTCCATCAGGATAGTGAATTAAAACATTTTGGATTTCTATGATTTTTCAACTTTTTCACTCCCATGGGCCATAAATTGCAGGATTAATTGTAGCATGATGCCCTACTTTCACAAACTAATGAAGGCTTGGGTACTTCACAACGTTTAAATGATCCGTGATCATAGTCTCAGAATAAGAAATGCCCATAGAAAACATATTTACATCCATGGTGCCAGTAAGTACAAAAATTATAGCGCCTCAGGCCCCTCCAAACAATACAGCCTCAACAGTACCCACACATAGTTTCATAAAGTGTCCACAGAATACCATTGTCTAGGAGTGCCTTATTGTACCTAATAATATGGCACACAATGCCCTATCAATGGGCTTACACATCAGGATCCTGTAGGCATCATATGCCTTTTTGGGCTAAAACATTGATATCCTAACTTACTGTGGTCTGGGCCCTGACGATCATTAGTATGAAGGTGCTATATTCCAAGATGTTAACCACATACATCAAAATGTGATGGCCTAAAGATAGGCCATCAATGTTTAGTCCTCAGAAAACCCCTTCAAGAAAGTAACACCAAAAGTTATGCTTTATATTATAGCAACTCCAACTGGACTGGATTTTTCCAAGTGCTAACTGTGCCTTTTGGTACGCAGATAGCTCCAGAACTTACACTAGGGCTGAGATGCACAATAACTGGACAGTCACCAGAACAACTTACAGCATAATAAGCATGTATCAACAGTAGCAAAAAGACAAAGTACAAAAATAAACTCACCGATAGATGACAGGAACCAAATGATGAGAGTTGATGGAAGAAGCAGATGATCCAGGCAGCAATGAAGTGGATAGCAGATGTATGGCAAACAGGAAGATAGTGGATGAATCAAAGTGAATTGAAATAAAGCAACACTGAACTGACCCTTTCTGAATTTAACCCAGCAAATAAGCCAGAGCAAAAACCAGCACATCAAAAATGTAATCCAAAAACACAGCATTGAAAGACCATGGAACCACAGATTTCATAATAAACACTAAGCCTACTAGACTTGAACAAGACACAAACAAAACACCTGAAAGGAAATTCAAAGAGCAAACACTATTCCCAGCAACTAGAATAGAGTAAAGCCTGGATATACAAAGGCTCAGCAATCAGCAACTCAGCAAAGGCCAAGCTAGGTGATGATAATCCAAACCCAGATTAAGATGCAAGGCAGTTGCACAGAAACTGCCCCAAAATAGTAACTAGGTGAACATGAAACAGCAGAGAAATCCTTGTTGTTTTACCACAATTTTACTTCACTACCTGTATGGTTATCGTTAGAGATGAGCACATTGAAGCGTGTATTAGTGGAGAAAAAGGTCTTATTAGCCACTGTGTTGTGAAGTGGGAAAATTACAGCCTTTTTTGTGTGTATTAGTGGCAAAAAAACAGTTATATGTTCTAAAGCCATTTTTTGGCGTGTATTAGGGGGGAAGGGGCTTATTAACCGTCGTGTGATGAAGTGAGAAACTTAAAGCCCTTTTTGGCATGTATTAGTGGCAAAAAAAAATAATATTATTTGCCGTTCAGCGGTGAAGTTTCATTGTACTACAGCCATTTACGGGGTGTATTAATAGGATAGATACATACGTCCTATTAGCCGTTCTGCGGTGAATTGTGATGGTTATATTTATTTTTTGGGGGTGTATTAATAGGAAAAAGAATATGTCTTATTAGCTGGTCTGCAGTGAACCGACATTGTTATACAGCTATTGTTAGGGTGTATTAATGTGAAAAATAAGTACAGTCGTGGCCAAAAGTTTTGAGAATGACACAAATATTAGTTTTCACAAAGTTTTGTGCTAAACTGCTTTTAGATCTTTGTTTCAGTTGTTTCTGTGATGCACTGAAAAATAATTACACGCATTTCATACGTTTCAAAGGCTTTTATCGACAATTACATGACATTTATGCAAAGAGTCAGTATTTGCAGTGTTGGCCCTTCTTTTTCAGGACCTCTGCAATTCGACTGGGCATGCTCTCAATCAACTTCTGGGCCAATTCCTGACTGATAGCAACCCATTATTTCATAAACTTCTTGGAGTTTGTCAGAATTAGTGGGTTTTTATTTGTCCACCCGCCTCTTGAGGATTGACCACAAGTTCTCAATGGGATTAAGATCTGGGGAGTTTCCAGGCCAATGACCCAAAATGTCAATGTTTTGGTCCCCGAACCACTTAGTTATCACTTTTGCCTTATGGCACGGTGCTCCATCGTGCTGGAAAATGCATTGTTCTTCAACAAACTGTTGTTGGATTGTTGGAAAAAGTTGCTGTTTGGAGGGTGTTTTGGTACCATTCTTTATTCATGGCTGTGTTTTTGGGCAAAATTGTGAGTGAGCCCACTCCCTTGGATGAGAAGCAACCCCACACATGAATGGTCTCAGGATGCTTTACTGTTGGCATGACACAGGACTGATGGTAGCGCTCACCTTTTCTTCTCCGGACAAACCTTTTTCCAGATGCCCCAAACAATCGGAAAGAGGCTTCATCGGAAAATAAGACTTTGCCCTAGTCCTCAGCCGTCTATTCACCATACTTTCTGCAGAAGATCAATCTGTCCCTGATGTTTTTTTTGGAGAGAAGTGGCTTCTTTGCTGCCCTTCTTGACACCAGGCCATCTTCCAAAAGTCTTCGCCTTACTGTGCGTGCAGATGCGCTCACACCTGCCTGCTGTCATTCCTGAGCAAGCTCTGCACTGGTGGCACTCCGATCCCGCAGCTGAATTCTCTTTAGGAGACGATCCTGGCACTTGCTGGACGCCCTGAATCCTTCTTAACAAGAATTGAACCCCTTTCCTTGAAGTTCTTGATGATCCTATAAATTGTTGATTGAGGTGCAATCTTAGTAGCCACAATATCCTTGCCTGTGAAGCCATTTTTTTGCAACGCAATGATGGCTGCACACATTTCTTTACAGGTCACCAGGGTTAACAATGGAAGAACAATGATTTCAAGCATCACCCTCCTTTTAACATGTCAAGTCTGCCATTTTAACCCAATGAGCCTGACATAATGATCTCCAGCCTTGTGCTCGTCAACATTCTCACCTGAGTTAACAAGACGATTACTGAAATGATCTCAGCAGGTCTTTTAATGACAGCAATGAAATGCAGTGGAAAGGTTTTTTTGGGATTAAGTTAATTTTCATGGCAAAGAAGGACTATGCAATTCATCTGATCACTCTTCATAACATTCTGGCGTATATGCAAATTGCTATTATAAAAACTTAAGCAGCAACTTTCCCAATTTCCAATATTTATGTAATTCTCAAAACTTTTGGCCACGACTGTACATGTTATTAGCTGTTCTGTAGTGAATTTACATTGTCATACAGACATTGTTGTGCTGTATTAATAGCAAAAATAAGTATGTGTTATTAGCCGTTCTGCGGTGAAATTACATTGTCATACAGCCATTGTTGGTGTTTATTTATAGGAAAAATAAGTACTTCTTATTAGCCGTTCTGCGGTGAATTTACATTGTCATTCAGTGGTGAATTTTTTTTGTGATACAACCTTTTTTGGGAAAACTGTCCGGTGAATGTAGACTTTCTTCTGTAGGGACTGAATAATTGTGCCGATTAGCCATTCAGTGCTGAAATGTGTTTGTAATACCACTGAAGAAGGGATTTGAATATCCCGAAACGCGTATGGCTATATAACTGGTGCTGTAAAAGATACAGATTGTAAAGATCTTTATACCGCTAACTGCAGCGCGCTGGGAAAGTAAAAAGGTGACGTCACAGCAACACGTGGGACGCCACGTGACTCTTCATACCCGGAAGCAAGAGCGCGGACGCCGCGCTGCATCCCAACAAGGACGCCACCTTACTAATCCCGTACTGAGGGAAATTCGATTACCGGACACCGGAGAACTGAAAACCATACAGCGGTAATGTACAAACATCAAAAACTGAGTGTTGTATAACACTAATTATCGGATGTACCATAACACCTTTGGGCATCGATTTAAAGCACCTGCATACATTGAAAAGACTATAAATAGAGTGGGTACTATATACCAGACAAAGGCCCATTGAATACTTTTTATATTTTTACTAACAACAGCAAATCATTGACGCTAAATAATTGATCACCAACTGAAGGACAACAAATGAAAAAAATTTTTTCTCAGAGTGTATGAGTATGCATCAACTGTTTTGTAGTGTATGGATGTATTGAAACCGGATCCGTGGCAATACGTATATTTGTGATATCATTATAGTTTCTTATTGAATGATAGAATATTTTTATCTGATTTACCTTTTTTATTGATTAATTGTTTTATTGTATTAAATATACCTTTTTGCAGTTTCCATATTTGAGTGCCTGTATTCCCTATATGTTTGTAATACAGCCTTTTTTGGGAAAAATGGTCGGTAGCTGTAACTATGGTCAGGGATAATATATGTCCTTTACGGCCCACTGGGTAAATGTGGTTCCTGCCCAGCCAAACCAGCAACTTGGCCAGGTGACGATGCTTTCGCCTCGAAGTTCTCACGCCATTGGTCCTGCGTCAATGTCTGCCTCTGCCTCCTCATCCTCCACTGTGTACTCAGCTTCCACTGCAGGGACAATTCACAGTGCTTCTTCAGCATACTATATGTGCAGAGGATGGCGCATGGCGGTGTCACACTGTTATACTCCTCGTTTGCCTGGGCGAATGGAGTCACACAGGGGAGAAACTGCTCCATGTCCTTCATCAAGAAATAAGATCCTGGTTTCTCCCCGCGAAAACTCAAAATTGCAAACAATGGTGACCGACAACAGGAAGAACATGGTGTCAGCTTTGAGTCAAGGAGGGCTGAGCCATGCGCCCTGAATGGCGTATGTGTTCAATCTGGCTGTAAAGTGGTTCCTGAAGTCTTCCACCCATCTGCAAAGACATCCTAAAAATGTCCAGGAAACTTTGCATGCACTTCAGCCAATCGTACACCATCAAGCACACCCTCCTGGAGCTGCAGCAGCAGAACAGCGGCACCCTAAAAAGACCGATTTGCGACTTTCCACCCGCTGAAATTTCACCCTCCATATGTTGGACCGACTATACAAACAGAGAAAGGCCATAAACGATTTCTTGATGATTCAAGCGGAAAGTGGTACACCCCTCTGTAACTTCGATGTTAGCCAGTGACAGCTAATGCATGACACCTGCCGTTTGCCCGTGCCCTTTGAGGAGGCCACTTTATTTGTCAGTCGCCAGGACTATGGGATGAACAACGTCACTCCACTGATTCATATCCTGGAAAAGATGCTGGTAAATCTGGCTGGTCAGAGGACTGGAGACGTGGCGCCTACAACTCATGGTCACATGAGCCCTGTGGGGGCTGAAGAGGAGGAAGAGGAGCACATTGGAGCACAAGTAATGTGTAGCAAAATGGGTTGTTTTTCTACACAGGTGACAGGAGAGGAGGAGCAGGACCAGACGGGGGAGCAAAAGGGAGATGAGGAAGACGAGGCAGATGAACCAGGCACACTGTGGCATTATGCAGTGGAGATGGAGGCAGGGAGTCCCTTCAAGTCACTTGTGCAAATGGCCTGATGCATGTTTACTTGCTTACAAAGTGACAGCCGAATTGTCCCCATTCGCCAGAGGAATGACTACTGGCTCTCCACCATATTAGACCCTCGCTACCAGTCAAAAATTGGGGCCTTTTTTACACCCGTTGAGAGGGAGGACAAACTGAACTACTGTAGCGACATCCTATTTAGTCAGTTGGCCGCTGCCTATCTGCTTCATTGTCTATCCTCTTGCAGATCTGACTGGGGGGGGGGCATCTGCGCTCATGTTCCACTGCACTCCATCAACAGCAGCCTGAGTCTAGAGTTGCTGATGAGCAGCTTTCTTCACCCGCATAGTGAAGAAACTACTCACCAGCAGCTAGACATAGAGCAGAACCTGAACCAGCAGGTGGTGGTATACTTAGAGTGCACCCTGCCACCAGTCATCAAAGATTCGCCGAACTACTGGGCAGCCAAACTGGATTTGTGGCCGCAACTGGTAGAGTTTGCACTGGAAAAGCTGTCCTTCCCAGCCAGTAGTGTGGCATCAGAGCAAGTGTATAGTGCGGCGGGGGCCATAGTTACCCCAAGGAGAACTCGCCTGTCCACCCAAAATATGAAGAGACTGAGCTTTGTCAAGGTGAATCAGGCATGTATAAGCCAGGATTTCCACCCACCAATGCCTGATGCATCAGATTAAATCATTCATGCTGCCTCACCCAAAACTTGACAAAAGAGACCGGTTTCTTATGGGTACCTGCCTCAGCTACTATTCTGTTGATGCCAAGTGCTCCTTCTTACACCTACCATTGTTTGCGGGTACTGTTGTTGTCACCTACCTCCCCACTCTGTCACCAGGTCACTCTGTGGTCTTCTCATGCTGCTGCTGCTGCTGCCACCTCCACACTATATCACCTTGCCACTCTGTGGTCTGCTCATGCTGCTGCCACCTCCACACTATGTCACCTTGCCACTCTGTGGCCTCCTCATGC
The DNA here is from genome assembly GCA_033119425.1 of Bufotes viridis. Taxonomy (NCBI): domain Eukaryota; kingdom Metazoa; phylum Chordata; class Amphibia; order Anura; family Bufonidae; genus Bufotes; species Bufotes viridis. The sequence continues at coordinate 388,429,889 of CM065592.1, read as the reverse complement.
TGCTGCTGCCACCTCCACACTATGTCACCTTGCCACTCTGTGGTCTGCTCATGCTGCTGCCACCTCACCACTATGTCACAGGGCCACTCTGTGATCTTCTCATGCTGCTTCCACCTCACCACTATATCATTGGGCCTTTCTGTGGACTTCTCAAGCTGTTCTCCGACCCTCAACACTCCATGACTGGGCCACTATTTTGCCTTTTTGGCTTGGAAAACATCACCATTTATTTGACCCTTCATCTTATCTATCAGAAGGAAGGAAACTTGAGACGCACAATGGATCCTGTTTGTGTAGCATATGTAGTGCCTGTATGGTCCCATCAGAAATAGCTTATGATTTGGTAGCCAAAAGCAGGAGTGGGTACAAAACACAGAAGACATGCAAATATTCCATTCACGTGTCATCTCTGTTTTGGATCTGTTCTGCCCAGCAGGGTTAGAAAATGATTCTATTTAATTCTGCATGGGTTTTGGTATTTCTGTAGTGATTAGTGTGTTTATAGCACCATCTAGCGGTGTTAAATTGTATTATACTCTGTTTTTTTGTTACAAAGACTGTTGCATTGTGGGAGTGCAAAGCATCCTGGGAAAGAGAAGCCTCCAGTCACCAGGGCACACCAGCAGAGCTCTCCCTTTGCATATCTCCTTCTTAAACTTTACAAACCTTGTAAAAACATATCTGGTGAGAGATCTACCTTAGTTTCAGGGATATTATGTTATGCAGAGCTGTTCAGCTAGTTGTAATTGTTACTCTGGAAGTTGTTATCACTGTAAGCTAGATATTCAATCTTATTTACAGGCAGCCATTTTACAATGTGCTTCAGTGTTAATGGAAATGTTACAGTACATGCTATATATCCTTTATACTTATATATGCTATTAGTATTATTATAGTTTTACCAATCAAATACTCCTGTTTTACCAATATACAAGTTAGACTACAAAGAACAGTCCTCTTATTTGGAAGACAGAACTGGAAAGGGTTCAGAGGAGGGTAACTAAAGTAATAACTGGAATGGGGCAACTACAGTACCCTGAAAGATTATCAAAATTAGGGTTATTTACTTTAGAAAAAAGACGACTGAGGGGAGATCTAATAACTATGTATAAATATATCAGGGGTCAGTACAGAGCCACATCGTCTATTTATCCCCAGGACTGTCACTGCGACAAGGGGACATCCTCTGCGTCTGGAGGAAAGAAGGTTTGTACACAAACATAGAAGAGGATTATTTACGGTAAGAGCAGTGAGACTATGGAACTCTCTTCCTGAGGAAGTGGTGATGGTAAGTACAATAAAGGAATTCAAGAGGGGCCTGCATGTATTTCTGGAGTGTAATAATATTACAGGCTATGGATACTAGAGAGGGGTCATTGATCCAGGGAGTTATTCTGCCTGATTGGAGTCGGGAAGGAATTTTTTATTCCCCTTAAGTGGGGAAAATTGGCTTCTACCTCACAGGTTTTTTTTTGCCTTCCTCTGGATCAACTAGCTGGATGACAGGTCGAACTGGATGGACAGATGTCTTTTTTCGGCCTTATGTACTACTACTACTATGTTACTATGTTTATGCTGAATGTCAGACTGCACACTGTGTGAACATGTATGAAGACAGAACAGGATCCACTTCTGTTTTTTTTTGCCTTTAGCAATACTGATGGATTACTGACCAAATGCTGACCGAGTGAAGGCGGATGCTCACTAGACAGGATCCGTTTTTGGGGGTTATTGCTTTGACGGTTTAGAGGAAGGGCAAAATATCAGTGACGTCAACACAAACTTACTGCTAAAACCCTCTCCACTCTGTCAGGGGGACTCTACTTGTATAAGCGTTTAATAGAACAGGTTCTGTAGACATCTATGTGGAATCAGCTGACGAGGGTGTAAAAGGAGTGCGCTTCTTCTTGACGCTAACATCGACCTGTAAGGCTGAGTTCATACTTGAGTTAGTTGGTCAGTTTTGGCCCTGTAATTGACCAAATGAGTGAAGTGTGCATTAATTCTAAGAGCGACGCCTGTCATCTGCATGTCATACGGTCTCACAGTATTATTTCACTAGCCAAGCAGACTCCCTATGTGTGTTACTGCAAGGCACAGTGTTCTACACCACTATAATGGCTCTCCCCACCTAGGATATAGCTTTTTTTCAACACAAACAAATTCAAATCGAATCATTTTGGATAATTCGGCGAACCAGACGAATTGAATTTTTGAAAAATTAACTCATCTCTAGTTATCGTATACAAATAGAGCTATATCATGTGTATTGAATGAAAACTACTGCACTAAATCTAAATGCATAAATAATGTAATCCAGTCATTACTTTGTGCAGCAAACTATTTTCCTTAGAGATCTGCGCATTATCATTTGCTTTATTTGCCTAATATCTCTTAGTAATATCCATGACTGCAACACAACCTGCTCCATGTTACCACACCTCTACCTTTTCTACTGTCAACAGTCAGGATTTTACCAGTGGCTATTGCATATAAATTATTAATTTTCTGCTGTGTTACATGCAGATTTAGGTCTAGATTTTGCAGCACTTTGATGCAAATATAATATCCTGTGGATATCTATGAAGACTAGGTGACTATTTGACAAAAATAATAGCTCCACAGGTAAAAAAAAATGTATTTTGTCCCATTAAGACAAGACACTACATTCAGCTCTATGGGCTATCTTCAGCAGTCCCATAGAGTTTAAAGGAGTAGCAGACAAGAATGCATGTCTGCTCCATTCAAGCAGAGAGCATGAGTCCAAATTCTTGTGATCAACAGGGGCCCCCATGGACCACCTTCAATCAAACAGTTATCCACCAATCCAAAAGTTGTCTTAAAGCAGTAGTCCGTGTGCAGAGATGAACCCGGACATAACCCCTTCTTCACTTATTCATTTCATGCTCTGATGCCACCCTCCCCCTTGCCCTGCGCTGAATTGCAGGTCAAGGCTTCCTTTGTTTACATTCTACACTGCTAGGTGGAGGCTTTCATCTAGCAGTGATCCTGGTGATGTGACCGGCACTAATGGGCAGTCTATAGCACTGCCTTAGCCTGTTTTACCCATGTTGAGACCCGGTACATCACCGGAGGTAAAGAAAAAGCCCTTGCCCTGCGCGATGCAGCACAGGGCAAGGGGAGCATCAGAGCATGAAATGCTCCAATGCTCCACTCATTTATGCTGAATGAGTGAAGTAAGTGTTATATCCAGGTTTAGCTCTGAACCCAGACAACCCCTTTAAGGTGCCCACACACATACAATAAAAGTTGTTTGAAAAATTAGCATGTATGCTCATTGGCTATGGCTGAATGCAAAATTTTGATTACTGTCACCCAAAACCACATGTATATGGCATGATCAGCTAAATGCAGGCGATCATTTGACATTTTGCTGAAGACTCAGAGAGAGTCCGTTTTTATAGTCTGGCATGTTGCTGATGGGATGGTAATGTAATAAGTGATCCCATGGACAACCGATTGGCCACATCATTATCTTATGTGTATGGCCAACTTTTAGTTTCCACCTGATTGCACCTATAAGTGTTCAGGGCCATAGCTGGCCGACATAAGAAAATATGGCACATACTGAGACAAAATACATTTATCTCTAATAAAAAAAATGCTTTTATTTCATTCGGACCAAATTTGTTTAGTCAAATACATATGCTTTGTTTATCACTAAATAACAAGGCTGATTTCTCAATGCTACCATCGGTAACTGGTAAAAGTAGCAACTATTTTTTACTCCCAAATGGGTTGTCCTTAAGTTTTTTCAGACTGTAGAATATCAAATCTGTTTAACTGTATGAATATTGGAAGCTGGCTTGACTACAATTGTTGCGCTGATTGTAGATAGTAAGAGGCGCAGTACACGACCAGATGTAGGTATCAAGTAAAATCTGGTGTTATTTTTAGTTCAAGACAACACGTTTCGGGGTACGTAGGACCCCTTTATCAAGTCTGCGATATAAACGTTAACCCGTTCAATGTCACTAGCTGAATGGTACACCGAAACCATTGTCTGGTCGTATACTGCGCCTCTTACTATCTACAATCAGCTAAACAATTTCAGTCATGCCAACTTCCAATATTATACGTCTCCCCACCGGCGGCTTGGCTCCTGCCCCAAGGTTTTTCGATAGTTTCAGCTGCACCAACTAGAAACTTTTCCTTTTTTCCCTCTCACTGTCGTTGTGCCCAGGACAGCACAACGTAAACAGGTGAGCAGACTTCATCCTCCTTTGGGGAGCATTATCTAACTTATTAACCCTTTGAGCGCCTTTCTCTCTTTAGCCCCACATAGCTGTCTGAATGGCAGAATAACTTGTCAGATTTCATGATGAAAAGCTAGGTGATAACCAACATGGGGGCTGTCAACTCTGTATACCTATGGAGCTATATTTTTCAATATTCTAAGAAAGAGCGCAGACGATATGAGTGGTGGTAATGGTTGCCAGGTCGTTTGCCGTTCTCTTAAAAATAAAAAAAATCGAAAAATAAAAAACACCGCCATCAATTTTTTAACAACTGGACATAATTTTTATTTATTTTTTTCCTTTAAAGGGAAATTCCTGTTGTAACAAGTTAGCCACAGGATAGGGGATAACTACAGTATTAGATTTGTGGGAGTCTGACTGCTTGAAGCCACAGTTTTTACAAGAATGGGGACCTTGTTAGGTCCCATGGAAAGGAACGAGAGGCAAGTCGGATATGCACACTGCCGTTCTATTTATCCCTATGAGACTGCTGGAAAAAGATGTATTAGGTTAATTCTGGAAGTCCCATAGAGATGAATGGAAAGGCAATGTGCATGCTCAACCTGCCACTCCATTTGTCTTATATATTTAATTGTAGATATTTAATTAAGTGTTATTAATTAAGTGTTAAACTGATGAGACATTCGTGTGTTTTTTGTCTTTTTTTAAATCGTGTAGCTATTTTATAAAAACTTTTCCCGGGCTAGTGTTGGAGAGGTTCCGTACACTTCCCTTGTATTGCCTGATTAGACAGTGCGGTAGTGTCCATCTATGGAGTACGGGGGGGCCAGGTCCAAGGGAGAAATTAAATCCTTTAGCAAATTAGTCAAAAAGGTTTTGTTATCTTGAAGCTGACAATATGTAACCTGCCCATTTAAAAAACGGTATATATTCATCATATTAAACACTGTGGATATGCATTAAAAAAATGACAGAAGCTGTCCTAATTAGAATATACTTTTGTACTGACAATGGTGTAGAAGGGAAGAAAATTTACAGATTTTTAGAAAAAATTTGAAGAACAGCAGCTGTCAGGCTGGGAACACACCTAAGCGTTTTGCAGGCGTGCTTTTTTTCAAGCGTTTTTACGCGCGACAAACGCGCGATTGTATGCGCGTTTTTGTGATTGTCAGGTGCAAGATCCACTAAAAATGCAGGCCTACCTATATGAAAGGTGTTGAATGTTTGCCAAATTGAGATTTTTATTGATTAGGTGTGTTTGAGAGTGTTGTACTGTTGGAGTTTGGTGTGGTTAATTTGGTGAATTTCTATGGAGTTTAGGAGACAAACGCAAGTGGCAGCAATGGTGTGTGGAGTGTTGCTCTTGCGGATGCGTCGTCGGAGAACGACCCGGCGATGTTTTTGGAACAGAAAACGCGCATTTCTTCATCTTTGCGCGTTCTAATACAATACGATGGAAACGCGCGCAAAAACGCCCTAAAGAAGCTCAAGTATAAGCGACAGCGTTAGGCGTTTTACAGCGCGTTCAAAGCGCTGTAAAACGCCCAAATGTGAACCATGCACATAGGGAAGCATGGCTTTTCACATGTTGTGCGTTTTACAGCGCGTTTGAACGCGCTGTAAAACGCTTAGGTGCGTACCTAGGGTAAGAGTTAGACATGAGCAATGAATGTTCCTGGTGTTATTCACAAGTGTTTTTGGTGGTGAACAAGAACACAAAAAACCCACTGTGTATGTATACTTTCTAATATTTTACTATAGACTTTAAAGAAACATCGAACCACAGTATTTTTTAACAAACTCCCCCCCCCCCCCCTTCACAATGGCTCACATTTACTATGTGGCTGAACCTGAATTCTATTGTAATTTGCCCCAAAATTCAGAGCATTTTTGGTGTAATTTGGAACATTTGAGACATATTTATGAATCAAGTAAGATTAATCCATTGCACCCTGACCTTTGGGAAGTCGTAGCTTACCAGAAAAGGGTGTGGCTTAAAATACAACTTTTTGTGCTTTAATTTTGCCCCCAAATTATATCTCAAATAAAGCCAACCGATAAGTGAGGTAAGGGTTATCATCTAGCCCAGGGCTGACCAACCTGCGGCTCTCCAGCTGTTCTAAAACTACAACTCCCACCATGCCCTGCTGAAGGCTGATAGCTTTAGGCTGTCTGGGCATGCTGGGAGTAGTTTTGCAACAGCTGGAGAGCCGCAGGTAGGCCCTCCCTGATCTAGCCAGAGGCACTGAAATAAACCTGGTAGACTGCTTAAGTTTACACTGTCTATATTTTATGTAAAAATGGAAAAATGGAAATGAAAACTGCTACAAAAAGTGTGTTAATGTGTATTGTAAGGTGACAGCAGGTAAAGTGTTAAATGGCATACATATTCCACCTAGGTTTCTCACCTATTCATAGTGAGGGGCTCTGTTCCTAGCCCTGGAACAATTTACTCTGCAGGCACTTGATAAATGCAGCTGGGCTGAGGCCTACATAAAAGGCCCAGGCTGCGTTATGTGGGGGAGAGCCAAACAGGGTAGTTGTTCTGTGTGAGAAGAAGGTACAGGTTGCTGTTTTATTTGGAACAGTCAGGTACTGTTTAGTTAGTGCTCGGAAGAGCAGGAGTTTCTTTATGTTATGTTTTCTTTTTGAACTGTTATGCTGTACATGTGCTGCCTGTTTACGCTGACAATAAATGCCGGAAAGGACCGCGCTTTGAAAACTTAAAGTCTGTCTGGGTCTCTATAGCATTGGACTTGCTCGGACCAGTGAGCTAAATAGAAAAGTCCACAGTATGAACATGTCAACGTGTATTAATCCAGACTTATAGCAGCATATTTTGTGTTAAAGGGGTTATCCCATGTCTAATCTTAAATAAAAAAGAAAATCAGACATCATATACAACATAAAAATCTTTCTAACAAAGCTAGAACCAGCCCTGTACCTCACATCGATCCAGAGATCTCCCCATTAATTGCTCTGCTAGATTTATATCAAGCTGGCAGCTAAGGGGGCGTGCCCCTATCACAGCTCAGGGGGCAGTTGATAGATGAAACTGAGCATGTGCGGCCTTGTCAGTAAGACGGACAAAGAAAGAAGAAATAAACAAACAGCAGGTGGCGCTATACAGATAAATTTCATTGAATAGCTCAGTGGCTATGCAAAATTTTTGATTACATGCAATTACAAAAGTATTCAGGTCCAGGTCCTGGTTTGAAAACTGTAGAGGATTTTTCTGGGGGAAAGCACTTTAACATTTTATTATGGGTTTCCTTTTTTGCAATTTTTCTAACTGTAGAATTCAGTATTTTCTACAATCAAATAGTAACAAACATCCAGCTCATGGATCCTGATTTTTGTCACTTATACACAAGCTTGTTGGCCTATCAGCATCTACGATGAAAAATGGATGTCTAGTTCAACACTTTAGTAAAACAGTATTCTAGCTTTATTGAAACCCATTTGGAATCCACATAGTAGGGAAACACAAATCAAAAATTCAATTGACGTAGACGGTAATGTTTGGTCTGTGTTTCCTAAGTATGTAGATTTTTAAATAAAATACAATAAATCTGGAAAATCATTTTTTTTTGGAAGTGCTGGACTGGATCAACTGATTATTCTGAATCTTTGGTGCCAGATATAAGAAATCAAAGTACGGTAAGTAGATACATGCATGGAAAAAGATAAATTCGACACCACAAACTGATATCCTGTTTCACTATGCATAGCCATCTTCACGCAGGATTTAAGTTTCAGACATGATTGCTCGATTCATCTATTCATTTTTGATTCATATGTGCAGAGACATAGACATTGTTAGTACAGCATCTTGTTATTGAAGTCTCCCGTCTTTTCTGCCCATTCTGTAGTCACATTACAGCTGAATTTGTGCTTGAACCGGACTAGAGTGCCATCAGTATGTACGGTGACGACGTGGAGCGTGGAATTTATATTCATCATGCTATTTTCTAGTTAGAAATAAATAAGGGTCAGTGACCATGAACCTTTCCTGCACACACCTTTCCTGAGGCCATTAATAAGCCAACAGCGGTGGCGTGCATATAGAGGGCATGTCACGCTTCTGGTCCATTGGGGAAAGAGGGCAGAGGAGACAGGAGCCACAGTAATGGAAATGAGATCAATGTAACGCAAAGAAGATTACGGCACTCTTGTCCTGGCGGTTTCCTTTCTTTATGTCACCAAAAGTGTAGCAACGTTTCAACCATAAGGTCTTTATCAAGCTTGATAAAGACCTTATGGTTGAAACGTTGCTACACTTTTGGTGAAATAAAGAAAGGAAACCGCCAGAACAAGAGTGCCGTAATCTTCTTTGCGTTACACTGTATGGACTGAGGACCCATGGGCCGGGACCTGACATTACAGGCACCACCACTGAACGATCATCTGTTAAGGAACAGTGAGTAGTGCTGCCCGAACCGTTGCTGGAAATGAGATCAAGTGAAAGGTACTTTTTTATTTTGAGCCCATGCTTGGTTCAGGACAACCTCTTTAAGGCCACACTCAAACTGCATTTAGTGCTTACATTTGGCAGAGGTATTTGAGTAGGTGCCAGTAAATTATGCCCAGTCATCAAGTCACCATGCACTATGCGATCAAATCGACTTTCGCACTTGCGTTTTTGCCTGATCCGGCAGGGCTCTGCTAAGACGCTTCCGTTACTTAATACAACCATCAGCATCCGTTATGAACGGTTCCGGTTGTAGTATCTTTAACATACCCAAAATGTATCCGTCATGAACGGATCCGTTTTCTATTGTTTCTATTTCTATTGCGTCAGAGAAAACAGATCCGTCCCCATTGACTTGTTTATCTCTGCATCCCATGACGGGAAGAAAACTGCAGCATGCTGCAGTTTGCTCTCCGGTATGGGAATGCAGCCAAACGGAACGGAATGCATTTTGGAGCTTTCAGTTCTGCTCAGTTACGTTTTGTCCCAATTGTCAATGACTGTGGACAAAACGGAAGCATTTTTCTCCGGTATTGAGATCCTATGACAGATCTCAATACCGGAAAAGAGAAACGCTAGTGTGAAAGTAGCCTGAGTATGTATTTTTTTTACCGAGTACCCATAAGCGGCCTCAATTTTAATGTCAGATGCTGCGGTCAGCAACGAATGCGGCATCTGAGGGGGTTCAATGAAAATGTCATTGCGTCATCTACATACAATGGAATGCGATTTGTGACAAAGAAAAGCATAATAACTAATCGAATTTCTTTGTGAAATACGGTAAAGCAGCTGAATTGAATTTTTGATAACATCTTACAGCTTACATCTGGAGCTGGTGTTTTAACATAAAAAAAGCAGCACTAAAAATGTAAAAGTGCAGAAAAGCACCAGCAAAAACCTATGTTCAAAAGTGACACCGTCTGTAACCGTACAAATGACCCGTGACTTTCTAATAAGGCCTCATGCACACGACCGTTGCTTGATTCCGTGTCCGTTGCTCCGTTTTTCGTGATTTTCTGTGGACTGATTGGTTTTCAGTGGGTCCGTGGAAACCTCGGCAAATGCACCGTTTGTCCTCCACGTCCGTGATTCCAGTCCGTCAAAAAAATATAACCTGTCCTATTCTTGTCCGTGAAAAACGGTTCACGGACCCATTCAAGTCAATGGGTCCGTGAAAAAATGCGGATGGCCATCCGTGTGTCATCCGTGGTCCGTGTTGTTTTTTTTTGCGGATCCCTTGGCAGGCATTTGGGAAAAATTGTCAGCCTGTCTTTTGGTAAAATCTTTTGGGTCATGTCCGCTAAAAAAAACGGAAGACACACGGAAACACAACGGAAGGCAAAAACGGACACAGATCACTGAACAACGGAACCCCTTTTTGCGGTCGTGTGCATGAGGCCTAATTCTGATTTTTTGATAACCTGGTCCCATTGATAATATAAAGAAATAAGAAATAAATAGAAAAAAAAACATAAGGTGGCAAAGACCTTTCCATATCTCAACTTTAGCAAACTTTTTTAACTGAACTGAAAAGCCCCCCCCCCCCTTTTGTAGTCACCCATTTAGTATCTATAGGTAAACTGAAATCCCCATAACAAAAAAAATTATGAACAAGTAAGCAAAATAAATGTGCTTTTTATTTTAGGAGATTGCGCTGAAGTAGTAGCAGGAGAGACTCTTACAGCTATACTGGCATTCAGCCCAGAAGAGCAAAAGTATTGAAAATAATACTCAAGCAAGCAAAAAATATAACTACATTACTCACATCTTCTACATAGAAATAAATCACTGTTCAACAGTGCTTCTATTATTACTTCTACAGACAATCATTTCACTTTACTTTTATAATGTGGTGCATCCATTAGTACATATTATTACAGTATGCTATATCTTTGTGACCAGTACCTCTAAAATGGACTTTTTTCTTTTGGTTGCAGGGGTTGTTCTTTTGGTTAAAGGGGTTGTTATATAAAAAATGTTCTATGGTTTTCAAACCAGCCCCTGGATCTGAATACTTTTGTAATTGCATGTAGTTAAAAAATTTAGCATAGCCACTGAGTTATTCAATAAAATGTATCGGTATAGCGCCACCTGCTGTTTGCCTTTTTCTTATTTCTTTGTCCTGCTCACTGAGATGACCGCACATGCTCAGTTTCATCCTTCAACTGCCTCCTGAGCTGTGATAGGGAGAGCTGAGACACGCCCCCTTAGCTGCAGCAGAAAAGACACGCCCCTTGAGCGGTCAGCTTGATATAAATCTATCAGAGCAATAAATGGGGAGATCTCTGGATCCATGTGAGGTACATGGCTGGTTCTAGCTTTGTTAGAAAGAGATTGTCATGTTCTATATAATATCTGATTTTCAATTTTTTTCATTAGGCATTTGATAACCCCTTTAAGATATAACACTAAAATTGGGGACTTAAAAGCAATATGACCTACCAGAACATATTCAAGTATTTTAAAATGGCCATTCACAGAGTGATGTAGTATTCTTTGTCAAAAATTTAAATGTACATTCTAGAAAAAATCCTCTGTAATGCATAGTCTTTGTTGAACTGGGGTTCCTTGGGCCCATCAGGCCCCAAGAACCTATTCTCTGGGCTATGGATATTGATGACATCCTCAGGGTAGGTCATCCATATGAGACCGGTGGGAGTCTGACACCCCGGCATCCCCTGTTGTTCCAGGCTGCCGCTGCGCTGGAGACTACACAGCAGAAGCAGAAGGCTCAGTACACTGTGTAGTTCCCAGTGCTGGTATACTGAAAATGTGTTCCCATTCACTTGAATGGGAGCTGAGCTGCAGTATCATGGCACGGCCAATAAACAGAGCTGTCTGCCTCCAGCTCCATAGAGTGTATAATCTCCGGCACAGTGGCAGTCAACAACAGCAGGGGATGCCGGGTGTCAGGCTACCACCCTAAGGATAGGTCTTCATTATCTGTAGTCCAGAGAACCTCTTTAAATTTCCATATCCTGTACCACCACCGTAGGCCCTGATATAGACATAACACCATGTATCAGACTGTCCCCGGGTGTTACTTCAAAATCAGTTCTATTTAGGTTAAAACTAAGAACATTTGACCAATTACACAAAAATCCTTTAGGTTAAAGGAAAGGACTCTGATCGATTGTAAGCTTGGCTAAAGATCTATCAGAGGCAATACGTAAAGCTCCTAATCCCCATTGCAAAATTTGTAACAATTTGCAACCTTATCTCTCAAGCAAAGAAAACCATCTTGCTAGCGCCACCTTGTGGAAGTGGCTCCCTATGAGTCAAAATCCAAATATTATACTGGGATAATGCCACGCCAGATATCCATCCGTAGACAGCTGTGTTGGTTGCTTGCCCTTCATCAGTACAGAGTAGAATTCTGGATGGAAGGCAGTATGACAGACAGGGGCACTCCATAAAGGTCTTGCCCTTTTGTTTGTATTACTGTAAGTACATACTTTAATTTCTCTGTGCAAGAGGTCGGGACTCAGGATATGTCATTACAACCCAGCCGCCTCTACAGCGAATATCATGAATTCACATATTTGGCCTTAAAATGCTGATTTTCATCCACGTCTTAGAACTTTACATGAAAGAAGATGACATTTACCAGTTTGAAGAGCTTTGAAAGTCTGTCCGATGACATGTAACATGTATAGAACTTGTACTTTTATTCTAACCATCGGCAGGCTTATTCGTTATTCTCAAATACAGCTTTTCTTTTCCTCTACACAACATTTTACATTTAACATTCAGGCCAGCTCTTGCTAAACTCCCTAGGCACTGGCTTAATGTTCACAATCCTTTCTCAGAACAGTTCATTGTATCTTGACAGTGCAATCCAATGGGAAATAGGCTGAATCAGAAGTAGAATTGGGAATACTGACAAACATCACAGATCTATGTGAGATGTCAAACCTTGTCTAATGGTGCTTTTCATCAGCCTGTCTCCCCTGGGTTACACAACTCACACTCAGTGTGGTGCTCTTCATGCTTTAACGTTCACAGAATAACATGCAGAGCATCAGAGTGTAGATACTGGCTATCAGAAAATGGAAATTGGAATTAAAAATAATTCATATGGGACAATCTGTTTTACATGGCAGATAAGGAACATTTACATTTGCAAATTCCAGTATGATACTTTTAAAATGTACCTCCATAAATGAATGGTACAGGTGACTATATGAAACTTTGTAATATTTCTTGTTAAAGAAAAATGCTTCTGTCTACTATTATCAGGCTGCTTTGTTCTTTACTGCTTTTAAGGATCCATTCACACGTCAGTAGTGTATCCGCAATACACTCGGCCGGCACCCCCATAGAACTGCCTATTTTTGTCCGCAATTGCGGACAAGAATAGGACATATTCAATTTTTTTCTGGAGCCACAGACCGGAAGTTCGGGGCCGCACTCTGGAAATGCAGATATGCGGTGCTGTCCGCATCCATTCCTACCCCATAGAGAATGAATGGGTCCAGGTCTGTTCCGCAACGTTGCGGAACAGATCCGGACTTATTCTACGGACGTGTGAATGGACCCTAACATTGATGTATGTGGAGAGAGGAGGGGGAGGCTGCTGGATGAGAGACACAAAATCTGCGGTTTCTTATTTCTGACTCTACTACAACTGGTAAGATAAGACTCTGGCACTGTTCATAGTGAGGTAATAAATCAACTACTAGCTGGCAGCAGCCTCCTCACACCTCCTCTCTCTACAGACTTGTGTGTGTGAGTCTGGAGAAAAGGAAAACCAGCTTAATTGCCCATAGCAACCAATCAGAATCCAGCTTTCATTTTTCAGAGCGCCATTGGAAAATGAAAGGTGGAATCTGATTGGTTGCTATTGGCATCTAAGATAGTTTTCTTTTACAAAAGTCTTGATAAATCTCACCCAATGTGTCATCAGTTTGCACGGTGGCTCAGTGCTTGGGACTTGTAGTCCTGGGGACATCATTTGCATGGAGTTTGTATGTTCTCCCCCTGTTTGCATGGGTTTTCTCAGGGTACTCCTGTTGCCTCCCACATGCCAAAGGCATATTGATAGGTGATTTAGATTGTGAGCTCCACAGCAAGACATGATAATGTGTATAAGGCCTCCTTCTCACGAACGTTTTTTTTGCGAGTATACGGACCATTTTTGAAGGGTTTCTGTGTGCATTCTGTTTCCGTATTTCCATTCCGTTTAAATATAGAACATGTCCTATTATTGCCCGCAAATCACGATCCGTGGCTTCATTTTAGTCAATAGGTCCGCAAAAAAAAGGAACGCATTGGAAAATGCATCTGTATGTCTTCCGTATCCATTACATTTTTTGCAGAACTATCTATTGAAAGTTTTAAGCCCAGCCCAATTTTTTCTATGTTATTACTGTATACTTTATATGTCATACGGAAAAACGGAACAGAAATGGAAACACATCGGAAACAAAAAACGGATCCGATTAAAAGGGCCCACAAAACACTGAAAAAGCCATACGTCTGCAGGAGGCCTAGAGAGCTATATACGATAAGTGATTGAAATAAATAAATCATATTTCTATGAATTTTTAAATAATTTTTGGTGATGTTACTTTAAAGTTTCCATGTCTCCACCTATATTTAAAAAAAATCGTAAATCTTGCAATTTTACACTGGACACTAACCCTCATAATAGGTGCCACATCTTGGCCTGTACAAATTGATTTTCAGTCGCCATCTCCGTATCATTAGGGGCAGGATTAGAATGACAGATATAACCTTTAGGCTAGGTTCACACGACGACATTTGCACTATTGTCGCGTGACAATTTTTATAATGGGAGTCTATGGTGCCGCATTGCGACATGCAACATGCTGCGACTGCGACGCAACAGTCGCAAAAAATCCATTCAAGATGGGTTTTTCTGCGACTGTCGCGTCGCAGTCGCAGCATGTCGCAGTGCGACACCATGGACTCCCATTATAAAAATTGTCGCGCGACAGTAGTGCGACAAAATGTCGCGCAACAAATGTTGCAGTGAAGTTGTGCCCTATTTCGCGCGACAAATGTCGTCGTGTGAACCTAGCCTTATACATAGCTAACACAAGATCCATCACTCACATCAGGTGATATCACAGCATGACCTCTGCACAGGTCACAGAGCATGCCTAGAAAACTCTGGGGTCCCTCCAGACCATTGTGTCTATGGCCCAAGAAGGCTGCTGTAAAGCATATCTCTAAATGCGTTTAACGACAGTTCAAACAGGATAGCAACCCTTATAAGCATGTTTAGGAGATAAAAAAATCTGAAAATAAAAACAAATTAGAAAAAATAAAAATAAATATGTGACCCATTCCTTTTACAGAAACGTACGGTGTATAAAGGGTACAGGTGGGAGACTCTCAAAATATCTGATGGACATGCTTAATATTGTGCAAAAATAATTCCTAGTTTTATGGAAGCCAGTACCCAGGGCTAGATTTCCCTATAAGTACAACAGACTTTGCAGAATACAGTACCTGTTCCTCAGGGGCCAGACTACTACTATTCTATTCACTATTTATGCAATGTGAGTCCCTGCAGTAAACACTAATAGATGTATATTTTATTGTATTGTAAAATTCAGTGAGCTATTAGACATCTTGATTTTGTATGGGAGTTTTTCAATAATATAAATATAGTTTACGTTCCTATAGGATTCCTATTGTAGGAGCGGCTCTGTACTGGCTTTATTTAAAACAGTAGCCAAGGAAGCCAAGAACTGTATTCCTGTAGGCACCTGAGATGTAAATCCAGGGCTGACAGTTCTACAGACAGAACAAACAAGAAAAGACACACTTAAAAACAGAAGAAAGATATCATTTTAATCAATAATCATAATCAAAGAAACAGCAAATTGCTGTCCCCAATGCACGGGCAACATACGTGCTGTTTACATAGACGGATGCAGACCTATTCAAATTGAATGAGTCTGTGATCCGTCCGGACCGCAAAAAAATAAAATGTGTTCTATCTTTTTTTCGGTGCAGAGGCACGGAGAGTTTCATGCCTCCCATCTGCACCGCACCTTCCGGATTGAGGACCCATTCAAGTGTTTGTGGGCCGCAATACGGGCCCTGCTGGGACACATTCGTGTGCATGAGCCCTTAGACTGGATCCATGCAAAAAAAACGGTTGCAACACGGATGTCATCCTTTTCTTTTTTGCAGATCCGTGTTTTGCGGACCATAAAATACATACAGTCGTGTGCATGAGACCTACGGATTATGAAAAAAAGAGGAAGCAAAAAGCAATCCTCCTTACCCAGGTGGTTAGAGGTATGGTCAAGTCAACAAGCACCAGGAGGGGATTTCCTTTTATTCTTTACCATGGGGACCTCTATCTTGAGCCATCGTATACAAATCCACATACAAAGTAATAATAATAAGTGATCAGTGATTGCTAGTATGATGGATGTATTTTCCAATGTAATGCCACTACAGTATGTCAAATATACAATAAGTACGGATCAGCGTGTAATTGTCTCACCTTTTGATGCCAAGCTGCTGCTCGGCTCATATTTCTCAATTAGCAGCTGGACTTGTTGCTGCTTCAGAGGTGGATACAGAATTTCATTTAGCCTTGAATCCCGCTGCTTGGAGTTAATGAATTCTGTCATCTGGTCAACAGTGAGGTATGGTTTACTTTTTGTGCCACTGAAAAACAGCAACATGACTGTATATAACTGACAATATTATAGTAAGATAGGATAATAATTGCCATAATAGACACTAATGAGGGCAGAGACTGAACGCTATAAAAGAGGAGGTGCAACACAATAGCTCAACTCCCAATTATAAAAGTGTGATATTTGAATTTCCTTGGAGAAACGTCGCAAATTAGAAATTCAAGATTAGCAAATCAGTTGGCTTGCACAATAATTATACAAGTATTATTTAATTTCCCGGTCACAAAATTTACACTTTTTAGAAAGATATTTAAAACAAGTCATAGGATATTGTCCTTGATTTAATTTTTTTTTAAGAGGTTATGTGAGTTTCCTCCCTAAATAGTGCCGTAGTGTGTTGGTTCATGGGACTAATGGAGCTCTGATTTATGTCTCCCAGCAACAAAAAGCAACGTCTGTCTCATATGTTTTTGTGATGTCATTTTATAGGGAAAAGTAGCTGTGCAACAAATCTCAGAAAAGTCCTCTGCACACATGGCTCTGAACGGATGGAGGCCAGGTGGACCCATGACTTCTGTGTACATTACTTTCTCCTGTATCTACATGATGGGACATTTACAATTAATAAACTGATTTTTAAACCTTTTATGCTATACTTTAAATAGGTTCTGTCTTTCTATAGGTGGCTATACATTTAGAGGTATATTTTATTGTATTGCAAAAATCAGTGTGCTATACAAAACTATACATTTAGATTGTCACTGACCAATCCTGCTGATTTCGGCAGGACCAGCCTACCATCCAAAGTGTATGGGGGCCTACCGTGTCTCCTACCGATAGAAGATGTCTGGCAAGTAAGTTTACCATACAACGTACCCCATCCTTTGTTCTCAGGTGGGATAAGATTTGTTTGGCCACGGCTAGCTGCTTGCACTCTTGGCAAAGTGTGTATGGTAGGTTTGGGAGACATAGAATGAACATTCGTCAGCAGATACTGGAAGCATAAGGCTAGGTTAAAGAGGTTTTCCAGTACTTAAATATTGGTGGCCTATTCTCAAGATCCAGAGGTGTGTCCACCAATCAGCTATTTTACGAAGCCACCAGAAAGTATACAGTGGATGGAAGGCTCCACCCAATATGTTGTTTCCAGTCCTGGCATACTGCAGCTCATCTCCTATTCACTCGAGTGGTATGGCCACTACGCAGTGGACAGAACCTTGTGCTTCCGGCTCCATCCACTGTACAGGTTCCTAAGCTGAATGTTAATCAGTGGGGGTACGGGGGTTGGACCCCCCACAGATCTGATATTGATCATCTATCTTAAAGGGGTTGTCTCACTTTAGTAAATGGCATTTATTATGTTGAGGAAGTTAATACAAGCCAGTTGCTAATGTATTGTTATTATCCATATTGCTTGCTTTGCTGGCTGGATTCACTTTTCCATCACATTATACATTGCTCATACCCAGGGGTTACAACGACCCTGCATCCCATCAATGGTGGTTCTGCTTGTACAGTATTTTTCCTATTATGTGCAAGCACGACCACCGCTGATGGATTGCAGGGAAACCATGGAAATGATCAGTGTATAATGTGATGGAAAAATGAATCCCGCCAGCAAAGGAAGCAATATAGACAATCACAATACATTAGTAAGTGCCTTGTATTAACTGATACAACCCCTGAGTACTGGAACATACCTTTTAGACATCCTCACATACAAATGCTACTCAAAGAAAAGGAAGAGGATGTAAAAGATACTTACAACTCTGAGAAAATGTTGTCTATCTCAGGTCGGGGACACAGGTTATTTAAGAAGACTCTGTACAATTCTGGTGTGAAGTCATCATGAGGGATGGAATCACTCTGTGGAATAAAAAACAGATTTAGAATAAGAATGTATGCTTTGTTCACAATCCACAATAACATAATTGAAATCCAAATGACAAATGCAATGACAGAAAGCTATGTAATAAGAACTTGGTGTAAAATAAGCAAAAAAAAAAATTATAATATAATTATAAGAATATAATGAAATTATAATTCAATTAAGTAAACTAAATTGTTATTTTAGTATCCTGGGCAAATGTCCTTATTACAAAGGTTCTAAATAAAGAAAAATCTGTGAATTATGAGAAGTTATGCAACTTTCTAAAATATATCATGGTTCCGTTCCTTAAAAGGGTTTTCCAAAACTTTAATACTGATGACCTATGGATAGGTCATCAGTATCTAATCAGTGGGGGTCTGACAGCTAGGGTCCCCTGCCCAACAGCTGTTTTAGAAGGCATCGGCACAACTGTGAGAGCCGCGGCCTTCGCACAGCTTACCGTACATTGTATAGAGACTGTGCTTGGTATCGCGCTCAACCTCAAAGAGTATATCTCACTCTGAACCATCTGTCCTATCCTGCATTACATAGGCAACTATTGATTTGAATGTGAACTGTGGTAATGTATAACTGCCATATGGTGGCGCTGCAGAGAAATGTAATACCTACTGCCAGATAGCTGATCGCTGAGGGTCCCAGCAAGGGGACGCTTTGTGATCATATTATTATTAAGGGAACCTTGTCTAAAGCAGAAAACTCCTTTAAGTAGGAAGATATATACTGTATATAAACTCCATGTTGTACATGGCAGAGCTTTCAGATGATGAAAATCTTAATATTAATAGTTATTTTTAACTAACTATAATTTGTATTATAATAATAGTCCAAAATCAGGTTGACAGATGCCCTTTAGAAGGGTATTTCATTATATTGTGGAATATTTGTCACGTTGAAGGGCTAGCTAGACATGGCAAGCTGTAATGATATGACTGTAGTTCATATATCAATGCAACAGTCCGTGAGGACCAACCTGCTCATGACACTTGAACAAATGTGACATAAGTCACGAACAGGAGTAGTGAAGTGATAGCACAGCGTTCTAACGGTAAGCATTAGAGAGGAGCAAAGGTTAAGAAAAAGGTTGATTCGGCGGCTTCGCTGAATTTTACATAAAAATTCACTTTGTGGCGAATTACTTTGTCAAAAAGCGCATTTTTTTGTAACTAGTGGGTGCAATGACAGGGAGCAGCGATAGCGCCGCTCCCCATCATTTTACCCCTAAGATGCCCCTTCATACATGATCGCGGCATCTGGGAGTAATAATATGGTGTAAAATTAACTGAAAAAATGTAAATCATACATACCGCCTCCATTTGCTCGCGATGGGCCGGCTGCCACCATCTTGCTTGAAGATCTTGCGCAAAATCTCGTCACCATGAATGGGATTTTGACCGAGATCTTTAATCAAGATGGCAACAGCTGTCCTGTCGCGAGCAAATGGCGGAGGTAAGTATGCTTTCTGTTTTTGTTTTTTACACTCAGGTTAAATCGATTCGCTACCAAGCAGCGTGAGGAAATTTGGCTTCGCCGTAAATCTTAGTTGGATTCGATTTGCTCATCTCTAGTAAGCATATTAAAAATTTTATAATTTCAGCATTGCCTCATGCTTTCCATAACAAAGGTGTCATCCCATCTGGGACATTTATAACATATTCTGTAGAATAGATGCTGGTCTCATCTCTAGGATCCTCTCCTATCTTAAGAACGTTGGCCCCATTGCACTCCCACTGAAACAGCTATTTTCTGAAGTGCTATTGAAGTTAATGGAGAGAGCTGCGCATGTGCAGCCAGCCACCTCTCCATTCCTGACAATGGGACTCTGTCCTTGATACAGAAGTGGGTCCTAGAAGTGGGACGCACACTTCTCAGGCATTTATGTCATATCTTCCCGGATATGCACAATGTCTCTGATGGGTTACTCACTTTAAGTAATGCAAAATTCATTTCTGACAAATATTAAAGCAGTTTTCTGAGAGGTTTTTTTTTAATGATGACCTATCCTTTGTTACACTGCTGCCTGCTCAAACTCTTGATCGATGGGAGTCCTGGGTGTCAGACCCCCATCGATCAGATATGGATGACCTATCCAGAGGATAGGTTATCAGTAAAAAAAATTTTTTTTTGAAAAACACCTTTAAGTTATGTCCCAAGAACACTAAATAAGTTCATCCTTATTTTACCATGTGTGATAAGAAACTCTAGTCTCTGCTTTACTTTTCAGTTCTCAAAAAAATAAGATGGTAACAAGTAAAAATTAATTACATAGATGCTGCGTGCCATATGTAATCCCATATGGTAATGTCAATTCAATACGTGAGAAAAAAAAGAACAAGCTGGTATTTTTCCTGTTCATACATTTTAAATATAACCAGTTGAAGAGAAAAGCTAAGGTAGATGTATGAGATCAAAAGAGAGATGAGACAGTTCTTCACATTTATAAGACAATATTGCCATGAGCATTAACTTACTCTACAAAAGCACCTGTCGAGGTGACTCTGCAGGATATGCTGTTATGTATGTACATTAGGAATAACACTATATCTGGCCATTTTTCATGTTATATCTGGCCATGATATGACTAATTGTCAGCTGCTATGATGTCTCCCATAGACAGAAAAAAAAGGATATCCTAATCCCCTCTCTCTCTCTCTCTCTCTCTGGCACACTCTCTTGAGCAGCAGCAGTACTAAAGATACCATACAGCAGAACTAAGCAATGTGTCTCTCTGCCTCTGTCTCCCTATAGCAGCTCTATCTTTTTCCTCCACCTTCCATTCTCCTTAGGCTTATATCCATAAGTCTCACGCTTCGGTGTGGGAGGGAAACACCACACCGAGCATAGGTGGGAAGGGGGAAACAGGGAATCAGGCCTGAGAACTAGGGAAGGAAAATAGACAGCTCCAAGTGAAAACCCTAACCAAAATCCTGACTGACTACCAGTATGAACAGACCCCAAAGGTAGGTGAGTTCATATGCAGGAATACCTAGAGTCCTATCAAGCCCTATAGGACTCTGGTACTAATGGCAGTGATGAGACTACCTGTTCCTCCAAAAGGGAGGACGAACAGGAGTCTCCTTCAGGCCTAATACAAACAATAGGGAAAAGCAACACACAGAACCCAAACAAAATACAAAAGGGAAAGGAAAGACTTAACTTTAAAGGAGCAATGGAAGCACCAGGAACTCAGCCGAGATCCAACCACAATCTATCCAAAGGTCCAAATAGAAGCTATAAACCGCACAGCATTGTGGGGGAAGCGACTATAAATAGAGAAGGTTAAATGACCCCAATAGCCACACTTGGGTAAAGAAGGTGTGGGAAGCACCAGAAACAACACAGACGTCATTTGATCCAAACGGAAAACATGTCAGATCAAACCACGTGTTGCCAGTCTCAATCTCCTGCCACCTGCGGGAACGTCCGTGACAATAAGGTATATTACAAAGTCTTTTATCTTTCTCTGTACTCTAGATTTATCTAACCAAAAACATGAAACAGTCACTCTAGCGTGTATCTATTTTTTCACAAATAGGTCCAAAATTTAGTGTTGATTTGTTTTTCTTCCAAAAACAGTAACCCACCTCCTAAACGGTTGTATGTGATAATGTAGCTGAGTGGCAATATCCCACACAACCTGTTGACAGGCATGGCACTGTTTCTGGAAAATGCAGACAAGTTTTCCTAAACCAAGCCTCATTGATTAGTGAAGTTCTCAAAAGTACAATTTGGCTGCTTCGCCAAATTTCACAAAAAAATTCCCCTTGTGACAAAGCTCATTTCTTTGCGAGTAGCGAGCGCAATGACAAAGAACGGCCATTGTGCCGCCCCGTCATCGAACCCTTCAGATGCATCAGAGATGACCATTGACGGCTGTAAGAGGCTAATCTGTTAAAAAAAAAAAAAAATACTCATCTTATCCAACCACATGATGACGCCATTGTGATGGGCGGCGTGGTGACGTCATATGTCGCTGCGCATGAGATTTCACACAGGACTTTTCACACGCCAATGGATGAGGTGAGTATAAATTTTATTTTATTGCCATTTTAGAGAAAATTGATGCATTGCCACAAAGCACAAGGAAATTCTGCTGCTCAGGGAATCAAATTTTCCCTGAAACACTATCAAGCTTTTTAACTGTAAGGAAAGCAGGAGATTTTAAAGAAAAATGGAGCTCAGGCTCATATAAATTCTGTATAACCCCTTAAAAGGCAATTCTGTCTGCTTATAGCCACCACAAGGGAGCTTACTGAAGACAACTTTCAAGGCTTTCAGTATTACTTAATTTGCAGTAATGTTCCCATCTTGGCGGCTGCAAACAGACAGAATTTTAGCATTGAATTTTGTGGCTGTGTATATTAAGCAGAGGATCTGGAGCCCTGTTAAAAAAAGCTCTCACCCATATATAGATAGAGCATAGAAGGTTGAGATCTGCAATGTAATATTATATGGAAAGCCATAATGAAGTTCAGGGTTTGGACTACACTATGCCAAGCGTGATGCATGTGGATAAGGCGTTGGGCCATAATATGGAAATGAAAAAGGGATCAGATAACTCCAAATGCAAGTGCTGGAATTCCTTTTTTATATGCATATGGACAGTTATACAGACAAAAAGGTAATTTGCATTGAACACATTACTTAATTTCATGCTATGAAATATTAACTCTAAAGTCATCACCTGTTTTCATATACCCATTATAAATCCAAAGTGAAAAAACAGGCCTTCAATTCTAAAAACTGAAAAACTTCACCCAAAACAAATGTAATCTTTCAATATGAACCTGAAACTTTCCAAAGGATCTGAGTTATTAAATTCAAATTGCTAGTACTGAAGTATTATAGCTTTAGAAGGTCAAAAGCTCTCAGTCAGAATACTTTATTAAAATTCAAAGTGGAGTCACTAAGTAACAGATGGATGGCGGGTTCAGATCTACATTACTATGGTAAGACCTGAAACACTGGCAGCTGTGATAGGCTTCACATTATAAAATAAGAATAGGAGGAAAAAAGCAAAAAAGACAAAAAAAAAATCTCAAAATTCTTAGATTACTATAATCTACCATACTCTATAGCTAAAACAACTGCACACGGCTCTGCACCTGAGGTCACCCTCAAGACAGTTTTTTTTTTAAGTTTCTGAACTTCGCACAAGTGGTTTTGGGACCACAAGGAGCCTGGAGAAGACAAGTTAGAGTAAAAACAGCTCTGAACCGACTTGAAATGAGGTCACTTTTACATAACACAAGCACAATGCAGTTCGTCTGAACAGGATTTAGATCACCATAGGCTTCTGTGGTGATCCAAGTCCAGTTCATATTAACTGTTGGAGGTGTAGGTGTTGTGATAATATGGATGCAAAAATGCTGCCTTATCAAGGGTTCACCCAAATTTTTATCATATATTATGAGCCTATATTTTGAAAATTCTACGTATTTTATTTCTCATAAGGAAACACAGAGGTAATCCCATAATCCTTATAATACCAATGCGTAAAGTTAGTTTTGTAGAGAGTTTCAGATGTTCTCATTGCCAACTGTTTTTTTTATGTTTTGTGGCCAGAACATGGTTACAACTCAAATTTAAGAACTGCAGTAGAAGTTCTAGTGCCTGGATGTGACATAAGTGGAACAAGATAGAAACCTAAAAACTTTATATCCGACTAGAAAATTCTAATAAAAACCTGCAAAAAAATCATGTTGTATCTCGCCTTCCCAAAGATGCTGATTTTCCTTGTTGAAAATCAGTTAGTAGGGAATCTTTAAAGGAATAAAACGTTAAACATATTTCAGCATGCCCTCTGATAAAGGGGATTATTTAGGGGTTTAATGTCCTATATTTGGGGTCCGACTCCTAGCACTCATGCCAATGAGCTGTTCAGCACCAAAGGCTCTTCACAGCTTACCAAGCACAGTGCCATCCACTGGATATTGGCTCTGCATGGTATTGCAGTTTAACCCCATTCACTTGAATGGAACGGAGATGTGCCTAGGTTATGTGACTGATGAATGTGATATCACATGGCCTAGGAAGAGGAGGACTAAGTGGTCACGGAGGACTCTTCATGCAGGTGATCATTGGGGGTGTTTGGAGTCAGAACCACGCCAATCTGATACTGATGACCTATTGATGGCCATCAATTTCTCAAACATGGAAAGCCTCTTTAATCTCCTTCTTTACTTTCCCTTATTTTGTCTCATATTAACAATTAAAAAAAGAGAAATATGTAGTATACAAAAATATTCTCTGATGTGTCTCAGGAGATCAGCCATGTCTTTCACTGTCCTATAAGACAACTAGCTGCAACAGGAGACCTCTCTCTCTCTGCAGTGGGACAAGAGATTGTTAAACTTCATCTGCTTGGATAACCCCCTTCTCTCTGGATACTGAATAACCAGGCCACTTTTATGCTAATAAGTCTCTCCTTTACTGAATAGTCACTAGTCATCTTCACAAAATGACCAAACTGTTCAATTCCTCAAAATGTCTCTGGAATACAGTATTCATTTTAGAACATGGTCAGATATCATAGTCAACTATCAGAATAATTCCAGTGTGACACCTGACCCTGACCCCTGACACTGACCTC
Source organism: Bufotes viridis (assembly GCA_033119425.1). NCBI lineage: Eukaryota > Metazoa > Chordata > Amphibia > Anura > Bufonidae > Bufotes > Bufotes viridis. The sequence continues at coordinate 388,405,093 of CM065592.1, read as the reverse complement.
TGACACCAAACACTGACATCGGACACTGACACCTGACCTTGACACCTCACTCTGATACCTGACACTGACACCTGACTCTGATACCTGACATTTACACCTGACACCTGACCCCTGACACCTAACACTGATACCGGACACTGACACCTGACCCTGACACCTCACTCTGATACCTGACTCTAATACCTGACACTTACACCTGACCCTGACACCTGACACTGACACCTCACTCTGACTTTGATATTTGACTCTGACACCAGCTGAGTTTGACTTTTCGTCTTCATAGGTCAGGGTCAAAGTGAGAATGAGTTATAGATATACTGTGTATTTGTATGCTAAATCACACAACCAAAGTCTATAGCTGAGCTTATAGCTCTGTGTCTGAACTTTTGCCTCAAATGCAGTGTTCTTGGGTTCAAAACCCCTATCAGTCTTTAACAAAAAAAATTACATTTTATTGAGCCATAGAAAAGAGACAAATTCAAGTGATGTGTGACCCTGATTTCTGACTCTTCTCTTCTCACTAGCCAGCGTCAGCATCGCAATGACTTTTAGGTTCACTGTACTTTTAATAAGCTCAATCACATAGATAAAGAAAATCCTTCCAGTTGCTGTCTGAAGCTATAGCTCAGTGGTTTAATTGTTTGCCTCACATGCAGTGTTCTTGGGTTCAAAACTCTTATGAGTCTTTAGAAAAAATGTACATTTTATTGAGCCCTAGAAAAAAGACAAACATCACTTCAATTTGTCTCTTTTCTAAGGCTCAATAAAGACACAAACTCACTTGAAAGCTATTATTGGCACAGCTGAATCTGAAGGCAGAGTTTCTTTTATTGTTTTAGCAATTTCCATTCCCAGACAGAACCTCATAGTAGCAATGGCAGCCCAGTAATATGTTATATTGTTTACGCATTCATAAGTAAGGGGCTGCATTAACACCGGGAACATTTATGCAATTATCAAAGCAGAAATCATTAAGAATGTTTTATCTTTACATTTTGCTTTATTCTTCTACTAACTTCCTTCTCACCAATGAACACATATATCGCGTCCGGCGCCTGCCGCTCAGATACTTACTCTGCCAGATGGAAGATTACAAGACTCTAATGCAGTTTCCACTCGTTTTCTGTCTGCGGAGAATAGACGGTATATGCTAGAAAGAATAAAGAGGAAAAGTAAGGAAGTCTTTATGTATTGCTTCATTTGAACGAAAATCCATCGGAAAATGAATTAGTTTTATCCCACCCTAATACGATTCCACAGTTTTGTAGGTTTTAAACTAGAACAGAATTAACAATGCATTTCTAGGATATGTTAGCAAAGTGTGATCTGCATAATACTCTAATATGAGAGCTCTCTCTCTCTTTCTCTCTCTGATAGTTTCTCGGTCGATATTCCTACATTATCATTATAATTTCATTTGACCTACTAAAAATCCAAAGTTTGCCATGATCTGATTTGCCTGAGACAATTTTCACTTTTCCTTTCATCTTTGTTCTTTGCCTGTTAAGCATATCCTTTGCTGGTAAATTCCCAAATGATATTAAAACATAGATCTACATAATTAATTATTTTAATTTTGCAGCTCTTTGGACTGTTCAAGCAGTTATCTCTATTTTTGATGTTTTTATTTTTAAATCAGTTTAAGTGGTGCTCTACCAGTAAAAATGTGTCTGCATTTGAATAAGTAGCATAATAAAAAAATATGCTTCTTCTGGGATTATGGCTATTTTACCTAGTCCCAGGAGCATGTGGTACCCAATAAAAAAAATAATATTCACCCGCTCCTTGACAATATAGTCCTGCATCCTGGCACCATTTTGCAATCTTCCGGTCCCCTGTCTGTTTACTTCCAGCTGGGGTACAGACTTAATCATGTGCACTACTGCAGTCAATGACTGGCCTCAGCAGTGATGTGTCCCCAAGCAGTGCAGTGACCAAAACGCAACCTTGTGGCACATGACAGCCTTATGCATTTCTGGCAACCTCTCTGCAGCAAACAAGAGATACAGGTACCCAGTTTTTCCTGGAAACTATGTGTGGTTTTTAGGTCAAATTCTAGTTGTCTCTTTGCAACATGGTTCATCCATGTAACATCTATAGATTTGTCATTTGCGGGGCTCTTAAACAGGACCTGTCACCAGATATCTTTTTTACTAAATAATTTGATTTGCAATTGCAATGCAATACAGATATTGGAATGTCATGGCGACGCTTGTGCCCAACGCCATCCCGATATCCGGGGCGGGCACATACCTAGCTTCTCCTTGGGGCTGGCCACCAGACTCCTCTGTACCATGCTGCAGCCTCACTGCTAGGTCTCTTTTTGTGTAATGTCTATTCATTGAGCCTCTCCCTGCAGCAATGCAAGGCTTACTTTCTCTTTTTGCTCTGTGTTTAGCTGTTAGACTAATGAGCTCATCAGACCTCCTCTATATATTGAGCTGTTTGTCCCACCCGTTATCTGAGCAATAGATTCCATTAAATTCATTTTGGTTTCACTTTTTTGCAAGACCTGAAAAGGAGCTATTATCCATTTGTCTGTCTGTCTACCAACCACCTGTTTCCTGCATCCTGACTCTCTGCCACATGAGCTGACCTGTACCTGTTCACTGAACTGAAACTGAGCCGCCTGACCTGACCTCTGCCTGTTTCCTGACTGCTTGTGTTTGACTTCTTAGTGCTTGGCAACGGTGCTTGGCGTACCGGGACTATACCAGGAAGTCACAGCCTGGTGGCTACTGTAGCGAAGGCAAGATTCCTGAAATAAGGGTTTTAAGGGGTGAAAACCAGGGGAAACCAAACCAAAATGGTGCACTTGGGACTAGCCTTGAGTCAAACTGGTTGGTTGGCACAGTGGGTCCACACTCACTGTCCATAACATGGAACATACAGTATTTTCACATAACACAAAGTTGATCCATTCACCAGTTATTGCTACTAGAAGTTTATTCATGAATATGCATGGTTGTTACCAGTTGAGGGTTTGCGCATGCACAGTCTGACACCCCCACCACCATCCTCAGAGGTAATATGCATGCTGATTCATTAATAAACTTCTAGCAGCAATAACTGGTGAATGAAACAACAAAGGGTTATATAAAAAGATGCTCCGTCCAGAATCATTATTACACGGGGGATGGAAGAAGTTACTAAAACAGACATGTCAGGAGAGGTGATAAGTCCTCTTGAACTTGATGGCACATAGTTTAAATAAATGAGTTAATGTCTCCATGCTATTATGTGTTCCGCTAAAACTGCCAGACAGATTACTGCAGCATGCTGCTCTATTTTGTCTAGTAAAATGTCAGGTCCCATGATGGAAACCCAATGGACCCCATTACAATCAACTGGGTCGGGTGCTGTTCGTGTCCATCTAGTAATGGATTTGACTCTTCCAAGCAGAACAACAGAAACAACAATGCAGATATGAATGAAGCCTTAATGAGAACCATTTTTTAGCAAAGCCTTTACCCTGATTAATTCTGTTTGCCTCCAGCTTGCACTTTCCAAGAGGAGAGGTCATCATCTACTGTTCTTTCTATTTATACCATTACTTGACAAGTTTGTCTGTATTTTATCAGCTCTGTAGATGTTTAGATTAACTCACAGTAATCACATTACAGCATAATGAAAAATCAAACCGTGAATTAATTTTGCAGGCATAGATAAAAAGACAGCTAAACCAGTAAAGACTGATATAAACCTTTAAATGCCTTTGCCATGTCTGAACAATAAGTGCAAGTCCTCCCCATGTCAGCTGAGCTATAGTCCAGGTTTCACCAAAATGTTTTTGGCAGTTTAAGGGTTAAAAATCACTATGTTGTCTCTCCGACTAGATCTTCAAGCCATTGGGCAATTTTTTTTTCTTTTAAATTCCTGAATGCTTCATTCGTACATACTGTAGATACCTAATGTATAAATATCACTATGGTATAACTTTAAAGGGGTTCTCTGGGAATTAAGAAAATGAAAATACTTAAATATTACTTTATTATAAATATATTCCCAACTGCCTTTCATCTCTTTAGACTGTCCCTATTTGTCTAGGGATCAATCAATAGGAGAAATAAAATGGCCGCCGATCCTATTAGTACACACAAAACCTGTCCTAATCACACAGGAGGACAAGTTACTTCACAACACTGAGCTAAAGAGCTGTCTCATCCTACTCTCTGCTCTGCTTGTCAGGGATTATGATACTGAATACAGATGATAAGATCTTCAGCTAAATCTCTATAAGAATGGAGTTCATCAAGAGACACGAAGTACAGAGAGGATGGACAGGGCGGACTGTGGCAATGGAGACTGCATACAAGAGCTGCTGCTCATCAACCACATCCTCACTCTCCTCTCTGTACTTAATGTCTCCTCATGAACTCATTCATACAGAGATTCAGCTGAAGATCGTATTAAACTGTATTCAGGATCATAATCCCTGACAAGCAGAGCAGAGAGGAGGATGTGGCAGCTCTCAATCTCAGTGTTGTAAAGTAACTTGTCCTGCTGTGTGATTAGGACAGGTTTTGTGTGTAGTAATAGGAAGGCGGCCATTTTATTTCCTCCGATGATTGCTCTCTATACAGAACAAGCCATTATAACTAATGAAAGGTATTTGGGAATATATTTAAAATAAAGTAATTTTTAGGTAATGTAATGTAATCTTCAGTCATTTTATTTTCTTAATTCCCGGAGAACCCCTTTAAGGAGGAAACAAAATCTGCTCTTTTCTTACAGTGATGTTTACATCAGTAAAGAATAAATTCACAGTGTTCAGAAAAGATTGACTTTTTCTGCATTTGCATACTGTAAGTCTACACAATGGAAACCAGACTATAAAAATATAAGTATAGTCAGAGTCGGATTGGCATACCAGAGGTCAAAAGGATCTTTGAGAAAGATCGGCCTCTGACATGATAGTGGGACCTAGCCACAATGGGAGCCGCAAGGTCCAGCAGTGAAGACCCCCATCAAAATTTTGCAGGACATTTAGCTGCAAATGTATATTAGGTATCAGATACTGCATGTGTATCCTATATTTTTTCAATGTAGGAGAAAATGGACATGCCTTTTGAGCAAGCAAGTTCTGTGTTCACCTTGACCCAGACAAACATCTTCACACTTCTGCTCCATCTCCCCTCTCACAACACATGGTTTCATAGAGATAGAGAAAAAAAGCAGTTGCATCCATCGTGGTCTCTTTACATGGTGACTCAGTGGTAAGAACTGGTGTCTTGCAGTGCTGGGGACCAAGGACACATACATCTACATACAGTTTGTATGTTCACCCAGGTTTCCTCCCACACACCAAAGACATAATGATAGGGAACCTAGATTGTGAGCTCTATTGGGGACAGTGAGTAATGATAATGTCTGTAAAGCGCTGCGGAATATGTCAGTGCTATATAAGTGAAGAACCACATGCATGGGAAACATGTCATCACTGCAGCCAGAACCCAGCAGCAAGGATCAGGTAAGTATGATTGCCTCTGCGGGCTGCAGGGTCTGCCTGAGAGGCCACCAGGGGTGGACAGCCCTTTTAAGGCATAGTACTGATTTATAGAAAGAAATACATCATAAAAGAAGAAATAACTTACTTTTTAACAGGAATTTTTCCTTCTTGATTGGCTTGAAGCCTCAGCTTGGTGTATCTGTAAAGAATAAAAAGATATTTCCATTATTTTTGCTGTGATAAAGGTATTGAACTCGCTTTTTGATATAAAAAGTAAGTCATAAATCGTAAAAGTAAATCACAAATTCTCTTGCAATGCTTTTGACTTTAGTATATTGAATGGTAGATGGATTGGTAGGGCCAAGACATACTAAAAGAAAACATGAAACATACCTGTAATACTCCTATAACATCAGAGCTCAACTGCATTGATTTGCAGAAATGCAAATGTCACGCTTGGCTCTCTTACAATTATATGGACCCTTCCAGATGTCTTTATTACATAGTTTTCACACTGGATGGTTTCTTGTAAATTTGGTTTTATTAAAATATACAAATAATACAAAACATTGTAATAGCATTACAAAAGAAAAGATTAAATCGCCATTACATGAATTATAATGCGTAAATAATACATAAATCAATCTAAGATAGTAGCTTAGGATATTCTAAGTTCCCAAATCAATAAGAATAGGAAACTGCTAAATAGAAAGGCACATACAAAGTATAACCAGTTATAGATACTACCAATGTATATAGCAAACAAAACAGCACGTCAAGTAATCTTGCAGGTAAGGCAAACAAAGCCTCCAAGGCGGTCAACAATAAAAACCGTTTAATGGCGAAAGGGAGGGGGGAGGGAAGGGTAGGGGGAGGGAGGGAAGGGAGAGGAGTGAAGAGGGGAGGAAGGGGAGGGTAAAACGGGAAGAACAATAATAACTGTCACATGCGTAGTAAAAGAAGGGAAAAACCCTGAAGAGGATCTTATTGTGAAGGCTTGAAACTATCGCTGTGTGCATTACGTTCTAGTGCACCCACATTTATAGGTCATCCGTTCTGTAGGTACTGTGTCATCAGTATTACAGGCAGTTGTAATTTATCGCCGCCTACATCACTGTGTAGGGGACACTAAGATTGATAGCTAATCCCTTCTGTTAGCTGTGGAATTACTGTGTGTCAATAAATGCGTCTCATTTAAATTATTACCATGGACTTAACATGCAGTGCTTAAAGATTTAAGTAGTGGCCCCATAACAGAGAGGGGACAGTGGTGGCAGCGGTAGTAGTGGCCCCATGACAGAGTTGGGAGGGAGGTAGCAGCAGTGGCAGTAATGCTGTGTTAACATCATTGTTTATGATTCTGTACTTCTGATCCATCAGAAAAACATAAAAAAATAAAATCCTGTATTTTGAGCATCCATAAAGCCTCTTTCAGATGGTCAGTATTTTTTTTGTGTTTTGCATCAGTATTTGATCAGTAATTGTAAGCCAAAAACAGGAGTGGATCCAAAACAGAGATGAAATGTAATGGAATTATTTGTATCTCATCTGTGTTTTAGACCCACTCCTGCTTTTGGCTTACAAATTGTGATCAAAACACAGATGCAAAACACTGACCAAACACTGACTAAAAGAACGTATTAGCTACGATGAATTTTGGTTGAGTTGGTGGAGTGATTTGTGTAGTGCATTCCAATAACTGACACTCCTCCCATATGGCAATAATACAGCTGCCATGTTTGATCCATCCAGCAAGTTAGGCCCATCTGGTTTTAACCCAAATACATAATGAAAGTAAAATACCATTAAGTTCATAGTATAGAGGGATCCCGGACCTTATGGAGGGATCCACATGGGCAAAAATGTAGTTGCACTGCACAATAATGCAGAATTTGCTTTAAATTTGTCATGGCTGTCAGAGTGACACAGAATAAAATCTTCAATTGCAAAATGTGGTAGTTAAGAATGGTGAATTTGGGTCCAGTTGGTGGAGCAATTTGTCTGTTAATACCACCGTAGTTACAACCATAAACAATTGCAATAACGACAAAGACAAATTTTTTCTCTAATACTCTAATAGTATGTATTAGCTACAATAACTTTGGGTCGAATTGGTGAAGCAATTTGGTTCATTCAGATAACCAATGACACTCCTCCCTTATGGCAATAATCTTGCTGCCATATTTGATCCATCCAGAAAGTTCCACTGCTCTGGTTTTAACATTAATATATTCTGAAAGCAAAATACCATTAAGTATGGAGGGATCCTGGACTGGCTGAAATTTCGTTGCACTGCACAGTGATGTAGAATTTGTTTAACCCCTTAGTCACCACCCATATGTGTTTTTACGGCGGTCACTAAGCGGCCTTAGACTGGGCCACCGATTTTTTAGGGCGTCCCAGTCTAAGCATTGAACAGGTCCCCCTACATCGGTAAGTGGGAACCCGGCTCTCACATGAGAGCCGCGGCCCTGCTCTAACAGCCCGCACTAGCAAGAGTGCCGATCCGGGCTGTTTAACACTTTACATGCCGTGGGCAATCGCGTCCGCCGCATGTAAAGTGCTGACAGAGGGAACAGACTCCCTCTGTCTTCCATCGGCACCCCGCAAATGCGATCGTGGGGTGCCGATGCCATTAAGTATGGTGGGATCCTGGACTGGCTGAAATTTCATTGCACTGCACAGTGATGTAGAATTTGTTTAACCCCTTAGTCACCACCCATATGTGTTTTTATGGTGGTCACTAAGCGGCCTTAGACTGGGCCACCGATTTTTTAGGGCGTCCCTGTCTAAGCGTTGAACGGGTCCCCCGTACATCGGTAAGTGGGAACCCGGCTCTCACATGAGAGCCGCGGCCCTGCTCTAACAGCCCGCACTAGCAAGAGTGCCGATCCGGGCTGTTTAACACTTTACATGCCGTGGGCAATCGCGGCCGCCGCATGTAAAGTGCTGACAGAGGGAACAGACTCCCTCTGTCTCCCATCAGCACCCCGCAAATGCGATCGTGGGGTGCCGATGTGTGTGAAGGCCTGGGGTCTGATGTAGGTCCTAGACCAGCCTTCAGTAATTTCCAGCAGGCTGAATCTCTCTGGCGCAGTGTGATGGTTAATGTCAGAATAGCATTGCAATTAAAATGCAATGTACTATAGGGATAGTACATTACATTTTAAAAGCAAACAAAAAGCTGTCTGTTATAGTTCCCTTGTGGGACTATTGACTGATAAAAAAAAAAGTAAAAAAAAACCCCTAATTTATTCAATAAAAAAATCCCATTAAAAAATTACGTTTTTTTTCCATTGAAAATACACTTTTCAATGAGAAATTGCAAAAATAATCTTCGCCATATGTTTGGTATTGCCGCATCCATAACGACCCAGACTACATAAATATCATGTAAATTATCCCCTACGGTGAACGGCGTACATTTAAAAAAAAAAAAATGACAGAATTGCTAATTTATTCTTAGTTGCCATGGAAAAAACGTAATAACAAGCGATCAAAAAGTGCCATTTACTCCAAAATGATACCAATGAAAAATACAAGTCGTCTCACAAGAATCAAGCCCTCACACAACTCCATAGAAAGAAAAATAAAAAAGTTATGGGTCTTGGGATGCGGCAATGCAAAAACATTTTTTTTTTTTTTTTAAAGGGGCTTTATTGCAAAAAAGTTGTGAAATGTAAAAAAAAACTATATGTATTTAGTAGCACTGTAATCATCCTGACCCAGAGAATAAATATATTATGTTATTTATACCAAAAAACGAACATCGTAAAATTTATAACGTACAATGTGGCAGTATTGCTTTTTTTCCCATCTCCCTCCCAGAAAAAGTTAATAAAAGTTAATCAGAAAGTTATGTGTACCCCAATGGCCCCATAAAAAATTTCAACTTGTCCCGCAAAAAACAAGTCCTCATAAAGCTATTTAGGGAGAAAAATTAAAAAGTTATAGCTCTTAGAAAGTGACGATGAAAAAAGGAAGAAAAACGCTTGGTCAGTAAGGCCCAAAACAGGCTGGTCACTAAGGGGTTAAAATTTGTTGTGGCTGTCAGAGTGATGCAGAATAAAATTTTCCATTACAGAATGTTGTAGTTAAGAATGATGAATTTGGGTCCAGTTGGTGGAGCGATTTGTCTGGTAATAACGTCTTAGTTCAGACCATAAATGACTACAATAAAGATGCAGACTAATTTTTTTCGCTATAAGAAGAACGTATTAGCTACAATGAATTTGGGTCGAGCTTGGGGAGTGATATGTGTGGGCTTAATTCCAATAACCAACGACATATGGCAATAATCCAGCTGCCAAGTTTGATCCATCCAGCGAGTTCAGCTCATCTGGTTTTAACCCTGATACATGGAGTTATTTGACCTCAGGAGTTCCTCGCCCAACCTCCTGGAGGTCCAAGTGGTGTTCAGCACTAACTGTTCTGTGATGCCCTGGGACTGCACATGAACTGCACTGGGATCACCGTGTGTCTACTTTTTAACAACAGGTTCTGGTTACTTACTCAACATAGGGATTGGGGATTGTAATACTGGAGCAGTAAAAGACTAATTTGTTTTGGTAAAAGACAAATTCATTCTCTAAAAGACTAAGGTTTTCACTAAAACAATAATTTTTCAGACAAAAAAACTATCAACTCGTGGGCAATTCTGCTGTGCAAAGAATCAATTTATTTGCATTGACCACAGGGTGTTATGTAAGCACTAAATTACAGTAACTGGGTAACAAAAGCGGTTAAATATCAATGTGGACACGCCACAAACAGTAGAATGAGACAAGTGAACAAATTAGGTATTAATTTTGCAGCAAGTGAACTAGATAAACGCACCTATATATTAGACTGCCTGTTAGACTGAGTCTGATGCAAAGTACGACTATGTATAACAGAACAGATTAAGTATGAATGATGAAGCAGATGAACTAGATAAACATGCCTATATATTAGACTGCCTGTTAGACTGAGTCTGATGCAAAGTACGACTATGTATAACAGAACAGGTTAATTATAAATGGCACAGCAGATGAACTAGATAAACACACCTGTATATTAGACCACCTGTTGACAATGAGTCTGATGTACAGTAATTCTACGTATATCAGAACAAATTAAGAAGGAATGGGGCAGCAGGTGAACAGTATGCACAGAGAGATTACACTGAGCCTGCACTGTCCCTGCAGTCTCCCTATGCTCTCCCTACAGTGTCTAAAAACTCTCCTTACAATTTCCTTACACTGTTCCTGCACTGTCCCCATCCAATATTCTACAGTTAAAAAATTGCTAAACACTGTCCCTATCACTTGCCATGTCTTTCCCTATGCCCAGTTAACAGTGAAATGGTGATGACCGCTCAGGGTGAGACTTTTATAGGGCTGTGACATCCCAGGGGATGGCTATCTGCTGATTGGCGGGTTGGCATTGATTGGCATTGTGGGCCATATCACATTCCTGAGCTTCTTACTTACAATTTGTAATGAATATAGCAGCCATGTTAGAAAATAAATGATTTGTTACCATTAAGTGTGAGGAAATTTGGATTCATTGCAAATCAATATTTTCCTGAAACTCGGAAACTAAGTCAATTAGTTTCACTTTGATTCACTCAACACTAGTAGTAATGAACACTGGCTTTAGTTGGGACTAAGGAGGCCTTCAGTTTTGTTAAGTTCCTCTGAGAATTTTTGTGAGTTCCTAGATGAGTTATTACCAAGCCCTTACAATAATAAACACTGCAATCCACTCCTATCCAAAATTATATGTGCATACCTTTCTCTCTGATTGTAGATTATGCTTGTATGTACCCCTCTCCTCATAGTGTTTACTGTATGATATGGTTTAGAGCCAACAACTTACATTACATATCACATTTTGGGAAGCTAAATGAAGTTCTAGATCAAAAATGATTTTATTTGTTCTCTAAGATTCCTTTTAATCTAATTTTTTTAAAGATTAGCCACCATTGCTGGACATCTGGAAATGAACAATCATTTTTCATAGCATTACATATAATCTGTTCAAAGAACTTTACTTTTGAAAGTAAAAAAAAAAAAGTACACTCAACCATGTAATGAAGAACCCTGTTGACAATCAGTGCAGTTACCATTACATCTCTCACAAGTCCAACTTTCCTAAAGTTCTGAATGTAAAAAATGCCCAATTATAAAGTGTTGCCATCCGATTCCACACAGCCTTATCAGATAGGTCTAAACTAAACAGTTGAGTATATTTAATGTGGATTTAATGAGTAGCTCCACACTCTCCTTCATACATTATAAGATCTAGTCATGTAGTTAAATTGGAAGAGTCTGTTGTATTAACCCAGACCTGGGGGTACTACAATTTTGTATATGGTTATTGTATTATAGTATTCTATATTTTATTGTTTTCTTCTGAACATAGTTACCAGCAAGGAATGGATGCTATGGTTGGCAAGGAACAGGGCTAACCACCCTGTTCCTCCCCTCTTGGTAGCAGTGGCCCAGTCCTGCTTTCTGCCAGGAGACAGAAGGGAGAGGAAGCACACTGCAGAGCTCCTGTTCCTGTTACAAATTATCCAGGGAGATAATTTATTCTTCAGCCTCAAGTGAATCTTGAGATGCTAAACAGCAGAACAAACTGCTACAACCAGCATTAAAGACACTGCTGAAAGGTGTACGATTACAGCAAAGACACTCATCATCCAAAACCTTATTAGTCCAGTACCATCTAAGTGCTGAACTGCCACACCACCCAACCTGTTTCTATTATAGTGTTAAACGCGAATATTCGAATAGCGAATTTTTTTACGAATATTGGCACTTCGCAAATTCGCGAATATTGAAAATATAGTGCTATATATTCGTAAAAAAGAATATTAGTTTTTTTCTGTTTTTTTTTCTCAATCTGAACCCAAGATACCATTGATGATAAAGAATATTGCGCTATGTTCTCTATCTTCGTTTATTCTAGCAAGCCAACCAATAGGAAAGTTATACCCCATTCAAAGTTTCCTTCGCAGTACGCAAATATTACGTAATGTAATATTCTTGTACTGCGAATGAAACTGTGAATGGGGTATAACTTTCCTATTGGTTGGCTTGCTCGAATTAACGAAGATAGAGAATATAGCGCTATATTCGTTATCTTCGCTAATTCTAACAAGCCAATAGGAAAGTTGCCTATACACAGCTCTAAGTTAGATTCGCAATGCGATATTTTACTTTGCCTATTTTTTTAAATAAATAGAATAATTATAATAATTATTCTTATTGGAAAAAATAGGCAAAGTATTATTTTCGCATTGCGAATCCAACTTAGAGCTGTGCATAGACCAGTTTACTTAGCTTGGTAGAATTAACGAAGATAACGAATTTGAATATAGCGCTATATTCGTTATCTTCGTTAACTCTAGATAGCAAACAAATCGGAAAGTTGCCCTATACCCCGTTCAAAGTTAAAATCGCAATATGCGAATAATTAAATCGCATATTATTTTCGATAAATAGAATATATACAAATATTCGATTTCGAACATATATGACGAATATTCAATCGAATATTCGAGAAATATCGCGAAATCGAATATGGCACCTCCCGCTCATCACTATTCCATAATCCTTACTGGTGCCAGAGAAGAACTGTACTTAAAAGTCTGCTGCTACTTTATGTATTTCAAGTTGTATGTTGCACATAGTAAAAAAGACTTTTTTGTGTTTAATTCTGGTCTCCTTCTTCAATACTACATTTCCACTGCACTGAGACACTTCATCAGGGCCACTACCACTCACATTCACTGCACCGACTCCTCAGGGGCTCGCTGCACTGTCAGTAACAAACAAAAGGCAAAAATTGAACACTTAGCTCACAAGACCGTAAGAACGAATGGTCAGACCACTTAGTGAACTGCAGCCTGTGCTGCGGCCAGCGACTCACTACACACAAACCAGCAGGGGCTGTCAATTACTCGCCTTCAAACCGGCTTCATGTCCGAAAACAATAATAGGTAATAATGAACTACAAAGATATATACTTAGCTTATTAATGAGGGATTGTCAGCAGGTCCTTTGCTATATTATAATCATTGTAGATGGTGCATTATGGATTTCATAGATAAAAAAAAGTGGTGTACGTGTTGATCAACTACTTCTAACACGCAGGCATGGAAGGAATCTGTGGTCCAGGATCAAGTACAACTGCACTTTGCCCATCAAAACCTATCTCTGTTCAAGTGATTGGCTAAATACTTACAACAATTGCACTCAAGTCCAGGCAGCTGCTTCAAAGTTTCTCTTTTTGTACCCAGACGAGTCTTTGCTATCAAATACCATTTTGCATCCTCTACACTAGACAATATATTTTGGCTGCTAGAGGAAGCCATTATCTAGCACTGTCAGTCATGTGTTTTATAAGTAAAAATGTTTATAGACACAGAAGATTGGCCCTTTACATGTTTCTTCTCCAGAGACTTGGGTTCTGACAATGCACAAATTGCACATAATGAGGGTTGTATACCCAGGAGTGCCAGGCTCAGGCAGATGACTGCATATGTAATTACAGTAGGCATCTCCATTGTAGATTTCTCTGGTTGTAATGGGACGGCCTCTCCACTCTTGTTTAATCTCTTCTTGATATATTGTTTGTGAGCTGAGAATCCCCATCTCCTCCTAAAGCATCTGTAAGCTGAAAGATTCTGGCAGCAGTTCAGCGAAGACTGTCACTGCACGCTGAAGTTTAAAGCAAGATAACGCTCTATATAAGGCAAATATTTAGATATGTTTGTGTACAATATGGAGGGCATAGACAGGTTTATGCAAATGAATGCAAATTAATAACAATAACATCTTTTTTTATATATTAAAGAATAAATATTGCGAAGAGAGTTGGGGGAAGGTATGGGGAGGATGGAGTTCTCAGGCTTCCACTCTCTGCCCCATTAGTCATTTGCCCTGATCTTACAGACACTAACAGACACTAGGTGATGCATCGCAAGGGGTAGTGGTAGGGGGGGGGGGCTTGATCGGTTATTTTTGGTCGTAGGGGATTAATGGGAAAAAATTATAAATAATGGATTTGTATGGAAAATGTTGTGAAACATCTTTTTTAATATATTCTTATATCTACATTCTCTTTTGGTTAATTTTCTTTGCAGCTATTAAGTCCGGCATTGACTTGTAAAACTTAAAGGCCATGTAAACCTGGGGGCATTTTTTTTAATGATAGCATTTTACTGATTTTGAGCTAAAAATCTTTTTTTTTTCAATAGGTGTGTTTATTAAAAAATATTCAGCCGTTCTGTCACAAAGGGTTTACTGTCTAGCTGTATGAATCATACTTTCACTTTGGGTGGTCTAATAAACCGTATCTCTAAAGTACTAAAGGTCACACTTAGGGTCCTTTCACACTTGCGTTCTGAGGATCCAACAGGCACTTCCGTCACGCCGGATCCGTCAGAACGCAAGTCGCTTGAAAGCATTAGAAGACTGATCAGGATCCTGATCAGTCTTCGAAATGCTTTCAGGTTACTGTAAAGTCCTGGTTGCCATAGTAGTAGTGGGAAGCGGGGGAGCGGTATACTTACAGTCCGTGCGGCTCCCGGGGCGCTCCAGAATGACGTCAGAGCGCCCCATGCGCATGGATCATGTGATCCATGCGATCACGTGATCCATGCGTGTAGGGCGCCCTGACGTCATCCTGGAGCACCCCGGGAGCCGCACGGATGGTAAGTATACTGCTCCCCCGCTCCCCACTACTACTATGGCAACCAGGACTTTAGCGTCCTGGCTGCCATGGTAACCATTGACAAAAAGCTAAACGTCGGATCCGGCGATGCGCCGAAACGACGTTTAGCTTAAGGCCGGATCCGGATTAATGCCTTTCTATGGGCATTAATTCCGGATCCGGCCTTGCGGCAAGTGTTCCGGATTTTTGGACGGAACAAAAAGCGCAGCATGCTGCGGTATTTGCTGCATCCAAAAAACATCCCGGTCCTGAACTGAAGACATCCTGATGCATCCTGAACGGATTTATCTCCATTCAGAATGCATGGGGATGATCCTGATCAGGATTTTTCCGGCATAGAGTGCCGAGGACGGAACTCTATGCCGGAAAACAAAAACGCCAGTGTGAAAGGACCCTTATTTAAGCCACATTCTTATTAGAAAGATAGGAATTGGGCTATAATGAGAGTTTTGGAGGTCAGAGATCAGAGATAAGGAGCTGTCAGCTGAGCTGCCTAATGGGAAAGAGTAAAAAAAATACAAAGCTTGCTATTTAAGAATCTCAAGGTTATACAGAGAAAGGGACTCAACATTTTTTAATAAAAACCAATTTAAAAAAATTATTTTAGCCCAAAATGAGTACAATGCAATACAAAAATGTCCCCAAAGGTGTACATAGCATTTAAGGTTTATTACAGTTAAAATTCAAGAGAACTTTCCCCCATTTCCCTTTTTTTTTTGTATTAGGGGATCAATCACTGATACTTATCTTTGGTCTGTGTAGTTAGGTATGTATGGGTACTCATTCTCTTATCTAATCTTTCATGGATTTTAACCATAAACGTTTGTGAGGTATTCCCATCTCAGACATTGATGGCATATTTCTAGGATATACTAGTAAGATAGTTGCACCTTTGGAACCCACTCCTATCTCCAGAACGGAGCCCCCTTTGCCCTGGCATCTGCTTAGTAAATTACCCCCATAGTCTTGCTACTTTACAAATCATTAATCAGCTCACACATGGAGTACTGTGTACAGTTCTTGGCTCCTGTGAAAACGACAGACATAGCAGAACTGGAAAGGGTTCAGAGGAGGGCAACTAAACTGATAACTGGAATAGATGCATACAGTACCAAAAATATTATGAAATTTTACGGTTATTCAGCTTAGAAAAATATATCAGGGGTCAGTACAGAGATCTCTCCCATCATCTACCGTATTTTTCACCCTATAAGACGCACCGACCCATAAGACGCACCTAGGTTTTAGAAAAGGACAATAAGAAAAAAATATTTTTCATTAGACCTCAGATCAGACCACCAAACAGGCCCCCAATGTTAATCAGACCTCAGCTAACAGCCCCAATCAGACCCCCAATGTTAATAAGACCCCAACAAGACCTCAGATCAGACACCCAATCAGACCTTAGCTCAGACCCCAATGTGAATGAGCCCCAATCAGACCTCAGATAAGAGCCCCATGCCTCTCATCAGCTCCCATTGCCTCTCATATTAGCCCCCGTTGCCTCTCATGTTAGACCCCAGCAGCCCCTATTGCATCAGATCAGCCCCCAGCAGCCCCATATTGCCTCTGATCATCCCCCGCAGCCCCATATTGCCTTTTATAAAATAAAAAAAAACACTTCCTTCTCCTGCTCCGGACGCCGCTCCTCTGCTCCAGCGCTCTTCTTCCTCCTCCTCCGTCAGCTGTGCAGTGATCTGACGCTCACAGCGTGAGGTCACAGAGTGCACAGTCGAGGACCAGGAAGTGGTGAGTACAGAGCCTTTACCGTTTCCTGGTCCTTCGGTACTAATGGAATGGAAGGAATGTCACCGCTTCCCGGTCCTCCGGTACTAATGAGCGCTTCTATAATGGAATGGAAGGAATTTTGCCCCTAAAACGAGGAAAATTAGATTTTACCTCATGATGTTTTTTTTTTGCCTTCCTCTGGATCAACTTTTCAGGAACTGTACAGGATAACGACGGATGTCTTTTGTCAGCCTTACAAACTAGGTTACTATGTTACTATGTATACGATTTTGACTGATACCGCTAGCCTATGAAGTCCTTATTGGAAACAGAACCTTACTACAATTCTACTGACACCAAATAGATCTTTCCTGCCAGACAGAATAACATGGTAGACTATTTAATTCTGTTTGGTACATGGATGAATACCGTTTTCAGGTGTTCCAACATATACCTCAATGACCCCAATGGAAAGAACAGCAGAGTATAAAATGCAGTGTAAACCCAGCCTAATAATGTTTCTAATGGACTATGACACATTAATACAGAATCCTTCAGAAATAATCCTGTATGCGTATATATATGAAATAATGTGCATATCAAGGTGTAGTATCGACCCATAGACTTCTATAACCCTGGGTTCAGACCTGAGCGTTCTAGAAACGCGCATTTTACGTATTACAGCGCGTTATACAGCGTATTACAGCGCATTTTTGCAAATAGGAAACGCGCGTAGAACGCGCGTAAAACGCGCGTCCACGCGTTCGTGTGATTGACCACTGTGGCGTCAATCACAATACGCGCGACAAACGCCCCAAAAAAATCTCAAGTACTTGTTTATGCGTCGGGCGTTTTACAGCGCGTTCAAACACGCTGTAAAACGCTCAAGTGAGAACCAGGGCCATAGGAAAGCATTGGTTTTCATGTGTTGAGCGTTTTACAGCGCGTTTGAACGCGCTGTAAAACGCTCAGGTGTGAACTTAGGGTAAGTGTCACGGTGCACCTGCTTCCCTTGTGTCACTTCAACATTTGACATGACGCAAGAGGAGCAGGTCACTGCTGCAGCCAGCGATTGGCTGAAGCCGCATAAAAATGGAAGTTTACATTTTGGGAGTGAAGTAGAGCAGCCACAGGCCGTGAGAGAAGGAGCATGAAGCCAGTGCCGGGAAGAATGTACTGTAACCCTAGGTACACACCTAAGCGTTTTACAGCGCGTTCAAACACGCTTTAAAACGCACAACATGTGAAAAGCCATGCTTCCCTATGGGCATGGTTCACATTTGGGCGTTTTACAGCGCGTTTGAACGCGCTGTAAAACGCCCAACGCCCAAACATGTACATGAGCTTCTTTGGGGCGTTTTAACGCGCCTATGGACAATGTTGCCATAGGGGAGAATCACTGAATCGCGCGTATGACGCGTGTTTCTTAGTTACAAAAACGCGCATCCAAAAACGCGTGTCATACGCGCGATTCAAAAACGCCTAGGTGTGTTCCCAGCCTAAGTATGCTTCTCTTCGCAGGTCTGCCCAAGGGTTAAGGCCAGGATTTGCAAAAAACATCCCAAGTTGGACATTCCCTTTAAACTATAAGGCTTCATCCGCAAACAACAGATTTACAAAATATAGAATGCATAGGTCACTTTACTATCCACAAAAAAGGCATATATGTAGCACAAGGATGAAAAATATGGTCATGTGCATGAGGCCTAACAAGAAAGTATGTTGGAAATCTGGGAATGAACATTCATTTTCTTCCTTTATAGCTCATTTTTGTTCTTTCCCAGACATGAAAATTAGATTATAACATATCTAAACTGCTATAAAGTTGCATAGAGCTCTACTATTATAGAAATAGCAGGAGCTTTTCCACTGTTATTCAGTTTTGCACACACACAGTATCTTTATAGCACAGTGTTGAACCAGTAATGCTCTTAGCCACCAGAAGGCCCCCCGGTCATCATTCATACCTTATCATTGTAGGTCATAATACGATAATATGAGGATGGTAGCTTCTAGTAAGAGTAGTTGCTTTTCTTCATGTGTTTTCTTAATTTTTTAAAAAACTGGGTCCATTCCCACATGGCATAATTTACTGGCGGAAAAATACAGAGGTGATACGGAATTGGATTCAAGAGAATTCAGTCTCTAGAATCCAAGCGTTTTGGGTGTATTCTCTTTTTAAGCAGAATTTTAGCTGCATTAAAGGGATTCTATCACCACCTATAACCCCTGTGAGCTAAACATATGCTCATGTCCAGGGTAATATTATGATTCCTAAGGTGGCCTTATAAGATCTATTTGTGGCTTTATTTTGTTAAAAAACAGGTTTTACTAACCTGTTAATCAGGTTGATCCATGGTGCCTGGCCGCACCCATCGCCGTTCGGTGCCCAGCGACGCCTTCCCTGCCTTCAGCGCCGCCTACTACACCTCAGCGCCGCCTCGCAATCCTCCTCGTCTCTGCCAGACCAGCGCGTGCACACAGGGCTCAGCAGTTCATTTCAGGGTTGAGCGAAGTGCGCATCAGGCCAGCGCATGCGCACTTAGCAAACAGAAGCCGATGCCAGCAGTCCGCACGGGCGCATCAGACTGAGCCTGTGCGCACGCGCGGGATCTGGCAGAGACGAGGAGGATTGCGAGGCAGCACTGAGGTGTAGTAGGCGGTGCTGAAGGCAGAGAAGGCTTCGCTGGGCACCGAACGGCGATGGCTGCGGCCGGGCAAAATGCATCAACGGACCTCCCCTTGGGCACCTTAAATCAGTGATTGACAGGATAGTAAAACCAATTTTTTTAGCAAAATAAAAAGCCACAAATAGATTTTATAAGGCCACCTTAGGAATCATAATATTACCCTGACATAAGCATATGTTTAGCTCACAGGGGTTATAGGTAGTGACAGAATCCCTTTAACACCTGCGAAATACATCTTATTAGCAAAGAAGCCAAATCTGCCAGTGAGACCCTGAATTTACAGTCCCAGTAAATTCAGGCTGTCCCAGGGCAAAAATTGGCGTGGCTTATGTAAGCAATACCCATAAGTCAGTGGTCCTTCTAGATTTGTGGGTGTTCCACATGCTTACATGGCCCCAAGTAACCAGATGCAATGTTGGCAAATATGACAACCGGCTTTGCTTTCAAACGTTTCATTGAATTTAGTTTTTTCCAAACCAAACAAAAGTAAGGCTCATTCAGCAGCATCTTTGCATGAAGCTTGGGATTCACTAATACCATTTAAAGGGACTGTGCCACCACTAAATGTTATCTTCATATAATTTTGTATGAAACTTTCAGAATTTCCTTTCTGATATAAAAATACTGCAGTTGTGAGGATATGCTCCTTACTCCATTATAATGACAACACGTTTTGTTTAATCTGTATAGTAATGTGCATGTCCACCAACTGAGGTTGTCGAACATGCTCCATTCCATCCTTTAATGGCACCAGAGGTATGTACCGTTAGAAGCCATGAGAGTTACATGGAGAGAGCTGCTGAACAAAGGACACACCCCCTGAGCTGCCAGCCTGTAGAGTATCTAATAGAGCAATGAATGGAGAGAAGCTCTGGATACATGTGAGGTACAGGCCTAGTACTGATTTAAATTTTTCTACAACAATCATGGCATAACCCCTTTAATCACACTGTATGTAATATGCAATGCAGAGTCTATATATTTATAGATGCTTTACAAACAAGAACTAACATTGCTGATACACAGAAAAGATGAGCAAAGGTCTTAAAATTCACTTTGAGCCAGATTTGTCAAATTTGTACAAAAATTTAAAAAAATGGCTGTATTGATTCTACACGAATCAAACATGCTCTAATTAGCCTGAAAATTAGAATATGACACTGTGAGGTCTCCAAGGACTCAGCTTTTTCTAATATCTCGCTGTTCTATCTTTTTCTATTTCTTTATCTATAACCCCTACCCCCACCCCTTTAAGCTGTTAAATGACTGCAATGAAATCAATAGCAGATAATGTCAGAGTGACACTGATATATATATATATATATATATATATATATGGGTCAATGCATGGTTGACTGTGTTAAAAAACAGCCTGTTGCATGTGTTTTGCTTCAAAAATTGACCCTTATTGGGTGCAGATAGAGTTTGGACACACACAGTGTTATAGAAAAAAACTCTGGCTTGTTAGGACCATGTTTATACACACACACATCAGAAGGAACAGTGGCTTGTTCTGCACAAACCTTTAAAAATTCTTCGTTCCTGAGGGAAAAAGGCCTATCTTTATTTATACACACACAAGTCATAATTGTGATAAGAAACAGTGTCTTGTTCTGAAGTTAAACAAGCTTGTAAAAATTATTTTATTTGGGACCAGCAGCAGTACAGTGTGGATATGGAAAGGGTGATATGTGTAGGGGTAACAGTGGCAGCAATATTAGTGCCAGCAAAGCATGGAACAGACAAGGCATTAGATATTTGTGGCTGTGTGGGGGTAGTACTAGCAGTAACTGTAATGGTAGTGGCAGTAGGGGTAATGGAAGTGGCAGCAGGGGAATAAGCAGCAGGGAGTAGCAGCTGCAGCAGTGTGGCAGCAGCCATACGTTACAGAATGTGATGGCAGCAAGGCTGTCAGTGGCTGTGGCGTGATGGGGCTGGCGATAAAAAGCTACAATCAACAATAGTAATCTATTCATTCGCCTCAACTGGAGGTGTATGAAAATCATCATGGATCCATGCTTTGTATACTTTGGCAAAAGTGATGTTTAGTACACTGACGAAGGTCAACTTTACCCATTTGGTATCCCAAAGCCACAGGGGTCAGGGAATATGGTATGCCCAAGAGAAAGGTCACAGTCCAGGTAGGACTGTACTGGTCGTTCAGGCACTAATGTCTGGTCTGGTGATTTGCTGAACTTAGTTGCCGGCAAACTGTATGAACTATGTAACAACACACAACTTACAGTGACCTGTCCCTCCCTCAACTGCTAACTAACCTTTCTTTCATAAAACCCTAAAATCTACCCAATTATATCTCCCAATGCTCTCCTTATATACTCCCTCTACTTCCCGTAGCAGCTAGATTAATGGCTTGTGTCACTGCTGCGGCCAGTCATTGGCTGCAGCAGTCTCGTAACCCACGTCAAACCAGATGTTGACTGGGGGAGACCTGGGACCTGCAGATCAAGCAGGACAGTGATGGAGCTGAAATAGGGATCAAGTAAGTATGATTACCACTGAGGGTCTGACCACGCTGGGGGTATCTGTAGAAAATGTCCCCAGGGGTAAATACCTGTCCTAATCACACAGGATGATAAGTTACTTCAGAAGTGAGTTATAGGTCTGCCTTATCCTCCTCTTTGCTTGCGAGGGATTATGATCCTAAATACAGATGATAAGATCTTCAGCTGCATCTCTGTAGGAATAGAGTTTAAGAGGAGACATGAAGTGCTACTACTACCCATTAGCCACACCACCATCCTCCTCTCTGTTCTTTATGTCTCCTAATAAATAGTGTTGGGCACGAATATTCAGATTGCAAATTTTAATCGTAAATATCGCCACTTCAAAAATTCACGAAGATTTAGAATATAGTGCTATATATTCGTATTCACGAATATTCTAGATTTTTTTTCATCTGAAACCATGATCCCGCCCTGCTTTTTGCTTGTGGGTAGGGTTGAGCGAACTTGTATTTTAAGTTTGGCATCTAAAGTTCGGGTTCAGGTTATCTTAGAATCCCGTTATGGATTCCGCTACCACGGTCCATAACGGAATTTGGAATCCATAAGGGGATTCTTCGATGAACCCGAACCTTGGACGCCAAACTTAAAAGACAAGTTCAACACTAAGGACCTGGGGTGACGTCACCATCATGTGATCAGTGCAGGGGGCGTGGCTCAGTACTGGACTGGATAAGAGGTGGTAAAGGACCTGGTATAATGATCATGTGACATGAGGGGCGGAGCTCCTGTGCTCTGTGTGGAGGAGAAGAAGGAAGTAGAGCAGTGAAGGACGGTTGCGCAAACTTGTTTATTAAGTTAGGCGTTCGGGTTCATCGAAGAATCCCCTTATGGATTTCAAATTCCGCTATGGTCCGTGGTAGCGGAATTCATAACAGGATTCTAAGATACAAGAAATACAAGTTCGCTCAACCCTACCTGTGGGCCAATGAGAAGGCTGCAATGTCTTTGCCTGAGCTTAGCAACATCCCTAGCAACCAATAGGAAAGTTGGCTACCCCTTACTATATAAGAATCATACATGCTACAGTCATAGTGCTGTGATGTCACAAGTTCTCAACAATACTTAGTGCACCAAATCAGTAATATGTAGTCAGACCTGTTAAAATGTCAAGTTGCACGTATTGTGCCAAAATATGCGCATCATTAATTGCCGATTTGTGCAATCACAAATATATTGGAGCACTCTATCTACATATAAAGCATTGTAATGTTATGCCGTGCCAACCATTTTCTCCAGTCTCTGCAAACTTCTAGCAGCTTGAAAAATGTAGCAAAAGTGGCCCACGCCTGTATTGTGCGCGCAGTACGCGCATATTACATTGCGATTTTCACAATCAAGAAAATAATGGCGAATTCGTGAATTGATGACGAACATTCGCCCCAAATATTCGTGAAATATCGCGAATTCGAATATTGCCCCTGCCGCTCATCACTACTCATGAACTCCAATCCTACAGATTCAGCTGAAGATCATATTATACTGTAATCAGGACCATAATCCCTGACAAGCAGAGCAGAGAGTAGGATGAGGCAGCTCTTTAGCTCAGTGTTGTGAAGTAACTTGTTCTCCTGTGTGATTAGGACAGGTTTTGTATTGGGACAGGTTTTGTAATGGCCAGCGGCCATTTTATTTCTCCTGATGACTGCTCCCTAGACAAAATGAGCCATTATAACTAATGAAAGATATTTATCAATATATTTATAATAAAGTAATATACAGTATAAGTATTTTCAATAATTGTATTTTCTTAATTCCCGGAGAACCCCTTTAAGGGCACTGTCCATGTAGCTTGCATAACCTGCTGACTGTACCATCTTTATCCTGTTCTTTATAACTGACTTTTAATCATTTACTGAAAGTAGGGCAAGATATGTATTACAAAGACATGCGGAACTTCATTGTGGCAGAGAAATAGTTGAGTCATACTTAGAATGTCACGGAAGCACAAAGCTGCCAGTGCTGGGTGCCAGCAACGATTTCACATTCATGTTATCCTTGAATTCAAGTTTACTTGATACAATATTGCTGTGTAACTATTATGCTCCTCTAGAAGCCTGCAACTATTTATAACAGTTTTATGTTAGTGTACAATAGTATATAGCATTAAGCTTCTGTTAATGAAGGTAAAAAAAAGAAAAAAACATTTATAAACCTGTCAACTTTAGAAAAGCAACCATAAAAAAAAACATCTCTAATAACGTTGCGAAAATTAGCAAGGTACTTTGTCACTTGCAAATAATCCTTCAGAGTATATTTCCATGCAACACATTTGTTGCAGAAATTTCTATGCCTGAACATGGGGATGTTTCAATGACAATTAGGGGTCAGTACAGAGATCTCTCCCATGATCTATTTATCCCCAGGACTGTGACTGTGACGAGGGGACATCCTCTTCGTCTGGAGGAAAGAAGGTTTCTACACAAACATAGAAGAGGATTCTTTATGGTAAGAGCAGTGAGACTATGGAACTCTCTGCCTGAGGGGGTGGTGATGGTAAGTACAATAAAAGAGTTCAAGAGGGGCCTGGATGTATTTCTGGAGTATAATAATGTTACAGGCTATAGCTACTAGAGATGGGTCGTTGATCCAGGGACTTATTCTGATTGCCTGATTGGAGTCGGGAAGGAATTTTTTCCCCCTAAAGTTTGGAAAATTGGCTTTTCCCTCACATTATTTTTTTTTGCCTTCCTCTGGATCAACGTGAACGAAAAACAGGCCGAACTGGATGGACAGATGTCTTTTTTCAGCCCTATAAACTATGTTACTATGTTACTAAACACATGAGTTTCTGCAAGGCCCTTCTCAGATGAATGGAACAGTTGCAAAAATTTCTGCAACCAATCTTCCATGTGTGATCATACCCTTAGGCTCCTTTCACCCGAGCAAGTATTCCGCACAGGTGCAATGCGTGATACGAACGCATTGCGCCCGCACAGAATCCAGACCTATTCATTTCAATAGGGCTGTGTATATGAGCGATGTTTTTCATGCATCACTTTTGCGGTGTGTGAAAATCGCAGCATGTTCTATATTCAGCGATTTTCACACAACGCTGGCCCCTAGAAGTGAATGGTGCTGCGTGAAAATCGCATCGCATCCGCATCGCATCCATGCGGATGCGATTTTCATGGATAGTTGCTAAGAGATGTTGTTTGTAAACATTTAGTTTTTTTATCACGCGCGTGCAAAACGCAATAAATTGCATTGCACCCGCGCGATAAAAACTGAACACCTGAACGCGATAGCAAACAAAACTAAATGGACTTGCTTCAAAATCGCGCAGTTTTCACTAAACCGCAACACATCCGGACCTAATCCGCCCACGCTCGTCTGCAAGGGGCCTTATGGTCAACATCTGGGTTGATGATGCAACTGATGGCATAAATCAAAAAGACTTGTCATATGCCACATCTAACTGTTCCCTTTTCCAAGAAAGATTTTATATCTAGTGTCCGTAGATCTTCAGCTACAGTGCAATCATTGAGAACAATGATGCCGCACAGTACACTATTGGGAGCTTTTAAAGTTCAGGCATAAAGTGGCAAAATGTAATTTCTAAGATGAAAACGTTGATTACAATTTTTCCCAGTTCAGATAAAAGGCTCCTTCACACAGTGTTATATTCTGGTATTTTAAAATTTCTGAAAAAAATATATTTTATAATGTTAGTATTGTTTTCTTTAAATGTCATAAGGATTTTTCATAGGGTTCCCCTGGTGGTGTATGGTCTTCTGGTGGTGTACAGACTGTTAGAAACCACTATAATACATGAGGTTAGACTTTAGACTAAAAAAAATCATAGGTTTCCAGTGCAACAAATGGACTGCAACATTTTGTAAATTTGTCTAAAAATACCCTATGAAAGACCCTCCAATATAACACATTATTCCCTTAGCCAGACTGTCTAGATCTGCACCAGATTTATCACAGGGGCTAACGCTGGATAATAAACGTAGTGCAGAGATAGATATTTTTGTCTAAGTCTATAACTCGGACTCACACCAGATACTTATCCCCAACAGATAAAGTTCAGTTTGCAGAATATTATGCTTGTTCCCAAAGCAAAGACTTCTTGGGATTAATTTCCTAGAGGACAGCTTATGCATGGACAGGGCTTACGGTTCTTTCTCTCCTACTGCAGGCAGGTCAGAAGGGTGAGGCTCCTGCTGCAGCCAGTTCCCTTACAGGCAGACACAGGACTGAGTGGAGGAGGAAGGAGAACATGGCTGACCTCATATTTTCCGGCATATAAGACGACCCCCTACTTTTCCTGTTAAAATATGGGGTTTGGGCTGTACTCGCCGTATAAGACTACCCCTCTTCCAACTCACACCAAATAAAAATTGGGTGGGTCAGCTCTCCCTGCCTGCCCAGCCCTGTCGGGGGCTGCTTCAGGAGCGGCTGGCCGGGATGCAGCACATGGTAACTCAGCTGGAGGGTGCCTGTCCTTAAAGCTGGAGAAGGACAGCTTCTCCAGTCTGGCTCAGAAGTAAAGAGGACCTTTAACTGGTCCAACGATTGTTAGATAATGATATGTATGTGTAGGGATCTCCCTGAACTTACTATTATCCCTGGGCACCGCTCCGTTTGCCCGCTGTGGCCCCGATTACCGGCACCTTCGCCTTATGCTAATTACACCTAACGCTTGACAATCGCAGCGTTCAGCGAACAGCATGGGAGAAAAAAATCCCTGGGCGCTGCTCTACACATACCGGTACATACCATTATCTATCAATCGTTGGAGCAGTGAAAAGTCCTCTTAAGTTTCAGCACGCCGTATACCATCTTATAAGACAACACCCCGCGTATAAGACGACCCCCGACTTTTGAGAAGATTTTCATGTTTTAAAAAGTAGTCTTATATGGCAGAAAATACAGTATATAAACTAATTCTTTATGTATTTCTCTGATTTCATAGCCATATAAAACAGCATAGGATGGAATGGAAAGTAGGAGATTAAGGTAAACATTGCAGCCAGGAAATGTTTTTGTTGTTCTACCAAAAAGTATCAGTCTGCCTATCTCAGCTTGTTTCACTTTAGCTTTGTCTTGCTGTGCCACTGTCCAAGTGAAGGCTCCTGCCCCTATTCTGCCTATAGACTCACATAGAAACGGAAGCAATCTAATCTCCATACTGCAGCCTTAAGGTATGGTCACACAGTCAGGTTTCCTTATGCAGTTTTGAACACCAAAACCAGGAGTGAATTCAGAATAGAGGAGATGTCATATATGTCCTTCTGATTTTGGCTGCCAAAACTACATGCAAAAACCTGACCATGTGGCCATACCTTTACTATCCTATCACAGTTGTTCTCACTCTATAAAATGATATTAGAAATGAAAAGGATATTAATATTTCTAAGTTCTGTGGCTCCCCATAGAAAGTTAGCTTTTACTCCTGAAGAAAGGGAATAGGTTTCCCAAAAATGTGTTGAGGTTGTAATAAAGAGTCATCCAGCAAGTGGTATCCTGTTTTCCATCTTGGGTTACCATATATTGGCATTACTTCAGATATGTGAACCTGGCTCAAGAGGAGTGAGACACAAGTACATGTGATCTTGGTGACCCTCCCCTCCCCCACCAAGCGAAGTGAGTACTATACTCAAAGTTTATGTAACGGTTTTACTCTGCTAGTATTGAGCACTTCACCCACAAGAACAATTGTGATGGTAAGAGAGCCTCTAGTGATTTACTTTAGGTATCTCCATAGAGCTGCAAGGGGATATCATGACTCACAAAGGGGTCCATTAGTTGACAAATTCATCCCAGCTACATCAGTACCATGTAGATACTGTGCACATTAAAATGCTACTCCAACATACATCAAACATTGTATGGAATATACTAGACGAGTGCAACAAAATGTACGGTACTAAAACACTAGACAGAACACGACACTGATTGAGTTAGGGCTAGATAAGGTGACTAATCTGTTTTTCGGAGAATAGCACTCATATTATTTCCCAATGAGATTTTCCACTTCCTCTGGCAGAAAATTCCAAAAGACCTTTTAGCCTTTTCCAATTTTACTTAAGAACCTGTAGGCCTTTATGTACACAAACAGCAGAAATATCCTTAGTTACTTGGCAAATTCAAATCCAGAGCAGGATCTTCTCCCCCACAAAATGAGAACTTGACATTACCCAAATTTCATTTAGTGTCATTTTGTGAAGACTTAGGAGATTGCTGATTATTTATTATAAAACGTGCGGGTTATACACCATAAATATCGGAAGGATTTCTTTCTGGAAAAATAATACGTCTTCCCTGCTTTGTAGTGTATCTCTATGAGTTAAAGAGTTTACATGAAGCCTTTTCTGAAAAAGAAATCCTAGAGAAATTGAGGCCTTTTCTCTGCTATTACAGAAGAAGTGATGTCATATAATTTCCATTATATTTCCGAATGTTACTTCAGTTTTAGGGTATATGTAGGTGATAGCATTTCTCTTGGCACTGAAGCATAGCAATGTTCCTTTAAAGAAGCACTCCCATAAAATGTTTTATTCTCTGACCTGTTAGAAATATATATCCTCCCTTCTGATCCTCAGCTGTGTCATGTGACTTTTGAAATAACACAGCATCTTATGTATGGACAGGAAGCCAGTTTCTCTATTCCTATGGGAGCCTCAATGTTAGTCTCATAGGAATGAATAGAGAAGTAACTGACTTTCTGTCCTGTGTCAGTTGGAGATCAGAGTGATGCTCATATGACACTGCTGAGGATCAGAAGAAAGGTTATAACTCACAAGTCACTGGTAAGAAAATTACCTGCACTACAGTTTATATCATGTACCTTTTGAACAGGTTATTGACAATCATATAGCAGTCAAGAAAATGCAACATAACATTTACAAAGGGTGACAACAATGCCAAATGGTCATGTGAGCATTATAGACATTTTAAAAAATACTAGTTTCTATATTGCAACAGATGGCAAGAGGCAGAAAACCCAGTATTGTGAAGGCCTACAATAAAGGAACGCAAAACAAGCGTGGACAAGAAGCAGAATAATGTATGGGGGAAGTGATGAATATTGATGCATTAACCGGTTGTTGGAGTTGAGGTAGACTTCTTACTCCACTGAATCCAAGGTGACCATAGGACCATGGGAAGATAGAGTAGTCCAAGTAGTGAGAACTCCTCTGTATGGTAGGGGGATCACCATACATCCGGGAGCACAAAACCTCCCCGATGTTTGGGCAATGCTAATGTAGTGTATGCTAAACAGGACAAAAGGTATGAGACCGGCAGGTATATTGAAAGAGTCTGCATTAAGTAAAGTAGTTTGGGGAGAATATACATTTTCAATAGATTCTTCCTGCCCATCCAAGTCATAAAGGGACATTTAAGTCTTTCAGTTGTTGCTTAATATTAGACAGCAGTGTGAGAGAATTTACTTGGTAAAGCATATTAGGGTCTTTGGGGATATTTAATCCTAAATAGTTAATATGGGAGTTAACCCATTGGAAGGGATAATCCCTTGATAAATCGAACATGACCTTGTCGGGGACATTGATTCCCATGGCCATGCATTTAGAAAGGTTTATCTTGAAATTAGACAGTTGGCCAAATTCAGTTTGTAAGGTGAGGGTGGCTGGGAACACCTCTACAGGGTCAGACAAGAACATAAGCATGTCATCTGCAAAGGCAGCTATAGTGTGGGTCACTGGCCCTACCACTAGGCCTTGTATGTTGAGGTCTTGCCTGATGGCCTGTATAAGTGTCTCTAGGCATAGAATAAAAAGTGAGGGTGATAATGGGTATCCTTGTCACTTTCCATTCAAAATTGGGAAGGAAGGGGAGAGCACCGCACTAACTCTGAACCTTGCATGAGGAGAGGAGTACAGAGACAGAACTGCCTATATGAACTCAGAGGGAAAACAAAATCTTTGAAGAGTGGCTTCCATAAATCTCCAGTCCACCCTGTCAAATGCTTTCTCAGCATCTGTACTAAGGAATGTAAGTTGGGTGTTAATAGTTATAGCATATTCCAGTGCCTGCTGAACTCTAAAGGTGCTGTCTCTGCACTCTCTACCTCCCACAAAGCCCGACTGTTCGGGGGAGATCAAATTCTGGAGGAAGGGGGCAATCTTATGGGCCAAGACCTTTGTCCATAACTTTACATCAGTGTTAAAAAAAGAGATGGGCCTGTAACTTAAAGGGATAGCTGGGTCTTTGCCGGGTTTGGGAAGAACAGCATCATGAGCCTCAAGTGCTTGTCTTGCAGAAAGAGACCCAGAAAGCAGTGCGTTGAAGTAAGACACCAATTGAGGTCCCAAAACTGGCAAAAACTTTTTGTAATAGGAGTTTGGGAGACCATCAGGTCCAGGACTTTTACCTGTCGGGATTGTTTTGAGGACCTTCTGGATCTCTGCAAAGGTAATAGGGGCTATCAATGTTTCACAATCCTCATTGGATAGTGTGGGTAAGTTGAGGGTAGATAGACACTGTCTTATGTCTATAATCTAGTGGCGAGGCTGTCAGGTGTTTCCTGTGGGCGAAGATTGTAAAGTGATTGGTAACAATTTGTCATTTCCGATGTAGTGCTCAGAGTCTTTCCATCTGGAGCTCTCATCTGTCTAATATGAGATTGTTCAGTAGGTTTTTTAATAAGTGCTGTCATAATCTTGTTGCCCATATCTCCATGTGTGTAATGTTTGTGTTTTACTTTGAGATAAGCTCGAGCTGCCCTTGTATTTAATAGTGCTTTAAGCTCCACCCTTAGTGCCACCAAAGCCTTGTGATCCTTTACAGCCAGCGATCTCTTGTAAGTGTGTTCTAAGACCATTATTTGTGACAATAGTGATGTTAGGTGTGCCATACGCTATTTTTTAAGATGGGATCCTAATGCTATGAGCTCCCCGTGAAACAAATCCTAAGTTTTGGCGATTAAGTTCAAAATTAATGACGCACAATGACACCTGCCATTTAAAATTCAGTATATTAGTGAGGGAAAAAGGTCAGGGAAGATGAAGACAGAGGATCACATGACCCTAGGTGGGGCCCCACCTGTGGGCTTGCCCACAATTCTTTTCTGTTAGTCTGACAGCCAATTAGGAGCGAGGACATTGGCTGGTCTATCAGGCTCTATACTAGCATTAAAGCCAGACACCATTGTGAGCTCAAAGACTGATGTGACAGGAGTTAGGATATGTCTGTCCTATCGGCAATAGACACACAATAAGATAGCCATTAGGGTCTTGCAGAGATTGTGAAAAAGATATATTTAGTTAGGTAGATTAAATTACTAGGTAAAAAGTCAGGTTTTGTCATCAGGGAGTGGGACAGCATAGGGACAGTTAGTGTACTGTGTTTCTTGCAAAACTTGAGTTTTTCCTTTTTATAAAATTTTCAAAAATGTCTTACATTTTGTTTTCACATTCTCATTATGGAGTGTTGATTGCAGATTTTTTTTATAGATTTTTTTATTGACAGAAATGAAAATACAACAGTATCATACACTTTTGTTGCCAAATACAGTGTATACCTGAAGGTTCCAAGACCTATATGGTCCAATTCTCTTAATACAGAACACAGTGTAAACAGTAATACAGTAACTGATTTAGTTGCATCTCTAGCCGGCCATTGCAATGCTATCTGCCCCCTATTACATCATTTGTCTGGGTACACCTACTGAGCCATGTCTCCTCGAGTCGCTGATATTGTTTGTTGCAGTCTCGAGGTTGAATACAGGGTTTGTGCTACCCCACACCACAGGCCCCAAACTTTATTAAATTTTTGTGGTTTATTGCGGTGTTTGTATACCAGTACTATGTAGGGTGGGATTGGATTTATTTGCAATTTACACATGGTTAAGTTCGGTGTATTGGGGCTGTACCATCTCAGCGCTAGAAACAGGGATTCCCTTAGGAATATTGTCATATAGTGATCCCAATTATCATTATTCAGTATTCCTATCAGGCAGACCTCAGGAGAGCACGGCACCCGAACCGGTAGTAATGAGGAAAGAAGATCAGTCACCTCCCTCCAGAAGGCGGCTATCGGGTTGCAGCTCCAGATCATGTGCCAGAAGTCCGTCTCCTGTTCCCCACACCTCGGACATGCCATAGATGGCACTCTGCCCATTCTGTGCATCCTAATTGGAGTTAAAAATGACTGGTGAATGATATACAGTTGGATTATTTTGTTATTTATTGCGGGTGATACTTGTAGATGTGACTCTAATAAATACGGTAATAATTCATCTGTGAGTCTGGGTATCTTTCTTTTTAATTTGTCTATTACTGGGAGGGGCTCTGCGCTAGTCTTTGCTCGTACTAGGTGTGAGTAAATTGCCGATACTAATCCTCTGGGACCCCGGGTTTTGACAACTCCTATGAGTGGGTATTTGGACACTCTGGTGCTACTGTGTGGAAATTTGCTCTGTACTGCACCCCAGTGGGTGCGTGGTATATTATACTTTTGTGCCAAAGCCTTGAATGTCATTATAATTCCTTGATCAGATATATCACCTAGGGTTTTGGCTCCTGCCAATTTCCATTTATCTACTCCTATTACTCCCTGTATATTTCGAATGGACTGATTTTCCCACAGAGGTATGTATGAGACTACCTCTGTAAATTTGGCTAGTGATTTATCTTCTCTCCAGACCATCTGGGCTAATTTATGTAATGGTAGCATTGGCATTTGGAATTTTGATGGCCCCTCTAATACCGACTGCAGAGTATTGCATTTAAGATTTTCGGATTTTCGGATGTCCTCTGAGATAGATAGTTCTTCTGTTGTGAACCAGGTGTTAATGAGCCTCAACTGGCCAGCTAGGTAATATATAAAATAATCCGTTAGGGCCATACCTCCCTCTAATTTAGAACGTCTCAACATATCTAAGCTGAGTTTGGCACAGGATCTGCCCCATATAAAACCCCTGGTCTTGGCATCTAATTCTTTGAACATTTAGTTGGGTATATGCGTCTCTACATGTTGAGCTGTATATAGCACTTTTGGGAGTTTAATCATTTTAACTAAATTAATCTGCCCTGCCACCGAGATAGGCAATAATTTGCAGTTGTTAAATTTGTTTTGGATGTGTTCAATTAGCGGACACATGTTAAGTGATTGAGCCTGGGAATATAGCTTGGTCATTTTGACTGCTAGATATTTAAAGTTATCTCCCACTTTCAGCTGAGAGACATGTGAGGGTCCATTCCATTCTGCCCTGCCCAGTGGCATGTACACCGATTTTCCCCAGTTAATTATCAGGCCCGAGTAGTCTCCAAATTCATCTATCAGGTTCACCGAACTGCTGAGAGACAATTCAGGTAAAATCATGTCATCAGCGTACAATTCTGTTCGAACCTCCTCCCCCCCCCCCCCCCCCATGGTTACTTCGGCTATGTTATTGCTGTTTCTCACCCTAATGGCCAAGGTTTCGATTGCCAGGTAAACGAAAGTTATAAAGGGCAGCCCTGTCTCGTCCCTCTGTGAAGGGGGAAACTGTCCGACAATTCTGCATTGACCAGAAGCCTACTTATCGGGTTGCTATACAGGATACTGATCCATCTAAGGAACTGATGTCCAAACCCAAAGCCTCTAAGACAGCCAGTTAGATATGACCATTCTATGGAATCAAATGCTTTGGCTGTGTCTAATGACGCTAGTGCCCAATCTGCATTCATGGAATGTCCCAGCTGTGTAACCAACTGTAATCTTCTTATGTTCTCTGTGGTGGACTTCCCTGGTATAAAGCCTGTTTGGTCCTTGTGGATTAACAATAGAATTACCTGGTTGAGAAGAGTGCCTAAAATTCTGGTTAGGATTTTATAATCCACATTTAGCAGTGCTATGGGTCTATACGATCCGCAGTCAAGAGGATCTTTGTCAGGTTTAAGCAGGTGTATTATGGTGTCTTCCCTAAACGACATCGGCAAGTGTCCCCTTTCTAAAGCTGAGTGAAAGGTGGCCAATAGTTGGGAGGCTAACACCTCTGCATATCTGGCATATACTTCTTTAGGAAGCCTGTCTGGGCCTGGGGATTTCCCATTATTTAGATCTGCTATTACCTGCAATACCTCCCCTAAGCAAATAGATTGATCTAATTGGGCACTTTATTATGTGGTGAGTTTGGGGAAACAAACGTCTTCTAAATAGGTAGCCATCTCCGTTTTGGATACTGTTATATTGCCAAGTACTTGTCCCATGTGATCCCTAACCACTAGGATCGCCATAGAGGGCAAGTCATGTTGGATCAACTGGGCCAGTAGCTTAGCTGAATGAATTCCCAGTTCGAAAGCAGTTTGTTTCATAAAGAACAGTTTCCCATCAGCTTTATCTTTGAGTATTGCTACGCATTGTCTCCCCGCTTGCAGCCACCCACTTCTGTTGGCGTCAGTCGGGTGACTAATATATTGCTGTTCTAAAGAGCTGCACCGAGACTTCCAGTTCTGATCTTTTAGTGTCTCTTTTAATGTAGGATATATTAGAGTGTAGAGCCCCACGTAAAAATGCTTTTAATGTGTCCCATACCAGACCGATGTTGGATTTGTTTTCATGCGTTCTAATGAACTCCTGTATTTGATATGATATCCCATTTGATGCGCACATGAGGTTCAACCAGAATGGGTGTATGTTCATTTTGTACATTATTGAGTGGACACCTCGAATTGTGCCATGTACTGGTAAATGAACCAAAATTTAACAATGTTTATTTATTGCCTAGTAAATAGTCTATCCTGGTTAGGGAGTTGTGGCTGCTAATGTGTTTATTGATTTATTTTTATTTATTTATATTAATTTTTATTTTAGCACAAGGTGGAACATAAAATTTTGAGAGATTGAAACACTTTATGAATGCACTGTATATGTAGTAAAAAGCAAGGAAATACTTTAGTTTTCAAACCGAACACCAGAGCACACAAATAGGTTGATATTTTCTGTTCTCTGCTATGCAACCATCAGCTTTGCTGTGCAGAGTGGGGCAGAATCTTCACAGTCATATCAATGTTATTACTGGGCAGAGATTTAATAACAATCATATTTGCACTTCTGGTCTAGATAAGGAAGTGTAGCAACAATATTAAGAAAGAAAAGACCCTGTATGCATCTCACCTGTCACCCTCAGATTTTTAGGCCAGTATTCTATCTTTTATTTAGTCTATTGACACTTTTTGACATACAAGATAAATGCCAGAGGAATGGGGAATCAATGTCCCATTGGACTTTAGCAGAAATAAGCAAAGACGACACGGTTGTCAGGGCTCCATGAGAGAGGTTGGTCACTTGTTGTGGAAGCATGAGGCATGACAGGAGATCAGGAGGACAGCAGGAGAGAGGTGGTACAGGGTAGAAAGTCATAGCGAGCAGTGGCATTTAAACACTGTTGGCCCATAAGAACTGAGGGACAGTAAGGACTGCATAACATCTGGAGCATGGTCTAGAAGGGGAGACCTGTGGGAAGG
The DNA here is from genome assembly GCA_033119425.1 of Bufotes viridis. Classification (NCBI taxonomy): domain Eukaryota; kingdom Metazoa; phylum Chordata; class Amphibia; order Anura; family Bufonidae; genus Bufotes; species Bufotes viridis. Next base: position 388,369,563 of record CM065592.1, on the reverse strand, counting down.
CAGCTATGGCTTCTGCATGAGGCTTTGACCACCAAGAAAGTCCTGGTCCACCAAGGCTTGCGGCCAGATGTTTGACCTACTAGTCATCTAGGAGGTGGAGGTTGTGTACTAAAAACTGTGAGTGTCTCTTCCTTCTAATGCTGTACATTCTGAGAGAGAGAAGTGTAGTGCAAGGGGGTTAAAATTGGCAGCGCTAATGTTTTATTTAACCCCTACTCATTGCATGTGAAGTGGCAAGAGGAACAAGCACTTGTATGTGACAGTTGTAAGCACATCTAATGACAAGGTCTATTAAAATACACAGAGGACTGAAATAGCTATTTAGGGAACAGAAAAATCAGAATTTTTTCAAATTACTATTATTAAGCTGTGAGTCCGTTGGTGAAAGGTAGTGGCTTGTCATCACTAGAACCTGCAGCCAATGCTTCCTGTGGGGCGAGTTCTAGACAGAGCAAACTAAAGCCTACTCATGCGGTAGTCTGCATTAGTAAATTATCCCTCAGTAACCTGCGACAGCACAAGGTTGTGACAAACATTTGTTTAGGTGTGAGATCCCTTGATGTTTGAGATCCTAGGCAAAGTTACTCTTTCCTACAGAGATTTGTAGTTACATTTATGTATTGAATCAAATACATTTTAGGACAATCAAATTTCTGCTGTTGCTTAAGAGCCATCACATTTAAAAGGGTAATGCCATTATTGATGTAAGAAATGAAAATCATATGGTACAGGACAAAAAGGATCGGGCCAAGTGAAAATTTTTGCCCAATCCTTTTATCCTACAGGAAAATAATTTCTACCTATTGAATACACATAAACGTCCGGCCGAGCTGAATGTGTATGGGGGGGGGGGGGGGGTGTGTCGAGAGAGATAGCTGTTGGTCGAACAGTTCGTCCGATAGCTATTGAATGTGTATGTATGGCTGCCCTTATACTTGGCTCATTCAATAGTTTTCTTAAATGAGGCACAATGTGTATGATATAGTCCATTGGGCAACATACTGTAGATGGTAATAAGAAAGTACTGTACCACCAGTACGTTCACAGAGTAGAAATATACCATCCCCCGAACTTCTGAATTACACATTTAGCTACTTCCTGTGCTATGTCCAAAACAACAAGAAAACAGTACTTCTATGTTCTTGGCTTAGTAAATACATCCAACTCTTTAAAAAAGCTAAATTTTTTAGACTACATTGCTGTCTCCCTGTCTGTGTGAGATTTCTCATACTCTTAGATACTTCCAGGAGGAAAAGTGATGTTTATAAAAGTGACATCTTATTTAAGGATAAACAATAGAGTTTAAAAATGTCTTACATAAGAACAAGGAAATTAGTTTGGAAAGTAGCAGCACTGTTTGCAATAAATATTGAAGCTACTTACGCTTTTTCCAGAAAAGCATCCCGGGACATGTTCTGTGCCAACAAATTTGTTGCCAGACTGAAAATCTCATCTGTCCATTCCTAAGTAGAAATAAAATAAACATGCTTTAGCTAAAGTACAAAAGCCATAAGATGTTTAGTTTGAGCTGTTCTTGTAGCCAACCAAATATTTTTTATGTTGCATAGGAAGAAGAAAACGATGATGTAAACATAATGTCGGGATGTCCCTCTTACCTGTGAGACAACACAAATATCCATGAGAAAGAACCTGTCTTAAAGGGGTTGTCTAGTATGTGTGAAAAAGCTCATACTCACCTAGCCCCGGCTCCCCATTTCATTCTAGCTCCCTGCCTTTCTTCATTGGATTTCCAGTCCTTATGTCAACTTCCATACGGACAAGATCATGTGTGCAGCTGTGGCCAGTGACTGGTCTCAGCAGTGACTTGTGCCCAAGTGGCAAATAACCCAGCAGGGACATACCGCTTGAGCACAAGTCACCACTGTGGCTAGTAATTGGTAGCAGTGGTACATGTGACTCGGGATTTGAAAAAGTTGACAAGAAGTTCAGTGAGAAAAGCCCAGGAGCCGTGGAGCTCGAATGAAGCCAAAAAAAAAGTCATCTGTCCATGGTCTTGTTGAACCTGCACTGCTGCCCCATTCCTGTCAGCTTCGGGTCCATGCAGTGTCAGGAAGTGGCTTTGTCCCATGATTGCTACAGCCAATTACAGGTTGCAGTGGTTACATCTGATGGAATGATACGTCAAGGCAGTGAGTGACCTTTTTTTTTAAAATGGGGCACAGGTAAGGATCATTGCAATTGTCGAATGACAGTGAGGCTAATCTATGTGTGGATTCGTAGCAGTTCAAACTGTAGAGGTCTGAGAGGCAGCTCTAATTTCTGCTGCGAACATTATGGTTTAGAACGAACACATTCTAAAGGTCAAATGCAAAATACTCAAATAAACCCATTGATAAAGTTCCTTGATGTAATACCATAATGTTGAGAGGGAACAATACATTGTCCGGACCCCCACCCTGTCCATATTGCTTCCTTTGCTTACTGAATTCATTTTTCCATCACATTATACACTCCTAGTATCCAGGGGTTATGACCACCCTAATGAGTGACACAACCCCTTAAACACAAAGTATTTACAGCAATAACGTTTTCTGGCTCCCACAGTACAGCACATAGTCAAATTTATACAGGAAGGTTTATTACTCGCTCTTCATTAGGTTTCTGCTCTAGTACAGTAGGTAGGAAGAAGAGACCAATGGAGGTTCCTCAGTCAGTCTCTTACTAAAGCAAACAGCGATAAATAGGAGTGGATGGCCGTTTGATACTCAATACTAGAGATGAGTGAAGTTATGGAAAATTGCATTCATTTCATCTCGAAGAGCCCAAATGGATGAGATGAGAATGTTTTGAAGTCACTCCATATATTCTTTCTCCTCTCCTGGATCTATAACTTCCTCTTTGTTTGGACTTTTAGAATAACAGCTTCACTAGACCTTCTCAGTCAGACCATTCACAGTGTTCAGACGAGATGAATAACTCTATTATTGTATGACGTTACACTAAGTGCAATACTCTTCAGGGGACATCTTCATCTAGGCCTATCAAGAGAACAATAGAACTGTCATACTTTTATCCCAATTCTACACCTACTATCATCATTAGAAATACCCTTCAGATAACATCTTCCCCGCACAGCAGCAGTAAACTGACAAGGATTACCTATCTATATAGGGGTTTATAATTTGTATTGACTGCTACAGAAGGATACTATTTTGTATTTAATTTTCAATGGCATAGTAAAGCTGAAATTAAAAAGAAAACCTCCCAAAAATTCTAAAATAAATTGTTCCCTATGAATATTGAGTTTAAATAAAAAGAATAAGCCCTTTCTGATGGAAGTGTCACTTTAAATTAAAGGGTTATTCCAGCAAGAACAAATTGTCCCCTATTCACTGTATACAGAGTAACTGTTAAATGGGTGGGAGTCTGACTGCTGTGACCCCCCACCGATCAAAACAATGAAGGTCCTGTGCCCCCCCATATGAATGAAGAGCATCTGCATGGCTACTCTATTCAAACTCTATGGGACTGTCTGAGCTAGCAAAGTACGTGCTCAGCAGGAGGAATAGGGTACATGCTCAACATGTGCTCCATTCATATGGGAGACACAGGACCCTCATTCTTGTGATCGTTGGGTGGTTCAGCAGTCGTATTCCCACCAATCTAACAGTTATACCCTCTCTAGTGGATAGGGGACAATTAGTTTTTACTGGAATACCCCTTTAATGTAAGAAGTTAATCCCATCAAACATAAATAGGAAATGTCATCACTTTGTAATCAGTTGGAATCCAATTACTGGCTGCCCATTGACCTGAGGGCTGCAGTTCGGAAAGTTTACAATGCCTAGGGGGCAGCCCTGGCATCTCTGCCATTCAGCAAGCTGCATCTGTATGTAATTATAAACTGTAGTAAAACATTCTTTACAATGTGAGCTGGGAAATCTGGAGACGTAATGCACTGGAACAGTTTCAGATTTGGGACTGAGCAGGATCTGCCCTTTTACTCTGGAAGTATAAACTGGGAAGTAATTTCATGTGATACATTGTTGATAAGCTATATTAGTGCCGCCGTCATGCACCGCGCTATTGTGCACACAAGCTAATCTGGAATGAAAGGAAAAGGATTTATTATACCAAACTGTAGCTCCCATTTCCAACAGGAATATTTTTCACCCTGTTTATTAGACCTTCCATCTTCCAGCTTGGAGATGCAATTCCAAAATACAGAGTCGTTTTAATAATGAGAAAGCCACAAATGATGTCTCTATTTTCTTCTAACTGGTTGAGTAATTCAAATTTATGTCCTCCATAATACCGACTCTCGTAAAGACTGCAGACAGCCAGAGCCCTAATAACGGGAGCCGTGAGAAGACAGTCAGGTACAGCAGAACAGAAGCCGGTCTGTCATGCAGGAAGACATTAATCATCACAAAAAAAAAAAAAAAGAGTTTAGCACGAGAGTTTCAATTTTCATATACGGGTAATTTAGAAACTAAATAGCGAACGTTTACCATAACAAATATGAGAAATTCGCAATGTAAACAGGGATAATGAATTGAATAATCAGCTGAAAACTTGGCACAGTGACTGAGTCTTCGTAAATGATTGTTGGCATACAGGGAAGTTATTTAACAGCCCTTTCCAGAGAAGTGAATCTTGTGTTATCGAGCTCAAAATAGACATATAAAGGGGTGTTCCGAGATGTTTTAATTGATGGCCTATGCCAGGGATCAGCAACCTCTGGCACTGCAGCTGTTCTAAAACTACAACTCCTAGAATCCACCTTTCACTTCTCTGGGAGTTACAAATGAAGACGAATAAGTGTGCCTGCTGGGAGTTCTACTTTCAAAGCAGCTGGAGTGCTGATGGTTGCTGATCCCTGACCTATCCTCTATCCCCCATCTGATCGGTTGTTGTCCAACGCCTGTGATCCCCGCCGATAAGCTATTTAAGAAAGCACCGGAATGCTCTCTCTGCTCCCGAAGCACGGCGCTATACATTATATAACGGCTGTGCTTGGTATAGCAGCTCATCCCTATTCACTTCAATAGGGCTCAACTGCACCTAGGCCATGTGGCCGATGAACGTGACCTCACATGGCCTAGGCAAAGCTGTGAGAAGGTTGCAGCGCTACTTTAAGCACCAGTGCCTCCTCAGACAGTTGATCTGCGGGCATCCCAGGTGTCAGACCTCGCCGATCAGATACTGATGACCTATCCAGTGGACAGGTAATCAGTTACAAACCCCTTTAAAGGGACACTCAACTAAGAATCAGCTAAGACTAATGTCTCTACATTTGGCTAAAGAGTGGATACAAAATATGGGGCTTAGCTAAAGAGGTTGTGCACAGCTTGCCTGGTCTTCATTGCAGACTGAACACTTGGGGAAGGCTGCAGCGGATTCTAGATCAGCATGGTGGCTCAGTGGTTAGCACTGGTGCCTTGCAGCGCTGGGTTGGAGTTTGTATGTTCTCCGTGTATTTGTGTGGGTTTCCTCCGGGTACTCCTGTTTCCTCCCACACTCCCAAGACATACTGATAGGGAACTTAGATTGTGAGCCCCAGTAGGGACAGCGTGATGCTAATGTCTGTAGCAGAATATGTCAGCGCTATATAAGTGCGTAACATAAATAAATAAATAAAGACCCTTTTACATAGGCTGAAGATGAGTGCAATTACTGGCGATAAGTGTTCGTACAAAAACTCGTTCCCAAAAGGTGATCAAGTCTGTTATGCAGTACATCAGGCTTTGTAAACAGGAATCCTGGCAAAGAATGAATCTTTATTGGGACGAGCTCATAATACATAAAATGAAGCTATCACCTCTGCTCACAATTGTGCAACTATTAGGAATGTTTGGTAGGGGATAATTTTTGGGAGAGAGGGTTGGCTGAGGCATTTCCGTTTATAACAAACTTAAATACAGTATTATAAGTTTCAAATGATCTCATATGACCTTTATAACCTGCAACTGAAGGATACTGATTTGGTGATATTTACCTAACTCTGCACTGAAAAAGTTTTAAATGATGCTGAAGATTATCAACAGTTGAAGGCAGGCTCGAGCCAAGGGCTCATGCACACGACCGTTGTTGTTTTGGGGTCCGTTTTTCAGGGATCCGTTGTTCCGCATCTGAGTTTTTTTTCTCTCTGATTTAAGTCCTATTCCGTTCCATCATTCCACAAAACATATCCGCATGGATTCCGTATGCGATCCGTTTTTTGCAGATTGAAAACGGAAACAGTAACTTATTAATCACCAAACACATGATCAATATGGGCTGGGCATAGCATTTATACAGTATGGATCCGCGAAATGCGAATGAAATACGGATGACATACGGATGTGTTCCATGTGCGTTCTGTATTTTTTGCGGATCTATTGACCTGAATGGGGCCTCGGACCGTGATTTGCGGAAAATAACAGGACATGCGCTACTTTTATGGGGAAAATATCGGAAACGGAATGCACACGGAGTAACTTCCGTATTTTCTACAGCCCCATTGAAGTGAATGATTCCGCATACGGGCGCACAAAAAACGTAACAGAAGCGGAAAGAAAATACGGCCATGTGCGTGAGCCCTAAGAGGTAGCTAGGTAGATGACAATTTAGGGCACCATTAGACATAGATATGCCAATAATCTGTAGCTGTTGATATAGTAAATCAGTGTATTAGGGAATAAATAGTGCCTGCAAATTGAATTTCACTGTGTGACAGTCACCCACTGATCCTGTGGCTTCCCTGTCTAAGGAAGTGGTAGACTGCAGAGAGTGTTGGGCAGGGGCATAGCTAAAGGGCCCTGGTACAAGAGTTCAGCTTGGGTACCCCTTCCCTCAGTGCTTTGTGGCCAGGGGCAAGGAATCACATTGCCTTCGTGCTGCCTGAGGCAAAAATTGAAACAGCACCCCCCCCCCCAACCCCCATGCCAAATTCTTGACCTAACCCCGTCCCTTCAGCCAGTGGTGTAACTTGACCTGCATGCACTTTCTATAATACCGGTGTCTTTTTATATGACACAAGGGTCTTTGGTCCCCCTCTGGCTCCTGGGCCTGGTAACGACTGCTACCTCTGCACCCCCTATAGCTACACCCCTGGCCTTGGGTGGCAGTGTGAAAGAGAGATAGGTGAGGATTCCAGATGGATGAGAGCTGCAGGAGCCAGTCAGCCTTACGTTAAGAACTGTGAATGTGTGTAGGGGATGGGAGGATGTACAGTTGTGTTCAAAATTATTCAACCCCCAATGCTGTAAAGGGTTTTAGGGAATTTAGTGTACATTTGTAATTGTGTTCAGAATGAAATCTTACAAGGACTTTTTAAAGAACCAAATGCAATTAAAATGACATCAATTGTTTTTGTAATACAGTATTAAATGTTTTTTTGTGATTTCTTCATTGACACAATTATTCAACCCCTTAAAGACTACCACTCTTAAGAACAGAGGTTCATTCAAGTGTTTTCGATCAGGTATTGAAAACACCTGTGGATGTCAAGGAGCAGCAATCAAGCATAATAAGCACCAATTAGGCAGATTTAAAATGACTGTGATACTCAGCTCCTTCTAGACATTTACTGGAGTGTTTACAAACATGGTGAAGTCAAGAGAATGGTCCAGAAAGACAAGAGAAGAGGTGATTTCTCTTCACAGGAAGGGCAATGGCTATAAGAAGATTGCAAAGATGTTAAACATACCAAGAGGCACCATAGGAAGCATCATTCGCAAATTCAAGGCAAAGGGCACTGTTGAAACGCTACCTGGTCGTGGCAGAAAGAAGATGCTGACTTCGACTGCTGTGCGCTACCTGAAGCGCAAAGTGGAGAAAAGTTCTGTGTGACTGCTGAGGAACTGAAAAAGATTTGTCAGATGCGGGTACTGAAGTTTCAGCTCAGACAATAAGGCGCACACTGCGTAATGAAGGCCTCCATGCCAGAACTCCCAGGCGCACCCCTTGCTGTCTCCAAAGAATAAGAAGAGTCGACTGCAGTATGCCAAAAGTCATGTGGACAAACCACAAAAGTTTTGGGATAGTGTTCTGTGGACGATGAAACAAAATTAGAACTGTTTGGGCCCATGGATCAACGCTATGTTTGGAGGAGGAAGAACAAGGCCTATGAAGAAAAGAACACCTTGCCTACTGTGAAGCATGGCGGGGGTCAATCATGCTTTGGGGCTGTTTTGCTTCTACAGGTACAGGGAAGCTTCAGCGTGTGCAAGGTACCATGAATTCTCTTCAGTACCAGGAGATATTGGATGAAAATGTGATGCAGTTCGTCACAAACCTGAGGCTTGGGAGACGTTGGACCTTTCAACAGGACAATGATCCCAAGCATACCTCCAAGTCCACTAGAGCATGGTTGCAGATTAAAGGCTGGAACATTTTGAAGTGGCCATCGCAGTCACCAGACTTAAATAAGATTGAGAACCTCTGGTGGGACTTAAAGAAAGCAGTTGCAGTAGCGCAAGCCTAAGAATGTGACTGAACTGGAGGCTTTTGCCCATGAAGAATGGGCGAAGATACCTGTAGATCGCTGCAAGACACTTGTGTCAAGCTATGCTTCACATTTAAAAGCTGTTATAACTGGAAAAGGATGTTGTACTAAGTACTAAGATTGAATGTCACTTGGGGGTTGAATAAAACTGATAATGATGTGAGCACAGAAAAGACATTTGTGGTTATTTCATTATAAATGTTATGTTATATTTGTCTGACTTACAAGTGCCTCTTTGATTTAATTGTAAACAAGATGACTGAAATTATCAAAATCAATGTCAAACTGGCCAAAACACTCAATTTCAGTGGGGGTTGAATAATTTTGAACACAACTGTATAAAGACACTAGGGGTTGGTTGGAAAATGGGGGCGACGGTGCAATTAAATGAATTAATGTACATATGGGAGTTATGATGCTAAACTTCAGGAACAGACGGGAGTATGCACATTCTTAAACCCTGGAGATCACAAGAGCTTGTCCGGCCCCAGTTAGAGGGAGTGTACTGATGCAAGAGTATGTACACTATTCAGAACGCTCAAATATTATATAACCTGAAAGCCTTAAAACTGATATATAATAAAATAAAAAAAGCTACAAAAATATTTTATATCGGCCCAAGAATTTGTGCAATTATTGGGAAGGAACATTCCTAGGAACGTTCGCTCCTGATAATTCCCCTGTGTAAATGTGCCACCAATCAGCTCATGAACGAGAAAACTTGTGATTGACTCTTTAATGAGGCACCAAAAACCATCATTGCTTGTCGGAAAGAGATCGCCCTGTGTAAACATGGATCCGCTGTCTGCAAACAATGAATCTGTATGAAGACGAATGATTGCAGGGGTGGTCATTCATCTCAATACAGAATGGTTAGTTCCCGATAATTACCTTGTCCGTCGGCCAGTGTAAAAGGGCCTATTCTCTACCATTTATTATATAAGGCCATTACATAGGAAAATGCAGGGAAATATTTAAAAAATCACATAAAATAAGTTAAAGAGGCCCTTTCATCTGAAAATGCACATTAAAATATATATATTCACTTACATGGCAGCCCCCAGTGGTGCTGTTTCAGCTTTTCATTTTCCAAAATGTGCCCCCGTTTGTCCGCAGTGGCCCCCGCAACAATTCGCGCCTCATATGCAAATGAGCCATTCGGCTCAACTAGGCGGTCCTGCAAAAGTTCTCCTGGGTGTGGCTTTCTTCTCCCTGGCAAGGAGCGCATCCAATTAGCGCGCCCCGCTCTCAGCCAGGGAGAAGAAGCTCGAGTTCTCGCGAGATTCTTGAGAACTCGAGCGATTTCACACAGCCTGAGCCGGGTGCCATCTTGGAATCCCCGGAGGACTCCAAGATGGCACCCGGCTCAGGCTGTGTGAAATCGCTCGAGTTCTCAAGAATCTCGCGAGAACTCGAGCTTCTTCTCCCTGGCTGAGAGCGGGGCGCGCTAATTGGATGCACTCCGTGCCAGGGAGAGGAAAGCCACACTCAGAAGAACTTTTGCAGGACCGCCCAGTTAAGCCGAATGGCTCATTTGCATATGAGGCGCGAATTGTTGCGGGGGCCACTGCAGACAAACGGGGCACATTTTGGAAAATGAAAAGCTGAAACAGCACCACCGGGGGCCACCATGTAAGTGAATATATATATTTTAATGTGCATTTTCAGATGAAAGGTCCTCTTTAAGTGCATTTTTTTCCTGCAATTTCTCAGAGAAAAATCACTGATGATCATAGGAGACAGTTCTGTCTAGTCAACAACCTTACAAGAATTTGATGAGCAACTGGAATCTAACCTCCTAATGTCAGACATTGATCTTGATCATTTGTGATGGCGCATGTCACAGTGGCACACGTCGGGTTCAACAATGTGACATACTGATGTTTAGTGCTGTAGAATATCCAGCTGAACTCCAGACTTATTGAAATTTATTGATAATTAAAAACTTATTACAATTAATTGTAATATAAGCTTAGCTTAAATTATAATAAAAATAAACTTATATTTTATTCAAAAAAATTATTGTGTTAAAATGTTATATGGAACGTTATTATTATAAGATCCTATGCGTACTTTTGCAACAGTTTTTCTCTATTGTTTTGATGCAGCTATAAAAATAATAAGCAACTTTGCAAACAGATTTCCTTAAAATATCCTGCTGTTTTATGTATACATCTCTTATATAGAACCATGTGTCTCCATGGTTACAGTCCACAAAAAGACACTGTGTGTAGTCGGATCCTGATGTCATGTTGCACAATCTGCCTCCTCTTTCTACTATGTGTAGGATAACAGGAAGGCAGGGCAGAGGGAATGAAATGAAATAGGACAGCAGCATCTAAAAAATGAATAAGTAAAAAAAGATTTCCTTAATATATAGATTGAAATGTTATGGAAGCTGTGGATATAAAATGCACCTGTCCTAAGGCAGTTCTAATGTAACAAGGGACATCTATAATACACCCACGAAGGGTTACAATTAGACATAAGCGAATCGAGGCTGACAAATTTGAATTTCCTCGCGCTTCGTGGTAACAAATCACAATTTTTCTTAAATACGGCTACACGTGTGAGTACCTGGGGCAAGGAATTCTGGGAAGGCAGGATGACCCACAATGCAGCCAGGGCCGATGCAAGGATTTTTGCCGCCCTAGGTAAAAGAAAAGTTTGCCGCCCCCCCCCCATGTGACATCACAATGCCCCACCTATATGATCTGCCATATTGACTAACGCCAGTGCTGCAGTGCCGCCGTGTTTACATTGAAAAGCCTGCAGGAACAGGCTATAAAGACCAGAGCCACTACATTAAAGAGGACCTTTCATCACCCTAACAAATGTAAACTAAGTACACATACATGGAGAGCGGCGCCCAGGGATCTCCCTGCACTTACTATTATCCCTGGGCGCCGCTCCGTTCTGCCGGTATAGGCTCCGGTGACTTCAGCTCTGCGTCTCAACTGGGAGGAGCCTGCCCTTGTTCTCCTGGGCGTCTCCTTCTCCAAGCGCTGACCAACCGCAGCGCTCAGCTCATAGCCTGGGAGAAGAAAACGGAGCGACGCCCAGGGATAATAGTAAGTGCAGGGAGATCCCTGGGCGCCGCTCTCCATGTATGTGTACTTAGTTTACATTTGTTAGGGTGATGAAAGGTCCTCTTTAAGCTGCAGTAGTTCTGGGGACTATAGTGTCCCTTTAGAGACTAGTGCCACGAATAATATACTAGATTGCCTACTTACAACCAGATGAGGATGATGATGGGCTCTGGCTGCAGTCTGGCTCCACTGGTCTGATGTAGAACAGGCCCTCTGGAGGCTGTTTGTAACTGTGGTCACAAAAATCTATGTTCTGGGAGAACGGGAAGCAGCTCCATTTTTTGGGGCCCTTTATACAGCTCAAGGTCTGGGCCCCAGAGCCTGAGGGTGAATATGCCCATAAGGCCCACCCATAAGTCCACCTACATGTTCCACCCATGAGTTTTTTCACAGTGGGTGAAGTGTGTAGGGGATGTGTTATGTGTTGCTGTAGAGAATCTAATGTGTGTGGTTATGGGATGTAGTGTATAGGGATCGCAGTGTGTGTATGTGATGCAGTGTGTGTGTGTGTGTAGTGGATTGCAGTGTGTTTTCGTGTAAGGGTTAGAAAGAAGTTTGTGTATAATGGATGTATTGTGTGTTTCTGAATGTGTGTAAGGAATGCATTGTGTAAATCTGTGTTTGTATGTGTAAGGGCTGCAGGATGTATGTTTGTGTATGTAAGGGGTGCATTGAGCGTGTGTAAGGGGTGCATTGAGTGTGTGTAAGAGGTGCATTGTGTTTCAGTGTGTGTAAGGGGTGTATTGTGTGTAAGGGATGCATTGTGTGTTTCTGTGTATGTGTGCAAGGGGTGCATTGTCTTTGTCTGTAGGGGTTGCATTGTGTGTGTGATGGATCTCAATCCCCCCCTCCCTTGTCACTCTCTCTCCCTCCCTCCCTTGTCACTTTCACCCCCCCTTGTCACTCTCTTCTCCCCCCCCCCCTTGTCACTCTCATTCTCCCTCCCTTGTCACTCTCTTTCCCACCCCCTCTCTTGTCACTCTCTTTCTCACCCCCCTCCCTTGTCACTTTCTCCCCCTTTGTCACTCTCTTCTGACCCCCTCCCTCCCTTATCACTCTCATTCCCCCCCTCCTTGTCACTCTTTTTCTCACCCCCCTTCCTCTCTTGTCACTCTCTTTCTCACCCTCCTTCCTCCCTTGTCACTCTTTCTCACACTAAGTGAGCACTTCCTGTCAGTCTGGCCGGGTACAGGAAACAAAAACTCCTGTACCTGCGGACCCGGACAGAGCTCGGCCACACTACACCAGAGGGACTGACAGGAGGGAGCGCTGAGCGTTTCCCTCCTGCCAGTCCCTCTCTTCATGCTGCGCCCAGGCGGTGCGCCCCCATGGACGCGCCAGCCCGGGCAGTGCTGCATTCGCCTGAGGCTCTCTATAGAGCTCTTGGGTGGCTGCAGCATGAGGGGGGCCGGCGCTCCTGGCGGCGCCCCTTCCCAGGCCCTGAATGCAGCCAGCCTGTGATGTAACAGCCCTATAAATATGGTGGCCATCTTGGATTCAGACACTTTCCAGCGTTCTGAGTGCAGGGACAGACATGAGAAGGCACTAGGGACAGCAATAGGAAAAACCTTATTGTGAAAAAAGAAAAACTGAAAAAACGATTTATAAGTGCAGGGAAAGGATAGGGAGGAATCATTTCACAGCATATTAGTGCAGGGAGACACATCAGAAGGCGCTAGGGCCAGTGATAGGAAAAACCTCATAGTGAAAAAAAAGTGAGTTACAAATGCAGGGAAAGATTATTTGGGGAACCAAATAGCCATTAGACAGCTCTGTCATTCCAGCAATTTGTTCTTGGGGTGCAAGTGCTATGTTGAAAAGCCTTTAGTGGCTTATATCTGTGGAAAAAGAAAAATATATACGCAGTTCACTTCTGCAGTTATATGTGGCTAAAGCGTTTAGTGGCGTATTTCAGTACAAAAAGAAATATATATATATGCAGTTCACTTCTGCATCTATATGTGGTGAAAGCTTTTAGTGGCCTATTTCATTACAAAAAGAAAAATATATACGCAGTTCACTTCTGCAATTATATGCGGTGAAAGCGTTTAGTGGCGTATTTCAGTACAAAAATAAAATTATATATGCAGTTCACTTCTGCAGCTATATATGGTGAAAACGTTTAGTGGCGTTTTTCATTACAAAAAGAAAAATACATTCTCAGTTCACTTCTGCAGCTATATGTGGTGAAAGCGTTTAGTGGCGTATTTCAGTACAAATAGAAAAATATATACAGTACGCGGTTCACTTATGCAGCTATATGTGGCAAAAGCATTTAGTGACGTATTTCAGTACAAAAAGAAAATATATATACGCAGTTCACTGTTGCAGTTATTTGCAGTAAAATCGTTTAGTGACGTATTTCAGTACTAAAAGAAAAATATATATACGCAGTTCACTGTTGCAGTTATTTGCGGTAAAAGCGTTTAGTGACGTATTTCAGTACTAAAAGTAAAATATATACGCAATTCACTGTTGTAGTTCTTTGTGGTGAGAGATTTTAGTGGCGGATTTCATTACAAAAAGAAAAATATATATGCAGTTAACTTCTGCAGTGATATGTGGTGAAAGCGTTTAGTGACGTATTTTAGTACTAAAAGAAAAAAATATATGCAGTTCACTGTTGCAATTCTTTGTGGTGAGAGCGTTTAGTGGGGTATTTCATTACAAAAAGAAAAATATATATGCAGTTCACTTCTTCAGTTATATGTAGTGAAACTGTTTAGTGGCGTATTTCAGTAAAAAAAGAAAAATATATATGCAGTTCATTGTTGCAGTTATTAGTGGTAAAAGCATTTAGTGACGTATTTCAGGACTAAAAGAAGAATATATTCTCAGTTTACTTCTGCAGCTATATGTGGTGAAAGCGTTGAGTGGCGTATTTCAGAGGGAAAAAAAAATACATATGCAGTTCACTGTTGCAGCTATATGTGGTGAGAGTGTTTAGTGGCGTATTTCATTACAAAAATAAAAATATATGCGCAGGTCATTTTTGCAGTTATTTGCGCTAAAAGTGTTTACTGGCCTATTTGAGTACAAAAAGAGAAATATATACGCAGTTCCCTTTTGCAATTAATTGCGCTAAAAGCGTTTACTGGCCTATTTCAGTGCAAAAAAGAAATATATACACAGTTCACAGTTCAGTTCTGCAGTTATATGTGGTGAAAGCGTTTAGTGGCCTATTTCAGTACAAAAAGAAAAATATATCCTCAGTTCACTTCTGCAGTTATTTGTGGCGAAAGCGTTTAGTGGCCTATTTTAGTACAAAAAGAAAAATATATACGCACTTCACTGTGCAGTTATTTGTGGCGAAAGCGTTTAGTGGCGTATTTCAGTACAAAAAGAAAAATATATACGCATTGCAGTTATATGTGGTGAAATTGTTTAGTGGCCTATTTCAGTACAGAAAGAAAATATATACGCATTTGATTGTTGCAGGTATTTGTGGTAAAAAGTGTTTAGTGGCCTATTTCAGCACAGAAAAAAATATATATACGCACTTCACTGTTGGAGTTATTTGTGGCGAAAGCGTTTAGTGGCGTATTTCAGTACAAAAAGAAAAATATATACGCATTTCACTGTTGCAGTTATTTGTGGTGAAAGCGTTTAGTGGCCTTTTTCAGTACAGAAAGAAAATACTGTATATACGAATTTCACTTCTGCAGTTATACTGTATGTGGTGAAAGTGTTTATTGGCCTATTTCAGTACAGAAAGAAAAATATATACGCATTTGACTCTTGCAGGTATTTGTGGTAAAAAGAGTTTAGTTGGCTATTTCAGTACAGAAAAATATATATATATACGCATTCCACTTCTGCAGTTATATGTGGTGAAAGTGTTTAGTGGCCTTTATCACTATAGAAAGACAAAATATATACGCACTTCACTGTTGCGGTTATTTGTGGTGAAAGCGTTTATTGGCCTGTTTCAGTACAAAAAGAAAAATATACACGCACTTCACTGTTGCAGTTATTTGTGGTGAAAGTGTTTAGTGGCCTATTTCAGCACAGAAAGAAAAATATATACGCACTTCACTGTTGCAGTTATTTGTGGCGAAAGCGTTTAGTGGCGTATTTCAGTACAAAAAAAATATATATACGCATTTCACTGTTGCAGTTATTTGTGGTGAAAGCGTTTAGTGGCCTTTTTCAGTACAGAAAGAAAATACTGTATATACGAATTTCACTTCTGCAGTTATATGTGGTGAAAGTATTTATTGGCCTATTTCAGTACAGAATGAAAAATATATACGCATTTGACCCTTGCAGGTATTTGTGGTAAAAAGAGTTTAGTGGGCTATTTCAGTACAGAAAAAAATATATATATACGCATTCCACTTCTGCAGTTATATGTGGTGAAAGCGTTTAGTGGCCTTTTTACTATAGAAAGACAAAATATATACGCACTTCACTGTTGTAGTTATTTGTGGTGAAAGCGTTTATTGGCCTATTTCAGTACAAAAAGAAAAATATATACGCACTTCACTGTTGCAGTTATTTGTGGTGAAAGCGTTAATTGGCCTATTTCAGTACAAAAAGAAAAATATTTTTGTTGTTTTTAGGGGTGTTTTAATTAGCTTTTAATTTATTTAGTTCATCTAAAAGTATGTCAGACTGAGAGGTGCCAGGCCAGGCACAGAGGAGTGGCAGAGGACTAAATGTTTCTGGCGCAGGGAGAGGTAGCAGCAGAGTAAGGGGGCGTGGCAGCAGGAGTCACAGAAGAGTAAGGGGGCGTGGCAGCAGGAGTCGCAGCGAAAGGCTCATGCTCCTGGTGTCATCTAGCGGTCGTGTCTTGACCAGCATCCCAGCGGTTCTTGATTGGTTAACTCATCATACACTTCATCCCAAGTGACATCAGCCACCCCCAGCCAGCCACCCCCCAGTCGGTGGGTTTGTCAGACACAACCCTTAGTTGGCATGACCTGTCCTCAACCTGCTTCTGTCCTTTGCTGTTCCCTCAGCCACAGAAGTATTGTATGCTGTGGGCTCAGCTCCATTATAAAGCGAGGACGAGCTACTAGAGAAAAGTCAGCAGCTACTGCCCAACCAAGATGTGGAGGAGACATCCGCTGCTTCCTCTGTTAGGCAGGCAAGTAGTGATGAGGAGAGTGGTATGGGAGATGGTGTTACGATCGGTCTGGCTCCTGACCCAGAGACCACTGAGGAGGACATCAGTGGCGTGCAGACACTACTCGATGATGATGAAGGCGATCGCACTTGGGAGCCCTGCATCAACATATGCAGCGTCGCCAGACAGTGGCCTGGGAGAACCGTGGCTCCGATGGGGTGGTCCAACCTGCCGCAGCAACTGCTGCATCACCCAGTGGCACACACCCAGTTTCAGGCAGTCAAGGCTCCACCACCTTAGCCGAAGGGAGCTGTCTGTCATTCCCATCATCTGCTAAACCCGATGCTCCTGCTCCTCGTCAGTAATCATCACCGAAGTGATTGCCAAGAGACAGCAGTATGCATGCACTCATCCAAGGACGCAAAAGCTGAACGTGCTCCTGGCCAAGTTGCTGGTGCTGCAGTGCTTGCAGAGTCCCAAGCCATCATTTCTTTGCAAATAAAGGCCGTACCAGCCCTGCACAAATATGTAGAACAGAAGATGGGCCAGTCCTTGAGCCTGTTGGTGTCTGCCAAAGTGCACGGCAGCGTTGACGTGTGGAGCTGTGACTACGGTCATGGGAAATACATGTCCGTAACGGCCCACTGGGTGAATGTGGTTTCTGCACAGCCAACAGTGTTCTCAGCCGCCACTGCAGGGACAAGTCACAGTGCCCCTCCAGCATACCACATGTGCAGGGCACAGAGGTGTCACGCTGTTTTGCACCTGGTTTGCCTTGGCAAACGGAGTCACACAAGGGAGGAACTGCTCCATGTGATTCATCAAGAAATCGAATCCTGGCTTTCTCCACGAAAACTGAAAATCGGAACCACGGTGACCGACAACAGGGAGAACATAGTGTCGGCACTGCGTCAAGGACGGCTGAGCCATGCGCCATTAATGGCACACATGTTCAATCTGGTTGTCAATCTGTTCCTGAAGTCTTCCACCCATCTGCAAACTTTGCATGCACTTCAGCCACTCATACACCACAAAGCACACCCTCTTTTAACTGCAGCGGCAGAATGGACTCCCCCAACATAGGCTGATATGTGACGTTTCCACCTGTTGGAATTCCACCGTCCATATGTTGGACCGACTATACGAACAGAGAAAGGCTATCAACTATTTCTTGATGATCCAAGCGGAAAGGAGTACTCCCCTGTGTAACCTTGATGTCAGCTAGTGGCAGCTCATGCGTGACACCTGCCATTTGCTCAGGCCGTTTGAGGATGCCACGTTATTTGTCAGTCGCCAGGAGTACGGGATGAACGACGTCATTCCACTGCTTCGTGTTGTAGAACAGATGGTGGTAACAATGGCTGGTCAGGGGACAGGAGACGTTGCGCCTAGATCTCACGGCCACATGAGCCTTGTGGGGGCTGAACTGGAAGAGGAGGAGGGGGAGCAGGACATTGAAGCACAAGCAATGTGTAGCGAAATGGGTGGTTTTTCTACTCAGCTGACACGAGAGGAGGAGCAGGAGCAGCCAGAGGAGCTACAGGGCGATGAGGAAGATGAGACAGAGGCCCCAGACACACCATGGCAGTATGCAGTGGAGATGAAAACAGGGAGTCCCTCTGAATCACCTGCACAAATGGCCTGCTGCATGCTCACTTGCTTGCGCAGTGACAGCAGATGTCACCGTTCGGCAGAGGGATGACTTCTGGTTCTCCACCTTGTTGGACCCTCGCTACCGGTCCAAAATGGGGGCCTTTTTTATACCCACTGAGAGGGAGGACAAACTTAATTACTACAGAAACATCTTATGTAGTCAGTTGGCCGCTGCCTATCTGTGCCATCTTCTATCATCTTGCAGGTCTGACCGGGTGGGCCCTTTGCGCTCACGTTCCACTTCCATGGCTGCTGGGGAGGGGATACTACTCCAATGCTGCCACCCTCTTGATGCCACACATCTGATGCCAAGTCCTCGTTCTTTCACCCACCTTCGTCAGCGGGTACTGGTATTGCCATCCACTGCCCCACTCGGTCACCAGGTCACCTTGTGGTCTCCTGATGCTGCTGCTGCCATCTCCACACTATGTCAACTTGCCACTCTGTGGTATCCTGATGCTGCTGCCATCTCCACACTATGTCACCTTGCCACTCTGTGGTATCCTCCTGATGCTGCTGCTGTCGCCACCACCAGACTCAGTCATTGTGCCACTCTGTGGTCTTCTCATGCTGCCGCCACCTTCAGACTCTGTCATTGTGCTACTCGGTGGCCTTCTCCTGATGCTGCCAACTCCAGACTCTGTGATTGTGCCACTCGGTGGCATTCTCCTGATGCTGCTGCTGCCACCTCCAGACTCTGTCATTGTGCCACTCATTGGCCTCCTCATACTGCTGCCAACTCCAGACTCTGTCATTGCGCCACTCGGTGGCCTCCTCATACTGCTAAAAAAGAAAATTTTAAGCAGCACTACATAACCCAAATTTGGGGAAAAAATCAAGACAATACGGTACCCAGTTGGTGGTCCGATGTTGGTGCCAGCAGATGGTAATCCAGGTTAAGGATCCCAAATAATGAACAAAAAAATAATAAATCCGCAGCACTCTTCCATTTGCAATGAAGTCCGGTGTCTTTATTTAGATAGCAGCATACAATTGCGACGTTTTGACTATTCCAGTCTTTCTCAAGCCTGGCTTTAGCATTATTATTACATTAGCAATACTGATGGATTATTGAGCAAATGCTGACCAAGTGAAGGCAGATGCTCCACAGACAGGATCCGTTTTTTGTGGGTTATTGTTCTGACGGATCAGATGAAGGGCAAAATAATCACTGATGTCAACACAAACTTTCTGCTGACACCCTCTCTACTCTCACGTGGGACTCTACTTGTATAAGCGTTTATTAGAACAGGTTCTGTAGACATCTATGTGGAATCAGCTGACGACGGTGTAAAAGGAGTGCGCTTCTTCTTGGCGCTAACATCATACTTGAGTTATTTGGTCAGTTTTGGCCCCATGACTGCCCAAAGAAGTGAAGTGTGCAGTGATGCTAAGATCGACGCCTATCATCTGCATGTCATATGGACTCACAGTATTATTTCACTACCCAAGCAGACTCCCTATGCGTGTAACTGCAAGGAACAGTGTTCTACACCACTATAAAGGCTCTCTGCAGCCAGGAAATAGCAGTTTTTTTATGTAATTCGCCGCAAATATATTCGGATCGTACAGAATTTTTTTTTAAAAATTGGGAAACGGCAAATCGGATTTTTGAAAAATTCGCTCATTTCTGGTTACAATGTTAGCCATAATAAAAGTGGTTGCTCACAAGACCACAGAACTGGAATTCACTTATAATTATTAGTTGCCTTTCCAAAATTCAAACAGTGTCTCTTGGCGTTCAGATACCCCCAACACTTACAGTAAGGCTGAACTGCACAAAAACGAAATGGTTGTAAAAAAAAAAACTATAAATGAAGCATGCATCAGTACTGGCAGAAAACGAGATACAGGGTCCCCAAAGAATGACCCAAATGCTGAGTCACATACGTAGAAGATGATCCATCAATGGAATGGATAGTGGCCGTTCGGTATACAAGTAAATAGCAATAGACAAATTACAAAACAAAGCAGTGACAAGGAGTAGGACTACAGATTCTAGGATACGCAGATAACTCACCAAACTAGAATAAGCTATAAAGAATCTGAGAAGAAATTCACTTAGGAATTCACATATTCCCAGCAACTAAAACAAAAATAACCGTAGATACATCACGGCTCAGCAATAAGCAACTCCACCCTAATTAACCACGCAAAGCTAGGCGATAACCAAACCCAGCTCCCCCCCACTCTACTTGTCAGGGATTATGATCCTGAATACAGATTATAAGATCTTCAGCTGAATCTCTGTAGGAATGGAGTTCATGAGGAGACATGAAGTATAGAGAGGACGGACAGGACAGGCTGTGGTAATGTAGGACTGTGGTAATGAAGACTGCATATAAGTGCTGCTGCGCATTATATACATCCCCATCCACCTCTCTGTCCATCATGTCTCCTAATGAACTCCATTCCTACAGAGATTTATCTGAATATTATATTAAACAGTATTCAGGATCATAATCCCTGACAAGTAAGAGAGGAAGATGACGCAGCTCTGTAACTTGTCTTCCTGTGTAATTAGGACAGGTTTTGTGTGGACTAGTAGGATGGCAGCCATTTTATTTTTCCTAATGATTGCTCCCCGGACAAAATGAACCATTATAAATAATAAAAGGTATTTGGTAATATATTTATAATCAAGTAATATTTAGGTATTTTCATTTTCTTAATTCCCGGAGAACCCCTTTATGCCTCATTCACACATCAGTGTTTTGGTCAGTGATTTCCATTAGTGCCAAAACCAAGAGTGTAGGCTACACAGACATAAGGTATAAGGGAAAGCTCTGCACCTGTGTTTAGAGCCGCACCTGGTTTTGGCTCACAATCACTGATGGAAATCACTGAACAAAACACTGACGTGTGAAAGAGGCATTATGGTGCAGCTATAGTGAATGTTAAAGTTTTAGCCCCTCCCGGACCTTCTATAAATTTTGTATCAAAGTCCTGAAGCATCAAATTGCTCCTCTATATAATGGATCACTATTATAGACCTAATCTTTGTTATGGGGAAAGTGAACATGTTCACCAGGAAAGGATGAAGCATGCTTACTTGGAGGTGGGTTCCACCTAGATCTACCATAGAAGTCCAATTAGCATGTGGTCCAATGCATCAGATACATATTTCAGTGCTTAAGTGTGCTGAATTTTCTTGTAATTTAGCTGAACTTGTTTGCTATACCACTGAGGCCAGTGACTGACTGCAAAGGTGACATGGGGTATATGACTTGTCATTGCTGCAGTCAGATTCCGGAGAGGAGGACCACAGCGGCAATGGGGACAATCCCTTTAAAGAAGTTCTCCAGGAACTATGATTTTTTATTTTTTTGGCAAGTGACCCAGCCTGCCTCTGTGAATAGAAGATTCATTCTTACCTGCTCTCTGCCGCTCCTCTGCACTGCCTCCCACACATCTTTATTCCATTTCACTGCATACTGTTTCCATCGACTGCAGAAAAGGCATGGTCACATGATCCTCTGAAGCCAATGACTGACTTCAGCAGTGATGTTTTGCTTGTGGCCACATCAAAGTTCTTGGCTGCAGCACATCATTTGACCATGTCCATACTGCAGCAGATATAAACACCACAGGGGGGACCAGAACATAGTCATGCAGGCAGCAGCACAGAGGACTGGAGAAGCGAGGAGAAGGTAAGTGTAAATCTTCTATGGAGGCCGGCTGAGTGCACTTGCAATAAAATCGTTATTCCTGGAGAACCCCTTTAAGGGGTCCGCCAGCTTTTCATAAATAACATTAATAGAAACAAGCACTTTATGTTCTCAGACTAGATGATATGTTGTACATATGTTGTACAATAACCAAGAGAAGACCTCTGGGAAAATGGACCAGGTTTGTACTTCCATAGTTGAGCTTTATTTTACTGTTTTTCCTGTTAACCCCACAGCAATATACTGCATATAATGATCTGCACAAAATTGTGTACAATGTAAACATTGGAGCGAGCCTCTGCTCTGTTCTTCACAACCATGTACTGCAGATTCCCACAAGCCTGTTATTCCCTGACAGACTTTATTACTATAAATCTGCATGTCACCATGGGGAAAAGCCATCAAGAAAGACATAAATGTCAGAAGAAGTCACTCAGGATTATAACGTAATTAATAAATCAGACATCATACCGTAAGACAAACAGTGGCTACCTCAAAGGTGTTCATACCCCACGACATACATCATTATTGAAATGACTTTTGAAATTTTCAAAAAACAATTTTGTCATAAATGTTGTTATTCCTAATTTTTTTTAATTATCTGTGAAATACAGCTAAATCAAACTAAGAGGACAACTCAATTTGCAATGAAAATCGGTCTTCTACTGGAATGGTCTTCTCAAAGAACATGGCCAGGACGAAAAATATATGGTGAAACTGAAAATCTGGAACCTGGTCTGGTTAAAGGAGTGATCTAACTTTTTGGACATTTTTATCTATCGATAGCAGCATGCTCTACCTGTTGAAAAGAATCTTATTCACCTGTCCCCTGCCACTCCACTCTAGGTCCCTGGCTCTCTTCATTAATCTTCCAGTCCTCATCCTGAAAACTTCTGGATGGATAGGGTCACATGCCAATGCGGTGACATGTCCCCAAGTGGCACGTCACTGCTGGGCCACGTGCCGCCAGGGGACAAGTCATCTCTGAGACCAGTCATTGGCTGCAGTGCCACACATGACCCTGTCTGTCCATATATTGACAGAATGGGAAGCAGAAGACCGCTGAAGGGAGTCAAGGACATAGGGAGCCTGAATAGCGCAGCAGAGAGCAGATGGGTATGAATTCTACCGCAGATAGGGCATGTAGGGTGTGCTATGGCAGGTGTTTGGTTAGGAGTTAGTAACCAGGCCAAATTTAACAAAATAAATTTCTTTCTTTACTGTAGTGCAAAATAGGGGTTGTAGTACTTCAAACAGTCTCAGAACACAGTTCCAACAATGTACAGGCAAATCTTCCCCCAGATGGTTTTGTATGAGTACAGGATTAGATTCAATGTGTTCTTTTGATCTTTCTCTGCAGAATTTGAGGCTGACTATAGTACTTTTGGTAAGATAGCTGTAATACGCCTTTATAAGAGTACAGATTCAGGGAAAAGACTGACCAGGTTGTGTCTATGTGTGGATAGTGTCTTAGCAGTATTCCACTGACACCAGTAATGTCTAAGCCGTTACAGATTCTGGAATTTCCTTTCTCTCTCTCTCCAAGAGTATTTCAGTGTAAAGATGGTTCTTTCTTGGTAGATCATACCGAGATTATTAGTCTCTGTAGCTGGAGGCCTAGTGCTGAGAAATGGAGAACATGGAATTCTTCATCTCTCTCCTTCCCCGTGTAGCTCCCCAGACCTGGAGGTACTACAAATTGTATATTGTTGTGCATTGTGCATTATATATTTTACTGTTTACTTCTCGCCACAGTCACCAGCAAGGAATGGATGGCAACAAATGGCAAGGAACAAGGCTTACCACCCTGTTTCTCTCCTCTTGGTAGGAGGTGGCGGGACCTGCTTCCTGCTAAGAGGGGGAGTTCCTGTCCAGAGACAGAGGAGACTAGGAAGCACACTGCCTGAGTTCCTGCTCCTGTTACAATTTGTCCAGAAATAACTACTCCATATGTCCTCAAGTAAAGGCTTGAGGTTCCACACAGCAGATTGACCTGCTACCTACAACATTAAAGACACTACTGTGAGATATGGAATTACAGCCAAGCCACCCATCACCAAACAACCACTAGGCCAGTATCACCTAAGTCTGGAATTGCCACCAACCAACCTGCCATATCCTTACTGGTGCCAGAGAAGATTTGCACTTGCAGCCTGCTGCTACTGTGTGCATTTAAAGTTCTTGCACTTAGTAAAAAAGACTTTGCTACGTTTAACTCTGGCCTCCTTCTTCAGTTCTATATTTCCACTGCACCGATCCCCAGGGAGCAATGGCTTAAGGGAGTACACCGTGACACAACACTTCATCAGGATCACTACCACTCCTATCCTCTGCCGCTAACAGTCCACACCTCAAATTCCCTAGGGGTCGTCCCAGAGTTGGTTAACTCCATCACACCCATACATTACCATACTGGGGATACAAAGCATACAATGATAACATTAATATACACGCCAATTTGCAAGTACCCACTGCTCTCGGGGTACTGCGCTACTGAGTTAAAAATGTCAGAAAAGCTGAACAGCCCTTTTTAAGGGTAGTATTCTCTAAGAGGTGGTCTTTTGGACAGGTTTCACTGTATGTGGTAATCTTAATTGCTTACATTACAAACCTTTTTTGGGCAATTAAAATTTAGATCTTCTGAGGCCCGATGCAAAGTTACACCTAAACAGGGTGCCAGTGACAACCAATGCCGCCGTATACAGCGTCTAGAAACAAAAATGTCTAGATGGGTATACATTATTAAAATTAATGTATATCATATACAAAATTATTATAGAAAATGTATTTGTACAGTGAGTGTAATTACAAATCATTTGGGCAACTGGAATGAATAGGTCATTATGCCTCTTTACCAGCATCATTACACGCTGTAGGACTAGTTGCAATCTCACCCTTGGCAAAAACTAGTGGCCCCTTTACATGGGCCAATGCACAGGATAATTCCCTGATTGTAAGTGGAGGAAACTGCATTTAAATCCTGTGTATGGGGAAGAATGATTGCTACAGCAATCGATCTTCCCCATACAGATTAATTATAGGTACTAATTACAGTACGTGAACAGGGTGATATGCTGCAGTCATATAAGATGCGTTAACCCCATGAACGAGCATTTGATCATAAACTAGTAGCACATGTACACTGTGCAACTAATGGGAGCATGAGCACTCATTCCCAATTATTTCCCCCAATACTTAACCTGTGTAAAACGACATTAAACGGGTTCTCTGGGAATGAGGAAAATTAAAATACTTAAATATTACTTTATTATAAATATATTCCCAAATACATTTCATTAGTTATAATGGCTCGTTTTGTCTATGGATCAAACATTAAGAGAAATAAAATGGCCGCCATCCCATTAGTACAAACAAAACCTGTCCTAATCACACAGCAGGACAATTTACTTCACAACACTGAGCTAAAGAACTGCCTCATCCTTCTCTCTGCCTGTCAGGGATTATGGTTCTGAATACAGCTAATAAAATGAATCTTTAGGAATGAAGTTCATGAGGAGACATGAAGTACAGAGGGGAGGGAGTGTGGAATGAGCAGCAGCACTTGTATGCAGTCTCCATTACCACAGTCTGTCCTGTCCATCCTCTCTGTACTTCATGTCTCCTCATGTACTCCATTTCCACAGATATTCAGCTAAAGATCTTATCAGCTGTATTCAGGACCATAATCCCTGACAAGTAGAGCAGATGAGGCAGCTCTTTAGTTCAGTGTTGTGAAGTTACTTGTCCTCCTGTGTGATTAGGACAGGTTCTCTGTGTACGAGCCATTATAACTAATGAGAGGTATTTAGGAATATATTTATAATAAAGTAATATTTAAGTATTTTAATTTTCTTAATTCCCGGAGAACCCCTTTAAGCAATGCACAAAACTCCTTTACTCCATATATCTATTTTCTTCACAAACCTCCCTCAGACATCAGAGAGCACATAAATTGCTGCCTCTTCTTTTTCTGTACGGTTTCATCATTGATTTTTGTGAACCCAGCAGCTAAGTGATTGCTCATCATTTACAGTGAATGTGCCACCTATCGTTTCTTTTCTGCCAGTTAAAACCAGTTAGTGACAAATATCCTTTTTTTTTTGTATTTTCTGATTGCAAATTCGTTTTATTCTATTTCCTGAACATGACTATAGGGGCCGCCATGTTTCCTGAGCTGCTCTTAACAGTGGTTAGAGATATACTGTACATCAGCGACCATAGGCCATAGACAATAATCTGGATGGGACTCATTGATTTCTATGGGAGAATTTTCTGTGACCTGTGCAGAGGTCGGGAGGGAGCAGATAAGCTGTGATATTGCCTGTTGTGAATGATGTTTATTGCAAATGATGCTGTGCTATCTATACAGAGGTGATATCTGTCATTGTAATCCTGCTTGTGAGGATAAGCATATCTCTAAGGCTACATTTAGATTTGTGTTGTGAATATCTGTGTTCGGGAACAGAATGACGGAGTTCACTGTATCCGCTATATACGGATACCACCATGAACCACCCGATCCCTATTCACTATAATGGGATCCGGACGCTTTCTGGTATTTAAATGCTTGAATGGGGGCTTATGCAGTTTTTACCTGAAACGCATTGTATCTTTCTGCTTATTAAACTTCTGACAACCTACATCAATCTGGATCTTTCCGGCTGGTTCCTTGTTCCTTGCGCTGGATCTTTCCGGCTGGTTCCTTCCTGAACATTTTACTTCCAAATCTTCTTGGGGAACCAGGCATCCCCGATAAGAAGAGCAACATCCGTGGCTGCAGATCAACCTTTCTTGGCATCCACCCTACACCACTCAGACAAGCTTCTTCTAGAGTTGTACCTACGGTTTGCACAACTCCTTAGGCCTCTTTCACACAAACGTTTTTTTTTTTGCGAGTGTACGGACTGTTTTTTGCGTTTCGTATACGGTCCATATACGGAACAATTCATTTCAACGGGTCCGCCAAAAAAAAAAGAAGGTACTCCGTATGCATTCCGTTTCCATATTTCCGCTCCGTTTAAAGACATAACATGTCCTATTATTGTCCGCATCACGGACAAGGACAGTACTGTTCTATTAGGGGCCAGATGTTCCATTCCGCAAAAATCGGAATGCACACGGATGTCATCCTTTTTTTTTGCAGGTCTGTTTTTTGCGGACCACAAAACCATACAGTGAATGAGGCCTTAAGGTGAGCCTCCTATTTGGAGCCCAATACTTACCTTTCCTATACGTTATTACCCTATGGTGCGCCTCTCTTTTCTGTTTACCAACAGACGACGCCCGTACTATTGATCTAGTAAGTAGCATGTCCATTGTGATTTCTCTATTACCATAATCACTCTTTTTATTGTTTCTGAAACCTGTTTATAGTGTTCATATATTCCATATTATATACTCTAATTAAGGTCCATTGTACCCGTAATGTTCCAACAGAATGTCCTTCGACAAACCATTTGTTTTAACTTTTCTTTATTTAAATTGATGACGTTGCATATTATAGCCTACAAAAGACAGTTAAAAGGATCTGTCACCAGTGACCTCCCCATTGAACTGTTTGCATAGACACATAGCTGTGGTTCATCTGATTAAAACACTGTTTTTCTTTTGTTGATCTGCGGCTCCGTTCCCGAGTTATGATACTTTTTCTTAATACGCAAATTAGCTGTTTGGTGCAAAGGGGGCGTCACCGTTGCACTCCTCCCTAGCTGCTTAGACATTGCCTGACCCTGTCAATCAAAGCAGGGAAGGTCTGGTCACACAAATGAGTGGAGCTTGAGTGAAACAAGAGCAACGATAATGCCCTAATTGCACTTTGTATTTAGAACAATGTCATAACTCGGGAACAGAGCCTCGGCTCAACAAAGGAAAAACAGTGTTTTTATCAGGTGAACCACAGCGATGTTTCTATACAAACAGTTTGATAGCGGTCGCTGGTGACAGATTCCCCTTAAAGCAATAGTGAACATAACCTACCTTTGCAATTTCTTCTTGAAATGCTACTAAATTCAGATACGAAATGTTAACCAGATCTGGCCCATACACAATGGTAAACATCCGATATTCTAATCGACCTCCAAAGTTTCCGACTTCCAACTGCTCTTTCAGCTTTGGGTCCTGCAAGCACAAAAAGTTAAAAATTTAAAATAACATCACCAAAAATTGTTTAAAAATATGTTTAACATAAAAACTTGATTTCAACAACAGGTCATTTTCTGATGACACATTCCCTTTAAAGCATATAGTACATCAAACATTAAAAGGGGTTGTCTCATGATGAAGACTAATCAGAATAAAGAGTGGCTATCTAAGAGTGGCTGTCCATGCTCAGTCATGGATTGGAAACCATTTACCTGATGTAATATGGCCAGATCCATATACCCTCAACAGTGGCAGCTGCCTAGAGAAGCTGGACTCATTAGAAGATCAGTGGACCACTTTCCACACAAAATATCAAATATCCCTAAAACCCCAACCCTTCAAACACCATTGTGGAACTGTTAAAGGGGTTGTTTGGTTTCAGCAAGAAACCAGACTATGCTGAGGAATGCCAAAAAGAAAGTTCAGTACGTCACCACACTGCAGCCGGAAAGGCGGAGCTCTCCTGTGTTGGAGTTGAGTCTGTATCAGCTGCAAACCAAAAATCCCAAAAATGAACGTGACCACTGCAGCCAGTCACTGGTCTCAGAAGTGATTTCTGAAACCAGACAACCCCTTTAATAGGTACGGTAAATGCGCCTTTTTAAGAAAAGCTTGTCTTTTATCTCAGAGTCAGTCAAGCTATAGACGAGCAGCCATAATTACCATTATTTTATGTCTTTTTTGTTTTGCTGTTTGGGATAAACGTATTACTGTCAAATTGCATCTTGTTACCCACAGAATGAGACAAAACATACGGCTTGACAGAAGACATCAAATTATATCAGGAACGGTGCAGCCGCACAGTCGAATCAGCGCAGATAGGCAATTATCAATCTGATTCTATTTCAGTCTCTACTAATTACAATAGCATTAACGACATATAGTCACTATGCAGCGCGTACCGCAAAGAGATTACAAAGGGTATAGGCACCGCTATTTCTACTTATAGCATTCCGTCGTGATCAGGCGGTAAAGAAGTGTGTACAATTCCACCAAATTATATTTTAACGTCAATCAGCCAGGTAACGTGGAAAAATCACACTTTACAAAAACTGATTTTTTTTTTCCCCCCGTCATTTCACTTTATCAGCGAGCGATTCCTGCCCATTGGCTACATGACCCGATCATAACACTATAACACAGATAATCTATCACAATGACATTATAATTCATCACCGAGGAAAATAATGTGGCCCTTTGTGACGCAGGATGACAGACCAATCTTATGTGAAGACACGGTTCACTGCCCCAAGATAGGTTCACCATGGCGTAATCCATTTAGATAGTATACCAATATAGAAGGCTAGGCATATATACGTTATAGTTGTTTACCGGCTAAATGTAGACCAGATTTATAAAAACTCTCATAAAAGCCAAAATATTACACTTTTTGTGACCTCTTTCTTGCTATATTACCTAGCCATACAATATAATTTGACTATATTTGAGTTATGGTATAGTTAAATGTAAAGTACTGATTCCAAGATGAAATTCAATGATTTCCAGCAAAAATAAATTCTCTTTTTTGGCTGGCAGCCTGGCAGCCTGTTTTAGTAAATAATTGCGTTGCCAATAAAATAACAATTTTAGAGAAACTTTAATAAGAATTCAACATTGTGCTGTTCCTCTGTTTCTCCTCCTATGTATATATATATATCAGTATAGTATCACTGTGCTCTCAAATTGTCTTGGCTTATCATATTGGTTTTGCATCGTATGTAATGCAATCACAGAATTGATGGGTGTGACATCCTCATCACTGCCCTCAACCTGGACTACCTTCTCTTTGTAAATTGCTCAGTCACATAAAATTTTAAGGTTATGCCACTTTATATACAATGTATTCGGAAAGTTAACTTTTTTTTTATATTTTGTATATATGTTGCAGCCTTTGCTAATTTATTAAAATGGAAAAACTATAATATTGCTTTGACATTCGATCTCGGCTTTATCAGACAAGAGAACCTAGTTTCTCACAGTCTGAGAGTCCATTAGGTGCTTTTTTTTTTTGCACACTCTAGGCGGGCTTTCATATGTCTTTTACTAAGGAGAGGCTTCTTTTTGGCCATTTTGTCATAAAGTCCAGATTGGTGGAGTGCTGAAATAATGACCTTCTGCAGAGTTGACCTTCTGGAACTTTCTTCCATCCACACACAGGGTCTTAGGTGGTCAGCCAGGGTGACCATTGGGTTCTTGGTCACCTCTCTTATCAAGGCTCTTCTCCAATGATTACTTAGCCCTGGTTGTTCCAAACTGCTTCCATTTAAGAATTGTGGAGGTCACTGTGCTCTTGCAGCAGAATTTTTTTGTATCCGTCTTCAAATCTGTGCCTCAATACAAACCTGTGTCAGAGCTCTACAGGCAGTTCTTTCTTCCACACAGCTTGGTGTTTGCTCTGATATTGTATGCATTGTCGGCTATGAGACCTTCTATAGACCGGGGTTTGTCATTCCAAATCATGTCCTATCAACTGAATTTACCACCGAGTTTTAGCTGAGTTTTTTTGTTTTACCAACATCCATTTATTGTACATGGTCAAATGAAAAGGACAGAATTCCAGATTTCAGCTCTGAAGCCTAAAGAATTGTGAATGAAGTTCTGGAGTATAACAAATGCATTATGTATGTTTTGAGAAGATTTATTTCAAACTTTCCTAGAATAATCCCCTAAATAATCACTAAAAAAATCGAAATATAACTTTTCTTATTCTATTCAATAATACATCAGAGGTTAAAATATCCTTTTCTAAATGTTGCATGTGTTATAACGATATTTTAAGGCTTATCATCAACCAGTATTTACTCCTTAGCTTCTCTCCATACCAGTCTTAGGCCTCATGCACACTTTTGCTGTCCGCAAAAAGGGGTTCCGTTGTTCAGTGATCCGTGTCCGTTTTTGCTTTCCGTTGTGTTTCCGGTGAACGGTTTTTCACGGACAAGAATAGGACAGGTTATATTTTTTTGACGGACTGGAATCACGGACCACGGACGCGGAGGACAAACGGTGCATTTGCCGAGGTTTCCATGGACCCATTGAAAACCAATGGGTCCGCAGAAAATCACGAAAAATGGAGCAACTGACACGGAATCAAACAACGGTCGTGTGCATGAGGCCTTAGGGTACTTTCACACTTGCGGCAGAGGAATCCGGCAAGCACATCCGTCTCTCCGATTGTCATCTGGAAAAATGGATCCGGAATTTATCTTTTTCAAATTTTTAAAGGTCTGCGCATGCGTCAATGCGGTTAATACATTTCAATGGAAATTAATGCCGGATCCAGCTTTCCAGCAAGTGTGCCGGATTTTTGGATGGAGAAAATACAGCAGCATGCTGCGGTATTTTCTCCGGCCAAAAAACGCAAGAGGGACTGAACTGATGCATCCTGAACGGAATGCTCTCCATTCAGAATGCCTTAGGATTAAACTGATCAGTTTTTTTTCC
This sequence comes from Bufotes viridis, assembly GCA_033119425.1. Lineage (NCBI taxonomy): Eukaryota > Metazoa > Chordata > Amphibia > Anura > Bufonidae > Bufotes > Bufotes viridis. The sequence continues at coordinate 388,338,054 of CM065592.1, read as the reverse complement.
GGTATTGAGCCCCTAGGATGGAAATCAATACAGGAAAAGAATAACGCTAGTGTGAAAGTACCCTAACAAGTTACTTTCTGCTGTAAATGACAATAAAAGTCAACCCAAAGCAACAACTCCGTTCCCCAGGACCAAAACCTCAACGCGTCAGAGATCTCCAGACGTCACTACATCTGATTTAAGAACAAACCAGTCCTTACTTGAAGTAAAACTAACTTCACCACTGGTAATAAAAATGATTGAGAGGAAACGGAGCCACAAAGAACAGTTGTGCCTGTAACATTCCTTTGATTTACACATGGAAAATAGGATGTCTCATGTAACAATGCTATGTACAGTAAAATGGCAGGGCAAATAATCCTTCATTGGAAACATATGCTTGGGATTTAGTCCAGATGCTAACATTCAGATGTGCTCTTTCTAAATGTCTTCAATATTACAGGAAAGTCAAGCAACTATGTTACTTAATTCAGTATATCTAATACCAGTAAGGGCTCATGCATGCATGCATGCGAAGGTTGTTCGGTTCCACGTTCACTTCAATAGGGCCGCAAAAGATGCATCCGTTGCTCCGTTCCGTAGGACTGGAAAAAAAAAATAGAACATGTCCTATTCTTGTCCATTTTGCAGACAAGAATAGGCATTTCTATTATGGGCGACCTATTCCGCAAATTGCGGAACGCACATGGGCGACATCTGTGTTTTGTGGATCCTCAATTTGTGGACTGCAAAACACGACGCGATCGTGTGCATGAGCCCTAAGAGTCAGTCAGGGGTTACAGTACAAGGCAGGAATTATGACTACGCGCCACCATACCGCTTTTACATGACTCTACACACTGGCATTATTCAGATAAAAATTTTGTTTTTGAATAATCTGTACACTTTTATAAATGTAATATTGTGTTAATTTTCGATTCAGCTAGAAAATAGATTCTGATGAGTAATGACTGGTAATGAGCAAAGTTATGAAAAATTCCATTCTGATGCTTCGTTGAATTTTACAAAGAAATTCGATTCATGACGAATTACTTAATCACAAAGCACATTCCTTTGTATGTCACTGATGACGTCACTGTGCCCTGTCAGCGCAGTGACGTCAGATGTCACCCCGCGCAAGATTTTGCACAGTATCTTTAATCAAGATGGTCTCGACAGCCTCTCCGCAAGCAAATGGATTAGGGGATTTTTTTTATTTTTGTTGCCAAAATCTCCGGAAACAGATTCCGTACCACGAAGCGCGAGGGAATTTGGCTTTGTGGCGAATGAAATTTTTCCTGAAATTCCAATCAAAGTCAATTAGTTTAACTTCAATTTATTCAACACTAATAACTATTCTATGAGTTTTTAATTTTTTTAATTTTATTCTACTTCCTGTCCTGGCTCTTTAATTTTCTCTTGGTTGGATTTTTGGCAGATCATAACCTCACTTATCAGAGATGAAGGTGAGTAAGAGACTGAATTCTATGTGGGTATCTTTAGTCTAGAGCAGGCATGTCCATACAGCTGTTGCAAAACTACAACTCCCAGCATGCCCTAATAGCTGTCCAGGCACGCTGGGAGTTGTAGTTTTGCAACAGCTGGAGGGCCGCAGTTTGGACATGCCTGGTCTAGACCTTACAAGTGAACAAAAGAGCTGTCATACTATCATCCAGATTCTACGCCTACTATTATCATGAGGCCTATCCTGCAGGTAACATCTTCCCCTCACAATAACAGTAAACTGACAATTGGTTACCTATCTGTATAAGAGGTCTTATTATTTGTGTTTACTGCTACAGAAAGACAGTATTTTGTTTCCTGAGATGTTTTAACTGATGACCTATCCTCTGGTGGGGTCTTACACCCGGAACCTCCACAGATCAGCTGTTTGAGAAGGCATCGGCTCGCAGTAGTGTCGCTGCTTTCTCTGAGCTCACAAAGTAGAGCGGCTGTGGTTGGTGTCACAGCTCAGCCTCATTCATTTCATTCATCTAGGCCTATGTGACCGATGAAGGTGATGTCATATGACCTAGGCAAAGTCTTGAAAAGGCCATGGCACTACTGCGAGAGTCGTTGCCTTTTCAAACAGTTGATTGCAGAGGGTCCCAGGTGACGGGGGCCCACAGATCAGATACTGATGAGCTATCATTTAAAAAAGAATAGGTCATCATTTAAAAAATCTTGGAAAACCCATTTCATTTTCAATGGTACAGTACTACTGAAATGAAAACAGGCAAAAATTTTAAAAAATATATGTATATATACTGATGGATCACATGCCACAGTTTTAACTATGTATTTTAACTTTATGACAAAATTTTTTGACATTATTTTTTGCAGTCATTTTTCCTATGAATTTCCATTATAATAAATATTTTATTGAAACTGCTAAATAAACGTTTGCCACGATGGACTATCAGTCCGCTTATGTCTATGTCAAATGTTTTATCTTTTGTAAATTGCATTGTAGGTCTAAGTGTCAAAGAGTAGCTTAACGGTATTAGCTGAAGGTCTACTGTGCTTTCAATTTTCTCAGATCCTAATATGAGAAACTGCTTGAAATATCCTACCTGTCACATATAATCAGCCAGCATAAGGCTGTAGGTTTACAATGAAAAGACCGCAAAACCCACCTTTCCAAGAAATCAATATATTCTGTTTCTCTTTGCCTTTCTAACAGTGGAAAACCGAGCCGAGCTTTATTTGTTTGTAATCCCCTTTTCATAGACTGAAATAAAAAAAAAAGAACTGGTGCGTTCAATCACCTCCAGAGGTGGATAAAAGGATTTTATGTCTGTTTTATAAATGAAGGATGATTTGTAGCGAAGAGATTAACTCAAAAATATTCCCCAGCATTGTAGAAATATTATATTCTCCTAGTGGGAAAAAAAAAATTATAAAGTCATTTTCATCTACTGCTTTTAAAGGGCTTATCCGGTTTGGATAGTCATTGTCATTAGAAGGACTCCCAAATAAGCATTTTTAGAGGAGACTTTACTGCCAAGATCCCCTGTAATCAGTTGTACTTAGGCTGCATTCACACATCCGTGGAACACGGACCGTGTGATACCGGACTGGCACCCTGCTTAGTGCTATTCGTTGCTATGATGCCGTGCGCTTCCTGCTGCCGCCGCTGCACTGTATTACACTTCTATGATCTATACGAGTGTATTACTGTACTGTGGTGGCAGCAGGAATCGCACGGTGTCATAGGGACCAATGACGCCGTGCGCTCCTGCTCAAAGCAGGGTGCCAGTCTGGTATCACACGGTCCGTGTTCCACGGACATGTGAATGCAGCCTTAAGAAGGGGAAGCAACACTGCAGGGGAAATTTAAGAGGAGCTGTCCACTCTCCTGACATGTCTGTTGTAGCAGGTACTGTCAATCCCCTTGTAATAACAACTCGTATGACTCTATGTTGTGCCATTCCTTTATTATGCCTGCTAGAAGTTATAAATTAAAAGGGTTTTCTAAGATTTTCATACTGGTGACCTATCCTCTGTCAATAGTGAATCAATAGTGAAAATAGTGATTTTCGATGAAATATTGTAAAAAAAAAACATCTGGTGTAAAAAGACCATCTGGATTGAAGATCACGCACAAAATCCCGTGCTCGTGACATATGACGCTGTGCAAGATTTTGTGCCAGATCTTTGCCGGCCTGTTGTGAGCAAATTTTACACCCCATTATTGCTATCAGATGCCGCGATCATGTATGAACATGGCATCTGAGGGGTAAAATGATGGGGAGCAGCGAAATTGTCACAAAGCAATTTTTTTTTTTTTATTTGGTGAAGTAGCCGAATACAATTTTTGAATACTTAGCTCATCTCTACTCTTTTTGAATGATATTGAAGACAATTTAGGCTCAGATTTTAAAAAAAAATCCCATGAGATATCGCCATATTAATCACATCACCCCATTCCCATAACTACTAACTATTTTGTTCTAAAAAGGAACTTTTTGACAATGAAAAGAAAGATGCACTTCCATGCTACTTTTACATGATTTTGTATGGAAAAAAAAAAAGTTTTCAGAAAAACGTGAACTAAAACTTTTCAGCCCTATTAGTGAAATGTATGTGGTGGATTCAATGTGATCCCAGACACTGCTTGTCATTTCTTTTATTTCAGAATGCTTCTTATGGCTGAGCTTCAAAGATTTCACGGTTCAGAGAAGGTGCTTCATGTACAAGTGAGCTCAGCAAAGACATGGTTCCTCAGCAACAGCTTCTACATTCTGTCTCCCAGCTTTGAATTAAAATTTACTCTTTGTTATCAACACAGTAAATAGAATGGCCAAATCATGGCCGCTCACTTTCAAAAACATCTGGACTAAACAAAAAGTTGTGTACCAAGACAATTAATTGTATTATTTTCAATGGCCAAGCTGGAACTGGAACAATATGTGACATACTGCTGTTTACTTATAGATATACTGGTAAGTAGAAGGGCCTCCCCATGACAATGTGCCTTGCTGCTGGACCCCCAGCGATCAGCTGTAGTCCATGGTGGAACTTGGGGAAATCGACACATGCAACAGTTCTTATTGAAATCAAGGGGCTTGTCATGACTCTCAACTCCAGCTAATAGAGGATGGAGGTAAGAAGAGACCTCTCTTCACAACAGGACAATGGTTCATCTAAGGCAGAGTACACAGAATACATTTTTAAAAACTTTACATTATTAAAATGGCTTGGAAAAACATGAATCTAGCTTAAGAGTTAAGAGCAGTGAGACTATGGAGCTCTCTGCCTGAGGAGGTGGTGATGGTGAGTACAATAAAGGAATTCAAGAGGGGACTGGATGTATTTCTGGAGTGTAATAATATTACAGGCTATAGCTACTAGAGAGGGGTCGTTGATCCAGGGAGTTATCTGATTGTCTGATTGGAGTCAGGAAGGAATTTTTTTCCCCTAAAGTAAGGAAAATTGGCTTCTGCCTCACAGGTTTTTTATGCCTCCCTCTGGATCAACTTACAGGATAAGGCCTCTTGCACACGACCGTATGCCCTCTGAGACGGGCCATATGTCACGGAGCAGCATTGATCGTGCGCAGCGGGAGTGCACAGCATCATAGATTACAATGATGCTCTGCACGTCGGGCCGCCCGCGGGACTATTGTCCCACACTCATATGAACAATTGCCCTCTGGGACCCGCACTTACATTGAGAACTGAGCGGGGAAAGTAGTGGAGGGAGCACTGCGCATGCTCAGCCGCCCTGCATTCATTTTTATGGGGCCGCCGAAAATAGTAGAGTGCTGGCTCTGTCAGCCCCATAGGAGGTGGGACCCGCACCTATCAGACAATGGGGGCATATCCTAGCGCTATGCCCCCATTGTCTGTGATGGGAATACCCCTTTAAAGGCCAAGATCTTTTTTTTGTTTCTGGCTTATCTCATACTACGTAGCTTTTACAGGATTTTTTGTGGAATAAGTTGTATTTTTTGTGATTTTTTGATAACTACATGGTAGCATTTAATTTACATACATTTTGGAGTATGCCAGAATGCACATGTAAGGCAATTCCCCCTATTGTTTCTTGTTAAATTTCCTTCACTATAAAATTCATAGAGAGTGTTTATTGTACTGGGCAAGAAAAGTGTGTTGAGATATATTTGTTTTTGTGGCAATGATTAAATAAAATTGATTAAATAAAAAAAAGTGTCATTATTTTATTTCATTTTTTAAACATTATTATAGTACTTGTAGGAGACTTTTCACTATTTTTTTCACTGTAATGAACATTATGTACGTTACTGCCTGGGTATGTAAAATGCACAGTCATTTGTTAATGCATACAGTACCTGTGTTATGCCCTAACAGACACCATAACCAGGCAATCCTCTGGGCCTTTATTGGGCGCCAAACTGTCTCAATTGTCAAGTTAGCCACAGCCTCCCTTTGCGCCATGAACAGCATTGACAGCAAGGGGTTAAACTTCCAGGATTGGAGTTTTGTCCGATCTCAGCCATTAATGCTGGAGGGTGGATATCATTCACAGCTATTCTACAGCAGGTGATTATGAGGTCACAGTCATGGACATGTACTAGAAAGGTACCCTTCCCTCGACATTTGTGTATGCATTTGTCATTCAACTGGATGAAGAACGATGGTTCTCCTCGGGGGAAATCACTCCGAGCTGCACTCCGGGCACAGCTACAACTGTATATATGGTGCTTTTCCAGAAGGCCCCTTTAAAGGCGTTGTCCCCTAAGTTTTCAAACCAGCACCTGGCTCTGAATACTTTTTGAATTGTATGTAATTCAAAATTTAGCATAGCCACTGAGATATTCAATAAAATGTATCTCTATAGCGCCACCTGCTGTTTGTTTTTTCTCTTATTTCTTTGTCCTGCTCACTGAGATGGCCGCACATGCTCAGTTTCATCTTTCAACTGCTTCCTGAGCTGTGATAGGGAGATCATGGACACGCCCCCTGAGCTGCAGAAGAAAAGACACTCGCCTTGAGCTGCCAGCTTGATATAAATCTAGCAGAGCAATGAATGTGGAGATCTCTGGATCCATGTGAGGTACAGGGCTGGTTCTAGCTTTGTTAGAAAGAGATTATCATGTTCTATATGATGTCTTAAAGATACTGGCATTTTTTGGCACAGCAACAAAAAGTTATTTAGCAACTAAGTGTCCTCATTATTTAGTGTGGTGTCACCATTTTCCCATAGACTTTGTGTATGAATTTCTTACTCATTTTAATACCTCTGCAGTCAGTGAATATGAAAATCTGTCCAGATCATATAATGATAGTGATGCAGGTGCACACATAACCAGGGCAGATTTGCATTCTCTCGAAGTAAATACATTCCCGGACAGCAATAAGAAATCATGAAAACCAAAATGTGGTATATTAGAAAACCGTATAACATTTCAATAAAGTATATCTGTAGAAATTCAGAACACCTTCCGATGAAGGGTTCTGTCAAGCAAATAATGCTTATATTGAACCCTAAGTAGGTTTATTTCCACTCATCTACAGAATTATTCTGAAGGAAATATAGATAGTTGTATTTGTTACATACGTGCCAACTCTCCAGGAGGCTCCTGTACTCGTGGAAGAGCTAGCTGATCTACTGGATCCCATGAGTTTTAGCTGTATCTGGTGCCGGGTTGATGCATCATTAGCCACAGCTCTGGAGCCCATACCTGGTCTCAGGTGATGTGAAGTGGCACTAAAAGGGATGTGCATCATAAAGAGGGCAGAGCTTTCCAGGAATGGAGGGGTGGTTGCAAAGGAGAAGTGTCCACACCTGAAAAACCTTGGAGGTGCACCGCACCCATTCCTCTCCTGGAAGCCAACTTCTGAATGCTGATAAGCATGACTAATGATAATGTATCTCACAAAGATGACTCCTGTCCATATGCTCTTTTAGAACATGTGGACATCATAAAGGGAAGTGTCCCCAATTCAAGATCCCTTTCTATGAGCTTGAGTAGAGAGACAATCTATCATGTCTATGCTCTGGTGGTGGATCCGGCCACTCCAGGGTTGTGCCATTGATGTGGCAAACCAGCCCCGCTGATGGGGTGGCTGGCCTATCAGGGAGCAGGGATGTCGGGCCGATATGGCTCGGTGCTTGTGTCATATGCTTCCTGTCACTTGGAGATTTAAACAGACAGCTGCTGAATACAGGTGCCTGTGATTGGTCATAATTGCCACACTAGTATTTGTACATTTTGGAACTCCTAGATCTTGATGTCTGCTTTGATTTTGGCCATGCTTCTGACTGCCGAGTATATTTCTTTGCCTCCTGGTATTCACCCTGCTATTTGACTGTTTTGGATGATGTTTTACCTTCTGGTTCTGTCTTTCTCTGCTGGTATTTGTACCTATTTTTGTTTAGGCCCTTGCACTTCGTTAAGGCAGGGACCGTCAAATAGTTGGAGTCCATCATTTAGGACAGTGTGTTCAAGTAGGTGGGGATAGTGTTGTGGGTACACATACATATCTGTACTATTCTCTACCTAACATGTAGACACAATCTCTACAAGCATCTGCTATTCTGGTGGACTCAAGGGGTCCTTCTATAACATGGATGGCCATTCATCTTAGTGGCTGCCATGTAATACCACATACCATGTAATCATCTCATCTGCACCAGCTCAATTTAAAAAGGGGCTGTCTGCCATGAGACAACCCCTTTAATGAATAGTGCTAATGATACATAAGTATGTGCTGGAAAATCTGAGAAAACATTGTACAAGAGAGGCAGCACAAATATGACACCAATCCTCTAAAAAGATACTTTATGACATTTATAATCAGCTTATGTGCATCTTTCTTCTGCTTTATATCTCCAATGCGTCTTGAAGCCCTCATCACTGGCTGCCAGGTGTGCTCCGGAGCTGCGCTCCCCTCCCTTCTCCTCACCATTCCATTGCCCTTAAAGAACTCATACATCACTCACAGCCAACAAAGATATGAATCAGACATCATGGCAGAAGTAAATTGATTCTAATTAATCTCCCCACATTGAGTAGGTGTGATGTATACATTTTATTAGCACGCTGCGCTATAGTCTGGTGTCTGCGAAATAAAAGTGCCACCTGTCCTATATCAAAAAGAATGACAATCCAGTTAAGCTTTATTGTATCCATGGAAACAATAGCAACAGATGTGAAGAACGAAGAATGGGAAAGCGAGATATGTTAAGGTTGCAATCACAATTTTTTTTTTTTCCACTCCGCTGTGCAACTGGGGAAATCTGGACACATTCATTTTTAACAAGGCCTTTAATTGCTTGCATTCCATGTTCGGAAATTATGTTATCCACAAGTGAGCTGTATGAGGCTGTAATTACTAAGACAGCCCTGATGAAGCACTGAAAAGTTATATCAACCATGAAAAGTATGTTTACATCTAAATGCACTGGGTTTTCATTAGGAGTTTTAAGACCACCATATTCCATGTGGGCTATACGAGAGGAAAAGTTTTTTAATGAGAATAAAACGGAAGCTTGCTCGTTGCTGAATTACTTACTGACACTAGGCTTGTGGCCGAGCGATTGCAATGTCACACCGTGGAATCAAATGATAGTTAATGTGGTGGTGGCTCAACTGCAACGCAACAGCCAGAAGGAACTCAATGCTGCGGCATTATAGCGTGACCACATTCACTAACATTAATTGCAATCTTAGCCTTACAGATTTATGTTTGCCGCCTAACCTTAAAGTCTAGGGTCACCAATCTGGGCATTTTATTTTTATTATTATTATTATTGCATCTTGGGATAAAAAATCTTTTTTTCAACTGGTCTTTATTTAAAATTTTCAACAGTTTGTCCTCTATAGACTTCAGTTTGCTGCATCTGCAGACTCGTTAACAATGCCACAGAATGGGGAGAACTCATTGTTTATTTCCTGGATACAAGAAAAGGGATTATATTGTAGCGGTGATCAGTTCTGTAGATCTGCCATGAGATTATTTGAACAGGAGGTACTGTGAGCGGAGGAGGTACAGTGGAGGTACTGTGAGCGGAGGAGCTGTGTATATACTGTAAGTGGAGGAGATGTGTATATACTGTGAGCGGAGGAGCTGTGTATATACTGTAAGTGGAGGAGATGTGTATATACTGTGAGCGGAGGAGCTGTGTATATACTGTGAGCGGAGAAAGTGAGTATATACTGTGAGCGGAGGAGGTACAGTGGAGGTACTGTGAGCGGAGGAGCTGTGTATATACTGTAAGTGGAGGAGATGTGTATATACTGTGAGCGGAGGAGCTGTGTATATACTGTGAGCGGATAAAGTGAGTATATACTGTGAGCGGAGGAGATGTGTATATACTGTGAGTGGAGGAGCTGTGTATATACTGTGAGCGGAGGAGCTGTGTATATACTGTGAGCGGAGGAGCTGTGTATATACTGTGAGCGGAGGAGCTGTGTATATACTGTGAGTGGAGGAGCTGTGTATATACTGTGAGCGGAGGAGCTGTGTATATACTGTGAGCGGAGGAGCTGTGTATATACTGTGAGTGGAGGAGATGTGTATATACTGTGAGCGGAGGAGCTGTGTATATACTGTGAGCGGAGGAAATGTGTATATACTGTGAGCGGAGGAGCTGTGTATATACTGTGAGTGGAGGAGATGTGTATATACTGTGAGCGGAGGAAATGTGTATATACTGTGAGCAGAGGAGCTGTGTATATACTGTGAGCGGAGGAGATGTGTATATACTGTGAGTGGAGGAGCTGTGCATATACCGTGAGGGGAGGAGATGTGTATATACTGTGAGCTTAGGAGCTGTGTATATACTGTGAGCGGAGGAGATGTGTATATACTGTAAGTGGAGGAGATGTGTATATAATGTGAGCGGAGGAGCTGTGTATATACTGTGAGCAGAGGAGCTGTGTATATACTGTGAGCGGAGGAGATGTGTATATACTGTGAGTGGAGGAGCTGTGTATATACTGTGAGCGGAGGAGCTGTGTATATACTGTGAGTGGAGGAGATGTGTATATAATGTGAGCGGAAGAGCTGTGTATATACTGTGAGCAGAGGAGCTGTGTATATACTGTGAGCGGAGGAGCTGTGTATATGCTGTGAGTGGAGGAGCTGTGCATATACCGTGAGGGGAGGAGATGTGTATATACTATGAGCAGAGGAGATGTGTATATACTGTAAGTGGAGGAGATGTGTATATACTGTGAGCGGAGGAGCTGTGTATATACTGTAAGTGGAGGAGATGTGTATATACTGTGAGCGGAGGAGATGTGTATATACTGTGAGTGGAGGAGATGTGTATATACTGTGAGCGGCGAAATGTGTATATACTGTGAGTGGAGGAGATGTGTATATACTGTGAGCGGCGAAATGTGTATATACTGTGAGTGGAGGAGATGTGTATATACTGTGAGCGGAGGAGCTGTGTATATACTGTGAGCGGAGGAGCTGTGTATATACTGTGAGCGGAGGAGCTGTGTATATACTGTGAGCGGAGGAGATGTGTATATACTGTGAGTGGAGGAGATATATATATATATATATATATATATATATTTCCAATGCAACATCTCAGACCCCTGTAAATGTGATATGGAGCAGTCCCCAGTGCTAATTAATTGTAAGATCTTTCATATCCAGTATGATGCAATCTACGTATATCATCCTCCTACTGTACAGACTCAATGTTTCAGTAATAAATCCTGTAAAGACAAAGTAAAATTCATTCATGTATCTGCCAGAAGCTGGATGCCTGGTCTGTAGGATGAAAAGACTGGTGCTATGGTAACAGACCTGACACTATTCAGGTGTTTTGAACCCAATTCTTGAAAGAGATGGTAAAAATGTCTACATTTTTAGCAAGATTTACATCTAATAGGGGCAGATGATTAATTTAAATAGAAACCTGATATTTATATTCTATTCTGTCTATACATCTCTCTATCCATATTTTTTGTTCATAGTGTTCTTTTAGTTTTTTAATTGCAGCATGCCTCGTCTGTGGTATTTTTTTCTAGCATTTCCCATAGACTTCTCTATAATAATAATAAAAAAAAAGGATCTGAAAAAAACGTATATAAAACATGACTAAAAATGTCTAGTATAGAAGTGGGCATGACCTATTACCTGAATCCCCTCAGTGCTTAAAGGACATGTCTCACCTCAGACGTGTCTGATAGGTGCGGGTCCCACCTCTGGGACTTGCACCTATGTTGAGAATGGAGCCCGTAAAGTGAAGAAGGATGCTCCGCCCCATTCATTCCTAAGGGAATAGCCAAGCGGCGCCTTTGGCTATTTTCAGGAGTCCCATTGAAATTAAAGTGCATCCCGCAATCACGGCCACCACTCCATTCACTTCTTTGGGGCTGACGAAAATAGCCAAGCTAGCACTCAGCTATATTTGGTGCTCCCATAGGAATGAATTGAGGGCGGCTGCACATCACTTTGCGGGCTCCATTCTAAAGATAGGTGCGGGTCCCAGAGGGGCGGTGTGCTAGGAGATGCCCCCCAATGCCTGAAATGAGACAACCCCTTTCAAGTAAGCAGGTCGGGAAATGGCGAGAATTCTAATCTTTGCTCCATTCAATATTTTCTCCACGTCATGCAAATCAGTGGTCATTATTTTTGATGAATTTCTCTACGGACAAGATTTTATTTTAATGACTTTATTCTTCCCAGCAGATTGAATGTGGCCCTTGAGCGATCAAACGCAACATACGATAACATTGAGAAATGATCACTTGCAACATATGGTACTCGGAATGCAAACACTGTTTCCAACATGTACACAAACTTGCCAAACTTTCTAAATGTTCTTCTGGGACCAGCAATTATTGTTATGTATTCAGCTTTGATTCATCTATATATGTAAATGCCATTTTGAATAAAACATCTAAAAGCATTACTAATCAAAATGCGCTTTTATCAAAACGTGCTTTCATGTGCAAAATGTTGGCCCTGGAGTATGGGGGTTTGAGCAAAAAAAAAAAACCAAGAAAGGCACATAGCGCAGATAAACATGCAAGATGCTGCAAGGCAATATCAGTTTCCAGATATGTCATCTGATTCATCTCAGGTCAATTTCTGGCAGGCTGTTGCCTTTCTAGGATGATGGCTTCTTTTCATTTATTTATTTCATGTTACAAGTGCCCGAGGCTTTATAACAGTTTGGAAGAAAGCAAAATATCCATATGTTTTGGACACGAAAGCCCTGAAGCTTAAATGTGTCTCTCCATGTCAAAACCATACCTCAACCCACACTGTGAGAAATGCAACCCAACTGACCATTGTCTCCAGCTATTTATGCACTTGCTATGGAGCTCTTAGGCCTCTTTCAGACAGTCGTTGCGGGTGCACTCCGTCAAACAGTGCGGGTGCGTTGCGGGAATCGCCGCGATTTTTCCCTGCGAGTGCAAAGCGCTGTCATGCGTTTTGCACGCGCGGGAGAAAAATCGGCACTTTTGGTACCCAGACTCGAACCTGCACTTCTTCACAGAAGTGCATGTTTGGGTCAGAAATTGTCCCGCTGGTATTATTTCACATTATAACATAGTTATAATGTGAAATAATACCCTTGGCCATCTTCCTAATGTTGAACCCGGTGCTGAATGGGTTAAAAATAATAAACTAATAATAACTTACCTGGTCCATTTGATCGCGAAGCCCGGCATCCTCTCCGTTAGCTTGCTGGTAGGAAAAGGACCTGTGATGATGTCACAGCATCACATGGCCCAATCACATGCTCCATCACCATAGTGATGGAGAATGTGATTGGGCCATGTGATGTGACGTCATCACAGGTCCTTTAGATCATAGATGCTGCAGGGAAAGAGAGGACAGATCGCGACTACGCGATCAAGTGGCTAAGGTAAGTTAACTTTTATTATTTTTAACCCCTTCCTCTTCATTTAACAATGCATTCATTATTAAGAATGCTATTATTTCCCTTTATAACCATGTTATAAGGGGAAATAATAGAGATTGGGTCCCGTTGCTAAGCAACAATGCGGGAAAATCGCAACGCATCCGCACTTGCTTGCGGATGCTTGCGATTTTCCCGCAGCCCCATTCACTTCTATGGGGCCTGCGTTGCGTGAAAAACGCAGAATATAGAACATGCTGTGATTTTCACGCAACGCAGAAGTGATGCGTGAAAATCACCGCTCATGTGCACAGCCCCATAGAAATGAATGGGTCCGGATTCAGTGCGGGTGCAATGTGTCCTCCTCACGCATTGCACCCGCGCGGAAAACTCGCCCGTGTGAAAGGGGCCTTAGATGAGTTTTTAAAAAAGAGGTCCCACATAAATGGGCACACCATAGGCAGGCTCGAAAACAAAAACAGGAGGAAATAAATTGGCAGTATTACTGTAGTACTACTATTAGCAACTACAAAGCCCCAATTTATTCGTGGAACTATTGACTCACCCTACAATGGAAGATCTATTTTGTAGAATAAATATCTAGATCATGGTGGATAGGATGTATCCATTCAGTAAAATGGTTGCCCTTACCTAAGTTATCATCTTATTTTTTTGTCCTGTCCCTGTCTTCCCCTTGAAGTCTTGATTTTTCCAGAACTTTACAGAAGTTTTAAATGAATGGGAATAAAAAATGGTCACCAATAATTACGCCTTGTCAAAGTAAGAGGACTGTACATACCTAATCTTCTGAAATATCATGATCTTGCCGAAATTGCTATGGCAAACTCAATGGATGCCTAGTTTTTGTGACTAAACAATAAAACCGGCTGCACCTTACACACACAGTACCTGTACAGTATGTGGCTTTTCATAGAAAATATGTCCCAAAACTCCAGAAGCAAAATAAGCTGGTCGCAAATGGACTCACTCGACTGTGATTTTGAAGATGCTGTAAATTAACTATTATCCCATAGAAAAAAAAAAATCTAAACACAAGTTTCCAATTTTATAGCTTTGAAACACTTGGTTAATTTCACCTCTATGTACTTAAAAAAAAAAATTGGAGGCTGCAAGGCTTTTTCCTGTCTTTTTAAGACATAAACGGCCAGTGTCCAATTGTTTCAAATCTGTGCAAGCCAATGGATGGTCACCTTTGGGTATTAAAGGAACCTTTCCCTAGGGCACTGATGGGCAAAGTGTGGCTCTCCAGCTGTTGCAGAACTACAACTCCCAGCATGCAAAGACTGTCTACAGCTATCAGCCTACTGCAGGGCATGGTGGGAGTCGTAGATTTGCAACAACTGGAGAGCCACACTTTGCACATCACTGCCCTAGGGGATGATGCCTGAACTTTAGGTTTCTAGCCTGTGAGTTTCCAGTTAAGGTATCCTTTTCTGTTAGACTGCTGAGTACCGAACTCTGCCTGTTTATCGACTCTATCTGCTGCCTGCCCTGACTTCCTGCCTGGTTATCATATTGATTCTCTGCTGCCTGCTTCAGGTTGTTTTACATTTACTCATGAACTCTGCCTGCCCTGACATCAGACTGTTTTATGGATACACGCAAACTCTTCCTGCCTTGACCTTAGCCTGTTCCTGACTACAAGTATTGCCTGATTCCTTGGAGCTTTGCACTAGTGTCTCAGGACCCCATGGGTCAGTTGCTTACTACACCTGAAATATTCCAAGAGGTAGAGGACTGGTTGCTCCCCTGCAGCAAAGGCCAGATCTCTGTATAGGGGATAAAAGGGTGAAAACCAGGAGATAGCGAGGACAACACCCTTAGAGATAGATGGTTAGTTGGCACAGTGGGTCCACTCCCACTATCTGTGACAGGCAGTCACAGAAAACATTTCAGTCATTACTTTGGGAGAACTACAGAATACTACAACATTTTATTTGATATTATACTTAATAACATTTGGGCCATGCAAATTAACTCATACCAGCCAAACCTGAGGCACTCATCCGTAGACAGCCCTCTTTCGGATTTCTTGCCCCTCATCAGTACAGAGCAGAGTACTGGATGGCTGTACAGGATGCCTTAGACACAGCTCAGGTGGTACTGTTCATTACTGAAGGACACAGTGATGCATGGATGCAATGTTCCTTGGGAAAAGCCATGCTGTGTGAGATACACTTATATTTTAAACAATATTCAAGAGACAGACCATCATTTGGCCATTTGACTGTGCTTTGCCTGACATGACATGACATTTAGAAAAGGACTGTGATATTTAGTGAGCATGGAAGAAAAAGTGAAACGCTTTTATTTACAATGCAAAATTCTAATTATAATTGATCACGTTATTGGGGTTTGAGAGTTTGGGCTTCTACCAATATTCATAGGTCTGGCACAGAATGTAGTAGATCATTTCTGTATATAAGGCCATGCATGGACCTTAAAGGGGTTGTCTGAGTGTTTAATACTGATGATCTATCCTCAGTATAGGTCATCAGTATGTGATCAGTGGGTGTCCATATCCTAGCACCCCCATCAATCAGCTATAGGGAGGCTGTGGTGCTCTAGTGATCGCCATGGCTTCTTTGCAGATTATCAAGCAAAGCAATGTCAATTTGCAGGTGGCTGTGCTCTGTATTGCTGCTGAGCCCCATTCACTTGACCGGAACTGAGCTGCACTTAGACCATGATAGTGACATCACTGGCCTAGGAAGAAGATAAAGCGTTCCTCGGAGCACCGCAGTTTATTCAAACAGCTGATTGATAGAGGTGGCGGGAGTCAGATCCACCGATCAGTATTGAATACTTGGACAACCTCTTTAATCAAAACCCATTCATTGTTAATATTAACGTCTAAAATTCTATCATTGGAATAACCCTTTATATTGTATTCTTCCTTACTATTGTCAGCTCTCCGGCTGTAGAATAATATGTGAGACTCTTTGATGTGTGTGAATTATTTTTCCTCATACAAATAATAGAGAAATGGCAGTAGTTACACTCCACTAATCTCACTTTTACATGAGGTCAGACAGGAGTGCAGAACAAATCTAACAATAGCATAAAACAAAGTACCTGAGCTAGAGAGAATGGGTCTCCATTCCACTAATGTTTCAAAAGTATTAATAACTTCAATAGTAAAGAGACAGGAAACGTATTCCAGGATCATAGCGGTGTTAGCTAACAACTGTCTAGAGTAAGAGGTAAAAAAGGAAGAAATACAGAATGTGGCAGATGTTTAGTATAAGAGACTATCATTGTGAAAGTTCAGGCTAAGATACGATCACCAGAAAACTGAATCTTAGCCATGCCACCCAAAATTCCCCATCAAAGGGGTTCTCCCTGACTGAAAGACTGATGTCTCTCCTTAGAATAGGCAATCAGTGTTTGATGGATGGAACCACCATCACCGATCAGGACAGATGAGAACATTGAAGGGTAGGGTCGGCCTGGCCATAGACCCTACAGGGACATTTTCTGGTGGGCCAATGCCCAAGGAGCCACCTGAGCCCTCTTCACGGCTGCTGACTGGGTACATCTGATCCTCTCAGCATTAATTAATGCTAGGAGCATCAGGCACTTTTGCATCTTGCTGGCAGCCACAGGTGCCCTCATAAATGCAACTTTACTGCCGTTCTTGGGAAGGTGATACAGTTGGATACTGCAGTGGGGGCGGCAGTATTTTGTGCTGCACTGTGGTACTTGGTTCTGCCAGGATGGTATTTTGTGATTGCTGTCCCTGCCTACTTAGATTTTCCTGCCTTCTGCCAATTTGGAGCCTACAACATAGGAGCCACTTTTAGTTTTTTCCAGGGCCACTTTAAGATCCCAGTCTGCCACTGCTGAAGGGGCCATTGTTATGGATAACTGTGCGTGGTACTAAAGCACATACTATTTAGTCTCAATCAAGTGAATCAGACCGGCTGCCACACCAGGCACAGCTGACCACATGGAATCTGTGCATAAAATGATGGGACCCCTTCACTGTGCTCATTGTTGGATGGATTCCCACCGATCCAACATTGATGGCCTATTTAAAAGATTAGGTATCAATGATAAAAGGGTTTGTGGCATGAATGTTGGATCAGATAATCAAATAATATTTGAAAATATTTTTGTAACAAAGCTAGAACTAGTCCTGTACCACACATGGATCCAGAGATCTCCCTATTCATTTCTTTACTACATTTTTTTAGGATTGCAGCTCAGGGGGTGTATCCTTTTTTCTGCAGTTCTTTCCATGTAACTGTTACAGCTTCTAACAGTAGATATAGCAAGTGGCAGTTAGATGGAACTGAACATGCTTGATCATGGTCACCTAGCTCAACTGGTGGATGTGCACATTACTATGCAGATTCAAGACCAGGGGTCACCATTACAATAAAGTAAGGGGACTATCTTACAACTGGAGCATTTTTGTAACAAAAAGGAAATATAACAAATTTTCAATTTAGAATTATATTAAAATAACATTGAAGTCCATGCTTCTTCTGGTCCCCGGTCTGTAAACTTCCTGACGGGGTCACATCCACCACTGCAGCCATTCACTCGGCGGTGACATGTTCCCAAGAGTCATGAGACCGAGCAGTCATAGGTTAGGCCAGTGATTGGAAAGGAACTGTTCGGTAGTTTACAGGTTGGGGATTTAAAGGAGCGTAGATTGGGCCCCCAGCTCTTGAATGGAGCAGTGGTGACCATGTGAGAGTAATTTTTTTTGTACTGTTTTGTTTTGTTACAGAGCAGAACTGGCCAAATTTAAAGGGGATTATAAAGACAGACAATCCCTTTAAGCCCCAAAGACCTCCTTAACTACTCCACACCTACACCACTGAATACACTGCTGATTTGTCTTTTAGGAACCTAAGAAAGTTGGGTGATAACCCAAATGCATACTTCCCAACATTTAAGAACAAAACACTTGAACAACTCCATAGAAAATTACATAAATGACCTTTATTGACATGCACAAAATGCTAACAAGATTGGTAAAAAATATACAATGTACAAAGCAGCAGGTAAAAAACACGCAGGGAGAGAGAGGACAGACCAAGGGGGGCGGCTGCAGAGTCAGCCACAATCACAGCCACCAAGAAAAATAAACGTGAACAGTCTACAAAAACAATAAAACTAGTGAAAATTCACCAGAGTGCAAATAACATAGAAGACTGCAAAACGCTCCACAAGTAAAGAAACATAAAAATGAAAGGTAACAAAATACCAAGTGCTGTGATGTCGTCCCTGCAACCGTCTCCCACTCAACGCCGTTTCGCCTGTGAAGGCTTAAACATTTAAGTAGCCACAATCGGGACATTTAAGCCCCACA
Organism: Bufotes viridis; assembly: GCA_033119425.1. Lineage (NCBI taxonomy): Eukaryota > Metazoa > Chordata > Amphibia > Anura > Bufonidae > Bufotes > Bufotes viridis. The sequence continues at coordinate 388,319,411 of CM065592.1, read as the reverse complement.
TCCCTGAAATGGTCTGGACTCTGCATAAACCCTCTCCTTTTGTGGTCCATTCACAGGATTATAAGCAAAGAAGAGGGTGGCAGCTCTCACCTGTTGAAAATAAAGACCATCCAACAAACGAGCACGGACGATGCACCTGACTGCAACTGAGCATAAAGAAGGAAAAAGTCCAGCTTCAGCAGTGGATGGGATAGAATTCAATTCGATCTTTATTGAGCGATTAAAATCTCCAAGTCATATCGACATCATTCATGCCAGTATTGTCAACGTGTTTCGGACCAGATAATATGTACAGTCCTTCCTCAATTCACAGGATTATCCAGGCAAAATCAGGACTGTTGGCCAATTTTCAAGTTAGTGTCGTAACAGTGGCCATAATGACGGTCCCCAGCTTTTCCAGAAACAGATATTTCAAAGAAACATCCTCTTTAATGTGCTGCCTCAGCACATTACAATTTGCAACTACGGAGCCATCTTTTATTGTTAATTAGGAGCTGTTTTGCTTCTCTTTGTAATTCTATGAGAAAGGTACAAGACTAGTGAACTCATATTTTGACAGAATAATAGTCAGCGGCTTTCTCTGACATTGTGATTACATGGCTGACTTTTCTTCTGACAGCCCACCCGATTTACCACTTGACATCTTCAGATTTTACCTACAGATAGCTTGCAGAGCTGAAGCAGTCTGCATGAAGATTGCAAGCACATTAGGGCTATGCAGAAGAAAATCATCAACTGTCTACTAATCCGCTGGTAATACACTATGAACAGTGGCGTCACATGCAGCGAGAATAAGAAAACGGCCCTAATAAGTTTTAGTTTACAGTAAGAAAAGCTCTGCACTACATATTGGCAGCACTTCGGTTTTACCTTATCCCACCTTGGCGTCGGGTCACATTTATAGTGGACATACCTGGCCATGTTACTAAAAATCAAGCAGCTTTCTAAAGTGTTTTTATTCTAGTTTCTTGGTGTCAATTATGCATTTTTCTTTACATTAGCTTTTATAGCATCAACATATTCTGCCTCAGTCACTAAATTTACAAAATACACATTAAGGTCAATTTCATAGGAAGCTGATTACCCTATCAGTATGGGGGTTTTGGGAGGAAACCCATACATCCATGAGGTCATACACAGCAACTGTGCCCAAAATTTTACCTAGCTCCAAGGCAGCAGATGTATCCTCAGAGTCATTGTACTGCACAAGCAATCCAAACACCTTTCTGGCAACTTATGGCCACATGGCAACATTAAAACGGTTGTGCAAGAATGGGGGGGGGGGGGAAGCTGGCAAACCCCTCCACTTGGCCGGACCTGTAAAGGGAAGCTTACTTACCTGCTTCCTTGTGCTGGCTCCCCACTTTTTCTCTTCCAGGCCTGGGCTGCTCTGCTGGGCATCCTCTCTGAAAACGTCGGTTTGACATTGCAGCAGCTAATCACTTGCTGCGGTGGAGAGCGGATCGTCTTGCATCATATGACCATTTGTTATGACATAAGAGGAGCCATTCACTGTCATGGCCAATGATTGGCTGCAGACCATGTCAAACTGGATGTTTCCAGTGAGGGAGCCCAGCAGGGCATTGCAGGCCGGGAGAAGAAGGAGTGCGGAACCAGCGCCGGAAAGCAGGCAACTCAACTTCCCTTTACAGGTCTGGCTAAATGAGTGCTTTTGCTAAAACCCCCTCATTCTTGCACAACCCCTTTAGAGCCACCCTCCAGTCCAAACCTAAAATTTGACTATACATGACACATGTATAATCAACAAATCTGGTGTTATCCATGCCTTCCATGCTGCCTCTGACCCCCCCATCAAATTCCTTTCAAGATAGCCACGTTTATCTCTGATTTCCCCATACAGCATGTTGTAGGAAAGTGCAAGTCATGTTCACCCGTTCACTGACCTCAGGCAGACACAGTGTCTATGTCTTTGGCATTGGTGCATTCGAGGGCAGTGGACCTAGGTGGGGGGCATGTCTTATTTTTCCTGCAGCACTCTGCATGGGGGAGTCTGGGATGATAGCAAGCATCTTGAAAGCAATCCATTGGGGGAACAGAATGGAGGAATGGAAGCAGTATGGAAGGAGTGGAGGGCACAAGAATGTTGACTATACATGTGTCCTCTATAGTAAGACTTTAGGTCTGAACTAGAGGGTTACTTTAAAGTTACTACTCATCCTGTACAAAGCCTCCCATAAATTGTATGGAGTACGTGTCTTGTAATAGTAATAATTTTAGCTCAGTACAAGAGCAGAAAGAGATCTACTGGATGAAGCAGCCACGTGACATATGGTAAGATAAGCCTACATATGATCTTAGCTAAGGCTGAAGTACTTACATTTGGCCATTCCCTCAAGATAAATATTGTCTATTGGTAAGCCACTCACAAGAATGATGTGGTCAAGCTGACCGTTAATTACATTTTTGGGTGTAATGATTGCCAAAAACTTAAAGGCTATGTACAACTCTGGGGGCATTTTTTTTATTATTGCATTGTACTGATGTTGAGCTAAAAATAATTTTGTCTTTATTAAAAATATGGCCTCATTTTTTCTGTACAGAGCTGACATGCCCTAGAAGCAACCTTAGGATTTTCTGTCTTTTCCGTCAGACCAGGAGCAGACGGACTCCTTATCTCTGCTCTCTGACATTATAAACACTCATTATAGCTCCATTCTTCTGTTCCTGATAAGAATGTGGCTTAAATAAGTGTTGGTGACTTCTCAGTAGTTTTGAGATAAGGTTTATTAGATGACTGGCACAAAGTGAAAGTGAAAGTACCAGACACACAGCTAGAAAAACAGTTAACCCTTTGTGACAGAACAGCTCAATACTTTTATTAAAGGCCAATTGAAAAAATGATATTTAGACAAAAATTAGTAACATGCAATCATAAAAAATTGCCTCCGAAGGTGTACATAGCCTTTACCTTTCTAAGGTATTGTACGTCTAGGCCTACTTATACAAATTAGAAGTCCCCATATAACTAAGGTTGGGTGCACATACATCAGTTGTATCCAGAGGGCGAGTCGTATTCAACTTATATATGTGTATGTGCACTTAGTGTACAAGTTTGATCTCTATAGACTGATAGAAAGTGTAGCATGCAGCATTTTTTTGGCTGCCACTATTTGACATCCAGCATAACAACTGATATGCCTGATGTATATGAATGATCCCATATAAAACTATGGGACCACTTCTAACTTTACCTCTGGTGTTTCTGCACCGTGCTATAGGGAAATATGCAAAAGGACCCAAGGTCTCATCCTGCACTATGATGAGCACATCAAGAACAACTAATGCTGCTCCAAGGCAAATCACTGAAACCCCGACTGTAGGATCCACTACCCTAATTCATCAGAAGGTAGTTCACTAGCCTGAACAATGCTGCATCTACTTATGATTACACATAAGGTATACATCCCTACAATTATACAACAACGCTAAGACTTTCTGACATTTATCATCTTTGTCACTTACAGATACTGTGTGCACAATGCTGCTGATTATGTTTTAGCCAGAATTACATAACACCTAAAGAAATGAATAAAAAGCTTTGTGTGCAGAGTGCAGTCTCTGCTCTAATTAATTAGCAGAAAATCATGACTTTTTGAAAACAAAAAAGTCTTTAGGTTTATAGTAAATCACAGTAGAAAAAGAAAATCTGTCTTAAAAATGAAAATGTACTTCTAGGTTTTTCAATTGTTTGAATAATCTGCACAGAACCAGAGGATCGCTATGAAAGCTTTTAAAATAATTTTTCCATCTCTGCTTAAAGGGGTTGTCCAGGAATACTTACGTTCTAACAGGTGCCAACAGCTTGCCTCCCCAGCTTGCCATGCGGGCTCCTATCTTTCAGTCTGGGGCTTGTTTTTTTCCTACTGCATGGGCATGGTCACCTGAGACGCAGGAGCCAGGTGGACCGGGGCAGTAAAGCATGATTCTTTCAGTAGGGGTGAGATGCCAGCACCTGTTAAAAATTATGTATTCCTGGATAATCTGTTTAAAGTAAGTAACTATAAATATTAATAACTGTGTTTCTGCAATATTGTTGTGTACTTCAAAGCTAAGAGATAGGAGGCGAGACTGACATGCTCACAATGGCCCTAATTCTGCTGTCCAAAAGAAGGTGGCAAGATAGGGATGAGCAAACACAAGACTGTCCTGTAATAAAGTAGAAAGGATGTACTGTAGTAGTAGTATGGACCAATTCCAAAAGCAGGGAAGTCATTTTTTATTTTTTCTTATTATTTTTTACTAGAATGGAATGGCCTACCAAGATATCAGAAGATCCTCTGGTGGGTCAGGGCTTTGACACAATAATGGGCCCCAAAGAACCAGCAGAAGACAACTTTTATTAGTAAGTGACTTTCAAGACACTTTCCTCTAGCATCTATCTCTTATGGGATGGTAACAAATAAATTAATGACACGTTTGAGAGTGATAACAACTAAATTCACAATCCTGTTAGAAGTGGATGTGCACAGGTTTGATGTTGATTAAAGGTGGGCTCTAAGAATCATTTTTTCTGCTAGGGCCGAGTCCAATACTATGACCCGTCTCCTCTGTATCTGCCCCTGATCGCCTTATGCTGTGGTCGCAATTGGCTGCTATAATGTCACACTAAGAGAAGCACTATGGAGAATGGGCAAAAAATTCATAAATACCACAAATAGGTTCATCTACAGATTTATCTCTTGACTTCCATACATATAATGTTTACCCATATTCATACATTTCAAGTCATTCTTGTATATCATTGATCATTATCTACGTTAGTAATTTCCATTTTTTGGCAGGGATAGTGGATCAAGACTCAATATCACAATGTTCCTCATGACTTTCTACCGTTTTCCCTGTACATTTGTGACGCAGATGGCTGACAATCTGTGCTTAGCCGAATGCAGGAAACTGAGAATGTCACAAGTATTTTCCTTAGAGCTTCAATAATGGCGGGGGGATAAAGACCAAACCTGTAAAAGAAGGTCATACGTCCAGGTCAGATGTGAAATCTGCAGCTTCCCTGCATTTATATGACCCATCACTAAACTTATCTTTTTATCAAAGGTTATTTGGTTTAGGATTATAAGTTTGTAAAACCTCAACCATGCCAATTATCACATGGTCAACAAAGTCTTGCTAGAATATTATGAGGATCACATATGGACTGATGAAAGAGAAAAATATAGCAATTTCCCATAGCAACCAATCTAATTTTATGTAAAATTAAAACATTAAACTTTAATGATAACTAAAGGCAAATCCCAAAGTTTTAGCTTTATTTTTAATCAATATCTCGAAAAAAAAATATTTTCCAATTTGTAATATTAAAACACATCTGAATCCAGTTTCAAGAACCCATAGTCCCATTCTATGTCTATTTTCAGATGCCACAGTATCCATATCTATAAAAAGAAATTCTTATAATTTCAGGAAAGATAGGTGGTTATATTTATAGACACATTACTAGGATAAGCCTTCATTGCAGTCACTTATAAGATAATGTCATTTTTTTCACCTGTTAATTTTAATTACTTTTAAATTAAGGCTAATTCAGGGTATAATAAGCCTATGATTTAGCATGCAAACTCCTGGCAGGTTTACAAAATACAGACATAGGCAGCGCAGGCATTACAGTGGTGCCAATGTGGTTGCCTAATAATACTGAAATAACAGTTTACAAACATCCGGTCTGGCAGGGAAGTCACTGGGGACCTGGAATCAGGGGCGGAGTGGGAACCTAAAGTGGTCCTGGAAAAAATAAGAAAAGTGGCCCCATTTTGTATTTGGGTCCAAATTGATGGAAGGCAGGGCCAGCAATACCATATTGTGGCACATTATACCACCCCAAGAGAGCCAAATACCACAGACCATTACAAAATACTGCCAGCAGCACAAAATACATCCCCAAAAAGTTCCACTGGCTGGCTGTGAGGAGGGCTCAGATGGCCCCCTGAGCATCGGCCCACCGGGAAATTTCCCTGTAAGGTCTATGGCCAATCTGCCCCTGCCTGGAAGTGTTCTTGTTTCAACCTGTGCAGCCCCCTGTCAATTTGATATCAAATTACCCCCTTTAAGGAGCTGTCCAGGATTACTATGGTTTTTAACACATATGCTCATATAGTTACTTATATATAGCTTATGTACATCTTCCCCATGTTTTTTTTTCCTATTTGGGCTCTCCTGACTTGTTTTCACCATGTAAACCAATCACTCTGGTTTGTCTACATCCTGTGTGTTAGCACTTCCTGGTGCTGTCTCCAACCAAACCCATGATGCACTTCTCCTTTCTCTATTACAGCTCCAGCCCTGCCCCTAACGACACCCAGCTAGTTTATAGCTCCTCCCACACAGCTAGTTACATAGAGACTTCTTTATCACTGCCCCTAACAACACCCAGCTAGTTTATATACTAACCCTACTACAGCCGTAGCTCCTCCTACCCAGCTAGTTACAGAGACTCCCCTATCACTGCCCCTGTTGTGGCTTTGACTCACCCATGGACATAACATCACAGGAAATAAGAAAGAGCTGCATGGACATGGTCATGTGACCACATCCCAGAACAAGAGATAGGAGTAATAAATGTAAAAGAAATACCTTACAAAATTAGAGAGACCTCCACCAATAATTATTTTAAGGGATGTTGCTACAAACCGGAAAACCTTTTTAAGGATGGCTCATCACTGTGTTGCTATTGGGTGGTCACCGAACAAACACTGGGTAGACAAGGATTTTCATTGACATGTGGCTTTCTAGTTGCATGCAGTGCACACTGTACAAACATGTATGCTCCATTCAGACCCTCTCATTGGCACATCAGAGCCCCAATGAAAAACCCTGGTGGTGTCTTATGTGGCAAAGAAGCTTTTTGGGTACCAAAACTCAGATGTGACTCCTACCTCTATACTGTAATTCCTATGGCTATGAACCTGGGGTCAATTTAGTGTATAATTGCACCTGATAGTTCACTGCTATGAGAGCATTTTACAGAAACCCTAAGCTAAACGATTCTGTCCTGTTCTTTCTTATTCAACAGATTATAAGTGATCGGAAACAAACTGATAAATACAAAAATTCTGCCTTACACCATTTACTATAGAAGATAAAGAGCAGCAATTAGCAAAATATCCTTTAATGGTTACTTACTGCCCAGTGCAACATGAAGTATTATTCCAGAAAGTGCACAGGAAATACATGTATACAAGCCTTAATCCCTTAAAGCGCGCAGTCATGTCTCATTGAGGCTTTGTATAATGTGCTTTGTTTCTGAATAACTTCTAATTGCTTTTCTGGTAATTTAAAACCCAAATTGCTTTACGTCTGATTGTTTCGCCTTCACACAAATATATTTGGAGCCAACAGAAAATCAACTCTGACACCTTCACAGGAAATATTTTCATGGAGAAACAATTAATGGAGGGACATGTACTCTGAATGTACTCTAGTCCACGTGCTGGAGATTCTGTTAACACAAGATAACTCAGATCATGAAGGTTTCAGCATTCCAGGTCTTGGCGGTTTAAACTAGCAAGAGAACAGAATGCTTAACATTTACGGACTCACAGAAGATGATCTTTCTCAGCTTCCAACTTGTATCACCACATTCTCCACATGGCACAAACACAGAGCACTGAGAAGGATCATACTACACACTACGACAGCATGATATTCAAACAACTCCGTAGCTGTCCTAAAAAGAGAACTAAAAGTTGTGGAATTGATGTTATCTTTCCATAAACCCTTTTTTGGCAGTCAATCATTCCAAGACAGAGGCTACATATGGTTCTCAAGGGCCTCAATCTGTTGTTTGTATTTTGGAGGATTGTTAATGTATGTCTACACTTTCAATCACAAGACCACAGTATGAGAGACTGTAAAATAACCCTGTAACTACCCATTCTGTAACAGATACTAAAGAAAAAAGGTAAGTATGAATATTGCCAGATGATTTGTAGGCTTCTTTCGATACCAAAATTTTGATTCGGTTTCGATACCATAAAAATACCGATACCACGTGGAAAAAAATAAAAACACCAAGAAAGCTGTGTGCATTTTATGGAACAGTCCTATCCTATTTTTAGGGGGGACAAGGCGACTAAAAGAAATGGCGAATTATGCAGCTTTTATGTATTTTTTTCTGTTACGGCGTTCACCGCATAGGAGGTTTTTAAAATATTTTAATAGTTTGGACTTTTCGGACATGACAATATGTAATATGTTTATTTATTTATTGTTTATATATTCATATAAGATTGGGAAAAGGGGTGATTTATACTTAATATTTTGGTGTTTTTTTTTACTGTTTATTTATTAACTATTAGCCCCCTTAGGGGTGCGAACCTGGGATCTTTTGATCCCTTGTCCTTTTCACCGTGATAGAGCTCTATTAGGGTGAATAGAACTTCACACTCTCCCTGCTGCCCTGTGCATAGTACACACAGCAGCAGGGAGCTTACCATGGCAGCCAGGGCTTCAGTAGCGTTCTGGCTGCCATGGTAACTGATTGGAGCCCCAGGATTACACTGCTGTGACTCCGATCAGAAGCTGCCACTGCATCACCAATGAGGAGGAGGGGAAGGGAGTCTGTGGCCACTGCCACCAATGATTTTAATACTGGGGGGGGGGGGGTTAAGGTGGTGGGCGCACTGTGCCACCAAAAATTTTAATACTGGGGAGGAGGGGGGGGGGGGGGGAGGGCGCACTGCGCCACCAATGATAATTAACGTTTAATACAGAAGGCTGGGTGCGGGCAGGAGGCTGATCGCAGTTTCCTTTCATAGAGGCTGGGCGATGGCTATGTGATTCTGCACCCAGCCTCCTGTATTTGTATTAAATGTTAACTTTCCGCCCCTCTCTCCTCATTGGTGGTAGTGGAGGCACAGGGGAGGGAGAGAGCGGCTCTTTCTCCCCTGTGATGCTGAGCAAACATGGCGCGCGCTGATAGCAGCACGCTCCATGCTCTGTGACACTAGGCTGGGCAGTAGCGCATCCTAGTATCGAAAAATGTCAAATCCCAGTATCGATACCCGAAACAACCCTAATACTTTGTCCTGCAATGAAGTCTGGTGGATAAGTTCTACCTGTCCAGATACTGTATCGGAGCATGTTAAGCTGATCTCGACATCACCTACCACAGCATCATGGGAACTCCTAGCTGCCGAACTACCTCGTAGTGTAACCTAAAATACAATATAAAAAAGGACTTTAAAGAGGTTGTCTTCAAATGACAACCCCTTTCTATACTGAAATTGGCCTGCTGATGTACATGAATTCAACTACAGAAGCTCCCACAATCACAGGTTAATGCTAAGGACGCTTTGGCAGGTCATACGTTGCCGCAAATGTAGCATTATATTCCATTGTCTTGGTAAATGGAGGGCATACTAAGAGTCTATCAGGAGATAGAGCAATTAAAGGAATCATCTCATGAAAGCAAACACTTTTTTGAAAAACAACATGCAGGTGATAGTCACAGGTCCAGCTTCAGAAACCCTTTTCCCTTAGCTGGAAGTAATAAAATAACTAAAAAATGTTTGCAATAATTGGCAGTTAATCCCCTGCTGTTTTTATTGGCCCAGCTCCACCTGTTTACATGGCTTCAGTAGTGACATGTCCATGCAAACCATGTTACCACTGGAACCAATCACTGGCCTCAGTGGTATACAGCATGAGAGGGCATAGGTCGGTGACTGGCTGAAGTGGTCACATGGGATATATGGCACATGACAGCAGCAGTGATAAAACACAAAGAATGGCCAGAGATGCCATGCTGGAAAGGCTGGAAAATTACCTGGCTTCATTTTTTATTTCATTTCATTTGGTGGTCTTATTCTGGTTTTTAAATCATTTTCATTCAGATGATCAGCCTACACCACATAGCACATGGTCGAGCCAGTTCCACCAGAGCGAGAGCCACTCTTTGTGATCAGCTCTCTACTATGGCAGAGGACCCAAAAGAGGGACCCCTCTATAATATCTATAACCCCTCTCTAATGTATACATGCCCTAGTATGGCAGAAAGGCATCGTCATCATGAGACTGTCCCTTTAAAGAAATAAAGATATACTTTACATTGATTCATGCAGTTGTGATCTGATCATTCTAACACATCTAAAATTGACACCAAATTGCATAACGTCCTTAGTCAGTGAAAAACTGATGATAAAAATAGAGTGATACTTTATATTTCTGGCATGTCTCGTGACATTTGTAGGTACTGTATCTAAGTAAAACAGAAGGACAGAAAAGGATCAGAGAGTTATGTTGAGCTTACAGTAAACATTCATGTGCTGGTACAATTTACAATGCTAAACCCTGTATGTGTAGAAACATTCCCCCGCACACATTTGTAAGGGTGGATGCACATATATCATTTGTGACAGTTTCTTTTTATTGTTATGGAGCAGGACACAATTGACATATGCGTATGTCTATTTAGTCCACAGGTCCAAAATCTATAGACTCATAGCAAAATCACTAATGATGTGCCGGATATATATGAATGATCCCATAGAAAAGTATGGTTTCAGTTCCAGCTGTTTCATGGTGCAAGGAAACTGAGCCAGGTCGGTGGACCTATTTGAAGGAGCCCTACATTTCTAGTTACTTTCTGCAGAATATAGACTAAAAACAGACCATGTCACATGTCAGTAGCGATATTCTCCTTCTGCTTAACTTTTCCCATTTTTGGCTACCTAGAGCGACCACTAGGGGGAGCTCACTGTACATAGATTTACATAGTTCCCATTGTAGTTAATAGGAAGTGTCTTACTCAATATGCCATGAGTTCCCCCTAGTGGTGTCATAGAGGATTTTATGTTTGCCCCTTCTTAATTAGGCTAGGCCCTAAAAGCAGTACCAATTGTACTGCCCTGGTAGAAGTCCTGCTAAGGGTCATATAGGTCTTATAGCAGTGACAGAAGAAAGTGTGAAGCAGACCCATAGGTCTATCCCAGAAGCATGTGATATCCTCACAGTCTAATTTGTATTTAAGGGTTGAATTTTGATGACAACATCCTCCACAAACCAGGGTAATATAAATAAGGAAGCTAAAAGTCAAGGATCATTTTAAGGAATACAAAGCCCAAATTAATGAGAAGGCAATTATAAAACATACTCTGGGGACTCCTACTATGAGGTGAGATGTCATAGCAGACCAGTAGCGTAGCTAATGGCTCATGGGCCCTGGTGCAAGAGTTCAGCTTGGGCCCCATTCCCTCAGTGCTTAGTGTGTCTTCTTATGTGGCACAAGGGCCTTTGGGCCCCCTCAGGCTCCTGGGCCCGGTAGCGACTGCTACCTCTGCACCCCCTATAGCTACGCCCATGTAGCAGACGTAACTCATGAAATACAGAGGATAGATCTGCTTTCTGCTGGCTAAATTCCATGTAATAAAATGAAATACATATTATTTAACACATTTCACAAGACCAGATATTCTAGTCTGTAAAAGGCAAAGAAGCAAAGGTCAACGAGTAGAGAAACTCATCATTTCTCACCGTGTTTACAGCAATGTCAATGAGATAATGTTCCTATACGACCTTCCCTTGTAAAGCATAAGACAAAGTAACCTAAATGCCAATGCCTTCATTTTCTAACCCACACAAATTCTGCATTCACTGAAGATCTATAATCACTGTCAATCAAAACATTCATAACTCACATGTCAGCTTTGAGCATGACCTACATTTTTACCGATCCCCCGATCCCACTTCCTTTTAGCTCCCATTTTAATAAATAAAAAAAAACAATACTTATACACCTGTTATTCTCTTCTATTTTTATGTTAGAATCCCGGACATCTTCTCACCATCAGTTGGTGGTACATGGAGTTAAACGGGTTGTCCCATAAGGAAAACTACAAAATAGGGAATAAGTTTCTGATCGGTGGGGGTCCCACCTCTTGTCACAAGAATGGGGGCCTCTGCATTGCTTTTTGAATGTAGTCATGCATGCGTGCTGCCGCTCCATTCATCTCTATGGGTTTGCTGGGAATGGCCGAGAACTTATTCTGTCTCCAGCAGTCCCACCGAGTTGAATGGACTGGAACGTGTGTCTATCATTCCATTGAAACAGGAAGCAAAGCCCCCCCCATTTTTATTGTCTTAACGGGAAAAACACTTTAAAGTATGCCATACATATGATATGGGTTAATGATAGCTGTCTCTTCCAACTTCACCTTAACCACCTCAGCCCCCCTAGCTTAAACACCCTTAATGACCAGGCCACTTTTTACAATTCTGCACTACACTACTTTCACCGTTTATTGCTCCGTCATACAACTTACCACCCAAATGAATTTTACCTCCTTTTCTTCTAACTAATAGAGCTTTCATTTGGTACTATTTCATTGCTGCTGACATTTTTACTTTTTTTGCTATTAATCAAAAATTACCTAAATTTTTGCAAAAAAAGTCATTTTTCACTTTCTGTTGTAAAATTTTTCAAAAATAAATAAATTTCTATATAAATTTTTCTCTAAATTTATTGTTCTACATGTCTTTGATAAAAAAAATCCAATAAGTGTATATGTATTGGTTTAGGTAAAAGTTATAGCGTTTACAAACTATGGTGCAAAAAAGTGAATTTCCGCATTTTGAAGCAGCTCTGACTTTCTGAGCACCTGTCATGTTTCTTCAGGAGCTAGAATGCCAGGAAAGTATAAATACCCCCCAAATGACACCATTTTAGAAAGAAGACACCCCAAAGTATTCGCGGAGGGGCATGGTGAGTTCATGTATCATTTCATTTTTTTTCACAAGTTAGCGGAAAATGACACTTTTTGAGGAAAAAAATAATAATAATAAACTTTCTATTTCTGCTAACTTCTGGCAAAAAAAAAAAAAATCTCCCACGGACTCACTATGCCCCTCAGTGAATACCTTGGGGTGTCTACTTTCTGAAATGGGTTCATTTGTGGGGTGTGTTTACTGTTCTGGCATTTTGGGCGGGGCTAAATTGTGAGCAGCCATGTAAAACCTAAAGGTACTCGTTGGAATTTGGGCCCCTTTACGCACCTAGGCTGCAAAAAAGTGTCACTCATGTGGTATCGCCGTACTCAGGAGAAGTAGGGCAATGTGTTTTGGGGTGTATTTTTACATATACCCATGCTGGGTGAGAGAAATATCTCTGTAAATTGACAACTTTGTATAAAAAAATTTAAAAAGTTGTCATTTACAGAGATATTTCTCACACAAAGTATGGGTATTTAGAAAAATACACCCCAAAACACATTGCCCTACTTCTCCTGAGTACGGTGATACCACATGTGTGACACTTTTTTGCAGCCAAGATGCGCAAAGGGGCCCTAAAACTAATGAGTACCTTTAGGATTTCACAGGGCATTTTTACACATTTGGATTCTCACGCTTTAGGGCCCCTAAAATGCCAGGGCAGTATAAATACCCCACATGTGACCCCATTTTGGAAAGAAGACACCCCAAGGTATTCCGTGAGGGGCATGGCGAGTTTACAGAAAAAAAAAATAATTTTGGCACAAGTTAGCGGAAATTTATATATATATATTTTTTTACAAAGTCTCATTTTCCACTAACTTGTGACAAAAATAAAATTTTCCATGAACTCACCATACCCCTCACGGAATACCTTGGGGTGTCTTCTTTCTAAAACGGGGTCACATGTGAGGTGTTTGTACTGCCCTGGCATTTTAGGGGTCTCCGCAATCATTACACGTATGGCCAGCATTAGGAGTTTCTGCTATTCTCCTTATATTGAGCATACGGGTAATGAGATATTTTTTTTCTGTTCAGCCTCTGGGCTGAAAAAATAAAAAAAATGAACGGCACAGATTTCTCCATTCGCATCAATTATCATGGATGAAAAAATCTCTGCCAAAATCAGTGACTGCGGTGCGGTGGGCTGGGCGCTAACTACCTAACAAGTAGCTAACTAACTGGCGGTGATAAGGGACCCTTAGGCCCCATTCACACGTCCGCAATTCTGTTTGCGGAACGGAATTGCGGACCCATTCATTTCTATGGGGACAGACTTTGTCCCGCTCGGATCCGGCATTGCGGATCCGCACTTCCGGGTCTTTTTCTATATAGTTCTGGCAATGTGTGGATCTGCAAAATGCGGAAAGCACATTGCCGGTGTCCGTGTTTTACGGATCCGTGGATCCGCAGATCCGCAAAACACATATGGACGTCTAAATGGAGCCATACAGGGGGGTGATCAATGACAGGGGGGTGATCAGGGAGTCTATATGGGGTGATCAGGGTTTAATAAGGGGTTAATAATTGATAGGGGTGGTGTAGTGTGGTGTATGGTGCTACTTTATATAGCTACCTGGTCCTCTGGTGGTCGATCCCAGCAAATGGGACTACCAGAGGACCAGGTAGCAGGTATATCAGAAGCGTGCGGCGGTCCAGAGCAGGTTAAAGTGAATCTGTCATCTGAATATGATACCTTATGAAAGGGCAGCTCAGTATAGAAACAGGTCTGCTCTCTTATTAGCCAAAATTGCACAAAGTCTATTAGGGTCTGTTCACACAGCGAAATTGACGTGGTGTCTGCCTCCCGTGGTTTAACGCTGTGACATGCCCATTCTTGGCGCTGTGTAAGAACAGCTTCCGCTTGAAGCCGCGGTGGCATTTTGCTCATAACTTAGCTCCATTCAACGGAGCTGAGCTACGGGCAAGTCTGCAGCATCGAACAGTGACAGAAACTGCAATGGTTTCTGCTGCAACATATGTGGTGGGTTTTGACTCAGATTCATAGCTATCCATTGTTTTCATAAGGGAATTGACAAGTGATTTTATAAAACAGGTGTTGCCTGAAAAAGGAAAAAAGTTTGGGGATCATTGATGAAGCTGAAATACGCCTATATTAGGTGTATTTCAGAAACAGATTGTGGCGCAACTAATCGTTGCAACTTTCCTCCGTTCACACCAGGTCTAAAAAAGTGGACATGGCGTGGGCAGGCCTTTCTCATTCATCATTTTCTATGCCTGGTTTAGGCGTAGAAAAAGGTCTAAATGTAAGATGACAAGGAAGCTTTCTTACATTTAGAAGTGGCAGTGGATCCGCCGAAGTTATGAAGAGGCCGCTAACTCTACATAACTGTGGTGGATCCACCACCAGCGCAGGGGGTTAATAAATGTGCCCCTTTATGTTTTTGTCTTCCCAGAAACAGTTTACCATCAACTGTGTGTGGGAACGCAGCTCGGCTCCATTTATTTAAATGGTACAATACCATAGTACAGGGATGCTCAACCTGCGGCCCTCCAGCTGTTGCAAAACTACTACTCCTAGCATGCCCTAATAGCTGTAGACTTTCCAGGCATGCTGGGAGTTGTAGTTTTGCAACAGCTGGAGGGCCGCAAGTTGGGCATCCCTGCCATAGTAGGATAGACATGAAGAGTCAACAGCTATATAATGTAGAACAGTAGGGACCATGTGCCTCCCTCCAGGCTCCATGCATACAACTCTGTCTATATCTAGAGATAAGCAAAAAAAAAAAATTTGATTCTGGTCCAGTGCGCCTCTCTCTCTCTCTGTCTTTTTATCTTACATCTAGTCACACACAATTCAGGGTTGTTGGAATCAAAACCTATTAGAAAATTCCAGTTGACTTTATGAATTTTAGAATTTTGATTATCTGTTCTGTTACTTCTGTACCTTATGTCAGCCCCAATGACTATTTTAACAATAAAATTATTTTCTTCAAAGGAATGTCTCATATATTAGATTTAACATCTACTCGCCTTCCTTACAGCAAAGCTGTCATTAAACCCCCCTCTACTATCTGCTCCAGTCTACACAGCAAAGCAGACAAGTGAGCTTCAGAAAATAGGAAGTATCAGACTACTGTGTGTGGTCTAGTGGACAGTATAAAAAGCACAATATTTACAAAAAACTAAAAAAAGTTCTATATACCGTATATACTCGAGTATAAGCCGACCCGAGTATAAGCCGACCCCCCTAATTTTACCCTAAAAAACTAGGAAAAGCAGTGACTCGAGTATAAGCCGAGGTGGATCTGTGGATGACACTGTTATGGGGGGATCTGTGGATGGCACTGTTATGAGGGATCTGTGGATGGCATCCACAGCCCCCCATCCCATAACAGTGCCTTTTACAGCCCCCCCATGCCATAACAGTGCCATCCACAGCGCCCCATCCCATAACAGTGCCATCCACAGCCCCCCATGCCATAACAGTGCCATCCACAGCGCCCCCATCCCATAACAGTGCCATCCACAGCCCCCCATGCCATAACAGTGCCATCCACAGCCCCCCCTTCCCCCCCATTACCGCTCCTAAATACCTCCTCACATGCCGCACTGAATACTTCATTCATAAAGCAGGCCGGGCAGGCACGTGACATCAGTCAGTCAGCAGTGAGCGCACCGGCCCCGCCGCAAATGCCCGCCCCCAGCTCCTCCTCCCACTCCACTCTCCTTTTATGTGTATGACTCGAGTATAAGCCGAGTTCGTGTTTTTCGGCACAAATTTTGTGCTGAAAAACTCGGCTTATACTCGAGTATATACGGTATATTTATTTATTTTTTATTTTTTTCCTGGTCCAAAGAGAAAAGTGTCTCTGCCCTAATGAGAAGATCCATAAAGTTGACCTCTCTGTACTCTTTGAGGTCTCACGTTTCTAGGAGTTACAGATTTAATTTAGATTGTCGACTAAGTGCACACTTGATAATTTGAAACAAACGAAAATGGTTGAAAGGACTGATCAGTTTAAAATGACAGGATGAGAAAGCCGCTGTTATCTAAACTAGATATGTGCTGAGAGCAGGAAGGTTAAGAGAAGGTGATAGTGCCCTAGGGGACTTGGATGGAGAAAGACAAACTGATACCGCACAGCATGATGCCCAGGATGCATTACTCCTCCATTTCAGGCTCATCAATGGTTGGAGCAGCAGTTTTGATTTCTCCTCCTTCCACGTGGCACTAATCATGCAGATGACACATGCTACGGCACATTTACAGTTAACATGACTGATAATTGATGAATATCACATCTCAGCAGCCCGTGCAGATGATGAACAATTACATTATCAATGTTTTATCTGTGACACTTAAAAGGCTTTACTCCTTGAGAAGTATTGATCGTTCTGATGACAGGCTGTCATGACGGGTCAAGGATCTCAGAGTCATTTTCTGCGTCATTGTATGATATAATATGGATGGTGCATCTAATTTATTTAAATTATTGGCTTAAACATACACCCTAATGTCCTTGAATTGTCTTCTTCTGTAAATTCTGCTAAAAATGGTATTTCAACTTCGTGACCACCATTATGGCTTCCAAAAAGGTTTTCATCCAGCTGAAATGTGTTTAAATGCATCTGCCAAATCATATTCTCAGAGTAAAATGTGGAGAGTATTATTACACAAATAAAGGGATTGTCCAGGGTTAGAATAGCATGTCTGATTTCTTCCAAAGACAGCACTGCTCCTGTCCACAGGATGTGGTAGCGCAGCTCATCTCTATTTATGTAAAGGAGACTGAGGTGCAGAACCACACACAACCTGTGTACAGTTGTGGTGCTGTCTTAGGCTACTTTCACACTCGCGTTTTGGCTTTCCGTTTGTGAGATCCGTTCAGGGCTCTCACAAGCGGTCCAAAACAGATTAGTTTGCATTCTAATGCATTCTGAATGGATAAGGATCTGCTCAGAAGGCATCAGTTTGTATCAGTTCAGTCTCCATTCGGCTTTGGAGACAGACACCAAAACACTGCTTGCAGCGTTTTGGTGTCTGTCTGATGAAACGGATCCGTCTTGGCACACAATGTAAGTTAATAGGGACAGATCCGTTTTCACTGACACAATCTGGCACAATAGAAAATGATCTGTCCTTCATTGACTTTCAATGGTGTTCAAGACGGATCCGTCTTGGCTATGTTAAAGATAATACAAACGGATCCATTCTGGACGGATCCATGACGGATCCGCACAAAACGCGAGTGTGAAAGTAGCATTAGAGTAAAGCAGAATTGTCTTTCTAATCATGCACAACCCCTTTACGGTTCTCCTGGACACACACAAAAAAAAAAATAAACCTGATGGCCTATTATTAGCACGTCAGTAGGATCGTATTGGTAGGCATCCCACTCTTTGCACACCACCTATCAGCTGATTAAAGAGGTATTCCCATCTGGCCCATTGATGGGATGTTGCCAAGATATAACATCAGTATCAGTTAGGTGTGTGTACCACCTCTCCAGAAATAGCAGAGCATGTTCACTTGGCTATTTTTGGAAGCCCCATGACAGTGAATGGAGAGCAAGCAGAGCATGTGTGGTGTGTTCTCTTTAACTTCAAGGATCTCATTCTGACATAGTAGCAGGTCCAATAGGTGGGACCCACACCTATCTGACATTCATGGCATACCCTAGCGATACATCATCAATGTCTCGGATGGAAATACCCCTTTAAAAGTGACTCAGCTCTACATTGTACTTTTAGTAGTGGCTGTGCCTGGCCTTACAAGTCAGAGCTCCTCAATTCCGTTGATTTGAACTAAAGGCACAAAGAATGAAGGCGTTGTTGTGATACTTGCTGGAGTGCTGTAGTCCCTTTAATTAGCTCTTTGGCGGGGGTTCAATGAGTCAATCTCCCACCAATTTGACATTAATGGTCTATTGTAAGGACAATATATCAGTTCTAGGAAAGTTGGATGAAAACATATTGTATGTTTCGCCCTATTAGATGCATTTTTTTCCCCTCGTCTTATGGGACGAATACTAATGAGTGCTTTTATTATGGAAGTGTTCATTAGTTCAGGAGGACCAGAAAGGGGGTCTAATTATGACTCTAAGCTGAGGTCTAATTAAAAATATTTTTTTCTTATTCTCCTCCTCTAAAATCTAGGTGAGTCTTATGGGTAGGTGCATCTTATTGAGCGAAAAATACAGTATGTAAATATGAAATATTTAATGTTAAATGTAGCCAGAAGTGGCATGCGAGCGATCAAGACCCCAATCATCCAATCAGCACTCCAAGATGAGTTAAATACATTGGGGGATATTTATCAAGACTAGAGTTTAATATGCCAGTTTTGATCTTCTTTGTGCTGGAATGAAATGTGCCTAATTTATTAATTTAATCCCTAAGGATGAAGCCTATTTTATCCTTAAAGATGCAACCGCATTTTTTAAATCTGACATGTCACCTTATGTGATTTCGAACATTTCATTTCAGCAATTCTACTACTTTTTTCATGACATATTGTACTTTATGTTAGTGGTTAGAGATAAGCGAATTTTTCAAAAATTTGATCCGCCAGTTCGCCAAATTTATTGGAAAAAATTTGGTTCTGTCCGAATGTTTTTGCGGCGATTGCATTAAAAACGGCTATTTCCTGGCTTCCGAGATCCTTTATAGTGGTGTAGAACACTGTGCCTTGCAGTAACACGCATAGGGAGTCTGCTGTGGTAGTGAAATAAAACTGTGAGTCCGTATGACATGCAGATGACAGGCATCACTCTTAGAATCACTGCACACTTCACTTATTTGGGCAATCACGGGGCCAAAACTGACCAAATAACTCAAGTGTGAACTCAGCCTTACAGGTCAATGTTAGCGTCAAGAAGAAGCGCACTCCTTTTACACCGTCGTCAGCTGATTCCACATAGATGTCTACAGAACCTGTTCTATTAAACGCTTATACAAGTAGAGCCCATCCTACGATCCGTCAGAACAATAACCCCCAAAAAACAGATCCTGTCTGTTGAGCATCCGCCTTTACTCGTTCAGAGTTTGGTTAGTAATCCATCAGTATTGCTAATGCCAAAAATAAAACAGGAGTGGATCCAAAACAGAGATGACACGTGAATGGAATATTTGCATGTCTTCTGTGTTTTGTACCCACTCCTGCTTTTGGATACCAAATCATAAGACAATTATGATGCAAAATAGGGACCATGTCATGAAGGCCTTACAGCTGTTACATAGCTGGGATCCATTGTGCGTCTCATTTTTCCTTCCTTCTGACAGAACAGAAGAAGGGTCAAAGAAATGATGATGTTAGCCAGGCCGAAAGGCAGCAGCAGGATCAGGAGGAGGCCACAGCGTGGTCCTATGACAGTGTGGAGGTGGCGGCAGCAGCAGCAGCATCAGGAGGAGGCCACAGAGTGGCACAATGACAGTGTGGAGGTGGCAGCAGCATGACGAGAATACAGAGTGACCTGGTGACAGAGTGTGGAGGTGGCAGCAGCATGAGGTGACCACAGAGTGGCAAAGTGACATAGTGTGGAGGTGGCAGAAGCATGAGGAGGCCATAGAGTGGCAAGGTGACATAGTGTGGAGATGGAAGCAGCATCAGGAGGCCACAGATTGGCAAGGTGACATAGTGTGGAGGTGGCAGCAGCATCAGGTGGCTACAGTGGAAAGGTGACATAGTGTGGAGGTGGCAGCAGTATGAGTAGACCACAGAGAGGCAAGGTGACATTGTGTGGAGGTGGCAGCAGTATGAGTAGACCACAGAGAGGCAAGGTGACATTTTGTGGAGGTGGCAGCAGCATGAGGAGGCCACAGAGTGGCAAGGTGATATAGTGTGGAGGTGGCAGCAGCATGAGACCACACATTGGCAAGGTGACAGTGTGGAGGTGTCAGCAGCATGAGTAGGCAACAGAGTGGCAAGGTGACATAGTTTGGAGATGGCAGCAGCATCAGGAGGCCACAGAGTGGCAAGGTGACATAGTATGGAGGTGGCAGCAGCATCAGGAGACTACAGAGTGGCAAGGTAACATAGTGTGACTGTTTGCCCAGGCAAACGAGGTGCAGAACAGCGTGAGAGTTATGGGAGGGGTTTATTTACATTTTGGGGGGAAAAAAACAGTTAGCTGCCTGCTCTTGACACTTATCCATTAACTATAAAACATAACTTTTATTATGAATGTTTAATATTTTAAAAACATGCCCTTTTTATGTGTGATTAAAATTCAGAAATTGATTTGTTTCGTGGAAATGACCCGACTAACTATTGATTGGCATCTGTAAATCACTACCTCTCTATGTGCAGGCAGGTCACACGTTTCCCTGCTCACACTGATTAGGTTGCCTCAATAGTATCAAATTATACTGTCATCAAGCCACAAAGTTCGTCCATTTATCTAAAACCTAAAGAGGTTTTAGGAAAATATTGTTACACCATTTCTCCAGAGTACGGCAATATCCCATATGTGGTTGTAATTAGTGTTGAGCGAAGTTTACTAAAATTCGATTCAGCTGCTTGGCCGAATTTCACAAAGAAATTCACTTTGTGACAACTTACTTTGTCATGAAGCTCATTTCTTTGAAAATAGCAGGCGCAATCACGGGGAACGGCAACTGCGCCACCTCCCCCTTCTTTGAACCCCTCAGATGCCGCGTTCATCGCAGGCATCTGAGATTAAAAATTAGGGCTTTCAGGGGTTAATCAGTTAAAAAATACAAAATACTCACCATCCATTTAATCGCAAAAAGGCCATCACGGCCATCTTAACTGAAGATCCCAAGTGAAATCTTGCGCTGTGCGTGATAATGTCATCACACTTGCTGGCGTGGTGAAGTCATACATCACCGCGCACGAGTTTTCATGCGGGATCTTTAGTTAAGCCCCTTTGTGCTCAAATGGATGAGGTGAGTATTTATTTATTTTTTTAACGCCATTTCAGTGAAATTAAATTTTTATCACTATGAGGGGCTATGGGGCGATTAAAATTCTATGAAATTTGTATCGAAGTCCACTTCTGATACTTAGATTCGCCCAACCGTAGTTGTAACCTGCTGTTTGGGCAAACAGCAGGGCTCAGATTGGAAGAAGCTCCATTTGGCTGTTGAAACCCAACAATAAATTTAATGAAAATAAATTATTATTTTTTAAATACTTTTTTCTTTGCATTGCCAATTGTAATACTCAAAACTTTTCTATTTTTTAGTCAATGCCGCGAGGGCTTGTGGGAAAGACTTTAGTTTTTATTGGTGCCAATGAACAAAGATGAGGGAAGGTCATACAGCTCACCACTAAACTACTCTGCAGGGTCCAAATTCTGGAAAAATGTGACGGTGCATGGAGAAATCCAGCACTGCGGCTTGATAAAACGATTCTTTAGTGGTCATTTCTTAAAAAGATCCATAAAGTGCGAATTCACATGCTACATGTTTCAGATGTACGCACGTCGTCTTGGCCTGTTCAGACCCAGCCTCTGGCAAGGCCTGGCAGGCTTCCATACATGGTAGGCCCAGAGGCCTTTGTAAGGCCTACAGCTGCTGTATGTTACTGCTGACACTCGCTGCTAATGGCAGTGGCTCAGTTCATGATACATTAAAGCAATGCTCAACATGTCAAAAATGTACTGGATTGTACATGAAGGAGTCAATAAATATATCTATCATCTATATATCTGTCTATTTATTTTTGCCATGGATTTTATAGTTGCTACCTGTATAATCTACATTATTACAAAAAGCGGACTTGGGGAAGCATTGATATTTGCAGCATGGTGGCTCAGTAGTTAACACTACTGCCATGTAGCACTTTACATCAATAAACTAAGATGTAAATGTGATGACCACTGTGATAACTTTGGTGTATCTTTAGACTGCCCACATGTTAGGGTACTTTCACACTTGCGTTTTTATTTTCTGGCATAGAGTTCCATCATCGGGGCTCTATGCCGGAAAAAAACGCTTCAGTCACATCCCTATGCATTCTAAATGGAGAGAAATCCGTTCAGTATGCATCAGGATGTCTTCAGTTCAGTCTTTTTGACATTTCAGGACGGAGATAATACCGCAGCATGCTTTGAGACCTTTAAAACTGTATAAAAAAGACGAGACGGATGAAAAGCGGAGAGACGGATCCGCACTTGCAATGCATTTGTGAGAAGGATCGCATCCGGATCCATCTCCAAATGCTTTCAGTTGTCATGCGGTATGACGGATCCGGCGGGTAGTTCCGGCGACGGAACTACCTGCCGAATCCTCACAACACAAGTGTGAAAGTAGCATTAGACAGGATTAGTAAATCTGCCAATGTATCAGTTTTGCCCAGAGTGCTCCTATAACTGCATAAAACCATGTTTTCCCTACAACTGAACTTATTTTATATCCACTAGGACCAGTCAGGCCCACTGAATATAGCAATCCTACCTGTCATGGCCCATAGCAGGTAGGATTTAGCGTTAGGACCACTCATAGAGGTGGCCTTGGCGTGACGAGTGGCTTATTACTTTTTGATCAAAATGTACACCAGCAACCTCTGATAGCTTATAGAGGCAGGGCAGTGTGCTGGTTGCAGAGTGCTGTTGCATTTCTGTGTTTGTATGTATATTTTGCCATGGCTACGCGTACCTGCATACAGGGATGTGCTGACTGACCCCCCCTTTTTTTCCTGTGTAGTATATGCTGGAGGTGTGGCGGCCTCCTTTCAGTCGTGTACACCTGACTAGTTTGTCTGCCCTAGAGGCTGGTTTTAATCAGAGAAGGTATATAACTGAGCTTGCATTCATAGTACCTACTGATAGCCTACTGGCTCCAGGAAGAGTACACAGTGGGCTCAGCATACATGTTGGTACCTGCGTCCCTGGATCTAATCGAGGCTGCTATGGCACCAGAAAGGGTTAATAAGCATGGTTGATCCTAGCATGCATGCTGCGCCTGCACTCCCTGGATTTTATGTGGTTGTCATGGCCCATAACAAGTAGGATTTAGTGTTAGGACCCCTTATAGAGGCGGCCTTGACGTGGCGAGTGGCTTATTATTTTTTGATCAAAATGTACACTAACGACCTCTGATAGCTTCTAGCATAGAGGCAGGGCAAAGTGCTGGTTGCAGAGTGCTGTTGCATTTCTGTGTTTGTATGTATATTTTGCCATGGCTATGTGCACCTGCATACAGGGACGTGCTGACTGACCCCCCCTTGGGCCACTGAATATAGCAAGTAGAATTGAGCGAATCGAAGTATCCGAAGTGGACTTAGATCTGAATTTCAGGAAAAAATAGATTCTCCATGAAACCAAATTTCCTCGCGCTTCATGATAATGAATCAATTTTTCCTGAAATGGTGGTAAAAACAAAAAAATACATGCCATATCCATTAGTGAAGACATGTGCCTGGCCAGCGTGATGATGTGGTGACGCAGGCGAGATTTGGCACATTTTCTTCAATCAAGATGGCCGTGACGGCCTCTCTGTGCGCAAGTGGATGAGGTGAGGATGCATTTTTTTTAACCCCTGAAAGGCCTTAATGTGACTGTCAGATGCCGCAATTAACATTGAAAGCGGCATCTGAGGGGTTCAATGACAGGGGCCGACATGATCGCAGTTCCCTATCATTGCACCCACTACATACAATGGAATGTGATTCGTGACAAAGAAATTCGGAATGAATTTAACTTCGGCGAAGCTGCCGAATCTCTAATAGCAAGTGATAAATGCATCAGATGCCTTTTAACTTATTTTTATAAGACGACAGAAGAAATGCTGGAAAGGGAGAAACAGTCTCATTACTTTCTCTGTATATTACTGACAACTAATTAAAAGCATAAATATCCAGCAGAAAACTTCAGATGGTGAGGACATTTACGGA
The DNA here is from genome assembly GCA_033119425.1 of Bufotes viridis. Classification (NCBI taxonomy): domain Eukaryota; kingdom Metazoa; phylum Chordata; class Amphibia; order Anura; family Bufonidae; genus Bufotes; species Bufotes viridis. The sequence goes on along the minus strand of CM065592.1, from coordinate 388,294,855 downwards.
TGCTTTCATGTGGTCACTGAGCATGACTAATCCTTTTAGTAATCAGTCTGGGACCTGAACATTTCTCTCTATCGTTTAGCTTCTCATTTTTTAAAGCAATTAGAAAACTTCTGCACATTTCTTCTCCACCAAACCACAGTTATAATGAATACTTCTTACTGTAAGTACAACCTACATCATACATTACCGTAAAACACAGACCTAATATAATAGATTTGACCATTCTTTACAACAACATCCTTAGGATAGGTCACCAAGGTTTGATAATGGTTAATACATGGCACCTTCATTATGTATAGTGATGAGCGAAATATTAAAAAATTTGATTCGGCTGCTTCACCAAATTTTTTAAAAATCTGCAGAATTACTTCGTCACGAAGCGCATTTCTTTGAAAATAGTGGGTGTAATGACAGGGAGCGGCGATTAAGCCACCACCCATCATTGTACCTCTCAGATGCTGCATTCATACATGATTGCAACATCAAATATTAATAACAGACTGTAAAATTAAATAAAAAAACAATAATACTTACTTGATTTACTTGCTTGCGATGGGCTGGCCACCGCTATCTTGCTCGAAAGTCTGGCGCAAAATATTGGGCGGCCCGAGATGACGTCATCCGTCACCTTGCACGATATTTCGTGCAAGATCTTCAAGCAAGATAGAGGCGACCGCCCCATCGAAAGCAAATGGATCAGGTAAGTATTATTTTTTGGGGGTTTTTACACTATTTAACAAACATAATTTATCCCAAAATTCGGATCAAAGTCCACTTGGTGGACTACGATTTGCTCATTACTAATTATGTACGTAGATTCAGGTTCCTCTAATCTCTTGATGTTACAATGGTTTTACTACAGTAACTGTATTTGTGTTATTATAAATTATTATATATGAGCTGTTTAAGTTGTCGCAGCTAGAGTCAGATTGTGGAAAAATACAGAAATCGGAGACTTGGCTTACCAACTCCACAGCTCTGGTCACCTGGCCACCCTTTCCAACATTTTTGACAGCAAGAATATTACATTTTTCTACATTATCCTTTCTATCAAAAATACCAGAACTTCAACATGCCTCTTAAAAGTCAATGGGATCTGTTACTGACAGTATGGATTAACTGGATTGGTCACAGGGACCTGGTTTTCATTAAAAACCGAAACTATGATGCTTGTGCGAAAAAAGGATTAAATGAGTTAAGCCATGAAAAATATTCTATAGTTTTGAAACCAGAACCTGCATCTAAATGCGTTTGTAATTGAAAATAATAAAAAATTTAGCATAGCCACTGAGCTATTCAATAAAATGTATCTGTATAGTGCCACCTGTTGTTTGGTCTTTTTTCTTATTTCTTATCAACCTCACAGAGGTGGTCAGACATGCTCAGTTTAAATCTTCAACTTTTACCAGCCATATCTTTTGTAGCAGATACAGGGAAAGAGCTGCAGCAGAAAGGACACACCCCGTGAGAAAGGGCACTCTCCCTGAGCCACCAACCTGAAATACATCAGAACAATTGGAGGAATAAATGTGGAGCTCTCTGGTTCCATGTGAGGTACAGGGCTGGTTCTAGCTTTATTAGAAAGGGATTGTCATGTATCTAATTTTAATTTTTTTTGCATTAATCATGGCATAACCCCTTTAAAGGGTTTGGTCACATAGTACCTAAATTTCAGTAATGACACTAGTGTGTAATGGCATAGGAACCTGATAAATTTCTTCCCCCAGTGCCCAGAGGTAGCAATGTAAATATAGTGCCCTGAGGCAGGGGTACTGTGAAGACTGGACATTTATGGATATTTGCCCCTGTTTCCCCTTTGCAAAGTTATAAACATCTTACTTTATTTCACTTGAAAGGGTTAACTTGCACTGTTTAATACTGTTTAACTGCATTTTATATGAATGTTGTGATATATATCCTGTTCATTTGCACTGTATTTGCAAGGCTGTGTAGAAAGGGTTAATGAATACTGAGAGACTTTTGGGACTTTAAATGAGAAGCTGGTAATTTTCCACAGCTGCCACAGGGTTTAAAGAAGAGCATGTTTTGGAGGGAAAAAGCCAGGCTTGTTCACCACCAAAACCACACAGACAGACCTTTCGAATGTCTGTTTTAGCTCTGTTATGTCTGGAAACTTTTTTTTCTCTGGAAAAACTTCTGTGGCATTGCCAGTTAGTATAATTGCAGCTCTAATGCAAGTTTATGAGAGATGGAAAGTGTTACAATGTATCTGTTTGAGCTGTGTTTCTCCACTCCACTAGAAGGTTCCAGTCTAGCTAGAAACTGTATATAAGGAAAGCAGTCAGAGCCCCTAGTGTTCTGCAGTTAGGGACCAGTGCTTGGTGGGGAAGACTATGCCAGCCTTCATGAGTGACCAGAAGAAAATGCTGAGATGGGGACGCTGAGCCACAGACCATGGGTCACCAGCCCTGTGACCAAGGACACACACGGACTACTGAGCTACAGACCGTGGGCCTCCAGCCTTTCAGGGTACCAGCCTTCTGAGAGAGAGAGGGACAGCTAGCTCAGGCCTTTTCTCAGCATCAAACCCTTCTTTTGCCAGGGAGGAGCCCAATGTCTCGCCTGTATTGTTTTGCATCTGAATTCCTCCAGTAAAGAAGCACACTGGTTAACTGCAGATCCTGACTTTCTGGACTTATTTCCCATTGGGGTGCATCATGTCTTACCATCCCTTTCGGAGAGCAGCAACACATGGTGACATCCCAGCGTATCATTCAGGCAAGCAATGGTGTCCATAGCCAAAGATGGCACTTCTGTCTTCTACTGCTCTGCGCTGATGGATTTTGGTACTTGATTACATCTCAGCCCAAGGGATGGGGTGGGGGGGCGGACAACTGCATGTAGACTAAGGCAAGTTAGCAAGTTTTTTGCCATTACACAATAGTGTATAGCATTACTGAAATTTAGATATGAACCCCCTCCTCCCCGAAAATTCAATGTGAGATCCCAAAATATTGATTTTGCTTTTATTTTTTTACATTAAACTCGAGAGTTCCAGAACTGCTAAACTTTATAGAATTATAATGCAGCACTCTAGTCACACGATCATCTAAGGCAACATTAAGCCTTCACTCTTTCCTGCCATTTTCTTTTAAAGGGATTAAGCCCTCTTTCACACTTGCGTTCTGAGGATCCGGCGGCCACTTCCATCCCACCGGATCCGTCAGAACGCAAGTCGCCTGAAAGCATTAGAAGACTGACCAGGATCCTGATCAGTCTTCGAAATGCTTTGAGGTTACCATGGCAGCCAGGACGCTATTAAAGTCCTGGTTGCCATAGTAGTAGTGGGGAACGGGGGAGCAGTACACTTACAGTCCGTGCGGCTCCCGGGGCGCTCCAGAATGACGTCAGAGCGTCCCATGCTAATTCCGGATCCGGCCTTGCGGCAAGTGTTTAGGATTTTTGGCCGGAGCAAAAAGCGCAGCATGCTGCGGTATTTTCTCCAGCCAAAAAACGTTCCGGTTCTGAACTGAAGACATTCTGATGCATCCTGAACGGATTTCTCTCCATTCAGAATGCATTGGGATAATCCTGATCAGGATTTTTCCGGCATAGAGCCCCGACGATGGAACTCTATGCCGGAAAACAAATATGCAAGTGTGAAAGAGCCCTAAGACAGTCATCATCTAACTGTGGCTCCATTCAATATCTATGGGGCTAAATGCTCCTAGTGTTTAGATATTTATTACCTGTCCAATGGTGATAAATGTCCATAATGGCACAACCCACTGCTTTGAACCATGCGAGGGACAAACATATCAACACAATTTTGAACAATTTAGTAAAAAAAAAAAACTGAATAGCTCAAAAATGTATTATCCACTGAGCCACTGGACTACTTCCCCCATCGCAATCAGAAAATACTCTTTCTACCTATTGTTTGTAGAATGAGACCAAAGCAGGTTAAATAGAAATTACATTCATTTTATTACATTCAAACACAGCTTAGTCATAATTATAATTATGCAAAAACACTGAATTACTGACTCACATTACCATTATGGAATGAATTCATTATTTTTCATGGTACAAATGCACAAGGTTAAGAATGAAAATTATACACACTGAAATGAAATTCATCTTGGTTGGCAATCCCCTTGATGCGCTCAATCACGGAAGGCTAATTATAAAATCCAATTTCGAGTGATGAACGTATGCTTACCATAATATATGGAGAACAGAGTTTTTAAATAGGCAAGAACAATGATCGATAACTATATAGGATGGGACTGTTCAACTTAGACCAGCTATGGTAATACATGACCTGGGTCACTCGCATTATCTAGTGAAATATGCCCCACATAATAAGAGGTGAACAGAACGTCACCTCTATCAATGTCATGGTAAACCAATGACAATGCTAATTCACAGACCAGAAATTTAGTCTGTTTTAATCTCCTTAGAGCCCATTCACATGACCATATATTAATGTCCGCATCATTTGCACATTTTAGCAGATAGGATGTCAACCTATTCATTTCAATGGGGGCCACAAAAGATGCGGATAGCACACCGTGTACTTCAGTTCCGCGTCCCCGCAAAAAAGATAGAGCATGTCCTATGTTACTCTATTTTGCAGACAAGAATAGGCATTTCTATCATAGGGTTTATAGTGTTGGTTGTTCCATTCTGCGCAAAGCGGAACGCACACGGATGGTATGGTTGTCTGAATGAGGCTTTAAAGAGACCAGTTCTGTATGAAGACTTACTAGAAGCACTCCATGGTATGGAAACCTATTAGTAATGCTCCAAACAAATATGCAAAGGGGTAGCTCCCAAAAAGGGGAATCATCCCGCCAGCGCCACCTATTGGAAGTGGCTCTCTATAAGTCAAAATCCGACTTTCCAACAAGCCTTGGGATTTGAAAAGTCCTTATCAAATATTAACCACTTCAGCCCCCCTAGCTTAAACACCCTTAATGACCAGGCCACTTTTTACAATTCCGCACTACACTACTTTCACCGTTTATTGCTCCGTCATGCAACTTACCACCCAAATGAATTTTACCTCCTTTTCTTCTGACTAATAGAGCTTTCATTTGGTGGTATTTCATTGTTGCTGACATTTTTACTTTTTTTGCTATTAATAAAAATTTAACGACATTTTTGCAAAAAATGACATTTTTCACTTTCTGTTGTAAAATTTTTCAAAAAACTACATTTGTATGTAAATTTTTCTCTAAATTTATTGTTCTACATGTCTTTGATAAAAAAATCCAATAAGTGTATATTTATTGGTTTGGGTAAAAGTTATAGCGTTTACAAACCATGGTGCAAAAAGTGAATTTCGGCATTTTGAAGCAGCTCTGACTTTCTGAGCACCTGTCATGTTTCTTCAGGTGCTAGAATGCCAGGAAAGTATAAATACCCCCAAATCACACCATTTTAGATAGAAGACACCCCAAAGTATTCACGGAGGGGCATGGTGAGTTCATGTATGATTTCATTTTTTTCACAAGTTAGCGGAAAATGACACTTTCTGAGGAAAAAAATATATAATAAAGTTTCCATTTCTGCTAACTTCTGGCAAAAAATAAAAATCTCAGACGGGCTCACTATGCCCCTCTGTGAATACCTTGGGGTGTCTACTTTCCGAAATGGGGTCATTTGTGGGGTGTGTTTACTGTTCTGGCATTTTGGGCGGGCTAAATTGTGAGCAGCCATGTAAAACCTAAAGGTACTCGTTGAATTTGGGCCCTTTGTGCACCCAGGCTGCAAAAAGTGTCACTCATGTGGTATCGCCGTACTCAGGAGAAGTAGGGCAATGTGTTTTGGGGTGTATTTTTACATATACCCATGTTGGGTGAGAGAAATATCTCTGTAAACTGACAACTTTGTATAAAAAAATTAAAAAGTTGTCATTTACAGAGATATTTCTCACACCCAGCATGTGTATATATAAAAATACACCCCAAAACACATTGCGCTACTTCTCCTGAGTACGGGGATACCACATGTGGAACTTTTTGCAGCCTGGGTGCAAAGGGGCCCTAAAACCAATGAGTACCTTTAGTATTTCACAGGGCATTTTTACGCATTTGGATTCCAGACTTCTTCTCACGCTTTAGGGGCCCCTAAAATGCCAGGGCAGTATAAATACCTCACATGTGACCCCATTTTAGAAAGAAGACACCTCAAGGTATTCCGTGAGGGGTATGGTGAGTTCATGTAAAATGTTATTTTTGTCACAAGTTAGTGGAATATGAGACTTTGTAAAAACAAAATAAAAAAAAAAAATATATCAATTTCCGCTAACTTGTGCCAAAAAAAATTTCTGTGAACTCGCCATGCCCCTCACAGAATACCTTGGGGTGTCTTCTTTCCACAATGGGGTCACTTGTGGGGTATTTATACTGCCCTGGCATTCTAGGGAACCTAAAGCGTGAGAACCAAATGCGTAACAATGCCCTGTGAAATCCTAAAGGTACTCATTGAATTAGGCCTTTGCGCATCTTGGCTGCAAAAGTGTCACACATGTGGTATCGCCGTACTCAGGAGAAGTAGGGCAATGTGTTTTGGGGTGTATTTTATATATTCCATGCTGGGTGAGAGAAATATCTCTGTAAATGACAACTTTTTAAATTTTTTATTCAAAGTTGTCAATTTACAGAGATATTTCTCTCACCCAGCATGGGTATATGTAAAAATACACCCCAAAACACATTGCCCTACTTGTCCTGAGTACGGCGATACCACATAAGTGACACTTTTTGCAGCCAAGATGCACAAAGGGGCCCAAATTCCAATGAGTACCTTTTAGGAGGGCATTTTTACGCATTTTTCTTCTCGCACTTTAGGGCCCCTAAAATGCCAGGGCAGTATAAATACCCCACATGTGACCCCATTTTGGAAAGAAGACAGCCCAAGGTATTCCATGAGGGGCATGGCGAGTTGATAGAAAAAATTTTTGGCACAAGTTAGTGGAAATTGATTTTTTATAGTTTTTCTCACAAAGTCTCCCTTTCCGCTAACTTTTGACAAAAAGTTTAATTTTTCATGGACTCACTATGCCCTCAGCGAATACCTTGGGGTGTCTTCTTTCCAAAATGGGGTCACATGTGGGGTATTTATACTGTCCTGGCATTTTAGGGTCCTAAAGCGTGAGAAGAAAATGCGTAAAATGCCCTCCTAAAGCCACTCATTGAATTTGGGCCCTTTGCATTTGGCTGCAAAGTGTCACACATGTGGTATCGCCGTACTCAGGAGAGTAGGGCAATGTGTTTGGGGTGTATTTTACATATACCATACTGTGTGAGAGAAATATCTCTGTAAATTGACAACTTTGAATAAAAAATTTAAAAAGTTGTCATTTACAGAGATATTTCACACAAAGTATGGGTATATATAAAAATACACCCCAAAACACATTGCCCTACTTCTCCTGAGTACGGCGATACCACATGTGTGCCACTTTTTGCAGCCAAGATGCGCAAAGGGGCCCTAAAACCAATGAGTACCTTTAGGATTTCACAGGGCATTTTTACGCATTTGGATTCTCACGCTTTAGGACCCCTAAATGCCAGGGCAGTATAAATACTCACAAGTGACCCCATTGTGGATAGAAGACACCCAGGTATTCCGTGAGGGGCATGGCGAGTTCACAGAAAAAAAAATTTTGGCACAAGTTAGAGGAAATTGATTTTTATTTTTATTTTTTACAAAGTCTCATATTCCACTAACTTGTGACAAAAAATAAAATTTTACATGAACTCGCCATACCCCTCACGGAATACCTTGGGGTGTCTTCTTTCTAAAATGGGGTCACATGTGAGGTGTTTGTACTGCCCTGGGATTTGAGGGTCTCCGCAGTCATTACACGTATGGCCAGCATTAGGAGTTTCTGCGATTCTCCGTATATTGACCATACTGGTAATGAGATTTTTTCCGTCTCAGCCGCTGCGCTGAAAAAAAAAAATGAACGGCACAGATTTATTCATTCGCATCAATCAATGTGGATGAAAAATCTCTGCCAAAATCAGTGACTGCGGTGCGGTGGGCTGGGCGCTAGCTACCTAACAAGTAGCTAACTAACTGGCGGTGATAAGGGACCCTTATGCCCCATTCACACGTCCGCAATTCTGTTTGCGGAACGGAATTGCGGACCCATTCATTTCTATGGGGACAGACTTTGTCCCGCTCGGATCCGGAATTACGGATCCGCGCTCCGGGTCTGCACTTCCGCTCCGCAAAAATATAGAACATGTCCTATTTTTGTCCGCAATTGCGGACAAGAAAAAGCATTTTCTATATAGTTCTGGCAATGTGCGGATCTGCAAAATGCGGAAAGCACATTGCCGGGTGTCCGTGTTTTGAGGATCTGTGGATCCGCAGATCCGCGGATTTGATCCGCGGATCCGTGAATCCACGGATCCGCAAAACACATTTGGACGCCTGAATGGAGCCTTACAAGGGGTGTGATCAATGACAGGGGGTGATCAGGGGTCTAGATGGGGTGATCAAGGAGTTAACAAGGGGTTAATAGGTGAGGGGGTGGGGGGGTTAGTGTAGTGTTTGGTGCAACTTTACATAGTTACCTGGTCCTCTGGTGGTCGATCCCAGCAAATGGGACCACCAGAGGACCAGGTAGCAGGTATATCAGACGCTGTTCACAAAACAGCGTCTGATATACTTGTTTGATGCGATTTATATCGCATTTACAGCCTGCCAGCGATGGATCATCGCTGGCAGGCTGTAGTTAAACTCCTGAGACGCCCGCTACTGTGAACGCGCGCACGCGCGCTGCTCACAGGAAATCTCGCGTCTCGCGAGATGACGCAGATTTGCGGCGCCCCAGAACAGCCCGACCGCCGCGAGAACGCAGTTGTGCGTTAGGCGGTCGGGAAGTGGTTAAGGCTTGTTTGAAAGTTGGATTTGGGCTCATAGGGAGCCACTTCCAATAGGTGTTGTTGGCGAGAGGATTCTCTTTCTTGGGAGATACCCCTTTGAACTTTATCTTTCTTCCATGCAGGTGTGTAACTACCATAGCGGCAGACCATGCGACTGCTATGGAGCCCAGGGCAAGAGGTGGCCCAGTCTTAGTTGGGATTATCTCCTCTTCTACTGGAGGTAAAAACAACCTTTAGCAAATGAGGCAATGAAAAGATGGTCCAAGGGTCATTGAAAATAGATAAGGCAGAAACCCTTCTGTTCTGTTGGGGGGGGGGGGGGGGCTGGTTTGATCCTCGCTATGGGGCCCTTACTTATCTATATACGCCACTGATTCCATGTTATATATAATCAGTGATAGTTGGATGCTGAATTTTGTCTAATTATTGTTCAGCTATCAGCTAGTCCACTGAACCCCCTTATACAGAAGAACATTTGCCTAAGTTTACATGTATTCTTGATGGGAAGATTGGAATAAGCTGCTACCAGACATCTCTGGTGATGGCTTATCTCCCCTAAGAATGAAGGGTTGAACGTGCTGAAATCCAAAATGTCTGACCCTTCTTTTACCGAACATTCCGCATCAAATTGGGACATCCCCATGCACCTTGTATGGTTTGATGGTCCATTCAAAATGGTTCAGATAACATTAATCTAATGTGTACGGACACCTTTACAATCAGTTATCTTCACCTCTTGGTACAAATAAATAACCTAAACTCAGCATCTCTAAACAGAAATCATTTTGAACCAATAAGTCTTTTTTATGATGAACATCTTATTTTTTGGGCTTAAAATTTCAGTGGTAGTTTCTCTGTCTAGACGAGGCTATGATCATTGACATCAATGAGAAACCAGCTGGGAAAGATCCTACCAAATGGGAGAGTTTGTAATTCCCATTTCAATTTTGGCAAGTGACCATCTGGATGACATCTGGATTTTTAAGACCCTTACTCCCAAAATTATACTTACTTGGTCTCTGCTAGTTTGATGATCCATGAGAGTCATCTTGAAGACAGCTTTCTACTACTGTATAATCAGGTCCCTGGTAAGGGTTGATATGACCCACCTGGGAACCTCTACAGGGATAATCCTGAATAGGATCTAAAACATGACAAGGTCTTGGACCACTGTCCAAGACCTGAGCATGCCAACAAGCTTGGAGAGTGATCTGCAAGAAATCTTTTTGTCTTTTTCCTGTACATTTCTATTTTGAATAAATATTTGAATGGTATTAAGTCATAAATGATGTAAATTATGCAAAAAAGGCATATTAAAAAGAGACCATATAGACAATCTATAACCTATCTTGGGTTTCTTATTTGGTATACCTTTTTGCATACTGTATCTTTTTATTAGCAATTTTACTTACTTACTAATAGGATGTTCACATCACAGGCATCATTTTCTAGCGGTTATTTAGCAGGCCGCATAATACAACTGAAACCTGACATACATCTTTACTATTAACTTCTCTGATGCCTCGTCATTTGCTAACAGATGTCTGGCAGGTTGATATAGTTTAAATTTGATGTATGTTATTATTGTGATGTTTTATGTGCTACTTACAGTACATATCTACGTGTACAAAGCACCAAACTGAAGTATTTTGTGCCAATTGATTGCCAATAACTATTATTCAGGGATCTTTCATTCGCTTCCAGCAGAGATCTTCAAGAGGTTTACAATTTGCCAAGGGGGCAAATGTATAATGACTGGTGTTTCTTATGGCAGTCCTAATAACAAAGCCCTGTGGTGGACAATGCATTGGAAGTACTGATTAGCAAAAAGCCTGGTACAGAAAATGAAATCTACGCCATCAAGGTAGTTAGTTTCAATTTCATTTATAATATGCACTGTTTTTCTGGCATGCATACTGGTAAATATGCTCGGACAGAGTGACCTTTTTGTGTAGCAATGGTGGTTAAAAGGGTTGTTTCAGCTCAGATATTGGGAGCCTATCATTAGGATATGCCCTAATGGCTGATATGTGCAGGTTCCACCACCTATCATTAGAACGAAGCCCGCAAAGTGAAGGAGACCACACCTCGCATGCGCCGCCGCCCTCCATTTATTACTATTGGAATGCCTAAAACAGCGAAGCCCAGACTCGGCTATTTTCGTCAGCCCTTTAGAAGTGAATGGCGTGGTGGCTGTGCTTGCACGTGCCCTTCCTTTTAATTTCAATGGGACTGCTGAAAATAGCCAAGTGTGCTGCTCATCTGCTTTTGGCACTCCTATAGGATTGAAAGGAGGGCAAGTGTGCATGCGCCATGCGCCCTCCTTTACTTTGTGGGCTCTGCTCTAAAGATAGGTGCAGATCTTACAGGTGGGACCTGCATGTATCAGACATTTGGGGCATATCCTAGAGATATTCCCCCAATATATGAGGTGATACAACCCCTTTAAGTGCAATAAGTTGCAAACTTGCATTAAATGTTATGAACGGCAGAAAACTATTGCACAAGAATGATACATTCCCTCAAAGTATTCTAGAAAGTTGCAAAACTTTTTATTGTATAATGAAGGTATTTATTAATTGATTCTATTGAACTGATTTGTCCCATTAGCCAGACTTGTTCACCTGTGGAGCGCAGTCCTGCTGTTTGATTGATGGGCCCAGAAAATCCAGATCAGTTACTTCGCCTGTGCCACTACCCTTCTGGGTAGCTGCGCATGCGCAGTAGCTGTTCCAAAGCTGAATTTCAGCTCTAGCAGCGGTGGAGGCAGGAAACTGAATTAATTCACTCCCCTCTGATTTACAGTCCCTTGCAAAAGTATTCACCCCCTTGACTTTTTTCGTGTTTTGTTACATAACAGCCTTAAAGGGACACTGACAGGCCGTTAGAGCATATACAGCTATACATATCCTTGAATTGGTCTCCTTTTACTAATTAAAACTATACAAATATTACCCCCACCTGGCTTTGCATTATGTATAAAAAACTTTTTATTGATATGTAAATTACCTCACTTTGTGCCCAAGGGGCTGTCCCTCAGTCCGTGTTGTGCCCAGCCGCGCCCCGAATGCATCCTCCTAGCTCATTAATATTCACTTCACTTGGCTTCTTTTTTTTTCCTCCCGAAGCCCCGAAATCCCACGCATGTGCCGTTAGAGGTTGCTGGCAGCAGCCTCGTCCAGTACAACTGAGGCTGCTCCAGCTTTCTCCTCATCAGTTGTACAGGACGAGGCTGCTGCTAGCAACCTCTAACGGCGCATGGGCGGGATTTCGGCCATCGTGCCAACCAATACCATCCAGTCTAGACCCCTTAGGGAGGCCAGGTCCTAATGATGACCATCCTCATTTTTTTGCTGGATTTATTTCTTCCAAATCATCCTTCAAAGTCTCCATGTCCTAGAAAAGTCAGCAAGATGCAGAGAGAGGAGGAGCTGGATATTCCTGTTGATATATTCTCATCAATATTAGATGGTGTGGAAAAGAAGGAAAAGTAGATGGCAGAAGAAGGGCTCCCACCTGTAGGGCAGGAGGGCGCTGGGGTTGGAGAAGTGGGTATGCCAGAGCTGATTAATATTCTGTGTTCACTGTCAAATAACCTGCAGGACATTGCAGGCCAGAACAGCGATAATATGCATGTTGTGCCCCCACCTAACCAGCCAAAGCCCATACCAGCAACAGCCCCTGTTTAAGGGTGCCATGTGGCCATTAACAATGAAGAAGGACTATACAGTGCGGTTTTCATTATAAAGACGTGGGTTCTCACCGCACCATGGCTGCAACCCGCCTGCAGCACGGCCGTTTCATGTGACCGTACCCTAAAACGTAGTGGCCTAGAGATTTGTATTTTTCTAGGGATTTGAGATTAATTCATTTGTAACAAATTGAATTTCTTGGCGAACTTCGGCGAAGTTGCTGAATTGAATTTTTCAAAACTCTACTCTTCTCTAGATAGATATACTAATGACATCATCCAAATATTGTGTTGCAAGAAAATTGACTAGCACATTCAAAAGTCACAGGTGCACATTCATAAAGCTAGCACGCAGACAGCAAACAAAAAATGTATGGCAGCATACCACTACACATGCAAACAATAGAACTAGGGGTTAGGGTTTATTCTGGATTAAGGTGGTACTATACCTAACATACTTTTAAAAATGGAAGCTCTTTGCGCACATTTTTGATCAAACATGTGTCGGACCCATCTACTGGCGTCAATTTGGACACATACATTCATTTTGTGAATGCTTATTTAATTACCTGCATCTAGAAATGTTATCATACTCCTATCTTCCTCGTACACAACACAGCATCAGCCTCGTAACTCAGAGAAACTTTCAATAAACACTGCTGATTAAGATGATTTTTCTCTCTGGAGGAAACACTTTGAATAAAGACGTCTTCACATAAAGTGTCAATATTTGGAAACCCTCCAAAATGCTAAAATGTTCTTTGCTAGAAAACACTTCAACCTCAGATGTTGTCTTGTCTGATGTCTTCAAGTCCACTTGAAATGTTCTATTCTTCATTTTGACACAATGGAGTAGGAGCGGGGAAGAGGATGCTGAGTGTACATACATATACACAAGCAGCTGAGCAGGAAAACAAAGCAAAATTCTTCTCTAAGGGTACGTCCACACAGGACATATTTTGGAATGGAAAAACCGCTGTATATTTTGTGGTGGATATGAAGCTAAATCTGAAATGAATCTGTGGCAAACTCCGCATTAGTTACCTGAAGATTTAGTTGTGGATTTACCCCAAATTTTATCCCTTGCATTGCTAAGCGAGATTTGTGGTGGAAATTTTTTTTTTTATTTGGCAGTGTTTGGAAGGGTTTTTAAAAGTCTCATCCACTTTGCCGCTCCTGTAAAGCTCTGCGGATTTGCCACATACACATCCATGGCAGCAAATGCACAGAGTATCCGTCCCATGTGTATGTACCCCAGCAATTCAAAAGAGCAAAGGAAGATGCCAATATTTGGACAAAAAGGTAGTTAGTACATTACAAAAATCTCAACCTTGTATTTATAAGGTCCAAAATGATGTGATGGTGGTTAGAGATCTGTTTTTTTGTTATACAGTTCCAAATATGCTGGTGCCAGAATGCTTCATGATAACATTCTGGATACCTAAACTCTCCACTAGAGGGAGCTAATTTTACAATATTTTTATACAAGTTACAAGCTGGTGGCTGTTTCAGTGCAGGTCCTTGACTGCTTTTCCATTCAAACAGGGGAACAAAGGGCACCTGTTCTTAGGAACATTGGGGGCCTCAGTGGTCAGACCTATGCCAATGAGACATTAATGTCCCATTCTGTGGATACAGGATAAGCTTTTGTAATGGGACAAGCATGTTAATGTCTATACAGGAGAATGGAGCAATGGATTATATGAACCCAACTTAAATATATTCACATATGGCAGGTTTGTCTCAGACATTTCTGCATCTATCTCACTGAGAATGGGACTTGCAGAAATCTATGTGCTTGTTCACATACCAACCTCAGTCAAATAAATGGAAGTGAATACAGAAGCAGAAACTTCTACGTGAAATCTGCAGTGTGTGAATATCATCCACTAGCTTGTTATAGAGGTCTATACCAATCACCACCATCAATACAAATATAATATTAATATAAACTGTTAAATTGTATGCAGTTCAATTTCATTTTAAGGAGGGGAAGGAGACTATTCATATATCGGCGGTACATAGAGAAGCGTGGGGTGGACATCTTTATCATTATCTACATCCTGTTATCTTGATATCCAAAACACATTTTCTTGTATAGTCAAGTGTTGTGTACCATCAAAATCATCTCACAGGGATTGAATTTTAACATCACTCATGTCAGCTATTGTGAGTTTTGTGCGTTTTCTATCATTTGAGCCCTGCTGACGTCAGAGTATTCCTTTAAGTGACAGCTATTTATTTCTCATCCTTTGCGCAAACTTGTCAATCAAACTGCATTATATTAAATTATATTAAAATTGACTGACATTCAAACTCAATCATCCATTGGTGCCTTGGTAAATCTCCTTATATTTCAGATGCTTAGAGTGTTGGTATGCAGGTGGTCGATTGGTCCTGTTCATCAACAAAGACATATCACTTAGAAATTATCTAGAAGGTGTGAGAAGAGTATGGTTTGGGACAATCGATACCTGCCATTGAAACGGTTAAACTGTGTGTGGAAAGCCTTGGGTGTGTCTCTGGGAACCAAAGGTTAACCTAGACACAGGATAAGCAGGTTTGAAAGTCTGGCTAACATAGACAGATTTGTACAATAAGTACTGGGACCTGCTTATACTGGAGTGAGTAAGGTTGGCAGTGGGTCACTTACTCCACCCAAGCTTCGGTCATGGGCTTCCATAGCCCACAGCTGCGGGTCGCATGGGTCGTTAGGACCTAATTTAAAGCTCAGTGTAGAGTTGAGCAGGGTGGCCATACCTAGAGAGCTGACTGCTCAACTACAGAAGGTATTGCATGTGCCACCCAAAACTTGACATTTGTACCCGTGGGCCGGGTAGCTGGTCTCACGGATAGTCAGGGGTTGTCTTTTGTATTAGGTACTTGATCAGCCGAGCAGGGTTTGTTTTTTTAAGTCTATTTGATAAGGCTATGTTTATGTTTAAAATAATGTATATAAGTGTGAAATAAAAACACCTAAATCTGACTTTATCCTGTCTGTGTCCCTGCTTCCTGCACAGCTACCAAGTGTCTACCAGAGTGATCCCCATGATTCCATAGAACTGCAGGAAGTCATGGTATTGCGGGTTGTCAGTTACCGCAGGACAAATAGTAGTCATCCCATGGGACATGTACAATGGCCCTATTATTAATGTGCAAAAACAGGGCTCATTTATTTTGAAGTAAAATGGCACAAACCCCAATTGCTCCTCGAGTTTCCCATTCTACAGGAAGCCACCAAATATTTAACTCACAGATCCATGGAAAAAGGGAAATTTTTATGCTGGAAAGGAATTGTGTCATCTTCAAAGTATCCATCAAAAGTAAATAATGGGGTTCAAGACAGAGAAAGAGAAATGCATATAGGAGCCTAAGGATCCCTAAGAATCTTCTTATGCAGGCCGATCACGGCAACACATGAGCATCATACACAATATACTGTATACTGTACAAGTCGATTGGTGCCCATTTGAAGGATCTTTAAAATGGTCCAGTACAAAACGAAAGTGGACCAGAGTGGCCCAAAAGATCGTTATTATGATGGCTTGATCCTCCACTGACTCTGCATTTGGTTAATAGAACATCCCCGGTTTACACAGGGCAATGTGCTGTGGACCGATAGAGATTTTAGGTGTTGCGTAAACTATTGCATCAAGTGGCAAACGAGAGCTTTGCCTGTTAATCAGTGCTTTATTTATACAGGACGATTAACGGGAGCAAGTATTAATAGGAATGTTTATTTCCGATAATTAGCCTGATCCTTGGCCAATGTAAATGGGCCCTAAGCCTTTCTTTAAATGGGGCCCATCCTTGTTATGTAGCTGGACAGGGAAGCCACATGAGCACATCCAGTCAAAACATCAACGGAAGAGCCTGCAGTCAGTCAGGTGCTCACGTGAGCCCGGTCCAGACTGCAGAATCGGTAGCACAATGGAATAATAAATAATGGTGAAACAATCTTCCTTCCTCAGGTTGTCTGAAAGCTAGAATTTAGTCAAAGCCCCAGAGCTCCCCTTTACTGGTACAAATATCTATCCCTCTGTTAGGGAATCAGGTCCTCTGTGATGTTACCTTTTGGATAGCTAAAAATAGAAAGCCCCTTTAAGTGATATCACAAGTGGGTAGAGCCTGCAATAGCACATATTTCACAGGCAACTTATAATAGCTAATGAAGCAACGTTACGCCTCACATGAAGAACCTACCTGCAGCTTTGCCTAAAATGATTACTTAAATGTGACAGAGATGTGAACATTTAGCAAAACAGACAATTTTCAGATCCAGCTTCTACCAGTTCGAGTGCTTTTATTGAAGATTGCGATAAAAACTCACATATATGCAGGACAATACAGCAATGTGACGCGTTTCGGATCACCAGTAATATGGATCCTTCCTCATGACAATGCAACAAATACAAAAGTACCTTTAAAAAGGCTCTGCACACCTGGGACCTTGATTGCATAGTCACATGACTGCAAACTTCCATCATCCTAACAGGTGAGCAGAAACCTAAAACCCTTTAATGACATCACATATTTAGAGTACAAAAAAGAGAGAGAAAAACACCAAAGAGTACATACAAGAAAAGTGCGATCCAAGTATACACATAGTAAAAACAAAAACATAAAGTTTCTCTGATAAAACTTAATATTGCATGATTATGCCATTTGTTAGTATTGGACTATCAAGTCCTGTTTTTTATTCAAACCTACAGGAACATGTGTTTTTAATTGGAACATCCAAAAAGACTCCCTATTTAACAGTTTCCTCCTCATGTCACCCCCTCTAATGGGTAAAAAACTCTCTATACCTTGCGCCCTAAAAGAACTGGAATCACCACCATGCATAACCGCAAAGTGTAAACTTGCGGCAGACATGTTGCGGGTGCGATAATGTGGAATATCGGACAAGTGTTTCCTTATACGAACTTTAAGCGGGTTGGAAGTATAACCCACATATTGTTTTTTACATTCCTCACAGGTGATAGCATATATGACGTTTTTGGTATTACAGTTAATATAACTCTTTATGTCATATTCTCTGCCATCTGCGCAGGAAGAAAATTGTTTTTTCACATAAAGATGTTCGCAACATATACAGGTCCGATGTCCACATTTAAAGCACCCCTTGCTTACCAACCACGTGGGAACAGTGCGTTTTTTGTCTTCATATAGACTGGGACTAACCATATTCTCGATGGTGGGGGCTCGTCTGGCTGCACACCTCACATCCTCACCTATAACTTTAGCCCATGTTTCCTCATATTTCAGAACAGGAAGATGTTTACGCACTATGTTACAGATTTCATTATATTCACCACTGTATTGGGTAGTAAAAGTAATGGGGGCAAATTCCTGTCATGTTTTCCTTTTTGTTTTTCACTTTGTGTTTCTTGAAAAATCATGACATCGCGGTTGCTCTTCCTAATTTGACTCCTACATCTCTGCATATGTCGTTTGGAATAGGCCCTAGCAGCCAACCTGTCAATAATATGATTACTTTCTTGCTCAAAAACCGCCACGTCTGAACAGTTGCGTTTAAACAGCAACAATTCTTCCTTAGGAATATTGTGTATCACATGTCTGGGTTTTTTTTCTCTCTTTTTTGTACTCTAAATATGTGATGTCATTAAAGGGTTTTAGGTTTCTGCTCACCTGTTAGGATGATGGAAGTTTGCAGTCATGTGACTGTGCAATCAAGGTCCCAGGTGTGCAGAGCCTTTTTAAAGGTACTTTTGTATTTGTTGCATTGTCATAAAGGAAGGATCCATATTACTGGTGATCCGAAACGCGTCACATTGCTGTATTGTCCTGCATATATGTGAGTTTTTATCGCAATCTTCAATAAAAGCACTCGAACTGGTAGAAGCTGGATCTGAAAATTGTCTGTTTTGCTAAGTGTTTACCACCACTTACCGAAGAAGTGAAGTTCCGGGCTCCCAGAGAGTGAGTAGCAGGGTCGAGCTGCCTACAACCTTCTTTTTGTTTGTTAGAGATGTGAACATTGTAGGAATTATTTCGGGTCAATGGATGTCCTATATTCCCCTTATTATTGTAACCTGATTACAGAAAGGTACAGAGGATATTCTGTTATAAGACAAATCTGTCTTCTAAATGATATAATAGTATAAATCAGTGCCGCAGTGTTTCCTCATTTCCATATGAAGAAAGTGTTTTCCACATTATGAGTATGCAGCAAATTTCTGAGCAGATAATTAGATTAGCTCTCATGTATTAGTCATCATGCTTGTGGCCATGCCATGGATTTTTTTGTGTGAGCATGCATATTGATATCGTTAATGAATTAATTATATCTCCCCTGTTAACCAAACAAATATTCAATATTTTTTTTATACTCACTAAATGTAGTTTATATGAAATAAAATAGCAAAATATAGAAGGTAATGGCATAAAAACTGTCAAAACGAAGAATTTAAGGTAAATGTGGGATTAAAAGTCACTAGTCTTCATTTCTAATTTGCATACAATTTTACACAAAACTATTCTTTATCCCCTTAAAGGCTATAGACACCATTGGGGGCATATTTATTACTGCATTGTACTTATTTTGAGCTAAAAATGTTTTTAATTGGTCTTTATCAAAAATATGGAATCATTTTTTGTGTAAATAGCTGAGATGTTCTAGTAGCAGAAGCCTGTGGATTTTCTGTCTTTTCCGTCATTTGGGAGTTGACAGACTCCTTATCTCTGCTTCCTGACATTATAGACGCTCATTATAACTCAGTTCTTATCTTACCGACATAAGTGTTTAGTAGTTTAGAAATAAGGGTTATTAGATGACCGGCACAAAGTGAAAGTGAAAGTACCAGTCGCACAGTTAGAAAAACAGTTAACCTTTTGTGACTGAATGGCTGAATATTTTTAATAAAGGCCAATTGAACATATAATTTTTGCTAAAATGAGAAAAATGCAATCATAAACAAAAATTGCCTCAGAAGGAGTACATAGCCTTTAAGGTGGCCATACACTGTAGATAGAAATAATGGTTGAACAACAGTTGAAAAAACATCAGGTGATCTTTCCTTTCGCAGACACAACTATACATATTAAGTCCATATTGGTCGGCACTAGAGTTGAGCGAACACCTGGATGTTTGGGTTTGAGAAGTTTGGCTGAACTACACGAAAATGCTCGTATTCGGGATCCGAACTCGACCTGAACTTCACCCCGAACCTGAACCCCATTGAAGTCAATGGGGACCCGAACTTTTGGGCACTTAAATGGCTGTAAAATAGCCCTGGAAAGGGCTAGAGGGCTGCAAAAGGCAGCAAAATGTAGGCAAATGCCCTGCAAACATATGTGAATAGGGAAATGACTTAAAATAAAATAAAATACAGAAAAATAATAAATAAACATTCTAAACTTGAGCCCAAGTGAGTGACAGTGGCACCTTGTCACCCAGCAAACAGAGGATGTGGCAGCAACGCCACCACATCTGTCATTGTCACCAAGCATCTCCACCAAATCCCATGGAAGTGTTCAGCTATCAGCTGTCCATCTCCCAAACACTGGAGAGAAAAATAAATAGAAAGAGGAAGTACCCCCCTACCCATGGCTCTGAATGCCTTATTTCAAACTTCCTGGTCCTTTGAAATGCTGTCATTCTGTCTGGTGGACAGTTTTAAAAACCTTATGGCGGTGGCTATCCCACAGTACATGTATCCCAGTCGCTGCTACTTTTGCAGGCCAGCCATCCCTTCCCCGCACAACCAAGTGGCGAACAAAATCAAGTGCGCACTGCGCAACGCTATCTGTGGCAACGTCCACATCACCAACAACACAGTGGGTAAATGTAGCGGCTGGCCCAAAGGCAGATAGCATTTTTGCGAATGTCCTTCCGCCCCCATGGATTGCTGGGCATTTCTCTTTGAATCTTGTTACCTTCTCCTCCTCCTACTCGGCTTCCTCCTCCTCTACCTCCTCCTCATCTACTCAGCGTAACACCTTCACCACCACCCACAGCAGCACAGCCAAGGGGAAACAACAGTAAGTTGTTTTAAAACTTGTGTGTTTGTGGGACAAACCCCGCTCCGTGCAGGAGCTGTGGACAGTCATGTAACAACAGACCAATCATTGGTTGGTGCCACTGAGCCTCCAGCCCGGCCTGGTGTTGTGCGCTAATGGGCGAAATATACTAGCAGGTCTGGGCCTAGCCGGTTTGACACACATTTCCTGCCTGCCACATGTGCTGAATTTGGGGTGCAGAAATTCCTAAACACCAGATAGTGAAAATCAATTCAGTTAATCGAACACACACAACACCCCCACCCCCCCTTTCACTCAAATCGTTAACAAACTATTTACAAATTTTATTAAAAACATATTAAAATTACTATAATGCAGCTTAACTTACTATATAAACAAACAAAGCTATATACACGCCTTATCCTTAACTTAAGGCTAGCGACATCCAAGTGGCTCGAAGGGTGGGTTCCTGCACCAACGTAGGCCCTGGCCTGGAACACAATTGTCCAGCCAGGGCACAGTTCTGGAGGATGAGGAGGATAAGTAGGATGAGGAGGAGTAGGAGGAACCATGTTCTCAGCAGGGTGGCACCCAAGCCAGCTCACGGACAGCTAGGTCACCATCAGCACCTCAGAAGGCTGGGTTAGCATTGGCGAAATGTGGGAAAGCTTTGTCATCACGCCACAACAACCTGCACCACCAGCAGATCTGGAACGTCTTAGCAGGAGGCAGCATTTCAGCAACATGGTGGAAGAGTACCCGAACAGACTTAGATACAGTGGCAGTTTAGACAGTGTAGAAAGCGGATGGAAAATAAACCCAAACAGCCTCACACCCTACACACTCATAGAAAGCGGATGGAAAATAAACCCAATCAGCCTCACACCGTACACAGTCAACACCCCCATTATCACAGACAGGTGCAGCGGCCTGTCCGCAGACAATGTGGACAAGCTTTGGTTTATTAAAAAGAACCAGACATGGATCCCACAGGACTTGTTTGTACCTTATGCAGAATAGACATGTATACCGGCCTCAACCACTGTTATACTACCGTGCACTTACACTTTGTTTTATTTTTTATATTTTCCCAATGTTTTGGGGTCTACACTTATTTATTATAAAAAATAAAAAATAAAAAAACTGTTATTGGCGACTACCTTTGGCTTCACAGCCCAAAAAGGTTTTATTTCATGCAAGAATGTAACCGCCAATTGTAAGTTCTCTGTCAGTTATGCAGTGCAGTGCAGGGATTTGTACCTGGCAAAAATGGTAATATTTCACCCAACAATTTAAAATCTATCCTTTGCCGGACAGTATTAAACTTGGCCAGCCACAACTGGAACCACAGATTTAGCGGATTGCTATTTTGGCAATTGAATTTCACCCCAGAACAAAATCTATCCTTTGCCGGACACTATTAAACTTGGCCAGCCACTGCTGGGACACCAGATTTAGGGGATTGCTATTTTGGCAATTGAATTTCACCCCAGAAAATGATCTATTCTTTGCCGGACACTATTAAACTTGGCCAGCCACAGCTGAAACCACTGATTTACGGTATTTCTATTTTGGCAATTGAATTTCACCCCAGAACAAAATATATCCTTTGCTGGACACTATTAAACTTGGCCAGCCACTGCTGGGACACCAGATTTAGGGGATTGCTTTTTTGGATATTGAATTTCACCCCAGAACAAAATATATCCTTTGCCGGACACTATTAAACTTGGCCAGCCACTTCTGGGACACCAGATTTAGGGGATTGCTATTTTGGCAGTTGAATTTCACCCCAGAAAATTATCTATCCTTTGCCGGACACTATTAATCTTGTCCAGTCACAGCTGGAACACCAGATTTACGGTATTTCTATTTTTGCAACTGAATTTCACTCCAGAACAAAATCTACCCTTTGCCGGACACTATTAAACTTGGCCAGCCACAGCTGAAACCACTGATTTACGGTATTGCTATTTTGGCAATTGAATTTCACCCCAGAAAATAATATATCCTTTGACGGACACTATGAAACTTGTCCAGTCACAGCTGGAACACCAGATTTACGGTATTTCTATTTTTGCAACTGAATTTCACCACTGAAAATAATATATCCTTTGACGGACACTATGAAACTTGTTCAGTCACAGCTGGAACACCAGATTTACGGTATTTCTATTTTTGCAACTGAATTTCACCCCAGAAAATAATATATCCTTTGACGGACACTATGAAACTTGTCCAGTCATAGCTGGAACACTAGATTTACGGTATTTCTATTTTTGCAACTGAATTTCACCCCAGAAAAGAATATATCCTTTGCCGGACACTATTGAACTTGGCCAGCCACAGCTGAAACCACTGATTTATGGTATTGCTATTTTGGCAATTGAATTTCACCCCAGAACAAAATATATCCTTTGCCGGACACTATTACACTTTGTAACTTCGGGTACCCGGACCTGAACCCAAACTTTGCAGCAAAAGTTCGGGTTCGAGTTCAGTGTTCAGGCAATTAATAAAGCTTGTTGAAAGGCTGCAGGGCAGCTAATCAACAAGCTTTTAGGCTGGGGGCACTTAGAAGCCATCACAGCCATGCCTAGTAATGGCTGTGATTGGCCAGTGCATCATGTGACCCACCCTCTATACAAGCTGGATCACGTGCACCGCCCATCAGCTCTGAGTAGTGCAGGAACAGGAAGCAGGCAGCTGAAGTGAGGGAGAGTGTTAGGAATCTCATCTGGCTATTTATTCTGTGGGTGACCGATAGTGATTTTTGTGGGTGCAATACACCAGCTCTAATCTGGCTGTTAGTTCGGTGGGTGACATATACCCATTTTTCGTGTGAGGTACATCTGCACTGTATCCGTGATAGAGAAATTAATATAGTTAATCCATCTGTTAGATCAGTGGGTGACATATACCTATTTTTGGTGTGAGGTACACCTGCACTGCATCTATGACAGGGAAATTTATAGAGTTAATTCATCTGTTAGATCGGTGGGTGACATATACCCATTATTAGTATGAGTTACACCTGCACTGAATATGTGACAGGAAAATTAATATAGTTAATCTGTCTGTTAGTTCAGTGGGTGACCTCAAAGAATGAGGTGAGCATCAAATAAGGGACGTGGCATTGGTCATAGTGCTGCTGGTGCTGGTGGAGCTCCTGTTGCAGGGAGAGGACGTGGTCGATCTGTGCAAGCTACACGCCCAAATGAAACGTTCAGCATTATTTTGTAGGCCCGAATTCCGGTGTATGAATGGTGAGAACAAGTAGAATTTGTAGTAGATTGTATGGCTGACAGTTCCTTCACATTGTTCCCCACCCGGTCCCCTGCTAAAAGTGCAGAGTTGGCACCTGCAGCCCATGGGCATCTGTCTTTCACCTCACCCCCTTGCAAATCAGCCAAGCAGTCTGAGACCCAAGTCATGCAGCAGTCTCCTATGCTTTTTGATGACTCTGCTGGCAGGGTTTCCATGGGATATCCACCTAGCCCTGCCCCAGAAGTGGAAGAGATTGAGTGCACCGATGCCCAACCACTTATGTGTCAGGATGTGGACATGGGAGGACCACCGCAGCACGTCTCTGATGATGACAAAACACAGGTGCCAACTGTTGTGGCATTTCTGCAGTGTGCAGACCGGCAAGGAGGGCAGGGGTGGGGAGTGGATGGAAGATGAAGTGGAGGATCATGAGGTCCTAGACCCCCCATGGAATCAAGGTCATATTAGTGACATGTGCAGTTCGGAGAAAGAGGTGGTGGTCACACAGCGCAAGCCACACAGCAAAAGAGGGAGCAGGGTGCAAAAGCAGAGTGGCCATCCCCTAGCCAGTACGCCTGCTACTGCCCACCGCACCAAGGGACTGAGCACACCAAAGCCATCTCCAAGGAGTTCCCTGGCGTGGCAGTTCTTCAGACAATGTGCTGACGACAAGACGCGAGTGGTTTGCAAGCTGTGCAATCGGAGGCATAAATGTTCTAAACCTGAGCACCACTTACATAACCAGGCATCTAAATGCAAAGCACGAGCTGCAGTAGAGTACACACCTCAAAAACCATAGAACTGCAGGAAGTCATGGTATTGCGGGTTGTCAGTTACAAAAGATCTCAGGCTCCTCCTGCTCCCTCTTCTGCTGCAGTCTCGGCCTGCACCTGTCACCCTGCCAACAGATGATGTGGCAGCAACACCGCCACCTCCACCACCGTCACCAAGCATCTCCACACTGTTCCATGGAAGCGTTCAGCTATCCATCCCCCAACTGGAGAGAAAGAGGAAGTACCCTGTTACCCATCAATGATCCCTGGCCTTGACTGCCAGCATTTCAAAATTCCTGGCCTTTGAAATGCTGTCAATCCGTTCTGTCTGGTGGACATAGAGACTTTTAAAAACCTTATGGTGGTGGCTGTCCCACAGTAAGTGGTTCACAGCCGCCACTGCGCAACGCCATCTGTGGCAAGGTCCACATAACCACCGATACATGGACCAGTAAGCATGGGCAGGGACTATATATCTCCCTAACTGCACACTGGGTAAATGCAGTGGCGGCTGGGCCTGAGGCGGATAGCAGTTTGGCACATGTCCTTAAGCCAGGACACTTCTCGGTGCCTCCTCCTTCTACTCCGCTTCCTCCTCTGTTTCCTCTTCTACTGCCTCCTCAGCGTAACACCTACACCACCAACTTCAGCACAGCCAAAGGGAAACGACAGCAGGCTGTTTTGAAACTGATCTGTTTGGGGGAAAAACCGCCCAACGTGCAGGAGCTGTGGACGGACATGGAACAACAGACCGATGAGTGGTTGGTGCCACTGAGCCTTAAGCCCGGCCTGGTGGTGTGCAATAACGGGCGAAATCTCATAGCAGCTCTGGGCATAGCCGGTTTGACGCACATCCCTTGCCTGGCGCATGTGCTGAATTTGGTGGTGCAGAGGTTCCTGAAAAAGTACCCCGATATGTCACAGCTGCTGCGTTCTCACTCTGCTGCTGCTCGCCTGTCTGCACTGCAGCGTAACTTCGGCCTTCCCGCTTACTGCCTCATATGCAACGTACCCACAAGGTGGAACTCCACCTTGCACATGCTGGAGAGACTGTGCGAGCAGCAGCATGCGATAGTGGAGTTTCAGTTGCAGCACGCATGGGTCAGTCGCTCTGCGGAACAGCACCACTTCACCACCAACAAGTGGGCCTCCATGCAGGACGTGTGTGCTGTATTGCGCTGTTTCGAGTACTCCATCAACATGGCCAGTGCCGATGACACCATCCTCAGCGTTACTATCCCACTTCTATGTCTCCTTGAAAAAATGCTTTAGGCGATTCACAAATGGCTTGGAGGGTGGGTTCCTGCACCAACAGAGGCCAGGTACACAACTGTCCAGCCAGGACACAGTTCTGGAGGATGAGGAGGATGATGAGGAGGAGTAACTGTGTTCACAGCAGGGTGGCACCCAAAGCAGCTCATGGGCATCACTGGAGGGTGGCTGGGAGGATACAGAGGACACAGATGATACACCTCCCAAAGAGGACAGCTTGTCATTGCCACTGGGCAGCATGGCATCACATGAGTGACTACACACTGAAGTGCCTGCGCAACGACTGTCGAATTGCCCACATTCTGACCAGTGCTGATTACTGGGTGGCCAACCTGCTGGATCCCTGCTACAGGGACAACATGCCGTCCTTAATTCCGTCACTGGAGCATGATCAGAAGATGCGCGAGTACAAGTGCAGGCTGGTAGATGAGCTGCTGATGGCATTTCCACCTGACAGCCAGGACTCAGTGGAAGCACAAGGTTAAGGCAGAGGAGGAAGAAGTCGCCAACGCAGCTGGGGCACCGCCAGCACCTCAGAAGAGAGAGTTAGCATGGCCAAAATGTGGAAAACCTTTGTCAGCACACCACAACAACCAGCACCACCAGCTGATACGGAGCAGGAGGCAGCATTTCAGCAACATGGTGGAACAGTACATGTGCACACGCCTACACGTACGGACTGATGAATCTGCCCTATTCAACTTCTGGGTCTCCAAATTGGGCACCTGGTCTGAGCTTGCCCTTTACGCCTTGGAGGTGCTGGCCTGCGGCCAGTGTATTGTCCGAACGTGTGTTTAGCACGGCAGGGGGGTAATCACAGACAAGAGCAGCCGCCTGTCCACAGCCAACGTGGACAAGCTCATGTTCATTGAAATGAACCAGGCATGGATCCCACAGGACATGTCTGTACCTTGTGCTGAATAGACAAGTATACTGGCCACACCCAGCCATTGTTATACTCCAGCGCACTTTCTCTTTGCATTCTGTTTTCCATTTTCCAATGTTTTGGGGCCTTCCCAAATTTATAAAAAATAAAGAAATAAAGAAAAAAAAAAACAGTCTTGGCCATCTCCTCCTCCTCCATCGCCGCTTCTACCTACACAGCCACGTCTACCACCTCCTCAACCTCCTACTTCCACTTTGACCGCCGCCTCCTAATTCAAGATTATTTTGTAAAAATTGTTTAGGGCAATTGTTTGCAGTGCAATTGTCCTGCTTTTACCCCCATTCTGCTTCCTTTTGCAGCTCTCTAGCACTTACTATGACTATTTTACAGCCATTTTAGTGCCCCAAAGTTCGGGTCCCTATTGACTTTAATGGGGTTCGGGTTCAAGTTTTGGTCCCAAACCCGAACTTTGACCCGAAGTTCGGCTGAAGTTCGGCCGAACCCGGCGAACCCGAATATCTGAGGGTCCGCTCATCCCTATTAATGCCATCTGTGCTAGAAGAGGGAAGTCCCTCTTTCGACCCACAAATGACAGCTATAAAGAGAAACTCTTCCTGGAGGATCTGACACGTTCATGCATTAAATGTATAGCCCAGCAAATTCAATGAGTGGTATACAATGTCATTTCCCCCTGGAGGTGTTGTAGCGATATAGAACACCTGACATATTACAGCTGATCACCAGGTTTCATTTGATGAGACCCTCCTAACAAAAAATCATTATCCAAAGTCAACAACCCCTTTAAGGACAAATAGTTATTTTTACTAGCAGTTTGCAATGAAGGTCCAGATTGGTTTTACTAGTTGAGGGTGTGTCCCTGCACAGTCTGACACTGACAGCACTGATTGGATAGTGTCAGATTGTGCAGGGACACAACCCCAACTGGTAAAACCCATTAGGACCTTAACTTCTAGCATGAATAATAAAGGAATGGCACAACATATATGTAGAGTTATAAGAATAGCTGCTCCAGAATTGTTATTACACCGGAAATAAAAGTAGTAACTAATACAGACATGTCAGGAGAGGTGGCAGCTGCTCTTTAATTGACTGCAGATTGCCTCCACGCCTTGAAGGGGTTATCGAAGTTCTCCAACATCCCCCCCATGTGCCAGGCCCCTCACAGGTAATATACTTACCCGCTCCTGGCGCTGCTCCTGGTCCCTGTACCGCCATTGCTTCTCTCTGTACACGGATGAAAACATCCGGTGTTGCGGGGGGGGGGGGGAGGTTGTTAGCCAATGGCAGACGGGGATGGGGATGAGCCTCCCTAGCGTCACCTGCAATGGGGTAAGTATATTACCTGTGAGGGGCCCGGCACATGTGGGGGGGGGGGGTGTTGGAGAATTTTGATAACCCCTTTAGGAGAAGCATTTCATATAATAACATTACATGATTAAATTGCTTAGGTAACAGTTCCGTCAAAGTAGCTCTAATAGTAGAGATTTTCTTTAGGCTTTGTATACAATGTGCTGAAAGACAAGGCTTCTTCTTACAATACTGTACTAATGTTGACCTACAGAATTAGAAGGCAGAGGGACCTAGGTCGCTCCTGTCACCCAAGTGACAGGGCGGATATAATTACTTTGGAAAATATCTCCACTAAATCAATTATTTTACACTCAGAGACATAACTAATTAGTTTATAGTTACAGGTCAAGGATACGATTGCATAAAATGTCATATTCCTCCAGCATAGAGACCGAGCCAAAATAAGAACTGATTGAGTTCACTTTGGGATACAATGGCATTTTATTATAATGAAGCACTTTCTTCGGGATATTTCAGAAGAGTAATTTGTAATGGCATTTGTCTACTAAGAACGTGACGATTTCCCAAGTTAAAACCTAACTATCCCCCTGATTGTTAGCATAATAAGCCATCAAAGAGACAAATTAACACTACATTGTACCGACATTTGTTTATAGATGTAGTTAAGAGCCTTTCCAAAGCCTCTGCTAAGAACATGCCATTAATTATAGAGGACAAAGGAACATCACCGAGCAGAAGACCTGAAATAACGACACAATGGGGGAGATTTATCAAACTGGTGTAAAGTAGAATTGCCTTAGTTGCTAATTCCAACCAATCAGATTCCATCTTTTATTTTCCAATGTAGCTGTGAAAAATGAAAGGTGGAATCTGATTGGTTGCTATGGTGAACTAAGCCGGCTCTACTTTACACCAGTTTGATAAATCTCCCCCAATGTGTCCTAAGAAATGCACATCAGTCACAAGTTCACAGAGCTTGAGAAGGAACCTTACGTTGGACCTCCACTGATATCTATCTTCTGATATTTAGTACAGACATGTTCAAATATATAAAAACTATGGCTAGCTCACAATAAATTTGTACATAACATCTTTACTCAAGACAAGGTATCAATAAAACAACATTCAATTTCAAACTAATTAAAATATATATACTCAGTTGATACTATGTTACTATGAGCTCACGCAGAAAAATGTTGGGAAATAATAAAAAGTACGGCTTTGCAATGCTTTGGTAAGGTCTAGATGGAATCCAAGTTATTAGAGTTATCGTGCTTGTGCTGGGACTTGTGGTGCAAGTCAAGTATTATTTGGATTGTTCCGTTATCTCATATAAGTCAATAGTGACCCTTATATTGTTCCTACTGGTCCTCAATATAATTGGTTAATGTTCCAATATTCACTATATGACATGCATTGCCATTGTGTCCCCAACATTTAGTGTCAGACACTTGTATTTTGTATTTTTCTCACTAATAGATGCCTGGCATTGGCGGATCCGGGGGGTAGGGGCAACGGGGAAATTAACCCGCTCCCCCCCCCTCTCCCCCGAGAATGTGGTCAGCAGTGGCGGCGGCAGGAAAGGGCAGATGAAGAAGCGTTCATCTCCATAGTGATCTGTATCGCCATCCTCAGGACAGCGATACAGATGGCTGTGCTGTGCTGCGGCAGCGGAAGGTGAGGCGTCTTCCTTCCCTGTTCCTCTGATAGGCTGTGGGCCTTGTGCCGGCGGCTTATCAGAGGCTGGTGCAGGCGGCGAGATGACATAATCACGCCGCCTGAGCAGTACAGAGCGGGACACAGGCCGGAAGAGGCCTGCATCGCATGTAGGTAAGTATAAGTGTTTATGTTTTTATTATTTGGGACAATTTTACTGGCACATGGAGGGAGGGGGTTGCAGAGAGGAGGCTGGTACATGATGGGGGGGGAGAGTGACACTTATTACTGGCACATGATGGGGGGGAGAGTAGCACTTATTACTGGCACATGAGGGGGGGGAGAGACTGGCACAGGATGGGGGGAGAGAGGAGAGTGGCACTTGTTACTGGCACATGAGTGGGGGGGGGGACTGGCACTTAATACTGGCACACGAGGGGGGGAGGGGTGAGAGGCACTTATTACTGGCACATTATGGGTGGATAGGAGACTGGCACTTATTACTGGCACATGATGGGGGGATAGGAGACTGGCACTTATTACTGGCACATGAGTGAGGGGGGAGAGGAGACTGGCACTTATTACTGGCACATGATGGGGGGATAGGAGACTGGCACTTATTACTGGCACACGAGGGGGGGGGGAGCGTGGCACTTGTTACTGGCACATGATGGGGGGAGGGGGAGAGGCACTTTTCACTAGTACATGATTAGGGGGCATCTATGGGGGCACCTCTCACTGGCACATTATTGGGGGGCACTATGTGGACATCTACTGAGGCCACAAGAAGGGGTATTTTATATGGGGGGCTCTGTGTGGTACTAGTATTATCAGGGGGGTTTATCTGTTTCTGCAGTATAATATTGGGGACCACAGCGGCACAGTATTGGGGGTAGTAGGATGAATTGTCCAGAAGATGGGAGGTTGATGGAAAAGTGGTAAACTGAGTTTTTTTTTGTTGTCAAACTGCAGAGACGAAAACTGGTGGTCTGGTCTGCAGGTCTGAAAGGAGAAGATGAGGAGAGAGAACATATACATCAAAGGAGACGTCCCTGGATGTAAGAGGTATGGGGCGATGTATTTCTGTAGGATCGGAGCAGGGGCGTAACGATCGCCGGAAGTGCCCCTCCCGAGACAGGCTCTGGATCCGCCACTGATGCCTGGTAAATCACTCCTTACTTGAATGTTCATTACAGTTCTAGAGGTTATAACTCACAGCTCCCGTTACGGTGCAGTCTTCCTTCTATGGCTGTATCCACCATCTGCTCCGTTCAATGCCAGCTTGGATGATTTTTGTCGCACTTGCGCCGTATCTAGAAGACTATTGTGTTCTGATCCATCACATAAAATTCAGACTAACAAAACATTGAAATTAAGGCTAACAAAACATTGAACTTAAGGCTGTAATGTAACAAAACACAAAAAAAGTCAACGGGGGTGAATACTTTTGCAAGGCACTGTATGCTGGTTGAGCTTCTCTAATATTAAATTAAGTTTGTTTGCATTGACTATAATGGCAGTGACAGTGGAACCTCCGTTAACATAGCTCAAAGGTATGGAAATCCCCAAGATTAAAGCCGAATAAGCTGAATATGTGCCACCAGCCCCTTATTCAACCAATTGGTGGAGGTCTCAGCTCAAGAATCCTCACACACATGTCATAAGATGGATGAAAGTGAAGGAATACATTTCATTTTTATGAGCAAATAACGTTTTATTTACTAGGAACAAAATGTTTTTACAAATAGTGACCAGTCCTGACCCCCAGGAATGAGGCCATGGGCAAAAGTGGCATGACTGGCGTTTATTTTTACAATTGGTTTAATCCTACCACCAATTCTTAGTTATAAAAGATCTGCCCATGTCTTCTGGTGGTGCGCACCATTAAATGCACCCATGTTCCGTTACTGTCAGGCATTCTTCACATTTTTTTTATGTATTTTGTTTTTGGCTTAGAACACTATGCAATTCATGTGTGTTTTACAAGGATTTTTGGGTGGCGTTTTTTATATCCATACATTATTACATGCATTTTTCCAGTTCTATAGACGCATGAAAAAATGCATAAAAACACACCAAAAATTAAGAGGGCCATTTAATAAGACCAACGATGGCAGTCTTATTAACCCCTGGATCCACCTAAGGCATCTTTTACACGGGCAACATGTTTGACGCCCGGATTAAATGCGGGTGCGTTGCGGGAATATGCGCGATTTTTCCGCGCGTGTGCAAACTTTTGTAATGCCGGATTTTATCACTGAAGTCCGGTTTCGGGTTGAGTATTCTGGAGAATTTATTATTTTCCCTTATAACATGGTTATAAGGGAAAATAATAGCATTCTTAATAAAGAATGCTTTGTAAAATAAGGATTAAGGGGTTAAAAAAAAAAAAATTAACTTACCTTAGCCACTTGATCGCGTAGTTGGCGATCTCTCTTCTCTCTTCAAGCTTTAGCTGCAGTCTAAAGGACCTGTGATGATATCACATCGCATGGTCCAATCACATGGTCCGTGATGGACCATGGGCAGGGGCAGGGGCAATATAAGTTACAATAAAAGTTTCATAATAATTCATGCATAAAATTACCAATATCACTTGATTAGAAGTATGTTAAAATCCACACATAAAATACATACAAAATTAAATATCAAACTTCCCAATACGGTCATTCATATCATACAAGCCGCTCTCATGTCCCACTCTATATTATGTCCTTGCGGTTGTAGTGTGCCCATTTCAAAGATCCACTGGGCTTCCTTCTTATTAATAAATGTGGCGGGGTTACCCCCTCGCCAGTGACACTTAACCAATTCAACGCCGCAGAATTTCAGGCCGGTAGGATCTTTCTGATGGAACCTCTTATAATGGGCAGAGACACTGTGTGTCTCCAGCCCCTTTCTGATATTCCTGATGTGCTCAGATATCCTGACCTTCAATTTTCTCAAGGTTCTCCCTATATATTGCAGTCCGCAGGGGCACTCAAGGAGATAAATTACCCCCGCCGACTCACAAGATATGTTCCCCTTAATTTTTTGCGTAGTTGATTTGGAGGTGGAGGTTACTGTTTCAATTCTGTTTGATTTTTCTATCATTATTTAAGAGATACGGGCCACATTTTGGATATTTTAAAAAAGGTCAATAATATTACAGAGAATACTTTTCTAATGACATTGGATGTTACGTCGTTATATACGATAATACCCAATACTATAGGCATGGAGGCAGTGAGTTTTTATTTAGATAAAGATGACCAGATTAGTGAAGAAAGAAAGAATTTTATTTTGGATTGTATAAGTTATTGTTTACAACATAACTATTTTTGGTTTGACAACTGCTATTATGTACAAATTTCCGGTGTGGCGATGGGTGCGAAATTCGCACCCAGTTTCGCCAACCTTTTCATGGCATATTGGGAAACCCAGAATATTGACCCTATTCTACTAAAAGAATTAGGAGGAGGCAGCCTACAGCTATGGAAAAGGTATATAGACGATTGCATCGGTATTTGGCAGGGAACGGAGTCTGGATTGAAGGAATTTATCTCACTAATTAACTCTAATACTTGGAACATTGTTTTTACTGAGGAAGTGAGTAAAGAATGTATCCATTTTCTTGATTTACAAATAGTGAATGAACAGGGTATGATCAAAACATCTACTTATTTTAAACCAACCGATCGTAATGGATACATTGAGAAAAGCAGCTGTCACTATGAACCGTGGATCTGCAATGTACCAAAGGGGCAGTTGCAGCGGATTAAGAGAAACTGCTCCAGTCTAGAAGATTTTGACACACAAAGTCAGATTATTATTGACCGTTTTATTGAGAAGGGATACAATAAGGAAGATCTATATAAACAAAGGGAAGTAATAAGATATCAGGAACCAAATACAACAAAAACAGTCCCCACTGAACAACATTCAAAACAAAACAGAGAAAAGTATCGTTTCGCTTTTTCCACCACCTATTCTACCCTCTGCCCTAAAATCAGGCATGTTATCTCTAAAAACTGGAACACCTTAAAGAATGACCCTGTAATTGGTGATCTTATCCCAAAAAAACCCCCTTTCATCTACAAAAGGGCCCCTATTTTAAAAAATCGGATTGTACACAGCTACATGAAAAGCGATCAGAACGCACAGAAACTGAGTGATGCATTCACTTGGTGCGGTTTCTGCCTTTGTTGCAAAAACCGCTCCAAGAATGATAAAAAATCAAACAGAATTGAAACAGTAACCTCCACCTCCAAATCAACTACGCAAAAAATTAAGGGGAACATATCTTGTGAGTCGGCGGGGGTAATTTATCTCCTTGAGTGCCCCTGCGGACTGCAATATATAGGGAGAACCTTGAGAAAATTGAAGGTCAGGATATCTGAGCACATCAGGAATATCAGAAAGGGGCTGGAGACACACAGTGTCTCTGCCCATTATAAGAGGTTCCATCAGAAAGATCCTACCGGCCTGAAATTCTGCGGCGTTGAATTGGTTAAGTGTCACTGGCGAGGGGGTAACCCCGCCACATTTATTAATAAGAAGGAAGCCCAGTGGATCTTTGAAATGGGCACACTACAACCGCAAGGACATAATATAGAGTGGGACATGAGAGCGGCTTGTATGATATGAATGACCGTATTGGGAAGTTTGATATTTAATTTTGTATGTATTTTATGTGTGGATTTTAACATATTTCTAATCAAGTGATATTGGTAATTTTATGCATGAATTATTATGAAACTTTTATTGTAACTTATATTGCCCCTGTTGATTGACATCTGACTGAACAACGGAAGTCCGTTTTGCTTCCGGGGCAGCCGTGCCTTTTTGTATCAGTGTAACATGCGAATGCTCACGTTGCAGCCCCTGAAGAAGCGAATCTGCGAAACCCGGGTCGGGCATTTACTACGAGCATGATTTGTTCTTATATTTTGTGAGTACAATAAAGCCTTTATTATCTATTTACACCGGAGGTACTGCACTATGTTCCCATTTTTCTTTGTGTAAGGAGTGCTGCACCTTGTGAAGGCATTGATCGGTGGCTCACATGGAGTTTTGATGGCCGGCTACATACCTGGCTTTTAGGAGACGAGTGTACTGACGATCCTTTGAGAAGTGGAGGTGCATCTAATCCCTATACATCTGAAAGTTGCAGGAGGACAACACATTTCTACTGATTAATAGCGCGGATCCCACAACATATACTTTGACTCATTTTACAAAGCATTCTTTATTAAGAATGCTATTTTTTTCCCTTATAACCATGTTATAAGGGAAAATAATAAAGATCTGGTCCCGTCGCTTAGCAACCATGCGGGAAAATCACACTGCATCCGCACTTGCTTGCAGATGCTTGCGATTTTCCGCAGCCCCATTCACTTCTATGGGGCCTGCGTTGCGTAAAAAACACTAAATATAGAGCATGCTGCGATCTTCACGCAACGCAGAAATGATGCGTGAAAATCACCGCTCTTGTGCGCAGCCCCATAGAAATGAATGGGTCCGGATTCAGTGCGGGTGCAATGCGTCCACGTCACGCATTGCACCCGCGCGGAAAACTCGCCCGTGTGAAGGGGGCCTAAGTTATCTAGAGGCGCCAGCCTCTACATAACGTCAGCGCAGCCACCGCCGGTCTAAATGTACACCAGCTTACTTGCCTTATCCTTAAACCTAATTAGACAGGAAACGAGAAAAAGGACTCCTATATATATATATATATATATATATATATACACACACACACTATATACACACATATATAAAAGTATATATATAGTATACACATACGATACATATACGCACACATATACATACAATAATATATACTGCCACACGATGATGAACACACTGTATTACACAGATACACACATAGGCACATAAATATACAGTATGCACACATCCACAAATATACACACACTGTATACACACATAGATAAATAGAAATAGATAGTATACACAGATACACTCACAGATAATACATACACTTACAAATACACTCACAAAAAATCAAGTACACACTCTGTATTACACATATTCACACACTTATACACATTATACACAGAAGATACATACACTCACATACACAAATATACACTCACACACCTATTACACACATACAAGCACAGGTACATGCACAGTACACACAGATGATACATATACAGTCTTCACACATATACATTCACACATGATGCACACACACTGTGTTATACACACCTTAGGTACATATAAGCCTACAGAATACGCATATACTCACATACACAAATACACACATACTGTACACGAGTAGATACATATAGTAGTATACAAAGAAGATACTCTCACACATATACATATACACAAATATACATTCACACATAATGAAGCACGCACTGTATTACACACATACACATACACATACAGTATAAGAATACAGTATACACAGAAGATACATACACATATCCACAAATATCCACACACACACCTTTTACACACATATACGCATAGGTACAGTACGCGTACAGTATACACAGTGGATATATGCGTACACACACAAATATAGATTCACACCCATACTGTACATCTACATACATATTCCACACAGTTGTGGTAAGGAAGGAATTTGACCCATATACATCATGTATTACATATCACTGCTGCTCATCTCACATTCAGCACACACATCGCTGTGCTCGATCTGTAAAGAATTGTTAACATAAATACATTAGACGGAAATGGAAATTCACATTTTGGGCTGGATGAGTCACAAAAGATTTTCTATGGCAAAGCGTATTATACATTCCACAGATCTCCAGATCTTTTTTTTATATATATATCTATATATTGGAGAGCAAAAAGAATTCTTATAACTCAAAGAACACCTAAGTATTCATCAAACCGAATAATTCTACCATTCGCACATCAGACATTTCTTTAGAAATTAAAAATGTAAAGGGGAAGTTAAAAAAAACATTGCTGATATTAATATATTTCAAAGCAAAAGACCAGTAGAAAAAAAAATAAAGCTCATAAAATGAGTGGATATGGCGAATTCTTTACATCATTTGCTGGTACTAAAAGTGAAATATTAGACTTACAGCTGACCATACTGATGAACTAAAAGGGCAGACCCCAATATTACCATGATAATTCTACAGTGGCATAGAGAGATTAGCAGATGTCATTGTCCATGCACTGATCAAACTAATGAGTAAGGCTACTTTCACACTAGTGTTTTTTGCGGATCCGCATGCATCCGTCATGAATGGATCTGGTTGTAATATGTCTTCTATAGCCATGACGGATCCGTCTTGAACACCATTGAAAGTCAATGGGGGACGGATCCGCTTTCTATTGTGCCAGATTGTGTCTGAGAAAACGGATCCGTCCCCATTGACTTACATTGTGTGCCAGGACGGACATAAAAACGCTGCAAGCAGCGTTTTGGTGTCCGCCTCCAGAACGGAATAGAGACTAAATGGAGGCAAACTGATGCATTTTGAGCGGATCCTTTTCCATTCAGAATGCATTAGGGCGAAACTGATCCGTTTTGGACCGCTTGTGAGAGCCCTGAACGAATCTCACAAACGGAAAGCCAAAACGCTAGTGTGAAAGTAGCCTAAGTAAAGGGTTAAAATTGATCCCTAAGATTTGGAAGGCTGTTGCTACAAGAAGAATTGTTAATGGGCGTACATAACATACCACCAGATCTCTGTGGATTAGATAAATGGGCTCTGTATGTACATGCACTGTGAATGGGTATCTACAGAGCAGCCCTCACTAACAAACCAAGACAGATTTTAGCTTTTTTTAAATGGGTCCAAATTTTCTCTTATATATCTATAGGGGCGGGAGCTCCGATTTTCTACAGAGTTAAAAATACTCTGTATAGACATAGAGTTAAAGAGTTAAAGGGCTATTCCGGTTTATAGACGTTATTCCCTATCCACATAGATTGTTTTATGAGACAAGCTGTATATTTTAATGCCACCATGTAATTCGTAACTTGCATTTAAAATGGGAGAGAAATTTTTTTGTGGGGTGAAACTGAAACAAATGCTTTTTTTTTTTTTTTTTTGGGGGGGGGGGGGAATTGTTGCTTTCACACCGTTCAGCATGCACTAAAAATAACATGACAATCTAATTGTACAATTGTGTATATAACAAATTTAACAGTATTTTATGCCCTA
Source organism: Bufotes viridis (assembly GCA_033119425.1). Taxonomy (NCBI): domain Eukaryota; kingdom Metazoa; phylum Chordata; class Amphibia; order Anura; family Bufonidae; genus Bufotes; species Bufotes viridis. Next base: position 388,256,966 of record CM065592.1, on the reverse strand, counting down.
TATATAAGATACACTTTTTTTCACCAAAAGTGGGTGTGGGTGTGGGTGTGGGGGGGCAATGTCAATGCGTCTTATAAAGCCAATACTATTGAGAGTTTCCATTATGGAAGCATTTATTAGTACAGCAGGACCGGGAAGAAGGGAATACAGCACTCCCTGTGCTGGCTCTGTACTCCTGCAGGCACTGCATACAGCGTGAAGACATTGGCATGCACTGTACTGTGACCTTGCGCTGTTTGACGTCAGGTCACAGCACAGTAGGAAGAGTGGTGGATCTCAAGAAGACGTGTGTTGATTTATTTATTTTTTGTCTGATCTGAGGTCTGATCAACATTGGGTCTGATCTGAGGTCTATTGGGGGGTTTGATCTGAGGTGTATTTGAGGGTCTGAGATGCAGTCTAATTAACATTGAGGGCCTGATCTGATGTCTGATTGGAGGTGGGAGCTGGGGTCTGATTAACAGTGGGGGTCTGATCTGAAGTCTGTTTGGGTTCTGACTAACATTGGGGTTCTGAGCTAGGGATTGATTTAAATTGGGGGTCTGGGGTCTGATTGGGGGTCTGATCTGAAGTATGATAAAAAATAGTTATGGGCAGGTGCATCTTACAGGGTGAAAAATATGGTAGTTTTTATTATGTTTTTATTTTAAAAAAATGACAAAAATATATAAAACCTTGCAAAAGTTTTTTTTTTTTGCATACCCATATTCTAACACCCAGAATTTTTTTATACTTGTGGGGACTTATTTTTGGTGGATTATGCATTATATTTTATTAGTACCATTTTGGGGTACAGATGACTTTTTCATCACTTTTAATTCAAAATATTTCAGTGGAGACCAAAAATAGCGATTTAGTCGTTTAGATTTTTTTTTTCCATTTGGGACTCCTGTGCAGAATAAATACTTTTATATTTTAAGAGATTAGACATTTTAGCAACACTAATTATTTATTATTATTTTTTTTTCTATTTAAAATTGGGAAACGAGGTGATTTAAATTTTTAATACTTTGGTTTAAAAAAAAATATTTTCTTCTTCTTTGTTTTATTCTTATTTTTAGCCCCCCTCGGGACTTGAATATGAAGTTGTTTGCTTATACCATAATCTTCAATCGTTTACTATTGCAGTCTATGGGAAGTTTACAAACTTCCTATTAAGCCTTGCTACAGGCAGGGCTTAACAGGCAGTTTACAATGGCAGGCCTAGGAGAATTTACAAGGACCCAGGGTACCATAATAATCAATCAGCCCCCTGTGATTCTGCCACAAAGTGGGGTTGATCGGAGGTCCTTTCCTCTAACTAACCTCTCATATACCACTATTTACGGTGGCATCTGAGGGGTTAAGTGACAAGGATCAGAGTTACCTCCAATCCCAGTAACTGCGTGCTGGTGTACTCTGTATTACACAGCCCACACCTGTCGTATATGGAGCCGAGTCTGCTACGCATACTGCTCACAGCAGGGGCGTATCTGTAAGAGGTGCAGAGGTAGCAGTCACTACCGTGCTCAGGAGCCTGAGGGGGCCCAAAGACCCTTGGGCCGCAGAAGAAGACACCAGTATTATAGAGGGTACATGCTGGTCCAGTTACACTTGTGGCCAGTTACATATTAACAAGTGACACACTACCAGAATCAGTTGTCTGTCACTACTTTATGCTGCCTTTAAATATGGCAATATAAAACTGATATGAGGTTCCCTTTAAGAAATTCCAGCAATAGTTGACTGGACCTACGCCAATTTAGCCTCTTGTATAATAAAAAAACTGAAAAATATAAGAGACATAAATAATCAAAGAACTAAACCGTGTGGAAATAACACTGACACCTAGATGCTGTCTGAAATGAAAGGCTGCCATGAAAATCTATTCCTGCTAATTAGAGGACCTGACAACCAGCAGTATTTTTATCCCGCTATTGCCGATCTGCACCGTTACTTCATTCATAATAAGCTAGCCTTTGTCTTCTGCAAAATCTAATGATTTAATAAAATATATAACCATAACCTTCCTCTCAAAACGCAATGCAGATCAGTTAGCTTTAATCTACGCTCTTCCCTAGCTTTTAGCAATTCTAGAGCGGTACACAAAGCATACTGACAGCTCTTTGACTGCGGGGCAAATGATTCTTAATGGCAATGATATAGGCCATCTGTTGCTAAATTCACTTGTGCATTATAGGCAAGGAAAAATGTAGGTTGCACCTTCTGCACAGCATCTAAACATTTTCACTGTCTGCAGTCCTGAAGCCTTCTCATTTTTTTATTGCTCATTTTTGATACTGATGGTTTCCTTGTATGCCTCTCCCAACACTGAATGAGAACCAGTCACTAGAACATATATTTTAGGACATGTGTAAAATGCCCTAAACATGTCGAAATAGTGGGTGTAACTGCACCCACTAAACTGATCTCAAAGATATAGCCATGGTAAGATGGTGGCGTGCAGGGGAGTAGCTAGCGGCTCATGGGCCCTGGTGCAAGAGTTCAGCTTGGGCCCCCTTTCCTTCAGTGCTTTGTGTGTCTTCTTATGTGGCACAACGGTCTTTAAGCCCCCTCAGGCTCCTGGGCCCGGTAGTGACTGCTACCTCTGCACCCCCTATAGCTACACCCATGGTGGCGTGTCCTTATTTCACCCGGGGCATGTGATGTATTATGCATCACAGACATTAAAAAGCTGTTGATATAATTATTTTTCAGCGAATCAAAGTCCACAAAGTGAACTTCGGTCTGAACTTCAAGGAAAATTTTTTTCGCCATGAAGGCAGATTTCCTTCCTTTGTGGTAGCGAATAGATTTTCCCTGAAATAGTGTAAAAAACAGCAACAAAAAAATTATACTTACCCCATGCACCACCATCATGATTGAAGATCTCGCATGAAATCCCGTGCGCAGCGACATATGACGTTACAACGCCGGCCGATGTGAGGATCATCATGGGCCGCGCTAGATTTGGCGCTAAATCTTCAATCAAGATGGCGGCGGCCGGCCAGTCATGATCAAATGGATGAGGTACGATTTTTTAAAAAATGTTACACTCTGTTATTGCTATCAGATGCTGCGATCAGCTATGTACGTGGCATCTGAGGGGTACAATGACGGGAGAGCGGCACAATCACCGCTCCCTGTCTTTGCACCTACTACTTACAAAGAAATGCGCTTTGTAACAAAGTAATTGGTCACGAAGCAAATTTTTTTGTCAAATTGAGGGCGAAGCAGCCAAATCGAATTTTGCAATACTTTGTTCATCTCTAGATGTAATGTATGGACACATCAGGTCTTCTACAGTGATATCTTCTCAGACAGAACAGGAAAGAAGATATCAGGTCACTTGAAAAAGGGTTTGTCAAGACAGGGAGCCCCTTTTAATTCCTAATTTCCAATATCTGCAATGCCAATATTCATTCTGCAAGGGGTTGGCCCATCTCACACATTGGTGGCATGTCACTAGGAGTGGGGTCCACATGTGCAGCGTGCTCTCCATTCACTTTTCCAAAAAAAATTGAGTGAGCGCACTCAACAATTTCCACAACTCCGATAGAGGTGAACTAAAAGCATACTGTGCAAGCCTGTACACCTCTCTATTCACCTCCTTGGGAGTTCATGAAATAGTAAGGCCGATGCTCGGCTTTTTTCTGTCACTCCCATAGAAGTGAATGGAGGGTGGCCATGCTTGCGTGGTGTGCCCTTGTTTACTTTGGGGGCCCTATTCTAGAAATAAGTGTTTGTCTCAGTGGTGGGACACACACCTATCTGATATTGGTGGCATATCCTAGTGATATGCCACCAATGTGTGAGATGGGCCAACCCCTTTAATCAGAAAATGGCTGCAGAAAGGGGAGTAGCTGGAGCTTACAAATGCTTGTACATAGGTGAAGGGTATCTATGTATCCCTAGTTTAGGTTGGAACAAACACTGCCACCCGTAGCTGCACCTGAATTCAATTACTTTCCCTTAAGCCTGCTGTTTTTTCTCTACTATCAATCATTCTTTGAAGTATATAGCAATTCAGGTTATAAAAGTAAATTAGGGAATATGGTTTAATACAATTCCTTAAAGGGGCTTTCCACAACTTTAATTAATGGGCTATCCTCATGAGCCCATATGAACCAACATAGCATAGTTCCATACAGGGGCGTAGCTAACAGCTCATGGGCCCTGATGCAAGAGTTCAGCTTGGGCCCCCCTTCCCTCAATGCTTGGTGTGCCTTCTTAGGCGACACAACGGTCTTTGGGCCCCCTCAGACTCCTGGGCCCGGTAGCGACTGCTACCTCTGCACCCCCTATAGCTATGCCCATGGTTCCATACTTTTAGTAGTCATTGTGCCTGGCATTGCAGCTCACCGCTGCTCGGTCCCATTCAAGTTGTAATACCCGGCACAGCCACTACATGGTGTCTGGAGCTGTATCTTGTTATCAAACAGATCACATCAATTACATGATAGTGGGGATACCGGGAATTGTACCCCCACCAATATGAGAATAGTAGGCTGTCCATAGGCCATCAATATCACGTTTAGGGAAAAACTCTTTGGTATGAAAAAAAGTCAGCCTTATCGGTTTGAAAGGACTACTATCCAAAATAATGCCAATGGACAAGGGTGGCGCTCTTTACAGCAAAAAACTGACGCAATTTTCTAATGTCGGAAGACCTGTTAAACCATCACGATACTTACATATTTCTTTGCTTGGAAAAGCACTTCTTTATCGATATTTTTTTCCATCAAGAAACACAACGTAACACATAAACCTCACCAAAAAGAAGCAGAAAATTAAACTGAATTTGCATATCTAAAAAGAACGGAGTTCATATTCTTGTTGACTCATTCAAAATTTAAGCAAAACACTGAATCGGTAAGAACATTAATAATAAAATAGGAATAATAACATATTCACAGATGAATGAATGAAGTAACCTAAGTCTTTCAAAATGAACAAACAACATGGTCATTAGAAAAAAAAATAAAGTTCCTTTAAAGAACATAAAAATGAAAGTTCTCGTTCTTTGTACTCGGAAGGAGCAGCTTTAGCTGTGCACGGAATAATAAAGACTCCTGTGGAACGTAGAATAAGAACACTAAAAAGTATATTTCCACAGAGAAAACTGGTTGGATATTGCACTTTATCCAAAAGCTTTGTTCTCATTTTTGAAAAGAGCATGTAGAATTTAAAGCTGTATTCTGTCCAGAGATACAGAAATAGTCCAAATCAATCCAGCGTAATGGACTATTTATCGTTGCCATGGAACCAGAGAAGCCTCACATAACTATGCCTGGATAGGAAGCCGGAACCAAGAGTTCTCCACAAGTCAATGCCAGTGCCATCACTGCATAGAAGAAGCCAACAATGCTGTGGATGGAAGCCTGTAGAGGGGCACTAATCATGTCCTGTCAGTGGACTTGGCATACAGACTGATGACAGTAATAAAAGCGGCGCAATTTATAATGATGAGATTATTCTAGGGCATTGGGCTGTATCAAGGAGCCATCTCGTGCCCCTCTATCGTTCTCATCAGAATTTAGCATACAGCATAAAAATAAAGCTAATATGTTGATCTGACATCCACCAAGGGTTATTTATGAAGCCATAAAAATCAGCCTTGCGCGGCCTCGATGCCATAAACTCACACTGCCAGAAATGTCTCCATTTGTTGTAATCAGGCATCGGTGCATCCAGATGGAGGAGGGGTACAAAGGGTTAGACCTTCCGATAATAGGAGGCAGGAGAATGAAGGTTTCTTCAAAATATACTCATTTATGGATAATAGCAGATGGTGGCAGGACTTTGAATATCATTTTTATATTTTCCTAGTTTTAGTTTTCAGAACTAGCTTTTAGTTCTTTTTATTTTTTTTAGTTTTAGTTTTACATTACTACTATGTCTACAATACATAAAAGTTGTCTGCATCACACAACCCTGTGTTAAATGCCTCATCTCACAAGGAATATCTCACAAGGCTCCAGGACCATTTAACAATGGGGTTTCCGGGCTCTTATTATTGACGACCTATCCTCAGGCACCCCCGCTGATCAGCTGTATGTGCTGTCTCCCGTCTCTATTCCTGCTCACCTCTGCTGTCTATGGTAAACCAGCAGTGAGCAGCACATGCCGTCTCCTTATAGAGCTGATCAGTGGGGGTGCCGCTTGTCGGACCCCCGCTGATCTGATATTGATGACCTAACCTGAGGAGATTAAAAGCCAGTACTACCCCTTTAAATGTACTGACCAGCCATGATGCACTACTATGGCAAACCCTGCTTCCTAATGACATCATTCAGGAGAACAATTTGAAGTGGCCATCCAGATCAAGAAAAGAAATCACATGAACTGGATGAGGAGAACACTTAGAACAGAACACTAAGGGCCAGTTCACATGACTGATTTAACTACGCTTAAAAAATCTGTGTGGAATCTGCTTTTTTTCAGCTTAAAAAATTGTGGGTTTGCAGCAAACCGTTTGCTCCACGTTTTTATGCGTTTTTTTTAAATGTCTTTTTTTTTTAACCAATGGGTGTTCCCTTCAATATAAAGCTGCATTTTTAGCTTAAGGTTCTTTGACACAGATCTGTGCCAAAAAATGTGCGGAAAATGCACAAAAATGCTTGAACTTACCTGGAGCTGGTTTTAATGCTTTCTATTCATTTCAAAGTTTGATTTAGTGCTGATTCTGCCCCAAGGTAGGGCGTGCTGCTTCTTTTTACATGTGTGAAAAAAGCAAGTGTTGCTTCCCAATGAAATGATTGTGAAGCTGTTTTGAGGCTTTTTTTTTTTTGGAGCTGAAACGCAGTGTGAACTGGCCCTTAGTGAACTTCTTTTTTATTTTTCCACCAATTCTCAAGTTCCTCTTTTGCTATCCAAGATGGCTGCATCACTTCTCAGGCTACCTAATGCATAGGTGCAACATACTGCAAGGTCGTCTGTCGCTTGGAGGCACTTAGTAAAACAAATGGGTGGAACTTGGTTAATAGGTTCAGGGCCACTAAAGCCCGATACATTTAATATAATTAACACCGGAATTTCTGTGGTCTCTTTTGCCATTCTGAATCATTTTTGAGCATGGCTTGGAGTTGGAGCTTGGGGATATCTGCAGTCGATCTTAACCATCAAGACTTCAGTGAAGATAGGCTTAAACAGCTCATCTCCAATGTTTGTTCAAAGCAGTTTAATTCCTCACATCAATATGTTTCTCTAAGAAATAAACAGGTTCAGAATGTTCTGAAGACAACCTATTAATTATTTCTGAATACATTAAAAATTAAAGAATACTAATTTAGCACAGTGCTAAACAGATGTTTGCCTATGATTTTAATTACCATAGCATCCAATCAAATAATTGTTATGCTGTTATTTGTGAGAATTGCAAAGTAGATTAAAGTCTAAGACACTGCATGAAAAATTCAATATGTTGATCGTTTTAAAAGTGAGTTTTCCAGGTCCACCAAACAAATGCTTAGATTATTCATACTTCATTTGTAATAACTGCACTGTTACTGGATTTCTTCCACCTGTCCGACAGTTCCATATATGAGTACCGGTACTTTGTCTAACACCTTATTCACACAGACAGTATTCAGTCAGTGATTTTCATCAGTGATTTTAAGCCAAAACCAGGTGTAGATCTTTCCCTTATACCTTATCTCTGTGTAGACTCCAACCCTGGCTTTGGCTCACAATCACTGATGGAAATCACTGACCAAAACACTGACGTGTGAATGAGGCTTAAAGGGGTTATCCAGCTACTGGCTGCTCCCCTCATTGCCAGGATGCAGAACATGAAGAACATGCCTTGAAAACTCTACCATAGAAGCCATTTAGTTAGCTCTTTGTGTATATGGCCCATGTAGCTGCTCTCAAAAGGTAAGAAATCTTAAAGGGAATCTGTAACCAGGAACCTCCCTACCCAACTGTTTGCATAGACACATAGCTGTGTTTCACTGGATTAAATATCTGTTTTTCTTTTGTTGATCAGAGGTTATGTCCTCCTGCTCTATAACATGTTACAGCAGTGGGTGTGGAACCACTGTGCCAACCAACAGGTTTCACTTAGGGTTAAATCTAAGGGCATTATCTTGGCAGTTCCCTGATTTTTATCCTTTATCCCTATACATCTGGACTTTGCTGCAAGGTACGTAGCACGCCATTACCTTCAGGAGTTGTCTCTGTGTAGTCGACTGCTGACCCACGGGGGTCAATAGACACAGATGCCCAGCACTGAAAGGACAGTAAAAACTCATACTCAGTAATAGGCTGAGGTCAAGCCAGGCAGTGTATGTGAGAATCAGAAAAACAGTCCTAAAGTTAGAGCAGGCAGCTCAGTGTCAAAACAGTAATCAGACAAAGGTCAGGCAGCAGAGGCTCAAAGTCCAGGAATCAGACAGTAGTCAGTACATGGGCAGACAAGCAGAAACAGCACATCTTTGCAGGATCTACTAAGCTTTAAAAACCTATTGCTTAGGCTATTGCACACGAAGGTGTGCGCCCTGTTCCCGTATTGCGAAATGCATTTGTGGATCCACAATATACGGCACCGTTCCATGGCCATTCCGCATCACGGATGCGGACCCACTCATTTTAATGGGTCCGCAAATCCGGAGATGCGTAACGGTGTGTAACGGAATGACGGAACGGAACACTACGGAAGCACTATGGAGTGCTTCCGTGGGATTCCGTTCCGTACTTCCGTCCTGCAAAAAGATGGAACATGTCCTATCTTTTTGTGGAACGGGCAAATTGCGGACCCATTCAAGTGAATGGGTCCGTGTTCCGCTGCGGCGGCCCCGCGGTCGGTGGTCCGCAGCACGGGCACAGGGCTCACACGTTTGTGTGAAAGAGGCCTTAGGCACAGTTATAGGCTGTGAACGAATTTGAGTGTGTGTTGGCCCTTTAAGAGAAAGGTTGGAGAGGCCTATGCTGGCAGGAAGCAGGCTGCAGCCTTCTAGGAAAAGGAACACGGGACTCCTGTGGCCGAACACGCTACTGGAAGGCAGCAGAGGATCAGCAGGCCCAGACTGCCAGAACGACAGCAGCCTCCCATACTGCCTGAAGACTGGATTGCATTTTCCATGTGAAAGGTTCTGTTTAAGTATCAGTTCTATAGAAACAATTATATACGCTTTGCAACTATTGTAAGAGGCAGCCTGCACTCTGCTGGCAGATTTACTAGTCCCAGCTGCTAGCTTCACATTTGTCATTTTTGCTACCAATAACTTATTTACTTTACTCGCTTTTATAGCAGTGACATATTTCGCAGCACTTTATAGACATTATTATGTCTTGCTGTCTCCAGTGGAGCTCACAATCTAAATTCCCTATCAGTATGTCTTTTGAGTACTCGGAGGAAACGGACAACATACAAACTCCATGCAGATGCGGTCCCTGGTCAGAATCGAAACTAGGACCCGAGAGCTGCAAGGCACCACCATGATGCTGCCAATAATACACTATTCTTTCTATTTACCGATTTCGCCATTTCTTTAATATACACATAGATTTAAAGGTTTGTACTCCGCATATGAATAAGGAATAACTTTAATATCTATTAATTTTAATACAAATAGACAAAATATACAACTGTTATGTAATTTGGCGCTATATGTAATACTAACGTGTGCTATTTTCTGCAGAATGCAGATGTCATCTGCGACAACCTGTGCCCTCTGCAATGTGATTAAGGTAATTGCAGCTGTTATTGTGAGAACACCATTCACAGTGTACAGGCTTCCATCATAATCACCTGCAGAGCAGCATGATTAAATATGCCTTCCTAGCCACTGCTCTGATCAATGAAGCATTACCTATAATGGCATTATTTTAGAAACATGTTAAACACCTCCAGACAACATGGAACACAAAGTGCAATGTTCCAGATTATTGACTTATTTAAAATTTTGTTAAAAGAAGGAAATGTAAAAACAAACGCAATTAAAAAAGTTGCCCTCTACCTCTCTGGCTTTATCCAACTTTATAGACACTTCATAAACATGGTGCTCAATCTGAGCATTACATTTAAAGCAGACAACTGACGTCGATACATTTTTCCATAAAGCTCTATGTCTGCAGCTTCCCTCATTGCGTATTATAAAACCACCACTAGGGGGAGCTAAATACAAAGACCTTTATATAGTTACAATTGACTGCAATGGAAGCTGTAAAAAAAATATATTTGCCCTGAGCTCCCCCTAGCGGCGGCTGCAGAGTCTTCATATCAGGAACAAAGGAGGGAGTTCAGCTCACCACCCCTCTGGGCTCCATAGCAGTCACATGTTCCTCCTCCATAGCAGGTACGCCATTGAAAATAGCTAAGCACAAACATTAATAGAAAAAAATCCCAACAGACAATACTCTGTGTCAATATCCTGTTATATAACAGGTTTTTTTGTTTCTTTTTCTGTCATTAGCTTCCCACACTTTTTAGCTATTGACCTCCATTATTCTGTTACAAAAGCTGCTGCTTTTTCGTAGCTCGGTTGAGCCGCCTCAGTGTTTTAATGGCATCTTACATAGCCCATTATGATGCCAACTTGACTCTTCCAGCATTTAAAATAGTGACTCACGTCAAGAGACTTGGCGGCACAAATCTCCAAAAAAAGAGAAAAAGAACTGCCCAGGATTTGATGTACCGTAATATCACTGCAAGCTTGTTACAAAGGCAGGAAAGATACGGTCCATTTGTGTGAGAAGTCACTGGACTCGGGATGTTTATCAGTGTAATCTATCTCTTGTCGTAGGGGATAATAAAGGTTTATTTTTTAATGAAGTTCGTTCCAAAAATACTTCAGTTTACTAAAAATCAGCCGGCTGGAGGGAAGCCGTATTGTTACGACACAGTATTCCATTGTGCGGCTGTGAATGGTTCGCTGGCAGCCTCCCTGCACTTTGGGATATTAAACAGGCCCTTTTCTTATATGTTCTCAAAAAGTTGGTGCAGGAAACATGATTCATTAGAAGTACAGATGCTTAGATTTAAATGAGATGGACGGGGACGTACTGTATAAGAATGACATAAATCATTTCCTCTCAGCAATTACTCATTGAATAGTCTCATAAATACCAGATGATATTAGAGCCGCAGATCTAAAAGATGAAACTTCAGTTTAAAGCTATAACGTCATGGAAATGTAAAGGATTGGGGGTCCTGATAAAATGTCAAAATTAATTGGAAATGTCATACAAATGACATTGAGTATAACTGAAATTAAATTTTAATCAGACCATTAGCAATACTGTGGCATTATGTATGCAGTGGAATAACTTTGTTTGTGGTACAGTAATTTACAAAGGACCTGGTACAGCTTCGAAATGCGTTAGTTTTACAACTCAATCTAATCCAAAAGTAAAAAATTTCAATGGGAAAAACTGATTTTTTCCAAAATCAAAACTTATCACTTATCTACAGGACACGCTAGGTGATACAGGAGTCTAAGGCTTCACAGTGTACATAATCCTAAAGTTTGAGTCTATAAAAGGGGTTGTCCAAGAAGACCTTCCAGAGTGGCGACCCCTAGTGGTGACCATACTTACCTGGTCTCCACCGCTTGGTTCGTCTCAGTCCCTCCCAGGCCCGCTCTTACCCTCCTGGCATCGATTAAATCAATATCCGTCAATGGGGGGCACTTAACTCTGCTCCCCTTGTGTAACGACAACTGATCACATGACGCAAGGTGAGCAGGTCACCATTGCGTCCTGTTATTAGCTGCAGCAGCCACGTGTCCCCTCATCAACAGATGTTGATTTCAGCAATTTGGGGAAAAGAAGCCAGCAGTGGGGACCAGGTAAGTATGGTCACCACTGGGGGTCGGCTAGTACTGGATAACCCCTTTTGAAAGCTCAAACTTTAGGATTATGTACACTGTGAAGCCTAAGACTTGCTGTATAGACATTGGTTCATATAAGGACCTCCATACTAGACCTTAGTTTGTGGCAAAATTGCAGCAAAACCGTCATGGCTCTATTACGAACAGATGATGTGATGTTAAAGTGAACAGAGCCTTATAGTATTATTAATCTTCTCTTCATATTTTAAATTGCATTTAAATCTAAATAAAGTATTTGTCTTTCAGGGTACCTAGAAAATACCTTCATATAATACATATAGTGCTGCTGTCCCGCAGGCTTCAGCTATGTTCTTATCATCTTTACAATTAAAGTAATCTGCTTTTTAATTTAGGCTAATTAAACTGTTTCTTAAAGATGTTTCCTGGGTCCCAAAACCCCACCTTAATTACACATCACATGTTTGTAATAGAAAGTTTGTAATACACCGTTCAGAAATTGCATGAATCAGCCTCTCAAGAACTTGACCATGTGATGATCCTCTTTGGAAAATCCTGTTTTTACCAATATCACGTCCTTGTACCAGATTTCTGTCCCAGGCGATGGAGTGGATGTCAATTCTGTTTCAATGGGGCCAGAACTACTCACCTCTCTTGCTCATGTGCACATTAGGTGGATACAGGAATTTGCAAATGTATCACTGCAGAAAAGAAATCCCATCCATAGCCCAGACCAGAAACCTCATAAAGGATTGAAGCAGGATGTTAGTGGAAGCGGGATGTTCATAAGAGGAATATCACATCGATCCACGTAACTTCAGAACAGTAAGTACATTCAAAATTTTCCCCTGCAGGCATGTTTAATTAAGGTGGGTTTGCAGGAGCAGCTGGGTCCTGGAAACCCCTTTAATGTAGTTATTTTCAAAATAAAAATTTTTTTTCATTTAAAAGTAAAACCTGGGGAAATAGGTCTAGCAAAATGACATTTCAAGCAATCTAGCCTTCCCCAACCGTAAATCTGGTGATCGGTAAACTAGTGACACCACTGGTACTGTACAGTAATTTGAGTGGATTGCCTGGTTTGCTGTAAATAACCTGTACCCATAATATCACCTAATATTGCTGACAAAGAGGAGCCCAACATGGAAATCTCCATTACTATCTACAGCCAAGACAGGTGTTCAGTCTGGTCCTCAATTCAGGAGGACCAAGAATGTTCAAGTCCATTCAATCAACTGATATGCAATCCTTTAATTGCTTTACATTGTTGTTCCCATGTTGATAACTCATGACTGGAGGCAGGTCGGCTTGTACCTACGATTTGTAAGAAATGAGTTTTGGGTAAAACAAACAAATAGGTGAACAAACATGCATGTGACTAGCAGCTACAATGAAAAAATCTAATGTTAATAATGGAATATTTTTTCCATGAAATCTGTTCAGCACTTCATCCAGGGTCGGATTGGCTATAGACCCTACAGGGAAATTTCCTAGTGGGCCGATGTCCAGGGGGCCACTCAAGCCCTCTTGACAGCCGCAGGCCAGGTACCTAATGATCTGATGCTCAACGGCCACAGATGCCCTCCTGAACTCAACTGTGCTATGGGTAGCATAAGCCAGTTTTCCTTTACACCAGTTTTGATGAATCTCTTGAGTCTATAATGAATTGAGGACATCCAGAGAAGATAAGCATTGACTGGTTACAAACCTCGGGTCGATGAGTTATTTACATGAAAAATAGAATGCCATGGACCTGTTTATAAGACTTCCGTTTGGAAGCTTGCTTTTCACTTCTTGACATTGCAATGGTCCACAGCCTCTGTCATGTAGATGGAGCCAGTTTAGAGGCACACAGTATCCCTGCAGTCCTGCATTATTTGGATGATGACAACACTGTGGAGTGCATGGGTTGCAGCAGCAGTTGTCAAAACCACACCATGTTTTAATGGAAGCAATTGACAGCTGTTGAGTAAAGCTGCAGATAGCATGTCACCCCAGCCTAGTTTCAAGTACAGATGTGTCTTTCCTCATTTTTGTCTTCGGCTCAACATATCCCAGTTATGTGTCATGAGATGATCAGCTATTCAAAAACATGATTTCATGGTAATGTGTCACAAGATGCCTATCCTAGATATGATCAAGGCCACCCACTGGCTGTGTTGTGCATTGCAGCCAGTATGAGGTTTTGTTAGCATGGCAGAGATATTATATTGAAATGTATTCCATGAGAAATTGAAATCCTTAACCAAATTCTGTTTCTAGTGAACTGTACATATAGAGGGTCTTTTACACTAAAGATCAAATGGCGTTTCTCTTCCTTACCAATGTCCCTATCGGTCTACAGCCCCTTTAGGCTAACATTTCATTGGTTCCATATTTTATCCTTTTCTATCCATTCTTTTACTAACAAATAAGTTGAAGAATGTCAAACTAAAAATTCATCCACAAATTCAAATGTGCAGTAAAAGAGCATTTCCCCAAAAACCTATGTTGGAACCATGTGTCAAACGCTACAGTACAGGATTCAGATGTGGTTCCTGTCACAATACATTTCAGAGACTTCCAAAGAACCTTACAACACTTAATGCATTTGTGATGTCATCATGAATAAAACATAGGACTACATGCTGGACTACATCTGCATCTGTACCAATCTGTACCATTAGTAAACTAGTGTCTGGCCTCCAGGAAAAGACAAAAAAATGTATTTATTTTTTTAATCTAATGAAACGAAACCAGCGGCTATACAGCTGTTCTGGGATGACAGATACCAGCATGCCAGAAGAATATATTTGAAGACAGCACCAACGTCCCACTTTATAGAAGCAATGCACGGCCACCAGCAGTCAGGCTCCTTTCCACTCCAAACTGTAGAAAATAAAGCAATTGTAACCAGCACCTTTTCTTTTTGCAAGTTTATTTCGATCAAGACAAGGTAATGTTTAGGCTTATACCAAGACTTTTTTCAAGCTTGAGAAAGGCTTGGTATAAGCCGAAACGTTGCCTTGTCTGTTGTGTTGATCAAAATAAACTTGCAAAAAGAGAAGACGCTGGTTACAACTGCTTTATATTCTACAGACACCAGCATGCCGTGACAAATTATAGAACAAAAACAATATTCTTATATCAACTAAAATAATAACTGGAATGGGTGGACTACAGTACCCAGAAAGATTAGAAAAAGTTGGGTAAGTTTCGAAAAATATATCTGAGGAGAGATAAAATAACTATGTATAAATATATCAGGGGTCAGTACAGAGATCTATCCCATCATCTTATTTATCCCCAGGACTGTGACGAGGGGACATCTTCTGTGTCTGGAGGAAAGAAGGTTTCTACACAAACATAGAAGAGGATTCTTTACGGTAAGAGCAGTGAGACTATGGAACTCTCTGCAGGTGGTGATGGTGAGTTCACTAAAAGAGTTCAAGAGGGGCCTGGATTACAATATTACAAGTTATAGTTACTAGATTACAGGAGAAAGGCCATTGGGAGACAGTTATTAAAAGAATTGTCCGAGTTATAAAAAAAAATATATAGCACTGTAAATCTGATGGGCAGCACTATATAACTAAGCTAAGCAAGTTTTAGGCAAACAAATATATATTTCCTCATTTCCCTGGTTCTCTTCTGACCCTTTGTTTACCTGCAATCTCTGCCCCTTCTCCTGCTCTGCAAAAGGAGTGAATACAAGTGCTGCCCTGAGTGACATGTCTGCCTGCTAGGATACTCAGCAGCGTGTTGTATGTGTAGAACTACAAGTCCCAGATGTACAATGACACTGCTGATACACACAGCATCGTCTCCCTACCTGTTCTTGTGCAATGCTCTGCAGAACTCCTGTAGTTTGTCAGCTCCTGTGCCCAGCATATGTCTCCTCACTGTCTGCAGCTACTCAGTAAAGCCTTCAGCCCTGAGTCTGTGCTGCTGAAGGGGTTAAAGTTTTCCTGAAGAATCCAGGGAGAGAGCAGACAGCAGAGCAGAGGGCGTGGCCAGCACAGTGATGTCTCGTGTACAAAACATATCTGCTCTCTCAGGCTTGTGCACGAAACATCATCAGAGCAAGGAGAGAAGCTGACATCACAGGTCATGTGACCCTCTGTGAAATCTGAGAAAGCAGCAACTGTAGATAAAGTAAGTGCATGGTAAACCCTTTACATTTGATTAGTTAGAAACATGCAAAGAAAAAAATAATAATTTGGACAACCCCTTTAAGATATTTACCTAACTATTGTGGTGTAAAAATATATTGTCATATTTGCTCCATAATTTGGCCCAATGTTTTGAGCTTCTAGCCACTTTTTCGAAGAGGAGAGAAAAGGGCTGTGGCTTAGCAGGAGGGGTAGGGCTTCATGTGGCCTGCCAAATTTGCCACAACTTACTTTAGAAACTGGCATTTGTGGGCCAGAGATGTGATTCAATTTATTAAGAGGCAATTATTAAGAGGCATTTGCCAACACAGGAGGGTCAAGACTGGCTTATAAGACACCAGTCTTGATAAATCTCCTCCATTATTCCAGGTTGTTTTTATATAGGAGATGGGGAAGAATTTCCTTCTCAAGATGAGTGGAGAAAAATTGGCTTCTAACTCATGAGTGTTTTTGCCTTCCTCTGGATCAACCATGCAGGATAGCAGGCGGAACTGAATGGACAGATGTCTTTTCAGCCTTGTAAACTACAGTATGTTACTATGGCATGAAGCAGAGAACCAAAGTGTGCGGATCAAGGGAAAGAGGACATGACAAATTTGCCACCATGGGCCACAATATGCTCCATTTTGGTGTATCTTTGTAAAATTAAGCCAACTAATAGCATCAGCCACTATGATAAATCTGCAGCAGTTTACGACTATCAGTTTACACTGTCTTACTTTTAGAAATTATCTGCTCCACTTTGGCAAAAAGAAAAAAAAAATGCACCAGAACCTACATCAACTGCATGTGTAGTCTTTGCTTAGGTTCATATATGTCGGATTTACCTATGGTAAGTTTCATATGTATTAAGATGAGGATCCACAACAGAAATCTGAGGCTGACATTCGGATTTCTGCTGCGGATGCACAGTGGACGTATCAGCCGATCTGTAAAGGATTTTCCATATCCAGGGAGGTTAAACCGTGTTCCATGCTGAATCCAGAAGAAGAAAGAAAATGCTCCATCTTCTCATGGACCTTTTTTTTTTTTTTTCATGGTGCAAATAAAAATGTATTTATGATATGTAACCTACCCCATTCTCATTTCATCCAGAGATGTAGAATATTAGCAGATTTGATGTGGATTTCAGTGTAGAATGTGCACCAAAATATAATTAAATCCAAAACATATGAATAAGTGGAGGAGGGGTTGCTTCTACCTAGGCAGTGGAAGGGTTGGGGCCTCTACACACTGGACTGCTCTGCAGTAGATGGTACTAATGTGATCCTGCATATGATTTACCATCATGGCTGAGCAGCCTGACAGGAACGCTCACCAACATTTAGTATATACAAGTGACAGAGCGTAATGTGCAGTGAGGCCATGGCCCCTCCACTTCCTAGGTAGCTCTGCAAGTGAAGGCCATCAGTTCTGCTCATATTTTAGGATAGGTTGCTTGTATCCTTTTTAAATCATTCCCTTTCATGTAGCATGCACTCTGCGTAAATTTCATTGCATGAAGATGTCTCTTTGCAAACACCATCTCCAGATTTGTTTTTTCTCCTTACTGATAGCAAATCATAGGTAGAGGCTTGTCTCAATAGTATATAAATATGTGTCCTAATCACATTTGTTATATAGAATTCCTCCAATTGCAGACAATATACAGAGGAGAATATAGAATATTGTCAAGTAAAACACCCTTATGCAGCAACAAAACAAGGCACGCATGTGTTGTTCATGCCCCCATGTCCCAAGACCTAGTGAGGTAACCCCTTACTTTTTTAAACCCAAGAAGAATACCCAGAAATCTATTCTGCTGCAAAGCCCTAGAGGCCAATCCTGAAATATCAAGCCATGCGGCTGAAATAGCTTTTCTTGCTTAGCTTTTGATGTATTAGGGACTGAATAAACAGCAAATATTACAATTACCCCAGGGAATCTTCACAGCATCACCAAGTCCTAACACTACTTATCATCAAGCTGAGATTTTTCCTTCACAGTCATGCAACCATCAGTTTCCGTGGAGCCTTAGCCTAGAATGAATCAATGTTCTCCATATATGTTTGCCCTTTTTTCAGATCTACTGTACTACATTTTATAACAGGAATGCACTCGATGATTGAATTCTTCAATAAAGATGTACGGTATAAGGCTTTATTCACATCACCGTTCAGCCTTTCCGTTCTCCTGCTCCGTTTAGGATTCGGCACATAACTGAGCCCTAACTGAGCCGAACGGAGCCTAAAGACTCCATAGACTATAATGGGGTCCGTTAGGTGTTCGCTCAGAAGATCAATTTGGAGCAGAGACGGAAGTCCTGCATGCACTACTTTTGTCTGCGCCACAAAATCATCTTCTGAGCGGACACCTAACGGACCTCATTATAGTCTTTAGAGTCTTTAGGCTCCGTTCATCTCAGTTAGGGCTCAGTTATGTGCTGAATCCGTCCTTTCCGTTCTCTTGCTCCTCAACGGTGATGTGAATGAAGCCTAACACAAGAGCTGACTGTGTGCAAACTACGGTATACTAACCCAGAACAGTGACACTATTCATCCTTCCCTGATAATAGACTGAAATGGTGTCATCAGCACAAGAAACTCCAAAATTCCTACAAATTGAAGTTTTGACACATACCATAGCATTCTTCTCTGCATATTTGTCTAGAGGATAACTAGGTGTTGTGCGGACAGGTGTAATGTTTGGTGCTTGGTGTGGGTGACGATAGACAATTAGCTGTCAAGCCTCCTGCTGGGTGTGATGTGTGTCCTACAGCAGTGACAGTATTAAAGTTATATTTATATATTTATATACTGTGTGTGTATATATATATATATATATATATATATATATATATAAAATCTCTATTGAACAGTTTATTTCACTACGGATTTATTAGCTGGAATAGCGTCATGTTTTAGGTGGATGGCTCAATGGGTTTATGTCACCTGCACTGTGCTGATCAATGATTTCAGCTAAGCCTATTCTAGATTGGGAATGTGGTTCTGACATGTTGCAGGTACACTTGCTGTAACGGAGATATAGACAATAAAACTGTGCTGATCGGGGAAGACTGCGTGTGAGGGGCATATATAGTATAAGGAAAACTGTAGCAAAAGTAAAGAAAAAAATAATATACATGTCCAGTCCTGAAATAAGGAAGAGCTTAAGCAAAAGACCTCAGTGGAAGCTACATAAATGTATGTTGTGAGCTCCCCCTAGTGGCGACTGCAGGCAGCCAGAATATGCTTACTTATTTTAGCTGATTACATGTCGCTAACAAGTGCTGTACAAGGACTGCCATAACTAAGAGGCAGTCTCTCGGAGGGGGTCACAAATAAAAAAAAAAGTTAAATACACACAGGATGAAATTCATCACGCCCTGTACTCCAAAATTTTGTCCTGAAAAAGTCCCTAACTGTGGCTTTTGTGAAGTTTTGCATTTTTACACCACTCACTGCAGTTTTGAAAAGTGGATGGATGTGGTTAGCTAATTTAATGAGCTTCATTTCAGATTTATCACTGGGACTACTTTAAAAAGTTGCAAAAAAAAGTCCCCAAATCACTCAAGTAGTGTAGAAAACTGGAGTAGCATTGCTAGACAACAGTTTTAAGTTTAGCGATACACCAAATTTAACAAACAACGTCTGATATTTGATAAATTTAGCTAAAAATACCCCAAAGCAGACTAAAGCAAAACCGATTATAAATGGTACCCTTGTGGTATCAGGCAAATATAACACAGGCCCTTTAAAAGGTTACATCGCATGCTTGTGTGGCACCCAGCTCCCTGGACATTGGCACTCTGGAGGAGATTTATCAAAACCAGTGTAAAGGAAAACTGGCATAGATGGCCATAGTAACCATCAGATTCCACCTTTCATTTTTCACCGGTTTTGATAAATCTCCCCTCTGACTTTAGTCTCCCAATGAAGATGGCTGTACCGGTAGTTATCAGCATGATTTCCTCTGCATGTGACGTAGTACGGCACAATCTGCATATTGCCAATTTTTGTGGGAAAAGATTTAGTAAAACCTGCAATTTATACATTTATATCACTGCTTTTCCCACCTCTTGTGAAAAGCTATTGGTACAGGTAGGAGGGGTTATCAGTGACTGATAGCTTTGTGTATATCAGTGTACATAAGAGATAGCTGTCAGTAACTGATAGTTCCTCCTCCCTTTACCAATAGCTGCCCACAGGAGGTGAAAAAAGCAGAGATATCTAATATATAAAGCTGAGTGTATATGCGTGTGTATGTATGTCCGCTAAAGAAATCCGCACTGTCGCATTTACAATCACAAAATTTGGCACACAGGTACATTAGGTATCCGGGAAGTTTTAGACTGGGTCTCAGCTCCGTACCGTTCTTGAGATATTCCCCCAAAAATGCAAATACGGCATATCACATGCCCTACATTAGCCAATAGAAACCTACAGGTCTTTCTCCTCATTTCCCAATTGCCATACACACGGTTACATGACCCTTATCAGCCAATTGAAGCTTGCAGACCGTTAGTCTCCACATACACACAGTTTTACACCAGGTTTCCATAAAAAACCCAGCCAATTTTCTTCACTGCTGTAGGTCAGCTTTAAAGGGGCAGGGCGCTATGGATGACACTGTTAAGGGAGTGGAGTGCCGTGGAGGTCACAGTTAAGGACCAAGCTCAAAAGATGGACTTACAAACCCCGCCCCCAGGTCCTGATAAGCCATGCCCCTGACCTGGTTAGGCCATGCCTCTCCCACTCCACAGCCGACGGAGATTGAAAAAATGAAGGTAAAAATCAACTTCTGTCAGCTGCAGGGGTTGGAAGGAAGGTTGACTTCCTCCCTGCAGCTCAGGCTCAGATACCACAGTGCTGCTGTCTGGGAGTGAGCTGTTCAAAAGGACATTCCTGTGTCTGTCCAGGCCCTGCACCGGACGGAGGACAGGGAGTCTGAACAGGCAGCGGGGTACTGTGAGGTCACTGTTAAGGCAGTGGGGTACCGTGAAATCACTGTTAAGGGAGCAGGGTACAGTGGAGATCACTGTTAAGGGAGCAGGGCACTGTTAAATGGGCAGTCGCTGTGGAGGTCTCTGTTAAGGGGTCGGGAATGGTGAAGGTCAGTTAAGGGGACTGTAACTTATGGTAGGTGTTAAGGGGTGGGTGCTGTAGAGGTCATTGTTAAGGGGGTGGGGTGCTGTGGAACTCACTGTTAAAGGGGCAGGCTGCTGTGAAGGTCAAAGTTAAGGGGGTGGGCTGCTGTGGATGTCGTATTTTAAGGAGATGGGGCACTGTGGGGAGGGGGGCAGCGTTAAGGGGTGGGGGTCTGTGGAGGTTACTGTTAAGGGGGCAGGGTACTGTAGATGTCACTGTTATAGTGGATTCTGTCAATATCTTTTAACAAAACACAAACATTAAATGAAATAGATGAAATATACCCGTGCGAAGCCGGGTCCTTCTGCTAGTAAATGTAAAAATTACAGGTTTTACTGAATATTTTCTCATAAAAATATATATCAGTCTGCTCAGCTTCTCCTGCTCTTTAACATGGTGCTTTTAGATCGCATTGCATTTTGTGGTGACAGGTCCTCTTTAACGAGAGCCGGTTGCTCCTTTTTTAGAGAACCCCTTTAAGTAGGCAAGTATTGTAAGTATTCTTGAAACAACAAATACTGCAACTTCTTTGTAAGCAGCATATTTCCTTTATCGTGAAAAACACATGATTAAATCACTGTAGTAGTTTTAAAAAACGTGACTTATGTATATTTTTCTCAGCCATTTAACCTTTACAGATCTTTGTGAAGATTATCGGTGTTTACTGATTTTCTTCAGCTTTTTCAGCTCTGGGAATATAACATTTCTATATAATGATCCCTCACTTTCAGTACATGATGGCATTCATATTAAGTTACTGTTGCCAGGCAACAGCATCTACTCCTTCGCATCCCAGGGAGTTGGCACGGCCCTCGGTAGGATGCCTTCAGTACTGTTTTGCTGCTGGTGTGTCGCTGGAAATACTAGAGCTGGAACTTTAGGATCAAGACAGTAAGGTGCAAGGAATTCATCTACTAATCCTTCCTGTTGACAAGACGCTGGTGCCAAACGCAATCTGTCACCCTCTTGACAACAGAAAAGTAACATAAGTCTGCTCATTACAAGTATGACGAGTGACGTTTGAAAACCTCTCTACTTCAAGGCAATGGACAGCCTTAAGGTTTTTTTTAGGCCTTTTTCCACTGCCGGCAGTAGTTCCCAAATCCCAAATACTATTGGGTGTCAAATCCAGGCTGAATCCCAGCATATTTGCAGTGTAGTGGCCAGATCTCCGCCAGACCCAATTAGGCATTCCAGCAATATCTGGCAATGCTGGATCCAGAGAGCTCCGACATGCTGGAACAGCCTGCCAGAACTGCTGCCGGCAGTGTGAAACAGTCCTTATTCCATTGCACCATTGGTATCCATTTGAAACTATTTTTAGCCCAAAATAATGCAATAATAAAAAATACATTCAAAGGTGTTCATGAGCTTTAAAGGTTGTACCCAATATGAAAGTTATCCCTTATCCGCAGGATAGAGTACAACCAGCCGATCGTGGGGATCCGACCTCTGGGACCTCCACTGATTCCAAACATGTGGATCCATGTTCCTGTTCTGATGGAGTGGCAGGCTCAGAATGCGCCCTGTCACTCCATCCATTCTCTATAGGATTGCCAGGGATAGCAGAATACTGCTCTCTGCTGTTTCTGGCAGTCCCATAGAGAATGAATGGAACAGCAGGGTGCATGCTCGGTCTGCAACTCCATCAGACCAGGACCAAGGGATCCCCAGTTTTTGGGATCGGTGGGGGTCTAACCTCTTGTGAATAGGGGATAACTCTTATGCTTAGCTCAACCCCCTTAACCCACTACAGCCTTTACAAGGCTGTAATGTAGACGGTATCTTTATATAAGTAAATGCCATCAAATCAACACCATTGTCATTATTATAGCTTATAGTGTTAGGCCTCATCCACACCACCATCCTATGTATCATTTCTTCTACAGGTCAAACTTACCAACAATTTTGTTGGTACATGTTAGGGCATATGAGCCCCATACCTGGAAACACCCTGTAATGCCAGGAATGCCCAATTATGGGAAGGGCCATACATTTAGGGGTGAGGCTTTCATAAGCCCTTCCTATTTTCAGCCCACCACAGTCTGAATTTGCAGGGGCTGTCTCTGAAAATTAGAGAAAGTCCCGGCAAAATCAGGACTGTTAGCAAATCTGACAGAGCCTAATATGGTGCACATAGAAATCTATAGGCCCTAATGTACCATGTACTGTATATATGGCATAGGAATTGTGGCATGTTCTATCAGAAACGGTGTTAAAGAAGTAATAAAGAATAATCATAAAGTATTTTATGCTAATAATAATCTAATAGTCTTTATTTATATATCCTCAGGATAGGTCAACAATATCAGACGGGGGGGTGGGGTGGGGGGGGGATCACTGATCAGCTGTATGAAGAGGCTGCAGGGCTCCTTGAGTGCTTAGATGTCTCCCTAGACCAGGTCACAGTACATGACCGAGGCACAGCTCAGTTTCATTCAAATGAATATGCCTCAGTTGCAATACCAAACACAGCCTCTATCCAATGGACGGCGCTGTGCTTGGTAACCTATGAGGAGGCCAGTAAGCACAGTGGCCTCTTCAAACAGCAAATCGGTGGGGGTGCCGGGAGACAGACCCTTGCCTATCCGATATTGATGACCTATCCTGACGATAGGCCATCAATGCTAAAAAATCCTGGACAACCCATTTAACATAATATATATTACATATAATAATTCTTCTAGGGAAGACATGTAGAGTGCCGACAGTATGTACCATAGTACAGAGCCACAACTACTAACTATACCTCCATACAGTAGCACTGAGCCACAACTACTCAGTATACCTCCATACAATAGTAATGAGCCACAACTACTCAGTATACCTCCATACAATAGTACTCAGCCACAACTACTCAGTATACCTCCATACAATAGTACTCAGCCACAATTACTCGGTATACCTCCATACAGTATTACTGAGCCACAACTACTCAGTATACCTCCATTCAATAGTACTCAGCCACAACTACTCAGTATACCTCCATACAGTATTACTGAGCCACAACTACTCAGTATACAGCCATACAGTATTACTGTGCAACAACTACTCAGTATACCTCCATAGAGTATTATTGAGCCACAACTACTCAGTATATCTCCATACAGTATTACTGAGACACAACTACTCAGTAAACCTCCATACATTAGTGCTGAGTAGTGTTGAGTGCGAATATTCGAATTGCAAATTTTTATCGCGAATATCGGCACTATCGGCACTGCTTGTGGCCCAATGTGAGAAGGCTGCAATATCGTAGTCTGTAGTAAATTAGAATATTCTATCTTAAATATTTTATTTCATCTTATGCGAAAAATCGGCAATATAATATGCGCGTTAATCGAGTAAGAATGGGTTATAGGCAACTTTCCTATTGGCGAATATGTAGAATATAGTGTGATATATTCTTAAAAACGAATATTAGTCTTTTTTTTCAACTGAACCCATTACATTTACTAATGGGTTCAGATGAAAAAAAAACAACGAATATTCGTTTTTACGAATATATATCACACTATATTCTACATATTCGCAAATTCTAGCAAGCCAACCCAATAGGAAAGTTGCCTGTAATTCACCCTTCCTCAATTAACGGGCATATTACATTGCCGATTTTTCGCATAGAAGAGAATAATCTCGAATACGAATATTTGCGAATATTCGTGAATATTCTACCACATATTTGCAAAATATCGCGAATTAGAATATTGCCCCTGCCGCACCTCCATACAGTATTACCGAGCCACAACTACTCAGCATACCTTCATACAATAGTAATGAGCCACAGCTACTCAGTATAACTCCATACAATAGTACTGAGCCAGAGCTACTCAGTATAACTCCATACAATAGTACTGAGCCAGAACTACTCAGTATAACTCCATAAAGTAGTAATGAGCCACAACTACTCAGTATAGCTCCATACTATAGTACTGAGCTTCAATTACTCAGTATACCTCAAAACACTAGTACTCAGCCACAACTACTCAGTATACCTCCATACAGTAGTACTGAGCTACAATTTCTCTGTATACCTCCATACAGTAGTAATGAGCCACAACTACTCAGTATACCTCCATATCAGCCATTTAACCCCTTCCATGCCGCTGTCTGTATAGACCGCTGTATGGAAGGGGTTAGCAGGGAGGGAGCTCCCTCCCTCTCCCATCGACGGCTGCTGTGCCCTTGCAGCCACCCGACAAGATGGGATTGCAGAGGGATGGGCCCCCCTCCCTCCCCATCACCCGCTGCTCTGTTCTAGCAGCGGGCGATGGTTACCATGGCAACATGACACCTTCACAGGCGTCCTGCTTGCCATGGTAATGGTAACTCAGATCAGACTTCTGCTAAAGACAGAAGTCTGATCAGACTGTGTAAAGTAAAAAATACAGTACAGTACACTATATAGTGTACTGTACTGTATTATTCAGACATCAGACCCACTGGACTCTTCAAGAACCAAGTGGGTCTGGGTCAAAAAAATAAAAACACACATTCATCAATGAATAAAAATTATAAAAATAAAATACACTACACATATAAGGTTTCGCCGCATCCGTAAAAACCTGCTTTATAAAAATATCACATGACCTAACCCTTCAGGTGAACACCATAAAAAAAAAAAACAATGGTGTAAAAAAAGCCATTTTTTGTCTCTTACATCACAAAAAGTGTAATACCAAGCAATCAAAAAGGCGTATTCCTCCCAAAATAGTACCAATCAAACTGACATCTAATCCCATAAAAAATGAGCCCCTACATCGCACAATCGCCCAAAAAAATAAAAAAAATATGGCTCTCAGACTATGGAGAAACTAAAACATGATTTTTTTTTTCAAAAATTATATTATTGTGTAAAACTTAAATAAAATAATAAAAAGTATACATATTAGGTATTGCGCATCTATAACAACCTGCTTTATAAAAATATCACATAATCTAACCCCTCAGGTAAATACCGTAATTTTTTATAAATAAAAACAGTGTAAAAAAAAACATTTTTGTCACCTTGCATCACAAAAAGTGCAATAGCAAGCGATCAAAAAGATATATGCCTCCCAAAATAGTGCGAATTAAACCTTCATCTCATCTCGCAAAAAATGATACCCTACATAGGACAATTGCCCAAAAAAATAAAAACATATGGCTCTCAGACTATGGAGACATTAAAACATGATTTTTTTTTCCAAAAATTATATTATTGTGTAAAACTTAAATAAATAAATAAAAAGTATACATATTAGGTATTGCTGCATCTGTAACAACCTTCTCTATAAAAATAACACATGACCTAACCCCTTAGGTGTCACCTTACATCACAAAAAGTGTAATAGCAAGCAACCAAAATGTCATATGCACCCCAAGATAGTGCCAATCAAACCGACATCTCATCCCGCAAAAAATGAGCCCCAACATAAGACGCCCAAAAAAAATAAAAAATATGGCTTTCAGAATGTGGAGACTCAAAAAAATTTTTTTTTAAAAAAATCCTTTATTATGTAAAACTGAAACAAAACCCCCCAAAAAGTAGTCATATTTGGTATTATCACGTCCGTAACAAGCTGCTCTCCAGAAATAGCACACGATCTAACCTGTCAGATCAACGATGTAAATAACGAAAAAAAAAATCCATTTTTCCAGTAACAAAGCAAGGGGTTAACAGCCAAACAAAACTCAATATTTATTGTCCTGATTCTGTAGTTTGCAGAAACACCCCATATGTGGTCGTAAACTGCTGTTTGGCCAAACGGCAGGACATAGAAGGAGAGGAACACCATATGGTTTTTGGAAGGCAGATTTTGCTGGACTGGTTTTTTGACACCATGTCCCATTTGAAGTCCCCCTGATGCACCCCTACAGTAGAAACTCCAAAAAAGTGACTCCATCTAAGAAACTACACCCCTTAAGGTATTCACAACTGATTTTACAAACTTTGTTAACTCTTTAGGTGTTCCACAAGCGTTATTGGCAAATGGAGATTAAATTTCAGAATTTCTATTTTTTTGTTACCTTGCCTCAAAAAAGTGCAATATACAGCAACCAAAAATCCTATTTACCCTAAAATAGTACAAACAAAACTGCCACCTTATCCCATAGTTTCTATATATATATATATATATATATATATATATCCAAAAGACTTTTGGGGGACATGTACATTTTGTAATTTTGCATTTTTCCACTGTACCTGTCCTGCACCATCCATAGGTGCCCCTGGGTGGTACTGTACACTGGAAGAGTTGATCTGCATCTGATAATACCCAGCCAGATACTGTATGCCCAGAAAACGACTGGCAACCACTACCTACCTGGCACTTCTTCTACGCAATACAAAGTGCCCACTGAGTTCTAGGTAGGTAACCTGGAAAAGAGAGGGCAGGAGCAGCCATACACCACTTCTGTCATCTCCTCTCGGTCCCTGGCTGTCTCTGACATCCAGAGCAGGAGCATTACAGCAAATAGAGGGACTAAGGACATACTTAAAGGCGTTGTCCCATAAAAAAGTATTCTACATTTATTAAACCACCGCCTGGATCCGAATACTTTTGTAATTGCATGTATTTAAAAATATAGTAGTCACTGAGTTATTCACTGAAATCTATATGTATAGCGCCACCTGCTGTTTGCTCTTTTTCTAATTTCTCTGTCCTGCTCACTGAGATGGAAGACGGTGCTCAGTTCCATCCTTCAACTGCCACCACCAGGACATGCCCCCTGAGAAAGTGTATGCCCCCTAAACTGCTAGCTTGAAAAAAAATTGGATCAATGAATGAATGGGGAGATCTCTGTATCCACGTGAGGTACAGGGTTGGTTCTCAGTTTGTTAGAAAGAGATTATTAGGTACTATATGATATTGGATTTACATGTTTTACATTAATCACAGGACAACCCATTTAAGTCTAAATGAAGTCTCTTCTAGGTAACAAACCGAATATAATATAGACAATATGATAGTCATTAAGAAAGGTAGATCCTAATTGTTTTCTTGAAAGGTGTTCTATTTGCATTTTTCTTTATTTTTCCAAAAAGCAATGTAACATTAAAGTGAGGTAATCAATTATGTTTAATCTCCGTAAAAGCTTCCTAGCCATTACCAGCGCACGGGTAATGATTGCATTTCATTTCTAAGTTTATCACCTGCTGTCTTCTAATAGGAGCATGCTAATATATCATAGGAAAAATCTGCCTCACTATTCTTCAGCACATATGGTGTAATCTACTTGACTTTATATTACGGCCTAAATATCTCCCGCGAGATCTGAAACAACACTTCCATTTTCTGCTGGTATTACAACAGTAGATGTCTACAAGGCATCTCTTATAGAATTAGAAGGCGCATGCATGCTGAGTAATGATATGTTGCACTCACTAATCATTCCTTATGGCTGCTTTTTAGATTATTTTAAGGGCTCATCAACTTTGATTACATGAATTACATTAAAACTGCACATATAAAAGCACACATCAATGACCAGGGGTCCCACACTCTTAGGGTATGGCCACGTGGCAAGGTGTGTACTCAAAAAAGAGAAGTCATATGTGTCCTTTATATTTTCTCTCCTTTTATGATCCAATCCTGGATTTCGGCTGTACCCTTATAATGATGCCCTAAGTTTTTTTTACTGGAAAATATCTGCAGCCTTATAGAGTCTGTGTCTAAATGTCTTGTATCCAAAATCCAAGACACCCTTCAAGACCAGTCATTCAATAGATACCAATAGCACCCAACCAGTCTTATTGACTTGTGTGGCACTGGCATCCTGTGCCTGCTGCTGGCCTTCTCTGCCTTGAAGAGACAGGTGCCACACCACCCTTCTGCTGGCAGTCCAGTACCAGCCATTGGCCCTCCCAGGCCAACCCTGATTCTTCGCTGTCTGCACTTACCTTAGCCAGTTTTTTGTATTGACCCATTGCCGCCTTTCCTGACCTCCTTCTTGTTTCTCAGATACGTTTGTACACAGCCTGCCCTGACCTCAGGTTTGTCTCCTGGGTGCGACTATTGCCTGACCTCTCGGTGCTTTGCACCAGTGTCTACGACCCCTATGGGTCTGCCGCCAAATAAACCGGCACCATTTCAATAGATAGCAGCCTGCTGACTCCCCTGCAAGGAAAACCAGATCCCTACATAGATTTTTAATGGTGAAAACCAGGGGACTAAGAGGATAATGTCCTCAGAGTTAATCGAAAGTCAAACCGGTTAGTTAGTACAGTGGGTCCACACCCACTCCCCGTTACAACTTGGTTTGGCTTAAGTTCCTTTATAATGTCCATTGACTTTGTTGTTAAGAATACTGCTGAATGCAAAATGTGACAGAACTGCTGAAAAAAGGTTCACGACTGTGCTACTGGTGGCAGCGTGAACACAGCTTTAACCGCAAAAAGAAATTCTACTTTTTTACTGGCCTACATATATGGATAATCACATGTAGAATAGTTTAGACTCCAGTGGAACTTAGAAAGCAATAGCAAGAACGTCACCTTAATGTACTGATGGGATAGTTGTAGAGATCCCCAGGAGATGATACTTTTGGCCAGGAGGTCCCTCCCAAATTTTATATTTCCCCGAAATGACTGGTATAGACTTTGCCTGCTTATTCTGCATGCGTACATGCTTTTTTGACAACATCACAAAACTATAAGTGAACAGTCTTCCTATAAAATTGGTCCTAGTATATATGTATTAATCTCAGATAGAAACGGTATAAGAAGCCCACTGGGAACATGGACCATTGTAAGTGGATATTAACCTACGTACCGCAGTTCAGTAGAAGTGGATGTAGTGCAGATTTTTAGTGCATGAAAAAAGGAAAAATAATGAATCGCTGCTCAGCTCTTCACACCAACACATGTGGCCCGAAGGACTAGGACCCCGGCGGTGCACGGAAAAAGCTGTTTCGGCTACATGTTCTTTTGGATTTGTTTTGTGATCAATAATAAATATCTGTTTTATTGGACCCTGTGCTAGATTTCATCTTCAAGATTTCCAGTTCATATCCCTTACTGAAAATCCTCAAGAAAGTACAAAATAATGTAAATGAATAGGTTTTTCGAAAACATAGACAGTACAAATAAATCGACATAGATTTTAGGGCATGCTGTGAATTTTGAAATCTGTATAATTTTTTCTGGATTGGAGCTGCAAATTTGTTCCAAATCGATTTGTTCCAAATCGATCTTCCAGTAACAGTACCCCAGAAAAGGGTTGCTGCAAAAGGGTAATGGCTATGATACTATAATGTTCTGATTTGTTGTATTTGTATGCCTTATAGCATTGAATGGACAGTTTAGGGTTAACCGCCATGGCTCATCCTCCTAGGTTGCCAGGAGATGGACTTGGGGTTGTCATCTGGTTAGTCAGAAGAGAGCTACAGTAATGTAAGTCTAACTGAGCTACAGTAAAGCTCTTCAGAGCTAGACCTGAGCACAGAGAACCTTCATCTCTGAGACTTCTACAGCCAAGGTAGCTAGTTTATCATCACAAGTGCTCCGGAGGGAAGGAAGATCAGAATGATCAGAATCTACAAAGAGATGGGTCAGTCAGCAAGGTATTGTGCACGTTTAGGGCAAAAGGACCTTACTGCTGTAAGAGGGAACATTGCTAATGCACCCTTCTATGCCTTGAGACAGTTTGTTCAATTGTATCTTAAATCTGTAACCCTCAGCCCAGGAATTCACAGAAGCATTTAACAGTACCTCATTGCATGCCTAAGGTTCTTCAGAAAGACACAGAGAGAAAAAGTACTACAACCTCCATGATTGCTGCTGTCCATACGTTGCTATCAGAAGGAACTGCACTGTTATCTACTTGAAACTGTGCCCTATTACTGTTCGATATGCTACTACTCCTATTCTGCACTTTAGTAAATAAAAAAAAGTTTTATCTACACCAACTGGGTTACTGACTCCACTATTCGCCACTCCAGCTGCTCTCCTGCATTGCACCCAGACCAACACCAAGGGCACCCCAACTACCACCAGGCAGGAGCCCCAATAGGAGCACTATGAACTATGAGTGCTACTATTATTCCCCGGAATTGTAAAGTACCCCCTGAATTGTAAAGCGCTGCGGAATATGTTGGCGCTATATAAATAAAGATTATTATCCTCAAGGCCACAACTACCATTCCCATCTTCCTCACCTCCTTTCCCAGGCTTGCTACACAATATATTAAAAGAAATGGTAACATTATCTATCTATCTGGCTCCGGCACTAGATATACGACTATAAAATATTGATGTCAAGCTGCAGTAGAGTGGTAGGTATCATTCCCCTCCGACTCTCTGGCTGTTTGGCACGAGAACAATCACACAATGCCTGTGGGTTTCGACAGCAGGCATGCCACACGGTGTTAAAAGGAAAGCTGTAAGTCTTAGAGACTGCAATACATTCTTGTACCCTGTTAATAAGTGACTGGTGATCCGATGTTAATTGCGAGGGATTTACAGCGTAACCTCGTATTTTTGCCATCTGTCTGTTGAAATAATGCCATTTACTGTAATGGCATGCAGTCTAAAGGAACTTTGAAAATCTGTTGCCATACATAATTCCAGCTAATTCTGCCACATTTCTTGTAGGCCTGTGCCTCTGGGTGCTTTATGCTATATATGTCACACTAGGGAAAAATGAAAATATAAGCACCTGGAAACTTAAAAGAAATGTCATCAGAAAGTGTATTGTTTAACCCTTTAAAGCCCAATGAAGTACATGTACGTCATCGGGCAGGGTCTTTAAAGATGGCGCCCGCTCCTGAGCGCTGCGGGCGCCATAGCCGTGGGTGGCCATCTGCTTCTTATAGCAGACACTCGTGGCTCATGTCTGTAACCGGCAGTAATGCCGATCACGGACATTTAACCGCCTCAGATGCCGTGGTCAATCCTCACCACGGCATCTAAGCGAGTGAAACACTGGAAGCGCGCGCTTCCGGTGATGCTCCGGCTCCCCCGTGTGGCGATCGGAGGAGCCGGAGTGTGTGTGCAGCAGCCCCTGTCTTTGTGAATGCCAGGAGGCTGCTGCATAGAATTTCCTATGGAGCCCATGCCTGTAACAGGGCTCCATTTGGAAGTAGTAAAATCATCATTTATTCCAATGCAAGTGCATTGGAGTCTATGATAATAGCAATTCAATGATTGCATGTTATAGTTTCCTATGGGAACTATAAAAAAGAGTAAAAAAATAAAAATAAAAGTTTTTAAAAATAAAAAAAAACATAAAAATTAAAATCAACATGAACTAAAAAAAATAAAAAAATACACACCATGGGTGTCGTAGTTGGTAGTCGAGAAAAAAAAGCAGAAAGGCTT
Organism: Bufotes viridis; assembly: GCA_033119425.1. Taxonomy (NCBI): domain Eukaryota; kingdom Metazoa; phylum Chordata; class Amphibia; order Anura; family Bufonidae; genus Bufotes; species Bufotes viridis. The sequence continues at coordinate 388,224,619 of CM065592.1, read as the reverse complement.
CCCTAATTATGTAAATCCCTTAGTGGATAATCATCTGATTCATGGGGTCTGACACTTGGGACCCACTCCTATTATCAGAATGGGGTCTTTTCCCCCGAAATGAATGAAGCAAAAATCGTGCATGACCACTGTCGCTCCATTCATTCTGCACAACATTGCCGGAGATGTCTGAGTACATCATCTGAATGCAGAAAAAGAAAGATTCCAGCACTCCAGTAAATTCAGTTTAAAAAGCCAGACTAGATTTTGATGCAGTTTTTTCTATGTCTACATATATTATGCAACTATTTTTTCTAGTGTGCTAGTCAGACACTTGCCAGTTACACTTTCAGTGTAAATAGATCATTGTTTGTTTGTATTGTTGTTTTTAACTAAGAATATGTTAAGTTGGTGATAAAATTTATCCAAGCAATGTTCACCAGTGCTTCTGCAATCAGGTGTAAATTGAAACACCTGATGTTTCCTTTACTTGGAGGAAGGTTTCCTCCCCCACTACACAGTATTTATTTGCTAAGATTGCAGATACACTGGAGGTCATGAGTAAGAGCGGTAACGCTCGAAACGCGTAGACCGCTGCACAGGTGTAATTATGCTGGAAAAACTTATCCTTGTATGTTGATTACGTCCACCGAAAATAAAGGATGCCAAGGCTTTTTAAACTGAATTTACTGGAGTGCTGGAATCTTTCTTTTTCTGCTACTTCCAAGGATCTCCTGGATCCATCCGTGCACCCTGGGAGAAGGACATTCATGTGCAGGTGAGCTGGACAACCACACTTCTTCTTGTTACTATAAGGCTCTCAGTCCGTGCACCACACCTGCTGTCTCCCAAGCCTATATCCTCGGTGTGCATACAAGTATTTCATTGTTTAAGTTTTTCCAGCTATTTGTCAAGTGTCTGGACACACATGGCGGCTTCTTCCATCTCAGACCGCAGATCTAAAGCTGCAAAGGTTTTCTCTGAACAAGATTCATTGTTGCAAAATTCACTAGACCTGGAGACAAAAATGCACAATCTTGAAAAAATGTTACTTCAGGAAATACGTGTGTGGTGGGATCATACTACATTGACGAACTATTTAGAGAAACAAATGATTCCCAGAGGACTACGCCTCAAAAAATACCCACCACTGTTTTTCTGAACCATTCATTCAGGGATGGAACGATATTCTAACTAACTGTTCCTTTAAACTGATGGCTCACATCATAGAATATGAACAAGCCAAATTAACTACCCTGCAAAAGGAAATAGAAGTCTTCAAACTGGACCTCAAGCCTTATGAAAACATGGAATCTTATCTAACTACCCATGCCAAAATGACAACAACTTTGGAACAAATTGAACAAGAAATTATGGACACTAAACATAAAAATTTCAGCGGGACATCTTTGACTATAAAAATGATCAGGTTTATGAGTGGGGAAGACGTGATTCACAATATAATACCCCCAAATCCATCTTAAAAAGTCTGACAGACACCATGCCAGGCCAATGCGAGTAAGTTTTAACTCTTCGGGCTCAGAGTTGTCACAAGTATCAAGTGATCCAGAGGAATCTGAACAGGAATCAACAAGCCACAAATCGAAGGAAGAGACTACTACTGAGAGACTATCTTATTATAAGAAACCGAAATTTATTAAAGGCAGCAAAATTCAAAAACGCCCAAGACGGCGAGGGGGGCGGAAACATCATAAAAAAGCCGCATCATATGTCAACGCGGTACCGCAAGTAGATAATGTTGACAATAATTGTCTTGATGTAGTGAATTTGTCTAGTGTCCCACTTACCATAGATCAAACAAGTGTTTTAGGTCTAGGGTTGAATTTTTCTCCTGTACAAGACTTTGACCTGTTCTCCACCCTATTAAATATAAATAAATTTGTCAGAGACATTACTATAAAAAACATTTTTTGGGTCGGAGGACAAGCCAATGCCTTTAAAATCTGATTCATCTGGTTCCAACGAATTTTTTTGTTTAACATTTTGTGAACAAATGGCTATTTTACAAATGAATGAATTAATGGCTGAATCCATGGATACGGAGAGGGTTGTGGATAAAGGTTTTTTCTCTGTCCGCAACCCTCGTTTCTATCCAACCCAGTCTCGTACACCGGGTATGGATATGTTCCAAAACTTGGTAGAAAAACAATTGTTGAATTTACATATTAATCAAAAACTACATTAAAAATAACAACATTACAAAAAACATAAAATAGCCCTGGAACAATTAGAACAGAATGACAACCTGGTTATCAAACTGGCAGACAAAGGGGGCGCAGTGGTGGTTATGGACAAACCTGTATATAAACACCAATTGGAGCTTATTTTGTCTGACACATCCACTTATCAAGTATTAAATAAAAATCCAATACATGATTACAAATTGATACATAATGCTCTTGTAGATCAGGGGGAACACATGGGAATTTTTAATTCCTCCCAGATTGCATATTTGAAAGTGGAGAGTCCTATTACTCCCATTATACATGCATTGCCAAAAATCCATAAAGGTTTGGTCCCCCACCACTGCGCCCCATCGTCTCAGGCATAGGTTCTCTTTGTGAGAGATTGGGGCAATGGCTTGATTCTGTGATACAACCTTTGGTAGTGAGAATCCCCGGATATCTCAGAGACACCAGTGAAGTTCTAAGAAATTTCTCCGATAAAATATGGAACAGTAATTACACGTGGATTACTTTAGATGTGGTGTCGCTGTATCCGTCGATTCCTCACCAAGTAGCGATCACTTCCTTGAGTATCATCTTCACAGATACAGTAAGCATGGTGAAAAAGAAATTGACTATATATTAAAAGTCACCAGATTTTTGCTTACACACAATTATTTTATGTTTGATGGAATATTTTATCTCCAGATTCAAGGAGTTTCAATGGGGCTAAATTCTCCCCTCCCTGGCCAACTTGACCATGGCATTTTGGGAAGAAAAATATATTTTTCCACCAACAATCCATTTAAGCTGGGAATAGAGTGGTATGGCAGGTACATCGATGACCTGCTCGTTATCTGGTCAGGCGATGTGCCTGCCATACCCTCATTCCTCAGCTATGTTAATAATAACGCCTACAACTTAAAATTTACATGTCATACCAACGAGAGTACTGTGGATTTTTGGATTTGACACTCAGGGAATTCCAAACCAAGTTATACACACCAAAACATTCCGTAAACCTACATCAGGCAACACTATACTCAGAGCCAACAGCCACCATCCGATACATGTGATAAAATCAGTACCTACAGGGGAGTTTATTAGAGCTAAAAGGAATTGCAGCATTGATACAGACTTTCAACATGAATGTAAGTTAATAACGCACCGTCTGCAAAATAGAGGTTATCCACTCTGGATGATCAACAGAGGTTACTATATAGCCACGAATAAAAATCGCAAAGACCTTCTGTTTGGTAGACGCTGCGTTAAAAATTCCTCTCAACCCACTCTGGTGCTCACATATAGTAGACAGTTTTCATTGATTAGACAAATAATCCTTAATCATTTACCGATACTCCATGAAGATCAAACGGTTAGCAACATTTTAAATAGTGGCTGCAGAATTGTCAGCAAACGTTCGCCAACTATTGCTAACAAAGTTTCACCCTCTTTCTTTTCATACACCCCCAAAACAACAACCACATGGTTGAGTACTAAAGGTTTTTATAAATGTGGCAGCCACCCATGTAAATGTTGCAAACATGTGCTACCCACAAAAACCTTTTGGGATTCTACACACAACACTGAATATAATATTAATTCCTACATAAATTGTAATAGTAGCGGTGTTGTGTATATTATCTCCTGTACAACATGTGACTTGTTATATGTGGGCAGCACCACACGCAAATTTAAAGTCCGTCTTCTAGAACATCTGAATTATATAAAAAGCGAGTCATACACTAACATTTCAGGTGCTGCGAAACACTTTATTAATTTTCATGGCAGAAGCACACAATCCTTCAAGGCTTTTGCCATAGAAAAAGTTTTTATACCAATAAGAGGGGGGACATGAAACATAAGACTCTGTTAAGGGAAGCCTTTTGGCTTTTCAAACTGAATACCAGGTTACCTCTAGGCATGAATTATAAGAAAGAATTTTTGCACTTTTTTAACTAATCATTCCATGTAATAGAACAAAGTACTATGCGCTATATTCTTACTTTGGTTTTATATTCTTGTTGCACAGTAGTGGTCTTATTATGACGCACTGCTTATTTTGACAAATTGGACACTGTTCAGACTAGATTTTGATGCAGTTTTTTCTATGTCTACATATATTATGCAACTATTTTTTCTAGTGTGCTAGTCAGACACTTGCCAGTTACACTTTCAGTGTAAATAGATCATTGTTTGTTTGTAATGTTGTTTTTAACTAAGAATATGTTAAGTTGGTGATAAAATTTATCCAAGCAATGTTCACCAGTGCTTCTGCAATCAGGTGTAAATTGAAACACCTGATGTTTCCTTTACTTGGAGGAAGGTTTCCTCCCCCACTACACAGTATTTATTTGCTAAGATTGCAGATACACTGGAGGTCATGAGTAAGAGCGGTAACGCTCGAAACGCGTAGACCGCTGCACAGGTGTAATTATGCTGGAAAAACGTATCCTTGTATGTTGATTACGTCCACCGAAAATAAAGGATGCCAAGGCTTTTTAAACTGAATTTACTGGAGTGCTGGAATCTTTCTTTTTCTGCTACTTCCAAGGATCTCCTGGATCCATCCGTGCACCCTGGGAGAAGGACATTCATGTGCAGGTGAGCTGGACAACCACACTTCTTCTTGTTACATCATCTGAATATCTTAAGCACTCCCACAGAAATGTATGGAGTAGCAACAGTCAGGCCTCTTTCACACGGGCGTCATGTTTGACGCCCGGATAGGATGCGGGTGCGTTGCGGGAATATGCGCGATTTTTCCGCGCGGGTGCAAACGTTTGTAATGCGTTTTGCACGTGCGTGTGAAAAATCGCCATGTTTGGTACCCAGACCAGAAGCCGGACTTTATCACTGAAGTCCGGTTTCGGGTAGAGTATTCTGGAGAATTTATTATTTTCCCTTATAACATGGTTATAAGGGAAAATAATAGCATTCTTAATAAAGAATGCTTAGTAAAATGAAGATGAAGGGGTTAAAAATAATAAAACTTAACTTACCTTAGCCACTTGATCGCGTAGTTGCGATCTGTCTTCTCTCTTCAAGCTTCAGCTAAGAACTAAAGGACCTGTGATGACGTCACATCACATGGTCTAATCACATGGTCCATCACCATGGTAAGATCAAGTGGCTAAGGTAAGTTAAGTTTTATTATTTTTAACCCCTTCATCTTCATTTTACTAAGCATTCTTTATTAAGAATGCTATTATTTTCCCTTATGTTATAAGGGAAAATAATAAAGATCTGGTCCCGTTGCTAAGCAACCATGCAGGAAAATCGCACTGCATCCGCACTTGCTTGCGGATGCTTGCGATTTTCCCGCAGCCCCATTCACTTCTATGGGGCCTGCGTTGCGTGAAAAACGCAGAAACTGGAGCATGCAGCGATTTTGACGCAACGCAGAACTGATGCGTGAAAAATACCACTTATGTGCACAGCCCCATAGAAATGAATAGGTCCGGATTCAGTGCGGGTGCAATGCGTCCACCTCACGCATTGCACCCGCGCGGAAAACTCGCCCGTATGAAAGAGGCCTCAGGGCCGGTGCAAGCATTTTTGCCAACACAAGCAAAGCTACATTTTGGTGCCCCCCTCCCATTAATGTTGTGTAATAATTATAAACATTATGCGCTCTGCACTCAACACCTACCGCCTACCCTACAGCAGTCGACAGTCCGTCTGGGCTGGCCTGGGCTGGCTGTGTGAGTCACAGTTACAACTCACCAACAACTGCTCCAGTCCCTGCTGCTGCCTGCTGCGGAGCCACTCGATAGTCACACACCACCTGAGTGACCCCGTGACAGTGTTGGCGTGCTGCAGCTCTGTGAGTGAGGGCCAGGGCCGCACGGTACACGCAGGCTGGGCAGCTGGCGGCGCAACTTGCTGGGCAGCTGGCGGCGCAACTTGCCGCGAGTGATTAAAAAAAAATATATATTTTCCGCCCTCCCCCCCTTCTCTGCGCCCTAAGGCAGCCGCTTAGTCTGCCTTATTATAGCATCCGGCCCTGGAAACAGTCATGCACAACCTGTCACTCTATATTAGTTCAGGTGAACGGAACCCCAGTTCTCGTGATCATTGTGGGTCCAAGCTCTGAGATCCCTGACAATCAAATGGTTATCCTGTGAATATGGCATAACTTTAGAACTTGGCATAAATCCTATGCTATTATTGATGAAAAATCTAAATTCAGTCATCAAACAGTACATAAGTAGCTCTTTCTAACAAACCTAGAACTAGCCCTGTACCTCACATGGATCGAGATCTCACCCAATTCATTGCTCCTATTGCTTTGCTAGATTGTCTTCAGGCTGGCACCTCATGGAACGTGTTCTTTATCAGGGAGCATGTCTATTCTGTTGCATAAATCCCTATCACATCTAGGTGGGCACTGAGCATGTCCTTACTGCAACAGCTCTCTCCCTATTACAGTTCAGGGGGCATGTCCTCTCTGCCTGTAACTGGCACAGGTTCTAACAGTAGTATGGAACTGAGCATGTGTGACCATCTCAGTAGGTGGATGTGCATGATATTAAACAGACTGAACACCAGAGGGCTCCATTATAATCAAGTAAAGAGAGTATGTCACAACCAGTACATTTTTGTAACAAAAAAATAAATTTGATGGTCGGACAACCCTTTAGGCTGCAACCTAAATCCAGATATGTAAAGAAATGAATCAGCGTGGGCATAATTTTGAACATAATAAATAGAATGCTGGATCTTATCTTCAATAAAGGAGCAGTATGTCCTTTCCTCACTGGCTAAAGCAGGCATCCTCAAACTGCGGCCCTCTAGCTGTTGCAAAACTACAACTCCCAGCATGCCCGGACAGCATACAGGTATCAGCCTACAGCAGGGCATTGTGGGAGTTGTAGTTTTACAACAGCTGGAGGGCCACAGTGTGAGGATGCCTGGGCTAAAGTCATGCATTCTCAGTGGAGGAGTTTTACTATGTATGCCCTTGCATATTTTGGCTAGAAACATACTTTGAAAACAACTCTATTTGGAACCAGTGAGACTCATAATTACATTTTTTGGAAAGTCTACACAGTAGTATCATACAAAAGAACATCAATTGCTCTTCTGTATAGAACAAATGAGCATATAACAATTATTTCAGTCAACTTTCAATTCATGCGGTCCCACAAGGTCTATTCAGAAAAGCGTCCTCATCATACATATCTATGAATACTACAATTATGTATCCTTCTATATACACAATTCTGAATAATCAATTATCCAATTATGTCCAAATCTCAGAGGACCTGCCAGTGTAGAATCCCATGATGTCCCCGTTCACAGAATCTTGTTTTTCTGCAGATGGAGAGTATGATTGTTCTTGAGTATAGTGCTTGAAAAAATCTATTATGTTAGTTGTCTGTATTGTTTTTATTGTTTTGATGTTGCCTGAGAATATCGGACCAGCTGAATCCAGTGGCCGGCATGCTGTTAAATGTTCTATGTTTTAATAAGAGTCATTTTTTTAATACACTTGTTTTTATGGAGCTTTTCTTATCTCAGTATACAGCAATGTCTAGGGAATTGCCAAGGATTGCTTGTTAACAATAAAACATTACGGCAGGAAAGCTTTGTTGTTTTATTCAGCTTCTGTAAAATGTATCATCGTTTTTGAAATATTAAATCTGATTAAAAAAAGTTGTGTTTAACCAAACCAGAATACCATATATCAGACGTGGGGATTCAATAACTGTTTTTCTTTCAATTGTCAAGTATATTTTATAATTGCACATTGATTTAAAGTGATTTTATATTTTACATAACTAAACACTCAACGCACCTCAAGGCTCCACATTGGTCTCTTCCACATCACTGCATTAAGTCCCCTTGTGGTATCTCCTCTGACTGTCTTCCACAGCACGGAGATAAATTCTCTAGTGGTAGTGTATCTCCTCTGATCCTCTTCCACACCACTGAGCTATCCTTTTTGGCCCTCTTCCACATCCTTGAATTAAGATCCCTGGTGGTACTTCCCCTGACCCTTTTTTATAGCACCAAGATAAATACTCTGGAGATAACTTCTCTGACCCTCTTCCAAATCACTGAAATATGTCCCCAGGTGGTAACCCCTTTGGTCCTCTTCATCAAATGAATGAACTGTTATAAATTAATGAACTGTTATAAATTACCTAAAATGCCAGAATACTATGGTGCCATAAATTTAGTTCAGTAGAATTGCAGAGGGCCCAAGGGCTACATCCTGATACTGACAGGCCTGGTACAATACTCCCATGGGAGTGAGAACTAAGAGTGGTCATTAGACCAGAAACCTTTTTTCATATAGGGTGCAGAAAAATATAAGTTTCCCCTTTCGAACTAAGTAAACTCTCAGGAACTCCCGATGTGAATAATTAATTACATGATAGTGTCACGGACGTTCCCACGACAGGTGGCAGGAGATCGGTGAGACTGGCAACACGTGGTTTGATCTGACATGTTTTCCGTTTGGATCAAATGACGTCTGTGTTGTTTCTGGTGCTTGCCACACCATCTTTCCCCAGGTGTGGCTATTAGGGTCATTTAACCTTCTCTATTTATAGGTGCTTCTCCCACAATGCTATGCGGTTTACAGCTTCTTTTTGGACCTTTGGATAGTTTGTGGTTGGATCTCAGCTGAGTTCCTGGTGCTTCCATTGCTCCTTTCAAGTTAAGTCTTTCCTTTCCCTTTTCTATTTTGTTTGGGTTCTGTGTGTTTCTTTTCGCTGTTGTTTGTATTAGGCCTGTAGGAAACTCCTGTTCGTCCTTCCTTTTGGAGGAACAGGTAGTCTCGTCCCTGCCATTAGTACCAGGGTCCTATAGGGCTAGATAGGACTCTAGGTATTCCTGCATATGAACTCACCTACATTTTGGGTCTGTTCATACTGGTAGTCAGTCAGGATTTTGGTTAGGGTTTTCACTAGGAGTTGTCCTTCCCTAGTTCTCAGGCCTGATTCCCTGTTCCCCCCTTCCCTCCTATGCACGGTATGGTGTTTCCCTCTCACACGGAAGCATGACAGATAGTTCAATGACAACTTTTATTAACAAAATTTTCAAAGAAACATACAAAGAAGCATGGATGGCAAAAATCTGGGCATTGCAGACCCCAGAAGATCAGTGGTTTAGGACAATAGAAGGCAGTCTAGTAGTATAAAGTAAATGAAGCTAAAAGAATAACATCCATACCATGGAGCCTGGCACCATATAGCCTGGCAACTAGACAAATCTCCTGGTGCATGTGGGTGGGGGTAGTGTGAATTGCCATGGTTGGGGGTTCCGCTGATTCTGTTATAATTCTGCATGCAGGGTTTTCCTATCTGGTCTTTCTGATGGAATCTGTGACGAGGATTTGAACTGAGCCAACAATGCAGATGTGAACTCGACCTAACACCTAAAGCTCACCTCACAAAAATAATCTGTCTATGGGAATATAAAAAAAAGTGATGAGATTCAGAAAATGGTGAAAAAGTCATAAAGCACAACAAACTACATAAAATTGGTATTGATAAATGCAGAAAACAAAACCCTAAAACAATAGCGGAATTTTATTTTATTTTTGAATTTTCAACCCACAAAAAGTTTTTTGCTTGTTTTTAATAAATAATATGGTAAATTAAATGATGCCATTAAAAAATACAACTTATCTTTCAGTAAACAAGCCCTCATACGGGTATATGTGCAGAAAAGTAAAAAAGTAAAAAAAATGAGAAAATGAAAACTAATCACAGCGGGAAGGAGTTTATTAAGTGGACTATTTCTAGAAACAGATTTTTCTATCCGACAAGGAAGGAAATGTGAAACTTCACTGTTGCAGAAACAATGCGAGTTTATGACATTTTATTGTTATTATATATTACTATTACATAGTTATTACATTATATCACTCTGTACACATTATGTAAAGCATATTCAGTGTGCTATTTATTTTAAACTCTCTCCATAGTCTTTTCACCCACATAAGCACAGTATTAAAATGTCAATTTAACTGTGTCTCAGCTAATTATTGTGTGAAATATGTTGGAGTGTTGATAAGAGCTGGAGCTTTTTTAATTCCTTACTTCTGAACACCCTTCAGCTTTGACACAGGAATTCAAAAGATATGTAAGAAGGGCTGCAAAGACCAGATTTCTGGAAAGACTAAATAGGCTTGACTTGGAGCAATGGAGCAGCTTTATGTAAACTGTATTTATATACTTATATTTTTATTTTATTTATTTTTTTGATGTTTTCCAGCATAAAGATATGTATGCTCGATTGAGCTTCCAGGCAGAAGAAAGTTGTCCAGAACTAAGGGAGGACATTTATTAAACTGGTGTAAAGTAGAACTGGCTTAGTTGCCCATAGCAACCAATCAGATTCCACCTTTTATTTTCCAAAGGAGCTGTCCAATATAAAAGGTGGACTGTGATTAGTTGCTATGGGAAACTAAGCCAGTTCTACTTTACAACAGTTTGATAAATGACCCCTTAAATGTTTATAACAGTATATTAAAGGGGTTGCCTGAGATATAAAAAATGGGTCCTCCCAAAGATAGTTATAAAATGATAAAGTAACATACTCACCTATTTCATCCCGAACACTTCCAGTGCTGCCTCTCTGATCCTCCTCACCGGGTTTTGCCTGTTTGGCTGCAGTGATGTCATGCCCACGTGCTGCTGCAGCCAATCACTGACTTAAGCAGTCATGTGTCATGCTGAGGCCAGCGGTTGTGTCACAGACGTACCGAGTGGCAGGAGATCTTTGAGACTGGCAATACGTGGTTTGATTTGACGTGTTTACCTTGTGGATCAATAGTCGTGTGTGTTGTATGTGGTACTGGCCACGCCCCTAGGTGTTGCTATTGTGGTCATTTAACTTTCCCTATTTATAGTTGTTTCTCCCACAATGCTGTGTGGTTCATAGCTTCAGTCGGACCTGTGAATTGCTGGTGTTTGGATCTCCTGGTGCTGCCATAGCTTCTTGGAAGTTAAATGTTACCTTTCCCTTTTGTATTTTATTTTGTCGTTTCTGTGTGTTGCATTTCCTTGTTGTTTTGTGTGAGGCCTAAGGAAGACTCCCGTTCATTCCTGTCATTAGTACCAGGGTCCTTTAGGTTTAGAAAGAACTTTAGGTATTCCTGTGTATGAACTCACCTACCTTTGGGGTCTGTTCATACTGGTAGTCATTTAGGGCCTTGGTTAGGGTTTTCACTAGGAGGTGTCCATCTTACTTCCCTAGTTTTCAGGCCTTATTTCCTTTCCCCTTGCCCTCCTATGTTTGTTGTGGGGTTTCCCTCCCACATTAGAGCATGACAGGTTGGCTGCAGTGCTGTCAGAGGTATACAGGCATACAGACAACAAGGTGCAACAGCACTCTGTAACCAGACCTCTGCCCAAGATGAAAGCTACAGAGGACATAAATGATATCATATGCAAACAGTGGAGACATTGGTTTACATTTTGATCAAAAGGTAGTAAGCCCACTCACCCCGACACGGTTGTCTCCTAGAGCGGGTACTAACACTAAATCTGACCTGTTATGGGCCATAATAGCCGCATAACATCCTCCTAACGCTAAATCTTACCTGTTATGGGCCACAACAGCCACACAAGATCCAGGGAGTGTGAGACCAGCATGCATGCTGGATTTAACCTTACTTATTAACCCCTTCTGGTGCTATAACAGCCTCCATTAGATCCAGGGATGCAGGTACCAACATGCATGCTGAGCCCACTGTGCACTCCTCCTGGAGCCAGATGGTAACTGGCAGGTAATGTGAGTCGCATTCAGCTTTATACTCACTCTGATTAAAAACCAGCATCTATGGCAGAGAGACTAGTCAGGTGTGCACGACTGAAGCGGAGGCTGCCACACCTCCGACTCTTACTAAACTGAAAAACGCAAAGGGGGGTGTTCAGTCAGCACTACCTGAATACAGGTGCACGTTGCTATGGCGATTATACATACAGACAACAAGGTGCAACAGCACTCTGTAACCAGACCTCTGCCCAAGATGTGAGTATAAAGCTGAATGCGACTCACATTACCTGCCAGTTACCATCTGGCTCCAGGAGGAGTGCACAGTGGGCTCAGCATGCATGTTGGTACCTGCATCCCTGGATCTAATGGAGGCTGTTATAGCACCAGAAGGGGTTAATAAGTAAGGTTAAATCCAGCATGCATGCTGGTCTCACACTCCCTGGATCTTGTGTGGCTGTTGTGGCCCATAACAGGTAAGATTTAGCGTTAGGAGGATGTTATGCGGCTATTATGGCCCATAACAGGTCAGATTTAGTGTTAGTACCCGCTCTAGGAGACAACCGTGTCGGGGTGAGTGGGCTTACTACCTTTTGATCAAAATGTAAACCAATGTCTCCACTGTTTGCATATGATATCATTTATGTCCTCTGTAGCTTTCATCTTGGGCAGAGGTCTGGTTACAGAGTGCTGTTGCACCTTGTTGTCTGTATGTATAATCGCCATAGCAACGTGCACCTGTATTCAGGTAGTGCTGACTGAACACCCCCTTTGCGTTTTTCAGTTTAGTAAGAGTCGGAGGTGTGGCAGCCTCCGCTTCAGTCGTGCACACCTGACTAGTCTCTCTGCCATAGATGCTGGTTTTTAATCAGAGTGAGTATAAAGCTGAATGCGACTCACATTACCTGCCAGTTACCATCTGGCTCCAGGAGGAGTGCACAGTGGGCTCAGCATGCATGTTGGTACCTGCATCCCTGGATCTAATGGAGGCTGTTATAGCACCAGAAGGGGTTAATAAGTAAGGTTAAATCCAGCATGCATGCTGGTCTCACACTCCCTGGATCTTGTGTGGCTGTTGTGGCCCATAACAGGTAAGATTTAGCGTTAGGAGGATGTTATGCGGCTATTATGGCCCATAACAGGTCAGATTTAGTGTTAGTACCCGCTCTAGGAGACAACCGTGTCGGGGTGAGTGGGCTTACTACCTTTTGATCAAAATGTAAACCAATGTCTCCACTGTTTGCATATGATATCATTTATGTCCTCTGTAGCTTTCATCTTGGGCAGAGGTCTGGTTACAGAGTGCTGTTGCACCTTGTTGTCTGTATGTATAATCGCCATAGCAACGTGCACCTGTATTCAGGTAGTGCTGACTGAACAGCCCCCTTTGCGTTTTTCAGAGGTATACAGGCATATCATAACTGCAGCCAAGAAGAAGCCATCATGAGATCGGCAGCACTAGAAGTGGTGGTGGATGTGATGAGTGAGTATACATTATTTTAATGTAAAGCTAAAGTAACAAAAATAGGGCATAGAGGTAAATTTAGCAAATGAGGTGGAGGGGCGCCGACAGTGTTGTTTTTTTTCTTAAGGTAAATTGCGTCTACCTATAACTACTGTGTGTGTTCTCTTATACTGAAGATGTGATATATGACACTAACATCTGTCCTTTGCTTACTGCTCAAAGAAACGTAGGGAAGATCTGGGCGATAAGCAGTTCAAGTTCATAGGAACACTCCCAATAATTGGCCCGGGTAAAAGTGGGACCAATGGCTGGACATACAAGCAAACAATAATTTGTCAGATAATTTTATAGTTTATATGGCAAAAAACATACTTTCATTTTTGCAGTGGACTGTCTCATGTAAAAAGTGGTGTGCTGCTGAAAAACTATGAATCTGTATGGAGATGAGCAATTGTTCACTATACAACAGTGATGATTGATGCATTTAGGCAGATAGGCATCAAACGTGTGAGACAAGAACTTCCTCATTCTGTATCCCTGTCCTCTACACTGGCCCGAGGAAATGGCCCCTCTGTTAGGCTGCTATTTTACTTTACTATAAGGCAGGTAGGGCCCTTCTCTAACTTTGCTATGGAGCCTTTAGGCAACTTCACTTTTGGCCAGTACTGCTCTGTACCTAAACAAAGAAATCCATTCATCTGGTCTGGAGGTTCCTCTCAGAGATGCGTCCAGTCCCAGGCCTGTACACATCCAGGCACGGTCATGTGGGCCACTCTGCCCAACCACTGGCCTCAGAAATGATGTGTCCCCTTCATGTGCCGCTTGGGGACACGTTAACCGTTGAGGCCTATCAGGAGTGGTATGCGACCTCATAAGGATGTATACAAACCTGGGACGGAAGCATCGCTGAGAGAAACCTCTGTGCTGGAACCAAGCAGCGGGAGCAGGTCAGTGGATTTGTATGTTTAGGAACAGAGCCATACTGGCCAAATATAAAATGTTGCCTAAAGCTAGAATACTCCTTTAAGATGTCTACTTACTCCCCGGAGAAGTGTTATACTGAGTTAATAATACTACCTTACCAGTCCTCAATTGGTACTGCACGCTTTGAACTAGAGCGAGTCTGTATTTCTGGCATGTATTCTGTATCATCACACGCTGTGTTTTATTTCATTGGTTAATATGCCTCTTTTCTTCTGCAGATCTCTGTGGATTGACAATAATGCTGTACACCATTGAGCCGAGGTGAGAACTTTGTGTCAGGCCATATAGTCTTACTGACAGCAGAGACAAAGTGCTCTGCTGTCCTTCTGGCCGCTGCATATTTCACCATCCTTCTCTCGTTATTTTTCTGGCAGGAGTTACAATTTTTACATTCAGTGACTGCCGGAGAGCAGGAGAACGCATCCAAATACTGTACAGTTCTTCTCCTATCTATGTAAGGAGCGAGTGTCAGGTGGAATAAAAGAGGTGCAGAGAAGAAGATTGTAAAGCATTTATTTTACTCTAATGATTGCTAGTCTGAGACCTAATCGTAGACCTACACATTCTAGATAGAAATCAGTGGCCCCATAGCAGTGTCATCGATATATCCTTATAAATATGGCAGTTATCCATGTGTTCCCAAACTTATGCCATGATTAAGATCTTTATGATCGAAACGCGTTGGTTTTGAACTGTACACTGGAGTTGTGGAGATGGATTTTTACTAATTTTTCAAAAAAAGCATCAAGATTCTATTTTCATGTGCTGAACATTTACTTTTGTTTCTTGGATTCCCAAACTAGTACCAGACAGCAACGTAACCACAAACACAGATCAGTCACATTCCCTGTGCCATATGCGCTCACACCAGTGCGCACCAGCCACATGCCACAACAGCGCTAAGAAAGCACTTCACCGACGGTACTTCTTCCATTGTGGCTTCCTCTATGCCATTGCACTTATATATATGCATCTTGTATGGGGCTGCAGACAGCAGAGACAAGCATTGGTCACTGCTGTTTATGTCCACTTACAGGGGTTGTTTCTGTCCAAAACGTGGGCAGCCCCTATAAATATAATAAAATAACAAAAGAAGCAATAGTTACCACTTTTTACCCCTGCTGCTTCCAGCACTACCCTCAAAATCTTCTTCGATGCTGACATCCGCTTCCAGGCTAGACTGGTGACGTTCCATACACAGAGGTCAACGCGCAGACATGCAGTATACAGGATATCACTTCTGAGGCCAATGGTTGGCTGCAGCGGTGACATAGTGTGAACAGAACGTCACTGCTGCAGCCAAGCAGTGGGAAGCACCGGAGCACAACACTTGAAGCGGCAGGAGAGAAAAGGGGTGAGCAACATTTTATTTGTGTTATTTTATCACAGTTATCATTTAACTCAGACAACTTTTTAATTAAGGTACTATGATCCTGGTCAGTAGAGCAGTGCCAGCATGATTTGAGGGTGTGTGACCTAGGAATAGGTGACACAGACTCTGGAAGTCTGTCACTGTCCATGTTCATTAGGCGATCCGTCACCACAGCAGTCCATCCAGTACACTGATGCTATGACTTTTACATTGTTCAAGCACTTACTGTTAAGAACACACAGATTCAAAACCACAAAGAACATAAAAAAATGCAGAAGTTGAAGCAAAAGTCAGGTGTGCTATTCACCAGGGCCCGGTGTTTCCTAATCAAGTCCTCAAGGAACCCCAACAGATTATGTATTACCGCTTTTCCTTAATATTTCACAAGGGACTTAATTAGTTCACTAAATCGATAAGCCCATGTTTTTTTTTCTCTGTGGTACATCCTTAAGATCTGGCCTGTAGGGGCTCCTCAAGGACAAGCTTGGAAAGCACTGTGCTAGTAGATACATTTTTCCCAGCAGTGTTAATATATGTATGTCATGCAGACAGAACCATATTTATGAATTTCTTCCAATTTATGACTCCATGAAAGGTATTTATAAATCCTGTTTGTTTTTCTTTTTTTCCTTTTGGCCGCCACTGAAAATCTAAAAATAGTTTTTTTTTTCATTGGAAGCATTTTTCATTGGAAAACAATTTTTCAGAATGTTATAGAGCCCTGCGCCTCGCACTACAGAATAGATGAAACACTACATTAGATTTATCAATCAATAAACCCTGTTAGCCCCTAGATTGAAAACCACTAGGGGAAAGGGATTTCTACTCTGCTCTGTTTTTTTTTTTTTTTTTTACTGTGACAATTGATTTATTATACTGTAAGGTACAAAACTACAGTAGAAATTGCTCTAGTCTATGACTTTTAAAAATGAAAGTATCGTAAGTAACAAAACTTGCAGTTTAGCTTGTTGTTTGATACATAATGCGCTTATTATTTCCTGTGGTTTCCCAAAAATGACCAAAAATTTTATTAAAATATGAAAAAAATGAAACATTTGAGATCTACTCTCTGAGACATGAAAAATGTATTTGGATATTGCATTATGGTGGAAATAAATGGTATGTAGCAAAGCATTGTGACTACAGTAATAAGAATGTCTATGGCATTAAATGGTTTCTACAATGGCCCATGATGTCCAAGCTAGACCCTTAAGTGATGGTCATGATTCATTCTGTGTGCCGTGTGTTGCTTACTGCTAAAGATTATATAACTATGGCCTTTATTAAAACACATAATACAGATTATAACAAATGGATTTTCTAGGAGAACAATATTTATGTCCATTCTTAAGGATAGGTCATCAATATCAGATCTCTGGGGATCCAACTCTTGGCATCCCCATGATCACCTCTTTGAAAGGAACAGCGCTTGGACAAGTGATGTGACCTCCTCACACCATACCAAGCATATCGCCGGACATTGTATAGTGGCTGTGCTTGTTATTGCAGCCCTGGTCCAGAATGGAACCAAGCTGAACACACATGTGACCAATGAATGTGAAGTCACTGGCCTAGGAGGCCGGGCGCTCCACCTTTTCTAACAGCTCATCAGACTTCCACCAATCTGCTGTTGATGACTTATCCTTTAGAGTGCTTGGTTAGGGTCAAGCCTTAGACACAGGCTTCATACAAATGTGGCAAAATTAAGTCTGTCAATATACAGTCTCAGTGCAAAGTTAGTCATTTGCCAGAGCTTATTGTGATTTGTTATGGTATCATCTTTTCCATAAGGCTGCTGGTAAAGCCTACTGGGCCTACTGGATACTTGGACATCATAGCTCTCCTTTTAGTAAATTGTTAAAGGAAATATTAATTGTTATTATTTTGGCTTAATATTAATAATTCATACTAATAAATAAATAGGAGTAATCCCCTGACTCCGCCTATTTCCTTTTTCTCCCTGTTCTGCCTTTTTCCTGAGCTATGTGGGCTGAATTACGAAGGCAACAAAAGACTATATTCTGTATTTTAATAATAAAATATTTATTAAACCAATAACCAGTCTACTGTCAATTAATTTCTGATATATACCATATTTTTCGCTCTATAAGACGCACCTGCCTATAAGACGCACCTAGGTTTTTGAGGAGGAAAATAAGAAAAAATATATTTTGAACCAAAAGGTGTACTTTTGGTGTTTTTTTTTTACTAATTGTGTTCTGTGCATGACACTATTATGATGCATTGTTATGGGGAATCTGTGGATGACGCACTGTTATGGGGGCATCTGTGGAAGATGCACTGTTATGGGGGCATCTGTGGATGACACACTGTTATGGGGGCATCTGTGGATGACGCACTATTATGTGGGGATCTCTGGATGACCGCTGTTATGTGGGGGAGCTGGGGATGGCACTGGTATGGGGGCATCTGGGGATGGCACTGTATGGGGGCATCTGGGAATGGTACTGTATGGGGGCATCTGGGAATGGCACTGTATGGGGGGAATCTGTGGATGACTCATAGCATCTTATGCTATGTGTCATCCACAGATTCCCCCCCCCCCCCATAACAGTGGCTGCGATGACCCCAATACAGGGGCTGTGGGCGGCATCTTGTTTGCTAATGACAGCGGGGCACGTGCAGTAACTGTATTTTACTACATCGGGCCCGCTGTAGTAATGTTATAGGCGATGTTTAAAACTATCATCTTAATTAAACTTAATGCTGGCAGTATTACCCTACCTCCTATAATCTACGATCGCAGGCAGGACTGGAGTAAGGAGGCCGGGCGGGCGGGAGGCGGCAGCGTGACGTCATGCGCCTGTGCCGTCTACTTCATTCATAAAGTGGGCGGAGCAGGCACGTGACGTTACCACCCCCAGCTTTAATAATGCCCCTATGTAGACCCCCATCTTAAATAATGTCCCCCATAGTGTGTGATTTTTTTTTTAACGCCCCCAGCTTTATAATGTCCCCCATGGTTTAAATAATGCCCCCATAGTGTCCCACAACCCCCCCCCCCCAAAAAAAAAGAAAAACTCACTTTATCCACTTCCTCGCGCTGCAGCAGTCTCTCTCTATTCTCTCTTCCACGTGGCTACGTCACCATGCATATCGCAGGTCCTTCAGCAGGTACTGCTCAATGAAGAGAGAAGAGACTGCCGCACTGCGAGAAAATGGATGAGGTGAGGTTTTTTTTAACCCCTAAATGGCCTGTGTACCCATTTTTAACGGCCGTTAGACGGGTACACTCATGTCAATCGGCCGTTAAACACAGTCCCATTGATTTCAATGGGTCCATCTGACCGTAAAAACGGCCAAAAATAGGACATGTCCTATTTTTGGACAGACACTATTCACTGGCTGTTAAAAGAACTGCCATGTGAATAGCCCTATAGACTTTCTTTGGTGCTAAAAATAGAGGTTAAATGCAGTGATAAGGGCACTACAGGGGTAAATGCAGGGAAAAGGTAATACAGGGGTTAATAGGATATAGGGAAAGGGTTAATGTGTTGGTGCCATAGGGTAATGCATGGGTATGGCAAGGTAAGGGTAAATCACTGTAACTAGGGGTTACAGGGAAAGGGTTAATAATAATGGTGGCAGTGGGATTTAGGGTTAATATTAATATAGTGTACCATTGGTGCTAGTGGGAGTTATACAGGGGTTCAGGGGTTAATAATATAGTAAGGGCTGCTTGGCTCAACTGACGAGCGATCCACCGCTGGACTATTTAAATCGACAGGGCTCACTCCCAAGCAGCCCGCCCTGCAGGGAAGTGTACGTGGACTGGCGCGGTGAGATGACATCACCGCACAAGCCCGCATATCCCGGTGCTTCCAGGTGGAGGATTGCTTTGATTCTCCTGCCCTTTGAAGTGACAGCGTACCTCAGGTGATGTAATTACAGCTCCGGAGGTACGCGGCATACAAGGGCAGTGGAGCTTTTGTTCCCCTGTCCTTGTTAAGCCAAACATCTCTGGCCCCGCTGGAGGTGTTTAGCAAAAGGCGTAGGATCTCTTTGATGCTCTGTCTTTTGATGTGCCCGCAACTGGACACATTTATCCAGTTATCCGGGCAGCACCTCCCCCCTGCAGGCACGCTTTGGGAGACATCACTTTGTGGCATATGACTACACACATATATATATCATGAGTAAAGACCGACATGTGATGGTTCGAAACGCGTAGATCCTTACGATGTGTTTTTTGGAGTTTTTATACTGCTAGAAATAAAGGATCGTTCGTTTTAAAAAGCTGGAATATTCCTTTTCTTTTTCCTGTATATTCATGGCCATGTCCAGGCTGTATACTTACTCTTAATGGGCTAAGCAGGTGAGAGCTGCCTTGCTTTGAACTTTTTGGATATATATATATATATATATATATATATATATATATATATATATATATATATATACACAAATATATACGCATAAATGCAGTGTCCCACTCCGTGATAATCGTGGGGCCCTGTATAACTTTGGGCATATGCATTATACCATTTCAATGTGTTTCTGCAACAGGCTGTTTTACATGTGCATGTCATTACATCCATTTACCCCTAGGTGGTGCTGGCACCACATATATATATCTGAGGGTGTGCTAAGGCAAAAGGAGAAGGGAGGAAGTTAGTGGAGGAGTGATGAGCAGAACAGAATAAGTACAGTATGTAGTTTCCGTTTTAGCCCTTTGTCCCTGGCCAAGCTGAGGGAGTATAAAAAAACAGACTTACAGCTACCTAGCACAGACCAAAGTGAATTCATGGATAGGGGAGATAGGAGCAGCATTAGCTTATGGACTCCACAGCACCAGTGGCCGAGAGAAGCCTAAAAGCACCTGGACACAGCCGGACGACTATACGCCTGGTTGTCTTTTACCACATTCCTCTATGGAGATTGTGGACCAGAGTTTATGAAAGCAACCAGTGCAAATAATGAAGCAGAGGATTTTGCCTGCCGTTAGGGAGATTGCCCTGTGGTTTGATAATTACTAGTAAGAAGTTAATATATCCATCATCTGGCAGCTAGAGTGTGGACATAGTGTAGGCAGAAATAAGAAGTAATATCTTCTACCTACCAGGAAAATCTCATTGAACCTATTGCCAAGCCTGTTACAAGGATTACAGCTGAGCCAATATTTGGATTATTACTTTTGCTATATAGATGAACTGTACTGACTACTCTGAGACAAGTAAAAGTTCCTTTGTTCACAACCATTGACTCCTCATCCTTTCTACCACCTGCCTTTGCACCTAAAGCTGCTGGTGTCACGAACACCAGGGACCCTGCCTCCACGGCACCTTAAACCATTCCATCAAGGGCACCTCAACCCTTGAGTCCCTGGACAACAGTGTGCCCTGAAGGAACTGGTGCTGTCCGTTCATTCACTGCACACCGGCCCAGGGAGCTTAACAGAACAGTGAGTAAACAACTACTACCCGCATCGGCTCACATATTACCGCTGCTGCCCGGTCGATGCATTTATACATATATAACTACACCAAATAACCTCAAGGGACACACATGTAAAATAATCGCAAATTTTATTGAGTGATTAACACTACAACAAACATAAAAAAAAAAAAGAATAATGTTAGCAGCAGCAATGCAGGCTAGTGCTGCGACAAGCAGCTCATTTGCCAGAAAGAGAGTACACCTGATCCAAATGCAGGGGAAACTCCAAAGGAAAAAACTGTGAATGCCGCATAAAGCAGGCAATTTTCAAATAACCCCCACTAGAATGTGAGACCCTACTCAAATTACACAGAAACAGCTATGATATGAGCCAATATGAGGGCCAAATACAAGGCACCTCAAATAAATAACCCATAGGCAGTAATAGAGACAACAGAAATAGTAATCACTAGCACATGTTACCTAGAATCAGTAGAACCACAAGAAGGATCGGATCCTGGACCGGCGCTGGTTGCATCATCTCGCAAGACTACGCGAGGATGACGTTAGTTGTCACATGACACGCTAGGGCCGGGTTAAGAAATGATATACATATATATACATATATATATTGTGGGGAGTCGCTCTGGTAGACAGCGGTGCGGGTGCAGTTTAGAGGCAAAACAAGGAGTCCAGATGGTGCATCAAACAGTGTTTTATTCACACTTGCACGCCATAAAAGAAAAGCAGTCTCTTGGTGACAGTTCACACACAACGGAAATACTGTGGCAAAACGAAAACAGGCCAACACAGGGTCCAGTCACCTTGGGTGGTTTAGGTGCGGGTTCACACCTAGCAGTCGGCTCAGCCGCAGGCGATTCCACCTTCAGGTCGCAGGGAAACACCACCTTGCTGAGCTCCTTCCTCCAGCACAGAGAATTCCTCAGCCCTGTTTGCAGGCTCCAGGATAATCACACCCTCAGACACAGCTGCTGGCTGCGTTATATACCCAGCCCAAAACATGGACTGGACCGTGGGGAGCAGCCACCCACCCTACTCTTTAGCTGCTCCCAGTAAGAGCCGGCCCGGATCGGCTTTGCAGCCATGCTATTTAACAGAGCAGCACTAGCTGCTGCAGACCAAAACCCCGGCTTTACCTCACCGAGGCCAGCAACCTCGGTGACACGTACCTGCTATCAAATACAACACCTTGCACTCTCTTACACACCCCCCTTTGTTCAACCCTGAGGGGTGAACACACGTGAGGCAGTGGACGCGGGACAGGGCATCTGCGCTGCCCTGCAAGCGGCCTGCCCTGTGTTCCACAGAGAATTTGAAATTCTGAAGAGATAGGAACCACCTGGTGACCCGAGCATTCCTCTCCTTGGCCTGACTCATCCATTTGAGGGGGAATGGTCGGTCACCAGACGGAACCTCCTCCCTAACAAGTAGTAGCGGAGAGATTCGAGTGCCCACTTGATAGCCAGGCACTCCCTCTCCACTATACTGTATCTGACTCGGGCGGGATTGAGCTTACGGCTCAGGAAGACAACGGGATGTTCTTCCCCGTTGACCTCCTGAGACAGTACCGCACCGAGGCCTACCTCCGAGGCGCCGGTCTGTACGACAAACTCCTTGTTGAAGTCGGGTGTCACCAAAACCGGGACCCACACAGGGCCGACTTCAACGCGGCGAAAGCCTCCTCCGCCTTCTCACTCCAGCTAACCCTCCCAGACTTTCGCCCTTCAACAGGTCTGTCAACGGCGCTGCTATTGTGGCAAAGTGGGGCACAAACCTCATGTAGTAACCTACAATCCCCAGGAACGACTTTACCTGCCTGGTGGTGACCGGTCGGGGCCAGTTACGAATGGCCTCTACCTTGGTTACCTGAGGTTTGATGACTCCCGCCCAATTACATATCCCAGATATTTTGTCTCCTCTAACCCTATGGAGCACTTCTTTGGGTTAGCGGTCAGTCCGGCTTTCCTCAGGGCATCCACTACCGCCTGCACCTTGGGTAAATGGCTTTCCCAGTCGGTGCTGTGGATGACTACATCATCTAAGTAGGCCGAGGCGCACCGACGATGTGGTCGCAGCACTATGTCCATTAACCTTGGAAAGTGGCGGGGGCGCCATGCAGGCCAAAGGGTAACACCTTGTAGTGATACAGGCCCCGCGGGGTAACAAATGCGGTTTTTCCTTAGCCGACTCGTTAAGGGTACCTGCCAGTACCCTTTGGTGAGGTCTAGCACAGAAAAATAACGGGCTTGCCCTAAACTTTCAACCAGCTCGCCTACTCGGGCATGGGATACGCACAAACTTGGACACTTCATTTAATTTGCGAAAATCGTTGCAGAACCGCAACGCCCCATCCGGCTTGGGTATCAGGACTATGGGACTGGCCCACTCACTTTTCGACTCCTCAATGACATCGAAGCTTCAACATTACTTGCACTTCCTCCGCGATGGTCCGCCGCCGAGCCTCGGGTACCCGGTATGGTTTTAACCGGATCTTGGCCTGAGGCTCAGTGACGATGTCATGTTGGATGAGAGACGTGCGGCCAGGGAGGTCCGAGAACACATCCGTGTTCCGACTGATGAACTCCCTGACTTCCTGAACTTGTTTGGAAGACAGGCTGTCTGCAATTTTTACCGTGGTTACTGCTTCACAGGCCTCGAACTGTGGGGCTGGACCCTTTTCACCTAGTAGCCCTGGCCGGGGGCTGTGGTCGCCGGCTGTGTCCCTATCTTTCCACGGCTTAAGTAATTCACGTGGTACACCTGCTCCGGCTTGCGCCGCCCTGGCTGGTGTACTTTGTAATTTACTTCCCTACCTTCTCGATCACCTCATAGGGGCCCTGCCACCTAGCTAGGAATTTGCTGTCAAGGGTGGGTACCAGAACCAAAACCCGATCTCCCGGATTGAAGTCCCGCACCCGAGCCTGACGATTGTACACCCTACTCTGGGCTTGTTGCGCTGCCTCCATATGCTCCCGGACCAAGGGCAACACCCTTTCCATTCGTTCCTGCATCTGGGCGACATACTCAATGACACTTTTGTGGGGGACAGGCTGTTGTTCCCATGCCTCCTTGGCGATATCCAACAGGCCCCGAGGGTGTCTGCTATAAAGCAGTTCGAAGGGCGAGAACCCAGTAGAGGCCTGGGGTACCTCTCGCACTGCGAACATGAGATAGGGCAGAAGCAGGTCCCAGTCCTTCCCATCTCTAGACACCACCCTCTTTAACATATTTTTTAGAGTTTGGTTAAACCTCTCAACAAGACCGTCTGTTTATGGATGGTAAACGGACGTCCGTAACTGCTTTATACGCAACAATTTACACAGTTCCTCATTACTTTGGACATAAAAGGGGTCCCCTGGTCTGTCAGAACCTCTTTGGCAGGCCCACACGGGAAAACATCTCCATTAACTCTTTGGCAATGAGCCTAGCTGAGGTATGTCGCAGAGGCACCGCCTCCGGATACCGAGTGGCATAGTCGAGAACTACCAGAATGTGTTGGTGGCCCCTGGCAGACTTTGGTACAGGCCCAATTAAATCCATAGCGATTCGCTCAAACGGTACTTCAATAATTGGCAGAGGTACCAGAGGACTACGGAAATGAGGTTGGGGGCTAGTTATCTGACAGGTTGGACAGGACTTACAATAATTTTCTACCTCCTTGAACACACTGGGCCAATAAAACCGCTGCAGTATGCGGTCCTGGGTTTTCTGCCACCCCAGGTGTCCCCAAGAACATGTTGGTGGGCAAGCTCCATGACAAGCTTGCGATATGCTGTGGGCACCACCAACTGTTCAACCGGTTCACCTCGGATTTGGTTCACCCGATACAACATATCCCGCAGAACAATAAATCGTGGGAACATTAACTCAGCCCCTGGTTTCTGGGGTTTACCATCAATTTCCAGCACATTCTCCCAGGCCCTGGTTAGGGTTTGGTCCCGGTGTTGTGCGGTCCCAAAATTTTCCCCGGAGACATTGAGGTCTGCCAACTCAGGTCCCGGTGGCAAGTCCTCCGTGTCTCCCACCATTACACTCAGTGGGGTTGTCTCCCTCTACCGCTGGAGCAGTGGTCACCCCTACCGCCGGCCCTTCAGACTCGGGCTCCCAGGGTTCTGGCCTTCCAGGGGCATCAGGCCACTCTACTAGGGTCACCCCTGTCTCGGGTCCCTCAGATACCTTTATTACCGCCACAGCGCTGGAAAACCGGGAAGTCCCTCCCAAGTATCAGTTCGTGTGGGAGTTTAGTAGCGACAGCCATCTCGTGGGTCCACCTACCAGCCGCGGTGGACAAAGTCACTAGTGCAGTGGGGTAGTCTTTCAGGTCTCCGTGGATGCACAGGACCTCGACTTTACGGCCAGTATACTCCGCAGGCCGTACAAGGGCAGCCCTTACCAGGGAGACTAGACTCCCGGAGTCCAGCAGAGCCACCGCCAGAGAGTCTCCCACCTCTACCTGACACAGGTGGTTATGGTCCTGCACCTCACGGGTGCCAGTTGCGCACAGCTTCCGTGCATACAGGGAGTGACGACTCCGTAGTTCATATCCATCGGCTCATCCCGATGCGGACAGTCGGCCCGGATGTGGCCTGGCTCCTGACACCTCCAGCATACCACGGGAGGCGGATCCGCAGGGGGTACATGCCGTGCAGGTCTCTCTGTCGCCGGTCGCCGGAGCTGGGGTGGAGGCCTCCGGGTTTGACTTGCCCTTCCCAGCAAGACTCCCTGCAGGTTTCTGGTGGCCTCGTAACGCTCCACCAGGTCGACCATCTCCAGGGCACTTACCGGAGACGCCTGGCCGACCCAGTGCTGGAGGGGATAAGGCAGGGCCCTCCAAAAGATGTCCGCCAACAGGCGATCCAACATGACAGTGGGACTCAGTAGATCGGGCTGCAGCCACTTTTGCAGCCTGTGCAGCAGATCGTAGTACTGCGGCCTAGCGGGCTCAGTCGCTTTAAAGTCCCACTGGTGGACTCTTTGAGCGCGACCAGCACGCTCACCCCCAGTCTGGCCAGGATCTCTCCTTTCATGGTGTCATAATCGGCCGCTTGGTCGTCCGCCAAGTCGAAAAACACCTGCTGGGGTCCGGAAGCCAGGAACGGAGCGACCACCTCAGCCCACTGGTCGCGGCAGCTTCTCCTCACGGCCACTTTTTCGAAGACTGCCAGGTAGGTCTCAGCATCGTCCTCGGGGTCATCTTGGGAATCGCCGCACGGACCGCTTCCGGGCATCATGGGCACGGTGAGAGGCTCCAGTCGCTTGCAACGCCATTACATGCTGCAACAGCAGCTGGTTTGTCTCCTGCTGCTGCTTGTTGGCCTCCCGCTGCTGTAAATTGGCCTCCACGAGAGCTTTTACAACTGCCTCCATTTTGTCAGGGTTCACGGGTTGAAACTTTGCCGGCTTGACATATGACATTAACTTTTGCTCAGCAAAACAAACAAAGTTCGGCGTCTCACGCCAGCCTCACTGCGCATGCCCGCATCCGACACCAAATGTGGGGAGTCGCTCTGGTAGACAGCGGTGCGGGTGCAGTTTAGAGGCAAAACAAGGAGTCCAGATGGTGCATCAAACAGTGTTTTATTCACACTTGCACGCCATAAAAGAAAAGCAGTCTCTTGGTGACAGTTCACACACAACGGAAATACTGTGGCAAAACGAAAACAGGCCAACACAGGGTCCAGTCACCTTGGGTGGTTTAGGTGCGGGTTCACACCTAGCAGTCGGCTCAGCCGCAGGCGATTCCACCTTCAGGTCGCAGGGAAACACCACCTTGCTGAGCTCCTTCCTCCAGCACAGAGAATTCCTCAGCCCTGTTTGCAGGCTCCAGGATAATCACACCCTCAGACACAGCTGCTGGCTGCGTTATATACCCAGCCCAAAACATGGACTGGACCGTGGGGAGCAGCCACCCACCCTACTCTTTAGCTGCTCCCAGTAAGAGCCGGCCCGGATCGGCTTTGCAGCCATGCTATTTAACAGAGCAGCACTAGCTGCTGCAGACCAAAGACCCCGGCTCTTACCTCACCGAGGCCAGCAACCTCGGTGACACGTACCTGCTATCAAATACAACACCTTGCACTCTCTTACAATATACATACATATACACATACACCAATTCTGGCACTTCCCTCTACATAGATTTAAAGGCCACTTATACAGGCTGATGATCAGACGAATAGATCACATTTTTGAATATTGTTCCCATTCATTGCACTGTGTAAATATACCCAGAGATCAGCTGACAAACAAGCGTGTCTTTTATGCAGACATAAAAAGCATCAGTTGTCAGCAGCCGGACGCCTTGTGTAAACAGAGATACAGTATGCTGACAATAATATAGCTGTATATGAATTAATAATCCTACTAATGATACTGGTTGTCATACCCTCACAGATCAGATACTGATGACCTATCCAGAGGATGTAAAACTCCTGGAAAACTCTTTAACTGTCTGGAAGTCTGTAGTCAGTCCAATTCTTTCAGACTGAGCCATCAAATAGCTTTATGGATAAGGGTACATTCACATCAACGCAAGCCTTCTGTTCCCATGCTGCGGACCACAAATTGCCTTCCGCAATGCACAGGCCGCATGAATCCCATGTTGCAGGCCAGATCCATTCACTTGAATGGGTAGGCGATCTGCAATATACACCAAAAGATAGGACATGTCCTATCTTTTGCAGCGCGGACCAAAAAGCCCATGGAATCACTTCCAAGTGCTTCCGTGGGCTTCTGATCCATGCCTCTACACCGTATCTGGAGGATTTAAATCAATGGGTCCACATCCATAATACAGGATTTACATGGCTGGTGCCCATATATTGCAGAACTGTCGTATGTGGGCAGCAATAAGGGCACGGACGGCCTACAGTGGTACACATGGACCCTAAGGGCACACCCTGCAAGCCTCGGGAGGAGCAGAGCAGAGGATGGTAGTGGCTCTGGCTGCAATAATTATTCACAGTAGCAATCCTCACACCAATGCTCCCTAGGGCCAGGGCAGTTATAGGAGGGCGCACCTATTCTTCCCACGAGACACACCCTGATATTCGGGCTTCTGCCTGATCAGCCATAAAAAGCAAATACCTTGCTTACATGCACGGCCTTGTGATCGTGGACAGTCTA
Organism: Bufotes viridis; assembly: GCA_033119425.1. Lineage (NCBI taxonomy): Eukaryota > Metazoa > Chordata > Amphibia > Anura > Bufonidae > Bufotes > Bufotes viridis. The sequence continues at coordinate 388,196,358 of CM065592.1, read as the reverse complement.
TGAATATCTTCTCCAGCTTTCCCTCAGAGATTGCACACTCAACAGAAATGACGCTTCTCCTGGAGCTAAACTGGCATCTGCCCTGGTGGGCAGAGCTAAAACTGAAAGTGACTGATGCAATACTATCTAGAAATCTCCTCCATCAGTGGGGGAAGCTAATTCCCTCTGCTGAGTAATGGCATAATTAACTAAACAGTAAGCAGACAGCTTTTGGAAATACAAAGCATAAAACAGATTAAATATCAAATCAACAACAATTTGCAAGTACCCTGTTCTGGGGTACTGCACACATACATGTCCTCCATCCAAGATCAAGGCTACTTTCTGAACCACATTTGGTGGATGTCCAGCTCCCAAAAGAGTAGCTAGTAGATCCTGAGGTGTGTCCTTGGAGAAACTTGGAAGAAAAGCCTATATATTCCATGCCTGTATTTTATTCATTTATGTCTATGAGTAAGACCATTGTTACGGTTGAAATGCGTCAGACCAGATCATGATGTGCGTCTTTTAATGTGAACAGCTGTCATTAAAGAAGATATGATTTTACTCGCTGGATCCACCTCCTCCTTCTGTTAACACCCCACCATGCTTCTGAGGCTCAGCTGCCCAATTTGCTGAATGTCCAGAATTAAATGACATTGACCCGAAAAAGAATGGTGACATCATTAGTCCCGGCTCATGGGGTTCAATGAGCTTTCTGTCCACCCTTGCTGATGTGTTTACAGAACATTGAGTAGTCCATCTCATAAGCCCAAATGTTGGCTATTGTTTTTGTGCCTCCCCACACATACCTATATGAAATCCATCACATCACAGAGAAAAATTTTATTTGGAAAATATACTTACCAGAGTCATCAATTTGATCCACATTTTACTCTACAGATAATATTGATTACCTTTGATATTAAATCTTCAAGAAGGAGCAAAGCACTTAGTAGTAAATTAGGCAATGTTTAGACAGGCAAGTAGAACAAGTTCTATGTCATCTTCTGCCAGGCAGTAATGAATTTCTAAACCCAAGGGCTTGCTGTACAGAGGTAAAAGCATAGGAACACGAAGAACATTTTTACGAATGAATTGACAAATGAAATACACAGTCTGCCTTTGATAAAAAAAATATTTTTTTTACCAATAGGCATTCCATAACAAAGACCATCTAATGACCTAAGGTGGTCAGACAAATTACCTATCTGTCAGCAGGTCCCACTGATCTCAATAAGCAAGTCAATAAATTCTGTCTCTCTTTTTAAGAAAATAGTGCTAGGTAAGATTTCCCAAAAATGAGCAAAACCAGACATGCCTCCTTTGAAGTAGTTTTTAAGACGATTTGAGTCTATACAGGGTGGTCCATTTTTAAGGACTTTCATTTATAGTATTAGCCAGAGTGTTTTGTGGCCACAAAGAGTTTCTGTCACTGTGGAGGACCCAAGAGGTCCATGCACTACAGCATATGTATGGTCTATTCATTTCTATCACCACTGTTTTACTTTGCTTATTTTTCCTGCTGCAGGATGATGCTATATCCACACAGTCGCTCTATTTTTTTACTTCAACTGAGTTTTACTGCCACGATTACCATAAAACTACCAGAAAATTCCACAGCTTTGTCACAATTTTACAATAACTGCGAGCTGGCCATGCTTGCATACTATAGGAAAATGTGCTGGCCTGTCTGGTGGCCGGGACCGCAGGAGTACACATAGGCCAACACTTTTTCCTACAGTTTGCTGGATTGCAGGGTGGTCATAACTAGGGATGAGTGAATCGACTTCGGATGAAACATCTGAAGTCGATTCACATAAAACTTCATTCCAATACTGTACGGAGCAAGAGCTCTGTACAGTATTAGAATGTATTGGCTCTGATGAGCCAAAGTTATTGCTTCGCCAAGTCTTGCGAGATTAATTTGTACCTTGGAACCCGAGTTCAGGAAATGTTTTTTTACAGTACAAATTCATTTATGAAGTTATTACCCGAAGTCTCGCGAAACTTCACAAAGTAATAACTTTGGCTCATTGAAGCCAATACATTCTAATACTGTCTGGAGCTCCTGCTCCGTACAGTATTGTAACAAAGTTTTATGTGAATCGACTTCGGATGTTTCATCCGAAGTCGATTCGCTCATCCCTAGTCATAACCCCGGAAATGAGCAGTGTATATTGTGATGGAAAAATAAATCCGGCCAGCAAAGGATGCACTATAGACAATCACAACACATAGAATATATATACACACACAAACACTACTGTACTCTATCTATCTATCTATCTATCTATCTATCTATCGCTTATCTATCTATATCTATCTATCTATCTATATCTATTTATCTATCTATCTATCTATCTATCTATCTATCTATCTATCTATCTCTAATCTATCTATATCTATCTATCTATCTCTATCTATCTCTATCTATCTATATCTCTCTCTCTCTCTCTCTCTCTATCTATCTATCGCTTATCTATCTATATCTATCTATCTCTATCTATCTATCTATCTATCTATCTATCTATCTATCTATCTATCTATCTATCTATCTATCTATCTCTCTCTCTCTCTCTCTCTCTATCTATCTCCTATCTATCTATCTATCTATCTATCTATCTATCTATCTATCTATCTATCTATCTATCTATCTATCTATCTATCTCCTATCTATCTATCTATCTATCTACAGATGTAGTTGAGCTAAAATTGACTCTGATAACAAATTTCACTGGGTTATCTTAATTATCTTGAGACAAAAGCCATTGAAATCCACTGAAAGTTTAGTTTCCATTTGTACCATCAAGTTTAGCTCGGCTGCGTATCTATCTATCTATCTATCTATCTATCTATCTATCTATCTATCTATCTATCTATATCTGTATATTTCCTATGTATTATCTATCTACAGTATACATAAATACACATATATACACTAGTACACTACTGTACATTTCTTGGAACTTTGCCTATCACATACTTATCACATATTTATCACCTTTTGCTTTGAATAATTATTGTGTTTTTCACTATGAATTGTTCCCTTATCTGTCTTTAATACAGTTTTACACTTTTATATTATTCCCTAGTTCCAGGCCCCATTTTGTCTGTTTCCATTGTGGAAATCTAATTGTGTCACCGTGATCTACAATCACCATTGTGGCTTTAACTTTTACAGGTCTGGAGTGTTATGGCCAATACAAGAATCAATAACTTCCAATCTTTTTAACTAATTGCTGCCTGAGGCTCAGTTACCATTCAGTTAGCCTGGCTATGTTAGCGAGTTGTGCCTGAAGAAATGCTGCAAGCATCATATGCAGAGACTAGGATTTTCTGCTTCTGACTGCACCACTGAGAGAGATCTGTAACTGTTACCACCTACCTTAAGACTATATTCTATATATGAAAACAATACTGTGAGACATTTTTCACCGGTGGGGATGAATCAGGCTCATGCATCTCATACCTGCCCATATGTGCAGAGGTAAGCATGCAATTGTAACCTTATAGGCAGTGGAGTGGTAGCTGCACACAATGATGGCGATGCTTGTAGGATTTTCTTCACAGGGCCTAATCTCCTGCTGATATGTCCATTTTCATCTGGGAAATGGCTGAGGAGTAGGGTAAGCTAAGGGGGCTAGACTTAACAATGTTTTTTGTGTTCTACTGCAGACAATACAGAGGGGAGGCTGCTGCTGCAGCCAGTTGTCTTACAGCCTGATGCAGGATATTGATGAGAAGGGAGGATATGGCTGATCTTCTGAGATGCATAGAAAGTATTCTGTTATATATTTCTCAGTATTAATTGCTATATTGGATAAAACAGAATCAAAATAAAAGAGGAGGTTCAGGGAGTAAACAGGAGGATTTTTTAAATTATTTTTTTGTGTGCATTTTCTGCTTAGTCCTCCATTAAAGAGCATCTGTCATCAGATTTGTACCTATGAAACTGGCTGACCTGTTGAATGTACACTTGGCAGCTGAAGACATCTGTGTTGGTCCCATGTTCATATGTGCCAGCATTTCTGAGAAAAATGAGCTTTGAATATATGTAAATGAACCTCTAGGAGCAACGGGGGCGTTACCGTTACACCTAGAGGCTCTGCTCTCTGCAACTGCCACACCCACTGCACTTTGACAGGGCCAGACAGTGAAAATGTCATCAGGCCTGGCCCTGTCAATCAAAGTTCAGGGGTTGCAGGGAGAGCAGAGCCTCTAGGTGTAATGGCCCCTTTTAAATATTCCAGTACTGAAATTCTCAGAAATGTACCATTCAATCTATATAGTGTGCTCCACTCGATGACATGATCACAACCTCGGGCCATTAACTGGATGACTCAGCAAGTGATGGCGCACTGGTGGTAATTAAAAGCCAAATTAATTTAACCCAATACATTTATGTCATGTCACATCTTGATCCTGTGAAGCTCTTATCCTGTTCTGCACACGTCATCCTTCCTACTTGCCTTGGATTCTCTTCCAACTCTGACAGCATTTCAGCTTCACTGCCAGCTTCTTAGTAAAATCTGTTGTGGTCCTGATTGCACACAGTGCGAAATGTAAATCATTTTGGAAGCAGACTACCGTAACATAATGTCACTCAGCGTTATGGCTTTCTACAATAGTATATAAGACAATACCAATAATTATTATTATCGGGGGTATAGAATCATAATATAATACAAGTCAGTGGAAATTTTTCACGACATTTCTGTAAATAATATTTGTTTCATAACTGCATTCTGATGTCAGAACTAGAGATGAGCAAACCTTTAAAGATTCGGTTTGTTTCACGTTTGCAGAGAGAGATACATCTGCATGCGAAAATCATTTGTAATTTAGCTTTCTTTCCAAAAGGATTTTAAAAAGCTGAGTGTTTCATAACTACAACATATACTTCCAGTCATTACTCAGCCTTTCAAACTTACTTAGCAAAACTAAGAAAATAGCTAAGCAAGATTCACATCTGCAACAAGCTCTTTCAGGACAAAATTCCTTTATTAAAGCAGACAGATTAAGCTTTTCTAGTTGAGAGGCCTTGGGAGACCTTTGGGTGGGTACTATTTCTATTATGGAGACCAGTTAATGTACATGATGACTACAGTAGGCTACGTAACATTCTCTCTCATCGCAAAAATTCTGTTTCTATTTGGGAACGTTTTCCAAACCGGTAGAATCAATTTGCTAATCCTTAGTCAGAACCTTTGATTATACAAAGACGAGTGGTGTTATGTAGGTGCTGTTATTTCTACCTTAGAAGCAATTAGTTTTGCAAGAAGTTTTTGCTCTTAAATCAAACACTGTTTAACTCACATGTATTGCCTCTCTTTAAAAATAGGTTCAGCAGCTGCTGCAGTGTGTATTATACAACAAGTATGTATTCTTGCTGCAGCAAAATCACTTAAAGGAGTATTCCGGTTGTATAACGTTATCCCCTATCCACAGGATGAGAGAAAACTATCAGATTAATGAAGGTCCTAATGCTTGGACCCCCAATGATCACGAGAGCGGGGATGCCACACCCCACAAGCCCCCCCAAAAGAACTGAGCGTCAGGTCAAGCACGAGCACTGCTGCTCCTACAACTCTATTCATTCTATTGACATTCTGAGGATAGATGAATACAGTGCTCAGCTGTTTCCAGAACTCCCATAGAGATGAATGGAGCGGCAGAAGCAGCAGTGCACATGCTTGACCTGCCACCCCATTCATTTCTTGGGGCCCTGTTTGGTACAGTGTCCCCATTCTTTTAATAGGTAATAGGACCCCCTACCAATCTAATAGTTATCCCCTGTGCTGTGAATAGAGGATAATTTGCCACGGCTGGAATACCCTTTAATATACACCTTAGATCCTACAGAACCTCTTTTTGAAAATGATGATGTGTTTCTTATCAATCTATCAATAAGCAATTGACAGAAAGTGCATCTTTCCTTTTTTAAAAAAGAGGTGTTACAGCAGCTGAGATGTTTATTATAAGGGATAATCAATATATTATAAGAACATAAGTCACAGTGGAGATCCATTGTCTGTATGTATGCACTTGGCTTGCAGCCTCATGCTTCTATGCGGTCAAGGAACTCCTTGGTGACTTCTAATATTCTTTAAATTTGGTCTGGAGACAAATTATCCCAAACATAATGTACACAGCACCACAACTGCATCATCATGGATGTTATTTCGCATTTTATGAATCCATGCTTATGTCACATATCTGTCTACAAGCCTGTAGCCTGTATCACTTTATAATCAAACATTGCATTATCAACTGCACTGGCCAATACACGGTATGCTAACGTCCAAGTCTCAGGAGTATCATGAGGTCATAGGGAGTTTGACAGCAGTTTTGATCCCTGCAAACTGCTGACAGAACTAGATAGTTGATGAGTAAACCAGTTAAAACATACCTATGTTGGTGATCAAAAATTGATGTTGGTGGTACTAGTTGCACAAGCGAAAAAAAAATGTAATATGTCTCACTAGGGATGAATCGACTTTGTTTCAATACTGAACGGAGTGAGCGCTCCGTACAGTATTAGAATGTATTGGCTCTGATGAGCCGAAGTTATTACTTTGCGAAGTCTCGCGAGACTTTGCATAATAACTTCAGAAATTGATATATACTATAAAAAAACATTAACCGAACTCGGGTTCGGTTCCAAGTTACCACTTTCGGGAAATAGTTTTTTACAGTATAAATCAATTTCTGAAGTTATTACTCTCGTGAGACTTCGCAAAGTAATAACTTCGGCTCATCAGAGCCAATACATTCTAATACTGTACGGAGCGCAGAAAAGTCGCAGATTCGGCCTCCAATCCCCTTCACGACTGAATCTGCAACAAAAGTACGGCAAAAAGTGTCGTACTTATCATCATAAATGTTTTTTGAAGTTGGTCTGCATCAGGGGAATATTCTGTTCTGTACATTGTAAAATCACACTGACCACTTATTTTTGCACAGTACCAATAATGTGTTAAAATCAACAATTATCAACATTTCATCGAATAGCAACCAGTAATGTAGCAGAAACTGAGCTTTTATCCTAAGCTTCAAAGGTGACAGCTCAAAATTTCCGATTATTGTCACAAGGGATTTTCGACCAAAGTCCCCACAGTGAATTTATTTTATCCTCTTACAATAAAGAAAACTGTTCTGTGACATCACAATGTCAAAGAAAACAAACATCAACAAGATGTACTAAGCGACCTGATCTTAAATCGCAGGCCCATGGTGTCATTATCAGATACTGACACTCTTTGTAGCTTTGTATGAATGTCATCCTACATCTCCCAGAATACATCGATTTAAAGAAAACACAATCCAAGACACGAAAGGTTAATCTTAAAAAAAAATGCTCGTAATTATTTAACATGTCTTCACAGTAACCTGATTTTTTTGTATCTGTTTAAGACTTTTAATATAAATATTTAATGCCCGATTTTGTTTCTGAAGACATAAAGAATTAATTCTGCAACCAGAAATTTGGATGGTTTTATTTATTCTATTTTTCTTTTTGACTAGCATATGTAACCTAAGGGGCCTTTCACACATAATTTTTTTTTCAGCTGAATTTGGTGCCAACTCCGAGCCAAAAAACACTTGGCGATTGCACGGAAACCATCATCCATGTCCTTACTCCTTACTTGGCACAGTGACGGCAATAAACCAGGAATGGTAGTGCCGCCTCCCACTGAAACCATGTTTCCAAGCTGCCAGCTGGTTATTTTTTGGCACAGAATCCAGTGTGAACGGCCCCTAAAGGGATCATCCAGAATTTAAAAAAAAAACTGTCTAGGAGCAGTACTTGTTCAATCTGCCACTGTTCTGGCATTCTCGGTTGGTTTCTGACTATTTGTCCTACAGTGATGCTGTGGTGTACTTGCATATAGCAGCTGGAGCCAACCACTGGTTTCAGTAGCCTCGTGACATACTGTATATGCAAGCCTTACCACTGAGACCAGTGATTGGCTAGGTCACCACCGGAGGGGAGATACTGAAGGATGGAGGATTGAACAGAGAACTATTTTTTTTAGCCTTTCTGCTGCCTGAGGTGAAAACTGAAACGGCAGCCCCCATGCCAATTTCTTAACCTAACCTCTTTGCCACAATCAAAGCGATCATTGCCCATGGCCCTTCCACTGTCCCCCTTCTTGCCCCTGGTGCTGCCTGAGGTGATTTCCTAACCTGACCTCATTGGTGGTGCACCCCTGCCTGCTGTTAGCCCAATGTAATGAAGTCCTGGACAACCTCAGTCAATGTCCAATCAGTGTGCCCCTATACTCAGTGAATATGTCTCAAGTGACAAGCTGATTCCTGGGCTCCTCTTCTGTCATCCAAGATGGCTGCACCACGTTTCAGACTACCTGATGCACACTGTGGATTTGATAGTCCAAAACACTTCCGGCTGCTCTCAGATTGGCCCATACAGCTTATGTGAACAGTGTTGGCCAATCCAAGAGCAGGGCTTGACAATCGGGAAGTGTCTTGAACTAAAAAAATGCACAGTGTGCATCAGGTAGTCTGAAAAGTGGTGCTTCCATCCTTGATGACAGAAGAGGAGCGGGCAGATCTGGAACTGAACAGGTAACATGTAAGTTGATTGAACGTAGCCGGAAGAAGCGCAGGACAGCGCGAAACGGCCGTCGCTACCTCATGTGCCTCTGGATGTAGGCGTCCGTCCATGCCCAGCACTATATTTCATGTGCAGCATCTGCAATAAATGAAGATTCGCAGTGGTGAGTGCCGCCTTTTTTCTTGCTTTTTCTATTGACATATCATTACAGGTAAAATGTAAGTGTTCTGTCCATTGCCCAGTTACTGTGATATGTTTTTTTTTCTTGAACTGGAGGGTCACTTTAAGTATTGACAGCTATCTCTATTTGCGCAGTCATATGGGGAGGACTATCAGTCATTGGGTAGGCATTTCAATCAACAAGTTACACTCAACCATTTCCCAGAACACTATATATTAGCGCAGCTACTCTTGCTTTATAACATACTGCCAGTTGATTGGATAGCTTTTTCTGGCGACTGGATCCCTTTAAGAGTTCACAGACATTTTTTATTCCACATATTAAAAAAACAGGTTAAGGGCTCAAGCGCACGACCATTTGTATTTTGCAGTCTGCAAAACACAGATCTACAAAAAAATAAAAAGGATGACATCTGTGTGAAGTCAGTGTTGCAAACAGTAAGATTGTACGAATGAGCGGCACTGCATAAATGGTCTTGTACGTCACAGTTCACACTGCACGCGTAGTCAGGGTCTTCTCGTATGCGTAAGTGTGGTGCTCAGCCAAAGATACTTATAGTAACTTGAAACAGTGAAGAGAAGAAAAATAAAGGAAGGCGGCACTCACCACATACTTGCATCTTCTTTATTGACACCAATACAAAAAGGTAAATCAGGCTGGGGCGGGCGGCTACACGGAGTGTAAGCAGAAAAAGACGGCCGTTTCGCGCCTAGTGGCGCCTCTTCTGGCCAATACTATAGGTGGCGCACAAACTGGCGCATCATAAGAAGGCGTCAGTCCTGATTGCCGGTGAGCACACCTTGCGAGGCAAGCCAGGACCCGCCCACACTTATCACCTGTACAATAAAAGCTCCAACATCAAACAATTAATAATCACATAATACTTAAGTAAGTTCACATATTATAAACTTAGCGTTCTCACAGAAAGGCATGTAGTTCATTCTTTTCATTCAGTCCCAGAGGACCAGTTGCATTTGTTTTAATGATACACGCTGCTTCTCATTGCAAAAGGCAGCGATGTCTATCTCCTCCCTGTTCTGCTGGATTAACTGTTTCGATTCCAGCAAATTTGAGGCAAGACACGTTGCTCTGGTGCTTATCTCTAACATGGTCTATCAATCGTGTGCGACCGATTCCTGTTCTGATCGAATCTATATGTTCCCTGAAGCGCTCATACATCGGTCGGATCGTCTTACCGATGTAGAACGCTCCACAAGAGCATAAGATGACATAGACTACAAACGTGGTTCTACATGTGATTAGCTGGGTGACAAAAAACTCGCTACCACCGAAGTTTAGATATTTTGTACGTTTAATGTACTGACAAAAATTGCAATCACCGCAACTATAATTGCCACTAGGTCTCATGTCACTCAGCCAATCGCGTGTTTTTCTTTTTTCTTTATATTCCACGAACCTACTGGCTACCACACTGTCACCTATAGTACGACACCGTTTATAGGTAATTCTCGTTTTTTTCGCTGTAACGCTCTGCAATCCCTCCTCATCTTTTAATATATCCCAATTTTGTTCTATTATTTCCTTGATAATATTGCATGCTGGACTGTATTGGAATGCAAATGTGAATCTATCTTCCTGTTGTCTGTTTGGTTGTTTTATCTTATTCTTCAGTAAAGTTCGTCTGTCTAATCTCGAGGCTCGCCTAAAAGCAGATTTGATGACGTTATCCGGGTATCCTCTCTGCCGCAGCCTGTCACTCAAATCCCTCGCTTGAACCCGAAATGATTCTTCTGTGCTATTAATCCTCCTCAATCTGACAAATTGGCCATAAGGTATAGAGTTACGTAAGCTAGGAGGATGATAGCTGTGATAATGGAGCAACGAATTTGTTGCAGTTGGCTTCCGATGACAGGATGTGACAAAAGTCCCATCTATGAAGTCAGTGTTGCATCTGTTTTTTTGCCGATCCATTGTAACAATGCCTGTCCTTGTCCAAAAAACGGACAAGAATAGACTATGTTCTATTTTTTTGTGGAACGAACATGCGGACACAGAATGCTCACGGAGTCATTTCTGTTTTTTTGTGGCCCCATTGAAATTAATGGTTCTGTATACGGCCCACAAAAAAGTGGAACAGACACGGAAAAAAAATATGTTCGTGTGCATGAGACCTAAAAGACAGAAAGCCTTTTGGTTTAATCCGACGATCCAATGTATATGCCAGATCACTAGTCTTTACTCTTCACGTGTAAGCTCTGATCTACCAAGGTAACGTCTCTACTCTCCAAACATGACATAATTGAAATGCAAAAATAAATAATATAAAAAGTTATCTTTCATTCAAAAGGGAACAAAATTTATTTCAAAAGTGCTGAGACATTTCAAAATGAAAATTGCATTTCTACAATTATAATTAAATCCACATTTAATGGTACATTTCAAGCACTCTTTAATCATCCCTTACAATTGCCTGTAGCACTGGATGGAACAGAGGAAGAGTAATGTTGGAAATTTTGGTTCCAGCTATAAAGGAAAATTAGGAACAGATATGTGTACATTTAAAGCTCATTTTATTTAAAGCTTCAGATGCTTTAGATGAAAGTTTCAAAAATAGAATTCTTTCGATTACAGAGACGTTGACAGAACAGAATGCAGTCACGAAAACAGATCTTTCCTTTAAATAAGGTTTTAAGCGAAGGTTTCTTTTTTTTCCCTATATCATACATGCAAATGAAATAATATCCTTGATTGTCGGAGGATTCAGGACTACATTAAGTAAATGACTGTTTTTGTCTGGATTAAACTTGAGGAAATAAAATTATATTTAACGTTATGAAACATCATTATGGAATTAGATGACATCCTCACGATTTACGCATCATTAGTTTTAGGTGCCCTGCCATCTGGAAATTAATGAGAACGGTTGATACTCTTAGGGTTAGGCAAGCAGTCTCCACAATTTATGTATAATGGGCTCTAGGTGTCCCACCATCTTGAGATTATGAAAACAGGTTAGACAAGCAGTACCCACAATTTACATATAATGGGCTTCCTGTACCCCACCATCTGGAGATTGATGAGAACAGCCAACCCTCTTATTGTTAGACAAGCAGTGCCCACAATTTACATATAACTGGTTCTAGGTGTCCCATTATCTCGAGATTTATTAGAACAGGTGACCCTCTTACTGTTAGACAAGCAGTACCCACAATTTATATATAATGGACTCTAGGTGTCCCACCATCTGTAGATTTACGAGAACAGGCGACTCTCTTATTGTTAGACAAGCAGTACCCATAATTTACATATAATGGGCTTTATGTACCCCACCATCTGGAGATTGATGAGAACAGCGAACCCTCTTATTGTTAGACAAGCAATATCCACAATTTACATATAATTGGTTTTAGGTGTCCCATTATCTTGAGATTTATGAGAACAGGTGACCCGCTTACTGTTAGACTAACAGTACCCATAATTTAAGTACAATGGGGTCTAGGTGTCCCACCATTTGGAGATTTCTGAGAATGGGTGACCCTCGTATTGTTAGACAAGCAGTACCCACAATTTACGTATAGTGATGAGCGGCATAGGCAATATTTGAATTTGCGATATTTCGCAAATTTTCTGCCAAATATTCGCCATAAATTTGCAAATTCAAGAATTCGTGATCTCCAGTCATTATTTACTTGATTGCGAAAATCGGCAATATAATATATTCGCGTTAAAAATTTGCAATTAGAATATTCGTGATCAACACTAAGGGGTAGGCAACTTTCCTATTGGTTGCTAGGGATGTTGCTAAGTGCTAATATTCGCGATAAATTTGCTATTAAAATATCAGCTGTCAACACTATTCACGGATACGAATATATAGCACTATATCTTAAATATTTGCAAATTCTCGAAGTGGCGATATTCGCGATTAAAATTCGCAATTCGAATATTCGCACTCAACGCTATTTACATATAATGGACTCCATGTGCCCCACCATCTGGAGATTAATGAGAACGGGTGAACCTCTTATTGTTAGGCATGCGGCACTAGGAATTCTACCCACATTTGCATCACAACCAATAATTTCCCCAAAATCAATATGCCCTAAAAAATACATTGTTGTCTGCTGGTACATACATGCAACAGATGTCATGCTAAGATTTTTTTATATTCTAAAACAATTTCTGTAAATTTTAAAACTGCATTTTTACTATCAGATGCCGCGATCATGTATGATCATGTATGGTCATAGGATCTGAGGGGTACAGTGACGGGGAGTTAGTTAGGGACTAACTACTATAGGGCAAACCAGGGCCAGTTTTTTTAGGGAAAGGTTCTGGACAGGGTCGCCCTTGTCAGGGCAGGTGCTCTGTGGTTAAGTCATCAGGGCCAGAGTAGCACATCAATTATAGGGCTATATTAGAGACTTATAGTCCCCCCCTCTGTCCGACTTGTAACCATTCCCTTAATTCTCCCTCCGGATACCATCATTTTGCCAATTGGGAGAATTCAGCAGTCCTGGACACGTACAACGGAGTGGTAGGACAACTGGTTGTTATTTCAGCTGCCGCCATGCACTACTATTACTTCTAAAGCATGTTGTTTCCAATGCCTTATTCACACATCAGTGTTTCCCGGACGTGTGCTGTACGTGTTTTCCGCGGACAGCACACATCTCCATTCATTTGAATGCGTGTATTCACACATCAGTGTTTTAGCACGGTCCGTGGGTCAGTGTTTTCAGCATGGATGCATATCCCATCTTGTCCATGTTCCCGGATCCCTCACGCCCATTATAGTTAATGAGTCCATGAAAACCATGGATGCAACACGGATGCCATCCGTGTTGCATCCGTGTTTCACGGATCATTAAAAAGAGATTGTTTGAAAATTACTTTCTAGATGCTCAGTGTCAGAAAAAAACGGATGGCACACGGTCAGCAAAAAATGGACCCACGGACCCAACACGGATCTGTCACGGGTGAAAACACGGATTAAACACTGTCCGTGTTACCACTGATCCAAAACTGACACTAACGTTTGCATGAGGCACAATTATTGATTTATTTTGGGAGGCCTTATTCTGAGAGAGGCTTAATTTGCTTGTTTTTTTTTCCAATTTTGTATATATTGTGCATCACGAGGACCATCTATTTTATTATTTAAGATTAAAAGTTAAGTTTTATTCACAATTAGTGAACTACAGATCACTTCTTGACCTTACTCTAGTTTTCATCAGTATCAGGAACCTAAAAAAACAACTTTAGGCCTCTTGCACACGACAGTATTTTGCGGACCGTATACTGGCCGTTTTTTCAGTTCGGTATACTGACAGTATACTGAACCATTCACTTCAATGGGACCGCAAAAAATACTGAAGTGTCTCCGTATGCCTTCCGTTTCCGTTTTTCCGTTCCGTTTAAATATAGAACATGTCCTATTCTTGTCTGCAAATCACGTTCAGTGGCTCCATTCAAGTCAATGGGTCCGCAAAAAAAACGGAAAGCATACGGAAGTGCATCCGTACGTCTTCCGTATCCGTTCCGTTTTTTGCGGAACCATCTATTGAAAATTTTAAGACTAGCCCAATTTTTTCTATGTTATTACTGTATACTGTACATGCCATACGGAAAAACGGAGCGGAAAAACAGAACCAAAACGGAAACACAACGGAAGCAAAACATGGAAAAACGGATCCAAAAAAACGACCGCAAAACACTGAAAAAGCCATACGGTCGTGTGCAAGAAGCCTTAAGGGAATCTCTGTTTAGTTTGCATTTTAACTATGAATTGAAATATTTTTGGAACAAAAACAGCACAGCAAAAAAATGCAGGGTATATTGAAACTTTTTTTTGTATTTTTTCATTTTGACAATTCTTAGGCCTTGCTCACACGTCAGTTATTTGATCAGTTATTTCCATCAGTTATTGTGAGCTAAAACCAGATGCGGATCAAAAACACAGAACAGTTGCAGATCTTTTCATTACACCTTATTTCTATGTAGCTTCCACTCCTGGTTTTGGCTCACAAAGACTGATTGAAATACCTGATCAAATAAATGACGTGTGAACAAGGCCTTAGGGTCCTATTAGAGATATTATTGCTTAAATTCTCTTATAGTTGTTCAAATTTCTGAAATTATCATCACGTGTAATACTGGGCAATGATCAAATGATGAGGAATAAATTAGATTGTTAGTTGCCACCAAATACCCTCAACTAATCTGCCAGTCATTAGCAGTGTAAATGCTCCAGAGGTGAACGAGCAGCGATTTCATTAATGAGCAGACAGCGAAAAATATTTACTGATTGTTTTCTGAAACTACTTGTTAAATTGTGGACCAATAATGAAAAAATATCTTCCCAATGAAGATTATAGAGGATGTGAAGCAAGTTATGCAAGGGCATCATGACTGCTACCTCCATGATATGTAACCGGGATATAAGGTATTATGTTTAGTTTTGATGCATAATAGATGAGATGCAGCTAAAGTTGGAAACAAGATGTAAAGACGTAAAAGTATCTTTAGGAACGTCCTCGTTTTAAGTATAAAAATTGCCATAAAAGAGCAGGTCAATGGGTTAGGGAATAGAAATCAATCGGCATTGATGTGTAATACAGCAAAGTCCAAAAGCAATTTCTTAGCAGTTGGGACTTCTGAAGCCTGGAAGTACTACGAATCCTGGACAGTTCTTAAATGGGTATTCCCATCTGGACATCGAGAGTATATGCCATAAATGTCTAATACAAGTGGATCCAGGGGTGGATTGTCCCTGGAAAAAAACTAAAACTGGCCCCATGTTGTAGGTGGGTTCAAACTGACAGAAGACGGGCCAAAAAAGTAGGCAGGGACAACCATAGTAGGCGGGGCCTGCGCTACTGTAGTGCAGAACCAAATACCACAGGACAGCACAAAATACTGCCGCCCTCACCACAGTATTCAACTGTATCACCATAATCAGGACAGTAATACTGTTGAGTTCAGGAGGGTACCTGTGGCCGTTGAGCACCAGATTATTATGTATCTGGCCTGCGGCCATCAAGAGGGCTTGAGTGGCCCCCTGGGCGTCGGCCCACAGGGAAATTTCCCTGCGGGGTCTATGGCCAATCTGCCCCTCAGTGGGTCGCCCTCTGAGACCAGCTCTAATCTCAAAAACAGGACCCCACTGAACACTGCAGTGAATGGAGAGGTGGCCTCGCATGTGCGGTTCTTTCCATTGCCTGCTATGAAACTTCAAAAAATAGCTGAGAGGACTTGCTCAGCTATTTTCAGATTCTGGAGATGGATAATACGTGACAATAGGTGTTGGGGTCAGCTCAGCTCCTCCTTCCCATCACAAACAGTAACTACAGCTGATGTCACAGAGCATGCCCACAATTTATTTGTTTTTTAAATTTAATAACTGTTCTGAGTTTGTCATTTTGAATTCAATACGTTAAAAATATCTTCAGTTCACTAAAGGAGTTATCCGACCCCTGAAATGCCCCCTATATGCTTGGGCCCCTCACACACAATGTACTTACCTCTCTCCCCGGCACCAGCATCGCTTCTGAAGCCCGTACGGCTGCCGCTGCTTCTGCCCGTGCGTGGATGAAAACATCTGGGCATTTCAGGGGTCAAATACCCCTTCAACATCTGTGAAACTATAGTGTAGGCATATGTATTTACAGTTACTTTTAATATTGATCAACTAGATAAATGTATGCTTTTCTATACCTATAATTGAAAATGCTTATTCAGTGCATTCCATTATATAAAAAAACTTCAAACTGGGCTCATATTGGAAGCGTCGGCTCTGGAGGCAGATGCCACCCAAACTGGGATGTGTGCTGATTTTCATACATGTTGTAATTTTCATAGTCAGTGCTACAGGGAAAATAAGCATCGCCATGGCAGGTCCCCTGGTGATAGCGGCTAATATCAAGGGTCTTAGTAGTGGGAACTCCAGTGTTTAAAAAGTGGAAGTCCATATACAAAACATTATGGGGGACATTTATTAATCTATTTACCCACTTGTGTGCCATAATTAGGTCACAAATTTTGTCACACACCATTTGTGTGGTAAAATTTCAGACATTTCGAGTCCCGAAAAAAAGGGGCATGCTGAATGCGGGGAAGCAGGGAAGCTGACAAGCCCGCCTCATTTACTATTTTCCACTCTAGTTTATGGCATGGAAAATGGCTTTAATCTAGGTCAGCAAGGGAGCCGGCATAGCGTTAAGGCTGGTGCATGGCCTGCTGGACAAAGCGCCAAACTTATGTAGATGAGCTTCCTCTGGCAGTGCAGAGAGACTTGATACCATCATGAAAAATGCCAGTCTTTATGACTATCCCCCTATTTATAAATTTTACTATCCTATAAAGCACTGATATATTACACAGTGCCGTTTTGGACTGTGGTCACATGACCATGTCCATGCAGCTCTTTCCAATTTCCCGTGATGTTAAGTCCAGGGGGGCATGTCAAGGCAGCAACGGGGTAGTGAAAGAAGAGTGTCTACGTAACTAGCTGGGTGGGAGGAGCTATAAACTAGTTGGGAAGTGTTAGGGGCAGTGATGGGGAGTGTCTGTAGCTGGGTGGGAGGAGCTATAAACTAGCTGGGGGTTGTTAGGGGCAGTGATAGGGGAGTGTCTATGTAACTAGCTGGGTGGGAGGAGCTATAAACTAGCTGTGTGTTGTTAGGGGCAGTGATAGGGGAGTGTTTATGTAACTAGGTGGGTGGGAGGAGCTATAAACTAGCTGGGTGGTAGGGGGAGTGTCTATGTTACTAGGTGGTGGGAGGAGCTATAAACTAGCTGGGTGTTGTTAGTGGCAGTGATAGGAGGGTGTCTATGTACCTTGGTAAGAGGAGCTATAACCTAGCTGGGTGTTGTTAGCGGCAGTGATAGGGGAGTGTCTATGTAACTACTGTAGGTGTGTGTTAGGGATGATGATGGAGCAGTGGCTGCAAAAGGGGAAGTGCATTATGGGTTTGGTTGAATACAGGGACAGCAAATGCATCATACAGGATGGAAAGAAACCAGAGCGATTTAAAGAGCGGTGAAAATGGGTCAGGAGAGTCCAAATTGAAAAAGAAAGCATGGGTAAGATATATATGAGGTAAGCAACTGCACGAGTATATCCGTTAAAAACCATAGGAATCCCTGAAAACCGATTAATCTGAGGATTAGAAGCTCTGTGGCGACCGTGGAAAACTACACAACCCCTGCAATACTGCAGATATCAGGGAGTAAGGTCCCAAGCTTTATGCATCAGGAGGGGGTATATAATTTTGAATTTGCTATGGGCAGCATGTTAGTTATTGGATTCATTAGTTTACTAGAAAAACAGCAAAACTGAATTTCAGTTCAAGGCTAATGACCCAGTTTCCAGGCTACTTTGATATAAGGTAATTAGAGGACGTATACAGGATTTGTACATTTCTAATACAATAATAATTCCTCTCAATTGTTACGTTACATCAAATGCTATTGTTTCAGTTCCCTGTTTTTTGAGCTTCATCGTTTAACTAGAGAATAGCACTTATCACTAGTAATGAGTGGGAGGTGCCATGTTCGATTTCACGATATTTCGCGAATATTCGATTGAAAATTCGTCATATATTCGTCAAAATCGAATATTCGTCATTATTCTATATATTGCGAATGTTACGCGAATTTATATTCGCATTGCGAATTCAACTTAGAGCTGAGTTCCTAATGGTTGTATTGCTAGAATTGAAGAAGATAACGAATATCACGAATATAGCACTATATTCTCAATTTTCATTATATTCTAGAAAGCCAACCATTAGGTACTCAGCTCTAAGTTAAATTCGCAATGCGATTAAAATAACCTGTATTACTCGCATTGCAAATTCAACTTAGAGCTGGGTTTCTAATGGTTGTATTACTAGAATTGACGAAGCTTCACTGATAGAAATAACTGACCAAATAACTAAAAGTGTGAACTCGGCCTTAAAGGGAGTCTGTCACCAAAGTTGGACATAATAGACCGCTGACATAGCTTTGTAGCATCACTTTAGATGAATGAAACGGTACCTTTGTTGTCTTCTTCAGAGCTTCACCTGCTTCAAAAACGGACTTTTATTGATATGTAAATGAGGGCTCGCAAGTGCCCAGGGCGGAGTTAAATTCTTTGGAGCCCAGGCTGCTCGGCCTCTTTAGTTCTTATCCCCGCCCCTGTCTCTGTCTCTGCCGCCCTTCTATTGCCTTTCTTCCTCCTCCTCTGGTTGCGAACTCCTGCGCCTGCGCTCAGCTTTGCCTGGCGAGGCATGCGACTGCGATGCCCACTGTGGAACGGCATCAATGTAGCTACTGCGCATTCCCGGCTGACGCTGCAAACCCAGCTGTAAGCTGGTGGACATGCGCAGTAGCTACATTGATGCCGTTCCCACAGTGGGCATCGCAGTGCGCATGCCCCGCCGAGGCAAAGCTGAGCGCAGGCGCAGGAGTTCGCTACCAGAGGAGGAGGAAGAAAGGCAATAGAAGGGCGGGCAGAGACAGAGACAGGGGCGGGGATAAGAACTAAAGAGGATGAGCAGCCTGGGCTCCAAAGAACTTAACTCCGCCCTGGGCACTTGCGAGCCCTCATTTACATATCAATAAAAGTCCGTTTTTGAAGCAGGTGAAGCTCTGAAGAAGACAACAAAGGTACCGTTTCATTCATCTAAAGTGATGCTACAAAGCTATGTCAGCGGTCTATTATGTCCAACTTTGGTGACAGACTCCCTTTAAGCTTCATTTACACGTCAGTGTTTCACGGACGTGTGCTGTACCTATTCTCCACGGACAGCACACGTCCCCATTCATTTTAATGTGTGTATTCATCAGTGTTTTAGCACGGTCCGTGGGTCTGTTTTTTTAGCACGGATTCATGCTCTATTTTGTCCGTGTGCAGGGATCCACCAAGCCAATTATAGTCTATGGGTCTGTAAAAACCACAGATGCCATCTGTGTTGCATCCGTCTTTCACGCATCATTAAGAAGAGATTCTTTGAAAATTATTTTTCAGCTGTTCAGTGTCAGTGAAACACGGATGCACAGACAGCTAAAAACGGACACACGGACCCAACATGGATCCTTCACAGACAGCTTCACGGATGCATCACTGACCACCTGCTCAGATCTGAGCACAGACACGGACGTGTGAATGAGGCTTCAGTCTAGGGCTCATGTGAATTAGAATAAAACCTTCTTTGTGCATGTCTCATCACTTAGCCGAAAGCACTTAATGCAGTTTTTTATGGATTATGAATTCTTTGCTCGAACTCTTGCAGGAGCTTTCTGGTATCATCTTCTGTATATATTTTGTTCACAATGTAGGAACACCGAAGCATTCGTCTACGGCCAACAACTATTGCTATATATTCCTCTCTATAAGATATTTTATCCTTTAAAGATTTATGAATTCTCAGATCTCCCTTTTCCTGTGAAGAAGAGGTGAAAACTACCAAACAGATCTGGCAGTGATATAGGCTGCGTACTGTAGAGCTTAGCATCCTGAGGTGAAGATGACAAACCACCTAGTGGAAATCATCACTGCCGGGACTGACTGTACCCAGTTTGCGTTCAGCTCCTTGTTCTTTTTGACTTAAAATATCAGATGGTTTGATAACATCCAGTGAATGCAAAGCTTTATTGCTTTTTCATAAAAAAACTTTCTTCATCCCTGACCATTTAATATATTACTATTATTGAGTGTATTTTATGTTTTGTGAACATGCAACTTTCTTTAGAATAAAGTATAAGGATCTGCATAAAGAGAGCTCTCTAAATGCTATCACAAAGCAAATCTCGGAGCTCTATAATCACCGTTATGGCGTGCGTTCCAGTGGCCGGAAGTGACGTTTTCCTAGAATCAGCCATTGGTTATTCTTATAAAAAATAACTTTCTCGCATCACTGGAGGTGACGCTACATGTGGAGCGATTTTCATTTGGAGCACTCTGATCACACAGTTAGTATATAGAGCAGGGCCTGAAGATATTCAGTGTGCCTAGAATCATCAGGATGCCATTATCTACATCTTTCATCATACTTTGGTCCACCTGAAGAACCAACATTAAAAGAAAAGTGGGGAAAAGTGTCGGGTTTACGTGAAGTGCTTATTTCAGGGCCTTACAGGTGACAGCACAGGGTTTAGCCATCAAGAAGGAGATAAATTTGGTTGATACTTCTGTCTTCTGACTGTCAGAAAAGGCTCGAGAGCTCACCATATACATGATATTGTCACCTGGTCTCGAATTTTTTTAAATCATAGTGTCAATAGTAGTGACAGTAAGAAAATCAGGATGGATCTGTTGTCTTACTTTCCATTGTCCCTTTGTCATCTGGAGAGTCAAGTGTGAAAGTGTGCCAAAAACATCAGGGTAAATTTATTAATTGCATCTAATATGTAGAGAGTTGAGGGTTGACAATCGTGGCAATTATCGGGAAGAAGACTTCCTATAAATGCTTGCTCCTGATAACTGCACCAAGTAAAGGTGCCTCTCATGCAGATATAAAATATAATAAAATAAAAATCTCAGACAACCACTTTAATTCTAAAATATATTTTATCCTTAAGGAGTTAAATTGTAACTAACTTTAGCACAGATTATATCACAACCTAAATTTTACAATGCGGCATTGTTACCAGTTTAGGTTTCCTAAATATGCACATTTCCCCCATGGAATATAATTACGCTTCTGTTTTCCTATTGAACTGTCTTGATCACATAGGAGATACGGAGGAGAAACAATGCTGTTCTATGTACTGTTATTATTTTGCCAAAAAAAGGCACTAAAACCTGACATGATTGGCTTTACTAGTTGAGCAGTCATTGTTTCTGAGAGCATGTGGTGACAATTTAGTCTGTAGTTTGTGACATGAAAATTAGTGTTATCATGGTTTGTAAATTGACAAGAATGAGTTGAAGAAAGTCCTAAAAACGTAGGATTATAGATATCTGCAGCATGGAAAGGCTTATACAAGAGATCAGCTTTCTATATGTTGAAGGTGGAAGACAACAAAGCTTATTTGGAAAAGGATTATAACAGAGAATATAAATGGGATATAAATATGCTGCTTAAAATACCATCTGGAGAGAGCTAAACAGGAATTTGGGCCTCAGGGTTTGCATTTCCTAAGAAATACCATACGTACAAAAGGATGTCTTGGTAATTGCACAAACAGATGCAAGAATATGTTACATCAAAATGAACAAGCCATCTATAAACGTAGGATGCAGATATATTTTTCATTATACCAACATTCAAAAACCATCTACCGATTACATAGCCAGTCTTACTATGAGGCTACTTCAACCACTCAGAGATGTGGTGTTACCAAGGGTTTACAGGACTCCAGATATTCATGACCTATTATGACTCAGGTGTTGGACCCTCATCGATCAGATGTTGATGACGTAGTTCATCAATATCAGGATCCCAGTAAGCTCCTTTAAATACCAATAGTATGACTACTATTGAACTCGTAAAGATAGGAGAAGCCCAGATTAGTTGCAACCATTTTGCTACTCAATGGCAAAAACTCGTGCAAAACTCCTCTCTTTAGGGGAACTGGATTCTTAGGAAGTAACAAGGTGAGGAACTGGCTCAAAGGTGATGGAAAGCGAGTGAAGGGAGAAGCAAACATCAGGGCTTTTTGCAGTGGGTGGAAAAACCCAGCACCATAATGGGGGGTGGCATTTTGATTCTTAGCTACTGGGCCCTCTTTCTTCTACGTATGCCATTAGGTGTCACTGAGTAATAAGGGCAATAGAAATGGTGAGTAGATTTAGGTTTGTCCCAATCGGTTGTTTAAGTACTAAGGAGTCAATGCCAAAATGTCAACCCCTTTGATGCTTAGAAGATAGTATATTATTAGAGTTGAGACAATTGGTGGTAAAACGACCATTAATATATCAATTTTTAGTAGCAGGCAAAAAGTATGAAACATGTAGAATCTTCCCTCAATAATCAGTACTCATCTTCATCAATTTTCTGATTTTTATACAAAAGCCATCATCAGGTAAAAGCAAATTTGACAGTGGCTATGGCTTAAGGGGACATAACACCTGAAGCTTGCTGTAAAGTGGCTGCTGAATAAGAGGAGTAAAAGAAACAGAGTTCTGGTGCTGAGTGTGATTTTTCTCTACTTGGTTAAGGGGAGTGGCTTTTGCTTCCAGATGCTATTAATTGCACCACTGAACTCATCCTGAGCTCGCTCTACCGGAAGCTTGCTGTACTAAGTGGCTGCTGAATAAGTTGAGTTAAAGAACCGGAGTTCAAGACAAGGAGCAAGATACTAAGGTTTGATAGATTTTGCTTCTGTGTTGGCTTGATTCTAGCTAGTCCTCCAACTACAGTAGACAGGGTCTAAATCTAACTCATATTTACTGTTTTCCTTCTCTACTGTTCATCCCCATTTAAACATCTGCTCCATGGAAAATGCTACTAAGTGTGTGTCCTGTGCAATGTATGCGTGCCTTGAAGAGCCTTTTAAGGGTGAATACATTTGCACTACATGCAATCATGTTGCATATTTGGAAGCCCAGATCTTGGATCTAAATAAGCAGCTTGAAATACTTAGGGGCATTGCAAAACTGGAGAGAGGCTTAGACCTCACTGTGCAGGCACTGACTGGGGTCAGTGAAATGGAGGTGGGAGGAGGAGGGCAAGATCAGGACTATCAGATCAGCAGTTGGGTTAATGTAGGAAGAAGGGGTAGAGGGAAAAGTGCCAGGGAGGCTAGTCCTGAGCTGGAACCTAGTAAGCCCTAGTAAATATGCCTATTTGGCTGATATTAGGGATGAAAGCCCAGGGCCAGCAACACTGCAGCATTTATCCTAGCAACCAGGAGGATGACAGCTGCAGGAAGGATGGGAAAAGAAGTGTAGCAAAGGTCAGACAGATGCTGGTGGTAGGGGACAGGGTCATCTGTCTCCGAGACCTTGAATGCCAAACAGTGTGTTGTCTGCAGGATGCTCGGGTTCATCATATTGCGGATCGGATTGACAGATTTCTGGGTGGGGCTGGGGAAGACCCGGTGGTCATGGTACACATTGGCACCAATGACAAAGTCAGGGGGAGATGGAAGCTCCTTAAAAAAGATTTTAGGGAATTAGGAGAGAAGCTCAGGTCCAGGACCTCCAAGGTAGTGTTTTTAGAAATACTACCAGTGCCACGAGCATCAGAGAGACAACGGGAGCTTAGGGAGTTAAATAAGTGGCTCAGAATCTGGTGCAGGAAGGAAGGGTTTGGGTTCATTGAGAACTGGGACGTTTTTTCTGTCGGTTACAGGCTCTACAGTAGGGACAGGCTGCACCTTAATGGGGAGGGTGCAACTTCCCTGGGGTAAAAATGGCTAGACGGCTGGAGGAGCTTTTATACTAGGATCTGGGTGTGGGGTTATACTAATAAGGGGGTAGATAGTGTAGATAGAGAGTGGGATATAAAAGGGGACAGTGGGGATTTAGTGGGGCTGGGGTTAGCGAGGAAAGTAGGGAGAAAACTGGGCATAACTATACACTTATGAAAAATAGAACTGCTGGTAACAAGAACCTGTTACATACAAATATCAACCAAGGTAACCCAAAAATCCCAGATATTCACTTTACAGGTAATAGTCATTTAAAATGTATTTTCACAAATGCCAGAAGTCTAGCTAGCAAAATCGGGGAGCTGAAAGCTATGATACTAGAAGAACGCATAGATATAGTCGGAGTGGCTGAGACATGGTTGGATTCTTCGCATGACTGGGCTGTAAATATTGAGGGTTTTACACTATTTAGGAAAGATAGGGTCAATAGAAAAGGTGGTGGCATGTGCCTGTATGTGAGGAGTGATCTGAAGACAAGTGTGAAAGAGGCAATTGTGGGTGAGGATGTGGAAACCTTATGGGTGGAAGTTCAAAGGGATAAAAACACTGAAAAAATAATACTTGGTTTAATCTATAGACCCCCTAACATCACAGAAGAGATAGAAACACAAGCGTATAACCAAATAGAGCGGGCTGCACAAGCTGATCAAAATGGGAGATTTTAACTTCCCTGGTATTGGGATTCCCATCCCCACCTATCCCTTGGTTGAACTTGATGGACTTGTGTCTTTTTTTAACCGTATTAACTATGTAACACAAATTTTTAACTCTTTATTACATTCATGAGAATGTCTCAAATACAATGATCTTACTATAAATTCTACTTAAAGACTATCAAAATGGTTCTCCCAGTGTGAACTCTCATGTTATAAATATTACATACTTTAAAGCACTTCTCCGAACTCTTATCCATGTGTGAGAAATCCTCAAGGACATCTAAAAGCCCTTTTGTTCAGAACCTTGTGATAATTGGTTACCTTCCTTTGTAAGTAAAATGAGAAAATGTAATGTTTCATAAACTTGTGGGTACATGGTGACATGTTACTTCTTAAATCTACTGCTCTGGGATATTTACTGGTAATCCGAAGGGCATGTTGAACGGAAAAAAAAAAGATAATCTGTGGCAACATTAGAGTGTGTTGTATAATATTATTAATAATAATATTAGCATATTATTAGTAATATGTTTACTATATACAATGTGTTTGGAAAGTTTTCAGACCTTTTCGCAATTTGAAACAAACAAGGAATCTTGCTAGCATTGGCCACCCCACCAAACTAAGTCTTGGTAAGGCCTTGGTAAGAGAGGTGACCAAGAACCTAATGGTCAATTTGGCTGAGCCTCAAAGACCCTTTGTGCAGATGAGAGAACCTTCCAGAAAGACTACCACCACTGCAGAATTTCACCAATATGGGCTTTATGGCAGAGTGGCCAAAAAAAGGCATGTCATTAAAAGCTAAATGACAGTTTGCAAAAATCACTTAAAGGATCCAAGGCACAAGATTCTCTGATCTGATAACACCAAGATTTAACTTTTTGGCCTCAGTTCTAAGCGTCACATCTGGAGGAAAACAGGCACTGTTCATTGCCTGCCCAATACCACTCCTACAGTGAAGCATAGTGGTGGCAGCATCATGCTGTGGGGGTATTTTTCAGCAGCTGGGACATGGAAACTGGTCAGGGTTGAGGGAGAGCTGAATGGCGAAAAGTGTGGAGATATTTTTAATGAAAATCTGATCCAGAGTGCTCTGGACCTCAGACTGGACTGAAGATTTACTTTTCAAAAAGAGAATGACTCTAAGCACACAGCCAAGACAATAGAGGTGTGGCTTATGGACAACTCTGTGAATGTACTTACTGTAAGTGGCCCAGCCAGAACCTTGACTTGAGCATCTCATTTCAGCACAAGGCCACAACATTACAAAATGCAAAAAAAAATGAAAGGGTCTGAAGACTTTCCAAACAGACTACAGTATGCATTACATAGAGCATTTGTATATTCTAGGTATTTGTAATAATACATCTTTTGACTATTGTTGCTATGGCTTATTAATTGGGAGCTGCAGCTATTGGAAGAACTGTGAAACCCCATTTGTTCCAAGCAAGGCAGCCACAAAGGTAGGAGAAGGATAATTCTGGTGGCACATGTGTATTAATTTCACCGCAACAGACAAAGAGAATGAAAGAAGAGCTGAGCCAGTGAGTCCGTCTGTGTCTAAATTTTAATTATCAAAAAAACAGGATAATCTTTAATGCTGTGCAAACTTTTCATGGAGGCATACCACATGAGAGCTCTTAGACCCATTGTGGAAAAGGACCTGCTACGAAACTGCTTTTACTGGCCCATGACATCGTCAAATAATTTCTCTGCAGCTACTAGTAGAGGGTGCTCTCCTCATAATAATTTATCCAGCTTCTATGTAGTTCTATTGTAGCTATATAAATTCATATGTACTTAGCTCCCTCTAGTGGTGGATTTAAGCATGTAGAGTTTCATAATTTACAATGGGAAGGAAAGCAGAATATTTGGAGCTCAGTGGGCACAGATTAATCACTGCATTTATGTCAGCTTCATGGCATAGACAGACTGCAAAATATTACATTTGGACTAAAAGCTATATTTTTTCTGCCATGTCAACTGAGTGACATGAAGTGTTAGCAGCCTCTGTCAGTATAATAGCAGTTTAAAGGATAACTGTCACATTTAGACCGTAATTTCAATTTTCATATATGTAGTTACTAATAACATAATATTCCTGAATCAATAACTATTAGACTTACTTACCCCATATTTAATACGATTCATCCCTTAGCAACCAGTCTGCATAAAACTGCAATTTCACTATTCTGTTAAGATGGCTGCCGCTGCCCTCGGCCCTGAGCCTTATCCATAGGACACCTGCAGTGAAGTTAGTGAAGACCAGCACTGTATAGGGGGGTCTTGCAGTGAAGTTCCCAGGTCTGGCTGAAGCCTGTAGTCCTCCTACAATATAGAGGGGTTGCCCAAGCTCTCCTCTTACCACATGATGCTTTCATTTATACACTGAGCAGGCGGCAGATCTCCCTTCCCCGGCTGCTCTAGCTACATTCTCCAGCACTGCTAAGGGAGTGTCTGCCAAGCGCAAGGATGTGGAGAAGTGCACACAGCCCAGGCACTGTTATCACCTGTCAGGGAGGACCTGGCTTTTTATCCATTCCCTTACAACATTTACTCTAGCTTTCCCTGCTTATGCATCCTCTGTCTACGTCTGAGCAAACTGAGAGACAGAAGAAGCCTAGCAACCTGATTTTAATCTCAGGTAACAATGGCCAATACTGGGGACAAAAATGTGGCTTTTAGGGGTTATTTATTAAACAATCAAAAATTAAAACACGGTCAACAAGGTGATATTATTCACCAAAAGCCAATAGTAAAAAAAAAAAAAATGCGACAATTATCCTTTAATGCATATATTGAAGAAAAAGGTATATTCTTCGTGTTTTTTCAGGCTTTTTTTTTTCAAAAACAGCTGCTGCCAAATGTCTGCTTAAAACCAAATGCACTACAAACAGTGTTTTTTTTACTTCAATTGTTGTGTTTTTTGGGGTCAGGAGTACATTTCATTTTTCAAAGTGCAGCATGATCTCGCTAGGTGTGGCGTGCTCTTTACTGGACTGAAAAAATGCATGAATGAAATGGATGTAAAAATGAGTGAATAAAAAAGACACAAAAAGAAGAAAAAACTATGTCAGTAAACCACTATGTCGGAAGGAAGTGACAGAAACACTACATTACAGGAATTCCTTTTCAGGGGCGATTTTACATATTGCTACAGGTCCTGAGATTACTGAATACGTCCTTGCTTCAACAGAATAAGCCATAGTAAAGCTCACAACATATCTTTAGCCATGTGATTATCCTTACCTTTGGAGTTCGTGCATGCTTTCCCCACCTGGCATCTTTCACCAAACTTATATCCAAAAGTTCAGTCTCCTAAAGAAAGAAAAAACATGGATATCATTGAAAGTTGGCTACAAATACTACAATAGCTTTGTGTTGAGTATTTTAAAGACCCCCAATAGAACATTATTATTTTTTGCAAAAATTATAAAATCATTTGCCCTATATGAATATATTGAGAAAACAGGGCTACGTTTACACTATTCATTTATCATTTCAAATTAATTAGATCAAGTAATTAAAAAAATAAAATAAAATCACACTAAGACTGGTGCTAAGTGGCAACGCCGATCTTGGTCATGACACTCGTCTTTCGACTAAGGCCGGGTTCACATCACTGTTATGGATTCCGTTATTGTTTTCCGTTATAACATGGTTATAACTAGAGTTGAGCGAACACCTGGATGTTCGGGTTCGAGAAGTTCGGCCGAACTTCACGAAAATGTTCGGGTTCGGGATCCGAACTCGACCCGAACTTCACCCCGAACCCGAACCACATTGAAGTCAATGGAGACCCTAACTTTTGGGCACTTAAATGGCTGTAAAATAGCCCTGGAAAGGGCTAGAGGGCTGCAAAAGGCAGCAAAATGTCAGTAAATGCCCTGCAAACATATGTGAAATGAAATGACTTAAATTAAAATAAAATAAAATACAGAAAAATAATAAATAAACATTCTAAACTTGAGCCCAAGTGAGTGACAGTGGCACCTGTCACCCAGCAAACAGATGATGTGGCAGCATGCCACCACATCTATCATTGTCACCAAGCATCTCCACATAATCCCATGGAAGTGTTCAGCTATCAGCTGTCCATCTCCCAAACACTGGAGAGAAAAATAAATAGAAAGAGGAAGTACCCCCCTACCCATGGCTCTGAATGCCTTATTTCAAACTTCCTGGTCCTTTGAAATGCTGTCATTCTGTCTGGTGGACAGTTTTAAAAACCTTATGGCAGTGGCTACACCACAGTACGTGTATCCCAGCCGCCGCTACTTTTGCAGGCGAGCCATCCCTTCCCTGCACAACCAAGTGGCGGACAAAATCAAGTGTGCACTGTGCAAAGCTATGTGTGGCAACGTCCACATAACCAACAACACAGTGAGTAAATGTAGCGGCTGGCCCAAAGGCGGATTGCATTTTTGTGAATGTCCTTCCGCCCCCGAGGATTGCTGGACATTTCTCTTTGTATCCTGTTACCGCCTCCTCCGCCTCCTACTCGGCTTCCTCCTCCTCTACCTCCTCCTCATCCACTCAGCGTAACACCTTCACCACCCACAGCAGCACAGCCAGGGGGAAATGACAGCAGGTTGTTTTAAAACTTGTTTGTTTGTGGGACAGACCCCGCACCGCGCAGGAGCTGTGAACAGGCCGACCATTGGTTGGTGCCACTGAGCCTCCAGCCCGGCCTAGTGTTGTGCGCTAATGGGCCAAATATACTAGCAAGTCTGGGCCTAGCCGGTGTAACACACATCCCCTGCCTGCCACATGTGCTGAATTTGGGGTGCAGAAATTCCTAAACACCAGACAGTGAAAATCCATTCAGTTAATCGAACACACACAACACCCCCACCCCTCCTTTCACTCAAACCATTAATAAACTATTTACAAATTTTCTTAAAAACATATTAAAATAACTATAATGCAGCTAAACTTACTATATAAACAAACAAAACTATATACACGCCCTATCCTTAACTTAAGGCCAGTGACATTCAAGTGGCTCGAAGGGTGGGTTTCTGAACCAACATAGTCCCTGGCCTGGGACACAATTGTCCAGCCAGGGCACAGTTCTGGAGGATGAGGAGGATAAGTAGGATGAGGAGGAGTAGGAGGAACCGTGTTCTCAGCAGGGTGGCACCCAAGCCAGCTCACGGGCAGCTGGGTCACCATCAGCACCCCAGAAGGCTGGGTTAGCATTGGCGAAATGTGGGAAAGCTTTGTCATCACGCCACAACAACCTGCACCACCAGCAGATCTGGAACGTCTTAGCAGGAGGCAGAATACAACTAAAACACTATGTCAATTGTCGTTCCAGAAATATAGCTTATGCTCTATTATGCCCCTGTAACAGGATTTATGTGGGCCAGACCATGCAGGAGCTGAGGAAGAGAAAACAACAACACACATCCAATATTCGGTTGGCAGCACGAGATAGAAGTAAAGGGGAGAAATCGTTAACATCGGTGGCGGCTCACTTCCTGGACTACAATCAAGGTAGGTATGATGATTTGAGGGTTGCAGGATTAGATTTAATTTATGGAAACATTAGGGGTACACAAGTTTTGCAAAAACTGCTTCGATCTGAGTCGAGGTGGATATTTAATTTGGAATCACAGGCACCACGGGGCCTCAATGAGGAATTAGCCTTTACCGGCTTCTACACGTAGAATCCCAATCTATGGCTGACCCTCTGGAAAGCCACAGTTTGGGGTCACTCATCACTAATTATTATTTTCTTTTCTTCATTTCAGGTTTAAGAATTTGGATATACTACTGGAGAATTTACATATTTGATGGAACTTCCTGTACCTTGCTTGCACCTGTGGCATTTTTTGCATTTTTGTATTTTTGCACTATTTTGCACTTTATGGCACTTAGCACTTTTATAGCTTTTTATTTACAACTGCATTTTACCCTTCAATCCCATTATGTGTGATTTATGCTTCTCTCATACAAAGTATTTGTATTACGTATTATTATCTGTGTAATTTTCTTTCTCTTCCCCTTATCCTACTGCAGCACTCTAGCCTGCTTCATTCCCCCTTTTTCCCGATGCATGGTCCCTCATTCCCTCACTTGGCTATCTGTTTGAGGATGTCATGAGCATGGCATACTTGTTTTTGATTCCAACACTTTGCATCCCCCACCATGTAAATATGGTCAATTTTTCTAAAAGATTACAAATAGGTATATAGTTTACCCATTGATAATAGAATATAAGGTAATATACATTATTTTAAATGATAATAATAATTAAATATAATAATGATAATTATTCTAAATGATAATAATAATTAAATAAATAAATAATTAATATAATAAAGAAAAGAAAAGAAACAAATAAAATGAACAAAATAAAATAATGTTTTGAAAAGGGTTTAAAGAAATAATAAATCTTGTTAGATAAAATGGTGAGGTGATGCGGACAAAAATGTGGAGATTTTTGTGTACTTCTTTATTGTATATTTTCATTTGCAATAATGTACTACATGTAATGATATGTGAAAAATCATATTATTTGTGGTTATTCACTCATAATTAATTATTTATTTGATTGTATTTTTATTCACCAATTCATATATGAATACACACTGTTACTCACATTTATTTATGCATTGTACCTTTTTTTTGCACATTCATCATGTATGTATCTATTCATTCACTTATTTATGCTAATTCAGTACTTATAATGCTTTATTATTATTTTTCTTATTTTATTTCTTTTTCCTTTCTTTCACTAGATCATTAATTTATTTGAATAGTATATATTGAGATTGTGTTTATCTGCATATTGACTCGATTTTATTTATATCACTTCATATTTAACATGCCATGCTTCTTCTTCCAGGTATGCTTGTTTGGATTACCGGAGCCTGCATTCATTTTGTTGGCTCTGGTTTGTCCAATCAGGGATGTTGTCTTGCGCACGCGCCCTGCGGTGATCTGGATGTGCAAAGGATAGATTTTAAATTGTTGGGTGAAATATTACAATTTTTGCCAGGTACAGACCCCTGCACTGCATAACTGACAGGGAACTTACAATTGGCGGATACATTCTTTCATGAAATAAAGCCTTTTTGGGCTGTGAAGCCAAAGGTACTCACCAATAACAGTTTTTTTTATTTTTTATTTTTTTAAATAAATTAGTGTAGACTCCAAAAAATTGGGAAAATATAAAAAATAAAACAAAGTGTAAGTGCACGGTAGTATTACAGTGGTTGGGTGAGGCCGGCATACATGTCTATTCTGCATAAGGTACAGAAAAGTCACATATATGTAGGAAAAAAATCTAAAAGTAAAAAAAAGGATTTATTTCATATAGAATTTGTCCCTTTATTTTCAAATGCCAAAATTTCAAGATGTCATTGAAAAATATGACTTCTGCATAACCAAAATCTAACAACAATTAACACATATCTTTCACATCTGTAAAGCCCTGACTTCTAAAGCTGGAAAGAGAAATCAGCAATGGATATTTATTTGTTTTATCAAAATAATCAATAACTCTTTTATTATTATGGACAAAAGAAAAATTCCAAATTGCAAAAGAATTTCCTTAAGGAGAATAGCAGAACTATAAATGCACAAATTGAGGTCAAATAGCAGCAATTAACATCTTTTTACTATACATTTCTCGCTGTAGAGTTTTTCATATACTGGATGATACCTTATTTATAGCTAAAAAATAAATTACCGGCCTGTCAAGAATGTAAATGGAAGCTCTGATACATATAGGTTAGCGCTTATGTAAATTGCTTTAACCACTTCAGCCCCCCTAGCTTAAACACCCTTAATGACCAGGCCACTTTTTACAATTCTGCACTACACTATTTTCACCGTTTATTGCTCGGACATAGAAATTACCACCCAAATGAATTTAACCTCCTTTTTTTCTCACTAATAGAGCTTTCATTTGGTGCTATTTCATTCTTGCTGACATTTTTACTTTTTTTTATATAAATCCAAAATGACCGAAATTTTTGCCAAGAAATGAAATTTTTCACTTTCTGTTGTATTTTTTTTTTTTTAAACTACATTTCTATATAAATTTTTCTCTAAATTTATTGTTCTACATGTCTTTGATAAAAAAAAAATGCAATAATTATATTTATTGGTTTGGGTAAAGGTTATAGCGTTTACAAACAATAGTGCAAAAAAGTGAATTTCCGCATTTTGAAGCAGCTCTGACTTTCTGAGCACCTGTCATGTTTCTTCAGGTGCTAGAATGTCAGGATAGTATAAATACCCCCCAAATGACACCATTTTAGAAAGAAGACACCCCAAAGGGGCATTCGCGGAGGGGCATGGTGAGTTCATGTATCATTTCATTTTTTTTCACAAGTTAGCAGAAAATTACACTTTCTGAGGGAAAAAAAAAAAATAATAAAGTTTCCATTTCTGCTAACTTCTGGCAAAAAAATAAAAAATCTCCCACGGACTCACTATGCCCCTCAGTGAATACCTTGGGGTGTCTACTTTCCGAAATGGGGTCATTTGTGGGGTGTGTTTACTGTTCTGGCATTTTGGGCGGGGCTAAATTGTTAGCAGCCCTGTAAAGCCAAAAGGTACTCTTTGGACTTTCACCCCCTTTACGCACCTAGGCTGCAAAAAAGTGGCACACATGGTATCGCCATACTCAGAAGAAGTAGGGCAATGTGTTTTGGGGTGTATTTTTACATATACCCATGCTGGGTGAGAGAAATATCTCTGTAAACTGACAACTTTGTATTAAAAAAATTTACACCCCAAAACACATTGCCCTACTTCTCCTGAGTACGGCGATAACACATGTGTGACACTTTTTTGCAGCCAAGATGCGCAAAGGGGCCCAAATTCCAATGAGTACCTTTAGGATTTCACAGGGCATTTTTACGCACTTGGATTCCAGACTTCTTCTCAGGCTTTAGAGACCCCTAAAATGCCAGGGCAGTATAAATACCCCACAAGTGACCCCATTTTAAAAAGTAGACACCCCAAGGTATTCCGTGAGGGGTATGGTGAGTTTATGTAAAATTTTATTTTTTGTCACAAGTTAGTGGAATATGAGACTTTGTAAAAAAAAATAAAAAAATAAAAGAATAAAAAAATATCAATTTCTGCTAACTTGTGCCAAAAAAAAAAATTCTGTGAACTCGCCATGCCCCTCACGGAATACCTTGGGGTGTCTTCTTTCCAAAATGGGGTCACATGTGGGGTATTTATACTGCCCTGGCATTTTAGGGGCCCTAAAGCGTGAGAATCCAAATGCGTAAAAATGCCCTGTGAAATCCTAAAGGTACTCATTGGTTTTAGGGCCCCTTTGCGCATCTTGGCTGCAAAAAAGTGTCACACATGTGGTATCGCCATTCTCAGGAGAAGTAGGGCAATGAGTTTTGGGGTGTATTATTACATATACCCATACTGTGTGTGAGAAATATTTCTGTAAATGACAACCTTTTAAATTTTTTTATACAAAGCTGTCAATTTACAGAGATATTTCTCTCACCCAGCATGGGTATATGTAAAAATACACCCCAAAACACATTTCCCTACTTCTCCTGAGTACGGAGATACCACATGAGTGACACTTTTTTGCAGCCAAGATGCGCAAAGGGGCCCTAATTCCAATGAGTACCTTTTAGGAGGGCATTTTTACGCATTTGGATTCCAGACTTCTTCTCACGCTTTAGGACCCCTAAAATGCCTGGGCAGTATAAATACCCCATATGTGGCCCCGTTTGGAAAGAAGACACCCCAAGGTATTCCGTGAGGGGCATGGCGAGTTCATAGAAGATTTTTTTTTTTGGCACAAGTTAGCGGAAATTGATTTTTTATTGTCTTTTCTCACAAAGTCTCCCTTTCCGCTAACTTTTGACAAAAAGTTCAATTTTTCATGGACTCACTATGCACTCAGTGATTACCTTGGGGTGTCTTCTTTCCAAAATGGGGTCATTTGTGGGATGTTTGTACTGTTCTGGCATTTTGGGTGGGGCTAAATTGTGAGCAGCCATGTAAAACCTAAAGGTACTCGTTGGAATTTGGGCCCCTTTGCGCACCCAGGCTGCAAAAAAGTGTCACACATGTGGTATCTCCGTACTCAGGAGAAGTAGGGCAATGTGTTTTGGGGTGTATTTTTACATATACCCATGTTGGGTGAGAGAAATATCACTTTAAATTGACAACTTTGTATAAAAATTTTTAAAAGTTGTCATTTACAGCGATATTTCTCACACAATGTATGGGTATATATAAAAATACACCCCAAAACACATTGCCCTACTTCTCCTGAGTACGGTGATACCACATGTGTGCCACTTTTTTGCAGCCAAGATGCGCAAAGGGGCCCTAATTCCAATGAGTACCTTTAGGATTTCACAGGGCATTTTTACGCATTTGGATTCTCACGCTTTAGGCCCCTAAAATACCAGGGCAGTATAAATACCCCACATGTGACCCCATTTTGGAAAGAAGACACCCCAAGGTATTCCGTGAGGGGCATGGCGAGTTCAGAGAAATTTTTTTTTTTTGGCACAAGTTAGCGTAAATTTATATATATTTTTTTTACAAAGTCTCATATTCCACTAACTTGTGACAAAAAATAAAATTTTACATGAACTCACCATACTCCTCACGGAATACCTTGGGGTGTCTACTTTCTAAAATGGGGTCACATATGGGGTATTCATACTGCCCTGGCATTTTAGGGGTCTCCGCAATCATTACACGTATAACCAGCATTAGGAGTTTCTGCAATTCTCCTTATATTGGGCATACAGGTAATGAGATTTTTTTTCCGTTCAGCCTCTGGGCTGAAAGAAAAAATGAACGGCACAGATTTCTTCATTCGCATCAATCAATGTGGATGAAAAAATCTCTGCCAAAAAATGTGCAAAAAACAAAAAGAAAAGAAGTAAGGCCCCATTCACACGTCCACAAAAATGTCCGCATCTATTCTGCAATTCTGCGGAATAGATGCGAACCCATTCACTGTGAATGGGGCCGGCGGTGATGCGGAGAGCACACTATGTGCTCGCCGCATCAGCATTTGCAGAGCTGCGGCCGTGAACTTCCGGGTTTCGGCCCCCAAACATCCGACCGCAGCTCCGCAAAAGATAGAGCATGTCCTATTCTTGTCCGCAATTGCGGACAAGAAAAGGCATTTTCTATATAGTTCTGGCAATGTGCGGATCTGAAAAATGCAGAAAGCACATTGCCAGTGTCTGTGTTTTGCGGATCCGCGGATCCATGGATCCGCAAAACACATACGGACGTCTGAATGAGCCTTACAGGGGGGTGATTAGTGACAGGGGGTGACAGGGGGTGATCAGTGGGGTGACATGGGGTGATCAGGGGTTAATCGGGGGTTAATCAGGGGTTAATCAGTGACTGGGGGGGTTGGATGGGGGGGTCTGTGTGGTGATTAGTGCACTTACATAAGTTTACTTTGGTGGTCCCAAGCAAAAGGGACCACCAGAGGAATGAGCAGCAAGCAGATCAGACGCTGTTAACAAAACAGCGTCTGATATGCGATTTTTTTTTTAACTTCTACGGCCTGCCAGCGCATGATCAGCGCTGGCAGGCTGTAGTTAAAGTTCTCCCCGACACGAACCCGTTCACAGGAAATCTCGCGTCTCGCGAGATGACGCGCAGATGCGTCCAGGAGGGGTAAACCAGCCGCCGCCTGGACGCATCCGTGCGTACAGCGGTCCGGAGCTGGTTAACATTCCGCAAGTTTTTTTTTCTTGCTGACAATCCTAGAGGATTTTTCTCCTGTGAAATATAAAATAGATGCAAACTGTGCTCAGAAAATATTAATTTTCAAATCTTTCTAAACTCTGAGGTTTCTGAAGTACTAATTTAGCAATATATTTAACAAGGTATGACATACTTAATACCTTTATTAAAAAATAACTGTAAACTCTGGGGTTGAATGGGTCATAAGAGAAGAATGACATAATTCAGTCAAATTTGAAAATCACTTCATTTAAAAAATATGCCTGTACGCACCTAAAACAATAGTGTAAACTAATAGCCACTAGGGGTCAGGCAAGATCCGTCCCTAGTAACAGGGACACAAAAGATGGCTCACAGGAAATAGGGGCGTGTCAGAGCTATCTGAGATCCTGAGCCTGATAAAAGAACTGCTTCTACACAGCTTTTGAAGAGCAGAGAAGCTCCAGTATGTAAGTGTGATTTCCCCCTACTTATCTGTCTATGAGCTCCAGAGCTGAAAACAAACATAATGGTAAGTAAGGGAATGGACGTCACAGCAGTACAGTGCTGGCAGACTTCACAGAAGGGATATGCCCCCTGCTTCTGAGTGAAATGCCTCTCCAGCAGCTGGCCGGCGTGATGACGTCATCTCGGGACGTGCAAGATCTGGCACCAGATCTTCAAGCAAGATGGTGGCAAATCGAGGGGGTAAGTTTGATTTCAATTTTTTTTTTATGTTAATCTTACACAATTTTTACACTCAGATCATGTATGAACGCGGCACCTGAAGGGTACAGAAATAGGGAGCGGCGCTATCGCAGCTCCCCGTCATTGCACCCGCTACTTACAAAAAAATGCGCTTAGTGACTAAGTAATTTGCCTCTAAGCTAATTTTTTGGAAAAATTTGGCGAAGCAGCTGAATTGAATTTTCTAAAACTTTGGCGATTTTTTGTCATATCTGGCAACTAAACTTTAATGTCGATAAGTGCAAGATAATGCACCTGGGGCGTAAAAAACCCAAGAGCAGAATATAAAATCAGTGATACAGTACTAACCTCAGTATCTGAGGAAAGGGATTTAGGGGTCATTATATCAGACGACCTAAAGGTGGGCAGACAATGTCATAGAGCAGCCGGTAATGCCAGCAGAATGCTTGGGTGTATAGGGAGAGGCATTAACAGTAGAAAGAGGGAGGTGCTCGTGCCGCTCTACAGAGCACTAGTGAGACCTCATTGGGAGTATTGTGTGCAGTACTGGAGACCATATCTGCAGAAGGATATTGAAACTTTGGAGAGAGTTCAGAGAAGAGCTACTAAACTAGTACATGGATTGCAGGACAAAACTTACCAGGAAAGGTTAAAGGACCTTAACATGTATAGCTTGGAAGTAAGAAGAGACAGAGGGGATATGATAGAAACTTTTAGATACATAAAGGGAATCAACACGGTAAAAGAGGAGAGAATATTTAAAAGAAGAAAAACTGGTACAAGAGGACATAGTCTTAAATTAGAGGGGCAAAGGTTTAAAAGTAATATCAGGAAGAATTACTTTACTGAGAGAGTAGTGGACGCATGGAATAGCCTTCCTGCAGAAGTGGTAGCTGCAAATACAGTGAAGGAGTTTAAGCACGCATGGGATAGGCATAAGGCCATCCTTCATATAAGATAGGGCCAGGGGCTATTCAAGTATATTGGGCAGACTAGATGGGCCAAATGGTTCTTATCTGCCGACGCATTCTATGTTTCTAGTCATAATAAAGCAGCAAAACAAAGAAATATAGAAAAATCTGCATGATCCAAAGAATGTGTTCATGATAAGTATATGATAAGTGTATTATTATTGCTTTTAAATGAGACTAAACCTTCTATATTTTTGCTAAATGACTTCTTTCTGCTAATAGTCAGAAAAATTAAGGGAACGCTTTATCTTATTTTATTACTACTCTTATTAGTATGACATAAATATAGCCTCATACCCATTGAATAGTTACATTTGGAAAAAGTCTATAAATTAAGCTAATATTCGCAGAAATGCTTAGATTTATTTCTCCTTCAGAGAGTTCTCCTTCCAGAATCTTGATCTGGAAGCAATTATATTTTTTTTTTATTAAAATGAACGGACAGTATTACTTCTAATCAGCAAACAGATCACAGCATGAAAGAGCACATTAAATTCTAATTTATAAAATCATACGCCATGCTAAACATTCACTGTCACAAAAGGGCAGAACAGAACTTATGCTAAAATAATAAAAAAAATACCCATAGGAAACAATGAACTAAATGTTCTCAGTGTATCAAAGCATCTGCTAATTCATATAAAATATTCTCCCATAATATTCAGAAATCACAATCATTTCTTTGTTTGCATCATTTTACAGTTCATAAAAATTAGTGTTCAGTATATGCATTTTATATTTAACATTTTGTATTTATTGTACAGGTTGTGGTGATTAAGGGGATATTTCACTAGTATAGACTTTTTATGTCTTATAACTTTAATTAAAAAGGTTTCTTTAGAAATAATGCATTATTATATCGGTGTGCATGGTTAATAATCAATTTATTTAATAAATTGTTTTTCCACTCTCGGGGACTTTTACTTTAATGTTATTTAATTATTATAATGCATTACGTGTCTGTGTATTTCAATGAAGTACTGTTAATAGGGCAGACTTCAGGTATGACATAAGAGGAACACACAAGTGACAGCCCATGAGGCTTTTGTTGGGCTCATAGTCATGCCTTAAAAGTGATAGATTACACCAAGGCTGATGATCAGAAAATGAAGGAAGCCTCCTTCCCTTGCAATGCCACGATTGCTATTGGACGCAGCTTAACAAAGTTTAAAAGACTGAGGTTAAATCTCTTCCAAGACCAACCTTTTTCAATCAGAGATCATGCAGATACAACTAATGTGTGCAGGGCCATATAGCTAGGGGGGGCTATATACATGCAATTCCAGTGCAATTCAGGAAAGGTTTAAACTTCTTGTACAAGAAAACATGGGGATTTTTTTGCCAGAAATAACCCCACTATTGTCCAGGTGGAGAGCTGCAATGCCAGTGCATGGAGAACGGTGGCCCTAGTGCCATGTGAGGGAGTCTCCATAGGGCATCACACCATAACACAGATCCTGTAAACAGGTCAATGTAAAAAGTATGGCCATCTGCATGGGACCCTAAATGGGTTGTCCAGACCCAAAAACAATTTTAGCTATTGTCCTGAAATTGTGAAAATGACAGACAGGCCACTTCAGCGCAGAGGCTCCCATACCCATTCCTTCAGGTCCCTGCTGTACTGAAAGTGTGACATCCTATCCATAGTCAAGTGCACAACTGCAGCCATTCACTGGTCTCAGCAGTGACATATTTCCAAGTGGCATGTGACCACAGAGACTCAGGGGTCAGTGAGCAGCTGCAGCAGTGCATGTGACCATAGGTGGGACATCACACATCCAGTTCTCTAGGGACTGGAAGTAGTGGGAGGGGAGCTTAGGCGATGGATTGGAGTGGCTGTAAATTGGTGTTTTTTTGCTTTTTCTTTCAATGACAGACTTTCACACTTACATATCTAAAATTACTTTGGAGGCACGACAAACCCTTAAGGTGTCCATACACCTCAATAGCTGTTGGCGAAACACTCATTTGGCTGGCAACTATCTGTCCCTTCTTCCCCACGCACTTTCATGGTCAGTCAAACATATATGAGTTTTCAATGGGGGGAGAGGAGAAAGGCACTGCCAGACACCTCTGTTATAGAAAAAAACTAAAGGATCGAGTGTTAAAATTAAACACGCCTAATCTTTCTCTCCACCGATAACATCTGTCAGGGGAGAGTTGAGGGCTCCCCATACACATCAGCCGTTCCAGCCTAGATTATTGTCACACGTCCTCTTTTAATTTATTAAGCCTGACCAATTTGTAGACTTGGTCATAGGAGACTGGTGTCTGTTCGAAGACTAAAGGCCTTTAGTCTTTGAACAGACACTATCTGCTATGACCAAGTCTACAAATTGGTCAGGCTTAATAAATAAAGGGGACGTGTGATAATAATCTATGGGTTGGTAAACCTTCTAAATGCATCAATGTGAAATCAATTCCTGTTTTTGAATAGACCTTGTTAATATTGACCAGAAACGCTTCAATTACCATAAGGATATTAGGTATAATCTATTACCTCACCACAGTTACATGAGCAGCAGAGCTAATCATAGAAAGCTGTATTGTTTGCTTCAGTTTGGTAAGTACAGTGTGATTACAACCTGACTCGCTAATGCAAGTGATTGATAGTGTTTGTTTAATTATGACTGAGACTTTCTGCTGTTCTTTAATTGTTAATGTACATTGCTCTAATATAGCACATTACTCTTCACTGCAGCATGAAATATATCCAATAGTTTGTTAAAGTGACTCGTCACTTTATGATCTGATTATAAAAAGCTGATTGGGCAGCCCATGTAAGATGAGGTTAGAATGCAGCAAACCATAAGGAGCCTACAATTCTGAGCCATTAAATGTCTAAATATTAGACACAAATGACATTTGTCTTATTCAATCTGAAGTATCTAATATTACTACATAATCCCCAAAATGGGCATTTCCCACCATGTAAGGCATATTCATTAGATACTTGATAGGGGGAGGTCAAACCCCTAGGGACCCACCAAGAAATAGCTTGATTATCTGTACTGTAACTTTTATCAGTCCTGTACCTGTGTGTCCATCACAACCAAATCAGTGTCAGCAGATAGTGAAGGGACACAGGATCTTTTAGAAATGGCTATAAATACTTTACGATACTGAACCAGTATCATTCAGTTGGATATCAAATTTTAATTAGATCAAAAAACAGCTCAGTGAAGGATGCATTGGTTAAATTAAATGCCACATACACCATGAAGAATTTAGGGGTTCATGAGCTACAAAAATATAAAAACTACCTATATGTCAGCTGAATGCTGCTCAGCAACCCAGCTCTTGCCCAGCTCTGTGCTGCACTTTTGTTTTGATGTTGCTAGGGCTTGCTGTGAGCAGAATAAGTACATAAAGGGCTACAGTTCCCATGATTTCTCTCCTTTCCAAAGACTTTGGCTTTATTTATAGCTATCGTCAAGTCTCTCTGTTACAAGGCATAAGGCAGTTCAAAAACAAGACTGTTCTGCTGTCCAACATGTGAAATATAATCCCTCCAGAAACAGAGAGGGAGAGTTAGGGAACAGTAGGGAGAAGAGGCATGTAAAGTGTGATGTCTTGTACTACAGGGAATTAGGGGGAGATCAGATAACTACAAGGTTTAGTGTCTGGAAGACAAACAAGCCAGTTTTAAATATCAAGAGCTAGGGGATGTCTTTGTATGTGAGACTGACATAGGGGACAGTGTGGAATGTTAAAAAAGATTTTGTCACAAATCTGTGGCAAGACCCACATAAGTTACATGTGAATTTTATCGTGGACTTTGCTGCAGATTTGCGGGGGATGCAAAGGGGGAAATCCGCAGTGGAAACCAACTGAGGATTTAAAATCTGCATTGCATGTCAATTTCCATACGGTCCCTGCTTGGATTTTTTTTTGGAATGTGTGGATTAGATTTTCTGCTACTATTGTACAGTGACTAATCC
Source organism: Bufotes viridis (assembly GCA_033119425.1). Taxonomy (NCBI): domain Eukaryota; kingdom Metazoa; phylum Chordata; class Amphibia; order Anura; family Bufonidae; genus Bufotes; species Bufotes viridis. The sequence continues at coordinate 388,154,323 of CM065592.1, read as the reverse complement.
TACCGCATGTAAACCATGTTCAATCATAAACCCCTTTAGGATTGAGCTACACAGCAACATTTTGTGCGACTTCAAGTTGTAGAAAAGAAGCGTGACACAAAAATATGCGCGACTTGTCTACAACTTGTTGTCAGTCGGCTATTTTAGAACTGTGATTTGGTTGCGAAAAAGCAGCTAAATTACAGGCAAGTCACGTGTAGCGCGCAACTTCTATTAAAGTCAATGGAGGAAAAGTTGTGTGTGATTTGCAACACAAAATGCAATATGTGACTGTCGTGTTGCAGTGTTAACATGTTGAGTGTCGTATTGCGTCACCATTGACATAGATTACATGAAATGCTGCGCAAGACATGTCATCATGTAGCCGAACCCTTAAAAGGGTTGTGCGGGCTTTTTAATATTGATGACCTATGCTCAGGATAGTCATTTCCAAATACGTTTTAGAGACAGCACACCAAGGCTGATAGAATGTTTGAATCTTTATTTATTCACCAATGGCTTGTTGTAGACCTCTAAGGTGGAAGAAGTCATCCAGGGACGTGCACCCATAAAAGCCCTTTTGAGACGTGTGCTGGGGTCCTATTTTGAATAAAAGCTACTATGCTCAGGATAGGTCATCAATATCAGATCGGCGGGGGTGCAACACTCGGCACCCCAATCGATCAGCTGTACGGGGAGATGGCGCATGCAGTGCACACGTTCTGTCTCACTTCTCTCTTCCTGCTCGCTGCTGTATGTCTATGGGACAGTAGCAGTGGACGGGAAGAGAGAAGGGACATGGCATGTGCGCACTGTCTCCTGATACGACTGATTGGCAGGGGTGCCAGGTGTAAGACCCCTGCCGATCTGATTTTGATGACCTATCTTGAGGAGAGCTCATCAATATTAAAAAGGCCGGACAACCTCTTTAATAAGCTAATGTCTATTATGCCATTTATGCCAATTCGCTTCACATCTGCCATTCAAGCCACTGAGGGAACTATTTGTTAAACTTTAAAGAGTTACCTTCTTGAGACTGAGCCACCAAATATAGGTATAATGATAGACAAGTCCAAAATATGATAAAAAACCTGGTCAATTTTTAGGTCTATACAACTATTTAATGCATTCATAGAGATGAAGTGCCATTTCTTTTACAGAGATCCAAAAGAAGCTTTTAAGAGCTTCACTTAGGAAAAGAGACACAAGATTACTGGCAAGAAACACCTGGTTTTCCCTTTTCAAAGTAAACATGAATATAAAATATTTAGGCCACGCTGCTTTTAGAGTCCTCCAGCCAGTACTTGTTTCCTTCATAACCCCTTCCAGAAGCTCAGAAACTAATATTTTAATATTTATTGCAAATGAGGTATAGCATGAATTAAACATCTAATATATATTTCATTCTGCCAAACTTTATATCTTTCACTAGGAGAATAAAAACCCGATTAAAAGCCAAAAACTTCTTAAACTGAATTAGTGATTCCCTATTTTACCATAATATGTATTCTGAAAGTATACCCAAGAAGGGCTTGAAAAGAAAAAAAAGTTGTAGAATATGAACTATACAGTCTATCTGTAAAGTATGCAGGATATTTTGTCAGTATGTACTGTACATTACTAAAATAATCTACTGTATTAAGTCTTTTAAGTGAGTCTATATAAGTGAATCTATTTAAATTTAGTCTCAGGTGGCATCATATTCAGCTCAACTTTATGGGCTCCAGTAAGATCCTGTATCATATAAAAAACTATTGTGTTAAGACATTTCCCTGTGGACCAGTGTGATGCTGCCACCAACAAAAATGTTAACTAGAACTAGGCTTTTACACCTAAAGCACCAGTATTGTGGAGGTTCTCCTGGGAGGCTTCCTCAAAAAGAATGACATCCAGTCAGTTCTGGTTGACCTTGTTCCTCTGGAGCAGATGGTATTGATGATGTTCCTGGCCATCTACACCAAAATATTTCCTCTGTTGGATACCACTGGATCCAGTAGAAGATGTATACTATAAATGTAAAAACAAAGGTGCAATGGCACACTGCAGCTAGAGCTCCGTCCTGCCACTATGCAGGATGTTAGATGAGGCATTAGTTTATATTTTGGCCAAATTATGTAAGCCACCCACCACTTCACGGTTGCCTCTCAAGTGGTCCCTAACATTAATTCTTACCTTTTATGGGCCATATCAGCCACACAAAACCCAGGGAGTGCAGGTGCAGCATGCATGCCAGATACACTCTGCTTGTAACCCTGTCTGGTGCCATACAGCGTTCATCAGATCAAGGGATGCAAATACCAACATGCATGCTGAGCCCACTAGTACTTCTCCTGGAACCAAATGGCTTCTGGTAAGTTCAATAAAGCAGACTCAGTTTTATACTGACTTTAAAACCAGCCTACAGGGCGGATTCACTAGTCAGGTGTGCATGACTGCATGGAGGTCACCACGCCTCCCATATATGTGCCATATATTTCCATACAAAGGAAAAAAAATGGAGGTTGCAGTCAGCACAACCCAATAAGCAGGTGCACGTTGCTATGGTGAAATACACATACAAACGTAAAAACAAAGGTTCAATGGCACACTGCAGCTAGAGCTCCGTCCTGCCACTATGCTGGATGTTAGATGAGGCATTAGTTTATATTTTGGCAAAATTATGTAAGCCACCCACCACTTCACGGTTGCCTCTCGAGTGTTTTTTTTTTCCTTTGTAGCATATATGGGAGGTGTGGTGACCTCCATGCAGTCATGCACACCTGACTAGTGAATCCGCCCTGTAGGCTGGTTTTAAAGTCAGTATAAAACTGAGTCTGCTTTATTGAACTTACCAGAAGCCATTTGGTTCCAGGAGAAGTACTAGTGGGCTCAGCATGCATGTTGGTATTTGCATCCCTTGATCTGATGAACGCTGTATGGCACCAGACGGGGTTACAAGCAGAGTGTATATGGCATGCATGCTGCACCTGCACTCCCTGGGTTTTGTGTGGCTGATATGGCCCATAAAAGGTAAGAATTAATGTTAGGGACCACTCGAGAGGCAACCGTGAAGTGGTGGGTGGCTTACATAATTTGGCCAAAATATAAACTAATGCCTCATCTAACATCCAGCATAGTGGCAGGACGGAGCTCTAGCTGCAGTGTGCCATTGCACCTTTGTTTTTACGTTTGTATGTGTATTTCACCATAGCAACGTGCACCTGCTTATTGGGTTGTGCTGACTGCAACCTCCATTTTTTTTTTCCTTTGTACTATAAATGTACCTACAGATGACCCAGTAGCACACACCACCACTCAGCTCCAAAGAAGACACGCCAGGGCACCTCTAAAGCACACCAACTCTAACCCCTACAATCTTTTCACAGAACTGGAACTGTTTTTATGCAAATTGTGAGTAGTAGATTAACACGTTTCCTTTCTGTCAATCAGATAGGTATAGAGGATAAGTAAAGTCTTCATGTCTACTTTGTCACCATCTTGCTCTAAAATGCTAAAAATGTAGACCGCATTTTGAGTGACATGAAGCAAGAAAAACATGATTTGTGCAAAATAAGTTGGAAAAAAATATTCTTCAAGACTAAGAGTCTCATTAGCATTTAGCACTATACGTTTTGATGACCAAATTGAGATAATCCGATTTTGTCAGATGGATTACCATAGCCCAGAGATATACTATAATGCAGCCCCAAAGAGTTAAATGACAGCTCTGCTACATCTGCGTGCAGCTAACAGGTGCACAATAACCCACTTTTCATTATGTGAAAATCTGTACACAAGAAATCTGTGCTAAATTAATAAGCAGGCCTGTTTAATTAGACATTGTCCATAAATATGACAACATATTTCGAAATCAGCCTTGTTCTTGAACGGACTTAAAGAATAATTTGAGAAGACTCCATGGGCAATTATTCTTATCCTATTATAGAAGCTAAAAACGTTTCAAGTTATGCAAAGAAGATGCTATTAAATATTGATGAAACAGACTTAAAGATACACAGAAATGCAAAAAAAATATGTATAATTCAGCAGCCTACAGCAAGTGCCTGCTGAAAAACATACTCAACAAATTTGAGCTCATAGTGGCAAACAATTGACTTGCCATGTTTTTCTGTCTCGCCAGCTGTCCATATATTGGGTGTTCGCTATACCTTTGTAACTAATACATAGTAAACATGAAGGCCTCCTCATAAATAAATTACTTCTTCGGCAGGTCCATGAGCTGGACTGAATTCCGAAAATATTTATACCAGTTCCTGGCATAAACAATGATAAACGTGCTAGGGCTGAGGCCCCACCCAAATCTCGCTCTTGCCATGCCTCCTTTGCAAAAACTGGCAGCAGCAAAAAAATGCAAGTTGCAGCTAAATCCAGTCTTAGTCGCAAAACAGGGATTTCAATGCCAAGTCTACGGCAAAAGGAGAAGATAAATCTCCCCCTAATTGTGCATTACAGCAAACTAAACAGATCCGGTAATTTTAGGAAAAAAACACGTATGAAACCTGAAGCAACTGAATATATATTGATACAATATTTTTCCAGATCCTTTGAATAGATACGGTAAAATAAGTTGCCAGTAACATTCTATTTCATCCTGTTTTCTTATATGATCTGGTTTTAAAATAAAGAATCCATTTCAACGGATCCTTAAATGCAGATGTGAACCTACCCTTAGGAAACCAGTGTTTTGTCCTTATCTAGCCTCTGCTGGGTTCCTAACTTTCTGTTACTGACATCTCCTGAATTTCCTTTGGTCTTGCATTTGTCAGTTACTTTATCTGACCTTTCATTATTAACTTGACTTGACCTTCTAAACTAGCTTTTGACTTATGATTGTTAATTCTCTCCTTTAACAGTTTACATTGACCCCAAGCGGAAGCTTCCTGTGATACTACCTACTAGTCTCCAAGCTCCCATAGCAATAAGGCACAAGTTCATGACTACAGTCAGAGGTCTACGTGTTCCTGTAGCTGTAATAAACATGTCAATGAGGGCTTCTGCTGAGTTCCTGTCAGTGATATATGTGATAATATGCCCTCCATGATCCAGCTGTTATGACTCATATGTGCTCCTTCAATGTTCTCGTCACTGTTGTCCAACATAATCTGTCCAGAAGTCCCCAAGGTCCTGCAGCTACAATACACTAGTCTGTGAGTACTATTCTAGTGTATCAGATGCCATTATCCAATGTTATAGCTCTTCCAACTCCAGTCCTTATTTGGATATGTTGGTGTCAGTCACTGGTAACTAGGACATTGCAATAGGTGTTTTCTATCTTACATTCATGTATACTCATATCACTTTATTTCACAGTAAAGTGATTAGCCAGAACTAGGTTTGTTCCAGAAAGTCTTGGTTGATAACCAAGCCCACTGCAGTTCACAGCTGTAGCTGCTCTTCTTGGAACTGTATCTGCTGTACATTTCTTGAAGTTTTGATAGAACGCTGTCTGCATCAAAGAGTGCATTTTCTATGTAGGACAGCTTCCAATAAGTATTATTATTGAGAAGGGACTGGGTTAGCAATTTGTGTTTGCAAACATTTACCCTTTAATGCTTTTTGCATGGCTATGAGCCATTTTGGTATCTTTGCATCACCTATCCCAATAAGTTTTTATTTTACGATATGATATCAAGTGTAATATTTATGTATATCAGCCATGAGTTCATCTACAAGTGTCTTTCTCGAGATGAGTGAATCGATTCGTAAGAATCAATTTGTCTCATGACGCTGACTTTTACACCTGCAACGGGTTGTTCTTGAAGCTGAGGGTGCCCATCTGCCACTTCACTGACATAGCTTGACATCTGGGCCAGCCCTGACAGTCTTACACCTGCGCTGCTGCCTCACATAGTGTAGCAACCTCAGGAGCTTTGCTTCCACCACTGGAGCAGCAACTGGACACTTTCGGGTAGTGGCACACGAACAGTAGCTGCACCTATAGTTGAAGCAGAGCATCTGTAGCTGCACCAATACTTGGAGCAGCGCCGCATGTAAAAGGTTGTTAGGGCGGTCCAAGATGTTTGGCCCTGTCAATCAAGCAGCGGGGGGAGCATCCTCAGTTTTGGGGACACCCCATCGCAGGGGCAGAACTCTGCTAGATGAGATGAATTTATTTGCTCATCTCTAGTTCTCATGTTAGAGGTTTTATGTAAATTTCCTGAGATCACCTATGTTATTGGGTTAAAAGCTTCTTTAATTGCAGTGTGCAGAGTGGAAAGTAGAGAACATCGGTCAATACAGTATAAGTAATTTAACAAATATTATACAATTGACTTTTCCATCTTCAAATGACATATACTCTACTCATATACTAGTTTTCCTATACAGATATGTCCACCCTTTTCTTTATTAAGAACTCCAAATTCTTCTGAAACAAATTCAGTATTAAATTGCAACACAAAAACAATGGATGGCCACACATACATATTATTATTATTATTATTATTATTATTATTAAAGCGCTATTCATTCCATCACACAATACAAGGGTGTACACACATAATACAAAACAATTGCAATACGCATTAACAAGACAAGTTACAAACTGGTACGGAAGAAGAGAGGACCTGGCATTACAATGTGCAAGGGATGGGGGAGGGATACTGTAGGTGCAAGTAAAGCTGGTCATACGGCGGTATGGCAGCAGGGATACTGTAGGTAGTAGGATTGTCTGAAGAGGTGCGTTTTCAGGTTTCTTTTGAAGGATTCCACTGTAGATGAGAGACTGATATGTTGGGGTAGAGAGTTCCAGAGTATAGGGGACTGTGGGAAGAGGTGATAAGAGGAGAGTAGAGAAGGAGATCTTGTGAGGTTCAGAGATTAAGTGTGGAGATGTACTAGAACAGCAGGTCAGAGATATACAGAGAGGACAGATTGTGGACAGCCTTATATATGCTTGTTAGTATTTTAGACTAAACTTGCATGACAATGGAAAGCCAGTGAAGTGATTTGCAGAGGGGAGAGGCAGGGGAGTAACAGGGTGAGAGGTAGATTAGTTGGGCAGCAGAGTTGAGAATAGATTAACAGATTGATGTTACAGTAGGGTATGTATCTACAAGCATTTTTGCAAACTACTGGTTAAGGAATGTGCAAGAGATATTTTTCAGTTGGATTCGGCAGGAGGTAAAATAGGCTTGGATGTGCAGTTTAAAGGACAGAGCAGAATGAAAGGTTACTCCAAGGCAGTGGACTTGGCTGACTGGGGATAGTGTGAAGCCAGACTGTGATAGATAGGTTTGCGGGAGGGGGGGGGGGGGTTGAGATTGGGGAAAAGATGATAAGTTCTGTTCTATCCATGTTAAGTTTTAGAAAGCAATAGGAGAAGAAAAAAGATATAGCAGATAGGCATTGTGGTATTCTGGATAGTAATGAGATATCTGGTGCAGAAATGTAAATGTGCATGTCATTAGTATTGAAGTTTTTGGTGTAGAAAATTACTCAAGTCTACGGCAGCAAGGGAGCTGGCGTTGGTATAAGATTGGTGTATGCTGGCAGATCATGCGCCGCCAGAGCCAGGTGTCTAAATTGCCAGTCTTAATAAATTGCCCCATAAATGTCCGCTTTGTGAGACATGATGTGATCCAGGAGAGAGCCAAGTTCGTGATGCCAACAGATGAGAGAGTTTGTAATAAATGATGTTTGGCTTTGGCAGTTAGCAGGTTATTGGTGACTTTGGTAAGGCCAGTTTTAGTAAAGTAGTGGAGTAAAAAGCTGTATCCAGTCAAAGGATAGGAAGACAAAGAAGATCGGTCAAGGGTAGGCTTTTTGAGGATGGGTATAAAGGTAGCATACTTAAAACGGGGGGGACCAGTGGTTATTGATAGGTTGAAGAGATAGTTAGGGCAGAGATACACACTGGTGAGGTTGGGGATGAGGTGGTATGGGATCAAATCTTGCGTACAGGTGATGAGAGGTGATCTGGAGAATAGGGTGGAAAGTTTTTCCTCTGTAATGGTGGAGAAGCAGGTTTTGGGGGAAGAGGACTAATTAGTTGTGCAGAGGGGTTGCGGGGACTGAAGTATTTGGCAAAGTCCTTGGCTGAAATGAGAAGTGAGGGAGGGGGTGAGGGAGTTATAAGTGTTAAATAGTAGTTTAGGGTTGTGGCATAAGACAGTGGGAAAAGCAGATTGAGGGGAGTTTTTCTTAGGCCACTGTTGTGCGTAATTCCTTCAATTGCCCGAAGCTGTAGGAAGCAGCTCTTTCCTACTACCGTAGTGTATTTCCACACTTTGGGGGGCGTTGTGCCCGCAGCAAAACACCCTCTAGTAAGCTGTCTTCATAACCGGGGGCCAGCTTCCAGTATCCAGTATAGGTAAGGAAGGATACATCTGCATAATCTATCATTGCTTTTTGTTTTATATAGTAATATCATCTTGCTATATTGTTTCTTTCTCTGGTGTTTCGGTTAGCTGTTCAATAGTTACATATTGATTATAATGTCCTGGACAACATTAGAAAAGCAATTTTGCTGTCTGGCTAGGGAATCTTAAAAGCTACAACTAGTATTCAGAGTGCAATGAAGCATTTTATTTATATGTAACTTTCTGTGTATTTCATTGTGTTTTTGTATACATTCATGAATTTTTATATTTAAATTTTTAGCTTTTCTTTTTCTAAGCTGCACAAGCAGCAGCTAATATTACAAAGTCCCTAGGTGAAGATAAAAGCAGGATTTCCTTTTTAGGAAGGAAAAATAAACAAGGTTGAGGCTTTTCTTTGCAGAATTTTCTGTATGCTCTAGAGGAGGCAGTAAAAAAGCAGAAGAACGAACGTCTGGACACATCAGCAAAGATCATACTTGCCTGAACTTTCTTTCCTGACTGCATTGTGCATATATTGTACCCACTTTGTTTCCAACTTCTTTCATCACTGTTCAGCCATCAACAGTGGCAACTTCTGATCATGTTTTTTAACCATTTACATGCATGCAGTTTTGGAAGCCAAAATCAGGAGTGGATCATAAAAGGATAGAAAATATTAAGGCCAGATACAAATTCACTTCTGGTTTTGGCTTCCAAAACTGCTTGCAGAAACCTGACCGTGTGGCCGTACCCTTAGTCTACCTGCAAACATTGCAGATTGCACACGGTTTTTCCACAGTCTTTCGTGCAGAAAAACCACATCATAAGGCTACATTCACATGAATGTATTTTGTTTCCGTGTCCGTTCCGTTTTTTTGCGGATAGGATGCAGACCCATTCATTTCAATGGGTCCTCATAAAATGCAGACAGCACACTGTGTTCTATCCGCATCCATACTGTATGTCTGTTCTGTGGCCCCACAAAAAATATAACATGTCCATGTTTTGCGGACAAGGATAGGCATTGTTACAATGGATCAGTTTTTTTGTGGATCTGCAATTTGTGGACCGCAAAACACTTACGGTCTTGTGAATCTAGCTTTATACAGTACGAGCAAAATGTATGAGATTAGAAATCTTTCAAATTTAATTATGTTTGCGTGTTTCATACTTTTAAATGGAGGGGTGGGATCTGCGGCAAAAACACATCAAATGTGTACCAAAAATTGTAGGTAACACATGTGGATTAAGGTGCAGATTTTTTTTTTTTTTGCAAAAATGCAAAGCAATCTGCATGAAAATTTGTGTGGACCTTCTGTATGTTTACTCACATCTGTGTGAAGATAGCTTCAGATCCAGCACAATTCCAGTGACCTTGTAGTGTAGATCACTTTTACAGTATGAATTAATGTATAAATAGATATAGATAGATAGATAGATAGATAGATAGATAGATAGATAGATAGATAGATAGACAACATCTGCATGGAGTTTGTATGTTCTCCCTGTGTTTGTGTGGGTTCCTTCCACATTTCATAGAATCAGTTTTAAAGAAACTGGGCTCATGATAATGATTTTAAAGGATCCATATATTTGTTATCATATAAGTGGATTACTTAAAAGGCAGCTTCTCAAACAAAGGGTAAAAGATAATGGGGCAGATTTACTAAAAGTGTAAACAAAATTTTGGTGCATATTAAACCACACCCCATTCATTAAGCCACACCCCTAAGCCATAAAAAGTGCCTGTGACAACAAATGTATAAACCAATTCACCACACCGGAAATCAAATACGAATAATCACTTTATTATTACCATTATAAAACAATTCATATTTAAAATGACAGATAACAATTAGGAAACCTTCACACAGGGGTGTATATACATAAATGTAGCAATAAAAAAACTACTTGTGACTACAAGGCACCCAGTGGTATGGGGCCACAGAAGCACACAAGGCACCCAGTGGCAGAAGCACAACGGAAAGGTATCAATACAGTGCTAATAATAGTGCAATGAAATAACACATGTGTACATGTACCTGAATGCACACAGAGTGTCAGCGTCACCCCTGCGTCCCAAATGTGCCGCGCGGTCTCTGCATCCCAGGTTCTATTTGGAGCTTACATTGCAAATTCCAACATGGCACTCCATGCAACTCTATTTATTGGGTGCTGCTGGCATTCGCCATGCAATGAATCCAGTCGAGTGCTGTGGCTTTTGTTATAAATGGTACACAGGGTAAGACTGGCCCACCAGAGGATCCTCTGGTGGGCCCATGCTCTGACAATAATGAACTATTAATAAAACAGGGCCCTTAAGGTCCTATATACACAGAGGGTGGGGCCTTCAGAATCATTTTCTCTGGTGGACCCAAGGGACTTCAGTACGATGCTGACAGTACCATGTAGTAACAACTACTCAATCTGTTCCTGACAGTATATTATTTATATATATATACATATATATATATATATATATATATATATATATCGTATATACTCGAGTATAAGCCGAGTTTTTCGGCACAAAATTTGTGCCGTAAAACCCGAACTCGGCTTATACTCAAGTCATACAGGTTATTTGATTCGGTGCGCGCGCACGGGTGCACCCGCAATGCGCGCACGACGTCTTCTGCTGTCTGCTGGAGGGGGCGGTGCTTCAGCTCAGTCCACAAGTCGCGGCTGAGCTGAGCTGAAGAGGTAGGCGGCAATAGGAGAACAGTGGCACATTTAATTACAGTGAAAAACCCATTTAAGGCAGTAAAGTCTTGTAAATAAATGTTTATAAATCCTGAATCCTTATAATCAGGGCTTTTGGAGTATAAGGATTCAGGATTTTTAACCATTTATTTACAATGCTTTACCGTCTTAAATGGTTTATTCACTTTATTAAAGTTGCCATTGAATACTATGGGTTAATGTGGTATACATACAATTTACCAGTGGCTGCTGCATTTTCCACCTCAGATTATACTCGAGTCACTAAGTTTTCACAGTTTTTTAGGGTAAAATTAGGGGGGTCTGCTTATACTCGGATCGGCTTATACTCGAGTATATACAGTATTCAGAATAGACTTTGCCAGGGAAAAATTTACGTTGTGTATTTAAATATATTTACCATTTGTTATAGATCCGCTTCTAAATACTCTGTGCCTAAGTGGTCGATATATATATATATATATATATATATATATATATATATATATGTATAGGGTTGTGCTAGGCATTAATCAATTCTTCCTTATGTGTTTCCTTCAGTCTTTGTGTTGCCTCTATTTATAGTCACTGTAGTTACTTATAAATGGAAAAAAGCCAAGGTTACTCTTTAGTGGAGCTATTTTCATACCTCCGGCATCTCACGGGCCTTGACTACTACCTTCCTCTTCCACTTTCTGGCAGGCAGAACTGCAGTTCCCACCCAGCAGTCTCCTCACTTCTATCCGTGCACATTGCCATGAATTTATACGCTGCTTTCCACAAATGATTAACTATTTCCATCTCTCTCAGGACCGTAAATCTTTACTGTGAAACCTTTTAAACACACAAACCTATCTTTTGTTCCTCTTCTCTCTCTTTAACATTTCATGTTACTGAAGTGCTTTACGAATATTTTGCATCCTTGCCCTAAAAAAAAGTAATCACTAAAGGATATGTACCCTAAAAGTTGAAAAGTAAAAATCATCTCACAAAAACCAACCTGTCACAAAGCTACATCAATGGAAAAATAAAAAAAATATGGCTCTTGAAATGTGACAAAAAAAAAGATCACTTGGTCTTTAACATTTAAAACACAAGAGGTATTAAAGGGTTAATGCCTCCATCACACATCTTTTTTTTTGTGTGTAAAAAAATATCATGAATTTCAACGTGGTTCATTGAAGTTTTTTATGTTTTTGGTTTCTTAATTTGTAAGATACGATTTTCTGGTGTTTTCCGCGTCCTATAAAGAAGTCAATTGGAAAAAGCCTAGAAAAAAATAAATTTAAAGAAAAAAATAAAAAATAAATAAAGAGCATGTTGTGTTGTGAAAAAAATGCAACTGAAAAAAGGCAAAGAAACGCCACCAAAACACCACAAAGAAAAACACACTTGCCCCCATTTACTATCATGGATATATCTGAATTCTGCCATTATTCTGTTGCAAAGCAAGCCAACAAATAGTTGGTATAAATTTAGACTAGACAGTCTAAAGGTATTTCTCTATAGATTTAAATATATCATCTGACCACACACACAAAAAAAAAATACCCTGAAAAACACAACTGAAAAACACAAGCATAAGCATGGGGCAGATTTACTAATCCTGTAAATGGCAGAAGTTTAGACACATTGTCACACTGGCTCAGACTTTTTGCACACAACAGATTTTGTCTAAGGGCTCATGCACATGACCGTATATATTTATCAGTCCGCAAAACAAGGATCCGCAAAAAATACAGATGACATCTGTGGGCATTCCGCATTTTGCAGAACAGAACAGCTGGCCCCTAATAGAACAGGCCTATCCTTGTCCGTAATGCGGATTATAATAGGATATGTTCTATTTTTTGAGGAACGGACATACAGAAACCTGAATGCACACGGATTAACTTCCGTTTTTTTTTGCGGACCCATTGAAATAAATGGTCCTGCATACGGTCTGCAAAAAAAACGGAATGGACACAGAAAGAAAATATGTTTGTGTGCACACAACTTTACACCACCTATTGGCTTTATTACTTTGCAACAGGATTCTGTGCCAGAGCATGATAGTCCACACTCCATGTCATGTGGAGCAACACCTCTATCCCAGTAAGTCAAATTTGAGTAGAATCTGATTCATTAAGGGTAAGGCTACATGGCGATTTTGGGCGTGACACATGTTACACTCTTGTGTTGCACCAAAGTATCGCAATTTAGGAAGGTTGCCAAAGGAATGAATAGGGTTGCAGTACGACGTGCACGTTCTTTGCGACCACAATGCACAAATTGCAATAAATTCAGCAGATTTGAGTCTTGCAGTCGCAGGAAACATGTGAGTCATGCTGTGGCTCAATACATTCCTATGGCAGCCCTCGCTACACTACGATTTTTGGTCATGCAACAGTTGTCACGCCCTGTAGCCAAAACCTTACAACTGATTTGCTCATCTCTAGCAAAACAATAGCACACAAAATAACTATGGAATACCTACCCAGTTTAGAGGAAACATTGCTTAAAATAAAATAAATCAAATATTAAAAATATTGGATTGGTTATCACAACCCTCACCCTTTTGACATCTTTGTCTTTTTTGGACTTCTTCATATATCTGCTCATGCTGGAGAATAATACCAGCTAATCAGTATGTCATCCGCATTCGGGGGTCTTGTCTAGTTTAAGATCCGTAAAATGCTGAAAGGGTCCTCCTGGACATTAGGAAAGCACAGGAACAAAGCCAGTATGACAAAGATGTAAAAGTAAAAACGTAAAACCCAATAGAAGAAGAAAAAAAACTGTAGCGATTCGAAACACATAATTAATCAAATGTAATCCAGGTTCCATTTTGCGCCGGCTACGACTGTTCCTGCTACAATGTAACACGAGGGGAGCACTGAGTCATACGCTATGTGTAACAAGCAATCTCGGCAAAACAGCTCCCAAGAGTGGGATAAGAAAATATATTTTGAAAGACTGAAGAAAGAAAATGCAAAGCATTGCCACACAAGTAAATACAGCGTAATTATCATTTAAAGGAGAATTTACCTTTGGAGGAAATAGGGGTAAAGCAGAGCTAAAAGAGGCTGTCGTGCTATTACTGGACTGTGGTAGCTTCCTGAGTAAAGATCACTCAGTGGGCCAATACATAAAACCACAAATGACAAAGTCATTTCTGCTGCATCTAAAAGTCACAAGAATTCCATATCTAAAATAAAAGCCTTTCACCGTTGCTTCTGCTGGCAGGGATGCTATCTATATTACATTAAAGGGAGAGGTGGCATGTAAAATTGAGCAGTATACTGTACATCTCCTTTAAATTTTGTATTATACATGTCATATTAAAAACATAGGTCCATTTCAACTCCCCATTGCTTTATTAGTTTGCTAGTTTTATTATAACCTGGGCAGATATTTTCGGTTTTTATCAGGTGCTCATGGGATCGCAGCATCTGCTGCAGCTACAGATATCCCTGGTGAAAACCATCCGTGTTTTATGAAGATAAGTCACAGAACCCTGTTTAATCTATTAAATGCTGACAATAAATGTCAGGTATGGCTTCTATCATCGACTGCATCCACATGCTAAGCCAGAGCCGTAACAAGGTTTTATCACCCGAGGCAATATTTCTGGGCGGTAATGCAAAATTACACTAAACACAGTGTAAAACTACAGTTACCATTTAGATTTACAATATTACATAGTGTGTCGTTTCATACACATAAATAGTATCAATATACAGCATACGGACACAGTGCTGCGATACAACACACATACAGAGCTACATCGGTGCCATTATATTCATAAAGGCCCATTACACACACATATTCAGTGTATATATATATATATATATATATATATATATATATAGACAGATAAAATATATAAATATATATATACAATGCACACACAGTGTCGGACTGGGGTGTCTAGGGAACACCAGTAAAATATTATTTTGGGGGCCCACCGTACAGATACATTCAAATATAACCTGCTCACACAGCAATAAGATGCTACCAGATGACTGAATATGGGGGTCCCTGCAGCAACCTTGAGAAGGTAGGTCCTGGGGAGAAGAGGACACTGGTGGCTTTCCTCTATACCTAGAAGTCATCTCAGCTCTATACTAATAAACTGGGGAGTTTCTTTAATAATCTATCAGGTTTTTTATATGAACATAGGCTGGTGGAGGTGCTGTATATTAAATATATGTATGTAGTGCAGTAAGTCTACTGTGTTATGGGGCACTTGTGCAGGGGGTGGGAGTCTAGGGGCCCACCTTGCTCAGGGGCCCACCGGGGGATTCACCTGTACCCCTGTCCAAGCCTGCACACACATACATGGTGACATCAGTGCCATACTGTATACTCATTATACTCATAAAGGCACATCACACACACACATATATATATACACAATGCACGCACATACATACTCACATTACACACATAGATACTGTATATACAATACACACTTATAGTAGAATTTACAGGTGTACCTATAGGGCATCTGTCCGCAGATTTGTATCTATGACACTGGCTGACCTGTTACATGTGCGCTTGGCGCCTGAAGGCATCTGTGCAAATGAGGCTCTAGGAGCAATGGGCTCAGCTCTCTCTGCAATGACAATGCCCACATTGCTCCTAGAGGCTCATTTGCATATATTAAAACTTATATTTGAACATAGGCAACAAAGATGCCTTTAGCTGCCAAGGTACAAATCTGCTGAGTGAAGCCTTTTAGGGGAGGGCATAGGAACGTTACAAAATAAGCAGCATGCATGCTGCATTATCCTCATGCTGTTGGAAAAATGCAATATAAAAAAGCCAAACCTATAGCAGAATAAAATGGGCTGCCTTGGTGAAACATCTGTAAAGTGGTTGTCTCACCTCGAACATTGGTGGCATATCACTAGGATATGCCACCAATGTCAGTATCACGCATAGGGAGTCTGCTCTGGTAGTGAAATAATACTGTGAGTCCGTATGACATGCAGATGACAGGCGTCGCTCTTAGAATCACTGCACACTTCACTTATTTGGGCAGTCACAGGGCCTAAACTGACCAAATAACTCAAGTATGAACTCAGCCTTACAGGTCAATGTTAGGATTAAGAAGAAGCGCACTCCTTTTACACCGTCGTCAGCTGATTCCACATAGATGTCTACAGACCCTGTTCTATTAAACGCTTAGACAAGTAGAGCCCCCTGTCAAAGTGGAGAGGGTGTCAGCAGTAAGTTTGTGTTGACGTCACTGATTATTTTGCCCTTCCTCTGATCCATCAGAACAATAAGCCCCAAAAAACAGATCCTGTCTGTTGAGCATCTGCCTTCAGTAGGTCAGCATTTGGTCAGTATTCCATCAGTATTGCCAATGCCAAAAAAAACAGGAGTGGATCCAAAACAGAGATGATACATGAATGGAATATTTGCATGTCTTCTCTGTTTTCTACCCACTCCTGCTTTTGGCTACCAAATCACAAGCCAATTCTGATGGGACCATACAGGCCTTACAGCTGCTACACAGACAGGATCCGTTGTGCGTCTCATTTTTCCTTCTTTCTGACAAATCAGAAGAAGGGTCAAATAAATTATGATGTCAGCCAGGCATAAAGGCAAAATTGTGGCCCAGCCATGAATTAGGGAGGGTGGGAACAGCATGAGAATTCCACAGAGTGGCCCTATGACATAGTAGTGAGGTGGAAGCAGCATGAGGAGGCAACAAAGTGGCACAATGACAGTGTGGAGGTGGCATCAGCAGCATCAGGAGACCACAGAGTGGCAAGGTGACATAGTCTGGAGGTGGTAGCAGCATGAGGAGACCACAGAGTGGGCTTTTGACTATATGACTGCACCGCAAAACGGCAATTAGGCTCTAATTTGTTTCCACTTTTACACAACACAAAAGGCTTTTCAACAGATAAGTGCAACGATGAATGGTGAATATATTTTTATTTCGCCACTAATACACGGCAAACTGGGCTATAGAATATATCACTGCACCGCTGAACGGTAATTAGGCCCTAATTTTTTTTCCACTTTTCCACAACACAAAAGGCTTTTCAACAGATAAGTGCAACGCAGAACGGAGAATATATTTTTATTTCGCCACTAATACACAGCAAACTGGGCTTTAGAATATATCACTGCACCACACAAGGGCAAATATATTTTTCTTTTGCCACTAATTCAAGGCAAAAAGGGCTTCACAACATAAAACTGCACCACACAAGGGCAAATAAGACATACTGTAGAAATATTTCCTTGTTATAAACCCTGTTAATGGCTGTATCAAACAGCACTTGCACCCCAATAACAAGAACGGTTTGCTAGAATTACAGAGCTGTATAATGGAAATTTGGATCCTCAGTCAGTTCACCAAGGTGTAATGGGATTGTTCCTATTACCCAGGCTGTAACCTCCACTAATGAACCCTGTTCTACATAAATGCTGTGGAATGAGTCTTCCCTATTCTTTCCCGGCACTTATAAGTCGTTTTTTCACCACAATCCAGTCTTTCCTATCATTGTCCCTAACGCCTGCAGACACGTCTCTCCCTGCACTGGGTAAAATGGCAGAATCTAAGATGGCTGCCGCTATTTATAGAGCTGTGATATCACAGGGCTGGCTGGATGCTGATTGGCTGCATGCATGGTATCATGGGTGATCCTGCCTTCCCAGATTTTCTTTCTCCATGTCCTCACATGTGCAGCAGCCATTTTAGGAAAAAATGCGATTCGTTGCCTCGAAGCGTGAGGAAATTTGACTTCGGTGCGAATCAAATTTTTCCTGAAAGTCGGATCAAATTCCACTTCGTCAACTTCGATTCGCTCATCTCTACTTATAATGTATAGGAGCCGTTATATTATTCCATATAAAGTCCACTCACTGATTAATATTTTCACCATGAGGAAAGCTATCAAAGATGAATTACAATGACAGTTAACGCTCTGCAGTGCATTTTCCCCCCAAAACAATTTGGTATGAATTGAGAGATTTCATGTAATGACAAAGAACAGCAAGCATGTCACTTGCAGGAAGTAAAAGCCATTCATTTCCAGAATATGTTAGTGTTCCTTCCAAGCCCCACAAACAATAAAACAACAGAAGGTGAACCACAGGAGGTGCCTGCAAGATATTTCCTGCCTAATGCAGTAAAGGGACAAGAATAAACTTTACTGGTGCATGGAAATAGAGGTCTAGATAAAGACACATAAATGAGAAACGAAAAGGAAATATCCCTGTTACTGACTTTGAAACTATAGTAAAATACAGAACAGATATAGAAAGGGCAAGATAGAGAACATATGTGTACTGCAGTACAGTTATATAAATTGCAAATACAAGCAAAGGTACTACGATAATGGAATCATAAGGGCAATAGCAACTTCATTTCAAAATAGGAGTTAAGCCTCCCGAAACAGGAGGCGTAATGACGTCGCTACATTGTGCTGCCTACACCAACTGTTGATGGCACAGGAAAGGATGGAAAGCTACAGTGCTTTTCTTGGGAAGGGGTTAGCTGAGAATACATTTTCATTATTTTTGGAAACACAAAAAAGGGACATTATCACTGTAGAGAGGAATAATAGGAGTGCAAAAAGGGTAATATTACTGCTGTGGAGGGCACTAAGAAGACTAGTTTTACACAGTAAGGGGTCTAGAAGTGGGCACTTGCACTCTGTGGAGCATTATGTAAGCGCTATTACCATGTGGTGCATCAGCAAGTATTTGTGTGGCACTATTATTTATTTCTGAAGTAGATTATTTGTGGACTCTTACTGACACAGTACTGAGTGTAGAAATAAGATGGGGAGTTTGTGTAGAGGGTGAAGAATGGGTGGAGGGAGGGGATAGAAAAGCAAGGAAACAAAGATTTCTGGGCAGGTAAGGTCATTTTCACATATGCATTGGAGGCTTTGTTCGGGACCTCCGTGACAGAGTTAATACAAAATATCGGAAAGAAAAGTCCCAAACTGACCCCATCATAGTCAACCTGGATCTGTTCTGCTCCCTTCTAGTCAGTTATGTACCTAATCTGGCATTTCCATTATTGTTTTTGTTATGCTCCTATAACGGAGCAGAACAATGCAAACAATAATGTTGTGGTGGACGTGCCCTAATTCTACAGAGACGAGTCATGGATGGAAAAAGTTGTCATGATGGTCTGGGCTGGATAGAGAAGAAAAGTAAAAGTGTAATCAGAAAATATCTCACATGTATGTCAGAACTTTCCTCGAACTGGTCAGAATTGTTTTACAATATAATGTTTAACTGAATGTGAAGATATAAGAAGATAATGTACAATGTCCCTCACTCATTAAACTTTTGCGCTGGGCCTACTAATATGTTAAAATGGCCCTAATGGCCCTGATTCCATGACAATACAGTACCAGTCAACATTTCCCTAATCAAGTACATTACTAGATCTTGAAACAGTTACCAAACTTCAGAACAGGCAGTGGTCACCCAAAAAGAGCAGTATTTTGGACAAATCAACTAGATACAACATATCTGAGAAGAGGTTGGCCCATGTCACACATTCGTGGCCTATCACTAGGATATGCACCTAGTGTATTCCTAGAACAGGGCGTCAACGCAAGCAAGTCACACACCCTCCATTCACTTCCGTGAAAGTGCCCTTAGAGTGCCCAAATAGTCTCCCATAGAGATGAACAGAGAGGTGGCCGAGCTTGCACAGTGCGCTCTCTATTCATTAATATGGGAGTTCCGGGCATATCCTAGCATGCTTGATGAAAGAGAAGATGTTTGAAAGCTTGTGCATGCAACATTGCAATAAACAGTTGAACGGACTACTTCTATCTGAAAAAGACCCTGTACAGACTTGACAGGAAAAACGGCAAAACAGCTGCTAACACAATGGAACCTGACAGACACCACTGTAAGTTCATGAAGTCTGCCCAGTGCTGTGGTAGGTACTACACAATGGATTTAGCCCTGTATAAAGGTTCCTGGTATTAATTGGCTGTGGATCTAATTGTAGAAATTATACACATGCACACATACCTATCCCACCATACTGATGTGCGGTTACACAGTGACTAATTTGATGAATATTCAGACGATTTGTTTGATGTCTCCTTTGGAGAAGGAACACCTTGAAGTTCTCCTGTCTGATGCCTTACATTCTCATTACTCTATGCATCTTCCTGTCATACACAAATGCCAAATGTAATTTGTTTGTTAAAAACCTGCTAAGCGTCCTGTTTCAATTATGATGTTCTGTAACTTTCAGAGGAATCACTAGAGTTTAACACCAATTAGCAGACCATTATTTGCATGGTTAGAGTTTCCATTTTCATAACAAAAAGTGGCAGTATCGCCTCTGAACGGTAGGAAACCGCAGCATGCCTCATGAAAGAGATTGTTCAGGGCTCACAATGGTACATTGCAGTAAAATCCAAAACTGAACAGAAGTTGTCCTCTGATTAACCTCATGGAAAGTTCAGAATAGAAACATACTATTATCAGCAAAGAGTAGGGGCATCAGCATGGTTGTCAGCTCTTTAAGGGAATATGTCTCCCTGATCTTGGACTATTATGCTGCTATAATACATAAGTACTACTGCAGATAAGGAGTCCAGATGACTAGCTTTTATCTTCCTACTAACCTCTGTTCCCCTGCTGTCAGCGTTTAAAACCGCACTGAAATACATTGTCAGGACTACTGTGCATGCACACAGAGGTCCTCTCCACTAGGCTAGCACATCAGTCCAGACTGTGTATTTTCAGTGCATCTTTGAGAGCTGGGGGCAGTAGGAGAATAAAAAATGCCAATCTGGACTTTGTATGTACAGCTCTACTCATGTGTAACTGCAGATTATAGTCCAGAATTGTGGTGACAGATCCCCTTGAAGCATTTTAGTACTTAAGCCTTGCAGCATTGGGGTCCTGGGTTTGCATCTAACCAGGGTAACATCTGCAGAGTGTTACTATAGGTTTGTATGGCTTCCCTTTTCTACTTCATTAGCCTACATGTGTTTGAGATCTAAAACTTAGATTTTAAAGAGGTAGTTCATCTTCTGATGGTCTTTTGGCAGCCCCCCCCCCCCCCTTTGTTGCTGGACTTTAGGAGGGAAGCATCCTGGTTCCTTCACCCTCCTCTGCAGCACTCAGGTCCCTCATTGTCAACATCCAGTTTGACACTGCTGCAGCCCATCACTGGCTACAGTGGTGACCTTCCCCCCTTGCATCATCTCAATTGGTCCATGACACCAGGGGGCCCTATCTCAGGCACACACACTAGGGACAATGTAATAGGAACCTATCATTGTGAATTTGGAGTTTGTAGGGCAACTTCAAAAACCCATCAATCACAGGAAGAATATGCAAACTCCATGCAGAAGTTGCACTTGGATTCAAGCACAAGACCCAACAGTGCTAACTGCTGAGCCATTATACTACTCCTGTACTTATTGTACTTCAGCATAGAGTACTGTATGTTGGTGCTATATACACAAGGACCAAGTAATATAAAATAATACATTTTCACAGTCCTCATTTTCAGGCAGTGTTGTACAATTACTGACCAGGGGTTTTATTACTTGCCAAATACTAAAAGTAGGTGCCCAGTACAGTATCCCCCATTCATTTCAACCAATATCACTTGCTCTTCACCTAATGGAGATTCAGAGTTAATAAAGTAGCGGTCCATTGCTATATATTACAATGCCTTCATGTAATCTTTACCATAAAAGCATCATTGCTGCTTACTGATCACTGAGGGCCCAGCAGTGGGACACACCAGGATCAGATCATCGTCTGAGGACCCTTCTACAAATAGAAGACTGCAAGTCCAATCCTTTATACTGTATAATGGGGCATGTGCGACTTTTACGCGTTATGATTTTGCAGGTAGAAAAATTTCCATAGGCCTATAATCATGTGCAATGGTTAAATCCATTGGATTTTACTATAATTGTCTCGCTTTATAACAGACATTGTATGTATTAGATGTTTCAGCTTTGGGAGCTATTTTCTACAATACTTCTAATGAAAGGATTCAGTTTTGAGAGTGAATGCTATTATTTGGTTTCCTTCTGCTCTTCAGGTCCTTGAGCGGGACTGTACATTTTCTTTTCTACTTTAACGAAAAAATAGATTTCTGTTTCTGACTTCTTGAATGTCAGGCAATTTTATGAATTGTGTATTTCAATGGATTATCCAAGCTTTAGTATATGCTCATAAATCTATATGCTGGTGCCTCAAAAGTATATAATATCAACTTCAGAAACCTCAATATGATTTTCTATCTTTTTGGTAAATCGAGAAATTATCATTTCAAATATTAGGCATCGTTTTTTTTATTGCTATTAGCACTCTTCTTTCCTGCTAAGACTGTTGTATTCACAGTGCTGGGAGAATGGTAGTTTGTGGGAGCCAGCGACCTGTCCATTACGTACATAATTCTGAGTCCAAGGCGCTAAGATCTCTACTACTGTTTGTAGTGCACATTTATTAGAACTTATGTACAGCGGCAAGCAAAATTTGGGCACCCCTGGTCAAAATTACTGTTAATGTGAACAGTTAAGCAAGTTAAAGATGGAATGATTTCCAAAAGGCATAAAGTTGAAGCTGAAGGTTTTTACCATGGCCCTCACAGACCCTGATCTGAACATCAATGAAAATCTGTGGATAGACCTTAAAAGAGCAATGCATTCAAGACGACCCAGGAATCTCACAGAACTGGAACATTTTTGCAAGGAAGAGTGGATGAAAATCCTTCAAACAAGAATTGAAAGACTCTTGGCTATCTATAAAAAGTGTTTACAAACTGTAATACTTGCCATAGAGGGTACTACTAGGTACTAACCATGCAGGGTGCCCAAAGTTTTGCTTTGGGCCATTTTACTTTTTTGTTATTTTGAAAATGAAAAAAAGATTAAAATAAAAAATCGTTTTTGCTTAAAATACAAAGCGAACGTATCATCTCTAACTTTATGCCTTTTAGAAATCATATAATCTTCAACTTGCTTAACTGTTAACAGTAACAGTAATTTTGACAAAGGGCATCCAAACTTTTGCATGCCACTGTGGCTGTTTTAATGCCTGTCTGTATTCTGTTTCTGTGCTTACTAAACCTTCCCCAGCCAATGGCTGAGTATCTCTGGGTATTTAAGGCACCCTTTCGAGGCAGAAGGTGCCTGAGCTTTAAGGTTCCCTGGGACCAGCAAAGGTGTTTGGAAGAGTTCTTGTTTCAGCATTTTTCTTGTGATTTACCAGTATTAGCCAGTCTGTGTATGAGCAAACCTTTTAGGAGAGAGACTAAAATGGTATTCTAGGCTTCTTGGTAATATAAATGCGTTATCTGGGGGGTT
The DNA here is from genome assembly GCA_033119425.1 of Bufotes viridis. Classification (NCBI taxonomy): domain Eukaryota; kingdom Metazoa; phylum Chordata; class Amphibia; order Anura; family Bufonidae; genus Bufotes; species Bufotes viridis. The sequence continues at coordinate 388,131,027 of CM065592.1, read as the reverse complement.
ACTCTTTCTCATTATGCAGGGAACCTAGTATGCGTGGTACATACGTGGAGTATTGTAGGCCAGGAAATGTCACTTTGGGTTTCTGGGAAAGATATTCCAATTAGCTTCCCTAAGTCTATCTGATGACAACAGAAATAAGATGTGCTAATTTATATATATTTCTCCCATAAACCCAGAGGAACATTTCCTAGCCTACAATAGTCATTACTAGGGTTGTCACAATACCAAAATTTAGATTTGATTTCAATACCATAAAAACATATTGCGAAACTAGATACCATTCGATACCACGCATAAAAAATAAAATACCAAAAAAGCCTCGTGCATTCCACATTTTATGGAACGTCCAGCCCATAATCAAACAGTCCTATACTATTTTTTGGGGGGGACAAGGTGACAAAAAATTGGCGAATCGAGCAGTTTTTATTTATTTTTTTCTGTTACGGCGTTCACCGCATAGGAGATATTTTTTTCATATTTTAAATATAGTTTGGACTTTTCAGACGTGGCGATATGTAATATGTTTATTTATTATTTATTGTTTATATTTTTTATATGTAAAATTGGGAAAGAGGGTGATTTATAGCTAATATTTTTGCGTTTTTTTTAAAACTTTTTTTTTTACTTTTTATTTAATAACTATTTCCCACTTAGGGGCTAGAAACTGGGATCTTTTGATCCCTTGATCCCTTGTCCTATTCACCCTAAGTGGCGCACCTGAGGGGTTAACTGCTGCTGATCGCAGCTCCCTCTCATAGAGGTTGGTGCCGGCTATATGTTTCTGCCACTGGCACCCGCCTTCTGTTTTTGTTTTAATGGTTTAGTTATTATCATTGGTGGTGCAGTTGCCACAGCCCCTTCCCTCCTTCTCCCCTCTATCTCCTCATTGGTGGCAGCAACGGGGAGGGAGAGATTGACTCCTTCTCCCCTGTGCTGCTGAGGGAACATGGAGCGCGCTGAGAGCAGCGCGCTCCATGTTCTCTGATACTGGGCTGTGCAGTAGCGCAGCCTAGTATCGATAAATGGCAAATCCGGTATTGAATGGATACCGGTACAAAACTATTGATTGGGTATCGATAATTGAATACCCGGTGCAACTCTAGTCATTATTTATATTAACTGGTCTCCATAATAGAAATTGTACCCTAGCAGAGCATCCCCAAGGCCTCGAAACTAGAAATGGTGATTCTATCTGCTTTGCTCTGATAAAGGGCTTTTGTCCTGAAAGAGCTAGTTGCAGATATGAGGTTGGCTTAGCTGTTTTCCTAGTTTTGTTATGTGAGTATGTTTGAAAGGCTGAGCAATGACTGAAGAATATGTTGTAGTTGTGAAACAGTCAGCTTTCTTTAAAGGTCATCTGTCATCAGATTTGTACCTCAATTTTAAAATAGTCGACCTATTGCATGCGCGATTGGCAGATGACGGCATCGGTGTTGGTCCATGTTCATATGTGTTCAAGTTGCTGAGAAAAATAAAGTTTTAATATATGCAAAGGAGCCTATAGGAGCAGCAGGGGTGTTCTCCTTACTCATAGAGGTTCAGCTATTTCAGGCAACTGCCATACCCTCTGCACTTTGAGTGAAAGGGACAGGCAGTGAAAACATCAACTTCTCCTAAAAAGCAGAGGGCGCAGCAGTTTCAGAGAGAGCAGAGCCTCTAGGAGTAAGGGCAATACTCCCATTGGTTCTAGAGGCTAATTTGCATATATTCAAATATCATTTTTCTCAGCAATGCAAGCACATATAAACATGGGACCAACACAGATGCCTTCAGCTGCCCAGTGCACATGCCAGCAAGTACAGATCTGCTAACAGATACCCTTTAAATAATTTTGGAATGAAAGCTGAATTACACATGTTTCACATGTGGATGTCTCATTATTTATCTGAAATGAATTCAAAAATATTTGGGCTTAGAATTAAGAATGAGCAAATCCATTTTATCATTTTCAGATGAACTTCAGATAAACCAGAGAAAGACCCCCCAAAAGTGGGGGTGTGAGACATAAGAACTAGAGTTTCCCACCCCATATTATATGTCTCAAAGAAAATTGCCTTTCTTGGCTGACTGGCCTTGAGGGTGGGGACATTTTGGGGTGCTTTTTATCATTATAGAGACCAGAAAATATGCACGATGAGTATTGTATGCCAGGCGACACTACACTTGGTTTCTAGAATATATGCAAATTCACAAATTTTTATTTGGGCCACCCCACAAAGATGAACAACACCTTTAAGGGACATTACAGGACACGCATAAGTCACATAAGTAGCACCAATGCAAGGATCAATATATATATTAAACTGACTAATTAGTTCCTATTACTGGAAATGTTATAAGTTTAGTTCTGACTTTTAACAATCTCATGGAGTAGGTCTGGGGCAGGAAACAGTAAGTGTTTGATAGCTTGAAGTGTTGAGCATTTTAAATGCAAAATACAGTACACCCACCATTTGTCTGACTATGCCAGCATTGCTGACCATGAAAGAAGCATTCTGCTAGCCACTGTGCTACAATACGTTATTATGCCAGTATTTGCATAATTTATACTATATGTTTATATTATGAAATTGTTAACTGTTTTTTTGAGGTAACATTTTATGAAGTAGTGACACAAAAGAGCCTTTATACTTAAAAATGCTGAGTATATTTTACAGCGTGGAATTCGAAAAAACTGCTAGGCCTTCGAAGCATGACAGACTACTAAGCAAGAGAACAGAAAATCTCCAGTCACAGCTGAAAATACATCAGTGCTCCACTAAGCTCTACAGCTATACTTTTTATTTATCATGAAGAAGGTGGTTTATTTTGTACTCACTGTCTCTCCCTACTGAGTAGTGCAATTTAGGCCATCTATCAAGAAGAATGTAGGAAGGGGGTATATGATGCAATAGTGCGGGTATAGATGCTACTCTTTAGCCCAAAACAATAGTCGTGGAATCTATAAGGAAATTCTTAGCGTCATCAATAATAATTATTATAATAGTTTATTCTATGGAGGTTGGTGACATTTTGCCTTTGATAGTGACATTCCACCTTGAAGGCAGATTAAAGGGATTTTCCACTTTCTGGATGCTGATGACCTATCGTCTGGATAAGTCATCCATATCTTAAATGGGGGGGACCAGTACCTAAGATCCCCACCAATCAGCTGTTCTCAGCAGCTACCAGCGCTGGAAACAGGACAGTGGACACAGTTCAAAGCAGAAGGCTCCATTCACCGTCTGGTGGTTGTGCCAGCGACTGAAAACGGCTGACCGATCAAGTGCCGGATGTCAAAACCCCACCAATGTGATGTTGATGACCACTGATAAGGCCAGTGATTAGCTGCAGCACACGTGATCCTGCCCGTACAGCAGAGGACCAGAAGATCACCGAACAGAAAGGTACTAACTGCTCCAGGGGATAGGTAGAATTGGCCATAATTCTGGAAAGTCCCTTTAATGTATACGGTTTCATTATTGGGTTCAGTGGAGGTCAGCATTCAGGAAGCTGCTGACCTACACCCACCTAGCATGTGTATGCATGAGATTTCACATTCAGCATCATACAAAAGGAGCTTCTACCAATATATAGAGTACATATATTAAGAAATTAATCAACACATAATATTAGTCCTCAGAACAACATGGTTTTGTATAATTCACTTTAAATGTATATAATATTATATAAAATTTTTAAAGAAGTTGTCCGAGCACATAATCTCCCCCCCAAAAAAAATAAAAAATAAAAAATAAATACCCAAGTTGTATTCACCTTACCAAACCCCTGTTGCCAACACATTTCAGGTCCCAGTCTGGTCTCTGTTCTTGTTGGTTCCTCTTGACATGGATATGTGATGCTGCAACCCGAGCATTGACCCAATACAACCAGTGATTGTTTGCAGCTTTCACAAATCCATGTCGAGAAGGACCAGCAGGGAGAACCTGGGAGACAGCTAGGGGCAGCTGGGAACTAGTAAGGTATTACTTCTTTTATTATTCTGCGACATACTGGGCTGTTCTTAAAAATCTTAAAGGGGTTTTCTGGGAGTAAAATATTGATGACCTTTCCCCAGGATACTTAATCAATATCTGATCATGAGGGTCCGACTTTCGACAAGCTCAACCATCAACTGTTTGAAGAGGCCATGGCACTTCAGTGCACTCTTTCGTAGACCGGTGACGTCACGTACGTCGCATGGCCTAGGTGCAGGTCAGTCCCATTCAAGTGAATGGGTCTGATCTGCAGTACCAAGCAAGGCCACTATATAATGTATGGTGCTGTGTTCGGTTTCTGTGAGGAACCCATAGTGCTCACCAAAGTGCCGCAGCCTCTTCCAACAGCTGATTGGTGGTGCTGACAAATAACCCCTACTGATCAGATCCTGAAGATAGACCATCAATATTGAAGTCCTGGAAAACCCATTTAAAGGGGTTATGCCATGATTCATGTAAAAAAATCAGAAAATCAGACATTATATAGTACATAACAATATCTTTCTAACAAAACTAAAACCAGCTCTGTATCACAAATGGATCCAGAGATCTCCACATTCACTGCTCGCATTGCTCTCCTAGATTATCTTTAGCCCGACAGCTCAGGGGAGAGTGTCCTTTCTGCTGCAGCTCTCTCCCTGTAACTGTCACAGCTTCTAACAGAACATATAGCTGGCAACAGTTAAAGATTTAAACTGATCATGTCCGATCAGCTCAGTGAGATGGACAGAAAAATAAGAAAAATAACAGCAGGTGGCGCTATACAGATACATTTTTTTGAATAGCTCAATGTCCATAGAAAATTTTTAATTACATGCAATTACAAAAGTATTCATATCCAGGTACTAGTGTAAAAAATGTAGACTATACTTCATGACACAATCCCTTTAAGTGGCCAGAGAACTCCTTTAATAACCATTAGGCAATGTCCGTCGGTATGGAAAATCTGCAGCATTTTACAGTACCAGCAAAATGAGATTTTAAAAATATGTAATTTTTATTATAGTTAATTGAACTTGCATGACCTCAGCCATGCAATGTCATTGAAAAACCAAACACCTCATCTGTCCTAACCTCATCCCCCAACATTGTGGCCCGTCATGTCATGATCCATTCTAAGAGGACACCCACACAGGATGTATTTTGTAGTAGAAATCCACGGCGAATCTGGTCCACGATCCACAAGAGTTGATTTGTCTGCGATTTGCTGCAGATGTCACCTTCTGCATTGCAAAAGGTGAAATCTATGGTAGAAATCAGCAGCGTAAATTGACAAATGTGCATCTGACTGGACACGCGGCGTAGAGTTTAAATCCGTAGCCTGTCAATTTACGCTGCTGATTTCTACCATAGATTTCACCATTTGCAATGCAGAAGGTGAAATCTTCAGGAAATTGCAGTCAAATCGACTCTTGTGGATCGTGGACCAGATTCGACCGTGGATTTCCACTATAAAATACATCCTGTGTGGGGGTCCTCTTAGGATGGATCATGACATAACGGGCCACGTGGTAGGATAAAGCAGGAGAGTCACATTGTAGGACTGCACGCAAATACAATGTTGGGGGATCAGGTTAGGACAGATGAGGTGTTTGGGCTGAGGTCATGCAAGTTCAATTACCTAAAATAAGAATGACGTATTTAAAAACTGTGTGCACGCCTAATTTAAACACATTGACATTTAGCTTTAAGACACAGCCTTAGACAGAAGAGCTGATAAAGAGGTTTGCCGGAATCTGCTTCCGTCGGTGCTAAATCTCTCCACATGCTGCTGAGGAATATTAAAATGAGTCATTACCAGGCAGAATATCATCTACATGACTGATTATAATTCTTATCAGGTAGTAATATCTCTGGGAGCATATGTTTCAGTAACAGGTGGCCAGACATTGGAGTGACTAATGGGGTAGAATTAAATCGGGTCTGCTTATATGATGATATTTGGGGTTATTAAAAAGCTATGTGAAGGTAAAGCAGATATGTATTCTTCAAGGAACATTAGTCACCTAGAAGTGGAAAGAAGACGACGTCTAGCGCTGGGCATTCATTATACATTGAATTGTTTATGCCAATAATAACTTACCGTACTGTAAGTCCTAGCGGCTCAGATTTGTCAGAGCTCCAATATTTTAGCTTCTGCCTAGGTGAGATAAAGCTGAACTTCACCTACTCATCATTCGCCATGGTGCAAATGACTTTTATCAGTTAATGAGGTGGAACTTCAATCAACGACTTATTTGCGTCAAAGTCTTATACATCGTTCATGCGTTTTGGTCTACGAAAAGTGGAGCAATATATCTTTCTAGAAGTTCCAGTGTTGTCAGTAACTACAGTCAATATTTAGGCTTATTATCCCATGAGTGATACGGATTGTGTCAGGATCTGTTTAGGAAAAGGCGGATGGTTTTGCACGCAAGTTCAATCGTTTTTTTTTGTCTGAGATTGCATTCAGTGTTTCAGCATTTTCCGCGCATTTGCAGTCTTTGATGTGTTTTTTACAAGTGTGAAGAAAAACTGAAGAAGAACACTCAGCATCTCCTAGAAACCATCAGTGAAAAACGCATTGTATCTGGATGCCTTCAGTTTTTCACAAAATCCCCATTCATTCAGGGGCCAGAGTGGCATGAAAAACGGACAATATAATATTGAACCTGCTGCGCATTTTCCTGAATGCAAAAGTGGTCAGTGAAAAACGAAGCTCATGTACATGTACCCATTGAAATGAATGGGTCAGGATTCAGTTCAGATGATATCCGTTCACAACATGCATCGGATACGGACTGAAAACTCACTTGTGTGAAAGAAGCCATAGGTACAAGATTAATACACTTTTTTACAAAACACCTAGTAGTCTTCCAATTAGACTATACAAGATACAGAACAATCATCACTTTTACGGTACTGTGTTATGGATTGTGTTAACCAAACAGATTTGGCTTTGGAGTAATCCTAAGGGTGTTATCCTGGTGGTCCCCTGGCATTTACCCTTTAGCTCCTATACAGGGATCTGGACTTTGCTGCAGGGGAGCCACTAGGCCGATACTTCCTGGAATAGTCTCTGTGTGGTTAACAGTTGACCCATGGGGGAAGAAAATGGGCACTAAAGGGTCAGGCAAAATTGTAGTCAGGGACAGGCCAAGTTCAGATCTGGTGGAGTACGTGAAATATGGGAACAAGTCCAAGGTCAGCGCAGGCAGCGTAAGGTCAGAGTACAGTAAACAGGCAGAGATTGGTACGCTAAAAGGAAACACCAGCTCAGGCACCCTCCCATAGGGTAAAGATTAGGGCGCATGCATGCTGGTTCTTTAAGAGCCGAAGCGAGTGCCCTATGGACAGCAGCAGAGAGGCCTTGTGGAAAGAGCCAGAGCAGACCAGTGCCTGGGTCTGCTGGGAAAAAGGCAGCGGGCCATTGGAGGGATAAGTGGAGCAGCGAAGGTTATCAGAAACCACTGTAACAATGACTGATGAATTATGGCCCTCAGTGACTCCTTCTGTTACTGTCCTAAGCAAACGATTATAGGACATAAAATTGTAGAGAACCCAAGTTTTGAAGAAAGGTAGACAGGCTAAGGAACACATTATAATCCAAACCAAATAAGAATATTCATATATAAAACAGGTTGTACAAAGGTCACGACTATGATATTACCATAGATCCATCAAAATCCACCATACACAACAGTGCCATTAAAAAATGAGAAATATGGAATTTGATCTATAGGGTTATAGGATCCGTCAGCTAAGGAGGCTATCTTCATTTACAGATGATTGCAGTTGGTGATCACTGGGAAAGGGAAGAGTTAGGCCCCTTGCAGACAAGCGTTTGTCACGCTGCGAATCCGCAGCGCATCTCCCGGCCAGACTTCCCAGCACTGACCGGGTCACATAGCATTATATTGATTTATGATGCTATGTAACACTTACAGTTCTGGAATGTATTGGATAACACTGGCAGCATTATGTCAGTGTTATCCAATACATTCCAGAACTGTAAGGGTTACATAGCATCATAAATCAATATAATGCTATGTGACCCCCAGCAGTGCTGGGAGTTCAGGCCGGGAGCTTCGCTGCGGGTTTGCAGCGGGACAAATGCTTGTCTGCTAGGGGCCTAAAAGTGGCAAAGGAAAATTGGAAACTGATCATGAGGAGACAAATAACAGGTAGAAAAGAAAAAGTGGGTCTTAAGTTTCTAGGATCTGAAGTAATTTTGCTTTGAGATCCTATGGTTCCTTGTCACACCTGTAATTGCACTCAGCTAATGAAAGAGCCAGGGCATCCTAGTAGGTACTGTATGTTGCTCATAGCATGATCAACACTTGATTCTACGGGAGAGCTCCTTTTAGAGTAGGGTCAACATGTACCAATTAATTCATCTGTCTGCCTCATCATTGACTATCGCTACAAATCCTCAAATCCTGACCTCATGTGGTCTCCTGAGAAGCTCTGTTTCGAAAGCATGACAAGGACTTGTATCACCATCACGTGGGAATGCACTGGGGATTCCATAACGAAAACCAACTCTAATACTGATTTCATCAATCAAGCACATCCAACGTACCAACCAATGTTCCGTTACAAATCACCCTTTTATGTAGCCACATGTCCCTGACAGAATGACAGTCATAATATGTATTTACTTAAAGTGAGCAATCCTTCTGTATTCCAGAAGACAAGCCTGCAGACGATATTCCAGATCCCCCAGGCCGCAGTCATTAGCAGCTCCTCAGCGCAGATACTTCATTAACGTTCACTTGGCCTTGTTCCCAGGTGACTCATAACTCGTCTCACCTGTGAAATCCTCATATGTGCTGACATTTCAGATTTCAGGTCCTTTCCAGCATGGATCAGGATACTTTATCTTCCTGAAGTATGATTAGAAGGATGTATATACTCCGATGTTATTAAACTGGAGCATGTGCAATGTATAGCATCTATTTGTAGGAGTCTATACAGATGTATTGTGGGTGTAGCCATAGGGGGTGCAGAGCTAGCAGGCCTAGGAGCCTGAAGGTCCAGTTACATTATTTTGCACTGGGGACCTGGATCTTCAAGTTATGCTTCTGGGTGTATCAGAGTTTGCATTTTTGACCTTGCCTTCAGATGCCTAGACATTTCCATCAAAAAGGCACCCGGGTAGGTGTGTTCAGGGGCGTAACTACCATCGCGGCAGACCACACAACTGCTATGGGGCCCAGGGCAAGAGGGGGCCCAGTGTTAGTTGGGATTATCTCCTCTTTTACTGGAGGTGAGGACTTGGTCAGGACTCTACCCTCTAAAGAAACAACTTTTAGCAAACGAAGCAGAGGAGAAATGGCCCAAGGGTCATTAAAAAGGGTTTAGGCAGAAACCCTTCTGTCCTGTGTAGGGGCCCTGGTTTGATACTTGCTATGGGGCCCTTACTTCTTTAAGTATGCCACTGGGCGTGTATTAACCTCTTAACAACCAGAGAGTTTGAGTCCTAAATGATCAGATTCTCTTTAGCACACATGGTGGTTTGACAGCACAATTTTTTTTATTTTTCAGCTACGACAATTTGATAACATTTTGTTGCTATGAGGACAGTTTTTTAATGCCTATGTGATTTTTGTCTTTTTTAGTCTTATTAGGAGTAAAGTGTACAGTGATACATTAAGTACAGTACATTATTACACTGAGCATTCTGGCTTCCAGAAGAAAACCTCCTTCCTAGAAAGGATGCAAAAATAGTTTTTTTTTTAATCCTTGCACTTCTGGAAAAAAGAAAAGAAAAAAAGATGGATGAGGGAACACCATTTACCGTATATAGCAGTGGTGAAGTGTTTGGAACATCTATAAAATGTCAGCATTACTTTCATCAGACAATGGCTTCCCAATCAAGAAAACAGACTTAAAGTAAAAGTGTTCAGTAATGCTTACCACCAAAACATCAAGATCAACAGGAGCAAACTTAAAAAGGACCCATCAGCTTTCCTGGCCAATTATGGAACATCTTTTCTTAAAAATTGTGCTGTTCCTTTGTTATTCCTCCTGGAAATGTATAAATAAATAGAGTCCCTGTACACTCTGATAAAGTCCACTCAGCACTAACAGTGTCAGATTGTGAATAGACACACCTCATTGACAAGGGGTCAACGTATTCATATATTTTCATGAGAAATAACAGAGGAACTGCTCAAAGATAAAAATCTTCTGAATTGTTATTTTATTAGGAAATGTTAAGAACAGATGTCCAAGGAGAACAATTTCCTCTTTAAAGTGGAAATCCAGCTTAGAAGGTCTTCTATCATACTGTAGATAGATGATTGAATATGGTGAATACATGAGCTTCACTGCCGCTTCAGTCACTCCGGAAACTCTGACACCTTGTTCTTGTGACCAGTGGGAGTAACAGCAGTCAGACCCCCACTGATCAAATACCTATCCCTTATCCTGCATCCGGTGGTCCGTTCCGTGGCCCAGCAAAAAAAAAAAAAATAGAACATGGCATTTCTATTACAGACGGGCCTTTCTGTTCTGCAAATTGCTGAACGCACACGGGCGGCATCTGTGTTTTGCGGACCTGCAATTTGCGGACCACAAAACACGGCACGGTCATGTGCATGAGGCCTAAAACATTTATTTCATCTGTTTCACCTGTAAGAACAGCAAACGCATTTACCTTGTTTCATCTGTAAAATGAAGGCAACTGAATAAAAAAAATTGTATCACAGATTTTCAGATGTGATTTTCATACGGTATTAAGGGGACCTCAAACTGTTACATGTGAACATGACCTAAAGTATTGGTAAAACCAGCATGCATAGAACGATGGTAAGAGAGTGGATGATCATTTTTGTACATTTGACTGATCGGTGCCAACGTTATGTCTGTATTTATACATGTGGACGTATTACATAAAAAAATAAACACTTAAAAATAATAAACCACAGCAAATTAAAAAAGTGTATGCCTGTCATGCATTCAATGGAAGGTTTCAATTACATACACCATTAGTGCTGTTTGTCTTTTCTGGAGTGATGAAGGAGCAGTGGTTAATGGAATATAAATAATGAGATATTGTAATCTCTCAGACATTCTGTCTGCATGTGTATCATTAGAAATGTCACTCCTTGTATGCAGCTCCTATGTACAGAAATGTAAAGCATATTAACTTTATGACAGATTATACCTCCACACAGTGTACACAGGCCCGATTTATTACCGCCATAAATTACAATATTTAACATACCCTGTGAATCCACTTTTCCACCTTTGACCCATTCAGAGAATGATGCCAACATAATCATTTTATAACGGAAAGTCATAACGGAATCCCTAACGCTAGTGTGAACCCACCCTTACCAATATTTATATACAGTGGGGAAAATAAGTATTTGATACACTGGCGATTTTGCAAGTTTTCCCACCTACAAAGAATGGAAAGGTCTGTAATTTTTATGGTAGGTACACTTCAACTGTGAGAGACAGAATCTAAAAAAAATCCAGAAAATCTCATTACATGATTTTTTAATAATTAATTTGAATTTTATTGCATGAAATGAGTATTTGATCACCTACCAACTAGCAAGAATTCTGGCTCTCTCAGACCTATTAGTTTTTCTTTAAGAAGCCCTCCTACTCTGCACTCATTACCTGTATTAAGTGCACCTGTTTGAACTTGTTACCTGTATAAAAGACACCTGTCCATACACTCAATCAATCACACTCCAGCCTCTCCACCATGGCCAAGACCAAAAAGCTGTCAAAATTGTAGACCTGACCAAGATGGGAATGATTAGAAAATGGAAGAAACACAAGGTGACTGTCAATCTTCCTCGGTCTGGGGCTCAATGCAAAATCTCTTCTCGTGGGGTAAGGATGATTCTGAGAGAGGTCAGAAATCAGCCCAGAACTACACAGGAAAACCTGGTCAATGACCTGAATAGAGCTGGGATCACAGTCTCAAAGATTACCATTAGTAACACACTACGCCGTGATGGAATATAATCCTGCAGGGCACTCAAGGTCCCCCTGCTCACACCAGCACATGTCCAGGCCCGTTTGAAGTTCCCCAATGACCATCTGGATGATCCAGAGGAGTCATGAGATAAGGTCATGTGGTCAGATGAGACCAAAATAGAATCTTTTGGAATCAACTCCACTCGCCGTTTTGGAGGAAGAAGAAGGGTGAGTACAACCCCAAGAACACCATCCCAACCGTGAAGCATGGAGGTGGAAACATCATACTTTGGGGGTGCTTTTCTGCAAAGGGGAAAAGTATGACTGCACCGTATTGAAGGATGGGGCCATGTATCGCAATATTTTGGCCAACAACCTCCTTCCCTCAGTAAGAGCATTGAAGATGGGTCGTGGCTGGGTCTTCCAACATGACAATGACCGAAACACACAGCCAGGGAATTTAAGGAGTGACTCTGTAAGAAGCATTTCAAGGTCCTGGAGTGGGCATCTTACGTGCAGACCCAGATGTGGGACATCTGGTTGGTGAGAATCTATCGATTACATATCGGCTTGGCCGTAATATCAGGGATCGCACTGGCAGCTTTCACCAGCCAGTGTGACAGGGTTCCAACTGGCTACAGAATCCCTCAAAGGGTACATTCAGATGCGGCAATTGCATTGCCTGCAGTTCCATCAAAAAGGGCAGCATTTTCATGAGCACAAAGACGAGTCGGTGCTACAATATTAGAACATTTGTTAATTACAGGACGACCAGGCGAGCATCTGGTCGATATACGCAAAGAGGCTGACACCCCTAATGCTCGCCACATGGTAGAATGCCATAAAGGCAGTCCAGCCAAGATGAACTTCCAGAAGATTGAAGTGATCAGACCATCACCGAGAGGCGGGGACATGGATAATTGCCTGCTGCAAAAAGAGCCCCAATGGACATTCCGCCTCAGAATGGTATGACTAGATTCATGGTTAAATTATCCACATTTCCTACAGTTGCTTCCTCTGAACTCTGATCCGCATCCCTTGTTGCTCCAACTGATTATGGTGGTGGTAATTTTCAATTGAGCTACCTCTGCATGCGGTCATATAGACACACATTAAGTGGTTTAGGACCTCAGGACTTCAGGTCTTGTAGTCTTGATACTCCATAATGATGTGATAGTGACAGGGATGTGATTGATCCCGGTACATTAAAAACAATGCATATTCAGCCCTGAGTTGGTTATCCAATTTAGGACTAAATGGGTTAATGATGCCATGCATCGGGGTACGGGATGTCATTGTGGCAAGTGAGGCACAGTAAACCCAGAGATTCACTATGGGAGAGGGTGATATTATTATGCACCAAGGAGGGTGCGTCCACTCCTGGCATGTCATCCAGGGTAATGTGAAGTTGGGGGTGCATTATGGAGTACTTATTCATATGCAGTCTTCCGTTATTGAAAATTTTCAATATCCACCATATCTATATCTTTTCGCTTCTAATATGTCCCTGCCTCCTGATCAGGAGATATCCGCCGTTTAGGTCCCCAGTATAGGGTGATTTTCTCACCTATCGAGGGTGCCGGCTCTCAGGGGGGTGCCAGAGAAGCAATGAGCGCTTCCATCAATACAGATGGAAGCGCTCATCACTGGAGCACTGACGACCACATACTGAGGCGGGGCACGGGAGCACATAGTTCCCTGCCCTGCCGCCCATCATGCCCACCATAGGCCTATGCGGTAGTGAAATCCCGGCGCAGGCGTGCGTGATGACGTCATCGTGCGCTCCTGTGCCTGGACGCAGCAGCACAGTGAAGTGTGTGCGCCTTCCTCTGCGAGCAAGCGCCTGGACATAGGTGAGTATTTAGCTTTTATTTTTTTTATTTTATGTGGCAAGTAACTTTGGGGGACACAGGAGGACATGTGGGGGGGAAATATAATGGTGGAATACTGTGTGGGGGCAATAATTATGGGAGGGATTAATATGTGGGGGTAAATTACTATATGGGGGCAGTGTGGGCCGGGTACTCTACAGTGTGGGGGACACTACTGTAGGGGGGCAGTGTGGGGGACACTACTCTGTGGGGGCAGTGTGGGGGAGACTACTGTGTGGGGGCAGTGTGGGGAAACTACTGTAGGGGGCAGTGTGGGGGACACTACTGTAGGGGGCAGTGTGGGGACACTACTGTGTGGGGGCAGTGTGGGGACACTACTGTGTGGGGACACTACTGTGTGTGGGGGCAGTGTGAGGGACACTAATGTGTGGGGGCAGTGTGGGGGACACTACTGTGTGTGGGGGCAGTGTGTGGGACACAACTGTGTGTGGGGGCAGTGTGGGGACACTACTGTGTGGGGGAAGTGTGGGGACACTACTGTGTGTGGGAGGGCAGTGTGGGGGACATTACTGTGTGGGGGAAATGACTGTGTGGGGTACACTACTGTAGGGGGGCAGTGTGGGAGACATTACTGTGTGGGGGCAGTGCGGGGGACACTACTGTGTTGGGGACACTACTGTGTGGGGGACACTACTGTGTGGGGGCGGTGTGGGGGACACTACTGTGTGTGTGGGGCAGTGTGAGGGACACTAATGTGTGGGGGGGCAGTGTGGGGGACACTACTGTGTGTGGGGGCAGTGTGTGGGACACTACTGTGTGTGGGGGCAGTGTGGGGACACTACTGTGTGGGGGAAGTGTGGGGACACTACTGTGTGTGGGGGCAGTGTGGGGACATTACTGTGTGGGGAAATGACTGTGTGGGGTACACTACTGTAGGGGGCAGTGTGGGAGACATTACTGTGTGGGGGCAGTGCGGGGGACACTACTGTGTTGGGGACACTACTGTATGGGGGACACTACTGTGTGGGGGACACTACTGTGTGGGGGCAGTGTGGGGGACACTACTGTATGAGGGCAGTGTGGGGGACACTACTGTGTGGGGGCAGTGTGGGGGACACTACTGTATGAGGGCAGTGTGGGGGACACTACTGTGTGGGGGCAGTGTGAGGGACACTACTGTGTGGGGGAAAATACTGTGTGTGGGAAACTACAGTGTGCAGCAAATTACTATATAGGGGCAGTGTGGGGGAAATTACTGTGTGGGGGGCAAATTACTGTGGGTGGATTGCTATGGGGGGCAGTGTGGGGGAAATTACTATATGGGGGCAGCGTGGGGGGTGTTGCTATTGGGGAAGCACTGTAAGGGCAAATCTATTATTTCTGGAGAAATTATACAGGCATTATTGCCTGGAGCACAGTATAGGGTGTTATTATTACTGGGGGCACTCTAGGGAACATTATAGCATTGGGGGTGGCAGCAGGATGACACTGTGGGGACACCAGGATGGGGAGGTTGATGGAAAAACTGAGAAATCTAACGTGTCTGTATTACAAACTATGTAGAGACGAGATGCGACTGAAAGAATTTGTCATGGGGGTCTAAAGAAAGAGAAGAGGAAAGAGAGGGTCTACATGACAGGAGATGTCACTGGATGTAAGTGGTATGTGGTCAAGTATTGGGGGGGGGGGGGCAGAGAAAGGACCTGCCCCGAGTGCCAAACACCCTAGGCACGCCACTGCTTAGCATTTACCAATACCATCATTGGCAAGGGAGGATAAACAAAAAAGTAAAAGGAAGGGGGTAATTGTAGGGCACTGAGTATGAGAGCAGGGTCCACTGATATGAGATGAGATACCTCCACCTGTACCCTCACTAGTGATACCAATAGGTCTTAGGAACAGCAGGGTTTGAATAGAGATACCCAGGTGGATTTACTGACAATACCCTTTACTGTTCCGGTTTATGGTATTGTTCTTCCAGAGATATATACAAGTGTGGTTCCCCGAGTTATTTTATAAGTATTTTTCCAATAAAGTTGGTTTGTTGTTTTTATTTTCGCGTCCTCAAACATACTGTGAATAGCCAGTCTCCAGACCTGAACCCAATCGATAGATAGACAATGTATAGACAGGTAGATAGATAATGTATAGATAGACAGATAGATAGATAGATAGATAGATAGATAGATAGATATTGGATAGATATAAAGATAGATAGATAGATAGATAGATAGATAGATAGATAGATAGATAGATAGATAGATAGATAGATAGATAGATAGATAGATAGATAGATAGATAGATAGATAGATAGATAGATAGATAGATACTTATTTTTAGTAGAAGGTCCTCTTACCTGTTAGCTGGCGCTGCAGTCTGAAAATTGGGCGCTGATAAAGGGTCATGTGACACATCTGCGATCTCCCTTCACTTGCACTGTGGGCGGACAGGGAAACTAGCGCCTTAGCAGTCAGTCTACAGTGCAAGTTAATGGAAACTACTAATGTATGGGATTGGTCACATGACCGTCCATCAGTGACCATTCTGGGTCTGCAAAACCGGCAAGCAGATAAGAACAAGAAAGAAGAAGCATATTAAACTATCATACTCGTAATATAATAACCATGATATATAGCCGCCAGCCCCATTAAGGCCCAAAATGCATCTAGTCATGAAAGGGTCTTATTTGTATATCAAAGAGACACTAAACATTTGACTGCAACAGACTCTCCATGAGACTCCTACTTCTGATGAAACAACAATTAACACGTCCATGCGCTGACACCCTGGAGCTGGTTAAGTCCCTGGTGATTTCCATGGTAACAAATGTGAAACCTCTTGTTTAAGGCCAATCAGTAGATAACAGATGACGGCGAACAATGAAAAAGTCAGGTCTGAAGGACCCGTCCAGCAGATTCCTCACACAATCGGCTGCGATTAGGATCTTTATTGCTCTCGGCATTATCGCTTCAAGAAGCTGGCTGCTGCGGCTTTCATTTGGCTGTAAGGGAAATTGAATGGCCGTGGATGTGAGAACACTGGGAAGCTGAAATGTGATGCTGCTGCTTAGCTCTGCTTACACGGACCCGCATTTTTCTTGAAAACTCAATAGGAGTCATTTAGTAAAGAGCACCTCCAGCTAAAAACGATAATGAGACTGAGCTGCTGAATCCTAATGTGCAATGGCTAAAGGCCGGCCAGAGATCGAACTACTGGCTGCATCACTGCCCAAAGACTTGGATATTATTAAAAGAATTTAGATAAAAGCTGGTACTTGTAGTTCCATAATACTAAAGACTACTAAATACTAAAGACTGCAAATATGCCAGGACAAATACCGCTGCACAGACTCGGACTGGCCCACAGGGGAACACAGGGATCCTCCAGTGGGCCCCTCAGAAAGGTGGGCTCCCAGTCCACCAGCACAGCATCTCAAATAACATACATGAATATAAAAAACTGGGTAGACTATCTAGTTTATTATTATAGACGCATCGGACAATAAGCTGCCTACATTCTGGTGGACATTCTGGTAACGTCTGGCAATGCCGGAACAGCCCGTCAGAACTCCAGATGCTAATGTAAAACAGGCCGCAATTTTGTCAGCGATTACAGCGATTACAGTCTCCAGGATATGATGCCACAAGGTTTGCACACTGGGATTTGGAGATTTTCATCCATTCATCTCTGCAGATCCAGAGTTAAGACGATCTGCAGAGATGAATGGCTGAAAATCCCCAAATCCCAGTGTGCAAACCTTCAGCCCAGTCTGAGGTCCAGAGAACTCTGGATCAGGTTTTCATGAACATTATTTTTGTACTTCGCTCCTTTCAACTTTCTTTCAACTCTCACCAGTCTCCCGCTCCCAGCCGCTGAAAGACACCCCCACAGAATGATGCTGCCACCACCATACTTCAATGTAGGGATGGTATTGGGCAGTGCCTGGTTTCCACCAAATAAGTACCTACCTGTAATTCATCCCAAAAAGTTCAATCTTGGTTTCTTCAGACCAGAGAATTTTGATTCTCACAGTCTGAGAGTCCTTTAGGTGCTTTATTTTGAAAATTCCAAGCAGGCGCTTTATTTATTGTTATTTTTTTTTTTTCTAAGGATTGGCTTCTGTCTGGCCATAAAGGCCAGGTTAATGCAGTGCTGCAGTGATGGTTGACCTTCTAGATGTTTCTCCTATCTGCACACAGGATCTTTGGAACTCTGCCACAGTGATCATTGAGTTCTTAGTCACCTCCCTTACCAAGGCCCTTCTCCCCCAATTACTTACTTTAATGGGGCAACAGCTCTAGGAAGAGTCCTGGTTGTTCTAAACATCTTATCTTTAAGAAAACTCCCACTGTGCTCTTGGGCATTTTCAGTGCAGCAGAATTTTTTTTTTACCCTTCTCCACTCAATCTTGTCTCTGAGCTCTACATGAAGTTCTTTCCACTCATGGCTTGGATTTTGCTCTGATATGAATTTACCACAGGTGACTTCAATCAAGGATTAGAACATCTCAAAGGTGATCAAAAGAAATGGGAGGCCTCTAAAGCTGAATTTCAAGTTTCATAGAAAAGGGTAAATCCATGCACAATCTTTGTTTTTAATTTTTTTAATAAATCTGAAACATTTTTAAAAATTCTCATTATGGTGTATTGAGTAGAGCTTTCATGGGTCTGAACATTGTAAGATTACTATCTGGACATGTAAAGCGGCGCCCAGGGATCTCACTGCACTTACTATTATCCCTGGGCGCCGCTCCGTTCACCCGCTGTGCCCCATTACCTTCTCCCGTGCTGTATGGCAATTGCTACTGACTTCGCAACAGCGTGTTCCTTCTTCTCCTCTCAGGCTGTGAGCTCTGCGCTGCAACTTGACAGCGCTACAGCCAGGGAGAAGGAACACCCAGGGAGAGAATCTGATGTCTTCTCTCTGTTGCGAAGTCAGTAGCAATTGCCAAACAGTGCAGGAGAAGGTAACAGGGTCACAGTGGGCGAACGGAGCAGCGCACAGGGATAATAGGAAGTGCAGTGAGATCCCTGGGCGCCGCTCTACATGTCTAGATAGTTATCTTACAATGTTCGGACCCATGAAAGGTGGGGAAGGAGACTTGTTTTTTTTTGTGTTTTTTTATTTTCATTTTTATTTTAGCACAAGCCCACAACATAACAAAATGTGATAAAAGTGAAAGGGTCTGAAGACTTCCCTAATGCACTGTATAATAATACATGATACTAACATATTCAGTGTCATCATTCACAGTTTTTAAAATTGTTTAGCTTAACCAAGGCAGAGTTTTCCAGCAGTGATGTGCCACTTCGGGACACGTCACCAATGTGAACAGTCACTGGCTGCTGCAGCGCATGTCACCCCATCTGTGTGGAAGTTGACAAATAGGGAAAAGAAGGCAGAAATGAGCAGGTGAGTATGGATCTCTCCACAGGCAATCCAGGCTGGGGTGTAAAGTTAGAAAAAGTATCCTGGACAACCCCTTTAAGGTTCTTCAGTCAGCTAGTGCCAAAATCCAGAGTTTTAATAGAAATTATTATACACATATAAGGCTCCCATCTAGTGCTATAATATAGTTTTCTGCTGCAGATTTTGATTCTAGAATGTACATACCCTACTAATATCTATATCATACGGTACAATGTAAACATAAAGGGACACATAATACTAGCTATTTACAATGGATAATGCACAAACTAGTCAGATCTGAACCTTTTATTATATTCTGTATTCCCAGTTGAACAGGTTTTGTATTAAACACGTCATTGCATTTGAAGGTAGCATTCAGTATTGTACTACAAGAATAACATGAATAGTACAAGTGCTGCAATCTATAAATCCTCTATGGTGCTATAAAAATACTGTCAATCAGAACAACGAGTAGAGAATAATGGTTACACCCACACCTTCCATGCAATATGGCCAGTACAGTGTCCTATTTTGATAATTATTGGCTTTATGGCATCAAATGATCACTCTGATTACAGTTAGTGTTGGACGAGCATGCTCGGCCAAACACCAGTTCAGCTCGAGCATCACGATGCTCGGAACATCGCGGTGTTCAGCCGAATACCGTGAGTGCTCGAGCGCGATGCTCGAGTCTCCTCCCTGCACATTTGTTGGCTGCTACACAGCCAATAAACGTGCAGCTAAGTACTGCCACTCACTGTAATGCCCTAGCTATGTTGGTTACTGGCATTATAGTAATTAGCTGGCTGGAACGCGTCATCGGGTGCTATAAAGCACCTAATGACACGTGGTTCGGCTCAGACTTAGTCAGGGAGAGCTGTGCTGTAGAAGGGACAATAGTGTAGGGAAATACATTTTATTTTTTTGTTAGGCAGGGTTGGTGTTAGAGACCCAAAAGTCCTTTTAAGGACTATTGTTGTGTCTGGTAGCAATATATATTTTTAGCGCATTTTGCGCTAAATTGCGTGCAATTGTAAAGACCCCAAAGTCCTTTAAAGGACTATTGTTTTAGAGAGTCAGCTCAGCAGCAGACCCTCAACCATAATTTTTTTTTAATGGTCAGCTCAGCAGCAGGCCCTCAACCATAATTTTCTCGATGGTTAGCTCAGCAGCAGGCCCTCAACCATAATTTTTTCGATGGTCAGCTCAGCAGCAGGCACTCGCCCCTAATGTTTTAGAGAGTCATCTCAGCAGCAGACCCTTAAACCCAATGTTTTAGATGGTCAGCTCAGCAGCAGGCCCTCACCCCTAATGTTTTAGATGGTTAGCTCAGCAGCAGGCCCTCACCCCTAATGTTTTAGATTGTCAGATCAGCAGCAGGCCCTCGCCCCTAATGTTTTAGAGAGTCAGCTTAGCAGCAGACCCTCATCCCTAATGTTTTAGATGGTCAGCTCAGTAGCAGACCCTTACCCCTAATATTTTAAATGGTCAGATCAGCAGCAGACTCTCGCCCCTAATGTTTTAGATGGTCAGTTAAGCAGCAGGCCCTCGTCCCTAATGTTTTAGATGGTCAGCTCCGAGGCAGGCCCTCACCCCTAATGTTTTAGATGGTTAGATCAACAGCAGGCACTCGTCCCTAATGTTTTAGAGAGTCAGCTCAGCAGCAGACCCTCACCCCTAAAGTTTTAGATGGTCAGCTCAGCAGCAGGCCCTCACCCCTAATGTTTTAGAGGGTAACCAGCAGGCCCTTGCTCCTAATGTTTTTGAGGGTCACCAGCAGGCCATCAATCATAATTTTTCAAGGGTGTGTATGATGCCCTCCTTTATGTGTAATAAAGGGTGTATTGTAGTTCCGGTTCCTTGTAATTTTTGGCAGCCCTTTCAATTAGTGCATAAGCTTTATGAGTGTAGGAGTCCCACTACCTGAACAATTGTACCACAATCTGAATGAGGCCCTCCTTTATGTGATATACAGGTTGTATCGGAGTGCCTCTTCCTTGTAATTTTTGGCAGCACTTGCACTCTATATACAAGTAAATATACAGGAAAGAATGTTTCCTAATAACTTCCCCTCTAAAATCGATTTTATCTTTGGTTTTGTGCGTATTATTGTCAGTCTGTAAAATTGTCGTACTACTCGGACAACATCGTCCCCAGCAGCGACCTGGGAGTCCAAGATGCATCCAGACATCCTCCCCATGCTGTTCCAGAACCATCTCACTGGTGTTTCCATCAATTTTGGACCTTTTCATGTTAACCAGAAATCCTCCGCTCTTCAGAGCAGGGGGTGCCTGGTTTAATGCTCAGGTTCTCCCATTGATTCCCATTGTGCTTGGGTGCTAGGTAGAGCACCAGAGCATCCTGAGGTTTTCTACTCGAGCATACGAGCACTTTGGTGTTCGATTAACACTAATTACAGTTTATCTCAAATCTTTAAAGAGGACCTTTCAGCAAAAAAATATTCATGGGATACTTATACCATCTTGCAGGGCTGCTGCCGCTGATGTCCGCACATAGGTTTTTTTTTTCAAACGCCCCCCCCAGTTCGTCCGCTGCGCTCCCGGTATCTTCTGTGCCTCTTATGCTAATGAGGCAACTTGGTTATAGTAGGAGGTTTCATTTAGTTATGGTGGGCGGTGTCTCTTCTCTCTGGCAGCGAGCGCATCCAATCGCAGCGCTCCTCTCTTAGCAAGGGCTCCCTGGCAGAAGATACCGGGAGTGCTGCGGGCGAACTGGGGGGGGCGTTTGAAAAAAAAACTATGTGCGGACATCAGCGGCAGCAGCCCTGCAAGATGGTATAAGTATCCCATGAATATTTTTTTGATGAAAGGTCCTCTTTAAACACTGTCATTTTTAATCATTTCTGTATATTTGTATATGTGGTGAGTGGTTAAAAGTGCCACTATATGTTGAACCAATGGATTCCTCATTGGCGGTGGATTTTTAGGTGCGTACAAAGCTGTTTGTTTGATTACTAGGATATTGTGCCTAGGGAATGCCTCTCTGCCAGAAGTACAACTGGCACATACTAGATATCTGACCGAGGGACTTTAAACTGACACTTTTATCAAAAATTTTAGCATGTATTAACAACCTAAACTGTGTGCTGACCATACCATCATTTTTATGCATTTTTTCCAACTCCAAGCTGTATAAACCTGAATGCATATTGGATTGAAGTATATCAGGTGATGTGTATTTGTGTAATGTAGGAGAGTGTGGCCTAAGCAGAACACAACTCTGCATCAAGGTGTGCAAAATGGGCCGAAAAAGAGATTTAACTGACTCCGAAAAGTCAAAAGCGGTTAAAAGTCTTTCAGAGGGATGTAACACTCCTGAAATTACTAAGATATTGGGGCATGATCACAGAAACATCAAACGTTTTGTAGCAAGTAGTCAACAGGATCGCAAGAAATGTGTTCAGAAAAAAAGACGCACATTAATGCCAAAGATTTGAGAATCATCAAACGTGAAGCGACCAGGAAGCCATTATCCTCCAGTGCTGTCATATTCCAAAACTGCAACCTCCCTGGAGTGACCAGACGTACAAGGTGTTCAGTGCTCAGAGACATGGCCAAGGTAAGGAAGCCTGAAATCGACTACCACTGAACAAGACACAGAAGTAGAAACATCAAGAACGGGCCAAGACATATCTGAAGAAAGAGTTTTCAAAGGTTGGTAGTGATGAGAAGAAAGAGACCCTTGACGGACCAGATGAGTAGTCTCGTGGCTGGATCAGTAACGGGCACCAAGATCCACTCCGACTCAGACACCAGCAAAATGGAGGTGAGGTACTGCTATGGGTTCCATGGAGAACCTCTTACTGCATGTGTCTTGCTGATGAAGAGTTCACAGAAATAAATCTTTAAAATATTATTCTCCACAAATTTCCATGAACCTGGTGAATCAATTCTTTCATCTCAGATAAAAAGGTAATAATATGCACGGCAAGAATGGTAATAAAGGAGATGATCTTAAAATTAATAAACCAACGAAACTATGATTAATGAAAATGTCATCAGTTCAAGGATCATGGAACTACAGCAGAAAGGGTGAGAACAATATAGGATCATTGCAGGTGCCAATATTTGGTATTTAAAAATGCATTAAAAATAGTCAGTTCACAGTAAAATACTCAGTCCAGATTTTCAGTACTATACTTTTCTGAGCATAAACACCAGCAGAAGAGTACCATTCTGAGAATCACGTCCCGCCCACAGTCACTGTCCTCACCCATAATATAGAGTGTGTCTGGCCCTGGCTGATTTACCAATCAGCATTTAGCAATGTAGGCACTCTGCTGAGCGGCTAGCCTCCCAGTGCACTTAGCAAGGGAACGTGTGCTGGCAGAGGACTGCCGTTGGGTAGCTCTGCTGTGAACTGACCTGACTGCTTTGATCAGCATCATCTTCCAGGCTCCAGACAAAGGTCAGTCATCTGCAGTGTGTAAAGATCGGCGCTGTCTGCCTCTCTGTGACCAGCAAGCCACAGTGCACACAGTAAGTCAGCAGCCAAGTGCACTGCTGTTTCTTTCAAATAAAAAGTTCATGAGTTGGGCCCAGGAGCACTTCTTATCCATACTATAAGCAGCAGCAGGCACAGCAGGGCAGGCAGAGCAAGGTATACTTCATAAGAGGCTATGGTGGCACTGGCATTGTTCATAAGAGGGCTATGGTGGCACTGATTCTGTTCTTATGGGGGTCTATGGTGGCAGTGGTACTCTTCTTAAGGAGGGCTATGGTGGCACTGGTATTGTTCATAAGGGGAGCCCTACTGGCACTAGTACTGTTCTTAAGGAGAGCTATGGTGGGACTGGCATTGTTCATAAGAGGGCTACGGTGGCACTGGCATTGATTCATAAGTGTGCTATGGTGGCACTGGTACAGTTTAAAAGTTGGGCTATGGTGGCACTGGTATGGTTTGGGCAATGGTGGCACTGGTACAGATCATAAGGCGGTTTATGTTGGCAATGGTACAGTTCAAAAGGGGGCTATGGTGGCACTGGTGTAGTTCATAAGGGGGCCTATGGTGCCACAAGTGTGGTTCATAAGAGTTACTGTGGTGGCACTGATACTATTCTTAAGGGGAGGCTATGGTGGCACTCGTACAGTTTATTAGGGGGGTGAGCTATGGGGGCACACATAGCAGCAGACCAAACAACAGGAATAGTTCATAAAGGTGACTGCCAGTGCTGTAAGCTTAAAGTGTACCTAACATTTAAAATGTACCTGCTAAAGCCCGGCATACATGGGCACAGGCAGGAGGGCAGTGTCTCATGTGAGCTGCTGCCCTGCACTTACTCTGCCAATAGCTGGCATTCAGTGCAACTACATGTATTTTATTCTTTATCCCTGATTGATTAGATTATTAATGGTACATTTTA
The DNA here is from genome assembly GCA_033119425.1 of Bufotes viridis. Classification (NCBI taxonomy): domain Eukaryota; kingdom Metazoa; phylum Chordata; class Amphibia; order Anura; family Bufonidae; genus Bufotes; species Bufotes viridis. The sequence goes on along the minus strand of CM065592.1, from coordinate 388,106,506 downwards.
TTTCTTTGTTTGTGGGTGAAAAGGGGTCGTGGCCAGGGAGCTGCCAATGTAAGTAGTGGGAGGAGCATGTGTGGGTAGTGGGAGGGACCAAGTGTTGGTAGTGGGAGGGGCTAGGATTCAGATTTTTGCTATGGAGCCCAATGATTTCTATGTACGCCCCTGCTCAGAGTGGTAGATTCCTGTCCAGGAACCTTCTGATACAAGCCATATACAAGTGATAGGTAAGTCTGGAAATTGCTCCTGTTAAATTAGCCCATCTGTCACCTTCCAGTACAAGGAATTAGAGCAGTCTTCAATATTTCACTTCTTAATTAAACTTAAGATAATGTCAGCTTAAAATTGCATTCAGACAGCACAATCCATAACCTTCACCTAGTTTGAAACTTCTTGCCACAGCGATTAGTTATGCTAATAGCAGGGCTTAATACCAATCCACATGGCTCTGTCATGCATGAAAGGGCAAGGTCATCATTCCAACTAGAAGAGGCATTAAGACACTTTGTGACATAGCCCCAGGAATATTTACACCTGGGTTAAGAAATAACAACATAAATGACTACCATACTTTACTAAAGTGGAAAAAATTAATAAAAATAGCACTAAAGCTATTTTCAGGTTTTAGGATCTATACAGCAAAGCCCTGCGCACCAAACCTCTACATCTTCAAATGTAATACGGATCCTTAGAGATTTCTTAGGCCACCATATAAAGCATCAATGAAGCAACTGTTACATCTGCAGTGGATCTATTCTCCTGGGTAGGCATGGGCATGACTCCACTCATTCTCCTATTCCTGCTCCAGGGGCTCAGAGCCGTTGATCTTCATCTGCTTCCTTGTGGTGGGCCTGGCTGCCAAAGTTGTCTTCCTCATGTCCCCAGGTAGACCGCATCTGCATCTTGCTGGAAAGCCTCTACCCTCTGCCTGTAGGGCGTGCATGTACACCCTAATTCACACCCGTCTATGGCTGGCCACCCTTGGGTACTTAAGGCACCTTCCTCTATGGGAGGGTGCTTGAGCAATAGGCTGTCTAGCTTGCTAATTCCTTGCAAAAGTGTAATGTATTTGTTTGTCTGCCCATGTACTGACGTCTGCCCTTTTCCAGATTCTTACCCTCCACTGTCTGACCTGTATATGATCTATGTACTGACCCTTCTCTGTCTGTCCAGACCTTAGACTGTTTATTGGATTGCTCATACTCTGCCTGCCCTGACATTGGCCTGTCAGTGTTTTTGACTCCTGTGGGTCAGCTGTCAATCACATAGAGACTATTTCAAGAGGTAGTGGCCTGGTGGTTCCCCTACAACAAACTCCAGATCCCTATAATGGGATTAAAGGGTGAATACCATGGTACTGCCAGGAAAATGCCATTAGGATCAGTCCAAAGCCAAATCTGTTGGCTCACACAGTGGTTCCACACCCACTACTGTAAAATATTCTCTAATAGAACTAATACTTGTTGGGAGAATGTTTGTGTAATACAATCATAAGTTTGAGATCTTATTAAAATCAATATCTAGGGACATGTTTAGCTACAACTATAATGTATGCAATGTTTACCATAATCACTGTATAATATAACTGTACAATATGTAATTTTTTTCTAAGCTAGTGGGTGGACACTGGCTGGTTTCATGTATGCCCATACACAAGACATGGTAAACAGGGGATCCTGCTTCCTATCTCTCTGAGGCACGTCCTCAGAAGCAGTAGCATTAATAGAGGACAAACCAGCAGCAGGCTTTGAAGCACTCTCTCTGCCTGCCTCTAGCAGGCACTCCCTTCTCCTCCTCTCTCCACAGACTTCTATGTAATCTGATCCTTCAGTAAGCAGGCAGACAGTCTTCACTGACAGATGTGGGAAATAAATTGAGAGGGGGCAAAGAGGAGGGGGAGCAGGAGAAGAGGAGAAGAAAGCATCTATATCTGATAATATATATATTACAAAATTTCTCATATTCACTTGTAGTATTCGTTAATGAAAAAAATAAAAAAATAAAAAAAGATATACTGATGAGTATCAGTAAAAGCTGGTATTTAGCTAAAAGGGGGAAAGGATCCATTGATGCCAGTGACACTGAAATTCTTATACTGACCTCTATGTGTTCTTTGAATTTTAGAGCAAACATTTGCATGGTTACATGCCCAAGGCATTAAAATCTGCATATGTTTTCTGACATTTAATGAATAACCCCAATTTACTGTGTAACTGTTGTTTTACATATTTATAAGTAGTCCCATCAGCTACAAATGAAATCTATTTACATAATGTACATGTTCTTTATTAACAACGGCCACAAGAATACACTGGATGTTTTATATCTTTTTAGCAGCATTCAGCAAATGTTTCATTTTACTCAATTCCGGCTTTTAAGTTATTGATGTGTGACATAAAACATACAGCACTGAACTGCTCTTCCCTATTCTGACATACTGTAGATTCAATGTATTTTCCATCAGCGGTCACTAAGGAGATCTCAGTGCATAGAAATTATACAGCTGTTATTGGTTTCAATAGTGACTATATGAATTTCTATGCGCTGAGCTCCCTCTAGGGGTGGTTGTCAGCAGCCCTCTTTATAATACAGTATATTGTGTGAAGGGAAGCAGAAGAGTTACTAATGTATTTATATCAGTTTTCTACATCAGGGTTCAGAGCCTGTTTCTGTTCTGACATAGAAATCAGATTAAGTGGGTGAAGCAGACTGTAACTTTTTATTACATCTTTAATTACATTTTTTTTCCTCTTAAAAAAATGGAAAATTTGTCAGAAAAAGGGAGAGCTCTGATGTGCTTTCCATTTTGTCTGGGAGTCTTTGACACATTTATATTGGAAAACTGGATAGTGGGGGCATACTATGTTTGGCTATGGAGCCCTATGAGATCCGTCTATGCCACTGGCAGGACCAGACAGATATAATGATGTTTACAATACCACAGCATTTTATACATGCATACAACATACAGTTGTATGGCTCATAAATATTGGTTGATTTGAAGAAAGATAAGGGGTGCTCTATGATAAGCTACTGAAAAGCACGATACATTGTTTTTTTTTGTGCAGTGGTTCTCTAATATCTGTGTCTTCCTTTGTATATGGACTTTAAGTTATGTCTGTAACACACTGAACTGAGCCTTCAATTGTCATTTGATTCCACCAAAATCCACAGGTTCCAACTTTTATCCAACATTTCACTTAAATGTAGCTGATAGAAAAAAAAGTTTGCAGCCATGACCACAACATCACAGACATGAAAGTCTTGATATTAAAAGGGAATTTTAAATCAGGATAGTCTGGGAATACAAGCTAATGACCATACACCCCCGTATCCTAAGGGAATTAAGTAATGTCATAGACAGATCCTTGTTTCTGATATTTGTGGACTCTATACTGACAGGGAATGTTCCACAGGATTGGCGCATAGCAAATGTGTTGCCAATATTCAAAAAGAAAATCAGCGGCTCACTCAGAACTGCCGGCAGGACAGGTGCTCACCCCGATGGATACGCCCAAATCCCAAGGAAAAACAATTAGGAAATATAGAGCTGCCGGGGGGCACTCAAAATATCCGGTAACACTCGGTAAAGTATCAATACAAATTTATTAAAACTACATAAAATACATAAAAGCCCAAATATAGCTCCAATACATCATACGGAGGTATGGTGCCTAGTATATGAATTGAAGTTTCACAGGGATATCAAATGTAACAAATGTTCTAAGATGGTAAATCACTGATGGTGAATGTCAGGTGTTGAAATCCCGCAGTTATCAAATTTGGGACAGTCCGCGATACAAAGCATCGATGCGGGCACTAAAACATGAGGGTCAGTACATTACCCTTCCCATTGCGCTGGAGATGGAAGCCGATACCGGGACGTACAATCGTTTCTCCACCGCCTGGACTCACATCGGAGTCCCGTGTGGTCTCTAGGTCGAAAGCGCGGCATCCCACATGACCTGGCGGCGTGCCACGTGACTTGTGTGGCTACTCGTGAATGGATATGCTCCAAGTAGATGGATTGCAGATACGTTGGGTCATAGAATCCGGACCAACAGTAAGCAGACTGGATACATCCGCTGAAACTGTCTTAGTATCGTTCCCGGTTTCTCACAGATTTCAAACAAACTGCTTGCTGTCTCCTTACCGAATGCGTTTCGGGGATAACACCCCTTCCTCAGCGGTAAAGACAGCAAGCAGACATCACTTTATATACCTTCCTACTTTCAACAAAGGATCACGGGACAATAGGGAGAGCAAAAACCTGGACTGGACCAAACCATAAATACATCCACATATCGCATATACAAAAAACGCATATGCGATTTTCTTGCGTTTCTGTTATAAACCAAGATTTTCAATATATAAAGGTATAATTTTCAATATATAAAGGTATACAACAAATCCATGATTTTCAATATATAAAAGTATACAAAAAATTCTCCAAATAGACCACAATACACTAACAAATGAATTAAAAAAGTAAATATATAAATGACTGGATTGGGAAAAGTGAAAAGCTGGAATGGATGGGAAGCGGAGGAGAATGGGGAGGGCGATAATTTGATAACTGCGGGATTTCAACACCTGACATTCACCATCAGTCACTTACCATCCTGGAACATTTGTTACATTTGATATCCCTGTGAAACTTTAATTCATATACTATGCACCATACCTCCGTATGATGTATTGGAGCTATATTCGGGCTTTTATGTATTTTATGTAGTTTTAATAAATTTGTATTGATACTTTACCGAGTGTTACCGGATATTTTGAATGCCCCTCGGCAGCTCTATATTTCCTAATTGTTTTTCCCTGGGATTTGAGTGTATCCATCGGGATGAGCACCTGTCCTGCCGGCAGTTCTGAGTGAGCCGCTGATTTTCTTTCTATTTTTGCCTACTACACACCTACAGCTGAGCTTTCCTCTTTTCTGACCTAATGGATATTTGGGAACACTTGGATAATAAATATAAGAAAATACAGTTATTTTCTTTTGATTTGTCTGATGAAGGAGTAATAAATGTAGAAAAAACAAGAGACGAGACATTTAGAGACTTGGAGAGAGCTTTACAGAAACAATTGCGCAACAAATAGGAAATAATGTCTCTAAATCGATATCTACAAAAGGGATTTATTCCAAAAGGTTTATGCCTTGTAAAAAATCCAGCCTCTGATTTGGTGGATGAAAACTTTCAAAAGGAGTGGGATCTGTTCTTGAAAACTCAATCTGAGGTTTCGGTACAGATGGTGATCAAAAGAAGATCACAGTTGATAAAACAGTTTACAGACCAGATATCCACTCTGAGAAAAGAGATAGAACAATTCCCAGACACTGAGGATGTACGCAGATGGCAGGAGAGAATTTGTCAGAACTTGGACAGTTTAGAGGGGGAGATTATGCAGAAAAAATTAAAGAAACTAAAAAATGCGAGTAAAAATAAGATTGAGAAAAATGAGACCATTCCAAATAGAACTGGACATATAGAAGAGGTGGGAAATGCAGAGAGGGATGAGACTGTAGTGCAGAGTGAACAGGTTAACATCCCAATCTCCAATAGATTTGAGATATTGTCATCCCCACAATTTTTAGATTCTGCCCCCCCCCCCCACACCACAGAGCCAGGGTCAGGAGGTCACGAACTCCGTCTCCGCCACGGAGACATATACGGAATCAACCACAGAGACACCACTATTCACGTCAGCACGACTACAACCTGAGACATCGTCAGGTAACTCACGAAAGAATTTCACCGTCCAAAACAATGCACAATCAGCAGGAACGGAACAATCGGTGGAACAAGTCACCCTTAAACAGAGCACCACAAATACACAATACACAAAGAAAATACAGAGAGGAAGACACTCACAGAGGAAGATCCAATCCCAACACACCCAGGATACATCGAATATAATTAATATTAGTAGCACACAGCTTACAGAGACACAGATTTCACTATTAAATAAGGGGTTAAAGTTTGCACCCACAAAACCAATTGACAAATTCTCAATTTATATTGGGATTGAGAAGTTTATTAGAAAATTATGCTTGAAAAAATATTTTCTTAGAAATCCTGTTCCTGAACAGGCGTTATCAAATACAGTGTCTGGGAATTATCCTCATACTACCCTCAGAAACAGATCAAAAAAGTACCCTAAACAGGAGATGATAAAATGATGGCTTTTAGGATGAATGTGGAGAAGGATTTGAGGCAGATTAAACCAAGAAATAAAAACAACCTCACCAAAAAGGAGATTATGGCGATACAACAGTTACAGAGACACAGGAAATCACCATCTGCCCAGCTGACAAAGGCGGAGCAGTGGTTGTCCTAGATACAGCAGCATATAGAGAGGAGTGTTTGTGACAATTGAATGATGGGGTCACTTATAAAAAGTTGAGGGGGGACCCTACGGAGTACTATTTTAAACTATTATCTGAGCTATGTGACAGGGGGCTCAAGGATGGCTTTTTGTTGGAACATGAGGCTCGATTCATTCTGGGTACTGAAAAAAGGATTCCGGTTTTTTATAGTATTCCAAAAATTCATAAGGACTTAAGGTCACCACCTGGTAGACCGATAGTATCCGGGATTGAATCGATCTCAGTGAATTTATCAGAATATATAGATGAATGGTTACAGCCAATTGTTAAAAAAGTTCCATTAAATATAAAAGATACGACCGACATTATTAAAATTATAGAAAAATTGGAATGGAGAGAACATTGGATTATAGGCACTCTTGATGTCAGTTCGCTATATACTATAATTAAACATACAGAGGGCCTGAATGCCTTAGGGGGTCAATTGAGAAAAAATGGTGAATTGAAAGAAGAACAGATCATGTTTTTGGTAAAGGCAGTGGAATTCATCCTGTCACACAATTATTTTATGTTTGAAGATCAATTTTATTTACAACTTTCCGGTACGGCCATGGGCACCAGATTCGCCCCCAGCTACGCCAATCTGTTCCTAGCACAATGGGAGGAGAATGTTATCCTCCCAAAGCTGGGGACGAGTCTGGTGCTATGGCGCCGATATATTGATGATATTCTTTTTGTTTGGCAGGATGATCGTGTATCTTTGGAGGCCTTCCTATTTGATATTAATCAAAACGATAGGAATTTAAAATTTACTCCAGATATTAGAGAGAATAAAGCAACTTTCCTGGATATTAATATAAAAATTTTAGCCCAAAAGATTGTTTGTAGTACTCACTTCAAGACGGTAGCAAGGAACAGCTATATTAGATTTTCAAGCTGCCATTTGCCTAGGTGGCTCACCAATATACCGGTGAGCCAATTCAACCGAATAAAACGTAATTGTACTCACATAGATCAGTTTGAAAAAGAGGCTGTCGTTTTGAGTCAACAATTTCTGGAGAAGGAATATCCACCTGCAACAATTGCAGAGGCATTTGAGAGGGTCAAATTGATGGATAGGGAAAGTTTTTTCAAACCCAAACAATCCACATCACAAGGGGAAACTCTAAGGTTGATATTACCCTTCCACATACAGTATAAACAGGTAGAAAGGATTATTAGAAAATACTGGCACTTCCTGTTGGAAGACAAAATTTTAGGTTCCTCTTTATCTTTAGCTTTCCACAAATTGCATACACAAAAACTAATAATTTGGCCTCTAGAGTTGCCCCTACTGTGAGGAAATGTTTTAATAAAGGGGGTTCACAATGGATGAAACCAGCAGGCTTCTTCAGATGTGGTAGGTGTCAGAATTGTAGAAATACTTCCTTCCCAAAGAAAACGAAGAAAGTCAAATCTACTTATAATAATTTTGAGATTAAGATAAGGGACACCCTCACTTGTGATTCTCAAAATGTAATATACCTTCTTGAATGCCCTTGCCGTAAACAATACGTGGGTAGAACGACAAGGACATTGAAGAAGCGGGTGATGGAACATGTTGCAAAAATTAAGAAAGGTTATGAATCACATTCGCATTCTAAGCATTATAAGGATTTCCACGACTGTGATCCGTCGTCCCTATGTTATACTGCAATAGAGAAGGTATATCCGCCAAAAAGGGGAGGTAATCAGATTGTTCGTATGTCCAGACAGGACTCCCATAGGATATTTGAATTCGACACATTGGCCCCTAAGGGGCTGAATGCAGAAATGAAACTTTTTGGTTTCCTGTGATTTTGGGGGGTGGTACGAGTGGGGATATGGGATACAAATCAGGCTGATTCCCAGCACTTGTATCCCCTCTCCCAACCGTATGCCCCCCATTCTCCTCCGCTTCCCATCCATTCCAGCTTTTCACTTTTCCCAATCCATTCATTTATATATTAAATTTTTAAATTAATTTGTTAGTGTATTGTGGTCTATTTGGAGAATTTTTTGTATACTTTTATATATTGAAAATCATGGATTTGGTGTATACCTTTGTATATTGAAAATTATACCTTTATATATTGAAAATTTTGGTTTATAACAGAAACGCAAGAAAATCGCATATGCGTTTTATGTATATGCGATATGTGGATGTATTTATGGTTTGGTCCAGTCCAGGTTTTTGCTCTCCCTATTGTCCCGTGATCCTTTGTTGAAAGTAGGAAGGTATATAAAGTGATGTCTGCTTGCTGTCATTACCGCTGAGGAAGGGGTGTTATCCCCGAAACGCATTCGGTAAGGAGACAGCAAGCAGTTTGTTTGAAATCTGTGAGACACCGGGAACTATACTAAGACAGTTTCAGCGGATGTATCCAGTCTGCTTACTGTTGGTCCGGATTCTATGACCCAACGTATCTGCAATCCATCTACTTGGAGCATATCCATTCACAAGTAGCCACACAAGTCACGTGGCATGCCACCAGGTCACGTGGGACGCCGCGCGTTCAACCTAAGGACCACACGGGACGCCGATGTGAGTCCAGGCGGTGAAGAAACAATTGTACGTTCCGGTATCGGCTTCCATCTCCAGCGCAATGGGAAGGGTAATGTACTGACCCTCATGTTTTAGTGCCCGCATCGATGCTTTGTATCGCGGACTGTCCCATATTTGATAACTGCGGGATATCAACACCTGACTTCACCATCAGTGATTTACCATCTTAGAACATTTGTTACATTTGATATCCCTGTGAAACTTTAATTCATATACTAGGCACCATACCTCCGTATGATGTATTGGAGCTATATTCGGGCTTTTATGTATTTTATGTAGTTTTAATAAATTTGTATTGATACTTTACTGAGTGTTACCGGATATTTTGAATGCCCCTCGGCAGCTCTATATTTCCTAAATATTCAAAAAGGGTCCAAAAACAGAGCCCGGAAACTATAGGCCGGTAAGTTTAACATCTGTTGTGGCAAACTGTTTGAAGGTTTTCTGAGAGATGCTATCTTAGGGGATCTCAACGGAAATAAGCAAATAATGCCATATCAGCATGGCTTCATGAGGGATCGGTCATGCCAAATAAATTTAATCAGTTTCTATGAGGAGGTAAGTTCTAGACTTGACAGCAGCAACTCAATGGATGTCATATATCTGGACTTCTCCAAAGCATTTGACACTGTACCTCATAAAAGGTTAGTATATAAAATGAGAATGCTTGGACTGGGAGAAAATGTCTGTAAGTGGGTAAGTAACTGGCTCAGTGACAGAAAACAGAGGGTGGTTATTAACGGTACACACTCAGATTGGGTCACTGTCACTAGTGGGGTACCTCAAGGGTCAGTATTATTTTCAATATATTTATTAATGATCTTGTAGAAGGCTTGCATAGTAAAATATTAATTTTTGCAGATGACACTAAACTGTGTAAAGTAATTAACACTGAAGAGGACAATATACTGTTACAGAGGGATCTGGATAGATTGGATGCTTGGGCAGAGAAGTGGCAGATGAGGTTTAACACTGACAAATGCAAAGATATGCACATGGGAAGGAATAATGCAAGTCACCCGTACATACTAAATGGTAAAACACTCGGTAACACTGACATGGAAAAGGATCTAGGAATTTTAATAAACAGCAAACTAAGCTGCAAAAACCAGTATCAGGCAGCTGCTGCCTAGGCCAATAAGATAATGGGTTGCATCAAAAGGGGCATAGGTGCCCGTGATGAGAACATAGTCCTACCACTTTACAAATCACTAGTCAGACCACACATGGAGTACTGTGTACAGTTCTGGGCTCCTGTGAACAAGGCAGACATAGCAGATCTGGAGAGGGTTCAGAGGAGGGCAACTAAAGTAATAACTGGAATGGGGCAACTACAGTACCCTGAAAGATTATCAAAATTAGGGTTATTTACTTTAGAAAAAAGACGACTGAGGGGAGATCTAATAACTATGTATAAATATATCAGGGGTCAGTACAGAGATCTCTCCCATCATTTATTTATCCCCAGGACTGTGACGAGGAGACATCCTCTGCGTCTGGAGGAAAGAAGGTTTGTACACAAACATAGAAGAGGATTCTTTACTGTAAGAGCAGTGAGACTATAAAACTCTCTGCCTGAGGAGGTGGTGATGGTGAGTACAATAAAGGAAATGAAGAGTGGCCTGGATGTATTTGTGGAGTGTAATAATATTACAGGTTATAGCTACTAGAGAGGGGTCATTGATCCAGGGAGTTATTCTGATTCCTGATTGGAGTCGGGGAGGATTTTTTTATTCCCCTTAAGTGAGGAGAATTGGCTTCTACCTCACAGGGTTTTTTTGCCTTCCTCTGGATCAACTAGCAGGATGACAGGCCGAACTGGATGGACAAATGTCTTTTTTCGGCCTTATGTACTATGTTACTATGTTACCTTTTACACACTCAGAATCGGAATGAATTTGTCTCATGGATTTATGTATTTCTACAGCTAACATTTTTTTAAATCTGACATAAAAGTACTGTAGTCACAGGAAGTTACATTACAGCGAAAGATGTGTGAATTGATTCTACTGAATCTACTGTCGTGAATTTCTTAAAAATTAGAAATTAGAATTTTTTGAGATTTGCTTGGGGAGAGTGAGAAAGAGAGCCCCATAGCATAACATGGGGGAAGTCTTTATGTTGTGGCAGTACTCTGAAAATTGTAAATTTCTGCTATGGGATTAATATTCCGCAGGGTAAATTATGTGGATTTTCTGAAGCGAAATATCTTCATTCAATTTAATGGGGGTTGTAGTCCGCACAGATGTCCACCCTTAGCTTTCTTCTTCTTTAGAAAGGGAAGCTAATTTGCATATCCTTTCCAAGAAACCCAGAGGGGAGGTGCCTGGCCTATAAGACTACTTACACGTACTAGGTGCTCAGCTGAATCCAGACCAAGGCCTCTCACCTAGCTAAGCCAATTCTCTCTGCTCTGCACTGATGAGGGACAATCTAAGTTATTGGAGTCATAACTAACATCTAGTGGCATCAGAGGCTTTCTATTCATTCCACAAAGAAAGCTAATTTGTGATACTAAGCATACTAAGGAGAGGATTATCTTGGCTTTTTTGGCTGTTTTTTGTGCCCAGTATGCGGAACCATTAATTTCAATGGGACCTTAAAAAATGGAAATGACTTCTTGTGCATTCTGTATCCGTATGTCCGCAAGTCCGTTCCACCAAAAAATAGAACATGTCCTATTCTTGTCCGTGTTGCTGACAAGGACAGGCATTATTACAATGGATCTACAATAAAAAAGGATGCAACACGCACATCACACGGATGTCATCCATTTTTTTGCGGATCCATGTTTTGCCTACACATATGGTCATGTGCATGAGCCCTTACAACTAAAGTTTTTCATTATGTGTCTGTCATTTAGACAGTAGGAAAATTTAGCATAGCTTGTGGGGTACAAAAAGATGCGGAAATGAGAAATATTCTAAGTTACTGTAACTGTGCACTGAGGGCGTCTTTGGAGAGACTTTTTTGAAGGAGGAGATTATTGGCTTTAATAAATAATGACTGGCGAGATTGTTCTTCTTTACTGAGCAACAGGTACTGCAAGGATGGAAGAGAAAAGCTGCCATAATAATAATTTATGATGAATTAACAATGAAATTGCTGTGGTACCTGTAACGTAGGGCTCCAGGCAATGTTTTAGTAAGAAAAGGAGGAAAAGCATTTAGAAGAGAGAAGCTGCCTGGTGGGCTCGATATTGACCATTAAGAACATGTATTGCTGTGTCATGTTTTATAGATAATCAAAGGTGAGTCCCACAGAGTGGAAAGTATCATCCTGTCTCACAGCTATCAGAGGATTTTATCTTGTGAACATCTCACAGGAAAATCAGGAGATGGTTGAAAACTAATCTTGTAAAACTAAGTGAAAGTTTTGTAGATTTTTCTAGCTTTCTAAAACATTCATATCATTGGAGATAATTTATTGCCACTGCTACTGATGAGCAAATTTATTTTAATTCAATTCAGATTTAATTTATAAAATCAGTCTGGTAATTTTATTTGGGTCTTAATAAATTTGACCTGAATCTAAACTGCTCCAATTACCCTGTTGTGCATGGCATTTCGAGGTCTTCTAGGACTGCATGCAACTCCTTTCAAGCTCTTTAATGCCAAGCCAGCATGAGTAATCTTAAAGTGACATATATGGCTTTGGGTAAACACATGGCTGGTGGTGGTACCATGCCTACCATACATTAAAAATGGAAGCATTTTGCGCACATTTTTGATCAAACGTGTGTCAGGCCCATCTACCAACGTCAAGGTGGCTTCTGCAGATGGGTATCTAACACTAAAAGAACTGCCTCCCCTGGGTCTAACCTAAGCCTACAATATTAAGGGTGGTGTTGGAACCAGCTATATTTATACTCTGCTCAGAAGCCCTGGGCAGATGGGTGGGGAGTGCTTAATCTACAAGGAGGTAGCTACCCTTCAAACACAGTGCAAGAACATTTAGACTAGCACATCCAAAGTCACAGGTTCACATCCATAAAGCTAACATGCAGACAGCAACAAAATACACATGCTCTCGCCAAAGATTTAGATTCAGAACTGACCTGATTTTTTGAAAAATTTGGGTCGAGTTGGATTTGTTAAAACTTTTGTGCTCATCTCTAGTCACTGCACATATTCTTACAGCAAAAGTTATTTACAGCTTTTTTTTTATTGCACAAATATGCAAATAAAAATACAAAAGTCCTCATGCATTAGGATTATTGTCCCCCATAAACCCATCCACCTGATGGAGAGGAGAGAGAAGAAAAAGAGGGTGTAATAATTTTATCCCACTGTACAGAGTATTTTTATGGGATCTCATGTTTCGGTATTACTATATGTTGATGTTAAAAAAGTGGTGACCAAATTCTTAATAAGGTCTTAAAGTTACTCCTTTGAATATACATCCATTTTTCAAATCTAGATATATGATAAAAAAGTAGCAAATTTTCAATTTTAGGTTTATATATTTTTTTCTACTTTTTCTTAATTACGAGTCTACCCATAAAAAAGGAAGGTTATAACAGAGACATTTCCAATAAAAGGCTATATTAAACCTAATTTCCATGACCAGAATATACTCTCTATAAACCAATATTAATATTCATTTTCAGAACTTCACATACTGTGCCACTCAAGAGCCGGACAGAACCACAACACATGTAAGAGGCCTGTGACCAATTCATGACAAAACTTACAGCAGAGGCTGGTGGTGCATGTGCCTCAGATGCTTGGAGCCAGGGAGGTGGCATCAAAAAGCCATTCTGCCTTGGCCAGGTTATTTAGATACAAAGCTAGGACAACAAACTACATCTTTGCTCCAAGATAAAGAAGGGCTAACTGTAGGTCACTAGTTCCTAGAGATTTCAGTGGCACAACATATGTCTATAATCCTCAAAATTCTGCTTACTATGTCACATTAGACTACCATTTCAGGATCTCAGATCAGACTACCATATCAGGACCTCGGATCAGACCCCATCAGACCTCGATGTCAGACTCCCATCAGACCTTCATGCCAGACTCCAATCAGACCTCAGATCAGACTTCCCTACCAGACCTTCATGTCAGACCCCCATCAGACATCAGATCAGACTTCCATGCCAGACCCCCATAAGACCTTAAAATAAATAACTTAATTAACCTCTCTTGTCCCACCGTTCCTCTCCAGCTCCAGCGGTCTCTTAAGCAGTCGTACTCCCTTGTTTTCTCTGGTTTGCACTGTCATCTGACTATATGCAGGGTCACGTCATAGTGCACGCACTGCGTCCTGATGCTGTATGTGGTCAGGACCTGCAGTGCAGCACGGCCGGGGAAGAAGACAAGGGAGGTTGAGTACAGGAAGTGCTCACATTGCTTCTTTCCCCGCTCCCTGCACCTACTACATACTAGCGAGTGCTTCCGTAATGCTTAAAGCCCTGCTGGAAAATCCCTGCCCTTAAACACAGCATACACCGGTATGTAACCACAGGGTGCAGGATGCAGATTGCAATTATGCTGGAGGAGTCAAAATGAACTCAGAACTTTATCACTTGATTTATGTAATGCAGTAAAGTTAAATGATGATTTTTTTTTGTGTAACCAGAAAACCCCTTTAAGAGGTTAAAATTATCGTATTTTTTGCCCCATAAGAGGCCGTTTTTCCCCCCAAAGTGAGGGGAAAATGTCCCTGCATCTTATGAGGTGAATACTAATGAACGCTTCCATTGTGGAAACGCTCATAAGTACTGGAGGACCGGGAAGTGGTGAAGGCTCTGTACTCACTGCTTCCTGATCGTCGGCTGTGCTGTGGCTGCGCACAGTGTGAGGGTGCTCTATGACCTCACGCTGTGCGCGCCGGTTCACAGCGCAGCCGACGGAGGAGAAGCAAGAAGAGTGCTAGCGGTGTGGAGTAGCGGCGCCCGAGGAGGAGAGGTAAGTGATTTTTTAATTTTTGTAATCTGAGGCATGGGGCACATCTGAGGCAATGGGAGCTGATCAAAAGAGGTATGTGGGCTGATATGAGACTGGGCTAGTCAAAAGAGGCCTGGGGGCTGATTTGAGGCTGGGGACTAATCAAATGAGGCATGGGGGCTAATATGAGACTGGGGCTGATCAAAAGAGGCATGGGGGCTGATATCAGGCTGGGGACTGATCAAGTAAGGCATGGGGGCTGATCAAATGAGGCATGGGGGGCCGATTTGAGACTGGGGGTCTGATCTGAGGTCTTAATGGGGTCTTATTTATATTGGGGCTCATATCTGAGGTCTTATTGGGGGGGTCATTTCCTTTTGCGTATGAGCTGAGGTCTGATTGTCGGTCTGATCTGAGGTCTTACTGGGGTCTTATTAACATTGGGGATCTGATTGTAGCTATGAGCTGAGGTCTGATTAACATTGGGGGTCTGATTGCTGGTCTGACCTGAGGTCTAATGAAAACATTTTTTCTTATTGCCCATCACAGTGCAATAGTGAAAAAAACACTGGCACTTGTAGACTTAAGGGAGTTGTCAATTCGGACCCCTTTTTTTGGACACAGGGAAATGTCTGCTCTGGAGGACTTAGTGTGACTATACAGTAATATATATTAATTTAAATAGGAGCAATGTAGTACTACACTTCCCCTGAAGTGGTCGCTGTAGAGAAATGTGCAGCTGTCCACAGCTTTTCCCTACAAAAACTATTCACTGTCAGAGGTTTCAGCTGCCAGAGTCACAACAATCTGAAATGAGTACCTAAAAATAAAAAATAAAAAAAATAAAGACGTGAAAATACCCTCTAAACCCATAACATGCTTTGTGATTATGTAAAAACAAGCAAGTCAAGTCTAGTAAGGTTACCTATGTGTTAAGAATAAAAGACATTCTAGAAATTCATTTGACCTTGTCTTAAAGGACAACGCAAAAGACAAAAGTCTGTAAACAATGTAATCTCTCACAATGACAACAGTGAAAGTGTTTCTTGTGAGAAGGCTTCATGGAATTGGAAGATATGTGGAATGCTTAAAGGGTTCTCCAGTCTACAGATAGTGATAACCTATCCTAGTGATGACCTATCCTAGTAGGGGTCTGACTCCTGGCACCTCCACCAATCTGCTGTTTTGGGCTACCTATACAATTTATGGAGTTGGACAGCACACAGCTCCATACATTCTGCAGCAGACGTGTTGGAGGAACTTCAGCCCAGCTCCCATTCTAGTAAATAGGCGTTGTGTGAAGTTTGCCAGCTCGGTAAACTAGACAGTGCCTTCTGGTCAACACACTGGCGGTGCGGCTACCTGAGACAGCTGACTAAGAGTGGACCCGGTGTCCAACATCCACCAATCTGATAATGATGACAATCAATATTTGTATTGTGGACAACCGCTTTAACGTTCTCTTTCATCTCTTTAACAGAAACGTCACATGGATTCAAAAGTCCCTGTGGTGTGCCTAATATTAAACCACCGTATTAGAGACTCCTTGTGATATTCATTTTATAAACTGTCCAAGTGTACTGCCAACAACATGCCACATTATATTTCGTATTAGAGACTCCTTGTGATGTTCATTTTATAAACTGTCCAAGTGTACTGCCAGCAACCTGCCACATTATATTTCATGTGATGACCATGCCTTGCACTCTCCAGAGGAGTCAATAGGGTTGGGTTATGGTTATGGCTGCTATTCAATGCTCTATGCATGGTAGACCTGGTTCAGAAGGATATTATGGATGCATATGCAGAAGCTTGTGTTCTATCTGGGCAATCGTAAAGTAGGGGACACTCTTTGAATCAATAGCAAACACCAACAGAACCTATAATAGTGTTTTGTTACTAACTCACTGTATCCTAGTTGTTGACCTCTGATTTGTGACCTGACATGTTTCCTGACCATTGTCCAGCTCATGGATATTACCTAATAACCCTGTACTGGCAAGCACTGCTTGACCTTTAACATCTCCCTCTTGCTGTCTGAACACCACACTGACCTCGTTCCTGTCCTAAGAACACCCCTTGTCCTGATGAATTGCTAATTCTTTGCCTTCTGTGGTACCTTTAAAGTTTTTTTTTGGGTCTTTAATACTGTTTTATACTGATGACCTATCCTCAAGATAGGTCATCAGTATCTGACCCAGTGAGCGCCATGGCCTCCTTGCAGCTTATCGGTCACTTGGCCTAGGCACAGCTCAGTCTCATTCAAGTAAATAGGGCTAAGCTGCAATACCAAGTATGGCTGCGGCCTTCTCAAACAGCTGATTAGCAGGGATGCTGTGAGTCGAAGTCCCACTAAAACTGAGTTAATCGGTATAAAACACTTAGTTTGCTTGAGGACATGTGCCCTTCACCCCTTTAAGCCGCAACTAGAGATGAGCAAATATTTAAAAAATTTGATTCGCCGTTTCGCTGATTTTTTTGGGAAAAAGTTTGGTTAGTTAAAAAACAGCTTTTTCCTGGAATCTGAGAGCCTTTATAGTGGTGTAGAACACTGTGCCTTGCAGTAACATGCACAGGGAGTGTGCTTGGGTAGTGAAATAATACTGTTAGTCCGTATAACATGCAGATGACAGGCGTCGCTCCTAGAATCACTGCACGCTTCACTTATTTGGGCAGTCACGGGGCCAAAACAGACCAAATAACTCAAGTATGTACTCAGCCTTACAGGTCGATGTTAGCGCCAGGAAGAAGCGCACTCCTTTTACACCATCGTCAGGTGATTCTACATAGATGTCTACAGAACCTGTTCTATTAAACACTTATACAAGTAGAGCCCCCCCCCCCCCGACAGTGTCAGCAGTAAGTTTGTGTTGACATCACTGATTATTTTGCCCTTCCTCTGATCCGTCAGAACAATTACCCCCAAAAAACAGATCCTGTCTGTTGAGCATCTACCTTCACTCGGTCAGCATTTGGTCAGTAATCCATCAGTATTGCTAATGCCAAAAAAAACAGGAGTGGATCAAAAACAGAGATGACACATGAATGAGGAGACCACAGAGTGGCCCAATCACAGAGTCTGGAGGTGGTGGCAGCATCAGGAGGAGGCCTTAGAGTGGCACAATTACAAAGTTGAGATGGCGGCAGCATCAGGAGGGCACAGAGCAGCAAAAAGACAGACTGTGGAGGTGGCAGCAGCATCAGGAGGCCATAGAGTGGCAATATGACAGAGTCTGGAGGTGGCGGCAGCAGCAGGAGGAGGCCACAGAGTGGCACTATGACAGTGTGTGGAGGTGGCGGCAGGATCAGAAGGCCACAGGGTCGCACAATGACAGAGTGTGGAGGTGGCGGCAGCATCAGGAGGTCACAGAGTGGCAAAGTGACATAGTGAGGAGGTGGCAGCAGCATCAGGAGACCACAGTGACCCGATGACAGAGTGAGAAGGTGGATGGCAATACGAGTACCAGCTAAAGATGGTGGGTGAAAGAAGGAGCACTTGGCATCAGATGTGTGGCATCAGGTGGGTGGCAGCATCAGAATAGTAGCTGAGGCAGGTAGCCAGAAGAAAGCAGTCTTTTGTCAAAGTGTTGGTGTGGCACCATGGATGATCTAGTCTGATGCATCAGGCATTGGTCCATCTTGACAAAGGTCAGTCTCTCCACATTTTGGGCGAGTTCTTCTTGGGGTAACTATGGCCACCGCCGCACTGAACACCTGCTCTAATACCACACAACTGGCTGGGCAGGACAGCTTTTCCAGGGCAAACTTTGCTAGTTGCTAATACACTAATACACACCAAAAAAGGGCTGTAATTTTCTCACTTCAACACACAACGGCTAATAAGCCCTTTTTCTTTTTCCCCACTAATACATGCCAAAAAGGGCTTTAGAACATATCTGCTGAACGTCAAATATATATATTTTTTTGCCACTAATACATGCCAAAAGGGCTTTAGAACATATATCTGCACAGCTGAACGGCAAATAGGCCCTTATTTTTGTCCACTTATACACGACACAGAAGGCTTTAGAA
Source organism: Bufotes viridis (assembly GCA_033119425.1). Taxonomy (NCBI): domain Eukaryota; kingdom Metazoa; phylum Chordata; class Amphibia; order Anura; family Bufonidae; genus Bufotes; species Bufotes viridis. Next base: position 388,087,674 of record CM065592.1, on the reverse strand, counting down.
TATATAACTGCACCACTGATCGGCAAATATATTTTTCTTTTTCCCACTTATACACCCCAAAAAAGGTTTTAATAACATATAACTGCACCGCTGAACGACAAATATATTTTTCTTTTTTCCACTTATACAATCCATAAAAGGCTTTATAACATAACTGCACCGCTGAACGGCAAATATATATTTCTGTTTTCTACTTATTCAATCCACAAAAGGCTTTAGAACAGATAACTGCACCACTGAGCAACAAATATATATTTTTCTTTTTCCAGTAATACACGCCACAAAAGGCTTTAGTAAATAAAACCACACACTCAAAATGTAGATATCCAAAAAAGGAAAAGGTTTTAATATACTGCTCCATATAAAAGTATGTATATCAAAAAAGAAAAAAAGAAAAGAGGGGGTGGAGAGGTGAAAAAAAGTCAAACAAATCTCCGTTTGTGATAAATTTGTGATAAAGTCAGAACTGCGATAGCTAGGGAAGGACGTTTCGGTCAGGAGGACCGTTTTCAACGTATCGCACAATGTTGAATGGTGAAGGATCCGGAGATCGCGTCCCACGTGGAAATAGTAGGGCGGGGAGCAGGGACCTTGCATATCAACATTTTAAATGCATGGTTTTATTTACTTTGACTGTATTGGGTTTACTCCCTTATAACACAGCAACTCCCCCCAAGTGGAGTGTATATTCAGTTTTGTTACTTACAAAAGGCTTTAGAACAGATAACTGCACCGCTGAGCGGCAAATATATTTTTTCTTTTTCCACTAATACACGACAAAAAGGGCTATAAATTTATTACTTCACCACACAACGGCTAATAAGCCCTTTTTTCCCACTAATACAAGCCAAAAAATGCTTTAGAACATATAACTGCACCGCACAAGGGCAAATAAGATGTAGAAATATTTCCTTGTAATAAACCCTGTTAATGGCTGTATCAAACAGAACTTGCACCCTAATAAGAATGGTTTGCTGGAATTACAGAGCTGTATAATGGCAATTTGGATCACCTATCCTTTCCCTAAACCTTTAATAATCTTTCCCTGCACTAGTAAATCATTTCCTTAGCACAATGACGTTTTTTCTAACACTGTCCCTAGCACCTGCTGACGTCTCTCCCTGCACTAAGTACACTGGTAAATGGCAGAATCTAAGATGGCTGATGCTATTGTGGGTGATCCCGCCTTTCCAGAGTTCCTTGCTCCATGTCCTCACACGTGCAGAAGCTATTTTAGGAAAAAATGTGATTCATTACCACGAATCACGAGGAAATTCGGATTCGGTGCAAATTGAATTTTTCCTGAAATTCGGATCAAATTTAACTTCGTCAGCTTCGCTTCGCTCATCTCTAGCCGCAACCATTTTTAGTTTTTTTATCTCGGCTTTTCCAGAGCCATAACTTTTTATTTTTCTGTCGACATAACCAAATAAGAGCAGAACATTTGTATTTTTAATGGTTCTTTTAATATACCATATAACGTATGGAGAAACATTTTAAAAGCTACGGTATTTGTGTTAAAAACACATCATCATAACTTTATTCTGTGGATCAGTATCCAGTATTACAGAAATATTAAAGTGGCATAGGGTTGTAAAGATTTACAACTTTAAAAATATGTTTTTGTTGCCATATTCTGACTCCTATGACTTTTTTTTATATTTCAGTCAATGGAGCTGCGAGGGGGCTTGTTTTTTGTGGGGAGAGCTGTAATTTTTGACTGGCTTCATTGGACAGTACATACACCTTTTTATAAAAAAATTTTATTTTTATTAAAGTGGTAGGGTGTTATAGCAGCAATACTATGGCAGACCTGGATGTCTTCACTGGGCCTCTAGCTGCCATGATAACTACTCAGTAGCCCACAATTGCATGCATCTCATGGGGAGGAAATTTTGGGTCAGAGGGAGCCCCCTCCCTCTATCTTATGGTCGCCACTGACAACAGCATCTGATGGGTTAAAGAGTTATCTCCTATGCCAGCCATTGTAGGTGAGTGGCAGCTGCAAAGAATGTCTCTCATCCTAGCTGACCCAGCATCCTTTGTACATTATACAGACACACCTCTGATTTCAATGAGAACTGTGTAATGCTTTATTTCTACTGTGGTGGCGCTGCAAGAAGAACAGAATACTTGCTGTCAGGTTATGCCATTATAGCGGATTGCTCTGCTATTCACCATCAGGACACTCTGTCAGCATCTAAAATCTGTCTAAAATGTGGCACAAATTGGCACAATTTGGCGCAACTAAGGTTTCTACAACTTTTTCCTACTTGCTTGAAATTGGACTGGAGCTTATCGGAAAGAGGGCAATACTTCATAAGAAAGGGCGTCCCCCAAGATGCAACATTTTGTGCCAAAATTGTGCCACAATTCAGACGTAAAATTCTGACTCAAATTAAGCCAACCAATAGTTGGCATAGTATTACAGAAAATCGTTTGTCTCTGCACCAGATTTATCATCCCGCCAGAGCCCCTGTGATAAATCTCGTGCAAGTCTAGACACCCTGTCTAAGTTTACGTCATCTATAGATTATGTAAATCTGCCCCTCTGTGATCAGCTTTTTATAAGGGGTACACTTCTAAAATATTTACTGGACCATTTACCTGAGCATCTAGTGGTGCCCAAAGAGCATTGCTTATAGTACGGCTCTCTACCATAAGTTTAGGCTTAGAAAAGAAAAGATACTTTCCTTTTTTTTTTTTTAAGAATATCAGCCTTTTACCCACTAGTGTCAGCTTATCTTGTTACTACTTTAAAATCATAACTGTGTTTCACAGTACAACTAATTTTAGCTCATTTATTCTGCATATATAAGCACAATTCAGCGCATCCTCAACGCACCGGCACATATTCTATTTTAGAATTCTCTCTTCTTGGTGTTGATATGACTCATCTTGGGATTACAGAAGAGAGTAGGCATGGAGGAGGAGAAGAAAAAGTATCGTTACAACATGATTTCACGGCCAGAGGAAGAAATTGAAAGAAAATCAAATATGGTCATATTTCACAGACGGTCTCAGATAGTCGTTTTCCGTTCAAATTGAATACTGATTAGAAAACATCTCTGTAAAGAGTAAGAACATGTACAAAAGTCTATTATAACCATTAACACGGCGGGATAACACCTACTCACAATTACTAACTTCCATTAGCATAAAAGGCAACTGTATGCTAAAGTACAGATGTACTATACTTTAAATTGATACTAAAATGTTTGTTCAATCTCAACGTTTATGGTCTATCACTAGGATATGCCAAAATGTCACATTGATGTGGGTCCCACTTCTGGGACCCACTGTTATGTCCAGAACAGGGCTCCTGAAGTGAAGGTGAGCAAACGGCGCACGCGCGGCATCATCTCGATTCACCTCTGTTGGACTTCAAAAAATAGCTGAGCGAGCATGCTTGGCTATTTTTGAAATGCCATGTCAGTGTATGGAGAGCATGCCGTGCAAGAGCAGCGACTTCTCCGTTCATTGGTATGGGACTGCTGGAAATAGACATGCCAGCAGTTAACTGAGGGAGGCCGAGCATGTGCAGCTGCTCTCCATTCACTTCAGGGGCACTGTTCCCGAGATAGGAGCTGGTACCAGGGGTGGGGCCTGTATCTGACATTTTTGGCATATCCTAGTGGTATGCCATAAATGTTGAGATGGGACAACCCCTTTAACAAAAGAAATTAAAAATGATGTTAAAATTTGCTGTAATTGTGAGAATCAAGCTAACATTTATGTAATTAAAGGCTGTCTATACTTAAGTTGGCCATACCCATTAGACAGAAGTTGGTTGATGGTTGAACAAACATCTGGTGATTGATTGTTTCGCAGACTGGCCGTTGAACTTGGCAATGGGAGAAAGATCTTTCTGGAAACACTCCTTCAAAGAAAGATCTTTCATCCACAAAAGATTTGGTAAGGTCTCAACAACATACTTCTAGTTGGCTCTCCTCTATATGGCTCCTGCATTCTAATAGGTCAAAATTCAAGGTACATTCCTAAATATAAAAGGTGGCCCAATTTAATTCTTGTTGGGGGCCCATAAATTCTATGGACAGCTTTCTCTGCAAGCGTTTTAAATTCAAACAGGGTCATAGTAGAGTGTTCTATTAGAAATGTCCATGGTCATGGAAAGGGCAGTTTTAAGGTGGAATAACTGAAGACCTGAACATAGCTATTCTAAAATGAGTTAGAAATTTGTCTGCTGTAGCAGTTTTATCAAGACAGAATAATGTAAGATGTCTTGGAAGAAAGAACATTGCAGCATACGCTTACTGAGCATGAAAGGCGTGAGGAAAGCAATGAACTGCTCCATGGTTCACCGGCAAGGGATATGCACTGCTACCGGCAAGCACAATTTATTTTCCCCATTGACAGTTATCTATAGCATTGCTGCTGATTCCTTCGAAAGATACTGTACAATATTTCAAAGTGTACCATAAAATATTAAAATCTTGAAGCTTTGCAATCTGTTTTGTATTGCCTGTGCAGTGATTTATGTATGCTTTTAGACATTCACATTTAACTATTTTTTTATAAAAATATTTTTAGAGTTAGTTTGTCATTTGACATAACACATCATAAGTTCACACTTTGTTACTTGTCAATAAACCTGCAGATAAACCTGCTCCATCGTCTTGAAAGGATTGGCCAGGATTTTGATAGCAATGACCTATTCTCATGAAAGGTTATTGAATATCAGATTGTCGGGGGTCCAACACCCCGCACACCTGCTGATCAACTGCTTCTTTTTAGCTCTGACGCCAGAAGTCATCTCTAGAACTACATGGTTTCATCCAATGTGTACTGGACAGAGCTTGTTACTGCAGCACTGCTCCCATTGAAGTGAATGAGAACAGCACTGCAGTTACCAGCTTCATCCACTACACAATGGGTGGTACTGTGTAGTTCTGGAGCCAACCTTGGCCACCAGAACTAAAAAGAAGAAGCTGATTGATCAGCATTTTATGTGTTTATAGGCCATTAATATCAATGTCCTGGATGACCCCTTTAAAGGAGTTATCCAATACTTAAAATATCCCCCCAATGCCCCGGCCCCTTGTATGGATTATACTTACCTGATCCCCGGCACCGGCGTTACTCCAGATCCTGGCAGAGCCGCCATTGCATCTCCCTTTTGCTCGAATCAACACATCCGGCGATGGGTGGAGCAGCCAATAGCAGGCTGTGACGGGGACAAACCCCCTTGAGGCTGATGATCACTGTCGCAGCTTGATTTTGGCTGAACCCCCATCACGGGATGTTTTGAACCAAGTGACAGGGAGATGCAACAGTGGTCATGCAGGGATCTGGAGTGACGAGGGTGCCCGGGGATCAGGTAAGTATAATCCATACAAGGGGCCCGGGCATTGGGGGGATATTTTAGATATCGGATAACCCCTTTAAAGGCTAGGAACACCTTTGAATACATTCTTTTTATTAGAGCATACTACTTATTTTGGTCTACAAAAAAACATTTTCATAATTGGACTTTATAAAAAAAATTCAACCGTTTGTTCTCTGTAGCCTGCATCTTTTTATGTACACTGCAGACTGCTCTGTTGTCTTCTCAGTGAAATCTCTCAGATGAAGTCTCTGATGGCTCGCTGTTTGCAAAGATAAGGTTTTCGGATTAAACTACAGATCATGCAGTCTGACACAGTCAGTTATATACAATCAGTTCCGCCAGCGTCCGACTGCACAGGGACACACCACAAACTGGTAACACCCATCTGGACTTTCGTTTCAGACTGCTGGCAATTCATTCATAAATTTCTAGGAGAAATAATAGAGGAATGGCACATCATAGAGTCATAAAAACAAATGATCTGAAATTGCCATTAAGTAGCGAATGCAAGTAGTTACTAAAAGAGACAAGTCAGGAGAAGCGATGGGTCCTCTTTAATTATAGCAGAACTCAAATGATCAGACATTGTGCATTTCACCACAATGATAAAACAGAAAATACCATTTACAGAATTGCTAGATAACAATTCCAACAGAAAGAAAACATTACAAGGATTTCGAAGTACGGAATAAACTAATTTCCACAGGAAAATGGGCATTTCTCTGCTAAATATCTACAATGAAACAACGCATCTCTTAAAATAGCATAAGCACTAAAAAGTAAAAAATAGCCCTAGTAAAATCATATAACAGCTTAGTGCGGGCCAGCGACTAAATATTTACATTAAACAAAATGCCAGCGAGGAGACGACGGTTACTTTATAAGGAGAATTAAGGAACGCTTCATTTTTGTAACAAGACATAAATCGTCTTATCTCAAGTGTGTTTACTAACTACAGATAGCAGGACATCTCAGTCCACTACAGGATGCCATGAATGGCTGGCCATACCCACGATTACTGGTCAAAAAGAGTACCTCTCCTGCTTTGCTTCATTGTCAGCCTTGTCTGGGATTTCGTTCATTTGATTTTGCCCTCTTAGGGTCCCTTTATATGGGCAGATTTCTGGACTGGAAAGAGTGCTGATCGGCGATAGTGCAGGTCGATCAGCGTCCATTTATCTCCATTTATTTACTGGATGTGCTGAGTGATTATTAAGGTGATCATTCAAACACTTACAGTTCCATTATTGTCAGCAGTACATCCCTGTCTACATAGGGGAATGTGCAGCTGACAAATGAGGGTTTTTAATTCCACATGAATGATGCGATCACCTGACAAATGGGCTAATGATCTGTGACCGAGCATTCATTTCCGATCATCAACCCATGTAAAAGAGTTATTATTCTTGACTTTGCAATAAAATGTTTGTAAGAAAAAAAAAAAATTCCATATACAGTAGCACCCACTGAACGTGACGCTGAAGCATGTCAATAAGTCTGTACATGGGCCTTCCCTCACTGTCTGGGCAATGTACAGGACACATGCATGCTGCTAAACAGTGGTGCAATAAAGGGGTTTTCCAAGATTTTGACATTGATAGCCTATCCTCAGGATCTGGCTCCCTGAGAGTTAGACACCCCGTGGATCAGCTCTGGTGAGCGTTGTACCCTCTTATTAGGGCAGTGACGTCATGTTCATCGGTCACATGGCTTAAGTGGAAAGTGAATGGGGCTGGGCTACAATACCAAGCACAACCGCTATCAAATGGATGGAACTGTACTTGGTAAGCTGTGAGGAGGCCGTGGTGCTTACTGGAGCTCTGTGGCCTCCTAAAACAGCTGATTCACTAGGGTGCTGAGAGTCAGACCCCCGCCATCAATATTAAATGCCTAGAGAACCCCTTTAGGGAGCTTTGTCAAGGTTGTTGCAACCCGTGATTCACAACATGACTCAATTCACCTTAACTATATTGAATAGTGAAAGTGTGATCTTCAATGTCATAGCCAAGATCGCCGTGTAGCCTTAGCCTTAGTGATAGGTAGTCAGTTGACTACAGCTGCCCAATACCTGTACAACTGGCATACAGACAGCTATTAAGTAAGGTACTGCACGGACATCTCGTAAATCTCTGATTCTCCAAAGCAAAGAACAGGTTTTTCAAGCAAATCTGCTTCATGAGTCACTCACACGGTAAACACTGAAAGAGAAAATCATGATTAATAGGAGTTGGCATTAAAGAAACTTGGATCAGGATTTCCTTAAAGTCTGCCACAATATAATGCATCCTAGAAGGATCCTGACAGATCTGAAAATCTCACAATCACTGCTGTTACCTTTAAGCTCTAAACTTCATTCAAGGGATCTGCATTAATAGTGAGGGGGCCCATAAAAAAGATTAAAATTAAGCCATCTTCTATTTTTGGTTAACAGCACAGCACCCCAAACCACCTGGCACAGGAGGACTTAGTACTGTGAGCATTCTCCTTTCCAAGGTCCCTAGGCTAGCTTATAGAGAGAGAACCCTGTGCAAGTGCTTACGATCAGGAACATAGCAAAAGCAGCCCATGTGAGCTGTGGCCCCTCTCTCCATGGACCCCAAAACAGCTTTCTGGACCATTTATTACAAATTTTTCTGAAGCTTTGTGTGAGCGAATCACAGTCAGCATCTGCGCTGCTCTGGTAACAGCAAGAGAAGAGCCTCTGCACTTGTTCAGCTCAAGAAGTTTGATGGACAAACCGATTTGTATAAATCGATTTGCTCATCTCTAATCTCCATGCTTCTTAATAGATTAATTCACAATATAATATTGTCCTATAATATTATTATTATTAGCATGTTTCAGAATTTCTATTAAATTGCACATTTAAAAAATCATTGCATTTGACTCGGTATGAACCTCAGTGAATTCCACTGACACTCCATTAACAACTCACTGAAGGACCTTTTGTTTGAGAAGTGGACAACCCTGTGGGGGAATTTTCAATGTTCTTCATTGACTACTGTGCACTTCTAAAGAATCAATAAGCTTATTAAAAAGGGCACAATTTGGAAGAAGAGAATTTTTCCACAGTGGCAGAGTTGATGATGTCGGTCAAGGTTGTAGATTAACATCATAATTAGTGTTGAGCGAAGCAATGCATCCGAAATGGAATTCGATATGAAGTTTAGGAAATATTTGATTCGCAACGAATCCGAATTTCCTTACACTTCATGGTAAAGAATAGTTTTTTTTCTTAAAATGGCAGCTACACGTGTTACAAAGTAAAAGTTAGAAGCTCAGGAACGCGAGATCACCTTTGATGCTGTGCAGACTGCCAATCATCAGCTAACCAGCCCCTGTGAATATTGGGGATAAGCAATTCTTATGAGGCCTTGATTCTCAAATTGGGGTGCATAAGCCGTCTAATTTTACTGTTGGGGTTTCCATCTTGTTAAACAGTTAAGCAAATCTATTACGCCTTAATTCCCAAATTGGGGTGAATAAGCTGCATAATTATACTGTTATTGGGTCTCCACTACCTCATTGTCACCACTACCTCATTGGTTATGATAGTATCCATATATATGGATGGATACTATCATAAACAGTAACATAGAACTGAGAAGTTTTGAAGGGAATCTATCACCAAGAAATTCAATGTTAAACCAGGCGCGATGCTTTGTAGGGCTAGCTCAGTTGAATATAATTACAGTATACCTTTCACTTAGTGATCTGCTGGTTAATTCAGGAGAAAAAATTTTTGTAGTAGATTCGGCACCAGAACTACATAGCTCCATATGTTGTGCAATGGACGGCACTGGAGTGTCTGGCGCTGAGTTCAGACCCCGGCTATCACTTCTAAAGGGTTGGACAACCCCATTCACTTGTTACATTGCTTGATTTGTACTTAATTTCTTTCTTCTTAGACCGTAAAAAAGAAAGTCTGCAGCACTCCTCAGGTTCCTTATCAATCCAAAGGTTTATTCACAGGCAGCAAGTACAGGCGACGTTTCGACCCGCAAGTCTTTATCAAGCCATAACACATAAAACAATGACACCCTTTAAATATCCCCCAGTGCAATTCGATTGGTGCAGACATACATAATTAAAAGCAATCGCCAGTTAAATACGTGTACCTGATTCCACATGTTTCTCCGGTCAGGTGTGGGCATGATCGTGGCGTACCGGAAGTGACACTGCGCAGGTGTCACTATATTTTAAGATAGGTGACGCCCCAAGGGCCGGCCCATCCAATCAGAAGAAGAGCATAGCCGTAGCATCATCAGTTGCTATAATGGTGGGAAGACTGATACCCTCCAAAGGAAAAAAACCATCTAGTGGCGTCACTGGTTGCCAGGGAGAAAGGGAATATTGTCATCCTAGCCATCCGGCTGGATTCCGACAGTTTTACGCTAAATACACTTGTATTATCTTACTCCAGAATCGGTCGGGATTCAACTCAGATCCTTCTCAGTATTTATCAAGTGTATCGCAAAATATAAATACGATCATGTGACGTAGTCACATGACCTATCACCAGGCTACCGGACTGTTTGTACAAACGTCACAAAGGTCCTAGACCAAAAGAGGGGAAAAGAATACACCACCAAAATTGTTCTCCCAATAATACCAATTGTATTTTATTCATATTAATTGATAGAACGCCACGGTGGACCAAGAAGTTGTCCATTCTTGCATATTTTCTGTCTAGGTATCGCTACATAACACCCACACTTAAACACTGGATCCACATAGGACACGCATGATCTCTACAATTAAAGATAAAAACAAAACAAAAATTAGCGAATGCAGATAAAATCAAATCACAACACAATAGATGTTGGGCACATATCTTATATATGAAGTTGTACAGCGGATGAAGAAAGATCGCTATATAGCTCAAAGAAAAATATGTAATCCAAAGTCCCTATTTAATCCCCTAGGCTCTAAAGTGTCCAACCTGTGGATCCATTTCAACTCCAGTTTTTTGAGCATAGTCGCACGGTCACCACCCCTACGGGGTTGTGGTACCCCATCAATGATGCGAAATTTCAACTGTGACACACTATGTCTGAATTTAAAGAAAGAATGGACAACTTCTTGGTCCACCGTGGCGTTCTATCAATTAATATGAATAAAATACAATTGGTATTATTGGGAGAACAATTTTGGTGGTGTATTCTTTTCCCCTCTTTTGGTCTAGGACCTTTGTGACGTTTGTACAAACAGTCCGGTAGCCTGGTGATAGGTCATGTGACTACGTCACATGATCGTATTTATATTTTGCGATACACTTGATAAATACTGAGAAGGATCTGAGTTGAATCCCGACCGATTCTGGAGTAAGATAATACAAGTGTATTTAGCGTAAAACTGTCGGAATCCAGCCGGATGGCTAGGATGACAATATTCCCTTTCTCCCTGGCAACCAGTGACGTCACTAGATGGTTTTTTTCCATTGGAGGGTATCAGTCTTCCCACCATTATAGCAACTGATGATGCTACGGCTATGCTCTTCTTCTGATTGGATGGGCCGGCCCTTGGGGCGTCGCCTATCTTAAAATATAGTGACACCTGCGCAGTGTCACTTCCGGTACGCCACGATCATGCCCACACCTGACCGGAGAAACATGTGGAATCAGGTACACGTATTTAACTGGCGATTGCTTTTAATTATGTATGTCTGCACCAATCGAATTGCACTGGGGGATATTTAAAGGGTGTCATTGTTTTATGTGTTATGGCTTGATAAAGACTTGCGGGTCGAAACGTCGCCTGTACTTGCTGCCTGTGAATAAACCTTTGGATTGATAAGGAACCTGAGGAGTGCTGCAGACTTCCTTTTTTACAGTGTTTTGGGACCTTGGTCTGAGTTCCTATCTGCTTGCACCAACCTAGGACCGAAACTCCGGTACCTGACAGAGAGACGTTGCCTATGTAAGGGTATGTGGAGTGCTGCTTGAATGTTTTTTCTATTGTTCCGGGACCTACAAGCGTGCACCCATATTGAATGGACTCTTTGCTTATTTTGTTATTTCCTATTTCAAACAATGGCGGCAGCAAATAGTTTGTTTTACACGGATGAAGATGTGGCTCGTATCCTGGGCGATGACATAGGGGAAGGAGGTTTCCTTAATACCCCTACAGTTGATCTGGTGAAACGGCGATTGGAGAATGCTAACAAATCGCTTATCTCGTATGAATTACATCTATCTACATTGCGCGAATACTATAAGGCACAGCGCATTCCAAGAGGCTTAAGGTCCCATTTAAGGCCTATCCTTCTACCCCATAATAAGGACTTTTGTACTAAGTTTGAGGCCATTTAAAATCGATATTCTATGGACATTATGCTCCTTAATATGGATTTTCTACAGGTGGAGATACAAGGGAAAAAGAAAATCGTCCTTGACCTAGAGACACAGTTGGCCTCTTTAGTCTCTAAGTCTGAATCTACCACCATACTAGAACGAATAGCTACAGACTTTCAGAAATATCGTGTGAATATCGAGACCACTAAGCGCCAGAAATGGTTTCGTGATCTCGAAGATTACACGAGAGGCGAAGTATACCGGACAACGACAGGTAAAAAAATGAAACAAGCTACAAAACGCATGAAGTCTAGATCAAAACCACAGAATCGAGTGGGAGGCGGTGATTTCACCACTACTGACTCGTCAGAGGACTACAGTGAGGATCCTTCGCCTTCTTCTTTTTGGGACGAAGACAGGAGAAGATAAAAGACGACAAAGGAGGGGCGGACGGCGGCATAGACGGTGGAGATGGCGGCGTACTAACCCGGTCCAGGAAGCCACCATTGAATCCGAACAGACAGAAACAGGCCCCATCAGCGAAAGAGATGGGTCCAGCCAAACCACGTTCAACAACATAGTGGTAAATATCTCTTCTAAAGTACTTACAAATGCCGAACTCTCTCTCCTTAACAGGGGTCTGTCGTTTTGCCCGTCCTCCCCAATGGACTGGTTCCAACTGGAAGTGGACCTGTATGCCTTCTTTCGCCGTTTAAGACTGAGAGCCTTTTTTCTGAGTCGGATGACTCAAGTATTGAGGTGGTTGATAGTAGAAAAGACATGTTTAGATTAAGGGATTTTGGCCTATATGTTAAGAGCTCATTTCAACCCCCTTCTTCTAATAATGTAGTTGAGGCCTATATCTGATTAGTAAAGAAAGAAATAGATAGAGTTAGGAACCAGGCACAACAGATACAGTTTAAATCCAATATATCTATGGATGATAGACAGGCACTCAGGGATCTTTGTCAGAGGAACGATATTATCGTTAAACCCGCCGACAAGGGGGGAGCCCTCGTGGTGATGGATGTCCAAACATATGAGGGAGAAATTGAGAGGCAACTCGGTGATGCCGCCATGTATCGCCATCTTGACCATGATCCGAAATTTGAATTTATGCGTAGGATTAAACTATTGGTAGATGACGCGTATGCGGAGGACATCATCGATGAGGCCCTTCATGATTACTTGATAGAGAAGCACCCGGTGGCCCCGGTGATTTATACCCTGCCCAAAATACACAAGGACAGGGATAATCCACCGGGGCGCCCAATAGTTTCTGGCATGAATTCTATATTCTCTCCCATTGCAATTTTTTTGGACAAAGTGTTGCAGGAATTTGCTACTAACACTAAATCATATGTGAGGGATACTACCCACTTTTTGGAACGGCTTACGGACCTCCAATTTGCAGAGGGTGATATTCTCGTGTCCTTTGACGTGGTTGGCCTCTATACGAGTATTGACCACGACAAAGGTCTACGAGCAGTACAGCATGTTCTTCAGACTTCTGACTACACTCCACGCAGTTCACAATTTATCCTGTCGTTGCTAGAGGTTGTACTTACCTGTAATTATTTTATGTTCAAAAACGATTTTTTTGTTCAATGCAGGGGGACCGCAATGGGGTCCGATGTGGCCCCGTCGTATGCGAACATTTATATGGCAGTATTCGAGGAGACATTTATATATCCATCCAGCCCCTTCCAATTTGTGAGGGGCTGGATGAGATATATAGATGATATCTTCTTCATCTGGAGTGCCTCCGAAACACAGTTGATGAATTTTTTGTCCCAGGTGAACATGGTTTATGAGGAACTTCAGTTCACTATGGTTTGTTCCTCTGAAAAACTACAATTTCTGGACACTGTTGTTTATCCAACGGCCGATGGCCTACAAACCAATCTTTTTGTAAAACCTACTGATAGGAATAGCATCCTGCATTTTCAAAGTTCTCATCCTAGGCGAATGGTTGAATCCTTGCCATTTAGTCAGCTTTTGAGGGTACGTAGGATAGTTAGTGAGGACACTAATGTTGAAAGTCGACTGGTCACGATGGGACAGAAGTTCATACAAAGGGGTTATCCATCTTCCTTAGTTAAGAGGCATCTTGAACATACTAAAAGATTGGAACGACAGGAGCTATTGGGACCCAGGGGTGCTAAAAGGGTTCAGAAAAGAATTCCCTTAGTTACGAGCTACACTGGTTATAGCAATAAAATTGCTACTATTGTACGAAAAAACTGGGGTTTACTTAAACAAGCTTTCCCGAACGTGCCCGAGTTCCAGCTACCGCCACTCCTGTCTTATAAAAGAACATCGAATTTGAAAGACAGATTGGTTCATGCCGATCAGAATGTTAGACAGGGGACAACTACACGCTCAGGGTGTTATCCATGCCTTAACTGTTGCCATTGTAATAGTATGATCAAAGGGGACTCCTTCACTCACCCACGTACTGGGGTGCGTTATCGCATTGGGAGTAACTATACTTGTTGTTCCTCCTATGTGATATATGTTCTCCAATATCCCTGTGGCCTCCTGTATGTGGGTGAGACCACACAGGAGGTCAAAAGGAGGCTCACTCAACATAAATCTAAAATACGCTGTGAGGCCCTTGAACTCCCTGTCCCTGAGCATTTCTTTAAATTCAGACATAGTGTGTCACAGTTGAAATTTCGCATCATTGATGGGGTACCACAACCCCGTAGGGGTTGTGACCGTGCGACTATGCTCAAAAAACTGGAGTTGAAATGGATCCACAGGTTGGACACTTTAGAGCCTAGGGGATTAAATAGGGACTTTGGATTACATATTTTTCTTTGAGCTATATAGCGATCTTTCTTCATCCGCTGTACAACTTCATATATAAGATATGTGCCCAACATCTATTGTGTTGTGATTTGATTTTATCTGCATTTGCTAATTTTTGTTTTGTTTTTATCTTTAATTGTAGAGATCATGCGTGTCCTATGTGGATCCAGTGTTTAAGTGTGGGTGTTATGTAGCGATACCTAGACAGAAAATATGCAAGAATGGACAACTTCTTGGTCCACCGTGGCGTTCTATCAATTAATATGAATAAAATACAATTGGTATTATTGGGAGAACAATTTTGGTGGTGTATTCTTTTCCCCTCTTTTGGTCTAGGACCTTTGTGACGTTTGTACAAACAGTCCGGTTGCCTGGTGATAGGTCATGTGACTACGTCACATGATCGTATTTATATTTTGCGATACACTTGATAAATACTGAGAAGGATCTGAGTTGAATCCCGACCGATTCTGGAGTAAGATAATACAAGTGTATTTAGCGTAAAACTGTCGGAATCCAGCCGGATGGCTAGGATGACAATATTCCCTTTCTCCCTGGCAACCAGTGACGTCACTAGATGGTTTTTTTCCATTGGAGGGTATCAGTCTTCCCACCATTATAGCAACTGATGACGCTACGGCTATGCTCTTCTTCTGATTGGATGGGTCAGCCCTTGGGGCGTCGCCTATCTTAAAATATAGTGACACCTGCGCAGTGTCACTTCCGGTACGCCACGATCATGCCCACACCTGACCGGAGAAACATGTGGAATCAGGTACACGTATTTAACTGGCGATTGCTTTTAATTATGTATGTCTGCACCAATCGAATTGCACTGGGGGATATTTAAAGGGTGTCATTGTTTTATATGTTATGGCTTGATAAAGACTTGCGGGTCGAAACGTCGCCTGTACTTGCTGCCTGTGAATAAACCTTTGGATTGATAAGGAACCTGAGGAGTGCTGCAGACTTCCTTTTTTACAGTGTTTTGGGACCTTGGTCTGAGTTCCTATCTGCTTGCACCAACCTAGGACCGAAACTCCGGTACCTGACAGAGAGACGTTGCCTATGTAAGGGTATGTGGAGTGCTGCTTGAATGTTTTTTCCTTTCTTCTTAGACCTTCACATAATTTTTTAACCAGTTCATAGTGGGTGAGTTAGGACTTGAAAGAGTTTTCCAGGATTTATATATTGATGACCTATCCTCACGATAGGTCATCAATATCTGATCAATGTGGGTCTGACTACCAGCACCCACACTAATCACTTGTTTGAAGAGCCTCTTTCTAGGCCAGTGACATCACATTCATCGGTTATATGGCCTAGCTGCAACTCAATCACATTCAACTGAATGGGCCCGAGCTGCAATACCGAGCATAGCCACTCTACAATGACTAACTGTTAGCTGTGAGGAGGCTGCAGGGTAGATTGGCAGGGGTTTCAGACCTCCACCCATCAGATATCAATGAAGTATCCGGAGGACACGTCATCAATATAGGACTCCTTAAAATCCCTTTAATTGTAAAATTTCTAGATGCAATGATTGTCTGTGTCAACAGAAAAGAAGTTAGAGGGCCATTTTGTTCTCAATATGAACAGGATCAATTGTGGTTGCCTTTTATTCTCTCTTTGACAGATTGCATATTGTTTTCTTATGAGTAAGAATTTTATAGAAAGTGTGCTCTCTGTTTGATAAGAAGGAACTGAGAGCCCTTCAAACAATAGATGTTCCTGTGAGCACACATAATTGTATCAACTCAACAGAAGCCTGTTGGAAATTTCACAGCTCAAATGCTAAAAAGGAATCAGCTTTTCAGTAGCGAACTGTCACAGCAATGTTATGTGATCATGACCAAACAGCTATATATAGTGCATGTAAACCTATAATTGAAGAAGTGCATCAGCGTAAGTTGTGTTATGCAAATCTGATGTGATTTAAGCTCAAAGCCAATTTTAATGTGTAAAAAAAATAGTAGAACTTATTGATAAATGGAATGAATACATCACAACAAATTCATTTATAGTTGTATTTTATCTTGTTCCCATTTATGTCGAGTTTCAATGTCAACAGTGGTTAGTGGAGATCGGTCAGATTCTGACCAATCAAAAAATTTGTTTCAGGTCCAATCTAAAGTGCTAGAAACTTGCCTGAAAATTGATATATTTCTCCTATGATATATATTTTTTTCTTTTCTTTTTTTTTTTCAAACCACCCTCACCCCATTGCCTTTTTAAGTTCTTTAACATAATGACAGCAATGGTAAATAATGTCAGAGAGACACTATATGGTTATGGGTAAACACATGGTTGTCGGTGGTAATGGTTCCGCTGTTGGAAATGTCAGGCATTTTAAACAAGCTGTTCTGATGAGATTTTTTGCAAAAACAGGTTATGTAAGTGGGCATAGTACTTGCTGTACTCGCTTACATAGCCTGTTCTGGTAACATTTGCCAAATCTCAGGAGAACAGCTCATCTTCTCCCTGGCTGGGAAGCGGTCCACAGTGGACAGAGTCACATCCAGGGAGAAGTAGATGCCCACTAAGAAGAACAGTGGTCTCCTCCCTTCTGTACCGTGCTAGTCATTAACCTATTAGGCCAAAACTGAAAGGGGGCATAGCAGTGCATGGAGGAGCGAATCTTGAAAAAAACATCTCCTGAACATGGACTACAATATAAAGTATTTTTTTTAAAAATGCTATAAAATGCATTGCTCAAATTTGCAACTATTTTTTTTCTGTTAATTAACACAGGCGCAATTAAACATACACTGCTACAAACACACTGCAGACTGACACACTAAAATGTCCTGAATTGTGCACTTATAAAGGGTGGCAAAATTGCAACAGTTTTTTTGTAATAAACACAGGCACAATTACATGTACTCGTCTATGAACACGGTGTATCCTGGTACTGACACACTGAAATGCACTTAATTGCATACTTATAAATTATAGCAAGCGTGCAGCTGGCTTTTTTTTTTGTAATAAACACTAGTGAAATTAAACATGTCCTGCTATGAACACACTGCACACTGATATTGACACACGTAAATGCCCTGAATTGTGCAATTATAAACGGTAGCCAGATAGCAACTGTTTTTTGGAAAGAAAAACAGCACAATTGCACATGGTGTGCAGCAAAATATATGCTTCTGTTTGTGCTTGGCAAAAAAAAACAAAAAAAAAAACAGGTTGTGTAAAAAAATGCTGGCTCATGCACAAAAAAAGTTAGCTTCGTTCAGGCAATGCAAGACATGAACAGCTCCAGCAGCTGCCCTCACTATAAGATACCCAGTCCCAGTACACTAATTGCCCCTATGTCCTCTCTCGTGGTAAAACCTTTGTAGCTAACTAAATATATCCATACACTATCCCTGCAAGAGCCTAAGATGGCTGGCTTGTGTCTGCAATTGGTGTCTGTTAGAGACATGGAAGACATTTTCTCTTACATAACTGGCTGAGCATACAATGGTATATGTGCGTCACTGCTAGCCCAAAGCATAATAGCCCAGCCAATATCCTGTCTCTGAATTGGCTCTCAGACAGCCTGCAAAGCATTGTGCGCAAGCCTGACTTCTAGGCCCCTTCCAGGGTCATGTGATCCTCCATCTTTTTCATCCCTGCCCTGTTTCCCTCGCTAGTGTGACTAGTGAAATGACAGGTGCCGTCTTGCTTGATTCTTCCAAAGCAAATCGCTTAAACATCAGATTCATTTGGCAGAAGAACTTTTGTGAAATGTGTTCGATTTGTTCATAATCGATTTGCTCTTCTCTACTGGTTAGCAATAAAACAATGATCTAACCAAGGCAATATAAGAAGAGGTCAAACCAAAGGAAGAAGATACAAAGTGTATGAAGGAGATCTGAATGTGCCATTAAAGGGTTCAGCTTATTGAAAAACTTGGATTTACTTCTAATTTCACTATACTATTACTTAAATAGTACACACGGGCAATCCGCATCAGCAATCTGAGGGTGACACTTGGATTTCTGCTGCGGATATGTAGTTGGTCATGCTGCTAACAAATGTGGCTACCCAGTTTCTGCATGGATTTTGTTTGGATTCTGAATCAAGAAGGGACACGGCAACACTCTTCATCAAGCATATGTAACTTGTGTCTGTGGCCAGCATAAAGGGAGTGTATCAACTATATTTTTACTAATAAAAATCAGATAGGGAAACATATTCTTCCTTGAATTGTAAATTTTCACAGATATGTTTTAGAGCAGCTACATGGACTACAGAAATTTGTAGCCTGGAGAAGACTCATTGACTGCTATGGTGAACGTTGTGGGCATGCTCTGTGATCTGTTCAGATGTGTAGGGAGGAGCTCATGTCTATTACTGATTGTGAATGGTGGATCCTGTTTTCTATATTTATATATATACATTGTAATCCTGCCTGTGAGGATAATAAGATGACTGCTGACAAGTGACCTCTACAGAACAGTAGAGACTCACAATAGTGGGGGTTCAATAGTCATAGTAAGTACTCAGAGATTTCAGGACTTTTTTAAAATATAAATAACGATGTAAAAAAAAAAAAAGGCAAGGTGGAACAGGGCAGGGCAGAAGCATGGATGTAGCACAATTGGGGATGTGGAAGTTCTAGAGAGGTACTTGATTTGGAGAAGCTGATGATCTGGAGCTGTAGCTGTGCAGCAATGAAGCAGGGTTGAAACGCAATTGGAGTGGCAAAGCTGTAGTAGTACTGTACGGTGCTGAGCTGTGGACATGCGGTATTGAAGCATGAGTGACACACATCTAGACTAGCCAGGATGTAGTAGTGCTAGGCAGCGATGAGGCAAAGGTGACACACATTTGGAGCAGCAGAGCTGTAGCAGTGCTGTACAATATGAAATAATTGCAACAGTAGACAGTCCAAGTCGGCAAACCATGGACAGCAGGGAAGCTGAGACACCTGAATAATCAGGTGGGGTCCCTTATCAGAGACAGGTTTAACCCTTTTGCTGCCAGAGGTGTTTAAACATTTTGTACCTCTAGTAGCCAGGACAATTTTCACAGTTTTGATATGTACAAATAAAACCTAAATTATAAAATAAAATAAGAATACTAACCCCCATATCCATATATTTTTTGAAAATAGACACCCGGCACACTGTCAAAATGCCACTCAGTTTTTTTTATACACACAGACACCTTCATAGTTTGCATCAAAGTGTAATTTTTAAAGTATAGTGCTTGTGATAAATAAAATATAGTCAGCAGAAAACTGTAAGATATGAAGAGTTCATACATGCCACACGTGTCTACACTTGAAGCTGCCTGTGTTAAAGAAAGGCAAAAAACACAGGAATGCAGCAGCCAACTGTTTTTGCATGCATATATTGGGAATTATGCACTATATTATTTCCCATTCCCCTAGACCAGTGATGGGCAACGTGCGGCTCTCCAGCTGTTGCTAAACTACAACTCCCACCATGCCCTGCAGTAGGCTGATAGCTATAGACAGGCTTTGCATGCTGGGAGTTGTAGTTCTGCAACAGCTGGAGAGCCGCACGTTGCCCATCACTGCCCTAGACAAACTATGGCTGAATTCTTACTCCTGTTCCTGTACTAAGGACACAATACCTGAACCTCCTGCAGATCATCAGAAAATGATTTTGATGAACCGTGGGAGGTCCGGGTGTTGGACCCATAATATGGGCATGAAAAAAGACTCACCTGTCTAAAAAGCTTTGAATACTGTTTAGAAACATAAATAAAAAATGCAGTAATTTGAAAACTATTATGGCGATAGTCAGTGAGAAGTCCATGCTATTCTTCCCCTTGGGACACACACAGCCACACAGGAGAGAGAAGTCGCTGTGTCTCTCTCCTTGCAGCACTTCTTAGACTGCCCTCCCCACCTCTCTCTGCCTCCATGCTGGTTGACATCTCAGTTGGGGCTGTTTGCTGCTGACAGATCTCAGGCTGCGTAAC
Source organism: Bufotes viridis (assembly GCA_033119425.1). Lineage (NCBI taxonomy): Eukaryota > Metazoa > Chordata > Amphibia > Anura > Bufonidae > Bufotes > Bufotes viridis. Next base: position 388,067,277 of record CM065592.1, on the reverse strand, counting down.
AGCTAGAGATTCATGCCAGGTCTTGTTTTAAAGCTGGCAATCTGAGCTTTTTAAAGGGTCACTAACTTTTCAAAAAAACTTTTGATATGTCTTAGAGATATAAAAAGTTTAGATCATTGGAGTTCTGAGCACTGAAACCCCTAAAGATTCCTAGAACGAGATGATGGAAGCACATTCATAGAGTGTTGTCTCACCCTGCTGCATGAGACAGGCTCCATAGAAGTCTATCACATCCTTAGTAGCGAGGAGAGAGAGCATGTTATGCATGTACTTCTCTCCCCTCTTCATTCTAAACTTTTTAAATTTCTCTATGACATATCAAAAGTTTCTGAAAATCTAATAACCCTTAAGAACAAGACCTATATGTATATCGCAAGTTAGAGCACTTAGAAATCGGTTAGGGAATGAAAGCTGCAGGTATATGACTCGTTTTCTAAAGGCTCTAACTTAGGATATACCGTGACTAGAGCCTCACATTTGGTCTTGTTTTAAAGACCAAAGGTATTTCTTTGGCTACTGAATTGCCAACCTGCCAGGACATATGAGATATGTCCTTGGCAGGGTAAGAGTTAAATAACCCGCCATCTTGACAACACTGCTAGTCACTGAATTGCCAGAACGAGAAGGGGAATATGGCAGCGTGTAGCACTGGATCTGGGACGGGACTAACAACTTCATATTAAATTGGCCCATGTGTGTCTGAGATAGGAAATTTATATTGTGAGACCTACTGGGGATAGGGACTGATGTGAACGGTGACAATCTTTGTACAGCATGGCAGAATATGTTGTCACTACATAATCAGAAATAATACATAAAATAAACTGCTTTTCCATACACGTCCTCCTCACTATGGATGTGCTAGTGAAGAGGGATAGGGGACTGGTTAATAGTACCATAGTACTAGAGATCCAAAAAATTGGCATACTGTAACTGTTAGTGGAATAATCCCTTTCACTTTTGCCATATCTAGGCTATTAGACTTTGTTCATACATTTTGCCAAAAACTAAGAGAAATATTAACAATTTCTTTATATTTCTCCTCAGTTTAGGACCTACCCCTGGTTTGGACATGCAAAAAAATTACAAATTTATGGGAATTAAAAGAAGCACACTTACATCCTCAGAGGAAAGAAAGAGACAGCAAGAAAAATTAATTGGTATCATTAAATTCAAAGGAATCTGGCTCACCATCTTGTCCTTTTTCCTGTTTTCTAAATGATCTGTAGTACAGGGCACAGTGATTTTTATCGTCCTTTATGGCTTCATTTAAAAAGAAACTTTTTCTCATTATAGGTTTATTGTCATGGCTCAGGTGTAGAAGCTTGATGTCCACAGCAAATTATTACGATGCTTCTAAATTGAAGATATTTGAGCATTAATGAGGTCCAGTATTCAGCCCAATGAAAAGGAAAAGTGATTGGGCAAAAAATGTCAATAAGTCAGTTTATAAAGTAGTACATATTGGGTTGGAGAAAGAATTGTGGCTTATGTATAGGATCATGCAGTGAAACGATTTTGAGCCTCCCAAAAATGGCATTGAAAAATGGTCTTCTAGAGAGGCAATCATCTCAAAGGAGATGGTCAGTATGCATAGTATATGATGCAACTGAACACCTCTTCCAGTATAGTGTAAAGATAAATAGACTATTGGAAACAGGATAACGTAGAACTGTTTTAGGACTCCAAAGTCACCACAATAACAAGAAAGAACATTGTCCTTTTTTCAAGCTGAGATGAGGGCTGGGACCAGAGAATATACTCGATGTGATAATTTATGACCTGTGATAGTGGTCATCATAGGGATCTGCACAACACATGCCAAAACCATTCAAGAGAGTGCTGCTGTTGAACAAAAGAGGTGCTCTTTTAAATAAAATAAAAAACATGGTCTAAAAAAAATTCATTGCACTATTTGAAAAAATTGTACCCTATCCTTCACTATTTCCAACCTCGGGAGTTTCTATGTTTCTAGGGAAGTGCTTGTGCAATCCTCATATATAGAGATGAGCGAACTTTAAAAAAAAGTCCGGTGTTCGGGTTGTGGTAAGTCGCGCATCCCGTTATGGATTCCACTATAGCGGCATATGGAATCCATAAGGGGCGGCTGCCACCAACCCAAACTGTTGAACAGCCGAAGGACCTGGGGTGACGTCACTGTCATGTGATCAGTGCAGGGGGCATGGCTCAGCACGGGATCAAATCCAGTGCTGAGCCACGCCCCCTGCACTGATCACATGACAGTGAAGTCACCCCAGGTCCTTCGGCTGTTCAACAGTTCGGGTTGGTGGCAGCCGCCCCTTATGGATTCCATATGCCGCTATAGTAGAATCCATAACGGGATGCGCGACTTACCACAACCCGAACGCCGAACACCGGACTTTTTTTTAAAGTTCGCTCATCTCTACTCATATACGATTTTAATGTGCAGTAGAGGATTTGATCATAGCCTTGGGGGCACATTCATTGTCACTTATTTAAGGAATAGTTGGCTTAAAAACATTGCAAGACCAGTTTATAGGTTGGTTCTGCATTTACAGGAAGGTCAAATTGATAATTTGTCGCAGGAAGCCTAGTCTAGATTGGTGTTGGTCTTCTCAATACTTAGTATAGGTCATCCATGTGTGATCAGTGGGGACTTTGGAACTGGGCTTCAAAGCAGTCACCTGCTCATGGATGACATCTCCAGAAAACCCCTTTAAAATAGTATAAAAGGTGCCTACTATGTGTTCTGTGACTGGGAGCAAAACCAACAAGTAATTACATTTGATAGCAATATATCAGATATATCCTGAAATAGTTTCAGGATCGTGCCCCTTGACGTCCATTACACATGATATGATTATAGACTACACTCATTGCTGTCTTTAGACATTACCCACTAGAGCCATTCTCTGCAATAACAATACGGTATTGCCATTGTTTTGTTTGGATTGTTTACCGAGGTGTAAAGATTACAAATACTTGTTTGTAATTGAATCCTATGTACAAATTAGTAGTGAAGCATAATGCTAGAGGAACATCATTACCATTCTAACATTTGCTGTAATTCATTCTTAGTCACATAAATGAAGGGAAGACTTTGATAACGATGATATGATTTACTATGCACAGAAAACCATAAAAACGAACAAGCTATTGAACAATTCTAATTTTCTCACGTGTTGTATGATGCCAAGGTTGATCTTTGGCTCTCCAACATAAGGGAGCTAATCTCTAAAACACCCACCATCAGATACCATACATATTAATTTCCATTAATTTCACATAAATCATATGCGGTGGTGAACATATAAAAAGGGATCCCACTTAAAAGCTTAAAATTGGCCTCCCATTAAGATGTTTGGTTCGGCTATGCAAGATAAAAGGAGATAGCATTTGTTCCCCACCCTGAAACACATCCTTTCTATGACCCTACGGCCAATTTTTCACTAGTTCCAGAAATCCTCTGGAAAGGAATCCACAGTTGCACAGGTTTTTACCATCTTAAAAGAGATGGGAACCAGGGGTAGGTCCCTTTTTCCAAGTGTGACACAACAACTATACATGGTCTGCCATAATGATATGATATATGTTAATAAAGTATATCAGTTGGGCAACTGGTTATAAACAAGCCAACAATCTCCAAATTCACAGAGAAGGCACCACTAAACAAGACATAATTATAACTTAAGTTCTAACTTAAGGCCCCTTTACACTGTCCAAGAATTGGCCAGATAATCACTAACAAGTGTTTGTAGGAATGCTTGTTAGCGATTATCTGCCGGTATAAAGGTGCCACAGATTACTCGATGAATGAGCAATCTAAACACGCTCTTCTGCTGGCAAGTGCAGCAGTCTCCTCCACCGACGAGCAGGTGCTTCCTGGAAGGAATGCTTTTTTCCTGACAATTGCCTGCTAAATAGTTCAGTGTAATGGGGCCTATAACCATTATAAAAATTTTCTTATCCACTGGGTAAGCATATTCACCCTGCATAATTAGGGCAACCCCTACCTTCGTCCTAATCCTGCTTGTACCCTAGTAAGGCCCTATTTCTAACCATGTAGGTCAAAGAAAATGGGAGAAGAAGATCATTACAGAAAAGATAAATCCTTCACGGTCCATTGCAGAAGAATGGCCCATACTTGTAGCTAAGGAAAAAAGAGCTTCAAAAGACCACTATATCCCTTGTGCAGGGCCTAAGGGGCAATATATATGACACAGGGATTTGAGGAACACCACTGTACTGGACACAGAGTTGCCCAAGTAAAGATAGATTAGTGTGGGTTGACAGTCCAGCAATGAATTTAATGTTACAATTACATGCACATTAGTGTCTACTGACATCACTGGAGGTCACAAGAACCTAAGACACATTCATTGTAGACATGCATAGCCAGCTGTCCATTGAAATAGTTTCGAAACTTGGAGGCCTTTTGCAGCATCTTTTGCTGTATCTCCATTACGTTATAGCCCTAGGACTCAAACCTAACCTCATTGGCATATGTTATTGAGATGTCATTAAAAAGTTAATTAGTTGAAGAAACCTCTCAAACACAGTACTTGGTGGTTATTGTACAGTGAATGCGTTTTATTTCAGAGACCACCTTTTGGTGGCAAGCATACAAATAAAATTGTTCAGGAGTTTATCAGTAACAAGTATTGAAAACAATGATACAATATATTCTGCCATGGACTGTAAAACGATCCACCTCGTTGCCACCACACTATATGTCAGAGATACTGACCACACTTCATAAGTGGTCTGGATTGTGGTCGATTCTTCTTGCTTGTTTTGTACAAAAGCTACAGCATGAGGTGTTCATACTTCCTATCATTTCGAAGAGGAGATGATTGATATTTAATTTTTTTTATGATACCAATAGTGTTGAGCAAATTGAGCTTCCGATCCAAAATCATAAGTCGATTCACTCAAAACTTCGTTTTAATGCTGCCCGGAGATTCATCTCTGTACAGCATTCAAATGTTTTGGCTCTGGTAAGGGAAATTCGTTATCCCTGAAGTCTTGCGGGACTTTGTTGAATAACTTCGGGATTTGATTTTTCAACTTTAAAACCATTTTAAAACAGGGATCTGAAGTCTGCTTTGGTACCAAGGTACCAGCTGGTACCGAAGTCAACTTCAAATTCCTGTTAAAATGGTTTGAAAGTTTAAAAATCAAATTCCGAAGTTATTCACTGAAGTCTCGTGAAACTTTGGTGATAATTATTTTCAACCTGCTGGAGCCCATACATTATTATGCTGTACAGAGACAAATCTCCGTACAGCGTTAAATTGAAGTTTTGAGTGAATTGACTTCAGATCTATGATCCAAAGCTCGATTTGCTCAACACAAGAAACCAAGGATGGGATTAATGGCACTGATTCTATTTTTGCAGATGGCACTAAGCTATGTAGTACTGTGCAGTCTATTAAAAATGTCCATATACTCAGCTCACTTGGACACTGAGTGTTTGGGCAATAACTTGGCAAATGAGGTTCAATGTGAATAAATGTAAAGTGATGCATCTGGGTATTAATAGTGTACAAGCAACATAATGTCCTGGGGGGACTAACACTGGGACAGTCATTGAGCAGGATTTGGGTGTACTTGTGGATCATAGATTAAATAACAGCATACAATGTCAATCAGCTGCTTCTAAGATTTGCACAATATTGTCATGTACTAAATGAGGCATGGACTCGCGGGGCAAGGATGTAATATTACCACAAAGCTTTGCTGCTGCCTCATATGGAATATGCAGTTCAGTTCTGGGCACCAGTCCATAGAAAGGATGCCCTGGAGCTAGAAAAAGTACAGAGGAGAGCAACTAAACTAAAAAGGGGATGGGAGGGTCTTAGTTATGAAGAAAGTTAAAAAAATTAAACTTATTTAGTCTTGAGAAGAGATGTCTAAGGGCATGATTAACCAAATATATAAATGAACTGCACAAATATTATGGTGAAAAGCTGTTCCATGTAAAATGCCCTCGGAATACAAGGGGGCAATGCCTCCAGAAGCGTCAAAACTTCTTTACTGTAAGAACTGTGAATCTGTGAAATAGACTTCCTCAGTATGGGGTCACATCAGGAATAGTGGACAGTTTTAAAAAGGGCTTAATTTAATTTTTAAAAGTAAATAACAAAAATTCTTAGGAAAATGTCTAAAAATATGAGTCTATCTCCCCTTTTCTAAAATTCACATCCCATCTATGTCTTGAACTGTATGGATTCATGTATTTTTTCAACCGTATTAACTAAGCTACTATGATGTAGGAAGTTGGAAATATTAGAAAAGACTGGCAAATGCATACTCTCATTGATTTTTTTGTAATAAAATAATTTGTTTCCACAAGCTGTAACAAATATGGATATGTCGAACAAGAACATCACAAAAACTGAAGAGAACGAAAATATCTTTCAGAGCTTGGGAGGCATGCTAAGCATTTATAAGAGAATGTGCTAAATACAATGGTATTAAAAGCAGAAATTAATTTATACACTGTGTGCCACCGACTGGTGGAGAGAAAAAGCCAGTAAAACTGGCAGGGCTGAAACCATTTGAAAAACACATTTCTGGCATACATTGCTTGTAAAGAAAACACGATTATGTTCAGGAACATTTCCTTTCTTTCCAAATCCAGCTCTAACAGTTTAAAAGAAACAAACAAGAAATTACAGCACAAGACCAATAAATGAATGCACCCGAGAGCAATAAATGGCGAGGCCCTTATAGGTCTTGTTGAAGCTAAATAGAATCCTTTTCTAAATACACAAGGAAAATTATACGCATATATGCAATTAGACAAGCGTGTGATCAAAGAAAAGCACAAAGTAGAAATATGTTTCATTCTTCAGAGTCTGATGCAAGTTGTCCAATCTCATAACACTTGTTAGAGACTTCAACACAGTACAATAAACCAACGGTTTCTGCCCTAGTAACTCCATTATATCTTTTATAAACTCATGTTTTCCAAATAATCAGTAGTTTGTGCTCCAGAGCTGCTCTTCCTTATGTTAACAGTGTTTTAGAGACCCAGTAATCTATATAAAAAGTATACACAGACTCGTTCTTCTCATTTATCATTCACATTCTAGCTGGCAGCCAGTCTGGTCAAGGTTTCACATTTCTGTGATTTCTGTGCCTACTGGTATAGTGCACAAGGATAAAATATTCCTTAAAGGGGTTACATGATTAATGTAAAAAATGAAAATTAGACATCATATAGTACATGACAATGTATTTCTAACAAAACTAGAACCAGCCCTGTACCTCACATGGATCCAGAGATCTCCCCATTCACTGCTCCAATTGTTCTGCAAGATTTATGTCAAGCTAGCAGCTCAGGGGTCATGTTCTTTCTCAGAAGTGTGTACTTTCTGCTGCAGCTGGTGACAGCTAGTGATGAGCGGCAGGGGCAATATTCGAATTCGCGATATTTCGCGAATATTTAGGCGAATATTCGCCATATATTCGAAAATTCGCAAATTCGTAATCTCCAGACATTACTTTCTTGTTTGCGAAAATTCGCATAAAAAATTCGCATAAATTAGCATAAAAATTCGCATAAACTGGCATTTAAAAGATACCTTTTAAATACCAGCCTATGCGAATTTTTATGATAATTCATGCTAATTTATATGTGAATATTCTATGCGAATTTTCGCAAACAAGAAAACAATGACATTATTTTCTTGCCTGCGAAAATTTGCATATAAACAATTCGCATAAAGCGAATATTCGCAATTGCGAATCTATTTTGCGATATTCTAAATATTCGCAAATTCTCGAAGTGCTGATATTCGCGATTAAAATTCGCAATTCGAAAATTCGTGATCAACACTAGTGACAGCTGAAGGATATAACTGAAATGGTGCGTCCACCTCCATAGGTGGACAGAGAAAATAGAAAAATAGCAAACAGCAGGTTGTGCTATACAGATAGATTTTGGCCCCATTCACACGTCCGGGGTGTGTTGCGGATCCGCAAATTGCACACCATGCCGGCACTCCCCATAGAGATGCCTATTCTTTTCCGCAGGCTGTAGACAAGAATAGGACATGCTCTATCTTTTGCGGAGCATTGCGTCCAGCCCCACTCACAATGAATGGGTCCGCATCTATTCCACAGAATTGCAGAATAGATGCGGACTAAAATGCGGACGTGTGAATGGGGCCTTTATCGAATAACTCAGTGGCTATACTAAATTTTTAATTATATCCAATTAAAAAAGTGTTCAGATCCGGTGCTCGTTTGATGACACAAGCCCTTTAAGGATATAATGCAAGAATTTTTTAAATTTCTCTAAAAGCAAGGAATGTGATAAACTAAAAATTCACCAAACACTGGTCTCACTGGTGATGCCAGCACGTATGGCATGAGACCCCTGAAGCCCGAGACATGAATGTACATGATGTAGTCAATGTTGGACAAGTAAACAAAGACTAACAGGGACCATAGCAGCAGAGGTTTTAACAGATGATAATTGGTTAATTTTATCACATACCCTGATGTTAGACACTTTCTAAAAGTACAACCCCTTTAACTGTATTAGGAACATCACAGGGAATGATAACCAACATATTAGAAATACAAAAATGCTTTAACAAAGCACCATGAGGTGGATCTCTGCCCGACACTCTGAACAGAAAGGTGGAAACAAATTAGGATTCTATAATTGAATTAATGGCATTGCCTCTACTCGGGCACATTGGCATCATAGAAGTGGCCCTCCTCCTCAGGATCCCCCTCTCTTAGCGAAAGAAGACCCTGTCCCTCCATATAGAGTATTACATGGTCATTCTCTTCAATGCTCAGGATTGGAGCTGAGTAAATTGATTCCAAATGAATCAAATTTGACCAGAATTTTTGGGTCAAATATGAATCCAAATTTTTAGTAATTCAATCCGAGCAAATTTCTCAAAATAGCATCAGCCATTTTTCAGATGAAAAAAACGGAAAGACACACCCCGGCTGGCATTTGCCACCAAAAAGAAAAAAAAATGTAGACCATTTTTTAAAAAGAAATCTTCAAAATCTTACAATGCAATTTGTTTTTAAAGAGGCTGTTTCTTACGACCAGTAGCCCTGAGTTTACCCATATACAGTATGTCAATATCACTTTAAAGGGGCTATCCCGTGATTATTGCAAAAAATGAAAATCAGACATCATACAGTATATGACAATCTCTTTCTAACAAAGCTAGAACCAGCCCTGCACCTCATATGGATCCAGAGACCTCCACATCCATTGCTCTGCTGGATTTATATCAAGCTGACAGCTCAATGGGGCGTGTCTGTGTCTCAGCTCTCTCTATCACAGCTCAGGAGGCAGTTGAACGATGAAATTGAGCATGTGCGGCCATCTCAGTGAGCAGGACAAAGAAATAAGAAAAATAACCAACAGCAGGTGGCGCTATACAGATACATTTTATTGAATAACTCAGTGGCTCTGTAAAAATTTTAATTACATGCAATTACAAGCTAATTCAGATCCAGGTGCTGGTTTGCAAACTGTGGAATATTTTTTGTGGGACAAACCCTTTAAGACAACTGATGCTGGCTTAAAGCTGAAGAGCTTAAAATAAGTTGCATGCAGTCCTAGGAGACACTAGAATGTCATCCACTTTTCAGGGCAACTGGAGCACTTTTAATTCAGGTCAAATTTATTCAGACCCAAATCGAATCTGAATCGAATTTGAAGAACTTTGCTCCTTACTAGTCAGGATGCAGTATTAGGCCTCATGCACACGAACGTATTTTGGGTCCGCGTCCGAGCCGCATATTTTGTGGCTCGGCCGCGGACCCATTCACTTCAATGGGGCCGCAAAAGATGTGGACAGAGCTCCGTGTGCAGTCCGCGTCCTTTGCTTCGTTCCGTGGCCCCGCAAAAAAAATAAGAAGAATAGGCATTACTACAATGGGCCGCGTTACGTTCCGCAAGGAACACGGAACAGCTTCTGTGTTTTGCGGATCGGCGGATTGTGGACCGCAAAACACCTATGGTCATGTGCATGAGGCCTTATACTGTATATTCCTTGCAGCATTCGTGGGGATCACAGTTTTGTGCTGTGTTTATCAGCTGAGACATTCCCTTTAACAAGTACATCTATTGGAATGGATTTTTCTTGCACGACATATTCCACAGTGTAGGAAAACTAGAAGTCAGACAGATAAGTGGCTGTTCTACAAAGAAAATACAGCACAGAAGGAAAGATTCTTGTAACAGATAATCTTGCTCAAATCTTAAAAATGCATAAAATGTTTATACAATCTTACATTTACTGCATGACATAAGAGCAATAACGTCACCTATGCCTAAAACATAGCATCACCCTCTGTTTAAAATAGTTAAGAATCAGAGGTAGATAAACAGTGAAATGTCATCAGGAACAGATTTTGGAGAAGTCCTTGAGAAGGCTACCAGGCTGAAGGCAGTGAGATTACATATCTGATAAAGGAGAGAGGATGAAAAGAACTGCAACATAAATTAGACAGTCATAAAAGAAAACAAGGCAACCCATCACCAGACACAAATCTTCAGAGTTGCTTGACTGATTACTTTACTCTTTGTCATAATACACATGCCATTTTATTCTGAAATGACGCCAGAAATGAAAGGTACACTTTAACAGTAGAATGCAACTGATAAGAAATATAGTGAAGCTTCACCTAAGATTAATATGTTTTACATATTTAGTGCTTTTGGACGGTTAAGCACTCTCACACTGCTGCTACCTATCGATCCCATTTAGGATTGTTAGTGCCAGTACATTCATACCTACGTTTTTTATGTACTATATGATGTTTGATTTAAAAAAAAAAATTAACATTAATCATGGGATAAATCTTTGAAGCAGAAATATTAGCTTGGCCTAAACAATTACACTGATCAAAAACCCACTATAGATGAATACTGAACATATTATATTATGCGATTACAGTAGAAGAACTTGGGTATTTTATTAGAAATTGTAAATATAAAAAACATCATGTATTTGGGATTGCGTTATGTGTTTTACTTAAGTTTTTGACAATGGATCAAGGTTAACTAGTACATATTTTTAGCACCCACAGCTAAAGGGTGCATTCCCATGACCATATTTATTTTTCGGTTCGCAAAACACAGATCCCACATCCGTATGATATCTGTGTTGCATTTGTTTTGTTTTTTTCTTTTGTGGAACCATTTTAACAATGCCTATTTTTGTCCTCAAAACGGAGAAGAATAGGACATGTTTTATCTTTTTTGCAGGGCTGAGGAAGTGCTATCTGTATTTTTGGCGGCCCCGTTGAAATTAATGGGTCCAAATCTAACCAGAAAAAAATGGAAAGTAATTTTCCCCTAAAACTGGTTGTGCCAACCTTGGCGGCAACAATTGCAATCAAGCGTTTGCGATAACTGGCAATGAGTCTTGCATATCTCTGTGCAGGAATTTTGGCCCACTGTAGAGGTAAAGGCAAGGGGGGAGGTGTAGAGAACACTGTACAGTTCTACAGCTGCACAGTTCTTCCTATGATTGCTATGATTGGGCAGAGCAATTGAGGAGCACGCTGCGTGATCATTAGTGATGTCGCGAACATAAAATTTTCAGTTCGCGAACAGCGAACGCGAACTTCCGCAAATGTTCGCGAACGGGCGAACCGGGCGAACCACCATAGACTTCAATTGGCAGGCGAATTTTAAAACCCACAGGGACTCTTTCTGGCCACAATAGTGATGAGAAAGTTGTTTCAAGGGGTCTAACACCTGGACTGTGGCATGCCGGAGGGGGATCTATGGCAAAACTCCCATGGAAAATTACGTAGTGGACGCAGAGTCGGGTTTTAATCCATAAAGGGCATAAATCAACTAACATTCCTAAATTGTTTGGAATAACGTGCTTTAAAACATCCAGTGTGTGTATACGATCAGGTATGATGTTGTATCGATCAGGTAGTGTAAGGGTTACGCCCGCTTCACTGACATTGACAGACCAAACTCCCCTTTTAATGCACCGCAAACAGTTCATTTGCACAACCGCAAACTCCCCATTTGCACAAGGTTGGATACCAAGCTAGCCACGTCCCGGTGATGTCATTGAAGGTTTCTTCCTCCACCCAGCCACGTACAACACCAAGGGTCCCCAAAAGATGAATTGAATTGATTTTTCGAACGGTGAGATGGTTAAAAAAACGCCTCCCCTTTGTTTTTATCCACGGTGACTGCGTCTGCGCCGTGGAATTTACTGTCACACCCGATATGAGTATAATTTTCTGTAGTACTATTCTCATCAGTTTAATCCCTCTAACGTCCCCAATCTGGGGGCCATTTATTGAATAGATTTTTCGAACGGGGAGATGGTTAAAAAAACGCTGGCTCCCTCCACTCTGTTTTAAACCACGATGACTGCGTCTGCGCCGTGCAATTTACTGTCACACCCGATATGAGTGGTATTTTCTGTAGTACTATTCTCATCAGTTTAATCCCTCTAACGTCCCCAATCTGGGGCCATTTATTGAATAGATTTTTCGAACGGGAGATGGTTAAAAACGCTGGCTCCCTCCACTCTGTTTTAAACCACGGTCACTGCGTCTGCGCCGTGCAATTTACTGTCACACCCGATATGAGTGGTATTTTCTGTAGTACTATTCTCATCAGTTTAATCCCTCTAACGTCCCATATCTGACACCTCAGCAAAGGAAGCAGCAGCGGGTACAACATCATCATCATCATCATCACACTGTACGTCCATGTGTGTAATCCTGCCTGACTGAGGCATATCCCTGTAATCTACATCATCTGGCAATAATGGTTGCGCATCACTAATTGCATCCAACTGATGTGTAAATAACTCCTCTGACGGATCAAGTGAAGCGGCTGTGGTGGCTGTGGTGGTAGTGGTGGTGGTGGCGACGGGCGGGTGCGTGGTAACTTGAGAGCAGGTGACTGAAGCTGAGCTGGAGGAGGATGGTGCGTCAAGGTTCTTAGCGGAAGCTGTTGAAGATTGGGTGTCCTGTCTAAGCCAGTCAACTACGTCCTCTGAATTTTTCGGGTTCAGGGTACGTGGCCTCTGAAAACTGGGCATTATTCCAGGGACAGTGGAAATCACAGCACCACGACCACGACGGCCCCTGCGGGGTGGCCTGCCTCTGCCTGTCATTTTTTTTTTAGATAAGTGGTACTACGCGTGCTAGATACTGTGCCACCCGGTATGAGTGGTTGGCACTGGCACTGGGCACACTACAGTCAGTGGAAGTGGGCCTGACACACACTGGCAGCAGGCAAGCAACTGAATTTAGACTACTGTCTAAAAATTAAATGCCTTATTTATCGGCAAGCTACTGTGCCACCCAGTATCAGTGGTTGGCACTGGCAGTGGGCACACTACAGTCAGTTGAAGTCGGCCTGACACACACTAGCAGCAGGCAAGCAGCTGAAATTACACTAAAGTGTAAAAATGAAATGCTTTTATTATGCAAAGTCCTGTGCCAGCCGGTATGAGTGGTGGGCACTGGCAGTGGGCACACTACAGTCAGTGGAAGTCAGCCTGACACACACTGGCAGGCAACTAACCTTAGATTAAAGTGTAAAAAGTAAGTGCCGTTTTTTGATGCAAAGTCCTGTGCCACACGGGATGACAGGGGTGGGCACTGGCAGTGGGCACACTACAGTCAGTTGAAGTCGGCCTGACACACACTAGCAGCAGGCAAGCAGCTGAAATTACACTAAAGTGTAAAAATTAAATGCTTTTTTATGCAAAGTCCTGTGCCAGCCGGTATGAGTGGTGGGCACTGGCAGTGGGCACACTACAGTCAGTGGAAGTCAGCCTGACACACACTGGCAGGCAACTAACCTTAGATTAAAGTGTAAAAATTAAATGCCCTTTTTGATGCAAAGTCCTGTGCCACACGGAATGACAGGGGTGGGCACTGGCAGTGGGCACACTACAGTCTGTGGGCCTGCAGCTCCTCACACACAGGCAGGCCAGGCAACTGCAATATGTATATAAAGGAAAAAAAAGCAGACTAATGTTGCAGCCCTAAAAGGGCTTTTGGGGTGCTGTCAGGACGCTGTCCTTACAGCAGAGATCAGATGAGTCTTTCAGGACTGGAGTGGACACTGAATTCACTAGCCTAGCTATCGATTTCCCTATTAAATCAGCAGCAACTACACTCTCCCTCCTCTCACTAAGACTGCAAATTCCGAATGAATCTAAAATGGATGCTGTGCAGGAGGTGGGAGGGTCTGGGAGGGAGGGTATGCTGCTGATTGGCTGGAATGTGTCTGCTGACTGTGAGGTACAGGGTCAAAGTTTGCTCAATGATGATGTATAGGGGGCGGACCGAACATCGCATGTGTTCGCCCGGTAGAGGCGAACACGAACAAGCTATGTTCGCCGGGAACTGTTCGCCGGCGGATAGTTCGGGCCATCTCTAGTGATCATTAAGGTGAAAGCTCAGGGATCTTGTGCTGCAGCAGAATTTCCCTTATTAGGGGAGCAGAGCTGGGCAGCTTAAAGGGAACAGTGTTTACTGGAATATGTGTGTAAATGCCAAGACTACAGTAAAGATTTATCACACATGAGGGTCACACTCACAGTATTTTTATTTCTATATTGTTTTTAGTTCCCTACAATGAAAAACTGCATGTCAATAAAACTATAAAGTTTACATATCACAAAAAAATATGATGTAATCTCAGAATGCACCAAAGCACATGAAATACGATATACCATATTTTTCAAACTGTAAGACACACCGGACCATAAGACGCACCTAGGATTTGAAGGAGTAAAATCAGACCCCCAAATCTGACCCATATTAGACCACAGGTCAGACCCCAACATCAGATCCCTAAGCTCTATCAGCCTCAGATAACACCACCAACCTCCCTCAGCTTCAGATTAGACCCCCCCCCCAACCTCCATTAGCCCCCCATCAGATCCCCTAGTCTCTATCAGCTTCAGATCAGCTCCCCATCATTCCCCCCCAGGCGCTATCAGCCTCAGATTGGACCCCCATCATACCTGAAATGAGACGTTAAAAAATTTAAATAAGCTTAGCTTGCTTGCAGGTCCCACTGTGCACAGTGACTTGACATCACACAGCGTCAGGTCATTGTCTGCGCCTACATGCAATACGTCCTGACACTGTGCGCAGTCAGGGCACAGTGCACAGCAGGGCCTGGAAGAAGACCAAAGAGGGTGAGTACACCAGTGCAGTGCCTCCCTCACCTCCTCATGCCTCCCACATGCTGATGACTGCTTCTACTTTTGTCTTATAGTCCCAAAAATACGGTACACTGGAAATTAAAAGATTCTAAAGCCTTATCTATATGTACATGTTGATTCGGACAGTAGGAGTCTCAAGTTACATTTTTATTTTTGCACTATAGCTGTTCTGTTTTTAGACCTTTGCTATTTTTGTACCTAGAAGACATCTGGAAGTTAACAAATCCAGTATTTCCTTCTCTGAGGAAGTTGGGTAAAAGAAAAGACAATATTAGCTTTAGATTTTGCTAAATATCTATCTATCTATTAGCTTTCTAAAAGTGAGAACCAACCCGGTACCACACATGGATCCCATATTCATTGCTCTAATTGCTCTGATAGATTATCTTCAGCCTAACAGTTCGGAAGGGGGGTGTCCTTTCTACTGCAGCTCTCTCCCTACCACAGCTCAGGGAGCGTGGCTGGTGGCTCTGGAAGATTTAAACTGAGCATGTTCTACCAGCTCAGTGATACAGACAAAAAATAAGGAAAAGACCAAACACAGGTGGCGCTATACAGATACATTTTATTGACTAGTTCACTGGCTATACTAAATTTTTAATTACATGCAGTTAAAAATGTATTCAGATCCAGTATCAGTGCTGATTTGAAAAATATAGAATATATTTTGTGACCAGAACTCTTTAATCAACCAGGTTTAAGTATTCAAAGGATCACAGCACTCAACAGATTACTGGCGTTTGTGTAGGGTGCTCGTTTCGTTTTGGCCCTGACTCCACTTGCAGGTGCCTAGACAATTGATACATATATTTGAGACGGCACACCAATTTTTGAATTTTTGATGCAATTAAATTTTATTCAGCCAGGCATTTGGATAAGCAACGTTTCGGGCTTAACAAGTATAGCCCTTCATCAGGCTAGTGGTATGTGTACATGAGGGATGTACACATACCACTAGCCTGATGAAGGGCTATACTTGTTAAGCCCGAAACGTTGCTTATCCAAATGCCTGGCTGAATAAAATTTAATTGCATCAAAAATTCAAAAATTGGTGTGCCGTCTCAAATATATGTATCTTTAATCAACCAGGGACATGTCTAGATGGAGTTCTCCCCATGTTCTCTCTGTTCTTGCACGGGGTACTCCTCTGTTCCTCCAATACTTCTAAAATATGATTTTATATCCTATGAAACTGATTCAAAAGCTTTGGGTTTTTTAAATGGGGTAATTAGATGTACAGCCCATTGTTCAATATTGGTGCATTCTACAAAAATACTAAACTTTCTGCCACTCAATAAATGAATAAAAATACACCATGATAATAATAATAATATGCTTCTTTGCGTTTTCCTGGAATTGTATTTCACATAAAATATCTTTTAAAATATAACAAGTTTCAAGACATAAAATGAGATAAAATAATGTGGCTTTAACATCTATTTCATGTAACTTAATTTTATTTCAGCAATTATTCCTTTGAAAATCTCCGAAATTAAGATAAGAAGAATATAGAACGGATTAAAAAATAGACTAAAATGATTGAGGCAGACATTAGTATTTCTCTTGTAGTTTCATGGGCACACTGATTATAATCTGTAACTGCAAACTACTGCAGGATAATGTAGACAGGTCAGGGGGGTCCTCTTCTCTAGATTTATAGCTACCAATCTACAATGACGCAGAATCCTTCACAATGATAATTGTGGCAGTAAGGAGAAAAATAAGGGAAAGTAAAGTAAATTGATAGCTTATGATTAATTACTGAGTTCAAGAGAAGAGTGCACACTGAATCAATTGCCTTTTTGGGTGGTGTCTATCTTTTTACATATTAAGGGGGACAGGAAGGAAAATAGAAGGATGAAAGGAAGGAGAAAAGAGAGGAGGGAGGATGTAAAGAACGAAGGAAGGGGAAGAGGGAGGAAGGAACAATCAGAAAATAGATTTGGGCAAGAAAGGAAGAAAGAAGTGGGAAAGAAAGGTGAAGGAAGAGAACATTGAAAATATTTCAATATGTAGTATTTATCTATATTAGTATTAACTATTATTGTTAGTATTAATGATGACAGATTTGCACATTTATGAAACTGCACAAAAGCAAATCATTTATTGTGCTAGTTTCTTTCAGTTTGGGTAAAGAGCTGGGTTAAATATATGGAAAGGTAAGAGTAGGGTGGGGAAGAAGGGATACGGGAGACTGAAGGGAATTAATATATATGAGGAAAGTGAAGGGGGAAAAGGAGGGAAAGAAAGAAAGAAAGAAAGAAAGAAAGAAAGAAAGATCACCAGTCTGATTTTAAGCCCCTTCATGACATTCATGCTTTCACAGTTTGTGCCATGGTGACAAAACCCTTTAAAGTGTTATCAAAAAATGACCTATTTTTAAAAATCATATTCTTGTGTTAAACATTTTTAGACGTTTTAAGTGTTTATTTTTTTTATTTTTTTATTTTTCCCTTTCACTGTCTATAACAGTGATGATGAACCTTTTACAGACCGAGTGCCCAAACTGCAACCCAAAACCCACTTATTTACCGCAAAGTGCTAACAATTTAACCTGAATACTACAGTCCAGTATAGTATATCTTCCATGTACTTTATCATTTAGCTATAATATCCTGCCTACATTCAGTGCGCTGCCTGTGCTGTTCATGGTGCGCCCTGTGCCGATGAATTGCAGGAAAACTCTAAGGCATATTGGTACACCATAGACTTTTTCCAGGGTGCAGGTGCCCACAGAGAGGGGTCTGAGTGTCGCCTCTGGCACCTGTGCCATGGGTTCGCCACCACTGGTCTATAAGTTTAAAACATGTACACTGTATAACCCTGCAGTTTTTACACTGGCCACTAGGGTAATAACAGGTCATGATTTCCTGTTCTGCCCAAGTAAGTTTTCAGTAGCCATTATCATCATTATCACCACAGGCAGAATTACAATGACAAGTAACACCACTATATAGATAAGACAGGATCTACCTTTTACAATAGGTAATATCATAGCTTATCTCATCCCTCCTGGCCTCTGCGAGGGTCACAAAACATGCCTAGAAAACTCTTCCTTAGAAGTCAATAGAGTCCCTCCGTTATCTGTGTCTATGGCCATGTAGCTGCTCTCAAAAGACAGAAAGTCCATATTTTAGGCCTAGTGGCCAGTGTGAAAACTACAGGATTTTAGATATTTAATATAGATAGTGACATGTAAATAAAAATACAAAAATCACCAAAAATTCTTAAAAAATGAGTTTAACATAAAAGCATGATGTAAACAATAGGTCATTTTCTTATGATACATTCCCTTTAAATGTTAGATGATATTATTATAACTAGAGATCTTACCCACTAAGTCACAAACATACTCATTTCCAAATGTACCAAGCATGCTGTAGATTCGAATGACATTTCTGCTACTGAATGAGTCCATAATAAACAGCACTTCAATTAATTACTTTACAGCAGAACTGACTTGTCTTCCAATATGTCCAAAAATGTGCTTTCTCATCGAAATGTACTTTGAGCACGTCTGCCTTGATTATGTGGTCTGGCAAAATCTCTTCGGGTAATTAGCTTCATAACATAATTATCTCTGCAAGCTTAAAGGGGAATATGTCCACCTACAAGGCACAAGCTGATTTTTCAAGCAACCACTTCCTCCGTATCTTGCAGAACTTTGTGGACACTAAGCCAGGAAATTCTGGAACACTCACCCAACATGAGGACCATTTGTACTCAAGATGTCACAATGCTAACATATACATCTTTGTTATCCTACTGTCCATATAGTAGTCCCAAATTAATTGTTTGCAGACATGTCCAGAGTATAAGCAGATTTAGGCAACAGAGTCTCCTTTTTCTGCCCAAGCGCTGGACACATCAGTTTGCCATTCAGCACTTGTGCAGAAGTACTAATAACCAGGAACAGCTTGATGAAGCGGCGATGTGAACAAATCCCGGGACCATCACTATCTTAACGCCTTAAGGACCGGGGGTTTTGGGATTTTTGCGTTTTTGTTTTGCGCTCCCTGCCTTCCAAAAGCCATAACATTTTTATATTTCCGCTCACATAGCCATATGACGGCTTGTTTTTTGCGGGACAAGTTGTACTTTTTAACGCTACCATTTATTTTTGCATGTGATGTAGTGGGAAACGGGAAAAAAATTCCAAATGGGGTGAAATTGCAAAAAAAAAGCAATTTCACCACAGTTTTACGGGTTTTTAAATTACAACATTCGATTTGCGATAAAACTGACTGGTTAATTTTATTCTTCAGGTCAGTACGAATCCGGCAATACCTAATATGTATAGTTTTTCTTGCGTTTTGATAGTGAAAAAAAAATTAAAAGTGGGAATTTTTTTATTTTATTTTTTTGTCGCCATGTTTTGACCCCTATAACTTTTTGTAATTATGTGTACGGAGCAGTGTAGGGGCTCATTTTTTATGGGGCAATGTGAACTTTTAATTGATACCATTATGGGGTGCGTATGATGTTTTGATCACTTTTTATTCATTTTTTTTAAAGAAATGAAGCGTCTAAAAATGGCGAATTAGCCATTTGGACGCTTTTTTCGTTTTTATGTTTACCGTATGGTGAATATTTTTTAATATTATTATAGTATGGGCGTTTTCAGCATTGCGACACCCATTATGTGTAATTTTTTTATTTTTTTATTTATTTTATTTTCATTTTGGGGAAAGGGGGGTGATTTGAATTTTTATATTTTTTTTATTTAATTTTTATTTTTTAAACTTTTTTTTTTTTTTTTACCACTTTCTTATAATTCCCATAGGGAACTATAAGATGCAATCATCAGATTGCTATTCTCATATATTCCAATGCAATAGCATTGGAATATATGAAAAAATCGCATATTTCCTATGGAGCCTATTACAGTCATAGGCTCATTCACAGAAACCTAGGGTACTAAATGCATGCTCCGGCTCCCCCTTGTGGCCATCAGGGGAGCCGGAGCACAAACCGAAAGTGAAACTTTCGGTTTGTGCTCCATCAGATGCCGTGGTCAGGATTGACCACGGCATCTGAGGGGTTAAATGTCCGCGATCGGCATCGCTGCCGGTCACGGACATGAGCTGCGGGTGTCAGCTTGATGAATCAAGCATTTACCCGCAGCTCATGCGCCCGCTCCGTGCGGGAGCGGGCGCCATCTTTAAAGTGCGGACGAAGGGCGTACATGTACGCCCTTCGTCCTTAAGGGGTTAAAGTTCATAGACAAGTGAGTATGTTTACTTAGGACATAGCTTTTCACTATGAAAGCTGGGGGACGCTACAAAGTCATGTATGCTTGTATGGATCATCCATGACTGTTTATGGCATTTTGAGAAATGTCATTGTACGGATGTAGCAGGGTCAAGACTCCTGTTTTCTGAGATTGGTTAACTTCAGTTTAGTTAACTAAACTAGTGAAACAATTGCTTCTCAATGTCCTTTGTTTCAAGATAAAGCAATGAGATAATGAAATGTGAGTTAAAGATGACCTTTCATCTGGAAAAAATATTCTGAACTAAGTATCATGAGATGTAGAGCGGCACCCAGGGATCTCCCTGGACTTACTATTATCCCTGGGCGCCGCTCCGTTCTCCCGCTATGTCCTCCAGTATGTTCCGTGACTTGGTTATACTGGGAGGAGACTGCCCTTGTTCTCTTGGGCGTCTCCTTCTCCCAGGCTGTAGCTCTGTCCAATCTCAGCGCAGAGCTCACAGGCTGGGAGAAAAAAAACTCCCAGGCTAGGAGCTCTGCGCTGCGATTGGCCAGCACTACAGCTTGGGAGAAGGAGATGCCCAAGAGAACAAGGGCAGTCTCCTCCCAGTATAACCAAGTCACGGAATCACTATTTATGATGTAGTCTCACGCCGCATGGAATTTTGGCCGAGATCTTCAAGAAAGATGAAGGCTGGAGGCCCTTTGCACACAAATGCAGGCAGAAAGTTGGAATATCAGGATTAATCGATTCGCTGACACGAAGCACAAGGAAATTTGTTTTCTAGGTGAATCGAATAATTCCTGAAATTAGGATCGAATTCCACTTCGTGGGATTCGATTCGCTCATCTCTACGCTCAACAGTAAAGTTTTAGTATTGATACAAATTTGAGGTTGAGGTTATGAAGTTAGGATCTTGTACTTACATACAAGTAGATACATATTATTTAATGACGTTTCAATAATAAGTAATTGTATTTTGTATTGTCTAATGGCACTAATGGCAGGTGACGATCTATACAATATACTGTAATATACAGGTTGCAATGAGACATATACTATATTATATGGAACTGATCATAAGGATGGATCACTAGGAGCTGGCCAGAATTAGTTAATGAAGAGCAGAAATTTACAAAACCAACCTAGTTGATGAATATGGATGAAATGACCTTTGCTTGTATCTACACAGTCCACTTTAACTAATTTATTTAAAGTGCCTGACAGGAAGAGCAAATATTGTATCACTGCATGCGCTGTCTATTACTGGTGTTCAATAGGACAAAGTAAGTCAATGAGACATTTGCACATAACCTTGACATAATTGCAGTATTTGGTTTTTGTAACCTTGGCCAGTCACTTGATCTTTCGTTGGTTAAAGCCTCAGATGTAGATTTAAGGATCGGTGCCTGATAATACTCATGTTCTGTACAAATGCAGTGCTGCATGGAAGGGTTTAATAATAATACACATTTAGTGACTGAATGTCTGAAGATCACATGAATGGCACAAAAAAATCTGGAGAGAAAACTAAGCTAATTTATTAGTGCAGTTAGGCCAGTTTTTGGTGTAAATGCAATTGAAAGAATGGCATTCAGGCCTCTACCGCTTTTTTTTCTGCAGGGAAAATTGGGTTGAGGTACAACCTGGTTCATAGCTACATATGCCATGTATTCTGTTGCATACTAGATTACAGTACCACTCAGCGGTACACCAAAAAAATATCCTAGTGGATCAAATGTTTAATTAATATCATTTTGTCCTTTAAAATGGCGCATACTATACCAGACGTGCCCCAAATGTAATTCCTAATAAGGACTGTATAGGCACAAAGTAACACCATAACCAATATCACCTAAAATGCCAGTTGTAGGAACACTCAAACACTACAGTCACAAATTTTAGGCATACTAATTGACAACAGATACATAATATCCAACATACAACCATGTCATCTCCACAGGCAAACATTACCAGCAGAACGAGACCGCTAAACTGCAAAGTGCTTAACATGTACAGTATCTGTCTTCATGACCACTTCTACAAAACCCCTAGGGGTAATGCTATGAAGTCAATTATTTATCAAGAGCTTCATTGATTATGTCTGTTCATCGATAGAGACTCAAACAGACCTTAAATCTTATTGGACTATAGTACATTGTGGAAATCACGTTTCACCATCTGACAGTCTGATAGATGGATATACTTTAGGTTTAGTAGATGCCAGGAGAATTTTTCCTGCTGAATGCTTACGGACATGCACACTAGGCAGAAGTAGGTTGATGGTAGAATAACCATTGGATCAACAATTACCTGGTGCATGATCATATCTATACACATTTAAGTCCATATTGGCCATTTCGGTTGTTTAAACTGGCCAAACATGTTTATAGACATTGGCGAAAGATGAGCAATCTTTCTGGGAACATTCTATAAAAGAAATATCTTTCAAACATTTAACCACAGCCAAACATTATCAAGGGGGTTGAGCGTACCGAACTTTAGAGTTTTTGGTACCTGGACCCGAACCCGAACATTTCCGTAAAAGTTCGGGTTCGGTGATTTCTTGGCGCTTTTTGAAAGGCTGCAGGGCAGCCAATCAACAAGCGTTTCACTTGTCTGTGATTGGCCAAGTGCAGCATGTGACCCAGCCTCTATATAGGCTGGAGTCACAAAGCACTGCACGTCACTCTGCTCTTCTCAGTGAAGGGATAGGATGCTGCTGCTGTTGTGAGGGAGAGATTAGGGAAGAATTCTGGTGTACTTGGTGTTGTTCAATCTTCAAACTACAGCGATTATTGAGGGTGTTATGCTACATTTTTGTACCCAGCCCTGAGCCCAGTTACACTGAATAATAACTCTTAATCCATCAGCTAGTTCGGTGGGCGTCGGTGGCCATTTTTGCAAGTGAAGTTCACTTGCAACTGCATGTGAACTGTATGTGTGCCAGGGACATTACTTTAATTCTGTTCTGGTTGCTCAGTAGAGGACAAATTCCCTTTTTTGGTCGGTCAAGTACTCCTGCGGCCTGCAGTGCATATCTGGCAGTGAAAATTATTCAGTTACATGAGTCTGTCATATATTTTTGTGACTTAAAACGATTTTTTTTCTGTCTGCCACAGGCACTGCATATCTGACAGTCCAATAAAACCGTTAAATACTGCAGTTACCTTGCTGCTATAAAAAAGCACACTTTTTTTGCTAGATAGTAAATTTACGAGCTATGCTGCATTTCTGATAGTCCAATTACACCATTACATACTGCAGTTACATTGCTGCTATAAAAAAGCAATTTTTTTTGTGCTAGATAGCAAATTTGCGTGCTACGCTGCATTTCTAACAGTCCAATAAAACCATAATACACTGCATTTACATAGTTGTTTGCAAAAAACACAGTTTTTGTGCTAGATAGCACATAAGGATCCTACACTGCATTTCTAATATTCCAATAAAACCGTAACATACTGCATTTACATAGTTGTTTGCAAAAAAACCACAGGTTTTGTGCTAGATAGCAAATTAGGATCCTACGCTGCATTTCTGATATTCCCAAAAACATAATATACTGCATTTACATAGTTGTTTGCAAAAAACACTGTTTTTGTGCTAGATAGCACGTTAGCGGCCTACGTTGCATTTCCGATATTCCAATAAAACCGTAACATACTGCATTTACATAGTTGTTTTTGAGATCCTACGCTGCATTTCTGACAGTCCAAATAAACCGTTAACTTCGTTTGTTACATTGTTGGTTGAAAATTCTAATTTTTTGTGATAGTGAAGTAATTGTATTGAATTGCTCTGTTACACTGTTGTGTGACATAAAGAAATTTATTCTGTTTATGACACCGGCACTGCCTTACTGATAGTGAACTTAATTGTTGACTATTGGCAGTTAAACTGTCACCTGAGATAAACCATATGTTCGTTTGGTGGGTGAAAGCAAATAATGAGGAGAATGTCAAATAAGGGACGTGGCCCTGGTCGTGGTGCTGCTGGTGTTGGTGGAGCTCCTGTTGCAGGGAGAGGACGTGGTCGATCTATGCCAGCTACAGGCCCAAATGAAACACCTTTCTCGGGTGCACGTAGATGACAGAGCCTTCAGCGTTATTTAGTAGGCCCGAATGCCGCTCTACGAATGGTGAGGCCAGAACAAGTACAGTCGCTAGTAGATTGGGTGGCTGACAGTGCCTCCAGTTCCTTCACAGTATCTCCCACCCCCTCCCATGCTGAAAGCACAGAGTTGGCACCTGCAGCCCATGGGAATCTATCTTGCACCTCACCCTCTTGCAAATCAGCCAAGCAGTCTGAGACTGCCTGCTTATGCAGCAGTCTCTTATGCTTCTTGATGACTCTGCTGGCAGGGTTTCCCAGTGCCATCCACATAGCCCTGCCCCAGAAGTGGAAGAGATTGAGTGCACGGATGCCCAACCACTTATGTTTCAGAATGAGGACATGGGAAGACCACCGCAGCACGCCTCTGATGATGACGAAATACAGGTGCCAACTGCTGCGGCTTTCTGCGGTGTGCAGACCGACAAAGAGGGCAGGGGTGAAGACTGGGTGGAAGATGATGTGGAGAACGATGAGGTCCTACACCCCAAAATATACTCCTTAAATCCAAAATATACTCCTTAAATCCATGTTTTTCATTTCATTTTTCATTGAGTTTTTGAAAATTTCTGAAAAATGTCAAGATTTGCTTCTAAACTTCTAAGCCTTGTAACGTCCCCAAAAAATGAAATGGCATTCCCAAAATGATCCAAACAGGAAGTAGACATATGGGGAATGTAAATCAATAACTTTTTTTGGCGGTATTACAATGTATTATAGAAGTAGAGAAATTGAAACTTGGAAAATTGCAAATTTTTCCAAATTTTTGGTAAAATTGGTATTTTTTTATAAATATTTTTCGACCCTATTTTACCACTGTCATGAAGTACAATATGTGACGAAAAAATAATCTCAGAATGGCCTGGATAAGTAAAAGCGTTTTAAAGTAATCACCACATAAAGTGACACTGGTCAGATTTGCAAAAAATGGCCTGGTCCTTAAGGTGAAATAGGGCAGTGTCCTTAAGGGGTTAATCTAGACCCTATTTGTTTGTGAGGGATTTTCAGTTCCCTTATATGCTATGTATATTGGGCTTCTTCTATCAGCAGAACAGCAATCTACAAGACCAAGAGGTTTCACTGTATATTAAAGTGCTCAATCACAGCTGTGTCTATTCTATTGTAAAAGAAAGAACAACCATTCAAGGGAATAATATTTATCACCTACGGTATCTATTGGATAGAAGATAAATGCTAGCTGTTCTGTGCAGGATCCCATAGAAACAAGGACCCTATTCCCCGTTCCTCCACATCATCACCTGGGTGGTGAGCTGCGACTCCATGCAACTCTATGGGAGGTATGGGGACTGCAGAGCAGTCTCACCAGGCTGTTTAGTACCTCTCAAATAGTCATATGGATTGACAGAGTGCATGCTCAACCAACACTCCGTACAACTGTGCAGGAGAAGTCATAGAGGTGGGAAGAAACCACCTTCTAGATATCGTTTGTGGTCCCAGCAGCTGGACCTTCGTTAATCTAACATTTCTCCCCCTTCCAGTGGATAGATCAGTAATACTTTTGTTTCTAATACTCATTAAAATGATTGTGTACTGTGAAACTGGCCAGCAAAATTCAATAATTCCATAGGCTTTAGCACACAGTATGATGTCAGTGACGTCTATCTATGCAGCTGCTTGTTGTAAGAATGCCACTCGGGCATTTGTAAAAATTTGCATTCTTCAAGTCCAATAGCTTTCTGACGATTATTTCGACACAAGGAGAGGTACTAACTTTCTGTCTATGGAGAATGCAATCACATCTATTATTCTATTGACATTTCTGCAGCTCATGCAGATTTAAAGAGCAATTATGAGAGGAATTGCTCCTTAAAGGAAACCGATAAGAGTAGCTCGGGGTCTGAGAAAACGTCACATAGATAGCTGTCCCCATACTCTACATACTGTATACTACATCTATACATGCTGAAGTGAAATAATCACATTATATACCATGTTCTACCAATATAAATGGCTGTGAAGCATTTTCATTTCATCAATACCAAAAATACTCAGAGCCTTAGACATCTGACATTTAAATGCAGAAACCTAGCTTACAAAATATGTGAGCTATAAAAGAAATAAAGAAAAGAATCCCAAAAATAACTCTAAACACAGCAAGACACTTTTAGTGTGACGGTCTGGGTGACATTTCTTTGAGACGCACATTTCTCATAGTGTCATACTGTAGTCCATAGGGGACTGTGACATTAT
This sequence comes from Bufotes viridis, assembly GCA_033119425.1. NCBI lineage: Eukaryota > Metazoa > Chordata > Amphibia > Anura > Bufonidae > Bufotes > Bufotes viridis. The sequence goes on along the minus strand of CM065592.1, from coordinate 388,040,547 downwards.
TCTCAATAGACAAAAATAAGAAAATCCACCAGTTCAGACCTTTAAATGAGAAATAATATTCTATCCATTTTCTCACTTTTATTTTTACTATACTATGTGTCTGGTAGATGTGGTTAACACCCCTGACTATGGCCGAATTTATGGACAATGATTGAGTGGGAATAGTGTTCCAAGAGGAAAACATAATAAGCAAGTCCAATTCTTAAAAACACTGTTGATTACCTACAAAGGGTATGGCCACACGGTCAGGTTCCCGTATGGAGTGAGTTAAAAAAAAAGTTGTATCTGTTCTTTATACTTTCTCTCCTTTTATGATCCATTCCTGATTTTGGCTTCCAAACCTGAATCAGGAAACCTGACCATGTGGCCATACTCTAAGGCTAGTTTTACACAAGTGTTAGAGTTCCGGCATAAAACAGCCTAATGTGCTCTCTGGATCCGCCATTGCCGGATGCTACTAAAATGCCAGCTGGGCCAATTTACTATAGTGGGGTCCAGTGGAGATCCAGCCGCTACCCGGCATATAGGCTGGGATTCAGCCAGACAAAAAAACGCAGCACTGATTGAATAGTTACTAATATCTGAGGCTGAGCACTCACCACTTGGAAATCACAGGGGTGTACACCAGTTACAAATGTCAAGGGAATTTTATTCACAAAACATAAAAACAAATAACAAAGATGATGACGTCATATAAAATCTCCAAATCAACAATATAAAAGTATATATTATAGATTAAAATAAGAACGGATAGGATCAAAAGTCCAATTGTACCTAGGCTGCATGATAATATAATATCACATGGGGTCCCAAAAAAGGAAGGATTTGGTTGATTTACTGTAATATGATGATTGTGGTACCAGCTTGTACACATCAGCAGCAGCTTTGTATGAAGATCCGGTACAGATGGTTGTATTAACAGTAACAGACACTTTATATATATATATATATATATATATATATATGCAGAGAGAGAGAGAGGTGGGCAGCTATACTGTAATTGTAAGGCAAAACATTGCAGTTTTTTATGGTGATCAACAGTATAGCTGCATAGATATGGCTGCGCTCCTGAATAGCCAAAGATTCAACCAATTTCCAGAAGGTGCATTTATGATGCTCTCAATATAGTGAGTGACTGACTGATATATTGTTTGATATCAAAGGCAACAGTGTGGCTACACAGATGTAATTCTCATATAGACGAGTCACACAGTGTTTCCATACTCACATGCGGTAGGTCTGACAGTGTAATACGGAGCTCAGCACACAGCGGCGTCCCACGTGGCTGTAGCGCTCAGGTACTGGTTACCTGTCTCGGCGTGTGTCCTGTTCGAACTGTGTGGTAAGTAGCTCAGTCTCCCGTCATATGTCCAGCTGACCCAGCAATACGACATTGTTTCCCCTGTTCTTTGGGGCTGTAGCACACCTTGTTGTATTTGACCAAATTTCGGAGGTTGCATCAATTTGAAGGTGAGTTCCAGAAGTGATGTCAGCAATAATGCTGATATGGACAATAGCACTGATAAATCAATTTTTCTTCCCCATCAGAACCAATATCTCCCAGAAAAAGTTTTAGAAAATTAGATTCGGCTACATAGCCGAGTTTTACCAAAAAATTAGTGCCGCTCCCCATCATTGTACCCCTCAGATGGTGCGTTCATACATGATCATGGCATCTAAGTGTAAATACAGTGTAAAATGAACATACTTTTTTTTTTTATCAAAGTTACCGTCCCCATTTGCTCGCAATGGGCTGGCCGCCGCCATCTTGCTTGGAGATCTGGTGCGAAATCTCGCACTTCCCGAGACCACGCACGGGATTTCAGCCGAGATCTTCAATCAAGATGGTGGCGGTTGGCCTGTTGCGAGCAAATGAAGGAGGTATGATTTTTTTTATTTTTTTCACTATTTCAGGTTAAATCGATTCACTACCACGAAGCACAAGGTAATTTCGGTTTCGTGACGAATCGAATTTATCCTGAAATTCGAATCGACTTCAGTGGATTTGATTCGCTTATCTCAAGTCATAAGAACAGATGCTTCTGAATTGATGACATAGGGAATGCAAGTAGTTACTAAAACAGACACGTCAGGAGAGGTATCTTTACAAGGAGAAGTACTGAAAGGAGTCAGAATTGCAGGCATTTGGCTTAGGGGTGAGCAAATTGATTCATTCATATGGATTTTACATCTGTGCGGAAGCATCCTCCTACAGATGATTCTCTAATGTGCTAGCAGATTAACATGGGAGTACATCTAGCGCAGTAGTCATAATCTTGCGAATGTGCTGTTCCTGTGGGTATTGACATATGCAAAATGATCTGCCTGGTAAGCCAAATCAGCAATTGTGCACGCCTCTAAAATTTATTGAGCGACGCATGCCAATGTGTTGATACGGATTCTCCATGATATCATCACGCATTCACCAATACTCGCAGTCATGATGCATGCGTGAGATTACCAAGGCCATTAGAGACCTTAGATTGTGAACCCCATTGGGAACAGCTTGATGCTAATATCTGTAATATAGCAGCATTATATAAATGCGTAAAATAAATAAATGTGCGGCTATGTTAATCTGCCGGCAGAGGGAGCATCCAGAGCTTAGGGGATGCTCGCTCCAAACTGTAAACTCATAAAGATGAACAAATCGATTCATATAATTCCATTCACTCATTCCGTGATGTCTCTTGGCCAATTAGTTGCTGTCACACAATGATTTTGGTACAGTGTTCAGATAAGTCATTTAGTGGTTGCAGTACCACCTGTGGCATTATTTTCAGGGGCAGATTGGGAGCTTAAAGTGGCCTCGGAAAAATATACTAAAAGTGGCCCTATGTTGTAGGTGGGTTCAAACTGACAGAAGACAGGCCAAAACAAATAGCTGGGAACAACCGAAGTAGGCAGGGCCTTCAATACTGTAGTGCAACGCAGAATACCACCCCAGCAGAACCAAATACCACAGGACAGCCCAAAATACTGCCGCCCTCATTACAGTATTCAACTGCATCACCATCATCAGGACAGCAATACAGTTGAGTTCAGGAGGGTACTGCGGCCGTTAAGCATCAGATCATTATGTATCTGGTCTGCGGGTATCAAGAGGGCTTGAGTGGCCCCCTGGGGATCGGCCCACCGGGAAATTTCCCTGTAAGATCTATGGCCAATCCACCCTTAATTACTTTATAGGCACTCTTTTTAATGGGATCTATCTCTGGACAGATTCCCTTCAGTAATTTTCTTTAGTTTCATGGGCAACTGTATGAGCAGATATCGGCCACTACTGAAAGGCCCTAAAAGCTTATAGATCGGAGAAATAACTGATCGAAGAGACAAGGCAGATCTGGATAACAAATACAGGGATGACATGAATCTTCTACATTAGTGTAAAATAATGGATCTTATAAGCTATGGCACCAGACTATTGAGGCTTCTGAATAAAACAGCATCAACCTGATGAAGACATCTAATAATGATGAATCCATAATATATTAGAACGCAGTGAGCAAATATGAAATAGCATTGCACAAACAAAGGCTGTGCTGAAATAGGATGAAGGGAACCACATATCTGTTTACATGGTATACAGGGGAATATGTTTGTACTGGAAACAAGAACAATTAACTCAATTTAAGAACAGGACTGCAGTGAGGGATGCGGCTCACGGGGCCACAACAACAGGCAGTGCCATTTCATTTCATCGAGGTTCATGCATCTCAAGAAACTGGTCCTGGAGTACACAGCATAATGCACAATACACTTCATAGATTTCTTAAAATATGCAACTGGTATAGCAGATGGGAATCGGTCATTTTTCTTTTTGGCAGAGGTGTAGCTATAGTGGAATCAGGGGATGCGGCTGCAATAGGGCCTGAACTCAGAAAAGGCCCACCCAGGAGGAGAACTGAAAGATTTTATTGTCAGGGCCCCCTCGACAGTATTATACAATTATATACAGTGACATGACATACAGTATAGGGGGGTTGCGAAGAAGTTGCTGATGTGGAGTGGGGCCCATTCAAAAATTTGCTGTGGGGCCCAGTCATTACTAGTTACAACCAGTCCGGCCTGTGAGGCTCCTGAATAATGCACAATGCATATGGTGTGCACACAGCCTGTGTGTGAAAGAAGATGCATGACGTTCTGGTACAGAGCTGCACAACCACAACCAAGTGCTGAAGACCAAAGACTCTCTAAGGTCTCATATCTGTACAGACAGGGGCGTAACTACCATAGCGGCAGACCATCGACTGCTATGGGGCCCAGGGCAGAAGGGGGCCCTGTCTTATTTGGGATTATCTACTCTTCTACTGAAGGTGAAAACTTGGTTACGACTCTACCCTCTAAAGGAGCAACTTTTAGCAAATGAAGCAATGGAAAAATGGCCCAAAGGTCACTGAAAAGGGTCTAGGCAGAAACCCTTCTGTCCTGTGTGGGGGCCCGGTTTGATCCTTGCTATGGGGCCCTTATTTCTCTATGTACGCCACTGTGTAAAGCTATTTTCCCTAGATGCAATGTCATTTTTTTATGATTTATATTGAAAATAAAAAACAATAAAAGGGAACCCTTAAGTAATTTATGGGACCCTATTACACAAAGGAATTGTAATATGGCATGGAGCATAGGGCAAATTTATCCTCTGTGGTCCCGCTGAACCAACATAGATCACCTTAAAGGGATGCAGATTGCTGTAATACAGTTATGTATAAGTGGCCTAAATAATAGTGTACCCTATAAAACCTGCAGCATTATAAAAGGTCATAATGGTGTACAGTATCTTGATAGGTTGTGCCAAATGACAACCTCAGCTCTGCAATCTATACACTGTGCTAATGTACAGTATATGCATTTTTACATATGGGGATTGACTGTTATCGGCAGGTCTAGATAGGTCATCAATGTCAGATGGGTGAGGGAACGGCTCCGTCCACTGTGTAGTTGCCGTGTCAGGGTACTGCAGCTCAGCTCCCAGTGATTGCATGGGAATATTTAAGGCTTTGCATAGCACTCCCATCAAAAATAACTGAAACATGACGGATATGTCACAAACAGAACAAAACTGTTGCTCAAAATATACCATTCAAACGAATACAGAACTAAAATCCAAAAAACACAACCCTGATGTGAACAATCCCTTATACCTACTGACATGATCATTGGAGCATTTCATGCTGCGATGCTCTCCCTTGCCCTGCGCAGGGCAAGGGCTTTTTTATTTACAATGGCACAATGCTAGGCAGGGGTTTCCGCCCAGCAGTGTTCTAGGTGATGTCACTGGCTCTGATCGGCAGGCTTCCATGCGCGGTTCAGCACAGGCAAAGGAGAGCATTGGAGCATAAAATGGGGGGCTGCCTGGGTGAAAACGGGGGTATGTCCGGATTCAGGAGTGACAGATGTCCTACATACATGGAAGTCTATAAACATGAGACAGAGTGGGTGCACGTGTAAATGAACGTAACATATCTATATAATATAGACCTCGAGATCGGCAGGGTATGACCCCTGGTGGCCAGCCAATGGCCATACTGTCTTGGCCAGGTTAATTTAATGTAGGGCTATAGTGGCAAACTGGGTAAAGGAATGCCTAGCTGAAACTCAGGCCAGAGAACCTCTGTGTAATCTTGGTGGACTAGAGCTTAGACCGGCAGAATTTTACAGATGGAGATGGATTTCCACACTCACAGGCTATAAAGCTCCATGGGCATAAACAGTCACATTTTATAGGATTCGGATATCTTGATATGAGACTTCTTTGTAAACTTGTGTAATTTGTGAAGACAAGATGAAGTCTATAAAGACAGATGAGCACATATCTACATAAACTATGTGACAGAGATGTATAATTGATTGAGTCTGGAATCAATGCTTCTTAGCATTCCATAATTAAGTGTGTGTATGGATGACGTGATTCTGCCAAATAGTCACCGCATGTCTCCTAACTGGAGGGGATCACTAATACTCTAATTCCTAATCAGTCACGTATAAGAAGGAATCTGCTCCAAATGGTAAGAGCCAGTTCACATGACTGATTTTGAGATACACGCTTAAAAAAATCAGTGCAGGATACATGTGCCTTTTTCCGAATAAAAAAAAAAAGTTCACTTCAAATCAGCGCGAAAGCTGAATTTTCAGCTTGAGGTTTTTGAAGCAGATTAGAAGCAGATCACAAAAATGTGTGGGAGCTGTTTTTTTCTGATTCCTATTCATTTCAATTGGAGATTCAGCGCTAAATCTGCCTCAAGATAGGGCATGCTGTTTCTCTTTTACACGCTTCTTTTTACATCTGTAAAGAAGAAGCAAGTGCTGCTTCCTACTGAAATGAATGGGTAGCTGTTTTGAGGCATTATAAAAGCTGTTTTGATGCAGAAACGCTACCTTGTGTAAACTGGCCCTAAGTTTTCCTGAATCAAGAAAAAATAATACTAACATCAAATATTGTCTATGCCTTTGTTAGGTATTTTCAAAAATGAGTACAAAAACTTTAAAAAAAGATGCACTCCTAAAAAATGTTTTATTCTCTGACCTGTTAGAAAGGTACATGCTGTAAAATGTAGTGAAGGTAATTTTCTTACCAGTGACTGTATTTGTGAGTTATCCCCTCCCTTCTGATGCTCAGCTGTGTCATGTGACCAACACTCAGACTTTTCAAATAACACAACATCTGTTTTTCTATGTATTCCTAGGGCAGCCTTACTCTCAGTCTCAATGGAATGAATAGAGAAGTAACTGACTTCCTATCCTGTGTCAGTTGGAGAGCAGAGAGTTGGTACCCCATACACTGTGTAGTTTCCAGCACTGGCATACTACAGACTTAAAATACTGTACCTTGGCATGACCACTACATAGCTGTCTGATAGCAGCTCCACACACTGTATACTCTAGTTTCCATTGCTGTGGCTGCATGAACTAATGCTAAGAAACGTATTTTTGGTCCTCATCCAATCCGAATTTTCTGCAGGTCCGATGTGGACCCATTCACTTCACATCCTGCAGCCCCGCAAAAAAATAGAACATTTCCTATTCATGTCTGTTTTACGGACAAGGATCGGACTGTTCTATAGAGGGTAGGCCGTTCCGTTGAGCAAAATGCGGAATGCACATGGCCGGTATCTGTGTTTTGCGGACCGCAAAAAAGGCAACGACCATGTGAGTGAGCCCTTAAGGGGATTATTCTGCTGTAATTTCCAATTAAACATTTCTCTTGAAGTATATATTCTCATAAGTCAACCAAGGGCAATCCTTGACTTTAATTATACTTTTTAATTGAGACTGCAACATTTTCAAAGTATTTTCTTTTTTTATTTATTTTTTGTTACTAGAACATAACTTGCGGTATAATTAATAGTCCAGGGAACATCTAATTAAATACATATAGTGGCGCTGCTTATAACAAGTAATTCCCATGCAGCCCATTGTCTAGCTGTTTTTTATTGCTTTATGTAACAGGCCGGTCTAGAAGTTTGGTTTCTGTAAACTGAGAGCAGTAATAACTGTTCACAAGTGTTAGCAGAATGTGAATATTGATATAATCTATTTCTATTACATGCATTGCTGCCTCCGATTCCATACTAACCATATTTCATCTTGTCGTGTCAGTTGCTATAGTTACAGACATTAAACAATGCAGAAAACCTAAATATAGCAAGAAGGTAGGAAGACAATTTCCAGCAACAATAAGACGTCTTCAAAGTAGAATGTGAAAAGTTTAAGAAACGATTTAAACAAACAGATACAAGGCATTTGGAAACATAGGGGGTCATTTATTATTCTGAAATATGCCTAAATTAGCTGCTCTGCCGCAATCTGCGATTTTTCTTTGCTCACGCCAGGTCCAAATAAGTGAGCGTGGCTTGGTCGGGGAAGGGGACTGGCCCGTCTGATTTACCATTTTCTATGCCTATTTCAGGGGTTGAAAAAGGTCTAAATGTAAGACACCTAGGAAGCAGTCTTAGATTTAGAACTGGAGGAGAATCCGACGAAGTTATGAAGAGGCCGGCTCCTTTTCATAACTTTGGCCGAACCACCGCCAGCTTAGGGGTTTATTAAGACCGGCATCTAAAATGCCGTTCTTAATAAATGTGCCCCATAATGTTAATAGTATAACGACATACTGTATATGTCAACTTAATGAGGTCCACCCAACTGATTATATACGAATAGGTTATAATATCACTTCATTATTGGAAAGGGGCTCCGACCTCTGGTAACCCACCAAACCTGAAGGGGAGAGCATTGTTTTTTTGCTACAGTATGTCTCCTTCTACATGTTCTGTTGCTTTCCCTTGATCCTCAAGATTGGTGGGTATCCCAAAGGTTGGACCCACAGTTATCATAATGTGATGAAATATCCAAGTGAACTGCCATTACTTTATTAGGTGCTAATACACTTTTTGGCTACATTCACACAACCAAATTTTGGGTCTGCGTCCGATCCGCGAATTGCTCATGTACCCATTCATTCTTATGGGGCAGAAGAAAATGTGACCAGCACACGGATGTCATCGATGTACTGTCCGCATTCGTGAAGCAGTTCCACAAAATATATACAACAAATTCTATTCTGTCTGTTTTGTGGACAAGAGTAGGCATTTCTATGGTTGGGATTGAGGAAAGGGTGGATGCACATGGCCAGTATCCGTATGTTGCAGATCCGAGGACCACAAAATACATACAGTCACGTGAATGGAGCCTTAATGGAGTTGTCCCATCTGGACAACACTCTACTCTGTATGAACCTGACCTGGCAGTCAACTGATTGCCAATGTCTATTTGTCTATTAAAAAGAGTACGTGACCATGTAATACAGGGTTATGTTAAGTCAGTCATAGAAGAAGCTGCTCTATGCAGCTGTTTCCTGCTGTTGGTCATAGAGGGGGTCCAAAGTAAGGAATTTGACCCCCTCCATGATGTCTATAGGAAATATAGAAAATAGTTGTCCACTAGCCCTACTACTTTTTGGGGCATCTCAAACTAATGGGAACATAGAAGTTGTTTCCATGCTAAATTCATACAACTGGACACAACTGAGGACCATCCATTCAGATGTTGTGGGATTGGCACACTAAAGGACCAGAGATTTAGACACAACAATATGGTCCAGCCACTACATGGTCTAAATCCACCCCAGGAAAACAGCTTCTGAAGCTGACTCAAAGGCGTAGCTATAGGGGAAGAAGGGGAAGCAGCTGCTTTGGGGCCTGAACTCAGAAGGGGCCACCCAGGAGGAGAACTAAAAGATTTTATTGTCTGGGCCCCCTTGACAGTATCATAAAATTACATCATATACAGAGACACTGTAGGAAACGGACAAAGGGGCTGCCGGGCCTTGTCTGAGAGAGCGATCCTGACTAGGCACAGGAGTGGGGGTTGCACGAGAGGAGGGGGGTGTAAAGAAGTTGCTAGGGGGGCCCTATTCAAAAATGTACTGTGTGGCCTAGTCATTTATAGTTACACCACTGAGCTGTCTCAATGGGGGCTGTTGGCACAGAATTGTCAGATATATAGATGGGGACCATGATTATTTTACTGTCACACTCAGAGCAGCAGTTCTTATTTAGTTCACCTCCTGTCCTGGTGTTACCCGAGGGGACTATGACTGCAATAAGAATCTGAAGTCCAGTAATCACCAATACTACATGATCATATTGCAGGATTTTAAACCCTGAACCACGCACCAAATATCATAAATTTAACATGTAAAAATATTTTTTTTTATTATTTTTTCACATCTGAGACCCATTGAGCCTCAACATTATTAAAACTCTGTGTGTTAAACCCAGAGCCAGAGCCATTATTATTTCATGTAATGAGGCGCCACAAACACAAAAATTAGATTTGGCTTTGCAGTGCAAATCCTTAACTTTCTTCTTCAAAATAACTGTTCAAATTACATCAAGTATGAATTATAATGACTCTATATACACGTATAAGCATAACCTAACAAAACATATAATATATGACTTCTACCATGGTGCCCGCTGACACACAGTATGTAACTAGTCTGAATATTGTCCCAAAAAGGTGTTTTCCAGGAGTAAAATGGTCAAGGGGTTGTCTCAGAAAATGGCATTTATCATGTAGATAAAGTTAGTACAAGGCACTTACTAATGTATTGTTATTATCTATATTGCCTCCTTTACTGGCTGGATTCATTTTTCCATCACATTGTACACTGCTCCTTTCCAGGGGGTTAGGGCCACCCTGTAATCCAGCAGAAGTGGTCATGCTTGCACACTATAAGAAAAGGCTACGGCCTCTCTGGTGGCCGTTCTGGGAGCACATATAGGCACAGCCACTACCATCCCGGCCACCTCATATCTCCATTGCAGCGGTGAGCAGTGTATAATGCGGTGGAAAAATAAATCAATCCAGCAAAGGTGGCAATATGGACAATCACAATACATTAGTACGTGGCTTGTATTCACTTTCTCTACATAATACATGGTATTTGCTGAAGTGAGACAACTCTTTTAATGACCAATCTTCAGGGTGGGTCATCATTATCAGATGGATAGGGGTTCCTACTCCTGGCACCCCTGATGATCAGCTGTTTGAAAGAGCTACAGTGTTCGTCGGAGTGCTGCGGCCTTCTCATAGCCCACCAAGCGCAGTGCCATATGTTGTATAGTGGCTGTACTTGGTACTGCAACCTAGACCAGTGATGGCTAACCTCCGTCACTCCAGCTGTGGTGAGACTACGACTCCCAGCATGCTCTATTCATTTTTATAAAGTTCTTAAAAGAGCCAAGTGTGCATCTTGGGAGTTGTAGTTTTAGCACAGCTGGAGTGCCAGAGGCTAGCCATCACATACTTAGGTCCATACTGAGCTGCATATAGGCCATGCAACCAATGAACATGGTGTCACTAGCCTAGGAAGAGCCTAAGGTGCTCAAGAGATTGCCACAGCCTTTTCAAACAGCTGATTGGTGCTGGTGCACAGTCAGACCCTCGCAGATCCTGAGGATAGGTCATTAATATTTTACTCCCAGAAAAACCCTTTAAAAGTGCCCGGAGTCCTGTGTAATAGTTTCTGTTGGTCTTCCCTGTGATGTCCGGAGTCGTGTACAATGGTTTCTGTGGGTTTTCCCTCTGATGCTACAATGATTTGGACAGTAAAGGATTAAAAAATAAAATTCTCATTCCCAATCAGTCAGGAAAAAATCACCACAAAATCACATAAAAAGCAGCACACTCTAAAAATCGCCTAAATATTGGATCATATGTTCCCATTCATTCACAGCAATCACCTGGCCACTCGAGTAGGGTAAACTACATTCAACTCCACGGTTTAATATCACGCTTTATTTATGGATACGGTAGTTGTGTTTTGGGAACTTTTTGTTTTCTTAGTGTTTTGAAATTGAAATTTATTTCAATGTCATGTAGGAGATACCATAAAAAGTATGGAAATAAATTCTCTATATTCTGTTGTCCTGTATAATACCAATAGTAGACTTGTTATGTTAGCGAAATAGCTGCACATACCTAGAAGTCAGGGTTTCAGAGAATAAAACGAATGGATGGAGATGGCTAATGAAAGTAAGTCATAGACACTGCCAAGCCATTACTGAGAGCGAGAGCTTCACCTCGACCCTTCTCACACAAGTGACAATTAACGATTGAAATACATTATTATCATTTTGTGGAAATGTATGGTTGCTGAAGATCAGTTGAGGAGAAAAATGTGCTCACAATTCTCCAACACATTCGCTTTTTATAGACGATTCTCTGCATAGCTAGCCCTTCTAGCAGAATAAGAACTCAGGAGACAATATGGTAGAGATCACTGGTCACCTTCTCCTTCCCAGGAACTGCAACTGGATGACAACCCGGCCTAGAGCAAATGCATGGAGGTTGGTTAGCCTTCTGTCATCTCCCACTAATGACCTATCCAAAAATGGTTGGCTACAGAAGGTCCACTTTGCTATAGCTATTACTTCTCATACGCCATGGAGGGTCTTTTTTGGTAGGATTCATGTCTTAAAGGGGTTATCCGAGACTGGAAATGCCCCCCATACGTCTGGGCCCCTCACACTGATTCCACTTACCTGGCACCCCTCTCTCTGCACCGCTCCTGGTCACCTCACAGCCGCCACTGCTTCTACCCATTCGCTGATTAACAAATCCGATGTCGGGGGGGGGGGGGGGTTCAGCCAATGGCAAGCAGTGACGGGGATGAGCCTCCCTAGAAAAGAGGGTGACTCTAGGGAGGCTCGCCCCTTCACCGCCTGCTATTGGCTGCTCCCTTCAATACAATTATAAAGTATATGTTACAATTCAGTAGATGTAAGGTCTGGCAGACACACAACATCAAAAATCATTATCATGATGTGCAATCCTGTGAAAGGAGCGATGTCCATAATGGAAAATCACGCTCCCACACAGAGTGTTTTCTGCACTGGACACGCTATATTTATATTGTACATTATGAACACAAAACGTGTATTTTTTATACACATTAGCAAATAACATTTTTATGAATCTAACTTTGTGGCAACAACTTCCTCATTATTACTGTTATTATTATTTGTGGAAGACATACAGACAGTATTTCTCTTCACTACAACTGGACTCTGTTCCCTTTACTCCTCAGCAGTACTTGTACTTATTGGCCCCGGTAAATGGGTCAATAAGACAGAGGTGCACATTTTATTTCATGACATAGATTGCAGGCAACAATTGGTCTGTTTCTCATCTATTGTCATAAAAATATATGACATCTCTACGCTCAATATAGAACTAACCTGAATACTGTGGAAATAAGGCTGCAGCATACAGCCTAATGGGAAATCATGTATTTGGTAAGTAAAAAGGTAACACAATATTTTACATGTTACATTTTATGATCTCTTGAAGAGTTTGCCCCAAGACAGGCATTTATCACCTATCTGCAAGCGCAGAACTCACCTTTATCTGTCAGTCCCAAGGACTCTGAATGGAGCAGCAGCGTGCATCCTCGACTGCCTCATTCTGGTTGTGCAATGAGGATGAATGGAGGGCTTGGGTCCCTGTTCTAACAGTGGGGCCCCCAGCAATCAAACATTTTTCACCTCTCCTGTGGACCCATTCTAGGACATGCCATAGAGTGCAGCCACAAAAGAGGGGTTGTCAAGGCTGGGTTACATGTTCGATTTTGTGAGCAACAACTTGACTTTACCCACAAAATAGCGTGGCCATTGGGCGCCACATGCGGCAACCAGAGCGTGTAGACCCAGCCTTACTCCAAGAATTAAGGAATTCTGGTGAAATCTCAGAATAAGGGCTCATACACACCAATGTATGTATTTTGCGGTCCGCAAAAAACGGATCCGCAAAAAATGCGGATGACATCCGTGTGCATTCCGTATTTTGCGGAACAGAACAGCAGGCCCTTCATAAAACAGTACAATCCTTGCCCGTAATGCGGACAATAATAGAAAATGTTCTATTTTTTTGCGGAACGGAAATACATACATACGGAAACGGAATGCACACGGAGTGATCCAACGGACACGGAAAGAAGATACGTGATCTAACGGACACGGAAAGAAGATACGTTTGTGTGCATGAGCCCTAACCCTAAAACAGTCCCTCGTCAACATTGCACAACTTCCAACACCCGTGAGTACACCTCATGATGAAGCAGTTAATTTTATGGAGGGTGGCAGCTGGATGACATCAGGAGTGGACTGTAAACTTAAAATGGCCCTGAAAAACAGCTTAAAATTCCCCATGTTGTAGGCGAGTCTCAAATGACAAAAGGCAGGGGCAACAGAAGTAGGGCAGGCCAGCAACACCATAGCGCATCACAAAATACCGCCTAGCAGAACCAAATACCTCAGAGCAGCACAAAATACTGCTGCCCCCACTTTAGTATACGGCTGTATGACCTCAGTAGTATTCAGGAGGGCTAATGCGGCTGACGGTCAGGTATATAAGTACCTGATACCGCCACCATTAAGCAATGCTGACAGCATCAGATTGTTATGTACGTGGCCAGTGGCCATAAAGAGGGCTTGGACGGCCCCCTGTACATCGGCCCACCTTGAAATTTCCCTGTAGGGTCTATGGCCAGTCCATTCCGGGTGACATCATAGTAATGCAGTCATACTGGCTAAAAACAGTATCTGCTACTCATGTAGGAGACTAAGGCTGGCAATATATGTTAGATTGTTGTTACTCCTGACCCCCCAATCCACAAGCTCCCTGAGCTGAAAGCGAATGTGTTCTGAATGTTGGGAAGGGAGTAAACCACTGCCAGATACCAAAATCGGGGATGTTGACATTCAACAGCCTGACATCATCTTCTTTGCCTTGACATCTGCCATCGGGAGAAAAGTCAGGATGTCCCCATACACATTAGATAGTAGGACAGTCACTCTGAAAATAGTGGCTACAGTCAACATTCATTAAAAATGTACAGCCAGCTTAAAATACTTCAGAAAAGGTTCTACCGAAGAAGAGAGCAGTAATTTATAATTGTTAAATCTACTAACATGATAAGAGGTAAAGCACTGGGAGCTGGTATAAGGTTTATCTTTATTACATGATGACTTCCTTGCTTAGGATGATGGCATAACATCTGCTACTCGGCATCTGCCCTGTGATGTTTGCTTAGGAGTGTAATGAGTCAATGAACAAGCAAGCAATCAGTATTCATTCCTGATCAGGTATAGATAGGATAGGATATTTGCTAAGCACACATTAGATGAATTGTAATATGCCACTATAATAAAGTAGAAACCTACATTGGGTTACAGAGAACACAGGGTCCTATACATTTATCTTGAACTGCTAGATTATGCACAAAGGAAGGTGTATCAAGTGTAGGAGATCAATGGGCTAATAAAAAATTCATGGGATTCGTGGCATCAATCAATCGACACGAAATATTCAGAGAGTGAGAGTCTTATCAAAACTGGTGCAAAACTGGCTCAATTGCCCATAGCGACCAATCAGATTGATCATTTCATTTTCAAGGAGCTCTGAAAAATGAAAGGTTGATTCTGATTGGTTGCTGTGAGCAACTAAGCCTGTTTTTGTTTGCGTGTCACCCCATCCCCTGACTCATTCAAAGAATAGGATATGCTACATGATGCTTATTGCTTTTGATACTACATGATGTAATATGTAGCATGTATATTATATGTATATTATGTTTAATTTATTCTTTAAGGCATAGGATATATCATAACACAATTATGTATCATCTGTCCAAATTTCATGGGATTGAGGGAGGGGCAGGTAAAAATGGACTGGACGTCCCCCATATTTGTTATTGGCCACTGACACTACAACCTTTATCATTCACAAAAGGAGGGCCTGGTTCTTGTGTGCTCCACACATCCTTCTTTCAGCAGATTTGTACTTACAGTGCCTTGCGAAAGTATTCACCCCCCCCCCCATGACTTTTTTCGTATTTTG
Organism: Bufotes viridis; assembly: GCA_033119425.1. Lineage (NCBI taxonomy): Eukaryota > Metazoa > Chordata > Amphibia > Anura > Bufonidae > Bufotes > Bufotes viridis. Next base: position 388,025,145 of record CM065592.1, on the reverse strand, counting down.
TTACATTACAGCCTTAAGTTCATTGTTTTGTTAATCTGAATTCTATGTGATGGATCAGAACACAATCGTCTGGGTTGGTGAAGTGAAATGAGAAAAATATATAAATAAAACTATTGTTTAGAAATAGAAAACAGAAAATTGGCATGTGCGTATGTCTTCACCCCCTTTTGTTAGGAAGCCCATAAAAAGCTCTGGTGCAACCAATTACCTTCAGAAGTCACATAATTAGTGACATGATGTCCACCTATGAGCAATCTAAGTGTCACATGATCTGTCATTACATATACACACCTTTTTTGACAGGCCCCAGAGGCTGCAACACCTAAGCAAGAGGCATGACTAACCAAACAAGTAAGGGACAATGATGTTAAGAAGTATAAGTCAGGGTTAGGTTATAAAAAAATATCCCAATCTTTGATGATCCCCAGGAGCACCATCAAATCTATCATAACCAAATGGAAAGAACATGGCACAACAGCAAACCTACCAAGAGATGGCAGCCCACCAAAACTCATGGACCGGGCAAGGAGGGCATTAATCCGAGAGGCAGCACAGAGACCTAAGGTAACCCTGGAGGAGCCGCAGAGTTCAACAGCAGAGACTGGAGCTTCTGTACATAGAACGACAATAGGCTGTACGCTCCATAGTGTTGGGCTTTATGGCAGAGTGGCCAGAAGAAAGCCATTACTTTCAGCAAAAAAAACAAAAAGGCACATTGTGAGTTTGCGAAAAGGCATGTGGGAGACTCCCAAAATATATGGAGGAAGGTGCTTTGGTCTGATGAGACTAAAATTGAACTTTTTGGCCATCAAAGAAAACGCTATGTCTAAAGCAATGCCTATGCAGAGGGGAATTGCGCACTCATGGTCACCATTCAACACAGAAGGGAATGGGACCCACCTGTGCTGAGCTCTTTCCAGGGGCCTTTAGGCTCTCTCTACAGTACATACATATTTTCAGCACCTGAAACTGTCAAATTGAAGAACATTTAAAACCTTGTTCCCCAAATTGATTAGAAATGCCCCATTTTTTGACAACATAAGCTTTACACCTCTGTCGACGCATTTGCAGATTATTTCCACTAAAAAGTCTAACATTGGGAGTAACATACCGGTAGTGATCTTTGTATATGACCCTATACATATAGTAAAAAAGGTACTGAAAAACACACTATACTAAGCAATCCTAAAATGTGATGAGGTATCGTGTTCTTCTTAGGGTCCATTCATATCTGCACTGGAGTATCCGTTTACAATGAAAGCTTCAACGCTATGAAGGATCCGCACCAAGGATACCAACGGACCCCACTGCCTTATAATAGTGTCTGCTGGGTTTCATTGTCCATCGTTTTGATGGAGAAAAAGAGTATTTCATGACAAAGATGTGAAGAAAGCCTAACAAAGAAGGGAAAATGAAATAAGTTCTACAGAGAGAAAAACCGTTAGAAATCTTGTGAGTAGCACAAACTGCTGATTTCTTACTTGCCAAGTGAAGACAAGTGTATTAATGCTTTTGGCTCAGCGTGCCATCTCAAAATCTGCAGTCACACATGCAGAACATTTTACGATCCAGAGTATGACATATGACTCAACCAAACTAGCCGTAGATTATCTTTCACAAAGGAAGTGTTAAAAGCAAATCTATGAGAAGATGCATTAACCTATAAGTGCAGGATATTCAAAACCCTTTATACTGTATATTATATTATCCACTGCTTCCTTCACTCATTGTGCTAAAATGATTACATGTTATAGGACACATCTTCCTTGGGAACCAGAAATAGCTTAACAACCTAAGTCACTGCTACTCTTCACAGGAAGAATATCTGCAGCTTTTAAGTGCTCCATACCACATCATAATTTTATTTTTCTTAAAATAAATGTATTAGCTTATATAAATATATATATATGAGTACACCCCTCACATATTTGTAAATATTTTATTCTATCTTTTCCTGGGACAACACTGAAGATCTGACACTTTGATACAATGTAAAGTAGTCAGTGTACAGCTAGTATAACAGTGTAAATTTGGGGTGCCCTCAAAATAACTCAACACACAGCCATTCATTTCTACACCACTGGAAATATAGGTGAGTACACCCCTAAGTTAAAATGGCCAAATTGTGCAAAATTAGCCATTTTCCCTCCCCGGTTTCATGTGATTTGTTAGTGTTGCAAGGTCTCAGGTGTGAATGAGGAGCAGGTGTGTTACATTTGGTGTTATCGCTCTCACACTCTCTCATACTGGTCATTGGAAGTTCAGCATGGCACCTCAAGGCAAATAACTCTCTGAGGATATGAAAAAATCCTCTCCATAAAGATGGCCTATGCTATAAGAAGATTGCCAACACCCTGAAACTAAGCTGCAGCACGGTGGACAAGACCATACAGCGGTTTAACAAGACAGGTTGCACTCAGAACAGGCCTCGCCATGGTCGGCCAAAGAAGTTGAGTGCATGTGCTCAGCGTCATATCCAGAGGTTGTCTTTTCAAAAAAGACGAATGAGTGCTGCCAGCATTGCTGCAGAGGTTAAAGGTGTGGGGTGCCAGTCTGTCAGTGCTCAGACCACACGTCGCACACTGCATAAAAATGGTCTGCATGGCTGTCGTCCCACAAGGAAGCCTCTTCTAAAGATGATGCACAAGAAAGCCCGCGGACAGTTGCTGAAGACAGACTATGGACATGGATTACTGGAACCATGTCCTGTGGTCAGTATCAATACAACAATAGAATGAATGGAAGAAAAAAAAAAAACAATGTGAACTTACTTCTTTAAATATGTACAGATGTCTATGTAGTCTTCAATATAGTCACGTGATCCATCTGATGTGATGTCTGACATGTGTAGACAAACCTGTGACCTCTACACATACAGTAAATCCTATAGATGTCAGCTTCGAGGTGTGGGTTTTCAACCTATATTGCTTCATGTCAGATTCTAGCTGTCATTCCTGCAGCCCACAATATAAGAGTCAAATCTTCCATATATTGGGTTGTTTATAATAGCATGCACAATATCTTTCATAAATGGATTATAAATCTGTGCAATGTGCATCAATATTGTGAGTGAAGTTATGACATATTAGTTCATATGTGTACAATTAGCAGATGTCGAGGTGAAAATCAGGGCACATGTAAATGCTTGCAAGTAATTAAGGCCACCAAGGGTTCTGTTCTTCATGTAATTGCAAATGAACCGCAGTGACAGCATTACATGCTGTCTTTTACATTCTAATTTTCTCTATTGTTCTTTTTAAGCTCTAGTTAGGATCTCTGTTCTGATCCATTTTATTTCAAGATTACTCCAGTTGCAAATTTCTAGGTCAGGTCTAGAATGACTTTGCATGCCCCTATAGGGGTTTTAAAAATATTAATGGTTCACATTTTGGTTGGTGCTTCGTATGAAATATTCAGTCCACATATCAAAGGGTACAAAAATAGGTTAGTTTCTATGTAAGGTGTTTCATATAAAATATATCTAGAACAGGATGTGTATAACAGTTCACTTATCTAATTCCTACTTTCACGAGGCAGAGTATAATAGTTTATCCACTGGGATCACTAATGGCATACTGTAATATGTATGTTTTTAAAGCGATAATGTGATCCACTTAGGAACCTCTTTGAATATGCACCTGAAGGTGTGCACAGAGGTTTCTAATTTAAAAAAAACAACTAAAACTGAACTTTTGAATACATTTTTGTTAACATGTCCCTAATAACAGTTTTTGTAATATATTTTATTAATGTATTTTGTATTTTTAATAGACTTTCCCCTCCCTAAAGTGCACCTTTCCCTGTGCACTTAGAATTGACTTTTACAGAGTTGATATTTTATCAATGGTGGCACAGCACAGGGTGTTCAGGCAGGAGCACACATTGCTGCTCCTGCCCGTGGTCCCCGGAGGTTTACTAAATCCTGACATAGCACATGGGTACCCTGTAACCACGTGCTATGCCAGGATTAGCTGAGAGGAGAGGGCTCCTGCTTCTCCCTTCTTTGCTACGTGAAAAGTCCTGCATATCAGCTCTTAGCTTAGCGAAGCAAGCACAGGCAGGAGTCCCTCTGCTCAGCTAATTCTGGAATAGCACATGGTTACAGGGTACAGGCAGGAACAGCAATGTGTGCTCCTGCCATATTCACTGCACTGTGGCCCCATTGATAAAGTGTCAACTCCGTACTCTGTACACCACTGAGAAGTCAGCAGAAAAGTCAAGTTTAAGCACACAGGGAAAGGTGCGCTTTAGGGAGCGAAAGTCTATTAAAAATCCATGTTACATAAATAAAGTATATTACAAAACTGTTATTAGGGCATTAGGGACATGTTAACAAAAATGTATTCAAAAGTTTATTTACTCTGTAAGGGAGAGAAAGAAAGATACAAAATGACTATGTTTCTGACAATGTCTCATGGTAGTTAATAAAGCCCTGTGATCCCAGCAGCATGGGCACTGATTTAATAAAATGTTTTTTTCTGCTGCATTTGAGGAATTATGGGAAAGATGGTCAAATTAATGTGAACTAACAGCTTTGCCTACAGACCCTGACTGCAACTCCACTCGTTAACATGGCAGACAATAACTTCTTTTAGTGTGTCAGGAATGAGAGGTCTACAGTAAAAAAAAAATGCATACATTACGATCTAAGAGCTAAAGAATTTTTATTATCACTGGAGATACTGCATGCTTTAATATATAGTGTACAGTTAAGTCTACTATTGTGAGCAAAAAATAAATCTTCATGTCTTCTACATTAGTTACTGGGTCAGAGAGCTGCCTAATAGTTGGTATTTTGTTAGGATTTAATGTCTTTTCTCAGAGGGCATGTCCTTTCTCCTACAACTCTCTCCCTATAACGGTCACAGCTTCTAACAGTAGATAGAGCTAGTGGCAGTTGAAGGATGGAACTGAGCAGGTGCATCCACCTCAGCAATGTTAGACAGAGGTAGAAAGAGAAATAAGGAAAAGAAAAAATACCAGGTGGCACTATACAGATATATTCTATTGAATATCTCAGTGACTATACTTAATTTTTAATTAGAAAAGTATTCAGATATAAGTGTTGTTGTCAATTAAGCAGATCCGTTGGGCCACTGAACAGATCTGACTTGGGGCAACACTTAATGGCTTGGTCGGGACTCCACTGCAGGGGAACCACCAGGCCACACATCTTTGAGTAAGAGGTCAGTGCCGTATGGGACCTTGAAACGCGTTTGGGAATTATCCAGTACTTAAATGAATACAAAAGTTAGCGTACGCTGAAGCTTGCCAATACAGATTGAAAGTGCACTTTCATCTGTCTAAGTGCGATTTCTCCTCACCTCTGGAACTTCCACAGCATCTGCGGCAATCGAGAACAGCAAAGGGACGGCTGTGAGATGTCCGATTGAGAGAGTCTGGCAGCACAGGGATTCCTCAACTCCACGGACCATTGAGACTCTGAGCCATAGAAACGTGGCACGCCGACAGTGGAGACCAACGCAATAGGTTACCAGCCTCACGGAGGTAAGGAGGAATTAAACTGAATCTGAAACAGGTGGGACGCCACCGAAAGTAAAGTTATTTTCACTCGATTTCTCTCCTTAAACGGGACATGGAATAGTTGAGTCATACCAAATGCGGTCATTTTTATTATTATTTTTTTACCATTTTTTATTCTGAATAACCATTGCCTACATAAGAATACGCATCCATTTCAGGACATCCAAATAGGATCCAAATTTTACGGTGATGGAGGATATGAATGATTAACTTTATATGAAACTACCACATTTATTGATATCCTGTATTGACAACTTATTTTTGATTGTTTGGAGTCGATATGTATGAGGTTTAGGAGGGCTCTTAGAGTCAAACAACTATACTAGCATTATTAGCTATGTATATATAAATTTCATATATATGAACTCCTTTTATTAATTAGCTTCTTAATCAGTAATTAGATACAACTGTGATATTATTTATAGCTTAATAAATGTTTAAATATTTTAACTCCAAATTATGAGTGCCATATCTTAAAATTCTGTCATCTTTGAGTAGTCTCTGTTCAGTGACTGCTGATCCATGGGGGCCAAGAGACATCAGTACAAAACACCAAGGGATCGGGCGAAACCATAGTGAAGGACAAGCTGATTCGGTGCAGCCAAAGTATGTGTAATCTTGATATAGGCCAAAAGTAAAGGCAGCACAAATCTGAAAATCAAGCAGAAGTCATGTCAGGCAGCAGAGGGTTAATATCCAGTAGTCAGGCCAAGGTCAAACATGAAAAGTGACGTGCCTGCACTTTTAGAAGAACCTTCTGTTTGTATTCTAATAACTATGTACAAGGAAACTGCAATTCCCCACATAGTATGTTCTTTATAGAAACCAAAGCTACATTAAAGAAGTTATGTTAGATTTTTTATTTTTTTATCAAAGCCTTACCACTCTTGTTTATGGGAAATGTCAGGTACTGCAGCTTAGCCCCATTGTCTTGAATTGAGGGGTTGCCATGTGTTTGCATATAAAAGTATATTCTAAAAGCAAATAAACCAACAAATAAACTGAAATTATAAAAAAATGCCAAAAGAAATTAATCATATACAATCCATTCCATGTGAAATCAGGTAAGAAATAATGAAGCTTTTTAATATTTCTGTATATTATTAATTCATTGTTCTCCAGGGACATTTTAGTTTTGGATGGATTTCTACAAGCATACAATGATGGAGAAAATATTTGGATGAATGTCAACCATATGCCACTGGGTATTATTTTTGGGATTACTCTCAAGGCCATATGCCACGAGGTATTATATTTTGGCAATAATATGGAACCATATTGTACTACAGTGTTTTCAAGCTGGGGTTTTATCAAATATGCATTAAAATTGTCCTGGGGATGTACAGGAAATATTAACAGCTCTAGTGAGTAAGTCAACGGGACTGCAATAATAAATAACAACATAACTATCAATAAATTTTTGTTACGCCATACTGTGAAAACATTCATTGTATATTTTGCAATTCTGTAACAGGTTGTGCCATACAAACATAATCAGACATAATTAGACATAATCTGTCAGATCTGTCACAAATAATAGATGTGTCATGAATAATAGTGTTTTTTTTTTTTACAGTATACCTTATAAGCAGTTGTGAGAGACTAATTAAAAATTAGCTCTGCTGCAAATTTGGAGAAACACATTTAGCACTGATTTGTCAACTGGCAAATTCCAATAACATGAAGCCGGAAGGTCATTCTCATTATTCCTTTTATCTTTCTAATTTTCCCAGTGCAATGACATTAAAGGGGTTTTCCGGATGTTTAATATCGATGACCCAACCTTGATCTCCTCGCAGCTTACCAGGCATAGCGCCGTCCACTGGATAGTGGCTGTGCTTAGTATTGCAGCTCAGCCCCATTCACTTGAATGGGACTGAGCTTTGCCTAGGCTATGTGACTAGGACTAGGGCATCTGCTCACCAGTGCACCGCAGCCTCTTCAAACAGCTGATCGGCAGGGGTGCTAGGAGTCAGATCCCCTTCAATCTGATATTGAGGACCTATCCTGAAGATAGACCATTGATATCAAAATCTCTGATAACCACTTTTAAACAAAGGGCACAGCTTAAGAATCAGGGCTCTCTCCTGTAAGGAGCGGTGCACCTCTGCGTCCATCAGATGACCCGGACAAATTTTTATCCGCTGGAAGTAAACTATAGGGATTCTTATTGAATGACCGTAAGTAATTAATTGATAAGTAAATACTATATTCAGCAATAAGCAAAAATAATAAATCCAATGTTCTCGGCCAGTGACAGCAGTGAAATTTGGGATCACTAATGGTGACCTGAATTCCACTCAGTCAAGCCAGGCTATGAGAATTACTGCTCACCATTTCTTTTCTAGCAAATGATATCTATTATTATAAAGTAATATATATGATATGAACATATTAGCATTGGGCTGTACAAATTATGAATATTATAACAATAATAACCTTTACTGACTTCTCCATCTTTAAAAATCACAGATGCTTTTAGTTTTTATCACAGGCCCTGGATGAAAGTACGCTATTTTATTGTAATATTTTATTGTAGTATACATGATTTTGCAAATGAAAGAGAACCTGTCACCTCTCCTGACATGTCTGTTTTAGTTAATATTAGTTAAATTCCCCATGTAATAACAATTCTGGAGCATCCACTCTTATGGCTCCATGTTGTGCCATTCCTGTCTTATTCCTTGCAGGATTTATGAATGGTTATGAAAGAGTTACTAGCAGTTTGCAATGAGTCCAAAGTCCAGATGGGTGTTACTAGTTGGGGGGGTGTCCCTGTACAATCTTCGACTATCCATTCAGTGCTGTCAGTGTCAGACTGTGCATGGACACATCCCCAACTGGTAACACCCAGGGGTGCACCTCCAATGAGGCCAGGTGAGGCAATTGCGGGGGCGGTGCAAGGGCCATGGGAAATGAGCCCTTCCATTGTGGAACTGCTCTTCTCTCTATAGACAACTGAATCATAGTATGTCTTTAAAAGAAGGGCTGGAGGGGGGCGCCATTTCAATATTTGCCTCAGGCAGCAGAAAGGCTAGGTGCATCCCTGGTAGCACCCATCAAAGACAATCTGGGAAAAAAGACTAATAAAAGTTAAATATACAGGGGTGTCCTCAAGCTCTATCAGAATGCTAAGGGCCGATCCCCTTTATGTCAGAGTGTGGCACTGGGAATCCAAACCTTAGAGAAGAGCAGGGACTTACAGCAGGCATACTCAAACTGCGGCCCTCCAGCTGTTGTAAAACTACAACTCCCACAATACCCTGCTGTAGGCTGATACCTGTAGGCTGTTCGGGAATGCCGGGAGTTGTAGTTTTGCAACAGCTGGAGGGCCGCAGTTTGAGGATGCCTGCCTTACAGCATCAATATGCTTCCCTCCACTCATCCAGCGGGGTAGGGGGGCTGTGGGAACAAGAGAAGCTGGCCAACCTCCATATTACCAAATATAAAATACAATTATATACATATATAAATATCCATATACAAACATAAAATGTTGTACTATGTTGTTTCTACTAATGTTACACTTGTGATAATATGGCTTCAATTTTATTTTCTTTAGTAGGGTACATTCCCATGGAAAATATCACTGAAAATGGCGGTGGTGCTAAAGTAAAAAAATAATAAATCTTTAATATCAATTTGTTATTGTTAATCCCCTCAGTATGGAGTGGGCTCAGGTAACCAACACTCTCAGGTGGACTGTTGTAGCAGAGTATAACGGTCAATACAGGACAACAAGGTCTCACAAATATGGACCACAAAGTGTCCTGTATATGTCCAGAAATGACTGGGTATAAGGGGGAAGGAGTAGGAGGAGACCGTACAGAATTTTACCCCACCACAACATTAACAGCAGCGTGGGTTACCGATCACCCCTAAAGTTAGTCCTAATAATGCCCTAAACCCAGGGCCGGTGCAAGGATTTTTGCCGCCCTAGGCAAAAGAAAAGTTTGCCGCCCCCCCCCCCCATGTGACATCACAATGCCCCACCCATATGATCTGCCATATTAAAGAGGTTCTGCAGTTTATTTAAACTGATCGCAGGGGTCCGACACCCGGGACCCCCGCCAATCAGCTGTTTGAGAAGACAGCTGCACTGGCAGTAGTGCCTCAGCCTTCTCGCAGTGACATCACGATTAGTATCATTGGCCTGGGTGGGGCTAAGCTTCATTCAAGTGAACAGAGCTTAGCCCCGCCCAGGCCAGTGATACTAGTCGTGACGTCACTGCGCCTGCGGTAAACAGCGAGAAGGCCGATGTGCTACTGCCAGCGCCGCTGCCTTCTCAAACAGCTGATTGGCGGGGGTCCCGGGTGTCGGACCCCTGCCGAACAGTTTAAATAAACTGCAGAACCCCTTTAACTAACGCCAGTTCTCTCTCCCCCCTCTTGTCATTCTTCACACTCCCCCCCCTTGTCATTCTCTCCCCCCCGTTGTCATTCTTCCTCCCCCCCCCTTGTCATTCTCCCCCCCCCCACTTATCATTCTCTCCCCCTCTTGTCATTCTCTCCCCCCTCTTGCCATTCTTCACACTCCCCCCCCCCTTGTCATTCCCTTTCTCCCCTTGTCATTCACTCTCCCCCCTCTCCTTTGTCATTCTCTTGTCATTCTCTTTCTGTCATTCTCTTGTCATTCTCTTTCCACTCTTTTTATTCTCCCCCTCTCCTTGTCATTCTCTCCCTTGTCATTCTTCACCCCCCCCCACCTCTAGTTTAGCGCGGCTGAGCTCTTTATGGTCCACGGGTACAGGAGCTTTCCTGTCACTTCATGTCAGTCCGGCCGGGTACAGGAGACAGATGCTCCTGTACCCGCGGACCTTAAACAGCTCGGCCACGCTACAATGAAGAAATGACAGGAGGGAGCACTGAGCGCTTCCCTCCTGTCAGCTCCTCTCTTCATGCTGCGCCCGGGCGGTGCGCCCTCATGGACGCACCAGCCCGGGCAGTGCTGCAGCCGCCTGAGGCTCAATTCAGAGCGCTCGGGCGGCTGCAGCATGAGGCAGGGCCGGCGCTCCTAGCAGCGCCCCTTCCCAAGGGGCGCTCTACGCGGCGGCCTATTCCGCGTATAGGATGCGCCGGCCCTGCCTAAACCTAGATAACTAATTGTGGCAGCATTAGATTGAATACGCTATCTAGTTTTCCCAAAGGCTCGACGTGTTTCTAATCTCATCAGGAGCCTTGTGTGCCTAGGATAGCATAAGTATATTGGTTTGCAGAGTTCGCAGCAGAGCGCACGCCACCTCTCATGTGGATAGCTAACTAACGGTGAAAACCTCCTTTGATATCTCTCCGTTAGCTACATTCCCATGGAGCCTATTTCTCAGTGGAAAAAATCAGTGACAAATCTGCAGCAAAACCTACCTGAGCTACATGCAGATTTATTGGAGATTTGTTGTGGGTTTCACCATATGCAAATCCACGACATTCTGTGGATTTAAAATCTGCCTCATCCAGTGGGTAAATGATCTAAAAGGGATCTGTAAGGAGCTTTCACCTCCCAACTGCTCGCATCCCTACATGGGTGATAAGGCAACAAGTTTTATCCCTTCCCGACATCCGCCTTACATGTACAGAGAATGTTGGGTCTTTAAACATGGCATCCGCTCCAGAGTGGAGCGACGGGCACCATAGCCAGGTTTCTGCTGACACCCAGGGCTAATGTTAACGTAGATCGCAGACATTTAACTCCTCAGATGCCGTGGTGATCATTTCTTGTGATCATCTTAATACTTCTGAAGGAACCAAAACTGCTAACGTTCCCTTAAAGGGAACCTGTCACTGGGATTTTGTGTACAGAGCTGAGGACATGGGTTGCTAGATGGCCGCTAGCACATCCGCAATATCCAGTCCCCATAGCTCTGTGTGCTTTTACTGTGTAAAAAAAACAAAACGATTTTATACATATGCAGATGAACCTGAGATGAGTCCTGTCCCTGGACTCATCTCACGGACAAGACTCATCTCAGGGTCATTTGCATATGTATCAAATCGGTTTTTTTCACAATAAAAGCACATAGAGCTTTGGGGACTGGATATTGCGGATGTGCTAGCGACCATCTAGCAACCCATGTCCTCAGCTCTGTACAAAAAATCCCGATGACAGGTTCCCTTTAAAGAGATATAAAATATGTATAAACAAAAAAGTTTTAAAAAATATAAAACAATAAATATCAAATCATTCCGAACCACCCCACCCTATAATAAAAATAATTGGCAATCACACGCATTCATCAACCTGTAAAGTGTCCTGGACTCTTGGCTATAAATCCTCCTGTCTTCTCCCCTTTGCTTTTGATTGAGGTCTAGCATCATACCATCTTTTCTGCTCCCCACTGCATGGCGCATGCGCTGTTTTTAGATACCCTGGCAGTATGATCGCCAACATGGGGATATTTAACCTCTAGAAATGTTAGGATTCTGAAGGGTCAACACTGCTGACAGATTCCATTAAATTTAGTACCATGCAGAGATATACACTACACAGTAAAATCTGAAATACATCAGTGCTGGGTCTGTGATTTCATGATGCTGCATTAACTTGCAATGAAGCAATAATGTCATATGCATATATACGAAACAACAATTAGTACAGGATAAGACAATGGAGCAGAAGGAGGATTGTGAGTAGTTAAAGGCTGCATTTATACTTGACAGCACAGTGGAGGTAGTTGTCCTAATAGGTTGCGCCGCGAATTAGGATGTAGCTTTTGAACAGTTTCCTTGGTAACCAAAGTAAGAAAATGCTAAAAGATCAGAAAGAAAAATGACTAAAATAGCGGCCATTTAAGTTTTCAGTTCATATGACTCCTACCGCAAAAAAACTCAGGATGCCAATAACAGAGGCTGTGTATTTCATAAACCATCTGCACAAATGTACCTCTAGTTGAACAATATACTAATGATTACAAAGCTCCATGTTATACATAATGAGGCGCTGAAGAAAACTAGTGTCATACACGTAAACATAGCAAATATATTGGGTTGGATGTGTTTCGTAAAAATTAGCACCACAATAGATCATAGAATAATCTAGCCTAAGCCAGGAACACTCAAAGCATATATACCTTCAGAAAAAAATTAGTGAAAACTATTTCCTAATACAATAATCAATTTTTATTAATCATGATAAAAAATAAATAAATCAATACAACATGATGGCAGGGTATTCAATAAAATAGCACTACATACCAAAGCATAGCCTTCCTGTTTGAATGAAGACGAATATACACCAATCCAAAAGCCAAAAAACACGAGTTTAGAATTATCAAGTGTGAGCCATAGAATGAATACATGATACTAGGACAAGAAAAAGTAATAAAAAGGGTAAAAAACACTACCTCAAAACTGTATCTTGTCCTACATGATTCGACCTAAAAAAGGATTGCTAACCCTGAATAAATAGTAAGTAAAGTTCATGACTAATGGGCAAAAGTGTCTAATTGGAAGGAATTTCATCAAAATGTAATGTATAACTTTAATAAATATATTTTTTCTTTTCATGTTAATATCCCTTGGGGGGAGAGAATACAATTTCTCATTGAAGAGACAAAGCATTGTATGGAGACTTATTTAATATTTATCAGGCAATGCTTCATGGGAAAAACATATGCAAATTAATTCATACCAGGGATATCTATCTGTAGACAGCACTGCTTTGGGATACTTGCCCCTTGTCAATATAGGGCAGGGTACTGGTTGGCTAGATAAGATGCCTTAGACACAACTGAGATAAGGCTACGAAAATCCAAAACGGTGCTATCTACAAACAAGTCTCTAATTTGGCTGATAACAGCTACTTTTAATACTTTTTTTCTCATGGTGCATCATCTGAAAAATTAGCCTCCAAACAGCTCTGTGTCTCTTCATTGAAAAAATGAACCCCCAATTCATCTAAGGCATTTTATCCAGACAACTAGTACCCTGCTCTGTACCCTAAACGAGTTAGGGTACCTTCACACTGGCTTTTTTCTTTTCCGGCGGGGCTCTATGTCCGAAAAAAAAAAATTATCAGGATTATCCCCATGCATTCTTAATGGAGAGAAATCCATTCAGTATGCATTAGGATGTCGTTCGTTCAGTATGTGCGGTTTAATCTCCGTCCTGAAATGCTGGAACACATGATGGAATGCCGGATCCGGCATTAAGTCCCATTGACTTACATTAGTGCCGGATCCGGCATTAAGAAATGACTGAAGGACGGTTACGTGAAAAAATTACAAGACGGATCCGTCTACATATGCTTTCAGTTTTCATGCGGTATGCAAGATCCGGCGGGAGGGAACTGCCTACCGGCTCCACACGCCGCAAGTGTAAAATGTACCCTCAGGGTGCATTCACATCACCATTTAGTTTTCTGTTCTTCTGAGAGAGAGAGGGGAAAAAAACAGGATCCAGTAAAAAAACGGATCCTGTTGCATCAGTCTTCATCTGTTTGAGCCATTTCCGTCTGAGATCCGTTTTTTACACGGGAAAAAACTGCATGCAGTACTTTTGTTTCCATCTGAAAAAACTAGTCTCAGACAGAAATGGCTTAAAGGATCCTGTTTTTTTTTTCTCTCTCTTCTTTTCATGGATCAGAAGAACGGAAAGCTAAACGGTGATGTGAATGCACCCTTAAAAACTTTTTAATAAACCCTTTGAGATGCTTTTGTTGCCCCCAAAAAGATATAAACCACCAACCAATACCTTCATTATCTATTGTCTTGAGTTCTAGACCTTGTTAACTGTGTTTGCACTAGGCACTTTATATTTAACTTAATTAGTTATATCCATTTAGTCGGATGATAGATTTGTATGCTGCATTTGACCTAGTTAGCCCTTCTGTTATATGCTATGTGTTAATACTAGACAATTGTTACCTCTTTATTCATATATGTATTTGCCATTGTTGTGACTGATTTTTAATACTCATTTCTCTGATGTTTAATTCAATTAATAAAGATATTGTTACCCAGTATCTGGTTACATTTTTGTGGGGGTTTTGGTACCTTGGTTTGGTTTTCCTGATGTTGGTGACACCAGGATAGACCTGCATATATCTGGACTGTACTGATAAGAAACAAAAAACCTGAAACAGCACCACTTTGGCTGCTATGAGCCATATCAATTACCATAATAAAATGTTGCCTTCTTTGCACTATGTAACTTTTTAACAGGACACTGGTAAGGGGCTAGTCCTAAGAAGCAATTCATGTGAATACAAGGTGACCTCCCCCATTTCTATCGTTCAAGGTTCAAGATATTTTATGGTATAACAGATACTTCATATATGTTGGTTGTGGGAAAAAATCTTGATTACATATTGCAATCGGAGCAAAGTAACTAGTTTGGTGCCACAGGGGTCAATATTGTCCTTCTTCATTTACATATATTTATTACTGACTTTGTAGATGGTTCTCCAAACCAGGAGGAATCAGTCCTAAGAGAGCATACAGCTCTCCAAACATAAGAAACAAGGGTGAGCAGCAGAAGGCGAGGATCCCCAGAGCTCTGAAGCTAGAGCCAATTGCTACAGAACACTAAGGCCTCTTGCACACGAACGTTTTTTTGCGAGTGTACGGGCCGTTTTTTTTTTGTTGTTTATATGGACCCATTCATTTCAATGGGTCCGCAAAAAAAACAGAAGTGTTTCCGTGTGCATTCCGTTTCCGTATTTCCGTTCCGTGCAAAGATAGAACATGTCCTATTATTGCCTGCAAATCACGATCCGTGGCTCGGATCAAGTCAATGGGTCCGCAAAAAAAACAGAAAGCATATGAAAATGCATCCGTATGTCTTCTGTATCCGTTTTTTGCGGAACCATCTATTGAAAATTTTAAGGCCAGCCCAATTTTTTCAATGTAATTACTGTATACTATATATGGCATACGGAAATACGGAACAAAAAAAGGTAACTGAAACGGAAACACAACGGAAGCAAAAAACGGATCAGATTAAAGCGGCCCGCAAAACATTGAAAAAGCAATACAGTTGTGTGCAAGAGGCCTAAGTGTGATGGGAATTGGCAACTTCTGCTGCACTCCCTGGACCAGGCATCAGCTTTGTCTGTGCAGACATCTACTATTATGAGAGAAAACCAGAGGACAAAATAGAATAAGTCGAGTAAGATATCACCAATAGTCCAAATGGTTCATTTTATATAAAAATGTATTTACGCTGTTTCATTTACTGTAGCAGCCGGTGTGAGACAGCTGCTGTTAAGGCAAATAAAATCATGATGGGAATCAAAAGGGACATAGTTGTACATATTAAGAATGTAGTTTTACTATTACACAATTCAGACCACACATAGAATACTCTGTAAAAAGACAGAGGCATCTTTATCATAAGACACAGCTGATCTGGATGAAAAAAATTATTAAAGAGACTTTCGAGTGTCTAAATATTGATAACCTATCCTCAAGATAGGTCTTCAATATCAAATTAGGTCTGACACCCGAACACTCCATTGGTCACTTGTACAATCACAGTGGACAGAACCGGAGAAAGGGAACAGCAGCAGTTCCCTTTCAAGGGCAGAAGCTCAGTTTGAGGGCTTATGGTGCATAAACCCTAGCAGGTGAATGCCAGGGGTGCAATAAACAACTCTACCTTAAAATGGGTATTTAGGGCACTGAACTAAAGATGTCCATGCCCCTTAGATAGCTCTCATTTGACAACTATCTCTGTAGACTTCCCAACACACATATGCATTCGGTTCAGCCGTGCATGTATATATTTTCAATGGAGGGAGAGGAGAAAGCTGCTGTCAGATAACTCTGGTGGTGGCTTATCTCCAGAGAATACAAAAAGATCAGGTCCAAGATCTCAAAGCTCCTGATCCTCCTCTACACTGACATAGTCTGGAGAGAAAGAGTTGGTAGCTCCTCATTCATATTTGATTATCAGATGGTCCCGCCAAATATGGTGGGTTCAGCCAACAAAAGTATATGTATGGGGACCTTTAATCTGGTAAAGAAAAACAGACCAATTTGGCAACGCTAGTTCCAAAAATGTATCTGATCATATCTATCAGCTAGGGAAACTGCTGAAATTGACTTCATTTAAAAACATAGTTTGGGTTTTTCCTTTTAATATTTTTTGTTTGGTCTTTTTACCATCAATCCATTTATCTGAAGAAATACAATATACTGAAGGAGGGAGAGATGAAGAGAACGCAAAAAGGATCTAGAGCACAATCTACAGTCTCTAATATAAGCCAAATGTTCTTAAAAGCTTCGAGTAGTAAATGCTGGAAATGGGTAACGGTAATAAACAACAATCAGCGGTGGACGGGAATTATATCACTGGCTGTTAGGTCACAGGAGTCAGCCAAGGAGAAACCTGTTGTCTGCCTGGAGTCACTGCGGATGTTTCTTTTTCCTGTCTAAGTCTCCTGGCAAATTCCTACATTTTTGTCTTGCCTTCCTGAAAGGTTATGATTACACAACCTTTATCTCTAGCTATTAATGAACAACAAATCCCAGACTGTAGATCAGATATCGCCTGGTCCTGTACATGGAAAAGGTCTATATAATCCAATATGTGTGTGCATATATATATATATAAATTCTCTCTCTCTCTCTCTTTATATATATATATATATATATATATATAGAGGGAGAGAGAGAGAGAGAATATATATATATATATATATATATATATAATTGCAAAAAAGTGGGCAGCACACCACAAAAAGTAAAATAAATAAAATAATTTATTCTCCTGTGTGGAACAGCGAAGTTTCGGCTCTATAACAGAGCCTTCTCAAGCGGCTTGAGAAAGGCTCTGCGATAGAGCCAAAACGTTGCTATTCCACATGGGAGAATAAATTATTATATTTATTTTACTTTTTGTGGTGTGCTGCCCACTTTTTTGCAATTATCTACATGGGTGAGTGGCATGCAACCCTGGGCTTAGCACCCCATTCACACAAGCTGGTGCCGCCATGCGTTTTTTGCTGTATATATAAATATATAGGAACCAATGTAGCACAGTGTGCTTAGCTGTTTCCATAGTCCCGACCACCGCATCCAGACGGAAGGTGGTCAGGCACGTTTTGAGATGATTAGGACAGTGAACAGAAAAACTGTTTATATTTATTCTGTTTACATTTTGTATGAAGCGGGTTGACGTCACCTAAGAACAGCTACAAGAGCTGAAATGGGAAAATCTAACGCGTTTCAAGAAGTATCACTTCTCTTCCTCAAGGAACCCATACCGAAGCGCGAGCATCATACAGGAGGCGTGCTGCTGGCCGGGGCACACTTCCTTCTGAAAGTAAGAACTAAACTGCCTCTAAACGACTCCAGGATTGAGCCAAGCCATTGGAGCTTTTGCCACAGCTGGACTATCGAAGGAACAGACTCCAGGAGAAACGAAGGTAGGAGTGATTTATATCATGGACCAACTGTACTATTCTTATAGGGGAATAATGGATGTGGGGGAATCTCAACAGGAGCCAATTGAGAGACGGTTTATATTTGATAGTTTGCAAAGAAACAATATTGTTTTTTATATAAGTGCAATATTAGCTTGAAATGAATAGGATAGCCTTAATACTGCAGTTTAGGTGCATTTAATAGTGATCTGTCAAGCGGTTTTAAAAATAAAAATAAATATGAATAACCAAACATGTCAGGAGATAGTAGACCATCATCTCTGCCTCATAGAATGCACAGGAATCTAGATCTGTACTTACACCACAGTAAATAATCACCATGAACACACAAGGCATGAAGCTCATAGAAGGAAAGGGAGACATACTGAATAAACTAAATGATTTCAAATACCAGTGGAAGAGCAAACAAAATTAATAGGATGAAAAACTTAGATACAGTAAGCAAAGAAAATTAATTAAATGTCACATTTGATAAACCAAACAGAAAACACAGATCACACAAGTCATTTGGTGGCACCTAGGATAGAAATAAAGTAATTGCAGAACAGCGTTTTATGTAAATCACAGGTTTCTCAGATTCTGCGGATATTTTACAGTATATATTTATACTAAATGGGATTCAGTAAGGAAACTAAGATGAGATGGTACAAACAATGCTGAGGGAGTGACTAAGCCAGTGTTCTCTTTCAGCAGGGCATGTGCTGATGTCAATTTTACTGATACTAAAGGGCTAATACTATAAAACATAGCAATTCACTTAAAACCTCCTCACTATGCACCTCAGAATCTGAATTCAAGGTTCTAATTTACAAATATTAAAAATAAGTGCTACAGTATATGCTTTTTTTTTGTCTTCGTTCTTGCAGGCTGTATACATTCTTTACTTCAACATAGAATAGCTTAAGATAAGACTTCAATTATTGCGGCACTTTACTTCCTCCCTGCTGCAAGGGTGCTGTAGCTAAGTAAAAAAAATAGAATATCTGAACCAAGCACTTGCTAGTTAACTTTCTAGTTACATCTATCACTGATGTATATTGCTTCAGGGGTTATGTCAAATTTACTTACAAGAAATTGTGCCCCTATTTTAAAATGTAACCTTTAATGATACTATTAAAACCACATAAACATAACTACACAAATATATATATATATAAAAAGCACATATCTGACATCAATATAGGTTCTTTTAGGGTAAATTGATAACTGGTGGGGCTTCAATGCTTTATCAAGCCCGTCTTTACTGACAGTCATACACCATGATCAAAGTAAGGAGACAAATGTAGATTTCTTTTCATGGGTCTCTTTTCTTTGCTCATCGACAGATTTTCTCAATTCAGCATGATTTCTGAAGAAAAGTGGGGTTCATTTGTGAAGCCAGGTCAGCCGTTCCTGATTTCTCCCTTGCAGTACCCCTGCCTACAAGCAGAGCACTAGCCCCGAAAGGGGCGATCCCACTTCTCAGTGGCTAAGCCCTCATAATACCCTCAAATTACCCTATATATGCCAGGTTTCTACTTTTCCGGATCCCAAGTCGCATTCGAACCTTATCATGGTGTACGACTGTAAGTAAAGAAAGGCTTGATAAAGGCTTGATTTTAATTTTGTACATTACCACAATGGATTTTGAACAAAACAATTCAGATGCAGTTGAAGTTGAAGTTCAGACTTTCAGCTTTAATTCAGTGGGTTGAACAAAATGATTGCATAAAAATGTGAGGAACTAAAACATTTTTTAAACTCCATCCCTTCATATTAGGGGCTCAAAAGTAATTGAACAAATTAAATAATTGTAAATTCAATGTTAATTTCTAATACTTGGTTGAAAACCCTTTGTTGACAATGACTGCCTGAAGTCTTAAACTCCTGGACATCACCAGACGCTGTGTTTCCTCCTTTTTAATGCTCTGCCAGGCCTTTACTGCAGCGGTTATCAGCTGCTGTTTGTTTGTGGGCCTTTCTGCTTGAAGTTTAGTCTTTAACAAGTGAAATGCATGCTCTATTGGGTTCAGCTCAGGTGACTGACTTGGCCATTCAAGAATATTCCACTTCTTTGATTTAATAAACTCGTGGGTTGCTCTGGCTTTATGTTTTGGGTCATTGTCCATCAGTATTATGAAATGCTGACCAAGCTGTTTGGCTGCATTTGGCTGGATTTGAGCACACAGTATGTCTCTGAAAACCCCAGAATTCATCCGGCTGCTTCTGTCCTGTGTCACATCATCAATAAACACTAGGGACCCAGTGCCTCTGGCAGCCATGCATGCCCAAGCCATCACACTGCCTCCGCCATGTTTTACAGATGATGTGGTATGCTTTGGATCATGAGTAGAGATGAGCGAACTTTAAAAAAAAGTTCGGCGTTCGGGTTGTGGTAATCGCCGCATCCCGTTATGGATTCTACTACCGCAGACTATCGCGGCATATGGAATCCATAAGGGGCGGCTTCCACCAACCCGAACTGTTGAACAGCCGAAGGACCTGGGGTGACGTCACCGTCATGTGATCAGTGCAGGGAGCGTGGCTCAGCACTGGATTTGATCCCTTTATGTCTACTTTATTATGTTTTAGTAAACAGGCAAAAAAACAAAATTTGTGTCAGTGTCCAAATATATATGGAAAAAACTATAGATTTTATCAGCAAGTTACATCACAAGTATAAAAACACTGGACTTGTAGTTTGAGATCCAGATACTCCAGAAAACCTTTAGAACTTTACCAATACAAAGAAAAATGAAAATGAGCTGAATTACCTTGTTCTGTTCCACCCAGTGCAGGAAAAATCCATTAGGATCCATTTTGAGAACAACAGGATACACGAGATTGGAGTCCTAGAATTCACATAAAAAATTGGTGTCACACAGACTGAACTTATAAACAGGGAAATCAGGTATTTATGCATCCAGCACGTTTCCAGAGAACACAAGGTAGATATACAGTCTTACATAATTACATAGTTAATATGGTTGAAAAAAAGACATAAGTCCATCAAGTTCAACCAAGGTAAGGGTGGGGACGTGAATCCCAGCAGGAAGTGAGACTCAGATTTCTACACGTTTTCATAAGCATTAATGTCATTTACTTTTAAGAATTCATCTAAACCCTTTTTAAAACTGTCCACTATTCCTGCTGTGACCACGTCCTGAGGAAATTCCAAAGAGTCACAGTTCTTACAGTAAAGAAGCTTTGACGCTTCTGGATACTGAATTTTTTCTTTTCCAGCCAGAGACAGTGCCCCCCAGTCTGTTAAATTCATTCAGCTTTTAGATAGATTACTGTTCCATCTGCTAATTCAGGGATAGCGCATCAGTTTTAAAGAGGTTGCTCCATTCACTTTACAGTTTTTATTAGAAAACAGCCGTGTATTTTGTAATCCTGAAAAAAACTTTAAATCAAAAAATTACATTCAGAATATGAAAGAGGTTTTCCGGGGACAAAAAATAAAATATTGTCAAAACGGGTCAGCATGTCGGAAATAAAGAAAAAAAATGCCATGCTCACCTCACTGATAACCTGCCTACCCCACTCTGAGCCTGCCCAGACCCTTGCCGTTATCTGCTCATGCTGTAGCGGTAAGGTCCTGACACAGGCTGGTCATGAATGGAGAATGACAGGTTTCCAGCAGCCTCATAATGGGAGCAGTGGGGGATCAGACTTTTTTTTTCCCTTGGACAATCCCTTGAAGCCCCAAAAACCCTTGAAATACTGTAACAACAGAACTTTGTAATAGTTTTCTGATTTGTGCTGTTGATATCATTGGTGTCACACTTCGCTGTGGGAGCGAAACCCACACAGAATGTAGGAGGGAAAGGGGTGAGGGGAAAAGGCCTGGAAACTATGGAAAGGAGCAGGTCACCTCCTAGAGAAGCCCTAATCAAAATCCTGACTGACTGCAAGTATGAACTGACCCCAGAGGTAGGTGAGTTCATACACAGTAACCTAAAGTCCTAACATACCCTGTAGGACCCTGGTACTAATGTCAGAACAAGAGACAACCTGTTCCTCCAAACGGTAGGATGGACAGGAGTCTCCCTCGGGTCTAAACACAAATGACAGGGAAAAGAGCAACACAAGAAAACCCAAACAATAAACAAAAGGGGAAGAAGACACTTAACTTCAAATGGCTATGGAAGTACAGGAACTCCATCGAGATCCAAACACCAGCAATCCACAAGACTGAAGCTAAAGCTATAAACCACACAGCATGGCGGGAGAAGCCACAATAAATAGGGAAGGTTAAATGACCACTTAAGCAACACCTGAGGCAAGGGGTGTGGCCATTACCAGAAACAACAGAGACACGAATTGATCCACAAGGAACCTGTCAGATCGAACCACGTGTTGACAGCCTCACTGATCTCCTGGCACGGGAACGTCTGTGACAATTGGTTCCTGGGATAAAGCTAAGAATGAATGAGAAAATTTGCCCTTAATCTGATTCTGATATTCAGATTTTCTTGCTGTTGAAATGCCAGCAAAGGAAACCTTGTGTAGCAAATATCAGTCTGCTTTAAAAAAAATTGCAGGATTTTTCATCTTGAAGGACAGTTCATAGATATATTGTATTTTATACTGTTGCTAAACAATCCTATGGTGAAACTATAGACTTATATATACAATAACTGCTTATATAGCATGCAGCCAATGTGACCGCCATGTCTATTTTCCATTCACACCATGATAAGCTGGACACATATTGGAAGTTCCACATCAAGCCCCCATGCATCACTTTCAGAGTGTGACAAGTATGATTTACCGAATGATTAAATGTACATGACATACATTTCAAGTGACAACAGGGTAAATCAGCTCAGAGCTACGAAGCACAGTTCTGAGAGAGTAACGTGATTTATGGATAAACTGCACAGTGCTTCCCTCCCTAAGGAGGATTCAATTGTGCAAAATAACTGCAATGTCAGATACCTGTCCTCACACTTCATAAATAAAAATGGACACTTATCAGCATCACTTGCTAAGCTGCATATCGCAAGCACTTTCAGTCAAGCAATATAAAGCATGAGAGCCAAGCAAAACCTTGAGTGTTTATACATAAATGAGGCCTATGGGTTTCCCATCATAGATGTTTATGATATATATTAAAAAGTGACCCACAGCAAACATGCAAAATGCTCTCTATGAAAGTACAGTGTTTTACCACTCGCTCCTTGGTCTTTGAAGAAGGAAATGCTAAGCTTTTCATCACCCAGTAGAAAAAGGGATGTACTGTTCCTCTCCGAGATCCCCATAGCAGTGGCATGGTCTACCTCTATGGCAGGCATGGCCAACCTGCGGCTCTCCAGCTGTTGTAAAACTACAACTACCAGCATGCCCTCCTGTAGGCTGATAGCTGTAGACTGTCTGGGCATGATGGGAGTTGTAGTTTTAAAACAACTGTAGAGCCTCAGGTTGGCCATCCCTGCTCTATGGCAATACTATACTATACCTTTAAATTATGTTACTGCTTGACAGAGTCCTCAAACTATATTAGTCTAGTTTCACTTATGTGGTAAAGCATTCTGGGTGGCTGTTCCGACATAGAATGTCGGCCTAATTGTGATGTTGCGGCCTGATCTCTGCCAGGCCCCATTATAGTTACCGGCATTCCGGTAACATCTGGAAATGCCGGATCCAGAGGTCTCCAGCAGGCTGTTTTCTGTCGTAGGCTGTCAATGTAGTTAGGTCAGCTGCCCAGTGTAGATGCATTATGAGACATGGTGTTCGGAATATTTATGAAATGTTTTACTTTGTTCGACACAGATGTCAGATAAAGTGGATGAAATGGATGGCAACTTTTATTTTTTGTAACTTTTTTTAATTACAATTTCTTACACTTAATAAAAAAATTAAGGGGGTCATTTATTAAGACCGGCGTTTTAGCCTTCAGTCTTAATAACCCCTATAGCTAGTGGTGGATCAGCCGAAGTTATGAAGCGGTACAGACCACTACATAACTTTGGCATATCCTGTGCCTTTTAGACCATTTTCTACGCCTAAAACAGGCCTGCTGGCCCATCCCATTCCCCACTCACTTATTTAGACCTGTCGTGAGCAAGGAAAAGTCGCAGTTTGCGGTCCAAATGATCTTTGCGCCGCAATCTGCACCAGAAATACTCCTAATATAAGCATATTTGGGAATAGTAAATGACCCTTAAATTTGTAAACTTTGTGAGAGATCTGGGACATCAAGCTTTGCGCTCTGCATGGTCAGAGAGTGTTTGTTGCATGCATGCTGGGAAACTGGGTGGGAAAAGGGGAACTCCTACTAAGTTTTGCTATGGGGACCTATGAAATTTTTGTAAGTCCCTTGACACAGCCATCAAGATTTTAGTCTATATTGGCTGTTACATTTATTTGAAGTGGTCATAAATGTTCAATAACTCTTGGTGAAGGATGAATGATAGTTCTGGTAATGTTCTTCCCCCAATCTTTCATCCATGAATGATCTTTCTTTCAACTTTCATCTGACTATCAAATGAAAACTTCACATATGGTTCACCTCATCAGTTAGCTAAAATAATGAATTGCTAAATTTCACCTCATGAATGACTGTTCAGCTTGAAATTGTCTGTTTCAATCACCTTTAGACCACATGGGTACCTTTATTCTGATGGGTGCCATATTAGCTTGAAGGTTGTATTTGAAGGTTGCGTTCATCTGTAGGACAATTGTGTGCAAGAAACCTCAAAATAATGGCTGAAATTTTGGAGGTTTAATTTGTTGGTTTGTGTCTGTGAAAGTAATGCACGGGAAGAATCTCAGGAACACTCAATGGAGTTTTTTTTTTTGTCTAACCCTCCCCCCCTTTACCGGAACTGTAAAGGAAAGATGACTTACTGTACCTGCCTCTTGGAACCGGCTCCATGGGCCTCCCGCCCCAGGTCTGCGATGCTCCACTGGGATCCCTCAATGTCAACATCCAGTTTGACATCACCCTAGACAATCAGTGGCCATGGCAGAGAATGGATCCCCTTGCATCATGTGACCATTTATCATGACATAAGAGGAGCTGGTTACCACTGTGGGAAGTGATTGGTTGCGGCTATGTGAAACAGGATGTTTACATAGAGGGAGCCCAGTGGTGCATCACAGCCCAGGAGGAGAAGCGGGGAACCAGTGCCGGGAAGCAGGTAAGTGACGGGAAGTAGGTAAGGTCCAGTAAAGTGAAGGGGTTTGACAACCATGCACCCCCCCCCCCATTCTTGCATAACCAGTTTAATGGTAAAGCCCATGGGAAAAAATTGATAGAAATGATAATTTTTGGGTGATTATTTTTTCATTCACAAGCTCTCATTGTTGTATTTAAAGAGCTGTAGTTCAAATATTCCCTGCTGATTTACAGAGACATCTGCAGACTTCTAAAATATGAAAAGGGAAGCTCAGCATCATATTATTAATGAAGATGTTGATATTTCTACATTAAATATTGTTACAAAGAGATAAAGCATTAAGAGGCAGACAATTGAATCTAATGCAGCTCCAGTTCTCCTCTCCACTTTACCAGCAAAACAGGGAAAAATTAGAGGAAATCGTATAATAAATTTCAGCGGGGTTATGCAATTATTGTCTTGTAAAAGGCAATCAGACTTTACCATACACCATATAAAAAAATAGCTTACAGTAAAAAATATATCGCCAGCAAACAGATGCAGACTTTATAGCTCTGCAGTTTCCAAGGCAACAGTAAATAATATTTGACACATATTTAGATTAAAGCACAATTTAACTGAAATTAAATGCAGTAATAAAATGTCTACATAGAAATGACATTTATGAATGGGATTCCATCTCTGCAATATTTCACTAATAAAGCCACAGAAGACAAAGGTGGTGGAATGTGCTTAGCACGAAAGATAGGTCTGAGCACAGATGGTGAAGCATACCAATAGGAAGGATGGTAGAAACAAAAACTCATCTGCTCTACGTATAATAGTCATTTTGTGGTATTTTAGTCTGGTTAGCTTTGAATCCATCCCCTTATACATCCATTCAGTGCTATAGTGTATCTTCAGAAATAGCTAGCCTAAAACCTTAATTTAGGATTAGGCGTTTATTGGAACATATGTTATCCAACTGATGATCTTAAAAGGTAATTTTTCCAGCAGAATTTTCTGAGTCCAGGTGATAAATTCTCTTGGCCAAATGCGCTTTCGTGGATTTAAGAATAATGTGAGGGAGGCATTGACAAAACTTAGATGCATGCCAATTTAGATGATAAGAATCGGTAGTCATGAGGTGGCAGAAATCATATTGGTGACATTATGTCTTAGTGGTGTCAGATGAAGGACACATTGCAAATAAAAATAACACATTAAAGTCATGGACCCGGTCTACAAGCTAATTAAAATGTACAGTATTTGGTGAAGTTCTTCTACTGCGAACCCTCAAATCATATCTACCTTAAGGGGGCTGTTCACCTCTGAGGACCTATTCTGCCAGATGCCCCAGCGTGGCCACACCCTCAGACGCTGACGATCTCAATCTCCCAACATCCAATTTGACATGGTGCGGGTTGCTGCAGCTAACCACTGGCCACAGCAGTCACATGTCACGCATGCATCATGTGACCCGGTGACATGACGCACAGGGCACATATCACTGATGTGGCTAGTTATTGGCTGCAGCAGCTACATGACCTGTGTTGAGATTTGAGGGGGATCGATGGAGCCAAAACCCATCAGTGGGAATCAGTTAAGTATGATTCCCACCGTGAGTCTCCGGACACACCTAGGGAGTCACAGAAAAGGTCCCTAGGAGTGAAGAACCCCTTTAAAAATGTAATCAGTTATAATTAGTTCACCACTTCATCAACAATCACACATCTGAGATTTTAATACAAGTGATGAGGGGTTTCTAGAAGTATCATTAGCAAAATTACTTTAGCACACAATGTCAGGCAGGTACTGCAAAGACAAATAAAATGATCAGAAACATCAATCAAAATAGGACAGAGCACATGATGAGAACAGAGTTTACCCATAAACAAATCGGCTATCTGACATATGGAATAAAGTGTTTGTCACCCCTATAACAGAAAGGCAAGAACTGAAGCAGATGGCACAAGACCAATGACAGTCCCATGACAGACTTAAGCTGACTGTCGTATTGGGCAATTTTCAGGAGTCTTATAGGAGTCATTTTGCCCTCCTTTAGATGAACACTACATTAAAATAGCTTGAACTGAATGAAATTGTATATTTTTCAATCTTAGAAACTAGTAAAAAAAATAATACAAATGATACTTTAAGTAAATTTGTCACCATTTGTTTTTCATTTTCTGATCGCAGATTTTTTAATTCTATTTCCTGAACATAATTATGGGGGGTGGCCGTCTTGCCTGAGCTGTTCTTAGCATTTTGAGGACATTAGGAAATTTGCTTTACGGCAGCCCTATGGGCTACAGACACAATAGTCAGGAGGGACCTCATTGACTTCTATGGGAGAGTTTTCTAGGCATGCTCTGTGATCTGTGCAGAGGTCATTGTACAAGGAAAGAATAGATACTCTTTGACAATCATCTATTGTGAATGGAGGATCCTGTCTTATTTGTCATTCTAATCCTGCCTGTAATGATATCATCTCTGTGTACAGATAAGCAGGTAACTGCAGTAAAGTGATCTGTACGGACCAAGTGGCACCTATTATTGGACTCAGTGGCCAGTACGAAAACAGCAGGATTTTATGGTTTTTGTTTAAATATAGATAGTGACATGGGAAATAAAAAAAATAACATTATCAAAAATTCTTTAAAAATATGTTAAACATAAAGACATAATTTTAAACAATAGGTAATTTTCTGATTAGACATTTCCTTTAAAGGGAATATGTCAGGATCTTCATTCTGCCAGAACCACAGGCAGCATGAAATCCTGAAAGGCTCCCGGTTATAGACAACTAGATTTTACTCTGGAGATATTTTACTCTGGGTAGCTTTTCCCCACCCAGTCTGGCTCAGTTGTCAGGTTTCTTATTGAGCCCCTATTCCTAAGTTATTGTTAAACTATGTTTTATCTGAAATTCTACTTTATTTCACAGTAAAGTATAGTTGTCTGTCACCAGGGAGCCTGTTGGGACTTCATGCCACCCGTGGTGAAGGTCCTTTTAACACGGCAAACTGTAAAGGATGTAAAAATTCGTCCAATGCTGCCATTCCTGATGTTTGGATCTCTTATGTTTTGGTTGAAAACCTGTAAAGGGGCTGTGCATGATATTAATATTGATGGCCAACCTTGGGATATTGGCAGGAGACTAAAACCATGCACAGAAGTCCGCACCAGAACTACAAAGCTCTGTCCATCGAAGGGAGTGGGAATGGCGATGCAGTTACAAGCTCTGCCTACTGCTCAATTAATGGAGCCGCGCAGTTCCAGCACTGGTCCACCTTTGCCTATCCAGATGACAGCTCATCCATATTAAAAACCTGGTATATCCCTTTAATTTAAAATTTCTACATTAAAGCACTTAACTGGACGGAAAATTTCATGGGTTTTTTTGGTTTAGACCTGTGAAGGCATCCCAATGCATTGCATAAACAATGCAAAAGTGTCCTAGTGCTACAAAATAAGAGCACAATTCAATAAAATAATTGGTTTTAAAGAAAAACAAAAATTAATATTTTAAAAAATGACACATACTAAGAACCTTCTTAATTTAAGGAGTGTTGACAGAATTTCTCTCAAGGCCACAATTACCCATCATTAAGGGGTCAAACCTTAATACTCCACAACCACATAAGATGTGTATACATGGATACAACTGATGCTATAGATTAAACCGTCAGTGCCTATTTGCCTTCAGCTTTGAGGTTTGTCATTTGTTTGCAGGGAGTTTTGCAGAAACTAAATTAATAATGATTTTTTTTCCCAAGCACGGTGCAGTCTTATCACAAGATTTACAACTATTGCATTTAAAGTAAGGAAGGGCAGACTAAATTTTTTGATAAAGCATCTTATTGACCAGTATTATTCCCTTTGAGTAAACTGTAGTTGTACAAGCACAAGGTCGAATGTCTGATCATTAATCACTGCCACGAGGCAGCCACTGAATGATAAGAGAGTGCCCTACTTTTCACACTCTGCACTACTAACAGCATTAACCTGGGCTTACATACAATGTGATTTTTCAGCTGATATGTCAGCCACTCAAAGCTTGTTTCCATGCAGGGGCAACCAAGCATTACTGTTAAGGCTTTCATTCGCTTTGCAGGTGCAGACTAACAATGGCCGATAAGAAGTAGACTTATTTCCTCCTTGGTTCTTCTCTACATGGTCCTTCAATTCTTTCAGTAATGGTCACTTCACACACAATTCTTTAGTCTAGGTCAGTGATGGTGAACCTTTTAGAGACCATGTGCCACAACTGCAACCCAAAACCCACTTTTCTATCACAAAGTGCCAACATGGCAATTTAACCTAAATACTACAGAACAATATAGTATATATGTGTAAAAGCTAGAGAAAAATGATATATACAGGCCAAAGAAAACACTATTGTAATATATTTAGTCTTTAGGCAAGTATACATTGTGAGAATTTCCCAAAGGAACACAGGGCTTATCGCAGTGTCTACATAGCTTTACAACAATGCATACTGCATATCGTACACACTCATTACATTAAAGAGGACCTTTCACTGGTCCACAGTTTATCAGTTAAAGCTATGTACATTGAGAGCGGCACCCAGGTATGTCCCTGCACTTACTTGTATCCCTGGGTGCCGCTTCGTTCGTCCTCTGTAGCCCCCGGTACCGGCGCTCCTGCTGCTGTAATTTTGCCTGGGGCGGAGACTTCTTCTTCTGCCATGGGCGTCTCCTTCTCCCAGGGCTGGAGCGCTGGCAAATCGCAGCGCTCAGCTCATATCCTGAATATGAGCTGAGCGCTGCGATTGGCCAGCGCTCCAGCCCTGGGAGAAGGAGACGCCCAGGGCAGAAGAAGAAGTCTCCGCCCCAGGCAAAATTACAGCAGCAGGAGCGCCGGTACCGGGGGCTACAGAGGACGAACGGAGCGGCACCCAGGGATACAAGTAAGTGCAGGGACATCCCTGGGTGCCGCTCTCAATGTACATAGCTTTAACTGATAAACTGTGGACCAGTGAAAGGTCCTCTTTAAGGACACAAGTATTTTTTTTTACACATCTAACCTAAAACAGAAACAAAAATGAAATCTCTTGTAGTAATAACACTGGGGCTGCGTACATTATTTTTCTCAACTCAAGCAGTGCTGATTGACAAATTGTTTTTCAATTCATTAACCTTAATGGGGTTGTCAACTCCTTTACTATTCATGGCCTCAATATCTGATTGGCGAGTTTCCAACACCCCACACCCCTGCCGATCAGCTGTTTCAGAGTAGCTCCGGCTTTGAACTCTATTGAGTAGTGGACAGTTACTACTGCACTGCTCCTATTGGTATAAATGGTAGCAGCGCCGGAGTTATGGACGGAGCAGTCTACTTCAGGCCCCGACTTCTGTGCCATAACTGCTCGGATTGGTAGGGGTGCAGGGTGTCAGACCCCCACTGATCAGACATTGATTGTCTATCCTGAGGACAGGCCAACAATAGCTAAGGAGTTGAAAACCTCTTTAAGGCCCTATTCACACGTCCGTGGTGTGTTGCAGATCCGCAAATTTCACCCCCCATAGAAATGCCTATTCTTGTCCGCAGCTGCAGACAAAAATAGGACATGTTCTATCTTTTGCGGAGCCGCGGACCAGAAGTTCGGGGCCGCGCTCCACAAATGCGGAAGCGGAGAGCACATAGTGTGCTCTCCACTTCACGTCCGGCCCCATAGAGAATGAATGGGTCCGCACCCGTTCCGCAGAATTGAGGAACGGATGCGGACCCTTTTGCAGACTTGCAAATGGGGCCTTAAAGGCGTAAGGTTTGTTTTGGGAAAGTAAAAAATAACTGGCTAAAGGATTTTTGGTATATAATGCTAACTCGCCAGCAATATTCTAGTAGTGTAATTTGTTTCATCCCTGCTGAGTTGTAGCCCGATATTTTTAAGCCATTGTTAAGGGCAAACTGTGTTATGTGATCCCTATCTGACCACCACCACAGAGCTCCTGTATAGAAGAGGTCAGTCTCCACTGTGTGCCTGTGAACTACAGATTACATCAGCATGTATAAAAATCCCTCCTTTCAGCATTCATGCCCCTCCCCACCAAGTTCTGCACTCCTTGTCTGTATTGAGTGCTGCTCAAGATATCATCTCTGCCTTATCTAAAGGAGAGCAGCAGTACAGTAGGTGAGTCCATGCAATGTTTAGCTGCAGTGATATAAAACTCCCCTAACCCATAACAACTATCTATACTATCTGTGAGTACTGTGAGATCTGTGTGCATAATCTCCAGTGTATCCTATGAGATACAGATTCACACTGGTCTCCTCTGCCTCCTGTTTGTCTGACAAGTAGGAAGCAGGAGACTCTGAGACTCTGAAGTGTGAGTTAGGGGACGGATGTTATATGTCACTGACCTATAATTTGCAAGAGCAGAGTACTGTACAGTGCAATGAGATGCCACACTTTTTCTCTCTGCAAGTACTGAGGCATAATGGGAAACATAGGCTCCATTAGGAGAACCATATCAATGGTCATGTCAACATGACAGAAACCCGTCAATGACATCATTGTTACAACAAGCATACACAAGACATGTACAACATTCTACATTATTCTTGAATAATAGCCTATGTGGTACTATATAGGGGCTACAGAATGCAGGAGTGCTTCTTTAAGAAAAAAACCAGCCAATAGCTTTGACACACTGTTATTTTATCCTCCAATATATAGTACAGTATTTACTCTAAAGTCTTTATTAATCAAGGTTGTTTTCCTTCTGGAGAAACCCAGGTTTAACTACATCTTCCTTCTTTCTCCACATATCTCATGCCTTATGTATAAATCTGCCTAGCTCTAAAACCCCCTCAAGTAAACCTAATGGCCCCTACAGATTAGGAATACAATTGTAAATATTTCTTCAAGATGTAAGGTGCCGAATTGTCATTCTAATTGCTTCCTGTATGCAAATCTTTTCCAATATCATATGTGTCCAGTTGTATCATATGTGTCACCACTTTATATGGCTTGAAGGCATTGCAGCCTTGCTCTATAATTTTACATCTATTGTACATCTATGGTAACTACACAACTGATTCTCACGCTGAGGTTTATTGACATGCTCATTGCAGATTATATCAGTAAATGCGTAAAAACTGCTGAGGAGACGTCTCGCTGGGTGAACGGTAGAACTACAACCCATATTATTGGCAAAATACTATGGCGCAGTAGTTGGGAATGCTCCTGGCGCCTATGTAAAAGTATTTATATGCCACCTAGGCTAGATACTGCAGCATTCACTTCACTAGAAGCATGGCTACAGTACCCAGCTTAGTCGACTACACAATGGACCTATCTGTCTCCTTCCACCATCTATTCCTAAACTAGGGATCATTAATTGTTAAATCCTGAACAACCCTTATAAGATTACAAAAGAAAATGATGCATACAGTTACAGTGCAAAATGATTCAATAACTTTATCTTATCAAAAAGAGCAGGCAAGGCTTCCAATAAGGGAGCCAGCTGTCAGGTGCAACCGGCGGTAACCATTTTGGCAGAGCATAAATCAATTAGTGGAGTGCAAACATTTACCTTAATGCTATTTGCTTTCACTGAACTCAGTGGCAAATCTAATAATGCATACAACTTACAATATTTAACCCCTTCGGGACCCTGATATTTTCCATTTCTACATTTTCGTTTTTCACTCCCCGCCTTTCCCATAGTCCTAACTTTTTTATTTTTACATTCACATAGCCTTATGAGGGCTTTTTGTGGGACAAATTGTACTTTCTAATGGCACCAATCACGATTGCATAGCATGTAGTAGGAAGCGGAAAAAAAAATTCCATCTGGGGTAGAATTGGGAAAAAACGCAATTCTGATAAAGGTTTTTAATTTATTTTATTACACTGTACACTATGCAGTGAAATTGACCTGTTATATTCATTCTCCAGGTCATTACGGTTACAATCATACCACACTTGCATAATTTTTCTTGTGTTTAACACAAAAAAAAAATTAAAACCGTTATGGGAAAAAAAAAAATTATAACCATATTCTTACCCCTATAACTTTTTTGTAGTTATGTGTATGGGGCATTGTGAGGACTAATTTTTTGCAGGACGATCTGTTCTTTTCAGTGATACCAGTTTGAAGTGTGTGCCACTTTTTGATCACTTTTTATGAAAAAATGATTGGGTAGTTGAAGTGACAAAAAGCAGCAAATTTTTATTTTTTTTCCCGTTACGCCATTTGCAATTAATATTGTTATATTTTAAGTGTATGGGCATTTTCGCACACCGAGAAGCCCATGATGTTTATTTTTTTATTGGTTAGGTATTTTTTTATATTTGTAAAAACTTTTTTTTTACTTTTTTTTTTTACTTTTTTTAAGTCACATTTGTTGACAAAAACTGGCAATCATTAGCTATATAGCCATCATTGAACACTTCCTTTGCAATATAACAATACAATGCTGCAACCTAGTGGCCTGTATTGGTATATTCCTGAAATAGACTCCGAAGCCTGCTTGAGGCTTCAGGCTATTTCAGAGATCTCAGCCGGGGAACTCTGCTACCGGAACTGAAGCGTGCGACTTCCGCTTTCAGACTGATCAGATGCCGCGGTCACATTTGACCATGGCATCTGAAGGGGAAAATGTATGCAATCAGCCTTATGGCTGATCGCATACATGTGCCGCGGGTTTCTGCCATTTAAAATAGCAGAAACCCGGCAGCTATGGCGCCCGCTGCACGTGCGAGCGGGTGCCATGTTTAGGGACCGGACTTCCGCTGTAAATACTTAAGGGGTTAATCTTTAAGGTTCACATAACTGGATTGTGACCACAACAATATGACCAGATGTTTAGGTGGACATCCTACAGCCTTTCACACAATGAGAAGTCATCGTCACATACTGTAGCTGACATTCTACTTACCTCGGTGAGAAATATATTGCCTATGCATATGTGCAGCTATTCTTATTGAGATGTACCTTAGGGTGCACATTAAATATTAAAGCTATTTTCTCACAGTTCTCACATTGCAATGTATGGTATCCTCCAATTCGACCCAGGTGTTTCTAATTAGTAGAAGACTGTATAAGGGTTAATAAACTCCTCCCGGTCACTGTCTGGTTTCTGAGGCCACGTGGAGAGGTGAGCTTTTGAAATCTGATCACACTGTGCGGTGCTGCATGGTGGCTGTTGTAACTGTGGCGCTGTGCCTGTGAGTTGGTGTGGCCCAGTGCCATGTGGGCTTATCCTGATAGCAGGGTGTTGTGGCGCTGCTGGGTCTCACCACCTTCAGCTGTTTTGCAGCACTGGTCCCTGAGCCAAATTAGCGTGGGGACCTGGTGAGTGGGCATATGCATTTTAATCAAAACTTATACTAAGTGACTCAATGGAGATATTGATAAATTATGCCGAGAAGCTATAGATCAATGCATGGCACGTAGATGTGTGATCCATGTCTCTTTTCTACAGATTGGCAATAACCCTTGCATAACCCTTGCTGACTAAGTCCAAGCATGATATTAAATTGGTCCTCAACCTTCTGTAATAACTCAATTTTTGTCAGGTGTTAGTTCCTAGCAAAGTTGCTTTTCTGTCAGCTTTCACTTACAGGAATGGTGTCTACCTGGAGAGAGATTCTTTCGTGGCCTACTTTGCAGCAGCACACACCAATAACAGGTTGTCACTCTGGCTTGCTCACTAGCAGACTCCACTAGGCAATCAGCTGTTTGAAGAAGTCATGGTGTACTGTTGAGTGCCTCGACCTCATCTAATGCCAGCCATGACACATTCATTGGTCCCATGGCATATGTGGAGCTCAATCTGCAAACCAAGCACAGCCACTATAAAATGTATGGTGCTGTGCTTGGTATGCTGCAAGCGCTGTGGTCTCTTTAAACCTGATTAGTGGGGTGTTGGGAGTCAGACCTCCACTAATCAGATATTGATGAGCTATCCTTAGGCCAGGTCATCAATACCGTACTCTCAGAAAACCCTTTTAATGGTAGCCAAAGATTAACAGAAATAAATAGTCAATTTTACAGTATCGCTATACAATAGCCAAGGACAATATTTTAGAAAGCTATATTTAAAAAATTATTACAAAAGGGAAGCTTACACTGGCAAAAGAAAAATTTACACTGATAGCAGATAATACACAGATAATAAAGTTATACCACCTGCCATAACATTGGCCACTATGGATCGGACTTGAATTTAAAGAATATACCAAAGATGCTCGATCAGTCTGAGATCTGGTGAATATGGAGGACAAGTCATCACCTTGAATGCTTTCTCATATTCCTTGAGTGGCGTGGGCACATCATGCTCCTGAAAGTGGCCACAGCCATTAGAGAACACCTTTTTTCATGAAATGGAGTACTTGGCCTGTACAATGTTTAGGTGATATAGGCCAAAGTAACATCCACGCATTTAACAATAGATGAATGGCAAAAAACGGCAACACTGCTGCACTTAACACTGCTGCAAAACCACAACAGAACAGTCATTTTTATTTGTTTTCACTGTGGTTTTGCTATGTTTATTTCTTAAAGTGTAACTAAACTTTTGAATAAACTTCACTAAAACCTATTGAAAATGTGATGAAAAGAATTTTTGTAATATACATGTATTTTATTTATTACTTTTCCTTGCAAATAGGACCTGGAATTCAGTTGACTATTTCGCAAGGTTTAACAAATAAATATATTACTAAAATTTTTTTCATCACATTTAGAATAGGTTTTAATAAAGTTTATTTGAAAGTTTAAGCACACATTTAAGAAGTGATTCTAAGAAGTGTTAAGAGACTTGCCTCATTGTTAAGCTGCATAGCCATGTTGTTTTAACAGAGTCCACTAGATGCTAATAGGTATTTGTTACTCAGAGTTCTCTGTAAACCATAATTTTCTTAATAATTTAATAATCTATACTTTTTGATTGCCGTTTTGTTAAAAGCTTCATGCCAGTGAGAAAAAAGTGAGAAAAATCCCAGGCAGTGACACACGATGAAAACATACTCATACATAAAAAGAGATGTAAATGAATAAAGGTGCCCAAATACATACACAATAATTACAGTATAATTACAATCCACACATGCCAGAACAGGTCCCCATTGCCTGTTTTTAGTTACTTTTTAAAGAAGAATATATAAGCATATTAAAGAGATTTTGTTTTGTACTGGAAAACACCCTTAAAGGGCATTTGTCATCAGATTTGTACCTATGAAACTGGCTGACCTGTCGCATGTGCACTTGGTAGTTGCGTTGGTCCCATGTTCATATGTGCCTGCATTGCTGAGAAAAATGAAATTTTAATGTATTCAAATGAGACTCTAGGAGCAACAGGGGTGTTGCCGTTACACCTTAAACCTCGGCTGTCTCTGCAACTCTTGCCACTTTGATTGACTTTAGGAGAAGTCAGGGCCAGGCATGATCACATTTACACTGCTTGGCCCTGTGAATCAAAGGAGAGAGGGCACAGCAGTTGTAGAGAGAATAGATTCTCTAGGTGTAATGTTAACGCCCCTGTTGCTCCTAGAGTCTCATTTGAATACATTAACATTTCATTTTTCTCAGCAATGCGGGCACATATGAACATTGGACTAAAGTCTCATTCACACGTCAGTGTTTGGTCAGTGATTGTGAGCCAAAACCAGGATTGGAGCCTCCACAGACATAAGGTATAAGTGAAAGATCTGCACCTGTTTTGTGCTTAGAGCAGCACCAGGTTTTGGCTCAGAATCACTGATGGAAATCACTGACTAAATCACTGATGTGTGAATGAGGCTTAACACTGATGCCTTTAGCTGCCAAGTGCACATGCAACAGATCAGCCAGTTTCATAGGTACAAATCTGATGACAGATGGCCTTTAATTAATAAATCTTTTAATAAAGCCCTCAAAAAACATATTCCTCAATCACAACCATAGGTTACAAAAAGTTATAAACAATACTTACAATCAAGCTACAGTGGCATGCTAAAATTTGGGCGCCCCTGGTCAAAATTACTTTTACAGTGAACAGTTAAGCAAGTTGAAGATGAAATAATTTCCAAATGACACAAGGTTAAAGATAACACTTTGCTTTTGTATTTTAAGCAAAAACTATTTTTTATTTTCATATTTTATAATTTTTTAAAATAACAGAAACGGATAAGGGCCTGAAACAAAACTTTGGGCACCCTGCATGGTTAGTACCTAGTAGCACCCCGTTTGACAATTATCACAACTTGTAAATGCTTTTTGTAGCCACCGAAGAGTCTTTCAATTCTTGTCTGAGGGATTTTCATCCATTCTTCCTTGCAAAATTTTTCAAGTTCAGTGCGATTCATGGGCCGCCTTGCATGCACTGCTCTTTGGAGGTCTATCTTCAGATTTTCAATGATATTCAGGGGACTGTGAGCTCCATGGTAAAACCTTCAGCTTGTGCCTTTTGAGCTAGTCTATTGTGGATTTTGAGGTCTGTTTATGGTCATTATCCATTTGTAGAAGCCATCCTGTTTTCAACATCAGTATTTTTACAGTTGGTGTTATATTTACTTTTAGAATTTGTTGGAATTTCATTGGATCCCTCTACCATTAAAAAGTTTTCTGTGCCATTGGCTGTAACACAACCCAAAAGTAAAATTGATCCACCCCCATTCTGTTGGAGAGGTTTTCATTTCATGAAATTCTGTGCCCTTTTTCTCCAAACATACCTTTGCCCATTGTGACCAAAGAGTTCTCACAGGACTTGTTTCCAAAATGCATCAAGCTGGCGTAGATGTTCTTTTGCAAATGTTCTTTTTCAGGTGATTCTTCCATGAAGGCCATATTTGTGCAGGTATCACTGAACAGTGGAAAAATGTACCACAACTCCAGATTCTGCTAAATTTTCCTGAAGTTCTTTTGCAGTCAAGCAGGGGTTCTGATTTGCCTATCTACCCACCCTATGAGCAGCTATCTTTGATATTATTCTTGGTCCTCCAGGCCTTCTCTTGATCTCCACTGTTCCTGTTAACTGCCATTTATTAATCTCGTTTAAAACTGAGAAAATGGCAACCTGAAAACGCTTTGCTATCTTCTTATAGTCTTCTCCTGCTTTGTAGACCTCAACCATTTTCAGAGTGTTAGGCAGCTGCTTAGCAGAACCCATAGCTGCTGTTTTTTGGGACAAGGTTAGAGGAGTCTAGATATTTATAAAGCTTTGAAATTTGCATCACCTGGCCTTTCCTAACAATGATTGTGTACAAGCCTTAAGGGCCCTTGCAGACGAGCAGATGCACTCCGTGTTATCCGCAGCGAGAATGAGAGCCAAGCTGCGTGGTGGACATCAGAGGCAGGAAGCAGTAACATGATAGATACTGCTCTGTGCCTCTCTGTGACCTTTTTCTACAAAATCACAGTAAGATAAAGTTGTCACGGTGATTTTGTAGTAAAAGGGTCACAGAGAGGCACGGAGCATTATCTATCGTGTTACTGCTTCGTGCCTCTGATGTCCACCGCGCAGCTTGGCTCTCATTCTCATTGTGGATAACACGGAGTGCATCCGCTCGTTTGCAAGGGCCCTAACTCTAACAGACTGTTTAAGGTCTGAGACCTCGGTCAAAGTTATCTGAGTGCTCAAATCTCTTTGGGTTCCCATAATTTTTCAAGATACTCCTTTTCTTTGTTTACTCTAAAATTGTACAAAACCAAATATTTATTTTCTTTTTTCACTCTAAAATTGTACAAAACCAAAATATTACACTGATAATGTTTAAAATGTTGAAAATTGTGTTTCATTTTTAACTTCATGCCTTTTGGAGATCATTTCATCAACTTCCTTAACTGTTCACAGTAAGGCCTCGTGCAGTTTACGTTCCATTTTTTGCGAACTATTCATTTCAATGGGTGCGCAAAAAAAAACAGAAGGTACTCCATATGCCTTTCATTTCCGTATTTCCATTTTTCTGTTACGTTCAAAGATAGAACATGTCCTATTATTGTCCGCATAACGGACAAGGGTAGTACTGTTCTATCAGGGGACAGCTGTTCCGTTTCCGCAAAAAACGGAATGCAGACGGAAGTCATCCGTATTTTTTGCGGAATCGTTTTTTTGGGACCTCAAAACACTGAAAAAGCCATACGGTCGTGTGCAATAGGCCATACGGTCGTGTGCAATGTCCTAACAGTGATTTTGACCAGGGGATCCC
Source organism: Bufotes viridis (assembly GCA_033119425.1). Lineage (NCBI taxonomy): Eukaryota > Metazoa > Chordata > Amphibia > Anura > Bufonidae > Bufotes > Bufotes viridis. The sequence goes on along the minus strand of CM065592.1, from coordinate 387,985,976 downwards.
AAACTTTTGCATGCCACTGTATAAGTAAGAACATCTGTTCACAACCTTCTCCAACCAGCTGCATGAAAATAAAATCAATATGACTGCCATAAATAGCAGGAGAAGTCCCTGGGCCCACAAAATACACGTATCTGGTTGAATCTGCCAACAGCAAATTTTACCCCGAGTCATATACCTAAATCACCAAGACCACCTGCAGATGTCATATTCAAACCAACAGCAACACAGGAACACCATCATAACACCATCACAAGGTGTTATTCACACATCTGTGACAAGATGGTCAGGCCTCCTTCTACATGTCTTTGATTAAAAAAAAATGCAATAAGTGTATATTTATTGGTTTGGGTAAGTTATAGCGTTTACAAACTATGGTGCAAAAAAGTGAGTTTCCGCACTTTGATTTTCTGAGCACCTGTCCTGTTTCCTGACACACTACAATGCCCAGACAGTAGAAACACCCCATAAATGACCCCATTTCGGGAAGTAGACACCCTAAGATATTCGCTAAGGGGCATAGTGAGTTCATGGAATTTTTTATTTTTTGTCACAAGTTATCGGAAATGGATTTTTTTTTTCCAAAAATTTCATTTTCCGCTAACTTGTGTCAAAAAATAAAAACTTCCATGAACTCACTATGCCCCTTAGCGAATACCTTGGGGTGTCTACTTTCTAAAATGGGGTCACTTGTGAAGTTTTTCCACTGCCCTGGCATTTGAGGGTCTCCGCAATCATTACCCGTATGGCCAGAATTAGGAGTTTTTGCGATTCTCCTTATATTGACCATACGGGTAATGAGAATTTTTTTTTCCGTTCAGCCGCTGGGTTGAAAAAAAAAAATGAATGGCACAGATTTCTTCATTCACATTGATCAATGTGGAGGAAAAATTTCTAATAAATGTGCAAAAAAAAAAAAAAAAGAGGGGAAAGCTTTAAAGCTGCAATCGCTAAGGGACCCTTACGCCTCATTCACACGTCCGCAATTCTGTTCCGCAAAATTTTGCGGAACGGAATTGTAGATACATTCAATTCTATGGGGACAGACTTTGTCCTGCTCGGATCCGGAATTGCGGATCTGCACTTCCGGATCCGCAAAAATATAGAACATGTCCTATTCTTGTCCGCAATTGCGGACAAGAAAAGGCATTTTCTATATAGTTCTGGCAATGTGCGGAGCCGAAAAATGTGGAAAGCACATTGCCGGTGTCCGTATTTTGCGGATCCGCAGATCCATGGATCCGCAAAACACATACGGACGTCTGAATGAGCCTTACAGGGGGGTGATTAGTGACAGGGGTGGTGACAGGGGGTGATCAGGGGGGTGACATGGGTGATCATGGGTTAATCAGTGATGGGGGGTTGGGGGGGGGTGTAGTGATTGGCGCACTTTACTTATGTTTGCCCTGGTGGTCCCAGACAAATGGACCACCAGAGGAGCAGACAGCAGGCATATCAGATATGCGTTTTAAATGCGTTTTTTTTTCCGCATCTACAGCCTGCCAGCGCATGATCAGCACTGGCAGGCTGTAGTTTCAGTTGTCCCGGTTACGATCGCATGAACGCGCACGCGCGCGTTCATGCGAAATCTCGGGTCTCACGAGATGACGCCGATAGGCGGCAGTGAGACCTGAGAGAGCCGCCGCGCTGACGCCCATCGGCATTAGCATGGAGGCAAGTGGTTAAGTTGGTTAAGTAGCTTGTATTTGTCTTATTTCTATGCTGGGACATCATTGTATTCCTTAGCTTTTAGCTGTGACATCACTATGTACATATTAATATTATTACTGGTCTGTGCCATTATACCTATTATGTGACATCATGTGTTTATTAATACCGTACTGTGACATCACAGTTTTTATGCCTGTACTGTGACGTCACTGTGTTTATTATCTTTATACTGTGACATCACTGTGTTTATTATCTCTATACTGTGACATCACTGTGTTTATAATCCCTGTACTGTGACATCACTGTGTTTATTATCTCTGTACTGTGACATCACTGTGTTTATTATCTCTATACTGTGACATCACTGTGTTTATTATCTCTGTACTGTGACATCACTGTGTTTATTATCCCTGTACTGTGACATCACTGTGTTTATTATCTCTGTACTGTGACATCACTGTGTTTATTATCTCTATACTGTGACATCACTGTGTTTATTATCTCTGTACTGTGACATCACTGTGTTTATTATCTCTATACTGTGACATCACTGTGTTTATTATCTCTATACTGTGACATCACTGTGTTTATTATCTCTGTACTGTGACATCACTGTGTTTATTATCTCTATACTGTGACATCACTGTGTTTATTATCTCTATACTGTGACATCACTGTGTTTATTATCTCTGTACTGTGACATCACTGTGTTTATTATCTCTATACTGTGACATCACTGTGTTTATTATCTCTATACTGTGACATCACTGTGTTTATTATCTCTGTACTGTGACATCACTGTGTTTATTATCTCTGTACTGTGACATCACTGTGTTTATTATCTCTGTACTGTGACATCACTGTGTTTATTATCTCTGTACTGTGACATCACTGTGTTTATTATCTCTGTACTGTGACATCACTGTGTTTATTATCTCTGTACTGTGACATCACTGTGTTTATTATCTCTGTACTGTGACATCACTGTGTTTATTATCTCTGTACTGTGACATCACTGTGTTTATTATCTCTATACTGTGACATCACTGTGTTTATTATCTCTATACTGTGACATCACTGTGTTTATTATCCCTGTACTGTGACATCACTGTGTTTATTATCTCTATACTGTGACATCACTGTGTTTATTATCTCTATACTGTGACATCACTGTGTTTATTATCTCTATACTGTGACATCACTGTGTTTATTATCTCAGCACTGTGACATCACTGTGTTTATTATCTCTATACTGTGACATCACTGTGTTTATTATCTCTATACTGTGACATCACTGTGTTTATTATGTCAGCACTGTGACATCACTGTGTTTATTATCTCTATACTGTGACATCACTGTGTTTACTATCTCTGTACTGTGACATCACTGTGTTTATTGCCGGGAAATGAAAATAAATAAAAAATGGAGATTCCAGAGCACTCCTTGAGTTTCCAAATTTAATACAAAATAAAGTGCACAAGTGCTATGCATTTTGACAGTGGACTACTCTCTATATCAGATGTGCGTGACCCCATTAAAGATTTTCAGTATATATATTTTGCAAGCGTTGGCTATTAAATAAAGTCAGCTACAGGATTGTTGATGGGTAACCTTTCCCAACAGCCACTCATCCACTCTTTCCACGATGAGTAGATGAATGACTAAATATCAGAGCAGCATGTCTCAGGAATGACATGTAAGGTAACACCTGCCAAAGTCAAAGTGTGTCTGAAATTTGTATTCTAATTTTGCCAAATATATAAACAGTGACTACAGAGCCAAGTCTTCTGGAGAAATCACTCACCCATCTAGTTTACACTCATGGATAAGAAATGCATTGTACTTGCTGTGACTAAAATAGTTTCCCTTGAAAATTGTGCAAGGTGGTAAACAAGATAATAAAGCTGTCTGCATACACTATTTGGTTACAGGACGGTTCACGTAACATAATAGTATAAGAATATAAAAGGTGCTGTACAACTTAAAACGCCTTTATTTGTAAGCCAGCTGCGCGCAGCGGGTGCCATAGCCGCCAGGTGCCTGCTGTTTTAAACTTGTAACCCTATAGATGCCGTGGTCAAATACGATCATGGCATCTGGAGACGGAAAAATCTGTGACAGGAGGCTGATGTCACAGGGCTCCATAGGAACATACTGCACTGTAATTTATTGAACTGCATTGGACTGTATGAGAAAAGGAATCTAATGATTGTTTCAAATCACCCCCCCTTCCCCAAAATTAGAATAAAATTACATAAACAATTTAAAAAATAAGCATCATGGGTAGCTCCACATGCGAAAACACCCATACTATTAAAATGGAAACAATGAAATGGAAAAAAGTCAAATTGGCCAATTCGCTATTTTTTGGTCGCTTTAGCTCCCACAAAAAAATTGAATAAAAAGTGATCAAAATGTCATACACACCCCAAAATGGAAAGTACAGATTACCCCGCAAGAAATTAGCCCTCACACAGCTCTGTACACATAAAAATAAAAAAACTTATGGGGGTAGGAATATGGTGATGTAAAGAAATAAATTGTTCTTTCCAAAGTTTTTTTTTTTTTCAGTATTGATACACAATAAAAACTATACATGTGGGGTATCATTGTAATCCTACCGACCCAAAGAATAAAAGTAACAAGTCAGTTTTACCACATAGGAAATGCTGTAAAAACCAAACCCATAAAACTGTGGCGGAATTATTTTTTTTTTAATTCCACCCCATGTGGAATTTGTTTCCTGCTTCCCGCTACATTGTATGCAATTATAAATAGTGCCAAGAGAAAGTACAACTTGTCCCACAAAAAACAAACCCCCTTTCGGCTATCTGAATGGAAAAATAAAAATGTTATGGCATTGGGAAGGCTGGGAGTAAAAAAAAGAAAATGGAAAAATGTAAAATTTCCCGGTCATTATGGAGTTAAAGAATTATCAAATATTTTGTGACAACTGATACATTTTATGCAAATTAGGGCAACTCAGACTCCTGCAAAACTGATTTTCAAATGAATCTTCCCCTTGCCAATGTTCAAATGAGACAAATTTATACAGCTGTTTTATTCATGTGAATGGGGCTTGCAGTAATCTATGTGCTTCTCACCAAGACCACCCCATTCAGATGAAAAGAACGGATTTTCAGTTGCAGACCTTTCTACTGTGTGTAAGCTAATACTTTTCTATTTTTTTTACCACTTCTTCGTTTGGTTTGAAAAGGACACTAAAACTGTGAATCCAGCCTAAAAACTATCTTCTTTTTTTTTTTCCTTTTCACTTAATTGAATTCAAGCAAAGTGCAAATGTTTACAGACATATGCCATACACGCAGATCCATCTGTTTAATGAATCCTATTGTACAGAATATGAAAACATAGGGTGGAATTTATCACAGATCAATGTTTTACCCCGGTCCATGATCTCCCCTGCTCTGCCCTAGACTGCTCCTAATTTATAACGAGGTGCATGCCTCGTCATAAATTTGGCGCATCCTCTGGCAGTCCGTGCACCTCGACTGAAATCAACGGCAGCTTGTGTTTGCAATTTTTTTAAACCTGAAAACTTGCATGGAAGTCATGATGAAATCCTCCCATAGTGTATGTTTTTTTCATTATATATATATATATATATATATATATATATATATATATATTATTATTATTATTTATTTTATTTTTTTTAGTATTTTTTAGGCAGCAGGCAATACCATTAAGTACCTAAAATATAATCACTATGCATACATAGAACAGTAAATTGTGGGGCAGTAGGACACTCTTTTTATATATATATGGGAACCATACAGTACAAGTTTGGATAATACAGGTGTACGCTCTTAATGTGATAACAGCAGAGCCTACGATTCACAGGAGCTATTCCATTAGGCCCGTTTCACACGGGCGAGTTTTCCGCGCGGGTGCAATGCGTGAGGTGGACGCATTGCACCCGCACTGAATCCGGACCCATTCATTTCTATGGGGCTGTGCACATGAGCGGAGATTTTCAAGAGGCCTTACTATGCAGAAAAGCCTAGCGAAGACAAGAAAACAACTATGTATGAATACTACAGATTTGTGGGTGAAAAGAAAATCTATTAATACCTCAAATAAAGGGCAAAAGAACAAATAAATGGCCAAAAGCTACGTTTACATAGATTAAAAGCAAAAACTGCCAGATTTTTTTTAATTCTGCAGTTTAGAGGACCTGACAGGTACTAGATTACCAATAAAATCAGAAATTTACAGTTAATTGAAGATACTTTCATCATGTATATGTAAAGGGATTACTAATACCAATAAAGCAAGGCAGCGCATATACGTACATGATGACTGCCACAAATACACGGATGAAAAGCACATGGATAAGGACTACCAATACATTAAGAAGGATCAAATGGATGAAGAATACCACTACATGGAGGAAGATCACATACAAGCAGGGACGTAGCTAAAGGCTCACGGGCCCTGGTGCAAGAGTTGAGCTTTGTGGCCAGGGGCAGGGGAGCACATTGCCTTCGTGCTGCCTGAGGCAAAAATTGAAGTAGCACTCCCCCCCCCCCCCCCCATGCTAAGTTCTTGACCTAACCCCTTCCCTTCAGCCTGAGGTGTATCTTGACCAGCATGCACTTTCTATAATACTGGTGCCTTCTTCTGCGGCAAAAGGGTCTTTGGGCCCCTCAGGCTCCTGGGCTCGGTAGCGACTGCTACCTCTGAACCCCCTATAGCTACACCCCTGCATATAAGGATAACTGATACAAATGCATGGATGATAAGCATACACTTGGATGAAGTCTAATGATTGCGGATGAGGAATATTTTATCTTTCATCACTGATTAGTTTGCTCATTTACACAGGATAGCCATTCTTTCCTATCCACTTGCATCTGATCTGAATGATAATTGCTTTGGGTACACTGCTCCAATTTATTCAGTTCTTCATTGTGATTTGTCCACTACGATGCCCTTATCATAATGCATTTGGAAAAAAAGAAATCTACACTACAGCTCTTCATTTTGTGCTAAAATAGTATTCCAATATAAAGCCTATATGACATATAAACAGGATACGCCAAAAATGCCTTTTAGATGAGGGTCTCGTTTGTATCAGCATCACAGGAGAGATGGCCACAGAAGCAGTGCTCATTTCTTTCCAGATGTTAGTGGAGGATGTGCTCACCTCTTCTTTGAAGCAGAGGCAGCTGGCTTTGCATCAGCAAATGAAGGCTAGGGATCCTCGTTTCTTGGATATGTTGAGGTCCCATAGGCAGGACCCTAACCTGTCAGGCATTTATGGCAGATGTTGTCGATTTGTTTTGTCATGAATACTTCAGAAGGGAAAATGTTTTTAACAAAACTGGATTACGGTTGATGGCGACCCCCATCCCAAACATACGACCCCTATGGCAGCCACATATAGTTACGAAAAAAATGGCTATGAATGGAAAAAAGGAAAACCATAAGGAGAACCAAAGTTTCGAGAGAGATGGGGGCACAGAGGTGAGCAGAGTGTACAGTACCCAAATAAATAATGACTACCAGGGCTTATAAAATGAAGAACTAACTTGAGTAGGGAAGGGAAGGAGTGATGGAGGCCCCTAGATCCTGAAGGTTGCAGATGTCCCATAGCATGTGTCCCTTTTGCCATATTCCACAGTGCTGTTTGTGACTGCACTCACACTTTCCTGGCCACAATGGGACATAATCTAATTTCCATATCTCAGTCACACACTACAGCATAATAACAAGATCGTGAAAAGATATTGTTAATACATTTCAATGGAGCCTTGCATTCATCACATAAGATTAGGTTCTATTCTAGAAGTGCTTATAGTTTTCCAGAGAAAACCCTGGCCTGTGATACAAAATCTCACCTAAAACTATGGTGCATAATTCAGTTCCATATTATGCACATCCAGGACCCCGATGCCAATAACTGAGCCCCCTGGAGTACCGTACACTACAGCTACAACCATTGGGTTGCACGACTTGTAAACACAACAGCTATGCAAGAAACATTATTCAGCTATTTTATGTAACATAACTTGAAGGATCAGACCTCCAACATTTCAGAATTCCCAGTAGACCTCTGCCATCTGTATGCAACTAGCAAATTGCCTGAAAACAATGTGATTCAAAGTTAAGGCAAACAAACAGTAAAAATTAAAAACACATTGGAATTGCTATTGTTCTATTTTAGGCTCGAGTCGATGAAATATAAGCATTATGAAACATGGACTAAAGAAATCGTTCAGAACTAGAGAAATACATATGAACTGTCAGTGAGATGGACTGTCGTGGTACTGTATGTAGTGTCAGTGGGATGGACTGTAATAGTACTGTATGTAGTGTCAGTGGGATGGACTGTAATAGTACTGTATGTAGTGTCAGTGGGATGGACTGTCAGTAAGATGGACTGTTGTGGTACTGTATGTAGTGTCAGTGGCATGGGTTGTAGTGGTATTGTATGTAGTGTCAGTGGGATGAACTGTAATAGTACTGTATGTAGTGTCAGTGGTATGGGTTGTAGTGGTATTGTATGTAGTGTCAGTGGGATGGACTGTAATAGTACTGCATGTAGTGTCAGTGGGATGGGAAGTAGTGGTATTGTATGAAGTGTCAGTGGGATGGACTGTATAGATACTACTCTAACCGTCAGTCTTGATGACTGTAGTCATACGGGCTGTCAGTGGTATGGAATGTAGTGGTATAGACTGTCAGTTGTATGGGCTGTCGGTGGAATGGACTGCAAGTATAACGGGCTGTTAGGGTACTTTCACACTTGCGTTGCTGGATCCGGCAATCTGTATGCAAACGGATCCGTCTTACAAATGCATTGCAATACCGGATCCGTCTCTATGGAAAAACGGATCCGAGATTTATCTTTTTCACATTTTTAAAGGTCTGCGCATGCGCAGACTGGAAGACTGGTTCCGTCAATGGGGTAATTTTAATGCCGGATCCACCACTAATACATTTCAATGGAAATGAATGCCAGATCTGGCATTCTGGCAATTGTTCCGTAATTTTGGACAGAGAAAATATTTTCTCCGGCCAAAAAACGTAAGAGGGACTGAACTAAAGACATCCTGATGCATCCTGAACGGAATGCTCTCCATTCAGAATGCATTAGGATTAAACTGATCAGTTTTTTTTCCGGTATTGAGCCCCTAGGACAGAAATCAATACCGGAAAAGAATAACGCTAGTGTGAAAGTACCCTTAATGGTATGAAATTTAGTGGTAATGACTGTAAATATTAAAGGGGTTGTCTGAGTTAGATAAAAACTCCAGCAACCCCTGTACATGTGGTACAATAACAAAAGAATCAATACTCACCCCCTCTCTCGCCTGCTTCTTCCAGCACTGGGCTTTGGTCCTGCACTGCTGACGTCATGTTCCTGGTTGCAGTGGTGACATACTATGCACACAGGTCACCATGCAACCAATCACTGACCTCAGCAGTAAATGGGATTTATAATGGGATGAACTGTCAGTGGTATGGATTGTAGTTGTACGAACTGTTCATCTTGTGGATATGCCATAAATGTCCCACATAGGACAACCCCTTTAAAGGGAATGTGTCATAAGAAAATGACCTATTTCTTTGTAAATCACATTTTTGTGTTAAACATTTTTTTTTAAATTTTGGTGAGTTTTTTAAATAAATTTTTCCATGTAACTATCCATATCACTGACAATTGTATATATTGTGAATGGTGGATCATGTGTTATCTACATACAGAGGTGTTACTTGCCATTGTAATTCTGCTTGTGGTGAAAATGATAATAGCTACTGAAAAGTTGCCTGTACAGTGCCGGAAATCATGATCTATCATTAGACCTAGTGGCCATTGTCGAAATTGCAGGATTATATACATATATTTTAAAATAGACTGTAGTGACATGGAAAATAAAAATAAAAAACACCAAAACGTCTAAAAAAAAACTGTTTAACATAAAACATTAGGTAATTTTCTGATTTCCTGTAAGACTTCCAATGTATCTTTTTAGGAATTGTCCAGTGATACCGCCATTTGTAGTCCTGTACAAATTTGTACAAAACTTTTAGAAGATAACTCCCTACATGTTCACCAATATAGTGATATTTTTGTAACTACATGTGTGTATTCACTGGTTTGATTATTACAATGAAATAATGTCAGGAAAACAATACTGCATAGGAAAAAGAAGGACCTGGACAAGCTTATTACTCTGTACTGTGCGAGGATTGTAAATGGGAATGACCTGAGAATGGAGGCGAATGAGCTACAGTACTGCTTCCTTGTGTTTGCTTAGTTGTAGTCCTTTGTTTGCTTTCTTGATAAAGGTGGCTGCCTACCACTATCCACCTAGCCCTGCTCACATGACTCTGCATTGTGAAAGTCATCGCTCTAGTACAGAAGACTGGGAATCAGCGCCATGCACTACTATAGGAAACGATACAGCAAGTGTCATTTTAAAAAAAATGACCAATATTCACGTATTTATCACACTTGTGTCCACATCATTAAACATGGGGCTAGAAAGTGTTTATTTCAACACATGACCGGACTATTTTAAAGCATGTCAGGTGGATTTTTACATGGCTTTACATCCCTCCTTTGTAAAATAAAAATGTCAAATAAAACTTTTCACTTGATGTACCCCTCCAAACTGCCCACAGTCCCATGTAAACAACGTGGGGGTGCTCTGCCCACTGTGATGTCATATGGCGGCTTTAACCCTCACCAGTATCTGACCACATTGAGATTCCGGAGATACCGTGGAGACCAACCATCCTCATTTTGGCTGGCAGCACAATTTCGGCCATGATTGTGCTGCAAACATGCCAGCGGATTTGTACCTTCATCCAGTTGTAATCCACAAGAAGAATGGCCATGCTCATTCTACTAGCAGATTTTTTTCCCGCCATTGACAAAAGCTTTCCAGATATTTTTCCGACGTATGTGAGTATAGTATAAAAGATCAGGATGTAAGCGGATGTGGTAAGGATTTAGGCTCACAATCCGTGTGTGAACAGGATGAATCCGCAAGGGTGCAAGCTGTGAAAATTCACAGCATGCTTTTAAATCCACGAAGAATGTTTTTCCCAGTGAGTGCATGAGGTTTTGAAGAACCCTATTCCCTTACGTTATGTTGTACTTCCTTGCAGAATTTGGCGTGGATTGTCCACAACATATACACAAAACGTAAATGCGCTCTAATTGTTAAAGAGGAGCTGTCACTTCTCCTGACATGTCTGTTTTAGCAAGCATCTGTATTCTACCCCCCCCCCCACAACTGGTAACACGCGCGGCATTTTGTTGCACCAATGTCACGCAACAATTTTTATAATGATAGTCTATGGTGTCGCACTGCAACATGCGACATGATGCGACACGACAGTAGCAAAAAATCCATCCAAGATGGATTTCTCTGCGACTTTTGCGACACCATAGACTATCATTATAAAAATTGTAGTGCGACATTGGTGCGACAAAATGTCGTGCGACACATGTTGCAGTGTAGTTGTGCCCTATGTGTCGCACGACTTATTGTTGCGCTACACATGTTGTCGTGTAGCCCTAGCCTTATAGAGGAACGGCACAACAATAGTTATTAGTATATATAGATGCTCCAGAATTGTTACTACATGGGGAATGCAGGTAGTTACTAATACAGACATGTCAGGAGAGGTGGCAGCTCCTCTTTATACATTGTTACATGCTGTTACATTGTGTGTCCGCTCTGTCCTCATAGCTCTATACTACTGAGTGCAACAGCAGGCATTGAACGGACTCCCAAATAGCTGACAGATGTGCACTGCGAGTTCACCGACAGTTCTTCATAGCTGCTATAGTATACTGTTATTACACTGTCTTATATGTCTGTGAGATAGCAGATCCTCCCAAAACTCAGGGCCATGTTTTTACACCTCAAATGACCCATGTTCTATCTGCACTCCGACCGACCCCTCACGTACATGGGATTCAGCGACAATGTTTTACTACTCTTTCTTCCTAGTACTATGGAGGGATCGGTTGCTTATGGTGGGGAGGTGTTTTATCATCAGTAGGGCAGGGGATTGCTGTCACTTACTCTGGCGCATGAAGAAGAAAAGACAACATTCAATAACCAGGCAATAATATGGGAGACTGGTAAGAATGAATGAATATCCCTCATTGTAAGTAATTAATTAAATCGTGCAAAGCAAATTTGGAGTTAATTTATTTAATGGAATTTATACAATCATTCAGGCAAATATTGTAGCTAGAAGAGGCAAAGTTGTCGACATCCCAATTTCCGCCTGTCCCTCTAGTATAATTAGTAATTCTGTACATTACAAGAGTGATGGTTTATTAGAGTGAGCGCAGAAGGGTATATACAGTAGTAGATAGATATATAGTATATATAATATAGAGAGCATGACGGACTCCACGGGAAAACAGAATGACACGTGAAAGAGCCACCTGCTTTATCAAACGTTAAATGTTCCTAGTCAGATAGATGGACAGATAGATAGATAGATAGATAGATCAGATAGATAGATACTGTAGAAGATAGATAGATACTGTAGAAGATAGATAGATACTGTAGAAGATAGATAGATAGATAATAGATAGATAGATAGATAGATAGATAGATAGATAGATAGATAATATATGGCATGCCAGACTCCATGGGAAAACAGAATGACATATGAAAGGGCCACCTGCTTTATCAAACGTTAAATGTTCCTAGTCAGATAGATGGACAGATAGATAGATAGATAGATCAGATAGATAGATACTGTAGAAGATAGATAGATACTGTAGAAGATAGATACTGTAGAAGATAGATACTGTAGAAGATAGATAGATAGATAATAGATAGATAGATAGATAGATAGATAGATAGATAGATAGATAGATAATATATGGCATGCCAGACTCCATGGGAAAACAGAATGACATATGAAAGGGCCACCTGCTTTATCAAACGTTAAATGTTCCTAGACAGATAGATGGACAGATAGATAAATAGATAGATAGATAGATAGATAGATAGATAGATAGATAGATAGATAGATAGATAATATAGAGCATGCTAGACTCCATGGGAAAATAGAATGACACATGATAGGGCCACCTGCTTTATCAAACATTAAATGTTCATAGATAGATAGATAGATAGATAGATAGATTATAGAATAAGACATGAAAGGGCCACCTGCTTTATCTAACGTTAAATCTTCCTTAGTATATAGATATATAGAGATATATATAGTGCATGGAATATGTCCCACTATCACACTGTATAAACAACCACCTGTTTGGCCACCGCATCAAGCAAAGACCAAGTGCAATGTGAAGATCCCTGGGGTTCTGCTGGCATCTATGTAATGACTGCTGCATATTAACACTCTGTGAAGTGACAGCTGTCAGTGTCTATGGTGCAAGTCACATAATCGCCCTTTATGGAGTCTCTTATTGCTTCCGAATCCCCCCAGTGCCTGCAAAGAATGAAGGAAGCACATTATCCTGCACCCACATCCACTTGTCATCGCTTCCATGTGACAAGATGCCTTCTTCAGTGTGGGCTGGAGAAACCTAACACTCTCTGGAGTCAGATTTAGATCCTCCTTGAGTCATCTTGTCGGAACAAAATAAAAAAATTAAAATAATGAAGGGATCCTGTCTGACAGTCCACCCTTCCCGTTTAACCCCTGGTGCCCCAGCGCTGACCCCATACCAGGGAGACTTCTTCCAGGGACTCATTCATTTCTTCCCTTTAACTCCAGCAGAAGTGCACAGATGCAGGGGGACATGTGGTCACTACCTGGCACAGGTGAGGTGCCACACACACACACAGGGAGGTAAGTGGGCGGCTGTTACTACACACATGCAGGGGTAGCAGAGAGGGTACTTACATCATCCCATTTAATGCACTTGGATCCTCTTTTCAGGGTGTCAGAGACGCAGACACGTTTGAGCTGCAGAGCATGTACCCCTGGCTGTGCCCCTGCCATATCCACACATTTATGCTTCCAAGGCAACGGAATAAGACACAATTCCCGGGCAGGCTGCGGATGGAGGAGGCTGATCTGGGTGGGTATGGATAGGAAGAAGAAAGCAGGCACAGCTGACAATAGACAGCCCGAGATAGCCGGCAGCAGCAGCAGCACAGTGCTCGCAGTTCTGCCTACTCCTTCAGCTGCCTCCTCCTACTCCTCCAGCCAGAACCATTCAGCACTTCGCCCCCCTTTGCCATGGAGCAAGAAAGCATACACATGCATATGCATACGCCTTGCGTCCTTCCCTGCAATCACAGCGAGCCAACTTTATCATGAGGCTGGCATGACTGACGGAGCAGCGCCACCTGCAGGCGCCGCGCAGCAATGCGCTCCATGGAAGCGCTCCAGTACTGAGCTCTGTCACAGGACTACAGGTCCCAGCAGGACTTCATCTCTCTCACTGCAAAACAGAAATTCATAGATAAATGACTGAACTATAAAGGACAGCAGTGATCTATCTCCAACCCCTGGCAGCCTCCAGCAGCTGCAAAACTACAACTCCCAGCATGCCCTGAAAGCTTGCAGTAGTCAAGTCATGCTGCGATTCATAGTTTTGCAACAGCTGGATGTGCAGATAACCATGCAAATCCTGTGCGTTGTCCATATGGTTAAAGCCTCATTCACACGTCCGTGTCAGTTCTCAAATCCGTGAAAAAATGGTCAATGATGCCTCCGTTTCACGGACACTGTGCGGCTGAAAAATAATTCTTTAAGCATCTCTACCTGGTGACCTGTGAAACCCGGATGGCATCCGTGTTTTTCTCGGACCCACAGACTATAATGGGCGTGATGGATCTGTGAACACAGACAAAATAGGGCATGCCCCTGTGCACATGTACGTGAAACACTGACGTGCGAATGAGGCTTAAGGCAACGATGCACCCAAGGGTGTATTTGCTCCTTAAAAAAGAAAATGTTTCAGGCTCCTTAACTATGGCTTGTTACCTCAGCATATGTGCTGCCATTATAATCGTCTTTTTCTCAGTGACAGATTTCTGTACTTTATAAATGGAGACGTTTTATCAAAACTGGTGTAGAGGAACACTGGCTTAGTTGCCCATAGCAACCAATCAGATTTCACCTTTCATTTTCAGAGCTCCTTTGCAAAATGAAAGGTGGAATCTGATTGACTGTCATGGCCAACTAAGCCGGTTTTCCTCTACACGAGGTTTGATAAATCTCCCCCAATGGCTTCTACGTGATGAGCTTCTCCTTATACTAGGGTGGCCACGCCCCAACCCCATTAAAGGGGTTTTCCCATCTTGTTGGTTCGTCCTTACCTGCTGCCTGCTCTGCTGTTCACTTCCTGGATTCCTGCTGGTAAGGCTGGGCGGGCTTAGGCAGTTTGAGTGAGGGCCGGCCCCGCCCCCTCATGACATCACACTCCTTGTAAAGGCCTCTCATTGTAAATGTGAGCGCGCACGGCGCCGGGCAGCCGCACATGCGCAGATCAGTATTCGTTAGATTCGCGTCTCAAATAGTTGCTGCACAAAAGAATATAGATCTGCGCATGCGCTGCCGCGACCGCGCATGCGCAGATCTATATTCTTTTGTGCAGCAACTTTTTGAGACGCAAATTAAATGAATACAGATCTGCACATGCGCGGCCACGTTCGCGCATGCGCAGATCTGTATTTATTAGATTCGCGTCTCAAATAGACACTGCTCAAAAGAATATAGATCTGCGCAGGCGCGGTCGCGGCAGCGCATATCTATATTCTTTTGTGCAGCAACTATTTGAAACGCAAATCAAATGCGCATGCGCAGATCTATATTCTTTTGTGCAGCAACTATTTGAGACGCGAATCTAACGGCCCATGGATGCGGCAGGCGATAGGTGGCCGTATCCATGGGATACCTTACCAAACAAATCTGCCGGAAAAATGGAATTTGGGGGAAAATAGTAAGTTTTTTTAAATCATTTATATTTGGAGAAATGATTAATGGTATATGTATATTTGAATGAAATATGATCATTGAAATGGTAAGCCACACCCTCTCCCAGTAACTGTACCGGTAAAAGAAAAAAATAGAGACAGGAAGACCCCCAGGTGAGCTGTGCTGGGGCCGGAGTGTTTCTCTCCCCTTTAGTCAATCACAGAGTGACATTTCCGCCGGCTCTAATGACTGACTGGGGGAGAGAGAAAGTTTACTGTTACTGTCTGAGCGTGGAGCCACATTAAAGGGCACCTCAGAGTCCGTCCAAGCCTTGCACTGGTCGGAAGACATGGCAGTGATTCTGTGTGCCGACACTGTGGAGAAAAACTGCCAGACAGAAGATACACAATCCGCAAAAAGCTTGCAGCAGTCGAGTTTGGTTTTGGTCTGGCACATTTTGAGCCTGCGCCATCAGTATCAGCGGCATCACCAGATTCCGGTGCCATAATGGAAGCAGATCTGGTCCTGTTGATTTTTTGGGAGGTACTGGCTGTATGTTGACTTTACTCTTTTCTACTGCTGCCACCACATTCATCCTCTGATGTTACCTCTTCTTCAGCGCGCTGATCCGGCTCCTAGGTCCTATCTAACACACATTCATCATCATAGTCCTCACCCATCCTGCCACTTTATCAGACTGTGTTATGTAATCATGGGCTCCTTGGCCTCTCTCTCAATTCTCTGCTCTGTATTTGCTCCAAGTGCCACTGTAGCTACCACTTCCCCTACCATCACCACTGTGGCTACAAGTGCCACTACTACCAAAAACAATAACACAGCTATGCATGGGGTCTACCATCTCCCACTGAACGTCCTCTTCATGGTTGTCCAAATGCTGAATGTTCTCACTCAACTCTCTTGAGTATCTTCTATAGTGTGTGGTGGGGTTTTGGTGCCTCACGAAGGTGCCCCACGAAGATGCGGCAGTGAAGACAGAGCAACTGAAACTGAAAAGCTTCTCTGGGATTGCAAGAAGGAGGAGCAGGACGAATGCTGTGACCCCTGGCTCCAAGGCATGGTGTCAGGCTTAGAGGTGACCTCCACATTATCCTGCTGTGACTGAGGAATGAGCCATCCAGTCCACCAGCTCACCCTCTTTGTTTTCAATAATAATGTTGCCCCTTTTAGAAACCAGAGAGAACTGCTACCTACTACTAATAGCCGGATAGTTGGTTCTGTTACCCACATTCTGACTCTTGGAGGATGAGGTATGGGTGTTTTGCTTTGCACTCTTCCATTTTCCAGACATTTTATTTTGAAGCCTGTAAATAAAAACTCGCAGGTTTCTTATAAATGAAAAGTCATGGGTTTCCTAAATGGAAAGTCATAGGTTTTGTACACACAGATTATTGAATGGTACTAACAAAAGTGTGTTTTCTGTAATTTAAAGACAGAAGCATTTACCCTTCTACAAATACCCTGCACACTGCTATTGACAAGTTACTTTGGGAATAATGCGGTACAATTTCTATGTACTATGTAATTTGAATTTATTAACACTGGTTCAAAAATGAAATTTACCAATATAACGATGCAGTGTTGGTGGTTAAATTTCTATGTATTGTGAAATTTGCGTTTAACATTACTGGTATAAAATAGGGTTATTGCCATGGTTTTGTAATGCAGAATGAGGTGCTGCAGCAGCAGCAACTGTATTAACCAGTTGACGACCGCCCATAGACTATAAACGTCCTATGGGTGGTTGTCTATCTCTGAATGGACGTTTTAGAACGTCCGTTCAGAGACAGCATCTGCACGCTAATCGTGCAGATGCCGAGCGGGTTGCCTGCTGTCAGTGACAGCAGGGCAACCCAGAGAGAAGGCAGGGACAGTGCCCAAGTGTCCCTGCCTTCTAAATTGCCGCAGACAGAGAGCTCGGTGAGCGCTGTGTCTGCTTTGCAGGAAGCGCTTCATGCTCCCGGCCCGGTGGTCATGTGACCGCAGGGGCCGGCAGTGTGCAGGAGCTGTCGGTTCTCTCACAGACCTCGATCAGCCCTGCACTAAGGCTGTACAGCATAGTATTATGCTGTACAGCCTCTCTGGGGGGTGTATTTCACCTGTAACTGGGGCTACTATGTCAGCCCCAGTTACAGGAGAAGTCAATAGTGAAAAAAAAAAAAAAAAAGTGAAGTTAAATGTCCCCCAGAGGTCTTATATGACCTTATGGGGGATTCAAAGTGTAAAATAATAAAATAAAAAAATAAAAAATCCCTAATTAATTAATAAAAAAAACTTAAAAATAGAAAAAATAAAATAAATTAAACATATCTGTTATTGCCGCACCATAAAAAAAACGTGTAAAAAAAACAATTTTGTCATCTTATATCACAAAAAGTGCAGCAACAAGCGATCAAAAACGCATATGTCCCACAACATAAATCCAATGAAACCGTCACCTCATCCTGCAAAAAATGAGCCCCTACATAAGAAAATCGCTCAAATTTTTATTTTTTTTAAATTATAGCTCTCAGAACATGGAGACATTACAACATAATTTTTTGTTTAAAAAAAGCTATTTTTGTGTTAAAGTGAGACAAATTTAAAAAAAGTATACATATTAGGTATCGCAGCATTCGTAAAACTAGCTCTATAAAAATATCACATGACCTAACCCCTCACATGAACACCATAATAAAAATAAAATAAAAACAGTGCCAAAAAACTGTGCTAAAACAACAAATTTTTTGGTCAACTTGCACCCTAAAGTGTAATAATGAATGCCCAAAAAAGCATATGTACCCAAAAATGGTGCCAATAAAAAAAATCAATTCTTCCTGTAAAAAACGAGTCCCTACACAAGACGATTGGCAGAAAAATAAAAAAAATATAGCGTCCAGAAAATGGAGACACAAAAACATAATTTAAAAAAAAAATGCTTTATTATGTAAAAACTGAAACAAACAAACAAACAAACCAAAAAAGAAAGTAGACATTTTTATATCATTTAGTCCGTAACAACCTGCTCTATAAAAATAGTGCATGATCTACTGTGTCAGATCAATGTTTAAAAAAATAAAAAATATAAACAGTTTCAAAACAGCCATTTTTTTGTTACCTTGCCTCACAAAAAATGTAATATAGAGCAATTAAAAATCATATTCACCCCAAAATAGTACCAATAAAACTGGCACCTTTTGCCCTAGTTTTCAAAATAGGGTCAATTTTTGGGAGTTTATACTGTCAGGGTGCATCCGGGGGGGCTTCAAATCGGACAAGGCATCTAAAAACGAGTTTGGCAAAATCTGCCCTCCAAAAACCATATGGCGTTACTCTCCTTCTGCGCCCTGCTGTGTGCCCTTACAACAGTTTAAGACCAAATGTGGGTTATTTTTGTAAACCGCAGAATCAGGGTAATAAATATTGAGTTTTGTTTGGCTGTTAACCCTTGATTTTTTAAAGAAAAAAATGGATTAAAAAAGTGAAATTTTGAAATGTCATCTCCATTTTCCTTTAATTCTTGTGGAACGCCTAAAGGGTTAACAAAGTTTGTAAAATCAGTTTTGAGTAACCTGAAGGGTGTCGTTTTTACAATGGGGTCATTTATGGGGGGTTTCCACTGTGTAAGCCCCACAATGTCACTTCAGACCTAAACTGGTCCTTAAAAAGTGGGTTTTGAAAATTTTCTTAAAAATTTTAAGAATTGCTTCTAAACTTCTAAGCCTTCTAACATCCTAAAAAAATAAAATGACATTTACAAAATGATGCCAACACAAAGTTGACATATGGGGAATGTTAAGTAATCAATATTTTATGAGGTATCATTTTCTGTTTTAAAAGCAGAGAAATTGAAATTTTGAAAACTGCGAATTTTTCTACATTTTTGGGAAATTTTGGATTTTTTCATAAGTAAAGGTGAAATATATTGACTCAAATTTATGACTATCACGAAGTACAATATGTCACGAGAAAACAATCTCAGAACGGCTTGGATAAGTAAAAGTGTTCTAAAGTTAACACCACATAAAGTGACACATGTCAGATTTGCAAAATTAGGCTGGGTCAGGAAGTGAAAAATGGCCCGGACTGGAAGTGGTTAAGCAGTGTGCCTAATCCCTCAGCCCCTTACTCCCTCAAAGCTTTCCCTGCTTCACAATCTACACAAATATTTCACTCAGTTTTTTTCTGTAGACTGTCTCTGTTACACTAGAATAGTTGCTTTTGCTTCGGTGTACTCTAAATTAATTTTTTTGACAGACAGTGCAAAAGACCTATCCACCCTCATCAGCAGTATGGCGTTTGCTTGTTCTTGCCAGGCATCTCCCTTCTTGTTGTAACCCCTGAATGGCTGATGAGGCTGTGTGTCAGTCTCTGAGCCAATCAGGACAAGCCCCACCTCCACTTTCTCCCAGTGACCATTTTTCTTCTTCCTCCCTTGTGGTTTTCCCAGCCAATTCTCACAGTAAAATGGAAAATGGCGATGGGTGCCGTTTTTACGAGATTCTTCCAAAGCTACTCAAAAATCTTAGGCTTCATTTTGCGGATGAATTTTGGGCAAATTTGTAACATATCCCATTTCTTTAGAATCAATTCACTCATCTCTAATTGCTACGTCTGCTACACCCTCATAACATGCTATATCTCTGTATTGTAACATAGTTTGAATTACACCCGTATTGTGACATCACCATGTCTTTACCTGAGCTGTAATGTCACCATGTACATGAAGACATTTTTGTGTGTTATTTTTGAGCTTTGATATCATCCCAAGGGTCGATACAGTATACCATATCTCAGAAGCATATGAATCCTCTCAAGCCTCTGAATGCTGTAGACAGTTGAATAGGAACCATACGAATAGGTTTGCACTACTAGCAATCAAACTGGAACAGCATGCAATAAATCCTCTCCCAATAATGAGACGACACTTCACTTTGAGGGTTAAACAGGAACTCCAACTTTATTGAGGGCTACCTGCCGGGTATTTATGCAGGTCTCCCACCTCGTGGACACTCCCCTAGGGGACCAGAAGGAAGACTGAGACACAGGGGATACAGCAGCCAATCACACACAATGGGACAATAGAAACACACCCTCCCTCCCCTCTGCCTGTGATACAATTACCCTACACGGGTTACTGTAATCATCACAGGCAGGAGAATACACAATGTCTTCTGTCCTGAAGACAACCGAGGAGTCATTCAATTATCTCTCAGGACAAAGAGAAATCGCCAATACACACGTGGGGACAATAGGACAGACATCACTATTCAAATATACAATGTCCCACCTTTTACAGTACACAGACATTTAACATATCCCCAGATGGCTTAGGTCTGAGCGCACATTATTGAATGGCGCTCAGACCACACACATCCAGTTCCATTGCCATGGAGCTAAAGTCTTTCCCATAGTCTTTCATTATACGAATGGGCTCCATAGCAGAGCTATCCGGGGTATCACTGCTCAAACAGGACAAGCATACATGGGGCCATAGACGCAGGGCAGGAGGCGAGCAAGCAGTCCCCTCCAGGAAACTGGGGCAGACTCTGGTACAGGGTCCAGTCCGCTACAAACTATATCACTGTAGTCCAGATTTAAAGGGCTTCTGTCACCCCCAAAATGCATTTTTCATCAGCTGACATTAGCTATTTGCTAATGTCCGCTGATCTCAAACATACTTTTCTTACATTCCCCTGTGATTTCGTTCTTTTAAAATTCTTACTTTTATTATATGCAAATATCTTCACTACCAGCAAGTTGGGCGGTAACTCGCTGGTAGCCGCCACATCCTTAAGTTGCCAACACGCTCCCTCTCCTCTTGATAGACAGGGCCAGCGAGCGCTCTCCTGCCGCTGGAACTGTCTTCTCATTAAGTCCCGCGCCTGCGCCGTAACATGCTTCAATCGGCGCAGGCGTACTGAGTAAAGGACACCAGCTCCATCCTCAGTGCGCCTGCGCCGATTACGTCACAGTACACCCATGACGTAATTGGCGCAGGCGCACTGAGGACGGAGCTGGCGTCCTTTACTCAGTACGCCTGTGCTGATTGAAGAATGTTGGCCCTGACTATCAAGAATGGCCCTGTCTATCAAGAGGAGAGGGGGCGTGTCGGCAACTGGAGGATGCGGCGGCTACCAGCGAGTTACCGCCCAACTTGCTGGTAGTGAAGATATTTGCATATAATAAAAGTAAGAATTTTAAAAGAACGAAATCACAGGGGAATGTAAGAAAAGTATGTTTGAGATCAGCGGACATTAGCAAATAGCTAATGTCAGCTGATAAAAAATGCATTTTGGGGGTGACAGAAGCCCTTTAACCCCTTAATAACCACCAATACGCCTTTTTACGGCAATCACTACGGGATCTTAGGCTGGGTCGCTTTTTTTTACAACTCTGCATGGGTCTCTCGTGCAATGTAGACCAAAGGCTCAGCTCTCACATGAGAGCCCCACTCCTGCTCTAATAGCCCTGACTAGTGTTGATCACGAATTTTCGAATTGCGAATTTTAATTGCGAATATCAGCACTTCGAGAATTCGCGAATATTTAGAATATTGCAAAATATATTCGCAATTGCGAATATTCGTTTTATGCGAATTTTTTATATGCAAATTTTCGCAAGCAAGATAATAATGTCATTTTTTTTTTTTGCGAAAATTCGCATAAAAATTCGCATAAATTAGCATACAAATTCGCATAAACTGGCATTTAAGATACCTTTTAAATACCAGCTTATGCGAATTTTTGCAAATTTTTTATGCGAATTTTCGCAAACAAGAAAATAATGTCTGGAGATTACGACTTTGCGAATTTCCGAATATATGGCGAATATTCACTCAAATATTCGCAAAATATTGCGAATTCGAATATTGCCCCTGCCGCTCATCACTAGCCCTGACTGGCAGAAGCGCCGATCCACGCTGTTTAACCCCTTAGATGCCGCGGGCAATAGCACCGTTGGCATGTAAGTGGTTGCAGAGGGACAATCGACAACCCATGAAAGAGATTGCGGGTTGCTGTTGTCTGTGTACGCAGGCTGGGGACCCACGCCTACCTCCAGCATGTCTCAGCAGATGATGTTTCTCTGGCGCAGCCTGCTGGTGGATGTATTGCACTGAGAGTACAATACATTGCACTAAAAGAACAGTGCAATTTTTTGTAGAAACGATCAAAAGATCGCCTATTATAATCCCCTTGTGGGACTATTAAATGGTTTAAAAAAGTAAAAAAAAGTTGTATTAAATAAAAATGTTTAATTAAAAATAACTTTTCCATTAAATGATAAAAATTGCAAATGTTCCATATTTGGTATCACTGTATCCATAACGACCTGCACTACACAGTTATCATGTAATTTATGGTAAATGCTGTAAAAAAAAAAACAGAATTGCTGCTTTTTGCTTATTTGCTACCAAAAAAGGAATAAAATGCAATCAAAAAGAGTTATTGACTCATGAAAACTACAAGTCATCCTGCAACAATCAAGCCCGGACATAGCTCTGTAGAAGGAAAAATAAAAAAGTTATGGGTTGTGGCGATGCAAACACATTTTCTTCTTTTTTTAAAAAGGGTTTTTTTAAAAAAAAATTGCGATTAGGATATTCGCGATCAACCCTAAGGGGTAGGCAACTTTCCTATTGGTTGCTAGGGATGTTGCTAAGTGCCGATATTAACGATAAATTCGCGATTAGAATATTCGCAATCAACACTATTCACGAATATGAATATATAGCACTATCTTCTAAATATTCATAAATTCTTGAAGTGGCGATATTCGTGATTCGAATATTTACGCTCAACACTACTGACCATCAGATTTAAAGACCAACAACCAAGGGGGTGGGAAAATCAGATAAAACATAACTTTTAATAAATACCCTTACAAGATAATAATAATAACAATAATAATAATAAACAAAAACTAAATAGAGTTCTCATAGTACATGCATGCTCCTATACACTTGTTCCAACAGAAAAAGACCTTGAAAGGAAGGAACATTGGGGGAGATTTATCAAAACTGGTGTAAAGTAAAACTGGCTTAGTTGCCCTTAGTTGCAAGTTGCAACCAATCAGACTCCATCTTTCATTTTTCAGAGCTCCTTTGGAAAATGAAAGGTGGAATCTGATTGGTTGCTATGGGCAACTTAACTAGCTTTCTTTTACACCAGTTTTGATAAATCTCTCCCATAGACTCCAAGGACGTATTAAAAACCAATCATCCATATGTTAAATACTACAACCGTACTGCTGGTAAAGCGTGGTTTCCGAGCCTGGAGCTCTGAGGTTGCTGGTAGTTCTTCAAATCTTCTGTATTGGGAAAATAGATCTGAAAAAAATGTTTCCCGACACATTGAGACGGAATGCCTTGGGAAACAATTTTTTATGAGCCTTTTTGTCCAAAATTATTGGGACATTATTTTCTGTAGTAGGGATGACAAGAGCTGTGATAACAGGGACAAGTTCCGCATGGCGCCGCCCTTGTCAGGGCAATGACTCAGTATTAGGGTTCATGCACACGACCGTTGCTGTTTTGCAGTCCGTTTTTCACAGATCCGTTGTTCAGTATCTGAGGTTTTTTTTCCTCTAATTTAAGTCCTCTTCATTTCCGTTATTGCACAAAACATATCCATATTGTTTCCGTATTTCATCAGTTTTTTGCGGATCGTATACTGAAACGGTAACTTATTAATCACTAAACACATGAGCTATATGTGCTGGGCATAGCATTTCTACAGTATGGATCCGCGAAATACGGATGACATACGGATGTGTTATGCGTGCGTTCTGTATTTTTTGCGGACCCATTGACTTGAATGGGGCCTCGGACCGTGATTTGCGGACAATAATAGGACATGCACTACTTTTTTGCGGAACGGCCATGCGGACAAACGGAAACAGAATGCACACAGAGTAAGGCTACATGCACACGACAGTTGTTTTTTGCTGTCCGCAAATCGTGGATCCGTCCTTTTTTTTTCACATCCACATCCTTTCCGTGTGTCCGCAAATTTTGTAGGTTGTGTTTCCGTGTGTCTTCCGTTTTTTTTGCGGATCTGCAAAAAAAACAGAAGGCTTGAACCAGTTTCTTAAAGTATCTGTACAAGTGCCCTGGTTTCCAAGCAACCATCCGCAAAAAAAAACGGATGCGGATGACAAACGGATGGCTTTGGTTGGTCCTCCGCATTTTTTGCGGACCCATTGACTTCTATGGGTCCGCAAACCGTTTTTTGCAGACAAGAATAGGACATGCCATATTTTTTTTGCGGACGTGAAATGCAGACAGCGGACGCGGACAGGCAACGGAAGAGGCATCCGCATTTTTAACGGATCCATAGAAATGAATGGGAAACCATCGGATCTGCAAAAAAAAACGGGACGGAGGCCGCAAAAAACCACTGCCGTGTGCATGTAGGCTAACTTCCGTATATTCTACAGCCCCATTGAAGGGAATGGTTCCGCATACGGTCCGCAAAAAAAACGGAACGGAAGCGGAAAGAAAATACGGTCGTGTGCATTAGCCCTTAGTTAGGGCTTGTGCACACAACCGTACGTATTTTGCAGTCCGCAAAAAACGCAGATCCACAAACAAAAACAAAAGAAAAAATGGATGACATACATGTGATGTCCGCGTTGAATCCGTTTTTTTTTTCTGCAGATCCATTGTAGTAAATGCCTGTCCTTGTCGGCAATCTTTTTTTGCGGAACGGACATGCTGAAATACGGACACGGAATGCATACGGAGTCATTTCAGTTTTTTTTTCAAGCCCCATTGAAGTGAAGGGTGTAATAGCTCTCAGGGTGCTCTAGGGTGAGATTGGTCCCATAACATCTTTATTTTCCTAACTCAGAAGCCTTTAAGAACAACCTCAGTGCTCCAGGCTGCAATCCAGTGCTATCAGCAGTACGGTTGTCGTACTTACCATATGAAGAAATCGTCTCTTCTACTGATAGGACAAATGGGTTTCATCTTAATACGACCTTTGAGTCTATGGGGGAGATTTATTATCTCCCTTGCACCTTAAAAGCAGCGTTAAAAAGTCGCAAACTATGTGTTAAAAAATTGTCACTTCTCTCTTTTTTACCGCACTTATGCCAGGAGGGTAGCAGGAGAAAATGAGGAGTGGTCAGCAGCCACAATTAATTTATCTTCATTTACACCAGTTTTCTGGTGCAAATGAAGCCAGAAATCTGTGGAAGCACAGACAGCCAGAGGATGAGCCTTATCATAAATTAGGTGCATCCTTTGGCAGCGCAGAATGAACGGTCTTGATAAATATCCCCCAATGTGCTTTATTCTTGTGCTGCAACATAATCTTGTATATTGTGTAGTGATAAAAAGAACATCATAAAAATTCTTTAAAAACATTTTTAACATAGAAACTTGATTCAATGTGTAATTTTTGATGAAACATTCCCTTTAAATATGGAAACCACACCATGGACACAAGAAGGAAAATAAATGAGGAACATAGAAACATTTAAAGGGGTAAAAAATATTCTACATTTTTCAAACCAGCACCTGGATCTGAATACTTTTGTAATTGCATGTAATTAAAAATGTAGTATACCCATGGAATTATTCAATAAAATGTATCTGTATAGCGCCACCTGCTGTTTGTTTTTTCTCTTATTTCTTTGACCTGCTCCCTGAGATGGCTGCACATGCTCAGTTTCATCCTTCAACTGCCTCCTGAGCTGTGATAGAGAGAGCTGAGACACGCCTCCTGAGCTGTGATAGAGAGAGCTGAGACACGCCTCCTGAGCTGTGATAGAGAGAGCTGAGACACGCCTCCTAAGTTGTGATAGGGGGAGGATGGACACACCCCCTGAGCTGCAGCAGAAAAGATACTCCCCTGAGCTGCCAGGTTGATATAAATCTAGCAGAGCAATGAATGGGAAGCTCTCTGGATCCATGTGAGGTACAGGGCTGGTTCTAGCTTTGTTAGAAAGAGATTGTCATGTACTATGTGATATTAGGTTTTCATTTTTTACATCAATCATGGTATAACCCCCTTTAATTATATGGTCAAGGACAGACAAATGCTTTTCAGTCAGAGACAAGTGTATGTTTTCACTATATGAGCACCAACATAGTCAATATTATTGCCATATACTGACCATTTAGTGATCAGAGTCCAGGGTAGGAATTTATCATTTGCCGTGGTTTTGGTGTCAATCTTAAGTCTTTGCTTTGTAAGGTTGCGCCAAAATTTATGAAATGGCGCACAGTAAAAGTATTTTTAGTGCAATGTGGTGTACGCCTATGTCTGAGAAAGTACACTAGGGGTTGTCTGGCAGGGGAATGCACCTTTGTAAGAAGTTGCACTTCATGAATGCAGGTCATACTCAAGATAATTTCAGTGAATTTACTGCAGAAATGTAGTGTGCCGTGAAAAACATCTCTAAAAGATATCTCTAACAAATATTGAGGGTCATTTACTAACAGATATACACTTTTTGGCGTATATCTGTCGGAGATTGCATCACAAAGGTTATTTGCAACTTTTCAGCGCTCGCGCCAGATCTAAGAAAGGGAGCGTGGCGTAGGCAGGGAAGGGGGTGAGCCGGCAGGCCCGTTTCATTTATCATTTTCTAAGTCTGTTTTAGGCGCCTCTTCATAAATTCGCCGCATCCACTGCCATCTAAAAGGGTATTAAGATCGGCATAGAAAACGCAGGTCTTAATAAGTTACTGAAGTTTACAAACTGAACTGAAATGTTCTAAGAGATGTTGCATTGTCTAAAAGGGGTGGTTCAAGATTTCTTTAAAAAAAAAATGGGCTGAAAGCAGGAAATATGATACAATAACCATTAATTCACCTATTCATTCCTCTGCCAGTCCAGCACCGCTGCTCCGGCAGTCTATCATTTCACCTCAGTGGTGATGCCTGTATAAGGCCGGGTTCACATCACTGTTTAGTTTTCCGTTCTTCTGATCTGTCAGAAGAACAGAAAAAACAAACAAGAGAAAATGGATCCTGTATTTAAGCGCTCATGCACACGACAGTATGCCCTCCGACATACGGTCTGTGAGCGGGCCATATGTCCCGGAGCGTGCATGAGCCCTAAGGCTACTTTCACATCTGTGTTTATGCTGGACTAGTCCCGCGGGCGGCTCGACGTGCACAGCATCATTGTAATATATAATGCTGTGTACTCCCGTGCGCACGATCGATGCCGCTCCGGGACAAATGGCCCACTCACAGACCATATGTCTCGGAGGGCATATGGTCGTGTGCATGAGCCCTAAGGCTACTGTGTTTATGCTGGATCCGTCATTGATCATCAAAAACGCTTCTGTCATGATAATACAACCGGCTGCATCCGTTATGAACGGATCCGGTTGTATTATCTCTAAAATGGCCAAGACAGAGCGTCTCAAAAACCATTGTAAGTCAATGGGGGATTGATCCGTTTTCTTTTGTGTCAGAGAAAACGGATCTGTCTTGAATTAATCAGTTACCCTGGACACACTCAGAAATGCTGCTTGCAGCGCTTTTGTGTGCGTCATGGGAAAGCAATGAAACATAATGGAATGCATTCTGATGCTCTCCGTTCTATTCAGTTCAGTTTTGTCCCCATTGACAATGCATGGGGACAAAACTGAAGCGTTTTCCCCCCGCTATTGAGATCCTATGACAGATCTCAATATTGGAAAGGGAGAGCACATATTTGAAAGTAGCCTTAGGCATCCCTTATACATATTTTGCATCCGTTTTAGCCATTTCTATCTGAAATCCGGTATTTTAGATGGAAAAAAAAGTCCTGCATGCCTAAAGCAGTCGAGATACCAGAAGCAGTGGAACGAAGTGGCCCATGAACAGGTGAGAGTTTATTTTTTCTTTATGCTAATCGCATTCAGGGCCATAATTAAAATAGCCTTGGTGGTTGGACAACCCCTTTAAATCTATACATAGTAACACTGCATATTGTTTTTCTGCTGGCTATGTTATTGTGTGTCATTTTTTAAAATTCCTTTTACAAGGCTGCATTTAAAATTTGGCCGATTGTCCTTGAAAAGGGACTGTGGTTCCACTCAGTTGCCAGAAGTCCAAGGCGATAGCTTAGTGCTATGGGGCCTAGAAGCACTCCTGGCCATGACTCGTATGACAAAATTCTGGGATTCTTATATAGAAAAAGTTAAAGGTTTATTCTTTATACTGACCAAAGTTTTCTGAATCCGTGTATTTATGGTAGTTCCTTTATCTGAATGGACTAAATGGTCTCTCAAATTAGGACTACGTTCGTTGCATATGAGGGGGCGGATTTTTAAACTCCTCCACCATAGGGAAACACCTGGAACACCATAGGGAAACACCTGGAACACCTAAATAATGTCTGGGATGAGCTAAAATTCACTATGACATGTGATTGCCATACTGTCAGCTTTTTGGATGTACAAATATCCAAACAGGAAGATGGGCGTTTGGCCACAGATTTGTATCGCAAAGAAACAGATAGAAATAGCGTACTGCATTAACAGAGTGCACATCCACTTCCCCTGAAAAAGGCTAACCCCAAGTCCCAATTTCTGAGGGTCAAAAGGATAGTGTCAACACCTGAAACGCAAACTTTGAGAATGGAAGAAATGTCTTCCAGGTTCCGGGATAGTGGATACCCAGAGAGGATACTTAGGGAAGCTAGGAGTTCTAGCGATGGGGTAACCATAACAAAAGACAGGGAGGCAGATATACACATACCATTCATTCATAAATATCACCCATATAACCATCTTTTTGATAATATCGTGCGCAAACACTGGCACATCCTGGGTAAATCTTACCCTATGGTGGAGGAGTTTATAAATCCGCCCCTCATATGCAACAAACGTATTCTTAATTTGAGAGACCATTAAGTCCATTCAGATATAGGAACTACCATAAATACACTGATTCAGAGAACTTTGGTCAGCCAAAAGGAAGGTACATTTCCTGGTCTCCACTGCATGCAGTGTAGCAATGTCCAGAAGGGACAATATTTCTCTCACCCACGCACTGGGAAGACCTATAAGATTAGAGGCTATGATACTTGCGACACAAAAAAAGTCATTTATCTTACTAAGTGCCCGTGCAGCTTGCTATATGTGGGGGAGACAATTCAAATGGTGAAAGATCGTATATGTAAGCACAAATCTACAATACGCAAACAAAATTTGCTGTTACCAATTCCTTCTCACTTCCATAAACACAACCATTCAATCGCACAATTGAAATATCAGGTCATAGAGCAGGTGTGTCAACCAAGGAGGGGGGGTGATTTGAAGAAACTGTTACTGCGCAGTGTGGCCTTTTGGATTCATAAACAAAAACACTTTATTTTAGCAGAGAAAACCCTTTCTGTTAAAACTTAACTTTTAATAATTTAAATGGATAGATCAAATATAACAGGCGCTTCTAAAAATCAGAGTCACCAATACTGCAGACACATTTCATATGACTCTAGAATCAAAGACACAAAGTGTTAGTGTCCCCTGTCTGGGATATAGGGTCTAGTGGGTTTAGATGGTGGAGGTTACCCTTTTCTGATAAGGTAGTGGGGTAGTAGCCATTTTTTGTATGTTTTGGTCTGTCATAGGTTATAGGGTCAGTGATATGAGATACTAATATGAGATCCTAGATATCTTTAGTTATCATAACCCGAGTAACTAACTTTTGGATTCATACCCTGGATACGTTATACCCAAAAGGGTTAAATAGAGACTATGAGGTCATGTGCTTTTAATTTTATGTAGATTCTGCATATTTATTTATTATTATTTCTTTGCAGACTGCAGTGCCACGACTTAGTCTGGAAGACATGAATCAGGATGTGAGGTTTTCTCTGCCATTATATAGTGATGTCTCTTCCTGTGTTACTAATTGATTGATGATGTCATGACCAGGTTATTGTGATTTATGCCTATAAAATGTGAGAAAGTGTCAGTTAACATTGTGCAGTTGAGGAAGGCTGAACTAGCCGAAACGTCCTGTGAACCGTTGTGTGTGGAATAAAGTATACCATTGAGAACAAGTATGTCTGCTGGGATTATCTTTTACCATTCGTATGGGGATTGCTCCTTTCCCGTGCAGACATCGATTTGAAGGTTGCGAGCTGTCTGATTTGGAATTTTACATTTAGAACTGGCGCCTCTTGATAACTTTGGCGGAGCAGGGGCTTTATTAAGACCGGCGTCTAAAACGCCAGTTTGATAAATGTGACCTATTATTTTTAAAATGTATTACTTCAATAAATAATTAATTTATGACTGATTAAAGGGGTTCTCCAGGAATTAAGAAAATGAAAATACTTAAATATTATTTTATTATAAAAATATTCCCAAATACCTCACATTAGCTATAAGGACTTGTTTTGTCCAGGGAACAATCATTAGGGGAAATAAAATGGCTGCTATCCTATTATTAGTAGTGATGAGTGGCAGGGGCAATATTTGAATTTGCGATATTTAGCGAATATTTTGTAGAATATTCGTCATGTATTCGTGAATTATTTTTGTGGTTATTTTCTTGATTGCAAAAATCGGCAATGTAATATGCGCATAATGCGCGCGCAATACAGGCGTGGGTTACTATTGCTACATTTTTCAAACTGCTAGAAGTTTCCTGAGACTGGAGAAAATGGTTGGCATGGCAGAAGATTACAATAGCTTTATATGCAGATAGAGTGCTCCGATATATTCGCGATTGTGCAAATCGGCAAATAATGATGCGTATATTTTTACGTAATACGAGCAACTTCACTTTTTAGCAGTTCTGACTACATATTAGTGATTGGTGATTGGTAACAAGCTCCCGTAGCAGGCAGAGCAGCCGGCAGTGTAACGTCACTCACTGACGTCACGCGCCTGCTCCTCCCACTTTATGAATGAAGCGGACGGAGCAGGCACGTGATGTCAGTAAGTGACGTTAGGCTGCCGGCCGCTCTGCCTGCTACGGGAGCTTGTTAGTAAGTAGTAATACACACGGGAGAGCACAACTTTACCTAAAGTTATTAAGAGGTTAAGGATTACTGTTAGATATGAATACTGCTGAGAGCGGCGGAGCCTGTTGGGGGACACTGTTATGGGGGGGATCTGTGGATGACACAAATATAGCATTAAATGAAAAACCTGTGTCTTATGGGCAGGCGCGTCTTATAGGGTGAAAAATACGGTATATAAGCTATCTCTAACTAATGTAATGAGTGAAAATCAGAGAGCACAGCAATGACTCTCTTAGAACTGTAATAAACTGTAGAAAATGGCTGTGGGGAGGTTCTCATATAGCAAAGGGGTAGGCAACTTTCCTATTGGTTGCTAGGGATGTTGCTAAGCTTAGACAAAGATATTGCAGCCTTCTCACAAGCAAAAAGGGAGGTTACTGATGAAAAAAAAAGTACAATATTCGAAAATACGAATATATCACTATATTCTAAATATTCGCGAATTCGCGAATATTCGCACCCAACACTAATTATTACACACAAAACCTGTCCTTATCACACAGGAAGAAAAGTTACTTCACAACACTGAGCTAAAGCGCTGCCTCAGCCTCCTCTCTGCTCTGCTTGTCAGGGATTATGATCTTGAAAACAGCTGATAAGATCTTCATGTTAATCTCTGTAGGAATACAGTTCATAAGGAGACATGAAGTACAGAGAGGTGGTGGGGAACAGCAGCAGTTGTATGCAGTCTCCATTACCACAGCCCAACATCCTCTCTGTACTTCATGTCACCGTATGAACTCTATTTCTACAGAGATTCATCATCTGTATTCAGGACCATAATCCCTGACAAGCAGAGCAGAGAGGAGGATGAGGCAGCTCTTTATCTCAGTGTTGTGAAGTGACTTGTCTTTCCGTATGATTAGGACAGGTTTAATGTGTAGTAGTTGGACTGTGGCCATTTTATTCCCCTGATGATGGCTTCCCACACAAATACAGCCATTATAAATAATGAAAGGTATTTGGGAATATATTTATAATAAAGTAATATTTAAGTATTTTAATTTTCTGGAGAACCCCTTTAATGCTTTGTTACATTCGGGTGGACTACACAAATTAATGCAAGTGATTCACACTACTCCTGTTTTGCAGTGAAAATGAAGTTGTCAGTTTGGCCATTGTTCTCTTTCCTATATCATCACCATCACCACTAACAATAGTAGAAGGCATATTATTCATCAGCAAAGCAAAAACAGGCAGACAGTCCTTCAGCACATACATTGTGGTGTTCTTCCGTTTGCTTCATGCTTGCACTCTGTCTTCATTGATTTATTACTCCACTTAATAAACACAGTCTACTTCTGATGAAAATATAATATTAACATCCGCTTCTCTGTGCTGGATGCTGCTCGATGAGACCTAAGCAAGGAGTGCAATGACAGAAGAACTCAGCGACTTTCTGAAGATTCTAATTCCCTTGATGTTTGTACAACAAGAAATCAAATGGAAAGCTATTTCAAAAACTACTGGAGCATTTCAACATTCAATATGATTCACGAAAAATGAGTTATGGGACAAGCATACAAACGTAAACAGAGGTGTATGCTATTTGTTATTAAATTCTGCTTTCAAGACACTATTCAGTTCCCTTTTTATTGTAATATGACTTCATCTTCCAATGCCCCCATTTGTTAGATTCTCATTAAAGGAGTTGTCCAGCTTATCCTAAAATGATCCTAGGCCATGTGACATCACGTTCATCGGCAACATAACCTTGGCACAGGTCAAGGTTTCAAGTGAATAGGCCTGGGCTTCAATTTCCAGCATGGTTGCTACTCGCTATGCAGTGAATGGTGTTGCGCTTCGTAAACCTAGGGGATAGACCCCAACCCCCCATCCCGTCAATCTGATATTGAAAAATAAATAAATCCTATAAATCCCCCCTTGACTTTTTTCGTATTTTGTTACATTACAGCCTTAAGTTCAATGTTTTGTTAATCTGAATTTTATGTGATGGATCAGAACACAATAGTCTAAGTTGGTGAAGTCAAATGAGAAAAACATATAAATAAAACTATTATTTAGAAATAGAAAACAGAAAATTGGCATGTGCATATGTATTCACCCCCCTTTGTTTAGAAGCCCATAAAAAGCTCTGGTGCAACCAATTACTTATAGAAGTCACAGTGAAATGATGTCCACCTGTGTGCAATCTGTCACATGATCTGTCATTACATATACACACCTTTTTTGAAAGGCCCTAGAGGCTGCAACACCTAAGCAAGAGGCATCACTAACCAAACACTGCCATGAAGACCAAGGAACTCTCCAAACAAGTAAGAGACAATGTTGTTGAGAAGTCAGGGTTAGGTTATAAAAAATATCAAAATCTTTGATGATCCCAAGGAGCACCATTAAATCTATCATAACCAAATGGAAAGATCATGACACAACAGCAAACCTGCCAAGAGTCGGCTGCCCACCAAAACTCACTGACCAGGCAAGGAGGGCATTAATCCGAGAGGCAGAACAAAGACCTAAGGTAACCCTGGAGTAGCTGCAGAGTTCAACAGCAGAGACTGGAGTATCTGTACATAGGATGACAATAAGCCATACGCTCCATAGAGTTGGGCTTTATGGCAGAGTGGCCAGAAGAAAGCCATTACTTTAAGGTAAAAACAAAAAGGCACATTGTGAGTTTGTGAAAAGGCATGTGAGAGACTCACAAAATGTATGGAGCAAGGTGCTCTGGTCTGATGAGACTAAAATTGAACTTTTTGGCCATCAAAGAAAACGTTATGTCGGGCACAAACCAAAGACATCACATCACCCAAAGAACACCATCCCCAAAGTGAAACATGGTGGTGGCAGCATCATGTTGCGGGGATGGTTTTCAGCAGCCGAGACTGGGAAACTGGTCTGAGTTGAGGGAAAGATGAATGGTGCTAAATACAGGGATATTCTTGAGCAAAATCTGTACCACCCTGTGCGTGATTTGAGGCTAGGACGGACGTTCACCTTCCAGCAGGACAAAGACCTCAAACACACTGCTAAAGCAACACTTGAGTGGTTTAAGGAGAACATGTAAATGTGTTGGAATGGCCTAGTCAAAGCGCAGATCACAATCCGATAGAAAATCTGTGGTCAGACTTAAAGATTGCTTTTCACAAGCGCAAACCATCCAACTTGAAGGAGCTGGAGCAGTTTTGCAAGGATAAATGGGCAAAAATCCCAGTGGTAAGATGTGGCATAGAGACTTATCCAAAGTGACTTGGAGCTGTGATTGCCGCAAAAGGTGGCTCTACAAAGTATTGACTTTAGGGGGGTGAATAGTTATGCAAATTGACTTTTTATGTTATTTTGTCCTATTTGTTGTTTGCTTCACAATAAAAAAACAAAACATCTTCAAAGTTGTGGGCATGTTCTGTAAATTACATTATGCAAATCCTCAAACAATTCCCTGCCAATTCCAGGTTGTGAGGCCCCAACATACGAAAAAAGTCAAGGGGGTGAATACTTTTGCAAGGCACTGTACACAGTGGTGTATCTTGGTTTTGTGCTGCCCTAGGCGAGACTAAACTCGGGCACCCCCTAATATAAATTTGACCCGCCCCTTCCTGTCAAGGCCAAACCCCTTTCTCTGTAAACCCCGCCCTTCCTTTTAGGCTCCATCCTTTCCTGTATTCCTGTATTTAAAAGTGAATAACGACAGCCACACCTCACACCCCTCCCTTGATCCCACTAAGTGTCATCCACAGATCCCCCCCCCCTTAAGTGTCATCCACAGATCCCCCCTTAAGTGCCATCCACAGACAGATCCACCCCTTAAGTGCCATCCACAGATCCCCTCCTTAAGTGCCATCCACAGATCCCCCTCAGTGTCATCCACAGATTCCCCCTCTTAGTGTCATCCACATATTCCCCCTTAGTGTCATCCACAGATTCCCCCCTCAGTGTCATCCACAGATTCTCCCCTCAGTGTCATCCACAGATTCCCCCTCAGTGTCATCCACAGATTCCCCCTCAGTGTCATCCACAGATCCCCCTCTTTAGTGTCATCCACATATTCCCCCCTTAGTGTCATCCACAGATTCCCCCTCAGTGTCATCCACAGATTCCCCCTCAGTGTCATCCACAGATTCCCCCTCTTTAGTGTCATCCACATATTCCCCCCTTAGTGTCATCCACAGATTCCTCCCTCAGGGTCATCCACAGATTCCCCCTCAGTGTCATCCACAGATTCCCCCTCTTTAGTGTCATTCACATATTCCCCTCCTTAGTGTCATCCACAGATTCCCCCTCAGTGTCATCCACAGATTCTCCCCCAGTGTCATCCGATTCCACAGATTTCCTACCTGCCCAGCGCCGTTGTAGGTAATTTATTCACTCCACTTGCCTGAGAAGAGAAGCGCCGGAAGACCCACAGGCGCACTGGCAGGCACATGCGCACTTCAATGCCTCTGCCAGTGCGCCTGTGTGAGTCTTCCGGCGCTTCTCTCAGGCAAGTGGAGTGAATAAATTACCTACAGCGGCGCTGGGCGGGGAGGAGCGGCGCCGGCGCAGCCCCAGCAGCGCAGCCCGGACACAAAAAAAAATCTATCACTGAGGCAAACAAGGCATCTTGCCGCCCCATTGGAAGTGCCGCCCTAGGCAAATGCCTTGTTTGCCTCGTGATAGATACGCCACTGACTGTACATTGTAGCAGGCCAAGGCTGTTACCTCCATGACACATTTTAACCATATCACCAAATGCTATTTGGAAAGTACCCACAGTCATGTGACAGCCAAACATCAGTCTACCATAGAGAAGATTAGATATTTTTTAAAATATTAGAAATTAATGCTTCAAGGGACCTAACTAAAATAAAAATATAGGATTTATACATTTTCGGTATATTCTATTAATTTTCTAATCCCACCTTTTTATTGAAAGCAAAACAACCCAGCATTAGGTCAGGGATTATGGTGCCTGGGAGAACTTTAATCACATTTTTGTAAGAAAAATCCCAGCAGGGCTTGTCTTCTTCAGTAGTATTTTATTCCATGAAATTAGAAACAGGACGCGTTTCGGCCCATACTGACCTTTTACAACTGATCGGTGTTACACAGCAGACAACTGGTGGTAGAGACTGTAATCATCTATAATACCGATTGCTGACCTTAAACCCCTGAAATGCCTTGGTGAACTGCAACCACGGCATCTGAGTGGCCTTTTCCCGGGAGTGTTGTGGTCCTGGAGAGGAGCTATGGCAGCCTTGGGCCTTCTGAAGGATCTGAGGCCTGTCATAGCAAAGTAATTTTCCTATACACCGCTATGGTAAATCAGAAGCAATCAGACGATCACATGTTAAAGTCCTCTATGTGCACTTAAAATTAGCAAAAAAAAGTTGAAAGTTTTTAAAAATATAAAAAAGAGATATAAAACATCATTTCACCCCTTGTCTGTATTTATCAGGTATGATAAATGGCAAAACAGAAAAAATTAAAATGGCGGATTCGCAGGTTTTCCGTCGCTTGACCACCCCAATAAATGAATAAAAAGTGATAAAAAAAGTCATACACACCCCAAAATAATATCAATAAAAACTACAGTCTGACCTAAAAAAAATTAGCCCCCACACAGCTCCATATACATGTTATGTAAGAAAAAAGTTATGGGGGTCAGAATATGGAGATGCAAAGAAAAAAATCGTTTTCAAAGTTTTTATTTTTTTAAGTATTAAAAGGAAAGAAAAATTATAAAAATGTGGTATCACTGTAATCGTACTGATCCAAAGAATGAGGTTAACTGGTCAGTTGTACGGCATATGGAGAAAATAAAACCCATAATACTGTGGCCGAAACGCGTCCTGTGACACTTGTTTTCTTTGGAATAAAAGTATACTCCCTACACGCCTGCTGGAATCATTGATTTTTTTTATTTTGTTGGGGATAACCCCTTCCCGTGCAAGCGTCCCAGTGGTGAGCTGTTTTTGACTTTATATTCAACACAAGATGAGGACCCATAGTTTTTCCTCACCACAAAATAACATAAATTATTCCAAACCTTAGAAGATTTAGAGATTTACACTGCCTTGGTAGTTATGTACATTTACACTGCTGTGGGAAAATACATTATAACAGAATAAAAGGCATTAAACATTCATAGGTGCTGCATGCAATCAAACAAGTGATTACTCCTCGATCGGTGCTCTGCTGAGTTTGGCTGCTGTGAGTCATGTGACGCTGGCCACATAATGTGACTCACCAGCTAGGCCTATTTAAACAGGCAGCCTACAGGCCACAAGTTGCCTGTGATTAAGGTATTTTCATTTACCAAGTTCTCTGAATTGGATTGGATTGTACCTTGACCTCAGCTCTGTCTCCTTGACCTCGCTTCTGCTGTTTCCTCTGTATTGACATGACCTCCTGGTATTCGGACCTCGGCTTGTGTTTGTTGTGATTTGGTTCTGATACTGATCTTGGCTTGTTTTGACTTTGCTTACCCTTTTATTTGTATCTGTCGTCCTGTCTTTTGACCGCTGCTTATATTTGCATCATTGGTGTATTTACCCATCTGTGCCTGCCTGTCACTTTGTTTTTTATTTTCTCCTGTTTTATTGTTCCCTTTAAGGCCCAGCACAGGATCAGCCTAGGGAATGTCATCCAGTTGTACACCGTTGCCAAGGGCGGACCGTGCAAGTAGGCAGGGAGAGAGGTGTGGGTGAAGCTCAGGGCTGTGCACTCCCCCCCCCCCCCCTCATGTGACCGAAGCATTTCTGTAACTCTCCATAGACTATATTGGAGAGAGCTCTAAGGCACAATGGGGGACTAAGGACCCCTATTCTCCCAATCATAGGATGTCTCACCTATGACTTTCATGGCATTTCATATGGATATGCCATAAATGTCTCACATCGGAATACCCATTTAAACCGTTTGTTGAACCTTGGCTGCTATGTTAGAAAATATACAATATCCTAGTACATTCCAATTTGCCAAGTATCTGGATTTATGAACAAGAAACATTTGGTTATATCTGTAGTATGTTGATCAAGACAAAGAAGAGTTTATCATGATGGTCATAAAACATCCCAATACAGGCACTATACCGGTACCAGAACTGATCTATTCTATTACCTAAATAACTCTAACATATCAAAAAGTGACTGATGATAAGGAGTATTTAAGGCCCCTATACACATTAAAGAATGGCGGGTTTGGCCAAAAGTCTAGTGTATATGCGGTGCTCTCGACTTTCCCCCAACAGATGATGTTGGGGGAGAGAAGGATACATTGAAGTGCATATTTTTGCCTGAACCTTTTGTTCACCCTAGAGATAACCGGCACCCACCGGCAGAAGTGTTTGGCAGCAACTTTCTCCCCTCTCCAATTGAATACATATACATGTTCAGCCAAACCGAAAGTGTATGTGTATGGGGGAGTCAGGAAGGATTCAGGAGAGGTAGCAGACAGCTATTGAATGTGTAAGGCCTCCTTTAGTTTGGGTCCTTTCTTGGTCCTTACTTCTGCTACATGTTTATTAGGCTTCATGCTGGTCAGTCATAGAGATTAGCCCAAGTATAACAAGGGATACATTAAAAGAGTTGTCCGCTTTTTTATATTGACAACTTATCCTCAGGATAGGTCATCAATATCATATTGGTTGGGGGTAGACTGCTGATGCCCCTGCCGATCAGCTGTTTGAAGAGACCAGTGCTGTGTTCTCTTCACTGTCAACTTGCTCGCAGTCGACAAAGCATCAGCGAGTAGTGTAATTACAACTCCGCCATCCTATTCACTTCAATGGGAAGAAGCAGTTGTACTACGCCTCTTTAAACAGCTGATAGGTGGGGTTTGCCGGCAAGCCAGCCCTGGCCAATATGATATTAATGACCTATCGTGAGGATAGGTCATTAGTATAAAAAAGTGGACAACCCCTTAAATAAAATAATGATGGGTAGAGATTTTTAAAATTTTTATATTTAAAATCCCCATTGAGGAAACAATTGAAAATGTCTGCCCAGCCTAAAATAGCTGAAAACAGGGTGTAGCTGTATAGGAAATGGGGATATGATAGACTTTAGGTTTCTCTGTTCTTTGTAATATCTATACAATAATAATTTGGTAACAACACATTTTTCCAAAGTTACAGTGTATTACCGTCACAGTGCTATGGTTGTAGAAGAAAAGGTATTGTTTCCAGACAGGAGACTCGCAGACTATTTCAGGTAAATGGAGTGCTATGTTTACTTATTATTTGATGGAGTACACAAATGAGGACAAAGCAGACCATAATGACAATGTCAAACCGCTCTGGATAAAAATGCAATAAAATAAAATGCAAGGCACGTATTCATTATTTGAGGGATGGGCGTACAATAATTAAACCTTCATACATTCAGTTTATTTTGTGCTAAAGTTTACCAGCTTATTGAAAGAATTGCATGCACGGAGTGCCGTACTCTCACTGATGAAGAACCAGATATTAGAGAAATGCTTTCCACCATCCGTAAAGATATCTTTGTAATGTAGCAGAATAAGTATATTGAAGAAATGTCAGTCTAGGTGAGTCTAGCATCATTTCACTTTTTCTCTATAACATGGAGATATAAC
This sequence comes from Bufotes viridis, assembly GCA_033119425.1. NCBI lineage: Eukaryota > Metazoa > Chordata > Amphibia > Anura > Bufonidae > Bufotes > Bufotes viridis. Next base: position 387,945,893 of record CM065592.1, on the reverse strand, counting down.
GTAGGGATTTGAGATAATACAGGGTGGCCCATGAGATTTCAGTGAATAACTTCAGCCTTCGATTCTACAACTCTAAAAACCTTTTAAAACAGGTATCTAAATCAGTACCAAAGCCGACTTTGGATTCCTGTTTTAAAATGTTTTTAAAGTTGTAGAATCAAAGGCCTAAGTTATTCACTGAAGTCTTGCGTGAATTTTGTCCTCAGCGCAGTCCATACATTTTAATGCTGGACAGGAGACAAGTTGGGGAACAAATCGACTTCGGATCTTGGATGTGAAGCGCTCTACTATGCATGAGTAGTGCATGTGTGGACCCTCACCATACCTTTATTACCCAATTATTTGTGACCTGCCTATGTTCACCCATTACTGACATTGCTCACTGGTTGCGTTACACCTGGATGAACTGCTCAGAGTGATTAGGCGTGGATGGAGTATATGTTAGTCTCCCTCTCCACACATCATTTTCTCTGAACACCTGAAGGGATTTTTTTGTCCTTTTACCCCAGATTATCCAATAAAGTATTATTTATTTTCATTCTTATACGTCTATTCAGGTAGTTAAGTACTGTAATTTTTTAGACGTACTCACGTTTCTAGCTTTCCCTGTGTGAGTTTTGTATTTGAGATTTATTGTTTTGGGGAATGGCAGGCTTTCTGTCAAATGACTTGAGCTCAGACACATGGCTTGGTGACCCTAGGGAGGTATTCACAGAAAAGGAATTGTCTATACAGCCTGCACATCTGAGTATCACCTCTGTGTTTAAACATCTCAAACAGGTATATAAGGATAGGGTTCGGTGCTGGTGGGAAGTTCAAACACTGGGGGCCTACCTGGAACATAAAATTGTTCCGAGGGGCCTCAGAAACCCTATCCAACCAGTAGCGCGGCTACGTTCCCCGGAATTCCTCAAACGCTGGGAACAGGAATCTATAGAAGGCTCTCTGCGGCTTATGAGACTTTTGTTTGAGGAGGAAAAAAGGCTTATGGTCAAAAGTGAGACAGATCTGAAGGAGTGGATCACTAAAGCTAAAGAGTTTAGTGACCACTCGGACTTTGGCAAGAAAGAAACCCTCCTGCAGCGTGATATTGAACGTTTTACGTCTCATGTTAAACAGCGTAAACACTTTCAGTTTAATCGAGACGTAAACGATTTCAAGGAAGGGAGACTCTTTGATTTTGGGGGTAGATGACCAACAGCCCCCGAAACTGAAACTGAGGTCTCATCGTCTGATAGTGACGCAGAAGCTATACCCAGATTGGCCCAGAATAGGGGCAGAGGAGCAGGGGGGAGAGGTGGTACTCAGAGAGGCAGGAGAGGTAGGGGGTCGAACAGGGGGGTTTTTTTAGATCAGGCCCCCACCATCTCCGATTATCTCCTGCGAAACAAAAGACCATAGGACAGACTGATAGTCTGCAAATTGTCAATCTGTCAGACAGGGTATTGACTAATATTAAAATGGGCGTCCTGAGAAAAGAGCTCTCTTTCGTACCCACACAGAAATTTAATTTGTTCAATTGGGTCAAGGATCTACATTTGTATGCCCGGAAACTTAAATGGAAAAAATACTTCTCGCTACATGACAGGCGTACCTGCCAGGAGTTGGGAATCGAGATGGAAAATCTTGGCGATGTACAGCTTCTGGCGGGCATGGCCGAGGAGGGCGAGAGGGATATAGGTGACGGACCATTCACGTCCCTGAAGAATCCATCCAAGGTGTTTCCCCCGATAGGAGAAAGTACTCCCATTGACATATTCCTCACACTGGTTACCAATGAGCTACATACGATCGAGGATTGTCATGTGGCGGGTGACAATCTAACCAGAGAGGAAAGAGTGGCACTAGCTGGGCTCACGAGTGACTCCAGCATAGTAGTTAAACCAGCAGACAAAGGGGGCAACATTGTCATCATGAGCGTCGTGAAATATCAGAAAATGTGTATGAGTCTCCTGGATGATCAGAAAACATACAGGAGATTACTAGCAGATCCTACGGCGGACTTTAAGAATGAACTGGCCAGGATCCTTAATGATGCACTGGCAGACAGTATTATCAACAAATCGGAGTATGATTTTTTACTACCCAAATTCCCTGTCTTGGCTGCATTTTACAGCTTACCAAAGGTGCACAAGAAGGGTCCAGAATTAAAGGGGCGTCCTATTGTCTCGGGCATGGGAAGTCTTACTGCCAATATCAGCACGTATGTGGACTTGATCTTACGTCCCTTCGTTACTTCTTTACCTTCCTATGCCCGAGACACAATGGACGTGCTCAAAAGACTGGAAGGTATTCAATGTGATAGGGGCACGATGCTTGCCAGCCTTGATGTCGAGGCACTCTACAGCTCCATACCCCATGAATCTGGGTGTGGGGCTGTGGAGGGTTTCCTCCGTCAAAGGGGGACACAGTTTCAGCGACATAGTGACTTTGTCATGAAGCTGCTCCGGTTTATCCTGACGCACAATGTATTCATCTTTGACCGGCACGTCTTCCACCAGCTCAGGAGGGTGGCCATGGGGAGCCCTTGTGCCCCCACGTTCGCTAACCTCTACCTGGGCTGATGGGAAAGGGACGTGGTCTTTGATGAGTCCATGGATCAATATACGTCATCGGTGTTACTATGGCTTAGGTACATCGATGACGTGCTGATCCTATGGAATGGATCCAGTGACAAATTCGGCCAGTTCGTGTCCGCACTCAATGTGAATAATGTGGGTTTATTCTTTACCCACGAGATCCATTCTGACGAAATTAACTTCCTGGATATCAAGATTAGACTGAACCATGATGGGAGAATCAGCACATGCCTCTATAGGAAGGAGACGGCCACCAACAGCCTTCTTGACTGGGAGAGTGGCCATCCGCTTGCCCTGAGCCGTGGGATCCCGAAGTGACAATATCTCAGGGCAAGAAGGAATTGCTCAGAGATGGGTGAATTCAAAGCAGCAGCAGCTGACTTAAAGGAGAGATTCAGCATAAGAGGATATCCATCAAAAGTTTTAAAACAGGCATACCATCATGCCCTGTCAGCTGATAGGGCCCATTTGCTGACCCCTAGGAGCAGAAATCAACAGAACTCCTTTCCTAGGATCACGGCCACGTTCGATAAAGCACATCTCGTGGTACGGGATGTGCTGAAGCGATACTGGCCGATTTTAAAATCGGATCCAGATATTGGGCACTTGGCACCGGACTTTCCACCGATTACATACAGGCGTGGTGCCAATTTGCGTGACAAGTTGGTACACAGTACCTTTTCATGTCCGAAACCAGTCACATGGCTCAATAGTGAGGCTAAAGGCACCTTCCCATGTGGGTCATGTTTAATGTGCAGCCACGTGAAACGGGGTTGTTTTTTTGAAAGTCATGTTACGGGCAAACGATACATGATTCGCTCTTTCACTCGCTGCACGACGGCTGGTGTTGTATACCTTATCACATGCAAATGTGGTATCCAATACGTCGGAAAGACGAGACGTGAACTCAGACGACGTATTGGTGAGCATTTATCGGATATACGTAATTCCAGAGATACATCATTGGCACGACATGTCTGTGACACGCATGCAGGCGACCCAACTGGATTGATGGTCCAGGGGATAGACACTGTCCTAAAGTCAGTCCGTGGCGGGGATGTGGATTCCTCTCTACTTCAGAAAGAAGCGAGATGGATATTTTATCTCCAAACCATCTCACCCAAGGGACTTAATGACAGTGTCTCATATGCCTGCTTTCTGTAGAATCGGTTCTCTAAGGTGGAATTTATATCAGCTGCCCTTATTGCGTCCCCCTCATTATGATGTATCCAGGTTCGGATCTTCTATACACCGATCATTTGTTATTGTGATGAATGTGTCTGAGTTCATCGTGGTATGACTGTGGCCGCGATTATTCTTCCCCTACTAATTGCATAACCGCGGTTTGCGGTCCACGTAGGTTTGACTTTGTGAATGGTGTGTGGGAGGTGATGGAACAGCGGTGGGAGGTTCCCACCTGCTTTGGTTTCCACACCTCCCATCTGATGTCACATCCTATGGGCGGGGTATTAAGTTTATATGCCCGCATGTTGGGCGGCCGCGTACGGCCGTCACAGTGCCGGTGCCCCTGCACGCAAAAGGTGCTCGGGACTTTGTCTGTCATATGAGTGTATGTATGAACGAGTGGCAGCTCCTGAGGATACAGGGCAGAGTGTTAGCCCTGTGGAAACGCGTAGAGCAATTATCACCGTACTTCGGCACATATATTTAGAGGCGGCAGTTGCTGGTTGCTATGTACGTCTCATACAGGTGTTTAACAGCACTAGTGATTTTTGGGTGAACAGCCTGTTAGGCAGTTGTCTGAATGGGGCATTAGTGTATGTCAGTGGTCGCTCTACTATGCATGAGTAGTGCATGTGTGGACCCTCACCATACCTTTATTACCCAATTATTTGTGACCTGCCTATGTTCACCCATTACTGACATTGCTCACTGGTTGCGTTACACCTGGATGAACTGCTCAGAGTGATTAGGTGTGGATGGAGTATATGTTAGTCTCCCTCTCCACACATCATTTTCTCTGAACACCTGAAGGGATTTTTTTGTCCTTTTACCCCAGATTATCCAATAAAGTATTATTTATTTTCATTCTTATACGTCTATTCAGGTAGTTAAGTACTGTAATTTTTTAGACGTACTCACGTTTCTAGCTTTCCCTGTGTGAGTTTTGTGAAGCGCAACTCAACCCTAGTCAACACATGTCCCTTCTTGACATGGTTTGAAAATCAACACGGAAAAAATCCACACTATAACGGCAGTGTGCTTTCCCATAGAAAATAATGGGAGGCGGATTACATGCGGATTTCGTGTCGTGTACAAAATCCATTTAACATTATTTCTGTATGCAGTGTCGGGCTGAGGTGCCTGGGGGCCACCAATAAAATTAATTCCAGGGCCCACTGTAAAGCTACATGCCTATTTTACCCGCTCACACAGCAGCAAGATAATACAAGGCAATTATGGGGGCCCCTGCAGTAAAAAAGATCCTGATATGTCTGTAATAATAAACCTGGTACTTTGTTAAATATTCTACTGTTTTTTTTAATATGAACACAGGCTGGTTGAGATGCTGTACATTGCTTATCTATATGTACTATAGTGCAGTTAGAGCCATGTGCCATTTAAGTAGTGAGTAAGGTGAGAAACTAGGGGCCCATTTTGCTCAGGGGCCCACCGGGGAATTCACCTGTTCCCCTGTGGGCCAGTCCAGGCCTGGCTGTACGTCCTGTTTTTGCAATAATGGCACCAAAATACAGTGCAATTAATATAAGTTTATATGTGTTCAGATTACATGGAATATGGGCCCTCAGAAAGATATACGCTGGTGGACCCAAGAAACTCTTGTCCAATGTGGATTGGTAACAAGGGCTGTCCCATGTTTTTTTGTATATCTCTTTGGGATATATGGGATATATCCATATCAATAATTAATAATTTTAATGTGTGTCTATGGCAACAAAAGTTCATAGCAACACATCTCTCCATGACGACAGGTATTCATTGAAACATGCCTCTTTTGTAGCAGGAATTCTTAAAAAGTTGTGTCTCTATGGCAACATGGCTCCATGTTAACACGTCTCTATGGCAATATGTTTCCTTACAATTACTGCTAATCACTGTGTTATTGGCACTGAATCTCCATGGCAACATGCCACAGCAGCAATGGGCATGCATGCCGATAGGTGTGGAAGTGAGAGGAGGGCAGACGCAAGGAACAAAAATTATCTTGGTTGATGGACTTACGTAAAGTCTTATAGAGATGTTTCCCACTTTGCAAGGGCCTAATGTAATTAATAAAGTGTTTCTAAACATAAGCTACCATACACTTTAAAGGGTATTCCACTTTTGAGGAAATAAAAGTTATTTTCTATAAAAAAAAGTTGCACATAAGTATATTACAATTCTAAGAAAGGACTCACTCACTGTCTATTTGGAGGGACTGTCCAAAAATACTGCAGTTTTATACCCTCCCAGTTTCCTTCTCTCAAACTAAAGAGATGCTTTTTTGTAGCTGGGAAGGGATTTATAATTTCTGGTAACCTAAAATATGAACATTTCTTTGTGGTTTATGGAACATAATATTATTTTTGTGTATTTAATGAGATACTTTATGTCTGTATAAATGATTTATGTATCATATTTCTTTTTTGGAATTCTATGTTCAGATTGTGTCCTTCCAGTATTTAATGTGAGTGACTGGGTTATGTGATGATATGCATAATGTACAGTTCTGTATTAGGTCAACATATTGATGTGAGCCATAGTGCAACCAGTTATCACAATAAAAGGGTTATAATTAAAGGGGTTGGCCCATCTAGCACTTTGGGGGCATATCGCTAGAATAGTGTTGAGCGAATCAAGTGAAACAAATTGACTTATGCTCAGGGCTAGGAACGGGAGATGGTAGGCCGTGGAACCCCAACCCTGACCACAGTGGGTGAAATATGCCGGGAGCCATGGATGCGGGTATACCAAAAAGGGGGCAAGAAATGAGACAACCTGTTAGGTGCAGAAAGTCTTTATTGAGCTTATTACAGAGCCAAAGTACAAAAAGCTTGAGAGATTTCGGTTTGAGGATTGGGAATATACCTGGCAAAACACGATGACCGCCACCGCCCCATGGAGCGGATTATATAGGCCGGTACTTGATGCCGGCAAGCTGCTGATGCCGCCCCTATACGGAAAGAGTGTCCAGAAATTACCTTGGGGTCATGACCTAGACCTTGAACAAGTGTGCGGATATGAGAAATGAAATGCGTGGTGGTTAGGGGTCTATCTCTGTAGGGCAGGAGTGGGCTATCTGGAGGTGAGGCCTGGAAAGTGGACAGCAATTGATTGAGTACTTAGACTGGGCACCATTTATTGAAAGTGGGGTAGAATTTAACCTCTGTGGGTGGACCAGACTGATTGGTTTTCGATGAGGGTAAGAGGAGGATGTAATGGCCATTGCTCCATGAAACGTGTCGTTTTAAGAGGCAGCTACGTTGCTATGTACCGGATGTGACCTTCCCGGGCCTGAGGAACCGGTAAAAACTAAAATACATGGCTGCTTTCAGGACGATGTTGGAGTGCCCAAAAGGATTGCCGTCCAAAGCCGAGGATAGCTTCCTGAACAGCTCGCTGGATACTGTCTGTCTGCGATTTTGCGACCCCTTCCCTTCTTTTTGTATGCCCCTAAGGGTAGCTTTGATGGCTTGGATAGACAAGATGGACCCACCGCTTGGATTGGACAGCATGTAGTGGTGTTGTAGACCGGCTAGGTATAATTTAATAGTATTATAGGACAAGGTGAGCTGCGAGTGGAAAAAAACGATGAAAGTCATGATGTAAGATGTATGGTCGAGCTGACCCCTTGGGTAGGCCTTCTCGAATTTGTTCAACACTCTCAACCCAGCTTGATAATTCCTGGCCGTGTTGCGGGATAGGTATTTCTTGACCAGCATCTTAACTTCGGCCACGAAGGCGTCTACTCCATGGTGAGAGAATTGAATGCTGGGAATTGTGTACCTGAACGATTTGCGTTGGGCATTTCCTGAAAAAAGACCGGAAAGTTGAGACGAGACAGCACATCGTCAGCTTTATTCTTCTCGCCTGGGATATGGACTCACCAACTATGGACATTGAAGGAAAGAGAAAGCCAAACTAATTTGCGTAGCAATGCCATGATTTTATGTGATTTGGCCCTACCCTTGCTGATAATATCCTCCAATGCCTTGCAAAATGACGGCAGAAAAGTTCCATGTCTAGTTCTGCCCAATTAGTGGCAAACTGAAACTGGGCTAGGGCCGCGGCAGCTTTAGCGGAGAAAGACCGGTGGTAGTCATAAAATGCTGATCCACCATAATTGTGCCCTAAATCTGTGACCTGATACAGGTAAGTACCTAACTTTTCCCTCCTGGAGGGATGGGCAGAGCACACTATGTCCGTGTAAAGACTGAAGGCCAGCCAGTGGACTGGGTGTGGGCCTACCTGCAACATCCTAAAGTGTGGCAGGGGTAACTGCCAAACCCGGAGGTTGAGGCATGAACGGGGACCTGATTTCTAAATCTGCAACCCTGGATTGAATATCGGCTACTGAGCTGGTAAGACTGCTGATGGATGACTGAATCTGGGCCAGTGCCTGCTGAATAGAGGCGAGGTTGGACTGTACATCTACAGGACCTGACGCAAAAGGGCGATTTACTGAAATAAACTGAGCGTAAAGCGAGCGGTGACAGGTGATTGCGGAGAAAGACAACCGGCTGGAGAGGTGATGAACTTAGAAATTGAGTGCACGAGAAGGTCGAAAATGACCAGCAAAGCAACCGGTAAGATGCCCTTGAAGACCCGGCTTCAAAAACACAATTGGCAAACTGGTGGCGAGTCTCGAGACGAACTCGACACTTGCCTGACTGGTTTAGAAGTCAAACACGCGGAGCTTCTGAAAACTAAGAATAACATGATGGATAATGAATATCACAACAAGTTGAAAATACTGTTACCGCATGATCGCCACTGATGCAACGAGGTTTTATTTTATTTTATTTTTTATTATTATTAAGAAGACAGGAGTACAGGGCTGGGCGATCCAGGACACGACAGTGACAGAAGAACCACGAGCCTTTGCCAGGAAAGAATGACAGACAGCGGAGGAGAGAACGGTGAAATAGGAGACGAGAGGACAGCACAGGTGAGAAACACACAGAACCGAGTGTGAAATGAAGATTAGTGGAGAGGAGATACGGGACCCCGCATGGGGCCCGAACACCCAGTGACTTGGCCGAGCCAAGTGCCCCCCAAATGGCAGAGACGTGACAAACCAAGAAGCGGGAGATGAAAGGACCCTGATATGAGAAGGTGAAAAACCTAAACGTGCCAGGTGACGTGAAGATAGCGGGTCCAGGAGGACCAGGGAATGACCTGAACCAGGATGGCCGGACCGTGTGATTAAGGGAAATGACTACGCAAGGCATGAGGGTGAGAGAAGGTAGAAGGAAGGAGGACAGCCATGGAGACTGGACGTGCCCGGTGACACTGACCTGAGCGATCCAGGCAGTGAAACCAGGTTGAACCAGATGGTAAGAAGGAGGACAACACGAGACCGGAGTGAGTCATGCAATGATAGGAAAAGGGAAACACAGAGACTGAGCGAGCCAGGTGATACAAAGGCCTGGGCGATCCAGGAGACAAAACATAAGTCCTGGGCGATCCAGGAGACAAAACATAAAGCCTGGGTGATCCAGGAGACAAACATAAGGCCTGGGTGATCCAAGCCACGATGGAGGAAGACAATACAGGCCTGAGCGTGTCAGGCTACAGAGACAGGAGAAAGGAAAAAAACACAGAGCCTGAGCGTGCCAGGCGACACAAGGCCTGGGCGATCCAGGAGACAAAAGTACGGCCTGGGTGATCCAAGCAACGGTGAAGAAAGACAAAGCAAGGCTTAGGCGTACCAGGCCACAGAGGAGGAGAAGGACAACACAGAGCCTGGCAAAATAGGCAATGCAGTGCCCTGAGCGATCCAGGTGATGACGTGAACCTGGTTGTGCTAGGCAGGGAAGTCCAGGACAATAAATGGAAGAAGTACAAACATGGAGCCTGGGCGTACCAGGCGACACAGTGCCCTGGGCGATCCAGGAGACAAACATAAGACCTGGGCAAACCAGGCAACAAGAAATGACACTAAAACTAATGCTGATATAATGAAATGACATATGACTTGAGCCTGAACATACCAGATAACTCTATTAACAATGAAAAAAACTGGGCGTTCCAGGAGACAGAGTGGTGTGAAACAGTCAGGGCCTGACCTGCCAGGCCACCCAGCATAATAGATAACCAGGAGGGGAAATGAAGGTGCCAACAGAATGGAGGTAAAACGATGAACCATGAGCCCTGGCGGGGACCTAACCTGAGAAAGGGGTTAGTGGCGGGTCCCTGAAAACCAGGAACTGATACCAATTCCCCCTAAATCTCATAGGAGTTCCCAGACTATCCCCCACTGAGAATCGCCGAGCTAAAAACTGTGCGGGGCAGGCATCGGCACCTGGGCGTCAGTAGTACTGGGCAGCTCAGCAATACTCACTGGAGCAGTACCCTGGCCAGGGGGCTATTCCCGGCATGGATGAGACCCCCCAAACCCGTGGCAAGAACTCTTGCCCAATTACCAAGCGGCAAGATAGGGGGACCGGCGCTGGAGGACTCAGCTGCCGGATGGAAAATCTAAGTAGAGGCACACGCGCGGGGGAGAGGGGGTGTCACGGCAACCTTGGTATTTACTGGCCGAATGCAGGGTGCCACACATGGAGAGAGAGAGGGTGGTGCGGCTCCTCCCCGGCTGCCTGACCCCGCAGCAAGAGACTCTGATCAGCAGTGCGGCGGCTGCTCCGTGCCACTAACCTCGTGCGCAGGCGTGAGCCACGGAGGAAGTAGGCAACGGTAAGGTAAATACAGCTACGGGGGCACGTGATAAACAGGCTGTGCAACAGCCTTAACTATATATATATATATATATATACATATATATACATGACCCCTGAAAGGCCTCAATGTGATTGTCAGATGCCGCGATCAGCATTGAACGCCACATCTGAAGGGTTCAATGATGGGAGCGGCATAATCGCCGTTATCCTTAATTGCACCCACTACTTACAATGAAATGAAAAATGAAATTCGTATCAAATTGAATTTCTTTGTGAATTACGACAAATTTTTGATAACTTTGAACTTCGCTCATCTGTACCCACCAATTTTTGATAGGTGCAGGTCCCAACTCTGGAATCCGCATCTATCTCTAGAACGGGGCCCTTACAGTGACCACAGTGCACAAAAGCAGCCACTCTCCATTCACTTGTTTGGGAGTTCAGGAAATAGCTGGGCGCGCTTGCTTGGCTCTTTTTAGAGCTCCCATAGAAATGAATAGAGATCACGCCTCATTTTCGGGGGACAATTATAGAGACAGGTGTAGGTCATGGAAGTGGGACCAGCACCTATCAGACATAGAGTGGCATATCCTAACGATATGCAACCAAAATCGAGATGAGCCAATCTCTTTAGTTTTTTTCACATAGCTTTGTTAATTAAAGTATCTTTCCGCATCTAAGGAAATTTTTTATATTAACTCTTGCCTGCCACTGTACGACTTTATACGCCGTGGCAAACTGTAACTCGACATATAAAAGTGAAGGGTTACATTGCAATCTGCCGATGCCCAGTAAGGAGTGCCAAGAACAGCAAAAACAGTCTAGATGTGTGGCATCCTTGTAGCACCCTACTGCAAGGATGCATTACCTTACGTCCTACCAGCAGCACAGATGGGGTTAACCACCCCCCGTGGACTGGCAGGACCGGCGGAATGTTTAATGAGCCCAAGACTAATAACTCAATTTAACAATTAAGTATCTCCTTAAAAGGAGGAAGTCAACCCCCAGCCCACTGTGTTTTTTTCTGTCCTCCTGGACAGGTGGACTAGGCGGTTTGTTCTCCCCTTTCTTATGGAAAGTGCGGGGAGCCTTCTTTTCGTTTAGGTAACGGCGTTGCCTTTTTCCTAGGTACCTTGTCAGTTTGGCCGGCAGCTTATTTGCTGCCGGCCTCGCGCAGTTGCGCTTGGCTGGGAGTATTTTGGCGGCGTCCTTGGTCCAGGATTCCCGGTCCCTGTGCGCCGCCATCTTCCGGAGGTGACGGGGACTCTCCTTTTGCATCACCTCTGGGTAATCCGACCGTGATTTTTCACGGGCACGATTTTTCATAGATGCGATTTTTATGCATCTTCCTGTGGAGGATTTACTGGGGAAGGGTGGATTGGCTATCCCTCCCTTCCCCTATTTTGGGAGGCTGTGTGCTCCAGTTCAGTCTCTGGCTACATATGCTTTTTCAGCTAGCTCCCAGAGTCCTAAAATTGGTGTTTCCACTTGTGATGTTTTTTCCTCAGCTGCCTCCAGTCTGTTTTTCTTCCTTTCCTGCGTAGATAGGTGGTTTACAAATGTTTTATTTGTCCCTTTTTTCCTGCAGTGATGTCTCCTCCGCGGGATTCGGAAGGCAGGAAAGTGGATTCCAAGAGGAAGCATCTATCCTGCTACCATTGCAGCAGTCAACGGTTATTGTAAGCTGATCATACCTGCACTCGTAAGATTGCAGAAGCTAAGCAGCTTTAGGCTGGGCTAAGACCAGCTTGGGAGACCGGTTGGGAATCCCTGGGTGTGTTGACTTAACCTACACCTGGGGTTACAGCTGCGGTTAGAGGTTTCTGACCTCTAGTGAACCTATGTTGCAGGATATGTATCAATGGCTCTGTTAAAGGAGTCATAGGCCTGCTGGATGGAAAGGCTTCCTATTTGTGCCCAGGCCCCTATGGAGACCTCTGTCCCGGTAGAGAGACCTTCTTGGTCTCCTTAGTTTCTTCCTCCTCAGATGAGGAGGAGCTGACGTTGTGTTTTCTTCCCTGGAAAGACACAGAAGTTGCTCAAGTCCATCAGGTCGGGGGACCATGATGTTGACTCGGGGAGCCTCCCGTTCCGCTACTCGGGCACATCGTGTCTTCAAAGCGGATGAGACCCTCCTCTCTGTCATGATATAGAGTGGAAAAAACCTGGAAAAGGTCTGGTTTTAACAAAGAAGTTTAAATCCATGTTTCCGATGGCTTAACCCTTGGTGGATTCGTGGGGATCCATTCCCAAGGTGGACATGGCTATTGCCAAGTTGTCCAAGCGCACTCTGGTTCCTGCAGACGATGGGTCTAGCTGCAGGACCCCCTTGCAGAGTGCACACTAAGACGGGGTGTTACGGCAGCTGCGGCTTCGCTTCCACAGCCATAGCGGCTTTTTGAAGTCTCTACGTTCCTCCGATCTCGCCTGGATCAAATTCAAGTTGATGTGAACCAGAGGTTTGAACCAGATGCTTTCAAGACCATCAACCTGGCTACGGACTTCTTGTGCGATACCGCACAGCCCCAGTTGAAGCTAGCGAGGGAGCTTCCCGCTAGCAAAGCAAGTCCTGGGTATGAGGCCAAACACAGATCCTTGCTCTTGAAGCTAAGCAGCAGGTCTGTGGCTCATGGGAGACCAAATGTGCCTTTGGCACCCTGTAACAATACTATCAAATAATGTCAGGGGCCTATATATAGCATGGCCCTGAGATTGGCGGCCCATATTCCATTTGGAGGAGCCAAGGATGGAAAATCCACCTCCTGACTACGGGCCTCTTCGAGGCTCTTGCTTAATTCCCGTTACTCCTGCCGTCCTGCCAATAAGCTTCATGTACCCATCGGGAGTCGTCTCTCCCACTTCTGAGAAGAATGGATCCAAGAGATCTCGGATCCCTGGGTCCTGAATATCATTTTCAATGGTTATTTAGTCAACAACACCTCTATTCCACTGGACAGGTTTGTCAAGATCAACTTCTACGAGCTGCCAAGGAGGCGATCCTAGAGGCCTACATTCAGGACTACATTTGCAAAAGGGCTCTGGAGGAGGTTCCGGCAGGAGAACGGGGCCTAGGGATCTATTCACCTATTTTTCTGCTTCCCAAGGCTTCAGGAGATCTCCGGATGATTATCGATCTGAGATATTTCAATCGATTTATAAGGAAGGTGAAGTTTCGTGTAGAAACCATCAGGTAAGTAGTTCACGTCGTCAATCCTGGAGACGTGATGGCAACCCTGGACCTCAAGAATGCATATCTGCACATCCCGATCCATCCTGGTTCCAGGAAGTATATCAGGATCACGGTCCAGGTGTCCGGTGTCGTCAAGCATCTTCTGTTGCCCTTCTCTTTGGCATTTCTTCTGCCCCTCACACTTTTACCAAGGTGGTGGTTCTGTGGTGGCGGCTTTGAGGCTTCCAGGACTGACCATCATTCCTTATCTGGACGACTGGCTTTGAAAGCCTATGCTCTAGCGGTCCTAACCCAACTTCTTCAGGTAACAATCTCCTTTCTGTTCCACCTAGGTTGGATCATCAGCTGGTAGAAGTCGAACGTGAGCCCGTCGACTTCAGTAAGATATCTAGGCTTCATAACCGACTCCGCTGGGATGTCGCTCCAGTTGACTCCAGAAAGAAGATTCCGGGTTCAGAACACGGCAAGTTCCTTTCCCCGGCGAGTTCCAATCCGGACTCTCATGAAGATGCTGGGGCTCATGTCAGCATCTGCGGAAGCAGTCCATTGGGCTCTATGGCACCTCCGCCCTCTACAGTCGGAGGTCCTCTCCTAATGGAATGGCAGCCCTGCTGGGCTTAACTCCCTGTGCTCCCTGACTTGGCAAACTCGGTATTCCCTCAGATGGTGGTGCCATCTTTTAGACGGGAAGTCTATGACCCAGCCAGTCTGGGTCATATTGACTACGGATGCGTCCTAAGTAGGCTTGGACGCTCACCTAGACGACACTCCAGTTCACGGGACCTGGTTTCCTCAGGAGTGGCTTCTTTCATCCAATCTCCGCGAGATTCAGGCTATCCGGCTAGCCCTCCTTCACTTAGCCCCTCAGATCCGGGGCAAAGCGGTGAAAGTCCAGTCAGACAATGTGACTGCGGTACTTTACATCAACCAGCAGGGAGGCACAAGATCACTTCCCCTCTTGTCAGAGATCGGGGTGATTCTGGATTAGACAGAGTTGTACCTTCCCACTTATCTGCGATCCACATCCATGGCTCCCTCAATATGATAGCGGCTGAGCCGCGGTCTTCCGTCGGTAGAGTGGTCTTTACATCCGGAGAATCAAGCAGATAGTCCTCAAGTGGGTATGCCAGAGGTGGATCTCATGGCAACAAGGTTCAATGCCAAGGTGGAGAGGTTCTGCTCCCTCTACAGGAGGACAACCCCCTGGCGTTAGGCGCTCTGTCAATATCCTGGAGGTTCAGGCTGGCTTACATCTTCCCTCCCTTTTCCATGATACCGAGGGTATTGATGAAAATCCGTCAGGATCAGGCCTCGGTGATAGCCATCATACTGTTTTGGCCGAAGAGATCCTGGTTTACCTAGCTCACCCAGTTGAGTCGAGGACAATATTGGAGGCTCCCCACAGCAGACCCTGGTGTCGTGGGACACTCACCTCTGCTCAGATCTGCACAGATTCAACCTGACAGCCTGGAGGTTGATCAGTCCCTTCCCGGAATAGAAGGGCTTTCAGAGTCGGTCCTGAGAACGCTGTCTCATTCTAGAGCGGACCCTACCAAGAGAGCCTACTCTTGTATTATGAGGATATTCTCATCCTGTTGTACCTCAACTGAGGAGGCGTCTGCAGATCCGCCCCTCTCCGCTATCCTTCAGTTCCTGCAAAACGGCCTTGATAGAGGCCTTGCCCTTTTACTCTGAAGATTCAAGTTTCAGCCATCTCAGCTTGCCTTAACAGGCTTTTTTTCTCAGGACCCGCTGATCAAACGGTTCCTTAAAGGAGCTGAAAGATTAAAGCCTACAGTACTGAGACCCCTTTTTTTCAATGTGTTTTTCAGTAGTTCTCAGGGGGTTAGCATCTCCCCCCTTTGAACCGTTAGAGGAGGTGGACATCAAGTTCGTCACTTGGAAGTTTGTGTTTCTCCTTGCAGTGATTTTGGCCAAGAGGGTCTCTGAGCTTCAAGCTCTCTCAGCACATGAGCCCTATTCTTACATGACCGGGACCTTCTTAGATTCCTCCCGTATTGTAGGCCTAAAGTTCCTTCCTTCCAGAACATCAACCAGGTGATATTCCTCCCGGTTCTGTCGACATCTACCACCTCCTCCTAGGAACCTGCTAGACATCCTCTGGACGTCTCGAGATGTCTCCGGATCTATGTGGATAGATCAAGGAGTTCAGGAAAGATGAGAATCTGCTAATCCTGTTGCCGGTAAGTTTAAAGGCTATAAGGCATCCAAACCTTCCATCAGTCGGTGGATTGAGGAGGCTATTAAGGAATCCTTTGTTTCCACAATCTCTGGACCCTCCGGGATTCGTGAAGGCCCACTCTACTAGAGTTGTGGCTACTTCTTTTGCCGAGAGGAGTCTTCTGCCTCTCAACATGATTTGCAAAGCTGCCTCCTGGAGCTCTGAATCGACATTCATCTCCCATTATAGACTAGATGCCAGTCTAGCTGAGTTTTCGGCCTTTGGGCAGACTTTTCTTAGTTCTGCCAGGCAGGAAGGCCCTCCCTAGGGTTTTTTCTTGCTATCTCCCCATCTGTGCTGCTGGTAGGACGTAAGGGAATCGTTAATTTCTAACGATAATTTGTTTTCCCTTAGTCCTAACAGCAGCACACAAATTTCCCACCCTAGTAAGTCTAGTTTTCTTCTTACTATAAACACAGTGGGCTGGGGGTTGACTTCCTCCTTTTAAGGAGATACTTAATTGTTAAATTGAGTTATTAGTCTTGGGCTCATTAAACATTCCGCCGGTCCTGCCAGTCCACGGGGGGTGGTTAACCCCATCTGTGCTGCTGTTAGGACTAAGGGAAAACAAATTATCGTTAGAAATTAACGATTAAGTGTAAAATGTAGGCTGGCGGGGACTGCTCTTATTCATGTGAAAGCACCCCTGCTGGCTGTAAATTAAACTGTGAGCCTGCAGGCTGTAAATTAACCCCTTTCTGCCCTGACTATGGCTAATTCACTTTTTTTTATTAACAAAAGTAAAGAAAAAATTAAAAAAATAATAAAATGATCATAAAATAACAAAAAGTGAAATAAAGAAAATAAGAAAATTAGTTATAGCTATGGTTTTCAGTATTAGCAATAGTATAGTAGAGCAGACTACATACACACATTCACCCTCCTTTTTTATTCATTAAAAAAAAAAAAAAAAAAATATACATATATATATACGTTTTTCCTTTTTGCGCTGTATATTTAGTATTGCGGGGGGGGGGGGTTCTATATAAAATATACACATTCTATGTGAATGTACACGTTTTATTAGTTATTTATAACAAAAAAATGACAAAAAAAAACAAACACTTAAAATGTCCAAATTTCCTCAAGAATAAAATCTTAGGGGGACAACATAAAAAAGTCACTTTGACGGGGCTTGTAATATTTTAGCACAGTACACCATCTGTACTGGCACTAGAGTGCTATAGAATCGGCAGTAGAAAAATAGACCGCCAAAATCCGATGTAGTCTTTTGAAGTCTTGCCGTGAGTCCAGTCACTAGATAAATTACACAATTAGCGTCCATTTTCACAGTACAAGTTTGAAGGCCGATTTATTGGCCTGTATTTGTGGGAGGGGTGTAAGTAGTACATTTATGCCAGGCAGGCGCCTCCCTTGTGTGTGTCGACGGTGCTGCGTAGTTGTGTGTAGTCTGAGCCACCTGTTGCAGCACATGGGCTGAATCTGCAGCTTCCCTACCCAGTCAGCATCCAGGATCCCAGTTGAGGTCGTTCCGGTCGGGTGAAGGTTTACGGCAAGCTCGTGCAGCATCGTCCCGTTACAGTCCGGCTGGCGATGTGTCGACTCCTTTGGTAAGGAGGAGCAGCATTGCACTGGAGCGATCTGCCTGGCAGCCCACGTTTGGCCCCCATGTGGCAGCACGGTTAGTCCGGCCGGCGGTGTGTCGGCTCCTTTGGTGAGGAGGAGCAGCACTGCACCGGAGCGATTCTGCCTGGCACCCCCACGTTTGGTTCCCATGCGGCAGTGCGGTTAGGCAGCAGGGGTCACCGTGACTCCGTCTCGTTTTTCTCGCAGGTTTCTATGTTTTGCACAGGTCACCTTGCTTAGTTTGTCTGTGTATGTCTGTATGTCTTTCTTGTCTGCTTTCACTTCACTGCTCGCCAGCAAACCTCTCTAGCTATCCACTATTATTTCTGCAGACAGACTAAAGCCTTGTTCACACTGACATCCAGCATTATCCCCTTACTTGCATTATAGAGGGTAAGGTTCAGGCAGCTGACTAATCCAGGTGGAGCAGAGTTGCTGTTTACAAAGTGTTTTTTTTTTTTTTTTAGTATAAATGCTATTTTACGAAATGTATTTAAGTAGACGGTAAGCTCCTCTGTGTTGAGGTATCTTCCCTTGTCTAGTTTCATTTGTTTTGGAAATGTAAAATGTGTGTGTGCCACTTTAAGGTTGTGAACCTGAGTTTGTGTACTTAATAAGCACCTGTGCAAGGTGCTGGGGATCCATCTTCAGTTCAGAGTGTTAGCTGGACACTGGGGGGAGCTACTTGCTACTAAGGTAATTGCAGAGACCTATGTGGACCTTTTTTATTTTGTTATTTTGCCTCGTTTTGTTGCTTTATTTGTGCTAAAAATAGATAGGAGCGTGGCTCTCGCCGAGAACCGAGTTTAGTTTTTACGGCGTATACACCCACATCTCTTCTGGGCGCATGTGCTGATGGTGGCAACATTTACATGTACTCGCCTATAGCAGCGTGGTGTGTTGCAGGTGGTTTATTTTACTGCATGCTTCGTGTTAATGTCAGCATACTACCACAGTGAGGATTGTCTTTACGTGTCATTTGTTTTTTTTTTTTAGGTCACGTCACAGCTCACTATTGTCAGTTGGTGTGGTCGATTACATCTTTTTGCTAAGGTAGCAGGACGGAAAAAAAATAAAGTCACATTACGGGTGGATATCCCATTAGGTTGCGGGCTATACTACTTGACGTTTTATTTTTTAGATTGTTATAGATTCAGAAGGTTGGGTAAGTCACTTTATCAGTTTGCGGTCTCACAACGTCAGACCTGACTCGTCACTCAGGCCTCTGCGTTTTCAACCATTTCGTTGGTTCTGATGCCTGCAGGCCTCATGTCAGTGTCGGCATACTACCACAGCCAGGATCATTCATTGCATGTCATTTTTTCTTTTCAGGTCATTTCAGTTGGTGTGGTCAATTACATCTTTTGCTAAGGTAGCAGGAAAAAAAAAAAAAAAGGGGCGTTTAAAAAAAAAAATACAACTAAAATTAAATGGAAAATTAAGAATATATAAAACTTTATCAGCTTACAAACGCGCTACTTGACGTTTCTTCAAAGGCTGCTATAGGTTCAGAGTGTTGGGTAAGTCACATTTCATCAGTTTGGGGTATCGCAACGTCAAACCGAACGCGTCAGGTCACGGTGGTTTCAACTACTTCGTTTTTCTGATGCTTCCGCTAGCACTGGTTTTGTTGCCATTTCTTGGCCAACAATATAATCATTTTCTTTCCGACTTTGCATTCAGGGTGCCCGGTTCGTGTCTTTCAGCAATTATTGGCAGCAGTAACAAACCAAGGCCTTGCGAGTACTCTGTTGCGGTTTTCCACAGCCCACTCGCCACTGGCGTTGGGCACGAGTATTCGCAAGGCGAGTTTGATCTCGAATATCGTGATTTTGAGATTTTCGAATATGCTGAATACTTGACCCCATATTCGCAATTACGTATATTTACTCTTGAGATGGATAATGAGTGATAGGGAAACTGTATCTTGAAGTTAAAAATTTTTTAAAATTCAGACATAATTTCCCCAACCTTAGTTGCTTCTCTACAGTTTCCACTATTCCTGTCAGAGTAAAGACTTAATAGGTAAAACTGTCCTGCCAATGTGAATTTGTCACTTGAAATCGCATTAATATATTCGCGGTTTGTATTCCCTTACCTACCTAGCGTTAACAGGTTGTGTCAGACTCCAGTATGCTGAATGTATTGTGGAAATCCGTATATGTCTTTTCGCGCCCTTCCATTTACTCAAATGACTCCCGCCATTTCAAGCTTTCTCTACATGTAAAGCTGTTTAAACATTATTAATAATGAACAGTTTTTATGCGCACGCGAATATAACTTAAAAGAATTAATTGCAAGTCATGATATTGGATGCAAAATAACAATATTGCTAAATCGCAAATGTGCGACGAATGTGATGCGGGACTTTCGTCGGATGTCGCGAGGTCGCATGTGGGTCTTGCACTCATCACTACTCACCACCTCTCAGTCGTGCGGCATGTCCATATGCCGGTGTCCAATTTAGGGTGGAAACCGACAGCTATCAGGCCTTTCCTTCAGGTGAGGTGCAGCATATGCAGCCTCAGAAAGTTCTGGCCCATATTATCCGGAAGCTAGGTCAGTGGCGCTCTGCATGTTCATTAGGTTCATACTTCAATCTAGTCGAGAGATGTTCTTGCATTCCAGAGGTTGGTCATGTTGGTGTTGTTGCTGGCACTGGTTCCGTTGCCATTTTTGGCCCCCAATATAATCATTCTCTTTCCGGCCTTTCTTTCAGGGTGCCCGGCTTTGTGTCTTTCAGCAATTACTGGCAGCAGTAACAGACCAAGACCTTGAGAGTACTCTGTTGCGGTGCTCACGGCACCACTCACCGACTCTCATGCGGCATGTCCGTATGCCGGTGTGCAATTTTAGGGTTGAAACCGACAGCTATCGGGCCTTTCCTTCAGGTCCGATGCTGCATGTGCTGCCTCTGGCAACAAAAGTTCTGGCCCATGTTATCCGGAAATTGGGCGCACTGCATGTTCAATAGGTTCATACCTCGGCCTAGTCGAGAGATGTTCTTGCATTCCAGAGGTTGGTCATGTTAGTGTTGTTGCTATGTACTATTGGGTATTCAGTTGTTGGCATTTGGCCCCCTTCAGGCATTCCTTTTACGCAGCGGATATGGCACAACTCAAGCCGCTTAGCTTAGTTAGGTAGGCAGGTAGACGGTTACGTGTCATGTAGCCCCGACCACAAGTTTGAAGGACGATTTATTGGCCTGTATTTGTGGGAGGGGCGTAAGTAGTACATTTATACCAGGCAGGCGCCTCTGTTGGGTGTGTCGATGGTGCTACGTACCCTCCCAACCCGCCCCTTCTTTTCATAAACACCTTGCAGGCTATGCCCCCTTCAGGCATTCCTCCTACGCAGCGGTTATGGGTATATAGGTAGGCAGGTAGACGGTTACATGTCATGTAGTCCCGACCACAAACATATGGTAATGGTTTTAGAAATGTTTTGTCTTGAAAGCTTTGTAACAGAAAAAAAATTTGATAAGAAAGGAAAAATATCATTTTTTTTCATAATTTTCTGTTTTTCCTTAACCCTTTAATGGCCAGGAAATAATGCATTTTTTAATTTTTTACTCCCAGTACTCCCAAAGCCATAACTTTTTTATTTTTCATTCACATAGCTGTTTGAGGGCTTGTTTTTTGCAGGGCAAGATGCACTTTCTAATGGCAACATAATGGCAACATATACGGTTGCATAAAATGTACTGGAAAGCGGGAAAATATTCCAAATGGGGTGGGATTATAAAAAAAACACCATTCCACCACAGTTTTATGGGATTTTTTTACACTATTTTCTATGCAGTAAAACTGACATGTTACTTTTATTCTCCAGGTCAGTACAATTACGGTGATAACACATATGTATAGTTTTTCTTGTGTTTTTTCTCGTATGGGAAAAATAATAGTATGGGCATTTTCGCACAAGGCAATACCCATGATGTGCATTTTTTTATTGCTTATATATTTTTTTGCATTTTGGGAAAAGGATGGTGATTTGAATTTTATTTTATTTTTATTTTCAAAAAAAAAATTGTATACTTACTCCATAGGGAAATATAACAAGCAATCGTCAGATTGCTTGTCTCATAGACTTCATAGACTATGTTCCTCTGGGGCCTTGCAGGATTTTTTTGTCCAGCTGAATCCCAGCACTAATACAGAAACAGGACTAGATCCCTGCCAGGTCCCATTTTAGTCAGTGGGTTCCAGCAGGGAACTAGCCTACAGTAAGATTACATAGTCTTACAATTAGACGGTATTAGTAAATCTACCCCACTATGTTATGTTCAGTATAGTGCCTGAGGAGACTCTTTTTGGTATTCTTTATATCCTTGTGTCATTCTCTCCCCCTTTTGGCCCTGCACTAGGCATATCTTTATGTACACTACTCACAAAAAGTTAGAGATATTTGGTTTGTGGGTCAAACTTCAGGATGAACCTAAAATGCACTGTAACCTGTAACCTTTCAATGTGAGCTTCTCACTTTTGAATGCATATGTCCAACTGTTTAATGTTTCAGTACTTTTTGCAGAAGTATCTGTTCTCTAACAAGGAGCTTAAAGGCAAAATTCACAAAAGTTGTTTGATTCATGAATCGCCCAATAACTTTCCGGGTTCAATTAGAATTGGTATTTAAACAGTCCTCCTCATCATGCTGTTCACATTTTTACATCATGAGACCAAGACGACACCTAACAATTAATCAACAGTACCTCGCCATTGCAACGCTTCAAGCAGGATGTTTTCAGATGGAAATGGCCCCTGAGCTTACAGGATCACAGAGTTTCATCAGCAGGTTGCAACAGAGATACAGAGAGACTGGAAGAGTCACAGAGAGGCAAAGAAGTGGGAGTCCTTTGGCCACATCCCACACTGATGAGTGCTTCATTGTGAACAATGCCCTACAGAAATGAATGATGAATGCCACACAACACCAAGCACATTTAAAGGAGGCGAAAGGCACCATGTGTCACGTCAGACCATTTAAAACCGTTTACAGCAGCCTGGTCTGCGTGCTAGATGACCTGCAAGGGTACTTGACAGCACCACTAGGCATCGTCTTGCATGGGCCAGGGAGCATCTTCACTGGAAGAGGGACCAGTGGGCCTCAGTGCTGTTCACTGATGAAAGTCATTTTACGCTGAGCATAAATGTGGCCACCAACAATGTTGGAGACATCAAGGAGAGCGCTATGCATCAGCCACTGTTGTCACCAGATGAGCCTTTGGTTGTGGTGTTACAGTGTGGGCAGGTGTGTCTAGTCAATACAAAACTGCTCTACACTTTGTGAATGGTACAGTGACAAGCCCATACTACTTGAATAATATCATTAATCCAGGTCGTATAATTAGGGAACGGCTGCTGGAGGCTAGGGTACCTCAAATGGAGTGGCCTGCACTTTCTCCAGACCTAAATCCCATTAAAAACCTATGGGATCAGCTGAGTTGCCGTGTAAAGACTCGTCACTCTGTACCACAGAACCTCAATGACCTGAGGGCCACCCTTTAAGAAGAGTGGGATGGCATGTCTCAGCAGACAATAAGTCGACTTGTGAACAGCATGAGACATCATTGTCAAGTTGTAATTAATGCTCAAGGCCACATGACAAGTTATTGAGACATTCACATTTTTTGTAGGGGTATACCCACCAATGTTGTTTCAATAAATTGTTTGAGATGAGGAAATCACCATTGCATGCTTCTACTGAAATGCCCTACTTTCCTGATATAACATCACTATAGCGTGAACTTTTTATGTTTTACATAAATTTCACCCGAAAGCCAGATATCCCTAACTATTTGTGAGTAGTATATATTGCTTGGAGTGCTGCATTAATTATGAAAATAAAAAATAATGTTAAAATATCTCCGGAAAATGCTTCTCAATTATTAGAAGCAATGGCTATTTTATATATTCTTGACTTTGAAATGCAGCTTTACATGTGACTATCATGCAGTAGTGGCAAAATGTCCTCATCATGGGTGGCTATTGACTTTCCAAGCCATAAACAAACATTTGGATTTGTAAGCAGCCATGTAAAGGACAATGCAATGTAATCCTTTGGATTAGGTTATACTGCTTTGTCTTTTTTATGTTTACTCACTATAGCTCTGCATTTGTAGGTTCATAATGATTTCATAATCCAGATTAACTTTTTCTTTGCTTTGGCACTTTACTTTGCAATGAGGTAATGATAAAAAAAATTACAATGCACAAACATTCTGTAAAATACAGTTGCATAGCGAAACACACTGTGGCATAGCTCTAGTATGAGAGAAAAATTGAAAAACATCAGAAAATATATGTTTTGCACCCTGTATCTTATTTTTATATTCTCTAGTCTCTCCTGTTAGGCCTCTTTCACATGTCTAGAGATGAGCGAAGTTTTGAAAAATTCAATTTGTTTCTAATTAATTTGTCACGAATTGCTTAAAATCAGGTATACCCAGGCCACTCTGCCTTAGGGTATTGTCAAACCGAGCAGCTGTACTGTGGGCGGGTTGCAGCCATGTTACAGTGATGAACCGAACGGCCAATTAGTCCGCAGCTGCCTTTCATTTAATAATGAAGACCGTACTGTATAGTCGGTCTTCATTGTTAATGGCCACGCAGCACCTTTAATGCCCCTTAAAATATAGGCTGTAACCACTTCTTCATCCCCAGCATTCTGCTGCACTACAGGTGGGAGACCTTCTTCTGTTATCTGCTTTTCCTCTTTTTCCACATCATCTAATATCGATGAGAATATATCATCAGGAATATCCAGCTCCTCCTCTCTCTGCATCCTGCTGACTTTTCTAGGACATGGGGACCGTGAAGGATGATTTGGAAAAAGTAAAGCCAGCAAAAGATAAGGATGCTCCTCATTAAAAACTGGCCCCCTAAGGAGTGCAGACTCGATGGTATTGGTTGGTGACCGTGGCTGTGGGGCCCAGTCATTTCTAGTTACATCATTGGTAATACATTATCTGAATCTGGAGAGTTGCAGCCCCTCCTTCATTCA
This sequence comes from Bufotes viridis, assembly GCA_033119425.1. NCBI lineage: Eukaryota > Metazoa > Chordata > Amphibia > Anura > Bufonidae > Bufotes > Bufotes viridis. The sequence continues at coordinate 387,921,431 of CM065592.1, read as the reverse complement.
GCTGACTGGTTGACCGATCTCAATCCTATAGAAAATTTATGGGCAAAGCAGTTACACCAGTTTTGTCAAGGGGAATGTGCCCAAATTCGAACCAAATATTGTGAGAAGCTTGTGGAAGGATATCCAAAACGTTTGACCCAAGTCATACAGTTTAAGGGCAATAGTACTAAATATTATTGAAATTTAGGTAAACTTTTGACATTGCAGAAAGTAATAAAAATGCCTTAAAACATTCTCTCTCTCATTATTCTGGCATTTGGAAAATAATAATAATTATGGTAATCCTAATTGACCAAAAACAGGAAAGGTTTATTCTGATTTCATATCAGATATTGAGAAAAACATGCATATGTGTCTTTTTATATACTGTATGTAAACTTCTGGTTTCAACTGTATATAATTGGTCTCTGCTTCTTTAGAACAATTTAGGCCTCTTTCCCACGTCCATGTCCGTGAAAACATCCATGACAAGATTGTCAGTGGTTCGTTCGTGAAGAATCCATGTTTGGTCCATGTATCCATTTTTTACCCTCTGTGTGTCTTTCGTATTCCACGAACGCTGCTAGGCTGAAAATTAATTTCCAGAGCATCTTCTAACAATGATCCTTGAAAATTACAGTCCAAACACAGATGGTATCCCTGTTGTGTCTGTGGTTTTCACAGACCCATAGACTATAATGTGTCTGAGGGATTAATATCACAGACAAAATAGGACACCATTCCATGGTTGGAATAACCACTGATGTGTGAATACACATATTAACGTCAAGGGGTACATGTGGAGACGACGGTCAGCACACATCTGTTATACACTGATGTTTGAAAGAGGCTTTATAGTACTTTTGCTTTTACCACCACCATTAGTATCCTAATATAGCCATGGTAGGAACAATCCAAAGGAAAAGGCGCCCAGCAGACGCTTTATACATTAAAATATTGCACGCTTTATTTCAGTAGAATATATGTTTGAAACTAGAGATGAGCGAATCGAATCAGATGAAGTGGAATTCGATCCAAATTTCAGGAAAAATTCGTGTTAATAAATCGCAATTTTTCCTAAAATGGCGGCCACAAGTATGAGGACTGAGGACATGGGGCATGGAAGTCTGGGAAGGCGGGATCACAAAGATTGACATGTATGCATGCAGCCAATCAGCAGCCAGAGAGCCCTGTGATGTCACAGCCCTATAAATACAGCAGCCATTTTATATTCTGCCATTTTCCAGCGGTCTGAGTGCAGGGACTGACTTGAGAAGGAGCTAGGGACAGCAATTGGAAAAAGCTAATTGTGGGGAAAAAAAGGAAAAATTTATTTATAAGTGTAGGGGAAAGGATAGGGAGGAATCTTTTTACAGCATCTTAGTGCAAGGAGAGACGTCAGAAGGCGCTAGGGACAATGCAACAAAAGTTATTTACAAGAGCAGGGAAAGATCATTTGGGGATCCAAATAGCCATTATACAGCTCTGTCATTCCAGCAACTTTTTCTTGGGGTGCAAGTGCTATGTTGAAAAGCCTTTAGTGGCTTATATCTGTGGAAAAAGATAAATATATACGCAGCTCACTTCTGCAGTTTTATGTGGTGAAAGCGTTTAGTGATGTATTTCTGTACTACAAGAAAAATATAAATGCAGTTCACTTCTGCAGGTAATTGGGGTTAAAAGCGTTTAGTGAGGTATTTCTGTACTACAAAAAATATATAAACGCAGTTCACTTTTGCCGTTATTTGCAGTAAAAGCATTTAGTGGCCTATTTCATTACAAAAAGAAAAATATATATACGCAGCTCACTTCTGCAGTTATTTGGGGTTAAAAGCGTTTAGTGAGGTATTTCTGTACTACAAGAAAAATATATACGCAGTTCACTGTTGCCGTTATTTGTGGTAAAAGCATTTAGTGGCCTACTTCATTACAAAAAGAAAAATATATACGTAGTTCATTTCTGCAGCTATATGTGCTAATAGCGTTTAGTGACGTTTTTCTGTACTACAAAAAATATTTATACGCTGTTCACTGTTGCCGCTATTTGTGGTGAGAGCGTTTAGTAGCCTATTGCATTACAAAACGAAAAATATATTTGTTGCTTTTAGGGGTGTTTTTATTTGCTTTTAATTTATTTTGTTCAGCAAAAAGTATGTCTGACAGAGAAGTGCCAGGCCATGCACAGAGGAGTGGCAGAGGCCTAAATGTTTCTGGCACAGGCAGAGGTCGCAGCAGAGTAAGGGGGCGTGGCAGAAGGAGTCGCAGAGAGAGCCCTGAGCTCCTGGTGTCATCTAGCGGTCGTGTCTTAACCAGCAACCCAGCGGTTTTTGAGTGGTTAACTCTGTCATCCACTTCATCACAAGTGACATCAGACACCCCCAGCCAACAGTCGGTGGGTTCATCAGACACAACCCTTAGTTGGCATGGACCGGGAGCAGGCCCTGTGCCCTCACCTGTCCTCAACCTGCCTCTGTCCTTTTCTGTTCCCTCACCGCGAGAAGTAGTATATGCTGTAGGCTCAGCTACACTTTTGAGCAAGGAAGAGCTTCTAGAGGAAAGTCAGCAGCTATTGCCCAGCCAATATCTGGAGGAGACAACCACTGCTTCCTCCGCTAGGCGGGCAAGTAGTGATGAGCAGAGTGGCGTGGGTGGTGCTGTTGCGAGCGGTGAGGCTCCTGACCCAGAGGCCGTTGAGGAGGACATCAGTGACGTACAGACACTACTCGATGATGATGAGGCTGATCGCTTTTGGGAGCCGGGTGCAGAAGGGGCTTCATCATCATCAGGAGAAGAGGGTGGCAGGTTTCCTGTGAGGCAGCGGCAGAGCCAGCAAAGTGGTAGCATGGCTGGGAGTCAGCAGGGTGGCAGCAGTGGGAGGTCGTGAGCGAGCAGTGCCCAGAAGCGAGGAAGAGCTTCTAGAGGAAAGTCAGCAGCTACTGCCCAGCCAATATCTGGAGGAGACAATCACCGCTTCCTCCGTTAGACGAGCAAGTAGTGATGAGCAGAGTGGCGTGGGTGGTGCTGTTGCAAGCGGTCAGGCTCCTGACCCAGAGGCCGTTAAGGAGGACATCAGTGACGTACAGACACTACTCAATGATGATGAGGCCGATCGGAAGAAAAAATGGAATGGTTCCGGCACCTAATTTTGCAGTAAAAACTTCCTTTATTCGGGGTTCGGTATACACTCTTGTTCACACAGTGGCTGGCAGATGAGGCCGATCGCTCTTGGGAGCCGGGTGCAGAAGGGGCATCATCATCATCATCAGGAGAAGAGGGTGGCAGCTTTCCTGTGGGGCAGCGGCAGAGCCAGCAAAGTGGTAGCATGGCTGGGAGTCAGCAGGGTGGCAGCAGTGGGAGGTCGTGAGCCAGCCATGTCCAGGGGAGACCACCTGTTCGCAGCAGCCTACCCGCCCGGGAAGTAGTGGTGCAGGGTTTCACAGAGGAAGCGACGGTAGCAGTCAGTCAGTGCAGACTGTTGGGGGGGGGAATCTGTGGGCAGAAGGTGAAGCGTGGCCAGGGTGCCAATGTTGGCACTACGGCCCTGCGTCAACATATGCAGCATCGCCAAACGGTGGCCTGGGAGAACCGTGGCTCCGATGTGGTGGCCCAGCCTGCCGCAGCAACTACTGCATCACCCAGTGGCACGCACCGGGTTTTAGGCAGTCAAGGCTCCACTACCTCAGCCAAGAGGAATTGTCTGTCATTCCCATCTTCTGCTGGTCCAGATGCTCCTGCTCCTCCTCTTCCTACTCCTTATCAATCATTCGGTCAGCAATCGATCACTAAAGCGATTACCAAGAGACAGCAGTATGCGTGCACTCATCCAACGGCGCAGAAGCTAAACGTTCTCCAGTCCAAGTTGCTGGTGCTGCAGTCCCTCCCTTTGTGGTGGACTCTGCACCTTTCAGAGAACTGATGGCTTGTGCCGAGCCGAGGTGGCAAGTCCCAAGCCATCATTTCTTTGCGAAAAAGGCAGTACCAGCCCAGCACAAATATGTAGAAAGTTGGGCCAGTCCTTGAGCCTGTCGGTATCTGCCAAAGTGCATGGCAGCGCCGACGTGTGGAGCTGTAACTACGGTCAGGGACAGAATATGTCCTTTACGGCCCACTGGGTTAATGTGGTTTCTGCAGAGCCACACCAGCAACTTGGCCAGGTCACGCCGCTTCCGCCTCCATGTTCTCACGCTGTTTGTCCAGCGACAATGTCCGCCTCTGCCTCCTCATCCTCCACTATGTCCTCAGCCTCCACTGCAGGGACAAGTCACAGTGCCCCTCCAGCAAACCACATGTGCAGGGCACGGCGGTGTCACACTGTTTTGCACCTCGTTTTCCTGGGTGAACGGAGTCACACAGGGGAAGAACTGCTCCATGTCATTCATCAAGAAATCGAATCCTGGCTTTTTCCACGACAACTGAAAATCGGTACCATGGTGACCGACAATGGGAAGAACATTGAGTCGGTGCTGCGTCAAGGAAGGCTAAGCCATGCGCCCTGCATTGCACATGTGTTCAATCTGGTTGTCAAGCGGTTCCTGAAGTCTTTCACCCATCTGCAAGACATCCTAAAAATGGCCAGGAAACTTTCCATGCACTTCAGCCACTCATACACCGCAAAGCACCCTCCTTGAGTTGCAGCGGCAGAACGGCATCCCCTAACATAGGCTGATATGCGACATTTCCACCTGTTGGAATTCCGCCCTCCGACTATACGAAAAGAGAAAGGATAGGTGTACTCCCCTGTGTAACTTCGATGTCAGCCAGTGCCAGCTCTTGCGTGACACCTGCCGTTTGCTCAGGCCCTTTGAGGACGCCATGTTATTTGTCAGTCGCCAGGACTACGGGATGAACAACTTCATTCCCCCGCTTCATGTTCTGGAACAGATGGTGGTAACAATGGCTGGTCAGGGGACTGGAGATGTGGTGTCTAGATCTCAAGGCCACATGAGCCCTGTGGGGGCTGAACTTGAAATGGAGGAGGGGGGTACATAGGAGCACAGGAAATGTGTAATAAAATGGGTGGTTTTTCTACTCAGCTGACAGGAGAGGAGGAGCAGGAGCAGCCAGAGGAGCTACAGGGCGATGAGGACCCAGACACATCGTGGCAGTATGCAGTGGAGATGGGGGCAGGGAGTCCCTCCGAGTCACTTGCATAAATGGCCCGCTGCATGCTCACTTGCTTGCGTAGTGACTGCCGAATTGTCGCCATTCGGCAGAGGGATGACTTCTGGCTCTCCGCCTTGTTGGACCCTCGCTACCGGTCCAGAATGGGGGCCATTTTTACACCCACTGAGAGGAAGGACAAACTGAACTACTACAAAGATATTCTATGTAGTCAGTTGGCCACCGCCTATCTGCGCCATCGTCCATCCTCTCGCAGGTCTGACCAGAGGGGCCCTGTGCACTCATATTCCACTGCCATGGCTGCTGGGGAAGGGTGGGGTGGCAGGAGCAGTACCAGCTCCATCAGCAGCAACCTGATTCAACAGTCGCTGATGAGTAGCTTTCTTTACCCGCATATTGAAGAAACTACAACAGCAGCAGCAGGTAGACCTGGATCACAACCTGAACCAGCAAGTGATGGCATACTTGCACTGCACCCTGCCAACCCACACTGAAAATCCGGTGGACTACTGGGCAGACAAACTGGATTTGTGGCCGCAACTGATTGAGTTTGCCCTGGAAAAGCTGTCCTGCCCAGCCAGTGTGGCATCAGAGCGGGTGTTTAGTGCGGCGGGGGCCATAGTGACCCCAAAGAGAACTCGCCTGTCCACCCAAAATGTGGAGAGACTGACCTTTGTCAAGATGAATCAGGCATGGATCAGCCAGGATTTCCACCCACCAATTCCTGATGCATCTGATTAGATCATCCATTCTGCATTACCCAATCCTTGAAAAAAGAGACCGGTTTCTTCTGGCTACCTGCCTCAGTTACTATTCTGATGCTGCCACCCACCTGATGCCACACATCTGATGCCAAGTGCTCCTTCTTTCACCCACCTTCTTCAGTGGGTACTGGTATTGCCACACTGCCCCACTATGTTACCGGGTCATTTTGTGGTATCCTGATACTGCTGCTGCTGCCATCTCCACACTATGTCACCTTGCCACTCGATGGTGTCCTGATGCTGCTGCTGCTACCATCTCCACACTATGTCACCTTGCTATTTTGTGGTCTCCTTAAGCTGCTGCCATCTCCACACTATGTCACCTTGCCACTCTGTGGTCTCCTTATGCTGCTGCTGCCATCTCCACACTATGTCACCTTGCCACTCTGTGGTCTCCTTATGCTGCTGCTGCCATCTCCACACTATGTCACCTTGCCACTCTGTGGTATCCTGATGCTGCTGCCACCTCCAGACTCTTTCATTGTGCCACTCTGTGGCCTCTTCCTGATGCTGCTGCCACCTCCAGACTCGGTCATTGTGCCGCTCTGTGACCTACTCATGCTGCTGCCACCTTCAAATTCTGTCATTGTGCCACTCTGTGGTCTCTTGATTCTGCTGCCACCTCCAGACTCTGTCATTGTGCCACTCTGTGGCCTCCTTATGCTGCTGCTACCTCCAGACTCGGTCATTGTGCCACTCTGTGGCCTCCTGATTCTGCTGCCTCCTCCAGAATCTGTCATTGTGCCATTCTGTGGCTTCCTCATGCTGCTGCCACCTCCACTCTCGGTCATTGTGCCACTCTGTGGCCTCCTTATGCTGCTGCTACCTCCAGACTCGGTCATTGTGCCACTCTGTGGCCTCCTGCTGCTGCTACCACCTCCAGACTCTGTCATTGTGCCGCTCTGTGGTTTCCTCATACTGCTTCCGTCTCCAGACCCTGTCATTGGTCCTCTATGTGGTCTCCTCATGCTGCTTCCACCTCACCACTATGTCATAAGTCCACTCTGTGGACTTCTCATGCTGCTCCCACCCTCCTCACTTCATGACTGGTCTACTATTTTGGCTTTCGGCCTGGCTGACATTATTTATTTGACCTTTCTTCTGCTGTGTCAGAAGCATGGAAAAATTAGATGCGCAACTGATCCTGTCTGTGTAGCAGCTGTAAGGCCTGTATGGTCCCATTAGAATTGGCTTATGATTTAGTAGCCAAAAGCATGAGTGGGTACAAAACACAGAAGACATGCAAATATTCCATTCACGTGTCACCTCTGTTTTAGATCCACTCTTTTTTTTTTTTTTTGGCATTAGCAATACTGATGGATTATTGAGCAAATGCTGACCGAGTGAAGGTGTATGCTCCACAGACAGGATCTGTTTTTTGTTTGTTATTGTTCTGATAGATCAGAGGAAGGGCAAAATAATCAGTGACGTCAACACAAACTTACTGTTGACACCCTCTCCACTCTGTCGGGGGGCTCTACTTGTATAAGCGATTAATAGAACAGGTTCTGTAGACATCTATGTGGAATCAGCTGACGAGGGTGTAAAAGGACTGTGCTTCTTCTTGACGCTAACATCTACCTGTAAGGCTGAGCTGATACCGTACTTGAGTTATTTGGTCAGTTTTGGCCCCGTGACTGCCCAAATAAGTGAAGTATGCAGTGATTCTAAAAACGACACCTGTCATCTGCATGTCATACTGACTCACAGTAATATTTCACTACCACAGCAGACTCCCTATGCGTGTTACTGCAAGTCACAGTGTTCTACACCCCCATAAAGGCTCTCTGTAGCCCGTAAATAGCAGTTTTTAACGCGATTCGCTGCAAATAAATTCGGATCAAAGCGAATTTCCAACGGATAAAATGTGCTTTGTCATAGCTAGAACCAGTGGCTTGTACCCACAAATAAATGTACAACATATGCAAATGTAAATTGATATCTACAAAAGCTCCACCCATTCTCTGGGCATCAATCAGCACCATCTGCAACATTACAATAATGAATAAAACAATTTCACAAAACATTCAAATATAAACAAATCACAGTTTAGAAGCAGTAAAGTAAAGTAAGCCACCCATACATAATAGACTGCTATCAGTCAATGTGAATGTTTTCCACTGAATCAACCCATGATCAAATGTGATTAACAGGCTGTCCATCCTGAAGGACTGTGTGTGTGTGTGTGTGTGTGTGGTGGTGGGGTTTGAAGTGAATCAAACATAATGGAATTTTTCTCTTTTTCCCCACTGAGATAATAGGCCATGTCACACAAGGAATCATGTGTGTTGCGTACTTGAGGAAGTGATAACATACCATATATCCTTTACACATGGTCAAATCTCTTCTTTACTGTGCTCGCTAGGTTTTTACCTCTACTACAAAGTTAGAGACTCAGTAGCAGATGTTGATGACTCATGCAATTCCTATCTGGGACTTATCCATCAAACCACTAATAATGTGTCTGATTGCCTAGCGCTACTACGCTGATCTATTCCACATTGCTCTGGAGGTCCTTTGCTACCTCTCTAAGAAATTGCTCTCATTTCTGTAACTCCTCTAAGTTGTCAGAAATATCTCATTTGGCCATCGCACAGGCTTTTCACTTATTAAGAAAGGAATTCATTAACATTCAGACTAGGTATTAATCACCATGATCATTGACGTTATTTACCACCATGTGCTAAATATTAAATATTTAAGAAATACAGTAATGAGAAAGTTATCTAAAAAAGAATAAAGCTAAGTACATCTAACTCATGCCATTTAAAGAATAAAGTATGATGTAAACACATTACGTGGGCCATACAGAGGGGTGTCTTCCAGCTTGGATCATGCATCGTGGATACCTGCAGTCCTCCAGAGCCTCTTTTTACAGGATAGGGCCGGACACTACATTTTTATAAATATTGCTAAATGAATAGAGTATGGTACATGTAGTAACCTAAAAGATCTGCTACAATTTTGGTCTTACACATCAATCATGGCAATAGATCAGCGTTTGCTTGCTTACATTTTTTCCACAGATTTTGGAAGACAGCCTATCCCACCCATTAAAAAAATGCATGTAAATAAATATTTGGGAAAGGATTTTCTGTTCGCTCAGGGTGGGATCTGATCCCATCCTTAACAATATATAGAAAGGTACAGAGCCTTGCATCTAGTACAGTAATCATAAGCAATGTTTCCAACTTACTGGTGTAAAAATCAAGAATTTAAAAGAGCAGCAGCAACCAGTCTGCAAGTCCTTTTACCCAGGCCAATGATCATGAATCAACGTTAATAGGAACATTAGTTTAGCCTATCATCAGCCCACCTAATCACCCGTAATGGATGACAGTCGTCTACTGGGGTAGATGTCTCTCTCTCCATAGCAGGCACACAATAAAGCTGCAGTCCACAAAGTTTTATTGTTGGGTTAAATTAAAACAAAACAAACAAAACGAAAAACCTACGCCTGTACGGCACTGACTCAACATAAATAACTCCAAACTGACATAATGTAGGCCTAGTACCTGGCGCTACATGGAAAAAATTAGCAAAAATGCAGTCGATGCAACCTAATATATTTAGGTCCGTGTTCTCACAGGTTCACAGCTCCTTTCCCCAGGCTGGGCAGGTAACTGAGAGGCTCAGAACTTTCTTATAGACCTCACCCAGGTGCTCCTAATGAGCCAGTCCAAAATGACGAGTAGAGTCAGTGGAGTGGGACCTCACCTTTCTTTTAATCAGCTCCTGCCATTCAGGCCCTACTACCAGATTGCCTTACATACTGTAGATGAGGTTACAAATCTAGGCGAAATGTATACTCCCCCCACAACCTTTCCCCTTGGTCTGTCACACACCCAAACAAACAAGAAAATGCGAGTTTGTCAGCTAATTAGATGTTTTAAGGTACCACCACACGATCATGTTCCTTGGTGTGGTTTTGGAAGCCAAAACCAGGAGTGGATCAAAAAAGAGAAGTGAAATCTGCCCTTAGTTATTTTTCTTCTTTTATGAGCAAAACCTGATTTTGGCTTGAGAAATACATCAGAAAACGTAATCTTGTGGCTGTACACTTATGTTGACCTAAAATGCTCAGCAGTTGACAGCACATGTATAATCATGGGATGTACTGCCAACATAGTGTAAAGTATATAAGGGACGAATGATCCTAGCAATGGTCCACTTCTGTGAATTTTAGAAATGTAAAGATAAAGACACTTCTGAGGCTATTCACAGCCTTTGTTGTAGCGTTAATTTTTTCAAATTTTTTCGGGGGGAATTCTTGATTTAATTTATGTTAATCAAAATAGGATGTCTTTATGTATATTCCCTCAGGTGTTGCAGTGTATCCATCTTGTAAACTATGAAGAAAAAAAATCTAAATGAAGAATAAAAAAAATGCAACAAAATGACATTTTAAAGCATTTACACCTTTTTTTTTCTTAAGCAACTATTGTGGATGAAAGGTTCAGTATATTTTGGCTGCAATCAGATGGCCATAATACAGTTTTGTGCAGGAACTGCACTAAAGAGAACAGATCTTGTTGTCAGGTGTAAGCAATAAAATCTTTACCAAAAATAGGATCCATACAGTTTTGCTTCTACACAGAGAACTTTTACATACACCGGTCAACAAAAATGAGAATATGTAGGTCTGCTTAAACAGAATCTTACAAATACAGTACGGTATTTCTCCAGTTTTGTAGACTTTAAATAGAAAACATAGATAAATCTGAGTCTAATATATAATTGGGACAAAGATATATATTTTTATATATCTTGCTAGCTTTTTAATTTCATATCCAAAACTTCTAAAATAGCTTTACAATAATAGTAAAATAAAAAACTGTAATCCATATGATTTCTTATGCCCTCAATCCATGCAATGATAGGCTGGAATACCATGTCTTCTTCATTGATTGACAGGGCCAGGCAGTAAAAAAGTCATCATGCCTGGCCCTGTCAATCAAAGTGGAGAAGGCACAGCAGTTGCAGAGAAAACAGCGCCTCTTGGTGGAATGGCAATACCCATGTTGCTCTTAGAGGCTCATTTGCACATATTTCTCAGCAATAAATATGAACTTGGGACCTACAGAGATACCTTCAGCTGCCCAGCGCACATACAACAGGTCAGCCAGTTCCTAGGTACAAATCCGCTGACAGATGCCCTTTAAAGGGGTTTCAATGTATATTGCTCATAGTAAACCCATTTAAAGGGCTTGTCCCATTTGAAGACTGGTCCATTTGCCTTAATAAAGCATAAGGACATTATAGAGGCGATCCCCGACCCAGGAAACGACTGTATGCTGCCGGGCATATTGTGCAACTGCAGAAGACAAGGTGCTGCTTATTTAAAATCTAAATAATAAAGTATTTCTCTCTACTATTTATTAATTTTACATTCAATTGACTATAACTGATAACTTAATGATAACTTCCATTCATGGTTCACAAATACTAGTAGGTAGACAGAACAGTGAGAGATTTCCTGAAAATCCATGAAGAAGGTATAACCTAACTCGTTCTATGGCTCCTCTCATCAAATTATGAGTCGGAAAGGTATTTGCCACGTGTCTGTCCCTGGAAAGCTGTACAAATCTGTCTTTAGATTGCCTATAGGAGCCTTGTTCTGCAAAAGTTTATGCTTTAACAAAGCAGGTGAACCTATTAATATAGAAATAAGTGCAAACTGGGGCCATCATTTCTGTAATAAAAAATGTAGCAATGGTGACACGTTAATGAAGAATTGGATTTTTCACGATGGAAGCATCATAAATGTATTATTTAAAAAAAAGTGTCAGTAAAGTGAAGTAAATAGCTAAGCAAATTACGGTTGTGCATTAGGTACAAGCCTTAGAATAACAAAGTGTTGAGTAAGTCATCTGTAAAACTGAAAAATAGCATAACTGTCCCAAGTAATAACAACCAGGCGGAGGGTTTTCTAACTATGGTAATGGCTTAAGAATCTGCGGCATGTTGACTTGACTTCTAGCTTAAAACAAGGCACAGGAAAAGCTATTAGAAAAATTATGTAAAATCACAGTACTCAGTGCTTATGTTTCATGCATATTTATGTGACTTAGACTTTTACACTCCTGAGATTTTCACAAGGTTCCTCATTAGTTGACCTCCATCAAGATGTTATAAATTGGTACCACTATTTTTGCTGTATAAGAAAAGCATTTCCTATACATTCTTATCCATTCCAGGAAAAAAGGTACTTTGCATGTTTTTTAACATGGAAGTCTGTAGGCTGCTTATTCCACTGTATGCCTATGATGCTCTAGGCTGTGCCTCAGTTGACCATCAGATGTATACATTAGGCTATACTCCCAGTGTATATGTCTAATCTGGAACACTAAGACGTTATGTGAACAGTGGCAGCCAACGAAACAGGAGTAAGATAAACGTTTAATAGTACAGTTGCTATTTCCCTACCCAAATCAAAGGGGTTTTCAGGGACTAGGGTAATGATGACCTATCCGAATGATAGGTCTTCCATATCAGATTGGTGGGGGTCCTAACAGCCGTCACCCTCACTGATTAGCTGTTACCTGAAACCCTGGTTCAAGGAAGTAAACAGTATATGAAACTGGTACACCACAGCACCATACACTGTGTACTGTAACTTTTTAATTTACAGTGTGCTACCTCCACATACGGCAGAACACAAAGTCATTGCTGATTTGGTTGAGGACCCAGGGACAGCATTTGCAGTGGTGCCCAATAGCTTTATGTTATGCCATGACCAGTATGCATTTAGCCAGGAGATCAGAGATGGTTCCAGATGCTTGACCACCACGGACACTAAGGTCTAGGTTAGGATATGGAGCTTCTAGCTGGGTATCGGCTCTCCCTAGGCTAGGGTATATTATAGCTATGTGCGGGAGCCACGCAGGATCAGATTCTAACCTGGAAGGTAAAGAAAGTCATTGCCAAGGTTTTTCTTGGGAAAAACTTTCCTGATCTCCCAGTATAGAATCATATCCTATCCTTATATTCAGCTCAGGCTTGGAGTGATAATATGGCAAACGCATGGGTTACTAACAGGATAGCATAATTTGCCTGTAAGTATTTGCTCTTGCCCAATTTTGCTGATATTCACATCTAATGATTAACGCCGGAAGAGATTACGCCATCTGAACATTTATGGCATATTGATAACATTGGAAGAAATGGTCTCACCTCCCACAAATGGGGCCCTGCCATGAATGAAGAGCTCGCAATACATGTACAGTGCATCTCCATTCACTGCTATAGGACTTCTGAAAATAGCCAATCGAGTATGCTTAGCTATTTTCGGAAGTCCCATAAAAATGACTGGAAAGGACACTACACATTTGCAGCCACCCCTCCATTCACCACAATGTGGCTTCCAAAAATAGCAGCGCCAGTGTTTGGCTTTTTTTGGGAAGTCCCATAGCAGTGAATGGAGAAAATTGCACATGGTCAGGTTGCTCTCCTTTCACAGTGGTGCCCCATTCATGAGATTGGGAAAATCTCAGAGATGGGACCTGCACCTGTCAGATATTTATGGCATATCCAATTGACATGCCATTAATGTCCAGATGGGGCAGCCCATTTTATCTGGTCATGTTGTATGTGGCACATGTAATTATGACCTTGTTTGTTCTACTGCTTATGTTATATGTAATAGAAAGAGAATAATAAAGTATTGAATAGGAACATATATAATAAGAGAACATAGTGAATAGTGGGAGAACAATGTATTTCTAATCTTCATATGTCAGCAATGAAAAGAGCACTTTCGCTGATGCATCTTTATTGCTATCAGCGTGGTTTATACTACAGACCTGAAGAAAGAACATTAGTAAATTATTAAGCACATATTTTCAAGTTTACTGGAGAGAAGCGCTATGGTTTGTGCAAGCTTTAGCTGCAGGCTGTATCCCAAGCATGGTGTTTATTGTTTTGTAGAATATGTAGCCCACCGGGGGTCTGGTAGCCTCTCATGTAGGACGTGTTCAGCAATTCAAAGCACTGCAGCATTACAGATGTATTTAGTAGAGAAACAAACATTTGTCCTATGTAAATGGAAACTGACCAAGACCTTGGCATGTTTGACTATCACTGCCTGTTTCATCTCTCTTACTCTGTTTTCAAGACATATAAAAGAGTTTGAAGAGACCAAGACATGTACAGTACGGATGCAAATATATATTGCAGCAGAGCTCAGATCGTTGTGTAACATAACATTTGTTATCAAGAGTAGTGTTGGGCGCGAATATTCGAATTGCGAATTTTAATTGTAAATATCGCCGCTTCGAGAATTCGCAAAATTTTAGAATATAGTGTTATATATTCGTATTCTCGAATATTCTAGCATTTCGTCTACACCCATGATCCCTCCCTGCTTCTTGCTTGTGGGCCAATGAGAAGGCTGCAATGAGCTTAGCAACATCCCTAGTAACCAATAGGAAAGTTGCCTACCCCTTACTATATAAGGACCTCCCCAGCAGCCATTTTCTGAATTTTTTTTTTCAGTTCTGAAAAAGACAGCAGTGTTATTGCTGTGCTCTGTGCTTTGCTGTGTCATATTACATTAGATCGTTAGTTAGTTAGTTAGTTAGCTTATATATATATATAATACAGATAGTTAGTGGGAGACAGTCAGTGTAGGTTAGATAGTGATATAGTGTAGCCGATAGGTTCCAGTGCAGGGTGTTAGGTAGTGTGATAGGTTCTGCTGTCCATACATACATACATACATAGTGCTGTGATGTCACAAGTTCACAACAATACTTAGTGCACCAATCACTAATATGTAGTCAAACCTGCTAAAATGTGAAGTTGCACGTATTGTGCAATAATATGCGCATCATTAATTGCCGATTTGCTCAATCGCAAATATATCTGAGCATATAAAGCTATTGTAATGTTCTGACGTGCCAACCATTTTCTCCAGTCTCAGGAAACTTCTTGCACCTTGAAAAATGTAGCAATAGTGACACACTCCTGTATTGTGTGCGCAATACATGCATATTACATTGCCGATTTTTGCAATCAAATTATCGCAAATTTGCGAATTTATGATGAATATTCACCCAAAAATTCACGAAATATCGTGAATTCGATTATTGCCCCTGCGACTCATCACTAATCAAGAGTACTACATAGGATGGCATAAACATTTAGTGTTAATATTGATATTGTTAATATAACTATATTAAATATATATATGATGGCAGCACTGCAAATAAAGGAGGAGAATCAAAGTTGGAGGTACAAGCTAAAGAACTAGATATAGTTATATATAAAAATATTATTAATATCAATGTTAATATTTACTCGAGGATTCAGTGGAGCTCTGAAGTGCGTATTCTCATCTTATAAACTTATGGCATACCACTAGGATATGTCATCATTTGACAAAACTGGTGGGGATCCAATTTTTTGGACCCATGCTGATCTTGAGAATAAAAGAGGGACCGATGTTCACTTAGCTTGTATTTCCCTGCACAGTGGCACTTACAGCCACCCAGCTGTGCAGGAATCTGCAGTCGATCCTTGGACAATGCTGCAGTTCACTGCACAGCAGGCGGCCAAAGTAAAACATCGAAGGGGCCATAGCTGTAAATGAGCACTGTCCTTCCCCTCTTTTCCAGGCGGTTGACCCCTACCGATAGTAAAGTGATGGCATAGAGATATGCCATCACTTATGTTGAGGCACCAGCCTCTACATAACTTAGGCGCATCCACCCCCAGCCAATATATATGCCAGCGCCTAAAATAGGTGTAAAAAATTATAAATAAGACAATACAGCTGGCCCGCCCCATTCCCCGACTACGTCGCACCTCCTTTTTAGACTGCATGAGCGGGGAAAATCGCAGATTTGGCTGCAAATCTGTGACAGATATACACCAAAAATTGGCGTATATCTATTAATAAATGACCCCCTACATTTCTGCATTAGAGCATACAAAAACATAACAATTTAGTACTGTGGCACCCCCTCGTGTTCTGTTTTGTCCCTCTTTGAACATCAACCTTAAAGCATCTAGTGCCAGTAGGACGCAGACGCATCTAAAATTTTTAGGTCATAAAGTTGATAAGAATTTTGGTAAAATGAGTGTTTCTGAGCTCTCAAAAATGCAGAGATAATCTCCTGGATATGGAATTTATTGTGGAGGAGAACGAGTAGCTTAAAATATATGTGAAAAGATACAGGATGCAGAGGACAAAAGGTTAAAATATAATATAAAGACCAGCAGTTTTTTAGCCCATAATAACTACAATGCAATACTAAATATAAATGGTGTGCATAACCTTTATATGGGTTTTCCCATCTCATCTTCTCACCTTCTCTCTCCATCGCCATAGATCACTGTATGCTGCCTTTTCTGTGGGCAGAACTCTTCAGTTTCATATACAATACAAATATGCACAGCTTGTCTGATCATATGCTTTCCTGCTCCTTCCAATCCAGAAGTTCCAGGGCTAATGTGACTGCCCTGGAGCTCTCATGCTAAAAGAGACAGAAGGGCAGAGCAGTGCTGGGCCAAGTAGCTGCCGCGCATGCGCAAGTTCATTTCCTCCCTTAATCCAGACCACCAGAAGAAGGCAAAGTTTGCTTTCATGGATTGTATATTGTTCTCTGTAATTATGTATACAGTACTTAATTTCAGTATTTTTAGTATTGTTTAGTGATGAGTGTGAGTTTCATAAAATTCCCCAGCCACATAACAATCCTTGTGCTTTGAGTCCCTGTAAGAAAAGTGCAGTACAAATGTTTGTCATTATCTATACATTTTACACTATGGATAACCCACTTTAATGACAGTCCATAAAGAGTCAAGACTATGTGCATGCATGTCGATGAACATCATCCGTTCATGAAGCATTCAAAAATGTCTTCAATCCTACCATTCAGTTTAACCCTTTCCCAACATGTGATCTAATAGTATGTTACATGTCTGGTCTTCAAATTTGGCTTCCAGGTCTAATGTCCACAACCGGTGGTAATGCCAATCATGGACTTTTAACCCTTCAGATGTCGTGGTTAAAAGTGATCACTGCATTTGGAGGCGCAAAAACACGGAAGCACAGCAGGGCTCTATAATTTCTCAGACTTCAATGCTAAGGTTCCCTTAAAAGATAATCATTAAGAACCCCTTTTACTCTCTCGTTTATCATATGGTATAGCAGCTCACAAAGGTGATACAAAGAAGCAGAAATGTACAAAAAAAGAAGACTTAAAAACGTTAAGTACTCTTTTGCAAATAATGATTTCTCTGAAAAAAAAAGTCTAAATCAAAATGTCAAGTACATACAGTTTGAAACCCATGACATTTCACATTTATCACAATGTAACGACATTCATAATCTGTTATGTAAAGCTTGCTCTGGAGAAGTACACCACTGGGACAATTAAAGCAATATTGTTCTTTTCATTTGATTCAGTATCATACAGTACATAACAGCTAATGATACATGATGTACAGTATAAATAAATCCTTTTTATATTCAACCTCCCCGTTAAATATGTAGTCATAAAAATGACGGTAATTAGCATTGAATTAAAGGAACATCTTAGATCAAGTCTTTCTACACTGTAATGACCTCAGATCGCCTGTATCGTGCATTTAGTGTGGTTTCTACTTATCAAACAAGCCAAGATTGCATGAGCTGTGTAGCTTTTTCCATTCAGTCAAGTGTTTGTTTAATTTAAAGGCAACGTGAACTTAATTAAGAAGTAATTACAGAACGGAAACACCATTTGTCAATTTGTAAGACTTTATGCAATTTCCTGAAAGAGGATTGTAGAAATCTGGAAAAAAACATGGTCTTTTCCTTCTGGCCTCTCCATCAGAAACAACAAAACTGTTAGCAGGATTCATTGTATATGGCTATGGTGCCAAAGGTTTCTGCAGCTGTAAATTGCCAACTAGTCAGTTCAAAATTTCCAACCACTAGACCATTCTGTAAGGAATATGTAAGAGCTGGAGCGGGGGGGATACCAGGCTTTGTTACTGGTCTCCTTAGATTAAGAGTCAATTACCTTATAACATAACTACAATGAATGAAATACCCAAACAGGTTGGAGATGAGGTTGCCATTCTTGCCAGGATAGGCCATCAGTATCAGATAGGCGGGTGTCTGATGCACCACACCCCCAGCGATCAGCTGGAACTAAACAGTTTTATTCATTGTTTAGTGGAAGGAGCTGGTAACTGCAGTGCTGCTTCCATTCTATTGGTGCATGAGCTATAACAAATCAGGTGATCAGTGGGGGGGGCAGGGTGTCGGACCCTGCCGATCTGATATTGACACCACCCGCCGCCCAAAGCTCACCTCAAACCTACCTGGGAGCACCTACTTCTGGGTGGGATTTACATAATCCCCACCATTTTGGGGTGTGACAAGTTGAATTTGCTGGGTTTCTAAAAATTCTGGATAATCCTACTGCACTGAGGACCACTGGCAACTATGGACTTTTGTAAGTGTCCAGTAAACCAACAATTTAGAGCTAATTTTGCTGGAAAGTCCCCATTCGTACTAGTGTTTTTTAATGTTATTCACATTTTCGATATTTGCCAAATATAAAGAAAGGGATCCTTTGACAGATCCCATTAAAGTGGATTTGTCAGCTTAATATGCCTTCCTCCGCCTCCTCTCACTTGAATGCAGCCTGCAGTTATAGCTAAACAAGTATAAACATCAGGGGGGCATTTATAAAGACTGGTGTTTTACACGCCAGTCTCGTCCCAGTGTGCTGCAAGAGGAAGAGGGAAACTTCTACATAATTTTGGCGCTTCATCCGGCAGGCAGTGTGACAGACTTAAAGGGGTTATCCAACACTAAAAGAGGCAAAGACCCAAACCTGACTGACCCTGGGTGGGGGTGATGCTCACCTGATTCCCGCAGCTGGATACTGTCTCTTGGGCTCCTGGGTAGAGATGGCCCGAACTATCCGCCGGCGAACAGTTCCCGGCGAACATAGCTTGTTCGCGTTCGCCTCTGCCGGGCGAACATATGCGATGTTCGGTCCGCCCCCTATACATCATCATTGAGCAAACTTTGACCCTGTACCTCACAGTCAGCAGACACATTCCAGCCAATCAGCAGCATACCCTCCCTCCCAGACCCTCCCACCTCCTGCACAGCATCCATTTTAGATTCATTCTGAAGCTGCAGTCTTAGTGAGAGGAAGGAGAGTGTAGTAGCTGCTGATTTAATTGGGAAATCGATAGCTAGGCTAGTGAATTCAGTGTCCACTCCAGTCCTGAAAGACTCATCTGATCTCTGCTGTAAGGACAGCGTCCTGACAGCACCCCAAAAAGCCCTTTTAGGGCTGCAACATTAGTCTGCTTTTTTTTTCCTTTATATACATATTGCAGTTGCCTGGCCTGCCTGTGTGTGAGGAGCTGCAGGCCCACAGACTGTAGTGTGCCCACTGCCAGTGCCCACCCCTGTCATTCCGTGTGGTACAGGACTTTGCATCAAAAAAGGCATTTAATTTTACACTTTAATCTAAGGTTAGTTGCCTGCCAGTGTGTGTCAGGCTGACTTCCACTGACTGTAGTGTGCCCACTGCCAGTGCCCACCACTCATACCGGCTGGCACAGGACTTTGCATAAAAAGGCATTTAATTTTTACACTTTAGTGTAATTTCAGCTGCTTGCCTGCTGCTAGTGTGTGTCAGGCCGACTTCAACTGACTGTAGTGTGCCCACTGCCAGTGCCCACCCCTGTCATCCCGTGTGGCACAGGACTTTGCTTAAAAAAAAGGCACTTAATTTTTACACTTTAATCTAAGGTTAGTTGCCTGCCAGTGTGTGTCAGGCTGACTTCCACTGACTGTAGTGTGCCCACTGCCAGTGTCCACCACTCATACCGGCTGGCACAGGACTTTGCATAAAAAAGGCATTTAATTTTTACACTTTAGTGTAATTTCAGCTGCTTGCCTGCTGCTAGTGTGTGTCAGGCCGACTTCAACTGACTGTAGTGTGCCCACTGCCAGTGCCCACCCCTGTCATCCCGTGTGGCACAGGACTTTGCTTAAAAAAAAGGCACTTAATTTTTACACTTTAATCTAAGGTTAGTTGCCTGCCAGTGTGTGTCAGGCTGACTTCCACTGACTGTAGTGTGCCCACTGCCAGTGTCCACCACTCATACCGGCTGGCACAGGACTTTGCATAAAAAGGCATTTAATTTTTACACTTTAGTGTAATTTCAGCTGCTTGCCTGCTGCTAGTGTGTGTCAGGCCGACTTCAACTGACTGTAGTGTGCCCACTGCCAGTGCCCACCCCTGTCATCCCGTGTGGCACAGGACTTAGCTTAAAAAAAGGCACTTAATTTTTACACTTTAATCTAAGGTTAGTTGCCTGCCAGTGTGTGTCAGGCTGACTTCCACTGACTGTAGTGTGCCCACTGCCAGTGTCCACCACTCATACCGGCTGGCACAGGACTTTGCATAAAATAGGCATTTAATTTTTACACTTTAGTGTAATTTCAGCTGCTTGCCTGCTGCTAGTGTGTGTCAGGCCGACTTCAACTGACTGTAGTGTGCCCACTGCCAGTGCCCACCCCTGTCATCCCGTGTGGCACAGGACTTTGCTTAAAAAAAAGGCACTTAATTTTTACACTTTAATCTAAGGTTAGTTGCCTGCCAGTGTGTGTCAGGCTGACTTCCACTGACTGTAGTGTGCCCACTGCCAGTGTCCACCACTCATACCGGCTGAGCACAGGACTTTGCATAAAAAGGCATTTAATTTTTACACTTTAGTGTAATTTCAGCTGCTTGCCTGCTGCTAGTGTGTGTCAGGCCGACTTCAACTGACTGTAGTGTGCCCACTGCCAGTGCCCACCCCTGTCATCCCGTGTGGCACAGGACTTTGCTTAAAAAAGGCACTTAATTTTTACACTTTAATCTAAGGTTAGTTGCCTGCCAGTGTGTGTCAGGCTGACTTCCACTGACTGTAGTGTGCCCACTGCCAGTGTCCACCACTCATACCGGCTGGCACAGGACTTTGCATAAAAAGGCATTTAATTTTTACACTTTAGTGTAATTTCAGCTGCTTGCCTGCTGCTAGTGTGTGTCAGGCCGACTTCAACTGACTGTAGTGTGCCCACTGCCAGTGCCCACCCCTGTCATCCCGTGTGGCACAGGACTTGCTTAAAAAAAGGCACTTAATTTTTACACTTTAATCTAAGGTTAGTTGCCTGCCAGTGTGTGTCAGGCCCACTTCCACTGACTGTAGTGTGCCCACTGCCAGTGCCAACCACTGATACCGGGTGGCACAGTAGCTTGCCGATAAATAAGGCATTTAATTTTTAGACAGTAGTCTAAATTCAGTTGCTTGCCTGCTGCCAGTGTGTGTCAGGCCCACCTCCACAGACTGTAGTGTGCCCACTGCCAGTGCCAACCACTGATACCGGGTGGCACAGTAGCTTGCCGATAAATAAGGCATTTAATTTTTAGACAGTAGTCTAAATTCAGTTGCTTGCCTGCTGCCAGTGTGTGTCAGGCCCGCTTCCACTGACTGTAGTGTGCCCACTGCCAGTGCCAACCACTGATACCGGGTGGCACAGTAGCTTGCCGATAAATAAGGCATTTAATTTTTAGACAGTAGTCTAAATTCAGTTGCTTGCCTGCTGCCAGTGTGTGTCAGGCCCACCTCCACAGACTGTAGTGTGCCCACTGCCAGTGCCAACCACTGATACCGGGTGGCACAGTAGCTTGCCGATAAATAAGGCATTTAATTTTTAGACAGTAGTCTAAATTCAGTTGCTTGCCTGCTGCCAGTGTGTGTCAGGCTTGCTTCCACTGACTGTAGTGTGCCCACTGCCAGTGCCAACCACTGATACCGGGTGGCACAGTAGCTTGCCGATAAATAAGGCATTTAATTTTTAGACAGTAGTCTAAATTCAGTTGCTTGCCTGCTGCCAGTGTGTGTCAGGCTTGCTTCCACTGACTGTAGTGTGCCCACTGCCAGTGCCAACCACTGATACCGGGTGGCACAGTAGCTTGCCGATAAATAAGGCATTTAATTTTTAGACAGTAGTCTAAATTCAGTTGCTTGCCTGCTGCCAGTGTGTGTCAGGCTTGCTTCCACTGACTGTAGTGTGCCCACTGCCAGTGCCAACCACTGATACCGGGTGGCACAGTAGCTTGCCGATAAATAAGGCATTTAATTTTTAGACAGTAGTCTAAATTCAGTTGCTTGCCTGCTGCCAGTGTGTGTCAGGCCCTCTTCCACTGACTGTAGTGTGCCCACTGCCAGTGCCAACCACTGATACCGGGTGGCACAGTAGCTTGCCGATAAATAAGGCATTTAATTTTTAGACAGTAGTCTAAATTCAGTTGCTTGCCTGCTGCCAGTGTGTGTCAGGCCCTCTTCCACTGACTGTAGTGTGCCCACTGCCAGTGCCAACCACTGATACCGGGTGGCACAGTAGCTTGCCGATAAATAAGGCATTTAATTTTTAGACAGTAGTCTAAATTCAGTTGCTTGCCTGCTGCCAGTGTGTGTCAGGCCCTCTTCCACTGACTGTAGTGTGCCCACTGCCAGTGCCAACCACTGATACCGGGTGGCACAGTAGCTTGCCGATAAATTAGGCATTTAATTTTTAGACAGTAGTCTAAATTCAGTTGCTTGCCTTCTGCCAGTGTGTGTCAGGCCCTCTTCCACTGACTGTAGTGTGCCCACTGCCAGTGCCAACCACTGATACCGGGTGGCACAGTAGCTTGCCGATAAATAAGGCATTTAATTTTTAGACAGTAGTCTAAATTCAGTTGCTTGCCTGCTGCCAGTGTGTGTCAGGCCCTCTTCCACTGACTGTAGTGTGCCCACTGCCAGTGCCAACCACTGATACCGGGTGGCACAGTAGCTTGCCGATAAATAAGGCATTTAATTTTTAGACAGTAGTCTAAATTCAGTTGCTTGCCTACTGCCAGTGTGTGTCAGGCCCTCTTCCACTGACTGTAGTGTGCCCACTGCCAGTGCCAACCACTGATACCGGGTGGCACAGTAGCTTGCCGATAAATAAGGCATTTAATTTTTAGACAGTAGTCTAAATTCAGTTGCTTGCCTGCTGCCAGTGTGTGTCAGGCTTGCTTCCACTGACTGTAGTGTGCCCACTGCCAGTGCCAACCACTCATACCGGGTGGCACAGTACCTAGCACGCGTAGTACCACTTATCTAAAAAAAATGACAGGCAGAGGCAGGCCACCCGCAGGGGCCGTCGTGGTCGTGGTGCTGTGATTTCCACTGTCCCTGGAATAATGCCCAGTTTTCAGAGGCCACGTACCCTGAACCCGAAAAATTCAGAGGACGTAGTTGACTGGCTTAGACAGGACACCCAATCTTCAACAGCTTCCGCTAAGAACCTTGACGCACCATCCTCCTCCAGCTCAGCTTCGGTCACCTGCTCTCAAGTTACCACGCACCCGCCCGTCGCCACCACCACCACCACAGCCACCACAGCCGCTTCACTTGATCCGTCAGAGGAGTTATTTACACATCAGTTGGATGCAATTAGTGATGCGCAACCATTATTGCCAGATGATGTAGATTACGGGGATATGTCTCAGTCAGGCAGGATTACACACATGGACGTACAGTGTGATGATGATGATGATGATGTTGTACCCGCTGCTGCTTCCTTTGCTGAGGTGTCAGATACAAGTGAAGCGGTTGATGATGACGATGTGTCCACGGATGCCACGTGGGTGCCTGCTCGAAGAGAAGAAGAGGGGGAAAGTTCTGAAGGGGAGACAGAGAGAATGAGGAGACGAGTTGGAAGCAGGGGAGGTCGTCGCAAGGAGTTAGTGGCACAGTCAGACAGCATGTATCGGCACCTGGGGTCAGCCAGACAGCACGCCAGTCAACGCATGCTGTTGCCACCACTAGAATGCCGTCATTGCAAAGCTCAGCAGTGTGGCATTTTTTTGTGTGTCTGCCTCTGATAAAAGCAATGCCATTTGCAACCTGTGCCAAAAGAAACTGAGTCGTGGGAAGTCCAACACCCACCTTGGTACAACTGCTTTGCGAAGGCACATGATCTCACATCACAAACGCCTATGGGATCAACACATGAGTACAAGCAGCACACAAACTCAAAGCCACCATGCTCCTCCTGGTCCAGCATCTTCAGCCACGTCAACCACTGCTGTCCTCCCTGCCCCCTCTCAACCACCCGCCACTCCATCTCTCACCTTCAGCAGTTCCTGCTCATCTGCCCACAGTCAGGTGTCTGTCAAGGACATGTTTGAGCATAAGAAGCCAATGTCACAAAGTCACCCCTTGCCCGGCGACTGACAGCTGGCTTGACGGAACTCTTAGCCCGCCAGCTTTTACCATACCAGCTGGTAGAGTCTGAGGCCTTCAAAAAATTTGTCGCTATTGGGACACCACAGTGGAAGGTACCCGGACGAAATTTTTTTCAAAAAGGCAATCCCAAACCTCTACCATGTCATTGAAAAGGAAGTCATGGCATCTCTGGCATACAGTGTTGGGGCAAGGGTCCATCTGACCACTGATACCTGGTCTGCAAAGCACGGTCAGGGCAGGTATATCACGTATACTGCGCATTGGGTCAACCTGCTGACGGCTGACAAGCATGGAATGCGTGGCTCCGCAGCGGAGTTGGTGACACCACCACGACTTGCAGGCAGACCTACTGCCACCTCCTCTACTCCTACTCCATCCTCTTCAATATCCTCCTCGGCTGAGTCCTCTTCTGCTGCGGCGTCTGGCTGCACATCAACTGATTCCCCCAGCTCCCCAGGGGCTATTCCACATCCCGGATACGACAGTGTCACGCTATCTTGGGGTTGACTTGCCTGAAAGCAGAGAGCCACACAGGACCAGCACTCCTGTCCGCCCTGAACGCACAGGTGGATCAGTGGCTGACCCCGCACCAACTGGAGATCGGCAAAGTGGTGTGTGACAATGGAAGCAATCTGTTGTCGGCATTAAATTTGGGCAAGTTGTCACATGTGCCGTGCATGGCACATGTGTTGAATCTCATCGTACAACGTTTTGTGTCTAAGTACCCAGGCTTACAGGACGTCCTCAAGCAGGCCAGGAAGGTGTGTGGCCATTTCAGGCGTTCCTACACGGCCATGGCGCACTTTTCCGATATTCAGCGGCGAAACAACATGCCAGTGAGGCGCTTGATATGCGACAGCCCGACACGTTGGAATTCAACACTCCTAATGTTCGACCGCCTGCTCCAACAAGAAAAAGCCGTCAACAGTATTTGTATGACCGGGGTGCTAGGACAGCCTCTGCGGAGCTGGGAATCTTTTGCCACGTTACTGGACACTCATGCGCAATGCCTGTAGGCTTATGCGTCCTTTTGAGGAGGTGACAAACCTAGTCAGTCGCACCGAAGGCACCATCAGCGACCTCATCCCATTTGTTTTCTTCCTGGAGCGTGCCCTGCGAAGAGTTCTGGATCAGGCTGTAGATGAGCGTGAAGAGGAAGAGGAAGAGTTGTGGTCACCATCACCACCAGAAACAGCCTTGTCATCATCGCTTGCCGGACCTGCAGCAACGCTGGAAGAGGAGTATGAGGAAGAGGAGTCAGAGGAGGAATGTGGTGGCTTTGAGGAGGAGGAAGACCAACCACAGCAGGCACCCCAGGGTGCTCGTTGTTGTCACCTATCTGGGACCCATGGTGTTGTACGTGGCTGGGGGAAGAACAGACCGTCAATGACATCAGTGAGGACGAGAACGGGAAATGAGTAGCTCTGCATCCAACCTTGTTCAAATGGGGTCTTTCATGCTGTCATGTCTGTTGAGGGACCCACGTATAAAAAGGATAAAGGAGAACGATCTGTACTGGGTGGCCACGCTACTAGACCCCGGTATAAGCAGAAAGTGGCAGAAATGTTACCAAATTACCGAAAGTCGGAAAGGATGCAGCAGTTCAAAACCAAACTAAAAAATATGCTTTACACAGCTTATAAGGGAATGTCACAGCACAACGGGAATCTAACAGGGGAAGAGGTGAGTGTAATCCTCCTCCTACCACGGCGGCAAGGACTGGACGATTTACAGATGTGTTGTTGATGGAGGACATGCGGAGCTTTTTCAGTCCTACTCATCGCCACAGCCCTTCGGGATCCAGCCTTAGAGAACGACTCGACCGACAGGTAGCAGACTACCTCGCCTTAACAGCAGATATCGACACTCTGAGGAGCAATGAACCCCTTCACTACTGGGTGTGCAGGCTTGACCTGTGGCCTGAGCTATCCCAGTTTGCGATAGAACTTCTGGCCTGCCCTGCTTCAAGTGTCCTGTCAGAAAGGACCTTCAGTGCAGCAGGAGGCATTGTCACTGACAAGAGAAGTCGCCTCGGTCAAAAAAGTGTTGATTACCTCACCTTCATAAAGATGAATGAGGCATGGATCCCGAAGGGACTGACAGTGGGGGATACGTTTGACTAACAAAAGGCCTGATTACATGCCATGGCCTTAAAATGGTCCCCACGCTGCTGTATTTAATGTCTGCATACCGGATGACTTTCGTGAATTCTCCACCACCAACTAGGGTTCAAGCCGCAATGTTTTAGTCACTTTTCTGCCTGGAAAACATAAATTTTTCCGGCCGCTGCTACAATAGCGGCTGCAACAGTGCAATTATTTTTCAGGCATGTGTACATGCCTAATTTTTCTGTCCTATGGTGCAGCACTGTGGCTGCAAAAACAAACCAAAAAAAAGGCACATACAAGTGTCAATTCCCCTTCGTGATCGTTACCTTGTTGTGGTGAAGGGGCTTGCGTATCACAATGAAGCAATCATCATCACCTCTATAAGTGTGTTGGCAATGTTGCCACACCCCAGATGATAAGGCCGTTGCTTCATTATGATCAGACCAAAAGCGATCGGGTGGCCACGCTACTAGACCCCGGTATAAGCAGAAAGTGGCAGAAATGTTACCAAATTACCGAAAGTCGGAAAGGATGCAGCAGTTCAAAACCAAACTAAAAAATATGCTTTACACAGCTTATAAGGGGGATGTCAATGGGGATTCGACAATGGTTAATCAATTCGACCGGATAGGGTCCGTAACAGGGATTAAACTGATAGCAATAGTACTAGTTAAGACACCACTCATATAGGGTGTCACAGCACATTGCTCTGTGCACGCGCAGTGCCCCAATTTGGGAGTAAGAGGACCGACCAAGCTGCTTTTTCCATCTCCCGGTTCCTGAAATCAATTCAGTTTAGTGTACGAGAGTTTGGTCTGTCACTGTGAAGGCAGTCGAAGGTACCCGGCCTAAATTTTTTTCACAAAGGCAATCCCTGATATGGGACGTAACAGGGATTAAACTGATGAGAATAATACTACAGAAAATACCACTCATATCAGTGGAGGGAGCCAGCGTTTTTAACCATCTCCCCGTTCAAAAATCTATTTAATAAATGGCCCCCAGATTGGGGAGTCGGGGACGTTAGAGGATTAAACTGATGAGAATAGTACTACAGAAAATACCACTCATATCGGGTGTTACAGTAAATTGCACGGCGCAGACGCAGTGACCGTGGTTTAAAACAGAGTGGAGGGAGCCAGCGTTTTTAACCATCTCCCGTTCGAAAAATCTATTCAATAAATGGCACCCAGATTGGGGACGTTAGAGGATTAAACTGATGAGAATAGTACTACAGAAAATACCACTCATATCGGGTGTGACAGTAAATTGCACGGCGCAGACGCAGTCACCGTGGTTTAAAACAGAGTGGAGGGAGCCAGCGTTTTTAACCATCTCCCCGTTCGAAAAATCTATTCAATAAATGGCCCCAGATTGGGGACGTTAGAGGGATTAAACTGATGAGAATAGTACTACAGAAAATACCACTCATATCGGGTGTGACAGTAAATTGCACGGCGCAGACGCAGTGACCGTGGTTTAAAACAGAGTGGAGGGAGCCAGCGTTTTTAACCATCTCCCGTTCGAAAAATCTATTCAATAAATGGCCCCAGATTGGGGACGTTAGAGGATTAAACTGATGAGAATAGTACTACAGAAAATACCACTCATATCGGGTGTGACAGTAAATTGCACGGCGCAGACGCAGTCACCGTGGTTTAAAACAGAGTGGAGGGAGCCAGCGTTTTTTAACCATCTCCCCGTTCGAAAAATCTATTCAATAAATGGCCCCCAGATTGGGGACTTTAGAGGATTAAACTGATGAGAATAGTACTACAGAAAATACCACTCATATCGGGTGTGACAGTAAATTGCACGGCACAGACGCAGTCACCGTGGTTTAAAACAGAGTGGAGGGAGCCAGCGTTTTTTTAACCATCTCCCCGTTCGAAAAATCTATTCAATAAATGGCACCCAGATTGGGGACGTTAGAGGGATTAAACTGATGAGAATAGTACTACAGAAAATACCACTCATATCGGGTGTGACAGTAAATTGCACGGCGCAGACGCAGTCACCGTGGTTTAAAACAGAGTGGAGGGAGCCAGCGTTTTTAACCATCTCCCCGTTCGAAAAATCTATTCAATAAATGGCCCCCAGATTGGGGACGTTAGAGGGATTAAACTGATGAGAATAGTACTACAGAAAATACCACTCATATCGGGTGTGACAGTAAATTGCACGGCGCAGACGCAGTGATCGTGGTTTAAAACAGAGTGGAGGGAGCCAGCGTTTTTTAACCATCTCCCGTTCGAAAAATCTATTCAATAAATGGCACCCAGATTGGGGACGTTAGAGGATTAAACTGATGAGAATAGTACTACAGAAAATACCACTCATATCGGGTGTGACAGTAAATTGCACAGCGCAGACGCAGTCACCGTGGTTTAAAACAGAGTGGAGGGAGCCAGCGTTTTTAACCATCTCCCGTTCGAAAAATCTATTCAATAAATGGCCCCCAGATTGGGGACTTTAGAGGATTAAACTGATGAGAATAGTACTACAGAAAATACCACTCATATCGGGTGTGACAGTAAATTGCACGGCACAGACGCAGTCACCGTGGTTTAAAACAGAGTGGAGGGAGCCAGCGTTTTTAACCATCTCCCGTTCGAAAAATCTATTCAATAAATGGCACCCAGATTGGGGACGTTAGAGGGATTAAACTGATGAGAATAGTACTACAGAAAATACCACTCATATCGGGTGTGACAGTAAATTGCACGGCGCAGACGCAGTCACCGTGGTTTAAAACAGAGTGGAGGGAGCCAGCGTTTTTTAACCATCTCCCTGTTCGAAAAATCTATTCAATAAATGGCACCCAGATTGGGGACGTTAGAGGGATTAAACTGATGAGAATAGTACTACAGAAAATACCACTCATATCGGGTGTGACAGTAAATTGCACGGCGCAGACGCAGTCACCGTGGTTTAAAACAGAGTGGAGGGAGCCAGCGTTTTTTAACCATCTCCCTGTTCGAAAAATCTATTCAATAAATGGCACCCAGATTGGGGACGTTAGAGGGATTAAACTGATGAGAATAGTACTACAGAAAATACCACTCATATCGGGTGTGACAGTAAATTGCACGGCGCAGACGCAGTCACCGTGGTTTAAAACAGAGTGGAGGGAGCCAGCGTTTTTTAACCATCTCCCTGTTCGAAAAATCTATTCAATAAATGGCACCCAGATTGGGGACGTTAGAGGATTAAACTGATGAGAATAGTACTACAGAAAATACCACTCATATCGGGTGTGACAGTAAATTGCACGGCGCAGACGCAGTCACCGTGGTTTAAAACAGAGTGGAGGGAGCCAGCGTTTTTTTAACCATCTCCCGTTCGAAAAATCTATTCAATAAATGGCACCCAGATTGGGGACGTTAGAGGATTAAACTGATGAGAATAGTACTACAGAAAATACCACTCATATCGGGTGTGACAGTAAATTGCACGGCGCAGACGCAGTCACCGTGGTTTTAAAACAGAGTGGAGGGAGCCAGCGTTTTTTAACCATCTCCCCGTTCGAAAAATCTATTCAATAAATGGCCCCCAGATTGGGGACGTTAGAGGGATTAAACTGATGAGAATAGTACTACAGAAAATACCACTCATATCGGGTGTGACAGTAAATTGCACGGCGCAGACGCAGTCACCGTGGTTTAAAACAGAGTGGAGGGAGCCAGCGTTTTTTAACCATCTCCCGTTCGAAAAATCTATTCAATAAATGGCCCCAGATTGGGGACGTTAGAGGGATTAAACTGATGAGAATAGTACTACAGAAAATACCACTCATATCGGGTGTGACAGTAAATTGCACGGCGCAGACGCAGTCACCGTGGTTTAAAACAGAGTGGAGGGAGCCAGCGTTTTTTTAACCATCTCACCGTTCGAAAAATCAATTCAATTCATCTTTTGGGGACCCTTGTTGTTGTACGTGGCTGGGTGGAGGAAGAAACCTTCAATGACATCACCGGGACGTGGCTAGCTTGGTATCCAACCTTGTGCAAATGGGGAGTTTGCGGTTGTGCAAATGAACTGTTTGCGGTGCATTAAAAGGGAGTTTGGTCTGTCAATGTCTGTAAAGTGGGCGTAACCCTTACACTACCTGATCGATACAACATCATACCTGATCGTATACACACACTGGATGTTTTAAAGCACGTTATTCCAAACAATTTAGGAATGTTAGTTGATTTATGCCCTTTATGGATTAAAACCCGACTCTGCGTCCACTACGTAATTTTCCATGGGAGTTTTGCCATAGATCCCCCTCCGGCATGCCACAGTCCAGGTGTTAGACCCCTTGAAACAACTTTCTCATCACTATTGTGGCCAGAAAGAGTCCCTGTGGGTTTTAAAATTCGCCTGCCAATTGAAGTCTATGGCGGTTCGCCCAGTTCGCCCGTTCGCGAACATTTGCAGAAGTTCGCGTTCGCTGTTCGCGAACTGAAAATTTTATGTTCGCGACATCACTACTCCTGGGAAGACAGTTCCGATCCCAGCGGAACTGCTGGCCCGAGAGCTCAAGAGACTGGATCCAGCAGTGGAGATCAAGTGATCATCACCCCCAACCTGGGTCGGACAGGTCTGGGCCACTCTTTTAGTATTGGATAACCCCTTTTAATTGTACACCCGGCCTCTTACTGGAATACATTTACCACATTTACATTTTTAGAAACTCCAGTCTGTAATAATAAATGAGTCAATCCTACCGGCCTATCCACTTTCCTGCCTATGACACACCCCCTTTTCTCAAAGTGGCGTGAATGGGAGATTGACCCACATTTTACTGCACAAATGTGACAAAATTTGTGACCTCTTTATGACACAGAAGTGACATAAATAGATTACTAAATGCCCCCCCCCCCCCGGTTCCAGTCATACTACATACACACACTATAACATGGAAAATTACCAGTACTCTGCTATAAATGTATGAAGTGGACCATACAGACTCACTGGTGAGGTTAATATTCACAACAGTGGATTTCATTGACATCATGCTCCATTGATTTCTATGAATGTATTAACGAAATGGACTACGATGTGGACAATCTTCCCACCTGGGGATTAGCTGCTCTCGTTATTATGGTGCTCATTATCTTTTCATTGTCTATTCTCTGTTCTCTATTTTCATTCACTTATTGTATTGATTGCTTCAATTACTTCTTGACTAATCAAACTTTTAATTATCCCTTAGTATCAAGATTCTTCTTTTCAAAACCATCTGTCCAGTTGCCCTTTTGGTTCAATTGCTCTTTTTCCATTTCTTCGCTGGCCACTTCTTAAATCTTTGATCTCTCCAGAATCATTTGTCCTTCAAATGTATCTGTTTTCAGGTCAATTATTCCCAGAAATACATTTGTCTTACGTAATATACTGTAAATATAACACTGCTGACGGGCTATAGTGAAGAAAGGGGTATTTCATTTTTAGACTCTCGTGTATTTAAAAGAATGTAATTGTTATGCAAGTGGGTGTGGACCCACTGCGCCACTGACTCGCTATACCCCGCCGGAAGGGTGTGACTAAGTAACTACATGGTCTTCACTAGAGCCTCTGATGGTGAGGATAGGCTTGGGCCGTTAGGGTAGTCAACAGGTACCACTCCAGAGTAGTCCCCAGAATGGGGGTCAGAGATACCTGTGCAAAGCACCAAGGGGAAAGATGTGGTCAGGAAGTCCGGAGTGAGGGCAGGCAGCGATCAAGCACAGTCCATAATCGAAGTCCAAGGTCCTGGACAGGCCGCAATCAAGTAACGTCCGTTTAATCGGGAAGCAGGGTCCGGTACACAGTAAAGCAGAAACTTACCAAACACCTTCACACAAGGGACTAGACTGGCTAGTGACCAAGATTGCTCAGGCATTTTTCTGAGGCAGAAAGCATCTTTAAACACATCTGGCAACCCAGCCATAGGCTGGGGAGATAGAAGGAGTGCATGTGCTGTCTCACAAAAGGAGAAGAGACAGGCCCGCGCACACCCTAACAGTACAGGACTCCGAGCAGGAAGGAGGATGCCAGAGACTCATAGCTGCACCCGTGCTAGAAAGGAAGGAAACTCCAGCACGGGATGCAGATACAATAGTTTAAGGAGTAAAGGAGCCTAGCGCCCGTGCCCGCATGTAGGGGCAGCAGCGTAGGCACGGAGCACTGGGCTAACAGTAATTATCATACTTTGGGTAAAAAAAAATTATGAAATTCACCCAGATTTCCAACCACTATAAAGATATATTAAAGAAGTTTTCTGAGCAGAGCGGAATGTCAATCCTATTTCTCTTTTATATCCAGACTTTTCATGTCATGATGGCATAGTCTGTGAGCGAGCTATGGAAAGGCATGTGCTAGTCCAGGGTAGACATTGCCTTTTTGGATGATTCCTGGTAAGCGACATGCTACCTAAGGGCTCTTCCACACTTGCGTTTTTGTTTTCCGGCATAGAGATCCGTCGTCGGGTCTCTATGCCGGAAAAATCCTGATCAGGATTATCCCAATGCATTTTTAATGGAGAGAAATCCGTTCAGGTTGCATCAGGATGTCTTCAGTTCAGGACCGGAACGTTGTTTGGCCGGAGAAAATACCGCAGCATGCTGCGCTTTTTGCTCCGGCCAAAAATCCTGAACACTTGCCGCAAGGCTGGATCCGTAATTAATGCCCATTGAAAGGCATTAATCCGGATCCAGCCTTAAGCTAAATGTCGTTTCGGTGCATCGTGTGATCCATGCGCATGGGGCGCTCTGACGTCATTCTGGAGCGCCTCGGGAGCCGCAAGGACTGTAGGTGTACTGCTCCCCACTACTACTATGGCAACCAGGACTTTAATAGCGTCCTGGCTGCCATAGTAATGCTGAAAGCATACTGAAGACTGATCCGACTTCAAATGCTTTCAGGTCACTTGCGTTGTTACGGATCCGGCGGGCACTTCCAGCAAATGGAGTACACGACGGATCCGGACAACGCAAGTGTGAAAGAGGCCTAAAATACGCCTCCATATTGCCTCAACTGCTTGAGTCCCAGGAAATAGTCCATAAAGTTAATAATTAGTATGAAATGCCAAAGAGATATTTCTTCTATGAAAGAGCACCTCAGGCAATACAGAGTCTTTCACAGGTTGTGAGCATGCATGAATGACCTCTGAAGAAGGCCCCCACATTAGTTCATGTTATCATTACCACTTCTCTGAGCTAAGCCACCACCATAAAGGTGGTAAAAAGAACAAGCTATAGACTTGCCAGTGAGCCACTTGTATGACTTGTCGGAGACCTGCAGATACACACAGAAGAAGCCAACAGCACATTACTTCCCAAACTAGACTGCCAAGATTTGGATGGTCTAGTTTGAAGAGGGTGGAGGAAGTCAGGTGGCACTTTCTGCCATTGTCTTTTGATCTTAAAGGGGTTGTCCTACAAAAAATATTCTACAGTTTTCAAACCAGCACCTGGATCTGAATACTTTTGTAATTGCATGTAAATAAACATTTTGTATAGCCACTGAGTCATTCACTGAACTCTATCTGCATAGCGCCATCTGCTGTTTGTTTTTTTATTATTTCTTTGTCCAGCTCACTAAGAAGGCAGCACATGCTTAGTTCCATCCTTTAACTGCCTCCTGAGTTGTGACTGGGAGAGCATTTACACGCCCCCTTAGCTGCAGCAGAAAATATACTCCCTTTGAGCTGTAAGCTTCATTTAAATCTAGCAGAGCAGAGCAATTATTGGAGATATCTCTGGATCCATGTGAGGTACAGGGTTTGTTCTAGCTTTGTTGGAAAGAGATTCTCATGTACTAGATGATGTCTGATTTTCATTTTTTACATTAATCATGGGGTAAACCCTTTAAAGCCTGACCAGACTTTTCGCGGGTTTGGAACATTGCAGTCACCAAATGCACAAAGATGGTCAAGTCCTTCATGTAGATCAAGTGTGTGGTCTGGTTCTGATATCTCCTACTTCATTCTGAGTTCTATCACACTAGCTGGGCAAATTTTAGGGTGTGCTGCAGAAGGCAATGTCTTCAGCACACCCTAATTTTAAAGAAATTACAACAGAATTAACCTATTACATTGAAATGGGTCAAATCAACATCAAAATCTTGATTAAATCCACAGTATAGTAGTGCATTCAGATTTACAGATGATTTGCACAGGGTTCTGCAGCAGAAAAAGATCTGTCAATAGGAATGGTTATTTAGGACCATAATATATAGACTAATAATGTGACCCACTAGAATCCCTAAGAAAGTTTTTTTTATTGCATTTCCAAAACTGTATTTCCGCTTTTTACAAACAGCCAATGAGTGACCATTTATTTTGAGAGAGGTGATCGATATAGAAAAGGTTAATGCTGACAAATGAAAATGTTCAACTTTGGAATGTGAAAAATAAATACCTGTTGTATGATTTATGACTTTTATTATGACTTTCCAACCGAAATCTGTCATATTCATTGAAGAGAATTGTCATGGAGGGCTAATCATTACTTTTTACACTGAGTAATAGGCTCATTACACTGAACAGAGGCATTTCAATAAACCAATTTTATTAAATGTGCAATCATGCTTTTTACCACTTTAAAAGGGTTGTTTCACTTCAGCAAATGCAATCTATCTTGTAGAGAAAGATAATACCAGACACTTACTAATGTATTGCTATTATACATATTGCCTCCTTTGCTGGCATGGTTCATTTTTCAGTCTCATTATACACTGCTTTTTACCATTGGTTATGACCACCCTGCAATCCAGCCGTGGTGGCCGCACTTGCACACTATAGACAAGGGAGGTCATTTATTAAGACTGGCGTTTTAGATGCCGGTCTCAATAAAGCCCCTGCGCAGGGGCGCCGGCCTCTACATAACATCGGCGCATCCAGCGTCGATTATAAATGTAAGACAGCTTCCAAGCTGTCTTACATTTAGACCATTTACTACACCTAAAACAGGCGTAGAAAATGATGAATGAGACGGGCCTTCCAACCCGTCCCCTTCCCCACCTATGCCACACCCACTTTTTTACACCTGGTGTGAGTGGGAAAAAGTTGAAAGATTTTTCTATTGTGTGCAAGCAATTTGAGATTTAAAGGGGTTGTCCCCAATTTTACTATTGGTAGCCTTTCCTCAGGATAGACCATCAATATATGAACGGCAGAGGACCAACACCTCGCATTTCTGCTCTATTTCAGCTGTTTTAGGCTATGGAGGTAGCAGAGCTAAAATGAATGGTTAACACATTACAGGGAGTGCAGAATTATTAGGCAAATGAGTATTTTGACCACATCATCCTCTTTATGCATGTTGTCTTACTCCAAGCTGTATAGGCTCGAAAGCCTACTACCAATTAAGCATATTAGGTGATGTGCATCTCTGTAATGAGAAGGGGTGTGGTCTAATGACATCAACACCCTATATCAGGTGTGCATAATTATTAGGCAACTTCCTTTCCTTTGGCAAAATGGGTCAAAAGAAGGACTTGACAGGCTCAGAAAAGTCAAAAATAGTGAGATATCTTGCAGAGGGATGCAGCACTCTTAAAATTGCAAAGCTTCTGAAGCGTGATCATCGAACAATCAAGCGTTTCATTCAAAATAGTCAACAGGGTCGCAAGAAGCGTGTGGAAAAACCAAGGCGCAAAATAACTGCCCATGAACTGAGAAAAGTCAAGCGTGCAGCTGCCAAGATGCCACTTGCCACCAGTTTGGCCATATTTCAGAGCTGCAACATCACTGGAGTGCCCAAAAGCACAAGGTGTGCAATACTCAGAGACATGGCCAAGGTAAGAAAGGCTGAAAGACGACCACCACTGAACAAGACACACAAGCTGAAACGTCAAGACTGGGCCAAGAAATATCTCAAGACTGATTTTTCTAAGGTTTTATGGACTGATGAAATGAGAGTGAGTCTTGATGGGCCAGATGGATGGGCCCGTGGCTGGATTGGTAAAGGGCAGAGAGCTCCAGTCCGACTCAGACGCCAGCAAGGTGGAGGTGGAGTACTGGTTTGGGCTGGTATCATCAAAGATGAGCTTGTGGGGCCTTTTCGGGTTGAGGATGGAGTCAAGCTCAACTCCCAGTCCTACTGCCAGTTTCTGGAAGACAGATAAAGAAGATGGTACCGCGCTAGAGAGGAACAGCAATCCGCAGCAATCAGAATCCTTATCTTGGAGTAGTCCTAGAGACGAAGTTCACATTCAGTCTCTGGTCTCAGAGTGATCGTGGACACAATTTCTTATCCCGACATGGACCGCATAGGGGATCTCACACACCGTGCAGATTGTACGGCGTCCCGATTCGGCCACCAACATCCGGTTCCGGGTAGAATACTGGACCTCGCAGGCAGTTGTCACACCGGAGGCTGCCGGTTCCGTCTCCGGCACGTGGTGTACGAAGGCTCGGCGCACGTCAGCAGCTCGCTCACAGCGCAGTCTCTGGTGGCTCGGAGACCATGGTCTCCGAGCCACCAGAGACTGCGCTGTGAGCGAGCTGCTGACGTGCGCCGAGCCTTCATGTACACCACGGCTGAGACGGAACCGGGCAGCCTCCGTGGTGACAACTGCCTGCGCAGGTCCAGTATCTACCCGGAACCGATGTTGGTGGCCGAATCGGACGCCGCATAGCCTGCGTGTGTGAGATCCCCTATGCGGTCCATGTCGGGATAAGAAATTGTGTCCACGATCACTCTGAGACCAGAGACTGAATGTGAACTTCGTCTCTAGGACTACTCCAAGATAAGGATTCTGATTGCTGCGGATTGCTGTTCCTCTCTAGCGCGGTACCATCTTCTTTATCTTTCAATATATACGGAAGGGACAGAGCCCGTTCCTTCAGGTTACCGCCGCTCTCTCCGGCGTGTACGCGGACAAATTTTGTGTTGATTCACAGTTGCTGCAGTTTCTGGAAGACACCTTCTTCAAGCAGTGGTACAGGAAGAAGTCTGCATCCTTCAAGAAAAACATGATTTTCATGCAGGACAATGCTCCATCACACGCGTCCAAGTACTCCACAGCGTGGCTGGCAAGAAAGGGTATAAAAGAAGAAAATCTAATGACATGGCCTCCTTGTTCACCTGATCTGAACCCCATTGAGAACCTGTGGTCCATCATCAAATGTGAGATTTACAAGGAGGGAAAACAGTACACCTCTCTGAACAGTGTCTGGGAGGCTGTGGTTGCTGCTGCACGCAATGTTGATGGTCAACAGATCAAAACACTGACAGAATCCATGGATGGCAGGCTTTTAAGTGTCCTTGCAAAGAAAGGTGGCTATATTGGTCACTGATTTGTTTTTGTTTTGTTTTTGAATGTCAGAAATGTATATTTGTGAATGTTGAGATGTTATATTGGTTTCACTGGTAAAAATAAATAATTGAAATGGGTATATATTTGTTTTTTGTTAAGTTGCCTAATAATTATGCACAGTAATAGTAACCTGCACACACAGATATCCCCCTAAAATAGCTAAAACTAAAAACAAACTAAAAACTACTTCCAAAAATATTCAGCTTTGATATTAATGAGTTTTTTGGGTTCATTGAGAACATGGTTGTTGTTCAATAATAAAATTAATCCTCAAAAATACAACTTGCCTAATAATTCTGCACTCCCTGTAAGTAAACAATAACAAGAAAATGTTAATTGATTTTTTCAATGGTTTTCAAGGACTTTTGTTTTGAAATAACACTGTGACGTGCTATCACAGTTCTATTTAGTTCTGCTACATTTGTAGCTCCAGTGCTGAAAGCTGGAGCCAGAACCACACAGCTCTGTCCATAGTGTAATGGGCAGAACTGGTTACCATTTACTTCAATAGGAGCAGCACTGCACAGTGGATGGAGTTGTGCAATTCTGGAGCTAACTTTTGTCGCCAGAGTTACTGCAGGACGGGTGACATTCAGGGTTTGTGTGGGGAGTGTTGGATCCCACCAATCAGATATTGATCTTCTATTCTGAGGACTCACCATAAAAAGTAAAATAATGGACAATCCCTTGAAGTATTGGTAGGTATGTATGTGTGTGTGTGTACAGGAACATTTTCATCCACTGGCGTCAAGCAGTACTCTTGAAAATGGGGAGGAATTAAAACAAAAGCAATTAGGAACTTTACAGGACAGGCCTTATAAAATACTTAGTAAATCATTGACATGCCCATTGCCTCCCCTCCTTGCAACTACATATATATTATAGCTGTAACCAGGGTTTTAAGCGTTCATTTTACTGGCCATAGAGCAGAGGTGCACAACATTTTCTGGTTGGGGGCCGCATTGTCAGCCCGAACCAATTCCAAGGGCCGAAAATAAAACTTAAAGGGGTATTACCAACCAAAATACTGTATTTTTGGCATATGGAACATACAGTATATACTATAAATGTCTAGTTACAGTTCTAGGACTCCCATCTAATAGGAGAATACATGAAAGATACATGTAAGAAGCCATAAGACACAGATTTACATGTCTTTTACCAGATGTTTAGGGGCCGCACAAAATAGTTTAGAGGGCCGCATGTGGCCCCCGGGCGCAGGTTGTGAACCCCTGCCATAGAGCATTCCTTGTGTCTTTTATTTTTCCCTTTGTACATGTATCTATGTAAAACAATGCATTGACTTCTAATCATGGCACTTTGGCTTATAAAAGTGTAATAGTATCCGTCCAGTGTACTTTGGTGAATGCTAGGACATTGTGGTATCTGTAGCTGTGTATAATTAGCTGTGACTTTTTACAGACGCATGTGATGAATGTTGATTGTGTATAATAGCTCACGACAACTCATTCCCGATTTATTACATTTAACATTAAAAATATAAACACTAACACAAATTGGAATCAACGTGTCTGCAGAAACCAGAACTGTGAAAATATTAGGTTTTTTATCCAGACGTTGAAACTGGTAAAATAAAAAATAAAAAATAAAAAAATCACAATACTAAAATAAAGTTAGTGGTCTCAGAAAAAATAAAATAGGTTTTCTATTTTATAAAAATAGGAAAATTAGAAAAAAAAGTTCTGAGATTTAAACAATGAAGACCTATCTTCTGGTTGACCTGTCACCCCCTCTGCTCATCTGTTTGAGAAAAAAAATGAAAAAAGCTAAAATAGGAAGGGGTTAAAGTAGATGTCCACCTTTGAACACTGTATCACTTCAAAATCCAAAATGGTGCAGTGAAATGAGTTTTTTCCGGGAGTTGGATATTGATGATCTATCCTCAGTCATCAATATCAGATTGGTGGGGGTCAGATTCCTGGCACCCCCACCAATCAGCTGTTTGAGGAGACTGTTGTGCTCCTGTGAGTGCTGCAGCCTACTCATAACTTACCAAGCACAGCGCCGTCCATTGGATGGCAGCTGTGCTTGGTATTGCAACTCAGCCCTATTCACTCGAATGGGGCTTAGCTGCGCCTAGGCCATGTGACCAATGAATGTGATGTAACATAGCCTAGGTCTCTTAAAACAGCTGATTGGTGGGGGGTGCTAGGAGTCAAACTCCCACCGATCTGACGTTGATGACCTAACCTCAGAAAAGGTCATCATTATCCAAAATCCATTAAAACCTCTTTAATTTCTAAATACATCATTATGGATTTTGTTTCTTATATTTAGTTCTTAATTTACAGTATAAATCATATTTTAGTGGTCCTAACGCTAAATCCTACCTGTTATGGGTCATGACAGCTACATAAAATCCAGGGAGTGCAGGCCCAGCATGCATGTTGGATCCACCTTGCTTATTAACCCATTTTTGGAGCCATAAAAGCCTTAGGATTTAGCGTTAGGACCACTCATAGAGGCGGACTTGGCGCGACAAGTGGCTTATTACTTTTTGATCACAATGTACACTGACGCTTCTGTTAAACTCTAGCATAGACGCAGGACAGAGTGCTGGTTGCAGAGTGCTGTTGCATTTCTGTGTTTGTATGTATATTTTGCCATGGCTATGTGCACCTGCATACAGGTACGTGCTGACTGACCCCCATTTTTCTGTGTACTAAAGGGATAGTGCATTGTATTTTAGAAGCAATCAAACGATTGCCTGTTCTAGTTCCCTTGTGGGACTATTAAGTGGTTAAAAAAAACATTAAATAAAAAGATTCCAATAAAAAATACGCTTTTTTCCATTGAAAATACTCTTTATAATGAAAAAAATTGCAAAAATAAATTTCTCCCACGTTTGGTATTGTCCAATCTGTATGAATGTCGTAAAAAATAACAAACAAAAAAATGCCAGAACTGCTAATTTATTCTTAGTCGCCATCAAAATTTTTTTTACAACAAGCATTAAAAATTTTTTATTTACCCCAAAATTATCCCAATGAAAACTACAAGTTGTCCCACAAAAATCAAACCCTAATACAACTCTATAGAAAGAAAAATAAAAAAGTTATGGGTTTTGGGATGCAACAATGTACAGATTTTACAGATTTTCTTCTTCTTAAAAAAACGGGATTATTACACAAAAGTAGTTAGGCATAAAATAATATTAATAAAAATCCTGAAACAGAATCTTTTTTTAGTAAATCCTCCCAATCAAGTAGAAAAAAGTCAACCAGATGGGGTGGACGTAGGAGACACAGACAACAAAAAAACAGAGGCAAGAAACCCCAGAAAAAGAAGAACATATAGATACCAATGCTGTGATACATACCTTTTCACATGTCTTATCTCATATACAATTCAAAGTATTGGCTAAGGGCTTGAGTTTTTGTCCTAACATACATATGGATTGGTTGCAACTCGAGATTGATTTGCACCAATTCTTCAGAAGATTAAAACTCAAGACCTGGTTCTCCATGCATCCAGGTAATTGGGACAATACTAAAACT
The DNA here is from genome assembly GCA_033119425.1 of Bufotes viridis. NCBI lineage: Eukaryota > Metazoa > Chordata > Amphibia > Anura > Bufonidae > Bufotes > Bufotes viridis. The sequence goes on along the minus strand of CM065592.1, from coordinate 387,880,370 downwards.
ACTGAATTGCATCTAACTGATTTTGATTTGTTTAACAAAAGTGATTTCATTCCTCCTACTTCGTCACCAGCTATTGATCTTTTTATTGAAACAGTGTTGAGGGATATACATATCTCAAAATCTGAAAATAAGAAACCATTTCGTCATCCTAATTTGACTCAATTAGAGTGGTGTGCGTTAAATGAGTTGGTCCATGACCACAGCCTCACCATAAAACCTGCTGATAAGGGTGGTGCGGTTGTGGTCCTGGACACTCATAAATATATAGAAGAGGCCCATAGACAGTTACAGGTTTGTTCTGTCTACCAACAACTTAATAGGGGTCCTAAATAGAATATCGAGAGAAGAATTAACTGTATTTTACAAGAGGACCTTCAGGCAGGTTACATTGATACTAAGTTGAAGGAATATCTTACTGTTACATATCCAACCACACCAGTATTGCACCTACTGCCAAAAATACATAGAAATCTGAATAACCCACAGGGTAGACCGATTGTCTCCAGTAGGGGTTCACTATTGAGTCATATTTGCATTTTTCTAGATAAGGTTTTACACACTTATGCCACTACAGCCAAATCATATATTCAAAATACGACAAATTTTTTAATAAATTGTCTGACATAACTGTTCCATCTAATACCATTTTGGCTTCCTTTGACATCGTTAGCCTATATACATCAATTAGACATACGTTTGGCATGGATGTAGTTAGGAGAGCATTGATACAATCAGAATTCTCTATAGGATGCCAGGATTTTATACTGAGCCTCCTACATATGGTACTGACATGCAATTATTTTTTATTTGGTGCTTATTTTTCTATGCAGATGAATGGGACTGCCATGGGTTCTAACGTGGCTCTGATATTCAAACATGGCAGTTTCTTTCTTGGAGGAAACGTACATCTATGTGTCGCACCACTTCGGTCATGTGCTGAGGTGGTGGTGATACATAGATGACGTGTTCCTCATTTGGATTGGTACTGAGCATGAGCTCCTTTCCATTTTTTCTTTTCTTAATACTATAGATGAGGACATTAAATGTACATTAAATTACTCAACGAAAGAGATTCATTTTTTAGATGCAAAAATTATATCACAAATTGATTAGTTGGTTACAGATGTTGATGTTAAACCAAGTGACAAAAACAGATTGTTGAGGTATGATTGCGTATGATTCTAGGGCGATGATTAAACATACATACACAGAAGATAGTCACCTCATCAAAGAAATAGTCAATAAACACTGGTCGATTATAAGAAGTGGACATGATAATATTCAGGATTTTAAATCTCCCCGCTCATGTCATTTAGAAGACCCAAAAATTTAAGGGATAAACTTGTGCATGCGGATATAGGCGCACAAAAAATATTGGGTCAAAGTTTCTTGCACAGTCAAAAAATGGGCTGTTCCAAATGTTTAAACTGTGTTAATTGTCGTTATATACAGAAGGGAAGGATATTTATTCATCCTATTACTACTGTACAAATAACTATACTATTAAGCATTATTTCACTTGTGATTCTAGAATTGTCATTTATGCCCCCTCAATCTGTTATATGTGGGATAAACCTCTTTGGATTTCAAGACCCTCTTTAACCAGCACAGGTACACGATTAGGAAAAAAAACATATGGACCTTCCGGTTTTCAAACATTTTTCTGAGTTTGGTAATAAAGAAGGCGATCTTAAATGTATGTTGATAGATCATGTTCCGGTCTCCCGTAAAGGGGGAAATCTTGTTTTGAAAAAACATAAAATCCATTGTATTTCATTATTAAATACTCTCAGACCAAATGGATTAACCCCTTAAGGAACTTGCCATTTTTCACCTTAAAGGGGTTCTTCACTTTGTTACAACTAATGATCTATCATCCTCAGGATAGATCATCAGCATCTGATGGGCCGGGGTCCGACACCCGGGACCCCGCCGAGCAGCTGTTTGAGAAGGCTGCGGTGCTGCAGTAGCGCCGCGGCCTTCTCACTGTTTACCGCTGCTAGAACCCAGCCCAGTGACGTCACCATTCGGTGAACAGAGCTTAGCCTCGCCCACGCCACTTGATATAAGTCGTGACATCACTGGGCGGTGCGCTAGCAGCGGTAAACAGAAGGCCGCGGCGTTCCTGCAGCTCCTGAGGATAGATCATCAGTTGTAACAAAGTGAAGAACCCCTTTAAGGACCAGGCCATTTTTTGCAAATCTGACATTTTATGTGGTGATAACTTTAAAATGCATTTACTTATACAATCCATTCTGAGATTGTTTTCTCGTCACATATTGTACTTCATGACAGTGATAAATGAGTCAAAATATTTTATTTTTATTTATAAAAAAATACAAAATGTACCCAAAATTTTCAAAATTTCAATGTCTCTGTTTTTAACCTCTTCAGGACACAGGGCATACAGGTACGCCCTGATGTCCTGGTACCTAAGGACACAGGGTGTACCTGTACGCCCTGTGTATTTCCGATCACCGCCGCACGGCGACCGGTGATCGGAAAAAAGTGACTGCTCAAATCATTGAGCAGGCACTTTGTGTCAATGTGCGGGGGGCATTGGCAATCGCCGCAAAGCGCAGGTCAATTCAGACCTGCAGTTTGCTGCTTTTCCATATAATCGGGCGGGGGTTAGGGGGGCTATCGGGACCCCGTGCTGCTGTGGGGGGGGGACCCGATAGCAGGGAAGGCAGCCCCGATGCTTTCGGTGACGAGCCTGTGAGATCCAGCCCCGTGGATCTCACAGGCAGGAAGCTATATGAGTAATATACAATGTATTACTCATACAGCCAATGCATTCCAATACAGAAGTATTTGAATGAATTGTAAAGAGTATCAGACCCCCAAAAGTTGAAGTTCCAATGTGGGACAAAAAATAAAGTGAAAAAAAGATGAAAAAATAAAGTTTCCCCCCCAAAAAATTAAAAGTTTCAAGTAAAAAAAACAAAAAACGTCATTTTCCCCAACTAAAGTTAAAAAAAATTGGTAAAAAATAGGGGAAAAAAAAGTTGACATATTATGTATCGCCGCGTCCGTATCAACCAGCTCTATAAACATATCACATGACCTAACCCCTCAGATGAGCATCGTAAAAAATAAGCGATCAAAAAGTCATATGTACCCCAATATAGTGTCAATCAAGCCGTCATCTCATCCCGCAAAAAAAGAGACCATACCTAAGATAATCGCCCAAAAACTGAAAAAACTAAGGCTCTCAGAATATGGAGACACTAAAACATGATTTTTTTTGTTTCAAAAATAAAATAATTGGGTAAAACTTACTTAAATAAATAAAAAGTATACATATTAGATATCGCCGCGTCCGTAGTAACCTGCTCTATAAAAATATCACATGACCCAACCCCTCAGGTAAACACCGTAAAAAAATAAAAATAAAAACTATGTATAAAAAGCTAATTTTTGTCACCTTACATCACAAAAAATGCAATAGCAAGCGATCATAAAGTCATACGCATCCCAAAATATTTCCAATCAAACCGTCATCTCATCCCAAAAAAAATGAGCCCCTACACAAGACAGTCGCCCAAAAAATAAATAAAACTATGGCTTTCAGAATGTGGAGACACTAAAGAATCATTTAAAAAAAAAAAACTTTGTTATGTAAAACTGAAACAAACAACCAAAAAAAGTTGTCATATTTGGTATTGTCACGTTCGTGACAACCTGCTCTATAAAAATACCACATGATCTAACCTGTCAGATGAATGTTGTAAATAACAAAAAAATAAAAATGGTGCCAAAACAGCTATTTCTTGTTACCTTGCTTCACAAAAAGTGTAATATAGAGCAACCATAAATCATATGTATCCTAACATAGTACCAACAAAACTGCCACCCTATCCCATAGTTTCTAAAAAGGGGTCACTTTTTTAGAGTTTCTACTCTAGGGGTGCATCAGGGGGGTTTCAAATGGGACATGGTGTAAAAAAAACAGTCCAGCAAAATCTGCCTTCCAAAAACCGTATGGCATTCCTTTCCTTCTGCGCCCTGCCCCGTGCCGGTACAGTAGTTTACGATCACATATGGAGGGTGTTTCTGTAAACTACAGAATCAGGGCAATAAATATTTAGCTTTGATTGGCTGTTAACCCTTACTTTGTAACTGGAAAAAAATTATTAAAATGGAAATTCTGCCAAAAAAGTGAAATTTTTAAATTTTATCTTTATTTTCCATTAATTCTTGTGGAACACCTAAAGGGTTAATAAAGTTTGTAAAATCAGTTTTGAATACCTTGAGGGGTGTAGTTTCTAAAATGGGGTCACTTTTTTGGGTTTCTACTCTAGGGGTGCATCAGGGGGGTTTCAAATGGGACATGGTGTCAAAAAGACAGTCCAGCAAAATCTGCCTTCCAAAAACTGTATGGCATTCCTTTCCTTCTGCGCCCTGCCGTGTGCCTGTACAGTAGTTTACAATCACATATGGGTTGTTTCTGTAAACTACATAATCAGGGCAATAAATATTGAGTTTTAATTGTCTGTTAACCCTTGCTTTGTAACTTGAAAAAAATTATTAAAATGGAAAATCTGCCAAAAAAGTGAAAATTTGAAATGTTATCTCTATTTTCCATTAATTCTTGTGGAACACCTAAAGGGTTAACAAAGTTTGTAAAATCAGTTCTGAATACTTTTTCGGTATGAGATGAAGGTTTGATTGGTACTATTTTAGGGTGCATATGACTTTTTGATCACTTGGTATTACACTTTTTGTGATGTAAGGTGACGAAAAATGGCTTTTTTGACACCTGATATTTTTATAGAGCAGGTTCTTACGGACGCGGCGATAAAATTGTGTATACTTTTTTGTTTATTTAAGTTTTACACAATAGCAGCATTTTTTAAACAAAAAAATCATGTTTAAGTGTCTACATATTCTGAGAGCCATACTTTTTTTACTTTTTGGGCGATTGCCTTAGGTAGGGTATCATTTTTTGTGGAATGATATGACGATTTGATTAGTGTGATTTTGGGGTGTGTATAACTTTTTTATCGCTTGGTATTTACTTTTTGTGATGTAAGGTGACAAAAAATGGCTTTTTTTTACAACTTTTTTTTTACGGTGTTCACCTGAGGGGTTAGGTCATCTGATATTTTTATAGAGCAGGTTGTTGCGGACGTGGCAATACTAATATGTATACTTTTTTATTTGTTTAAGTTTTACACAATAATATCATTTTAGAAACAAAAAAAATCATGTTTTAGTGTCTACATATTCTGAAAGCTATAGTTTTTGTATTTTTTGGGCGATTGTCTTAGGTAGGGTATACTTTTTGCGGGATGAGATGACGGTTTGATTGGTACTATTTTGGGGTGCTTATGACTTTTTGATCGCTTGCTATTACACTTTTTGTGATGTAAGGGGACAAAAAATAGATTTATTTTTACACCGTTTTTATCTTATTTTTTTACGGTGTTCACCTGAAGCAGCGTTTCTACAATAGTGGGGCGCGAGGCCTTGTGCCGGCAGCCTATCAGAGCGGTTCAGGCGGCGCGATGCAGAGCGGGACACAGGCCGGAAGAGGCCTGCATCCAGCACTTCCAGGGAGGTAAGTATTGGGTGGGGGGACCCTGGACCCTATTGGGAGGGGGGGAGAGAGCCTGCACATGATTTAGGGGGAGGGGGGAAGCCTGGACCCTGCACATGATTTGGGGGGAGGGGGTTAATGTAGCCTGCACATGATTGGGGAGGGGGGTTAATGGAGCCTGCATATGATTGGGGGGGGGTTAATGGAGCCTGCACATGATTTGGGGGGGAGGGGGGTTAATGGAGCCTGCACATGATTTGGGGGGAGGGGGAGGTTAATGGCCCTCAACTGTGGGGAGATTGGTGTACATATAACAATTTTATAGACAAATGATACTATTTACAGTCGCGCGGGGGGCGCGAAATGTTTTCTTCTTCCTAGGGGGGCATGACAGAAAATAATTGAGAAGCACTGACCTGAGGGGTTAGGTCATGTCGTATTTTTATAGAGCAGGTTGTTATGGACACGGTGATACCTAATATGTCTACTTTTTAATTCTTTTTACATTTAACATAATAGAAGCACTTCTGAAACAAAAAAAATCATGTTTTAGTGTCTCCATAGTCTGAGAGCCATAGTTTTTTTATTTTTTGGGCAATTGTCTTAGGTAGGGGCTCATTTTTGGAAGGGTAAGATGCCAGTTTTATTGGTACTATTTTGGGGTACATACTACTTTTTGATCATTTGGTATTACACTTTTTGTGATGTAAGGTGACAAAAATTAGATTTTTTTTTTGGCACAGTTTTTATTTAATTTTTGTTACGGTGTTTATCAGACACGTTAGCTCGTCTGATATTTTTTATAGAGCAGGTTGGTACGGATGTGGCGATACATAATATCTGTTTTTTAAAATATATTTTGGTTTTAAACAATAAAAGCATTTTTGAAACAAAAAAATGATGTTTTAGTGTCCTTATTTTCTTAAAGCCATATCTTTTTTATTTTTTGGGTGATTGTTTTAGTTAGGGTCTCATTTTTTGTGAGATCAGATGACAGTTTGATTGGTGTTATTTTTGGGTATATATGACTTTTTGATCACTTGGTATTACACTTTTTGTGATGAAAGGTGACAAAAAAATTGCTCTTTTAGCAGTTTTTTTTTTTTTTAACGTTGTTGACAGACAGGGTCATGGTGTGATATTTTTATAGAGCAGGTTGTTACGCATGCGGTGATACCTAATATGTCTGTTTTTTATTTTTATTTTTGACAATTTTATATGTCTCTTTATGGGAAAGGGGCTTGTTTTTGAAACTTTTGAAAAAAAAATGTATTGTTAAAAACACTTTTTTTTTACTTTTATTATTTTTTTATATTTGTCCCACTATGGGACTTAAACATTACAGGGTCTGATCCCTGTTTCAATGCAGCACAATACATCTGTAATGTACTGCATTGACTATCAGTGTATTACACAGTGTAATACACTGATAGTCTGCCTATGAGACCCAGCCTGGGGGCTGGGCCTCATAGGCTTCTGTACATGCCGGGCCCTAAGGACTTTGAATGGCTTGGGGCTGCCATGGCAACTATTGGGTCCCCTCCACCGCTGAGCATGGCTAAGGAGAGGGAGCGCAAACCTCCCATATGCCGCCGCCGCGGCATATGAGGGTTTAATCCACCGGCATAACGCCGATGCCGGTGGATGCAGCAGAGATCTGGCTGTCAGTAACAGACGGATTCCTGCTGCTGATCGCGGCACCGCAAATGTTCTTATATTTTATGCCAGTAAACTTTGGAGTTACATGTTGGAGTTACGTTTTTTTTCCATCATAATTGTTAGTATGATTTGGAAAAATGTTCCTTTATTGGGGTGGTAAGGATGAAAAATGTCTCATCTCTGTATAATATGCAGCTGTTTAAATAGGGAGTGGCTATAGACACTCAAATGATGACCACATGCTGGTTTCTGGACATGGGTCTGATGTGAAGTGCTATTATCAACCCATCCCATGTAACATAAATGTGGCATGTTGTGGCATTTTATATTGTAATGGTTTTTGCAATTTTTCTCACTATAGAATTGGAGTTGTGGTTGGGTATAATGGTGTTTGGTGTCTGGCACACAGATACCGAGCGACTATATAGGCCCTCTTACATGTTTTGTGTGCGGTGAAAGCCGCACTGAACCATGTGGAATTGCCATATAATACTATTGATTTGTCATGGTGGCATCTCCTTCTTTCCCCCGTTTTATATTATTGATTTACAGTTGTGCTCAAAATTATTCAACCCCCAATGCTGTAAAGGGTTTTAGGGAATGTAGTGTACATTTGTAATTGTGTTCTGAATGAAATCTTACAAGGACTTTTCAAAGAACCAAATGCAACTAAAATGACATCAATTGTTTTTGTAATACAGTATTAAATGTTTTTTTTGTGATTTCTTCATTGACACAATTATTCAACCCCTTAAAGACGACCACTCTTAAGAACAGAGGTTCATTCAAGTGTTTTCGATCAGGTATTGAAAACACCTGTGGATGTCAAGGAGCAGCAATCAAGCATAATAAGCACCAATTAGGCAGATTTAAAATGACTGTGATACTCAGCTCCTTCTAGACATTTACTGGTGTGTTTACAGACATGGTGAAGTCAAGAGAATGGTCCAGGAAGACAAGAGAAGAGGTGATTTCTCTTCACAGGAAGGGCAATGGCTATAAGAAGATTGCAAAGATGTTAAACATACCAAGAGACACCATAGGAAGCATCATTCGCAAATTGAAAGCAAAGGGCACTGTTGAAACGCTACCTGGTCGTGGCAGAAAGAAGATGCCAAAGTGGAGTGGAGAAAAGTCCCAGTGTGACTGCTGAGGAACTGAAAAAAGATTTGTCAGATGCGGGTACTGAAGTTTCAGCTCAGACAATAAGGCGCACACTGCGAAATAAAGGCCTCCATGCCAGAACTCCCAGGCGCACCCCCTTGCTGTCTCCAAAGAATAAGAAGAGTCGACTGCAGTATGCCAAAAGTCATATGGACAAACCACAAAAGTTTTGGGATAGTGTTCTGTGGACTGATGAAACAAAATTAGAACTGTTTGGGCCCATGGATCAACGCTATGTTTGGAGGAGGAAGAACAAGGCCTATGAAGAAAAGAACACCTTGCCTACTGTGAAGCATGGAGGGGGGTCAATCATGCTTTGGGGCTGTTTTGCTTCTACAGGTACAGGGAAGCTTCAGCGTGTGCAAGGTACCATGAATTCTCTTTAGTACCAGGAGATATTGGATGAAAATGTGATGCAGTCCGTCACAAACCTGAGGCTTGGGAGACGTTGGACCTTTCAACAGGTCAATGATGCCAAGCATACCTCCAAGTCCACTAGAGCATGGTTGCACATTTTGAAGTGGCCATCGCAATCACCAGACTTAAATCCGATTGAGAACCTCTGGTGGGACTTAAAGAAAGCAGTTGCAGCGCGCAAGCCTAAGAATGTGACTAAACTGGTGGCTTTTGCCCATGAAAAATGGGCGAAGATACCCGTAGATCGCTGCAAGACACTTGTGTCAAGCTATGCTTCACGTTTAAAAGCTGTTATAACTGGAAAAGGATGTTGCACTAAGTACTAAGATTGAATGTCACTTGGGGGTTGAATAAAACTGATAATGATGTGAGCACAGAAAAGACATTTGTGGTTATTTCACTATAAATGTTACATTATATTTGTCTGACTTACAAGTGCCTCTTTGATTTAATTGTAAACAAGATGACTGAAATGATCAAAATCAATGTTAAACTGGCCAAAACACTCAATTTCAGTGGGGGTTGAATAATTTTGAACACAACTGTATCTTGGAAAGTCATACATAAGCTGGAAAGTCATACATATGCTCTTTATACATAACTATGTTTATACATATTTAGTCATGTTATCACAATACTATGCCTACGTTTGTGGTTTATGGTGCGTTTCAGCTATTGTGTGATACTGATAATGTGATCGTTTTTCCAGGCAACAGCTTGCGGGTCATTGTGCGTTCCAATGATGTTGCGATCACGTGACCCGACATCGCACAGTTCGGTGTGTGTGGACGGGCCTCTAAATATATGTCAGGACGCATCCGTTTGGCTCATTTTCGTCAGACGGACACCAAAACGCTGCAAGCATCGTTTTGGTGTCTGCCTTCAAAGCGGAATGGAGGCGGAAAGGAGCCAAACTGAGCGGATCCTTATCCATTCAGAATGCATTAAAGTATAACTGTCAAAATTTTTTTTTTTTACTATTGGATTATGGTGATTAATATTACCTTGTTGGCCCTGTTTTAATTTCTGATTGTTTAATAAATAACCCCTAAAAGCCACCTAAAAGTCCCCAGTATTGGCTATTGTTACCTGAGATAAAATCAGGTTGCTATGCTCCTTCCGTCTACCAGATGAGGACGGAGCACGCTGCGTGCACTGGGAACTGATAGTGAGTCAACATTGTAAGGGAATGTATAAAAAGCCAGGTTCTTCCTGACAGGAGATAACAGTGCTGGGCTGTGTGTGTGAACTTCTCCACATGCCTGTGCTTGGCAAACACTCCCTTAGCAGTTCTGGAGAATGTACATATGCCGGCTGCTCAGTGTATAAATGACAGCCTTATCTGATAAGAGAAGAGCTTGTAGAAGGACTACAGGCTTCAGCCAGACCTGGGAACTTCACTGCAAGACCCCCCTATACAGAGCTGGTCTTCACTAACTTCACTGCAGGTGTCCTATGGATTAGCCTCAGGGCTGAGGGCGGCCATTTTAACAGAATAGTGAAATTGCAGTTTTATGCAGACTGGTTGCTAAGGGCTGAATCTTATTAAATATGGGGTAAGTAAGTCTAATAGTTATTGATTCAGAAATATTATGATATTAGTAACTACATATATGAAAACTGAAATTTGGGTCTAAATGTGACAGTTATCCTTTAAGGCCAAACTGATCAGTTTTGGACCGCTTGTGAGATCCCTGAATGGATCTCACAAACGGAAACCAAAACGCCAGTGTGAAAGTAGCCTATACCTTTTGTGGAGTTTTTATTATCAGGCTTTGTGAGAATATGAACTTAGTGCTCCTTAAGTGCACTGGACACAGTGGTTCACTGTGAAATGCTCTCTGCATTGAGCTGCTTCCCAGCCCTTTCCCAAGATCTTGGTGACAGCAGTAGTGGTCTCCTGGTTGGATGCTACAGCTGTTACAGCTGGGGAAGGGCCTGTGAAGCTGCTCAATGTAAAGCGCAGAGAGCACTTCCCAGTGAAGCTCTGCAGTGCACTTGCAAAAGCAGAATCTGGCAAATCCTGTATCCTGATGATAAAAGCTCCACAAAGTATATTTGGATTGTTCTCCCCAGGTTCTACCTAGTGCTATCAACAGTTTACGGCCTCTTTCACACGAGCGTGTCCGGATTAGGTCTGGATGCGTTGTGGATGCGTTCAATGAAAACTGTGCGATTTCGCATGCAAAGCAATTCAGTTTTGCCTGCGATTGCGTTCAGTTGTTCAGTTTTTATCGCATGGGTGCAATGCGTTTTTAAGCGTTTTTCACGTGCGTGATAAAAAACTGAAGGTTTACAAACAACATCTCCTAGCAACCATCAGTGAAAAACGCATCGCACCCGCACTTGCTTGCGAATGCAATGCGTTTTTCACGCAGCCCCATTCACTTCTATGGGGCCAGAGCTGCGTGAAAAACGCAGAATATAGAACATGCTGCGATTTTCACGCAACGCAAAAGTGATGCGTGAAAAACAACGCTCATGTACACAGCCCCATTGAAATGAATGGGTCAGGAGTGCGGGTGCTATGCGTTCATGTCACGCATTGCACCCGCTCAGAAAACTTGCTTGTTTAAAAGGGGCCTAACATGGTCAAAATTGCCGACAGATTCCCTTCACATGCACAGCTATATACATCTGAGGAAGCATATACAACTTGATTCAATTGTTACTATAAAGCCAGAAACAGACTATCGAGTTCAATACGATAAATTTACAGCGTATGTCAGTCAGAGGTCCCGTCCTGACCTCACTCCTTGTATCAACATCAAATAGCATTATGCTGATTTATAATGCTGTGTAACCCTAGGGTTCTGTAAGCCTTGGTATTACACTGACAGCATTATGTCATTGTAATACAATAGATTTCAGGACTCTAAGGCCCCTTTCACACGGGCGTGATTTCCACGTGGGTGCAATGCGTGAGGTGAACGCATTGCACCCGCACTGAATCCGGACCCATTCATTTCTATAGGGCTGTGTACATGAGCGGTGATTTTCCCGAATCACTTTTGCGTTGTGTGAAAATCGCAGCATGCTCTATATTCTGCGTTTTTCACGCAACACAGTGCGGATGCGGTGCGATTTTCCCGCATGGTTGCTAGGAGACGATCAGGATGGGGACCTGATCTTTATTATTTTCCCTTATAACATAGTTATAAAGGAAAATAATAGCCTTCTCAATACAGAATGCAAAATAAAAAGGGCAATAGAGGGTTAAAAATAATAAAAAAAAAAAACTCACCTACTCCATTTGATCGCGTAGCTGCCGGTCTCCTGTTCTGTCTTCAGCTGGGCGGGGGTGAAGGACCTTCAGTGATGTCACTGGGTCACATGGAAGCAGGTGATTGGACCATGTGACCCAGTGACATCACCGGAGGTCCTTCACCCCCCCGCCCAGCTGAAGGGAAAATAATAAAATATACAGAATACTCAACCCGAAACCGGACTTCATCACTGAAGTCTGGCTTTGTTTCTGGGTACCAAACATGCCGATTTTTCCCACACACGTGCAAAACGCAAAAAAACGCTTTGCACTCGCATGGAAAAATCGCGCATTTTCACTCACTTTGCAGAACAGGAGGGGAAAGGCAGTCTGCAATTGCATGTAAACAAGGAGACCTGAACAGAACTAGGGAAATGGGGAAATTAATAAATATCATTTTTTTTTTACCTAAAACTTGCTTAGATTATGTATATATTACTGACCGTCAGATTTACAGAGCTTTATTTTTTTTTACATAACTTGGACAACCCCTTATACTCTTGTGCAGGGACTTCATCTACCTTGACCAGCCCTAAGGTTACAACTACACAAATTCCCTGGGCCAGACTGAAGTCTGTTTATATCCTACAGAATATAGAGTGTATTAAACAATATACAGGTATTTCTTTAAAATGAATAAAGTGGGAGAAATGTTAGCAGGATCCACTAACCAAAGAAGGAACATGCATGTGAAATATGACTACAACAATCCCCTTCATAATTACAACTAATGCAATTACGGAATTAAAATGTTATTTTTTTTTGCTTCCTTATTTGCTAAGAATAAGATTTTAATGACAAAAATGAGTTGACAATTGCAACGTATCCAGGCCAGTTCTCAGATTTAATCTCTGTTTTGGATTGAAAACATTTTAACAATGCTGCAAAGGAAATGAATGGAAGCAATATCGTAAGTTAGCATCCATATGTACATAATTGCAAATAACAAGATTAGATGATGCATTATTGAACACAAGAAATGTAGTTTTTCTGTACAATCTAGACACGTTTCAATGTTTCCAAGGCTTTTAGGAACTAAATACCACAATGCATAAATACAGCAATAAACAACATAACATTACACTTGTCTCCAACCTAGTCTGTTGCTTTAGAAAGGCCTCTAGTAAAATATAGATTATTTTTTAACTTTATTTTACTGTCAGGTTTGAACTCTCTTCCAACACATTGTTTCCTGAGTGTCAAAATTATACTGACATCTGCCCGTAACCGTGAAGTTCAAGTCACTTGCAGCAAAGCAGATGAGCCTTTCTGCAGACAGCGCCAAGCAATGAACTGACCAGAGCTCGGGGGTCATTTATTTTTGGATGCCATTTTCTCTGTGTTATGCTGAGGAAAGCTGTAGGGGAACTTTATGATGGGCCTAAAACCAGTCTTTTCATGTTTGGTTATGTTGATCTCATCTTTGGAAAAGTTCTGTTCTTTAGAGCTACAGCTTGAATGCTGTTGATTATATAAAGGAATTAACTTTCCAAACTAGAGCTTCCTTTTCATGATGTTCATGAAATGAAGCTTTAACTTACAGTAAATCAATAATGTCTGTATATGTACATTCTAGCTATATTTTGAAGATATAAACAGAAAAAGATACAATAGTGAAACCCTAAAGTCTCTTTCACATGAGCAAGTTTTCTGTCTGGATGTGATGCATGTTGTGAACAGTTAGCACCCAGACTGAATTTATAATGCTGTGTGCTCCAGCCTTATCTCAACTCTAATAAATGGTGCTCATATAATTCTGTCAGTACAAATCATTAGAAATAAGGTTAGGCAGCAACGCTGTATTATAAATCATCATAATGCCGTGGGATCCATGTCATACGAGCAGCATTCAGGAACGAAAATCCGTCTGACACACATAGCGTATTTCTTGCACTGAATACCCTCGTGTGAAATTGGCCAATTGGTTTGTCAATACAGTTTTGGAACTCAAAATCAAGAGTGGATTGTAAAAGAAGAGAAGGTTTAAAGGACAGATACATCTTCTTTTTTGATTCTCCCCTGATTTTGGCTTTTAAAACTTCATCAAGAAACCTGAACTGATCGAAGTTCAAGGGTAAGCAGACAATCTCATCATGGTCAGTATTTTGCACCAGTATTTGTAGACCAAAACAGGAGTGAAACCTACATAGATTTAAAAAAAAAAAAAAAAAACATTTTGGAAAGATTTCTACGTCTTCCATGTTCTGGAACCACTTTTGGTTTTGGTAAATATTTACCAAATACTGACCCTGTGAAAGGGGCCAAAAGGTATATTTTGGGTAGCCAGATAATGTCATAAAAGATGTAAGCACCAAATGGCAGAGCATTTGCTCATTTGTTGGACAATCATCAGCACATTTACATTGGCCAATTGTTTTGGGAACGAAGATTTGTTCGGAAGTTCACCCCTGATAACTGTCCTGATCCTTAGCCTACAGTATATAAAATGGATGATTTTAACCAAAATGATTGTTGGTTAAAATTTAACCTAGGTAGTTACAGTCTATAGCATGCCCAGAGGCCAAGGGATTAGAGGCAAGATGTATACAATGCTTTATCTATGTGTATAGTTTTACTATCCTGCCTGAGCTCAGCCTTCAGCAGTATAATAGAACTATCATTATATCTCTTTCCTGACCGTTTTAGTCCGCACAGCAAAGCTGACAAATGAACAAAAAACAATACGTTTCAGCCTATCGATAGTCACATAGACAATAACAAGATACCACCAAAGATTTGCATATGTGTTGATATTGGGTTAATTTTGTTCAAGAATATTATACCTTCGACATTTTTTTTCATGCCACATTTTTTATTTGGATTGTAAATGTGTCTAAATCTGTGATGTTTTTTTATTATTATTATAATTTATTTAAAAGCGCCATTAGTTCCATAGCGCTGTACAACAAGAGGGGGTTACTCATACATAATCTACAAATACAATAAACAAGAAACTATAAACAGACTGGTACAGAGGAGCAGATGACCCTTCCCACAAGAGCTTACAATCTACAATCTGTAAAGTGGTGAAGGGAAGATGTGACACAATGGGCCATAAAAACCCCTATTTCCGACACTATCCACCATAGGGCTTTAGACATGTACTATCAGAACTGTTAAACAGCTTTTTATAACACCTTGGAGCTGGGATAGTTTTTTTCTAAAACATGTTCCAAAAACTGTCGAAGACTGCAACAAAACAAGGAGCAAAATTGTGGCACATACACATATACAGTATTTAGCGCAGCAAGTGTGCAACACAAATTCTGGAGCAAAAAAAGATACAATGCATATGCAGCAATACTGATATATCTACCCCAATGTGTTTAGAATTGAAAAACACCATTTAAATAATTATCTATTTTAAAAGATCGGCACTCAACACCTAGGATCACTCTAGATAAGCATTTTATTTCTAAAAGTATTACCATAAAATAAATAATAAAAATAAGATAAAATATAAAATTACAGACAATCCCACTTAATATACAGATGTTCAGATATGTCGACCAACAGTGAAAGATCACCAATAAAGTCAATATCACAAATGTGGAGTGAGGCTGGATATCACATACCACAATAAGCCATAGTGCTAAAGCTCATTGGTGACATATCACTGCCGGGCAGAAATCCAGCATCCCATAATCCCGATAATGTCCATCAATTTATTTCTAAAAAAGAAAATGTCCATAAAGTTGATCAATTGGTAACTTTAATGTAGAGATCTTCTGAGGCTGCAGCAATAAGACAAAGTAATAAAGTGTCTGTATCGATCCCGAAACATTAAATCTGCAGATCTGCAGATGAGGTTGATTCAATTAATTAATATATTTCATGCGCACACTTTTGTTATTCATCCAATTTTTAGATCGCTGTTACCTTAATATTCTAATAGGGAAAAGCAGAGACAAAAAACTAAACCTTCTCACTGTTGAACCACACAGTTGCGCTATATTGGTTTGATACTCACTGTTAAGGAGCTAGACTAAGTATTGGTTGTGGCATCCTACGTGTTGCCCAGACACTGTTCAGAAGCGTGACCGAATGTTGGTTATTACGTCCACCTAATACATAGCATCAATATGCCTTACCCCCGGACCTTCAAATTCATGAGTATCAACTCTTTGCGCTACTTTCGTGTGGTACAGATAGTCTGAGTTGGCGTCCCACGTGATCTGTGGACTGATATCCAGTGGAAGGTCTGTTTGGCGTCCCACGTGTGAGATGCTCTGCTGTAGGGAAGTCGATGTGTAATATGCTCTATCAAAAAGCAAATAGAGTTTACTCCTTTTTTTTCTTATAGTGACTATACAGTCTCAGGAGCGCTCCATTAGTCACTGTTTTTATAGTTCCATATGAGGGTACTGGCCACTATGACATCTGCCAGTTACCTGAACAATGTGGCAGCACATAGATTTCTCTCCTGTCGGCTCTGTTCATGGTCCATCATTCACTTTATGAATTTTCAAATAAAAATAAATAAAAAACTGCGCCAAAAACTGCACCTTTGAATAAAGTCTTGTCTTTCCCTTGAGTGTCCATGTAAGTGTCCTTGAAGAGTTAATCACAGTTTCTCATATGGTGTGTGAGCCTGGCCTTACCGTACACTGGAAACCACCAATGTTTAAATGTTTTTGTTAATTTATTTTTTTACTTTTTGCATAGCGGTTCATCATAAAGTATGTGGATCAAAACCCTGTTACAAAGTTATGCTAAATAAATATAGAAAAGAATAACAAATTTTAATAATACATTTTTTTGTCCTTTTTGGTAGACTAGGATATTTTTTTTCTTATCACATCCTTCATTGATATACAGGGAGCCGTAATGATGAAAAGGTCACTGTACTTATTATTAATGTGATACATGTGAATGACAAAAAGGTTATATGCGTCAATGGAAAGAGCCACAGCTATAAAACATTTTGACATTTTGGCTGTGGGATTTTCTATGGGCAGCAGACTGAGCTAAGAAAATGTAAATACTATTCTATTTTTACGATTTCCAAGAAAGCTTCTCAGTCTCTGTCCAAGCAGCATTCAAGACAAAAAAAAACCTCATTCCTTTTACTTTTCAGGCTAATGTAGTCTTTTCAGTGCCACAAATGGAGTTTGACAGCTTGAACAAAAAGACAATTTGTCAGAACTATAACCCTCAAGGATTATTCAATAACACAAGCAGAACAGTCTTATCTGTATCTCAAGTCCGTCTTGTATTAGGGCACTGAGTGGTCCAAGCTAGCAGTAGCCAAAGGCCCTAAGTCTAAGTAGCCCCCTAGGCTGCAAGAAAAAGACAAAATAACTTAAAGAAGAAGTGAGTGTTCTTTTTTAATATATATCGCTGTTAGGTATAATATAAAAAATTACTGTCATTTAGACTTTTTTATTATTGGTTTTAGTGTTACTGTCATGGTTTGACACGTAGAATTCAGAACGCATTCAGACCCCTTTGCATAATCCTCTTTTTGTTCCATTACATTATTCTAAGGTATATAATATTTTTCCTCATCAATCTACATATAATACCTTATACTGATAAAGCAAAATCAGTTTTTTGCAAATTATTACAGAAAGTAATTTTGTATAATTGTGATAATTATTCAGACCCTTTATTGACCTTAAGTTTGCAGTATTCAAGGGTATGATTGCACAAGCTCTCTGCCTGCCATCCGTGATGTGGGCCAGGGATGAGAGGCAGAGCCATGCTGGGGACCTGGTATATAAGGAGAGCCATACTGGGTACCAGGAAAGAGAGGGGACAATGCTGGGTATCATTAATGAGACGCAAGCCATGCTGGAGACCAGGGATGTCAGGGTAGCCATACTGGGTACCAGGAATGAAAAGGGAGCCATACTGGGTACTAGGAATGAGAGGGCAGCCACGCTGGGTACCAGGATTGAGAGGGGAGCCATGCTGGGTAATAGGAATGATTGGGGGGCTATGCTGGGGACCAGGGATGACAGGGGAGCCATACTGGGTACCAAGAATGAGAAGGGAGCCATTCTGGGTACCAGGAGGAATCATAAAGTCGCAAATATTGTGGAGCCCAGTCATGTGGTTCAGCAACACCGTGAAAGTCAGACAGCCCTCAAAAGAGCGTCGAAAAACAGCTAGCGTGTCTTCCAGTAACCAGAGATCCCTCAAACCAGCCACAGCTAAGCGCGGCGTCTCGCGTTACAGAATCACGCCAGAACTGCCATCAGTGATGCAGCTGTGTAAGACTCCGCTCTTTTAGCCATGCATTTAAGGATCGCGACAGCTGCCTGGAGCCCTGCTCATCCAGCCGCGGAGCAGATTCTGGCTACCGGTGATGCCCTCGTCAGTCTGCGACCAGGAAACAAGGCTAACACGGGAGCCGATGTCTTTGGAGACTACGTCAAACAAAGCAATAGCTGATCTGCGGAGACCAGCTAAAAACGCCGTGAGCCATCTTAGAGTGCCAAACACAGCAATCCACAGTAAAGCTCCTGGGAGACATCAAATGCAAAGGTGTGGAGCCCCAGTTATGGGTCTACAACACAGTGAAAGCCAGATATCCCTCAAAGGAAGGAAAAACAAGCAAAGGGGTGTCTCCATTACAGAGATCACCAAAACCACCATATTAAGTGGCCCCTATGTCAAAATCCCGCTCTTTTACAAGCTTTAAGGATGTGACGGGAAGACCTAAGCAAGTTATCCATCCACAGACAGCTGTTTCGGGTGTTGCCCCTCATCAGTGTGGAGTAGGATTCTGGCTAACCGGGAGCGATGCTTTGGTGACTACTCAAACAAAGCAATAGCTGATCTTAGGGAGACCAGCTACAAAATACCGTGGAGCCTCACTTAAGAGTCTCAAACACAGCAATCCAAAGTGCAAAGCTCCCTGGGAAACATAAAATGCAAAAGATTGTGGAGCCCCAGTTATGGGTCTACAACACAGTGAAAGCCAGATATCCCTCAAAGGAAGGAAAAACAAGCAAAGGGGTGTCTCCATTACAGAGATCACCAAAACCACCATATTAAGTGGCCCCTATGTCAAAATCCCGCTCTTTTACAAGCTTTAAGGATGTGACGGGGAAGACCTAAGCAAGTTATCCATCCACAGACAGCTGTTTCGGGGTGTTGCCCCTCATCAGTGTGGAGTAGGATTCTGGCTAACCGGGAGCGATGCTTTGGTGACTACTCAAACAAAGCAATAGCTGATCTTAGGGAGACCAGCTACAAAAATACCGTGGAGCCTCACTTAAGAGTCTCAAACACAGCAATCCAAAGTGCAAAAGCTCCCTGGGAAACATAAAATGCAAAAGATTGTGGAGCCCCAGTTATGGGTCTACAACACAGTGAAAGCCAGATATCCCTCAAAGGAAGGAAAAACAAGCAAAGGGGTGTCTCCATTACAGAGATCACCAAAACCACCATATTAAGTGGCCCCTATGTCAAGATCCCGCTCTTTACAAGCTTTAAGGATGTGACGGGAAGACCTAAGCAAGTTATCCATCCACAGACAGCTGTTTCGAGTGTGTTGCGCCTCATCAGTGTGGCTCCACGGTATTTTTGTAGCTGGTCTCCTAAGATCAGCTATTGCTTTGTTTGAGTAGTCACCAAAGCATCGCTCCCGGTTAGCCAGAATCCTACTCCACACTGATGAGGGGCAACACCTCGAAACAGCTGTCTGTGGATGGATAACTTGCTTAGGTCTTCCCCGTCACATCCTTAAAGCTTGTAAAAGAGCGGGATTTTGACATAGGGGCCACTTAATATGGTGGTTTTGGTGATCTCTGTAATGGAGACACCCTTTGCTTGTTTTTCCTTCCTTTGAGGGATATCTGGCTTTCACTGTGTTGTAGACCCATAACTGGGGCTCCACAATCTTTTTGCATTTTATGTTTCCCAGGGAGCTTTGCACTTTGGATTGCTGTGTTTGAGACTCTTAAGTGAGGCTCC
This sequence comes from Bufotes viridis, assembly GCA_033119425.1. Classification (NCBI taxonomy): domain Eukaryota; kingdom Metazoa; phylum Chordata; class Amphibia; order Anura; family Bufonidae; genus Bufotes; species Bufotes viridis. The sequence continues at coordinate 387,860,400 of CM065592.1, read as the reverse complement.
ACGGTATTTTTGTAGCTGGTCTCCCTAAGATCAGCTATTGCTTTGTTTGAGTAGTCACCAAAGCATCGCTCCCGGTTAGCCAGAATCCTACTCCACACTGATGAGGGGCAACACCCGAAACAGCTGTCTGTGGATGGATAACTTGCTTAGGTCTTCCCGTCACATCCTTAAAGCTTGTAAAAGAGCGGGATTTTGACATAGGGGCCACTTAATATGGTGGTTTTGGTGATCTCTGTAATGGAGACACCCCTTTGCTTGTTTTTCCTTCCTTTGAGGGATATCTGGCTTTCACTGTGTTGTAGACCCATAACTGGGGCTCCACAATCTTTTGCATTTTATGTTTCCCAGGGAGCTTTGCACTTTGGATTGCTGTGTTTGAGACTCTTAAGTGAGGCTCCACGGTATTTTTGTAGCTGGTCTCCCTAAGATCAGCTATTGCTTTGTTTGAGTAGTCACCAAAGCATCGCTCCCGGTTAGCCAGAATCCTACTCCACACTGATGAGGGGCAACACCCCGAAACAGCTGTCTGTGGATGGATAACTTGCTTAGGTCTTCCCCGTCACATCCTTAAAGCTTGTAAAAGAGCGGGATTTTGACATAGGGGCCACTTAATATGGTGGTTTTGGTGATCTCTGTAATGGAGACACCCCTTGCTTGTTTTTCCTTCCTTTGAGGGATATCTGGCTTTCACTGTGTTGTAGACCCATAACTGGGGCTCCACAATCTTTTGCATTTTATGTTTCCCAGGGAGCTTTGCACTTTGGATTGCTGTGTTTGAGACTCTTAAGTGAGGCTCCACGGTATTTTTGTAGCTGGTCTCCCTAAGATCAGCTATTGCTTTGTTTGAGTAGTCACCAAAGCATCGCTCCCGGTTAGCCAGAATCCTACTCCACACTGATGAGGGGCAACACCCGAAACAGCTGTCTGTGGATGGATAACTTGCTTAGGTCTTCCCTGTCACATCCTTAAAGCTTGTAAAAGAGCGGGATTTTGACATAGGGGCCACTTAATATGGTGGTTTTGGTGATCTCTGTAATGGAGACACCCCTTTGCTTGTTTTTCCTTCCTTTGAGGGATATCTGGCTTTCACTGTGTTGTAGACCCATAACTGGGGCTCCACAATCTTTTTGCATTTTATGTTTCCCAGGGAGCTTTGCACTTTGGATTGCTGTGTTTGAGACTCTTAAGTGAGGCTCCACGGTATTTTTGTAGCTGGTCTCCCTAAGATCAGCTATTGCTTTGTTTGAGTAGTCACCAAAGCATCGCTCCCGGTTAGCCAGAATCCTACTCCACACTGATGAGGGGCAACACCCCGAAACAGCTGTCTGTGGATGGATAACTTGCTTAGGTCTTCCCTGTCACATCCTTAAAGCTTGTAAAAGAGCGGGATTTTGACATAGGGGCCACTTAATATGGTGGTTTTGGTGATCTCTGTAATGGAGACACCCTTTGCTTGTTTTTCCTTCCTTTGAGGGATATCTGGCTTTCACTGTGTTGTAGACCCATAACTGGGGCTCCACAATCTTTTTGCATTTTATGTTTCCCAGGGAGCTTTGCACTTTGATTGCTGTGTTTGAGACTCTTAAGTGAGGCTCCACGGTATTTTTGTAGCTGGTCTCCCTAAGATCAGCTATTGCTTTGTTTGAGTAGTCACCAAAGCATCGCTCCCGGTTAGCCAGAATCCTACTCCACACTGATGAGGGGCAACACCCCGAAACAGCTGTCTGTGGATGGATAACTTGCTTAGGTCTTCCCCGTCACATCCTTAAAGCTTGTAAAAGAGCGGGATTTTGACATAGGGGCCACTTAATATGGTGGTTTTGGTGATCTCTGTAATGGAGACACCCCTTTGCTTGTTTTTCCTTCCTTTGAGGGATATCTGGCTTTCACTGTGTTGTAGACCCATAACTGGGGCTCCACAATCTTTTTGCATTTTATGTTTCCCAGGGAGCTTTGCACTTTGGATTGCTGTGTTTGAGACTCTTAAGTGAGGCTCCACGGTATTTTTGTAGCTGGTCTCCCTAAGATCAGCTATTGCTTTCTTTGGGTATCAGGAATGACAGGTAAGCCATGCTGGGTATCAGGAATGATTGGGGCACTATGCTGGGGACCAGGGATGACAGGGAAGCCATGCTATTTACCAGGAATGAGAGGGAATTCAGACTGGGGACTAGGATTGTGAGAAGGAGGAATGCAGGGGACCAGGAATAAAAGAAAAATCATGCTAGGGACCAGAAATCAGAGGAGATCCAAGGTGTGAACGAGGAGAAGACCACCCCATAAAAGTTTTCAGTGAAAATTTGGGTGATGATTACCTCAGGAAGGTTTCATGCTGTATTAAGCAATATTAATCTTTAGATACTCGATATTAACCAGACTAGATAGTGGCAGCAAAGAACATATCTGGATTTCGAGGAATCAGTGTGACTATTATGCATTGTATTATATGGTTGACTACTTAATTGGCACCAAGTAATTTCATATTTTCTTTGGTAATGTGTGGCAGCCTGCAACTTCACAGACATACTGTAAATCAGCATAAGCCGTACACTGTGAAGAAGAAGAAGAAGAAAGGCATACCGTAGATTATTTCTAATAGTGCAATTTGTAGTTATAGACAAAATTACGTACAGGATGTGTTGAGGTTAGAATGCACTTATGTTCACTTTGATGCCATGTATTCCCCAAGCCATTCATTTAGGCATTTTTACAATAAAACAACTTTCTTTCAGTGTTCAGTATTTAATGATCCTACAAGTCCTTGAGTTAAAAAACATTCCTTAATGTGTACTACCTCCAGCTACTTTTGCACACGCCAGTGCATTTCCTTCTTGTCCATTAGCTCCTAATGTGTTAGCTCCAATTAAGCCTTCTAGAAACAAGTAGATAATAAATGATTATAGCAGAGATCTCATCTGCCCCACTGCGACAGTAATTCACAATCTGAACAAACCACTAAAAAGAGTACATAGCCCTGTCTTTTGTTCTTTCTTCACCTTCTTGTGTATAAGGCCCAAACTCTGTAAAATCCTATCTGCTATAACAATACAGCTATGTAAAACAGGACGAAAGGCCCCTATACACAGACCTTAAACAGGCTGGAGGCATAACTTGGATAATATGTGAAAAAACAGAAAACAATAAATTTGCGGCACTCACCGAAATTGTTCTTGCAGTGCTTTATTCACAGCATAAAAACAAGGTTGCCGATGCGGGCATGTACCCAGTCATAGGTGGCGACGCGATGTTTCGCGCTTACTGCGCTTTGTCTGGCCACTCACGTGATAGCGTCAGTGCATTCCCTTCTTTTCAATTGCAACCGACGTCATCACGTGTACAACGACAAACTTACATCTAAAAACACAACTTTATTTACATAGAAAAGTAATCAAATAAAAACAGCTAGGTCATTCTTATGATTTAAGCCAAGAGGGCCCATAGCATTCGTCTTAATTATCCAAGATGCTTCTTTTTGAAGAAGATGGCGATGTCTATCACCTCCATTTTTTTATATCCCTATCGCTTCTACACCTGCACATGTGAGGACATTACTGCCCCCCCCCCCCCATGTGCTTCTTTTATGTGTTCAATCAATCTTGGGGTGCCTACTCCTGTTTTGCTGGATTTCTTATGTTCCCTGAATCTTACATAAAGGTACCTCGTATATAAAACCTTCCACATGGACAAAAAATTACATATACCAGGAACTGTGTTTAACATGAAATAAACTGTCTTACTACATGTCTCACTCCTCCTATGTTTAGGTTTCTATTTCTTATTATAAACTCACAAGCTCTACATTGGCCACATTTAAAATTCCTCTGTGGGATCCCCTTTTTGAACCAATTTTCTTTTTTGGGCTCAAAGGTACTATGCACCACTATCTTGTTTTTAATGGTCTGGCTTCTTCTGAAACTAACTATGGGAGGATTTTTTGTTCTCTCCTTTAAATCCTCATCATGTGCAGTTGTTCATAATGGCTTTATTTATACTCATTGCCATTGGTTTATAGCTAAAAGTAAACACTGCTCTCTCTTCCTTCTCTTTTTTTTCTCTATACTCTCTTTTCTTTTCTTTTTCTCCATCAGTTTTTACTACTCTCATCTATTATTTTCTCCTGATATCCTCTTTCTAATAGCCTTTTTTTCAAATCTCTTAATTGAGCTATAAAACCCGAAATTTTGGTGAGTGCCGCAAATTTATTCTTTTCTATTTTTTCACAAGTTGCATGATTCTTTTAAGTGCAGAGCACCATCTGCAGTATCGCATGCCCATGCTAATAAACTCTGGTCCACCCTAGAAATAGCAGCAGTGCTGACACCGGAACATTGTTTTCTTTCATGGCTATGAATAACTTCGATAATAGTTAAGCCAGCACCTCCTCTGCCTCTCACTCAGTTGTGATCTGCACTGATGAGGGGCAATCACCCCAAAACAGCTGTCTGCAAATGAGGTACTGGCTCAGCTATTATGCACGTTACGCCTCAAGGCCTGTTTAAAGGGTCGATCATACACTTACAGCAGGCATCCTCAAACTGCGGCCCTCCAGCTGTTGTAAAACTACAACTCCCACAATGCCCTGCTGTAGGCTGATACCTATAGGCTGTTCGGGCATGCTGGGAGTTGTAGTTTTGCAACAGCTGGAGGGCCGTAATTTGAGGATGCCTGACTTACAGGATAGCTACCTTACATCTGGTAGCATCAGAGGCTCAGATTTATTTTCCTTTTAGAAAGAGAGACAATTTAAATATCTTTTTCTGAGATGTCAGAGAGAGTGCACTTCATTGCAGGGAGCAATATTCATTAATCAGTATGCTGATCCCAGGCCTGACTTTTGTGCCATGTCTATGGGCAATATGTATCTTCATACGTGTCATTATAACTTATACCATGACCATGGCTGAAAGTCATTATGGAACGCATTATGTTAGAGACAATTTATATATATGTTGCAAACATAAGGGAGACCTTGTATGGGTAAATTTTAATGTGACCCATTCTAACATAGTATGCAATAAACAAATGAATCCTCAAATGTAAAAAGCATTTTCCACTTCTAACAACCAGAGCAGCACAGACAGGGCCGCATTAGAGGAAGGGTACACGAGCACATGCCCATGATTACAGATGAGCGAATTGAAGTTGACGAAGTGGAATTCGAAATGAATCTCAGGAAAAATTCAATTCGCACCGAATCCGAGCTTCCTCACACTTCGTGGTAACGAATCACATTTTTTCCTAAAATGGCTGCTGCACGTGTTAGGACATGGAGCAAAGAACTCTAGTAACAAGGGATCACCCACAATGCCATGCATGCAGCCAATCAGCAGCCAGCCAGCCTCTGTGATGTCACAGCCCTATAAATAGCCTCAGCCATTTTGGATTCAGTCACTTTTTTGTGTACTTAGTGCAGGGGGAGACGTTAGCAGGCGCTAGGGAAAGTGGTAGAAAAGACTTTAAAACTTTTTTTTTTTGCTAAATAGGAGTTCAGGGAAGGATCATTAGAAGTGTAGGAAAAGGATAGGAAGGAATGATTTCACACTATAAAAGGAGCACAGGGTCCAATAGGGGATTGTACAGCCTGGGTAATAGGAGCAATCATATTACACCTTGCTGCACTGACTGGGGATCCAAATTGCCATTATACAGCTCTCTAATTCTAGCAAACCTGTCCAGTTATATGTTCTAAAACCTTTTTTTGGGTGTACTAGTGGAAAAAAGGCCTTTTTTGCCGATCAGCGGTCCAGTTATATGTTCTAAAGCCTTTTTTGTGGCGTATTAGTGGAAAAAAAGGCTTGTTAGCCATTGTGCAGTAAAGTGACAAAATTATAACCTTTTTTGGGGTGTATTAGTCGAAAAAAAAAAAAGTGTTATTAGCCGTTTAGCGGTGCAGTTATATGTTTTAAAGTAGGGATCGACCGATTATCGGATTTACCGATATTATCGGCCCATATTCAGGGTTAGCAGTATCGGCATCTAACCTTGCCAATATGCCGATAATGAATCGCGAACATCCGGGGCTCCAATCGGCTACCATGGCAGCCAGAACGCTACTGAAGCCCTGGCTGCCATGGTCAGCAGAGAGAGTGTGAAGTCCTATTCACCCTAACAGATCTCTATTAGGGTGAATAGGACAAGGGATTCAAATATCCCAGGTTCTAGCCCATAAGAGGGGAAATAGTTATTAAATAATAAATAAAAAAGATAAATATATGGAGGGGCACTCTAATATCTAGACCAATGATCAGAAAATGATATTTAATTGATAAAATGCATAGTATAAGACACAAAAAAATGCATGCAGTGCACAAGGTATTATGCAGAGGTAAAAGCGTATAATGCAGAGGTAGATATAAATGGACCGCCTAGATAAGTCCCCATGCACACCAGGTGTGCTTCCAATCCACCTAATGGGTGCAGTTGATGGTGACAAATGAACCGTCCACAACTCCAGACCTCACTGGAGGTGTTTAAACCGTAGGGTTTCACTTAGTATTGTATGTAGTGGTTCCAATAAGTTGTGCGATATCGCATGAATTATACAGTTGGATTCAATGTCTTAAACATACGGTACTTTACCGCTCCTTGATCATCGCCGCCGCTCATGCGCTAGTGCTCTGCTCTTCCAGGACCTGTCGCGCGTCCCACGTGGTCCTCCGCATCATGCACCGTGGCGTCCCACGTGACGCGCAGCTTCCAATGCCAATGGTTCAGCTCTACTTCAGTGGAGCTACTAGCATAGATTCATATAGAAACAGCGCTTTCATCGTGCGGCTAGGTGGGTGTCTTAGTCTCAACTCCAGCTCACTACTGTACAAACAGATGTGCTGGACGAAGACTGTCCCTTCCTCAGTGGTAAGAAAGGGACAGTCTTACGTCCCGAAACGCATCTGGTTTTGTACAGTAGTGAGAGCTGGAGTTGAAGGACTAAGACCGCACACAAGCCGCACATTGAAAAAGCGCTGTTTCTATATGAATCTATGCTAGTAGCTCCATTGAAGTAGAGCTGAACCAATTGGCATTGGAAGCACGCGTCATGTGGGACGCCACGGTGCATGACGCGGAGGACCACGTGGGATGCAGCGACAGGTCCTGGAAGAGCGAGAGCACTAGCGCATGAGCGGCCGGCTGTGATCCAATGAGCAGTAAAGTACCGTATGTTTAAGACATTGAATCCAACTGTATAATTCATGCGATATCGCACAACTTATTGGAACCACTACATACAATACTAAGTGAAACCCTACGGTTTAAACACCTCCAGTGAGGTCTGGAGTTGTGGACGGTTCATTTGTCCCCATCAACTGCACCCATTAAGTGGATTGGAAGCACACCTGGTGTGCATGGGGACTTATCTAGGCGGTCCATTTATATCTACCTCTGCATTATACGCTTTTACCTCTGCATAATACCTTGTGCACTGCATGCATTTTTTTGTGTCTTATACTATGCATTTTATCAATTAAATATCATTTTCTGATCATTGGTCTAGATATTAGAGTGCCCCTCCATATATTTATCTATGTCTATTTGGGCTAACGGGTAAACCTTGAGGAGTGCACCTTCCCCGTGTTTGTTGGATAGGTATGCCACCACCTTTTTCTTCTTTATACCTAATAAATAAAAAAAAGTTTAAAAAAAACACCAAAATATTAAGTATAAATATTTTATAATCTATATATCTAACATATAATAAAAAAAATTAATTATCAAAATAGGCAGCACAGCCAAACAAAAGGGTGCAAGCCCGATGGTACAAGCCAGTCCAAAAAGTATAATGGTCAAAAATAGGCAGCACTCCAATGCAGATTGGGTAAAATAAAAGGTGGTTTATTCACCTGTGAGGCAAGGCAACGTTTCGGCTTAATTTTTGACTTTTAACATATAATATATGTATATATATATATATATATATATATATATATATATAATGGCATCTCTTAATTTAACAGCAGATTTGTGTAGGAAGTTTTTTTTTTCTTAAATGAAAATGCACAGAATATCGGTATAAATTATCAGCTATCAGCCTAAAAGTTCACAGGTTATCAGTATCGGCTCTAAAAAAATCAATATTGGTCGATCCCTATTGTAAAGCCTTTTTTGTGGTGTATTAGTGGGAAAAAAAGATCTTATTTGCCGTTCAGCGGTGCAGTTATATTTTCTAAAGCCTTTTTTGGGGTGTATTAGTGGGAAAAAACATCTTATTAGCCATTCAGCAGTGCAAATATATGTTTTAAAGCCTTTTTTGTGGTGTAATAGTTGGAAAAAAGGGCTTATGTGCCGTTGTGCGGTGAAGTGAGAAAATTACAGCCATTTTTGGAGTGTATTAGTTTAGTTTCACACTACCGGCAGGACGGATCTGACAGGCTGTTAACTTGACGGAACAGCCTGTCGGATCCGTGCTGCCGCTAGTGAACGTGTGCCCCCGGACTACCGCTCCGGCCCCTTTGACTATAATGGGGGCGGGGTGGAGTTCCGGCGGAGGCACGCAGTACACGGCGATAGGCTGTCGGAATAAAACTACGACATGTCCGACATTTATTCCAGCCTTAGTGGGAAAAAAAGTCTTATTTGCTGTTCAGCGGTGCAGTTATATGTTTTAAAGCCTTTTTTTTGGTGTATTAGTGGGGGAAAAAACGGCCTGTAAACCATTGTGCGGTGAAGTGACAAAATTACAGCCTTTTTTGGGGTGTATTAATTTCCTATTTATTTATTTGATCTAACAGTATGTCAGGCAGAGAAGTGACAGGCCCTGCACAGGCGGGGGCAGAGTCCTAAATGTTTCCGGCGCAAACACAGGTCGCAGCAGAGTAAGCAAGGGTCACTTCGAGAGGCCTGAGCTCCTGGTGCCATCTAGCAGTCATGTCGGAGCAACCCAGCAGTGCTTTAACCTCTCCCGGACCGCCGCACGCAGGATCGCGTTCTCGCGGCGGCCGGGCTCTTCTGTTCGGACGCATCTACGCGTGATCTCGCGAGACGCGAGATTTCGCATAGATGCGCCCGCGCATGCGCACATCGTGCATGGCAAAAGGCGCAGGAGGAGTTAGTCATCAGCCTGCCAGCCAATCGGCAGCGCTGGCGGGCTGATGACTTTTAAAAAAACGAATGAGAAGCCATTTAACCCATCATATTTGTAAATATGATGGATTAAATGGCTTCTGTGCTCTCTCCTGGGTCCTTTTCGTCGGTTGGAGCCAGGAGAGAGCACACCTTACTGTGAGTACACCCAAGCACCACACACTAGCCCCTGATCAGCCCCCCATCACCCAAATTAACCCCTTGATCACCCCTTGCAGCACCTGTCAATCATCTAGTGAAAGGGAAAAAGTGATCAGTGTAAACTGTCACTTTTTTTTCACTAGGATTGACTTTAGGTTTAGATTACTTTAGGCCCCTTTGGTAGGTAGTTAGCGTTAGCGCCCAGCCCACCGCACCGCAGTCACTGGTTCGCTGATTAGCGTAGAGCTAATCAGCGCTTGTACTTTTATAGTATCTGTAAGTGATCAGAACTGATCACGGTCAGATATATAATAGTACTAGTGTCACTTTAGTTCGCCCTCCACCCCAAACGCAGTGTTTGCCCGATCAGACCTGATCGGTCGCCCACACCTGCGTTCACCCACGCCCGCCCGCCGCAGTGACAAAAAATTTTTTTTGTAATCACTGCACAATCCCTTCACAAGCGCTGCGGCGATAAAAAATCAGTTTTGATCTTTTTATCAATCGCAGCGGCTTCTGTACTTCGCTACCCTCTCAATTGTAAGACAGGCTTGCTTTTTTTCTTGGGTAGTCTCAGGGAATACCCCTAAATTTAGACGCCCAAATGTCAAACAAGGGGTATTCCTCTGAAGAGGCCTACAGGATTCTGACCCAGTCGGATGAGGAATGGGAACCCTCATCTGACGAATCTAGCGGGTCAGAATACGAACCTGTAGAGAGCAGTGGCTCTCTGACTCAAAGTTCTGACGAGGAGGTGGAGGTCCCTGATAGAAGCAGGCGTACCCGGCCCTGTGTTGCTAGACCGCAGGTTGCGCAGGATCCGCTTCAAGGGCAGCAGAGTGGGGCTGGCGCTGCCGGATTACGTGGTGAGGCATACACCAGCAGCGCAGCCCGTCCTGGACCTTCTACCAGCACTGCCGTACAACATGGTGAAGTGGCGAGCACCAGAAGGGCAGTAGAAGCTGGTACGGTGGCACGTGCAGTAGTTTCCCCGTCGCAGCCACCGCGCAGACAGGCCCGTAGAGCCCCTAGAGTCCCTGAGGTGCTGGCAAATCCTGATTGGCAGCTCCCAACTTCAGCCGCACCATTAGTTCCCCCTTTCACCGCCCAGTCAGGAGTTCGGGTGGAAACAGCTCAGATAGGATCGGCGCTGGGGTTTTTGAGCTGTTTTTCACTGCGGAGCTCTATGACCTAGTCGTGGCAGAAACAAACAGATATGCCACTCAATTTATCGCCGACAACCCGGGAAGCTCTTATGCCCAGCCTTTCCGGTGGAAACCAGTCCAAGTTTCCGAACTTAGAACTTTTCTGGGCCTTCTCCTCAGCATGGGCATAACCAAAAACATGAATTGCGGTCATATTGGTCCCACGAACCCAATTCATCACATGCCCATGTACTCTGCTGCCATGTCCAGGACACGTTTGAGACCATCCTGCGTTTCCTGCACTTTAGTGACAACACCACCTCCCGTCCCAGAGGCCACCCAGCTTTTGACCGGCTCCATAAAATTCGGCCCCTCATAGACCATTTCAACCAGAAATTTGCAGATTTGTATACCCCTGCACAAAACATCTGCGTAGACGAGTCCCTAATACATTTTACCGGGCGCCTTGGCTTCAAGCAGTACATCCCAAGCAAGCGCCCGGTATGGGGTCAAATTGTATAAGCTCTGTGAAAGGGCCACAGGCTATACGCACAAATTTCGGATCTATGAGGGAAAAGATCAGACCCTGGAGCCGGTCGGTTGCCCTGACTACCTGGGGAGCAGTGGGAAGATAGTCTGGGACTTGGTGTCACCCTTATTCGGCAAGGGTACCATCTTTACGTGGACAACTTTTACACAAGTGTGGCCCTCTTCAGGCATTTGTTCCTAGAACAGATTGGCTGCTGCGGCACCGTGCGACCTAGTCGCGGGGCTTCCCCAACGGCTCATTACCACCAGACTTACAAGGGGGCAGAGGGCTGCACTGTGTAACGAAGAACTGCTCGCGGTGAAATGGAGAGACAAGCGTGGCGTTTACATGCTCTCCTCCATTCACGCAGACCACGACAGTCCAAATTGAGCGGGCAGCCAGTGTCGTTGAAAAGCCCCTCTCGGTCCACGACTATAACCTCCACATGGGAGGGGTGGACTTCAACGACCAGATGTTGGCCCCTTATTTGGTTTCCCGAAAGACCAGACGCTGGTATAAGAAGGTGTCTGTATATTTGATTCAATTGGCTCTATATAACAGTTACGTTCTCTACAGTAAGGCTGGGAGAACGGGATCCTTCCTCAAATTCCAGGAAGAGATCATCGAGAACCTCCTGTACCCAGGAGGTTCCGTGGCCCCATCCACCAGTGTAGTTAGCCGTCTACACGGCGGCACTTCCCTAGCGTTGTGCCGGGTACCTCAAACCAACCGCCACCCGAAAAGATGTCGTGTCTGTAGCAGGAGTGGAATAAGGCGTGACACCCGCTATTTCTGTCCTGACTGTCCTGACCACCCTGCCCTATGCCTTGGAGAGTGTTTCCGGAAGTACCACACTCAGGTACACTTAGGGACCTAGGGACAGCACTACACAGGTAGTTTTTTCCACTCAGGCTCTAGGGTCTCTCAGGACACTAGGTTTTGAGAGACCCTAACACATAGGGATGGTGCTGGTGTGCTACAGCAGAAGTGTGAAACGGTAGAAACGTCTCCTTTCACTTGGGATACACGCGTATAATGTACTTGCACCATCTCTGTGTGATTTACACTTTACACATTGTCCCATGGGAAAGGAGAGGTTTCTGCTAGGAAAATAAAGAGTGACATGGAAAACAAAAAAAAAAATTAAACAGGTAGCAAGAAAAGAAAAATCTTGAGTTAGTTCAGGTTTTTATGTTCATGTTTTATAAAAGTTTTAAAATGTTCTGGTTTTATAAAGTTTGCAACGTTCAAGTCATGTGCCTGCTGCCTGTTTTTCTTCTTCCCCCCATAACCACCCTTTATTTTCCAGGTATACCAACAGACCAACGGACCAACCGGCAACGCCGCAGCACTGATGTGCATTCTGAGAGAAGCATTGCTGCTATCAGAAGACACGTGAAGTCAGTGTATGCGGCGCTGCAAGACGAGATTTCTCCTCTGCAGGACAGGTACGTTTGCCCTGGCATGTGAGCTGAGGAGAGGTGTTGGAGTTCATATGCTTTGGCAAACACTTTGTATCAAAAATCTGGCAAAGATGTCTTCCTCCACACCGATGGATTGATCGATGTGAATGGAGAAATCACGTTTGCCAGGACATAGGAGCTGAAGTGGGTATGGATGTTTGGGCGGAGCCCTATGTCCTGGCAATCGCCAGGCCCTCTTTTTTTCTTGCATATTTTTGGCAGAGATTTTTCATCCACATCGATCGATGCGAATGAGGAAATCTGTGCCGTTCATTTTTCTTTCAGCCCAGAGGCTGAACGGAAAAAAATCTCATTACCCGTATGCTCCATATAAGGAGAATAGCAGAAACTCCTAATGCTGGCCATACGTGTAATGATTGCGGTGACCCTCAAATGCCAGGGCAGTACAAATACCTCACAAGTGACCCCATTTCGGAAAGAAGACACCCCAAGGTATTCTGCTGAGGGGTATGGTGAGTTCATGTAAAATTTTATTTTTGGCACAAGTTAGTGGAATAGGAGACTTTGTGAAAAAAAAAAAAAAAAAAACAAATTCCGCTAACTTGTGCCAAAAATAAAATCTTCCATGAACTCACTATGCCCATCACAGAATACCTTGGGGTGTCTACTTTCCGAAATGGGGTCACTTGTGTGCTATTTTACTGCCCTGGCATTTTAGGGGCCCCTAAACGTCAAGCAGTTTGGAATCAAATGCGTAAAAATGCCCTGTAAATCCTAAAGGTACTCATTGGATTTAGGGCCCATTTGCGCATCTTGGATGCAAAAAGTGGCACACATGTGGTATCGCCGTACTCAGGAGAAGTAGGGCAATGTGTTTTGGGGTGTATTTTTACATATACCCATGCAGGGTGTGAGAAATATCTCTGTAAATGACAACTTTTTAAAAATTTTAAACAAAGTTGTCATTTACAGAGATATTTTCACACCCAGTAGGGGTATATGTAAAAATACACCCCAAAACACATTGCCCTACTTCTCCTGAGTACGGCAATACCCCATGTGTGCCACTTTTGCATCCAAGATGCGCAAATGGGCCCTAAATCCAATGAGTACCTTTAGGATTTTACAGGGCATTTTTACGCATTTGGATTCTCACGCTTTAGGGGCCCCTAAAATGCCAGGGCAGTATAAATACCCCACAAGTGACCCCATTTCGGAAAGAAGACACCCCAAGGTATTCTGTGAGGGGTATGGTGAGTTCATGTAAAATTGTATTTTTGGCACAAGTTAGTAGAATATGAGACTTTGTAAAAAAAAGAAAAAATCCATTTCCGCTAACTTGTGACAAAAATAAAAACTTCCATGAACTCACTATGCCCCTCAGTGAATACCTTAGGGTGTCTACTTTCGGAAATGGGGTCATTTATGGGGTATTTCTACTGTCTGGGCATTGTAGTACGTCAGGAAACAGGACAGGTGCTCAGAAAGTCAAAGTGCGGAAATTCACTTTTTGCACTATAGTTTGTAAACGCTATAACTTTTACCCAAACCAATAAATATACACTTATTGCATTTTTTTATCAAAGACATGTAGAACAATAAATTTAGAGAAAATTTTTTAGAGAAATGTAGTTTTATTTGACAAATTTTCCAACATAAAGTGAAAAATATCATTTTTTTGCAAAAAAAAAATCAAAAAAAGTAAAATATCAAAAAAAGTAAAAATGTCAGCAAGAAAGAAATAGCACCAAATGAAAGCTCTATTAGTGAGAAGAAAAGGAGGTAAAATTCATTTGGGTGGTAAGTTGTATGGCCGAGCAATAAACGGTGAAAGTAGAGTAGTGCAGAATTGAAAAAAGTGGCCTGGTCTTTAAGGGTGTTTAAGCTAGGGGGGCTGATGTGGTTAATGGTTGACTCGGTCATCCACTTTGTCCCAAGTGACATCAGACACACCTAGCCAAGAGTCGGTGGGTTCGTCAGACACAACCCTTAGTTGGCATGGCCCTGTGCCCTCACCTGTCCTCAACCTGCCTCTGTCCTTTTCTGTTTCCTCACCCCGACAAGTATTATATGCTGTGGGCTCAACTCCACTATACAGCGAGGACGAGCTACTAGACAGTCAGCAGCTACTGCCCAGCCAAGATCTGGAGGAGACATCTGCCACTTCCTCCAGTAGGCTGGCAAGTAGCGAAGAGCAAAGTGGTGTGGGAGCTGATGTTGAGAGCGGTCAGGCTCCTGGCTCAGAGACCATTGAGGAGGACATCAGTGACATGCAGACAGTACTCGATGATGATGAAGCCGATCGCAATTGGGAGCCAGGTGAAAAAGGGGCTTCATCATCATCGGGTGGCAGCTTTTGCGTAAGGCAGCGGCAGAGCCAGCAAGTCGGTAGCGTGGCCGGGAGTCAGCAGGGCGGCAACAGTGTGAGGTAGGGAGCCAAACGTGCCGGGGGTGGACCACCCACTTCACAGGAGCCTACCTGCATGGAAAGTAGTGGTGCAGGAGTTCACGAAGGCAGAGGCCATAGAGTCAGTCAGTGCGGAGTTTTGGGGGTAAAATCAATTAGTCAGCGGTGTGTCCGTTTTTTAAGCCGCCGGAGGAGGTGAACATGGCCATTTTCCGAATCTGTGGGCAGAAGGTGAAGTGTGGCCACGGCCTTTTGTCAACATATGCAGTATCACCATAAAGTGACCTGGCTCCGATGTGGTGGCCTAGCCTACCGCAGTAACCGCTGCATAACCCAGTCGCACGCACCCGATTTCAGACAGTTAAGGCTCCACTACCTCAGCTGAAAGGAGCTGTCTGTCCTTCCTAACATCTACCGGTCCTAATGCTCCTGCTTCTCGTCCTTCTACTCTTTGTCAGTCATTTCGTCAGCAGTCGATCACCGAAGTGATTGCCAAGAGATAGCAATACGCGTGTGGTCATCCTATGGTGCAGAAGCTGAAAGTGCTCCTGGCCAAGTTGCTGGTACTGAAGTTCCTTCCTTTCCAAGTGGTGGACTCTGCACCTTTCAGAGAAATTATGGATTGTGCCAAGCCGAGGTGGAGAGTCCCAAACCATAATTTATTTGCGAAAAAGGCAGTCCTGCACAAATATGCAGAACAGAAGGTGAGCTAGTCCTTGAGCCTGTCGGTGTTTGCCAAAGTGCACAGCAGCGCCGACGTGAGGAGCTGTAACTACAGTCAGGGACAATACTGCCCACTGAGTGAATCTGGTTCCTGCCCAGCCACACCAGCAACTTGGCCAGATGATGCCGCTTCCGTCTCCACGTTCTCACGCCGTTGAATCTGAGACAATGTCCGCCTCTGACTCCTCATCCACTACTGTGTCCTCAGCCTCCACTGCAGGGACTTTACACAGTGCTCCTTCAGCATACCACATGTGCAGGGCATGGCTGTGTCATGCTTTCTACACCTCAATTGCGAACGGAGTCACATGAGGAGGAACTGCTCCGTGTCCTTCATCAAGAAATTGAATCCTGGCTATCTCCGTGACAACTGAAAATCGGTACCATGGCGACCGACAGCAGGAAGAACATGGTGTCGGCGTTGCATCAAGGAGGGATAAGCCATGCGCCCTTCGAGGAGCACGTGTTCAATCTAATTGTCAAACGGTTCCTGAAATCTTCCACCCATCTGCAAGACATCCTAAAAATGGCCAGGAAACTTCGCATACACTTCAGCCACTCGTACATCGCCAAGCACACCCTCCTTGAGCTGCAGCTGCAGCTACATAGGCTGATATGCAACGTTTCCACCCGTTGGAATTCCACCCTCCGTATGTTGGACCGACTATACGAACAGAGAAAGGCCATAAACGATTTCTTGATGATCCAAGTGGACAGGAGTACTCCTCTGTGTAACTTCGATCTCAGCCAGTGGCAGCTCATGCGTGACACCTGCTGTTTGCTCAGGCCCTTTGACGATGCTATGTTATTTGTCAGTCGCCAGGACTACGGGATGAACAACGTCATTACACTGCTTCATATCCTGGAACAGATGCTTGTAAATCTGGCTGGTCAGGGAACTAACGTGGCGCCTACATCTCACAGCCACATGAGCCCTGTGGGGGCTGAACTGGAGGAGGACATTGGAGCACAAGCAATGTGTAGCGAAATGGGTGGTTTTTCTACACAGGTGACAGGAGAGGAGGAGCAGCTGGAGGAGCAAGAGGGAGACGAGGAAGACGAGGCAGATGACCCAGGCACACAGTGGCAGTATGCAGTGGAGATGGAGGTAGGGAGTCCCTCGCGCAAATGACCTGATGCATGCTCACTTGCTTGGGTAGTGACAGCTGAATTGTCACCATTCGGCAGAGGGATGACTTTTGGCTCTCCACCTTGTTAGACCCTCGCTACCAATCAAAAATGGGGGCCTTTTTTACACCCACTGAGAGGGAGGAAAAACTGAACTACTATAGAGACATCCTATGTAGTCAGTTGGCAGCTGCCTACCTTTGGGGGGGGGGGGGTTCTCTCTGCGCTCTCGTTCCACTGCTATGGCGGGGTGGGGGTTGGAGCAGTACCAGCTATATCAGCAGCAGCTTGAGTTTAGAGTCACAGGTGAGCAGCTTTCTTCACCTGCCTAGTGAAGAAACTACTCACTAACAGAAACAGCTAGACCTGGAGCAGAACCTGAACAGGTACCCTGCCACCCAATATTGTAGATCCGCTGGACTACTGGCCAGCCAAACTGGATTTGTGGCCAGTCCAGTAGTGTGGCACTCGAGCGGGTGTTTAGTGCGGCAGGGGCCATAGTTACCCCACGAAGAACTCACCTGTCCACCCAAAATGTGGAGAGACTGACCTTTGTTAAGATGAATCAGGCGTGGATCAGCCAGGATTTCCAACCACCAATGTCTGCTGCATCAGATTAGATCATTCATGCTGCCTCACCCAAACCTTGATAAAAGAGACCGGTTTCTTCTGGTTACCTGCCTCAGCTGCTATTCTGATGATGCCACCGCCTTATGCCACACATCTGATGCCAAGTGCTCCTTCTTACACCCAACATCGTCAGCGGATACTGTTATTGCCACCCACCTCCCCACTCTGTCACCAGGTCCCTCTGTGGTCTCCTGATGCTGCTGCCAACTCACCACCCAGGTCTCCTCATACTGCTGTTGCCACCTCCACACTATGTCATTGTGCCACTCTGTGGTCTCCTCATGCTGCTACCACCTCAACACTATGTCACTGGGCCACTCTGTGGTCTCCTCATGCTGCTGCCACCTCACCACTATGTCATTCGGCCACTCTGTGGACTTCTCATGCTGTTTCTACCCACCCCACTCGGTGACTGGGCCACTAGTGTCCCTGTTTGGCCTTGTTGACATCATCATTTATTTGACCCTTCTTCTGATCTGTCAGAAGGAAGGAAAAATGAGGCGCAAAATGTATCCTGTCTATGTAGCAGCTGTAAGGCCTGTATGGTCCCATCAGAATTAGCTTATGATTTGGTAGCCAAAACCAGGAGTGGGCACAAAACACAGAATATTCCATTCACGTGTCATCTCTGTTTTGGATCCACTCCTGTTTTTTTTTTTGGCTTCAGCAATACTGATGAATTACTGACCAAATGCTGAGCAAGTGGAGGCAGATGCTCAACAGACAGGATCCGTTTTTTGGGGTTATTGTTCTGATGGATCAGAGGAAGGGCAAAATAATCAGTGCCGTCAACACAAACTTACTGCTGACACTCTCTCCACTCGGGGGGCTCTACTTGTATAAAAGAACAGGTTTTGTAGACATCTATGTGGAATCAGCTGACCACGGTGTAAAAGGGGTGCGCTCTTTCACACTATAGTAGGATCTTGGGCCTCTGCATGGTTCTTTATAGCTGGCGCTAACATTGACCTGTAAGGCTGAGTTCACACTTGAGTTATTTGGTCAGTTTCGGCCCCATATTTGCCCAAATAAATTAAGTGTGCAGTGATTCTAAGAGCGACTCCTGTCGTGTGCGTGTCATACTGAATCACAGTATTGTTTCACTACCACAGCAGTCTTCCTATGAGTGTTACTGCAAGGCACAGTGTTCTACACCACTATACAGTCTCTACAGCCAGGAAATATCTGTTTTTAACGCAATTCGCCATGAATAAATTCGGATCAAATCAAATCTATTTGGAAAATTCAGAGAACTGGCCGAATAGAATTTTTGAGAAATTCGCTCATCTCTACCCACGATGTTATAGATATAGTGTGCAGGTTAATAAGAGCCTTAATGCCAATATCCTCTTAGTGTGTCTTTCAATAAAGCTTTGGGCCTGTTTTTAACCTCCCTGTCCCGTCTCCCCATCACTTGTATGTTGTTTGTTGAATGACATAAGAAGCTTTATTAAAATGTTGGTGTAGTGTACTGCATAATGTAAAGAAGAATGTATGCGTTATTGCACAATTGCCCAGCCTGCGTTGCATAGTAATATAGGTCTATGTGATTATAGCTATTTGCTTGACCTTTTGGCTCTGGCTTTAATGGGAGCCATTGTTAATGTATAAGTACTACATGAACTATATGGTTTGGTTGTACAAAGGTTGGCCTGACAGCTACTTGAAGGTGACATAGGGCTATCTGACTAAAGTCATGAGACTTAGTAGTTTGAAAGCCTGAGATGCAAGTGGGACCAACTTGGCGCTTGAAAATCACTTAGTTTTTCTAGCTTACATTTGATTTGAGGATACATTTACACAAGCACTTTATTTCTAAAACATTATTTGAGCACACTCCTCTATTTTAGCCCAACTTTCTGTCTACCTTAAATATATACTCAACCACCAATTTGCTGTGCAATGCAATTAATTTATTTTTACATCATTGGTGTGTTCACTCTGCATGTTTGTTGTCACAGGATTTTTAGGGTGTGCTACCCTGTTAGGTGTCCCTCATAGAGGTCTAGGGAGGCCATGTGTGGTCATCTGGTTCTTGCTCCCTTTCTGGAGGAGTCACACTTACATTTTTCTGAGCAGAAGTGTAAGCATCAGTCTATGCAAATGTAGGAGCTCCCTAAATGGAGGCCATTAGTCCGTGATCCTTGCAGAGCCATCTGGTTTGGGGGTTTGGGAAAAATATTGGAGTTCCATCTCCATTTACAGTAGGCTGTTGAGTGCAGTGATTGATGGACTATATGTCAGTCACTGCTTAGAGGGGCAGATGATACATTCCTCTTGTGGCCTAGGTGCAGCTCACTCTTGTTCAAGTTAATGGGGCTGAACTGCAATACCAAGTGCATATGAAATGGACGGCATTGTGCTTGGTAAGCTGCAAGGAGGCCACAGTGCTCATTGGAGCTCCGGTGAGCGCCACAGCTTCCTCAAACAGCTGACCGGCAGGAGCGCTGGGAGTTGGAACCCCTGGCGATCTCATCTTGATGAACTACACTAAGGATAGGCCATAAATATGAAAAAGCTGGAAAACCACATAAAAAAACTCAAAAAAATGTTTACTGTACAGACTTGATTTAAAAAAATTGTGCTATTTTTTGGGAAAATATTCCCTTATAAAAACCTTATCTACAGATTGTTTGGTCTTTTTCTTTGTTGGTTCTGTAAATATCAATCTTCCTTCTCCCTACATGCCAGGTGGGTTGGCTCTTTATGTTATGATAAAAGAAATATGCTGTGCACTCAGCAAAAGACTAAAAGCAAACATTTACAGCTTCATTGTCTTCATCCCTGTCTGTTTTACACTAGATGGATTTTTGAGAAGAATTTTGAACATTTATAAAAATAAAAAAAATGGAAGAAGTGGGCTCAGGGTTCTTAAAGTTTAGAAGTTTACAGTTGAAACCAGAAGTTTACATACACTATATAAAAAGACACATATGCATGTTTTTCTCAATATCTGACATCAAATCAAAATATACCTTCCTGTTTTTGGTCAATAAGGATTACCATAATTATTATTATTTGCCAAATGCCATAATAATGAGGGAGAATGTTTTAAGGCATTTTTACTACTTTCTGCAATGTCAAAAGTTTGCATACACTAAGATTACTATGCCTTTAAACAATTCTGGACTGCCGTTATGAAGATGTCATGTATTTGGGTGCAATTTCAAGATACCTGAAAGTGCCTTGTTCATCTGTACAAAAAATTATACACAAGTACAAACAAGATGGGAATGTCCAGCCATCATACCGCTCAGGAAGGAGACGGGTTCTGTGTCCAACATGTGCATATCAACCCAAGAACAAAAGCAAAGACCTTGTGAAGATGATGGCGGAAGCTGGTAAGATTGTGTCAATATCCACAGTGAAACGAGTACTGTATCAACATGGGCTGAAAAGCCACTATGCCAGGAAGAAGTCATTACTCCAAAAGAAACATAAAAAAGCCAGATTAATGTTTGCAACTGCACACAGGATCAAAGACCTACATTTTTAGAGACATGTCCTGTGGGCTGACGAAACAAAAACTTAACTTTTTGGACATAATGACCATCGTTATGTTTGGAGGAAAAAGGGAGAAGCTTGGAAGCCTAAGAAAACCATCCCAACTGTGAAACACGATGGTGGCAGCATCATCACCAGTGTGCCTGTGAAAGCCGCAGCCTTCTCCGTGCTCACCAAGCACAGCACCGTGCATTGTATAGCGGCTATGCTTGGTATTGTACCCAGCATCATTGAAGTGAATGGGGCTGAGTGCAATACCAAGCACAGCCGCTATACAATGTACGGAGCTGTGCCTGGTAAGCTGCGAGAAGGCTGCGGCTCTCACAGGAGCGCCAGTGCCTTCTAAAATAGCTGATAAGAGGGAGTCCTGGGTGTCCGACCCCCACCGATCAGTATCAAAATCCTGGAAAAGCCCTTTAATAACATATTACAAAGTATCATATTCATGTACTGAGTTCTGTAAAATAAAATGACAACAATAGGTGCATGCATTTTCAAAATTCTTAAATATAATCATTGCACAAATAGAGGAACATCGGTGCTAACAGTTTACTGTCAGTTTTCACATGACCTTAAGTTTTTCTTACAGTACAATGATAATCTCAATATAGAAGTGATAACACTGAGAAGTATTTATTATCTCTTCTTTGATAGCAGCATCGCTGTGAAGCAGGAAATAGGGCTTATCTGGTTCAGTTTGATCCGTACATGCTATCACATTTTCATACGTTTGTGGTGTTTATTGGTCATCCTCTGTGAGAAAAATGACTTGTAGTGTGATCAGAAAACCATTTTGGTGGTTTGGAAAGAATAGGATTTTACAGAATTACTATATCTATTAGTCCTTAGAGCATTACCAATTCGAGGGCAAGCAGACATTATATAAATGGAAAGAATGAAACACCTTGGTAGTCCTTCTAGGAGTAGTTACAATTAAAACCATATTAAGGCATAAGTGACCATAAAAAACATCAAGTACGTTATAAGGATCAGCATGCCTATCTTGCTCTTACAAATATTGATGAATGTGGGGTCCACTAGCAGCAATTATTGGGGATGAGTCCTGATAACTGCCCTATGTCTGCAATCACCCGAGCAAATGCTTGTTCATTGGGTTATCACATCTTTTATGCGGCACAAGAATTAAAGGGGTTGTCCGGGTTCAGAGCTAAACCTGGACTTATCCCCGTTTCACCCAGTAAGCCCTCTGATATGAGAATCGGAACATGAAATGAATTGCGCAGGGCAAAGGCTTTTTCTGGAGATCTGGTGACATATCCTCTCCATGGGAAAAGCTAGGAGGAAGCTTACATCTAGCAGTGAGCCTGGTGACATCATCGGCACTAATTGGTAGGCTTTAGCGCTGCCCTAGCCTGTAAAACAGAGTGGGGCATTTGGTAAGAGTGAGATATTACATGCAGGTCTCACGTTATCTCCTGTTAGAGTGCCTCAATTATTCTGAGGTGCATGCCTGTTGCACCTGTGCAGGTCCTTGCATCAAAACGGAAATCTACATCAGCAAAGGAGCTAGTGTGGATTTCCTCTATATAAAGTTGCAAAATTTTGCATGACCATTGCGTATGCCAAACATTGGGTCTTTTTTACACCAGTTTTCTGGTATACAGGGTATGATAAATGTCCACCATTGGGAATAATTGTATAACTAAGCATCAAGACTTGGCGCATTATTTATCCTGTAGAGATTTTGTAGGTTGAATCCTACAGCTCTTTGCTGACTTGACTCAAGATCCATTTAAACAACATAATAAATAAGTTTTATAAAACCCTTGCAAAATATTAATGTGTATTATGCTGCCTTTATAAGAAAAATAAGCGGCATCAATGCCATTTATGCTATCAAAACTGCCAAAAAAAGGGGGTAATTCAAGCCCTGCACTCCTCAAAAATTCACAGGGTAGGGCTTTTGCTAATTTTTTGCGTTTGCATTTTTAGGCCACTCACTCCAGTTTTGAAAAGTGGATGGGAAAGTCGTCGTAGTTAGCTATGTTAGTGAGTTTTGCTCCAGATTTTATTTTTAAAATGTTGCATTATATTACCCAAAGTCACTCCAGTAGGGGGGTGGTGTAGAAAACTGGAGTAGCATTTCTAGATAAAAGATTTAGGTGCACAGATGTGCCAAACCAATCAAATAATATGCAATGTTTGCTTAGGCCTCTTTCACATGAAAGTTTTTTTTGCGAGTGTACGGGCCGTTTTTTGCGTTCCATATATGGAACCATTCATTTCAATGGGTCCGCAAAAAAAAGGAAGGTACTCTGTATGCATTCCGTTTCCGTATTGTCGTTCCGTTAAAAGATAGAACTTGTCCTATTCTTGTCCACATAACGGACAAGGATAGTACTGTTCTATTAGGGGCCAGATGTTCTGTAAAAAACGGAATGCACACAGATGTCATCTTTTTTTTTTTGCGGATCCGTTTTTTGCAGATCACAAAACCATACGGTCATGTGAAAGAGGCCTAACTTTGGTGCAAATAATCCAACACAGACTTAGGCCTCATGAACACGAACGTATTTTCATTCCGTGTCCGTTCCGTTTTTTTTGCGGACCGTATACGGAAACATTCATTTCAATGGGTCCGCAAAAAAAAACGGAAGGTACTCCATGTGCATTTCGTCTCCGTATGTCTGTCCTGCAAAAAAACAGAACATGTCCTATTATTGTCCACATTACGGACAAGGATAGGACTGTTCTATTAGGGGCCGTATTTTTTGCGGATCCGTTTTTTGCAGACCGCAAAATACATACGATCGTGTGCATGAGGCCTAACAAAGAGGCCTATCAGGGATTAGTCAGTGGAAAAAAAAAACTACAGGCACTCACCATCTTGATTAAAGAAACCACGCAAAATCTCATCACTGATGACGTCACTGTGCCCGGCCAGCATGCTGATGTGGTGACATCACCGCGCACGATTTCCCACGTTTTCTACAATCAAGATGGCAGCAACAACCACTCCATGAGCAAATGGATGAGGTGAGTATGTTTTTTGTTTTTTTTTACCGCCATTTCAGCAGCGGCCGTGCAGGGATAAGGAGCGACGCATGCCCGGGAGAGGGGTAAGTATATAACCTATATCAGGTGCCCAGGCATTGGGGGGGGGGGGGGGGGTCATCATAGGGGTTTAATACTTCCTTTAATACTTCCATAACATGACTTTGTCTGATACTGTAGCTTACATAATACGCTGTGCTTCTTATGTAGTGCAGTGTATTATGTTGTCAGAAGGAATCTATTAGATGTATACACAAAAAGCAGGTCATGGGGGCTTTCGAGAGACCTGCCATGTAGCAACCCGCAATCTCATTCGTAGTGGTGCTGATGGGTGACAGAGGGAGTCTGCTCCCTCTGAAACCACTTAGATGCCCTGGTTGCTATTGGATAAGGGGTTAAATGGACGGGTGGAAAGGTTTCTCTGATCCTAGCCATTAAGGCAGGTACCACGCTATCACTAGATACCTGTCCCACTGGGTACAAAACATCTATGTGGGGCTAAACCTGCACCGCTGTAAAAAAGTGATTGTGCAGGTTTAAACCCTTAAAGGGGCTTTGCCACTTCCGCAAATATAATTTTTTATGCAGAGAAAGTTTCCATGGTTACGACCACCCTGCAGTCCAGCAGCATGGCTGTGCTTGTACACTATAAAAAAAAAGCCACCAAAGAGGCTGGCATTTTTTCTTATAGTGTGCAAGCACAGCCATGATGCTGGTCTGCAGGGTGGTCGTAACCATGTAAACTTTCTCTTCATAATAAAAGCTATTTGCTGAAGTGGCAAAACCCCTTTAAGTACAGGGCCCATTTTTGGTTTTGCATTTTCATTTTTTCCTCCTCACGTTCCAATAGCCATAACTTTTAAAAATTTCCCTATTTTGTAAGGACACCATTTAATGAGCATCGGTGTTTACATCGATATCAAATGTGTAAAGTTTTTTTTTTTTTTTACTGCTTTAAAAAAAAAACTTTGAAAAAAACTAAATTTTCTTTGTATCGCTAATTTCCATTCCCACAGAGCTGTATGAGGACATGTTTTTTGCGGGACGAACTATAGTTTTTATTGGTACTATTTTTGTCATATATATGTCTTTTTGATCACTGTTATTCAATTTTTTGGGGGAAAAGGTGGGGGAAATTTGACCCATTTGCGACATTTAGTCAAATTTTGCAACATTTGGCGAGTCTCGCCACTTTTAAAAGTTGAGTGAAAAGTAGGTCAGGATTTCAGATGAGAACACCTTTGGGTACAGCCACACGGTCAGGTTTCTGCATGTAATTTTGGAAGCCAATACCAGGACCAGCACCTGGATCTGAATATTTTTGTAATTGCATGTGATTAACAATTTAGCATAGCCACTGAGTTATTCAATAAAATGTATCTGTATAGCACCACCTGCAGTTTGTTTTTTTCTTATTTCTTCGACCTGCTCAGTGAGATGGCCGCACATGCTCAGCTTCATCCTTCAACTGCCTCCTGAGCTGTGATAGGAAGAGCATGGACACGCCCCCTTAGCTGCAGCAGAGAAGACACTCCCCTTGAGCTTTCAGCTTGATATAAATCTAGCAGAGCAATGAATGGTGAGCTCTCTGGACCCATGTGAGGTACAGGGCTGGTTCTAGCTTTGTTAGAAAGAGATTGCCATGCACTGTATGATGTCTCATTTTCATTTTTACATTATTCATGTGATAACCCCTTTAAGTCGCAATTCCATGCCAGGCAACCCATTGGTGTACTTTTCCAGACAAAGCCATATACCTCATTGGACTTGTACCAAATATATTACTGTGCCCCATTTCATAAATTTGGCACAACTTCACAAAGCTAAGACAGACTTAAAAATGACACCAAGACCACAACAAATGATAAATCCCCCCTCGGTTTTTAGTAAGGTGTATACCTGTACATTAACTGTATCTGCCCAGGATATAGAGACATTTCTCCCTGACAGACTGATGATCAGGGGACATCAGAGGCACACAGTGTTAAAAAATATCTACTTTATTTCCTTATATTTCATTTTCATCCATTTTCCATAATTGTATTTTCATACATTACTAGCTGTATAAAGGCTTTTTTGCAGGGCAAGTTCTACTTTCTAATAGCATAATGTACTATTCCATTCAATATATTAGTAAGATGGAATTTAAAAAAATGCAATTGTACCATTATTTTGTTCATTATTATCATATTATTTTTTTCATTTTATGGTGATCATTGTACAGTAAAATGACAATTCTTTGGGGCAGTACAATCGCAAAGATGCAAAATCTATATTACTGTACTTTTTGTTATGTTTTAATACTTTAAAAAAATAAAAATGTGAAAACATTTCTTTACATTGTCATATTCTGACACCCAGAACTTTTTATTTTAATATTTCGGTCAACTGTTTTGTAGGGCAAATGGAAGTTTGTATTGATACTACTTTGAGATACGCAAGACTGTTTGATCAGTTTCTACTAAATTTACTTATAGAGGTGAAGCAACGAAAACAATTTCCAATTTCTGCATTTTCATTTTTTTCGCTGGAGTATTCACTGTACGGGATACATACTTTTATACACTCAATCCCGATAATTTCCCAGTGTAAGGCCTCTTTCACAAGTCAGTGAATCAGAGTCCCTGACTTTAATGTATATATTCACACATCAGTGGTTTTCCACAGATTGTGGGTCCACGATGACACCATGCCCTTTATCTGTGATTATGGATCCCTCATGCACATTATAGTCTATGGGCCAGATTTATCCTTACACTTACATCTTACTCCACTTTTACATATGCCCAAAGTCACTTTTGGCTAGTCAGATTATTAATGGTTCTTTAAGGCCTCATGCACACGACCGTTGTTTGTTTCCTCGTCCGTTCCGTTTTTTTTCACGGATAGGATGCTTTCCCATTCATTTCAATGGGTCCGTCAAAAAATGCAGATGGTCAACCATTTTTGTTCCGCATCCGTGGTCCGTGTTTACATTCCGTCAAAAAAAATAGAGCATGTCCTATTTTTTTCACGTTTGCAGACAAGGATAGGCATTATTACAATGGAACTGCCATAAAAACGGATCCACCATATAAATACCCCACATGTGACGCCATTTTGGAAAAAAGACACCTCAAGGAATTCCGTGAGGAGCATGGCAAGTTCATAGAAGATTTTTTTTTTGGCACAAGTTAGTGGAAATTGACTTTTTTTTTTTTTCTTACAAAGTTTCATATTCCACTAACTTGTAAGAAAAAATAAAATTTTACATGAACTCACCATACCCCTCACGAAATACCTTGGGGTGTCTTCTTTCTGAAATGGGGTCACATGTGGGGTATTTATACTGCCCTGGCATTTTAGGGGTCTCCGCAACCATTACACATATGGCCAGCATTAGGAGTTTCTGCTATTCTCCTTATATTGAGCATACGGGTAATGAGATTTTTTTTTTCGTTCAGCCTCTGGGTTGAAAAAAAAATAATGAACGGCACAGATTTCTTCATTTGCATCGATCAATGTGGATGAAAAAATCTCTGCCAAAAAATGTGCAAAAAAAATAAAAAAAGAGAGGGGAAAGGACATAGGAGTGCTTGCGAAGTAAGGCCCCCTTCACACGTCCCAAAAAATGTCTGCATCTATTTCGCAATTCTGCGGAATAGATGCTGACCCATTCACTGTGAATGGGTCCGGCGGTGATGCGGAGAGCACACTATGTGCAAAAGATAGAGCAATTGCTTTCTTGTCCGCAAAAGATAGAGCAATTGCGGACAAGAAAATGCATTTTCACAGCAAATCTCGCCTCTCGTGAGATGACGCACTGGCGCGTCAATGAGGGTAGTGGTTAAGGAAATAAAAATAGTCATATATAAGGGGTCATATATTATACGGATCTTCACTATTTTTATTTCCTTAACAAGTTGCAGGATACCCTTGAATAGTGGATATCTGCAGACCTCATGTTCCTTAGGAAAAGGGGAATAACTGCTCTTTGATTCTCTACTACTACGCGCGCTCTCGATCCTGCATTCATGGATGCCATCCGTGTAGTGTTTGCGGTTTTCACAGATCGTTATTAGAATATGTTCTGCAAATTAATTTTCAGCCCTGTGGAATATGGACACAGAAGAACCAGTGACCATGTTCTCACGAATGTCATCATGGACACAGGAAAGGGACTAAAAGGTGCTGGTGATGAAACCTGATGAAAGTGGAAACTACTGTCCAGAAGTAATGAATCTGTATGCGGACATGTGATGGCAGTAAATACAGCTCTTATCTCGCTGACAATCAGGCAATTATCAGGAACTTTTGGTTCCTTTCTACGAATTGCCTGAAGAATTGTATCGCAAATGGACCATTGGCTAAAAATCCGAGACAGTCCATTTATCCACCTCAGGAGAAGCAAACTAGCCTGAATTAAATATTTTAAAGGGATTGGCCACTTACTGAGCTGCTTCCTCTGTTAGTCCCGGCGGTCACATGACCCCCCGGGGGGTCTGGAGCAGAGCTGTAGGGTCCACTTTGCCTTTCTGTCATGCCCCCACAGGGGGCTGTTTTTCCCTGTAACTGGGACTCCTGTGGATGCCCCAGTTACAGTGGAAACAGTGGAGAAAAAAGTGAAAAAAAAAAAGGCAGTGTCTTCCACTTGTCTTTTAACCACTTCCCGGCCGCCCATTGACTATAAACGTCCTTGGGCGGTCGGTTTATCTCTGAATGGACGTTCTGGAACGTCTATTCAAAGTATTCAAAGATGGCAGCTGCACGCTAATCGTGCAGCTGCCGAGCAGGGGGCCGCTGTCAGTGACTACAGTGCACCCCAGAGAGAAGGCAGGGACCGTTCCCAGGTGACCCTGCCTTCTAGATCGCTGTATAAACAGCGCTCACAACGCTGTGTATACAGATCAAGAAACTTTCTGCTGCTTCCTGTCCCGGCCCGGAGGTCATGTGATTGCCGGGGCAGGGTGAATGCAGGAGCTGTCAGACCTCGATCAGCCCTGCACTGAGGCTGTACAGCGCTGTATTATGTTGTATATCCTCTCTAGGGGCTGTATTTCCCCTGTAACTGGGGCTACTATGTCAGCCCCAGTTTCAATAGTAAAAAAAAAAAAAAATTAAGTTACATGTCCCCCAGAGGTCTTGTATGAGCTTATGGGGGGACACAAAGTGTAAAAAATGAAAAAATAAATAATAAATAAATAAATAAAATGTTTTGAAAAATAATTGAAAAAAGTTTCACATTTTAAAAAAATAATTTCCCCCAAATCCGTTATTTAAAAAATGTTAAAAAAATAGAAGAAGAAAAATAAAATAGACATATTTGGGATCACCGTGTCCGCAACGACCGTCTCTGTAATATGATCCTATGATCAGATGAACGCGGCAAACAAATAAACATAAACATTGCGCAAAAACAGATTTTTTAGTGAGCTCACCTCACAAAAAACATAATGTTAATCAATCAAAAAGTCGTATTTACCCGAAAATTGTAGCAAGAAACAAATCACCTCATCCCGCAAAAAAATGAGCCCCCACACAAGACCATAGCCAGAAAAAATAAAAAAAATAGCTTTATGAAAATTGCAACATAAAAACATGATTTTTTTTCTAAAAATGCTCTTATTGTATAAAATGTAAAAAAAAAAAAGACATATTTGGTATCGCCGCGTCTGTAACAATTGGCTCTACAAAAATATCACATGATCTACCCCATCAAGTGAACGGTGTAAAAAAAACTAATAAAAATTATGCCAAAACTGTTTTTTTAGTCACCTCACCAAAAACATATCAATCAATCAAAAAGTCGTATGTACCCCAATGGTAGCAATAAAAACGTTACCTCGTCCCGCAAAAAACAAGCCCTCACACAAGACTATAGCCAGAAAAATGAAAAAAAAATTCTAAAAATGTTTTGTGTGTAAAACGTAAAAATAAAAAAGGGAACCCATTGCAATAATTAATTTCAGTTCAGTTTTAATATTTAAGAAATAAAAAGCTATAATAAAAAAAAATTACTTTTTAATAATAATTAGCAGTTTTCCACTAAATTAAACCTAAAAAAAGAAAAAAACCTCTAAAAAAATTCTAATAAAAAGTGTCAAGTAAAAAAAAAAAAAAGAAATTGTCAAGTAAAAAAAAAAAATCGCTAAAATTATTTTGGTAGTCAAACAAATAAAAAAGCGACGGTCAGGCCTCTTTTTGGCCCGGTCATGAATGGTTTAAAAGTGTTGGAATAATTACTGTAGACGAAGATTCCACTGGAGAAGGATTGCATGGCAACTGAGTATGCAACAACTTCTCTGAATTTGTGGTAAAGTATGGGGCACATTTATCAAACTGGTGTAAAGTTGAACTGGCTTAGTTGCCCATAGCAACCAATCAGATTCCACCTTTTATATTTGATAGCTCATTTGGAAAATGAAAGGTGGAATCTGATTCTACGTTACACCAGTTTGATAAATGACCCCAATAGTTCTTAAAGGTAATCTGTCACATCATTTTCACCAATATAACAGCATTGCCCCACAGAAGATAGCAAACACATTCCAACCATACCTGTGTGCACTTTGTGTCTTTATTCCATTTGCAGGAAAATAACTTCTATTCTGCTGAAAAAAAGCTCCCAAGTGCCCAAAGCAAAGCAAAGCCCATCCAACCGGGAACTTGGGAGCCGTTTTTCAGCAGAATAAAAGTGGAATAAAGACACAAAGTACACAGAGGAATGTTTGGAATGTGACTGCAATCTTCAGTTGGGAAATGCTGTTGATTAGACCTCATGCACATGACCGTGTGCCAGCTGTAACGCAAATTGCGGTCCGCAATGCACAGGCACTGACCGTGTGCCAGCTGTCTAGGGACCCATTCAATGGGGTTCGCGATCTGCATCCGACGGACTGCACCACAAAAAAGTTGTGCATTCACTATTTTTTGGGATGCAGAGGCATGGACAGAAAACCCACAGAAGCACTCTGTGGTGCTTCTGATCCGTGCCACCATTGAAGTTACTGGGTCCACATCTGTGATGCAGTGCACACACAGCCAGTACCCGTATATTGCCTCGCAATATAGGCACGGAGCTGCTACATTCATGTGCATACAATGTATTGGGATGCTATGTTAAAGATAATACAAACAGATCCGTTCTGAACGGATGCAGACGGTTGTATTATATGAACTGATCCATCCATGACAAAACACGAGTGTGAAAGTAGCCTTAAATATCTGCAATCAGCATTACCGCCGATTGCTACTGCAGACATTAACCCCGGGCCTTTGCTGTGTAAAACAGCAGAAACCTGAACGTTATGGCACCTGCTGCACTAGTGAGCGGGCTCCATCTTTAGGCCTCATGCACACGACCGTTGTTTGATTCCGTGTCCGTTGTGCCGTTTTTCTGCAGACCCATTGGTTTTCAATGGGTCCGTGGAAAACTCGACAAATGCACCGTTTGTCCTCCGCGTCCGTGATTCCGGTCCGTCAAAAAAATATAACCTGTCCTATTCTTGTTCGCGGACCCATTCAAGTCAATAGGACCGTGAAAAAATGCGGATGGCCATCCGTGTGTCATCCGCGTTCCGCGTCCGCGTTTTTGCGGATCCCTTGGCAGGCACTTGGCAAAAATTGTCAGCCTGTCTTTTGGTAAAATCTTTTGTGTCATGTCCGCTAAAAAAACGGAAGACACACGGAAACACAACGGAAGCAAAAACAGACACAGATAACGGAACAACGGAACCCGTTTGTGGACCGTAAAAAACAACTGTCGTGTGCATGTAGCCTTAAAAACCAGACTTCTGCCATACATGTACAGTGGAATACCGGAAAGTGTTATATTATGCGTACTTTTATTTCATTTTTGGCAAATTCAAAGCTCTCCCTTGTGAATTTTGCACAGCCAGTTACTTTACTGCTGGAATAGATGTAGAAAATTATAAAAAAAGGGTGCCATTCCAACTATCTTTCAAAGTCTGTTGATAGCAGTCACTCGAAAAGTTAAACTTTTAAAGGAACATATTCTGTGTGAGTCATCCTTTTTTCCACTTACATTTTCTCAACCACCTGGTCTACGGTGCAGCCATATTGTCTGGTCTGTATTAGCTAAACCCTGATTCTATGTACTCCTTCGGAAGTACTCCACTGTAGGAATCTGCATGTGTGAACGGGGCTGCCATTCACAGACTTCACTTGACTCAGCAGTTTTAAAAGTCCAATTCAGTTTATTAAACATCCAGCAGAATACAGGACAACCAAGTTGTGCAGTCACTTGAGTGAAGATACAGCATCAAAAATAAACATACACTACTACAAAAAGTTAGGGATATTTGGCATTCAGGTGAAATTTATGGAAAACATAAAAAGTTCACGCTACAGTGATATTAGATCATGAAAGTAGGACATTTAAGTAGAAGCGTGTAATGGTGATCTCCTCATCTCAAACAATTTATTGAAACAAAAGCCAACACCAGTGCTGGGTATACCCCCACAAAATGTCAGTGTCTCCAGAACTTGTCATGTGGCCTTGAGCATCAATTACAAGTTGACAACGACGTCTTCTGCTGTTCACAAGTCAACTTATTGTCTGCTGAGACATGGCCTCCCACTCTTCTTGAAGGGCGGCCCTCAGGTCCTTGAGGTTCTGGGGTAAAGAGTTATGAGCCACTACACGGCGACTTAGCTGATCCCATAGGTTTTCAATGGGATTCAGGTCTGGTGAAAGTACAGGCCACTAAATTTGCGGTACCTCAGTCTCCAGTAGCTGTTCCCTAATGATGCGACCTCGATCAGCTGGCACATTTTTGTCCATGAAGATAAATAATGGCCTGTGTTCATGCAGAGGCACAATGCCTGGATTAATGATGTTATTCAGGTAGTATGGGCTTGTCACTGTACCATTCACAAAGTGTAGAACAGCCACACCTGCCGACACTATAACACCACCACCACCAAAAGCTCGTCTGGTGACAACAGTGGCTGATGCATAGCGCTCTCCTTGATTTCTCCAACATTGTCCGCAGCCATCATGCCTGCTCAGCGTGAATTGACTTTCATCAGTGAACAAAACTGAGGCCCACTGGTCCCTCGTCCACCGTAGATGCTCCCTGGCCCATGCAAGACGATGACGCCTGTAGTCAAGTACCCTTGCAGGTCGTTTAGTACGCAGACCTCGCTGATGTAAACGAGTGGTCACTTGGGTGCCTCTCTCCTCCCTTAAGGCTGGGGACACACCTAGGCGTTTCTGAATCGCGCGTATGACGCGCGTTTTTGGATGCGTTGTAACTAAGAAATGCGCGTCATACGCGCGATTCAGTGATTCTCCCCTATGGCAACATTGTCCATAGGCGCGTTAAAACGCCCAAAAGAAGCTCATGTACTTGTTTGGGCGTTTTACAGCGCGTTCAAACGCGCTTTAAAACGCCCAAATGTGAACCATGCCCATAGGGATGCATGGCTTTTCACATGTTGAGCGTTTTTCAGCGCGTTTGAACGCGCTGAAAAACGCTCAGGTGTGTTCCCAGGGTAAATGTGTCTGGAGTTTTGTGGCATTCATCATCGGGTTCCTCAGGGCATTGTTCACAATGAAGGAGTCATCAGTGTAGGATATGGCCAAAGGACGTCCACTTCTATGCCTTTCTGTGACTCTTTCAATCTCTCTGTATCTCTGTTGCACCTGACACTTTGTGACACTCTAAGCTCAGTCGCCACTTCCAAATCGTGCTTGACCCTCACAACTGCAAGGTACTGTTGATCAATTGTTACGTGTCGTCTTGGTCTTATGATGTCAAAATGTGAACAGCATGATGAGGAGGAATGTTTAAATACCAATTCTAATTGAACCAGGAAATTTATTGGGCGATTCATGGATCAAACAACAGTTGTGAATTTTGCCGTGAAGCTCCTTGTTAAAGAACAGCAAGTTGCTTAAACAGTACTGAAACATTGAACATTTGGACATGTGCATTCAATAGTTTAGAGAAGGTCACGTTAAGTTCACCTGTAAAGGATAGAGTGCATTTTAGGTTTATAGAAGTCACAAGGAAGATCAGGCTTTTAGAGGAGACAGGTCTACCAGCTTCCAGGCACTGACTCGGACTGACAGACTGAGGCCTTTATTTGTTCCCCAGTAACCTCCCGGTGACTACACCTCAGACTAGGGGAATAGCTGTACTGGAGTGGGGTGGAATAGTAGGTATTTCTCCTCTAGCATTGACATCAGCACTAAAACCTTGCATCGGGAGCTGCATGACATGGGTTTCTATGGCTGAGCAGCTGTATGAAAACCTTACATCCCCAAGCATAATGCCAAGTGTTGGATAGAGTGGTGTAAATAATGCCAATGGACTCCCTGTGTTGAATCATGTGTCTCTGCCTGGCAGTCTGATGGACGGGTCTGGGTTTGGCGATTGCCAGAACATTACCTGCCTGACTGCATTGGACAAAATACAAAGTTTGGTGGGGGAAGAATAATGCTCTGGGGTATTTTTCAGGGTTTGGCCTAGGCTTCTTAATTCCAGTGAGGGGAGATCTTAATGCTTTAAAGGGTTTCTGCCATCACATTTTGACATTATAAGCTGTCTGACATTAGCTATGTGCTAATGTCAGAGCAGCTTGATAATGTCTTTTTTACAAAAATCCGATTTATATTCGGGCTAAAAAACGTACTTTTATAATATGTAAATTAGCCTCTAGGAGCAGGGCGTGCCCTGCTCTAGAAGCTCGTGCGGCAACCTGCTGGCACGCCCTTCTACTTGAGTGACAGTGCCGGGCAGCGATCCTCCGGCACTGTCTCCTAGTGAATCCAGCCTGCACGGCCGCTCTGTATTCGGCGCAGGCGCGGTGAGCAGAGGACAGCAGGCACCAGCGTTTCCTCAGCTCACCGCGCCTGCGCCGAAAACAGAGCGGCCGTGCAGGCGCTGGATTTCACAAGGAGACAGTGCCGGAAGATCGCTGCCCGGCACTGTCACTCAAAGTAAGAAGGGGCGTGCCAGCAGGTTGCCACACGGAGCTTCTAGGAGCAAGGCAACGCCCCCCCTGCTCCTAGAGGCTAATTTACATATTATAAAAGTACGTTTTTTAGCCCGAATATAAATCGGATTTTTGTAAAAAAGACATTATCAAGCTGCTCTGACATTAGCACATAGCTAATGTCAGACAGCTTATAATGTCAAAATGTGATGACAGAAGCCCTTTAACAATACTTTTTGGCAATTGCATGCTTCCAACTTTGTGAGAACAGTTTGGGGAAGGCTTTTTTCTGTTCCAGGATGACTGGTTGGGTGAGTTTGATGTGGAAGAACTTGACTGGCTGCACAAAGCCCTGACCTCAACCTTATGCTCCAAAAAGCGTTCCGTTCCATTTAGTTGCATTCCCATACCGGAGAGCAAACTTCAGCATTGGATGCGGAGAAAGATGGATCAGTCATGACCCACAATGCAAGTCAATGGGGATGGATCAGTTTTCTCTGACACAATAGAAAACGGATTTGTCCCCCATTGACTTTCAATGATGTTCATGACGGATCCCTAATGGGGTTTTACCATCTCAGACAATGGGGGAATATCGCTAGGATATGCCCCATTGTCTGATAGGTACAGGTCCCACCTCTGGGACCTGCACCTACAATGAGAATGGAGTGGGGAAATGAACAGAGGGCACATTGCGCATGTGCAGCCGCCCTCCATGCATTTCTATGGGGCCGCCGAAAATAGTTGAGCGCTGGCTCAGCTATTTCCGTATTCCCCATAGAAATGAATGGGAGCATGGGCCGCATGTGCGCGATACGCTCCAATTCACTTCTATGGGAGCAGCACTTGATGGTGGACGGTCCTCCAGCCACAGATCTCCCAGCTCCGTTCTCGTTGTAGGTGCGGGCCCCAGAGCGGGGGACTCGTACCTATTAGACAATGGGGGCATATTCTAGTGATATGCCCCCATTGTATGTGATGGGAATACCCCTTTAAAGATAATACAACCGGATAAGTTCATAAAGGATGCAAACGGTTGTATTATCAGTAACAGAAGCGTTTTTGCTGAGCCCTGCCGGATCCAGCAAAAATGCTAGTGTGAAAGTAGCCTAATTTCTTAAAAGTAGTTCATTTTATGGATTAGTAATGATAACATGATTCACAGAATGACATCACAAAACATGGAAGTGACTTATACAAAGACACACCAGATAGGCCTTATTCACACGTCCGTAGTGTGTTTTGCGGAAACACTGGATCCGCAAAACACGGAAACACTGATCCGCAAAACACGGACGGCTGCAATGTGCATTCCGCATTTTGCGGACCGCACATTGCTGGCACTATAGAAAGAATGCCTTTTCTTGTCCGCAATTGCGGGCAAGAATAGGACATGTTCTATTTTTTTGCGGATGCGGAAACACGGATGCGGAAACACGGATGCGACATCACATAGTGTGCTGTCCACATCCATTCCTGCCCCTATGAAATGAATGGGTCTGCAAGATGCGGATCCATTTTGCGGACGTGTGAATTAGGCCATATACACTCACGTCAGTGCGGAAGGGACTGATAGAAGACTGTACCATAGACACACACACATACTGTGTTTGATAAATGTGATGTACTTATAGCAATTAGACGTCAGAAAACCAGACATACCCAGGGTGTGAGTATTAATCCCTGGATTAAAGCATCGTCTGACGACCCGAGAAAATACAACAGGGAAAATCCAGGTAGTGAAAGATTACCAGGAAACGTTACGGATAACACGTGGTCGCAGAAGAACCGCAGTGAAACACAGTGCTAACAAAGTGATTAATAAATCTCATGTACACTTTTCTTTCTTTTCCGTGCTGAAATTGATCTGCCGTGCAAATTTAGAAACCTGCAGCACGTCAATTGCTCGTGTGGACACAACGCAAAGGTACGAGATCGGGGGAAAACCACATCAAAATCCGCAAGTAAAACAAAAGGATTTTGGCGTGGAAACGCAGAGAAATCCGCACAAAAATATGTGTGGAATTTCTGCTTTGAAACCCGCACCACAGGTACCCAAAGGGCAAAGATTGGCAAACGATGTCAAAGAATACTCTGGTCAAAAAGGGGTTAAGAAAGTGTCCCAACAGAAAAACACCCTTCTTATACACTGATGAGCCCACTGCCTTTAGGCTTATGCACGCGGATGTATTTTTTTTCTATTACGTTTTTTCTTGGTGCGGCCCGTATTCGGAACCATTTGCTATAATGGGTCCGCAAAAAAACAGAAATGACTTAGTGTGAATTCCGTTTCCGTATGTCTGCATGACTGTTCTGCAAAAAAGATAGAACATGTCCTATTCTTGTCCATTTTGCGGACAAGATGGATGCAACACAGATGTCACATAGACGTCATCCGGACTGCAAAATACATATGGTCGTGTGCATGACCCCCAATAATGTGCGCTAAGGTTCTCTTTTTTGCCAACATAAAAGCTCTGACTCATCAAAGCATGGACTCCAAAGACCTTATGGTGTCCGCACAGGGTGTGATTACGCTTGTTTTTTTCCATGTGGATTTTAACCACTTGAAGACCACAGGTTTATACCCCCTAGTGACCAGGCCCTTTTTTACAATTCCGCACTACACTACTTTCATCGTTTATTGCTCGGTCATACAACTTACCACCCAAAT
This sequence comes from Bufotes viridis, assembly GCA_033119425.1. Taxonomy (NCBI): domain Eukaryota; kingdom Metazoa; phylum Chordata; class Amphibia; order Anura; family Bufonidae; genus Bufotes; species Bufotes viridis. Next base: position 387,823,061 of record CM065592.1, on the reverse strand, counting down.
GAATTTTACCTCCTTTTCTTCTCACGAATAGAGCTTTCATTTGGTGGTATTTCATTCTTGCTGACATTTTTACTTTTTTTGATATTTTACTTTTTTTTACAAAATTTTTGCAAAAAAACGACATTTTTCACTTTCTGTTGGAAAATTTGTCAAATAAAACTACATTTCTCTATACACTTTTCTCTAAATTTATTGTTCTACATGTCTTTGATAAAAAAAAAAATCTATAAGTGTATATTTATTGGTTTGGGTAAACGTTATAGCTTTTAAAAACTATGGTGCAAAAAAGCGAGTTTCCGCACTTTGATTTTCTGAGCACCTGTCTTGTTTCCTGACGTGCTACAATGCCCAGACAGTACAAACACCCCATAAATGACCCCATTTCGGAAAGTAGACACCCTAAGGTATTCACGGAGGGGCATAGTGAGTCCGTGGAAGTTTTTATTTTTTGTCACAAGTTAGCGGAAATGGATTTTTATTTTTTTTTTCTAAAAATTTCATTTTTCGCTAACTTGTGACAAAAAATAAACACTTCCATGAACTCACTATGCCCCTCCGTGAATACCTTAGGGTGTCTACTTTCTGGAATGGGGTCAGTTGTGGGGTATTTTTACTGCCCTGGCATTTTAGGGGCCCCTAAACGTCAGAAGCAGTTTGGAATCCAAATGCGTAAAAATGTCCTGTGAAATCCTAAAGGTACTCATTGGATTTAGGGCCCCTTGCAAGTGACCCCATTTCAGAAAGTAGACACCCTAAGGTATTCGCTGAGGGGCATAGTGAGTTCATGGAAGTTTTTATCTTTTGGCACAAGTTAGCGGAAATTGAATTTTTTTTATTTTTTTTACAAAGTCTCATATTCCACTAACTTGTGACAAAAAATAAACTTTTACATGAACTCACCATACCCCTCACGGAATACCTTGGGGTGTCTTCTTTCTAAAATGGGGTCACATGTGGGGTATTTATACTGTCCTGCCATTTTAGGGGCCCCTAAACGTCAGAAGCAGTTTGGAATCCAAATGCGTAAAAAATACCCTGTGAAATCCTAACACTCAGTTCACACTTTCGCGTAAAACGCCGCCTTCGAACGCGCAAAAAAATGCACAACAGTACAGGAACCATGCATTCCTATGGGGGTGGTTCACACTTGCGCGTTCGAAGGCGCCTAAAAACGTCCGAAGCATAAGCAAGTATGTTCGCGTTAATTCGGGCGTTTTTCGAGCGTTTGGTGGCAATAGACTTCAATGGGAAACGCGATAGGCGTGTTGTTCGGGCGTTTGTGCAGCGTAAAACGCGCCTATGGATGCGCGTTTTACAAAGTTTGCAACATGCTGAATCAGCCACCATGGAATGTCACACCTCTAAAGCACTCAGATTGGCCAAACTATATCATTGATCATTGGCCAACTATGCAGTCAATCACATAAACGCGCGTCAAACGCGCCTACACTATTTACCAAAACGCTTGAAAAAAACGCGCCTAAACGCCAGTCTTGAACGCACCAAAAACGCTAGGCTTCAAAACGCTCAGGTCTGAACCCAGTGTAAAGGTACTCATTGGATTTAGGGCCCATTTGCGCAACTTGGCTGTCACACATGTGGTATCGCCGTACTCAGTAGAAGTAGGGCAATGTGTTTTGGGGTGTATTTTTACATATAACCATGCTGGGTGAGAGAAATATCTCTGTTAATGACAACTTATTCCATTTTTTTATACAAAGTTGTCTATTTACAGAGATATTTCTTTCACCCAGCTCCTATGTCCTGGCAAATGTGATTTCTCCATTCACATCGATCAATCGATCGGTGTGGAGGAAGACATCTTTGCCAGATTTTTGATACAAAGTGTTTGCCAAAGCATATGAACTCCAACACCTCTCCTCAGCTCATATGCCTGGGCAAACGTACCTGTCCTGCAGAAGAGAAATCTCGTCTTGCAGCGCCGCATACACCGACTTCACGTGTCTTCTGACAGCAGAGCAATGCTTCTCTCAGAATGCACATCAGTGCTGCAGCTGGCTCATTGCTTGATCCACCTAGAAGGTAAAAAAAAAAAAAACAAGAAAAAAAAAACCAGGCAGCAACGCAATAATTTTATTAACATTAACTTTATAGAACATTAGAAACCAAACGTTAACTTGAACATTTGAAACATAACTTTTTTTTACCTTAAGGCCTCATGCACACGGCCGTGGATGGACCGTTGTATCTCGGCCTGGCATCCATCTGACAAAAGGAGCGCACGGCGTTACTGGTTGCTATGGGGCCAGCTGTTTCGTACCACAAAATACGGAATGCACAAGAACGTCATCTGTATTTTTTACGGATCGGTGTTTTGCGGACCACAAAATACATACGGTTGTGTGCAGGAGCCCTTAGGCTGAGTTCACACTTCAGTTATTTGGTCAGTTAGGCTACATGCACACGACAGTTGTTTTTTGCTGTCCGCAAATCGCGGATCCGTCTCCCTTTTTTTTTCACATCCACATCCTTTCCTTGTGTCCGCAAATTTTATAGGTTGTGTTTCCGTGTGTCTTCCGTTTTTTTTGCGGATCCGCAAAAAAAACGGAAGGCTTGAAACAGTTTCTTAAAGTACCTGCACAAGTGCCCTGGTTTGCAAGCAACCATCCGCAAAAAAAACGGATGCGGATGGAAAAACGGAAGGCTTCAGTGTGGCTTCCGTTTTTTTTGCGGACCCATTGACTTCTATGGGTCCGCAAACCGTTTTTTGCAGACAAGAATAGGACATGCCATATTTTTTTTGCGGACGTGAAATGCGGAATACGGATGCGGACAGGAAACGGAAGAGGCATCAGTTTTTTTTGCGGATCCATAGAAATGAATGGGATCCGCAAAAAAAACGGAACGGAAGCCGAGAAAAAACACTGTCGTGTGCATGTAGGCTTATTGTGAGCCAAAACCAGGAGTGAAGCCTCCACAGAGATGAGGTGTAATGGAAAGATCTGCACCTGTTCTGTGTTTTTGACCGGCACCTGGTTTTGGCTCACAATTACTGATGGAAATAACTGACCAAATACTGAAGTGTATAAGCGCATAAGCACAAGCATCCAAAAAGAAAAACCTGATGCAAGATTTTCTCAGCATTGAACATACCCTAAATTGTAGTTACGTACATCGCATGTCATGACAGGCACCATTGTCACAAGACGTTTCTCACTTCACCTCACAGTGGTTTTAATGTTATGGCTGATCAGCGCTGTTCCCGCCTAGAGGACAGAAGTGTCAGTTTGACGTGCCTGTAGCTATCATGTCCATATACAGAAGCCGCCATGTCATGGGCTACACGGGGAGGAGAGTGTACACTGCTAGATATAGGGTTATAATAGGGGATGCGCCATATTTATAGAGCCCTGTGCACACACAGTAGCGCCCTCCTCGTCCTGGCACTAGGCTGTGCCCATGCACTCTCAGTGGGAGGAGGTGACCAAGCAGGGAGCGGCAGTGCAGGGGTTAAGCAGCGCTCACTTCCTCATCGCACCGCCTGACGTGCGTTGTGTACATGGTGATGGCGGGCTCCGGGAGGCTGGCGGCTGACAGGGGCACAGTGCGGCGGGCAGGACCTGGCGGGGCGGCGGTGGCACTGACTGTGGTGTTGGCGCTGTGCCGGGTGCCCGAGCTGTGCGGAGCGACACAAGAGGAGGGCGCAGTGAAGACGGTCACCTCCAGCAACTGGACTGCGGTGTTAGAGGGGCATTGGATGGTGACATTGTGAGTATGCAGCCACAGGAGGAGGGGAGGACACGGCTGTCACAGCTCTGTGCCATTGTGTGCGCCACGTCATTGGTCAGAGCGGTAACGCCTCGGTGTGTACTGTGTAATAAGTGCTTTATAGGGATCAGGAATCGGTCCTAGCAGAGGACTCCTCTGCCCCTACATCTGGGTATTGGGGGCAGGAGGGTAGCTGTCCCTCAGGGAGCTCTAGACCAATCAGAGGTCGCCATTGTCTATAGCAGTGGAGGCCCCGCCCCCTATACGTGTTCAAAGGAAATAGACAGTGTTTAGGAACAGGAATCACATGACGCTCTCTAAATTTCTGATTGGTCGAACAGTCAGACTTAAAGGGGTATTCCAGTTATAGAAAGCGATCCCTGATAACTATCAGATCGATGGGGGTCCTCCTGCTGGGACTCCCCCACTGATCACAATAATGAGACCCGCTCTGTACTAGGCTATTTCTGGCACTCCCATAGAAGTGAATTGAGCAGCGGCACGCATTTTTGAACAGCCACACTGTTCGTTTCAGTGTCGCTCAAGATTAGCGAGAGTCCCAGTAGTAGAACCCCCACCGATCTAATAATCAGGATAGGGGATAAAAAGGTGGGGGTTCAGTCCGCACAACCCTATATGCAGGTACACATTGCTATGGCGAAATACACATACAAACGCAAACACAAAAATGCAATGGCACTCTGCAACCAGCACTCTGCCCTGCCTCCATGCTGGATGTTGAATGAGGCATTAGTGTACATTTTGGCCCATAACAGGTAGGAACTAGAGTTGAGCGAACTTCTGTTTTAAGTTCGCTTCTCAAAGTTCGGGTTCGGGTTATCGTAGCATCACGTTATGGATTCCGCTACCACGGACCATAACGGCATTTGGAATCTATAAGGGGATTCTTCAATGAACCCGAACCTTGGACAACATGGAGGACCTGGGGTGACGTCACCGTCATGTGATCAGTGCAGGGGGCGTGGCTCAGTACTGGATTAGATAAGAGGTGGTAGCCTACGACCTCTTATCCAATCCAGTACTGAACCAAGCCCCCTGCACTGATCACATGACGGTGACGTCACCCTAGGTCCTTCACCCCGGATTCCAAATGCCGTTATGGTCCGTGGTAGTGGAATCCATAATGGGATGCTTGGATAACCCGAACCCGAACTTTGGAAAACGAACTTAAACCAGAAGTTCGCTCAACTCTAGTAGGAACTAGTGTTAGGGACCACTCATGGAGGCGACCTTGACGTGGTGAGTGGCTTACTACGCTTTGGCCAAGATGTATGCAGAGTGCTGGTTGCAGAGTGCCATTGCATTTTTGTTTTTGCGTTTGTAAGGATAGGGGATAACTTCCTATAACCGGAATACCCCTTTAAGGCCCTATTAGACTGCCCAGTTACATGCCAGTCCGTATGAAAGGGTCTGCATCCTTTCCGAAATTTTGCAGAAAGGGTGTGGACCCATTCGTTTCAACCGGTCCACAAAAAATGTAGTTCTGTTCCGCAGCCCTTCAAAAAAGATAAGCGTGTCCTATTCTTGTCTGCAGCCACGGACAAGTATAGGCGTTTTCTATATAGCGTCGGCCACGTGCGGTCCGCAAAACACCTGCGGACATGTGAATGGACCCTTATCGGGAATATGGATGTTCGTTCCCCATAATTGCCCCGGATCATCAAGCAGCCAATGAATGAGGAAGCAGCTGTATATCGCTGATGGGCACCCTTCATCTGGGTGCGGGCTGCTCAGTTATCGGCAGCACATCGCCCTGTGCACTCATGGATGTAAATGACCCCCAAAACAGCAGGATGTTTAAGAGGGTTCAAGGTAAGCAAAAATTGAGGCAGCAGCGCCCTTACTCCCCTGCGGTCCTGCTGCGCTGACGTCAGCGGTGATGCTCCCTGCACGTGACTGCTGAGGCCAGTGATTGGCTGCAGCGTGGAGTGTATAGGATGTCGGTCACTGCTGCTGTCAGGAAACCAATAGCACACAGATGATAAATTAACGTCTAGACATTTAGGAGTCTCGTCTGGTAGGTGGGGGGGGGTCTTGCCTATCAGGATTACGGGAGCTTAGCCAGTCAGGGTGGTCGGCAGCGGCCCCATCCAGGAGCAGACTGGACTCTTACCCTGGGTTCACACCTGAGCGTTTCTGAGACGCGCGTCTTAGTCGCGCGTATTACAGCGCATTTTTGCAAATAGGAAACGCGCGTCATACGCGCGTTCGTGACTCTGGAGACCAATTGAAAAAGGCATATCTACACTTTAACGCGCGTTTTACGCGCGTTCCAATTGAAGTCTATGGGTGCAAACGCGCCACAAAACGCCCCAAAGAAGCTCAAGAACTTCTTTGAGCGTAGGGCGTTTTTCAGCGCGTTCAAACGCGCTGTAAAACGTTCAGGTGAGAACCATGCCCATAGGGAAACATGAGTTTTCTCCTGTTGAGCGTTTTACAGCGCGTTCGAACGCGCTGTAAAACGCGCAAGTGTGAACTAAGGGTTAACATTGAGGTCTATAGGACAGGTATGTCGCCGATTCTTTGCATTGCATTTCATTTACCCTCAGTTCACACTTGCACGTTTTACAGCGCGTTCGAATGCGCTGTAAAACGCTCAACAGGAGAAAACTCATGTTTCCCTATGGGCATGGTTCTCACCTGAGCGTTTTACAGCGCGTTTGAACGCGCTGTAAAACGCCCTACGCTCAAAGAAGTTCTTGAGCTTCTTTGGGGCGTTTTGTGGCGCGTGTGCACCCATAGACTTCAATGGGAACGCGCGTAAAACGCGCGTTAAAGTGTAGATATGCCTTTTTCAATTGGTCTCCAGAGTCACGAACGCACGTATGACGTGCGTTTCCTATTTGCAAAAACGCACTGTAATACACGCGACAAAAATGTCTCAGAAACGCTCAGGTGTGAACCCAGGGTTAGACCGCACCTTCCATCTTTGTCACTTGTTCTAATTGCTAATCAAAAACGTTCCTTTGCTCTCGTCTGCAGATGTCTGATTTCCATACTCCACATGTAGGTAATAATTGGGCTCCAGTATAAGTGCCTGACATCTTTTGGGCCATGTCCTGGCAGTAAGTGCTGCCCGTCTCCTCATAAAAGTCAAGGCGCTGCGCCCAGTTGTAGCCACTACTATACTTGCTGTGACAGAAGTTCAGACTGATAAAGAGCGGTGGCCTTCCAGATAACGAGCTGCTAGAAAGTATGACCTTTCCAAAAAAAATAGCTGCTGTGTCTGAAAGTACCCCACCCCAACCCCCTGTCAGTGCTGCACATATATCTGTGTCCAGAGCAAGGGCACTTGTACTAAGAGCGGCTTTTTACGCCGGTCTTAGTTTCCCCCTCTGCGCTGCCGCTAGATACTTCTATTTATGACGAGACGTGTGCCTGGAGTAAAAACTCCCCAAAAAACGCCTTTGTGTATATGTTCTCACACAGACGTCACAGTAGGCCGACTTGTTAGCTTTGACGTGTAGACTGGGGAGGTCTGAGCAGAGTCATATGATCAGAGTCGGAGACACATGATACACTCCTTTTAACCCCTTGAGACCGAGCCAATTTTTGTTTTTGCACTTTTGTTTTCTTCTTTCTACCTTTCAAAAGCTGCAACTTTTTTAACATTTTTCATTCACATAGCCATATGAGGATTTAATTTTTGTGAGACAAGTTTTATTTTTTAATGACACCATTTAAGGGGCATCTGTCAGCAGATTTGTACCTGTGACACCGGCTGACCTGTTACATGTGCACTTGGCAGCTGATATTGATGATCTATCCTTTGGGTCCTTTTACTCGGACTGATACTAAGGCCAGTTATTGGGGATGAGTGTATACACGGTTGTTCCCGATAATTGACCTATGTAAAAGGTGCCGGCGATCGTGTCATCTTTCCTGTGCAGCAGATCATCCTATCTAAATGGTGATCTGCTGCCGAAGGGGCAATGATTCTGTGTCCCCATACAGTGGAGGTGATTGCGGCATGCAAATGCCGCCCTCATCTCTGCTGACGATCAGGCAATTTTTGGAACGTCTGGTTCGTTCCCAATAATTGCCTGACACATCGGTCCATGTGAAAGGACACTAAACATCAATAAGCTGGTCCTGGAAAACTCCTCTAAAGAGTGGGTCAGGATAAATCCACCTTGTTCAAATCAGATTGCAGTAAAATCGGGGTCATTGCTTGTGCTGGGACCATTTTTCTTTATTACATGGAGACTGCAATCATCTTGTGTTGTCTTTTCAAGAGCAAAGAAGCCGTCCTCTGAGACCTCACTTGTGGTCTAAGTTTATACAATCTTTTTGTAGTGGCTGTCTCGTGCACGTTGAGCGCGGTTTGATGTGTGCCTCTACATCAGGGGTAGCGAGTCTAATCTGAGATCTAGTGACTGGACATTGTGTACTTTGTACTTGTCGATCTACCAGTTCACCTACGACGTCAGTAGACAGTCATGGTGCCCCGGTTTTATTAAATTATCTTCTATCAACAAGATTGGAGATAAGTATTAGATTGTAGCGGCCCCTACCGCAGGGATCCCCACTATCATGAGAATGGGGGTCCATAACCTGTGAACAGAGTGGTCGGGCATGCTCCGTGCCGCTCCATTCACATTTCTAGGGGAGTTCCGAGAACCCAGCTATATTTGGAACTCCCATAGAAATGAATAGAGCGGCTGAGAATTAAGATAGAATAACCTTCCATCTTCATTCAGCAGGACCTACGCTCATGTCACCGCGCTCACCAGGTGGTGAGAGCGATGATGTCAGTGCAGGTCCTGAAAGAAGACAATAACGGCTACGCGATCAAGTGGATGAGGTAATCCGCATCCACACTTGCGTGCGTGAAAAACACAATATAGAACATGCTGCGATTTTCACGCAACGCACAAGTACACAGACCCATTGAAATTAATGAGTCCGGATTCAGTGCGGGCGCAATGTGTTCGCATCACGTGTTGCACCCGCGTGGAAAACTTGCTTGTGTGAAAGGGGCCTTATTGATGACCTATCCTGAGTATGGGTCATCAGTATCGGAAACCAGACAACCCTTTTAACATAGAATTGCCTATACTGTGTGTTCATTCCACAGAACTGACCTGCCACATTGCAGTGGCTGTGATCGCTATGATAATTGCACATAGATGTGCACCTTATCTACCTCCCTCTATTGTTCTCTATGTCTGACAGTGGCTTATACACAGTATGAGCAGGCCTTCGTGTATACCTCAGACAGTGGCTTATACACAGTATGAGCAGGCCTTCGTGTATACCTCAGACAGTGGCTTATACACAGTATGAGCAGGCCTTCGTGTATACCTCGCACAGCGGCTTATATACAGTATGAGCAGGCCTTCGTGTATACCTCGCACAGCGGCTTATATACAGTATGAGCAGGCCTTCGTGTATACCTCAGACAGCGGCTTATATACAGTATGAGCAGGCCTTCGTGTATACCTCGCACAGCAGCTTATATACAGTATGAGCAGGTCTTCGTGTATACCTCAGACAGCGGCTTATATACAGTATGAGCAGGCCTTCGTGTATACCTCGCACAGCGGCTTATATACAGTATGAGCAGGCCTTCGTGTATACCTCAGACAGCGGCTTATATACAGTACGAGCAGGCCTTCGTGTATACCTCAGACAGTGCTTATATACAGTATGAGCAGGCCTTTGTGTATACCTCGCATAGCGGCTTATATACAGTATGAGCAGGCCTTCGTGTATACCTCGCACAGCGGCTTATATACAGTACGAGCAGGCCTTCGTGTATACCTCAGACAGCGGCTTATATACAGTACGAGCAGGTCTTCGTGTATACCTCAGACAGCGGCTTATATACAGTATGAGCAGGCCTTTGTGTATACCTCAGACAGTGCTTATATACAGTATGAGCAGGCCTTTGTGTATACCTCGCATAGCGGCTTATATACAGTATGAGCAGGCCTTCGTGTATACCTTAGACAGCGGCTTATATACAGTATGAGCAGGCCTTCTTGTATACCTCGCATAGCGGCTTATATACAGTATGAGCAGGACTTCGTGTATACCTCGCACATCGGCTTATATACAGTATGAGCAGGCCTTCGTGTATACCTCGCATAGTGGCTTATATACAGTATGAGCAGGCCTTTGTGTATACCTCGCACAGCGGCTTATATACAGTATGAATAGGTCTTCGTGTATACCTCGCATAGCGGCTTATATACAGTATGAGCAGGCCTTCGTGTATACCTCAGACAGCAACTTATATACAATATGAGCAGGCCTTCGTGTATACCTCGTACATCTGCTGATATACAGTACATGCAGGCCTTCGGCGGGCTTTTAGACGTGGCCATCTCTTCCCGTGGCTTGGACATGCAGTATCTGTCGCAGGTCTAGCATTACATGTACTACGTGCGCCTCTTGTGAACATCTTGCTCATTTTGTGTGAGGTGTAGACCAGAGTCATCTGTCATGTCACCTCACATCATCCGCCAAGCAGTTTTGTCTTTGAGAGGGAATGAATGTGCCGCAGGGACCATCGCAGCGCTTTCTCCTCCTCGCTATGGTTATGGCAGCTGTTTCCTGCAGCAGAAATCAGTTATTTCTGTGGCTTTTCTATCTTTTAACAAAGTGTTTGCAGTTTTGGTCCAACTTTAGAGGGAAACAGACTTCAAAAGAGAGTCCTTTACAATCCGTACTTCTACAGTCTTCCTAATGTAACATTCATTTAAAGGGGTTACACAAAAAATAACACCAGCATCCAACCTCAAAGCACTATATAAATCAGGTGACGAAGTTCTGAGTACATTGACTCCAGCGTAGTAGTGATGTTTACATCCCAGCGCAAGACTCGCATGGAGTGTCTGTGGCATCAGGTGCCTCTCCTCCCACCAGGTGGAACATCACAGATCCAAGCAGGGTTGGCATCATCACTAGGCCTCTTGCACACCATCGTGTGGCTTTTTCAGTAGTTTGCGGTCCGCAAAAAATACAGATAACGTCCGTGTGCATTATGTTTTTTGTGGAATGGAACAGCTGGCTCCTGATAGAACAGTACTATCTTTCTCCGGTATGCGGACAATAATAGGACATGTTCTATCTTTAAATGGAACGGAAATACGGAAATGGAAGGCAAACTGAGTACCTTCCGTTTTGTTTGCGGATCCATTAAAATGAATATTTCCGTATATGGAACTTATTGTGCTGTCCGCATCCACATTTCCAGTCGGCGGCTCCCGAAAAAAATAGAACATGTCCTATGTAGAGATGAGCAAACTTCTGTTTTAAGTTCGTTTTCCAAAGTTCTGGTTCTGGTTATCCAAGCATCCCGTTATGGATTCCGCTACCACGGACCATAACGGCATTTGGAATCCATAAGGGGATTCTTCAATGAACCCGAACCTTGGACAACACGGAGGACCAGGGGTGATGTCACCATCATGTGATCAGTGCAGGGGGCGTGGCTCAATACTGGATTGGATAAGAGGTTGTAGGCTACCACCTCTTATCTAATCCAGTATTGAGCCATGCCCCCTGCACTGATCACATGACGGTGACGTCACCCCAGGTCCTTCGGCTGTTCAACAGTTCGGGTTCGTGGAAGCCATCCCTTATGGCTTCCATATGCGGCGGTAGTGGAATCCATAACGGGATGCGGCGATAACCACAACCCGAATGCCGAACTTTTTTTTAAAGTTCGCTCATCTCTATTCAGGAGGAATAACAGAAGGACAGAACAACGCAGAGTTGTAAGGAAAAAAGAGCAAGGAGAGAGAAGCTCTCACATAGCGTGCTCTACCCCCTCGCTGCAGGAGACAGAATTGAAATGGGCCCCAGACTTTCTACGGAGTCCATTTGGCTTGCGTCTCTTGCAGTGCAGGAGACGGCACTATGTGAGTGCTGCTCTATCCTCATTCTAGTGCTCAGTGGGGAATGATACATTAAAGGGATATTCTAGAAACAGCAAGTTACAAGCTATCCACTGGATAGGGAATAGTTGTTAGGTCAATGAGAATCCAACCGCTGGTTTTGCATGCACACTGGCGCTCCTTTCATCTCTATGAGACTGTCAGACATAGCCAAGTACAGCGCTCTCTACCTGGGACTCCAGGTCTTGTGATCACCAGTTATCCCCTAAGCGGTTACCTAATGACTGTTGCACACGGCGGTCCTCACTCTGCAGTATAGCGACAGCATTCACTGTAAATGAGATGCAGACAATTTAGCGATAAGAACACTGCACATTGCCCTCCAATGATCTTACAGATTAATGTCCGTACTGGTGAATATTCAGTTGCCTCCAATGTGAACACCGCTTGAGACCATACTGTCATATGCTGCATTCAGAATAGAGCTCCTCTTAGTAGAGCAGCGGTGGATCCTCCTGCTAGTAGCGGACTTTGTGCAGCTCTTTACTCCTTCGCTTTTCCAGTAGTTGGCGCAGGCACAGAATTTGACACAGCAGACCCATTGCCACTAAACCAGTAGTCAGAACAACTTCAGTTGTGGTAAAAGCAGGCCTTCACTGATAACCCGAGTCTAATATCACCAGTAGTCACAGCAGGGTCCCCACTTGTAGGTAATTACAACAGCCTGCTTTTCGTTGACCATAAGGCTACATGCACATGACAGTTGTTTTTTGCTGTCCGCACATCGGGATCCGCAAAAAAAACTGATTGTCCATCAGTTTTTTTGGGAGGATTCCTTTGTTTTAACAGATCCCTTGTAATAAATGCCTATACTTTTCCGCAAATGAGAAAAAAGTAGGACATGCACTACTTTTTTTTGCTGAAGGGAAACACAGACGCGGAACACAAACGGATGAACTGTCAGCATTTTTTTGCTGACCCATTGAAATGAATGGGTTCTTATCCTATCCGCAAAAAAAATACTGAAACGGAAGCCGAGAAAAACAACTGTCGTGTGCATGTAGCCTAAAACACGGAAGCTGTTCCGCTCCACAATTTGCGGAACGGAATGCAGCCCATTGTAGAAATGCCTATTCTTGTCCGCAAAACGGACAAGAATAAGACATGCTATATTTTTTTTTTGGGGGGCCACGGGACGGAGCAAAGGACGCGGACAGCATACGGAGTGCTGTCCGCATCTTTTGCAGCCCCATTGAAGTGAATGGGTCTGCGCCCGAGCCCCAAAATATGCGGCTCGGACGCGGACCCACAATACGTTCGTGTGCATGAGGCTTAAGTCAGAGCACCCCCCCATAGTAGTTTTAGCAGACTTCCCTCCCCCAGGAGTCACAAGTGCCAACAGTGCTGTCTTTATACACTACTCACAAAAAGTTAGCAGTATTTAGCTTTCAGGTCAAACTTATGGAAAACATAAAAAGTTGATGCTACAGTGATATTATATCATGAAAGTAGGGCATTTAAGTAGAAGCGTAGCAGTGTTGATTTCCTCATCTCAAACAGTTTTTTTTATACAAAAGCCAACGACAATGGTGGGTATACTCCACAAATGGGATGCAGGCCACGCCATATCAGGTACCCCAGTCTCCAGCAGCCGTTCCCTAATTATGCTGGCACATTGTCGTCCATGAAGATGAAATTAGGCCTGTGTTGTTCATGCAGAGTGGAATGAGGACTAATATAATGAAATGGCTCCAGGATCACCTATAATTAACCAAAGCAACACTGTGATCCAAAATTATTATAAAGTTATGACGTAACTTTTATTACCGTTACCTTCAAATTAAGTGGCCCTTAAGATAAATCAACAATTAAGAATAAAGCAATGAACACATAGTAGCATAAAAAACATGGCGGTAGGATCATGAGTGCATGGTGGCACACAAAAATAAAACCATTTGTCCTACCAGTTCGTTGATGAATTCCATGGTGCATCCATAATCCATAATCCATAATTCGAGTAGTATGGGCTTGTCACTGTACCATTCCACAAAGTGTACGGCAGTTCTGTATTGACTAGACACACCTTCCCAAACTGTAACACGACCACCACCAAAGGCTCGTCTGGTGACAACAGTGGCTGATGTATAGCGCTCTACTTGACGTCTCCAACATCGTTGGCAGCCATCATTTCCGCTCAGTGTGAATCGACTTTCATCAGTGAACCGCACTGAGGCCCACTGGTCCCTCGTACAGCGTAGATGCTCCCCGTACCATGCAAGACGATGATGCCTGTGGTCAGGTACCCTTGCAGGTCGTCTTACACACAGATCACGCTGATGTAAACAGTTTTGAATGGTCTGACGTGACACTTGGGCGCTTCTCACCTCCCTTAAGTGTGCCTGGACTTGCGTGGCATTCATCATCCGGTTCCACAGGGCATCAGCGTGGGATGTGGCCAAAGGACGTCCACTTCTATTGTGGCGTTTCGAATTGTCAGCTTTATACAGCAGCCTCTATGCGCACGGAGGTGACTTGTTGAATCAGACATTCTCCACTTACAGTTTACGCATCAGACACCCACGAGTTTATCAAGTAGCTTTTTAATCCAGAAATTTTATTACAAGATTTCCAGGGTAACCAGATGGTAAACGAATTATGCCAACAATAAACTCCTAGCTAAGAAGATGGAGATTCTCCTCAGAAAGCGGAGCACACACTAACAGCAATGCATGACTGGGAAAACGGAGTGGCTAGGCTAAACTAACTAGAAGCTGAAACAGAGAGGTAAGGAGAAGAGAGGAGCATACCAATACACAATTCAAGATGCTGAAACAGAACATCTATGCCTTTCTTCCAGTCTCTCTGTATCTCTGTGGTAACCTGCTGATGAAACTCTGTGACACTCTAAGCTCAATGGCCCCTTCCATCTGAGCACATCCTGCTTGAAGCCTCGCAATGGCGAGGTACTGTTGATCAATTGTTAAGTGTCGTCTTGGTCTCATGATGTCAAAATGTGAACAGCATGATGAGGAGGACTGTCTAAATACGAATTCTAATTGAACCAGGAAACTTATTGGGCGATTTATGGATCAAACACCTGTTGTGAATTTTGCCTTTAAGCTCCTTGTTAGAGAACAGCAAGTTGTGCAAAAAGTAATGAAACGCTGAACTTTTAAGAACTTTTAAAAAGTGAAAGTTTAAAGAAGGTCACGTTAAGTTTATCTGTAAGGCCCCTTTCACACTGGTGCAATGCGTGATGCGAACGCATTTTGCCCACACAGAATCCGGACCTGTTCATTTCAATGGGGCTGTGTACATGAACGATGCTTTTCACGCATCACTTGTGCGTTGCGTGAAAATCGCAGCATGGTCTATATTCAAGCAAGTGCGGATGCTATACGTTTTTAACGGATGGTTGCTAAGGGATGTTGTTTGTAAACATTCAGTTTTTTTATCACACGCGTCAAAAACGCATTAAATCGCATTGCACCCATGCGATAAAAACTGAACACGATCGCAGGCAAAACTGAATGGACTTGCTTGCGAAATAGCGCAGTTTTCACTGAACGCATCCGGACCTAATCCGCTCACACGCGTCTGCAAGGGGCGTAAAGGTTAAGTTTCATTTTAGGTTCATCCTGAAATTTCACCCACAAGCCAAATATCCCTAACTTTTTGTGAGTTGTGAGTAGTGTATGTCCAGCTGTGACTGCATCTGCTGGGAATGATGGATCACAAGAGAGTTCTTCCAGAATGACAACGTACCACCTATGCACAGGATAGGCGACAAGAGTCTGACTACTGTCTGCCTGCAGGGACGCCCACCGATCATGGGAATGGGAGTCCCCAACCTCTCTTTTATGAATGGAGCAGCAGTGGAGAGTGGAAACTTCTGTTTAATTTCAAGTTTTTGCGGCAGACAGAGTACAATCTATATGACCACTGCTTCATCTAGAGGGGAGCACAGCACTCTCATTCTTATGATCGTGTGGGTCCCAGCAGTTGGACCCTCACCAATCGGACATTTATCCCGTATCCTTTGGATAGGTGATTGGTTATCGGTCTGGGTCATCCCCTTTAAAACCGTCAGCAACGGCCTATAGTTCAGTACATTTGGCACACCGCCATTTACCATATGACACAGTTAGAGGGGCACCAGGTAAAAGCATTCTCGCAGGGGCATACGGGGGCGCTCTTAGTTACAGGGGCATTAGTTACCATCAGGGTACCTGATAAATCTGCTGTGCATGTACCTGCTCCTATTCTGTTAGATATATGGTCCTGACCCCGGTCATCCTTCTTGCTGATCATTTTTCTCTTTGACAGATCAATCTGAATTCTACGATTAAATTATTACCTCCTTTTTTTTTTTTTTTTTTTTCTCATTGGGGTTTCTAAATATAATAAAAAACAATGCTTATTATATAATGAGATGCGAAAGCTAAACTTTGTGAAATTGATTTCACCCTGGCTTTACAGGGATTAATATTTAAGTATTGATTTAGTCCTTTAATCCTAACACTACAGCAGTAAAGTAATCTTGCAACAAAAATCTGCGATGAAAGTAGTATAAAAGGTCAAACAACTACTTAAAGCTGAAATCCACACGGTCTCTGCACACGACATCTACTGCCGGTTTTGTATGCTGGAAGTAAACTTTAGGGGGAAGCATACAGTCGCCTACAGAGAAGATATTTGTGCCAATCACATTAATATGGCGAATATAGGAAATATCTCAGAATCTACAACCGAAGTCTTACATTTTACTTAATCCAGCATCTAGGGATACTGAAATAATATTTTTCTTAGGCTACTTTCACACTGGCGTTTTGGTTTCCGTTTGTGAGGTCCATTCTCACAAGCGGCCCAAAACGTATCGGTTTTGCACTTAATGCATTCTGAATGGATAAGGATCCGCTCAGAATGCATCAGTTTGGCTCCGTTTGGCTTCGTTCCGCCTCCATTCCGCTTTGGAGACGGACACCAAAACGCTGCTTGCAGCGTTTTGCTGTCCGCCTGACGAAACTGAGCCAAACGGATCCTGGCACACAATGTAAGTCAATGGGGATGGATCTGTTTTCTCGGACACAATCTATCACAATAGAAAACGTATTCGTCCTTAATTGACTTTCAATGGTGTTCAAGACGGATCCGTTTTGGCTATGTTAAAGATAACACAAACGGATCCGTTCTGAACGGGTGCATGCGGTTGTATTATCTGAACGGATGCGTTTGTGCAGATCCATGACGGATCTGCACCAAACGTGAGTGTGAAAGTAGCCCAAGTCGCATTTGTTGTGCCCACCAGCACAATATGACAACCCCCGTGTGAATGCCTCTAATAAAATACAGGATGCAGTATAGGACAGCTGCATTGTTCTGAAGGAGCAGAAGGGGATTAGAGAGAAGGATTAAACATTTATTTAAAAAAAAAAAGTGTTTCTCTCCTAAGCAGGGTATTACTTTTCAGTAGTCATCTTATTATCATCACAGGCAGGATTACAGTGAAAGGTAACCATTTGCTGCAGTCTGGCAACCGGAGGCCTAACAAACCCAGGAAGAAGAGGTCCAGTTCTAAATTGTTTTTCTGTTGGCAATAAATCTCCGAGTCTGTGCACAGCATTACCCATTATGGGCAGAGGCACCAGAGCTTTTAATGTGCATGCGCCGGGATCGGGACTTAGGGGCTGTGCGCAGACTTGGAGATTCTGTTGAACGGCGCAGGCGCTGGATTTCTCACTGAAGGGAGGAGGTAATCAGAAGATCCTAGGGCGGGCCGGAGGGGTGAAAGGGGAGGTGTTTGGTTTGAAAAGCGCCAAGGGGCCTGGGCACCATGGTGATTTTAGATGAAAGAGTCCTTTTAAAGCACAAAATCAATGGCAGAATCCAATCCTCCAGAAAGAGTTAATAAAAGTACACCATTAAGTTATATGTTCCCCAAAATGTTGGCCTATGGGTGCAAAAAAGCAAGCCCTCCCACGGTTATGTCAATAGAAAAATAATAAAAAGTTATGGCTGAATATGACAATGCAAAAATGGAAAAAAAGTCCTGTGGCCTTAACACCAAAATAGTACTGTAAGGAAATCAAGGTTAAAATCTTTAAAGGGGTTTTCTGGTTTGCATCAAAATGCTTCAAAATAATAATTTATTAAAGTCGATGTGATGTTGTAATTTATATCTATTAGGGCTCTTTCACACTGGCGTATTTCTTTTCCGGCCTAGTGATCCGTCGTCGGTCTCTATGCCGGAAAAATCCTGATCAGGATTATCCCAATGCATTCTGAATGGAGAGAAATCCGTTCAGGATGCATCAGGATGTCTCCAGTTCAGGACCGGAACGTTTTTTGGCCGGAGAAAATACCGCAACATGCTGCGCTTTTTGCTCCGGCCAAAAATCCTGAACACTTGCCGCAAGGCCGGATCCGGAATTAATGCCCATTGAAAGGCATTAATCCGGATCCACCCCTAAGCTAAATGTCATTTCGGCGCATCGCCGGATCCGACGTTTAGCTTTTTCTCAATGGTTACCATGGCAGCCAAGACGCTAAAGTCCTGGTTGCCATGGTAAAGTGTAGTGGGGAGCATGGGGCGCTCTGACGTCATTCTGGGGCGCCCCGGGAGCCGCACGGGCGTTAAGTATACTGCTCCCCCGCTCCCCACTACTACTATGGCAACCAGGACTTTAATAGCGTCCTGGCTGCCATAGTAACACTGAAAGCATTTTGAAGACTGATCAGTCTTCAAATGCTTTCAGTTCACTTGCGTTGTCACAGATCCGGCGGGCACTTCTGGCAACGGAAGTGCACCCCGGATCCTAACAACGCAAGTGTGAAACAGGCCTTACCTACATCGCTCCTATCTTCAGATCTGGGCTGTGGTCACATGACCATGTCCATGCTGGTCTTTCTTATTTCCTGTGATGTTATGTCCATGGAGGTGTTAAAGCAGGAACAGGGGCAGTGATAGGGGAGTGTCTATGTAGTTAGGTGGGAGGAGCTATAAACTAGCTGGGTGGTTGTTAGGGGCAGTGATAGCGGAGTGTCTATGTAACTAGCTGGGTGGGATTAGCTATAAACTAGCTGGGCGTTAGAGGCATTGATAGGGGAGTGTCTATGAAGTTGGGTAGGAGGAGCTATAAACTAGCTGGGTGTTGGGGGCAGTGATAGGGAAGTGTCTATGGAACTAGCTGGGTGGGAGGAGCTATAAACTAGCTGGGCAGTGATAGGGGAGTGTCTATATACCTTGGTGGGAGGAGCTATAAACTAGCTGGGCAGTGATAGGGGAATGTCTATGTACCTTGGTGGGAGGAGCTATAAACTAGCTGGGTGTGGTTAGCAGCAGTAATAGGGGAGTGTCTAGTTAAGCGCACTACTATTTACCTGAGGTACAGTTGGACCAAAAGAGAAGACATTGTCCAGAGTGCTTCTTTACTATCACCCAGAACAGATTTGCAATATGTAAATCCATGATGTATGGAGCATTTTACTCTGTACAGCCTGCTGATGGCTCAAACTGCTGTGGGCCCAGAGAGTGCATGTACCATGTAACTGCTTAGGTTGGAGTGTTTTGGTTCGGGTCTAATTTAGCCTCATGCTGTATGAATTCTATATAGATGCTAATGTATGTGGCTCATTTGCATATACAGGAAAGTAAAATATAAGATTTTTTTTTCACATATTTTATTTTAATTTACTGCTCTAGAACTTTCACAATTCTGTCAACTTCAGGGCTGAAATCTCCCAGCATTCTTTGCTGGCTGAGCATCAGCACACGGCCTTATCTGGTGATTGTCATTGTGAGTGATGTCTTTACACGCCAGACATTGTACAATGTACAGACGTATAAAAGAAGGTCTTCCCCAATACATTATAGGAGCTGAGCACAGCAAGTGCGTATCTGACAACAAGCTTGTAAATCCATGACTGGACTCTGATACAGACGGTAACTCGGGTTCTGTACAAGTGCAAAGTTACTTTTTTTGGGGGGAGGGGCAATTATTTAATAATTGCATTTTACTTGTTTTGGGCTAAAAGTAAGTTTTTTTCAGTTGACCTTATCTCTGATCTTCTTCTGATTTTGAGATACGGGGTTAAAAAACAGTCTGTTTGCTGAGTATCATTTCTTAGTCCCATCAGCTGACGGTTCATGTGAAGCTTTACCCTCCTTGTGGAAGGTGGCAATGACTGTCTTCTGAACAACTGTCAAGTCAGCTGTCTTCCCCATGACTGTGTAGCCTACTGAACCAGAATGAGGAAACCTTTTCAGGTGTTTTGTGCCGATTAGAGTGTGACGCCATGAGTCTACAATATAGAACTTTTTCACAATATTCAAATTTTCTGAGTTTTGGGTTTTCATTTGTTGTAAGCCATGAACATCAACATTAGAACAAACACTTGAAATAGATTATTTTGTGTGTCCTAGAGTTGCACTGGGTATCGAATAATCAATACCCAATCAATACTTTTGTACCTGGATTGATACGATACCGACATTTGCCTTTTACCGATACTAGGTTGCGCTACTGCACAGCCTAGTATCAGAGAACATGGCGCGCGCTGCTCTCAGTTCTCCTCTGCAGTACAGTGGAGAAGGAAGCAGTCTCTCCCTGCCTCCCCATTGTGCCGCTGCCACCAATGAGAAGAGAGGCGGGAGGAGGGGAGGTGCTGATAACTAACCCACTAATACAAATACAGGGGGCAGGTGCCGGCAGCAGAATCACATACCCGGCACCTGAGGGGTTAATTGCTGCGGACTGCAGCGTCCTGTCATAGAGGCCGGGTATGTCATTCTGCCGCCTATATTTGTAATAAAAGGTTAGTTATCTTCATTGGTGGTGCAGTGTGCCCCCCCCCCCCCAGTGTTATAACCATTGGTGGCAGTGGCCACAGGGTCCCCCCCCCCCTCTTCATTAGTGGTGCAGTGGCAGTTTCCATCGGAGCCCCAGCAGTAAAATCGCGGGGCTCCGATCGGTTACCATGGTAGCCAGGGCGCTACTGAAGCCATGGCTGCCATGGTAATCTCCCTGCTGCTGTGTGCACAAAGCACAGGGCAGCAGGGACAGTGTGAAGTCCTATTCACCCTAATAGAGCTCTATTAGGGTGAATAGGACAAGCGATTAAAAGATCCCAGGTTGTAGCCCCCTAAGGGGGGAAATAGTTATTAAATTAAAAGTAAAAAAAAAGTATAAAAAAAACACCAAAATATTAAGTATAAATCACCCCTTTCCCAGTTTTACATATAAAATATGTAAACAATAAATAAACATTACATATCGCCACGTCCGAAAAGTCCAAACTATTAAAATATTTAAAAAAATATCTCCTATGCGGTGAGCGCCGTAACAGAAAAAAATAAAATAAACGCACGATTCGCCATTTATTTTGTCACCTTGTCCCCCCAAAAAATTAGGACAGGACTGTTCTATTATGGGCCAGATATTCCATAAAATGCAGAATGCACTCCGCCTTTTGGGTGTTTTTTTTTTTTTTTTTTTGTGTGGTATCCAGTATCACAATACTTTTTTATGCTATCATGTTGGTATCGTGACATCCGTAGTGTGTCCTGAATGTATATAATATTTTAAATTGAATTACTGAAATAAATGACCTTTTCAATGATATTGTAATTTATTGAGATGCCCCTGTATGGACACCTGAAGACCCCCAATGCAGCAAAACTTCAGTCTATCATACAGTCGATCAAGTAGTAGATGTAATAGGATCCCAGCCTGTTAGTAATCCATCTTTGCGTTTCCTGCATTTGGAGGACAGTGTCCTATAAATGAAATTACAATTTATTTCGGGCACATTTTGAACAGAAAGAGTTAAGTACAAAATGTGACTTGAGAGAACAATAACCTTCCATGGCTGATTGTAATGCATTGTTCCTGTAATAAATGTCTTGCTTGGAGCTACTTTTCGGTATGATTAAGATTCAGCAGTGCTGTGGAAATTGAAGTACATTGTTTTCTTTTCTCTGCCTTTTCTACGACCCCCTCCTCCCCCCTAAAGTAACACAAATTGTTTTATCTCGGAGATGTTCATTCATAATCCAAAGGGCAGATTGAAGAGATGTTACAGCCTTGGGAGACATTAAATTATTTTGTGCTCACGGGTCCTTAGAGCATCACAACAACAAAAAAAATCTCACTTCCAAAGCTTCTTGATTATATTTTGCAAACAGATTTGATTGATGCGGCTGAAAAATCCATAGTCAGAGACTGTAATATGCAAGTTAATGCCATCAGTCACCGCTGACCTGCTACAAGGAGGATTTCTTTAACAAAGACAAAATTTTCATTTAGAAGCACACTTTCTTTGCTTCAAGTTATTAAATTCATGAACATGCTAGAAGTTGATGACAAATGCTGCTTGTAAGTGCAGATGCGTACTGTGGTTTGTGCAGATTGTATTTTCACCGTTAGGAATTAACATTAAAAGTTTATTTGAAGTTCCCAAATGTGAGTGGTCAAGACTGATGGTGAGGTGGTTTACATAGCCTTAGAGACATACCATTATTGAAGCTAGGGTTGGTTTGCATACAGTTGATTTGTTGTATAAAAGTTGGTTGCAAAGATCATGCTGGGACTTTTTGCTGTGAGAGGGGAGGAGAGAGCTGCTTGACAAGGCTTCTGCAGTAAAACGCTGGTAAAAATAAAAATCTTGCTGATTTTTGCATTGGGCTGTTGGTGACTACCATGTGCATTTGGCATTTATGACTATATTCATTGTAGCATGTGTTCACAAAAAGTTGTTGTCCATGCCCTCCACGTTATATTGAAACCACAAATAGTTGTTAAAGATTTTTTGAGGGCTTATTCACATCATCGGGACAATTGTGAGTTTGTGTCGTTCAATAATTTGCAGTTGTGTATTAGTTGAAAATATATTTTGAAGTGAATGTACACCCTTGAAAAGAAACTCCTTAATAGGTCCAAAATTCTGTAATATATATATATATATATATATATATATATATATATATATATATATATTTCACAATAGTTTATCTTTAGGCCTCATGCACACGGCTGTGGTTTTGGTCCACCGAACGGAATGAGTATCGGATGCAGACACATTCATTTCAAAGTGGCTGCAAAGGATACGTATAGCACATTGTGTGCCTGCAAAAAAAAGTAGAACATGTCCTAATTTTTGTCCGTTTTGCAGGCAATTCTAACAGAGGGCAGGACATACCTTTCCGCAAAATGTTGAACGCACATGGCTGGTATCCGTGTTTTGTGGATCCGCAATTTACGGACAGCAAAAACGGCAACGGCTGTGTACATGAGGCCTGATGGGGATCAGTGCTGCGGCTTTATAGTACAGGTATCCCCTCCTTTACCTACTTTCTGCATTAAAGATCATCTGTCACCATGATCAGCCCTGTTAAACCATACTGCCTAGTACAGTTGACCATGGGGAATAAATTGAGCCCTCTATTGCTGCAAATGGATGTCCATTATATAAATATTACTTTTAATTTTATGCAGATTAGGTGATTGGAGCATCGAGGGGCAGGCCTAGCCTCTCGGAGCATCGGTTCACCTCCTCCTCTTTACCGTCACCACTGCCCATCATGGCCTGATAGACAGGGCCAGGTATGTACACCGCCAAGACTTCATCGGCACATGCACGGTTGATCTCGGGCAGCTCTCCCTGCTTTTAAATCTACACTGCGCAAGCTCCGATTCTGCCAGCCCCTTGGTGCTCTGATAAGCTCATTTGCATAAAATAACTTGTAAATTCAGGTCTCCTTAATGAATTTTTTTTTTTTTTTATTATATGCATCATCCTGATAATAGGGAACAGTGCTCCATATTTGCTCTAATGCACTGTCTGATCCCATAATCACTGCAAAGTACTGAAGACCCCTGGTCGGAAAATTTTTCTAAATAGCTTAATGCGTTTGTATCTTCCACTTTCTTTCATTTGTCACTCTGACTGTAGTACAATAGTGCATACTTTCTGTACAGACGTTATTACCTGGGATAATGGAAGTGATAATCGGAGTGCCTTTTATTCCTTTTGTTCCTTATGTGACCGCGTGGTGCCATAATAACCCCTATATCAGGGCTTGACAAATTTCCTTTGAATCTAGGAGCCAGCTAAAAAAGTTAGGAGCCAGGCGGAGCCGCGTCATAAAGCCCACAATAGATGCCCCCATAATGCTCCCCCCCCCCACTTCTCTATAGAGCCCCCCAATAATGCATGCCAGTACATAGGGCCCCCATAGTGTTCCTACCCCTGTTTTCCATAGTGCCCCCCATAATGTGCGAGTATATAGGGCCCCCATAATGCTTCCCCTTTTCAATAGGTTATATGACATGTCAGATGCTGCCACCGTCTAAGTGATCGCCACTTGCGGCCGCCATGACATGTGGAAACCCTTACAAGGATTACAGGGTCCGGAGGGGAGGGCAGAGGGTCCGGAGGAGAGGGCAGAGGGGTCCGGAGGGGAGGACAGAGGGGTCCGGAGGGGAGGGCAGAGGGGTCCGGAGGGGAGGGCAGAGGGGTCCGGAGGGGAGGGCAGAGGGGTCCGGAGGGGAGGGCAGAGGGTCCGGAGGGGAGGGCAGAGAGGGTCCGGAGGGAGGGCAGAGGGGTCCGGAGGGAGGGCAGAGGGGTCCGGAGGGGAGGGCAGAGGGGTCCGGAGGGGAGGGCAGAGGGTCCGGAGGGGAGGGCAGAGGGGTCCGTCTTGTGAATCTCTTTCCCCCTTGTCATTATCTTTCCCTTGTCATTCACTTTCTCACCCCCTTGTCATTCACTTTCTCTCACCCCCTTGTCATTCACTTTCTCTCACCCCTTGTCATTTATTTCCCCCTTGTCACTCACTTTCTCCCTCCCCCTTGTCACTCACTTTCTCCCTCCCCCTTGTCACTCACTTTCTCCCTCCCCCTTGTCATTCACTTTCAACCCCCCCGTTTGTCATTCACTTTCTCCCCCGTTTGTCATTCACTTTTCTCCCCACCCTTTGTCATTCACTTTCTCCCCCACCCCTTTGTCATTCACTTCCCCCCTTCCTCCCCTGCCTCTAGTGTAAGCGTCCCACGGTACAGGAGCTTTAGTTTCCTGTACCGGGCGGATTGACAGGAAGTGCACACTGTGTGCGCACTTCATGTCAGTCCGGCCGGGTACAGGAGACAGATGCTCCTGTACCGCGGACCATACAGGGCTCGGCCACGCTACAATGAGGAACTGACAGGAGGGAGCGCTTCCCTCCTGTCAGTCCCTCTCTTCATGCTGTGCCCGAGCGGTGCGCCCTCATGGACGCGCCTTCCCGGGCAGTGCTGCAGCCGCCTGAGGCTCTATACAGAGCGCTCGGGCGGCTGCAGTATGAAGGGGGCCGGCGCTCTTAGTCCGCGCCGGCCCTGCGCCCGGCCACCTGACACAACGGGCTGACAAATACCCAGGCGCCAGGACCAAATTCCTGGTCGCCATGGCGACCTGGCGCCTGGGATTTGTCGAGCCCTGCCCTATATAACTTTTCTTACCTTCCCCCCCCCCATTATTTATAGGCATATTACATCTCCTTAGGGAGGCTTGTATGGAAATCTATTCCCAACACCATACACCGTGGCATCATATTGGTTATGGTGTCTTGTGATCCTGCACATATAGCTTCTCCTCTGAGTTTTCTATGGATCCCTCAAAATACCATAGCATTGGGTTACAGCCTGTATTATAGTCCCAAGCTGCGTCCCTAAGGGTACAGTCACTTGGTCAGGTCTCTGGATGCAGTTTTGGAAGTGAAATCAGCAGGGCTGTGGAGTCGGTAGATAAATTGTCCGACTCCGACTCCTCAGATTTTAAAACTTCCGACTCCGACTCCTCGACTCCGACTCCTCTGTATTTAATATGCAAATACGAAGCTGTTCCACCAAGTTCTTCTAATCTCCTCTAGCACGGAGAGGTAGTTGAGCAGAAGCTGCTGCCTTCTCCTTTGTGTGCTGATCTTCTGCTGAAGATAGAGCAGTGGGAGGATCCAGGAAGGGGCAGGGGAAGGGGCATTTATTTTAAAACATGATTTTCGTAGTAGAATCCCATAGTCATGTTTAAAATTTAAGCTAACAATCTGAGTTTACATGTTTTATAGCCTTAGCTGAATGATAGCAGTTTTTCAAATGGTTTACAGCTTCAGTCTTGACCTATTGACTATCCATTCTCTTCACTTATTCAAGTGTCTCCAGTCCTTAATCAGTTATCAGTGAGAGGCTAGGATAACCATGGGTTCCCTGTAACAGCAGACCACAAGACAATGGAAAGTGTAAGTATTGCCGCTCCTTAAAGGGACACTGACAGGCTGATTTTCCAGCTAATGATATATATATACTGGTATTCATCAGAGAATTAGGAATAAAACTATACTAATGTTACCCCCAGTTAAACTGTACTTGTGTTTAAAAAGCATTTTAATCTGTATGCAAATTCACTATCTTTGTGCCCAATGGGGCAGCGTCTCCTGCGGCTTTGTGCCCAGCCGCGCCCGAAGTACAGCTTCCCAGCGCTGTTCCCCTCGTTATTATTCACTGCGCTGGCCTTTTTTTTCAGGCTAGCCGAACGCTGAATTCCTGCGCAGGCGCACGTGTAGAGTGCTGGCAGCAGCCTCGTCTGGCTATGCTGAGGCTGTGCCAGCTTTCTCTCTTCCTCCTCGCTACCTAGTCCTGTCTAGTGCTGCCAGTACTCTACATGTGCGCCTGCCCCCTTGGGCACAAAGGTAGAGAATTTGCATATTGATTAAAACGTTTTTAAACACAAGTAAACCTCAACTGGGAGTAACAGTCATCTAGTTGTATTCCTAATCCTCTGAGGAATACCAGCAGATATATCAGCCTGTCAGTGTCCCTTTAACTGCATAGTAAAGCATATGAAAAGCTTCTTCACGGTCACTTAACGTCTTTGCATGCATTGGCCTTTATTCTTACAGTAGAGAAGTAATTAATTTTAATTAAACTTTATCTGAATTGGGACATTTAAACTTGCTTTTTTTTTATTCCAATTTAAATCTAGTAGGAGTCGGAGTCGGTCCATTTTTTGCCGACTCCGACTCCAGGTACCCAAAATTGCCTCCGACTCCGACTTCGACTCCGACTCCACAGCCCTGGAAATCAGGAGTGGATGATAAAAGAAGAGAAAGTAAATAGACAGATACGACTTTTTCTCTTTTTCTAATTGACTTGATTGGTTTCCAAAACTGCTTGCAGAAAGCGGATTTTGTGGTCAGAACTAGTGTTGAGCGAAGTCGCTTTGTTGGAAAATTCGGAATAATACTGTACGGAGATCCGTCTCCATACAGTATTCGAATGTACGGGCTCCGATGAGCCGAAGTAAGTTATTCACGAAGTCACGCGTGGCTTTGTGGAATAACGTTGGTAGTTGATTTTTAAAGTGGAAAACTCGGCTTCAGTTCCGAGGAGCAGCGTTTTCAAGATGCTGCGGGCAGTATTGCAGGTAGATGTCAGCTGTGTAACACAGCCGGCACTCGTCTGAGGGTGCTGCCGCATGTCGAAGCTGTACTGCATTTTGGATGCGGCAGAAAACACAAAAAAAAACGCATGGGCTTTTGCAACAACATACTTGGGGTATGGTGCTTTTACTTCTAGCAAAACAAAAGGAAAAAAGCAAATCGCACACAGGAAAACGGAATCACTCGCTTTTATTGCAAGCTACAAAATCTTGAATTATTTGAGTTTTCACAATAGGCACTAGAGCAGTCCTAATAGGACCACATTTTATATTTTCGGCAGCTCACCTATCAGGGTGTGGTACATTACATTCTGACTTAGGGTACTTTCACACTAGCGTTTTGGATTCCGTTTGTGAGATCCGTTTCAGGGCTCTCACAAACGTTCCAAAACGGATCAGTTTAGCCCCAATGCATTCTGAATGGATAAGGATCCGTTCAGAATGCATCAGTTCGGCTCCGTTCCGCCTCTATTACGTTTTGGAGGCGGACACCAAAACGCAGCATGCAGCATTTTGGTGTCCGTCTGAAGAGGCGGAGCCTAACGGATCCGTTTTTTTTTACAATGTAAGTCAATGGGGACGGATCCGTTGTCAGTGACACAATATGGTGCATTTGAAAACGGATCCGTTCCCCATTGACTTTCAATGTAATCCAACGGATCCGTTTTGGACTTTGTCATTTTTCTTTAAACCTAATGCAAACGGATCCGTTCTGAACGGATACAAACGTTTGCATTAGAGGTGCGGATCCGTCTGTGAAAATAAACAGACGGATCCGCACCAACGCTAGTGTGAAAGTACCCTAAATCAGCAAAGGGTAATGTATTTTTATGGAGTTTTCCGGGGCTTAGGGTACTTTCACACTTGCGTTGATGCGGATCCGTCTGTTTATTTGCACAGACGGATCCGCACCTATAATGGAAACGTTTGTATCCGTTCAGAACGGATCCGTTTGCATTAGTTTTAAAAAAAAATGACAAAGTCCAAAACGGATCAGTTTTGAATTACATTGAAAGTCAATGGGGAACGGATCCGTTTTCAAATGCACCATATTGTGTCATTGAAAATGGATCCGTCCCCATTGACTTACATTGTAATTCAAAACGGATCCTTTAGGCTCCACATCTTCAGACGGACACCAAAATACAGCAAGCTGCGTTTAGGTGTCCGCCTCCAAAACAGAAGCGGAACGGAGCCGAACTGATGCTTTCTGAACGGATCCTTATCCATTCAGAATTCATTGGGGCTTAACTGATCCGATTTGGACCGTTTGAGAGCCCTGAAACGGATCTCACAAACGGAATCCAGAACGCTAGTGTGAAAGTACCCTTAGGTAGTGATGACCTCAAGGTAGGTCATCAACATCAGATCGATGGAATTCTGACACCCCCATTGATCAGTGGAATATGCGATGGAAGCAGAAAGCTCCTTTCACTGTGTAGTGACTCCGCCAGGGTACTGCAGCTCAACTCCATTCTAGTGAAAGGGAGTCGTCCGTCCACTGCTTCTGGCTGATCAGGGAAGGTGCCATGATCTGTCTTGAGGATACAGTAGGTCATCTTTATCCAAGTCTTGGAACAATACTTCTTTAATGACTGATTCAATGTGCTCCTAAGGCCCATATACAGCAGGGTACTATGGGCACTTTTACATTGGCCAAAGATTGGGTCAATTATGTGAATTATAGGTTCCTGTGAATGCTCATTTATGATAATTGCCCATTGTAAAGGTACTGCCTATTGCATTTTTGACGTGGCACTTAAAATTGTTGTTAGTTGGCAGCACATCACCCTGGCAGCAATATGTCAAGTGAATGGAGGATAAATGATTGTAAAAATAATCGATTTTCACGCATGAAAGGCCAAGCACGCACTGATTGACTTGTACATCTTCAATCGGCACTCATTTGCTGTTTACCATTTGCTGATGTACAGTAAGACCCCCATTTCTATGTCTGACATTACATGACTTGTAGTCACGGGCGTAGGAAGCAGGGGGGACGGGTATGCAAGAATCCCCCAGCGGCAGTGCAATGTATGCGGCGGTGGCAGGGCACAGGGAGATGAACGCTTCCATTGTGGAAGTGTTCATCTCCATAGTCATCTGTATCGCCGTCCCCAGGACAGCGATACAGATGGCTGTGCTGCGGAGCAGGAGAGGGAGAGGCGTCTCCCCTGCTCCTCTGATAGACTGCCAGCCTAGTGCCGGCAGCCTATCAGATGTTGGTACAGGCGGCGCGATCGGCCGTCATCGCGCCGCCTGTGAGCTCTACAGAGCGGGACACAGGCCGGAAGAGGCCTGCATCGCATCGCTGTGACAGATGGAGGTAAGTATAAGTGTCTTGTTTTGTGTGTGTTTTTTTTGTTTTTTTTTTAAACCGGACCCACTGGCCCATAAGGGGGGGGGAGGGGGAGGAGAGATTTTTGGCACTTGGGGGGGGGGGGGGGTGGAGAAATGTAGGTGTGGCTTGAGGGTGGGCGGGGACACAGGGGCCCTATAAGTGCTTTCCCCCCCAGATTTTTGGGGCTTCCTACGCCCATGCTTGTAGTGTGCATTCTTCAACAGATTTCCCCTCTGCAGCTCAGGTTTTCTTGAGCCACAGGTTAGATGCTAGCTGCTATGATGTCTCTCATACACAGCACGCACACAGAAAAGGAGATCCTGCTCTCATATCTGTCTATAACACACATTCAGTAGTAGCGACAGCATTGATGGCATTTTTGCAGCAGTACTTACTAGTTGCATATGTAGCATCATCTCTGTATGTATGTGCCTTTTTTTTTCCATTTTCTGCTTCCCACTCAATCTACATAGACATCTATGGGCAGCATGTAACCTGATCCCTCAGTAAGCTTAGTTTTTCTCTTTTGTAGCTATGGATATGTAATATGATGGAAATGATAGAAATGTTTATCATTTTTCTAATACAGTTATTACTAGGGTAATATCTAGAATTCAGAAATGCAGTTTGGGCAGAGGGGGCCTGTTTGTCAGCGTTACATTAACTTCGGCATGGCTTGGCACAGTGTCCTGCAGATGGCAGGCCTTAGGTTACTCTTGTTCCTTTAGTTTTAAAGGACTAAAATAAGCATTAGTAGGCCAATGGCAAAAAAACATAGAAGATGAGTGGTTTCCATTGGCATGGATTGCCTCATTGTGATTGCATTCATTTTCCAGATGAATGAACGCTATAGGTTTCTGGCAGTAAAGCTGTTAGGCTGGTTCCAGACGTGTTCAGTCTTTTCTATAAAACCTATTACTACCCGAGTTAATGTCGAGATTTGTCAGGATGGGATGGATTTAATGTGGCTCTGGGGACAGATTGGTATTCATCTTGGTGACACGGAGAAGTAAACTTACATCTATGAACTCTTATACACAATAACTCTTCAGAATTATTACATTTCTGTTTGCTAAATGGGTCGTATGTGTGAAATGCAGGCTTATAAGACTAGTTTCAAACGGTATAGCAGAGTCCATGAAGCATGCTCTGTGTGACTGCTGCATTCCCCCGACTGACCGCTGCTCGTCTGAGCAGAAGGCACCACATTGTAGTGATCTGTGGTCCTCTAATTGCCAACGTGACCGCGGGTTTACTCAGGAGAACAGAGGCTGCCGCATACACCGTCCAGCTCCCTGATCCTCGCTAAGGGGAGTGGGAGCATGGCCGAGAGCACACGCTCCCGGCTTTTATCGTCACAGATGCCGTGGTCACATTTGACCATGACATCTGAGGGGTTAAGTGTGTGCGATCGGCTTATCGTCATTTGCATACCTTTAGAACAGCAGAGACCCATCGGCTATGGCGTCCGCTGCACTCTTGAGCTTGTCGAGTCCCGACCACCAAAGCATATATTTGTAAGGCTGTCGGGAACCGGTTAAATTCCGATTTATCCTCGTGGACCCATATCTGTCTCCAAAACATGGAGCTCCTGATGCTAGCTGCCACAACAATGGGAAGCCTTCCAGGCTTCCCCCCTCCCCCCAAATCATGTGCAGGCTCCCCCCCCCCCCCAATAGGGTCCAGGGTCCCCCCACCCAATACTTACCTCCCTGGAAGAGCTGGATGCAGGCCTCTTCTGGCCTGTGTCCCGCTCTGCACTCTGCTCAGGCGGCGCGATGACGTCATCGCGCCGCCTGAACTGCTCTGATAGGCTGCCGGCACAAGGCCCGCAGCCTATCGGAGGAGCAGGGGAGGGAGACGCCTCTCCCTCCACTGCTGTACAGCACAGCGATCTGTATCGCTGTCCAGAGGACGGCGATACAGATCACTATGGAGATGAACGCTTCCACAGTGGAAGCGTTCATCTCCTTTCACCTGGAGCCCCCCTTTACGGGGGGCGCGCCCCACTATTTGAGAAACGCTGACCTAATGTAACCAGTGCTGGTGATCACACTTGCTCAATAACCACCAGGATCCTCGTGTACAGTGGAGGGATTCTGGCATCTGTACAGGTCAGAACCACTAGAAGTGACTTCTTCTCACCAGCAGCGGACACGTTACATGTGTGTTCTGAGCAGGGAGCGCCATGGCAAGTATATAGCCGTCATTTCTACACACTGGAGTATTTATTTTTAAGTACTCCAATAGAGAACTTGTTCCATTTAGCGTGATCTGACAGAGTAAATGAACATTTGATTGTGAGACAACCCCTTTAAGGTCACAGACAGAACTTGTGTGTAAGCGCTGCGCGGGTGTGTTGCTTATCAGAGATGTGACAGCTGCCTTATCTATCAATAGTCTTGTCACAATTCCATGGACAGAAATGTAATACGCCCTGACCAAGAGAGCTTTGTAGCGTTAAATTTTGATCTTACGTCAGGGGTGCTATTTTGCTGTATGAAATGTACTTGTATGACTTTGTATGGCCTTTTAGCTACTTTACTATATTTAGGACTATTGCAGATTACATACTACTGTAATAGCCTGTACTTTTAAAGTGGTTTTCCAGGAATTCAATATTTATGACCTATCTTAAGGGTAAGTGATCGGTATCATATCGGTGGGGGTACGACTGCCAGCACTTCTGCGGTGCTCCGTTGACCGTTGGTGCCTCCTCACAGCATGCCAAGCACAGCGCTGTACATTGTATAGCACAATAGTGACGAACCTAGGGCAATACGCCAATACGTTTGAGACGTTTCCTGCCATTGATCAGCACAGGGCGCTTGGTGAACGGCGCAGGCAACACAGCGAAGCTGCTACTGCCTGAAACGACCAATTACAAAGCTCCTTACAGAGGTTTGTTATTGGTCGCTTTTAACGGGCTACCAGAGCATTTGGCGTACCGCTTTCAAGATGTGGAGGGGGAGGCTCCTGCGGTGGTGCATGATCTTCACCCAGAGGCCCCCGGCAGGGTAAGTGGCTTTGTTGGGCAGTGGTGTCCAGATGTTGCAGTGGGCTTTAGAGGGGTCCCAGCTCTGAGGCACCCTCTGATCTCTGTAATGAGCAGTCTGAAGCGCTCAGCAGAGCGGTGCTTCTCCTCACTGCGTAACGCTTTAGTGGAGACAGTCTGTGGGACATCTTCACCATCCTGCTCAGCAGTGAGGAGAAGCAGCGCTCTGCTGAGCGCTTCAGACTGCTCGTTATAGAGATCAGCAGGGGTCTAAGGGCTGGGACCCCTGCTATCAACACTTTTGATGTTTATATTAACAGTGTCAAAAAAGTGTGGTATATGTATGTTGGACAGAGGGCCTGCCTGGGGGTTCTGAACTCCTGTGGGGGGGGGGGGGGCGTCTGGATTGAATGCAGGCAGGCTACTGTAGCTAAATGGTAAAGTACATGGAAGATATACTATATTGGTATTCAGGTTAAATTACCGTGTTGGCACTTTGTGATAAGTAAGTGGATTTTGGGTTGCAATTTGGGCACTTGGGCTCTAGGAGGTTCGCCATCACGGTATAGCTGCTTTCTTGGTATTGCAGCTCAGATTCATTTACTTGAGCTGCGCCTAGGCCAATTTGGACTCTAAACATGATGTCACTGGCTTAGGAAGAGGCCATAGCATTTAAACAGCTGATGGGAAGGGCAGACGGGTGTCGGACCCCCACTGTCCTGATATTGATGACCTATCCTGAGGAGAGGTCATCAATGTCAAACTTCTGGAAAACCGTTTTAACCCGTAGAGGACCAACTCCGTACATGTACGGCGGACTGATCAGGCGGGTGCAGGATCTGCTCCCACCCGATCAGCGGCACGGACCCAGCAGTCACTGACAGCCAGCTCCCTGCTCCATACGCCGGCATTGGTGAAAACACTGATGCCAGGGTGTTAACCCCTTGTATGACCACAGCATACAGAGGGTTCACGGAGGGTACGGGTGCCCTCCGTTTCCCCATCGGGTCCCCGCGCTGCAGTGGCGGGGACCCGATGGTAGAGAAGGCAAGCCCGATGCTTTCCATAGGCATCGGGTCTTGCCTTCTATGGAAGCCTGTGAGATCCAGCCCACAGGCCCCATTCACACGTCCGCAATGTTCGTTTGCACCCGTTCCGCAAATCTGCGGAACGGGTGCGGACCCATTCATTTTGTATGGGGACGTGATGGATGCGGAGAGCACACACTGTGCTCTCCGCATCCGCATTTGCGAAGCGCGCCTCCGATCTTCCGGCTGGCGGCTCCGCAATAATATAGAGCATGTCCTATTCTTGCCTGCAATTGCGGATAAGTATAGGCATCTCTATGGGGCTGGCGGCAAGGTGTGTTACGGATCCGCAACACTACAGACGTGTGAATGGGGCCTTAGGCTGGGTCTCACAGGCAGGCTGTCAACATAAAAGCTGACAGCCAATGCATTACAATACAGGTTGTATTGTAATGCATTGCAGAGGGGATCAGACCCCAGAAGTTGAAATCCCAGAGTGGGACAAAAATAAAAAGTTAAATAATTTTTTTTAATATTAATAATAAAAAAAAAGTTTCAAGTAAAAAAAAAAAATCCAAAAATAAAACACAAAATTGTAAAAAAGAAAGAAAACCAGACATATTGTGTATTTCCGCATCCGTAACGACTGGCTCTACAAAAATATTACATGATCCACCCCCTCACCTGAACGCTGTAGAAAAAATTTAATAAAAACTGTGCTAAAACTATCATTTTTCGCCACCTTACATCACAAAAAGTACAACACCAAGCGATCAAAAAAGCGTATGCCCCCCAAAATAGTACCAACAAACCGTCGCCTCATCTCACAAAAAATGAGCTCTTACATAAAACAATCGGGCAAAAAATAAAAAAACTATGGCTCTCAAAATATGGAGAAAATAAAATATGATTTTTTTTGTTTAAAAAAATGCTTTTATTGTGTTAAAAGTGAAAACAAATAAAAAAAAATAGACATATTATGTATCGCCGTGTCCGTAACAACCAGGTCTATTAAAATATGACATGACCTAACTGCTCAGATGAACACCGTAAAAAAAAAAAAATGTTGTAAAAAAAGCCATTTTTTTCTCACCTTGCATCACAAAAAGTGTAATACCAAGCGATCAAAAAGTTATATTCACCCTAAAATAGTACCATTCAATCATCTCATACTGAAAAAAATTCGACCCTACATAAGACAGTCACCCAAAAAACCCCAAAAAACCTATGTCTTTCAGAATATGGAGACACTAAAAAAATATTTTTTTTCAAAAATGCTTTATTATGTAAAACTGAAACAAACAACCAAAAAAAGTAGTCATATTTTGTATTGTTGCGTCCGTAACAACCTGCTCTATAAAAATAGCACATGATCTAACCTGTCAGATGAAAATTGTAAATAACAAAAAATAAAAACAGTGCCAAAACAGCTATTGTTTGTTACCTTGCCTCACAAAAAGTGTAATATAGAGCAACCAAAAATCATATGTACCCTAAAATAGTTCTAACAAAACTGCCACCTTATCCCGTTGTTTCTAAAATGGGGTGTTTTTTCGAGTTTCTACTCTGGGGGTGCATCAGGGGGGCTTCAAATGTGACATGGCAACTTAAAATTATCCCAGTGAAATCTGCCTTCCAAAAACCATATGGCGTTCCTTTCCCTCTACCCCCTGCCGTGTGCCCGTACAGCAGTTTACGACCACATATGGGGTGTTTCTGTAAACTACTTACAGTATTCAGGGTAATAAATATTGAGTTTTGTTTGACTGTTAACCCTTACTTTGTTAGCGGAATAAAATTGATTAAAATGGAAGATCTGCCAAAAGAGTGAAATTTGAAATTTCATCTACATTTTCCTTTAATTCTTGTGGAACAAACACCTAAAGTGTTTGTAAAATCAGTTTTGAATACCTTGAGGGGTGTAGTTTCTAGAATGGGGCCATATATGGGTGGTTTCTATTATGTAAGCCCCACAAAGTGATTTTAGACCTGAACTGGTCCTTAAAAAAGTGGGTTTTGGAAATTTTGCTTCTAAACTTCTAAGCCTTCTAATGTCCCAAAAAAAAAAAATATGTCTTTTATTAAATGATCCAAACATGAAGTAGATATATGGGAAATGTAAAGTAATAACTATTTTATCACTATCTGTTTTAAAAGCAGAGAAATTGAAATTTTAAAAATTGCGAATTTTTCAAACATTTTTGGGAAATTCTTTTTTTATAAATAAAAATGAAATATTTTGACTCAAACTTACCACTGTCATGAAGTACAATATGTTACGAGAAAACAGTCTCAGAATGGCTTGGATAAGTAAAAGCTTTTTAAAGTTATCACCACATATCTGGTCAGATTTGCAAAAAATGGCTGGGTCCTTGAGGTAAAAAATGGGTCCCGAAGGGGTTAATATTCTTTTTGTGAAATGCGGGCCCAGACATGTGGTCGTGTGAATGGACCCTAAGCATTTTTGCTTGGACTTTCTCTAATTATGACCTCTATAGTGACCCCAACCAGCAGCAGTAGGGGGGGCTTGGGTTGCCCCTATGGTCATCAGCCCACTGAGAAAATTCCCTGAAGGGTCTATGGCCAGTCCACCCCTGATCCTCAGCAATAGTATACCGTTGAAACTTTTCTCCGATGCTCAAGATACACAGGAAGTCAATAGACACCCCAGTACTGTGCTAGCAGTGTAAACATTGGGGGCAACACAAGTGGTTATTGTAAAACATTCAATTGTGCTTGTGTTTGTTTGCTGAAAAACTGTGATTTTATATAGTTCACTCCTTAATTGGAATCTAAACACATTAACCATTTTCAAAATAAACCTGCTTGATGTGGAAGCGGCGTTCAGATTCCCCTGCGATCGGCTGATATCATGGCGAGAGGTTGCAGCTGGCCACGTCGTGTTCTGTTGGATGACTTAATAAGTGCAGTATTTAAAGTATAAGGCGTCCCCACCGATGAGGCCCAGCCCCATTTCTGTAGAAGATTGACAACTCCTTACCTAACACGTGTTTAGACCAACTTCACCCATAGCAGGAGCCATTCTTTCTTGGTTGTCTACCTCTGATACATGGACAATGGTTGAAACATCTTCTTGACGACCACCTTTACCTTTGCATTAGTAAAATGGACAGCATGGTGTAGGCCATGAAGCCATGAAATTCTGGGTTCCAAGATGACGAGGGGAAACATCTACATTTAGTTTGTTTGTTTCTGTTTGGTTTGCTCCTGCATTCCCCAAAACATGCCGATAAGATAATCTATTTCTTATTAAATGAACCCTGGTTGTATGTGTGAAGTAGGGAAACTAGACAGAATGATCGCTGCCTGTGTATGGAGCTGTAGGACATGCTTTATTCTTCTTTCTCATTCCAGCTTTGCTCCATGGTGCCCTGCGTGCCAGCAGATGAAGCCAGAGTGGGAAGATTTTGCAAGACGAAGTTCTGTCCTTGAAGTAAATGTGGCAAAAGTGGATGTGACTGAAGAACCAGGTACAGTCCTACACATAAGCTGTGAATGTTCATTGAAAAGAGGAGCATCTATTTTTAAGCCTCTATGTCCTGCCTTTCCTTTATTATTCCTGCTAGAAGTTAAGAATACATTTCAAAGGGTTTGCAATGATGGTCCAGCGGGGTGTTACCATTTGGAGGTGTGCCCCAGCACAGTCTGACACTAGCAACACTGAGTGGATAGTGTCAGACTGTGCAGAGACACACCCCAAACATCTTAGAACAACTCAATTTGTCCACACCCTTGTTATCACTTTGAGTTTTTTTTGTGCACCATAACTGCTCTGTACTCCTGTGATGCTTTTGTCACATTGTATATTCTGAGAGGTGGAACTAAACTTGAACCCCTTCAGGACCCAGCCTAGTTTTGCAAATCTGACATTTGTCACTTTGCGTGGTAATTACTTTGGAGCACTTTTACTTATCCAAGTGATTTTGAGATAGTTTTTTTTGTGACACATTGTACTTCATGTTAGTGGTAAGTTTGAGTCTATACATTTTACCTATATGTTTTTATCCAAAATTTACAGAAAATTTTGAAAAATGTCCAACTTTGTAGTTTGTTTTCACTAAGACAAGAAGTGATTCGTCACAAAATGTCTAATGTCATGTGTACTTTCTGTTGGCACGATTTTGTTAGGATGTTAGAAGGCTTAGAACTTTAGAAGGAATTTTTCAAAGTTTCAAGAACATATTCAATTGTAAAGTGAGCTTTTGGTGCTTATCTAATTGAACCCACTCACAAATGACCAGGATTAAAGCAATATGGAGGTGAAATTTAAAAATATATATATATTTTTTTGCAGGCCTATTTTCTATTTTAATCCAATTTATCCAGTAACCTGGCAAGGGTTAGAAGCAAAACAAACCTCAATATTTATTACCCTGATTTTGCAGTTTACAGAAATACCCCATATATGATTGTAAACTGCTGTATGGGCACACAGCAGGACTTAGAAGAGAAGGAGTGCCATATGGTTTTTGGAAGGCAGATTTTTTGGTCTCACTAGGGGACTTCAACTTTTCAGGGTCTAATCCCTTTTACAATGCTTTATAGTAAGTACTGTATTGTAATGCATTGTAACTGTCAGTTTTACAATGACTTCCAATGAGGTTTCCATAGCTGGCAAGCACTGAGGCCTTTGTAAGGCCTTGGGCTGCCACATCAACCTTGCATTGCGAGGAGCCGATGGGTTTAAAAAGGGAGCCCCCTACCACAGTAAACTGCTGAGATGCAGTGGTCAGCACTTGATCACATGTTGATGTGGTCCCAATTCAGAGAAATAAGCCTTTGTATTACGGTATGTGAAAATGAACCGCTTAGGGGCTTGAAATGACCGATTCACTTTAATTAACTTTTTGTCAATGTTTTTTTCTGTATTAAGTAGTAGAGTTGTTTCGAAACCAAAATTTTGATTCTGTATCGATACCATAAAAAAGTATTGTGATACTCTATACCATTCGATACCACGCAAAAAAAATAAAGTTCCAAAAAAAGCCGCGTGCATTCCGCATTTTATGGAACGTCCGGAACATAATCGAACAGTCCTTTCCTATTTTTGGGGGGGGACAAGGCAACTAAAAGAAAATGGCGAATTGTGCAGTTTTTCTTTTCTTTTTCTTTTATGGCGTTCACCGCATAAAAGAGGATTTTTTAAATAGTTTGGACTTTTGAGACACGGCGATATGTAATTATTTATTTATTGTTTATATATTTTATATATAAAATTGGGAAAGGGGATGATTTATACTTAATATTTTGGTGTACTTTTTTCAACTTTTTTTTTTTTTGTTTTACAGTTTATTTATTAACTATTTTCCCCTTAGGGGCTAGAACCTGGGATCTTTTCATGCTATTCACCCTAATAGAGCTCTATTAGAGTGAATAGGACTTTACACTGTTCCTGTTGCCCTGTGCACAGTACACACAGCAGCAGGGAGCTGACTATGGCAGCCAGGACTTCAGTAGCGTCCTGGTTGCCATGGTAACCGATAGGAGCCCCAGCATTACACTGCTGGGCTTCCCATCACTGCCACTGCCACCAATGAGGAGGAGGTGAGGGGACCCTGTGGCCACGGCCACCAATGATTTTAATACTGGGGGGAGGGAGGAAGAGGGGATGGGGGAGGGCTCACTGGCCACCAATGATGAGTAACATTTAATATACAAATGCAGGCAGAAGAAACACATTGCTGGCACCTGACCTCTGACAGGGCACTGCGATCAGCGGCATTCTCATTGATGGGGGTCCCAGTGGTAAACTCCCAATAAACTAACAGTTATCCCCAAAAATCCAATCCTTATAAAATGGAAGCTGCTCCAATAGGTCTGGCTCTTCTCATCCCTAGCGAGCATGCTGGTGATTTAACTACCCACAAAAGGAGATCGTGTCCCTCACCCTTTGTAGTATTGCTTATGCAAACCTGTCAGCTTTTACGAAGGCCCCTTGCAGGCGAACATGACTAATTAGGTCCGGATGCATTCAGTGATAATCGCGCAATTTTTCCTGAGTGTGGCGTCCGTTTTGTATGCGATTGCGTTGCGTTATTGCGTTTTTTTTCGCGCGGATGACATGCGGATTGCATGCGTTTTTAACACGTGTGAAAAAAACCTGAACCATTCTATGTGTATAAAATAGGTATGTGAAATATGTAGTAATACCTCATTACTATGACAATAAAATGTAAGCACAATTAAATGTATGCCTGTATCACCATAATAATTGATAGCGTGTAGTTGGCCTCATTATCAATTACTTATAACTATCATTATAGGTGTCATGGCAGTAAGCTCCATATGGATGGTCTTTACTATTGTGTTCATAAAGGACATTAAATAGTTTGGTATATTTTTAGGTAGCTGTGTATTATAAATACCATAATATAAAATAAAGTTTTTAAACTGGTTGATATTGT
This sequence comes from Bufotes viridis, assembly GCA_033119425.1. Taxonomy (NCBI): domain Eukaryota; kingdom Metazoa; phylum Chordata; class Amphibia; order Anura; family Bufonidae; genus Bufotes; species Bufotes viridis. Next base: position 387,783,216 of record CM065592.1, on the reverse strand, counting down.
TAATTACTAAATTAATATTTATGTGTAAATGGTTTACAAAATGTTTTATATAGTTATGTGTATGTAGGTTATATAAATGTATAATAAACCTTTACAATTATTAATGTTCTTTGTGTTTGTGCTACATAAATATAATAATTCTATGTATATAACAAAGACCGGAAACAGCGAAATGCGTGAAAATAAAACTGTTTATTTCAGCACAGAGTACTCAAATATACATAATTTTATAAAAAAAATAATATAAACAATAATGGGAAATGAAAATTTACAAATTAAAAAAACGCCCAGGTGACCCAGTTGGACCCTGAAACTGAGGCCCAGGGTAGGAAGGTTGTGAAGGGGGGCCAGAGTGGTCAGATGGGGCAGCTTGGGATGTGGAGGGGCCAGGCTGGCCATATGACGTGTCGCCATGATAGTGGTGGGCATATGAGCGACTTTGTTTCCCATAATGTTCCTTTGTGGGAGGGAACTGTGGTGGCCCGTGGCAAACCTGGGGAATTGCCGTTGGCCAGGGGCCAGACATGTGCCCATGGCTGTGCCAATTCTCCAGGGCCAGAAACATGTCCGTCAGATCATTTGGCGGAGTGGCTGCCTCCAGAACGATACCAAGAGCCGCTTTGGTTCTCAGTACTCGTTCTGGAGGCAGACTCCGCAAATAAGGTGCCAGACTGCGTGCATATAGATCAAACTGGTCCTCCTGCCGGGCTCTGGACAAATAGTCCAGAACCTGAGTATTTATGTATTTATCATAGCCTTGGCAGGAGGCATTGGTCTGTGGCGGCGGGCAGGTAAGGACAAAGTGGGGGGTCCACTCGGAGGCTGGTAGCCGAGAGGCGGCAGAGGTGCTGGGCCCTTCAGCACTCTCTGGAGGAGCTTGTGACTCAGCAGGCTCCTCATCACAGGTTCTGGAGTGTTGCGGCGCACTCTCTTCAGCTTTCTCCTCAAGGTTGTCCTCTGTTTGTTTTAATTTTGTAGAACAGAACATGTAAATTAATATATGAACACACCAATATTTTGAAAACAAAAAAAAATATTACTATCATGCGCAAAAGACATTTTGAACATAATACTAGTTTAAATAGGACCGTTCACCACTCCTCACATGTGTTCATTAATTACTTCATGTATTCCCCATGTACTAACATATTATTTCTCAAATATAAGTTATAAATGAATTGCTATTAGCCTTCAGTTTAAGGAGGACCTTTCATCAGTTTTGACATAGGCTAACTATGTCAAAACCTCGTAGTGCAGCCCCCACTGATGCGATGTGTGTCTTTGAGCGGTCCGCTCTGATTGGATCGCGATCAAAGCCAGGGAAAAGGAGACGCCCACAGCAGAAGACTGCATCTCCACCCTGTTGTGAGTTTACAGGTTGGTACAATACAGAACGGGTCTCCCCAGCGGACGAATGGGGGGCAGGGCGGGGGGTTTGAAAAAAAAAACACACACATCGCATCAGTGGGGGCCGCACTACAAGATTTTGACATAGTTAGCCTATGTCAAAACTGATGAAAGGTCCTCTTTAAAGGGTACAGAGGGGTAGTAACAAGTTGGGGTGTGTATCTGCACACCTAAACAGGGCAGCACAGATTGGATAGAATGAGTCTGTGCAGGTACGCCCCCCACCCCAACTTGTTACCACCCCTCTGTACCCTTATTGAAGGCTAATAGCAATTCAAATATAACTTCTAGCAGGAATAATAGTGTTTTGCTTCAAAACTGCTATTATTGTGCTAAAGTGAAATCAATTTAAAAAAGTAGACATATTATGTATTGCCGCGTCTGTAACAACATGCTCTAATAAAATATTATATGACCTAAGCCCTCAGATTAACACCGTAAAAAAATAAAAATAAAAACAGTGCCAAAAAAGCAATTTTTTTGTCACCTTACATCACAAAAATTGCAACACCGAGCGATCAAAAAGGTGTATGCCACCCCCAAAATAATACCAATCAAACCATCACCTCATCCCTTAAAAAATGAGACCTTACCTAAGGCGATTGTTCCAAAAATAAAAAAGCTATGGCTCTTAATCTATGGAGACACCAAAACATAATTTTTTTGGTTTCAAAAATGCTATTATTGTGTAAAACTTAAATAAATGAGAAAAGGTATACATATTAAGTATTGCCGCGTCCGTAACGATCTGCTCTATGAAAATATCACATGACCTAACCCCTCAGATGAACGCTGTAAAAATAAATAAATAAAAACTGTTCCAAAACAACCAATTTTTTTTTTTGGGTCACCTTGCCCCATAAAGTGTAATAATGAATGATCAAAAAATTATATGTACCCAAAAATGGTGCCAATAAAAACGTCAACTCTTCCTGCAAATAACGAGCCCCTGCATTGTCTTGATCGGCAGAAAAAAATAAATAAATATGGCATTCAGAAAATGGAGACACAAAAGCTTAATTTTTTTGTTTCAAAAATGCTTTATAATGTAAAACTGAAACAAACAAACAAAGAAAGTAGACATATTTGATATCATTGCGTCCGTAACAACCTGCTCTATAAAAATAGCACATGATCTACCCTGTCAGATGAATGTTGTAAAAAATAAAAACTGTGCCAAAACAGCAGTTTTTTGGTTACCTTACAAAAAACGTAATATAGAGAAATAAAAAATCATATGTTCCTCAAAATAGTACCAAAATGGTTTCCAAAATGGGGTCACTTTTTGGGAGTACCTACTGTAAGGGTGCATCAGGGGGGCTTCAAATGGGACATGGCATCTAAAAACCAGTTCAGCAAAATCTGCCTTCCAAAAACCATATGGCGTTCCTTTCCTTCTGCGCCCTGCCGTGTGCCCTTACATCAGTTTACAACCATATGTGGGGTGTTTCTGTAAACCGCAGAATCAGGGTAATAAATATTGAGTTTTGTTTGGCTGTTAACCCTTGATGTGTTAAAGAAAAAAATGGATTCAAATGGAAAATCTGCAAAAAAAGTGAAATTTAGAAATTTCATCCAGCAAAAAAAATAAGTATGTGTTAATGGATAGGTTTTTTTTGTTTTTGTTTTTACAATGGAACCCTATGGTATGGCATACAATTAATGTATATGTCATGCGTGTACCTTACATGTGGGACAAAAGCCTAACAGATCAAACTGATGTCAGTGCCAGGACAGTGACACACCCCCAACTGGTAACACCGAGTGGTCAATTAATTCATAAGTTTCTACCAGGAATACCAGAGGAACTATGCAATATAGAGTTGCAAGAAAAATGCTCCAGAATAGAAGTATTTGCTAAAACAGTATCTCAAGAGAGCTGTCAGGTCCTCTTTAACCAACTCCTGACCGCCTAGCACCAAGCACCACACTACACCCCCCCCGGTCACTTATTAACCCCTGATCACCCCATATAGACTCCCTGATCACCCTCCTGTCATTGATCACCCCCCTGTAAGGCTCCATTCAGACATGCATATGTGTTTCGCGGATCCACCGACACCGGCAATGTGCTTTCCCGCATTTTGCGGATCCGCACATTGCCAAAACTATATAGAAAATGCCCTTTCTTGTCCACAATTGCTGACAATAATAGGACATGTTCTATAATTTTGCGGACCCGGAAGTGCGGATCCGCAATTTCGAATCCGAGCGCGACAAAGTTTGTCCCCATAGAAATTAATGGGTCCGCAATTCCGTTCCGAAAGATGCGGAACAGAATTGCGGACGTGTGAATGGGGCCTAAGGGTCCCTTATCACCGCCAGTTAGTTAGCTACTTGTTAGGTAGTTAGTGCCCAGCCCACCGCACCGCAGTCACTGATTAGTCGCTGATTAGCGTCATCGCTGTCACAAATCAGCACTAGTACTATATAGTATCTGTAAGTGATCAAGACTGATCGCAATCAGACCTATATCAGTACATTACGGTCACCTTAGGCTCTACAAAAAATGCAGTGTTCACCTGATCAGGCCTGATGTTGTGCACACAACTGCGTTCAGTCTGCCCCACCGCATTGTCAGAATTATTTTTTTTTCTGATCCCTGCAAAAACACTGTAAAATTGCTGCGGCGCTATAAAGATCACTTTTGAAATGTTTGGATCTTTATTAGTGATCGCAGCTTTACTTCGTAAGCACTCCTATGTCCTTTCCCTTCTTCTTTTTTTTTTTTTTGGCAGAGATATTTTCATCCATATTGATCGATGCGAATGAAGAAATCTGTACCGTTCATTTTTTTTTTTTTTTTTTTTTCCAGCCCAGAGGCTGAACGGAAAAAAAATATCTCATTACCCGTATGCTCAATATAAGGAGAATCGCAGAAACTCCTAATGCTGGCCATACGTGTAATGATTGCGGAGACCCTCAAATGCCAGGGCAGTACAAACACCCCACAAGTGACCCCATTTTAAAAAACTTTTAAAAAATTTTTTATACAAAGTTGTCAGTTTAGAGAGATATTTCTCTCACCCAACATGGGTATATGTAAAAATACACCGCAAAACACATTGCCCTACGTCTCCTGAGTACGGCGATACCACATGAGTGACACTTTTTGCAGCCTGGGTGCGCAAAGGGGCCGAAATTCCGAGTACCTTTAGGTTTTACAAGGTTGCTCACAATTTAGCCCCGCCCAAAATGCCAGAACAGTAAACACACCCCACAAATGACCCCATTTCGGAATATAGACACCCCAAGGTATTCACTGAGGTGCATAGTGAGTCCGTGGGAGAATTTTTTTTGCCAGAAGTTAGCAGAAATGGAAACTTTATTATTATTATTTTTTTCCTCAGAAAGTGTCATTTTTCGCTAACTTGTGAGAAAAAAAATGAAATGATACATGAACTCACCATGCCCCTCCGCGAATACTTTGGGGTGTCTTCTTTCTAAAATGGTGTGATTTGGGGGGTATTTATACTATCCTGGCATTCTAGCACCTGAAGAAACATGACAGGTGCTCAGAAAGTCAGAGCTGCTTCAAAATGCAGAAATTCACTTTTTTGTACCATAGTTTGTAAACACTATAACTTTTGCGCAAACCAATAAATATACACTTATTGGATTTTTTTTTTATCAAAGACATGTAGCACAATAAATTCGGACACAAACTTGTATAGAAATATAATAATATTTGAACAATTTTACCAGAAAAAGTTAAAAATACACTTTTTTTGAGAAAATTGCGGTCTTTTTTGATTAATATCAGAAAAACAAAAAATCTCAGCAGCAATCAAATACCACCACCCCAGGAGGTAAAATTCATTTGGGTGGTAAGTTATATGACCGAGTAATAAACCGTGAAAGTAGCGTAGTGCAGAATTGTAAAAAGTGGTCTGGTCATTAAGGTGGTTTAAGCTAGGGGGGCTGAAGTGGTTAAAGGGTTTTTCCCAGAAAAAGACATTAATTATATAGCTATAGGATAAGTGAAAATCGCTTGGACCCCCATCATTCACTAGAAGTGAGTATTCATCTTGACTGTTTTCCTCTGCCCTATAAATTCTGAATGGAGCAGCAGGGTACATGCTATGCCGCCACATAAATTCCTCCACGTCACACTCATGCAGTGAGGAGTCGGGGATCCCATTTAGTGGTCGATGGGGGTCCTACCGATCATATATTTGTGACCTATCCTGTGGATAGATGATAAATGTCTTTTCTAGCAAACCCCTTTAGAGACTATTGTGGGTCGGACAATATTGGACAAAATATATAATTTTTCTACTTGGCTAAAAAAGCTAATTTTTTTTTTCTTAGGACTGAGCGGTCGTTTCTTTGTCACGACTCTTCCAACGATATACCAGTAAGTGGATGTATTACCTTTTTCTCTAACGGCTTCTTTATATTGGTGCTGCTCGACTCTCTCCTTTTCCATTGTTCTGCTTTGTTATAAGAGTAGAACAATGAAAATGTTCGACGTAGTTAAATAAAGGGCACTGATGACACCTGGCGGATTCCATTGACTGCAGTGGGGTCTGTCGGGTGTCCATCGTGGTATTTTTTCAGCATTCAGCTGATATAAATGCTGCACTATTTTGTCCATCATACAGCTGATAAGATGTCAGAGCGACATGAATGTACAGAGGGGACTGACAAGACAGACCGCTGTGTGGATGTGGTAATGTAGCAGAGTCCATACAAGTGCTGCAGCTCATCAGCCACATCCCCTCCCCTTCTTCCGCTCTGTACTTTCACTTTGCTCATTAGCACACACAGCTAATTTCTTATCAGCTGTATGTAAGATCGTTATTTATGACAGAGCTGAGACAGGTATCTGCTTTGAAGTAACCTATCCAGCTGTGTTATTAGGATGGGTTTTGTGTGTGCTCATAGGGCAGCGGCCATTTTATTTCCTCCTGATGCTTACCCCCTAAAAAAAAAAAAAAAAAGCCATTAGAAATAATTACATTTATTTGGGAATGTTCTTATAATTAAGTTTTAATCTTAATTCCCGGAGAACTGCGTAAACTGTATGAATTCTGCAGCTGTGGTCTTTATCTCCTAGTGTCATGGATGGAGTATTCAGACGTTATCATGGCTCAAGGATTGCTGAAGACCTTCACACATTCATTACAGAGAAGAAATGGAACGTTATAGAGCCGGTTGCTGGATGGAAAGCGCCTTCATCTTGCTTGTAAGACAAACATTTATTACAGCTTACCTTAAAGGGGTTGTCCAGGTTATTTTTTTTGTTCTTCATATGTTTCTAACTAATCAAATGTAAAGGGTTTACAGTTCACTTACTTCATCTGCAGTGGCCCGTTTCTCATATTTCACTGAGGGTCACCTGACCTGTGATGTCAGCTTCTCTCCCTGCTCTGATAATGTTTCGTGCACAAGCCTGAGTAGCAGGTCTCTGTGTGGCCACACAACCCTGCAGTGCCATCTGCCCTGTCTCCCCTCCACTGGACTTTTTAGCAAAGTTTAACCCCTTCTACCATCAGCAGCACAGACTCAGGGTTGGAGGCTTTGCAGAGCAGCTGCAGGGCTTCCTCTTTCCAGGCTGTGAAGAGACAAATGCTAGGCACAGGTTCTTCCCTCCTTAACCTGCAAACACAGAGCTGACAGACTAGAGGAGTTCTGAAGAGCATTGCACTAGAAATGGTAGGGGGAAGATCCTGTGTGTATCAGTAATGTCATTGTGCTGTACAGCTGGGACTTGTAGTCCTAAACATACAACATGAGTATTCACAGCAGTCAGACATTTCACTCAGGACAGCAATTTTATTCACTTCCTTTGCAGAGCAAGGGGAGGGAAAAGGCAGTCTTTGTTGACACCCACAAATATTCATGAGGAAAACCTCACAGATTGCATATAAACAAAGGGCCAGATAAAAACTAGGGAAAACATATACATAGACACCGCATGTAATCATCAAGTGTCAGAATAAAAGGAGGCATGCAGGCCTCCATAGTACGTACATAGGTATTGAAAAGAAAAGGTATTTTCCAGGAAACAAGAACTATAAAAACAGTCAATAACCGAGCCCCTGAGAAAGAGGTCTTGGGGCACAGGGAGACACCAGTGGTCTGGTGTCTTCATAGCCAAAAGATTAGATGCGTAATGGTGAGTCAACTTAAATTTGAAATGAGGGGGAAGAGAGAAGAGCCGATAGCAAGGGGCTAAAATAGTAAGTATGGCATTCCTATGTTGAAACCCAGGTGCCCAGGTCTTCATGAATATGTCATGAGATCTCTTTTTTTCCTACTCACAAATTCTTCTAATGATATACCTGGTCGACTTTTTTGGTCCAATTAGAAATCGATGGTGGTTCTGTTAAGCCCCAAAACAGGGGATAAGTAATTTAGAATACAGACCTTCTGTATGGTGGACTCAAGTCTCCACAATTTGGAGATCTTGAGGCATTCCCACCAGATATAGAGGTAACTGCCGGGGCGTGCACCACGACAGCAGCACACATTTTTTTGAAGCGGATAGATTTTGAAAATAAACTCTGGGGTCCTTTACCATCTTGTCAGTATCTTAACCACTACCCGACCACCTAACGCAGGGATGCGTCCTGCGGGCGGCCGGGTTATTCCTCCTTGATGCGCCGGTGCATCATCTCGCGAGAGGTTCACAGGATCGCGTCGGGAGGAAGTTTTACTACAGCCTGCCAGTGCTGATTATGCGCTGGCAGGCTGTAGATGTCAGAAAAAAGCTATCTAAATCGCATATCAGACGTTGTTTTGTAAACAGCGTCTGATATGCCTGCTCCTCTGGTGGTCCCTTTTGCTTGGGACCACCAGAGGACACAGGCAGCTAAAGTAAGTGCACCAATCACCCCCCCCCCCCATCACTGATTAACCCCTGATAACCCCCTGTCACTAATCACCCCCTAGTAAGGCTCATTCAGACGTCCATATGTGTTTTGTGGATCCGCAAAACACGGACACCGGCAATGTGCTTTCCGCATTTTGTGGATCCGCACATTGCCAGAACTATAAGTAGCAAAATGCCTTTATCTTGTCCGCTAATCATGCTGAATGGATCCGACATCTATTCACGCATGAATTGCTAGTAGATAGATGCGTGACATTTTTGTGGACATGTGAATGGGGCCTCATCACAGGGCGCACTCCTATGTCCTTCCACTCTCTCTTTTTTTTTGTTTTTGCATACTTTTGGCAGAGATTTTCATCCACATTGATCGATGCGAATGAAGAAATCTGTGCCGTCTCATATTTTTTTCAGCCCAGAGGCTGAACGGAAAAAAAAATCTCATCTACCCAGTATTCTCAATATAAGGAGAATTAGCAGAAACTCCCTAATGCTGGGCATACATGTAATCGATTATGGAGACTCTCAAAATGCCAGGGCGGTATGAATAACTCCATCATGTGACCCCATTTTAGAAAGAAGACACTCAAGGTATTCCGTGAGGGTATGGTGAGTTCATGTAAAAATTTATTTTGTCACAAGTTAGTGGAATATGAGACTTTGTAAGAAACAAAAGTCACATTTCCGCTAACTTGTGCCAAAAAATCTTCTATGAACTCGCCATGCGCTCACGGAATACCTTGGGGTGTCTTCTTTCCAAAATGGGGTCACATGTGGGGTATTTATACTGCCCTGGCATTTTAGGGATCCTAAAGCGTGAGAAGAAAAATGCGTAAAAATGCCCTTCTAAAAGGTACTCGTTGGAATTTGGGCCCCTTTGCGCACCTAGGCTGCAAAAAAGTGGCACACATGTGGTATCGCCGTACTCAGGAGAAGTAGGGCAATGTGTTTTGGGGTGTATTTTTACATATACCCATGCTGGGTGAGAGAAATATCTCTGTAAATTGACAACTTTGTATAAATTTTTTTTTAAAGTTGTCATTTACAGAGCTATTTCTCAGAACAGTAAACACACCGCACAAATGACCCCATTTCGGAAAGTAGACACCCCAAGGTATTCACTGAGGGGCATAGTGAGTCCGTGGGAGATTTTATTTATTTTTGCCAGAAGTTAGCAGAAATGGAAACTTTATTATTATTATTTTTTTTTCCTCAGAAAGTGTCATTTTCCGCTAACTTGTGAAAAAAATGAAATGATACATGAACTCACCATGCCCCTCATACGAATACTTTGGGGTGTCTTCTTTATAAAATGGTGTTATTTGGGGGGTATTTATACTTTCCTGACATTCTAGCACCTGAAGAAACATGTGAACTTGCCATGCCCCTCACGGAATACCTTGGGGTGTCTTCTTTCCACAATGGGGTCACTTGTGGGGTATTTATACTGCCCTGGCATTTTAGGGGTCCTAAAGCGTGAGAATCCAAATGCGTAAAAACGCTGGCAGGCTGTAGAAGTGAAAAAAAATTACATATCAGACGCTGTTTTGTTGATATGCTTGCTGTTCATTCCTTTGGTGGTCCCTTTTGCTTGGGACCACCAGAGGAATATTTTGTAAGTGCACCAATCACCACACAGACCCCCCCCCCCTCCCGTCACTGATTAACCCCAGATTAACCCCCGATTAACCCCATGTCACCCCCCTGTCACTAATCACCCCCCCCTGTAAGGCTCATTTAGACGTCGCGTATGTGTTTTTGCGGATCCGCAAAACACGGACACCGGCAATGTGCTTTCCGCATTTTGCGGATCCGCATATTGCCAGAACTATAGAGAAAATGCCTTTTCTTGTCCGCAATTGCGGACAAGAATAGGACATGCTCTATCTTTTGCAGAGCTGCGGCCTGATGTTTGGGGGCCGAAACCCGGAAGTTTGCGGCCGCAGCTCCGCTAAGTCGCTGTTGCGGCGAGCACATAGTGTGCTCTCCGCATCACCATCGGCCCCATTCACACTGAATTGGTCCGCATCTATTCCGCAGAATTGCAGAATAGATGCGGACATTTTTGTGGACGTGTGAATGGGGCCTTACTCTCCAGCCTTCTCTCTCTTTTTTTTTGCACATTTTTGGGCAGAGATTTTTCATCCACATTGATCTGATGCGAATGAAGAAATCTGTGCCGTTCATTTATTTTTTTCAGCCCAGAGGCTGAACGGAAAAAAAATCTCATTACCCGTATGCTCAATATAAGGAGAATAGCAGAAACTCCTAATGCTGGGCATACATGTAATGATTGCGGAGACCCTCAAATGCCAGGGCGGTATAAACACCCCACATGTGACCCCATTTTAGAAAGAAGACACCCCAAGGTATTCCGTGAGGGGTATGGTGAGTTCATGTAGAATATTTTTTGTCACAAGTTAATGGAATATGAGACTTTGTATAGATAAACAAAGTACATATTTCACTAACTTGTGCCAAAAATAAAGTCTTAGATGAACTCACCATGCCTCTAACGGAATACCTTGGAGTGTCTTCTTTCAAAATGGGGTCACATGTGGGTATTTTACTGCCCTGGCATTTTAGGGATCCTAAAGCGTGAGAAGAAGTCTGGAATCCAAATGCATAAAAATGCCCTGTGAAATCTAAAGGTACTCATTGGATTTAGGCCCTTTGCACTTAGGCTGCAAAAGTGTCACTCATGTGGTATCGCAGTACTCAGGAGAAGTAGGGCAATGTGTTTGGGGTGTATTTTACATATAACCATGCTGGGTGAGAGAAATATCTCTGTAAATTGACAACTTTGTATAAATGTTTTTTAAAAGTTGTCATTTACAGAGCTATTTCTCACACATAGCATGGGTATATGTAAAAATACACCCCAAAACACATTGCCCTACTTCTCCTGAGTACGGTGATACCACATGAGTGACACTTTTTTGCAGCCTAGGTGCGCAAAGGGGCCCAAATTCCAATGAGTACCTTTTAGTTTTTACAGGGTTGCTCACAATTTAGTCCCGCCCAAAATGCCAGAACAGTAAACGCACCCCACAAATGACCCCATTTCGGAAAGTAGACACCCCAAGGTATTCACTGAGGGGCATAGTGAGTCGGTGGGAGATTTTTTTTTTTTTTGCCAGAAGTTAGCAGAAATAGAAACTTTATTATAATTTTTTTTTCCTCAAAGTGTCATTTTCCGCTAACTTGTGAAAAAAAATGAAATCATACATGAACTTACCATGCCCCTCCGCGAATACTCTATTAGTGAGAAGAAAAGGAGGTAAAATTCATTTGGGTGGTAAGTTGTATGACTGATCAATAAACCCGTGAAAGTAGTGTATGTGCGGAATTGTAAAAATTGGCCTGGTCATTAAGGGGGTTTAAGTTAGGGGGGCTGAAGCGGTTAAAGGAATTTTCCTGGGTCCGAACTCTTCTAGAGAAACCAGCCAGAGCTCTGTTCTGCTGATACAGATCTGCAAATCATTTGCATAGTGTTAGAGAAAACCACAAAAAACTGACAGAAGATTAAAGGGTTTCTGTCACCAGGATTACACATTATAAGCTGTCTGACATTAGCTATGTGCTAATGTCAGATCAGCTTGATAATGTGTTTTATATGTATTTCTGATGTATATTTAAGCTAAAAAACGTATTTTTATAATATGTAAATTAGCCTCTAGGAGCAGGGGGGGCGTTGCCCCTGCTCCTAGAGGCTCCGTGCGCCAACCTGCTGCCACGCCCCTTCTTTCTTTGATTGACAGTGCCGGGCAGCGATCCTCTCCTGCCTCCGGCACTGTCTCCCTGCTAAATTCTGCGCCGCCGCTCTGTATTCGGCACAGGCACAGTGAGCTGAGGACGCTGGTGCCTGCTGTCAGCGTGGCCATATTCCCTCAGCAGCAAAGGGAGAAGGAAGCAGTTTCTCCCTTCCCCTCTGCTGCCACCAATGAGAGCGCAGAGGAGGGGAGGGCGCACTGCGCCACCAATGATAGTTACGTTTAATACATTACAAATGCAGGCGGCAGAAGCACATTGCCGGCACTCTGCCTCGGACAGGGCGCTGCAGTCCGCGGCAATAAACCCCTTAGGTGCCGCACCTGAGTGGTTAACTGCCGCTGATCGCAGCGCCCTGTCAGAGGTCGGGTGCCGGCAATGTGCTTCTGCTGCCGGCTGTATTTGTATATTAAACGTTAAGTATCATTGGTGGTGCAGTGCACCGTCCCCAGTACTAAAATCACTGGTGGCCATTGACACAATGGTCAGGAGTGGACCTCAGTGACTTCTTTGGGAGGGTTTTCTAGGCACTGCTCTGTGACCTGTGCAGAGGTCATTGTACAAGGAAAGAATAAATAAGCTGTGCAGCCACCAAAAGTGACTGGTGGATCCTTTATCTGTACAAAGAGGTGATATCACTACAGGTAGGATTAGAATGACAGATAAGCAGATAACTGCAGTAAAGTGATCTGTACAGACCGGCGCCTATTATTAGGCTTAGTCGCCCCTGTGAAAACTGCAGGATTTTATGGTTTTTGTTTAAATATAGATATTGACATGGAAAATTAAAAATAACCAATAAAAGTTCTTTAAAAATATAGTAACAATAAAAATGTGATTTAAACAGTAGGTAATTTTCTGATGACACGTTTCCTTCAGATCTATTTCTGTCAATAGATCATGGCAGCTACTGCGATTATTCACTAATATAACCGTGCTTGATTTCCACTACTATATTACCGTACTCAAATTAGGACCCCAGTTCTTTAGCCTGTGCTGCGCTATAAATTGCTCAGTGTGCACATTTCTTTATTTTACTTTTCATCTATTTTCTTTTTTTGAGCGTTTTATCTTTGTTTTTGCTGCTAGCAGGGAATGTTTGGAGGCGCGGTTGACTTAAATCTCAAAGAGCTTGTATTCAGCCCAACTTTCTGTCTGCTTCCTAACTAGAACTCACGTTTTCATTCTTTCTCCAGCGCTTGCCTTTTGTCTGAAGATTACAATCAATTTTTCAAATAAAATAGAGTCCTGCTGATCATAATTGTAGGAAATGCCTGTGAGAGACGTCAGTGCCAACTGCATCCTGTTCCAAACACAAGAAGATGCATGAAGTTACTTTTGGTTATTTTATTCAGTACGTGGCCTGTTTTAGGTACTACCCACATACAGTATATGTCTATGGACACGCGTCATCACTGAAGTGTCAGGTAGAGAATAGAAGGGTGTAGGAAACATTACAGGTTAGTTTCTGGCAGAACAGCCACCTACACAATACGTTTTAGCATTCCTTTCATTCTGTCTTCTATAGCTCGTTAGAGATGCATTGAAGGGAATGTTTCTAAGAGACCGCCCCTTTAAAAATGTGGCAGTTGATTTTGCTGGAGGAAGCCGCAGTCAGCCAGGCATTTCACTGCAGGATAGTTAGTATTAGGCCCCATTCACACATCCGCATTTTATTCCGCATCTATTCCGCAATTCTGCAGAATAGATGCGGACCCATTCATTGTGAATGGGGCCGGACGTTATGCGGAGAGCACACTATGTGCTCTCCGCATTTGCGGAGCCGGAGCCCTGAAACATCCGGCCACGGCTCCGCAAAAGATAGAGCATGTCCTATTCTTGTCCGCAGCCTGCGGACAAGAATAGGCATCTCTATGGGGAGTGCCGGCATGGTGTGTTGCGGATCCGCAACACACCACGGACGTGTGAATGGGGCCTTATATGGACGGCTCAGAGTCCATCAGATCAGGAAACCCCACTGTGATAGGGCACATGGACAGGGATGAGAAAGGTTCCCCTCTTTCAAACAACCACATGACTTTTTTAAAGAGAACCTGTCACCGCTCCTGACAGGCCTGATTTAATAGCTTCATACATTCCCCATGTAATAACAATTCTGGAACATCTATTCTTGTGTCTGTATGTTGTCCCATTTCTTTATTATTTCTACTAGAAGTTCTGAATGAATTGCTAGCAGTCTGCAGTAAGGGTACATAGGGGGGGTAACCAGTTGGGGTGTGTACCAGCACAATCTGAAAATGGCAGCACTGATTGGATAGAGTGAGTGTGTAGGAAATAATATGGGAACGGCATTACATAGAGCCATAAGAATAGATGCTCCAGGACTGTTATTACATGGGGAATGCATGAAGCTAATAAATCAGGTATGTCAGAAGAGGGGAGAGGTCCTCTTTAAGGCTCGAAGGGGAGACTCTGCTCAGGACCGTTCAGCTCTCCTGTCAGTTTTAGCAAGCAATTGAATTCCTCATGAAATAAAAATTCTGGGGCATTTTCCTTAGAAATGCTGTTTGTTGTTTCTCTCTCATTCTCCCTAGAAATGAATAATAAAATAAACAACTTAGTTTTACCTTTTTAGGTTATGTACCTAAACACTCTAAGGCCTCTTGCACACGAACGTTTTTTTTTTCAGTGTTTTGCGGTCAGTTTTTATCGGATCCGTTTTTCCGTTTTTTGCTTCCGTTTTGTTTCCGTTTCGGTTCCGTTGTTCCGTTCCGTTTTTCCGTTTGGCATATACGGTATACAGTAATAACATAGAAAAAATTGGGCTGGTCTTAAAATTTTCAATAGATGGTTCCGCAAAAAATGGAACGGATACGGAAGACATACGGATGCACTTCAGTATGCTTTCCGTTTTTTTGCAGACCCATTTACTTGATTTGGAGCCACTGAACGTGATTTGCAGACAAGAATAGGACATGGTCTATATTTAAACGGAACAGAAAAAACTGAGAAACGGAAGGCATACAGAGACACTTCAGTATTTTTTGCTGACCCATTGAAGTGAATGGTTCAGTATACTGTCAGTATACTGAACTGAAAAAACTGCCAGTATACGGTCCGTAAATAACGTTCGTGTGCAAGAGGCCTAACACTGTCCGATAAATGCTGACAGTATCAGGGTGTGTAACGACACATCCTATTAACAAGGCATTTATAATGCCCAGTTCTCCGTTTATTCATGCTGTATATTTTCAAGAGGAATAACGGAGGGGCCGGACAATGCACATTATTTAGTAAAGGTTGTTTTGAAGGAAAGTTTGAATATTAGTGAATGTCACGTGACACATGGGGGGCAGGCTACTGCCGTGGTCAGTCACCTGTGACCGGATGTTGACACAGTACCTGAGCAAGTCAGTGGCAGGGAAACCGAAGGAGCCGGGACCCAGTGGCAGGAAGCGGGTAAGAATGCTTCCATGCACAGGTTCGGAGATGTTGGGGTGGGGGCAGGCTGAAAGCTCCCCGAAGGTGGACACCCCCTCTATGTCCAGTCTTGTCAAATAAGCTGAGAAAAACAAAAGTTTCCAATAGCAAAGGGCAGTTGTGTTTTGAAGCGGCTGTGTACCAGTCACAGGATGTGTCTCTCCCTCTATAAATCACACTGTCTCCCCAGTCACATTAGATACTGTCTCCAGCCGGATCCAGACAACCGGCTGTGATAGTAAATTGATTGTGTCATCTCTGTAATTCTGGACTCTTCTCTTTAGGATGTCTGGGATGGCCGGTCTGTTTCACTTATCAGGATGGATTCGGGTAAGATTACGTAGAACATTTCATGTGTCCCTGATATTGATACTTCACATTGACAAGTGCAGATGTGTCACCCTTACCGTAACCTCAAATTTGGTTAAAGACTCCATTTAGTCATGAAACCGCCGCAATAAAGTATCGCAACAGGTTAGTAAAACTCTTGCCTGACTGCAGTCCACTTCACGACCACTGGGTGACCACACATGGACAGATATGGCATAGACATCTCGTGGCACGCCATCACGAAATACATTTTTATCTTTTTTTACCTAAACATCTCGTGGCACACTGCTCGAGATACAGTATGTTGTGTGAAGAGGATAGGTACGGAGGACACATCTGTATGCCTTTAGCATGTTGTAAAGCATAAGTCCATGCACAAGAGCTGAGTTTGTCTTTTCTTGTAACACGTCGCGACAGATTTATTATTAGTGTCCGAAATGTAGACAACATAAACTAAACTGGAATGCATTTTCTCAGTAAAGGCCGCCCTCAGTGTGATATTACAATATTACCCTTGGTTTTAGATCTGCAAGTAAAGTTACAGTATTATCTCCCTGGCAGAAGGCCTCCTAGTCTCCATTCATATGGAAAATGATCATTTTTTCTAAGAAACATCTGCAATGTGGTTGCCATTTCCTTAAAAACAAGGCTTCTCTCCAGCTCATGGACAACATGCTCTATCACATCTGGTGTTATTCTCTTAATTATATGCGTTTTTTTTTTTTTTTTATTGTTTCTTCATGCACCATAAACTTCAAATGACCCTTTAAGGAATAATCATTTGGCCTGGGGTCTAATTCCACTGGACCGCTAATGCACAGCGGTGCGCAGCTTCTGGTGGTCCCTCACAGACAGTATGTATTGATGTTGTTGATTTACAGAAAATAAGAGCAAACACTAGTAAATAATTCCTCAAATTGCAATTGCTTAAATAAGGCCAAATGCATGTTTTTACGAACAACCCAGCAGCAGTACGTACGTGTATCTCTTCTGTTCACCCCAACTAATGTAGAGTGCTCTTCTCCTGTCTTATAATGCTGGCGGCTATTACTATAATATTTCAGTCTCCCACCCCAGTGTGTAATGTTTCCAGAATGATATCTAATTTTTTACTTGCAAATTGGCGCCACCTACTGTTCTTATCTGATAATGGCACTGCAGCTAAACCTTAGAAGTAAGCAATAAAAAAAGACCTCTTAATGCTTTAAGGACTCAGACAGTTTGGCCTCCTCAACCCAAAGATACTTTTTCACTTTTGCCTCCACACATTCTGACAGTCATGTGTTTTTTTTGTTTTTTTTAACTACCCGTATGAGGAATTGTTTACTTGCACTGTTTTGCAGTGCATTGCTATTCTAAAATGGTATTATTAAAGAGGCCGTCCAGCTTTTTATTTTTTATTTTATTAAAAGACCCCTGCAGTGTGTTGTACCTGTTGAAAAACCATTACTTCACCTGCTCCCCACTACCCTGTTCAGGCTCCCGGCTCCTTTAGTGTTTTTTCAGTTCTGGATGGACAGGTAATGTGTACCACTGCAGCCAATGACTGGATTCAGCAGTGACGTGTCCCCAAGCAGCACATCGCTGGTCAGTCATTGGCTGCAGCAGCGCACGTCACCCTGTCCATCCAGAAGTTTACAGGACAGGGACTAGAAGACCACCAGAGGGAACAGGAATGGAGCAGCAGGGAGAGGGGGAGTACAGGTTCAACACACTGATGAAATCTGGTTACAAAACCCTAATGTTGGACAACCCTTTAAGGGCTTTTTCTTCACTAATAAATATATATATATATATATATATATATATATATATATATAGCCTAATTCACATGTCCGCAATCTACGTCCGCACCCGTTCCGCAAATTTGCTGAACGGGTGCGGACCCATTCATTTTGAATGGGAACGTGATGGATGTGGAGAGCACACACTGTGCTCTCCGCATCCGCATTTGTGGAGCGCGCCGCCGATCTTCCGGACGGCGGCTCCGCAAAAATATAGAGCATGTCCTATTCTTGCCCGCAATTGCGGACAAGTATAGGCATCTGTATAAGGCTGGTGGCAAGGTGTTTTGCGGATCCGCAAACTTGCGGATCCACAAAACACTACGGAAGTGTGAATAAGGCCTAAGGGTTGTCCAACATTAAGGCTTTTTAACCAGATTTTAGCATAAATATTTTTTTTCAGACTTAATAGACACACCTGACCAAAAGACATCCCCAGGTTTAGGAACAGAAAATTAATGAAATGGAAGTGGAGGGGTCAGTGTCACCAACTTTAATAGTCTCTATTCTAAGGTAGAGTGGGTTAATAGTTTACAGTCAGCTCCCATTAACCTTATGTCATGTTTTGACCATTAAAACAAACAGGAATGGTGCATGGGGTCACAAAATAGAAGTATCAACGTCACAATAAACATCACAAGTTACTGTGCACAGTACTATACAGTATGCACTGTGTAGTCTTCTTCTTCTTACTGCTCTGACTCCTCCCACTAGTGACATCATCTAATGTCCTTTAGCTAACCTAAGAGCTTTCATATATTTCCCTGCTGCATGGAGAGGGAGGTGTTTCTTTCAGTCTTCTCCATCAGCTGAATGATGATGCAGCCGCCTCTCCTGGCAGCTCTGATCACACAGATCAGGGTCAGGCAGGCAGAGAGAGAGAAATGTGCAGTTGAACAGCTCTCTTATTAATCCAGCAAAGTGCTGTATGAGTTCTCTGCCGGACCTTAGAGGAAGCAGTCAGGGGGGTCTGGCACTGCTGCAGCACCCTGACTGTGGACTATTAGGATGCAAGATTTTTTCCTGCCAAAAAAGTGAGTCCTATAGTCCAAAGAATACTGTATATCACTCTTTTATTCCATAAATGGATTTTCTCTCATGCTTTTTGTATATTCACATAC
Source organism: Bufotes viridis (assembly GCA_033119425.1). NCBI lineage: Eukaryota > Metazoa > Chordata > Amphibia > Anura > Bufonidae > Bufotes > Bufotes viridis. The sequence continues at coordinate 387,764,527 of CM065592.1, read as the reverse complement.
TGTTTACATATCTGCTAGAATATTACCCCAACAGATGTTAAGGCATACAATACCCAACAACAACAATGCTGAAATACAACGGTCTGTCTACGTGCTTTTTTATAAAAAAAAAAGTAGTTGCCACTTTATAGTTGTTTAGACTCAGGTAGGTGAAAAATGAAAAAAGAAAAAAAAGGGAAATCCCGTTTAATTGTATAGTATGTTGATTTTAATACATCCATGCACTTTGCATATTCTGGAGTGAATTGTGATGGTGTTTGGAAGCGATTGTCTTTTTTTTTTTCGATTCCTTAACATTGAAATTGCAACACCAAGAAGGAAAAGTTGTGGAATTACGGAAATTACAAGATCAATAAACATGTTAATGATAAGCCAATGATAAAAAAATGGAAACACATTAGAAACATCTTAATTTATTCAGCATCGAACATGAGCGCCAGGTGCAGAAATGCATGCACTTACACACCTTGGCATGCTATCAATGAGGTTATTAATGATTGAGGAATCTTCAGCCACACTGAATGCACTTGGGCGCACAACTCATCAAGATCCACTGCTGGCAGCTCTCTTTGCAGTTGCCAACCAATTGTATACCAGGTGTGCTTTATGGGAGACACTACAGGCCACGGTAGCATGGTTAGGCCGCGCTGGCCAGGCCACTCTTTGTAGCATGAGCAACTTGCGGCCTGGCGTTGTCCTGTTGAAAAACGGCTCCTTGGACACCACTGGTTCCATGACCAAATCAATGAAACCCCAAGCTGTTAGTGTACTTGAAATTAAGAATGGAAGAGTACATTATGCCAGATCACACCATAATCCCAGGACTGAAGACCGCTTCATGGCATTGCCTATGTGGTCTTTAGACCAATATCCGGATATCATTGCATCTGAGACAAAAACAAGACTCTTTGCTGAAGAGGACAGACCTCCATTCCAGCCTTGCTGTGTACCATGATAGCCTTGAGAGCGGTGGCGTGAGGTCAGTGGAACATCTGTAGCTGGACATCTGGCTCACAGCCCCGTGGCGTGCAAATGCCTTCTGATGGTTTGTGTAGACACTACTTGCCACCCTAGGATTGGGATGTGACATCCAATTTCACTTGCAAGATAGAATGGATCACTACGCTCCGTTTGTGCAGAGGTTCCCCTCTGTGCACCTCTTGCTGTAATCACAGCAGTGTTGACCAGTGCTGACATCTCGGCCTAGGCAAGTAGTGATCTGCCGGAGTCATATACCAAGGATTCTGTTCTTCTTTGTTTACGTCAAGTGACAGTAACTGGCACAGCGTCAAACATCGCACAATCATCCCACATGACCTGATCTAATTTTTTAAGGTTTTTCATGTGGCTAAAAACTTTGCTTTTAAACTGGCTTTTATGCCACAGATTGGAGCTAGGTGCTTGAAAGTTTGATCATCTGCAGATCTTAACGACACCTGCTACTTTTTCAATTTGCAAAACCTTACAGCTTGTCCCTCTTAGTTTTGCAATTTCAATGTTGAGGAGTGTCGTTTTTCTAAATATGCACTGTACTTTCAACAAACTTCGCATATATCAATAGCTCAGACATGCAAAGTATTTTTTACCATTAACCAGCTTAAACCAGTTTCTCTCCTGTAAGCTGCCTCCTGAACTGATCATTCACCTTCAACTCACAGCTAAAATCTGTATTGAGATACCAGATCAGCTCATTGAGGGATCAGCTAACGTGCTGCCCATAGAAGTGTATTGAAGGTTGGGGGGAAGGGGGGTGAGCTGCTGGAGGGAGACAGATGCACATACACATAGAGATGTTGCTACTGGCTCTAGTAATTTTCGGCCTCACTCCTTTCTGGATTCGCAGTCACACTGCTCAGTACTACTGTATATAGGCCTTCATTTTGCTTGTCCTTTGGACAATGTGCTACATAGAGATATCAGAGCAGGATCTCCTCTTCTTTTGTTTGCTGTGTATGGGAGACTTCATAGCAGCCAGTCTCCACCATGCTATATACAAGTCATACAGTATAATGGTCAGACATAGTGTTATTTCTCATCTGCATACAAGTTACATCTTATACTGAAAGTCACCAGAAACGACAGGTACACTTTAAAGTCTATAGACACATTTGGGGCAGTTTTTTTTTATTATTATATTTTACCCATTTAGGGTTAAAAATAATTTTAACAATTGTTTGTTAAAAAAAATCAAGTTTTTCTTCTACAGCTTTCACTTTAACTGTCTTTGCAGGCTAGCTTTACACTGAATCCATCAAAGACTACTCTGACAGCTTGATCTGTAGCCCTTAACTCTGAACTCCTGGCACCTCATAAATACTCTTTTAAGCTAAATTCTTATCTTTTCACATATCTGCATATCGTGTTGTATGTCTTTTATTCCTACTGAAAGTTTATAAATGAATTCACAGGGTCTCGTCTGTCCTATGGCCCCACAGTGAAATTGCAGGGTGCCAGTCGCTCAATATGGCAGCCTGGGGCCTTGTGAAGGCTACCATGCCTGCCATAGTTAACTGCATATTAAGCCCTCCCTGCAGCAGGGCATAATAGGTGAACAGCAGAATCATGAATGTTTGTCCCCCAAGGTGGACTAAAAATAAAGAAGTTTTAAAAAATGTTTTTAAAAATATAAAGTATTAAAAATCAAATCACCCTCCTTTCCCAGTTTGACATATAAAAATAAACAGAAAAATGAAATATAATTGGTATCGTTTGTGTCCAAGAATTTACAAATTATTAAAATATAAAAGTATTTATCCTGCACAGAGATCACCGTAATGGGGAAAAAAAATCAAATAAGCCCTCATACAGCTCTGCGAGCGGAAAACTAAAAAAGTTATGTCTCTTGGAAGACGGGGATGAAAATACTAAAATTGGCCTGGCCCTGAATGGGTTAAAGCAGTCCCATTGTTGACATCAAGATTATAATAAAGCATTTTGGTTTGTGATGCAGTAATGTGGTTCCAGTATTATTGAGCTGTTTATCACTCCTTTCGACGCCTGGTGACCCGTAGCGATAGCAGATTGAGTAATTATATGCACAAATCTACAGCATACTGAAGATTCACACAGACGATGGAGGCTGGAGCAGTAGTGTACATCAGTGCTGGCAAATAGGGTTGCACCTGGTATCGAATTATCGATACCCAATCGATACGTTTGTACCTGGATCAATTTGATATTGGGATTTGCTATTTACCGATACTAGGCTGCGCTGCTAGAGAATATGGCACGTGCACCATGTTATCCTGAGCCGGCACAGAGGAGTAGAAGGGAGTCCCTCCCTCCCCACTGTGTGCGGCTGCCGCTGGCCACCAATGAGAACAGAGAAGTGTAGGACTGTGGCCACTTCGCCACCAATGAATATAGTTTATGCCTGAATACAAACGTAAGCCATATCACATACCCGGCCTCTATGACTGCGTGCTGCAATCTGCCGCAATTAACCCCTCTCAGGTGCGGCAGTCAATGGTGGTAGTGGCCCCAAGGTCCCCCTCCTCATCCATTGGTGGTTCAGTGGCAGCTTCTGATCGGAGCCAGCTGGGGCTCTGATCGGTTACCATGGCAGCCAGGATGCTACTGAAGCTCTGGCTGCCATGGTAAGCTCCCTGCGGCTGTGTGCACTATGCACAGAGCAGCAGGGACAGTGTAAAGTCTTATTGACCCTAATAGACCTCTATTAGGGTGAATAGGACAAGGGTTCTAGCCTCTAACGGGGGCTAATAGTTAGTAAATAAAAAGTAAAAAAAAAAAAGTTAAACGTGTCCCCTTTCCTAATTTTACATATAAAAATATAAACACAATAAAAATATATATATATATATATTACATAAAGCCACGTCCAAAAAGTCAGAATGATTGAAATATAAAAAATATCTCCTATGCGGTGAACGTGACAACCCTACTGGCGATAACTCTAAATCCTGAGCCCTCCCTGTTTGCATTGAACGTGGCGCACCACGTGGTCACTATAGCGATTTCTTTTGTCGCTGGATGTGTGATGACTTCTGGCTGGGAGGAGCTATAAGTAGCATCTAAATATAGGCTTGTGACCCTAAACTGAAATGCAGGGTGTAATGTGGTGGTTGCAGGGCGTTGCTTGACGGTCACAATAGCCTCCTCAGTATAAGCATCTTATAGATCCTCTTTTACAAATAATCACACATTCACGCTGTTCACAATCTATACAGTATAGATACGGCCTTCCTCCCATCTACCAACCTACCTCTCTTTTGCTGCTCTATGCTGTTTGTGAACCAGAAAGCTCAGGATGAACAGTGAGATAAATATGAAAGAGAATTTTTGGTTAGAAATTTGTGAGGGCCGCCTGGAATAGCAGTGAAATGGCTAGGGATAGAACATAAAATAATCTGCAGAAAGTAACAACAGAGCATTTAAAAAGGGTCTCCGGCTACAATAGCAGAAGGGCAGCCTGTCACATAAATCCATTTCCACCGGGTTTCTGATAGCATAGACTTTGTGAATGCAGACGTATTGATTTCCTAATTGTGTGTACCGGGCCCAGGAGCTGCTCCTTTTGCTCGCTTCTTTCCATCTCGAAGTCACAAGTGAGGAAAAGATAACAAAACAAAAAAGAAATAAAATTGCTATCACAGCCTATTGTCCTCAGGGTATCTGAAGAATCAATAGTGTATCTGTCTGAGAGTGACCTTCCCTGCCATTGCATATCCTCTGTATTATAGCAATGATGCTGTCACCGGAGCTCTTGAAAACCGCTCGGCTTTCCTCATTGTGAGCAAAATTGCCCTTTCACAGTGTTTCTTGAGCGCCTGCTGATATTCATCAGGCCAGGTTTTCCCTGTGTCTTTCTTATATTGGTTCTGACAGACGGCGAAGACGTGAGATCTCTTTCCTGAGAGCCCGTGCTGCACCTTCAGGGAAATAATTAGCTGCTGCTACTACTACTACTCTCACTGTGGTGACTGGTCTTAGTTTAGAATCCATTTCATTTCATTTACAGGTCTAAAACCCACTATAGAGGTAATGATAGAGTTCAGCTGTAGTTATGCTCGCACACTGTGTTTAAAGGGGTTGCCTGGTTTTGAAAAAGCCCTGTTACAGGTCTCGAAGGTAAAAAAGGTTATCCCAAAAATGAAAGAAAAAAAAAAAATTATCTGCAGTCATACACCCCCATATTTTAAACTAACGGTATATCAACACAGGGTCATTTTCATCCTTTCTTGGCTTTTTACTCACCCCTCTGCAGCCATGGTGTCTTCACTTTCTGTGGGTGTGAGCTGCATCTCCCAAGAGTGCATTGCAGTCAGCAGCTGTTAACCCCTTCACCTGCCTTCCTCCACTACACGGAAAACAGAGAAAGATGGCTATATGTTTCTATGAATTTTGAAGTAGGGACGAATGAATGAAAGGTGCTGGGGCGTTTCACCTGCTTCAGTATGAGATCACCACGCCAGCAGTGAGGGGAGGAAGGGGGCAGGGAAGCTGCTGAGAATGTTAGTTCCCCATTGAGTGCAAGAGAAGGAGGACTAGAAGGGTAAACAGTGGGCGCTACCAGAGAGTAAAATGTACTGTACATAAACTGACTTTAGAGTGTATATTACTTCATGCCCTATTCATTGCATAGAAATGACTTTTTGTAGAGATCCTTCATCCAGGACCCTCATCGATAAGCCAGAGGGAAGGGTGGAGGACCCATGTCTGTGCATTATACCAATAGCCCATTGATTTAATTGGGAACGGTGTAATGCTTAATTTCACCTGTAGTGGCACTGCAGAGCAATTGAACACTTACTACTGGATATCCCGACCATTTACAACTGATTAGAGATGAGCGAAGCGACTTCAGATGCCACATCCAAAGTCACTTCGCTAAAAAATTCGTTATTATGCTGCATGGAGATCCTTCCAAGTACTTTTTTACTGTAATAATCAATTACCGAAGTTATTCAATGAAGTCTCGCACAACTTCGTAAATAACTTACTTCTGCTCATCGGAGCCCATACATTTTAATACTGTATGGAGACGAATCTCCGTACAGTATTATAACACATTTTTTTGCGAAGTGGCTTCGGTTGTAGCATCCGTCGCTTCGCTCATCTCTACAACTGGTCACTGATTTGATTAAGGATGAAATCAAATGTGGCAGATTTGCTGTGCAGATCTCACACCACAAATGACACAGTGTATTACATGTGGATGGGGTCAAAACGCCATAGCAGAACATTTCCGTGTGGAAAAAATAGCATACTGGATATCCATAGCATAAACTGACATGATGCAGTTCCAAATCTGCCCCCCAGGTCAGTTTATGCTGCAGACATGATGAGGTTTCTTAAAGGGGTTTTCCCATGAGAAATGTAAAGAATGAAAATCGGACATCATACAGTATATGGCAATCTCTATCTAACAAAGCTAGAACAAACCCTGTACCTGGATCCAGAGATCTCCCCATTCATTGCTCTGCTAGATTTATATCAAGCTGGTAGCTCAAGGGAGTGTCTTTTCTGCTGCAGCTCAGGGGGCGTGTCTCTGCTGCAGTTACTCCGCTAGTTTTATTTCAAGCTGGCAGCTGAGGGGGCGTGCACTTTCTCAGGGGGCATGTCTTTTCTGCTGCAGTGGTGGCAGGTGAAAGATGGACCTAAACACGTATGTCAGACTGAGAATTTTGGCCTCTTTCACACGAACGATACGGATGCGTTCAGGGAAACTCGCACCCTTTTGCAAGCAAGCTCACAGTTTTGTCTGCGATTGCGTTCAGTTCATTTTTTTTCCGCGCCGGTGCAATGCGTTTTGATGCGTTTTTTCACGCGCATAATAAAAAACTGAAGGTTTACAAACAACATCTCCCAGCAACCATCAGTGAAAGACGCATCGCACCCGCACTTGCTTCCGGATGCGATGCGTTTTTCACAGAAGCCCTATTCACTTCTATGGGGCCAGGGCTGCGTGAAAAACGCAGAATATAGAACATGCTGTGTTCTTCACGCAGCGCAGAACTGATGCGTGAAAAAAAATGCGCGTACATAGACCCAATGAAATGAATGGGTCCGGATTCAGTGCGGGTGCTATGTGTTCACGTCACGGATTGCACCAGCACAGAAAACTCGCTCGTGTGAAAGAGGCCTTAGAAAAAGGGCAAACAGCAGGTAGCACTATACAGATAGATTTCATTGTTGAATATGCAGAGTAGAATATTTTTTGTTGGATAACCCCTTTAAATTCTCATTGACTTTGCTGATACTATAGGTCTGCAGCATCTACTCTTCATGTGAACATACCCTTACAGTCTACTATATTGACATGATGTGACTCCATACATTTAGAATAACAGCGCCCAGCCCTCAGTTTTAGTTTGGTAGCCGGCCTGAGCTTGTACATTGTGATCCAGTGCTTGCTATAGACCCCATCCTGTTAGTGGTAACTGGAGAAGTTTGATTACAAGTGCCACATGGCCGCTGTGCGCTTTACTTATTAGTGACCTTGTCAGACTGATGACTTTGCAGCATGTAATGTGCTGCTTCTCACTGCTGGGATTCAAGTCTGTCAGATCGTCACCTTAATGCGTGTGAACATGAGCTGACCTCCTTGCATCCGTTAGACTGCATTGCTGGAGGACATAGATTGTTATTCCTTTACTTGCTGAAGAATTCACACCCCACCTCTCCAAACATGGAGGACGTCTCTGCATACAGCACGGCGAGGTTCCACCAAGTCCGTGGTGACCATTGTGGTCTTACACATCAGAGTTTTTTCTTTTTATCTTTAGGCCCAGAGTTCAAAGGTCCTTTTACACCTACAGTTAATCAGGTCGATTGGCGGGAACGAAACCAAACGTTGCCGATAGTTGCCTGTTTGTCAGCAGAGAGGAGGGCTGCATTTATCAAAAATCATTGTTCCTGGGCATCTTTTACACAGGTCAATTATCGAGAACGAGTGTTTTTACAAAAGCATATCGCCGCTAATTGGCTTAAATATTGGTAGGTGTAAAAGGACCTTCACCCCTTCCCAACCAGAGCCGTAATAGTAAGGAGCAGCGGGACGTTGATCGGACGGGTGCAGGAGCTGTTTCCGCCTGATCAGCTGCAGGGGACCGGCTGTTCCCGTTAGCCGGACCTCTGCTGTATGCGCCGGCATTGGTGAAAACACCGATGGTAGCGCATTAACACCTTATATGCCGCGGTCAGCGCTGACCGCGACATAGGAGGGGTTTGCTGCGGGTGAGGGAGCCCATCGAGTCCCCCGCACTGCTGTGGCGGGGACCCGATGGGTGAGAAGGCAGCCCGATGCCGTGCAGATGCTGCCCAACGGCATCGGGACCTGCCTTCTACGGGTGCCCAGGAGATCCAGCCTCAGGCTCGTCTCCTAGGCAGCCTGATACTGTATTACTCTATGCAAGATTACAAAAAATTGCCCGGGCAGGAGGGTGAAAACTGGCCCGGGGTTGAAAAGGTTAAAGGAGATATGTATTATTGTAGATGGATATCTGCTGTCATTGAGCATCAGTTTACATTTCTGTGTTTCTCCTGTATTTCAGCAAACACACAACTACTTCACAGGACCTCTTGAAATCCCGGCCTGGGGCTCGTACATCATCTTTATTGTGGCCACCCTGGTGATTGGACTTGTACTTGGTTTGGTAAGACTTGTGTTTAATTAGAAGCCCCTCCATGTAAGCACTAAGTGTGCCATCTGCACTCAGGTACAAGAGCTACATTTACGAAAAGTATAGGATTTATTTCAGATTCTTAGTCCGTCTCTATTTCCCGTCATGGTAGCTCAGTGGTTAGCAGTGCTTTGGGGTGAGGCTGGGATTCTGAGTTTGAATCTGACTGTTCCCGATCATTGATCATTCAGCTGCATTTCACATGAGCAGTCGTCTCCTCTGTATGGGGTAAATGATGGCTACGACGATCATTCATCCCCATTCAAATTCTTTATTTGTCAGCAAGACCCCTGTTTACACAGGGTGATGTGCTGCCTACAAATTATTTTATGTGCCGCATGAAATATGCAATCACCCGACCTATAAACATTTGCTCATTTGTCGGGTGATCAGGTACCTTTTCAATTATTGTTCTTTCCCGTATTATATTAAAGGTGTTATCTGACTCTTTGTTACTGATGACCTATTCTCTGCTGGGGGTCCAACACCCCGGGCCCCCCGCTGAACAGCTGTTTGAGAAAACCCTGGAGCTTCTGTGAGTGCTGCGGCCTTCTCACAGCTTTCCCTTGGCTAGTGACTCTATGACCATTGGTCTAGCCTAGCCCCATTCAACTGAAGGAGGCAGTGCAGGGGCTTTCTCAAACAGCTTCTTTAAAGTAGTGCTCTTATGTAGATGTAAATCCAAGTAGCAAGGCACTATAGAAAACTGTCACACTCTACGTTAAAATCAGAACAGCCTGCCGGAATTCATCGTATCTGACATAGCCGATACTGCCTTTCCCCGCCAGAGCCCACTGACTATAATAGGACCTAGCGGAGATCTTGCCTTTTTCCCACATTAGTGCCAGGATTTTTAGCATCCGTTTTTGTCCGGCGGAATCCTGGCACTAACGCTGAAAACAGGCCAGATCCCTGCTAGATCCCTTTATAGTCAGTGCGGCCTGGTGGGGCTTGGGATTGACAGCCTCTAGCAGATTCATCAGTGATTGACAGCTCCCTTCTCCTATTCTTCAAGAAAATATCTACGAAAAAGAGAAAATGGTTGGTTTCATGAGGCTGACATTTCCAACATATTGAAGGGGTTCTTCAGGACTTCCTTATTGATGACCCCCAGCTCATGTAGCCCCCACTGATCAATAGGCTGCAGGAGCTGTGTTGTTGCACCAGACCTACAAAGGCTATTGTGTAAAGCTGCTCCTAAGCAAGTGAATTGGTGCAGTGCTGCAGTAACCAGGCCCGGACTCTACACAGTTGACAAAGCTGGTGCTGTAGTTTCTGAATACAGCGGATCAAAGAGGGTTCCAGGGAGGTTCCCTACTGATCTGATACTGACCACCTATCTCAAGTATAGGTCATCAATAAGTGAGTCCTCAAAAACCCTTTTAATACAGGTCTGCTTATAAACCTTAGTTTGTCTTTTTGTCAGCAAAATTTGTAGGGATGCATATTGTATGGCGAGAAAATTCGGTTTTCTGTCCACCCACACCCCAAGATGAGAGGTTCCTCTGTTGGAGTTCTAGTTAAATGAACGTCTTTCTGGGGGGATGTGGGTGATGGCAGCTAGATTATCATGCTACAGGTTTGTATTGCTGTAGAATTGACCTCTCTTCCTTGGTATGTTTCCTATGCAGATACTGGTACTTCTAGCAGATTGCTTTTGTCCAGCTAAACCTAAGTATCAAGCGGTGAGATCTGCTGGTAAGTATGGAAGACATTGTCTCTATTGAAGTCAATACAGTTTATTTAGTTAGACTTTCTGCTCCAGAGTCTTAACAGCTGGAGTAAATGAGTCTTGAAATGGAAGCCATACCAGATGTACTTAGCTTTCTCTAAAACAGATCATCATTAGGATTTTAGCTGGCCATACGCTGTTGGCTACATCTATTCCTTCCCCCCCGTCTTCACATCTTACTCGAGTATGTTCGGTTTGACTGAGTGTACGTGTGTGTACAATGAGGAGAGAGGACTACACTAGTACACTATTGATGAGTGAAGCGAGCTTTGGATGCTGTATTAAAAATCAACTACCAAAGTTATTCAACAAACTCACGTGCGACTTCGCAAATAACTAACTTCGGCTCATCGCAGTGCATACATATTAATACTGTATGGAGATGGATCTCCGTACAGTATTATTCCGAAGTTTTGAGCAAAGCGGCGTCGGATGTAACATCCAAAGCTCAATTCGTTCGTCACTACTAGATACCACTGGCGGCAGCGTGTCTCCAGTAAAATAAAAGGCCCATATTTAATTCCAGCATGCCTGACTCTTCTTTCCCCTAATATCTGCTGTTAGGGAAGAGCCAGAAGACGCCCCATAAACATTAGACAGTCAGTTGATATTACCAGAATTAGCCAGTTCATCTAATGTGTTTTAAAAAAAGATGGCCGACAGGTGACCTAATAAGTATATATGAATATATCAATGGTCAATGCAGAGATCTCTCGCGTCATCTATTTATACCCAGGACTTTGGCCGCGATGAGGGGATTGGGGAGTTGGGATTTTTTCCCATAAGGTGAGGAAAATAGGCTTTTGCCTCATGGGGATTTTTCTCTGGATCAACATTGCAGGATAATGAGCTGAACTAGATAGACGCATATCTTTCTTCAGCCTTACAAACTATGATAGTGTGTTCGGTCTAGTTGAGGAATGAAGAAATGAAAACTGGTGAACGCGCTGCTCATATGCCGCCTGTACATTGGGTAAGGTGATAAGGCTGGAGATTGAGTCACTTACGAACTGAGAACCGTTAGAGGGAGTTAAGAAAGCGGGAGCTGGATTGTAGAGTTGGGGGAAAAAAAGGGGGTTTCTGCTTTGGACAATCACTACTTATTAGAAGGAACTATTAATATTAAGGAAATGGCAAAACTTCCTCCTGCTGGGACCAACTGCAATCTGTGGAGAAAGCTATTCAGTTTGCCTACAGTGCCTCCACAGGAGAAATGAAGCATTACAGTACCTACTGTATTAACATTTACGGCATGTCTGTGTGTTGCATGACAGGGGAGATCCTCTAGAGCCAGAGTTGTGGAACTTGAACAGGGAAGCCCTGTCCCTTTAAATTCAAGTCTCTAAAAGGGTATAAAGGGAAAATGGGTCTTCTCCTTAATTTGCCTAATACACAGATGTGGCAATCTTGACCTTGATTCCTAAAGAGTTAAGTAACTAATGGCAAGAGACTTTTCTTGACTTTTTCAAGGTCTTTGGTGATGTAATATCATGGTGTGACAGGATATCACACTCAAATTTAGAGCTGCTGCATCCGTAACATTTACAGTATATATTCATTTGACTGTGATTCATACAGGCCTCTCAAGGTAAACAGGTCAAGGCTTACAACTTATCCATTTTGCTACGCCTTCTGCCCGTCGTCCTTCCTATAAGCTAGACATCTAAGTAAACCAAATAAAAAATACATTAGTGTCCAGTCTTTCATTGGGGTCCATGTATCTCACTGCCTCCCAAACACATGGTGCCTTAAACGCTTTCAATTACGGCATCTGCTCCGCCATGCCCCCCTTTAGCTCTCTTTAGTAGCTGTATTTCTCCATTTATAACCTCACTTGCTTTGTACATTTTCTATCTTGGAGCTCAGATTTTAGAAATGGAATGTCGCCCCGGTTCAAATTGGTTTCTTTCTGTAAACGATAAAGCCGCATTTGTTTGGCGATGCTTCTGTAATGCTCATCTGATCATTATCTTGTTCTGCTTTGTATATAAGATTTCCTTTTAGAGTCCTTACAAAAAAAAAAGTCTATCTTTTACAGCCAAGCGCTGTTCATCATGGTGAGACAGCTGGAGGAGAACATTGATCCTTATCCGTGTGTTTGTAGATAATGAATGACAATTCCAGTAAGATTGTAGGTTCGTCATAAGTATTCTATTTGAGGTAGAATAATGATCTATTTCTTCGCCTTCTCAACAGATACCATATGTTGATAGAAACATCAAAGGACTAACTTACAGTCTGGGGTTTCATGTGCACATTACTGTAGAGGTGATCGCTTGTGGATGAAAGCCCATATGTGCACCAGCTTCATTCAGACGAGCTGAGATAGAGCCTGCTGTGCATGCATACCAATCAAAGACCATTGTCATCAGCCTTTTAGACTTCGGTGCCCTCATATGCTAAAGTGGTGGTCCAGCACAACCGATTACTAGCTGGTGTACCGTGCCTCCTGTTTATCCAGGCACGTGGCCATACATCTCAGAGTGGCTGTGCCTGGTACTGCTGCTCAACCTAGTTGGTCTGCTTAGGCCTCATGCACATGACCATATCTTTGGTGCGTGTCTAATCCGCATTTTTTTGCAGATCGCACATTGACCCCTTAAAGAGGACCTTTCATCAGGGTAAAAAACGTGTACTAAGTATGCTGACATGTAGAGCGGCGCCCAGGGATCTCCCTCCACTTACTATTATCCCTGGGCACCGCTCCGTTCGTCCGGTATAGGCTCCGGTATCTTCTGGGACTTGGTTCTACTAGGAGGAGCCTAGTACACTTGGTTATAGTAGGCGTATCCCAGGCTGTAGCACTGGCCAATCGCAGCGCACAGCTCCTATCCTGGGAGAAAAAAAACCTCCCAGGATATGAGCTGTGCGCTGCAATTGGCCAGCGCTACAGCCTGGGCCTCAACCCTAGAAGGGACGTGTCCTTTGTTGGATGAGTTTGAAAATCGTCTGCAGTTGAATGAATGGCAGGGTGGATTACCATTGACAACAATAGGAGGTGGATTCTAGGCTGTTTTTAGCGTGAAAATGTGCGCACAAAATCTGCTGTGTGAACAAGCTCCAACAGTTCGGATTGCAGGAGATAAGACCTGCTACTTGTCTTGGCGCAGTATAGAAATCCTTTGAGGCCCAGTGAACGACCATTGACAACAATGGAAGGTGGGTTCTGCTCAGTGTTCAGTATGAAAATCTCCGTACAAAGTCCGCCATGTGAACGAGCCCTAAACGTCCAGATTGCAGGAGAGAAGACCGATAAGACCCGCTAATGTGTTTGGCTGCAAAAGGATTTTTTTCAGATTGACACACTGTAGCAAATTCTCAGCTGTGTGATCAGGTCTAGAGCTAAATAATTTCAGTTTACTGGCAGCAAGCAGGGTGTTGGAAATGGAGACGTTTTGAAACACAGAGTGTGAAGCTTTATTTAGATGAGACAGGGCAACCCCTTAAAGAGTTATTCCCATCTTAGACGTTTATGAATAATCTACAAGATATGCCAAAAGTGTCTGTTTTCCATACTTTCGTAGAAGTGAATGGAGAGAGCTACGCATGCGTGGCCAGCTCTCCATTCACAGCAGCCGTGTCACCAGGTGGTAATTACCGAAGATCTGATAAGGCAGTCGTCCTACCTGTGATTGTCATTCTGGTAAAATCCATGCTCTAAATCCTTTCTTATATTTTACCTCAGAGATAAACAAGGAAGATGTGGACATTTCAGATAAAGACCAGATGGATTCTTCTGATGGACTGAAGGACACGACTGACAAAGAAGATTCCATTGAAGAGGACATTGAAAGTGACAAGGAAGATGACCAAGCAGAGGACAGTGAAGATGGTAATTCTAATAGCGATGCTAAAGATTCTGAAGAGGACTCTGCAGTGGAGAAATCTGACCCCGAAGATGAAGAAGAACAGGATAGTCATCCACCACAGCCAAGCACACCGGAGACTGAGAGTGCCTTAAGACATCGCAAAACTGAAGCTGCGGACAGTGGAGAGTAGACCTCCATATTTACATATTTTATGGACCAAAGATATGTCCGCACTATTTTTGCTGCAGTTTTTTTATGCTGTTATTTGTATTTTGCATGGAAACTCCCTTTCTTACAGTAATTTTGTAAGAAAGTAAGTTTTAGAAATTGTCTCCAGTTGTAGGTCCACCGCACAGGACGTTCACATGTTTTTTAACTTGGTTTCAGGCATTGACGTTATGTCTGAAGAACCTCCTTTATGTCTGTTCATGTCAGTTTGAAAAAAGGCTTAGTCCAACAATTTTAACAACTATGACTCCTTAACCGTTTACATTTTTTAAAATAGTTTTTTGTTTTGTTACTGTGCTTAAAGGTTAATTTCAGCTTTTCAGGCACGGTACATATCGTATTCAGTTAGATACATACATACATTTTTACATGTTTTGCACAGTGAAAAGTGTTTTCCGAGATTTAAATACTGATGAACTATCCTCAAGATCGGTCACACGCCAAGGCCGTGTGACCGATGAACGTGTCATCACTGGCCTAAGGAAAACAGAGAAGACCATGGCGCTACTGCAAGTGCCAGTACCTTCTCAAAAAGCTGATCGACCTGGTTTCCGGTTGTCAGAACAGAAGTTAGGTCATTAGTAATTAAATTTTGGAAAACCCCTTTAAAGAATTGTTTACTGAGGCTCAGCATTATGCATTTAACAATCTGTCAGCAGATTTGTACCTATGACACTGGCTGACCTGTTACATGTGCACTTGGCAGCTGAAGGTATCTGTGTTGTTCCCATGTTCATATGTACCCGCATTCCTAAGAAAAATTATGTTTTATATACAAATAAGCCTCTAGGAGCAACGGGGGCGTTGCAGTTACTCCTAGATGCTCTGCTCTCTCTGCAATTGCTGCGCCCTCTGCACTTTGATTGACAGGGCCAGGCAGTGATGATGTTTTTACTCCCTGGCCATTTTAATCAAAGTGCAGAGGGGGCGGCAGTTGCAAAGAGAGCGGAGCCTCTAGGTGTAACAGCAACGCCCCCGTTGCTCCTAGAGGCTAATTTGCATACATACTCAGCAATGCGGGCACATATGAACATGGGACCAACACAGAGGCCTTCAGCTGCAAGCCTACATTAACAGGTCAGCCAGCTTCATAGGTACAACTCTGCTGACAGATGCCCTTTAAAGGGACTTTCCAGTTATAATGATTTCTAAGCGAGTGCCGCAGCCTGCCTCTTGAAATAGCTACCTCCGTTGTCTCCATCCTCCACTCACTGCACTGCTTACATTCGGTGGTGCATGATCACTTGCATCACTCCTGCCATTAACTGGCTTAAGTGGTGATGTGGCCACAATCGGCACATCACCGCTGAAGCCAGTCATTGGCTGGAGTGGCGCATGGGACCAGGGTAAGCATGAATCTTCTGTTTCATTAGGTAGACTGCGGGCACTTTATTAAAAATCATTATAACTGGAAAATCCCTTTTAAGTACCACGTCCTCCCCATTCTGGTGATGTAACTGGTAAGCACATTACATTAGTCTCATCTGAAGATCTGGACTGTGACCTGTACTAGAGTTATCCATTAATATAGGGCAGGGATACTCAACCTGCGGCCCTCCTGCTTTTGTAAAACTACAGCTCCCACCATGCCCTGCTGATAGCTGTAGACTGTCCCGGAATGCTGGGAGTTGTAGTTTTGCAACAGCTGGAGAGCCTCAGGTTGGGCATCCTTGTTATAGGGTATAATAGCACTCCATTTTGGCTGTGGTACTCAAGTAGGGCCTTGCCTCTTACACAGATAATAATCAAATGAGGCACTCCAAGGAATTTGCGATTATGTGACAATTTATCGGTAGAGCAAACCAAAGTGATGCACAATCAATACATACATGACGTTTCGGTCCAAAACATGGACCAATAAATTGTCAAGCTTTGACAAGTTTCTTGGAGTGCCAAGTTTTCTTGTTCTGTATTAGTTTTAACATATTCTTCCTAATCATTCTGGTGAGGAAGATTAACTTTTATTTCAGTATACTGAATTATCTTCATTAACTTTGTCATTTTATTAAACATTTGAATGTATTGTCACGTGGGAATCTGTAAAATGATAGATCCTTGAGTGACAATCTAACTAAAGTACATTTACTACATACATGAGGGTGAAATACACAGACTGCAGTACAATACCGGCACTCACTGTGAGATCTGTCTTTTCACTAGAAATAGTGACCTGTCTATGTCAGAAGCTTTCGTTATCACGCCCATACATGGCCTTATTCACATCCAGATTAGATTACCATAGTTTATGGCGGTTGATCAGTGCAAATTAGCAATAAGGCATAAGGAGTCTTATAGGCCAGGCAATGCTCCTCTGGGAAAAATTTACAAATATATGCTCTCTTTCAAAAAAGATACAAGTTGGGTATCTAGAAGTCAATGTTTGACCTTTTAAACAGGCCTTGAGATATAATTTAGGATTATAGCTAAGCCAGTATCTCACCTGCAGACAGCTGTTTCAGGGCAATAGCCTCTCAACAGTGCAGAGCAGAGAGAGCAGGCTTAACTAGGCTGCATCTGGGGATACGTTTCCTCATTATGGAGAGTGCCTAGTAGGCGTAAGGAGTCTTATAGGCCAGGCAATGCTGGCTTAGCTACGTAATGTTCATGTATTTTTATTATTGAGTAAGTGTTTTATTTGTCGTCAATGCAGAATGAGTTTGCTTACTTTTTCTCATAACTTTACCTTGAAACCTCCCGAAAAGATCACCCCTTTATCTAGGCCAGATATTCTGTGACATATGTGTACTGGCCATCTTCTGTGAAGGACCAACCATTTGTCTACTCAATTTTAGTTGGGCCTATTAGAACACTGGTCCTTTTGCCTTATTAAAGCATAAGGAGATCATAGAGGAGGTCCCCACCACAAAACCCCTCTATATGACCCAGGAAACGGCTGTATGCTGTAATACGTAGACAGACAATCACCTGACATTGATATCTATTAGTATAAGCTGATGTTATGGACCACTTAATGGAGACTTTGCTTGAATAAGCTTCTCGCTTACACTTTCATATACAGCTTCTTGGCAGATATGGGTTACCTATAAATGTGTCCTTCCTTACGTTTCTTCTATTCTCACCATGTGTCCTTTCCTACCTTTCGGCTGGAGATATCCGAAGATGACCTGCTTGGGAGAAAATAAAACTTGCATTGCTCACAGCACCCAACAGAATAATGCAAAAGTAATTTTTTCATAGCTGGTTGTGTGGTGCCCATCTTTGGATATCTTGAGCTAAGATGAAAGGTAAGGAAGGGCCTAAATTGAAGGCTCTTCACACACACCGAATATTAGGACATAATGCTGCTACTGCCGTTGCAGTTGTCAGCTTAATGCTTTGAGAATAAACCAGCAGATAAAGGTTACTCTGTGTGTCATGAAAGGTTATATAATTTTGCAATATAGTTTCTGTATCAATCCATTGTGGTTTTCAGTACCTCCTATTGCTGTCATTTAACCCTTTTTGACTTCTGCTGTACATGTACAGCAGATGTCGGATCTTTAAAGATGGCCTGCTGTTTCACAATAACTAAGATTATGGACTTCCCTCAGATGGCGTGGTCAATGGCAACCATGACATCTGACGGAGAACAGCTCCCCCCCAATGAGATTGCAGAAGCCATTTGGTGGCCATGGCAGCCTAGGGCCTCCTGAAGGCTGTCTGGCCTGCCATAGTAAAGAACTTGATAGGACCATAGTGATTCTCCCATACACTGCAATAGTAAATCATTGCAGTCTATGGTATAAGTGATCTAATGTTTGTATGTTGAATAATGAAAATAAAGCTTAAAAAAAGGTAAAAAGTTATTTAAAAACAAACAAAAAAAAAACAGAAGTTCAAATCACACCCTTGCCCTTTTTACAAAAAATAAATAAATCAACAAAATAAAATAAAAAATGTAAAAGTATTTCTCCCGTTTGGTGAATGGCATAATGGAAGAAAAAATCTAAATGGCCAAATCACCATTTTTATTTTTTTGGTTGCTTCACCCTTAAAAAAATTGAATTAAGTGATCAAAAATTCATCTATACTCCAAATTGGTATCAATAGAAACGACAGATCGCCCTGTAAAAAATGAGCTCTTACACAGGTCCATACACATACTGTATTAAAAAGTAACGAATGTCAGAATATGCCAATGCAAAGACATTTTTTTTGTGTTAAAACTTAAGAAAAAACTATAAAAATTTGATATTGCTGTAATCATATTGACATACACAATGAAGTTATTTTTACCGCATAGGGAGAGACCGTAAAAACGACACCTGTATAACAATGCAGAAATTAAGCTTATTTCAGTTCCACCAAATGGAACTGGTGCCATTAGAAAGTACAACTTATACTGCAAACAACAAGCCCTGACTTGGCTATGTAACCAGAAAAATAAAAATGATGGCTCCTGGAAAGCAGAGAGTTAAATGCAAAAAAGGAAAATGGTTGCTTCAGGAAGGGGTTAATAGGAATCTATTATTCGCAGACTAAGAATTCCTAGGCATGTGACGTTTACATAGGGGCCCGACTTGTTACAAGCAGAGTATTGTTAAAGGGGTTTTCTGAGATTTTTATCTGATGACCTATCTTCTGGCTAGGTCATCAGTATCTGATCGGTGGGGGTCAGCTGTTTGAGAAGACACCTGCGTTCACAGTAGCGCTGCGGCCATCTCGGCCATGTGATGTCCCATTCATCGTCCACATGGCCTAGGTGCAGCTCAGCCCCATAGAAGTGAATAGGGCTGAGCGCAATACCAAGCACAGCCGTTAAACAATGTATGACGCTGTGGTTGATGAGCTGAGAGAAGGTTGCGGCGCAACTGCGAGCGCTGGTGTATTTTCAAAAAGTTGATCGGCGGGGGTTCCGGGTGTTTGATTCCTACTGATCAGATACCGATGACCTAATCCAGAGGACAGGTCATCGGTAAAATAAATTTCGGAAAACCCCTTTTAACTGTACTGTAATGATCCGAGAACCTGCGCATCCATCACATGGTTAGGACTTATCGCCTGGAATAATGACAGTTCCTATTGAATGACCACAAGCAGAGATCTTGAAAAGGAATTTCCATAGAAAGTATATTGGAAAAACGTCTAAAATTTCATCATACAATAAATAACCTTTATTTGTTGAAACTGGAATACCCTTTTAAAGGAGGAAGAACTTCAGATTTTTGTAATAGTATTTAAAAAATGAAAATGGAAGAAAACAGGAAGTAGACATTTTCCATCCTTTTTTTTTTTTTTGTTTGTCATTTTTTTTATTTTTATTTTTTTTATTGAAGGTTAAACGGGATAAAAAGGGATAAAGTTTTAGTTTTCGTATTTGTTTTTTTTTTTAGCTTGAACATGTAAATATGGAATAATCCTGTTTTATAGATCTATGGATCTTTCTTCAACAAGATTATTTTTATAACTATTTTAATGGCTTTGGAAGCTTTGATGTCTTGCTATCGCTTCTTGCACAAAGAGTAAGATTACTGGTTGCAGTTTTAGTATTTGACTGCAGGAGAAAAGATGTTTACATTGGCTTGAGGACCATGTTTGGATCCTTTAAGATAATTGTAATGTACAGATTTGTAATCCTTTTCTGTGTCAGGCGTAGTACAATATTCTAACCTCACATGAACTCTCAGCATGTGAAAACCGTATGTATTAGCTTATGTTTACATGTGGCTTTGGCGATTCCATATACCTTTTGTAATATTTTAACCTTCCCTTTAGGGTTTGGGAAAAGGGTTACGAACAGTATGTTTGTAGGCTAGATTATTAGTGTACTATTAATTAGCTCAGTTTTGTAGCCTTTTCTCTATGCAATAAATACAGTATTGTTTGTGGGATTTTGTACTGCGCCATCTTGTGGTAGTGAGTGAAAATTACAAATTGCAATAAAGCTGTTATAGCAACATTTTTTGTTAGATTTCTTACACAACATTTTCAGCTTCATAAAAAAAAACTATTTGGGGGGCATGCATGAAATCTGCTACACCTGTTTTGTGGTGTAAAAATGTTGTAAGCAATGTTGCTTTTGATATTATGTGCAAAATGTTGCAACTTATGGTGAACTGCTCCTTTCCACACCACAAGTGGAGTGAGAAGTTGGTCAGATTTTTCCAGTAGATCACGTTTAAGTCACATTTTTGAAGTGTGACTGTTTAAAATATTGCAAAAAAGTCGCAACTTCACACCAGTTAACGCCCAGACATACTATCACTGAAATAGGCACAACAGTATTGCACTTGTACTAAATTTTTAAAAACCACAAAACCATCCTAACTTTGGTGCAGGTAAGACTACTTTCACACTTTCGTTGTTTATTCCAGTATTGAGACCCAGCAGAGAATCTCCATACCGTATTTAAACTGATTCGTTTTGATTTTACCCATCAAGATGCATCTGTTCTGTTAGGATGCAGTTGTTGTAAAATAAAAAAATAAAAAAAATTACATAAATACATTGAAAGTCAATAGGTGACAGATCCGGTGTTTTCGGCTCCTAAAAAATGGATCCAACACCATTGACTTGCATTGTTTTCAGTGCCGGATCCGTTTTTTTTTATGACCGGACACAAAACCGCAGCTTGCAGCAGTTTTGTGTCCATTCGCAAAATGGAATGCTGATGGAACGGAAGACATCCTTATGTATCCTGAACGGATCTCTTTTCATTCAGAATGCATGAGGACTAAACGGAAACGTTTTTTTCCGGTATTGAGATCCTCTGCCGGTTCTCAATACCGGAAAACGACAACGTAAGTGTGAAAGTAGCTGTAGTAACTCCAATGTTAAATCTAACTTTCAAATACACCTACGATATATCCCCCAACCCCCTTTTCCTGATTTGCGATTGCAAATGTTCAAGTTAATCTGTACTTTGGTGTAAGGAACCATAATTTAACTTTATTTCAAGAGGTGGCTGGGGGAAGTTATAACTGCTAGTTTCAGGGATCACGTGGTAATTAAAGCTAAACTTGCAGCAGTGCTTCTGTTAAAGGGGTTGTCCGGTTTTTGATATTGATGGCCTATTCTCAAGATGGGTCATCCATATCAGATCAGCTGTTTGAAGAGACTGCCGCACTCGTACGAGCTTGGCGTTCACTCTTTACCTGCTGGCCATCGATATTACAGCTCCTCAGTCCCGTTCACTTGAATAGATATGAAAGAGAAAAAAGACAGGCGGCAGCGCCTCATGTGTGGTGCTATATAAAGGAATAAAGTATAAACAGAGTAAGTTGCACTTACCGCAAAAGCTATAGATACTTCGCTGGTTAGTCCCGACCAGCACACGGGATTCCTGCACTGCTACCTGGCTTCCTACCCGCACCGAGGAACTGGATGCCAGGATGAAATGGATACAGAAAAAAGAAGAATGGAACCACAATTGTGGCGCTGTTGGCAGGGTCTGGACATTTCCTAGGTATAAGTAGTTATATTTATTAGCCGTCAACGCGTTTCAAGGGCGAACAGCCCCCTTCGTTAGGACAATAATACATTACATACATATTATTTTCCTGATAAAGGGGGCTGTTCACCCTTGAAATGCGTTGACGGCTAATAAATATATCTACAGATACCTACGAAGTGCCCAGACCTTGCTAACAGCGCCACAATTGCGGTTCCGTTCTTCTTTTCTCTGTATCTGATTCATTTGAATAGGACGGAGTGTCACTACAACTGCTCTTTCCCATTCAAGTGAATGGGACGGAGGAGCTGTAATTACACTGGCAAGAAGGTAAACTGAAGGGAATGCAGCTCTCACAGAATCCTGCAATTCATCCTTTTCATGACCTTTCCTGAGAACAGGTCATCAATATCGGAAACCGGACAATCTTTTTAATCTACTTTTTGCAATTGTAATTGCTTCCGTTACAGCTTCCATGTAGGTGTTCACTCAGCTTTTCCTAGTTCCATAATCTGATTTTATTTCATATAGGGCTGACAGTGTACTGCTACTTGAGTAGGCAGATTTTCCATTCAGGAGTCTAAGAATTGCGGGTTAACATATGTTTACAGATGTCTCCAGAATCCATGAACACCGGTGAGTCTCCATGGTGACAGACTACAAAGATACCATGTGTAGTCTGCCGAAGCAGATTTTTTTACCCTTCGATGTGCCTCTTTTTCCATGCTAAAGTTCCCCAAAATAGTGCCATCACGAATACAACTCATACCACTAAAAACAAGCTGTCGTACTGCTATTTTGATTGGAAACTTTGACAAATGTTTTGACTTTCACAATTTGGAGGTGAAAAAGCAAAAAAAATAAAAATAATCATAATTGTCACATCATTAAGTGGCAAACTAGGCCTTTAACTGGTTAGGGTATGTTGACACGAGGATATGCTGCAAATTTTATGTTGTCTTGTTGCGGTCAGAAGCTTTGCAGCTTATTACAGTATCAGGCCTCTTGCACACGACCGTATGGCTTTTTCAGTATTTTGCGCTCCGCAAAAATACGGATGATGTCCGTGTGCATTCCGTTTTTTTGTGAAACGGACCAGCTGGCCCCTGATGGAACAGTACTATCCTTGTCCGTTATGTGGACAATAATAGGACATGTTCTATCTTTGAACGGATATACGGAAACGGAAGGCATACAGAGTACCTTCTGTTTTTTTTGCGGATCTATTGAAATGCATGGTTCCGTATACGGAACGCAAAAAACAGAACGTAAACAGAAAAAAAAAACTTGTGTGCAAGAGGCCTCACAGATAGGTTGTGGGGCTCCTATTTTCTGACACAGTTACAAATCCTATGTATCGCTATAGGCTTGTAGCCGTCCCCGGGGAAGCATAAAGGGGTTGTCTAACCTCAAATGGCATTTATAATGTAGAGAAAGTTAATACAAGGCACTTACTAATGTATTGTGATTGTCCATGTTGCCTCCTTTGCTGACTGGTTTCATTTTTCCATCACATTATACACTGCTCGTTTCCTGGG
This sequence comes from Bufotes viridis, assembly GCA_033119425.1. Lineage (NCBI taxonomy): Eukaryota > Metazoa > Chordata > Amphibia > Anura > Bufonidae > Bufotes > Bufotes viridis. Next base: position 387,741,188 of record CM065592.1, on the reverse strand, counting down.
GTTATGGCCACCGCTACAGCACACATACAAGGTGCCCGGAATTGGAGCTGCTGTCCATACGTGCCTGTGTACACTCCCGTGGTCTCGATCACCAGAGAGGCTTCTGCTTTTTCATATAGTGTACAAGCACGACCACCGCTGTTGGATTACAGAGTGGTTATAACCCTTGGAAGCAAGCGGTGTATAATGTGATGGAAAAATGAATCCAGCCAGCAAAGGAAGCAATATGGACAATCACGATACATTAGTAAGTGGCTTGTATTAACTTTCTCTACATTATAAATGCCATTCGCTAAAGTGAGACATCCCGTAAAGGGTTTTTATGGGAGTACAACATTGCTTACTTATACTTAGGACAGATCATCAATTTCAGATCAGTGGGGTCCAACTGCTGGCATTAAGCACAGCGATGTACTGTACTTTGTATAGTGGATGCGTTTGGTATTGCAGCCCAGGCCCATTCACTTGACTAGGACTGAGCTGCACATAGCCCATAATTTTGTCACTGGCCTAGAAATGGGTACCACAAACTCCTCAAACAATTGATCTGTGGGAGTGCCAGTAATCGAACCCCAATGATCAAATATTGATGACCCTTTAAATTCTAGGAAAGGGGTTTGGAACTCCATGTCAGAAACCCCTTTAATGGTGGCTGTATCTGCAGTAAATACCCCCTAGTGGTGACTGTAGGCAGACAACATTTTTATATAAGGATGTGTGAAGGGAAGCAGGGGGCTTTAGCCATCTATAAATATGTAATATGAAATAAATTAGTACAGGATTTGGACATACAAATGTGATATTCTAAGTTGGAGCTACACCTTAAAGCGCCATTCACACATCAGTTTTTTGGTCAGTGATTGTGCGCCAAAACCAGGATTGGCGCCTTCACAGGTATAAGGGAAAAGATCTGCACCAGTTTTTACTCAAAATCACTGATGGAAATCACTGACCAAACACTGACATGTGAATGAGGCATACAATGTACAGTATTACATTTGCTCCATAAAAGTATATAGGAACTACAGATCTGCACAGTCGTACCCCTTTTGTCTTGATTCTTTAGGCGGGTTTACACTACACAATGTTACAGCCGATTCCTTTCTCAGGAACGGTCATTCCCGACAATCTGCTTGCAGTCTAAATGACCTTTTGTTGCATCTTTCCATGAGCAGATAGTCCTCTTATTCAAAAATCTGACATCACTAGAGCCAGGAGGTGCTGACATCAGAGACCATATCACAAGCGGTAGAAATAATTGTGGTATTATTCCGAAATCCCGAAGCCACAAGCACTGAAAGCACAAAGTGAGATCTAGAAGAGTCAAGCAGTCGATATCCGAGTCCCTTGTGCCTCCTGAAACCCCATGGATGCTCGCACAATGCGACTCTTGTCCATGACCTCTACCTGGTTTATTTAGAATTCTGCAAGGAAATGTGAAGTGAGGGATTAAAGTTCTTCAGATTAGGTTTTTGGACTTTGCAGACAGAAAATATATTCAAATCAAACTATTTTTCTTAAAAGAAAAAAGTCAAGCAAGCAGGACAAGCGAGCGGTTTCAGAGGTTATATTATTACTGTTTAATACGAGCCTCATCTGGCATGCATTACCGCAGAGCACAAGCTGGCATGGGAAAACAGTTGACTCTGACCACAGCTGTTGGGATAGGAAGTTAATAGTTAGGGAGTTAAAAAAAAAGAGTTTGAGAAAACTAAATGTGCCCTCTGTTTACAGGCGCAGATGCACGCTGACATTAACCAGTGGCACAAACAATAAGCTCTTGCAAACTGGAAACACTCCTCGCCCGGCATGAAATATGTCTCGCAGGGCTTTAAAGATCCAGCATGGATTTAATTTTTTGTTGTTGCAATAAACAAAACATTTTGCAAGCTACATTAGCATGTATAAAAGAGTCACACTACAGGACAAGGGAGGTTTATGGTGTGTTATATTAGACGATGTGACCTGGCTAATACAGAACAGTCATCCCACATCCCCTGCTACGATTTATTTCATGTACTGAAGCCCACAGGAACACTGCGGTTTGGTGAGTCTGGGGGACAAAGTACAAAAATAGTGTGCTGGCAGCTGAATTAAACAATGATGTTCTCAGTTTGTACTCACCGCCGCTGTTTGGTTTATTTTGGGGGGCCACATATTGTTTTCCATCAAAGTAGCCTGGAAAGTTCAACTTCTTATGCAGCAGATAAAACCTTAGTATGTTCAAAAGAGTTTTTCCGAGCTTTAAATACTGGTGGCTTATCCTCTGGATAGCCCATCAGTAGTGTGGAGCCAACATAACTTATGGTCCATGGTAGCGGAATCCATAACGGAATTCTTAGATAACCCGAACCTTGAAACACGATTTCGCTCATCCATAGTAATCAGTATCTGATTGGTGGGGGTCCACCACCCGGGACCCCAGCCGATCAGCTGTTTGAGAAGGCTCCAGCATTTGCAGTAATGCCGCGACCTTCTCATTGTTTACCAAGCACAGCGCCGTACATTGTACAGCGGCTGTGCTTTATATTGCACCTCCTTCCCGTTAACTTTTATGGGTCTGAGCTGTGCCTAGGCCATGTGACCGATGAACGGCCTAGGGAAGGCTGTGGCAATACTGAGAGCTCTGCTGCCTTCTTAAACAGCTGATCGGTGGGAGTCTCGGGTGTTGGACCCTCACCGATGAGATACTGATGACCTATCCAGAGGATAGGTCATCAATATTTAAGTCTCCGAAAACCCCTTTATTATGGCTGATGGAGACTTTTAAATATCTGGACATATAATGCGCCTGTAAATGGCAGGAAAATTGGCAAACATTCATTAGGCACTGGCACATATGACACGTGTCACTGGTGGACATATGATGCCTGTGAAAAAGTTTTATGTTTGAAAGGGGTTGTGCAGTGGCTTAATATTGATGGCCCATCATTAGATCTGTGGGGGTTCGGCCCCCGACACCTGCACTGATCAGCTGTTTAAAGGAGCCAGGGCGCTCATGTGAGTGCTGCTTCGTCTTCAAATTTACCTGCTTGTCATCTCCTTTGTAGCAGCCGTGCAGTGTCACTACAATTGCTCCTTCCCATTCAAGTGAATACAGTTCTACACTGCACCATCAGACCCCCGACGATCTGGTATTGATGATCAATCCTGAGGACAGGTCATCAATATTAAAGGGTTTATCTGGGAGTTTATATTGATGGCCAGGGGCGGATTAAGTGCATGATAGGCCCGGGGCTGTCTACCCAACACGGGCTTATTTCGTAAGCGTCACAGTCTCTTCCTGGGTCAAATGACATCACATTCATCGTTCACATGACCGAGGTGCAGCTCTGTCCCATCCGAGTGATTGGGGCTGAGCTGCAATACCAAGCGCAGTGGTATCAAATGGACGGCGCTGTTTATGGTAAGGTGCAAAGAGGCTGCGGCGCTCACTGGAACAACGCGGTATCCTCAAACAGCTGATTGGCGGGGGTGTCAAGAGTCGAACCCCCACGATCTCATAGCTCTCTGAGTACAGATGTCATGGATATTACCTGCAGTCCTATGTAACACCCCACATAACACAGTGAATTATTGTGTTATGTGGGGTGTTACATAGGACTGCAGGGAACATGTAGAACATTATCTGCACAAAGAAAGTTATCACTGTTATCTGGGCTGTTACAAAGGACTGCAGGTGAGAAATTAAAATTTTTGTTGCCAAATTTAAAATACATATGATTATGATAAAAAAGACTTGGAGGAGAAGATGAGACGCAGGTCACGGTAGTGAGCCAGCTATACATATAGGAGAATACAGCACCACATACCTGTTACATCCAGGGACATCTCCTGTAATGTAGATCTTCTCTTTCCTCTTCTCCTCCGTTTGTGGTGACTAATTACTCCAGCCGCATCTCGTCTCTACAGAGTTTGTTACACAGACACGTTAGATTTCTCATAATTGGGGTCATTTATCAAACTGGTGTAAATTAGAACTGGCTTAGTTGCCCATGGCAACCAATCAGATTCCAACTTTCCTTTTCCAGAGGAGCTGTCAAAAATTAAAGATAGAATCTGTTGCTATGGGCAACTAAGCCAGTTCTACTACAGCAGTTTGATAAATGACCCCAAAGATCCCTATAGTGTCTACAGCAGTTATAATGTCCTCTATAGTGCCCCCAGTAATAATAACAACACCCTATATTTTGCTCCAGGTAATAATACCTGTATATTGTCCCCAAAAATAATGTACCCCAGTAGCAACGTCCCCACACTATCACCATATAGTATTTTTCTTTCACATTGCCCCATATAGTAATTTCCCCTACACTGCCCCATATAGTAATTTCCCCTACACTGCCCCATATAGTAATTTCCCCTACACTGCCCCCATACAGTAATTTCCCCCACACTGCCCGATATAGTAATTTCCCCCACACTGCCCGATATAGTAATTTCCCCCACACTGCCCGATATAGTAATTTCCCCTACACTGCTCCATATAATAATTTCCCCTACACTGCCCCATATAGTAATTTCCCCTACACTGCCCCATATAGTTTTTTCCCCTCACACTGCCCCATACAGTAATTTCCCCCACACTGCCCCCACATAGTAATCTCCCCCCACACTGCCCTATATAGTAAATTACCCTACACTGCCCCATATAGTATTTTCCCCTCACACTGCCCCATATAGTAATTTCCCCCACACTGCCCCCATACAGTAATTTCCACCACACTGCCCCCATATAGTAATTTCCTCCACACTGCCCCCATACAGTAATTTCATCCACACTGCCCCCATATAGTAATTTCCCCCACACTGCCCCCATACAGTAATTTCTCTCACACTGCCCCCATACAGTATTTTCCCCCACACAGTAATTTCCCCCACACTGCCCCCATACAGTTTTTTCCCCCACACAGTAATTTCCCCCACACTGCCCCCATATAGTAATTTCTCTCACACTGCTCCCATTCAGTAATTTTGCCCACACTGCCCCCATATAGTAATTTTCCCCACACAGTAATTTCTCTCACACTGCTCCCATACAGTAATTTCCCCCACACTGCCCAATATAGTAATCTCCCCCCACACTGCCATCCATTAATTAATTCGCCCCCACACTGCCATCCATTGATTAAGTGGCCCCCATACTGCCATTCATTAATTTGCCCCCACAACTGCCATCCATTAATTTTCCCCCATACTGCCATCCATTAATTTCCCCCCATACTGCCATCCATTAATTTCCCCCCATACTGCCATCCATTAATTTCCCCCCATACTGCCATCCATTAATTTGCCCCCACAACTGCCATCCATTAATTTACCCCCACACTGCCATCCATTAACTAATTTGCCCCCATGGAAACATGCCCCCACTGTCCATTCATTAATATCTCCTCCTCTTCCTCTAATATCTCCCCCCAAGTTAGCACACACACACAAAAAAAAGCTAATACTTACCTGTATGCTGAATGGTGAGGCAGGCGCGCGTACATCAAAGCCTAGGCGCGCCACTATAAAGGCGCACGATGACATCATTATGCATGCCGCGCAATGACATCATCACGCACGCTGGGCTTCTACCACCACATAGTCTATGGCGATGATAGGCAGCGGGCAGGGAACTATACGCTCCCTCCCGTGCCCCGACACAGTATATGGGCATTCGGGTTGGCGCTGGGCCCCCCAGCGGTGCCGGGCCCGGGGCGGCTGTCCCAAACGCCCCAATTATAATCCGCCACTGTTGATGGCCTATCCTCTGGATAGGTCAGCAATATCAGATTGTGAGGGTCTGACACCTGGGACCCATGCTGATCAGCTGTTAGAAAAGCAGGGTGCTCTGTGAGCGCTGTGGCGTCTTCCTAGGCCATATGATGTCACCGTACATTGGTCACATGGCCTAGTTGCAGCTCAGCCCCATTCAAGTCAACGGGGTGAGCTGCAGTACCAAGCACAGCCACTATATGATGTACAGTGCTGTTCTTGAAAAGCTGTCCGGACCTGGCAGCACTTACTAGAGCTTCTGAGGGCACAGTGGCTCCCTCAAACAGCTGATTTTTAGGGGTGTCAGGACTTGGACCCTGCCAATATGATAATGATGACCTATCCTGTGTCTGTCCATCAGATGGACAGTTGTGCATGGACAGTCAGATGCGGATCGCGGCTACTCGTCCACATACAGCGCGCACATGGTCAGTGCCTCTGCATTGCGGACCACAGCACGGGCACCGGCCAAAAACAGCCGTGTGCATGAGGCCTAATGGGAAAGATTCTGGCTAGTTATGGTGCAAGTGATGTATAAGGGTTGTACATTAATTTATTGGATAACGGCAGTGCCTTCAATAGGAGTCACTAAAGGAAAGCTTTTTTTTTTCTTAGATGATATCTTATTTACACACCTCTTTTCCCAGGAAGAGCTGCCTGGCCTATAATACTCCCTATGCCAACTAGAAGACTCCACAAGGAGAAGCAGTACCCACCTTGAACTATTGAGTCCTAGGCATTCCATGCACCACAGATACGCTCTTAGGGCTCATGCACACCAACGTATGTGCTTCATGCTGCGGACCACAAATAGCATGCCGTTTGAGGATGCGAAACCGTAGACTTGAATGGGTCCGTGATTCACAAGAGATGGTACGTACCGCAAAAAATAGGAGATGTTCTATTATTTAGCGGTGCGGAGGCACGGACAGAAATCCCACAGAAGCACTTTGCACTGCTCTGTATCTTGAGGATTGCAGACACATTCAAGTCAATGGGTCTGCATTCATGATCAGGGGTGCACACGGCCGGTGCTTATATATTGTGGGACCGCTGTTTGCTGTTTATCCATTATGTTTGTAGACAAAGCTGGTTACTGCAGCGCTACTCCAACTGAAGTGATATGTAGTAGTACTGCAGTAACCAGCTCCATCCACTACACAATCAGTAGAGCTGTGTATTGCGATGCTGACTACCGGAGCTTGAGCTATTTGGAACAGCTGATCGGTGAGGTGTAAGACCCCCCACTCCGATAAGATATTTATGGCCTCTCCTGAGGATAGACCACCAATAGTAAAATCTTGGAGTACCCCATTAAGGCTTTGACAGACACTATAATATGGCTGTATTCCTGAGCGCTAATCCTAAAGTTGGACAATAATTTTTTGCTTCTAACTATGAGTGAGCAAATTAGGACTAGCGTTAGGATCACTCATAGAGGCTGCCTTGGCATGGCGAGTGGCTTATTACTTTTTGATCAAAATGTACACTAACGACTTCTGATAGCTTCTAGCATAGAGGCAGGCAGCGTGCTAGTTGCAGAGTGCTGTTGCATCTCTGTGTTTGTAGGAGTGAGCAAATTGTTTCATCTCCAGTTCAGTGATTTTATTTTATTTTTTAATCGATTTGAGTTAGAATCAGTTCTACCAAAATCTAATGTGCTCCAATTCTCCTGAAACTTGGTATATAAAAGTCCCTGGTCTCCTAGGACTCTGATTTTCTCTCTCTATCTCTCTTTCTCTTTCACCGTCTCACTGTCTCTCATTCTTTCCAGAAAAATATTAATTCTAGGAGACCAGAGACTCTTAGGCTCCATTCACACAACCGTATGTTGTCCGCCAAAAAACTGATCCGTGTCCGCAAAAAAACGGATTGCATTCCGTTTTTTTGCTGATCAATAGACTTCAATAGGGCCATGGTTTTCACTGACAAGTATAGGACATGTTTCATTTTTTTTTGCTGAGCTGTGCAATGGAAGAAAAGTGAATGGGACAGCATCTAATCCGCAAAAAAACGGATCCGTTTTTTGCGGACAACATACGGTCGTGTGAATGGAGCCTTATATAGCAATTTTCAGGACAATTGACGCATACTTGATTTGTCCGAAACAAAATGCAAAACATTTTGGTTCGTTGAATCTGTATTTTTTGCTTTATAGAACACACTTTATAGCACCAATGAACGCAGTCATTATGGATCCACTCATTAGTATGCAGGAGGCGTGGGGAGTGGTGAACATGGTGCTGCTAGTGCTGACTGTACTCACTGTTCCCTGGCCTCTGGGTTCATGTAGTTGTGCACAATGGCCTGATGCTCTGCGATGTCAGCTCACAGTGCAACGAGGCGCCGGCTGAAGACTAGGGAACGGTAAGTGCAGGAAGAGTGTGCTAGATCTTCAGAATGGCTGCACCATCTGGAGCAGGAGAGATGAGTTGTTTTATTTATTTTAATGTCTGATCTGAGGTCTTATGGAGATTGGAGGTCTGTTTGAAGTGCCTGATCTGAGGATTTGAGGTCTTATTGGGGGTCAGATAATAAGGTCTGATTTGGAGGTCTAATGAACATTTCGGGGGTCTGAACAGAGATTTGATGAAGGTTGGGGGTCTGATCAGGTGCGTCTTATTAAGCAAAATATATATATACAGTATATGAGAGGTTTTTTTTTATTTTGTTTCCACAACACCAGTAAGACCAATTCTAGAAGTATTGAATCTGGTAGTAGTAGACCATCTACTAACACCTTCACAAATTAATATTCTTTGGGGGAAATTTATGAAGCCCTGTTCTCAGGAAATATGTATTCAAAAAGTTGCGAAAAAAGGAGATTTGTGACTTTTTGCGCATTTCATTGCAAAAATTGTGCAACATTTTGCAATTTTTAAACCACTAATTTTTGAAGTTTTTAAAAAAGGGTGGAAAGTAGGTCTTATTAGCCTGTAGAGCTGATATAAACTAGATTTATCAACTATTACTGTTTAAAAAGTCACAAAGATGCACCAAATCTTTTCAACCATTGCACGACAATTTGTAAATTACGGCAACACAGACTCCAGCAAAACGGACTACCCCTCATGATAATTCCTCCCTGTTTGTAGTTTGGTGATGATTTCTCTTTATGTATAGAAGTGACTCATCCATCTTTCTCTACTTTAGTACTTGTTCCCACACGTTTTATAGTCCGATAATCACACAGTAACCTTATTAAAGTGAAATTCCATGTTTCTAAGCTAATCACAGCCAGTGAAAAAAAATCAGTGAAGGAAACTTCTTAAAGACACAGGAGAAGCTGTGTTCTGAGGAAATAAAACAGGAAATGTGTGTGTGGAGTCTTTTTTCCACTGTAGGAAACCAAAGTAAGTTTTTTTTTTTTCCTTGGTAAAAACTAGAATGAATTCACTGGGATGATGTCACCTCCTAATAATAATGACCACAAAATACCTTTGCTATATTTTGGTGCACCTTAGCCAATTTCGTAAGTTTGTACATATAACTTCAGGAAATCCTAAGTACATGGGCTGCAAATCAGGGCTACACTGCTAATCTACAGTCAGGGACGGACTGGGAACTTAATGTGGCCCTAAAAAAAAAAAACTTAAAAGTGTCCCCATGTTGTTAGTGGGTCCAAACTGACAGAAGGCAGGGCCAACACAAGTAGGTGGGCCAGCAATACCATATTGCAGCACAAAATACCGCCCCAACAGAGCAAAATACCTCAGTATAACACATTTAACTAGCCCAACAACATTGAAAACCACAATGCAGCTCAAAGTAATGCTCCAGCACCAATATATACCTCCTCAGAAGCTGCCCCCTGTGGTTGCTGGCCAGGTACATATCTATTTGACGCCCTTCTCTGGAAGCGACAGGCAGGAGCGGACTGGTAACTTAACTTAAAGTGGCCCTGGAAAAAATACTAAGAGTAGTCGGATCCAAATTGATGGCAGGGCCAGCAATACCATATTGTGGTACATTATACCACCCCAACAGAGCCAAATACCACAGTCCATCAAAAAATACTGTCAGCAGCTCAAAATACTTCCCCCAAATCTTCCACTGGTCGACCGTGAGGAGGGCTTTGGAGGCCCCTAGGGCATCAGCCCACCGGGAAATTTCCCTGTAAGGTCTATGTCCAATCCGCCCCTAGCTACAGGTCACTACTTATGGTACCTAGTTGCTGGCCATGAGGTGGGCTCAGGTGGCCCTCTTGGGCACCGGCCCAGAGAGAAGTTTTCCTGTAGAGTCTATGGCCAGTCTGCCCCTGCCTACAGTATATTATATCTGGTATGGCCCTGTGTATAACGGTATTCACCTCTAGTGGCAGTGCTTCAAAGGGAGCAACTCTTAAGAACGTGTGTGCAAAGGGTTCATGGGCTTCAGTGTGAAAATCGGTGTCACATGAAGGTTCTTTAAGAGCCTATAGAGTATTATTAGCAATGTATTAAGGAAAGGCACGTGTCACAATTGTTATGTAAATTACAATTTGTTTTTATAGCAAATAACATCACTTGGACTTTTATATAGCTTTTGGACATTCAATGGGCCTGTGGACCTCCATAATACCGATGGGGATGTACACTAAAATGAAGTTTTACCACAATACAGTCTCAGCTCGGATAAAGTTAAGCGTCAGTAAGAATTAGTTTTCTATTAAGTGATCAGTATATCATCAGTGATGACTGAGATCCAGTATTATCACAGACCATAATGGAGATGGGCTGACAATGCTTTTAGCTGTAAAAAAGGAAAGATGGCCACCAGTTGTTTCGGTTATCTTTTAGGGAGGGTGGGGGGTTCCCACACAGCAAGTATAGCTGATGTAGGACAAAGGTGTTGGTGATAATCAATTAGTGGCTTTACTCTGGAGAATCATAATGGTGACAGTTTACTCCTCAAGAGGGTACAGTTCTTATAACATTTCTGTTACTGACAGAGGTAGACAGGCCATAGACCCTACAGGGAATTTTCCCAATGTACCAATGCCCATAGGGCAACCCAAGCCCTCCTCACTGCCGCTGGCCGCGTACAAACTAGAGGGGTCATTATTAGAGGAAGTCAGGCAACATGCTGAAAGTAGGTTTGGCTCGGTGTTGTAACCCACATCTCACCTCCTAAGCCCCCTGCTCCATATCCATATTAGAGACAATTGGAGGAGGAGGACAAAAAATGGCAGCTAGCTCTCGGGAGGTGTTTTGTGCTGCACTGTGGCATTTGGTTCTGTGGGATGGTATTCTGTGCTGCGCTATGGTATTACTTAACCTGCCATCTTGTATTGGCCCCATCTACTTGTGTTGCCCCACCTTCTGTCAATTTGGACCCGCCTACAACATTGGGACTTTAACCGCCCAGTCCACCCCTGGTTACTGATGCTTCTGATGGCAGCTTTCCATAGACACACTCCTTACAATAGTGGACTACTTGAACTCAAGGCCATCTTCACTAAAGCCTTCTTGTCATTGCCTCACACGTAGCAGGATGCATCCCCTTACATCAGTTCCGCGAGCACAGCTTTTCTTCCTAGTGATGTCACTGCTACAATCTTTAGCTACTGGGAGCCCCCCTCACTTTGGCCACCAACTACATAGTTGCTTAATTTTCAGAGACAGTCCCTGCAAGTATGGCCTGCAAAAAAATGGATGGGGGTTAGGTAATCCCCAGCCACAAATTGTTGAATGTTTGGGGCATTCCCTAGGGCCTATATGTCCAGAATTTACCAAACGCACATTTTTACCAACTACACTAAATGACATCAACAAAACTGCCATCCTGACACATTAGCATTATTAAACACCTCTTTTAAATGTATAGACATATACAGTCACCTAAAGAATTATTAGGAACACCATACTAATACTGTGTTGGACCCCCTTTTGCCTTCAGAACTGCCTCAATTCTACGTGGCATTGATTCAACAAGGTGCTGATAGCATTCTTTAGAAATGTTGGCCCATATTGATAGGATAGAATCTTGCAGTTGACGGAGATTTGAGGGATGCACATCTAGGGCATAAAGCTCCCATTCCACCACATCCCAAAGATGCTCTATTGGGTTGAGATCTGGTGACTGTGGGGGCCATTTTAGTACAGTGAACTCATTGTCATGTTCAAGAAACCAATTTGAAATGATTCGAGCTTTGTGACATGGTGCATTAACCTGCTGGAAGTAGCCATCAGAGGATGGGTACATGGTGGTCATGAAGGGATGGACATGGTCAGAAACAATGCTCAGGTAGCCCGTGGCATTTAAACGATGCCCAATTGGCACTAAGGGGCCTAAAGTGTGCCCAGAAAGCATCCCCCACACCATTACACCACCACCACCAGCCTGCACAGTGGTAACAAGGCATAATGGATACATGTTCTCATTATGTTTACGCCAAATTCGGACTCTACCATTTGAATGTCTCAACAGAAATCGAGACTCATCAGACCAGGCAACATTTTTCCAGTCTTCAACAGTCCAATTTTGATGAGCTCGTACAAATTGTAGCCTCTTTTTCCTATTTGTAGTGGAGATGAGTGGTACATGGTGGGGTCTTCTGCTGTTGTAGCCCATCCGCCTCAAGGTTGTGCGTGTTGTGGCTTCACAAATGCTTTGCTGCATACCTTGGTTGTAACGAGTGGTTATTTCAGTCAACGTTGCTCTTCTATCAGCTTGAATCAGTTGGCCCATTCTCCTCTGACCACCAGCATCCACAAGGGCATTTTTGCCCACAGGACTGCCGCATACTGGATGTTTTTCCCTTTTCACACCATTCTTTGTAAACCCTAGAAATGGTTGTGCGTGAAAATCCCAGTAACTGGGCAAATTGTGAAATACTCAGACCGGCTCGTCTGGCACCAACAACCATGCCACGCTCAAAATTGCTTAAATCACCTTTCTTTCTCATTCTGACATTCAGTTTGGAGTTCAGGAGATTGTCTTGACCAGGACCACACTCCTAAATGCATTGAAGCAACTGCCATGTCATTGGTTGACTAGATAATTGCATTAATGAGAAATAGAATAGGTGTTCCTAATAATTCTTTAGGTGAGTGTATAATAAAACCTAGGTTAAACTTTTAGGATAACAGGCCGAACTGGATGGACAGATGTCTTTTTTCGGGCTTCTAAACTATGTTATGTTAAAGGAGTTTTCTGACACTTTCTAACTGATGACCTATCTGGATAGGTCATCCGTATCTGCTCGGTGGGGGTCTGATACCTGGGACCCCCGCTGAGCAGCTGTTTGAGAAGGCACCTTCTCGCAGCTTTCCCTAGGCCAGTGACGTCATATCATCATCCACATGGCCTAGGAGCAGCTCAGCCCTATTCAAGTGAATGGGGCTGACCTGCGATACCAAGCACAGCCGCTATACAATGTACGGCGTTGTGCCTGGTGAGCTGAGAAAAGGTCGTGGCGCTACTGCAAGAAACGGTGCCTTTTCAAACGGCTGATTGTCGGGGTTGTGGGTGTGGAGGACAGGTCATTAGATAGAGTTGGAAAACTTCTTTAAATACCTATACTCCCAATGAGTCCACCCTAGAAAGAGCAATTTAACTTCAAAGCATGCGAACTTGTTGACTTTAGCAATTCAAACATTGTCAATGTCCATATCATATAGGGGAAATTTCACATTAAACATATAACTGTATAAGTAAAACTGTCTAAACTCCCTGTCTACAATAACATATCTGGGTGCTAATCACCTCGCACTGATTTGTCGTTCCTTGGTATTTATTATTATTTTTTTATCTGTGCAGTTTCGGCATATTTTTTGGGGTGAAGGGGCTGCACCTAGGGACTTTTTGTCTCATTCTGGAGCTCTTCTTTATGCTGTTTTTCAGCTGAAGGCCATATATGATAGTCCTTTCATTTCCCAGCAGGAGGGACTTGTAGAAGTAATTCAATGTAAATTAAAGTGTTCCTCGCAATAGCGGACAAGAATAGGCTTTTTTATAGGGGTGCCGGCCCAGTGTATTGCGGATCCGCAATACACTACGGACGTGTGAATGTACCCTTATGAGTTTTGTTACTGAAAATACCTGCAGTAAATCGTGCGTGATTAATAGTAAGAGTTGGAACGTTTTTCAACTCTATGAATTGTCCTGTGTAGACTAATTCTCTAGTACTGTAGATATGCAGTTTATCCAACAGATGGCGCCATTGTACTAGGGAAAACCTAACCATGAAAAAATTGCACCACTGAACTCATCCTGAGCTCACTCTTCCTGGGCTTGCTGTACTAACTGGGCTTGTGAATAAGTGGAGTTTAAAATGTTGGCTTGATTCTAGCTAGTCCTCCAACTACAGCAGACAGGGTCTAATTCTAACTCATATTTACTGTTTTCCTTCTTTACTGTTCACCTCCATTTAAATATGTGCTCCATAGACAATGCTTCTAAGGGTACTTTCACACTAGCGTTATTCTTTTCTGGTATTGAGTTCCGTCCTAGGGCTCAATACCGGAAAGAAACTGATCAGTTTAATCCTAATGCATTCTGAATGGAGAGCATTCCGTTCATGGAAGCATCAGTTCAGTCCCTCTTACGTTTTTTGGCCGGAGAAAATAACGCAGCATGCTGCAGTATTTTCTCTGTCCAAAAACCTGGAACACTTGCCTGAATGCTGAATCCGCCATTTTTTTTCATTGACGCATGCGCAGACCTTTAAACATGTGACAAACATAAATACCGGATCAGTTATTTCAGATGACAACCGGAGAGACGGATCCGGTATTGCAATGCATTTGTGAGGCGGATCCGCATCCGTCTACAAATGGTATCCGTTTGCATACAGATTGCCGGATCCGGCAGACGGTTCCGGCGACCGAACTGCCTGCCGGAATCCAACAACGCAAGTGTGAAAGTACCCTAAGCGTGTGTCCCGTGCAATGTATGCGTGCCTTGAAGAGCCATTTGAGGGTGAATACATTTGCACTAGATGCAATCATTTTGCATATTTGGAAGCCAAGATCTTGGATCTAAATAAGCAGCTTGAAATAGGGGCATTGCAAAACTGGAGAGAGGCTTAGACCTCACTGTGCAGGCACTGACTGGGGTCAGGGAAATGGAGGTGGGAGGAGGAGGGCAAGATCAGGACTATCAGATCAGCAGTTGGGTTAATGTAGGAAGAAGGGGTAGAGGGAAAAGTGCCAGGGAGGCTAGTCCTGACTCTATTATTAAGAGGACAGACAGGGTCATCTGTCGCCGAGACCATGAATGCCGAACAGAGTGTTGTCTTCCGGGTGCTCGGGTTCGGCATATTGCGGATCGGATTGACAGATTGCTTGATGGGGCTGGGGAAGACCCGGTGGTCATGGTATACATTGGCACCAAGGTAGTCCAGGACCTCCAAGGTAGTGTTTTCAGAAATACTACCAGTGCCACGAGCGTCACCAGAGACACAACAGGAGCTTAGAGAGTTAAATAAGTGTATCAGAAGCTGGTGCAGGAAGGAAGGGTTTGGATTCATGGAGAACTGGACCGGTGCAGGCGGCTCGATGACATCATCGTGCCGCCTAAGCCGTACAGCACGAAACACAGGCCAGAAGAGACCTGCATCGCATCGCTGTGTGATTGAGGTAAGTATAAGTGTTTTTTTTAAATACTGGACTATCTGTTACTGCCACATGGGGGGGGAGCGTCAGGCACTTGATACTGGCACATGGGGGTGGGGGTTTGGCACTTGATACTGGCACACGGGGGGGTTTGGCACTTGATACTGGCACATGGGGGTGGGGGGGTTGGCACTTGATACTGGCACATGGGGTTTGGCATTTGATACTGGCACTTGGGGTGGTTTGGCAATTGATACTGGCACATGGGGGGTTTGGCACTTGATATTGGCACATGGGGGGGTTTGGCACTTTATACTGGCACATGGGGGGTTTGGCAGTTGATACTGGCACATGGGGGTTTGGCACTTGATACTGACACATGGGGGGGCTGGCACTTGATACTGGCACTTGGGGTGGTTTGGCACTTGATACTGGCACATGGGGGGGTTTGGCACTTGATACTGGCACATGGTGGTTTGGCACTTGATACTGGCACATGGGGGTTTGGCACTTGATACTGGCACATGAGGGGTTTGGCACTTGATACTGGCACATGAGGGGTTTGGCACTTGATACTGGCACATGGGGGGTTTGGCACTTGATACTGGCACATGGGGGGTTTGGCACTTGATACTGGCACTTGCGGTGGTTTGGCACTTGATACTTGCACATGGGGGGTTTGGTACTTAATACTGGCACATGGGGGGTTTGTCACTTGATACTGGCACATGGGGGGAGATTTTGCACTTGATACGGGCACATGGGGGTTTGGCTCTTGATACTGGCACATGGGGGGGTTTGGCACTTGATACTGGGACATGGGGGGTTTGGCACTTGATACTGGCACATGGAGGGTAGGTTGGCACTTGATACTGGCACATGGGGGGGTTTGGCACTTATTCCTGGCACATGGGGAGGCATGGAGAGGCACTTGTTACTGGCACATGGGGGGGGGGGCATTGAGAGACACTTGTTACTGGCACTTGGGGGGCATGGAGAGGCACTTGTTACTGCCACATGGGTAGGGGAAAAGAGGCACTTGTTATTGGCACAGGGGGGAAGAGAGGCACTTGTTACTGGGGTCTTCTACTGAGGCCACAACAAAGGGGTATTTTATATGGGGGGCTCTGTGTGGTACTAGTATTATCAGTGGGTTTATCTGTTTCTGCAGTATAGTATTGGGGAGCACAGTGGCACAGTATTGGGGCTAGCAGGATGATTTGTCCAGAAGATGGGAGGATGATGGAAAAATAGTAAACTAAGATTTTTTTTTTTCTCAAACTACAGAGACGGAAAATGGCGACAAAATGATGGTCTGGTCTGAAAGGAGAAGATGAGGACAGAGAACATCTACATCAAAGAAGACATCACTAGATGTAAGAGGTATGGGCGCGATATATGGGTGGGGCTGTGCATGGGTGTGGTTTGAGGATGGGCAGGGACACAGGGGCCCCATGATCTCCTATTGCCCGGGGAAGTGCCCCTCCCGAGACCAGGCTCTGGATCCACCACTAGGGCGGCAGCGGGGAGGGGGCGGCGGTGGAGGATAATTATGCAATGCTATGGGGCTGATATGTAATATTTTCCAGGGCAAGTTTTCATACCCAGTCCGGCCTTGTAAATGAAACGTATAGTTTGTAATTGGATTGAAAACTGGCTTTAGGACCGTGTCCAGAGAGTTGTGGTCAACGATTCCTATTCTGAATGGTCCCGGGTTATAAGTGGTGTACCCCAAGGTTTAGTGCTGGGCCCTTTATTTATTATTGATATTGAGGATGGGATTAATAGCACTATTTCTATTTTTGCAGATGACACTAAGCTATGTAGTACTGTACAGTCTATGGAAGATGTCCATAAACTACAAGCTGACTTGGACACTCTGAGTGATTGGGCATCAACTTGGCAAATGAGGTTCAATGTGGATAAATGTAAAGTTATGCATCTTGGTAGTAATAATCTCCGTGCTTCATATGTCCTAGGTGATGTAACACTGGGAGAGTCACTTATAGAGAAGGATTTGGGTGTCCTTGTTGATGGTAGATTAAGTTTCAGCATACAATGTCAATCAGCTGCTTCTAAGGCTACAAGGATATTGACATGCATTAAACGAGGCATGGACTCACTGGGCAGGGATGTGATATTACCACTTTCCAAAGTGTTGGTGCGGCCTCATCTGGAATATGCAGTTCAGTTCTGGGTACCAGTCCATAGAAATGACGCACTACAGCTAGAAAAAGTACAGAAGAAAGCTACTAAACTGATAAGGGGCATGGAGGGTCTTAGTTATGAAGAAAGATTAAAATAATTGAATTTATTCAGTCAGATATGGCCCATATATAAATAGGCCATACAAAAAATACGGTAAAAAACTGTTCCATGTCCCCGAGTGGAGAAGAAAAAGTTCAGTCTCCAGAAACGTCAAAGCTTCTTTACTGTAAGAACTGTGAAGCTGTGGAATAGACTTCCTCAGGACATGGTCACAGCAAGAACAGTGGACAGTTTTATGAATTCTTAAAAGTAAATTACATTAATGCTTATGAAAACATGTAGAAATTGAGTCTCACTTCCTTCTGGGATTCGCGTCCTCATCTATCCCTTGGTTCAACTTGATGGACTTATGTCTTTTTTCAACTGTATCAACTATGTAATAACTATGAGCTCAATGATTGACTGTTTTGTTCATCATAAGTTAATATTGTAATGCTTCACTTATATATCACTAACATGTTATATTGCGTTCAAATTGCTGACTGTGTAAAGAACACAAAAGATATACAATGCAGCACTAGACATTTAGACATAAGCACAACCATTCGACACTCATGCAGTCATGTGAAGAATAAGGCCACTCCATGTAGCATTTTTGATTTTTAAGCACGTGGAAGTGTCATCTTTCTTCATTTAAATGGTATAGATTTAAAATGAGCAAAAAACAATAACTTTACATGCCAACTCTCCCTAAGTGTTCAGGTCACTCCCTGACCAAGGGGAGTCCTCCTGGACTCCAGAAGTAGTTGATAATCTCCTGGGACCAGCATGGAGTACTACTTTCTCCTAGAAAACAGCCCTCCATATATTTTAACTGCATGTGGCACTGGGATTCTGCATCATTTGATACCCATTAGGTGCCCAAATATGCACTTAGGGGGTAGGCTGCTGCACAAAAAGGGCAGAGCTCTGTGCAAAGGATGCATGGTTTGGGGTGTTGCAATGCAGCTCCCATTCTACCGGATACCAACTGAGAATTGTTGGCAAGTATCACATTAAGACATTGAATTAATGAATCTAGTGGAAAATAAATGTTTACGTGCTCCACTGGATTCCATAACATAAAGAGGTAGGTTCATAGGTCTGCCATGTGCATATGACCTTACTGAGATATAGAGAGAGGCCATACCTAATAGTTGATGCGCCATTTCAAAGCTGTAAAAAAAAACGGAAGTGTTTTACAGGACAATGCTGCTCTTTAAGGGTACTTTCACACTTGCGTTGAAGGATTCCGTCAGGATCCGTTAAAACATTTGAAAATGTATTTCATTTGCAAACGGATTCGTTTGCAGATCCATTTGACAATTATATTAAAATAACAGATCAGTCTTTCCGTTGTCATCCGTAAAAACGGATCCGTTATTTATTATTTTACCATTTTTAAAGTTCTGCACACGCGCAGAGTGGTGGAACAGATGCGTTAATGCGTCAATTTTCAATGTCAGATCCGCCATTAATACATTTCAATGGAAATTACTGGCGGATCCGTCATTCCGTCAAGTGTTTCCGCTTTTTTGGACGGAGATAAAAATACAACATGCTGTGCTTTTATCTGCGTCCAAAAAACGTGAAAGGACTGAACTGAAGACAAACAGATGCAGATCAGTTTTTTTCCGTTATTGAGCCCCGAGGACGGAACTCAATGACGGAAAAGAATAACGCTAGTGTGAAAGTACCTTTACAATATGGCTTTTTAAAATACGTAAATCCCTATAAAACCACAGAACCAGAATTGCAAAATCACTATGTTTTGCAGGAAGTCCACTTAGGATTGCAGTTTTTTTCTGCCTCATGGATACATGTAATTTGGATTGCTAACAGGAGAGTGTGAGCACAGTGGACAGCAATTGATGGTACTTATGGGATGTTTGCATTGACTTTACAGCACAGTGCATGGGAGAAATACTGTAGTAAACACCGGCAACAGATAAGCAAGCAAGAATGGGGAGAACCCCATGAATTGCTCAGCCATTGAGCAGAGGCGAATTGTTACTGCAGACTGGTAGAATTGACTAGTAGTATATGTACTGTACGTCTAAGGTGGTGATTGTGCATAGCACTGACCAATACCCCTTAAAGGGGTTGTCCGGGTTCAGAGCTGAACCCCGACATACCAATAATTTCCCCTAGGCAACCCCCTGATGTTTGCATCGGAGCAAGGGCAAGGTCTCTTTTATTTACAATAACACACTGCCGGGTGGAGGCTGCGCGATTCAGCACAGGGCAAAGGAGAGCATCGGAGCATGAACTGCTCCGATGTACTAGTAAATTCTACCTGTCTGCAGTAACAATTCGCCTCTGCTCAATGGCTGAAAAATTCATGGGGTTCTCCTCATTCTTGCTTGCTTATCTTGCTCCGATGCTCAAGTCAGGGGGGCTGCCTGGGTGAAAATAGGGGTATGTACGGGTTTAGCTCGGAACCTGGACGACCCCTTTAAAGAGTAATAAACTTAAACAGACCCCTTATGTTGTGCACCTAAACTGTTAAGACACCAGTGCAGCTAAGTGATTCCCCCCCTCTATGCGTCCTATAGTGTCGGGCATTGGCTCCTTCTCAGAGCACTTATCTGCTTGGGTTGACTTCATTTTACAGCCACTAGTGTGTGTAATACCAGGTTTTTTACAAGACACTAGGAGTGTCCTACAGGCGTCTCATAGCCTGAAATGGGAGCCACATTTTGCGTGGATCACCGCAGATGTGGCTTCCCTTTACACAGTTATCCCTCATAACTTGGCTATGCAGGCAGTATGCTGGTTTCTTGGTATATATTCAGATTTTTCACCTTTGTTCCAGAGCTATGTGTGCAATGTTGTTTTTATCTTACTAAAGCACAACTTTTTTATGTTCAACGGGAGGTTTTTCCTACAATTGTCAGGAGTTTCTATGGGAGCTAAATTCTCCCCATCTGTGGCCAATGTGTACACGGCCCGGTGGGAGCATGCATTTTTGCTCTCACTGTCCAACCTGTGGGCGCCATCCCTTGAGTGGTATGGCCGTTACATCGACGACCTGCTATTTGTTTGGTCGGGCGATGTGGCGGCCATACCACTCTTTGATGAGTTTTTGAACACCAATTCATACAATTTAAAATTTGTGGTACATTACGATACTACCGCTATTTCCTTTTTGGATTTTTCTCTGGTGGGCGATTAAGACACTGGCTCAATTAACACCTGCACCTTTCGTAAAGAAACCACAGGCAACACGACTCTCCATGCGGCATCGTGCCATCCACCCCATGTTGTGAGGAATATCCCTAAAGGTGAAGTCTTTCGCATTAGACGCAATTGCACTCAGGATGGAGCATGCCGCATGGAGATGCGATCTGCTGCAGATCGCCTTTCCATGAGACAATACTTTAATCGTAACTTGGTGTCTGCCCAGAAGGAGGCCCCCTCCAGACCCAGACAGTTACTTCTATTACCCCATCACATTCGCACACCTCAGTGAACCTGGACCAATCAAAACACTCTCACCTGCCTGTTTTTGTCACCGGTTATAGCACACAATACTCGCAGATTTGTCATATAGTAAAAAAAACAAAAAAAAAAACAGACTCAGCAATAAACTCTGTCCATCTCCAATATGGTTGCGTCTTCTCGGAAGTTACAGGTGTGGACACAGGATTTGTACTTGTTGTTTCTACATGCGACCGGGCAAGGAAGTTTTTTCCTATGCTATGAATCAATGTTTTGCAATTAAACAATACATCAATTGCAATACAACTTATGGGGTATATTGCATTTCATGCACTTTGTGTTTCCTCCAGTACATTGGCTGCACCACTAATGGTCTCAAGGTTAGACTATGCAGACACATCTCTGACATCCTTCATTCATATGCCAGAAATGTGTCTGCGGTTAGTATGCATTTTTCAGCAGTGCATGGAGGCAACACAGTGCAGGGCCTGGAGAGGGTTACTCCACCTCCCAGCGGTGGTGATCACAAAAAGAAGCTTTTGAATCGGGAATCATATTGGATCTTCAAAATGGGGTCCTCTATACCAAGTGGACTTAATTGTAAACATGACTTGATATTACATTATTGAGATGTTTGATCCATGACTTGTGCTTTTGTTTTTTACTTCATTATGTCTTTCTGCACGTTTGCAATTTTACTTGTAGGAGTGGCTTGTAGTTACTGCGCCCACCTGTTGCACAGGGGAGGTGCTATATTACTAACCCTTCATGCAGTCTGTATTTGTCATGAGTAAGGATCGCTATTGTCTGTGATCCGAAACGCGTAGACTGGACTGTAATTGACTCTTAACCGCACTGAATAAATAAAGGTAATTATTTTAACCCAGCTGGACCCTTTCCCTTTTTTCTTCTCCAGTAACGCTGTGGTTCTCGGCGTGGTCCGTGCTGGGGGCGGCGGGGTTGAGCACACCTACAACCCATTTTTGCTGACCTGAGCTAAGTGGATTAGGTTGCAAAGTTACGCTGTGTGCTGTTAACACAGCATTACTTTACAGGTACTGTGCCTTTAAAATATTATGTTTTGCATGTAATTGTGGGTTTAATGGGCTGTCAATGGTCTCTTGTCATGTGTGCAGATGCAGAAGTGTTGCACCACAGGTGATTTGTGTATAGGTGGAGCTAAAGTACATAATAAGGTGTTTTGGTTCACCACGTGTTTATTGAGCCACTAGACCATGTAGAGTGTTGCCCAGAAAGCCTGTTGGGTGCAAGAGCATTGTGTACAAGACCTGACTGTGTAGCTGAGAACTGGATCTTTGGAGAGCAGTTAAGCCCAGCCCTGCATTCATCTCTGAACCTTCTGGACGGCTGCTAATGAAATTTTCTAGGGATAGCCCTCGAGATCTGTGAACCGAAGGCCCTGCACATCCTGCAAGTGGTTGTGGGCCACTTCCAATGTGTTCTTGTACAGAGCTGGGTGGTAGACGTGTCCCAGCCTGAAAGTATGAACACAGATCGAAGCAGTGCCCGGCTGTTGAGGCCCTGCATGGACTTGTGCCATGACTTGCTCTGTGAGTGTAACAGAGAATGTGCTGAAAAGTTCTATGCCCATTGGAGACTGCCATGTTGTGTGCCTTTATTTGTAACTGCCAGAAAGTCCATTATTGTAACTTTGTGACCGATATAGGCTGTAACTGCCAAGCTGTGTGCCTTCATTTGTAACTGCCAAACAAAATACCAATTACTGTAACCCCCATACTGTGTGACCAACAGAGACTGCAACTGCCATGATGCGTGCCTTTATTTGTAACTGCAAAACAGAGTGTAACTACCATCCTTTGTGACCAATAGAGGCTGTAACTGCCAAGCTGTGTACCAATTCTTCTAATTGCCAAGCTGTGTGCCCAGGAGCTGTGTCATTGTATGGTACCATCACTCTTGTTGCTCCAATTGGAGTAAAGTTCTGTTGCTTGAAACTGTGCTGTGTCTGCATCAGTTCCTGCTCCAAAAGTGGGTTATCATGTCAGGATTACGGGCCACACACAGAAACTGACCCACTTACATACTCCTGAACCATTGTACTCAACATGTTAAAAAATAGTCTTGCAGGAAAATTTGAAAAACATATATAATCTACAAATATAAAAATAATAAATATGTAAATATAAAAGTAATAAAAATGATATATATTAATTTTTCCGCTCATACTCTTGCTGGAAACCCCAATTATCCTAGGTGGTACTTGCCCGCTCCTGATTTTTAGCAAGGAACAGGTGCACATACTTTCTAAAAACCTTCACAAAGCCACAAAATATAAAAGTCATCCTTGTTTAAAACAATGTAAGCAAAAAAAGCCAGAATATAATCTGCAAGTGATCGATGTCCCAATTCTGCATGAAGGAGAAAGTCCATTCTAAGAGCAGTGCATCTGCAAAGCGGTGTTTATCCATTTACTAGGAGGCCTGTCACAGGTCATGTAAACCTGACACGGTAATAGTTATTTATTATCTCTAACCCCATACAGCAAATGCCAAGTAACCTACTACCTATAGCAAGGGCTCGGTGACTCTGTGTACATCCAGGTTTAACATGTCTGCAAAACTAATTACTGTGGATGATTTCGAGCAACATGCAAAGTGTTTTCTGAAAAAATCAGTATTTGATTATTATCGATCGGGGGCAGAAAATCAACAAACGTTATCCGACAATGTAGCAGCATTTTCCAGGTGAGAAATACTATCTGAGGATTTACTCTTCATTTGCTGTTTTTAGAAACCATAGACATGTTAAAATTAGGGTCAGTATTTATTTTTGTGTTCTTTTAGGTATTTTCGCCCTTTGAGGGTATGTTCACATGTGTTAGAAACTCTACAGATGCTCCACTGTTGATTTGTGGGCAAAAAAAGCGCAGCATATTACAGTGACAGCAAAATGGATGAGATTTTACCAAACCTCACATGCTTGAAACCCCCAGGATGTCAATTTATGCTGCAGATTTCCAACCTGGATTTTACCCTTTGAATCCGTAGAAAAATCTACTACAAATCTGCATGTAACACATAAGGTTTTTGCTGTGGATTAGTGCGGATTTTTCAGCTGAAACCCCATCAAATGCACTTATGTATGCAGTATGGCCGTTCCCTAAAATAGTCATTTTCAATTTTTCTTTTACCATCGGGGAACCCCTAACAACAGTTTTAATTTCATAAGGAACCTCTAGAATGAACCATCTCTACTGAACATGTGACATGTGTTACCCTTGATGTCTTCATGGAAACCTCTAGCCATGTTCAAAGGAACCTCATTGAACCCTGGTATAGAAAAAATGCCTATAAAGGGAAGGTTCACCATTGAAAGGGTTTTGCAGGGGTTTTACATTGATGACCTAAACAGGATCAAAGTTTCAAGTGGGATAATTGCTTGAGCAGGTTGTCTAGGACTAGAAAGAAGGGTTTGCTCTTTTTCCAAAAACAGAAGCATGTCTACTCATGGGCTGTGTTTGGTATTATAACTGATGCTCATTCAATTAAGGGGAGGTTTAGTAGCAGACACAACTCATGGACAGACGTGGACTGTGTTTTCTAGTCCTGGACAGCCTCTTTAATATATCTATATAGCGGTCAGCTCTCTCCTGTTCTTATACACAGCTTCAAATCCCCTGCATAGACATAGATTTCGAAGATAACAAATTGGCTGCCTACTGGTGCCACTACAAAGAGCGTAGCACTTGTTGGTTGTCTACAGCTAAATGCTGGTACCTTGAGCTGAATAATTATCTAATAACAATCTTATAGTTATTGATTTGATTTTTTTAGGGTTCTCCCAGTGCTTTGTACAAATGTTTTGTTCTATACAAGAGATTATTTCAAACCAAAATGCAGTTTGGGTGCACCTAAAGTTTAGCTTTTGTTTTTGTACACAGTTTCCCATAAGTAGTAACAATAGACATTTTGAAAGGTATTTACAAAGTACTATAGAAGTGAACCGTGTGACTGCTATGGGGCCCTTGGTAAGAGGGATCCCTGTCCTGGTTAGCCTCATTTACTTTGCTATCAGGTGGCGAGAACCTGTGCAGTATTTAGCGTCTTCTCTAGAGGAAGTGCAATACTAGCAAATAAGACAGTGGTGAATTGGTAAAGAAAGGGTTGATGGGGGAGACAAAGTCCAGACTCTTTTACATTGGGAGGCAAATCAGCTGAAGTGGCCCAGTTTAGTCTTTACTATAAGGTCCTCTTTCTACTTTGTATGCCTGTTAGAAAATATGTATATATAGTGGTACTACTTCTGCTTATGTGTATAAAAAATTTGATTTTGGCAATTTTATTGTCACTGAAACATTCACATTTTATTAATTAGCACTTATGGAAAGGGATTTGAGACCACCACTATAAGGAGTATAAGGGCTTTTTATGAAAGCTAGCATATAGAAATTAAGATGTTTCTAACAGTAACCAACCAGTTTAATTTCTAACATTCAGAATAAAAATGTAAGGGGTTTTCTGGGACTTAGATATTGATGAACTATCCTGAATACAGGTTATCAATATTTGATTGGTTGGGACCAACACCCAGCACCCCCCACTTGCCACCTAGCGGCTAGGGCCGGAAACTGTACAGTGAAAGGAACCAGAAGCAGAAGGCTCTGTGCTGAGGTTTAGGTCATCAATATCAGTCCTGGAAACTCTGTTTAAATTTATTGGTTTATTGGTTGTTTGGGGCAATCCTTTAATGTTATTTTTACACTAGCTATAGTAAACATTCTTCTCTGTGGTCTTCTATCTAGCAGTCTCGCTCCCCTCCAATCTATTCTCAACTCTGCTGCCTGGATTATTCCACCTCTCACCCTGTTTCTCCTCTTCCTCTCCTCTCTGCCAGTCCCTTCCCTGGCTCCCCATTGCCCGGCAAATTCAGTTCAAAATACTTACAACTACATATAAGGCTGTCCACAACCTATCCCCTCCCTACATCTCTGGCTTGCTTTCCAGATACATCCCACACATAATCTCTGATCCTCACAAGACCTCCTCTGTTCTGCTCTCATCTGTTCTTTACACAATCGACTACAAGATTTCTCACATGCTACTAACCACAACACTTTTTTTGTTGTTAGTAAAATGGAAATGTGTATTTTATATTGCATATGATATAATTGTCTGTTAATTGTTACCGTTAGAAAAGAAAAAAGTCACAAGATTTCTCACGTGCCTCTCCCTTACTCTGGAACTTGCTACCCCAGCACATCACCCAACATCTTAACCTTCAAAAGTAACCTGAAAGCCAATCTAATCAGGAAAGCCTACCATCTGCTGCCACCAGACAGCCAGATGAGCAGCCTTTACCCTTACCCACAGTGTCCTTCCCCTTGTAGAATATAAGGTCTCGTGAGCAGGGTCTATCTCCCTCTGTACCAGTCTGGTAATAGTTTTATGTTTGTCGTAGTTGTATTTTTTATATTATGTATGTGTAAACCTCTGTTGGAGGAGATGTTGCTTTTAAATTATTAATAATAAACAAGTCAGAGTATATATTGTATATAATATGGATTACAATGTTAGATTATAGCATAAGGATGTTTTGTCATGGGAGTAGACAAGTAAAGAGGTTTTCAGCTTTTTCCATATTGATGACCTATCCTGAGGATAGACACCCTTGCCGATCAACTGTTTACAGAAAACACAGCATTCATGCGAGCGCTGCATTCTCTTCACTGTTTATCTGCTCATCGTCGACATAGCAGCAGCTAGCAGAGTAACTACAGCTCATCTGACCCAGTCACTTGAATAGGAAGAAGCAGTTATAGTTACACTCCATCCCATTCAAGCTAATTGAAAAGAGAAGCTGTAATCACCCTGCTCACTGCTGCAGTGGTAAGCAGGTAAACAGTGAAGAGGATGTAGTGCTTGTACGAGCATAGTGTTCTCTTTAAACAGCTGATCAGCCGGAGTGCCGGGAGTTTGACTTCTGCAAATCTAATATTGATGACCTACCCTGAGCATAGGTCATCAATATGGTAAAAGCAGAAAACTCTTTTATGTGATATCTGTTACTTATTCATGTCTTCAATGAGCACTGTGTATAGAGATCAGGAAGCAGCAATGCTGCTACCTGATACGTTCCGCCAGTCATGTGATCATTGAAGGTTGGGAGTCAGCACGAGCTGCTAGGTCTTAGTAGACCCAGATGAGCTCTGCAGTGAGGTTGTGCAGCCCTGTACAACCTCTCTATGACCTCTATTCACCCTGTAACAGAGGCTACTATATCAGCCCAAGTTGCTGAAAAATCAGCAATAAAAAGGGTAAACTTAAATGTCCTCCAAAAGTCTTGATAGATTAAACAATACAGACAAAATAAATAATAAATTAATAAAAATAACAAAAAATCTCAATCACACACCACACTGCAGCTAGTAGACCAGCCACCAATGACCATAACCCATACATCCTATATATCAAAATGAAAGTTATGAAAAGGGGTTGTGATTAGATAAATATTTTACGGCATTTGCACATTTTACTATTACAAAAAACCCACAAAACACCTCCCTTTGTTTTTGTTTTTTTACATTTGCCTGGTTATAAAACAAAAAATTTAATAAATAAATGATTTACATAACTAAATGAAAAAAAGTTCTGGCTTTTAGGCTCAATGTTGCTTACTATCTAGCTATCCTCTGTATATCTATCTATCTATCTATCTTTCTATCTATCTATTATCTATCTATCAATCTATCTATCTATGAAACAAAAAAGAGGCAGCAGCACTCAGAGGTGAAATTTGGGTGCAAATCCTCCTGGATCCCAGGCAAGGTACCATAGATACGTCAACAACTTCAAATGATGAGGCAGCACTCCGTATAAAGTGAAAGGGTGGTGGACCCGTTTATTCCCCTAGCAACGTTTTAGCCCAGAACAATGAGGCTTTTGTCTATCTATCTATCTATCTATCTATCTATCTATCTATCCATGATCTATCTATCTCTCTATCTTATCTATCTATTCTCTATCTATCTATCTATCTATCTATCTATCTATCTATCTATCCATGATCTATCTATCTATCTATCTATCTATCTATTATCATCTATCTATCTATCTATCTATCTATCTATCTATCTATCTATCTATCTATCTATCTATCTATCCATTATCCATCTATCTATTTATCTATCCATCTATCTATCTATCTATCTATCCATTATCTATCTATCTATTCAGGGGCGCAGCTAATGTATTCAGCTTATTCTCAGCAAAGACAAGAAGATATTATCCAAACGAAGAACCCCCTTAAAGTGTTTATAGCACCAACATATTCCACAGCCCTCTACAGAAAGTAAAGACACATTCGGCAAAAATCCTAAAATAAATGACCTTTCACGGGCAATGAGACAAGGGGATTGGGATCCTTACCATTTCTAGATGATTAGGGGAGTAATACAATCCATGTAACTGTAAGTACCCATGTGCACCTACAATGGGCAGAGCATATGTAGACAGCTATACTTTAGAAGTCTTGTTATATTCAGGTTGAACTCTCTTCTCCACAAATGTGACTAAAACAGTGTGACAGTAACAATATGATGTCTGTGTTATAAGTGGATTCAGTCGTAGAACTGCTTCTTGTTATTAGCACGTACATTTAACAATTGGCACACATCGCTGCCATGACAGAGGACCCTTTTAGAACTGACTTTCCTTGAAAACAGTTGCTTAATTGCAGAAAAATGTGAAAACAAACCCTAAACATATGTTCGGTGTCTGAAGCTTGATTTACATTTCATTGATGTCAGATGGAGGTTGTATCCTCGTGTTCTCAGAGATGTTTCTGCCACGGATCTCTCGACCACCATACTAGGACAGAAAGTGAGCATGCCAATATGTGTAGGAGCAACGGCAATGCAGAGAATGGCTCACCCTGACGGAGAAACGGCGACTGTACGAGGTAAACCTGCTCTCCCTGGACCACCTTCAAATTACTGAAGTTAACATGATATATAGGGAGATGTATCCCCTGCGCTACAGGCGGAGGCGCCTAATTTATGATGTGGCATAGGCTTTGTCATAATTTAGGAGCATCCTCAGGATGTGTGCCTTAACAGAAATCTACAGCAGCTCAGAGCTGCCAAATATTTCTGTCTTCATTTATGCCAGAAAACTGAAGATAAATGTGCCAGGTCTTTGGGACTCTCCCATCTCCCTCTCCATGCCTCCTTTTTGGAGAAACAGCACATGTAACAAAATTTGTCACACGTGGCATTTAAAAAATCGCAAACACAGGGTTCGCAACTTTTTTTTTTTTTTTTACACCGGAAACGTAGCCTGAGGGAACTTATAATGTCAGGACTACAAGTCATCATGCTAAGCTAGACACAAGAACATACCTCACAACTCTTATATCCACTACGGAACACCCACAATACCTCCCAAAAATGTCCACCTTGGGCGCAAATTTGCATAAATCAGTAAAGAGGAATATGTTGAACCTTTTACACATTTTTTCACATTACACTCACAAACTTAAAATGTGTTTTATTTGGGATTTTATGTGATAAACCAACGCAAAGTAGCAAGTATGTGTAAAGTGAAATGAAAATGATACACTTTTCAAAATTTTTAATAAATAAAAATTGAAAAAAGTGCAGTGCATTTGTTTTCAGCCCCCTGTACTCTGATACGCCTAAATAATATCTAGTGTGACCAATTGCCTTTAAAAGTCACCTAATTAGTAAATAGAGTTAACCTGTGTGTAATTTATTCTCAGTACAGCTGTTCTGTGAACATCAGTGATCAAGCAGCATGTAAACAAAGGAACACACCATACCGGTCAGGGATAAAGTGGTGGAGAAGTGTAAAGTAGGATTAGGTTATAAAAAAAAAAAAAAATCTGAATATATCATGGAGTACTGTTCAATCCATCATTCGAAAAGGAGTATGGCATAACTGCAAACGTGCCAAGATATGGCCGTCTACCTAAACTGATGGCCCGGGCAAGGAGAGCACTAATTAGAGAAGCAGCCAAGAGGCCTATGGTCACTCTGGAGGAGCTGCAATCATCAACAGCTCTGGTGGAAGAATCTGTCCACAGGAAAACTAATAGTCGTGTTCTCTACAAATCTGGTCTTTATAGGAGAGTGGCAATAAGAAAGCCATTTTTTAAAGCAAGCCGTATGAAGTCCTGTTTGCAGTTTGCCACAAATCATGTAGGGGACACATCAAACATGTGGAAGGTGGTGCTCTGGTCAGATGAGACCAAAGTTGAAATGTTATGTATGGCAGGAAACATTGCACATCACCCTGAACACCATCCCCACCGTGAAACATGGTGGTGGCAGCATCATGTTGTGGGGATGCTTCTTTTTGGAATGGACAGGAAAGTTGGTCAGAGATGATGGAAAGATGGATGCAGCTAAAAACAGGAAAGAGATAGAGGAAATCAGGTAGAGGAAAACCAGGTAGAGGCTGCAAAAGACTTGAGACTGGGGCGAAGGTTCATATTCCGGCAGAACAACGACCCTGAACATGGAAGGGTTTAGATCAAAGCATATTCATGTGTTAGAATGGCCCAGTCAAAGTTCAGACCTAAATCCCATTGAGAATCTGTGGCAAGACTTGAAATTTTCTGTTCACAGAAGCTCTCCATCCAATCTGACTGAGCTTGAGCTATTTTGCATAGTTGAATGGGCAAAAAATTTCAGCCTCTAGATGTGCAAAGCTGGGAGAGACAAACCCCAAAAGACTGTCAGCTGTAATTGCAGCAAAAGGGAGAATCAGGGGGCTGAATACAAATGCACACCACACTTTCCAGATTTTTATTTATTAAAAATTTTGAAAACCATGTATCATTTTCTTTTCACTTCACACATACCTGCTACTTTGTGTTGGTCTATCACAAAAAATCACAATAATGCCTCTTTCACACTTGCGTTGTGTGGATCCGGCGTGCACTTCAGTCGCCGGAAATGCCCGCCGGATCCGGCACAGCGCAAGACAACTGAAAGCATTTGAAGACTGATCAGTCTTCAAAATGCTTTCAGTGTTACTATGACAGCCAGGACGCTACTTAAGTCCTGGTTGCCATAGTAAGTAGTGGGGAGCCAGGGGAGCAGATACATACAGTCCGTGCGGCTCCCAGGGCGCTCCACAATGATGTCAGAGAGCCCCACGCGCATGGTCAGGTGATCCATGCGATCATGTGATCCATGCTCATGGGGCGCTCTGACGTCATTGTGGAGCTCCCCGGGACTCGGGAGCCGCACGAACGGTAAGTATACTTCTCCCCTGCCTCCCCACTACACTTTACCATGGCAGCCGGGACTTTAGTGTCCTGGCTGCCATGGTAACCATTCACAAAAGCTAAACGTCGGGTCCGGCGATGAGCCGAAACGACGTTTAGCTTAATGCTGGATCCGGATTAACGCACTTCAATGGACATTAATTCCGGATCTGGCGTTACGGCATGTCTTCCGAATTTTTGGACGGAGACAATTGCAAAGCATGCTACGGTTTTGTCAACGTCCAAAAAACGTTCACATACTGAACGGAAGACATCCTGATGCATCCTGAACGGATTGCTCTCCATTCAGAATGCATCAGGACAAATCCTGATCAGTATCTTTCCGTCCTAGAGCCCCGAGGACGGAACTCTAGGACGGAAAGGAAAAACGCCAGTGTGAAAGAGCCCTAAAATACATTTAAGTTTGTAGATGTAATGTGAAAAAATGTTCAAGGGGTATGAATACTTTTTTTAATGCACTGTATACAAGAGAATTGCAAGACTTGAGCACCTTGTCTTCGTGTTTCCAAATTTGTTGGGCCTAAGGCATGATGTGCTGTGTCTAACCTTCGGCTTCTTAGCTCCCTGTTTGTTTCACCACCCAACTGATCTCTATAAAGTACATGTACTTATCTATATTTCTTTTCATTTAGACTTTTTTAATTGCTTAAAGAGGAGTTATAACCTCTCCTGAAATGTCTATTTAAGTAATTACCTGCACCCCCCTTCTAATAACAATTCTGGAGTATCTATTCTTATGACCCTATGTTGTGCCATTCCTCTTTTATACCTGCTAGAAGTTATAAATAAACTACTAGTAGTTTGCAATGGAGGTCCAACTGGGTGTTATCAGCTGAGGGTGTGTCCCTGCACAGTCTGACATTATCTAAACAATGCTAACAGTGTCAGACAGTGCTAGGACACCTCCTCAATTGGTAACAGTGTGGCAGTCGTATCACAAGAAGGTCAATAGGACCTAAACATTATATATGTTCAGAAGCATTTCTTACTGGAGTGCAAGCTGTTATTATTGCTGCACACGGATTGGGACCTTACTACTGCTCCCAAAAATCTTACAGTAGAGTGCCATTGAACCAATCACACCAGTAATGTGGGTAACCCAAGCAGGTACAACCAGTTTGCTCATATTCCTGTTATTCATACTTTCTTTTTTTACATATTAGCTTGCGGATCGGTTGGAACAGGAATGATGTTGAGCTCTTGGGCCACCTCCTCCATTGAAGAGGTTGCCGAGGCTGCACCTGACTGTCTACGCTGGATGCAGCTGTATATCTACAAAGATCGCAACCTGACAAAGTCACTGGTGCAGAGGGCAGAACAGTATGGATTTAAAGCGATCTTCTTAACTGTGGACACTCCTTATCTGGGGAGGAGACTTGATGATGTGCGGAATAAGTTCCAACTACCTCCTCATCTCAGGTACAATAACATTACTAATTGTACAGAATAAAAAAAAAAAAAAACATAGTTGCTTTTGTCCAAAAACTGCACCACAACCACGCTTTTCCACAGACTATGAGTACAATTGGCACTCACTGAACTGCAATGCCAGACACAACCCATGGGCAGGTGTGGCGCTGTTTCTAGGTAAAAACTGCTTGTGTTTCTAATCCTGTAAAACCCCTTTAAGGATATATTTAAAAAGTAATAATGACTCCTTTTCGCAAAAGTATATAGAAGCTTAACCCTTTAAAAGGAACCTGTCACGAAAATGTGAATTCATCTGCAGGCAGCAAGTTACTGAGCAGGGTTTGCTAAGCAGATTGATATACAGTTTAATGCAGGCATGCTCAACCTGTGGCCCTCCAGCTGTTGCTAAACTACAACTCCCATCATTCCCTGACAGCCTACAGCTATCATCCTACAGAAGGACATCATGGGAGTTGTAGTTTTACAACAGCTGGAGGGCCGCAGGTTGAGCATCACTGGTTTAATGGGTAAAGATTCAGTGTAATTTGTAATTTATACATTTATTTCCGTGCACATTCCGGGCTTTGAAGTCCAGGAGGCGGTCATATCATGATTGACAGTCATTTCTGTATACACAGTCATAGAGGGAAGACTGTCAGTCAATGGACTTCAAAGCCCAGAGTGAGCATGGAAATAAATGTATAAAATCCACATTATACTGAATCTTTTCCAGATCTGCACCTTGCCTTTCTGCTGCCTGAGCAAAAATTGAAACAGCCTGACCCCATCCCCCCCCCCCCCCCCCCCACCAAATTCTCTACCTAAACCCTTCCCTCCTAACATTACATATATCACTATAAAACATACAGGGTAATACAACGCCCCATACCTCGTACATCCAGTTACGTCTGCTTCAATAGAGATGTTCTCTCCCTCATCTTCTCTATTCAGACCAGACCACCATAATGATTTTTCAGCCATCTCTCGTCTCTGCAGTTTGACAAAAAAACATCTTAGTTTCCTACTTTTCCATCATCCTCCCACCTTCTGGACAACTCATCCTGCCACCTCCAATACTGTGCCCACCGTGCTCCCCAATACTATGCTGCAGAAACAGATAAACCCCCTGATAATACTACTACCATGCAGATAGTGCCTTTCAATACATATTTGAACGCAATGTCCTAAAATAACTGCGCCCAGCAAATACTGCCCCTGACACCAATAGACTAAACATAATGTCCCCAAAAATAACTGTGCTAAGCTGATGCTGTGCCAGTATAAAATACCCTTTTAGTGCCACCAATATATGCCCCCATAGTGCTCCTCTCCCCCTTCCCCATAGTGCCCCCCCATAATGTGCCAGTATAAAAAACCCTTTCCCATATAAAATACCCCTTCTTTCTGCCATTAGTGGATGCCTCCATTGTGCCCCCATAATGTGCTAATAAGAAGTGCCCCTAAATGCCCCTATAGTGCTCCATTTCTCCATTGTGCCATATGAACAAAATAAACACTAATACTTGCCTCAATGAGGCTGGCAGCGATGCGATGCAGGCCTCTTCCGGCTTGTGTCCCACGCTGTACGGCTCAGGCGGCGCGATGATGTCATCACGTCGCCTGCACTGGCCTCTGATAGGCTGCAGGCCTAGTGCCATCAGAGGAACGGGCAATGAAGACACCTCTCCCCTGCCCCGCCGCACAGGGGCGTAGCTAACGGCTCATGGGCCCTACTGCAAGAGTTCAGCTTGGGTCCCCCCTCCCTCAGTGCTTTGTGTGTCTTCTTCTGTGACACAAGGGTCTTTGGGCCCCCTCAGGCTTCTTGGCTCGGTAGCGACTGCTACCTCTGCACCCCCTATAGCTACGCCCATGCCGCCGCACCATTCATCTGTATAGCTGTCCTGAGGACAGCGATACAGATGAATATGGAGATGAGCGCTTCCAGGTTTGGATGTGGTGGCCAGAGGTGGTCGACACTAGTGACTGAGCTGTGCTGCACAGTTTCCATCACTCCTGTTCATACATTGCATTGTGGCTGTGCTTCGTACTTCAGGCCAATTGAATTCGCTTGAATGAGACTGAGCTGCACATACTCCATGGCATCAATTGATGTGACGTGACGAGCAGAGCGCCACAGCCCCTTCTGATTGATAGGGGGCGCAGGAAATAGGCTCTCCACCGATCAGATATTGATAAGCTATTCGGGGGATAGTTCATCGATGTGGACAACCCCTTTAAGGTTCACAAAACTTCCATAATTTCTCTTTTGTTTCTTTTGAATTGATATTCAAAGGACACACTGAACTCCTTGATATAATTTTAGATGGTTCGGAGATATAGAAATGAGGCCTATTATACTCAGTGTATCAAAGTGAACAATAATAAGAGTACTTACCTCACTGATTGTGAACTGGTCGTCAAAAACCCTTAACACGAAAAAGGGATGGAATAGAAGCTCAGGCAGCTCTATAATATGCGTTTCTGTGAGTATTCTGCTTACATCTACAGTACATGTAACCTGACATTTGTGTCTGTAAAAAAATTACCATTTGAAGGATGAAAAACTTTGAGACTGAAGACTTGGCGTTTTCATCTAAACAAGGCTATGGGGACAACAGTGGTTTGGCGGTGTACGTATCTCAAGCTATTGACGCTTCTATAAAGTGGGAAGACATTGAATGGCTTAAAGGATTAACCTCTCTACCCATAGTAGCCAAAGGGATTTTAAGAGGTCAGTAAATGTTATATTGTGTTACCTAGATTATTACATTCATTATTGATGGATTCAGGAACAGGGTAGCATATATGGCCCCCATCTATTTAACAAGTGTGGTTCCTGTTAATTATCTTCTGAAAAGTTACATGACCTGGGACCTTCACATCCGGCATAAATGAAAGGTGTTCACTATGGTGACTGCAATATGTAACATCCCAGAGTGGTGTTACCACTTTTGCACCTTGCTACTGTCTTTATTGGTCTAACCTCAGGTCCTCCACACTGTGGATTTCTAATGCTATGTAACTGTTAATGTAATGTGCCTGGTTCACCAGCAGGTGACAGCAGAAACCGCAGAGCTATACTTAGACAGAATGGAACCTTCCATTCCATCCTAACCAGCCCAACCCCCCCCCCCCCCCTCTGGAGAGAGGTGGCCGAGTCCTAATTCCTGCAGGAAGGGTGGGGCAGAAGTTCTAGTCAGTCTAGCTTACCCCCGCTAGGGGAAGGGTATGCAGGGGTAAGTCTCTGCTAGACGTGTCCACGCCAGCCAGAGTACCTTAAGCTCTGCTGGCCATGGAGGCCAAAGCTTAAAGCCTCAGAAACCAGGAGGTAAGTTTCCTGGCATAACTTAGAGTCAGACTACAGAAAGAGAGTGCAGCATACAGAAGAAGCTGAGTTATACAGCAAGCCTGTCAGTACAGCAGAGTCAGAGAGAAAGATATAGCAGAGTTTGCCTGCCAGTTTAATGCTAAAGTCTGCGGGGGCGAAGACAAAGCTTGAAGACTGTTTCTGATGAACATTTATTCAAGTAAAGCTGCTGTTTAAATACATACAATGTCTGGACTCAATCTTTTTTTCAAATCCCCAAATTATTCCCCCTATTTATTTCTTCAAAGCCAAAACCTTGGGTCCAGCGGTATCCAGGTAGGAGCACTGTGAGAGACATAAAGAGACATTTTAGGCCGCACTATACCACTCGGCATTCCTACACCTGTGTCGCGCGTAGGGCCCTGGGGGGAGGAGCCCATTGCAAATATGCAACCAATTCTTACAGTGGGTGTAGAGGTCAGCATGTACAATCTGCACCCATTCATTGGCTTGATATGTCCCACTGAATTGGCAGAATATAGGGGATTCATGTCAAATACATGAAAATGTTGAATTCATGCAAAAAAAAAAAAAAAGTTTACTATTGAGGCTTGCATTTGTCTTCTGCACATGCGACTCAATATTAGAATCGAAGGTGCAGACGGTAATATGTTTTTTAGTATTTTATTTATGCAGTTGAATAAAAGGGTTGTTCCACAAAAAATAATCTGCAGTTTTCAAACCAGCACCTGGATCTGAATTCTTTTGTAATTGCATGTAATTAAAACTTTAGCATAGTTTTTCAATAAAATGTATCTGTATAGCGCCACCTGCAGTTTGTTTTTTGTCTTATTTCTTTGTCCTGCTCACTGAGATGGCCGCACATGCTCAGTTTCATTCTTCAACTGCCTCCTGAGCTGTGATAGTGAGAGCTGAGACACGCCCCCTTAGCTGCAGCAGAAAAGACACTCCCCTTGAGCTGTCAGCTTGATATAAATCTAGCAGAGCAATTAATGGGGAGATCTCTGGATCCATGTGAGGTACAGGGCTGGTTCTAGCTTTGTTAGAAAGAGATTGACATGTAGTATAGGATGTCTGATTTTCATTTTTTACTTAATGGGATAACCCCTTTAATTCCTGTTTATTATTAATGGTGTATGTATAAACTTTACTTACTAATTAAAGAAATGTTCCCTAATAATATTTATGCATTGATTACATTTTTCTTTCAAGCGGACGACGCTGTTGAAGCGGTGAAGCGCGGAGTAAGCGGCATCCTGGTGTCTAATCATGGTGCACGTCAGTTGGATGGGGTTCCAGCCACAGTAAGTATACGGTTCATTCATCGTGTGCAGCATGTCAGGAGGTCTAGATACTCACCAGAGCTGCTGCATGTGAAACAGTTTATATCACAAAGATAACACATAATTCCACAGCAGTTCAACAGTGCTCCTGCCTGCTGTAAGCAAAGAGCCAGAGCTCACGTTGGTAGCAAAACATTTACCCTTTGTGCTGATAGATCATCAATAGATCATCATTCACATGTATTTTGGACTCCCTGCACAACTATTCCACCTTATTGCTCTTCATAATATCTGTAAGGCCCCATGCAAACGACTGCATGTGTATAGATACCGTCCATGTTACATCCGCATTTTTTGGGGACCCATTGACTTCAATGGGTCGGTGATACGCATTTTGCGGCCAAGTATAGAACATTTTTTATCTTCTTTTGGAATGGACATAAAATGGTACTCTTTCTATATCCGTATGTCCGTTCCACAAAAAGATAGAGTATGTCCGCAAAATGCAGACCACAGACTGACTGAAGTCTACCGGTCCGCAAAAAAAGAAAAGCGTTCGGCACACATACCGCATCCGTATTTTGTGGATCTGCAATTTGTGGGCCACAAAACGGTTACTGTCATATGCATGGAACCTAAAGCAGAGTAGCCACTGTTCAATTGCAGCAGTAGTTTTATCCAGCAAATAATTAGGGAAAATGCATTTACCTGCAAAAAATACACTGCGTCAGGGGCTTGATTGTTGGTACTATGGGTCTTAGATCAGCTGTGGTTTACTTGGAATAAATGGCTTGGGTGAGCCTTACCCTGGGTTCACACCTGAGCGTTTTACAGCGCGTTCAAACGCGCTGTAAAACGCTCAACAGATTAAAACCAATGCATCCCTATGGGAGTGGTTCACACTTGAGCGTTTTACAGCGCGTTTGAACGCGTTGTAAAACGCCCAACGCATAAACAAGTACTTGAGCTCCTTTAGGAGCGTTTGACGCGCGTTTTGTGATTGACACCACAGTAGTCAATCACAAGAACGCGCGTTTTACGCGCGTTTCCTATTTGCAAAAACGCGCTGAAATACGCGCGACAAAAACGCGCGTAAAACGCGCGTTTTTAGAACGCTCAGGTCTGAACCCAGGGTTAGTGAATGTCCTTCTTCTAAAACCTTTCCATTTTTGAGCCCAACATTCTGTACTGATTAATTTGTTAGAAAATTTAACAGGGGACAGAGCTCTAAATCAGCTGAAAGGGCATTGACTTACAAAGGACCCAGTTGTGGGGTGTGTCCCTGCACTGTCTGACAGTGTC
Source organism: Bufotes viridis (assembly GCA_033119425.1). Taxonomy (NCBI): domain Eukaryota; kingdom Metazoa; phylum Chordata; class Amphibia; order Anura; family Bufonidae; genus Bufotes; species Bufotes viridis. The sequence goes on along the minus strand of CM065592.1, from coordinate 387,702,591 downwards.
CAATTACTGCTGACAGTGTCAGGCTATGCAAAGAAACCCCCCTGCCACTGGTAACACCTAGTACTACATTTAGGCATAAACATCTAGTAGGAATAATAATAATAAAAAAGGGGTGGCACAACAGAGTTATATGAAAAGATGCTACAGAATTATTACTGCATAGGAAATGCAAGTGGTTACTAAATCAGACATATCAGGAGAGGCAACGGTTCTTCTTTAAATAATAAAACTTCTTCTTGCATCCACCCGAAGGGGGAGCTAACTGCATACAGTTTTATCATTGAGTTTAAACAATATTCAGTAAGCTCCCTCTAGTGGTGGCTGCAAGCCGGCAGAATTGTTTATTTATCTCTAATCTCTGATCCCTATGAAGATGTATTAGGAAATTAACCAGTAATGAAAATATTAAAGGGGTTAACCCATTATTAATGTAAGCCGTGAAAATCAAATATCATATAGTATATGACAAAACTAGGACCAATCCTGTAACTTATATGGATCCTGAGCTCTCTCCATTCATTGCTCCAATTGTTCTGCTGCATTTATTTCAAGCTGGAAGCTGATGGGGCGTATCCTTTCCCAGGAGGCATGTCCTTTCTCAGGGGATGTATCCTTTCTGCTACTGCTTTCAGCCTATAACAGACACAGCTTCTAACTAGCGATTTTACTGAGGTGGACAGAGGAAAAACTAAAAGAACAAACAGCAGATGGCACTATATTCAAGCACTTTATTGAATAAATTGGCTTTACTATGTTATCAATTGCATGCAATTAAAAAAGTATTCAGATCCAGGGGTTGGTTTGAAAAGTGTGGAATATTATTTATGGGACAAACTCAATAAGATGAAAAAACTAAAATGGTGTTCAAGGGGTGGACATTCACTATAAGGAAGATGCGTAGATAAAAAGGGGCAATGCCATTTTGCACATATATGTGTACATCTCATTAGGTGTCGTCTTTGTAGTGCACTGCAGCGCAGAATAGAAGTCCTGGTCGCCAGTTAGAACAGTGCACAGGAATTTTTACAGGGACCCTATATAAGTTTTCATGCAATTTCAGTCTCAGATAATAAAATAGTGTTAATACTATTTATTGCACAATGGTGACCCATAGTGATATAGCACAGTATATCTCTCATCAGTGAGTAGTTGAGCGCTACATGGGGTGACAACGAACATCATGTACTCACTGTTTTATCTTGCAGATTGATGTGCTTCAGGAAATTGTGAAAGCCGTGGACGGGAAAGCTGAAGTATATCTTGACGGTGGAGTAAGGAAAGGAACAGATGTTCTAAAGGCTTTAGCATTGGGTGCCAAGGCAGTTTTCATAGGAAGACCTGTGTTATGGGGTTTGGCCTATGAGGTACAGTAGAAATGTAGTATATGGCTTAGTGGACATGTATAGAATGTATAGAATATTACACTTATGAGGAGGATATAAATGGCTTACGTACTCTTTCTTTATTAACACAAGGGTGAAAACGGTGTAAAGGAAATCTTAAATATACTCCGAGAAGAATTTCGGCTAGCAATGGCTCTCTCAGGTATGCCTAAGTATTTATTCTCTACAAGTTCATGACAGCAAATATCATTCTACTGTAATACTACAGATCCATATAACACAATAATCAACTTAGGCCTCATGCACACGACCATATGTGTTTTGCAGTCCGCAAACCGCGGATCCGCAAAACATCGAGGCTGCTCCGTGTTCCGTAATTTGCGGAACGGAATGCGTCCCATTGTAGAAATGCCTATTCTTGCCCGCAAAACAAGAATAGGACATGCTCTATTTTTTTTGCGGGGCCACGGAAAGGAGCAACGGATGTGGACAGCACACAGAGTGCTGTCCGCATCTTTTGCGGCCCCATTGAAGTGAATGGGTCCGTGCCCGAGCCGCAAAATATGCGGCTCGGACGCGGACCAAAACAACGGTCGTGTGCATGATGCCTTAATGTAAGCATTGAGTGCGTTCCTTCTTCTGTACAGAGCACCGACTGTGGGAAACAGAACACCCTGTCAAATACTGTATAATAAAATTTTAATTCATCTTTATTAATGATCAACATTACAAACATATATGTAGCAATATGGCAGAAGCATACCCATGCTATGGGTGTCACCATATAACAGACAATATAATCACGTGACTAGTCGCTTACCAGTGTTAAAGCATCGCTAACCTTTCAACTATTCTTGCATTAATCAATAATAAAGTGTGTGTACATGAGGAAGAATACTTTTTTATACTTACTTATATCACTTGTATCTGGCATTTTTTAGCAGTTTTCCTTTGTTCATTCTGAATGTGTACTTAGCAGTTCTCTCAGACATGGTGGGTGGAGACTACAGTAGCTGCCATTCACTGCACACAGAAAGTAGATGAGAATGTGCTTCTTATGCTTCTCTTACTCACTCAGAATCAGCCCTAGGATCATGTAGCTGCGGTTGTCTCTTTAGTTTCTCTCCTCAAATTTTGTCTTGTTCTGCTCCTGCTCACTCCACCTCCCTCCGCTCTCCATAAGCTCATATTGACATGTGTAATATGATCCTTCTGTGGAGCTGATACTTCTTGAGATGGAATAAAAGCATTTTAGCAGTGAAAAGAAATTAAAGTGTAACAATCATATTTTTTTATTTTGCTAGTTTATTAGAGTTAGGCAGGTATACCTGAGTTAGTCTGTCAATGATTGCCAAAAGATCTGTAATTACCTTATAATAACAGCTTTCATTAACCAGTCCCCGACCGCCGTACGCAGGATTGCGTCCTGCGGGCGGCCGGGATCTTCTGTTTGGACGCGCCGGGGCGTCATCTCGCGAGACCTGTGAAGCGCGTCTCGAGAGTTGGACTACAGCCTGCCAGCGATGATCAATCGCTGGCAGGCTGTAGATGCGATATAAATCGCATCAAACAGCTATATCAGACGCTGTTTTATGAACAGCGTCTGATATAGCTGCTACCTGGTCCTCTGGTGGTCCCATTTTCTGGGATCGACCACCAGAGGACCAGGTAACACAGTAAAAGTTTCACCAAACACTACACTAACCCCCCCCACCCCCCCTCACCTATTAACCCCTTGATCACCCCATCTAGACCCCTGATCACCCCCTGTCATTGATCACACCCCTTGTAAGGCTCCATTCAGACGTCCATATGTGTTTTGCGGATCCGTGGATTCACGGATCCGTGGATTCACGGATCCGCGGATCCTCAAAACACGGACACCGGCAATGTGCTTTCCGCATTTTGCAGATCCGCACATTGCCAGAACTATATAGAAAATGCTTTTTCTTGTCCGCAATTGCGGACAAGAATAGGACATGTTCTATATTTTTGCGAACGGAAGTGCAGACTCGGAAGCGCGGATCCGTAATTCCGGATCCGAGCGGGACAAAGTCTGTCCCCATAGAAATGAATGGGTCCGCAATTCCGTTCCGCAAACAGAATTGCGGACGTGTGAATGGGGCATAAGGGTCCCTTATCACCGCCAGTTAGTTAGCTACTTGTTAGGTAGCTAGCGCCCAGCCCACCGCACCGCAGTCACTGATTTTGGCAGAGATTTTTTCATCCACATTGATCGATGCGAATGAAAAAATCTGTGCCGTTCATTTTTTTTTTTTTCAGCGCAGAGGCTGAACGGAAAAAATCTCATTACCCGTATGCTCAATATAAGGAGAATCGCAGAAACTCCTAATGCTGGCCATACGTGTAATGACTGCGGAGACCCTCAAATGCCAGGGCAGTACAAAACCCCACATGTGACCCCATTTTAGAAAGAAGACACCCCAAGGTACTCCGTGAGGGGTATGGCGAGTTCATGGAAAATTTTATTTTTGTCACAAGTTAGTGGAATATGAGACTGTAAAAAAAAAAAAAAAAAACAATTTCCGCTAACTTGTGCCAAATTTTTTTTTCTGTGAACTCGCCATGCCCCTCACAGAATACCTTGGGGTGTCTTCTTTCCACAATGGGGTCACATGTGGGGTATTTATACTGCCCTGGCATTTTAGGGGTCCTAAAGCGTGAGAATCCAAATGCGTAAAATGGCCTGTGAAATCTAAAGGTACTCATTGGTTTTAGGGCCCTTTGCGCATCTTGGCTGCAAAAAGTGTCACTCATGTGGTATCGCCGTACTCAGGAGAAGTAGGGCAATGTGTTTTGGGGTGTATTTTACATATACCCATACTGGGTGTGAGAAATATCGCTGTAAACGACAACTTTTTACATTTTTTATTCAAAGTTGTCAATATACAGAGATATTTCTCTCACTCAGCATGGGTATATGTAAAATACACCCAAAACACATCGCCCTACTTCTCCTGAGTACGGCGATGCCACATGTGTGACACTTTTTGCAGCCAAGATGCGCAAGGGGCCCAAATTCCAACGAGTACCTTTTAGGAGGGTATTTTACGCATTTTTCTTCTCACGCTTTAGGGCCCCTAAAATGCCAGGGCAGTATAAATACCCCACATGTGACCCCATTTTGGAAAGAAGACACCCCAAGGTATTCGCTGAGGGGCATAATGAGTTCATGAAAAATTAAACTTTTGTCAAAAGTTAGCGGAAAGGGAGACTTTGTGAGAAAAACAATAAAAATCAATTTCCACTAACTTGTGCCAAAAAAAATATTCTATGAACTCGCCATGCCCCTCATGGAATACCTTGGGGTGTCTTCTTTCAAAATGGGGTCACACGTGGGGTATTTCTACTGCCCTGGCATTTTAGGGGCCCTAAAGCGTGAGAAGAAAATGCGTAAAAATGCCCTCCTAAAAGGTACTCATTGAATTTGGGCCCCTTTGCGCATCTTGCCTGCAAAAAGTGTCACACATGTGGTATCGCCGTACTCAGGAGAAGTAGGGCGATGTGTTTTGGGGTGTATTTTACATATACCCATGCTGGGTGAGAGAAATATCTCTGTATATTGACAACTTTGAATAAAAAATGTAAAAAGTTGTCGTTTACAGCGATATTTCTCACACGCAGCATGGGTATATGTAAAATACACCCCAAAACACATTGCCCTACTTCTCCTGAGTTCGGCGATACCACATGAGTGACACTTTTGCAGCCAAGATGCGCAAAGGGGCCCTAAACCAATGAGTACCTTTAGGATTTCACAGGCCATTTTTATGCATTTGGATTCTCACAGGGCCCCTAAAATGCCAGGTGAGTATAAATACCCACATGTGACCCCATTTTGGAAAGAAGACACCCCAAGGTATTCCGTGAGGGGCATGGTGAGTCCACCGAATTTTTATTTTTGGCACAAGTCAGCGGAAATTTTTTTTTTTTTTTATTTTGTTTTTTACAAAGTCTCATATTCCACTAACTTGTGACAAAAAATAAAATTTTACATGAACTCACCATACCCCTCACAGAATACCTTGGGGTGTCTTCTTTCCCAAATGGGGTCACATGTGGGGTATTTATACTGTCCTGGCATTTTAGGGGCCCCTAAAGGGTGAGAAGAAGTCTGGAATCCAAATGCGTAAAAATGCCCTGTGAAATCCTAAAGGTACTCTTTGGTTTTAGGGCCTTTATGCACCCAGGCTGCAAAAAAGTGGCACACATGTGGTATCGCCGTACTCAGGAGAAGTAGGGCAATGTGTTTTGGGGTGTATTTTTATATATACCCATACTTTGTGTGAAAAATATCTCTGTAAACGACAACTTTAAAAATTTTTATACAAAGTTGACAATTTACAGAGATATTTCTCTCACCCAACATGGGTATATGTAAAAATACATCCCAAAACACATTGCCCTACTTCTCCTGAGTACGGCGATACCACATAAGTGCCGCTTTTTTGCAGCCTGGGTGCGTAAAGGGGCCCAAATTCCAACGAGTACCTTTAGGTTTTACATGGCGGCTCACAATTTAGCCCCGCCCAAAATGCCAGAACAGTAAACACACCCCACAAATGACTCCATTTCGGAAAGTAGACACCCCAAGGTATTCACTGAGGGGCATAGTGAGTCCGTCTGAGATTTATTTATTTTTTTGCCAGAAGTTATCAGAAATTGAAACTTTTTTTTTTTTTTCTCAGAAAGTGTCATTTTCCGCTAACTTGTGAAAAAAAATGAAATGATACATGAACTCACCAAGCCCCTCCGTGAATACTTTGGGGTGTCTTCTTTCTAAAATGGTGTAATTTGGGGATATTTATACTATCCTGGCATTCTAGCACCTGAAGAAACATGACAGGTGCTCAGAAAGTCAGAGCTGCTTCAAAATGCCGAAATTCACTTTTTTGCACCATAGTTTGTAAACGCTATAACTTTTACCCAAACCAATATATATACACTTATTGGATTTTTTTTATCAAAGACATGTAGAACAATAAATTTAGAGAAAAATTTATATAGAAATGTAGTTTTTTTTGAAAAATTTTACAACAGAAAGTGAAAAATGTCATTTTTTTGCAAAAATTTCGGTAATTTTTGATTAATAGCAAAAAAAGTAAAAATGTCAGCAGCAATAAAATACCACCAATTGAAAGCTCTATTAGTGAGAAGAAAAGGAGGTAAAATTCATTTGGGTGGTAAGTTGTATGACGGAGCAAAAAACGGTGAAAGTAGTGTAGTGCGGAATTGTAAAAAGTGGCCTGGTCATTAAGGGTGTTTAAGCTAGGGGGGCTGAAGTGGTTAATGTCCCCTGTCCCTTCCTACTGGTCCTTTAAAAGACCATTGCTAGGGCTTGTCTGTCTCCGGCTAATCGTAAACTGAAGACAGAGGGGCGGTCCTTCACATTGCATGGCTGCATTAGGCTTCAGAGCGAGGAGGCGTGTCTCTTAGTAATCCAATATGATTGGCTGTCAGGGAGCTGCTGGCTGCAGCAAGTGTGTATGTGAATTAAAGGAAGGCAGTTTTGGCCTCAGAGAACTGGCAGAGGAGCCATCTTGAGAAGATCCTCATATTGTAGAGGTTAAAATAGTCGAAACTAAGGGAAAAACTCGAAGAAAACAGTGGTATGTGAAGAAACCAAAGATTGTTTTATGCATAATGCTGCACCAGCAGTAACATGTGCTAAAATTTATTTTTGATGAAAACACGACGGTTAACACTTAACAGTTGCTTAACTCATGTACATCTTCCCCGTGCTTTTATTTGGACTCTTCTGACCCATTTTCACCAAGTAAGCAAATTATTTTGGTTTGTTTCCATCCTGTATGTAGCACTTCCTGTTTCTGTATCCAACCAAACCCATGATGCACGTCTCCTTTCTCTGCCATATCTTCAGCACCGCCCCTAAAAACAACCAGCTTGTGACACACAAGCCCAGCATGGAAGATAGGGGCAATAAATGTAAAAAAATACATTACAAAATTATAGCTACCTTCATAAATTATTATTTTAATGGATGTGGATACAAAGCAGAAAACCCCTTTAGAGTACAGTACATCACTGTCTTGTTTGTATGTTAGGGTTATCTCTTATAAATCTTTTGTATGTAGTAAATCTTTGGGGGGAAAAAACAATATACATATTATCCAAAAATATATTTTCCCTACAAAGCTTCATCCTAATTAGTCTTTAATGCTTTCATGCAGTGATTAAAAACGGCATTCAACAAGTAATACCCCATAAAGCCACATTATTTGGCCAGTTAATTAAAAGAGGATTTATAGCAGGTGTCAAGCTCCTCTGTCACATTTCAAGGAATGGTTTTAACCAAGACAAAAGTCTTCAGGTAATGACTGACATGTTAAACAATTCAGACTTCAACCTATTTATTTACTGTTCTTAGGTTTTAATCTCTTCATTGAAAGCAAGTTCTTTGTAGTTATTTTAATCTCTTCAAAGACAAGACAGCTAAAATACCTAATAAAACTTCACAGTAATTTTCTAGTGTTAAAGGGACCTACCCTATTTTTGTAGTTTACTGTATGGGGCAGTAGTAATAATACAGAATGTATCCTACAAACCCACCACCTGCAAACCCTTAAAGAGAACCTGTCATCAACAGTATGCTGACCATACTGAGGGCAGTATAAAGTAGAGACAGAAATGCTGATTTCAGCGGTGTGTCACTCATGAGCTAAAAGTAAGTGGTTGCTGAGAACCAGCATCATAATCATTGCAGTCCGGGCCTAGAAAAAAGTCAAATCTACTCGAGAAGAGTTATGGTTATTTATGAATTCTTGCTGTCCCTGCCCACACTATTTCCGGTTAAATTGATTCACTATCACAAAGCATGAGGAAATTTGGCTTCGCAGCGAATCAAAGTTATCCTGAAATTCGGATCGAAGTCCACTTCGTGAACTTCTATTCGGTCAGCTCTAATCAAAGCAATATTAACAAAGACATCACAACACTGAGTCCATCCTAAAAAGAGGAACCCTACCTGTATAATGATCCATTACTACATTTCGATAGATATAGCACACATTTGTGTCCAGTAAATCAAAAATTGAAAGCAGGTTTATATAATAAAAATGATATAGTATGGACAGAACAGCTAGTAGCAATATAGACCTATGCTCAATGATTAAATCCTACAAATGAATGAATTCACAAAAAATACTCACAACTATATGAAAAAAGGATGTAATAGAGGAGGAGTATTATATCACCAAATGGAAAAAAAAGAGCTCTACACTGAGGATGGTAGCTTCTTCAGACCCCTTCCACTACTAGTATATTCTTTATGCACATAGTGGGTATTCCTTGTGGATTCATTCATTTGCAGATATGATCATTGTACATATTTCTATATAGCTTGTGGTACTAATTGTGGTTTTGTCTTTTATTGTATCAGTTTGTTTAGAAGCTTCTTTCACTATTGCCCAATTTTGATTACCTAGTTGAATTATTATAACTTTACTTTGCATGTACCCATTTTTTCTATATTCAGTTTTATATTTACTGGGGAGGACTTCTATACTTATCTAAATATAGCACTGAAATACCAGTGGGGGGAAGGGGATTCATGTCATTGAAATGAAATCCGTATTTTGTATGTTTTTTTTTTAAATATTTTTAATTGTGATCTTTGTGATGGAAGAAAAAACACTTTATTGGAATTTCTTCCAAGATACTGCATTTCAAGGACCAGCCCTCACATAGCAGGACATTATAATGACACACACGGAGTCATTCTTATATACAGTACACAAAATGAGTACTAAAACAATATGGGTGGGGACCTTGGGGCCATTTTGTAAAGATTTTTCTTTTTTTTTTTTTTCAGTAAGAGGAAGCCATTCAGAACCTTAATATGTGCCCCATAGTGTTTATTAAAGATATTAGACTTTATAAATAGCCCTAAAAGCAAATTCTGGAACACAACTGTAACATAAAGTTGGTAATTTTAGCAGAATAGTTGTCCTGGGCTACAGGAAGATCTGGGGAAAATATAAGGGCCTGAGATGAGGCTAGGGTAAATAGATGTGATTCAAGGTCAACCCATTGGGTTGGATCTGCAGAACCTCCTACAGTCATCAAACAGTGGAGATCTGGAGCTACATAATATTTATTCAGATTTGGAAGTTGCTTCTAAAAGTACATAGTAGCCATATTTATTGTAGGGCTCCTACCAACCTATATAAATGGAAAAAAACTGCAGGTTCATTTGCTTATATTGGTTGCGCCACTATATAAATGTATCCCACCTAACAGAGCTGTTATATCACTTTCCCAAATACCACCATTTAGCCTGTGATTGCACCCTGTGAAATATCTGTTTAGATATTCAGTTGTTTTTTGGTTATGTCATACATTGGGGCCTTGCACTATAGGAAGTAGGAAGAGTCATTGGTAAGAACAAGAGTCGTGTTAGCATTACGTGATCTGAACACATCTCACCGCCCTAAGGCTTGATGAGACAGCAGGCACTTGCCAAACCAGGAAGTAGGATTCAAGCCTGGGGGATAAGAGAAAACTGCAAATGAGATAAATTAACAAAAAAAAGTATCCAAGTCAAAATAGGAGCTAGTGTAATTGATGAAAATACAGATTAGAGTGAAAAGTAGTTTGTGGCACAACCCCAAATGCAACCAACATCGTCTGCCTCCAGGAGTCGCACTTGACTCCCAATTCTCACTCGAAATACCTTCACCCGCAGTACACTAGATTTGTTTCCTCCACATACCGTTCTAAAAGCCAGGGTGTGGTTACAATGCTTAGAAACTCATTCCCATTCTCTATATCTCAGTCTATTATTGACCCTGATGGTAGATATGTGATTTTAATGGGTTCTTATAGAGATGGTATCTTATGTATATTCATTGTCTATGCCCCAACTGACGACCCCATTTCCTTTTTTTGTAATATGAAGTTGCTTTTTGAATCCCTTACATACCATAGACTTCTGTGGTGTGGCGACTTCACTTTTGTCATCAATCCCCTTTTGGATCACTCTTCCTCTCCCACTCATCCTCGATCATCTTCCCACTCAGCCCAAGTACACCAGGTTTTTAAATCTCTATCCTTAGTTGACACATGTAGAGAACATAATAGCCCCCAAAGGAGTTATACTTACTATTCTCCGGCCCACCATTCATATACTCGTATCAATATGATCCTGGCCTCTGCCTCTTGTTTACCATACTTGCTATACTCCAGGCACATTGTGTTGCCATGGTCTGTTCATGATATGGCTCTGACAGAGCTTGCCTTCTTGAGTCCAGGCTGCACTCTATTTTCGTGGAGACTGAATGAGTCTCTCTTAACTCACCCCACTATATATGATCAGCTCCAGGCTTTGGAATCCAAACTGTGTAAACTGGTCCGAGCGCATCAAAGGGCTCCATCACTCTACCTTCTCAAAGCTGTAAAGGACACTAAGCTGCAGCTGAATTTGCTGCTTTCCCATAACACTGAAAAGGCTATGCGATGGACTGCCTCCTACTATTATAAGTATGCCAACAAACCAGATAAAATGCTGGCCCGTCAGTTGAAAGCTAGGCAGAAGATTAATCAGGTTTTCCGAATCCGTACCTGATTTGGACATACTACCTCTAATCCTGATTACATTTATGATACCTTCCAGGAGTTCTATCAGAAGCTATATACCAGGCCTTCGGTGGGCCCTGGAACCGCAGAGGGTGACTTTTAAACATCTATCCCACTCCCTGAGGTATCTCCTGACAAGCTAGCTATTCTTAATGGAGTGGTCACTGCAGAGGAGGTGGAATCAAAGCCTTGAAAGTGGGTAAGGCCCCTGGACCTGATGGTCTGTCAGCACTTTATTATAAAAAATTTGCCCCCCTATTGATCCCACATATTGTCCATTACTGCAACCATCTTTTACAAGGAGCTATGACCCCCCCCCCCACCGCCCAGAGTTCCTCTCCGCTAAGATTACTGTAATACCTAAACCAAATAGAGACCCCCTGGTGCCCTCTAATTACAGACCAATCTCCCTCCTCAATTTAGATCTTTGCCTCTATTTTGGCTTGCCGACTTAACCGGTTGTTGCCAGAACTTGTACATAAAGATCAGGTTGGTTTTATACCAGGTAAAGAAGTGCCAGATAACATTTGAAATATCGTGAACTAAATTAAAGAGGCCAACAGGACTCATGCCCCACTAGCAGTCCTAGTTCTTGATATTGAAAAAGCCTTCGACACCGTGGCTTGGGATTATCGTTCACAAGTTCTAGGCACTATAGGCATCAGGGGATCTTTTTTGAGGGCAATTCAATCTTTTTTTAAATCAGTTTCTTTTTATTAAGTAATCTTGGACAACGTATAGCATAATACAATGCAAAAAGAATGTTTCACTTCACAATAAAGCATCCGGTTGTTCAAGCAATAACAAAGTAGTTTCGTCTCATTGATCTGTGCACCACACGCATCCAACATTTTCCTTTTCTTTTTCTTATATACACTTATGCAGGAACATGAGGAAAAAAGGAGTACAGGTCACCTGAAAATTAACAAACAATCCCACAATCCCATACCCCCCCCTCCCTAACCCATAACTCAAAGCGCATTTTGATGTCCAATGCATATACAATCATTTGGAATATAGCAATGTGCGGCGAGGCGGTCTCTCCAGCAGTCCCCAGTATACAAACCCCTACAGTAGAGGGCAATCCAATCTTTATACTCCACTCCTGAAGCTTACTTGAAACTTTCTGCGACTCATTTTTTCCCGACTTTATTTGCTCTTTGAAGCAAAGGAAAAAAGGTAGAAAAGTTATGCCCCTATTATGGTGCCAAGAACCCCCTTAGGGACTAGTAGCCTGTTGGTGTTATTTAAGCTCGAATAGTGGAGATACAGAGATTCGATTGACCAGAAATTTACGTATTCACATTAAAACCTTATAGGGAATAAATGAATGAGAGTCTTAAAACCAATAAAAAATATATATACTAAACATATATATATATTTGTCACCCACTTCCCCCAGGAGGTTCAGGATGGGATAAGCTTAAAACACCCTCCGGAATTCCTCCTGCGCCTGGGTAGCCTTTAAGATCGACGGGAATGACAGCAGTCCACTCCGGTATGTATTGTCAACCACCTTTATTGAACCACAGGGTGGGGGTGAAGATGTCAGCTCAACGCGTTTCGGGGTGTTAAAGAACCTCTTCATCAGGAGCATACATTACATACAGACTGTCTGCGGTTTAAATACATAAAAGTGGCGGTAAAAACAGATGGCGGTAAAACACAATGGAGTAACCTCACTTCCGGTTTGTGTTCCACTGTGGAACGCACCGGAAGTGACTAGTGTGACTAGTCTAAAATAAGAATGCCAATCATGTGCCAAAAGTAGTGATATAAAATGTCTTCAATTACAATAAAAAAAACAATTGTAGCAATCAAGAAGATTTTGGTGGCCAGATTCGATTTTTTACATTTCAGTGTTGATAGGGTTCCGCGACCAGAAGTGAGCTCACTTCCAGTAAATCGGAAGGATGTATCTTGCTTCCAAATTGTAAAACTATAAGAAAAGGTATATGCATAGATGGCCAAGTGAAGAGATGGCCATTCTAAGTGCTCTCCTAGATTCTGTAGGATTAGTCAACAAAATCACCACCAGAACCCACTTCAAGAAAGTTGACTCTAACAGTTATTTAGATTACTCAAGTTGTCACTATTCCAAATGGCGAAACAATATACCCTTCGGGCAGATGAAGAGGATTAGCAGAAATTGTTCAGACACTCAAGTAGGAACAAATAGGAATTCTAAAAGATAGATTTAAAGAAAAGGGGTATTCAAAAGGGTTAGTCAACACCTCGGCCAGAAGGGCAACCTCCATATATCAGAAAACTGCCCTCTGACCCACCACAACAGAAATAAACATGAATGATAGACATCAATATAATCTTATCACCCGTTACACTGCCAACCATCAACATCAGACGGATTTTAACAAAACATTGGAACATCCTACTCAAAGATCCCATTCTCAAAGGAATTCTACCAAGACAGCCCTCAGTTACTTTCAGAAGGGCAAAAACTTTGAAAACCTTATTGCCCCATCTTGCCCAAACCTCAAATCCACCAAAACAAAATTTGAAATTAACACAATGACCAATACAAAGAAAATAGGGATACGAAAATGTTTCTCTAAAAAATGTCATGTTGTTCTATGATCACACATGGGGTCAAAACAATAAAATTCCAGACCTCTAGGAACACCCGAGAGGAAACGATATGGACTATCAAACAAGAATTAAATTGCGGGACAAGGAATATAGTTTATCTTCTCCACTGCCCATGTGGACTGAAATATGTCGGTAGAACAACACAGACAGTTAGAGAGAGGATGAACGAGCACCGCTCAAACATCAGGAGGGGAGTCCTCACCCATAGTGTCTCTCGTCACTATCTAGAGAAACATAATAGCGACCCATCCAGTTTGAAAGTTTCACTTTTAGAATGCACACCTTCCTACCAGCAACTCTGACGCAAGGAAATGCACTGGATATACACCCTTAACACACTCTGCCCTTTTGGACTCAACGAGTCAATTCAATATTCCAATTATTAGGATTTTTCCCCTTCTAGCAATATTTAGTACACCATATGAACAGCTATATAGTAGAAAATCGAAGTTCATTTCAGGTGACACTGTTCATACCCATAGATCATTTTATTAATCAATTTTATTAATCAATCTTTGACACATTGATCTAATTATCTAATTATCTATTTATCTATTTTCATCCATCAATCCAGTGATAATATATGAATTTGGTAATCTATTAACCTTTGATGCATTGATCTATGTATTTATTTATTTATATAATTATTTATTAATCCAGTGATAATTTATGAATGTATTAATTTATCAACTTACGATCAATTTATTGGTACGTATCACACCCTTGATTACCCCCCCTTTTTTTTTAAATATGTTTTATATATATATTTATGAAATTACCTTATCTTCCTACTATTAGAGTCCCCCCTTCTTTATATGTACATCCCCCCTTTTTTATATATATGTACACCCCTATTTTTTATTTTTTATCATTGCATGTGCCTATATGCTTTTTATAATACTTACATTTTATTATACCTACAATCTATATCCATGAAATATGTCCTATATCGTTCTCATAATTCCCTAGACCCCCTAGAAATTATTTTCCCACCCTTAGAACTCTCCCCTAATGATGCACATTATATAATATATTGTGGGTGTTTATAATACCATTTAATACATCTCCTTAAGTGACACTATAGATAAGAACTGCCAAAAAGATATTTATTTTTCTTATTTTTCTAATTGTTGCCATAAAACAAGAATCGATACACTCCTGTGCCCCTCCCTCTGAATGTAGATGTAATTCTCTTCCGGTTTGCGTTTCACACACCGGAAACATGCGTAGTCCCTGATACATGTGACTACACTGCACACGTGACTAGGAACTCGAAATCCGAAGACTAATCCTACAGAATCTAGAAGAGAGCACTTAGAATGACCATCTCTTCACTTGGTCATCTATGCATTCAGTATACCTTTTCTTATAGTTTTACAATTTGGAAGCAAGATACATCCTTTAGTGAGCTCACTTCCGGTCGCGGAACCTTATCAATACTAAAATGTAACAAAATCGAATCTGGACACCAAAATCTTCTTGATTGCTACATTTGTTTTTTTTTATTGTAATAGAAGATGACATTTTATATCACTACTTTTGGCACATGATTGCCATTCTTATTTTTGACTAGTCACACGTCACTTCCGGTGCGTTCCACAGTGGAATGCAAATCGGTAGTGACGTAACTCCATTGTGTTTTTCCGCCATCTGTTTTTTACCGCCACTTTTATGTATTTAAACCGCAGACAGTCTGTATGTAAGGTATGCTCCTGATGAAGGGGTTCTTTAACACCCGAAACGCGTTGAGCTGACATCTTCACCCCCACCCTGTGGTTCAATAAAGGTGATTGACAAGACGTACCGGAGTGGACTGCTGTCATTCCCGTCGATCTTAAAGGCTACGCAGGTGCAGGAGGAATTCCGGAGGGTGTTTTGAGCTTATCCCATCCGGTACCTCCTGGGTGAAGTGAGTGACAAATATATATATGTTTTGTATATATATTTTTTATTGGTTTTAAGACTCTCATTCATTTATTCCCTATAAGGTTTTAATGTGAATACGTAAATTTCTGGTCAATCGAATCTCTGTATCTCCACTATTCGAGCTTAAATAACACCAACAGGCTACTAGTCCCTAAGGGGGTTCTTGGCACCATAATAGGGGCATAACTTTTCTACCTTTTTTCCTTTGCCTCAACATTTACATCCATCCTGGGACCTCCTTGATGGTTTATGTGCCCCTGGCAGCCTATCTCCTCTACCTCTAGCAGCTCAAACAAAAATTAATACGCTTAACAGATTCATCCTCTGGCGCCCCACCGTCCTATTGCAGTTCCTTCCCAGAAGATCTGTAACTAACCCTTTATTTTTTTCACTCCTCCTACCACACTTTATTTGCTCTTGCAATGGAACCCCTTGCTATTCACATCATATCTCACCCTGATATTACTGGTCTTTCTGCGGTTAACATTGAGGGAGATCCTTTCAGTTCCTGAATTCCTTAAATATATATGTATTTATTATAAAGTGGCCCGATTGGCACAACTGTTTCTGACACACCTTGAATCAAAGGTCCATCCTCTGTGGATATCTTTGGAGCAATCATTGTTTTCCCCATATACTTGGAGGGCCCTGACTTGGTCCCGACTCCCCTTACCGCCTATTGTCCACACAATATCCCTCTTATCCCATTATTCGCTGCTCCTCTGGTGATTAGACAGGTTTAAATCCTCTTTACAGTCTGACAGCTCCCGGCTAGAATATATTTTGGGTAATACTGCGTTCCCTCCTGGACTTCAAGCACACACATTTGCCTGGTGGATCTCCCATAAGCTTTGTTCTTTACACAATTACCTATCCAGCGGTAAATGTATATCTATAGATGACTTTAAGGAAAAACATGACCTCCCTATGAGGGAACTGTTCAACGCTAATCAAATGTTTATCTTTTTTACACTCTCTACAACCATCTAACACCACTTTTGATTTTACACCCTTTGAAAGTTCTGTTTTATACTCTTTATATAAACCGGATTTGCTGTCTAGGATTTATGGGACACTTAATGCTGTACCAGAGGCAGCTAAGCTATCATATATGAAGGCTTGGGAGAAGGATCTGGATCTAGCCTATCCAGCCTCCAGATGGCACCAGCGCTCCCAGACTTTGATTAAGGGGAGATGGCAAACCACCTTAGCAGAAACATAAATAAACCCTCTTGGTTAATATTTTCTAAATTCAAGCTATCACAGTACAAACTCATAGCTGCTCGAATTTATATAGCTTTCAAATGGCGTTCTACTATTCTCAGTTTCCAAGCGGTAGATAGAACTAGATAGAACCAATAAGATACTCTTATATGAAAGGCTTAATGCCATCCACACAGATACATTTGCCACCTTTGAAAAGTCCTGGGAGCCCTGGTTATCCTCTTCCTACTCTTCCTATTGTATTACCTTATAGATAACTCACTTATCTGAAGTGCTATGTTATTATTTATTAATAGTGCATCTGACCAGTGATTTACTTGACTATGTAACCCCAATATTTTCCTATGTATCCATATCTGTACACTTATTTGATTGTTATCCACTCATTTTTCTTTTCATTTATCTTTTTATTTTGCTGTATTTTATGATATACTGTTTCAAAACTTCAATAAATAACCTTTGAAACATAAAAATCTTTTATCGTAAGTTTATATTCTGATACTTTTCTCTATAGCACTGGGGTAATTAAACCACTTTTCTTGGTTTTATTTTGCATTACTAAATCAGCATGTAAAAAAATTATGAAATAAAACATGTTAATGTCCTCAATTTAGTTATTTTCATCCAAATTTGGATTATTCTGGAATATGGAATTTAGGGACCATGACATGCATTTTTACTAGATGTCTGTTTTTCTACAGGTTGCTGTAATGTAAAAGAAATAGACAATTCTTTTGTCCGTGAGGATCAGTTTCCGTCTAAAATATAGAACACTGAATGGAAGCCAAAGTCTTGGTCCAAGCAAGTCAAATGTAACAAGAAAGCACCTAGAGACTGAAGACACTGATGGGGTAGATGGTTGAAATAAGCAAATAGAGATACCTTTTTATTAAACGTGATCTTCTTTGTAGTCTTTGTGCATTTTTATTACAGGAATGAAATCATGATTCTATATGTTGCTGCTCTTTTGGCTAGTACTGAATATCTTCTATTATGAACAGATTTATTATTGTATGTAAAATGGAGAGCATGGTATAATTTCTTATGAGAAAGTAGATTACTATTGCTGATCAAAAAATTCTTGTGATGCCATATCAATGGCACAACTTGGCACAATGCTGTATATATCAAAGGGTTTTCCACAGAGCACAGAAATAATGTTAAGGTGGATCATCTAAGACACAATAAGTTCAGAGTTGGCTAGAATGTACTGTGGAGTCTAACCAGTCTCCCCTTTCTTCACTCCTAACCTCCTAGGAAGTTTTGGAATTTCCGGTTAGATTCCCATATAAAGACGTTTAGCGTAGTCAGGAAATGAGTCAGCAAGAAGTTAAATCCAGTAACAAAGTTGAATGATCAGGTGGCACTGTGAGACCAGATTTCCATGGACCAATGTCATCAAAGAGTGACCGTTACCATGAAAACTCAATGTGGCACGCAGGAGAGATTGATGAGAGACTTGAGAACCAGCAGAGTAGCCTCTGTCTTCGGGAAGCATCACTCAATTATGGAGAAGTAAGTCAGGTGTGATCCATGAGAATTAGCTGCTGAGACCATTATCATACTCAAAAATCAGAGGATAACTTTATGTTCCCATTAAAGAAGTGATTGGGTATCTTCAGCCATTATCCTATAAGAAATGAGAGTAATAAAAGCTTCTCAGTGATAACAGTGGTTTCTGTAACTTCAAACCAATAGGTATGAAAAATAAATCCTATATTCTCATTATTGGAGGGATCCTCTCTACCAGGTTCACACAAATCACACTTATTAGACGTTTCTGATAAGTTGTAAAAATGTGTTTCTATGAAGCCCGGTTCAGACATAAACATGTACAGTCGTGCTTGATTGTTTGTGATATTTTCTATATTCCTTCATGAAGTTGATGTAAAACTACATCAGATTTTCATTGTGGAAAATGATCAAACATTACATGTCTATGAGTGGCAAAAATATTGTGAACTTTTAGGATTAGCAAATAGTTTGAAGGCTAAAATAGTCAGTGGCTTTCAATAGGATATCGAAAGGTATGAGCAGGATCTATTTTATTAAAAGAATAGGGTCTATGAAAGTCTAATCTTTACAACATGTTTGTGGAAATGCATCATGGCATGAACAAATGATATTTATGAGGATCTCAAAAGAGTTGTTGATACACATTAGGCTGTAAAAGGTTACAAAACCATCTCTAAAGAGTTTGGACTCCACCAATCCACAGTCAGACACATTGGGCCAGATTTATCATTAGCTAAAGTCACTTTAATGGAGTGAAAAAGTTGCAAAAAATGTGTAATCGGTAAAATTGCACATTTTTTGCGACTTTTTCAAGCTCTGCACTAAGCTCTCCATTTTTGTGAAAATGGGCGTGTTGTCTTATGTAAAAAAATCTCTAGACAGATTTACTATTGCGACCATTTAAAAAGTCACAAAAAAATGTGCAATTTCACTCCAGGGGGGACCATGCTTATCTTATGCGACTTTTTAATAGAAAATGCGACTTTTTTGTAAAGACGTGCGACTTTTGTAAAGCCGCTTACTGAAGGATAAACTGCAACCGTCGAACCACATTTATTACAGTATTAAAGGACCATTAACAAATCTAACTATCCTAAAGTGACGAAAGGGCATATGTAAAAGTGGAGTAAGATGTAAGTGTAAATCTGGCCCATTGTGTACAAATAAAGGAAATTCAAGGCCATTATTACCTTTCCCAGGAGCAGTTGACCAACAAAGATCAAGCCAAGGGCAAGGCATTTAATAGTCCATGAGGTCAAAAAGGAACTCAAGGTAACCTTTTCATGTTAATAAATTTGTGTTCTGTTCTCTTAGTTATGAAAAGCGAGGCTATAAGTTTGCATCATTCTTTTTGAATCACCCTGTATTTTCTCCATGTATCCTAGTTTAAGATAGTGATGAGCAGCATATGCAATATTCATATTCACGATATATCCCGAATTTTTGGCCTTAATATTCACTATTAATTCGTAAATTATAGAATTCGTGATCTCCAGTCATTACTTTCTTAATTGCGAAAATCAGCAATCGGAAAATTTGCAATAAAAATTTGCGATATGAAAATTCGCGATCAACACTACTCCTAAAGTCAAAGATATTGCAGCCTTCTCATTGGCCCACAAGCAAGAAGCAGTGATGAAAAAAATCGAGAATATTTGCGATTACGAAGATATAGCACTATATTCCAGATATTTGCGAATTCTCAAACTGTGACAATATTCGCGTTAAAAATTCGGGATTAGAATATTCGCGATGAACACTAATTTAAGATTATGCAAAACTTGTGATGTTTTAATATTAAACGGCAAAGAATTTCAAGGAAAGTACAACATTTTTTCACACTATAGAACTGGGTTTACTAATGTTCCTCTGTCCTCTGCTTTTCCATCTGCATCATGGATTAGCTCCGGTTAATACCCTTCTGCATATTTACATGATATAAGCTTATGTTCCATCCATAGTTATCTCTGGAATGTCTCTGTATGCCACCCACACCATAACATGAGAGTTATTACCATGTGGAGGACCCAGACTTTTCTACCTGGTGTAGCTTACTATCATTAACATAGCCACCTATATACTATGCCTAAATTGGTAATGTGAGAGTATAAAATATTTCCACATGTTATACTACAAATGAGTCAGACCACTGAAGTAATTCATTATGGCAGAACAGCTCTTCACTACATCTAGTGTTTCTTGTCTTGTTGAGGAGTCTGGAAATACTGAGGACATCATTTATGGCCTCCATAAAGATGCTTTTCAGCAGGTCCACAAACATTAATCAAGGATCTCAGGTGTTAAGTTAAACTTTCTCCCAGAACTCTGGAGTATATCTGTGGAACAAATACAAAGTTCACTCAAAAGTTCCAAGCTATTACTTAAAAAGGAATTAAGAGAAGAAAATCCTGGCTGTAAAAACACAGTCAAATCTGCAGAAGATTTATCAAAGGAAAGTAATCTCCTTCAAGCAATGGGAGTGTTTAGCTTAATGCATTTGGTCAAGGTTGTCTGCTGGGTTTCACATGGAATGGAGGAAGTTCACATTTAACATACTGAAACATAAATGCTTGAATATATAAAATATTAATTTCATTATCTGAAATTGTAGTCTCAGTTTATACTTAGTTTACTGCATAACTGAAGATGCACGACCACAAAAATATACATTCTCTTGCTGGTTGGAAAGATACTCTATGTAAATAGTAGTGAAGGTAATCTTCTTACCAATGACTGCATTTGTGAGTTATGTAATCCCTTCTGGTCCTCAGCTGTGTCCCATGGGACTGACGCCGAGGATCCTATAGGAGTAAATGGAGAAACTGACTTCCTGTCCACACATAAGACACTGGGTCAGTTGGAGAGTCAGAGTGTTGTCCACATGCCACAGCTGAAGGGAGTGAATAACTCAAAAATACAGTCACCAGTAAAAAGATTACCTTCACCACAATTTACATCATCTACCTTTCAATGCCTATCAATAAAATAATAGAGCTGTCATATTATAATACTAAGGATTACCTTTCATTCCCCTCGCAGCAGAAGAAAACTGACAATAGGTTACCTATCTATATAGGGGGTGTTATCATTTGTGTTAAGTGCTACCGAAGAACATAATGGTGAAGTACTAACAAAATGTAAAACACAAAAAACACAACTAAAAATTCTAAAAAAAAGTTTAAATATTGACTTAAAAGTAACCCTTTCTGATAGATATGACCCTGTACGGATTTGAGCGACTTTGACAAGGGCCAAATTGTGATGGGTAGACAGCTTGGTCACAACATCTCCACAACATCTCCAGAAGAGCAGGTCTTGAGTATTCCTGGTGTACATTAGTTTTTACCACCACCTGCAACAAGGCCATAATTGCCAAAGGCTCATTGATGTCCATGGAGCCTCAAATACCACAAGACAACTTCAAAAGTTGTAGTTTCAAAAGGGTTACTGTGTCAATCTAGTATTTATATACATTTCTTCTGAAGGTGGCTTCAAATTTGTCAAAATTGGTAGTGTAGTATCCTGTGATATGTACATCCTTAGTACAGTCTTTGATATGTAGTCCAGGTTTCCATGTCTATGTTACTATATTCTTTGACTGATCATTCATGTACACTCATATTACATCAACCCCCACCCGACTTTGAGGGTTATATACTATGTAAACACTGGATGGAAGTCAAATGTACAGACTTATGAATGGATACCAGAATAAACTTCTGCAACATGTCTAGCAGAAAACATGACGACATTACAGTATAGGGAATCTCCTAACTCTAGCTTTAGTTCTCTCCAAAAAAAACGTTTCCCTTTTGCTCCCTAAAAAGCTTATAGGCTTGTGAAAAACATACAATATGGCATTATAAAAATGTCTGTGTTACTTTAAAAAGTATGCCTCTAGGCAACAATGAAATCTCAATTGCCCAGGAAAACTTATGTGTGGTAAATGTGTGTTCTCATTACACTTTTGATTCCATCTTGAATTTTTCCAGGATAGTAGGAATTGATTCCCTTGCATAAGAAACACATACATTTTTTTCACACAGATCTAAACATTGACAGGCTCAAACAAATCAAATAAGAACTTCTGTGCAAAATATACACTTTTTCTCAATTGAATATATTCTGTTCTATTTATTCTCTTAATTCGTTTGGACTTTTGTTGAATTTTTCTTTACTTGTAAGAGTAAAATAGTAATAACAATGTAAGCAGAGCAAAACCTGTGCAGTGGCATCACACTAGTAGGCAGTTCTTGGATTTAGCTCCTCTTCACTTTCCTTCTCTCTTCACTTTATAAGCCATACAATATCAGTGAAGCCAGTCATTGGCTGTAGGAGTGCACGTAGCCAACTAGCCATGTTCATGATCTGGCTGAAAGACAACAAGCCATGGACTGGAAAATGGAGGAACGGGAACCAGCGCATAGGACTGGAGCGCCTGGGAACAGGTACTTTAAGTATAAACTTTACACTAGGAGATTCAGGCTTACGGGCCTATCCTTAAGGCCTCTTTCACACGGGCGTCATGTTTGACACCCGGATAAGAGGCGGGTGCGTTGCAGGAATATGCACAATTTTTCCGCGCGAGTGCAAACGTTTGTAAAGCGTTTTGCACGCGCGTGATAAAAATCGCCATGTTTGGTACCCAGACCCGAAGCCGGACTTCATCACTGAAGTCCGGTTTCGGGTATTCTGGAGAATTTATTATTTTCCCTTATAATATGGTTATAAGGGGAAATGATAGCATTCTTAATAAAGAATGCATAGTAAAATGAAGAGGAAGGGGTTAAAAATAATAAAAGTTAACTTACCTTAGCCACTTGATCGCGTAGTTGCGATCTGTCCTCTCTTTCCCAGCATCAGCTAACAACTAAAGGACCTGTGATGACGTCACATCACATGGTCCAATCACATGGTCCATCACCATGGTAAGATGGACCATGTGATTGGACCATGTGATGTGACGTCATCACAGGTCCTTTAGTTGTTAGCTAATGCTGGGAAAGAGAGGACAGATCGCAACTAAGCGATCAAGTGGCTAAGGTAAGTTAACTTTTATTATTTTTAACCCCTTCCTCTTCATTTTACTATGCATTCTTTATTAAGAATGCTATTATTTCCCCTTATAACCATGTTATAAGGGAAAATAATAAAGATCTGGTCCCGTTGCTAAGCAACCATGCGGGAAAATCGCACTGCATCCGCACTTGCTTGCGATTTTCCCATAGCCCCATTCACTTCTATGGGGCCTGCGTTGCGTGAAAAACGCACAATATAGAGCATGCTGCGATTTTCACGCAACGCAGAAGTGATGCGTGAAAATCACCGCTCATGTGCACAGCCCCATAGAAATGATTGGGTCCGGATTCAGTGCGTGTGCAATGCGTCCTCCTCACGTGAAAGGGGCCTAACAGTTTCTATTTCCGGAACATTCCTTTAAAGATCTCCATTGTGAGTGGGACATAAGGATTTAGATGTAGTTTGTTTCCTGACATAGTGGTATTTTCATTTTGTTCAATTCAGTTTGTGCCCTTGCTGTTATGGATGCTTTCCCACCATTATCAATATGATTATTTAATATATTGTAATAAAATTTAGAAGTTTTAATTGGGTATTTTTGTAGGTTATACAGTATATGTTCTCGTTAAGAATATTTTACTCACATTTTGATAACAATGGTAATAGTTATTGGCTATTTACTTAGGTTGGAAACCTATCTGTGCAAGTTAAATTCTCGATAGAGTTAACTGTTTCATTTATTCCAAATTCTTTGGATTTCTTTTGTTTTAGTTTTTTTCCTTCCAAGAGTAGAATAGTAAAAAAAAAACAAGATAAACGTATAACAAATATAAACCTATATGGATAAACCCAAGTGCATTAATATTTTAAGACCTGCTCATATACAGTCTCACCAGTACTCCTTGAATGTTTTTATTTCATATTTGATCATATCATATGATTTGGTTTCCATTGAGGAAGAGGAACAGTCATTAACATATTAAATGTTTTATTTGGAGGTGTATTTTACCATGCAAGCATAGTCTGGCCAATCTACACAAGAACCAAACCTCAGCTTGAAAGAAATTCTTAATATGTGGGTATTATATGGAGCTGTATATTTTACTTACCACAGAAGGTGATTTGTATGAAATCATTTGGTGAGGTAGCATGTTTTCTTTTTCATCTAGCTATAAAATTAGATATTTCAGCATTAAGTCATATTCATTTGTGAAGACCATCAAGAAATTTTTCACCTGAGCCTTATTAAAGGGAACCTGTCACGTTGAACATGGGTTTTTAGCTGAAGGCCTCTTACTATCATCGTAACTCAGCTATTGCATAGTGGGAACAATGACATGACAGAGGAAGCCCCCTTCTCTCCCTCTGTTAAGTCACTCAAGGGTTAATCTGTTGGGAACGGAGTTACCTCCAATACTGGCAGTTGCAGCAGGAGCAGGGCTGTGTACTATAGTCCTGCTCCTGCTTCTGATCAGAGGCAAGGGTTAAACAAGAGCCTTCAGTTTACATGCGCAGAGCTGGAGTACAGAGAAGGAGTGCAGTGACTGCATGGTCCTGTTATCTTTGAGGTAGTTCTTCAGACACAGCCATCTCCGGTGCTGTGCATGCCATGGAGACTTCTAGCCTGTGTGTAGATGGCCATACCTTTGTCCCCCCTCTCCCCTCTGGACTCAGTCGCACCCCTACGATGGCATCATCATGGCCCTGGATATGATATGACATCAAGTCCAGTATACAAAAGTTTTCTTTTTGCAAACGTTGCACTTTGCATATTTTTTAAAGCACGGCCACTCATATTCAATCTTATATCTTAAAGGGGTTCTCTGGGAATTAAAAAAATTTAAATACTTAAATATTACTTTATTATGAATATAATCTCAAATACCTTTCATTAGTTATAATGGCTCGTTTTGTCTGGGCAGCAATCATCAGGGGAAGCAAAATGGCCGCTGTCCCATCAGTTCACACAAAACCTGTCCTGATCACGCAGGAGGACAAATTACTTCACAACACTGAGCTAAAGAGCTGCCTCATCCTCCTCTCTGATCTGCTTGTCAGGGATTATGATTCTGAATACAGATGATAAGAAGTTTAGCTGAATGTCTGGGGAATTTAGTTCATGAGTAGACATGAAGTACAGGGAGGACGGACAGGAGAGATTGTGGTAATGCGTCTTTGTGGTATTGGAGACTGTAAACAAGTGCTGCTGCTCAGTAGCCACACCTCACTCTCCTCTCATGTCTCCTCATCATCTCCATTCCCACAGAGATTCACCTGTATTCAGGATCATGATTCCTGACAAGCAGAGAAGAGGAGGAGGCAGCACTATGGCTCATTATGGTGAAGTAACTTGTCCTCCTGTGTGATTAGGACAGGCTTTGTGTGTAGAGATAGAACGGCGGCCATTTTATTTCTCCTAATGATTGCTCCCCAGACAAAACAAGGCATTCTAAGTAATGAAAGGTATTTGTTAATATATTTATTATAAAGTAATATTTAAGTATTCTCATCTTTTTAATTCCTGGAGAACCCCTTTAAGCGTGTTCATAGAAATCACAGGGTCGCATAGCAAAAAAAAAAAAAAAAAGCACACAGACATAAACATTAAGTTGACTTAAGATAAAAGATGTTTCTTTTATCTTTTCTCTGCATCTGCCCCATACCGTACTCAAAGCTTCTTTCAGCTACAAGTCACCTACTGCTATCCCCATATTGTTGTTGCTACTGCCCCTGATGTTGTATCTGCTGTGATGCCCCAGTTCCTTGTGCTGCCCTGCGTACCCACTGATATTGTGCCTGTTGGCTTGCTTGCATTATGTTGCTCTCTCTTCATATGATCTCAGCCACACACTATTATTCTGTTGAATGTGCCACTCCGATATGACTAATCCTAGCTGAAGAGCTGATAGTACCCCCGTGGTCTAACGCCATTGAAGGTAAAGTATGACCGTGGTCTGTCTATGAGGTACTACAGGACTGGATGTTAAACTACTGGATTATACCACTGTACATAACAGAAACAGTGAAATGATGACATATTTGTAATCTAAAGCTAGGGCTTAACCAGGACTTTATTTAGTAGGACTTTTTTGTAGTAAGAGATTAGCAATGCACATGCTTGACCACTGTTGTATTCCAATGGGGAACATGGGAGCTTGTTCTTGTGATCGGTTGGGGGTCCTAGCAGTCAGACGTTACATCAGACCATACACATATCGCCTATCCCAGTGATGGCTAACCTCTGGCACTCCAGCTGTGGTGAAACTACGACTCCTAGCATGTTCTATTCATTTCTATGGAGTTCTGAAAACAGCTAAGCAAGGGTGCATCTTGGTAGTCATAGTTTTACCACAGCTGGAGTGCTGGAGGTTAGCCATCACAGACCTATCCTATGGCCATGCCCACCTATGGCAATCAAAAGCAGCAAGAGTTTGCCACAACCCTATTTAACTCACTTTTATGACCTACCTTACTAACAGGTTATAAAAACAAAACATTAATTGGCAGAAAACCCCTTTTAAGGAGAGTGTCTCCAAGATGAAAAACCATGGCTGTTTATTTCCAGAAACAGCACCACACCTGCCCTTGGGTCATGTCGAAAATTACAGCTCAGCTGCACTGATGTATATGGGGCTAAACTGCAATACCACAAGCAACTTGTGGTCAAATGAGGACTGTTTATGGAAGAAAGCTGCCATCTTTTTCTAATCCTGGGCAAACCATTCAAATGTAATGTATAATGGAACGAATGGTTTGGCAAATACTCTAAAAGGAATCACATGGGCTGAATATGAAAAAAATTATCTGCTAAAAGAAAAAAAAGGCGTTGCTCGACTACTGTAACATATACAGTGATGTGCCTGGATTCGCAAAGAGCAGTACCGGAGGACCACTGCAGAGAACGGCACTGGAGTAACGGGTAATTTGTTTTTTCACATTGTAGGGGTTGTGCAAGATTTTTTATTATTTTGGACAAACCATTTGATGGATGAACATTTTCTTGGCATAGAAAAGATTTAAATTTTGGTGCAAATCCTGTTTTTCGCCCAAATTTGCATTGTTTCCCCATTTTCCTCACCTCTCTTTTAGGTAGGACCACTCATTTAATATTATGCAATACACTTGAAATCTACACCAGCACAGAACTCTAGAGAATGCACCAGAATTATTACGAGGGCATCCCAGTAAATTTTCGTATTAGAGTGCTTATCCATGAAAAGATATTGATGACCTATCTTCAGAATAGATACCAATATCAGAGCAGCACCACTATCCCCTCCAGATCCCCCAAGTGAATGCACATGCGGACCAGCAGCTGCAGATCCACAACAGCCGCTCCAGTTCAACAATACAAAAGCAAGTGTGATGGCAGCATATCCTCCATGGTTTCCTTTATTCAAAGTGGGTCTATAAGAAGGTATACAATTCAAAAATAGTGCAACATTTCAACTAATAGAAAGCCTATGGATTAGTTGAAACATTGCACTATTTTTGCATTTTCTACCTTTTTATGGACCCTCTTTGAGTAAAGGAAAACATGGAGGATATGCTGCCATCACACTTGTTCTATCTTCAGAATAGGTCATCAATATCAGATCTGTGGGGGTCCGACACCTGAACCCCCACCGATCAGCTGTTAGAAAAGGCCAGGTGCTCCATGAGCAATGCTGCTTCTTCCTAGGTCATGTGACGTCACCGTACATCAGTCACGTGGCCTAGTTACAGTTCAGTCCCATTCAAGTCAATGAGGCTGAGCTGCAATACCAAGTACAGCCACTATACAGTGTACGGCGCTGTGCTTGGTAAGCTGTCGGGAGGCCACAGTGCTCAGTCACCGGTACTCCAGTGAGCACCGCAGCTTCCTGAAACAGCTGATCAGCGAGGGGGCCAGGACTCAGACCCTCGCTGATGTGATAACGATGATCTATCCTTAGGATAGGTCATCATTATCTTTTTCAGGATAACCCCTTGAAGCTTTAATAAATTCCCCCTGTAATATTTATTAATTGCAAAAATGCAAAAAAAGGAACATAATATAATAAGGATACAATTTTTTCCAATCTCCTGCCTGTAGTATTGTATCTGTCTACAGGTAAGAGCTTGCATTAAATGTGAGAATCATTAGCAAGCTAGTAAACCTAAGAATCATGCCACTAATCATAGAAAGGCTTTTTTATATCCTTTGAACAACACAAACTAAATGAACCCCTGTTGGCCTCTGAATGGTAATTCCCTTGGAAGTGGAGAAAAATGCCAAAGAGCCATCTCAAAGCCTTAACACAGCACAGCCTTTGGCTCTGCGGAGAATGCAGGGGATGAAATAAGGAAACTCTTCAATGTAACGGGGCTGGAATAAGCATGCTTTCATTGGCATCTGTCAAGGACTCAAATCAAACAGAGTATGCATGCAGAATGCTGAAGTATGAAGTCATGATTGTGCGCTGAGGTTCGCTGTAAGAATATCTGTTATAAAGTTGCTTTTGAAGTGAAACTGGCTCCCAATTTATTGAAAGCTATTATAAATAGCCTCTTCATTGCAGGAACCACAGAAGCTGGCTCCCTGTTAAGTACTTCAGCAAGGTTGGGACAGAGTTTAAAGTTATAATGTTACAATATGTCAAAGCTTTACATTTTCAGATGAGGTGTTCATTCAAGCCTTTAGCCCAGATTTTCCTTATGGACGTTTGGATTGTACTAAACTGACCTGAAATAATAACAATCACATATTTATTACGCATTTCCATCTTCTTTACAATACACATATTGTAGCGGAGACAGTGAAGACGGCGTCCGTCTTCTTGTAGGTTGGCAGCTTTTAATTAGAGCCTAGGATGCTCTAAGGATCTACACACACAAATTTGCTCTTCTGTCTTTTGTTCACTAAAAAAAAAAAGCCCAAAAACCTACTGCAGGCATTTTTTATGGTGTTTTTTTTAGGGAGAATTTTCTGCAAAAACATCTCTGTTTTTCTGGCATTTTACTCCCTATAGAGAAGAAACCCCAAAATGCCACCTAATTAACAAAAACGCCAGCAGCATTTCATATCTCCAAAAGACTTTCAGCTAATATCTGGAACTGGCGTTTTTACAGCAAAAAACACACCCCAAACTGTATGTACAAAAAAGTCTGCTACAAGCACAAAGTGCACAAAAACTCCACTAACAATGTATGTGTGAACCCACCCTAATAAAGATGTAATTACAATGCGCACTAAAAGACCCACAAAAGATTTGGACCATTGGTAAAGTTCAACCTATGTGAAAACGAAGAGACCAAAAGTTTGTTGGTAAAAGGACAGACACTGACTTAGGGCATATTCACATTAAGAAGGGCAGCAAAATTGCATTATGAAAACTGCATTTGTTTCTACAGTGATTTCCAATGCAGTTACAGTTTTTACAAATTGACTTCAATCTGAATTTCAGGAAAAATTCGATTCAAATTTGAATTTCCTTGTGCTTAGTGGTAACGAATGTATTTTTCCTGAAATGGCAGTAAAAAAACAAAACAACAAAAAAATATACTCACCTCATCCATTTGCACGCAAAGAAGCCGTCGTGGCTTATTTGATTGCAGAAACCACGCAAAATCTCGCTCTGGGTAACGTATGACGTTGCCATTTTAATCATGAATATCACTTATCAGACAAGACCTAGTGGACTTATGGCTTGATGTTTGCTTTATGAAGCACTACTTCTCAACACAGACTCATACTATTTGCTCAGTAAACCACCTTTAATGTCCTGCCAGTGTCCTGAAGAAAGCTAGTCATGGACCATCTGAAGACACATTTACTTGTTCCATTGAGTGTAACCCTACCTGCATTCAGTATCTGATTCTCTTTTTTAATAGATCAATGAACTGAGGAACCCTAGAACCACCATCCATCGCCTTTACAACCATAGTGAAAGTTACACTCTATATCATAGCCAACCCCATTGCTCTTTGACCTTGCTCAGTGCAATTTTTCTCTCAATGCCAGTTCTTTAGAAGGAGAAATTTCTTTAAGAATTATAACCTTCTGGTACGCCTTAGTAGGCCTTGGAGAGTTTTTATATAATCTGAACTTTTGTTTGGTTTTACACTGCATTTAGCATATTAAAGAAAATTCTATAGCCAAGAAAGTAAAAATGTTGACCTTACTTGGCAAAGGGTCAGATCTTTGGGAGAGTGTTCTCCAAGGAACAGAAGAACGTATAAAGTTTCTGCTTGCCTACTACATAGAGGATATTGTGCTCAGTTTAGGCTATAGCTCATTCTCAGATTGTTTCAGACTACCCCTTGTCCATATAGTAGGTCCCAATAAGTCTCAAGTTATTGTGACATCTATCCTATTGATGATCAATGAGAAATGTTTTTATCATTAGAAATATCTGTTTATCCTTATTCACTTCAGTGGGAGCACTGCAGCAGTAACCATCCCATCAGTAACCATCATCATTTTTAGTTTTGATGCCAATTTCCAGTGCTGGAGCTACTGAAAAACAGCTGATCAGCAAGGGTATCAGAGTCAGAGCCCTGACGATCAGTGATTGATAACCTATCCTAGGGATAGGCCATTAATGTAAAAGTCCTAGAAAACCCCCTTTAAGGATACTTTCATGTGGTGATATTTTGCATCAGTATTTGCCAAAAACTAGGGTTTAAAACACAGAAGAGATGTAAGCTTACCCTTTAGGCCTCTTTCACACGGGCGTCATGTTTGACGGCCGGATAAGAGGCGGGTGCGTTGCGGGAATATGCGCGATTTTCCCGCGCGGGTGCAAATGTTTGTAATGCGTTTTGCACGCGCGTGAGAAAAATCGCCATGTTTGGTACCCAGACCCGAAGCCGGACTTCATCACTGAAGTCCGGTTTCGGGTCTTCTGGAGAATTTATTATTTTCCCTTATAACATGGTTATAAGGGGAAATAATAGCATTCTTAATAAAGAATGCATAGTAAAATGAAGAGGAAGGGGTTAAAAATAATAAAACTTAACTTACCTTAGCCACTTGATCGCGTAGTTGCGATCTGTCCTCTCTTTCCCAGCATCAGCTAGAACTAAAGGACCTGTGAGGACGTCACATCACATGGTCCAATCACATGGTCCATCACCATGGTAAGATGGACCATGTGATTGGACCATGTGATGTGACGTCATCACAGGTCCTTTAGTTGTTAGCTGATGCTGGGAAAGAGAGGACAGATCGCAACTACGCGATCAAGTGGCTAAGGTAAGTTAACTATTATTATTTTTAACCCCTTCCACTTCATTTTACTATGCATTCTTTATTAAGAATGCTATTATTTCCCCTTATAACCATGTTAAAAGGGAAAATAATAAAAATCTGGTCCCATTGCTAAGCAACCATGCGGGAAAATCGCACTGCATCCGCACCTGCTTGCGGATGCCTGCGATTTTCCCGCAGCCCCATTCACTTCTATAGGGCCTGCGTTGCGTGAAAAACGCACAATATAGAGCATGCTGCGATTTTCACGCAACGCAGAAGTGATGCGTGAAAATCACCGCTCATGTGCACAGCCCCATAGAAATAAATGGGTCCGGATTCTGTGCGGGTGCAATGCGTCCTCCTCACGGATTGCACCCGCGCGGAAAACCCGCCCGTGTGAAAGGGGCCTTAGGGTACCTGTACACGTTGCAGATTACATGTGGTTTTAAAAAAACGCAGTGGAATTAGGGATGAGTGAACCCGTGGAAGTTCAGGTCCTGAAATTATCCCGAACTTTACTTTATTATTTTCTGTTATAACATGGTTATAACAGAAAATAAGAGCATTCTTAAGATAGAATGCAAAAGAATATGGCCATTTAGGGGTAAAAAGAAAACAAAAAACTCACCTCATCCACTTTATCGCTCTGCTGCAGTCTTCTATCTTTTTTCAGCAGGACCTGCCAAAGGACCTGCAATGATATCACCTCGTTCACCACGTGGTGAGTGCAGTGACATCATCGCAGATCCTTTTGCAGGTCCTGTTGAAATAGAAGACACTGCGGCAGCGTGATTAACTGGATGAGGTGATTTTTTTTTTTACCCCTAAATGGCCATATTCTTTTGCATTCTGTCTTAAGAATGCTATTATTTTCCACTATAACCATGTTATAACGGAAAATAATAAAATCACCAGAACACGGACTTCAGTGAAAAAGTGAGAGTTTGGGTCCAGGTACCCGAACTCACAAAGTTAAGTACGGACCCAAACTTTGCAGCTGGGGTTCGCCCATCCCCAAATGTAATACATTACAAGAAAAGTAAATGAGATATGACAGATCTCAAATACGCTTTTTTTTTCCAGTGTGGAAATTGACCTGCCATGCGGATTTAGAAATCCAAAGCATGTCAATTGTTTATCTGAATTTCTGTGCGTATTTCAACAAATACTGAATGTAACACATGCAGATTTTGGTGCAGATTTGGGCAGAAACACACAGAAATACACATGAAAATCCATGTTATTGGAATTTTATATTGTCAACCCCAACCCATGTGTGCGTTCCTATATATATATATATATATATATATTATTTTTATTTTTTTTACTTTATGTAGGTTCCACATATGAGTTTGGATTAAAATTGCTAAATTCTGATCAGAGTACTGCTGTGTGGAATTGGCCTTAGAGAAGGCAAGCGGTCAATCATTATTTATGTTCCATAAGGTCGGGTTCACATCACCATTTATTTTTCAGTTTTTCTGATCAGTCAGAAGAACAGAAAAATAAAGAAAAAAAAAAACGATCCTGTAAAAAATGGTTTAGCTATTTATGTCTGAGATCCATTATTTTAGATAGAAAAAATGTCCTGCATGCTTTTAATACAGGATCCGTTTTTTCTTTATTTTTCTATTCTTATGACGGATCAGAAGAACAGAAAAATAAATGGTTAAGTGAACCCAGTCTTACAGACACTCTTGGATTTACTTTAAAGTGATTCCTTTTTCTTTCTTCCTGTGCTGTACGTTATACAGGGTGGGGCCTTAAAAAGCAGAACCGTGTTTCCTTTTTGTGGTTTGTTCAGGATAATGCTTTTCAGACCTCGTCGTGAAAACTGTCTTTGTTGCCCATAGCATCCAATCAGAGCTCGGCTTTCACTTTACAAGATGAGTATAAGAAATGAGTGAGGCCCTCGTATCCTTTCCTGCCTTTGAGCCTTTGCAGAGGGCTGTCATGTTGAGCATGAGTGTGTCCAGAGGCATATATTCACAGAAACATGGGATTGTTTTAATGGTCAGTTTTCAGATCTTCCTATGCCAGCAAAAAGCAGTATAGATGGATTGGTGCAAGTGATGTAACACAGGATCTGTGTTAAAAAACAACAACAAAAAAACAACATAAACACAAGTTCAGATACCCATTTTTGTTGCAGGCATCCAGGAGAGAATGTATCATACATCCAGGAAAAAAACAAGGATATCACCGCAACACTTACCCCAGCAGGTGCACATCAACAGGTCAATAGAACAAACATACGGAAATCTATTATGCAAACGTTAAAGATGGGTGAGAAATAGAAGTGAGTGGCAAATTACAATTGCCTATAGCATATAATCATAGATGGACATGTGCAGACCTCCAGGGAGTGTGAAGAGGATGGGGGCATGCAGTGACTGGAGAGTGTACCTTTTCTTTCTCTGGGGCACCACCTGGTATTGGGGCTCCTGACTGGTGGTATTTAGGGTGCCCTTGATGATGGATTGGTTGTGTGTAAGGCAGGACCAGTGGATATTGTAGACAATAATCAGGCCCACTGGTTGTAATAAATAATGTCTCTTTTTACTTGGTTGACAATAAGCATTGCAGTACAAATAGCAGAAAGGGACAGTTCCAAAGTATCACAGTGCAATATTCTCCTAATAGCAGTATATGGACAACACCAATGATGGTGGTAATAGTACTCCCTCTCTCTAAAGACACGTTTCTTTCTCTCGGCAGAACCACTGGCTTGCATTAAGGTTCTTGTTAAGTCCTTCTACAGTTCCCTGACTACAGTTCCCTTGTGGGTTGTAGACCATCTAATCTCCTTGCCTTTCGAGTACTGTGGTAGTATGGCTACTTTCTAGACAGTTGTAGGCTCAGAGACTAGGTTTCTCTGAACTTGGGCATAGTTGTGTAGGAAGTCTCTCACACACATATTTTGTCCAAGCTGCTTCAGACTAGACTCTCTCTCACCATCCAGGGGGTGGACTTGGTCCATCACCCAGAAAACCTAACACACTTTGCCAAATTGTAAACCATACTATACGTTGTCCATATTGTGCTATTAAATGCATATACATAAAATAATCACATTCACAACACTTTACTCAAGAAACATTGCATAAACTTGGTTAAAAGTAATTCACTTTTGCAGTAGTTTTTCTGGCGTACTGCACTTGGTGAACCATTATTATAATACATCACATTCAGTGAAGCATGGACATACCCAATGTCAAGCTTCATTATCTAAAAATCGACATTTGGTGTTCAGCTAGGTGTACGTGAATTTTGGGTTGAGTATTTTTGTTGAAAGTGTATAAACTGATATATGCTTATCGTGAACACTGGATCTTAATTTTTTGTAGCTTCATACATAATATGACTTCTGTATTGATAGGCCTCTGTTCATATTGATTTTTTATTAATAAAGTGATAATTTAAAAGAAAATGTGATCACAGCCGTGTTCATGGAATTCCCTGCAGGGTTAACTGAGCATGAGCCTAGTATGGTTTCTTTCAGCAAGATGGGGTGACTTGCCATATGTTGCATGCATCCCTGTGCAGAGTTCATGCAGGCAGGGGTGCACTTAGCTCTTCCGCTGCCTGAGGCGAAAATTAAAATGGCACCCCTCCCTCCCCAATGCCAATTTCTTAACCTAACCCCTTCCTTTCAGCCCATGGCCCTTTGGCTGCCCTTCTCTTGCCCCTGCCTGGTGCTGCCTGAGGCGATCGCCTTACCTAGCCTCTTTGATGGTGCACCCCTGCATGCAGGATTCCCAGAAGAACATGTGGTTGTGAACTCCATGGTCGCCAGACCTAACGCTATGGAGATACAATACCTATAAAACTAATCCCAAGACTGAGCCTGAACTGAAACAGCAACTTAAAATTCATGTCCAGAACATAAAGCGTGTGGTGTTCCTAAGATGGGCACAACTTTGCATAGCCACAGGACGAAACTAACTCCCAGCATCTCCTATAATAAAGAAGTACATCATTCTTTCATTATCCATTATAGTGTAAAAACAATCGCAAGGGAAGCAGTTCTGTATTTCGTGGTCCACCCTGTATATAAATGAAACAATTATAGTTTCATGTTCTTAACATGACAAAATCTATTAAAAGCCTTATCCTAACACGCAAATGTATCCCATATCCATGATTGTTGGGGTTCAAAAGCTGCGACCCACCCGATCAAGAAGAAGGAGTCCTATGGATAGCAGATAATCTTATATTTTGAGAAAATCACTTTAACATCAAAAACCCCAGTAGTTTAGTTTCAGATGTTTTATACAAATTTGTTTTAAATATTCCAAATTCTATAAGTAAGTTCAATCAAACGCTGAAAATGTAAAAGATTTGCATTTCCATGTTAATCAACATAAGTCGAGAGCTTTATTTTGCATGTCTCCAATATAACATCATGCGTATGTCTGTGTTGGCCCTCATGACTTCATTTGCGTGACAAACTGGGAAAAGATTTATAAAATTCTAAAAATGCAGTTATTTGCCTGACCTATCCGTCGCCAAAGGTATACTTACCTGCTTCCCACTAATTTGGACCTTCAAGAAAGTCTTCAAACAGGCTCATGCATGGTCAGCAAGTTATTTCCTGTACAGATTCTGGGCCAACTTGTGACAACCAGGACCTCAACAGGCAGCCATCAGTAGCTATCCATGTGAGCCCCCCTTCACCCATAGACCCATAGACCTCTGGAATGACTGGGATCAAGTGGATATAACTTTGCGGTGGGGGAAGTGGGGTGAATGCCTTCTCTTTGGGATAAAGCGGCATTTTATTCAAGCAGTTGCAGAAGTCTTCGCTCAAATGATCTTCTGAAGACCAAATTGCTTAAAAATCAGTTGCTTCCGTGCAAAAGAAAAATAAATAAATTGCCCCTTGTAACTGACAGCTTCGGGATTAAAAAATGAGAAAACAGAGCAAGTAAGTAAATGAGCATTTTTATTTTTCTTCTCCTCTGGTTAATGTTATCCATGTGTTTGCATTACCAAGCTAAATTAACCATTTCACCTCTAGAGCAGCAGGTAAAATGCTATAGAATGTCAAAGAAGATTACATATTGCAAAGAAAAGGCAAGAATTTCAAAGCTCAACTGGTCTACTAGAATTTCCGTACTGTAATTGTGCATGTCTAGACTTCCCTATCCTTAGTTACAGGTGGTGGAATGAAAAAAAATGGAAACACCTGAATAAATATGAATGATTACATTCAAAGCAATGTCCTTAGTTTTCACCACTGCTATAATGAGATTTAAATTCTATGCAAATGATGCTACTTTCTTTTTGTTATTTAAGAATTCTTACGCCTGCTTAACAGTGACTTTCCATCGTGTAAATTATGCATCATGACTTCATCTTTTCTCCATAATTTTATTAGACATAATTAAATTAATATGCTGTGACATAAACTGTGAGGATTTTTGAAAAGAGAAAAACAATTTTTCCAGAAATTGAAATTATCTTAAGACAATAGACATAAATTATGACATTAAGAAAATATTATATCTTTTTTTATTGTAAATTTTAAAAATCAACCCACAACTTTCAGCTGCCAGCACGTCTGTCTATTACGTCAAGAATTTAGAAAGCGTAAAATGAAGCAAAGCAATGTATTTTTTTTTTCAGTAATCCCATGGCAAATATAAAAGAGACAGAATTTCTGCTTTACACATTAAAACTTTACTGAATTTGAAAGCCTTGGAGTACACTTAGGGGATTTCGGAAATTGTTGCTTGGCTGTGAGCTAAGACCAGAAGCTGCCATTTTGCAAATGGAGTGGTGGGGAAGCCTTTTGGCCTCATTTATAATTTCACAACTACTGCAAATATCAGCTGATGAATATTTATGTTATACCTGGCAAAAACCAGAAAGGAAAACAGGAAAAAAATCTAAAGTTAGGAAAAGGTCATCTACACTCTGTGGGATTTTTTTTCCAGCACTTTCCATGCTTGGCCAGAAGCTACTGAATGAAATCATTATATGGTATGTACGGACCCTGACGAGTAAAAAGAAATGTGTTAAAACTATGCTCATAATAACTTTGCTGTATGATCAAATCCTGAACATGGCTCAAGAAGTTTGCAAAAAGCAATTAAAGTTTTTGAAGCATTTGAAAATACAGGGATAAGGGAGACACAAGAATATTATGTTCAGTGGGATGTAGAAAAGGATGTGGACAACAGTCCAGGGAAAGAATGGACCTAAGCTAAATATACAGTGAACGTCTTATAAATATCAAGGACTGTTATTAATAGATCAAATATAGCCTGCTATTGAGAAGTGAAATCCTGAGGTCCTGGCAGAAGAAGTGTTTAACTAATGATAAAATATAGAGACTATTCGATTTCTTGTACTTCCTCCTAGGAAAACATTATTTGTCATCTATAATTGGGCAGTTTTTTTTAACCTTAGTTTACACTTAGATTGAGCAAATTGATTCTAATCAAATCAAATTTGACCAAAATTTTCCAAAAATGTAATTAAGCAGCATATGTATGTGATTACTACACCAATACACAGGGTAGTGCACAACATTATCTGAGAGGCCCAAAAATGTCCGGGCTATGGAAGGGCTTCAAACAAAAGACCCTAAGCCAGAATGTGGGTAGTAGCAGCACCAACTATTAGGCCGAAGTTGTATAAGTATGGTAGTAGTAGTAGTAGGCTGCAGCTGTCCCTGCTGACTTTGTAAAGGTACAACATTATAGTTGAGGAGAAAAAGGAGGACATTGTGGATTGGATAGCCCACTCCTCCTCTGAGTCGCAGTAGGATGACATGAAGTTGATTTCAGAGTCCGACACTGTGCCATGGAGCCAGGGGTCACAGAGTTGCTCCTGCTCCTCTTTCTTGCAGCCCCCATGAAGGCTTTTAGTGGAGTCCTCCCAGTCTTCACTGC
The DNA here is from genome assembly GCA_033119425.1 of Bufotes viridis. Lineage (NCBI taxonomy): Eukaryota > Metazoa > Chordata > Amphibia > Anura > Bufonidae > Bufotes > Bufotes viridis. The sequence goes on along the minus strand of CM065592.1, from coordinate 387,664,231 downwards.
CCATTGCTAGAGGGGCGCCTTTCTTTTTCCTAAGAAGTGGCAAGAAAACACCACCATGTCCTATGGCAGATAGTCAAGAGAGTCCCCTGTTGACGACTTGTGTGAGAGCCCTCACCATTTGGGCTGCCCTGAGGAAGAATTTGGGAAGGAGACTGGTGACCTCATGCATACCTGTGTTGGTGGTAATAGTGGCACCTGTAGCCACGGCATTGGTGGTGGGGCCAGTGACAGTTGCAGTTGGGGGAGAGCACGGGAGCGGGGCACAAGAGCCGATCATTACAACTCACAGAAAACAGCAGTAAGAATGAGGACAGGAACTGGGAGCCGGATCAGGGTGCTGAGGAGGAGGCAACATCAGTGGAAAAGGGCGGTGGTGGCAGCAATAAAGAGCAGAGGCCACATACTTCCGCTGAAGCTGTGGATGGGTTGGGTGACAAAACGTGTTTAAGCTAAGCCCAGCTTGGCTGTCTGTAGCTCTGTATTAGCAACTCCCGTAATGAGCTCTTTCTTCAAGGTCGGTACACAAAACAACAGCGGTTTGCAATATCTGCAGTATTAAAATAAGCCGTGGTTGTACAAACACAATTATGGGTACCAGAAGTCTATTGTAGGACACAAGGCGGCATCACCAGATCCTTTTAAAAAATACAACAGGCAAGCATTCCCAATCAGAACAAGTCTGTCCTTCTTTTCCTGGATCTCTTTGTGGCAGCCAATACACATCCCCAAGCAGTACAGTATCATTTTCATCATCACCTTCTTCTTCTTCTGCTAAGACTCCTCCTTGTCCTCGGCTCCATCGTGAGAGATCTATATCAAAACGTTTGGCCATGAAAAATCTTTTCTCCCCCAGCAATTGAAGGAATGAAGACAATCGCAGACAAGCTGAACCCCACATTGCTGGCAGTGTAGTCGCTATACCATTGTAGTAGAGCCTTGTACTCATGTGGCAGAGAATGCAGGCCACTCCTTGCGATTCGCACTGTGCATCAAGCTGTACTCCACTGTGTCAATGTTTTTTGCGGCAGTGGAGAGGCAGCACCCCACTATTATGGCCAGGTAATTTTGACCCCCTCCCACCATATCATGCGCTGTCTCCCACAGCAGGCACTTATCTACCTCTTTCATCTCTTCCTCCTCCATGGACACAGTCCGGTCCCTAACAGCATCAGGGCACAGCATTGTTCTCATTACCTCTCCTTCCCATCACATGTGTCAAGTCAAGCATTGCCACGTTGTGTTGGAGCTGACTGGCCTGTGAGAGAGTAGCCACACCAGCAAGCAGTTGCTCAAGTACATCAAGCAGCGAACATCCTGGTGGCTGTCACCTCACTGACTCCAACTGGGCAAGGTGGTCAGCGACAATAGGCACAACATCCTGGCTGCCCAGAACCTGTGAAAATTATACTTGCTCCCTGAATGGCCTTTTTTTAAATGGATTGACTTGCGCAAGGTGCTGGCAATGTCCAGGAGACTGTCCCTCTTCTTAGCCATTCTCACGTGGTGAGGAATGTTCTCCTGGACATGCAGCATCAGAATAGTATGCAGCTACACCACTTAATCTGTGATGTTCCAACTCGCTGGAATTCAACATTGCATAGGCTTGATCATCTATATTAACAGCGGAAAGCCATGAACGATTTGCTCGTGCCCCAGACCACCTCAGCAGGGAGCATGTGTTGTTTCCAAGTTGAGCAGTAGCAGCTCATGACATTCATGCTGCAGTTGTCCCTCATACCCGTCATATGTATATTTGAAGAGACTCTGGCACTCATGCACCAGGTGGCCTGTAGCTCTTGGGGACCCACAATGAGAAACTCTGCTGCCACTTGAGAAGGAGGAAGAAGATCAAAGTTGGAGAAGAAAGAGGATGATGATGATGGCGGTGACACCAGTTACCACACCCAATCGTCTTAGAATGGCAACCTGTAGACTTGCTTTCTTATACAGGTCAATCGTTGACATCTAGCAGTATGATGATTCCTGGATAGCCATGTTTCTAGGCCCTCGCTGCCAGGGCACTGAAAGGGAGGACAAATTACGTTATTACCAGGAAACACTGTGTAAGCAGCTTGTTGCAGCTTACAGCAAGCAGACGCTTGCCACCAGCATGTCTAAAAGGGAGCCCCCTCTCCCCAAACCAATAACCCCCCCCCCCATCACCATGAGCAGAGGAAGCAGCAGCAGCGATTTCAGTCTTCTAAACATCCTAAACATGATGGAGCAGTTTTTCCATGTGCGCCACCAAGCAGAGACCAATCAGCAGGCTGACAGCTCTTGCTTCAGCACCCAGGTTCAGGCCTACCTAAACTGTGGCCAGTCTTTGTTGCATACCCTGTTTTCTCACCCCATGGATTTCTGGGCAGGCAGACTGGAACAGTGCCCTGAACTGGCAGAGCACGCCTTCTATCTTTTTTCTTACCCAGCCTCCAGTGTCATCTCGGAGAGGGTTTTCAGCGCCGCAGAGGGTGTGTTGACAGCCAAACAGACCAAGCTGTCTTCCGCCAGTGTCTAAAACATCATTTTTGTCAAAATTAACCAAGCCTGGATTCAGGAGAATTTTCACATTCCTCCAGCTGATTTTGACGAATAGATTTCGTCTTGCTGGCGGTACCCAATCTTGCCACTATTTCTGTATGTCGTTTACCATCATGTTCTGTATGGCTGCTGCTGCCACGTGCATAATGCCATTAAGGCCAACTGCCAACCATCATGTTGTGTACAGCTGCTGCTGCATCATGTCACTAATGCCACTTGCCAACCTTCACGTTCTGTATGGCTGCTGCTACCACCTGCATCATGCCACTAATACCATCTGCTAACCATAACATTCTGTATGGTTTCTGCTGTGGCCCGCTTCATGGCACTTAATGCCACCTGCTTACCTTTACATTCTGTACGTCTGCTGCTGTTGTGGCCTGCGTCATGCTACCAATGCCACCTGCCAACCATCACATTCTGTAAGGCTGCTGCTGCATCATGCCACTAATGCCACTTGCCAATCATCACGTTATGTATGGCTGCTGCTGTTATTGTGTCATGCCACTAATGCCACCTGCCAACCATCACATTTTGTATGATTGGGCAGTTTTTTTAACCTTAGTTTACACTTAGATTAAGCAAATTGATTCTAATCAAATCAAATTTGACCAAAATTTTCCAAAAATGTAATTAAGCGGCATATGTATGTGATTACTACACCAATACACAGGGTAGTGCACAACATTATCTGAGAGGCCCAAAAATGTCCGGGCTATGGAAGGGCTTCAAACAAAAGACCCTAAGCCAGAATGTGGGTAGTAGCAGCACCAACTATTAGGCCGAAGTTGTATAAGTATGGTAGTAGTAGGCTGCAGCTGTCCCTGCTGACTTTGTAAAGGTACAACATTATAGTTGAGGAGAAAAAGGAGGACATTGTGGATTGGATAGCCCACTCCTCCTCTGAGTCGCAGTAGGATGACATGAAGGTGATTTCAGAGTCCGACACTGTGCCATGGAGCCAGGGGTCACAGAGTTGCTCCTGCTCCTCTTTCTTGCAGCCCCCATAGATGATCAAGCCTATGCAATGTTGAATTCCAGCGAGTTGGAACATCACAAATTAAGTGGTGTAGCTGCATACTATTCTGATGCTGCATGTCCAGGAGAACATTCCTCACCACGTGAGAATGGCTAAGAAGAGGGACAGTCTCCTGGACATTGCCAGCACCTTGCACAAGTCAGTCCATTTAAAAAAAGGCCATGCAGGGAGCAAGTATAATTTTCACAGGTTCTGGGCAGCCAGGATGTTGTGCCCATTGTCGCTGACCACCTTGCCCAGTTGGAGTCAGTGAGGTGACAGCCACCAGGATGTTCGCTGCTTGATGTACTTGAGCAACTGCTTGCTGGTGTGGCTACTCTCTCACAGGCCAATCAGCTCCAACACAACGTGGCAATGCTTGACTTGACACATGTGATGGGAAGGAGAGGTAATGAGAACAATGCTGTGCCCTGATGCTGTTAGTGACCGGACTGTGTCCATGGAGGAGGAAGAGATGAAAGAGGCAGATAAGTGCCTGCTGTGGGAGACAACGCATGATATGGTGGGAGAGGGTCAAAATTACCTGGCCATAATAGTGGGGTACTGCCTCTCCACTGCCGCAAAAAACATTGACACAGTGGAGTACAGCTTGATGCACAGTGCGAATCGTAAGGAGTGGCCTGCATTCTCTGCCACATGAGTACAAGGCTCTACTACAATGGTATAGCGACTACACTGCCAGCACCTGGATCGCACCACTAATGTCACCTGCCAACCATAACATTTTGTACGGCTGCTGCTGCGGCGTGCCTCATGCCACTAATGCCCCTTGCCAACCATCACATTCTGTATAGCTGCTGCTGCGGCCTGCATCATGCCACTAATTCCCCTTGCCAACCATCACGTTCTGTACGGCTGCTGCTGCAGCCTGCATCATGCCACTAATGGCACTTGCCAACCATCACGTTCGGTTCGGCTGCTGCTGCTGCCTCCATCATTCTACTGCTGCGACCTGTCTATCATCACGTACTGTACAGCTGCTGCTGCCATCATGCAACTGCTAGGACCTGCCAACCATCCCGTTCCTTACTGCTGCTGCTACCGCCTCTATCATGCCACTGCTGTGACCTGCCTGTATTCATGATCTGTATGGCTGCTGCTGCCGCCGCTTCATCATGTCACCAGTGCCATCATGCCACTGCTTCGACCCTCCGACCATCATTTTCCATAAGGCTGCTGCTGCCTCCATCATGCTGCTGTCCAGTGGCGTGCCTAGGGTGTTTGGCACCCGGGGTGGGTTCTTTCTCTGGCACCTCCCCCCAATACTTTAAAAAAATTGTACCCCCTTACAGTTTTATTGCCCTCATTGTACAACCTTCACAGTAGTTTTGTCTAGATATGTGCCCCCTTATGATAGTTGAGACCATATTGTGCCCCCTTATGGTAGTTGTGCCCATACTGTGCCCCCTCACAGTATTTATGCCCTCACTGTACAACGTTTACAGTAGTTATTCCCACATTGTGCTCCTTTCACAAAATAAATGCCCTATCCATGCCCCTTCGGAGTAGTTATGCCCTCACTTTGCCCCCTTAACAGTTGTAATGCCCTCTATGCCACTTTATAGTAGTAATACCCATTGTGCCCCCTTCATAGTAGTATTCATCTCTGTGCCCCCTTCTTAGTAATAATGCCCATTGTGCCCCCATTATAGTAATAATGCCCATGTGCCCCCTTCATAAAAGTAATGCCCATTTTGCCTCCTTCACAGTAGTAATGCCCCTTGTGCCCCCTCCACAGTAGTAATGCCCATTGTGCCCTCTCCACAGTAGTAATGCCCATTGTGCCCCCTCCACAGTAGTAATGCCCTCTGTATCCCTTTATAGTAGCATTGCCCTCTGTGCCCCCTTTGTAGTAGTATTGCCCTATGTGCCCCCTTTATAGTAGTAATGCCCTCTTTGCCCCCTTTATAGTAGTAATGCCACCTTTGTAGTAGTATTGCCCTCTGTGCCCCCTTTGTAGTAGTATCATCCTCTGTGCCCCCTCTGTAGTAGTAATGCCCTCTGTACCCCCTTATGGTAGTAATGCCCTCTTTGCCCCCTTTATAGTAGTAATGCCACCTTTGTAGTAGTATTGCCCTCTGTGCCCCCTTTGTAGTAGTATCATCCTCTGTGCCCCCTCTGTAGTAGTAATGCCCTCTGTACCCCCTTATGGTAGTAATGCCCACTGTGCCCCCTTTATAGTAGTAATGCCCTCTCCACTGTGCCCCCTTTGTAGTAGTACATGCTCTCTCTGTGCCCTCTCACCTACACAGTAACTATTCACCTTGTCCCGTTCCTGATGCTTAGATCCAGCTCTCTCCTGCAGACACAAATCGCTCTGCAGCACTGTGTGGTGGCAGCTTATGCAGATTCACAGGCTGCAGGCTCCTAACACACAGGCCGGCAGCGCGATCTGTGCCTGCAAGCTGAATGGTGGAGCAGGGAGAAGTCTTCAGTGCGGGAGAGAAGGAGCGCGGGGAACTGAGTGACAGGATCGCAGCTCCCCGCACTCCAGCAATGAGCTCTTCCATCTGTATTGATGGAAGAGCTTATTGCTTCTAGGCTCTGTCACCCCTAACAGCGGGCACCCGGTGCGGGCCGCCCCATTCCTTAGCACACCACTGCTGCTGCCTTTCTGCCAACATGTACCATATGGCTTTTGCTGCAGCTGCCACTGCCTCAGCTGCTGCTTCTCCTCACTGTTAATCCCACACTGACACTACCATTAATGCAAAGCATCTGCTGCCACTATCACTACTACTACTACCACTATTGCTACTACTACCCATTGAAAGCCTTGTTTGTTCCATGCTATGCTGCTTATGCTGCCACCATATCCATACTGGACCCTTTCCACATCCACATTGCACTACTGCTGCTCCCAATTAAAAGGAAGAACTTTTTTTAGCCTCATTCATGAGCCACTTTTTCTTCTGACAATCAACACTTGTGCGTTTTGTATGGGTAGGTATTCTGACCCTGTCAAAGGATAATTTTTGGACACTTGGTCCCCCCAAGCCACTTTTTTATTTTGTTTTATTATCCCATAACACAGTGTGTACTTATAGAGGACCTTTCATGGTCCAAACATAATAAAGTAAGTAGCAGGACATGTACGGGTAATGCAGGGATCTCCCTACACTTACTATTTTTTCTCTCCGCTGCTCCGGCCCTGTTAAATTCTCCCGCGCTGTATGCTAATCACTAGCATCGGAACATCAGGGAGAAGACAACAGCTTTTCTCCCTGGGCGTTCCTTCTCCCTGGCTGTAGCGCTGTCCAATCGCAGCGCAGAGCGTCACAGCCATTGAGAAAAAAAAGGGAGACGGCACGTGCGCACAGCTGATTGGTGGGGGTGCCGGGTGTCGGACCCCTGCCAATCTGATATTGATGACCTATCCTGAGGATAGATCATCAATAATAAAATGCCCGGACAACCTCCTTAATTATTCTAATCATTATTGCCCCTAGGGCCTTACTGTGTATTATTAATAATAAGTCTTATTGACATTATGGCCACTCTTTTAAAAGTAGTCTGTCACCAGGAAATTCACTGTGATTCACTGTTATATGTCTTGTAAGTTAGCTGAATGTATTAGTACACTTCTCTTAGTCATCTGTTGCTCCATTATGGAGAAAAACTTACTTTTATTCTAAATGCAAATGAGTAGTTAAGTGCACGAGAGTGGGCCCAAACCACTTTGTGCACTCTTGCTCCTCCTATTTCCTCTGTCAGCCTCTCCATCTCCTTCTTAATTGATATGGCCAGGCGAGATGACTAATGCTACTTTCACACTTGCGCTTTCCCTTTCCAATATTGAGATCCGTTATAGGATCTCAATATCGGGGAAAACGCTTCCATTTTGTCCCCATTCATTGTCAATGAGGACAAAACTGAATTGAACAAAACAGAATGCACCAGAATGCATTCCGTTTCGTTTGGTTGCATCTCCATCGCGGACAGTCCGCGATGTGGTGCGGAGCAAAATGTAAGTCAATGGGGACGGATCTGTTTTCTCTGACTCAATAGAAAATGGATCTGTCCTTTATTGACTTTCAGTAGTTTTCATGACGTATCCGTCACGGCTATTTTAAAGATAATTCAACCGGATCCTTTCGTAACGGATGCAGACGCTTGTATTATTGTGATGGAAGCGTTTTTGCTGATCCATGATGGATCCAGAAAAAACGCTGGTGTGAAAGTATCCTAAGCTGTAACTTGGCCTTGTCATTGAAGAAGAAGAAGAGAAAAGGATGGGTCATCAATATGAGATTAGTGACATCCAGCACCCCTACCGTTCAGCTGTTTCAGGCAGCTACCGACACCAGAAACTATACAGTGGATGGTGCGAGGAGCAGAAGACTCCATTCCCTATATCCACTTTTAATGTGATGAAAATTGAACTATGGTTTAAGTATTTAAAGAAATGTCAGATTCAAGAAGTATATAGTATATAGTATAATACAACTTCTGTTATAATGCTACTATAGACTATCACATATAACATACCAGATATATATATAACTCAGAAAATTCAAAGTGGGAAAATCACAAGTTGTACGTAACAACAGCACTATACTTGGAAAATGACACTGCAATAGCTGAACCTTTGCATAATGAAAGACATGCAACATAAACTATGATGGAAATTTTAATGGTTTATTTAATTTGCAATTCTTCCTGCTGGGTCAAATCTCATTAACTTAGTGTGTCAACTGTGGTTTGTTCATGAATTTTCCGTCATTACTGTAGCTTTTAGTCACTTCCCTACATCTCTCAATCATTCCCTTCTCGAGGCGCCTCACCTTCCAAAAGACTTCAAAGCAAAATGACCACACACAAATAAAATGAGCGCATACAGTTTCCAGGGATACTCTCATATTTTAGGTTTAATATTCACATTTTGAGCTGGTGACATTTTTTATTTTGATTATGTGCTAAATAAAACAGGATTTTAGGCACATATTTACCTCACGGTATGACACTCGCACATTATATCACCTACGACATGTTGCGCAACGCTTTAATTTTTGTTTGGCAAGACTATAATTAAATATGTGACATTTTGTTTAGATTTTTGCTCCAACCAGCAGAGGTCAGTAGAGTATATGTAATTACTGATGCTTTTTCAGTAAGTGAAGCAGAAAGAGGAGCTATCTAAAGACCAGATGAAAGTCAATGGCATCTTTACATGTCAGGATATCTGATAAGCCCTTATGGTAGGAGGAAGGCCATACTGATTTCTGCCTGCAAAACAGGGACATGTGTAGATGTCGGTAAGGCTACTTTCACACTAGCTGGAGCCTTCTCCGGCAGGCTGTTCCGGCGGGTGAACAGCCTGCTGGATCCGTGCTGCCGCAAGTGCACGCATGCCGCCGGAGGTCCGCTCCGGCCCCATTGACTAAAATGGGGGCGGGACGGAGTTTCGGCGGCAGGACGACAAACATGCCGAGAGGCGGCCGGAATAAAACTATGACATGTCGTAGTTTTATTCTGGCCGCCTCTTGGCCTGTTTGCCATGCTGCAGCCGGAACTCCAGCCCACCCCCATTATAGTTAATAAGGCCGGAACGGACCTTCGGCGGCACGCGTGCACTAGCGGTAGCACGGATCCGGCAGGCTGTTCACCCTCCAGAACAGCTTGCCGAAAAAGGCTCCCGCTAGTGTGAAATGTCCTTTGCTTGCTTGGATTCAGCATCATCACTCAAGCTATCACTGGCCTCAGAGGTGTACAGTGTGACATTGTGTCAGTACATCACTGGCTACTGCCAACGAAGGTGACAGAGCGACTGAGCTGGATCGAAACAGGTACATAAATGTTAGGTAAGTTTTATTATTTTACCAGGACACCCATCTCTTTGGTAAAATAAAAAACAACTTAGACAACATCTTTAATTGTCTAGCTGAAACGAAAAGGTTTTCTCAATATTTATCATTTGCCCTCAGTATAAGTCATCAATATAAGATTGTGGGGGGTCCGATACCTGACACCCCCACTGATCAGCTATTTTGGGCAGCTGCCAGAAACTGTACAGTCTGCTGCTGAGCTTCCATTCACGTGAATGAAAATTGAGCCGCAGTACCTGAAGATAAGCCATTAATATCTAAGTACAGGAAAACTTTAAACCAGCATGTCAAAGTTGATATTCAACCATATTCTACACAGTCGAGTTACATTATTATGACCATCACAATAATCATCTCATCATAATATCCAGAGTAACCGCAGCTAGGTGGGCTGAGTGACTCAAAACAACCCTGGTAGGTTGTCATAGGTATCTGGAGCCATGCTAACGACACAGATGCTGGAGGCTGGGTGGGGGAGCATCCATAGAGCGAACGTGACAATTGGGGTGGTCCCAGAAATGCTCAACTAGGTTAAAGTCTGGGGAATTAGGGGGCCAGGGTATTACTTGGAGGTCTTGGTCATGCTCTTCCAACCAATGTATGGACATTTCTAGCCATGTGAGATGCTTCATTGTCTTACTGGAAGATACTATACACACCAGGGAACACAATTAGCATGTACATGTGTGCGTGATCTGCATGGATGGATTCATACCCAAATCAGTTCAGAGTGTTGGCCACCTGGATGAGTGGGGCCAGAGAATGCCACAAAAACATTCCCCAGACCATAACACTGTCACCACCAGCTTTTGTTCATCCAGAAATAGTTGCAGGGTGTTTGTTCTTTTGCGTTTCTCATCTGACACGCTAACATCCAACCGCTCAGTCAAGCAGAAAACTTAGCTCATCAGAGAAGACAACCTGTCTTTGCTATGGAGGCCTTATATGCAGTACTGTTTGGTAAACTGTTGTTTTAGACACATATCTGGTACCCCCCTGATTTATTTTGGCAGTGAATTGCTCCATCTGTAACTTTTTTGCCACCCTTGTGCATCTCCATAGCCGAAATTCACCTCTCACATCAATGGCACCTGGTATTCAGTAGATTCCACATTGATTGTTTGCAATGGTGCCATTTGTCCACACACAACTCCACAGTTTCTGTACTGGCACCCTTGCACTGAAAGCCAATAATTAGAGATGTGTGAAGTTTTGAAAAATTCGATTCGACAGCTTTGCCGAAGGTAAACAATAAATTTGATTTGTAAAAATTAATTTGTGACAAATCACTATAAATCAGGTATTTCCGGGCCACTCTGCCTTAGTGTATGGCCTCACGGATAAGCCATGGAGAGAGCGGGTTGCAGCCATGCTGCGGTGAAGAACCGTGTGGCCAATTAGCCCACAGCTGCCTTTCATTTAATAAGGAAAACTGCACTGTATAATCGGTCTTCATTGTTAAAGGGGTTTTGCCATCTCAGACAATGGGGGCATATTGCTAGGATATGCCCCAATTGTCTGATAGGTGCGGGTCCCACCTCTGGGACCCGTACCTACAATGAGAACGGAGTGGGAAAATGAATGGAGGACGCAATGCGCATGAGCAGCCGTCCTCAATTCATTTCTATGGGGCCACCGAAAATAGCTGAGCGCTCGTGCGTAGTGTGCTCCCATTCACTTCTATGGGAGCAGCGGTGAGAAGCACTTGGTGGTGGATGGACTCCGGGAAACCTGGGGTCCTCCAGCCACAGCTCTCCCCACTCTGTTCTTGTTGTAGATGCTACAGATGAAAGTACCCTTCTCCTTTTATCTGCTTTCCCTCTTTTCCACATCATCTGCTATTGATGAGAATATGTCATCAGGAACATCCAGCTCCTCCTTTATCTGCATCTTGTTGACTTTTCTAGGACATGGAGACTTTAAAGTATGATTTGGAGGAAGTAAAGACAGCAAAAGATGAGGATGGTTATCATTAAGACCTGGCCTCCCTAAAGGGTTGTATATTAGATGGTATTGGTTGGCACGTTGGGCACTGGAATAATAAAGGCTTCCATCCTATTGTTATTGAATTATATATCTTAGTTTACTCCTGATGTAGGAATAAATAAATGTAGGAATAAATAAATAAAACTGACACAGAATAAGTCTCCCTGCACTATCCCTCCAATATTCTTCTATTAATTATGAGTGCTTGCCACATCTCTCCCTAAGCTCAGCTCACAGGAGACCACACAGGATGAGGTTTTTAAAGGGCTGTGACATCACAAAGGATGGCTATCTGCGGAGTGGCTGGCTTTACGACATTATGGGCTATGATTTTAGGAAAAACTGATTTGTTACCATAAAGTGCAAGAAAATTCTGATTTCCTGCAAAGCGAAGTTTTCTTAAACTTTGGACCAAACTCCGCTTAAAATGCTTTGCCTCGCTCAACACTACGAATAATCATCTCTTTTTGCAACTCTGAAAAAACACCCCTTCTACTCATGATAGCTATGAGGGATATGTGTGCAGACAGCCAGTGGCGTACCGCCAATAGAGGCAGACCACGCCATTGCTATGGGGCCAGAGGCACTGGGCGGCCCGGAGCACTACATTTGGCACCGCCCACTCCATTTACTGTGCAAAAAAAGTTAATATGCATCACAGTGGAGCACTTGTGTTCTTTCAGCATCATCCAGCATCATTTCAGCACCACCCGGACCCCCCCCTCCCACCGCTCCCAGGCCCAGTTTCTGTCTGACCTGCGGATCCATCCAGCCACAGGCTTGCTGCACGGAACTCTGGCCAGTCAGCACAAAGAGGCAGCTGCTAATTGGCCAGTGTATTGCCAGCACAGGGCCCGCCAGCCCACTCAGTTTGGCCCGCCCACTCCGGTTGGCTCTGCCCACTACGTTTACTGGATAGTGCTGATTCGCCAGTGTATTGAGGGCACAGGCATGCTGCACAAAGATTTCGACCTGGAGAGTAACATTGCCCCTCCCTCTCATGTCTGCGTGCCAGGCCAGGGAAGGACCACTGCTGACAGGACGCATAGAGTGACGTCTATATCGCTGGTTGGTGTGGTTGAGTAGTTCATGTATAACTTCAACTGAGCATACAGCAAGAGGGGACGCATAGGGAGGGGGATATGCTTTTCTGGTGCCCCCCAAAATGCTCAGGAGGGGGAGAAGTGGCACGTCATTGCTATGGGGCCCACGGCACAGACGGGCTTGGAGCGCATGGAAGGCCCCGCCCCCTACATCTACTTTGCACAAGACACAGTTTATGTGCTGCGGCTGTGGTATTTAGGCAGCCCGTGTCCCGCCTACGTGTGTTCTCCCAGCACCCACCCCCCCATTCTCCTTCTTTGACCCCGTTGACACGAATGCTCCATGTACCGCTGGCAGGCATATCCTCTGGCTCTGCTCTCAGTGCCTGCCGCCCGCCATCTACTTCAGCTCTGCCCTCAGTATGTGCTGGTGCTGCCCACCAACTGCGTGCTCGGCACGCAACTGCCTCTCTGCTGTCACACGGATGAAAATATCCAGTGTCATGGGAGGGCAGTCAACAGCATGCCATGATGGGACATCCATAGATTACTATAATTTTATTGGCCATAAAATATTTTTTCGGGTGACCTGCTTACTTAGTTTTGGATGCCATAACATTGGCCAATCAGATGGAGGGTATTGCCCAACTGGTTCACAATCTAGCTAATGGCTCATGGGCCCTGGTGCAAGAGTTCATTTTGGGCCCCCCTTCCCTCAGTGCTTTGTGTGTCTTCTTATGCGGCACAAGGGTCTGTGGCCCCCTCAGGCTCCTGGGCCCGGTAGCGACTGCTACCTCTGCACCCCCTATAGCTACGCCCATGCCGCCTGGTAAACTTGCTCCTAACTTTATTGGACCATATAAAATCATGTCTGTTATAAACCCGGTATCTTTTTGCCTTCAATTACTATCCTAGTTTAAGATATATGATGTTTTTCATAAATCATTGCTTAAGAAGTATATTCCTCCTTTGATTCTTCCACCTAAACCTTCTGATCCAGTGGTTATTCTAGGTGAGGCTGAGTATGAGGTGGAGAAACTTCTTGACTCTCGGAGAGTTTAAGTCTCTCTGTTGTACGTAACTTCATTGGAAGGAATATGGTGCTGAGGAGAGAACATGGTTGCTGGCTCAGGATGTTCATGCTCCTCGTTTAATAAGAAAGTTTTACCTCAAATTTCCATTGAAACCTGCTTCCCAGGTTGAAGGTCCAGCGGCCCCTCTTAAGAGGAGGAGAGGGTAATGTCACAAACACCAGGATATGCAGCTGCAACACGACCGTGCTGGATTAGACACGCTGGTAAGCCATGCCCATTGATAACACAACAGCATCCTTAGCAACAGGATGTAATGCTTTTTCTCCCCACAGCGGGTGTGTGCTGGAGGAGACTAGCAGTGTGCTAATTGCTCAGCTGCTATTCCTGTGTGCTAGTGTTTCTGACTAATGGATTGCCTATCAGGTGCTAATTCAGGGACTCTGTGCTCTATTTAAACTCCTTCCTGGCCATATACCAGTGCTAGTGCTAGTCTTGTTTGAACTCACTAGCTAGGTTCCTAGTTCTTGGATTTATTTGGATTTGTTTGTGCTTTTGATGTTGGCTTATATTTTGACCATTCTCTGTCTCACGTGATTTCTAATGTTCATCATGGCTGGGTTGTCTTTTGACTACTCTCTGTCTCTTTTTTTGCCCATCTTTATTTGAGACCTTTTGTATTTTACTACACTTATTGAAAATTTGGTGGAAAAGTAGGTGTGCTTGGCCTGTTGAGCTGATTTAAGCTAGCTTTAAGTTAGAATTATCATCTGAGACTTTCAAAAAGTCTCAGACATTCTTTTAATCATACTCCAGTAAAGAGCTATTTAGACAGAAGTGTTAAAGATACACCAAATTTGGCGATGACGAATAATGGAGAATGAAAAAACATAAAATTTGTCAAAAGGGCCTGGTCCTTAAAGGGGTTGTTCAACCTCCTTACAAGCAATTTCCTAGCCTCAGGATACAGCATCATTATCTGATAGCCGGGGTTATGACACCTTGCATATCTACCATGTTCAAGGGCTAGAAACACTATGATTGAATGCCTTTGTTTAATGTTTCCTTCTGCTGTGGGTGTTGATGCTTGATGCTCTGTCTATGTCCGTAAGATACTGCAGCAATTGATGAACAACACTCACCTCCACTTGCTAGCTAACCACTATTCAGCTTGACTGATCTTCTCAATCCCAGCAGCTGCATTATTCATCCAGAACTCTTGCATGGCTCTGACTATGAGGTCCTCTCAACATCTCAATTTATTGGCTTCAGGAAATTACTACACATAATAGGGACATTCTAGGTATAATCCCACGTACGGTGTTCATTTTAGGACATGGTCAGATATCAGAGTCAACTATCAAAATAATGCCAATGTGACACCTGACTCCTGACACCTGACTCCTGACTCCTGACACCTGACTCCTGACTCCTGACTCCTGACACCTGACTCCTGACTCCTGACACCTGACTCCTGACACCTGACTCCTGACACCTGACTCCTGACACCTGACTCCTGACTCCTGACACCTGACTCCTGACTCCTGACACCTGACTCCTGACACCTGACTCCTGACACCTGACTCCTGACACCTGACACCTGACTCCTGACACCTGACTCCTGACTCCTGACTCCTGACTCCTGACTCCTGACACCTGACTCCTGACACCTGACACCTGACTCCTGACACCTGACTCCTGACACCTGACTCCTGACTCCTGACTCCTGACACCTGACTCCTGACTCCTGACACCTGACTCCTGACACCTGACTCCTGACACCTGACTCCTGACACCTGACTCCTGACACCTGACTCCTGACACCTGACACCTGACTCCTGACACCTGACTCCTGACACCTGACTCCTGACTCCTGACTCCTGACACCTGACTCCTGACTCCTGACACCTGACTCCTGACACCTGACTCCTGACTCCTGACTCCTGACACCTGACTCCTGACACCTGACACCTGACACCTGACTCCTGACACCTGACTCCTGACTCCTGACTCCTGACTCCTGACACCTGACACCTGACTCCTGACACCTGACTCCTGACACCTGACTCCTGACACCTGACACCTGACTCCTGACTCCTGACTCCTGACACCTGACTCCTGACACCTGACTCCTGACACCTGACACCTGACTCCTGACACCTGACTCCTGACTCCTGACACCTGACTCCTGACTCCTGACACCTGACTCCTGACACCTGACTCCTGACACCTGACTCCTGACTCCTGACACCTGACTCCTGACACCTGACTCCTGACACCTGACTCCTGACTCCTGACACCTGACTCCTGACTCCTGACACCTGACTCCTGACACCTGACTCCTGACTCCTGACTCCTGACACCTGACACCTGACTCCTGACACCTGACTCCTGACTCCTGACACCTGACACCTGACTCCTGACACCTGACTCCTGACACCTGACACCTGACTCCTGACACCTGACTCCTGACTCCTGACACCTGACTCCTGACACCTGACTCCTGACACCTGACACCTGACTCCTGACACCTGACTCCTGACTCCTGACACCTGACTCCTGACACCTGACACCTGACTCCTGACACCTGACTCCTGACACCTGACACCTGACTCCTGACTCCTGACTCCTGACACCTGACTCCTGACACCTGACTCCTGACTCCTGACACCTGACACCTGACTCCTGACACCTGACTCCTGACACCTGACTCCTGACACCTGACACCTGACTCCTGACTCCTGACTCCTGACACCTGACTCCTGACACCTGACTCCTGACACCTGACACCTGACTCCTGACACCTGACTCCTGACTCCTGACACCTGACTCCTGACTCCTGACACCTGACTCCTGACTCCTGACACCTGACTCCTGACACCTGACACCTGACTCCTGACTCCTGACTCCTGACTCCTGACACCTGACACCTGACTCCTGACACCTGACTCCTGACTCCTGACACCTGACACCTGACTCCTGACACCTGACTCCTGACTCCTGACACCTGACTCCTGACACCTGACTCCTGACTCCTGACACCTGACTCCTGACACCTGACTCCTGACACCTGACTCCTGACACCTGACACCTGACTCCTGACTCCTGACACCTGACACCTGACACCTGACTCCTGACTCCTGACTCCTGACTCCTGACACCTGACTCCTGACTCCTGACACCTGACACCTGACTCCTGACACCTGACTCCTGATACCTGACTTCTGACACCTGACACCTGACTCCTGACTCCTGACTCCTGACACCTGACTCCTGACACCTGACTCCTGACACCTGACACCTGACTCCTGACACCTGACTCCTGACTCCTGACACCTGACTCCTGACTCCTGACACCTGACTCCTGACTCCTGACACCTTACTCCTGACTCCTGACACCTGACTCCTGACTCCTGACACCTGACTCCTGATACCTGACTCCTGACACCTCACTGAATTGAAGTTATGTGTGACCGCTGATATCTGACTACTGACAAAGTCAGGTGTCAGGGGTCAGCCCCACTATTAACTTTAGTTTCATCCTTCTTTTCATACACTGAAAGGCATAGATGAATAAAATGCAAAGTAAACCTTAACTGATCTTATAGCTCAGTGGTAGTGCATCTGTCTTGTGATTAGAACCTTAGGGTTCAAATCCCCTTCTAGCCCTTAAAAAAATTTACTTTTATTAAACTGTAGATATGAGGCAAATTGACGTCATGTGCGACCGCTGATATCTACTACTGACAAAGTCAGGGGTCAGTCTCACTATTAATTTTAGTTTTATCCTTCTTTTCATACACTGAATGGCATAGATGAATAAAATGCCAAATAAACCTTAACTGATCTTATAGCTCAGTGGTAGTTTGTATGTTTTGCGTCCAAAGACCATAGGTTCAAATCCCCTTTAATACTTCATTGTATTGTACATTAAATTAGTGCCCACTTTACAATGGTGCTGCCCATTTAATCTTTAATAAAATAAAAAGGACTACTTACAGTACTCCTTGTCACCTGTTTAATGTAAAAAAGAAAATTCCAAGCTCATAATTTTAGTCAGGTTTAGACAGCAAAGGGGATTTGAACCTATGGTCTTTGGAGGCAAAACATACAAACTACCACTGAGCTATAAGATCAGTTAAGGTTTACTTGGCATTTTATTCATCTATGCCATTCAGTGTATGAAAAGAAGGATGAAACTAAAGTTAATAGTGAGACTGACCCCTGACACCTGACTTTGTCAGTAGTCAGATATCAGCGGTCGCACATGACGTCAATTTGCCTCATATCTACAGTTTAATAAAAGTAAATTTTTTAAGAGCTGGAAGGGATTTGAACCCTAAGGTTCTAATCACAAGACAGATGCGCTACCACTGAGCTATAAGTTCAGTTAAGGTTTACTTGGCATTTTATTCATCTATGCCTTTCAGTGTATGAAAAGAAGGATGAAACTAAAGTTAATAGTGAGGCTGACCCCTGACACCTGACTTTGTCAGTAGTCAGATATCAGCGGTCACACATAACTTCAATTCAGTCAGGAGTCAGGAGTCAGGTGTCAGGAGTCAGGAGTCAGGTGTCAGGTGTCAGGAGTCAGGAGTCAGGTATCAGGAGTCAGGTGTCAGGAGTCAGGAGTCAGGTGTCAGGAGTCAGGAGTCAGGTGTCAGGTGTCAGGAGTCAGGTGTCAGGTGTCAGGTGTCAGGAGTCAGGAGTCAGGTATCAGGAGTCAGGTGTCAGGTGTCAGGAGTCAGGTGTCAGGAGTCAGGTGTCAGGAGTCAGGTGTCACATTGGCATTATTTTGATAGTTGACTCTGATATCTGACCATGTCCTAAAATGAACACCGTACCCACGCTAACCTCTGACTGTTGTTCTGGTATGCAAAGCCATTAACAACTTGCATACATGCCTATGCCAATATTATACAGTGCAACAATATTTAGAGTGCATTTCACTTCAGTTACAGCACTGTTTCTCTCTCACACATCTGCTGCATCCCTTTAATCCTTTCTGAAGGTATAGGGCCTACACAGAAGTATTCTATTTCACCTACATACCATACTTACAGCTTACATTGCATACATGGCATCAATAGGGTATATAGGTATGACAGTGTAGCACCCATTTGTTTTGTGTATTATTTCTGGACTGTGCACCCACTTGTTCCTTTAAGCCACCATGGTGCATACTTTATTTAAGTATCATGCTGGCATCCCACACTTGACACATTAAAGTGCTTCACACATGTTACATAATAATCACGTTACTGCCTCTTTCTCAGTATAACGTCATAAAACAGTAGAGATGAGCGAACACCTGGATGTTCGGGTTTGAGAGGTTCGGCCGAACTTCCGGAAAATGTCCGGGTTCGTGATCCGAACTCAACCCGAACTTCATCCCGAACCCGAACCCCATAGAAGTCAATGGGGACCCGAACTTTTGGGCACTAAAAAGCCTGTAAAAGACTCCCGGAAAGGGCTAGAGGGCTGCAAAAGGCAGCAAAATGTAGGTAAATCCCCTGCAAACAAATGTAGATAGGGAAATGAATTAAAATAAAATAAAATAAATAAAAATTAACCAATATCAATTGGAGAGGTCCCACAGCAAGGAATCATGCGTCATATCATCCACCACTGGAGAAGGCCACTCTCATTTATTTGGGACCAGCACCCAGACAGAGGATACAGGTCCCACAGCACAAGCATCATGCTTCATATCAACCACCACAGGAGAAGGCCACTTTCAGTGTACTTTGGACCCCAGCACCCAGACAGAGGAGAGAGGTCCCACAGCAGAGAATCATGCATTTAGATCACCCACCACAGGAGTAGGCCACTCATTTAGATGGGACCCCGGCAGACCATGTCAGATGGCACAAACATCAGCTTCACATCACCCAGCACAAGAGAAGGCCACTTTGAGAGACTTTGACCCCTGCACCCAGACGGAGAGAGAGGTTTCACAGCAGAGAATCATGCATTTAGATCACCCACCACAGGAGTAGGCCACCATTTAATGGGACCCCGGCAACCATGTCAGATGGCACAAACATCAGCTTCACATCACCCAGCACAAGAGAAGGCCACTTTGAGAGAATTTTACCCCTGCACCCAGACGGAGGAGAGAGGTCCCACAGCAGAGATTCAGGCATTTATATCAGCCAGAACAGGAGAAGGCCGCTTTCAGTGACTTAGGCCTTAGCACCGACACAGAGGAGACAGGTCAGATAGCACAAGCATCAGTTTCACATCAACCACCACAAGAGAAGGGCACTTTTAGAGACTTTGACCCCTGCACCCAGAAAGAGGAGAGAGGTCCCACAGCAGAGATTCAGGCATTTATATCAGCCAGCACAGGAGAAGGCCGCTTTCAGTGACTTAGGCCTTAGCACCGACACAGAGGAGACAGGTCAGATAGCACAAGCATCAGTTTCACATCAACCACCACAGGAGAAGGGCACTTTCAGAGACTTTGACCCCTGCAGCCAGACGGAGGAGAGGTCCCACAGCAGAGAATCAGGCATTTATATCAGCCAGAACAGGAGAAGGCCGCTTTCAGTGACTTAGGCCTTAGCACCGACACAGAGGAGACAGGTCAGATAGCACAAGCATCAGTTTCACATCAACCACCACAGGAGAAGGGCACTTTTAGAGACTTTGACCCCTGCACCCAGAAAGAGGAGAGAGGTCCCACAGCAGAGAATCAGGCATTTATATCAGCCAGAACAGGAGAAGGCCGCTTTCAGTGACTTAGGCCTTAGCACCGACACAGAGGAGACAGGTCAGATAGCACAAGCATCAGTTTCACATCAACCACCACAGGAGAAGGGCACTTTTAGAGACTTTGACCCCTGCAGCCACACGGAGGAGAGAGGTCCCACAGCAGAGAATCAGGCATTTATATCAGCCAGAACAGGAGAAGGCCGCTTTCAGTGACTTAGGCCTTAGCACCGACACAGAGGAGACAGGTCAGATAGCACAAGCATCAGTTTCACATCAACCACCACAGGAGAATGGCACTTTCAGAGACTTTGACCCCTGCAGCCACACGGAGGAGAGAGGTCCCACAGCAGAGAATCAGGCATTTATATCAGCCAGAACAGGAGAAGGCCGCTTTCAGTGACTTAGGCCTTAGCACCGACACAGAGGAGACAGGTCAGATAGCACAAGCATCAGTTTCACATCAACCACCACAGGAGAAGGGCACTTTTAGAGACTTTGACCCCTGCACCCAGAAAGAGAGAGAGGTCCCACAGCAGAGAATCAGGCATCATGTCAACCACCACAGGAGTAGGCCACCTTTTTGTTTCTTTGACCCCTGCACCCAGAAGAGGAGAGAGGTCCCACAGCAGTGAATCAGGCATTTATATCAGCCACCACAGGAGAAGGCCGCTTTCAGTGACTTTGGCCCCCTGCACCCACACAAAGGAGACATGTCAGACAGCACAAGTATAACATTCATATCACCCAGCACAGGAGAAGGACACTTTCATGTACTTTGGCCCGGCACCCAGACAGAGGAAGGTTCATTCAACTCTGGGTTTGCACCCCAAGATCCTACTTAATTTCAAAAATTGATTTTCAATGAAGAAGTGGCCAGGAGTACAAGACAACATGGTTTAAGGCAGTTATTAAGGACTACTCTGCACAAGGGAGGGTCAGGTCTTGTGGGATCCATGCCTGGTTCATTTTTATAAACGTCAGCTTGTCCACGTTGGCTGCGGACAGGCGGCTGCGTTTGTCAGTAATGGCGCCCCCTGCCGTGCTGAATACACGTTCAGATAAAACGCTGGCCGCCGGGCAGGCTAGCACCTCCAAGGCATAACATGCTAATTCTGGCCACGTGGACAATTTGGAAACCCAGAAGTTGAATGGGGCCGAACCATCCGTCAGTATGTGGAGTTGTGTGCAGATGTACTGTTCAACCATGTTAGTGAAATGTTGCCTCCTGCTAACACGTTCCGTATCAGGTGGTGGGGCAGTTAGCTGTGGCGTGGAGACAAAACTTTTCCACATTTCTGCCATGCTAACCCTGCCCTCAGAGGAGCTGGCCGTGACACTGCTGCGTGGGCGACCTCTAGCTCCTCCTCTGCCTTGGCCTTGGCCTTCCACCTGTTCCCCTGTGACAGTTGGGAATGCTCTCAGGAGCGCGTCTACCAGTGTGCGCTTGTACTCGCGCATCTTCCTATCACGCTCCAGTGCAGGAAGTAAAGTGGGCACATTGTCTTTGTACCGTGGATCCAGCAGGGTGGCCACCCAGTAGTCAGCACACGTTAAAATGTGGGCAACTCTGCTGTCGTTGCGCAGGCACTGCAGCATGTAATCGCTCATGTGTGCCAGGCTCCCCAGAGGTAAGGACAAGCTGTCCTCTGTGGGAGGCGTATCGTCATCATCCTCTGTATCCCCCAGCCACGCACCAGGGATGTGCCTGCGCTGTGCTGGGTGCCACCCCGCTGTGAACCTGCTTCATCCTCATCCTCCTCCACCTCCTCCTCATCCTCCTCATCCTCCAGTAGTGGTCCCTGGCTGGCCACATTTGTACCTGCCCTCTGCTGTTGCAAAAAACCTCCCTCTGAGCCACTTCTAACAGACTGGCCTGAAAGTGCTAAAAACGACCTGTCATCCTCCTCCTCCTCCTCCTGGCCCTGGCCCACCTCCTCTTCCATCATCGCCCTAAGCGTTTTCTCTAGGAGACATAGAATTGGTATCGTCACGCTGATAACTGTGGCATCGCCACTGGCCATGTTGGTGGCGTACTCTAAACAGCGCAACAGGGCACACAGGTCTCGCATGGAGGCCCAATCATTGGTGGTGAAGTGGTGCTGTTCCGCAGTGCGACTGACTCGTGCGTGCTGCAGCTGAAACTCCACTATGGCCTGCTGCTGCTCGCACAGTCTCTCCAGCATGTGCAAGGTGGAGTTCCACCGGGTGGGCACGTCGCATATTAGGCGGTGAGCGGGAAGGCCGAAGTTCCGCTGTAGCGCTGACAGGCGAGCAGCGGCAGGATGTGAGCGCCGGAGCGCGCACAGGCGGCCCGCACTTTATGCAGCAGCTCTGACATGTCTGGGTAGTTGTGAATGAACTTTTGCACCACCAAATTCAGCACATGCGCCAGGCAAGGGATGTGCGTCAAACCGGCTAGTCCCAGAGCTGCCACGAGATTTCGCCCATTATCGCACACCACCAGGCCGGGCTTGAGGCCCACCGGCAGCAACCACTGGTCGGTCTGTTGTTCAATACCCCGCCACAACTCCTGCGCGGTGTGGGGCCTGTCCCCCAAACATATGAGTTTCAGAATGGCCTGCTGACGTTTACCGGGCTGTGCTGAAGTTGGTGGTGAAGGTGTGTGGCTGACTGGATGAGCTGGTGGAAGCAGAGGAGGAGGAGGAGGAAGCCGAGTAGGAGGAGGAGGCTACAGGAGGCAAAGAATGATGCCCTGTGATCCTTGGCGGCGGAAGGACGTGCGCCAAGGAACTCTCCGCCTGGGGCCCAGCCGCCACTACATTTACCCAGTGTGCAGTTAGGGAGATATAGCGTCCCTGGCCGTGCTTACTGGTCCACGTATCTGTGGTTAGGTGGACCTTGCCACAAATGGCGTTGCGCAGTGCACACTTGATTTTATCGGACACTTGCATGTGCAGGGAAGGCACGGCTGTCTTGGAGAAGTAGTGGCGGCTGGGAACCACATACTGGGGGACAGCCATGGCCATCAGCTGTTTGAAGCTGTCTGTGTCCACCAGCCGGAATGACAGCATTTCAAAGGCCAGTAGTTTAGAAATGCTGGCATTCAGGCCAAGGGCTCGAGGGTGACTAGGTGGGAATTTGCGCTTCCTCTCAAAGGTTTGAGAGATGGAGAGCTGAGCAGCTGCTGTGTGAAATAGTGGAGACGCTAGGTGACGGTGGCGGTGGTGGTGGTGGTGTCGGTGGCACATCCTCTGTTTGCTGCTCGGCAGGTGGCAACATTCCTCTCGAGGCGGAAGCCGAGGCAGCAGCGCTAAAGGGAGCAGGGGAGCCTGAGCGGGTTCCTTGTTTTTAAGGTGTGTACTCCACTGCAGTTCATGCTTTGCATGTAGATGCCTGATCATGCAGGTGGTGCTCAGGTTAAGAACGTTAATGCCTCGCCTCAGGGTCTGATGGCACAGCGTGCAAACCACTCTGGTCTTGTCCTCAGCACATTGTTTGAAGAAGTGCCATGCCAGGGAACTCCTTGAAGATGCCTTTGGGGTGCTGGGTCCCTGTTGGCGCTGGCCAATAGCAGGCGAACTCTCTGGACGGCGGCTGTTCTGCTTTTGCCCCCTGCTCCCTCTTTGGCTTCGCTGTTGTCTCGGTCTCACCACTGCCTCTTCCTCTGAACTATTTAAGTCAGCGGCACGACCTTCAGTCCATGTGGGGTCTAAGACCTCATCGTCCTCTGCATCGTCTTCCACCCAGTCTTCCTCCCTGACCTCCTCCTGTTCAGTCTGCACACTGCAATAAGACGCGGCAGTGGGCACCTGTGTTTCGTCATCATCAGACACTCGGTCACTCTGCTGTGGTGGTATTCCCATGTCCTCATCATCTGGATACATAAGTGGTTGTGCGTCAGTGCATGGAATGTCTTCCACCGCTGGGGAAGGGATAGGTGGACGCCCCTGGAAAACCGTGGGAGCAGAGTCTTCAAACAGAAGAAGAGACTGCTGCATAACTTGAGGCTCAGCCAGTTTCCCTGATATGCATGGGGGTGATGTGACAGACTGATGGGCTTGGTTTTCAGGTGCCACCTGTGCGCTTTCCGCAGAAGACTGGGCGGAAGACAATGTGGTGAACGTGCTGGAAGCACTGTCGGCCACCCAATCGACTAATGCCTGTACCTGCTCAGGCCTTACCATCCTCATAACGGCATTGGGCCCCACCAAATATCGCTGTAAATTCTGCCGGCTACTTGAGGGAGTTGTTTCACTACTTTGTGCGCCTGAGGCCGAACGGCCACGTCCTCTGCCAGCAACAGAGGCTCCACGGACACCACCACGACCGCGTCCTCGTCCCTTAATAGAATGTTTCCTCATTGTTGCGATTCAACTCGCACCACAATAAAATATATTATTTTTAGCCCCAAAATTCCCACACTGGAAGATATAATTCCTTTTTCCGGTATTAATTACAAGAACACTGCTGCTAATTGGACACCAGATTTTTATAATGCTAGTTTTGGTACATAGATTCCACACGGGGAGATATAATTCCTTTTTACAGGAGTAAAACGTGAGGCCTAGTTTTTCTGGTCTACCAAACACCAGATTGATTAAATTGGCCTTTTTTTCAGCAAAATTACAACACTGGACAATAATGCCTTTTGGCGGTATTAATTACAAGAACACTGCTGCTAATTGGACACCAGATTTTTATAATGCTAGTTTTGGTACATAGATCCCACACGGGGAAATATAATTGCTTTTTAGAGGAGTGAAAACGTGAGGCCTAGTTTTTCTGGTCTAACAAACACCAGATTGATTAAATTGGCCTTTTTTTCAGCAAAATTACAACACTGGACAATAATGCCTTTTGGCGGTATTAATTACAAGAACACTGCTGCTAATTGGACACCAGATTTTTATAATGCTAGTTTTGGTACATAGATCCCCACACGGGAAATATAATTCCTTTTTAGAGGAGTGAAAACGTGAGGCCGAGTTTTCTGGTCTAACAAACACCAGATTGATTAAATTGGCCTTTTTTCAGCAAAATTACAACACTGGACAATAATGCCTTTTGGCGGTATTAATTACAAGAACACTGCTGCTAATTGGACACCAGATTTTTATAATGCTAGTTTTGGTACATAGATCCCCACACGGGAAATATAATTCCTTTTAGAGGAGTGAAAACGTGAGGCCGAGTTTTTCTGGTCTAACAAACACCAGATTGATTAAATTGGCCTTTTTTCAGCAAAATTACATCCTCATCATCTGATACATAAGTGGTTGTGCGCCAGTGCATGGAATGTCTTCCACCGCTGGGGAAGGGATAGGTGGACGCCCTGAAAACCGTGGGAGCAGAGTCTTCAAACAGAAGAAGAGACTGCTGCATAACTTGAGGCTCAGCCAGTTTCCTGATATGCATGGGGGTGATGTGACAGACTGATGGGCTTGGTTTTCAGGTGCCACCTGTGCGCTTCCGCAGAAGACTGGGCGGAAGACAATGTGGTGAACGTGCTGGAAGCACTGTCGGCCACCCAATCGACTAATGCCTGTACCTGCTCAGGCCTTACCATCCTCATAACGGCATTGGGCCCCACCAAATATCGCTGTAAATTCTGCCGGCTACTTGAGGGAGTTGTTTCACTACTTTGTGCGCCTGAGGCCGAACGGCCACGTCCCTCTGCCAGCAACAGAGGCTCCACGGACACCACCACGACCGCGCCCTCGTCCCTTAATAGAATGTTTCCTCATTGTTGCGATTCAACTCGCACTACAATAAAATATATTATTTTTTAGCCCCAAAATTCCCACACTGGAAGATATAATTCCTTTTTCCGGTATTAATTACAAGAACACTGCTGCTAATTGGACACCAGATTTTTTATAATGCTAGTTTTGGTACATAGATTCCCACACGGGAGATATAATTCCTTTTAGAGGAGTGAAAACGTGAGGCCTAGTTTTTCTGGTCTAACAAACACCAGATTGATTAAATTGGCCTTTTTTCAGCAAAATTACAACACTGGACAATAATGCCTTTTGGCGGTATTAATTACAAGAACACTGCTGCTAATTGGACACCAGATTTTTTATAATGCTAGTTTTGGTACATAGATCCCCACACGGGGAAATATAATTCCTTTTAGAGGAGTGAAAACGTGAGGCCTAGTTTTTCTGGTCTAACAAACACCAGATTGATTAAATTGGCCTTTTTTTCAGCAAAATTACAACACTGGACAATAATGCCTTTTGGCGGTATTAATTACAAGAACACTGCTGCTAATTGGACACCAGATTTTTTATAATGCTAGTTTTGGTACATAGATCCCCACACGGGAAATATAATTCCTTTTAGAGGAGTGAAAACGTGAGGCCGTAGTTTTTCTGGTCTAACAAACACCAGATTGATTAAATTGGCCTTTTTTTCAGCAAAATTACAACACTGGACAATAATGCCTTTTGGCGGTATTAATTACAAGAACACTGCTGCTAATTGGACACCAGATTTTTTATAATGCTAGTTTTGGTACATAGATCCCCACACGGGAAATATAATTGCTTTTTAGAGGAGTGAAAACGTGAGGCCTAGTTTTTCTGGTCTAACAAACACCAGATTGATTAAATTGGCCTTTTTTCAGCAAAATTACAACACTGGACAATAATGCCTTTTGGCGGTATTAATTACAAGAACACTGCTGCTAATTGGACACCAGATTTTTTATAATGCTAGTTTTGGTACATAGATCCCCACACGGGGAAATATAATTCCTTTTAGAGGAGTGAAAACGTGAGGCCGAGTTTTTCTGGTCTAACAAACACCAGATTGATTAAATTGGCCTTTTTTCAGCAAAATTACAACACTGGACAATAATGCCTTTTGGCGGTATTAATTACAAGAACACTGCTGCTAATTGGACACCAGATTTTTTATAATGCTAGTTTTGGTACATAGATCCCCACACGGGGAAATATAATTGCTTTTTAGAGGAGTGAAAACGTGAGGCCTAGTTTTTCTGGTCTAACAAACACCAGATTGATTAAATTGGCCTTTTTTCAGCAAAATTACAACACTGGACAATAATGCCTTTGGCGGTATTAATTACAAGAACACTGCTGCTAATTGGACACCAGATTTTTTATAATGCTAGTTTTGGTACATAGATCCCCACACGGGAAATATAATTCCTTTTAGAGGAGTGAAAACGTGAGGCCGAGTTTTTCTGGTCTAACAAACACCAGATTGATTAAATTGGCCTTTTTTCACCAAAATTACAACACTGGACAATAATGCCTTTTGGCGGTATTAATTACAAGAACACTGCTGCTAATTGGACACCAGATTTTTTATAATGCTAGTTTTGGTACATAGATCCCCACACGGGGAAATATAATTGCTTTTAGAGGAGTGAAAACGTGAGGCCTAGTTTTTCTGGTCTAACAAACACCAGATTGATTAAATTGGCCTTTTTTCAGCAAAATTACAACACTGGACAATAATGCCTTTGGCGGTATTAATTACAAGAACACTGCTGCTAATTGGACACCAGATTTTTATAATGCTAGTTTTGGTACATAGATCCCCACATGGGGAAATATAATTCCTTTTAGAGGAGTGAAAACGTGAGGCCGAGTTTTTCTGGTCTAACAAACACCAGATTGATTAAATTGGCCTTTTTTTCAGCAAAATTACAACACTGGACAATAATGCCTTTGGCGGTATTAATTACAAGAACACTGCTGCTAATTGGACACCAGATTTTTTATAATGCTAGTTTTGGTACATAGATCCCCACACGGGTAAATATAATTCCTTTTAGAGGAGTGAAAACGTGAGGCCTAGTTTTTCTGGTCTAACAAACACCAGATTGATTAAATTGGCCTTTTTTTCACCAAAATTACAACACTGGACGATATAATGCCTTTTGGCGGTATTAATTACAAGAGGACTGCTGGTATTTCAGAACACCGGAATTGTTAAAATGCTAGTTTTGCTAGATAAATTTCCCACACTGGGAGAAATATTGCCTAAGCCTTTTTACAGTATTAATTACAACAGGAGTGCTTCTTCTGGTCTAACACCAGAATAATTTTATTATTACGGTGAAAGCTTTTTCTAATTTATATTTCTGGCACATAAAAAAAAATATTTCTGGCTGACAGTATTGGACAAAGTAGTGGCACTGGCTAGCCTAGCTGGAACAGCACATTCATGGGATTTGCTATCCAAGTGGGTTACTTTCAGTTTCACCACTGATATATTAAATATCTTTGCAGTTAGTATGGGTGACACAAGCACAGCCAAACCCCTGATGTATTATATCTATGAAAAATCGACTATTACATTAGATTAATGGACGTTGTGGCAGCTTTTGCTGTAGCACCACAAGTCCCAAAATGGCCGCCGCCTATCAGCCAAGTAACATGTGCCAGAAAACAGTCTGCCCAGCCAGAAAAAAATTGACTTTGACTGAGCAGCTGAATCGCTGTTGTTCTGATTCACAGGTGTAGATTTTTAACTTCTTTGGAGCTTTGGTTTACACTCTGTGGCAGCAAGTGCTGGCGCACCACAAGTCCCAAAATGGCCACGCGGTCAGCCCAGTTACATGTGCCAGTAAAAATCGCTCTGGCCAGTCTCAACAAAATAGTGACTTTCAGTGAACAGCTCAGTTGAGTTGTTCTGATGCACAGGTGTAGAAAGGTAGATCACTTCTTTATCCCTGCCTATCTCGCCCTCACAGAAGCTGCATCCTCTCCCTACACTAGTCAGAGCAGTGTGACGTAGTGGCGCCACGTGACTCCAGCTTAAATAGAGGCTGGGTCACATGCTGCACTTGGCCAATCACAGCCATGCCATTAGTAGGCATGGCTGTGATGGGCTCTTAGGGCAAGAAGTAAAACGCTAGCTGATTGGCTGCTGTGCAGCCCTTCAGAAAGCGGGAAGTAATCGACGAACACCGGACCCGAACCCGAACTTTTTTGAAAATGTCCGGGTTCGGGTCCGTGTCACGGACACCCCAAAATTCGGTACGGACCCGAACGATTCTCTAACTGTTCGCTCAACACTATAAAACAGTCCAACGTTTAACTTGGGTGGTATTGCCACCATAAATAATGTCAGTGGTAAAACATAGCAACTGAATAAAAACTATAAAGGATGTATTGTTATGCAGTGTAATTTTGTATGAAATTCTTAAAAAGCTTCATGATAGAGCCCAAGATACGCTTTCTACTAACCAATATGCACTTCAATACTGGATCTTCACAAGGAAAACTATTGTAAATTGGTTTTAAGTGGTCGAACTGGATGGACAAAAGTCTTTTTTCGGCCTTATATACTATGTTACTATGTTACTATGTTAAGTGTTACCCCTCCTTATTGCACAGTACCAGCTTTTTATGAAGTTTTTCTTTAAACTACTGCAAAGGTCTTGATTAAATATCAGTGAATTTCCTAAAATTTGTTCTGGTTCAATTTGGACAAGAAATTCGATTTGTGTACGAATCGATTGTACCTGAATCAAAAGTGCTTTAAATACCTGGAAAATCTCTCTCTGGAAAATTTCTATCCAAACAAATAGGAAGAAATTTCGATTCAACCGAATCAAAATTTATTTAAAAAATTCAGTTCGAACTCCACTTGCAATGAATTGATTTTCCCATCGCTAGTATAGATATTCATTTTTTCATTCAGTAAATTGAAACTAGTGAGAATTTGAAATGCAGAGCATATTAGAAAGTTGTAGCTGTAATATACTAGAAAGTTGAATTTACGTAAGTTTTTATATATTTTTTTGTGGTACCTGGCAATAGTATACCAAATGTACTACAGTAACAAAATCCAAATACTCCCAGTCCCTCTCCAAATACCTATCTGTTCTGTGCTAAAGTATATCCATTACTGAGTGAGGTGCACAAGGTGTTGAAAATACTTATACTTAATGAATGTGATGCATGCCATGTGCACCAGGATTCTAAATCAATTTAAGGGTACTTTTACACTTGCGGCAGGATGGATCCGGCAGGCTATTCAGCTTGACGGATTCGTCCTGCCGCAAGTGCCCGTGCACTGCCATGCTGCCGCTCCGTCCCCATTGACTATAATGGAGCGGGGGGCGGAGCTACAGCGCAGCACGGCAGTGCACAGCCGGAGATCGCCGGACTAAAAGTCCTGCATGTCCGACTTTTCAGTCCGGCGATTTTTGCCGTGCACTGCCGTGCTCCGCTGTAGCTCCACCCCCTTCCCCATTATAGTCAATGGGGACGGAGCGGCAGCACGGCAGTGCACGGGCACTTGCGTCCTGTCGCAAGTCTAAAAGTACCCTAACCCAGAATTCTGGTGCATTTTCATTAGTAAAGGTCCCTTTACACGGGATAATTCGTCAGGCGGTTGTCGGGAGGGAAGGGGATGAAAAATAGCTAATGCTATCACTTGTCCCCATACATAACATTGTTTGCCAGCAGCAGAGACAGCACAATCTGCTGCCGATAAATGACAGTTTATATGTCCTCATAAAAGATGCCGCACTGCTAACTAAACATACTCCAGTTTGTACCATCTAATTTTGGCTTTAACATCTCTAAGTCTCCTAGTACAGTAACTACTATCACATGATCATTATGAACATTGCATGTTATGTCTATATAGCATATTACTGACAGACTCCTTGCAGATCTCCTTGTACAGCAAAAACCCTCCAGAACAGCTTGACAAGTTCTTACTTCTATCCTGTCAGGTGTTGAAATAAAGTACTCCAGCAATGCGAACTGCTTAAGATTACGCTATAATTCCTGGCTGCAGGTGATACATTCAAGAGCATGAGAATTTGATTCATACTTGGATGTTTAACAATTGCAAATATTGTTTGTGAAATGTGAGCTGTGATCTGGCAGAGTTTAGAAAATGGCAAATGCCAAAGACTGACGATGAGTGGAGAGAAATGTCTTCAGCTTTTTGGGAATGCTGGCAATCACCCCACAATTATAAGGGCCTTTTCAGTGAGTTTTCAGTCCATACTTACATTCTCTGCATTTATCAAGTCATGTAAAATAACAAGTGATTTTCTGTTTTCTTTTATTCCTGTTAGAACTGAGCAATGTTATTGTCAAGAGGAGGCAGAAGAATAAAACAAAATAATGGAAGTGCCATATGAAAACTAAAACAGGTAAAAAATTTATTAAAACTAATTAAAAAGTACTAGTAATATTAAGGTTTTTACAAGCTGTTGTTGTTATTACCACCCATAATAGGAGTTTTTTTTATTAGTTGAACATTTGCATTTTTTTCCTTTTTTTCATCAATGGAGTTTTCCAGAGCACAATAATTTAACCGAGCTGACAAAAGGAAGACACTGTCTTTTATGGTATTATTATTGTAGCCTGGAGTCTTCTTTTATGGTTTGGTTATCAGTTCAGGGTAAACAAAGTCTTACTTATGGATGACATTGCATTCTTGAGGTACTTGGTACTATACCTACTTGGAATTATACTAGTATTCCATGCATTGTTGCAACTATGTCGTAATTATGTTGCGGTGACGGCCAACCAAGGTAATGTGAGGTCACCTGGTCATATTGTACAATGGCTCCTTTGAGACACCTCAGCCGACAGCCATTATAAAACACTGCAACATGACATAATACACTGCGACCTAGTCCCCACACTTAGAAATGAGCGAATTTCCAATAATTTGTTTAGGGTCTGATTTGATCAGAATAAATTTTTCTTGCCCTGAAAACTCGTGCATAACACTCATGACACTCCCAGTACAGTATCCAACCCCTTTTAAGCTCTTTAATGCAAAATTTGCATTAGTAATTAATGTCAAAGGGACAATGACATGTATAGCTATGAGTAAAGGGATGTAACGGCCTCACACTGCAGTGTTGGATTTTTTTTTATTAAAAAAAGGTCCCACAAGTATTTTCCATGGCAGATTACTTATTTTCTTTATTCTAATCTGTAAAATGGTGACAGGCATTTTGGGTAATTTGTGCTGGAAGAATCACAAATGTTTTAGATTCACTGAAATTTTAATCTTTTCGGAAATTCAACAAATTGATTTGTGTAGAATGGATTTACTCATCTCTACTCACACTGAGAACAAGGGACCACTGAAGAATTTTAACAGTAATTGTATTACTCTTTAAATTTTTTTAAGCTCTGTACTGATAAGGGTTAAGAACCCCAAAACAGCTGTCTACAGATAATGCGTTTTGGCCAGCCATTCACTGTAATGTCCATAACCAACATGGCTACGGCATTACAGTGAGGGCAGTGCTTACCTGCACGTTTATTGGCTTAATACGTGTGGGGAGGAAACTCGAGCATTGCCGAGCATGCTCACTCAACACTAATGTCAATGCCTGCCCATGAGTGCAGTGTAAATGGTAAAATGTCACAAAACTTTGAGACTCTTTGGCACCATTGTTTAGGCACAGTGGACTTGATAACATTGATACATTTTTGCTTTGGAACATTACCTGAAAAATAAGTCTTAATAAATGCTGAGATAAACAATACCCCCTACTTATAAGGCATTTCATCCAGCCAACCATTACCCTGCTCTGTGATAAGTGGCAGGAGCCCTTACACAAATGTCTACAGATAGGTGTCTTGAGTTTGGCCTCTATGACTAATTTCTGAAGGTTAGTGAGTTTTCTGTGGTCCCAGAAATTGCACCATCTTTGCAGGAGTTTAAGATTAATTTTTTACATACAATACATACATATTCTTCTTTTTACAAATCGATAAAGACAAATTTGGCAACTGGTGTAAAAAGGGAGCACCACACAAACTGATTGATATAGCTTTCATTAAAGAAGCACTCAGCTGTTTATTTTATTTTATTTTTTATTTTACACATATTACTAACTTACCACCAGTACTCTAGCAGTCTAATTTGTTACACCCTAACCCTGTTGCATCCATGCATTTTGAATCTTTTCATTATGGGAACCTGCTCTTGTGACCTCAAGTCTGAACATAAGCCCAGAGCTTGCTCTAATCTGTAAACAGGAACTCGGTCTCTCCCTGTGGTTGACTTCCTCATAATTACTAGATAACATCATCAACAATCAAATCCCTACCAGGAGCTCTCAGGTCCCTCCCCTTCCTGTGTATTTTCCTGAATTCTATTGAAGATATAATGTCTCCCCTATGTAAAGGACCAGTAGTGGAGAGATATAGTAGGTGAGTGTATACAGTGATTAGCTGCAGTTATATAAACCTCCTAACTCACACTGCCTGTCTGTACTATCTGTGTGTACTGACTCTCCAGTGTAGTTCTAGGAGATGTAGCTTCATAATGGACTCCGCGCATCTTGCATGTAAGAGCTGACAAGGAAGAGAGAGATGACAGGGCATGGAGGACAGGCAGACCCAGGCCCTGCAGTGTGTGGAGACATCAGTTCTGTGTCACTTATCTGTCATGGCTGCCCTTACACAGAGAACTCAGAGCAGTGCAGTGTGGTAAGACTCAACCAGGCATGATGGGAAATGTAAGATTAAACAGGAAAACCACATCTGAGGAGAAGAAGGAATCAAGATGGCTAACAACCCACAAATTGCACATCAAATAAAACAGGTATACACAAGGCATACACAAGAGCCTCTATCTTATTCTTTAACAATGGCCTATGCTGCACAATATAGGCAAAAAAAAACCACAAACCTGAAATGCTTCTTTAAACGAACATATGTAGTGATGGGATATATAAATATATTAACGCAGTTGTAAGCCTCTCTAAAGCTTAGCACTCTTAGCAGTGCCTGAATAGTCAGACCTTCCCCTTACCTGTTTTAGGTTGATAGAAGTTGTATGTTGTCTTCAGCAAAACTTGGTATGTCTTTGTACCACTGTAGTACATTTACATTTAAGTACATGTGTCCTGCATGCCAGAATGGGTCTGCAGGTTTTGTGATAACAGCAACAATACAAAGGAAAAATATGCAGGACGGCAAAAAATAATCCATTTCTAGCCAGATTTTAACTCTTTTTAGTGGTTTTTGGGGTAATCATAATAAACAGAGCCCTTGTAAGCCCCATCCACTATTACTTATCTATAAATGAAGACTGCTACATTTGTAAACAGAAAAAGTGGGAGCTGCTCCCAAAGGCTTTCAACATTCAGATTTTGAGCTAGTGACACTTCCAATGGGGAGGAAATAATGATGTCACAGCTTGGAAATTTGTAAGACTATGTCAACAAATATCTCATTGCATATGGCTTCCGACAGGGCCTCAGCAGTCAGTAGGGTTTTCTCACTGCCTTTCCTTTTTAGAATATGGTCAATGTTTCAACTATAAAACTGACAAGAAACTCTACAAGACACATTTGTTTAAAAATGGCAAATTACAGCAAGACTACTTCAATGAAAGGCATTAAGGTCTGGATGGTGTCCTCGTACTGAACTTTTGAGTCTGCTCCTTTTATATGCTGCCCACATGTGTGCTATGAAACCTCAAAGTGTGTTGTATACTCTAATCTTCTGTTGCTGATCTAACAGTTTTGAAGTGTTTTTGAAGGCTTTTCTAACTCCAAAATGCTACATTTGTCACAGTCTGAAAAAAAAAAAAAAGCGAAATAAAAATGTATTTTGAATGAAAAGGCATGACGGCACTGACTAGGCTGATTAACTTATAGGAAACTGTATATGCATACAAGAAAATAGTAAAATCATAGATGACTGTAAAAACATCAATTTAACAAAAATTTAAGGAGGTTGTTTAGGATTATAAAAACTTGGCTGGTTTCCTCTAGAAATAGCACCACACCTGCCTTTAGCATATGTCTGAAGCCCAATTCTATTGAAGTGAATAAAGATGAGTCACGACACAAACAACCTATGGACAACCTATGGTTTTTGGAAGAAAGCAGCCATATTTTTCTAATCCTAGACTACAGCTTTAAAAGTTAGTTTTTGCCATACCAGTGTACCAAACTCCTAGAGGTATGGTTAGGTTCACAACTGTATCAGAGGTTACGGGAATTTTTGAAGATAATGTCAAAATTGCTGTTCAAAAATCCTGCAGCTATTTTCCCCAGTTTAAAGTTGGATGTCATGGCAGAAACCGACAGAACTCATTATAAATCAATTGAGTCTACCAAGCACTGTTATTTGACGTCATGTGATGGTTTGGTCCTTAAAAGAGGTTATCAGATTATAAAAATACTGCTGCTTTCTTCAGAAACAACATCATTTGTCTGAAGGTTGTGTTTAGTATTGCAACTCTGTTCTTCAGTAAATCTCTCACAACAGTTTATCTTATATCCTAAATTATTAATTATAAATAATTACATGCATTTCCTCTTGTTGTTGAGCTGAAATTATGCAAAAATAAATGTAGGAAAATTCATAGGTTTTATCAAAGTTCGTGCATAATCTAGGATACAGAATTATTGCAGTATATTATTGGTAATATATGTATCTATCTTTATTTATGTTGGGGGGATTGAAACATTATTTACCATTAATCCCTTCAGGTCATATTTCACCTTCCAAACATGATCAAATTTTGCAAATCTGACATCACTTTATGTGGTAATAACTTTGGAATGCTTTTTCTGATCCAAGAGGTTCTGAGATTGTTTTCTCGTGGCACATTCTAATTAATGTCAGTGGTAAATATGAGTTTATATGTTTATGTATAAAAAAAATACCAAATTTACAGAAAATGTGGAAAAAGTTAATATTTTCGAAATTTTAATTTCTCTGCTTTTAAGATAATAGTGATACCTCATAAAATAGTTAATAACATTCATCATATGTCTACTTTATATTGACATCATTTTATAAATGTCATTTTATTTTTATAGCACGTTAGAAGTCTTAGAATTTTAAGGCAATTTTGAAAATGTTTAAGAAAATTTCCAAAACCCATTTTTTAAGGATCAATTCAGTTACGAAGTCACTTTGTGGGGCTTACTAGGTAGAAACCACCTTATAATGATCACATTTAAAAAAGTACACCCCTCAATTTATTTAAAACTGATTTTACAAACTTTGCTAACCCTTTATATGTTTCACAAGACTTAAAGGAAAATGGAGGTGAATGTCTCCATTCTAATCCATTTTTCAATGAGCTTTCTCAATTCTGAGTGACTTGTACAAGAATTCTCTGGAAATAAATATGTAACTGAATCAACATCTGGTAATTAGATCATTATACCCAGCATGGGGTCAAAGGTGTTGATTCCATAGTCCTAATTGGAGTCAGTAGGTGATAATGACCTCCCAGAAAAAGTGGGAGTCATCCACACTCTGCACCACCGTGCAGAGAAAATCCCCACCAGCACCGGCCAAGGCGAAGGAATCCAAACACCTCAGAGGGGCACTTAAAACTTGTGGATATCCAGATTGGGCCTTTGTCAAAATAGAAGGAAGGAGAAGAAAGAACAGCAAGACTACCAGTGAGGGTGAGAAGCATGACAGACGCAAAAAAAATGGTTATCCCATATATAGCTGGGGTGTCTGAGAATCTCAAAAGGATTTTTAATAAACATAACATCCCTGTTTTCTTTAAACCCAGCAAAGAGTGTTGCAAAATGGGAAAAAGGATTAATGATGGCCAGGGTCATCATAGCTAGGGAGTGGGGTGCGGATAGACCACCAAATATTGTAGAATGGAAGAACCTTTATGAGAGAGTTCAAAGATATGACTATTATTGTAAGGGAAAAAATAGAAAATAAAGAGAAAAAATAAGAATGAAAGATGGTCCCCGATATGAGATTATGCTCTTAATTTTCCTGGGAAAACCGAGACAACCAACGGGGTGGGAAGGGAGTGTGGGAAAATGAAATTTTGTTTTCTTTCTGAAATGGAATAATGATAGGACAGGAATATGATAATGTAAACGATATTTGTGTATATTCATAATGTATGTATTTTTCTATAATGAAAAACAAAACAAAAAAAAACAGCAACACACTGAGACAACAACTGGTTCACCCAAAAGACTGAACACCTAAACACAAGATGGACAACATTGTGTACGCAGTCCAGTGCAATGAGGATTGCGCAGAACTGTATATCGGTGAAACTAAACAACAACTACATCATCATATGGCACAGTATAGAAGAGCCAAAACCTCTGGTCAAGATTCAGCCGTGTACTTACATCTAAAAGAAACAGGTCACACCTTTGAAGACAGTCAAGTACGTGTTTTGGATAAGGAAGCTGATTGGTACAAATGAGGTGTGATGGAGGCCATCTACGTAAAAATGGAGAAGACAAGCTTGAATAGAGGCGGGGGGGGGGGAGGGGGGGTTAGACATCTATTGTCTGCCACTTACAATGCTGTCTTGACACCTTTTTCTGAGAGGTCATTATCACCTACTGACTCCAATTAGGACTATAGAATCAACACCTTTGACCCCATACTGGGTATAATGACCTAATTACCAGATGTTGATTTAGTTACATATTTATTCCCAGATAATTTTTGTACAACTCACTCAGAATTGAGAAAGCTTGTTGGAAGAACGAGTGAAACGTTTTCAAGAAATCTACAGCAAGTCCGGTAGCCTTTATTTATTCTTTGCAGATATATTAGAAACCCCTTATACTGTATGTGACTCCTTCAAAGAATTTATTGAGGGGTGTACTGACCTCTTTAACCCCACAGGCGTTTCATAGAATTTGGAAACACGTGGCTATGAAAAATTTTATTTCTTCAAATTTTATTTCTTCCAAAAATTTTTGAATAAGCACCACTTTTTTAATTTTCACAAAGGATAACAGGAGAAAAAGCATTCTAAACTTTGTTAGGCAGTTTCTCCTGAACACACTGACTCCCCATATGTGCTCAGAAAATGCTGCTTTTGCACACGGCAGGGATCAGAAGGGAAGAAGCGCCATATGTTTTTTTGACAGCAGATTTTGCTGGAATGGGATTTGGGTGCCATGTCACATTTTAAGAATCCCTGAGTAACCTAAAGAGTGGAAACCCCCAAAAAGTGATCCCATTTTGGAAACTACACCCTTCAATGAATTTATTGAAGGCTATAGTGACTGCTTTGACCTATAGGTGTTTCATATAATATACTGTAGAAACTTGACAGTTAAAATTAAAAAAAATTATGTTTTCCAATACAATGTTGCTTTAGCTGCAGATTGTTCATTTTCACCAGGGATCCACTGAATATAGCAGCAACCCATATGTGGTCGTAAACTGCTGTAGAGGAACACCAAAGGACTCAAAAGAGAAAGAATGCCATATTCTTTTGGAGGGCTACAGCAGAAACTCCCAAAAAGTTTCACCACTTTGGAAACTACCCCACCAAACGCATTTCTTAGAATTTATAAACACTTGGCTGTGAACATAACATATTTTAAATTTTTGGGGGGTTACATGAGAAAACTGACTGCAAAATTTGAGATATTAGAATCAGGGTATGGCACTCAACTTATCTGGAAATATGCAGACAGTAGGCACTATTCAAATATATGTAACATTTATTAAAACACATATATACCACTAAGGAAGAGGTCAGCATTACTGAGACCTCGAAACGCGTTTGGTGACTACACTTACTTAAAACCTCCTTGCAGCGCTGCTATTTGAAGTGGAGAAATACGTATCCCCGGAGTCTAAAAGGACAAACAGACCTCCGGGCGAATTAAAGGTTTGACGTTATTTACGGTAGAGTATACCGCTTGATATCACAAACTAAGTGGTCTCTTACAAATCAACGCCCGGGAAAGGTTGCTGTTTTAAAGCAAAGTGTCCATGCTGAATCGTCTCCAAATAATCGTCGATTTGAGCCGGCTTATCGCAAAGAAAGTGAGTACTGGTACCGACACTGACTAATCCACGGAGGTAAGATTTGTGGTGGGACGCCACCACCTATCTAGCAAATATTTGAAAAATACACTAACGGTGAATTGGTCCAACCAAGTACGGACATACTTCATATCCTCTAGTGTTTTAACTATCTGGAGTGGCTCCATAGCCAAGTCTGTACACATTAACGAATTATTGCAAGATGGACTTTTTAGTACAATTGAGCTAATGGATTCTTCATGAACTCACTTCATTTTTTATTACTTTTTTAGTTTTTATATTTTTTTTCTTTTTATTTTTCAAAAAACTTTTTTATAAATTTTTTTTTTCATATCTGTTCTATTATGTGTTTTAATAAATGTTACATATATTTGAATAGTGCCTACTGTCTGCATATTTCCAGATAAGTTGAGTGCCATACCCTGATTCTAATATCTCACTTTTATTTTTTGTGGTGTTTGGAAGCTTACACCATTTGAGTATTGAGCACCATAGTCCAATCACAGATCGGTGGAGCCGTCTCTAAACCACTTCAGACTGCAAAATTTGTTACCAATTCCTTCCTGAACACGACAGCACTCCATATGTGGTCGTAAACTGCTGTATGGGCACACTGCAGAGTTCAGAAGGAAAAGAGCACCATGTGCATTTGAGGCATAGTTTGGTGATTTATACAGCACAGGCTGACAACTGCAGAGGCTCTAAGGTGAAATAAAAAAAAAAAAAAAGAAGTGACCCAATTTTAGAAACCACAGCCCTCACAGTATTTAACAAAGGGTGTAGTGAACATTGTGACCCACAGGTGTTTTGCAAAAATTAATGCAGAGCAGATGGTGCAAAGTGAAAATTGCAATTTTTCCATAGGTATGCCATCTCAGTGTCAAATATGTTATGCCCAGTGTATACTAGTGTGAAAAACAAGCCCTCTTATTATTATGCTGTGCTTCCTGGTTTTGAGAACACCTTACATTTGGCCCTAATCTTTTGGCTGGACATACAAGAGGGCTGAGGAGTAAAATGGTACCATGTGCATTTGAGATGCATTGTGGTGATTTATGCATCTTGTTCTGACTTTAGAAGCTCTGGGGTGAAATAATAATTGGAACCCCTGAGAAGTGACACCATTTTGTAAATGACACCCCTAAGTTATTTATTAAGGGGAGGAGTTATCATTTTGACACCAGAGGTTTTTTGCAGAAATGTATGAGCAGGGCACAGTGCGAAATTAAATTTGCAAGTTTTCCACAGATATGGCATTTCATTGCCCAATATGTTGTGCCCACCATGTGCCATCTGAGACACACTACACCCTTTAGTTTTTAGGTCAGTTCTACTTGGTACTGGATGCCATAAACATGAACTTAAGCTGCTGTATGGGTACTCTGGAGGGTTCAGAATGGAAAGACCACCTTTTGGATCTTGAAGAGGTTTGAGCGAACCCGAACTGCAAAGTTCAGTTTCGTATCGAACTTTGCGAACCCGTACTTTTTCACTGAAGTTCGGGTTCAGTGTTCGGGTGATTTTACTATTTTCCGTTATAACATGGTTATACCACGTGGTGAGCGTGGTGACATCACTGCAGGTCTTTTTGCAGGTCCTGGAGAAAGAAGAGGATACCGGCTGCATCATCAAGTGGATGAGGTAATTTTTTAAAATTATTTTTAATCCCTCAATGGCCATTTTATTTAGCATTCTATCCTAAGAATGCTATTATTTTCCGTTATAACCATGTAATAATGGAAAATAATAAAGTGAAGTTCGGGTCCCCATTGACTTTAATGGGGTCTGGGTACGGTGTTCGGGTAACACTTTGACTTGAAGTTCGGCCGAACCCGGCGAACCCGAACTTCACCGGGTTCGCTCATCCCTAATCTGGTAGTGCAGATTTAGATTGATTAGTTTACAGGCTCCATGTTGCTTTTGAACAGCCTCTGGGTACTAGTGCAGTTATTTTCTGACAACCATACGTTGTTTTTATTTCCTCTCGATGAAGCTTTGTGAAGTCTTATTTTTTGTGGAATGAGTTGCCATCATCATTGATTCTCTTCTGGGTAAATATGACTTTTTGATAACTTTTTATTTAGCTTTTTGGGAAGCAGGATAAATAAAAGGCTGCAATTCTACTATTTCTTTTTGGGTTTTGTTATTGTGGTGTACTCTGCACACGGAAAAATGACATATAATCTTTATTATGCTGATCAGTACGATTACAGAGATACCAATTTTATATATTTTTTATTTACTTTTGCCCCTTTTACACATTTTTGAAACGTTTACATGTTTCTGTGGTAGATCATGTGATATTTTTATAGAGTCGGTCGTTATGGATGGGGGTAATACCTAATATGTCTATTTTTAAGGTTTTTTTTAGTTTTTTTTATTGTCTATGGATTGAAGAGGGGAAAGGGTGCTTTTTTAACTTGAAATTTTTATTTTTTAAAAACACTTTTCACTATTATTCCACTGTGGGACTTCAGCTTTTCAGGGTTTGATCTCTGTTTCAATGCAGTACACTAAATGCTGTACTGTACGCCATTGAGTTTGTCAGTAATACACTGACATCATGCTTATGAGACCCAGCCTGTGGGAAGGGCCTCATAGGTCTCTATAGCTGGCAGGCCTGAGGCCAGGGCTGTCTTTAACGCGCGGCAGCTGTCCCCGGCCCAGATGTTCCTGGAGGGCCCAAGGCAGCTGCCTCTTTAGCCCCGTTGGCCACTGCCCACAAATTCAATGACATCGTCGTAAAAAAATATCTAGCCTCCGCTCCGCCGGCTCCGTGTCCCAATCCTATCCTTCACTATGTGAGCGGCATGGCTCGTATAGTGAAAGGGATTCTGTCAGCCTGATTATCGATACTGAGATTTTTGTATCATAATATTAGTCTCCATTATCTTATTAAAAATATACTAGTTTTACCCCCACCTGTCGTTTCATTTTTTTAATAAAAAATAGGTTTTATGTATATGGGAATTACCTTCTTAACGTGCCCAATGTGCTGTCCCTCTGGCCGTTTGTGCCCAGTCGCGCCCCTGATCTCTGAGCCCAGCACCGCCCTGCTGTTAATTTATTCACTCCTTTCCAGCCTTTTTTTTTTCTCAGTGCGCAGTAATCCCGCGCATGCGCCAATGTTACGCATCTCCGGGCCCACGCGGTGTCCTGGCAGCAGCCTCATCGAGCCTGGAAGTGTGTAACATTAGCGCATGAGCGGGATTACGGCACACTGAGAAAAAAAAAAGGCGGAGAGAAAGGAATAAATTGACAGCAGGGCGGCGCCGGGCTCAGAGATCAGGGGTAAGGCTGGGCATAAACGGCCGGAGGGACAGCCCCCTTGTGCATGTTAAGAAGGTAATTACCATATACATAAAACCTATTTTTAACAAAAATAAAATGATAGGTGGGGGTAAAACTAGTATATTTTTAATGAGACAATGGAGACTAATAAGATGATACTAAAATCTTAGTATCGAAAATTGGGCTGAAAGAATCCCTTGAAAGACTTACATGCTTGCTCCTCCTTCCGATCTCCCCTGCCCTTTGTGTATACCGTGCGCTGTGACATCATGCAGACTGCAACGGGTGAGCTGAGCCCTGGTCTCCTTCCTTAACTGCAGAGCGGTGCCCACTTCCAGCCCTAAGCCCAGCTGCCCAGAGCACTGATCCTGAGCCTGCTGGGGTCTTCAGAACTGTAAGTATTTACAGTCATTCACTGTAAGCTATATTATGTATATTACTTGTTTTATGTGAGTAAGGGTGCTGGGTGGTTGGAGAAGAGGGGATGGAGAAGGGGACCAGCATCGGAGTTTCTAGCAATCCCGGCGGATACAGCAGGGGCCCAGCTATCATTAACAGCTGGGCCCCTGCCACTGATCAAGCCATACATGTAAGGTACATACAGTATTGGGAAGTCAATTCCCGCTGTGATGTACATGTATGATGTATTTTCGGGAAGAGGTTAATATTTCTCCTATTATTATTATTATTATTATTGAATCATTTTATTGTCCGTGATATTTTCAATTTTTTTCTTTTTTATAATAGTTAGGCCAATTCAATTGGGATTTAGAAAATGCAACAAAAAGAAGAGACTTGGAAAACACTCCAGGCTTGAATATTGTTTGTAGTTGTGTATCAGGTTTTTAAAAGATATTTTCCATTTTTTCTGTGCTGTACTAGTAGCTCACTAGAGAAGAAAGTAGCTAGAAAAAGTCATACTCTTTTAGCTTCACCAGCATTAATATATTTAATATGGTGGCAGTCATTACTTATTATGGGCAGGAATAGAAATACAGATGCTTTTTTTATTTAAATAAAGAAAGTAAAAATATTGGGTGACTGTATGAAAAGTTTTAAAAGTTCTATATCATTGTAGTGGTTTAGAGGGGGTAACATAGATGTGAATTCTTTAACCAAAGAAAACTAAACAAATCTGAATAAATAGTACTGTTTTGAGGGACGGATTTGTAGGTGTAGTCATATAATAATGGACAAGGATTACTTCTGAAGACTTTGTCACAGTGGCACCTCTCGTTTTTGCTGTACGTCAAGCGGATTCGTTTAGACAGACAATAAAAAATGTACATTAAAGCGTATGCAATTTTGTGGTTATCTATCATTTTTTTTAACGTAAACATTTGATGGATGTGCATTAGCGATGAGCAAGCATGCTCGGCCAAGTACTGATTCGACTCGAGCATCACTATGCTCGGCATGTGGCAGTACCCGGCTGAATATCACGTGTGCTTGTCACATTGCTCGAGTCTCCTCCCTGCACATTTGGTGCCTGCTAAGCAGCCAATCAACGTTCAGGTAAGTAATTCCCTTCAGTGTAATGCCATAGCCATGTTAGCTAGTAGCCTTACAATAATTGGCTGGCCAGAACACGTGATACCAGTTTATATAGGAGCCGATGTCCCGCGCTTGGATCATTCAGGGAGAACAGACAGTAGGCAGGAACAGATAGCATTTTGCTGGAAATTCACAGATTTAACTCTAAAAAAACGATTGAAAGACCAAACTGTCCTCTTAAGGCCTCATGCACACGACCATTGTTTGATTCCGTGTCCGTTGCGCCATTTTTCGTGATTTTTTGCGGACCCATTGAAAACCAATGGGTGGAAAATTCGGCAAATGCACCGTTTGTCCTTCGCGTCCGTGGTCCGTGATTCCAGTCCGTCAAAAAAATATAACCTGTCCTATTCTCGTCCGTGAAAAACGGTTTGCGGACCCATTCAAGTCAATGGGAAAATAATAAAAAAATGCTGATGGCCATCCGTGTGTCATCCACGTTCCTCGTCCGTATTTTTTTGCGGATCCCTTGGCAGGCATTTGGCAAATTGTCAGCCTGTCTTTTGGTAATATCTTTTGGGTCATGTCCGCTAAAAAAAACGGAAGACACACGGAAACACAACGGAAGCAAAAACTGACACGGATCACAGAA
This sequence comes from Bufotes viridis, assembly GCA_033119425.1. NCBI lineage: Eukaryota > Metazoa > Chordata > Amphibia > Anura > Bufonidae > Bufotes > Bufotes viridis. The sequence continues at coordinate 387,619,878 of CM065592.1, read as the reverse complement.
CAACAAATCTCTGTTTTTCGGACCGCAAAAAAATACTGTCGTGTGCATGAGGCCTGAGGACTACAATGTGTGTTTGACAGCATGACAGCAGTGCAGCACCATTTTTTTTTTTTTTAGCAGGGTTTAAATTCAGCAGTATCAGGGACAGGCGTCTTTGGGAAAGGACAAATAGGGCAGGGCTGGAAAATCTCTTTTTTTAAGTACCCAAAAGCTTTTAAAAGACTGAAAGATTTGATATTAGTGAGATCTACAGTACACCATCAAAAAGCAGTCTGTTTAGCAGACATTATAAAAAGGGGCTTATTTACTAGAGTGTGCCTGCTAGTGAGATCTACAGTACACCATCAGAAAGCAGTGTGTTTAGCATACATAATAAAAAGGGGCTTATTCACTAGAGTGTGTCTGCAAGTGAGATCTACAGTACACCATCAGAAAGCAGTGTGTTTAGCAGACATTATAAAAAGGGGCTTATTCACTAGAGTGTGTCTGCAAGTGAGATCTACAGTACGTCATCACAAAGCAGTGTATTTAGCAGACATTATAAAAAGGGGCTTATTCACTAGAGTGTGTCTGCAAGTGAGATCTACAGTACTCCATCAGAAAGCAGTGTGTTTAGCAGACATTATAAAAAGGGGCTTATTCACTAGAGCGTGCCTGCTAGTGAGATATACACTGTGCCAAATCCAAATCTACTTCCTCACTCTGGTCATCCTCCTGACTTGTTTTGACCTAACAAGACCCTACTTATTGACAACTGTGTCTCATCCCCATCATCCACCAAGTGAAACACTAATTGCCATTCCCCCTGTCCTCTTCTTCTGACTTTGGAGGCTGAAGAGTTTGGGGATCAGTGCATAAGATATACTTATGTCCCTCTTCAGGGAGGGTCAGCTCACCTGCAGGCCCTCACCTACAATTTTTTTGGGGTCAGCTCACATGGTACATTCTTTTCTATGTTTCAGACTTGGAAGGAAACATAATTTTCTTTCCTTCAGTGGTGAATCTTTCACACATGTGTTTTTTGCAAGATTCGAGTTTTTACATAGTTGCACTGAGCCGGCCGGCGCTGAACGACATTCCCTGCGCTCAATCTGCAGAGTAACTTTAGCGTATGCAAAATATAGCTGTGAAATGCAATGTAATTTTTTAGTAGCCGATGCTGACTGCCATTCACTGCGCTAACTCTTCTATGTGACGTTAATATTATCTCTAACCCAGCCATTGCTCCGAATGTTTTGGAGGGTCACCAGCAGGCCATCAAGGATAATTTTTCAAGGGTGTGTGTATGATGCCCTCCTTTATGTGTAAGAAAGAGTGTGTGGGAGTGCTGATTCCTTGTAATATTTGGCAGCCCTTTCACTTAGTGCATAGGTGTAGGAGTCCCACTACCTGAACTATTGTACCACAATGTGCATAAGGCCCTCCTTTATGTTATATACAGGCTGTATCGGAGTGCTTCTTCCTTGTAATTTTTGGCAGCACTTGCACTGTATATACAATTGAATATACTGGAAAGAATGTTTCCTAACAATTTTCCTAGTAAAATTGATTTTTTGGGGGGGTTTTGTGCTTATTTTTGTCAGTCTGTAAAAGTGGTGTACAACTAGGACAACATGGTTTCCAGCAGCAACATTGGAGTCAAGATGCATCCAGACATGGTCTCCCTGCTGTTCCTGATCGATTTCAGAGGTGTTTACATCACTTTCAGACCTTTTCCTATGAACCAGGCACCCTTTGTCACGACTGTGACTGATCCAGACAGGTCTGGGAGGAGAAGGTCGCAGCGACTTGCTACTCGCAATAGCTTGTGAGTTTGCTCCGTGGTTTTTGTCCTGACTGGGAGTTTGTAGGCATCCTTCTCAGGTGAGCCCTGTCTGCCACTCCCAGCTACTATATTAGTTTCAATTTCACTTGCAGTCATTGCCAGATATAGTCCTTACTTCCAGTGCTATTCTGACCTTTGAAGGAGATCGTTTGACGGTATTGCTGTGGAGCTCTTGTCTGGCGTGGACTGTTGTTATTGGGATCATCTTCTCTGCTTGTGACTGGATAAGTCTATCTCTGCTGGAGATTGTTTGTTTGTTGCTGTCTTCCCCTGTTGTTCTCCTAGACATGAGTGATGGTGACTAGTGCTCCCATCTGCCTTTCCCCAGTCTGGTCTTCTTACCCTGGGTTCAGACCTAAGCATTCTTAAAACGCGCGTCCAAATAGGAAACGCGCGTTCGTACACGCGTTCTTGTGATTGACTACTGTGGTGTCAATCACAAAACGCGCGACAAACGCCCCCAAAAAAGCTCAAGTACTTGTTTATGTGTCGGGCGTTTTACAGCGCGTTCAAACGCGCTGTAAAACGCTCAAGTGAGAACCAGGGCCATAGAAAAGCATTGGTTTTAATGTGTTGAGCGTTTTACAGCGCGTTTGAACGCGCTGTAAAACGCTCAGGTGTGAACTTAGGGTTAGGGTGACTGAGATTTTGGCATATTGCTCGCCGTACGGGTTCACACCCCGTCTAGGGTATCAGGGCAGACAGGTGCCAGCTTAGGGTTAGTCAGGGGTGGCCGTTCTATTTCCCATCCGTAGATAAGGGTCCCCCTTCCCCTCCGTCTGGTGCGACACGGCTGCTGCTGGGATAGCGGTCGTGACACCCTCCCCTCATTCGAGTAGGGGGTGCCTGGTTGTCTCCCATTGACTTCCATTATACTCGGGTGCTCGGCCGAGCGCACGAATATCGCTATGTGTTCGGACCGAGTACCCAAACACCCGAACACTTTGGTGCTCGCTCATCACTAATTTGCATACATTTATGCCTGTTTTTTTTTAACAAAAAATGTATACGTTTTTTGTGAAACCTTTTCTTTTTTCAAATAAAAATTTGAAGTGTATCAAAGGAGGTATCTGGATTAAAATATATATTGTCCTAGTTTACATCCATCTCCCATTCACTGCAATGTAAAAAAAAAAGTCTACTTTCTACACACACAGAAATAAAAACAATGATGAATGGAGTCCAAAGTATTCATTTTTAAATTACATTTGCCCAATTATAGTCTATGCGTACATCAAGCCCTACCTTCCTATACGTTTTTTTCTGTTTACAAATGTATCCGCTTGACCTCTAGCAAAACCAAGATGTGAACAGCCCCAAACTTGTAGCTATTGTGTCTATGAAGCCTAAGTTTGCTGGCTACAACTGTTATTGTATAAGTGATTTAGTTGTCATGATCATGATTCCAATTCCAACTTATAGTATCCTTTCCACCAGTTTACTCAATTGATTTGTTTAGGTTGACTGCTCCAGGATATAACACTACAGTACAGTACCAAAGGGACTAATCAATGAGAGAGTAGAAAGAGAGAGAGAGAGAGAATAAAATATTAAAGTGACCCTATTCCTCCAAACGCATATACCAGTATTTGGATGTTTAATAAAATTGTTTATGATAGAAAAATGCAACTGATCAGCACTATGTAAAATGCTAAAAAACAAAATCCAAAACGTCTGATAAAAAGACTTGAGTAAATATATTGGTTTTCTGTAACAACATGGTTTTGTGTAGCGTCATAGTGTTCATCACATGTGATCCTTTTCAGACGTTCCCACAAAAAAGCCTCTTAATGATAAAACAAATGGATTTATATTTGAGATTACTGACACATACAGTATATCTTAGCTGTCCTGAAACTGAAGTTCAATCACCACATAAACTAACATTCTACTGTTATCCTTTAATGGTCAACATATGGGTCAAATACACAGTCATTGTTATTTAGAACAGACAGGAACTAACTTTATTTATCAGTCAAAAGGTCATAGATAGTGCATATCATTCTAATTGTTATTACTATTATGATTGTTATGCAGTTTGTATGTTCTCCCCCTGTTTGTGCGTGTTTCCTCCGGGTACTCCGGTTTCCTCCCACACTCCAAAGGCATACTAATAGGGAGCTTAGATTGTGAGCTTGATTGGAGACAGCAAGCAATGATAATTCCTGTACGGGGCTGCGGAATATGTATGTCAGCACTATATAAGTGAGTAAAATAAAACAATAAATAAATAAAAAAATATTTATGGTGCTTCAAATTCATGTTAAAGGGGTTGTCTGGTTTAAAGAAGACATTTCGCTACTACTGACATGCCTGTTTGAGTAGCTTTATGCATTCCTCACGTTATAACAATTCTAGAGCATATATTCTTATGACTGAAAGTTATGAATGGATTGCTAGCAGTCTGAAGTAAGGGTACAGAAGGGTGGTAACAAGTTGGGAAGGGGGGGGGGGGGTGTACCTGCACAGTCTGATTGGATAAAGTGAGACTATGCAAGTACACACCCCCAACTGGTTATCTTCCCTCTGTACCCTTACTGCAGACTGCTAGCAATTCATTCATAACTTTTATTAGAAATAATTAAGAAGTAACACAACATAGAGTCATAAGAATAGTCGTTCCAGAATTGTTATTACATGGGGAATGCATGAAGCTATTAAAACAGACATGTCAGGAGTGGTGACAGGTCCTCTTTACCTCTTTAAGCAATAATGTGAGATGGTCTAAAATAAAATTTAAGCATTACTCAACTAGTAAAACCAGCGGGCCAGTTCCTTTTTTCAGCATGTCTTGACTTCTACAGTCAATTACTGGCCTCATTGATGCCCAGCTGAGGCTATTGACTAACTGCACTGGTTACATGTTGCTAACATGGCATGCTGAAATCGAAAAACTTCTTTTTAATGAAGCAGAGGCTAGGTAAGGTCCCTTGTCTATGATGGGGTTATCAAAAGGCGCCCCACCACCCTCCACAAGGGAAAGCCAGTTAGTTATGGTAGGTTAGGTTTGTACTACATTGAGCGTGTACTTTTGGCATATACATTGGGAAATGAAGCATGGACCTTGTCTTTGCCTGATAAGGTCATATTTTTCTGTCCCTCTAGGGACTTAGTGACATCTGGCATGATTGACTTCTTGGCAAGGAATGCTTGGTTCATCTGTTTTATTTAAACACTGGAACATTATTTAAAGCATACTTCTAGCAAAAAATAAAAACTTCACATAGATCTTATCCTCACATACAGCATAAGTGTGATGACTTTCCTTCAAAGTTCAATTTGGGTGCAGACCTTCTTCTTCTTCTTTAGAAATTTCTGCTATGCTATGGACATAGTGGAGCTGCAATTAGGCCCTTGTCACTATTTCTATAAGCCTGCTTGTTCACATTACACTTGCTATCCCTTCCACCTTCTCTCTCCCACTATACACTGTAGTGAGAGACACTTTCTGCTTTGATCAGTGTCAGGGCTATTGTAGGCAAATCCTATCTACAGATACACAAACTGCTTCAAATTCCCCCTTTGGGTAATATATTCAAGATATCTCAGCAGGGAGAAAGCAAAGGGCTACAGTAGTAATTCAAGTTTAATCCTACTCGGAACCATATTGAATTGAGTGGTCAGCCTGCTACTTTGTCTATTCTAGATTGGGCTTTTGAATTTACACACTACGGTGTATATCCTAGGAGTTTTCTAGGAGGATCACTGTAGGTACATGTTCAATCATACCAAGTATTTCTACAAAATGTATCCTTTATGCAAACCAGATAAGTGTTGTGTAATGATGTATCTTACACCTGCTTTGATATACTGTTTGCTGACTCAGCTATTTCATATCCAGAAAGAGCCACAATAAGTACATTCCTCTTGCACATTAGCATCACATTTTTCCAGACCACCTGTTCAGACCACCTCATATGTATCCTAGACCACCCTCAGTTTTATTCCACAAGTATTTTGCTCTGAGAAACATAAATGTCTGAATAAAATACGATCATAAGGGATTATGGCAACACAAGTTAATTCCAGTGGTTTTTCAATGAAGTAAGGTGCTGGTCTATATGTGATGTATTTAGGCTGTGTAAGAAATTACTTACATAGGAAAACTCCAACTTAACGGGTCACTGAGCTTTTAAAAACTTTTTATATTTGTAGCGACATATCAAAAGTTTTGATCGGTGGGGGTCTGAGTGTTGAAACACCCACGGATCACTAGAACGAGGAGAGAGAAGCACTCCCACAGTGTATTCTCTCACCTCACTGCAGGAGACAGAATCGAGATAGTCCATAGATAGTCTATCTACTGCAACGAGAGAGCGTGCTATGTAAGTGCTTCTTTCACATTATTCTACAGATCGAGGGGAGTTTCATCGCTTATACCCTCACTGATCAAAACCTTTGATATGTCGCTATGACATATCAAAGGTTTTTGAAAGCTCAGTGACCCTTTAAGTTGTAGCTTTCCTATGTAGTTAAGCATCATGTACTTGCATTAATGTTGACATACGATTTTAATGACGTATTGTGACATGTTACATATAGTGCTGTGCAAAACTTTTAGACAGTTGTGGAAAAAGTTCTGAAAAGCTTGGATGCTTTCAAAAATAGAAATGTTAAAGGGGTTATCCGGGAAAAAATATTTATGACTTATCCTCAGGATAGGTCCTCAGTATTAGATCTGCGGGGTTTCAACACCCAGGACCCCTGCCGATCAGCTGTTAGAAGAGGCCTGCAACATTGCAGCCTCTTCCTAGGGCGGTGACATCAACGTACATAAGTCACATGGCCTAGTTGCAGCTCAGCCTCATACAGGTCAATGGAGCTGAGTTGCAACACCAAGCACTGCCACTATACGATGTATTATGGTAAAATCAAAAATCACAGCAGGTTGATATGCTTCTATGTTCAATTTTATTATATAGTAATTTGCGGCATAAACGTGCGAACGTTTTCGGCCGAGTTGGCCTTCGTCAGGCACTGTGAAGGTAGTAATAACATAATTACAATATTGTACAGTCATCTGAACTCGTTATACATAGTATAGTAAGGTAGTATACATATATCTCTGTTCCTTGTATTTTACCATGCCGTAGTTTAGATCACCAGAAGTATATACATATATATACATAGTATAATACATGGCAGATGTATCTAGACGTTTTGTTAAGGAAAAGACCATAGTACAAAATTTGCTTACATCTAATAGTAACCAAAGACGGATGGAAAAACAGATGAGAGAGAAGAAAATATAAGTGATACATCATGGTATATAATCCTATCGATGGTTTTAGAGGGAAAGTATCTCCTGTAGTCCTAGGGCTTACCTGAGCCGCTGTATGGATCAGACGTGTCTGGTGTATTGGGGCGCTATGGCCGCCTGGTGATGTGTGCATGTGTTCGGTTCCCACTCTCTTAAAAGGGGCCGCCGGACCGGCATGCATCTGCTGGTAGGGGGAGGGGACGTGGAGCGCAGCGTGCGCTTCACTCACCGGAAGTGGGGAAGGTGGAACGCACATCTAAGATGGTGGTGCGTTCCACTGGCCAGAAGTGAGGTGTTTTGCATCGTGAGATGCGACGTGCGCTACATTCACCGGAAGTGGGGAGGGTGGAACGCACCTCCAAGATGGTGGTGCGTTCCACTGGCCGGAAGTGAGGTGTTCAGCATTGTGAGAAGGGGAGGAGATAAGAAGAAATGTCATCTCATTATGTTGATGGATTCCAGCTGAGCCTCTGTGTTGGAATATATGTTAATGAATGGATCTGGTAGGTACTCCGATGTATAAAGGCTTAACAGGTCATGTTTTTGTAATATGAAAGAATAGAATGTATTGACTGAAAACAGAATAGGTAAATAATTCCACCCTCCCCACTTCCGGTGAATGTAGCGCACGTCGCATCTCACGATGCAAAACACCTCACTTCTGGCCAGTGGAACGCACCACCATCTTAGATGTGCGTTCCACCTTCCCCACTTCCGGTGAGTGAAGCGCACGCTGCGCTCCACGTCCCCTCCCCCTACCAGCAGATGCATGCCGGTCCGGTGGCCCCTTTTAAGAGAGTGGGAACCGAACACATGCACACATCACCAGGCGGCCATAGCGCCCCAATACACCAGACACGTCTGATCCATACAGCAGCTCAGGTAAGCCCTAGGACTACAGGAGATACTTTCCCTCTAAAACCATCGATAGGATTATAGACCATGATGTATCACTTATATTTTCTTCTCTCTCATCTGTTTTTCCATCCGTCTTTGGTTACTATTAGATGTAAGCAAATTTTGTACTATGGTTTTTTCCTTAACAAAACGTCTAGATACATCTGCCATGTATTATACTATGTATATATATGTATATACTTCTGGTGATCTAAACTACGGCATGGTAAAATACAAGGAACAGAGATATATGTATACTACCTTACTATACTATGTATAACGAGTTCAGATGACTGTACAATATTGTAATTATGTTATTACTACCTTCACAGTGCCTGACGAAGGCCAACTCGGCCGAAAACGTTCGCACGTTTATGCCGCAAATTACTATATAATAAAATTGAACATAGAAGCATATCAACCTGCTGTGATTTTTGATTTTACTGTATCAGGGGTTGGGAACCCTATCCACAGCATAAAGAGGCAGGCAGCCACAAAGTCTGGCTTAATAAACTATACGATGTATGGCACTGTCCTTGAAAAGCTGTCAGGAACCTGCATCGTTTAGCAAAGCTTCGGCGGGCGCAGCTGCTCCTTGAAATAGCTTATCGGAGGGGATGCGGGGATTTGGACCCTACTGATGTGATAATGATGACCGATCCTGAGGAAAAATGTATTGTTTAATGACCTTGTGCCACTCCACTTGAGGTGCTTGAAGTAGGGTTCCCACCACATTAATGACACGAATCACGATATAAGGAACTCCAGCACAAAGTAACTTGTAAAATCTGTGTTTATTTGATAGGCGGCTGTGTAAATCTTGACTTTTCGGGCCAATAAGGCCTTTGTGAAACTGGTGCTGCTTGAAGATGCAGGTGGATAGGTAAGAATATGCGTGCTGTGGATAATAAGTGCAAGAGCACTGGAGAAAGGGATCACATGTTACTAAATGTACAGATTGTGTGATGCTGCACCATGTGAAAACTGCAGAAGTAACCATCCATCCTCATTGCTGTCACTCTAGAGAGACACAAGCCAGTGTGCTAACACCAAGGGATGTGGGTGCAACCCAAGCCAGGAGGAGAGTGAATTGTTGACTTTTAAAGTGACTGTGTTACATGTGCCAGTTGCGACTTGTTGCCTTTATTAAAGCCTGTACCTCCACTGAGGGATTGTAACCACTAAGCCGGTTGCTTGTCAAAAAACTGTTGTACCCATTAAGCTTGTTTTGCCACAAGAGACCAATCTACCTGTAGTATTTCCTGTTCACCTGATAATATAACTCATTTTATGTCCTGACACAACAAAAATAATTTTGTGTTGTAAAATGCCCTTCTGCAAATGACTCATAGAAGCAGTATGCAAGAACCGTATATATAAACAGTACAGTGTATGAGTGGCTTTAAGAGGGTCAGACCTTAGGGATAGATCTTTTTTGGCCCTAAATGGTACGCTAGGCTCTCCACTCTAGGTTGGCGGAAGGAACCAGATGAACACAGTATGACTTACACATATATACTGTATAATTTATACACACTGTTCCTGTTAGCCTGCACACTGCTTCTATGAGTCTTTTACACAAGGGGACTTTAGGGCCCAGAATTAATTTAGTTATGTCAGGTTATTAAAAGATATGAAATATCAGGTAACGGGAAATACTACAGTTACAATGATTTTAAGATTTCACACAGTTTGGAATTGTAATGCACTTTGACTGTAAAAGTGGCACGAATGTTTAGTTTTGGACTTCATGTATTTATATAAGAGGTGAAAAATCATTTTCTCTGGTTGACAAAGGTCATGGCTGGTCACCGTAACTATATTTTACGCTGTCAAAACACATTTTTATGTTAAAGAATAAATAACAAATGTTGTTCTAGGCACAAATCATTCAGTTACTTGAAAAGAGAAGAATTTATATTATTGCTTTAGGTATTACATAGTATAACCCTACACCTCCTTTAAAGCCGCTGATAGAGAACCAATCAGGACAATTAGGGATAGCAGAATGTCAGAATACTGTAAAGTTTGGGTAATGTAAGGGAGAGAAGTCTGGCCTCTGTCTTATAAAACTGCTACACTTGTTTCTTCAAAATCTCATGTATTACATTTCTTTTTAGGGAGTTCTAGGCTCCCTTAATGTTGTCACCAATAAACTACACCTCCCAGCATTCATATCAGCAGCGCATGTTTCACAGTTGATCGTGTCTTTGCATTGGATGAATCCTCTACATGGTTAGGAGACACAAAATCAACCATTAACCTATGGCTGACAATGGTTCCTGTCAGACAGATACTTTCTCTAAAAACTTTGACAGGTTGAGAGTGCAAAGGAGAAGACTGCATTACTGAATATATAGGTCCAGAAGCATAGACATATTTCCTATCTTTTGTCAGAACATTCCACTATTATGTTGATCTACAAGAGATTATATTGCCATTGCTTAATTACTCTGTCACAACCTATTTTGAATAGCATGAGGCTGACAATTCTTTGTCAAACTATAACATGCAGTTGTAAACTACAGCCTGCAGATGCTGCTAGAATCATAAGGAACACAGAATCGGATCTGAATATTGATTGTCTATCCTAGGGATGTGCCAGATCAGTGGGGGTACAACTTTCGGAACCTCAATTGATCCGCTATTCAAAAAGGCCAAAATGCTTGTGTGAATACTGTTGCCTCTTGATTGTTTGCTTGGGTGCATGTAAATGCATGCTTTCTAATTAGTAGCGGCAGTGCAGGGTATTGGAACTCCATCCCATTTAAGTGAACAGGATGAAGCTTCAATACCCTGCACTAGGTAGACAGTGTGCATATAGATGGACCCATGTAAACAGTAAAGAGGCCTCAGTGCTCACATGAGCATCGCAGCTGCTTCAAACAGCTGATTGTGGGGCTGCTGAGAGTTGGACCCCCAGTGATCTAATATTGATGGCCCATCAATATTCATATCCCAGAAAACATAGAGCAGACTGGTATAAGAACATTTTAATTAATCAGCATAGAATTGTGGACTTAAAGGGATATTCCCATCTCAGACAATAGGGGCATATCATTTGGATATGCCCCCATTGTCTAATAGGTGCAGGTCCCACCTCTGGGACCCTCACCTATCTCATAAACTGAGCTGGAAAAGTGTAGAAGGGCGCACAGCGAATGCGCGACCATACTCCATTCATTTCTGTGGGACCGCTGAAAATAGCCGAGCTTGGCTATTTCCATTGGCTCCATAGAAATGAATGGGAGCACACTGCACTTGCCACCTCTTTCATTCACTTCAGTGGGTCCGACAGAATTAGCCGAATGAGAGATTGGCTATTTTCAGGGGCCCCATAGAAATTAATGGAGGGCTGCTGCGCATGTGTGGTGTGCCCTTACTTTAAGCAAGAGTAGATAAGGCAAAAGGTAAAAAAAAAAAATCACCCCGTCCACAATTAATGGAGGGTTGCTGCGCATGTGTGGTGTGCCCTTACTTCAAGCAAGAGTAGATAAGGCAAATGGTAAAAAAAAAAAAGATCACACCGTCCACAGTCAAATGTGCTCCACAGATAAAATGTAGATTCCCTTAATGCTGGTCTTTAGCTAGTTAAGGACCAACTGCAAGTTTTTTTTGCCTTTACCAGGGTTGTCCTTTATGAGCTGCAGATTAGTCCTCTTTGTGGAAAGGAAAAATGCACCTTATGAAAACAAATGGTATTTCATATATGGCTGCTTTCACATAGTCAGTGTTTGGTCACTCCTTTCTATTAGTCATTGTGAGCCAAAACCAGGTATGGAGGCTACACAGAGATAAGGCATAATGGAGAGATTTCCCCCTGTTCTTTATTTTTGACCCGCACCTGGTCTTGGCTCACAATCACTGAGGAAAATCACAAACAAACAGTGACCAAAAAATTGGTACACTTTATCCCCTTTCCTCCCATAACTATTCTCCATTTTTGTCCCCCTGTTATTTGCTTATTTTCTTCCAAAAGCAAAAGTTAATAAAATAATTAACCGAAAGCCATACCTATTTTCCGTTCACATAGCTGTGTTAGGGCTTGTTGTTTGTGGGAAATGTTGTATTTTAATGTTCCAGATTATGTAAAATTATTATTATTGGAAAAAAAGAAATGCTGGCTCCTTCATCAATTGAATTCAATGACTTTGCTGTTGAAATTACTTGAAGAAGGAGCTAGTACAGTCCTGAAACGCTTCTGATACTTCAATAATAAAGTAACCCTCTTTGTGGAATAAACAGTGACAATCTTAGGGCAGCACGGGGCAATATCGTATAACTTTTCTGCTAAAATTAACTGCCTATTTGGAGAATGGGATCCTCTTCTCCCCAGTTTGCTCTCAAGAAAGTAAGTCTCTTTCTATTGTAGTTTATGTGAGTTGTTGAAATAGCTGGGTGTTAAAGTACGAAAAACTTGAATGCACACATGGGCACTTTTCCACTCCATCTACTTTCTGGAGTGCCACACAGGAATCAGAAGACCCCTATTCTGCAAATACTGTATACATTGGTGCCACACATCATTAGTATTTACCCAACCTGCACTCCAAGAGCCAATCCACCTCTCTGACATGGAAAACACATGTGAGCGGCCACCAGACTAACATGTCTGTGATCAGATGGTTGAAGCCACACAGAAAGAAAACCAGACTGCATAGGAGGCCCCAGGCTTCAGATTGTGCACCCCTGTTATAGATAATGTTTGGATTGCAAAACATGAACATTTTTTGGCTTGTTTTAGAGATGAACAAACCTTTCAAGATTCCGTTCATTTCATGTTCACCAAATAGTATGTTGAGTATGTGTGTTCAGTATTGCAGGTCAAGCAATGTCCCTCTGGGTTTCTGGAAAAGATATTAAAATTGGCATCAGATAGACTTAGGAAAACTAATATGAATATTTTTCCCAGAAACCCAAAGGGACCTCTCTCTCTCGTCACAAAAAATTCCTCTTCGTGTCAATCCAAACTTCTTGGGAAATTTGGAAAGAATCTAGAACAAGTAAAATTGATTTGCTCATCCTTTGCTTGTATCCTACATTTATAGTATTATTGACAAGCCAGTCGAAATAAATATTCAACTCTTTAAAAATGTTTTTAAGATAGCTTTGGTCCATGTGAAGCTGGGACGGCTGGTCTAATGAGCTGGATCAATGTTATGCACACAGAGCTTTACCTTCCACCTCCCTAGAGTCATGTGTGGTATAAAGGTAACAAACAGAACCCGGCTCTATCAAGCGGCAGGAGATGTATGGTGAGTATATTGATGCAGTACAAGTAAGGTAGCCTCTGGCAGACTTCTCATATTTGACAGCAAAATCCATCAGGTAGGAAGTTTGTATTTTCCCTCCCCCCTCCTCCCTTATATTCTACAAAGAATTGAATAGATGAATGGAGAAATGCCAAAAATATCTGAACAAGAGTGTGTTTTAGATTGAAATCATTCAGGGCCTCTTGCTGCCAAAAAGAATAATGTTTCATTTTGTTTGCTTAAGAAAGCTTTTTTAGGTTGAAATGTAGACCAGTTTAATACTGCTAATGCACTATTCTCCTGCACATGGTTTGCAGGCAAAATACATGCTATCGGGCCAAATCATTTTATGCATCTTCATGTAATCAATAGCAGAAGTGGGTAAGGCGTGACCTTCACTGACTTTCCTTGCACTTAACATATGCTGAGGAGAATCGACAAGAAGCATTGTAAGTAAAAATCTAAAAACCAAGTGAATAGTTAGATTAAAGGGGTTGTCTGAGATATCTAAAGATCTTGCAGACAGCAATGCATGTGATGGAATAAAAAAATAAGTATTACCCCTCATGCACACGGACGTTGCTGTTTTACGATCCGCATACTGTGGATCCCCAATATACGGATACCGGCCATGTGCATTCCTCACTTTCCTCAGTCGGTATTATAGAAATGCCTATTCTTGTCTTCAAAATGGATAATAATAGGACATGTCCTAGATTTGCAGAATGGCTACAAGGATGCACATGGATGTCCGCATTTTTGCAGCCCTATAGAAATAAATAAGTCATTGTGCAATTCGCAAAATGTTTGGATCGGGCGCAGAACCAAAATACGGCTGTGTGCATGAGGCCTTACTCACCCACTAAAATCTCTTGCCACTCCACTATCTTGGCTCTGGTGCTGTCCTGCAGTGATGGGAAAACCCGCATTAGAACATTGCAATTCCATGCCTCTGAAGAAACAGACGAAATTTAAGTCGGGTGGATTGCGGTTTGCCACATGGCACATCTATTATAATTTACGACAGAAAACTGTCCTAAATTATACCAGCTACTAGCCAATAATGCATCAAATCAGCCATAATAGTAGATGTGGCCCAGTCATTTTTGCACCAACTGTGAAATTCTTGCAGCTTTCCAGAGGTTGCTGTTGGTGGGTACTCATATACAGACAGTCATTAAAATATAGTAATAAATATACAATATTGATATTTTTATATATGCTTATTTTTATATTTTTTTATGTAAGGCCTAATTTATATGACTCCCATTAAGGGAGCTGCATTACCTCTTTGTGCTTGTGTACCAGCTCCATCAGTGTTGTATGAATTGAGCTATCACATGGATGTTACGATTTCATATGATTACAATTTCATAGCTGTTGCTTTATGATGTTATAGTGGTTGCATTATGATTTCACAGCTGTTGCTTTATGATGTCATAGTGGATGCATTATGATTTCATAGCTGTTGCTTTATGATGTCATAGTGGTTGCATTATTATGATTTCATATCTGTTGCTGTTTGATGTTATAGTGGTTGCATTATGATGTCCTATGGGTTCCATTATGATGTCATAAGCTGCAACTCCAAAACACAAGCATAATGTATAGCAAATAGAAAAAAAGGTGGATATAACACATAAAATTCTTTAAAGCAATTAAAAAGCACAAATACAGTTGTAAAAACAAAGGTGCAATGGCACACTACAGCTAGAGCTTCGTCCTGCCACTATGCTGGATGTTAGATGAGGCATTAGTTTATATTTTGGCCAAATTATGTAAGCCACCCTTGTAGCATATATGGGAGGCGTAGTGACCTCCATGCAGTCATGCACACCTGACTAGTGAATCCGCCCTGTAGGCTGGTTTTAAAGTCAGTATAAAACTGAGTCTGCTTTATTGAACTTACCAGAAGCCATTTGGTTCCAGGAGAAGTACTAGTGGGCTCAGCATGCATGTTGGTATTTGCATCCCTTGATCTGATGAATGCTGTATGGCACCAGACGGGGTTACAAGCAGAGTGTATCTGGCATGCATGCTGCACCTGCACTCCCTGGGTTTTGTGTGGCTGATATGGCCCATAAAAGGTAAGAATTAATGTTAGGGACCACTCGAGAGGCAACCGTGAAGTGGTGGGTGGCTTACATAATTTGGCCAAAATATAAACTAATGCCTCATCTAACATCCAGCATAGTGGCAGGACGGAGCTCTAGCTGCAGTGTGCAATTGAACCTTTGTTTTTGCGTTTGTATGTGTATTTCACCATAGCAACGTGCACCTGCGTATTGGGTTGTGCTGAATGCAATCTCCATTTTTTTTTGCCTTTGTAGCATATATGGGAGGCGTGGTGACCTCCATGCAGTCATGCACACCTGACTAGTGAATCCGCCCTGTAGGCTGGTTTTAAAGTCAGTATAAAACTGAGTCTGCTTTATTGAACTTACCAGAAGCCATTTGGTTCCAGGAGAAGTACTAGTGGGCTCAGCATGCATGTTGGTATTTGCATCCCTTGATCTGATGAACCCTGTATGGCACCAGACGGGGTTACAAGCAGAGTGTATCTGGTATGCATGCTGCACCTGCACTCCCTGGGTTTTGTGTGGCTGATATGGCCCATAAAAGGTAAGAATTAATGTTAGGGACCACTCGAGAGGCAACCGTGAAGTGATGGGTGGCTTACATAATTTGGCCAAAATATAAACTAATGCCTCATCTAACATCCAGCATAGTGGCAGGACGGAGCTCTAGCTGCAGTGTGCCATTGCACCTTTGTTTTTACGTTTGTATGTGTATTTCACCATAGCAACGTGCACCTGCGTATTGGGTTGTGCTGAATGCAATCTCCATTTTTTTTTGCCTTTGTAGCATATATGAAAGGCGTGGTGACCTCCATGCAGTCATGCACACCTGACTAGTGAATCCGCCCTGTAGGCTGGTTTTAAAGTCAGTATAAAACTGAGTCTGCTTTATTGAACTTACCAGAAGCCATTTGGTTCCAGGAGAAGTACTAGTGGGCTCAGCATGCATGTTGGTATTTGCATCCCTTGATCTGATGAATGCTGTATGGCACCAGACGGGGTTACAAGCAGAGTGTATCTGGTATGCATGCTGCACCTGCACTCCCTGGATTTTGTGTGGCTGATATGGCCCATAAAAGGTAAGAATTAATGTTAGGGACCACTCGAGAGGCAACCGTGAAGTGATGGGTGGCTTACATAATTTGGCCAAAATATAAACTAATGCCTCATCTAACATCCAGCATAGTGGCAGGACGGAGCTCTAGCTGCAGTGTGCAATTGAACCTTTGTTTTTACGTTTGTATGTGTATTTCACCATAGCAACGTGCACCTGCGTATTGGGTTGTGCTGAATGCAATCTCCATTTTTTTGCCTTTGTAACAAATACAGTTGTGTTCAAAATTATTCAACCCCCAATGCTGTAAAGGGTTTTAGGGAATTTAGTGTACATTTGTAATTGTGTTCAGAATGAAATCTTACAAAGACTTTTTAAAGAACTAAATGCAACTAAAATGACATCAATTGTTTTGTAATACAGTATTAAATGTTTTTTTTGTGATTTCTTCATTGACACAATTATTCAACCCCTTAAAGACTACCACTCTTAAGAACAGAGGTTTATTCAAGTGTTTTAAAAACACCTGTGGATGTCCAGGAGCAGCAATCAAGCATAATAAGCACCAATTAGGCAGATTTAAAATGATTGTGATACTCAGCTCCTTCTAGACATTTACTGGTGTGTTTACAAACATGGTGAAGTCAAGAGAATGGTCCAGGAAGACAAGAGAAGAGGTGATTTCTCTTCACAGGAAGGGCAATGGCTATATGAAGATTGCAAAGATGTTAAACATACCAAGAGACACCATAGGAAGCATCATTCGCAAATTCAAGGCAAAGGACACTGTTGAAACGCTACCTGGTCGTGGCAGAAAGAAGATGCTGACTTTGACTGCTGTTCGCTACCTGAAGCGTAAAGTGGAGAAAAGTCCCCGTGTGACTGCTGAGGAACTGAAAAAAGATTTGTCAGATGCGGGTACTGAAGTTTCAGCTAGGACAATAAGGCACACACTGCGTAATGAAGGCTTCCATGCCAGAACTCCCAGGACAACCTCCTTGCTGTCTCCAAAGAATAAGAAGAGTCGACTGCAGTATGCCAAATGTCATGTGGACAAACCACAAAAGTTTTGGGATAGTGTTCTGTGGACTGATTAGAACTGTTTGGGCCCATGGATCAACGCTATGTTTGGAGGAGGAAGAACAAGGCCTATGAAGAAAAGAACACCTTGCCTACTGTGAAGCATGGCGGGGGGTCAATCATGCTTTGGGGCTGTTTTGCTTCTACAGGTACAAGGAAGCTTCAGCGTGTGCAAGGTACCATGAATTCTCTTCAGTACCAGGAGATATTGGATGAAAATGTGATGCAGTCCGTCACAAACCTGAGGCTTGGGAGACGTTGGACCTTTCAACAGGACAATGATCCCAAGCATACCTCCAAGTCCACTAGAGCATGGTTGCAGATTAAAGGCTGGAACATTTTGAAGTGGCCATCGCAGTCACCAGACTTAAATCCGATTCAGAACCTCTGATGGGACTTACAGAAAGCAGTTGAAGCGCGCAAGCCTAAGAATGTGACTGAACTGGAGGCTTTTGCCCATGAAGAATGGGCAAAGATACCCGTAGATCGCTGCAAGACACTTGTGTCAAGCTATGCTTCACGTTTAAAAGCTGTGATAACTGGAAAAGGATGTTGTACTAAGTACTAAGATTGAATGTCACTTGGGGGTTGAATAAAACTGATAATGATGTGAGCACAGAAAAGACATTTGTGGTTATTTCATTATAAATGTTATGTTATATTTGTCTGACTTACAAGTGCCTCTTTGATTTAATTGTAAACAAGATGACTGGAATGATCAAAATCAATGTCAAACTGGCCAAAACACTCAATATCAGTGGGGGTTGAATAATTTTGAACACAACTGTACATTGTCGCTTTAACAGTTTTAATAGGTTTCAGTTGTATGTGGTATCCCTCCTTTTTTGTGCTTAATAAATGTTATATTTGTATTTGGGAGGTACAGCTGTATTTTCATGTGTTCTTTTTTTTGTTATTTCTGTGTTCATTCTCACATGTTAGGTGGCACTCTGAATTAATATTGTTGTTGCCCAAACTATTATGTTTGATTTGAGGTTTATGAGCTAAGCTATGTTCTCTTAGAAGTAGGAAAAACCCAAACACTTCAGTGTCCATATAAAATAAGAGGCATACAAGGTGTAATAGAGAGCATGCTGACTTGAATGGAAGGCCTATTATCTCTGCACACAAACTGGAGCAATGATAGGGTGGTGCTTATAAGGCCCAATCGTCTTATTTGTTCTTTGTAGCAAACTCTATGTCAAAGGGGGTTCTCTGGGCTTTTTTGAAAATCTTTCCTAGGCACACATACTGTACTTTACCTAGGCCTAGGCACGCTCTCTGGCTCTGAAAGGACCAGTGTGTGCACACCCTAGTCTTCCCCAGCCAATGGTTAGTAACATTGGGACATTTAAGGAAATTTCCCCTATTGGAGGGTGCCTAAGCTTTAGGTTATCTATCATGTTAGTATGCAGTGAAGGTGTGCTGTTCTATTTGTCTGCCCGTGTACTGACTTCAGTCTGTTTATTGATTCTGACCCTCTGTTGCCTTTCTATACCTTAGCCTATTTACTGTATTGACCTTTTGCTGCCTGCCCTGAACTCAGATTAGTTTTACATATTTGCATGAATAATGCCTGCCCTAACCTCTGCCAATTTCCTGACTATGTGCATTGCCTAACATCTTGGTGCTTTGTACCAGAGACTCTGAGCACATTGGGACAGCTGCCAACCACATCGGGACTATTCCAAGAAGCACTGGTCTGGTGACTCCTCTACAGCATAGTCCAGATCCTTGTATAGAGGTTAAAGAGTGAATACCAGGGCTACTGGGATAAAGCCCTTAGGTCTAGCCCAAAGTCAGTCCTGTTGGATAGTGCACTGGTTCCACACCCATTATGTAACACTGAGCAGAAGAGCCTGCAGTCGGTCTGGACACATCAGAGATGGCAGCATCTGCAGCACGAACTAAGGGGTAAGTGCTGAGCAGAATATCTTCCCTCCAAAGGTCAGCACACAGGAAGATTTTCAAGAAAACCTGGAGAACACCTTTATTGTTTAATTTATGCTGGCAAATTGGCAGATTATAGCCTCTTGCTAAGGAGCAACTGAATTATTATAAATGCCATTAAAAGATCCAAAGGAGGGGGGGCGTGGCTTAACCACCGACCGAGATGGCTGCTTGAAGCTGTAGCTCCCGCACATAAGCGACAAATACCAGCAAATTCTGCAGAACCACCGCTTGTCTTCTGGTCCAGACCTCTCATCAGTCTCCAGGAGCGATGGGGAAATCTAAAAAACCCCTGATGAAACTGAGAGGAGACAGCCTGGAGCGGTATTTTGACCGCAGCAAGGCCCAAGATGGCGCCCGGCACTCAGCGCATGAGGCACCTACCTCCCTCCATGAAGAGAACGGACGGCGGGATGATTCAGCGGCACCTCCACCTGCCACTGTAGATGACACACTGGAGGCTTCCAGTGGAGAGGAGCCGTCCTTCTCACCGACTCCCGAGGAGGTACGGCAACATGGAATCGGCGCCCATTCAGTTTACGGTGGTGCTCTCCCTTCTCCTTTGATCACTGGCCCTGGCACGACCGCATTGAATCTACAGACAGGCCCACACTCCGCTAGCATATCTGAGCGAACGTACTTACCCTTCTCCGGCACGGGCGGTGAGGATATCCTTAATTTCCCCACATCAGAACTCCCTGCCTCAGGGGACAGATTGAAGCAGATGCTCCTAGCGTTAAAATCTTCGCTGTGCCTTGAACTGTCTGCATTATTGGCCCCTGTGTCAGCTAAGTTACAAGCCATTGAGGAGAGAGTGTCTCATGTGGAGTTAAAAATGGGAGAGTTTGCTGCGTCGCAAAATGAAGTAATAGATGCCCATAATGACATGTCTGACGATGTGGAGGCCATTAAGAGAAAGCTGGCAGATCTTGAGGATCGTTCCCGCAGGAACAATATAAAATTCCGCGGGATTCCAGAGGAGATTCCTGGTTCTGAACTGACAGCCTATATCCAAAAACTATTCACCATGCTGTTACCCCAAATGCACCAGCGGGACCTTATAATTGATAGGGCACACAGGGTCCCAAAACCGAAGCATCTGGGCCCAGATATACCAAGGGACACCCTAGCACGTGTGTATTTCTACACTACTAAGGAAGCAGTTATGTTGGCGGTGCGGAAAATGGAATCCCTGCCTGCACCTTATACTGCAGTCTCCCTATATGCCGATCTCTCAGCGACCACCCTCCGCCAGAGACGTGTATTATTACCGTTTACCATCACTCTCAGACAGCGAGGTATCGCCTACAAATGGGGATACCCATTGAAATTGCTAGTAAACAAGGATGGCCGAACCCACGTGGTCCACACACTAGAAGAAGGGAAAAATCTTCTATCAGAATGGCAGATTCCGCTGTGCAACGTGGAACCCGGATATGGCGCTGCAGGACCGAGACTGCCCCAAAGTAAGCACCGGCCCCGCACCTGACCTGAGCTTGGTCGATACAGATGGCTTGGCTTATATTGGCCCGTACACCGCCTTCATCTTGGGGTTACTGCAGCCTCTACTTGGGTCCTGGACTGGACTTTACAAATGATACCTACAGCATGATCTGCGGATCCATCCCCTTCAGTGGAAATTTTGTGCGGGCATTTACACCTGGTTGTGCTGTTGCTTTTACAGTTCTTTTCTTTTTTCGTTGTTTGGATAGTGTCTAGCAGGACATTATGCCTCCATTAGCAGATGGGGATGTTTCTCCTCATCTAGCTCGCTGTTCTTTGAGGGTGTTTCAGTTATCTTTACTGTTCACGGGGTTTTCAATATCTGCGTTGTTTTATGCTTTGCCTCACATATATCTGATGCGGAGCGGAGGGGTTCCAGAGCACACAGATACTCAGCATCTTCACCCAAAACCATGGGATTGAAGATCTTCTCTCTTAATGTAAAGGGCCTAAATAGCCCTCATAAGCGCGCATTTTTGTGGAGAGAGGTGATGCAGAATAGAGCAGATGTTATCTGCGTACAAGAATCACACCTTCTACAAAAAGACGCATTCCGTTTAAAGCACCATCTTTACCCAGTAATTGTGCATGCCCATTATACGAAAAAGTCTAAAGGTGTGTTTATTGCCATTAAAAATTCTGTTTGTTTTTCCGTCATTTCTCAGACGTGTGACCGACAGGGTAGATATGTCATTCTCGTATGCAAGATGAACAACATTGTGTACACCCTGGTGAACGTTTATACACCTAACGAACGTCAGCTTTCCTTCCTTAACAGAGTTATGAAACGAGTTCATAAGGTAAAACAAGGAAAATTGATTTTATGTGGGGATTTTAACACTGTTGTTGATCCTTCTCTTGACTCTACTAATCTCTCCAGACGGACGCCGTCGAACCTAGCGGCGTTCCTGCACTCTGAAGGCTTGATTGACGTGTGGCGGGCACAGCATAGTCAAGAGAGGGATTATACATTCTTCTCTACCATACACTCCTCCTACTCAAGGATAGATATGTTTCTAGTTGATAACAAGGTGCTATTCCACACATTGGAGTCAAAGATAGGTTTGATCCAATGGTCGGACCATGCACCAGTATCACTGCTCCTTGAAGAAACATATCAATCTACTACCCCTCCCATCTGGAGAAATAATACTTACATACTCTCCAATCCTAAATACCGTTCTGAAATCTCTCTAGCTCTGAAGGAATTTTTTACCCATAACATTGGTTCTGTTCCAGATCCCATGATTGTATGGCAGGCCCATAAAGCCTTTGTTAGAGGTCTTCTTATTAAACTACAACATGTAGATAGGAAAAAGAGGGAGGGGGAGATAAATTCTACCTTATCTAAGATCTCTAGACTGGAAGCAGCTAACAAACAGCGGCCCTCGCCAGAGATACTGGCTGACCTCCGTAGTGAGAGGGACAAATTACGATATACCCTTACGGAAAATTTTAATAAATCCTTAATATATTTCAAAGCGAGATTTTACGCGCAAGGGGATAAGGCGGGTAAACTCCTGGCCAACAAATTGAAACAACAAAGAACTAAAACTAGAATTCCCCACTTAACGCACCCTGTTTCAGGGGCAAAATTGACTGACCCTAGGGACATTGCTGAACAATTCTGCTTATTTTATCACGACCTATATAATTTAAATAGCACGACCCCCTTACCTGATAATTGTGAAACGTTAGTCACTGACTTTCTGAATAAAGCAGATTTGCCATCCTTGACGAATGCCCAATTAGCTAGTTTGAATGCCCCAATATCGGATTTGGAATTGCAGAAAATAATATTATCCTCTCCAGTAGGGAAATCACCGGACGGACTCTCTAATGAGTATTATAAGCAATTTCTTCCCCAGCTTCAACCCCATTTACTGGAAATTTTCCAAACAGTATTGTCAGGTTCACCTTTTCCCCAGGAGATGCTGCAAGCAGTGATTGTGGCACTCCCGAAACCGGGTAAGGCGACCGATTCCCCACAGAACTTTCGCCCTATTTCGCTGCTAAACACGGACATAAAATTGTTCGCCAAATTGATAGCCCATAGATTATCCCCCGTTCTTCCTCACTTGGTAAAGGACGATCAATCAGGTTTTGTGCAAGGGCGCCAAGCGTCAGATAATACGCGGAGAGTTTTTAATCTCATTAATGTGGCGGAATCAGAGGGGATCCCGCTAGTGGCAGTGACCTTGGACGCCGAGAAGGCGTTTGACCGCCTCCGGTGGTCGTATGCCTTTGCAGTCCTAACTAAACTGGGGTTTTCGGGTCCTATTTTCCAGGCAATATCTGGATTGTACGCCAGTCCGTCGGCGAAGATATTGGTTAATGGGGTTTTATCTAATAGTTTCCCTATCACTAATGGCTCGCGGCAGGGATGTCCTTTGTCTCCTTTAATTTTTATTCTAGCTCTAGAGCCTCTAGCGCAACATATTCGCCTTTGTGAAACAGTGCAAGGCATACGGATTAGGGACAAATCTTACGTAATCTCTCTCTATGCGGACGACATTATACTCACGATGTCGAACCCCTGCCAATCGCTGGACTGTGCCTTCTCTATAATTAACGACTTTGGACATTTATCCTACTATAAACTTAACAATTCTAAATCCCAGGCTATTGCAATAAATATTACACCGGCAGAGTTAGCTAGCCTGAAGGCCAAATACCATTTAGACTGGCAAGACACATCACTCCAATATTTAGGGATTAAACTGACCAGCCCTTGCTCCCTTGCCTATCAGAGTAATTATGCACCTCTACTAACGGTCATGGCCAAGGACTTTGATAGCTTTAAGATGAAAGAAATCTCCTGGACCGGCCGTATAGCGGCGTTCCAGATGATGGTATTGCCAAAATTGATATATGTGTTCAGAGCTCTACCGATCCCGGTCCCAGCCTCTTTTTTTGTAGCAGCTCAGAAACTATTAAATTCCTATATTTGGAGCTCTGGCAGACCTAGAATTTCATATCCGTTAATGGTCAGGAGGAGGAGAGCGGGTGGCGTCAGACTACCATCCATCAAAGATTATTTTACGTCTATAGGTATCTCGTTTCTATGGGAGTGGTGGAACTGTGTCTCTGACAAATCTTGGGTATATATAGAAAGCCAATACGTACCGAAAGGCACTATGAAGGATCTCCTCTGCCGTTGGCTTTGGAGGCCTTCGAAGCCTGATTGTCCTCTTTTAACTATACAACATGCGTATACTCTTTGGACGCAGTTTCACCGCTCACAAGGGGAGGGGGGAGAACCACGTCCCTCCTTACTTTCCATGTGCGTCTTGGAGGGGCTTATGGGCGATATTAATCTGTCAGTGTGGAAGCAATTAGGCTTACTTTCAGCAGGCCAGATGTATGAGCAGAAACAATTGATGACCTTTGAACAATTGAAACTTAAATTTAATTTACCCAACTCTGAGTTTTTATCTTATCTTAGGATTAGGGCGTATTTAGGAACCCTTCACAAATCTACTTACAAATTTCATGGGGAGCTTGTGAAGCTATTTCACATGCCTAAGAAGGGGAAAACCAATTTCACCCGACGCATTTATGACTTCATAGATGACAAGGATACGTTCGACAAGTCCCCCCCCATGAAGCATTGGGAACGTGAAATTGGCAGAGAGTTCCCTCAGGATAAGTGGGCCTCAGCCGCAAGGTAAGCGACGACCTTTAAGTGCGTGGCGCATTGTGAAGCGATTATTAAAACTACGTTTCGGTGGTATTTCACACCTAACAGACTGAGCCTCATGTACCCAGGGACGTCTGCATGTTGCTGGCGACAGTGTGGACAGACTGGGACATTATACCACATTTTGTGGAACTGTCAAAAGTTAAAGGAATTTTGGCGTTCAATATTTATGCTCATACAGCAGGTCCTACAGGTAAAAGTAAACCCTATCCCAGAACTTGCCTTACTGTTCATTGGAATTGCTACTTTCCCCGCCAATAGTAGGAGGTTATTAGGTCTCATCCTGATCCACTCTAAATTGGTAGTCACACGACATTGGAAAGAGACGGAGCCGCCAGTCACTAGCGAGGTCATCTCAGCTTTGAATACGACATGTCGCTATGAGAACAAATTACCAGCTTCAATGATTAATGTTACTCTTCGCAACATGACTTGGGGCCCTTGGCAGAAATCTAGACATTATGTCCAATGATACACTATTGATGTATTAGCAAATCTGTGCTGCTCTGGAACCTTTGAATTCCTAAACTGTTTACCCTCCGTATCTGCTATTTCTCCGCTTGATGTGATTGTTTTGTTCTGTTGTAATGTTGATTTATGTTCTCCTGGTCCTTATTGAACAGGACCTACACTCAGAAAATATATTGTTCTTTTGACCTACCATTGGTTGCTCGCCTGGCTTCAGGTAGGCAGCATCCGAGCGGATGCCCTGAAGTCAACGTGGATATCTGCTATGTTCCCACCTTGCTCGTGTGTAATAGCTCTTATTTGATACTCATGGATAGCTGCGTCCATAAGCTTTATCTGTATTTTTTTTTTTTTTGGCACTGCTGTGCTTTAGCTTGCGAGCTCTAAGTATTATACGTGTACAGATGTATGTGATTTACATATTTGAAATATCAATAAAGAAAGATTTACCATAAAAAAAAGATCCAAAGGAAATACAAATTAACAATAAAATGAAATCTCAGGTTAGTATTGTAATCTGCAAACTGCAATTATAACCCCCCCCCCCCCCCCGCACAAGCAAATATTAAAACATTATAATACAACAGTTTGTAGAACACAAACAGGTATTTGTAAGATAATAAGCTCATGTGATCTAGCATATGTTTCTTTGAGTCCTGTATGAATATATATTAACAGCACATTGCCTCTGTATAATGTAAGGAACATAGCTTTTTTCCACACATCCTTTATCATGAGAATTTAATGTACAGCTGCAAACTATCCATGTTACCATCCGATAGTTTCTATTCTTTGAACTTTGTTATAAAAGAACATATGGTTGGAATCTCTAAATCCAGATAGGTGTATCTATTATTTCACGATACAGTAAAGTTCACTGCAGATGAACAATTTACCCTCACTACAAGGTCTTAATCTGTTCCTCATTGGCGTCAGATGCACAATTATTAAGAGACACACGCCTTTGATAATTGTGGTGCGTCTGTTCAGGTCCGCGCACCAGAACTGAAATCTATGCCATAAGAGGGGGTTTGGGCCACCTGTCACCTTACAAATCGGGAAACATTTCCACATTTGATCATCTATCTAAATAAATTAAACACTGCTATGCATAACTCTTACATATATGCATAACTATGTTCAATACTCTCATGCGACCTTTCCCCTTCATCCGCTATGACATACATGTAGTTTACAGGCATGCCGGGATTGTATAGAGCAGGCTCAGCACACCTACTATGTATGGCGGGTGCTGGCTGTGTTATACATCTGACATTTGCTTGCAATTCCGGCATCAAAGATAACATTGTTCCAGGCTGTTTAGCTTCTTCAATTTAATATAAACTCAAAGATATTAAACTTATTTTCCTAGTTTTCATATAAAAAATGTTTGGAAAAAAAAAGCAAAATGTCTGCAATATTAGAATGGTAAAATAAAGCAAAAAAGAAGAGGATTAGTGAGTGTTGTCCAGATGAAACAAAACTTGGATACAGTATATAAGGAAGAAGGAAGACCACCTTTGAAATGTATCACGCTGCATGTATTTTACCTTTTTAAACATTTTATTTGTTTTCACGCTTTAATAAATTTTGAGTTTTGTTTTTGATCTCGAGAGTGCCCATCGATCCTCTTCTTTTTTTGCTTTCCATTACCATAACTATCAGGGAAACCTATGATGAACCCATGAGGAAAGAGCAGCAGTTTGGTGACATATCCAACCCAACATACTTTACTGAGTTGTGCTAGGATCCTTGCACAACTCAATTTAGTGAGTGGATTCGCCTCTTTTAGTTTGTTTTACTTATATATGGTTCTTCCAATGGAGCATCCCTTGTGTTTCTATTTCTACATGAAATATTAGAATATCATGTTATTTATCCTGCATGCTTAAAAACATGTACTATGGCCAGAGATTTCATGTCTTTTGGTCACCTCATCTTCCCCAAAAACGGGATATAAAATGATCTAGACGTTGTGTGTACCAGTATACCACCAATAGAAACTATGCATTGAACCAAAAATCAAAGCCATACACAACTTCATAAACATTAAAAAGATTTTTTATTTAAATGGTAAGACATAATAATAATACTATATACATTTGGTATCACTGTAATATAACTAAACCACAGAGTAAAGTTTACATGTGATTTTTACCACACAGTCAATTCTGTAATCATTAAAAAAAGGAGTAATTGCATTTTTTCCATTCCACTATACAAATAATTTTTAATATTCTTGAAATAGTCGTAACAATCTTGGCATTTTTCATGTCCTATAGAGAACCCAAAGGAAAAGATGGCAAAAAAGTCACACCTAGAGCATGTTTGTTATGTGTTTTTTTTAGCTCAAGATTCTAAAAACACTGACAACAGTGCCAAACAAGTGCCAGCAATACAACAATGTAAAACACTAGAGATGAGCAAATTGAAGTTGACAGAGTGGAATTAGATCCGAATTTCAGGAAAAATTCGATTCGCACCTAATCCGAATTTCCTTACTCTTTGTAGTAACTAGAGATGAGCAAACTTTGGCCTCCTGATGCTGCTGCCACCTTCACACGGTCATTTTCTCACCCTATGACCTCCTTCTGATGCTGCCGCCACCTCCACACTCTGTCATTGTGCCACTCTGTGGCCTCCTGATGATGATGCTGCCACCTCCACACTCTGTCATTGTGCCACTCTGTGGCCTCCTCCTGATGCTGCTGCTGCCACCTCCACACTGTCATTGTGTCACCCTCTGGCCCCCTCCTGATGCTGCTGCTGCCACCATCTCCGCACTCTCTCATTGTGCAACGCTTTGGCCTCCTGATGCTGCTGCCACCTCCTCACTGTCATTGTCCCATCCTGCAGCCTCCTCCTGATGCTGCCGCCACCTCCACACTCTGTCATTGTGCCACTCTGTGGCCTCCTGATGCTGCTGCTGCCACCTCCACACTGTCATTATGCCGCCCTGTGGCCTCCTCCTGATGCTGCTGCTGTCACCTCCACACTCTGTCATTGTGCCACTCTGTGGCCTCCTGATGATGATGCTGCCACCTCCACACTCTGTCATTGTGCCACTCTGTGGCCTCCTCCTGATGCTGCTGCTGCCACCTTCACACTGTCATTGGGCCACTCTGTGATCTCCTCATGCTGCTTCCCCTTCACGACTTTGTCATAGGTTCTTTCTGTGCACTTCTCATGCTGTTCCCACCCTCTTCACTTCATGACTGGTCCACTATTTTGGCTTTCGGCCTGGCTGACATTTTTTTTTTTTTTGACCCTTCTTCTTATCTGTCAGAGGGAAGGAAAAATTTGACGCACAACGGATCCTGTCTATGTAATAGCTGTAGGTTTGCATGACATGGTCCCTATTTTGCATCAGAATTAGCCAAAAGCAGGAATGGGTGCAAAACACAGAAGACATGCAGATATGCCATTCACGTGTCATCTCTGCTTTGGATCCACTCCTGTTTTTTTTGGCTTTAGCAATACTGATGGATTACTGACCAAATGCTGACCGAGTGAAGGCAGATGCTCCACAGATAGGATTCTTATTTTGAAGGTTATAGTTCTGACGGATTAGAGGATCAGTGACGTCACACATTACATGAACAGTTAAATAACCAGTTACCAGGTAATAAACACACAAATTAAGGAAATAGTTGTCCAATATCAGTCTTATTAAAAATCCATAAGAAATGCACATCCTAATGAGTAAGGACACAGCATTAGTCAGAAACGTATGAGCAGTGGTTCTTTTATTGAGATGTACATTCCATTAAGTTTTTTAATCGATTTTCAATAACTCATTAACTATGAATTTTAATAAGAATGATGCTGAAGAACTATTTCCTTATTTCATACTTCTTCTAACCAGGCCTGTCTCATATCTATCCATCATTATGTACTGTACATAACTTTGAGGTTTTCCATTGATCTCATTTAGTTGCTGCATACCTTTGGATTTTCTAAAAAAACTAAAGTGCACCTGTGCAAGAATTTAACAATGGGAGAATACCAGGTATTCAGTTTCAGACTGAAAGCTCCAACAACAACCCCCGCGGGAATCTCTTTTAGAACCTGGTTCTTGAAGTTGCAGTCTGCTATATGCTAAACGTCGCTACACCAGATATGTAGGAGTTAAATGTTTGATATTTAATCTGGGCCTATAATTATGGTGCCTATTGTTGTAGGAACAGCTGCAATAATGTAAGAGCAGGCATCTCTGTTTTGATTTAAGAACATGGACATCATTTTATGTCTGGGTATTACACTTTATATAATGCAATGACATCATTTAAAGATGTGTATGGCTGTAAGGGAAGGTTAAATATAATCTGAACACGATTGTTAGTCCAGATGTATATAAGTCGTGTATTCCATTGAACCATATTTTTGTTTCATAAAATTTTTGGGTTCACCTTGGGCGAACCTGCAAGAATATATTAGAGAATTGCTTGATTACTAATTAAAAATGGCAACGCTTTTCTTCAGCTCTCCTTACTTCCCCATGAATATGCATTCTTTGCTGAGCTGAGTAACATGCCTACTTCAAAGAGAAGAGGGGGAAGCTGCTGCCTGACTTTTGGGCAGCAACTTTCTCTCACAAAAATTAAACAGTTTAAACATGATAAAATCCAACATACTTGATTCTTCTTTTCCCTGACATCTGCCATTGTGACACTGTTGGGAGGCCCCAATTACGTGACATCCTGAATCAAGCCTTACAGGCTGATATCATTGATAAACTTTTCCCATATCAATATTGCGAAAACCCTGTACACCTATACTGTACATGTTACCTAAGATCCATAAGAGCTTGGAGTCCCCCCCTGGGTGACCGATCGTGTCAGTAAGGGGCTCCTTATTCTGTAATGTGGCTATCTTTCTAGACAGGATCTTACGTTGTCATGCTGTCTCTGCTAAGTCGTATATTAAAGACACTGGTGATTTTTTGTCAAAAATCAATGACTTATGTGTACCTGCAGGAGCGAGTCTTGTTTCATTTGACGTGTGCAGTTTGTACACGTCGATTGACCATGGTTTGGGCCTCCAGGCTGTACATAGGTGTTTGATGCAATCTTGCTACACCGAGGAATGCCAAAAATTTATCTTGATACTTTTGAAATTTGTGTTGACTAGGAATTACTTTTTATTCCAGGATGACTTTTTTGTAAAATTGTGTGGGACCGCAATGGGGTCCAACGTGGCGCCTACTTATGCTAACATCTATATGGCCCACCTTGAGGAGCATTAGTTTATGGTAGCCGCCACTTCAGGCATGTCCTGGGGTGGTGGCGCTATATCGACGACATCTTCTTGGTGTGGACGGGCGCCACGTTGGACCTCAATGAAATAGACCCGACTGGGAAATTCACTATTGTCCATTCAACACAGAAATTACAATTTTTGGATACAGAGGTACAGGTTTTGGCACAAGGCTTGACCACTGATTTACATGTGAAAAAAACTGATAAGAACACTCTTCTGTGTTTTGAGAGCCATCATCCCCGCTCTATGATTAACTCCTTGCCCAACAGTCAATTCCTTCAGGTTAAGAGGATTGTGATGGATAAATCTATTAGGGATCAATGTTTCGTGGACTTGGGAAAGGAATTTATATCTTGGGGGTACCCCAAGAAACTTGTTGCGGAAAGTAGGCCTTAGGCTGAGACGGGCCGAGGATAGACTCACCGACAAGGTCAAACAGGCCCCACGTATCCCATTTGTTTCACAGTATTCTGCTGACAGTCCGCGTATAGCCTCTGTTATCAGAAAACATTAGAAGATTATTGGCAATAGCTTTCCTCAGGTTGAAGAGTTCAGAACACCTCCACTTTTTTCCTATCGTAGGGGGCGAAATGTTGGGGATAGGCTGGTTAAATCCGATGTGGGCAGCAATAGAATGAGTGTGAAGTCACTGTGTGCTTCAACACGCAGCGGATGCTACCCATGCTATAGCTGTGTGAATTGTAACATGATGATAAAGCGGAGTTCCTTTCATAATCCTGCGACAAATAAGACAATCAAGATCACACAGTATTTGACGTGTGATTCGGCCTACGTGATCTACCTACTATCATGCCCATGTGGGCTATGGTATGTGGGAGAGACCACGTGGGATGTAAAAACACGACTGAAGCAGCACAGATATTCCATTAGAAAAGAAAAAAATGGATTTACCGGTCTCAAAACATTTTAAGGAGGCAGGTCACTCCGAAATAGGACCTCAGGTTTCGCATCCTGGAACAGATACAGATGGGCAGACAGGGTGGCGACAGGAAGGCCATTCTTATAAAACAAGAATTATTTTGGATTTTTACGCTGAATACACTTAAAACAAATGGCCTCAATATTGACTTTAGGGTAATCTAGTGGTGCCCCCCCTCGGGGTCGCGTGTTGTTCTCCTCACCTGCTGTAGTTATCTTTTGGACATGTGTAATATAAATCCTGACTACATTTTGATAATATATTATTTTTTTATTAACGTTGCTTTTTCTGTCTCTTGCCAGAATTTACAAGTTAGAACACCAGTGGACATTCTGGGTGATGATTGGAACATCTGGGTCCCCATATCATCGATCCACACTCTGCGCCTTTTGCTGTGGGACAAAGTTTCAATAAAGGATGGCCAGATTAACTCTACTGTTTTTACAAGATAATAGTGCAGATATGCGATATGGCAGAGTGTGAGTTTTTTCTACTGCCTTAGATGACCACTTTAAACTACTATTGTGGGGTCTTTATTGAGTCAGCCTGACAACCACTCTCTATGTTTTGCCTTGGTTACTACTTACGGGGTTTGCAGTGGTGCCTTATGGGTGGCTTGGACGGTTCGATACGGTAACCCATGCTGACGCCTTTGCCTCCCTTGAACGGCGGGGTCCTGACTGTGAGGTCAGATCCTGACTGTGGGACACCTTTCGACCCCATGAGTGATATCATTTTGTATTTGGGTCCCTGCGATGGGGTGATGGATGTGGGCGTTTCGCTGCGATGAACCGCAGCGTCGCTCCCCCCATCTACTATCGGTGAACCCCTCAACCGCTGACGCGATTGGGGTTCGCTGGTTGCGATTGTGATCCTGAAATATTCTTGTGTTGTTATTCTGTTGGTGGTATCAGGTGACTTGAGATCACATGACTCCTTTGACAGACAGTGAATGCCCAGACATGCGCAGATGCACTGATCTTCGACATTGGCCATCTTGGATTAGGTTTATGTAGAATTTGCCTTGTACTTGAAATATCGCGAGATTGCTTAGATCCCGCGCATGCGCACATGCTGAGTGAAGACGCGCTCGGGACCCTGATGCTCCATTACTGCTGATAAGTGAATGTGACACTGGCTTGTATTGTTTTTAATTAGTGTTGAGCGAACAGTTCGAGAATAGTTCGGGTTCGTACAGAATTTTGGGGTGTCCGGGACCCGGACCCGAACCCGGACATTTTCAAAAAAGTTCGGGTTCGGGTTCGGTGTTCGTCGATTACTTCCCGCTTTCTGAAGGGCTGCACAGCAGCCAATCAGCTAGTGTTTTACTTCTTGCCCTAAGAGCCCATCACAGCCATGCCTACTAATGGCATGGCTGTGATTGGCCAAGTGCAGCATGTGACCCAGCCTCTATTTAAGCTGGAGTCGCGTAGCGCCGCACGTCACACTGCTCTGATTAGTGTAGGGAGAGGACGCAGCTTCTGTCAGGGCGAGATTGGGCAGGTTAAAGTCAGCAACAGCACCTAATGAACGGATCAATTTACAGCTGAGAATCATTGAACTTCTGCTAGTTACTTGCTCGCTGGTTTTTAGGCTGCACAGAGCGTCTTTCTGTCACTTATTTTCTGGGTTGATCGGCGGCCATTTTGTGACTTGTGGTGCGCCAGAAGAAGCTGCCACCAAGTCCATCAATCGATCAATACTAGTTTTTTTTTTTTGCTATATCCTACATCAGGGGCTTGGCTGTGCTAATTGTCACCCCTAGAAACTCAGGAAAGAAATTTCTATATTTTATTAAGGGGTTAAATACAATTGCCCAAATACCAATCCCCTAAATCTGGTGTTCCAGCTTTGGTTAGACAAGTATAATACTGTCTGCTGTCTGGCAAAGGATAGATTATTTTCTGGGGTTAAATTCAATTGCCAAAATAGCAATACCATAAATCAGTGGTTTCAGCTGTGGCTGGCAAAATAGAATAGTGTCGAGTACGCACACACGTACAGGCGCTACGTGCACGATTCTTGAATAGTTGTATTATCGCGATAATAAAACTAACAGTGTAAAGTTGACTGTATTGCTCTAAGTTATATTCGCGTACGAATGTAACTTCTATTACAACACACCAATACTAAAACTGACTAAGAGACAGCTTTAAGTTCTATTCGAGCGCGATTGCAACTTTGGAACTTAAAGTGGTGTGCGATTTTAAAAGTTGAGTACTAAAAAGTTGGAATCGCAATGCGATTCTTATGTATTGCTTAATCGCATTGAGATTACAACTTTGAGCTACCGATCACCATGGGAACGCCTCCTCCAGTAGAATGTACTGTCGGATGTGAGAATTAAGTTGAAATCGCAATGCGATTATTATATATCTGCTTAATCGCATTGCCGTTTCAACTTAGCATTGCTAAATAATTCCATCCATATTCGTTAACTTACTGACTCAGTAAGTTAGCGATATGGATGGAATTATTAGCAATGCTAAGATTGAACGGCAATGCGATTCTTATATATTAGCTAATCGCATTGCGATTTCAGCTTAATTCTCAGATCCGACAGTACATTCTACTGGAGAGCGTTCCATGGTGATCGTTAGCTCAAAGTTGTAATCGCAATGCGTTTATTGCGGTATATTATCCCTCTGGGTGTCTTTTACAGCCTTTTTAGTGCCCAAAAGTTCGGGTCCCCATTGACTTCTATGGGGTTCGGGTTCGGGATGAAGTTCGGGTTGAGTTCGGATCACGAACCCGGACATTTTCCGGAAGTTCGGCCGAACCTCTCGAACCCGAACATCCAGGTGTTCGCTCATCTCTATTTTTAATCAATAGAGTATACTGATAACATATGTGAACACTTAATTAATCATTAGGTATGAACTGTGCCATGCATTATGTATTTCACAATAGGCACTTGCACTTTATT
Organism: Bufotes viridis; assembly: GCA_033119425.1. Classification (NCBI taxonomy): domain Eukaryota; kingdom Metazoa; phylum Chordata; class Amphibia; order Anura; family Bufonidae; genus Bufotes; species Bufotes viridis. Next base: position 387,585,686 of record CM065592.1, on the reverse strand, counting down.
TTTGAATATACTATGACACATGTGTATTGATGATACTTACACAATTAACTGATATATGTTTCTAATGAAATATGACGTTTCTATGATAATTGGATGATTTGCTGTGATGAATTGCCAACCCATTTTATATCACTGTTGTAACACATGTCAGTATAGCTTGAGAAAGACCGCAACAAGCAGTTGAAATGTCACTGCTATTTGACACTGGGTGATTAAACCACGATTATGCTTTGACTACCACGGATTGCTGCTAGCTTTTTACTTCTTATATATACATATATATATACCATATTTTTCGCCCTATAAGACGCACTTTGGCACTTTTTTCCCCCCAAAGGTGGGGGAAAAATAGCAGTGGGTCTTATGGGGCGAAAGTTGCGTTTTTTGCTGTAGAGGGAGGAGGGGCTGTGGCGGGCCGGCATGACAGCGGGGCCCGTGCAGTGATTGTATCCTACTACACAGGCCCCGCTCACTGTATACAAGCTTGCAATATTTGAAGACATTGTTATTATAAATATTCACGGAGGGGCATGGTGAGTTCATGTATAATTTCATTTTTTTTTCACAAGTTAGCGGAAAATAACACTTTCTGAGGAAAAAAAAATAATAATAAAGTTTCCATTTCTGCTAACTTCTGGCAAAAAAAAAAAATAAATTTAGACAGACTCACAATGCCCCTCAGTGAATACCTTGGGGTGTCAACTTTCCGAAATGGGGTCATTTGTGGGGTGTGTTTACTGTTCTGGCATTTTGGGCGGGGCTAAATTGTGAGCAGCCATGTAAAACCTAAAGGTACTCATTGGAATTTGGGCCCCTTTGCGCACCCAGGCTGCAAAAAAGTGTCACTCATGTGGTATCGCTGTACTCAGGAGAAGTAGGGCAATGAGTTTTGGGGTGTATTTTTACATATACCCATGCTGGGTGAGAGAAATATCTCTTTAAATTGTCAACTTTGTATAAAAAAAATGTAAAAAGTTGTCGTTTACAGAGATATTTCTCACACAAAGTATGGGTATATATAAAAATACACCCCAAAACACATTGCCCTACTTCTCCTGAGTACGGTGATACCACATGGGTGACACTTTTTTGCAGCCTGGGTGCGCAAAGGGGCCCTAATTCCAATGAGTACCTTTAGGATTTAACAGGATTTCTTCTCACGCTTTAGGGACCCCTAAAATGCCAGGACAGTATAAATGCGCCACATGTGACCCCATTTTAGAAAGAAGACACCCCAAGGTATTCTGTGAGGGGCATGGCGAGTTCACAGAAAAAAAAAAATTTTGGCACAAGGTAGCGGAAATTGATATTTTTTTTTTTATTATTTTTTTTCTTTACAAAGTCTCATATTCCACTAACTTGTGACAAAAAATAAAATTCTACATGAGCTCACCATACCCCTCAGCGAACACCTCACATGTAAAATTTGTACTGCCCTGGCATTTGAGGGTCTCCGCAATCATTACACGTATAGCCAGCATTAGGAGTTTCTGCGATTCTCCTTATATTGAGCATATGGGTAATGAGATTTTTTTTTTCCGTTCAGCCTTTGGGCTGAAAAAAATAAATAAATGAACGGCACAGATTTTTTCATTTGCATCGATCAATGTGGATTAAAAAATCTCTGCCAAAATGCGATGGGCTGGGCGCTAACTACCTAACAAGTAGCTAACTAACTGGCGGTGATAAGGGACCCTTATGCCCCATTCACACGTCCGCAATTCTGTTTGCGGAACGGAATTGCGGACCCATTCATTTCTATGGGGACAGACTTTGTCCCGCTCGGATCCGGAATTACGGATCCGCACTTCCGGGTCTGCACTTCCGTTCCGCAAAAATATAGTACATTTTTTATATAGTTCTGGCAATGTGCGGATCTGCAAAATGCGGAAAGCACATGTCACGGGTATATGTGAACAACAGGAGCATAAACAGTGCAGAAGCTACTGACCGGACCCAAACTAGGGAGCATAAAGGGTGACCCCTGTCAGACCCTAAGAGCTCTCCCTATGCTGCTATGCTCATGCCCAGACCCTGATGGTGGGTCGAGGCATGCCCACGTACCTAAGGCTGGTGACAGCTGAAACCCCTACAATAGTGGGAGGGTCACGGCCACCGGCGCCCTACTCAGAATACGGACGGAACCGGGGTCGCCTCGGATCCAGTCAGCAAATAAACTAAAACACACAATGTCTGCAAACTTATCTGTAGGAGCTGCAGCAGCAGTGAAGACAGATCCAAACTCAGCAGACAATATTCGATGTTACTTGCTTAAGCAGAACACAGGTCCAGTGTAAAGATACCACACAAGTGCAGATACTCCAGAGGCTGACACAACTCAGATGAGAAATATAATCCGCACGATTAAACAGGAAGAGGGGTGATTTATAGGAAGAGGAATCAATCACAGGAGGGACAGCTGGGAGGAGGGAAACTGAAAGTAAAGACCTCATCACAGGGGCGGAGAAACAGAGCTGTGAGAACTCCTCAAAACTCTGGTAGTGACATCATCACAGGGGCGGAGAAACAGAGTTGTGAGAACACCTCAAAACTCTGGTAGTGACAGCACATTGCCGGTGTCCGTGTTTTGAGACACCGCGGATCCGTGGATCCACGGATCCGCAAAACACATATGGACGTTTGAATGGAGCCGTACAAGGGGTGTGATCAATGACAGGGGGGTGATCAGGGAATCTAGATGGGGTGATCAAGGGGTTAACAAGGGGTTAATAAGTGACCGGGGGGGGGTAGTGTAGTGTTTGGTGCAACTTTACATAGCTACCTGGTCCTCTGGTGGTCGATCCCAGCAAATGGGACCACCAGAGGACCAGGTAGCAGGTATATCAGCGTGCGCGCGCATTCACAGGAAATCTCGCGTCTCGCGAGATGACGCGCCGATGCGTCTAGTCAGAACTACAGGACCGCCCGCTGGATGCATCCGTGTGTTAGGCGGTCCTGTAGTGGTTAAAAGTTGCACTTTTTCTAGTTTTTTTCTGCAATCTTCATTCCTCTTTTCACATTCAGGCCCATGATATTCAGTTTACAACCTGCTCTTAGTTTCATATTTTCCTCATGTGGCATGTACTTCCCAGTATAACCTGCAGGGTGTGAGATCTGTTTGTCCAGTATACTGCTGTCTTCACTAGCTTTCATGTATCTGCATAGCTTCATTCTTGTACTTATGTCCCCTTTTTCAGCCAATGAGGAATCTCTGCTGACAATGCTAAGCAATGTTTGATTTCCAGCTATTCTCCTAGTCATGCAGTCAATCTGTTTGATCTGCCCTCCCTGAAGATTTGGATGATTCCAACCTCTCCACTGTCTGATCTGCCATGAACACCCTCCTCACCTTTCTTCTGTCTTTAACACTGAAAGACAGTGTACCAGAGGATCCTCCAGTGGCCACAGATTCTGACACAATAGTGAGTCTCGAACACTCATCAGAAGACAGCCCTACTGTATTGTGACTTTGGGGTCATTCACATACCATGAGGGTCTATTTCTTAGGGGTTGAATAAAAAATAACCTGTTAGATGTTATTGATGATATATCCTATGTGTGCAATGAGAACAGCAAAGTTTCTAATGCAATTAAAAGTGCACAAGGGTGGACTTTCATAATTATTACCTCTGGTGGACCAAGGAACCTTAGTTTCATGTTGGTTTTAGCCAAAATTCCCAAAAATTATTTTCTATTTCTAAATCTTGACTGTTATTTTGAAATCAATCTGACATACAGTAACTAAATATACCGTAAGATCACTCGGAATCGCATAAGCATCTACTTACTACTTTTATTACTAGCACATTTATTATACAAATAACACCAGCATTCAGAAAAGATGAAAAACATATTCACCCAGTTATATAAAAGTTCTTCTTGATCATGCCCAAACCACAATTTTCCTCCATACCCGCAATATACTTCTAAATTAAGGAGTGATTTTCTTGATTGTTACTGTGGCTTTGGGGGTGAAATCATTTTGCCAAACCATTTGTCCATGTTTGACTATGTTTTTTCTTTGTGTGGTATAAGACCTTGGAAATATATTTTGAGCCAAGTTTTAAATTGTCCTGTGGTCCTGTGGGTGCTGTACTCGACTCACATTACTCCTTGAAGTTTTAGCAAAGTTATAAACATTCAGCAAAAATATAATCGAAACAAATAATCTGAAAAAAGAATCACATGTAAACATAAAACAAAATGTATTTAATTGATTTATTCAGTATTTTCTAACATTACGTTTTTTAACTTTTAGATGGATTGTATAAAACAAAAATTGTTTTAATTGTTTCCCCTATATTCTATGTATACTATGTGCAATAAGAAAGAAAAGTATTTTCACATTTTTATTTACTGTAATTTATTTATAAAATCTCGATGCAAACAATTCATGGATGAGCAGTTGAGCTATTGACCTGGTATAAAAAAAAGTGTGTATATGTTAAAAATTATGTTCGTTTTTTTTTTTATACTAGGTCAAAAGACTCCTTCTCCTGCTTAGTAAAGTGATATAGCACATAAATGCATCCATCGTAGTGCATCCTTAGGCTGAGTGATTAGGACTAAATATGGCATCAGTCGTGTGACAAAAAAACTGCCTAGCATTCAGTTAGGGACCTACTGTACTGGTGTATTAAAATTATGTAATCAGTATTTGAAGCGAAGCAAAGCGAATCAAAATATCTGAATTGGACTTTGATCCAAATTTCAGGGAAAATTTTGATTTGCTGCGAAGCCGAATTTCCTTGTGCTTTGTGGTAACAAATCAATTTTCCCTGAAATGGTGGTAAAGAAAAAAAAAACATACTCATCTTATCCATTTGAATGCAAAGAGGCTACTGTAGCCATCTTGTTTGAATATCCCATGGGAAATATCGTGTATCGTGACATATAACGTCACCACGCCGGCTAGCGTGATGATGTCATCCCAAACTGCGTAAGATTTCACGTGGGATCTTCAATCAAGATGGTTGCAGCAGCTTCTTCACACTCAAGTGGATAAGGTGAGTATTATTATTAACCCTTGAAAGCCTTAATTTTTTATCACTGATGCCGTAATTAGCGATGAATGCAGCATCTGAGGGGTTCAATGATGGTGGGCGGCGTATTCTCCGTTCCCCATGATTGCGCTAACTCCTTACAAAGAAATGTGCTTAGTGATAAAGTAATTAGTCACAAAGCGAATTTCTGGTTGAAATTCGTCGTAGCAACCGAATCGAAGTTTTGTAAACTTCACTCATCTCTAAATACAGATATAAGAGAATTGTATAGTTCCCTATTTTTAAATAAATCAATTTACTAAGAACAGGAATACCCCTTTAAATATGACTTCAATTGTCTCATGCAACTTCGATTATTCTCTCATATTTTTCACATGAATCACCAAGCAAAGAAAATGCAATTTGTATGAACCAAACTTGAAAGGGCAAAATATGTAAAGTATTATGCAATGCTTATTAAGCATTTATTATAAATTATGTGAATCCATGTAACTGAACCGTTCATACTGTAAAGCTGTTTGATATACAATATTTCACAAAAAGAAGCCTACAATGCCAGAACATTTATAGAGTCACATTTGATTTGCATTACATTTTTTAAAGCACTTTTTCCCTATTAAGTCATTGCTAGCATCCATGTTGCCCCCATCTGGGAAATCATAAATTACATCAACCTACCACACCCTTCTCCCCTTCTTAATGAATCCAGCACTGGGCTGGAAATGTTAGCAAATGTTTCAGCTTCCTACCACTTATGAATATTATTCAAAATGGAAGCCATCCAAGGTCTTCACATTTTGTTGAAAGAATAATGGTATCTATGAAAACCAGACACAATGCTAAGATAAAAAACTAGTCATGCTATACATAGGGCCTAGGTTCTACACTATTTTGTTAAAAGGTCATCCAAGAGTCAGACAAACCTCCCAGAGTGGCCGACCCATGATGTAGATCATACTGTACTTATCTTGTCCCTGCCGCAGGGTTCGCTTTCTAATGCTCCCAGGCCAGTTCTTTCACTCCCAGCCATGCTGAGGTCAACATCTACTGGTGGGGAAACATTTGACCGCTGCAGCCAATCACAGGTGACATGCTCCTACTCACAACTAATGGTGATGCAAGGGAAGTAAGTCACCACTGTGACCTGCGATTGGCAGCAGTGAACATGTGTCCTTCCCATCGACTAATGTTGATCTCAGAGTGCAAGAGAGAAAAAACTGACCCCTGAGCATTAAACACCAATGTTAGTATGATCTCCACTGTGGGTTGGCTACTGTGGGAGGTCTGTCTGACTCTTGGATAACCCCTTTCACTGTTCTCTGCTGTGCCCTCCACCAGCTGTTAAGCAATGGATTTTTAACTATTTACTCAACCACTGAATTTTATTAAAGGGGTTGTTCAGGATTAGAAAAATATAGCTGCTTTCTTCCAGGAACAGTTCCATACCTGTCCACATGCTGCGTGTGGTATAGCTTGGCACCATAGAAGTGAAAGGGACTGTGCTGAAATACTACATAAAACTTGTTGACAAGTGTGCGAATGTTTCTTGAAATATATTTCTAGAAAGATGTGTTTATAATATTGGACCACCTCATTAACGAAAACTGATGATTTAATTATTTTGTATAGTCAGGAACATTTTCTTAAAAAGGTTGTCCGAGTTATTTTTTTGTTCTTTGTATGTTTCTAACTAATCAAATGTAACAGCTTTGCCATGCACTTACTGCATCTGTAGTTGCTCCTTTCTCAGATTTCACTGAGGGTCACATGACCTGTGATGTCATCTTCTCTCCCTGCTCTAATGATATTTTGTGCACAAGTCTGAAAGAGCAGATTTGTATCTGTAAACAAGATGTCACTATGCTGGCCACGCCCCCCTTCACTGCCGTCTGCTCTCTCCCTGGATTCTTAACCCCTTCAGCTGCATAGACTCAGGGCTGAAGGCTTTACTGAGTAGCTACAGGCAGTAAGGAGACAAATGCTGGGCACAAGAGCTTACAGACTAGAGGAGTTCTGCACAAGAACAGGTAGGGGAAGATCCTGTGTGTACCAGCAGTGTCATTGTACAGCTGGAACTTGTAATCCTACAAATACAACATGCTGCTGAGTCTCCCAGCAGGAAGACATGTCAATCAGGGCAGCACTTATATTCACTCCCTTTGCATTGCAGGGGCAGGGGCAGAGATTGTTGTTATTGTAAATGAGGAAATATGATTTTTTTTTTTACCTAAAACTTGCTTAGCTCAGTTATATATTTCTGCCCATCAGATTTAAATTGCTATATAGTTTTTTTTTTTCATAACTAGGACAACCCCTTTAATAGGAAGGAGTAAATGAAGCTCAATGTATGGTAGTATAGCCCATGCTCTTTTTACACAAACAGTATCATCGGTATCATGGGAACATTACAGAATCAAGTTGATGAAAATCAAACAGATTATTATTAATAATATTTTTTTTTTAGATTTCCTGTATTGTGTATTATCATTATGCAAAGGATAAGAATAAGAAGTTAAGGATATTTTCAGGTTTACTAGAAGAAGGTTCCAGATTCCAGCCTATGGAAATTTACTTCATCACATTTCACCCAGAACATGAACACATGGGACCCACATCAAATAAGTTTGTTTTTGGAAGAAGCTTTGCAGATTCAAAATGTAATAGAGAAATAGTATTTCCAGAAATAGTGTCATGAGTGTCCATTTGAATGCAGCTGAAATACAATACCAGACAACCAGGGGTAACGGGTGTTTTCTGGGACTTAGATGTTGATGACCTATAATCCAGATAGGTCATCAATATCAGATCAATGGGAGTCCAACACTCAGTATCCCTACCACTTAGTTGTTTCAGGCAACTGCTGGTGCTGAAAACTATACAGTGGATGGAGCAGGAAGAGGCAGCAGTGGCTGTGTTGGGTAACTGCAATTCAAATCCCATTCAAGTTAATGGTACTTTAGATGATATGCAGTATGCAGCTACTGGAAACTACACAGTGGACAGATCCTTCTGGTGCTGGCAGCTGCTCAAAACAATTGACGTTAGGGATGTCATGCATTGGACCTCACCAATCTGATTTTAATGACCTATTATAATAGTTCATCAATATCTACGTTCTTGAAAACCCCTTTAACCCGTAGGATACCAGCGCCGTGTCTGAAATCTCTGCGCCGTACAGCTTTAGTGCACTGATCAGGCGGGCGCAGGAGCCGGACCCCTGCTGTATGTGCCAGTATCGGTGAAAACACAGATGCCAGCGCATTAACCCTCGTAACGCCACGGTTAACACTGACCGTGGCATGTGCGGTATCCCTGTCAGGTCCCCATCTCTATCGGGTCCCCGCCCTTCGGTGATGAGAACCCGATGGCTGGGAAGGCAGCCCGATGCCTTCTATAGGCATAGCGGATGTCTTCCCTGTAAGCCTGTGAGATCCAGCCGCTGAATCTCACAAGAAGCAGGCTGAAGTGTATTACACTGAGTAATACACTTACAGCCAATGCATTACAATACAGATGTATTGTAATGCATTTTACAGGGGATCAGACCCCCAAAAGTTGAAGTCCCAGAGTGGGACAAAAAATAAAGTAAAAAAATATTTTACATAATAAAAAAAATAAGTTTCAAGTAAAAAAAAAAATCGTCCTTTTCCCAAAATTATTATTTTTTTTTTAAAAATAGGGAAAAAAATAAAAGTAGACATATTAGGTATTGCCCCATCTGTATTGACTGGCTGTATAAAAATATCATATGATTCACCCCGTCAAGTAAACGCCATAAAAAAAATAAACTAAAACTAGTGGCAAAACAGCCATTTTCTGGTCACCTTGCCTCACAAAAAGTGTAATACCAAGTGATCAAAAAGGCATATATAGCTTAAAATGGTAACAATCAAACCATCATCTCATCCTGCAAAAACTAAGCCCCTGCCTAAGACAATCGCCAGGAACAATAAAAAAAAAATATGGCTCTCAGAACATGGCAACACAAAACAAGATTGCCTTCACTGTGTAAAACTTAACAAAAATAAAAACAAGACACTTTGGGTATCACTGCGTCCATAACAAACTGCTCTATAAAAATATCACATTATATGCCTCCTCAGGTGAATGCTGTAAAAAAATAAAAAAAAAACTATGCCAAAACAGACATTTTTGTCACCATGCCTCACAAAAAGTAATCAAAATGTTGTATGCACCCCAAAATAGTTCCAATCAAACCGTCGTCTCATCCCGCAAAAAATGAGACCCTACCTAAGACAATCGCCAGAAAAATAAAAAAAAGATGGCTCACAAAATCAAAATCTTATGCTATTCAAAAATGTTTTCTCTGTGTGAAACTGAACAAAACTTAAAATGATATGGGTGGTTTCCATTAAATAAGCCCCTCAAAATCACTTTATAACTGAATTGGTGCTTAAAAAATAGTTTTGGAAATCTTGTTGAAAATTTGAAAAATAGCTTCTAAAATTCTAAACCTTCTAACGTCCTAAAAAAAAATAAAGCGACATTTATAAAATGATGCCAACATAAAGCAAGCATATGGGGGATGTTGATTGATAACTGTATTATGAATTTTTACTATCTGTCTTAAAAAGTAAAGAATTTCAAATTTAGAAAACTTTGAATTTTTCCAAATTTTTGGTAAATTTTGGATTATTTTATAAATAAAGGTGAAATATATCAACTCAAATTTACCACTGTCATGAAGTACAATATGTCAGGAGAAAACAATCTCAGAATGGCTTGGATAAGTAAAAGCATTCTAAAGTTATTAGCACATAAAGTGACGCATGTCAGATTTGCAAAAATCGATCTGGAATTTAAGGTGAAAAGTGGTACTGAAAGGGTTAAGCATGCACTGTATACAAATTACGAGAACCTGTTAGAGGAGAAGAGAAAAAACTAACAAAAAACAAATACTGTATTTTCTGGCGTATAAGACTACTTTTTAACACATGAAAATCTTCTCAAAAGTTGGGGGTCGTCTTATATGCCGGATGTTGTCTTATAAGCCGCTATACTGCGTGCTGAAACTTAAGAGGACATTTCACTGGTCCAACGATTGTTAGATGATGATATGTACCGGTATGTGTAGAGCGGCGTCCAGGGATTTTTTTCTCCCATGCTGTTCACTGAACGCTGCGATTGTCCAGCACTACAGCCTGGGAGAAGGAGAAGCCCAGGGCAGAAGAGGATGTCTCCTCCCAGGTGCGAGATTAGCTGTAATTAGCATAAGGCGCAGGCGCCGGTAATCGGGGCCACATCGCGCAAACGGAGCGGCGCCCAGGGATAATAGTAAGTGCAGGGAGATCCCTGGGCACCGCTCTACACATACATATCATTATCCAGCAATCATTAGACCAGTGAAAGGTCCTCTTTTCTTCCGAGCCGGACTGGAGAAGCTGTCCTTCTCCAGCTTTAGGGACAGGCGCCCTCTAGCTGAGCCACCATGCGCTGCATCCCGGACAGCCGCTCCAGAAGCAGCCCCGACAGGGAGGGCTGGGCAGGCAGGGAGAGCTGACCCACCCAATTTTTATTTGGTGCGTGTTTGAAGAGGGGTAGTCTTATACGGCGAGTATAGCCCAAACCCCATATTTTAACAGGAAAAGTAGGGGGTCCTCTTATATGCCTAGTCGTCTTATACGTCGGAAAATACGGTACAAGTTGTAAGAAATATTTTGCTCCATTTATCCAGTAGGGGAAATAAAGACTTTTTAGACTAAATTGACCAAGAGGCACTGTTTGACAATGGTCATGACATGTTAGCACTGAACGTATTTTCAGCTGATACCGCATGGTTCAATAGTTTACTGTTGGCCAACATAAGTTGGCATTCTATCAGAAAATATCTTAAGAATACAGATTCACCCAAGAAAATGGAAAATATTGCACTTTGTTAAGGAACAATATGTAACATAAGAAATCTCAGAATTATCTTCCAAATTTCTGCACAACTGCTGATAAAAATTACAGCTTATTATCAAAGGCTTGTAATGAAGGACACTGACAATTTAATGACCCATTAGTAGTAGTTAGAAGACATTTTACATGGCTTGTGTGATTTCAGTTAAGGTTAATTTGATATTTTATTGGGATTGCTCTTCTTTAATCTTTTTTTTTTTAAGCACCCGGCCAATTTATGGCATGTGAAATCTGTTTTTATAAAATCAAGTTCCTAATAAAAAAAGATATCTTAAAAGCTCTTTGCAATGCAAATGAAAAGTGGGACAAAAAACTACTAAGAATGTCTTCAGAAGAGAAAATATGATAATTCAAATAAGAGCTTGTTGGGAAGGTTTTCTAAGGCATCAATGACTAACATAAAACACAAAAACGTATGTGCCATATACTGTATACTGTATATAAGAGATGAGCAAAGCTTTAAAAAATTAGAATTGGCAGCTTTGTAGAAGTTCCCCAAGAAACCAAGAAATTTGATTTATTACATATGCTATAAATCAGGTATACCCAGGCCACTGTACCCTGGGAACAGCTACACAAAGTGACCATGCGGTTGCGGCTATGCTGCGGTATAGAATCGCCCAGCCAATTAGCTCGCAGCTGCATTTAATTTAATAACGAAGACCACACTGTATAGTTTGTCTTCATTGTTAATTGCCGCACAGCACCTTTAAACAGCGGCTGTTGCTGGTATAAGGTTTGGCTAGTTAGTTGGGGGCACAATATGCTGGCATACCCATTTCTCCAACACAAGCACTCTTCTGCCTTACAGGTGGGAGCCCTTCTTCTTCCATCTGCTTTTGCTTCTTTTCCACATCATCTACTATTGATGAGAATGTGGCACATTCAGCTCCTCCTCTCTCTTCATCTTACTGACTTTTCTAGTACATGGAGACTTTGAAAAAAAGAAAGAACAGAATAACCTGCACTCCCTGAATTTTATGGTGGCCGTTATGGCACATAACAGGTAGCATTTAGTGTTAGGTTCCCTTCTTACAGAGATCACCTTGACGTTTGGCAGACGGGCCCAAATAATTTTGTACAAAATGTATTTGCCAAGAATCTCAAGTTTACAAAATAAGCGTAGCATTAGCATCAGAATATTTTCTATTACTATGGCGTTATTGTACTTGGTTTGCAGAGTGCTGTTGCAATGGTATGTACTGACTGACCCCATTTTTCTTTGCAGTTGTACTGGAGGTGTGGCTGACTCCATTTAGTCTTGCACCCCTGACCAGCCTGTCTGCCCCATAGGCTGATTTTAATTAGTGTCAGTATTAAACTGTAACCCGCTCTCCCTGAACTCACTGGAAGCCTTTTGGCACCAGGAGAGGTATAAAGTGGACTCTCATTGCATTTATTGGATGCCATTTGACACTAGTAGAGGTATAGAGTGGGCCCAGCATGCATGTTGGTACCTGCATTCCCTGAATGTAATGGAGGCCATTATGGCACGTAACAGGTAGCATTTAGTGTTAGGTTCCCATGATATCTTACCGAGATCGCCTTGATGTTTGGCAGGCGGGCCCAAATAATTTTGTACAAAATGTATTTGCCAAGAATCTCAAGTTTACAAAATAAGCGTAGCATTAGCACCAGAATATTTTCTATTACTATGGCATTTTTGTACTTTGTTTGGTTTGCAGAGTGGAGAAGGTGAGAAGGAAAGCAGCTCCCTATACATTGTGAAGATAGGTTTATGAGGGACACGAGCAGCAGCTATCCTTTTTTCCAACCAGGAAACAGAATTGGATTGAGTGGGTGACAATTTGAGGGATCTAATATCTCTAAGGAAGTTCATAGAGTGAAGGAAAGAGGTTGTCTTGATTTTAGGGAGGTCAAGGACCCTATCCCAATCCAATTCGCCACCAGCATTAGATATGTCTTGCAAGGTGAGATCAGTGAGTAGGGAGTCGGGACCAGACATCCGAAGGCTCCAAGATGGCGGGGTGGATGTGGGATTGTAGAAGATGTAGAGGTAGGCGAGGATTATGGAATTTGAGATCGTGAGACTTGTATAGTTTAGACTATTCCACTTGCATGCCTTTCCAAATGGGAGAGAAGAATGAGTTATTGGGGGAGCAGGAGTGGATTCCCCATAGAGCCAGTCTCTCTTTATTGGTGAGCAAGGTCTGTTCCAATTGGGAGCAAAGGTTCATAGTCTGACCAGAGAGAAGGGTTACGCATTTGCATAACTGGAAGGCCGTGTAGTATAGATGGATGTCAGGAAGGCCGAAGCCTCCAAATCTCTTCTCTCTGGTCAGAGTAGAATAAGAAGGAAAAGAAAGAAGGAAAATATGCGGCACACTTCTGTAAAGAAAGAGGGGGGAAGCCAGATTGGGAGTGCCTGGAGTAAGTAGAGAAATTTGGGGACTATATAGGTCTTAAGGAAATTCTTTTTTCCTATCCAGGAGGTTAATGGAAGTTTCAGGGACTGAAGGTGCATTCTAACGGATTTAAGTAATGGGGCGTAGTTGAGGGTAAATAGATCTTTGACGTTCGCTGAGATGTGGACACAAAGGAATGTTATGTCCTGAGGGGCCCATTTGAAGGGGACAGTGCGCTTAAGGGTGTTAACCATACCGGTGGGGCAGGAAATATTAAGGGCGAGAGATTTGCTGTAGTCAATTTTAAAATTTGAGATAAAGCCAAATTAATCAAAAAGGGTGAGCAGTTTAGGAAAGGATGTTTTGGGATTGGAAGTCATGACGAGGAGGTCATCAGCAAAGACGGCAGTCAAGTATGATTGGGAGCCAATGGTAAGGTCTTTAATGTCAGGAACCTTGACGAATTTTACAGAGCAGGGTCTCCATAACAATGAAAAAGAGGGCTGGGGAAAGTAGGCATCCCTGCCTCGTTACCGTTGGAGATGGAAAAGGCAGGTGAGAGAGTGCCATTGACCTTAACCCTGGCATAAGGGGCTGAATATGGAGTGAAGATCGTATCAATAAATTGGTCAGGAAGGCCAAATTTCGACAGGGCCATGAAACGCCGACTGACCCTGTTGAAGGCCTTCTCTGCATCCGTACTTAACAGCCCTAAGAGCGTAGAAGTGCTCTGTGCCCAGTTCAGGAGGTGAAGTAGGCGTATAGTATTTTCATTCCCCTGTCTACCAAGGACAAAGCCAACCTGCTCATTATTGATAATATCAGGTGAGATCAGCTTAATGCCTTGGGCCAAAATCTTAGCCCACCATTTTACATATGTATTCAACAGAGAAATCGGGCGATAATTGCCGCAGCTAAAGGTATCTTTGTTTTCTTTACGAATGATAGTTATGTGGGCCGAGAGTGATTGGGGAAGGAGAGAGCCTCCGTTGAGAAGGTAGCTACACAAGGATCTGAAATGGGGTAATAGTATACAGTTGTGTTCAAAATTATTCAACCCCCAATGCTGTAAAGGGTTTTAGGGAATTTAGTGTACATTTGTAATTGTGTTCAGAATGAAATCTTACAAGGACTTTTTAAAGAACCAAATGCAATTTAAATGACATCAATTGTTTTTGTAATACAGTATTAAATGTTTTTTTTGTGATTTCTTCATTGACACAATTATTCAACCCCTTAAAGACTACCACTCTTAAGAACAGAGGTTCATTCAAGTGTTTTCGATCAGGTATCAAAAACACCTGTGGATGTCAAGGAGCAGCAATCAAGCATAATAAGCACCAATTAGGCAGATTTAAAATGACTGTGATACTCAGCTCCTTCTAGACATTTACTGGAGTGTTTACAAACATGGTGAAGTCAAGAGAATGGTCCAGGAAGACAAGAGAAGAGGAGATTTCTCTTCACAGGAAGGGCAATGGCTATAAGAAGATTGCAAAGATGTTAAACATACCAAGAGGCACCATAGGAAGCATCATTCGCAAATTCAAGGCAAAGGGCACTGTTGAAACGCTACCTGGTCGTGGCAGAAAGAAGATGCTGACTTCGACTGCTGTGCGCTACCTGAAGCGCAAAGTGGAGAAAAGTTCTGTGTGACTGCTGAGGAACTGAAAAAAGATTTGTCAGATGCGGGTACTGAAGTTTCAGCTCAGACAATAAGGCGCACACTGCGTAATGAAGGCCTCCATGCCAGAACTCCCAGGCGCACCCCCTTGCTGTCTCCAAAGAATAAGAAGAGTCGACTGCAGTATGCCAAAAGTCATGTGGACAAACCACAAAAGTTTTGAGATAGTGTTCTGTGGACTGATTAGAACTGTTTGGGCCCATGGATCAACGCTATGTTTGGAGGAGGAAGAACAAGGCCTATGAAGAAAAGAACACCTTGCCTACTGTGAAGCATGGCGGGGGTCAATCATGCTTTGGGGCTGTTTTGCTTCTACAGGTACAGGGAAGCTTCAGCGTGTGCAAGGTACCATGAATTCTCTTCAGTACCAGGAGATATTGGATGAAAATGTGATGCAGTTCGTCACAAACCTGAGGCTTGGGAGACGTTGGACCTTTCAACAGGACAATGATCCCAAGCATACCTCCAAGTCCACTAGAGCATGGTTGCAGATTAAAGGCTGGAACATTTTGAAGTGGCCATCGCAGTCACCAGACTTAAATAAGATTGAGAACCTCTGGTGGGACTTAAAGAAAGCAGTTGCAGTGCGCAAGCCTAAGAATGTGACTGAACTGGAGGCTTTTGCCCATGAAGAATGGGCGAAGATACCTGTAGATCGCTGCAAGACACTTGTGTCAAGCTATGCTTCACATTTAAAAGCTGTTATAACTGGAAAAGGATGTTGTACTAAGTACTAAGATTGAATGTCACTTGGGGGTTGAATAAAACTGATAATGATGTGAGCACAGAAAATATATTTGTGGTTATTTCATTATAAATGTTATGTTATATTTGTCTGACTTACAAGTGCCTCTTTGATTTAATTGTAAACAAGATGACTGAAATTATCAAAATCAATGTCAAACTGGCCAAAACACTCAATTTCAGTGGGGGTTGAATAATTTTGAACACAACTGTATCTTTGAAGGTTTTATAATATGAGATGGAGAAGCCATCAGGGCCAGGACTCTTTCCCGAGGGGATGGTGGAGAGAACTTTAAGGATTTCAGAGTCTGTGACAGGGGCAGTTAGCTGGTAATCTTGTGAAGAAGTGATGGACGCGAGCTTTAATGTAGAGAGGAATCTTTCAGTGGCATTAGATAATAATTCTGGGGACGACTGCGAGGGGGATGGAAGAATATAAAGATCAGCGTAAAATGCGCAAAAGGCCTTTGCTATGTCAGGAGTAGACTTGTGATGAACGCCGATAGCGTCCTTAATTAGAGGGGATAAAAGAATTAGCATGCTGTTGTTTAGCAAGTGCTGACATTGGTTTATTCTCTCTATCGCCATGAGCGTAGGCATTAAATTTGGAGCAGAGGAGGAGCTTAGCAGAGAAAACATTAAGTTAGTTTTTTTAAATTTGCTCTCGCCACAGATAATTCTGCTGCAGTGTTTAGGGCCTACGAATGATTGTATGTTAGTTCAAGTGCCGCAATATGGGACAAAAGGGCGTTTAGGGCTTGAGAGCGCTTTTTCTTGATATAGGAGCCCAAGACTATTAGTTCGTCTCTAATTACGGCTTTATGCAATTCCCAAATAATAGAAGGAGAGGGGGAAAAGGGCTTTCGGCATTAAGTTTGAAATATTCCAAGAGGGAAGATGCCAGTTTAGTGGCATTATTTGAATCTAGTATAAGCGTGTCATTGAGGCGCCAAGTCCATTCTTTCTTTGGGAGGACAGTTAGTGAAATATCAAGGAAGATTGGGGCGTGGTCAGACAGAGTGATATTTCCTATCTTAGCACTGATGACCAATGAGGCATGAGCTGAAGATAGTAAAAGGTAGTCAAGTCTATGAAAGGAAGACTTGGCATGAGAATAAAATGTATAATCTCTGCCTGAAGGGTTTAGCGTGCGCCAGATATCTAAGACATCTTTAAGCGTCTCAGTAGCTTGTGTGATATTGATGACTTTTTAGTGGAAAAGTCAAACATAGGTTCAAGAGCCACATTGAAGTCTCCGCCTAAGATAACTATGCCCTCGTTGGAGGAGGACAATTGAGTGAGGGTGTATCAGCAATAGATCCCTTCACAAACAGAAATGATTGCTGAGTGCTTAAAAGGGAGTTGCTTGTGAGTGGCCATGCTGACACCTCTGCTAGCAGAGCTATGAGAGCTATGAAAACATTGTGAGAATCTCTTAAGAGACAGATTTGGAATCAGTTTTAAAATGGGTTTCTTGAAAATAGGCAATGGAGACTTTGAGTGAAGAGACTATAAGAGAAACAATAGCATTAGGTAATGAAACATTAACCTGAGCAGAGACCACCTGGTTATCACATCAGTAAGGTGAGTAGAGACCAAGATAGGGGGATGGGGAAGGAATCAGGTGTAAATGGACATTGCTACAAACAATAGGAGAGGGGGGGGGGTAACAGTGGGTACATTGAAACGATATACAGAATATAGAAGAAACTGAAAGCCCTACTAAGCACCTGCGATGAAGTAGATCCTTTCTCATCACGGCGGGAGGTCGGGATCTATCGGAGGGGGCTCTTGTAGGGCATCTGAGAGCCTTTGAGAGGCTATCAGGAGGGGAGGGTTCATCAAAAAAGTGGGAGAAATTGGTGTAACCCCGGCAAAATTGCTAAATGGGGGAGGTGAGAATCACATAGGACTAGGCGAATGAGTATGCAAGAGAACGAGAGGTACAGTATACAACAACAGTGCCTAGCAGATTTTTCGTAACAGAGAGGTAAACTTGCGGTCGAGTGGTAAGGGTTGTAGATATCCCTAGACCAGCATGTAGACCATATGTAGAAAGTCACTGTAGCAAGGATACTTCAAGAGGTAGCATATCAAATTCGTCGGCGACGAAGAAGTCAACTCTTCGCGTATAGTGGGCAATCCCTCTTGGTCCTCTCTGCCTTTCCCGGGAAGGCATGGTGCCATGCTTCTGCGTGTGGCGGCGTTGGAAGCAGATCTCCCTGATCGGCTGGCATCCAGGAGGGGACATCAACAGGCGAAATCCCGAGTGGATGCCAGATAGCCTTCAGGTCAGCTGGTGAGCGAACTGTAAGTTGTTTACCGTTCTTTAAAATAGTAAGATCGAATGGATATAGCCACCTGAACGGGGTGGCTGAGGCCTTAAGAGCTTCCAGCAATGGACGCAATATGCGCCATTTGGCCAAGGTGGATGGCGCTAGGTCCTAAAAAAATAAGAGTCGCATCTTCATAGATGAGGCTGTTGGCTTCTCTTCCTGCTTTCATGAGATCAGCCGTGTCTACATAACTGAGGAGTCCGCAAATGACATCGCAAGGCGGTTCAGTGGGCTTTAGCTTGGGCCTCAGGGCACGATGAATGTGCTCAATCACTATCTTTGCCGCTCTGTCTGGGCCCAGCAACTTTGCGAAGATTTTGTGCGCTACGCTATGGAGCGCCTCAGTTGCGATTATTTCGGGTAGGCCACAGATCCTTAAATTGCGATGTTGACTGCGATTCTCCTGATCTTCAATATGAAGAAGCGCCTCATTGATCAGGTCTTCAGGGGCCTGTAGGGCTGCACAGGTTTTGCCTTCATGTTTCAGTATGGCATCTTGTGTGTTTTCTAGTGACACCACCCGGTGGCCAAGATGGTGGAGGTCTTCTTTGATGTCCTCCAAGTCTTTATTTAAAGGTGCAAGAGCGGTGTCCAGCAACTCCTTGAGGACAGATTTAGAGAAAGGTGTGCCTCTCCGGGGAGGTCTGCGGTCTGAGATGTCGGACGGGCTGCCAGCCTCCGAATAGTCCTCTGCATCAGAGTGCTGTGGCGCACGCGGCGCCATCTTGGGTGTCTCAGAGGAAAGGGCTCTTGGCTGCTTTCTGAGGAATTGCTCCATATCTGGCTGCTTTGAGCGGACCGGAGTAGGTTCGGTTTGGTCCTTGGGTCGGTCCTTACCAGTTTTCCCCATATGTGCCCGGGTGTGTAGCAAATGAAGGGGTTATAACACCAATTTGGATGATGAGCATAAGATTAGGCAGCCATTAAGCTACACGCCCAGGCTCCGCCCCCCATAGGCTGATTTTAATTAATGTAAGTATAAAGCTGTAGCCTGCTCTCCCTGCACTCACTCGAAGCCTTTTGGCACCAGGAGAGGTATA
This sequence comes from Bufotes viridis, assembly GCA_033119425.1. Lineage (NCBI taxonomy): Eukaryota > Metazoa > Chordata > Amphibia > Anura > Bufonidae > Bufotes > Bufotes viridis. The sequence goes on along the minus strand of CM065592.1, from coordinate 387,566,591 downwards.
AAGTGGACTTTAATTGTATTTATTGGTCGCCATCTAACACCAGGAGAGGTATAGAGTGGGCTCAGCATGCATGTTGGTACCTGCATTCTCTGAATTTAATGGAGGCCATTTTGGCACCAAAAATGATAAAAAGCAGAGTGGACCCAGCATGTATGTGGAACCTGCACTCCCTGAATTTTATGGTGGCTGTTAGGGCACATAACAGGTAGCATTTAGTGTTAGGTTCCCATCTTACAGAGATCGCCTTGACGTTTGACAGACGGGCCCAAATAATTTTGTACAAAATGTATTTGCCAAGAATCTCAAGTTTACAAAATAAGCGTAGCATTAGCACCAGAATATTTTCTATTATTATGGCATTATTGTACTTTATTTGGTTTGCAGAGTGCTGTTGCAATGTATTTTTTTCTTTGTGTTTCTAGCCATGGCAGAGTGCATCTGCGCATTGGGATGTGCTGACTGACCAACTTTTTCTTTGCAATGGAGACTTTGAAGGATGATTTGGATGAAGTAAAGCCTGCAAAAGATGAGGATGGTCATCATTAAGACCTGGCCTCCCTAAGGGGTCCAGACTGGATGTTATTGGTTGGCACGCTGGCACTGGAATAATAAAGGCTTACATCTTATTGGTATTGAATTCTTCTATTAATCGTTTTCAGCAACACTGTCCCTAGTGCATGAGCACTCGCCACGTTTCTCCCTCTTCTCAGCTCACAGGACAATGGCAGCGACTGCGCGGGATGAGGGTGTATAGGGCTTTGACACAACAGGGGATGTCTATCTGCAGATTGGCTGGCTGCACGGCATTATGGGTGATCTTGCGTTCTCTGGCTTGTCTCCTCTACACTTAGTTTCACCTTGTAACATGTGCAACCACCATTTTAGAAAAACCTGATTTGTTAGCACAAAGTGCAAGGAAATTCGTATTCGTTGCAAATCAAAGTTTTCCTAAACTTTGGACTGAATTCCGATTTGAATACTTCACTTTGCTCAACAATGCTATCTATAGTAGAGCATTATGAGGGAGCAAAGACTATTTTCTTGTGACAACAGATAGCTGACATATATAAGCAACAGCCTGTCCAGCCTGTCCACCCTTTGTACACATTAAAACTTTAAAAAGGGACTTATCACCACAAATTGCAGTGCAATCTGCAGACAGCATGTTATAAACCAGGAGTAGCTGATCAGGTTGATATATAGTTTTATGGGAAAAGAGTCAGTAAAATGTATATATTTAAATCTCTGATTAATTGATAACATTCTCTGTTTGTGTATACAGGGATGTTTAGTCACTGATAGTTGTACACAGGGGAGGTGTTTTCAGTGATTGATAGCATTCCCTGTGTAAGTGTGTATATAGATAGCTGTTAGTCACTGATAGTTGTACATGGGGAGGTGTTATAAATGATCGGTAGCATTCTCTGTGTAAGTGTGTATACAGATAGCTGTCAGTCACTGATAGTTGTACACAGGGGAGGTTTTATCAGAGATTAATATCATTCTCTGTGTAACTGTGTATACAGATAACTGTCAGTTACTGATAGCTGTGACTTGTGCCTGTGGCTGGTGGCACTGTGACTTGTGCCTGTGGCTGATGGCACTGTGACTGGTGCCTGGATGGCACTGTGACTGGTGCCTGTGGCTGGTGGCACTGTGACTGGTGCCTGTGGCTGGTGGCACTGACTGATGGCTGAGACTGCTGGCACTGTGACTGATGGCACTGCCACTGAATGATGGCTGAGACGGCTGGCAGTGACTGCTGTCTGAGTGCTGAGAATGTGCGTAGCGCTGTGTGATGATTGGTTGGTGCGCCGTGTGTGCTGGTGTGGGTGGCGTTGTTGCGTGTGGGGTGGCACAGGCATCATGTGGAGCACAGTGCGTTGACTGGACGGCGCTCCGCGCATGCGCAGCCTTATTGTCAAAACACGCAGTCCTGAGCACGCACACAGGAATTTTATTATAGTAGATACTGTATATATTCTCTATAATGAAATCCCTGTGTGCATGTGCGACCATGTGCCCAGCTCCACGTGCCTCCTCTTTCCCCTCCGGCTTGCAGCCCGCTGACACCCCGGGATTCGGGCCCTGCAACCGCCGTCTGCCACAGGGTATCCTTCACCAGACACCCTTATGCACCGCCCACACCTGTGCACGGGCAGAGATTGGGCCTGGACCCCGGGTATCTGTCAGCACAGGGGGCACATGGTAGTCCCCTCAGCGGCCGCATCCTCATCTCTCCTATTTCTCCCTAACCCCACTCACCAAAGTCAGGTAATGGCCACACAGTAGCAAGTGAGGGAAGCTATCACAGGCAGGGAGCATTGCACATGTATTCCACTCCAACCCCCATCATTGTACACATATTACACTCCAACCCCCATCATTACACTACAGCCCTCATTGGAGTGTAATGATGGGGATTGGAGTGTAATATGTGTGTAATGATGGGGGTTGGAGTGTAATATGTGTATAATGATGGGGAGGGGGAGCAGGAGGCACGGTGGAGCCGGGCACAGCAGCTGGCTGGCGTGTGGACTGCTGTGTGCTGATAGGTCCCCGCACCACGCATGCCCAGTATAACAAATGGCACATATACACGGACACAGGGCACTCACACAGGGATTTTATAATGTAGGATTACACTCCAGCCCCCATCACATAAAATCCCTGTTTGAGTGCCCTGGGTCCGTGTGCCATTTGTTATACTCGGCATGCGCGACGCAGGGACCTATCAACATCATTATACCCACATCATTACACACATATTACACTCCAATGAGGGCTGTAGTGTAATGATGGGGGTTGGAATGTAATATGTGTACAATGATGAGGGTTGGAGTATAATATGATGGGGATTGGAGTGTAATATGTATTGTGGGGAGTCGCTCTGGTAGACAGCGGTGCGGGTGCAGTTTAGAGGCAAAACAAGGAGTCCAGATTGTGCAACAAACAGTGTTTTATTCACACTTGCACACAAAATGAAAAACAGTCTCTTGGTGACAGTTCACACACAACGGAAATAACGTAGCCAAACAAAAACAGTCCAACACAGGTTCAGTCACCTGGGAGGTGTAGGTGCAGGTTCGCACCACGCTGTCGGCCCAGCCGCAGGAGAATCCAGCTTCAGGTAGCCAGGAACAAAATACCTCCTTGCTGAGCTCTTTCCTCCTGGACAGAGAACTCCCAGCCCTGTTAGCAGCTCCAGGATAATCACACTCCTCAGACACAGCTGCTGGCTGCGTTTTATATCCAGCCCAAAACATGGACTGGACCGTGGGGAGCAGCCACCCACCCTACTCTTTAGCTGCTCCCAGTAAGAGCCGGCCCGGATCGGCTTTGCAGCCATGCTATTTAACAAAGTCAAACAGCACTAGCTGCTGCAGACAAAAACCCGGCTCTCACCTCACCGAGGCCAGCAACCTCGGTGACACGTACCTGCCATCACATATGACACCTTGCACCTTACCACATACCCCCCTTTGTTCAACCCTGAGGGGTGAACACACGTGAGGCAGTGGACGCGGGACAGGGCATCTGCGTTGCCCTGCAAGCGGCCTGCCCTGTGTTCCACGGAAAACTTGAAATTTTGAAGAGATAGGAACCACCTGGTGACCCGAGCATTCCTCTCCTTGGCCTGACTCATCCATTTGAGGGGGAATGGTCGGTCACCAGACAGAACCTCCTCCCTAACAGGTAGTAGCGGAGAGATTCGAGTGCCCACTTGATAGCCAGGCACTCCCTCTCCACTATACTATACCTGGACTCGGCGGGACTGAGCTTACGGCTCAGGAAGACAACGGGATGTTCTTCCCCGTTGACCTCCTGCGACAGTACCGCACCGAGGCCTACCTCCGAGGCGTCGGTCTGTCACGACAAACTCCTTGTTGAAGTCGGGTGTCACCAAAACCGGGGACCCACACAGGGCCGACTTCAACGCGGAGAAAGCCTCCTCCGCCTTCTCACTCCAGCTAACCCTCCCAGACTTTCGCCCCTTCAACAGGTCTGTCAATGGCGCTGCTATTGTGGCAAAGTGGGGCACAAACCTCATGTAGTAACCTACAATCCCCAGGAACGACTTTACCTGCCTGGTGGTGACCGGTCGGGGCCAGTTACGAATGGCCTCTACCTTAGTTACCTGAGGTTTGATGACTCCCCGCCCAATTACATATCCCAGATATTTTGTCTCCTCTAACCCTATGGAGCACTTCTTTGGGTTAGCGGTCAGTCCGGCTTTCCTCAGGGCATCCACTACCGCCTGCACCTTGGGTAAATGGCTTTCCCAGTCGGTGCTGTGGATGACTACATCATCCAAGTAGGCCGAGGCGTACCGGCGATGTGGTCGCAGCACTATGTCCATTAACCTTTGGAAAGTGGCGGGGCGCCATGCAGGCCAAAGGGTAACACCTTGTAGTGATACAGGCCCTGCGAGGTAACAAATGCGGTTTTTCCTTAGCCGACTCCGTTAAGGGTACCTGCCAGTACCCTTTAGTGAGGTCCAGCACAGAAAAATAACGGGCTTGTCCTAAACTTTCAACCAGCTCGTCTACTCGGGGCATGGGATACGCGTCAAACTTGGATACTTCATTTAACTTGCGAAAGTCGTTGCAGAACCGCAGCGTCCCATCCGGCTTAGGTATTAGGACTATGGGACTGGCCCACTCACTTTTCGACTCCTCAATGACCTCGAGCTTCAACATTAACTGTACTTCCTCCGCGATGGCCCGTCGCCGAGCCTCGGGTACCCGGTATGGTTTTAACCGGATCTTGGCCTGAGGCTCAGTGGCGATGTCATGTTGGATGAGAGGCGTGCGGCCAGGGAGGTCGAGAACACATCCGTGTTCCGACTGATGAACTCCTGACTTCCTGAACTTGTTTGGAAGACAGGCTGTCTGCAATTTTACCGTGGTTACTGCTTCACAGGCCTCGAACTGTGGGGCTGGACCCTTTTCACCTAGAAGCCCTGGCCGGGGGCTGTGGTCGTCGGCTGTGTCCCTATCTTTCCACGGCTTAAGTAAATTCACGTGGTACACCTGCTCCGGCTTGCGCCGCCTGGCTGGTGTACTTTGTAATTACTTCCCCTACCTTCTCGATCACCTCATAGGGGCCCTGCCACCTAGCTAGGAATTTGCTGTCAAGGGTGGGTACCAGAACCAAAACCCGATCTCCCGGATTGAAGTCCCGTGCCCGAGCCTGACGATTGTACACCCTACTCTGGGCTTGTTGCGCTGCCTCCATATGCTCCCGGACCAAGGGCAACACCCTTTCCATCCGGTCCTGCATTTGGGCGACATACTCAATGACACTTTTGTGGGGGACAGGCTGTTGTTCCCACGCTTCCTTGGCGATATCCAGCAGGCCCCGAGGGTGTCTGCCATAAAGCAGTTCGAAGGCGAGAACCCAGTAGAGGCCTGGGGCACCTCTCGCACTGCGAACATGAGATAGGGCAGAAGCAGATCCCAGTCCTTCCCATCTCTAGACACCACCCTCTTTAACATATTTTTAGAGTTTGGTTAAACCTCTCCACAAGACCGTCTGTTTGCGGATGGTAAGCGGACGTCCGTAACTGCTTTATACGCAACAATTTACACAGTTCCCTCATTACTTTGGACATAAAGGGGTCCCTTGGTCTGTCAGAACCTCTTTTGGCAGGCCCACACGGAAAACATCTCCATTAACTCTTTGGCAATGAGCTTAGCTGAGGTATGTCGCAGAGGCACCGCCTCCGGATACCAGTGGCATAGTCGAGAACTACCAGAATGTGTTGGTGGCCCCTGGCAGACTTTGGTACAGGCCCAATTAAATCCATCGCGATTCGCTCAAACGGTACTTCAATAATTGGCAGAGGTACCAGGGGACTACGGAAATGTGGCTGGGGGCTAGTTATCTGACAGGTCGGACAGGACTTACAATAATTCTCTACCTCCTTGAACACACTGGGCCAATAAAATCGCTGCAGTATGCGGTCCTGGGTTTTCTGCCACCCCAGGTGTCCCCCAAGAACATGTTGGTGGGCAAGCTCCATGACAAGCTTGCGATACGCTGTGGGCACCACCAACTGTTCAACAGGTTCGCCTCGGATTTGGTTCACCCGATACAACATATCCTGCAGAACAATAAACCGTGGGAACATTAATTCAGCCCCTGGTTTCTGGGGTTTCCCATCAATTTCCAGCACATTCTCCCAGGCCCTGGTTAGGGTTTGGTCCCGGTGTTGTGCGGTCCCAAAATTTTCCCGGAGACATTGAGGTCTGCCAACTCAGGTCCCGGTGGCAAGTCCTCCGTGTCTCCCACCATTACACTCAGTGGGGTTGTCTCCCCCTCTACCGCTGGAGCAGTGGTCACCCCTACCGCCCGGCCCTTCAGACTCGGGCTCCCAGGGTTCTGGCCTTCCAGCGGTATCAGGCCACTCTACTAGGGTCACCCCTGTCTCGGGTCCCTCAGATACCTTTATTGCCGGCCACAGCGCCGGAAAACCGAGGAAGTCCCTCCCAAGTATTAGTTCGTGTGGGAGTTTAGTAGCGACAGCCACCTCGTGGGTCCACCTACCAGCCGCTGTGGACAAAGTCACTAGTGCAGTGGGATAGTCTTTCAGGTCTCCGTGGATGCACAGGACCCCGACTTTACGGCCAGTATACTCCGTAGGCCGTACAAGTGCAGCCCTTACCAGGGAGACTAAACTCCCGGAGTCCAGCAGAGCCACCGCCAGAGAGTCTCCCACCTCTACCTGACACAGGTGGTTATGGTCCTGCACCTCACGGGTGCCAGTTGCGCACAGCTTCCGTGCATACAGGAGTGGCGACCCCGTAGTTCATATCCATCGGCTCATCCCGATGCGGACAGTCGGCCCTGATGTGGCCTGGCTCCTGACACCTCCAGCATACCACGGGAGGCGGACTCGCAGGGGGTATATTCCGGGCAGGCCGCTCTGTCGCGGACGTCGGAACTGGGGCAGAGGCCTCCGGGGTTTGACTGACCCCTTCCCGCAAGAGTCCCCTGCAGGTTTCTGGTGGCCTCGTAGCGCTCCACCAGGTCGACCATCTCCAGGGCATTGGTGGGCGATACCTGGCCGATCCAGTGCTGGAGGGGATAAGGCAGGGCCCTCCAAAAGATGTCCGCCAACAGTCGATCCAGCATGGCAGTGGGACTTAGTAGATCGGGCTGCAGCCACTTTTGCAGCCTGTGCAGCAGATCGTGGAACTGCGGCCTAGCGGGTTCAGTCGTTTTAAAGTCCCACTGGTGGACTCTTTGGGCGCGGACCAGCACGTTCACGCCCAGTCTGGCTAGGACCTCTCCTTTCACAGTGTCATAATCTGCCGCTTGGTCATCCGACAAGTCGAAAAACACCTGCTGGGGTCCGGAAGCCAGGAACGGAGCGACCACCTCAGCCCACTGGTCACGGGGGTAACTTTTCCCTCACGGCGACCTTCTCAAAAACCGCCAGGTGCGTCTCAACGTCGTCTGCGGGGTCATTTTCGGGATCGCCGCACGGACCGCTTTCGGGCATCTTGGGCGTGGTGGGACGCTCCTGCCGCCTGTAACGCCATCACATGTTGTAGCAGTAGTTGGTTGGTCTCCCGCTGCTGCACGTTAGCCTCTATGAGAGCCTTCACAGCAGCCTCCATGTTGCCAGAAACTCCTGCTTGCAGCTTTGCTGGCTTAATATATTCCATACACTTTAGAAAAACAAAACTTCGGCGTTCACGCCAGCCTCACTGCGCATGCCCGCATCCGACACCAAATGTGGGAGTCGCTCTGGTAGACAGCGGTGCGGGTGCAGTTTAGAGGCAAAACAAGGAGTCCAGATTGTGCAACAAACAGTGTTTTATTCACACTTGCACACAAAATGAAAAACAGTCTCTTGGTGACAGTTCACACACGACGGAAATAACGTAGCCAAACAAAAACAGTCCAACACAGGTTCAGTCACCTGGGAGGTGTAGGTGCAGGTTCGCACCACGCTGTCGGCCCAGCCGCAGGAGAATCCAGCTTCAGGTAGCCAGGAACAAAATACCTCCTTGCTGAGCTCTTTCCTCCTGGACAGAGAACTCCCAGCCCTGTTAGCAGCTCCAGGATAATCACACTCCTCAGACACAGCTGCTGGCTGCGTTTTATATCCAGCCCAAAACATGGACTGGACCGTGGGGAGCAGCCACCCACCCTACTCTTTAGCTGCTCCCAGTAAGAGCCGGCCCGGATCGGCTTTGCAGCCATGCTATTTAACAAAGTCAAACAGCACTAGCTGCTGCAGACAAAAACCCGGCTCTCACCTCACCGAGGCCAGCAACCTCGGTGACACGTACCTGACATCAGATATGACACCTTGCACCTTACCACAGTATACAATGTATTTTCTCCTGTATCCCCCTCCATCTCTATAACATATCCCCTGTAGCCCCCTCCCCAGCTCTCTCTAATGTTATGGTCGGAGTGTACAGATGTAGTCAGCGTAATAGGGGGAGATAGGGGGCTGTGGATGGCACTGTTATGGGGGATCTGTGGGTGACACTGTTATGGGGGATCTGTGGATGACATTGTTATGGGGATCTGTGGATGGCACTGTTATCGAAGGGATCTGTGGCTATCACTGTTATAGTGGGGATCTGTGGCTAACACTTTCACACTTGCGGCATGGCTGTCCGCTAGTTGTTTCCTAACAGATAGTCAGTCTCTTTAGTAGCAGACGGTCTACACCGGGTGTGTTTGGATCTAGATCTCTCACTGCTTCCACCCGACTGGCTCATCAGCACGCTGCCACCCTGCTGCTGTCTCACAGGTCTGCCTCCACCCTTACCATCTGATGATGATGCCCCCTCTTCACAAAGCTTGCACGTGCGATCGGCTACATCACCCACTACTGTCTGTTCGTCACTTATGTCACTCTCACCAGTCTCATGGCCACGTCCCTGACCACTTGCAGCACTTGTTCTCACTCAAATATTATCATTGGTAGTTGCACGCCTAGTGGAGGATGCAGTGGACCTCTCTTCCGAGTCTGTACTGGCCTGTAGCTGCTGACTATCCTCACTAAGCTCATCCTCGCTGAAAAGTTCAGCAAAGAGAAGGAAAGAGGCAACTGCAGGACAGGTGAGGGCACAGAAGTTTTTTCTGGGCCATGCCAATTAAATGTGGTGTCACCACCACCGAATCTTGGCTGTGGGTATCTGTTGTCACCTGATGAAGAGCGAGTCAACCATTCCAGTACAGCTGGATTGTTGGTCAAAACATGACCGCTGGATAACAGTGGTAGCTCTAGCCTGTTGCTGCGGCTGTTGCTAACCCCACCCCTTCTTCTGCTGGTACTTGTGCTGGCTACATTTAAATATCTGAATCAGTAATGTAACAGATGCAGTTTAAAAACAGATAGCAGATAGACTTGAAGTCAGGGCCGGCGCGTCCTATAAGCGGACTAGGCCGCCGCGTAGAGCGCCCCTTGGCAAGGGGCGCTGCTAGGAGCGCCGGCCCTGCCTCATACTGCAGCCGCCCGAGCGCTCTGTATAGAGCCTCAGGCGGCTGCAGCACTGCCCGGGCTGGTGCGTCCATGAGGGCGCACCGCCCGGGCACAGCAAGAGGAAAGGAGCTGACAGGAGGGAAGCGCTCAGCGCTCCCTCCTGTCAGTCCATTGTAGCGCGGCCGAGCTCTTTATGGCCGCGGGTACAGGAGCATGTGTCTCCTGTAGCCGGCCGGACTGACATGAAGTGCGCACACAGTGTGCACTTCCTGTCAGTCCGTCAGGGTACAGGAATCTAAAGCTCCTGTACCCGTGGACCATAAAGCGCCGCCACGCTACATTACAGGTGGGGAGAGAGGGGGAGAAGAATGACAAGAGGGGGAGAAGAATGACAAGAGGGGGAGAAGAATGACAAGAGGGGGGAGAAGAATGACAAGAGGGGGGAGAAGAATGACAAGAGGGGGAGAAGAATGACAAGAGGGGGGAGAAGAATGACAAGAGGGGGAGAAGAATGACAAGAGGGGGGAGAAGAATGACAAGAGGGGAGGAAGCATGACAAGAGGGGGAGAAGAATGACAAGAGGGGAGGAAGCATGACAAGAGGGGGAGAAGAATGACAAGAGGGAGGAAGAATGACAGGGGGGAATGACAAAGGAGGAGGGGTGAAGATTGACGGGGGGGGGAGAATGACAAAGGAGGGGGGGGGGTGAAGAATGATAAGGGGGGGGGGGGCGGCAAACTTTTCTTTTGCCTAGGGCGGCAAAAATCCTTGCACCGGCCCTGCTTGAAGTACGCTCCTATATATTACACTGCCTGTTGACAGTGAGTGTCTATGTATACCTGAACAGATTGATTATTATTGATGCAGCAGATTAACTAGGTACACTTGCCTATATATTAGAATAGCTGTTAATTCTCATGCACAGTCAGTCTCTGTATAACAGAACAGATTGAAGGGGTTCTCCAATGAAAAATATTCTACAGTTTTCAAACCAGCAGCTGGATCTGAATACTTTTGTAACTGCATGTAATTAAAATCTTTGTATAGCTACTGAGTTATTCAATACACTGTATCTGTATAGCGCCGCCTACTGTTTGTTCTTTTTGTTCTTTCTTTGTCCGGGTCACTGAGATGGACGCACATGCTCGGTTTCATCCTTCAACTGCTTCCTGAGCTGTAGTAAGGAAAGATCTCTAGCAGTAAAGACACGTCCCTGAGCTACAGCAGAAAAGACACTCCCCTTGAGCTGTCAGCTTGATATAAATCTAGTCTAGCAATTAATGGGGATATCTCTGGATCCATGTGAGGGACGGGCTGGTTCTAGCTTTGTTAGAAAGAGACTGTCATGCATTATATGATGTCTGACTTTCATTTTTTATATTCATCTTGGGATAACCCCTTTAAGTATGAATGGCGCAGCAGATGAACTATATATTACACATCTTGTTGACAATGAGCATGATGTACTATACGTCTATCTAAAACTAAATGGATTAATTATTAATGGCGCAAAAGATGTTCTAGGTACCACCCCCTACATATTAGACTGACTGTTGACACTAAGTGATGATGTCAGTCTATGTATAACAGAACAGATTAACTATAAATGGTGCATAAATAGATTAACTATTTAAACGTGCCTATATATTACACTGCCTGATGACAATGAGCCTGATGCACTATACGTCTATCTATAACTGAACAGATTAATTATTAATGGTACAGCATATTTTCTTGAGACTACAGGGCACATTTATTGAGACTGGCATTTTAGACACCGGTCCTAATAAGCCCCTGCGATGGCGGTGAATCGCCATTTCTAAATGTAAGACAGCTTCCTTGCTGTCTTACATTTAGAGCATTTTCTACACCCAATTCAGGTGTAGAAAATGATGAATAAGACGGGCCTGCCGGCAAGTCCCTTACCACACCCCTTTTTTAGACCTAGTGTGAGCGAGGAGGAAGTCACAGATTCTACCGCAAGGTGGCGTGCAACAAAATCTGCGCCAGATATACACTGCAAAAATGGCGTATATCTGTTCGTAAATTACCCTGATATCAGTCTACATAATAGAACAGATTAGAAATGAATGGCATATCAGTGGAATAAGATGCACAGGGCAATTAAACAGAGCCTGCACTGTCACTACACTGTCCCTGCAGTCTCCCTATGCTCTCTTTACCATGTCTGAAAACTCTCCCTATGATCTCCCTACACTGTCCCTTCACTGTCCCTATGTAATATTCTACAACTGAAGGATTGCTAAAACACTGTCCCCAGACTTGCCATGTCTCTTTCTACACTCTATAATATGCGGCAGTACATAGTGTGGCAGTGCTAATTGCAAATTTACAAAAATATAAAGTATCTAGAGAAATTATATAATCTCCAAAACTATCAAAATAGTTCACAAAGTCAGAGGCTAAGACTCAAGTGGAGATCATAATGGTAAATAATTAACATTTCCAAAGAGAATTTTGAAACTACTTTATGAGATGTTGGATTACTACTAGGGATGAGCGAATCGACATCGGATAAAACATCCGAAGTCGATTCGCATAAAACTTTGTTTCAATACTGTACGGAGTAAGCGCTCCAGACAGTATTAAAATTGTATTGGCTCCAATGAGCCGAAGTTATTACTTCAGAATAACTTCTGATAACTTCATAATAACTTCAGAAATTGATTTATACTGCAAAAAAACATTTCCCGAACTCAGAAACAAAACCGAGTTTTTTACAGTATAAATCAATTTCTGAAGTTATTATGCAAAGTCTTGCAAGTAAGGTTGAGCGAACCCGAACTGTAAAGTTTGGGTTCGTACCGAACATGAAATTTTTATTCGCACTCGAACCCGAATATTTCTGTAAAAGTTTGGGTTCCAGTTCGTTGTTCAGCGATTTCTTCCCGCTTTTTGAAAGGCTGCAGGGCAGCCAATCAGCAAGACTTTCACTACTTTGCCCTAAGAAACCATCACAGCCATGCCTACTATTGGCATGGCTTTGATTGGCAAAGTGCGGCATGTGACCAAGCCTCTATTTAAGCTGGAGTCACGTAGCGCCGCACGTCACTCTGCTCTTCTCAGTGTAGGGATAGGATGCTGCCGCTTCTGTGAGGGACAGATTAGGGAAGAAATCTGTTCAACTTGGTGGTGTTAACTCTTCAAACTACAGCAATTATTGAGGGTGCTATGCTACATATTTGTACCTAGCCCTGAGCCCAGTGATACTGCAAAATCATTTTTAATCCATCTGTTACTGAGGTGGGGGTCAGCGGCCATTTTAGCAACTGCAGTGTCCTTGGAACTGTATGTGACCTGCATGTATGCCAGCCTGCCAGGGACATCAGTCTAATTATTTTTTGGTAGCTTAGTGGAAGAAAAATTCAATTTTTCTGGCAGGTCATTACCTATTTTATAATTTTGCGGTGACAGTGCATTTCTGTAGTTGCTGTAATAAACCTGTACTGTCGTACCACAGATCACATTTGCATACACCGCTGAAAAACCTATTTTAAAATTTTGCGGTGACATAGTGCATTTCTGAAGTTGGTGGAATAAACCCGTACTGTCTTACCACAGATCACATTTGCATACACCACTGAAAAACCTATTTTAAAATTTTGTGGTGACATAGTGCATTTATGTAGTTGGTGGACTAAACCCGTACTGTCGTACCACAGAGCTCACTTGCATACACCGCTGAAAAACCTATTTTAAAATTTTGTGATGACACAGTGCATTTATGTAGTTGGTGGAATAAATCCGTACTGTAGTACGACAGACCACGTTTGCATACAACGCTGAAAAACCTATTTTAAAATTTTGCGGTGACATAGTGCATTTATGTAGTTGGTGGACTAAACCCGTACTGTCGTACCACAGAGCTCACTTGCATACACCGCTGAAAAACCTATTTTAAAATTTTGTGATGACACAGTGCATTTATGTAGTTGGTGGAATAAATCCGTACTGTAGTACGACAGACCACGTTTGCATACAACGCTGAAAAACCTATTTTAAAATTTTGCGGTGACATAGTGCATTTCTGTTGTTGGGTTAATAAACCCCTACCGTCGTACTACAGAGCACTTTGCATACAATGCTGAAAAACCTGTTTTATAATTTTTGGGATGACATACTGCATTTCTGTAGTTGGGTTAATAAACCCGTACTGTTGTGCCACAGAGCACGTTTGCATACAACGCTGAAAAAACTGTTTTAGAATTTTGCGGTGAAAAACCACATTTCTGTAGTTGGGTTAATAAACCTGTACTGTTGTGCCACAGAGCACGTTTGCATACAACGCTGAAAAACCTGTTTGATAATTTTTGGGGTGACATACTGCATTTCTGTAGTTGGGTTAATAAACCTGTACTGTTGTGCCACAGAGCACGTTTGCATACAACGCTGAAAAAACAATTTTAAAATTTTGCGGTGAAAAACAGCATTTCTGTAGTTGGGTTAATAAACCTGTACTGTTGTGCCACAGAGCACGTTTGCATACAACGCAGAAAAAACTGTTTTATCATTTTTAGGGTGACAGACTGCATTTCTGTAGTTGGGCTAATAAACCCTTACTGTTGTGCCACAGAGCACGTTTGCATACAACACTGAAAAACCTATTTTAAAATTTAGCAGTGACATACCTCATTCCTGCATTTGGGAGAAATAAACCTGTATTGTTGTTCTACAGAGCAGTTTGGCATACAACGCACAAAAAAACTATTTTGAAATTTAGCAGTGACATACTGCATTTCTGTAGTTTGTTGCAATAAACACTGGTTTTGTGACACATAGTAGATCTGAGGCCTACCCTGCATTTCAGTCATTTTAAGTAACCTGTGGAACTCCGCATCTACATAGTTGGTTGCAAACACACAGGTTTTGTAGTAGATAGCACATTTGCGGTGTACGCTACATTTCTGACAGTCAAATTAAACCATTGACTTCTGCTTTTACATTGTTGGTTTGAAAAATCTAATTTTTGGTGATAGTGAAGTAATTGTATTGAATTGCTCCGTAACACTGTTGTGTGACCTAAAGAAATTTATTCTGTTTATGACACCGGCACTGCCTTACTGTTAGTGAACTTAATTGTTGACTATTGGCAGTTAAATTGACACTGGAGATAAACCATCTGTTAGTTTGGTGGGTGAACACAAAAAATAATGAGAACATCAAATAAGGGACGTGGGCATGGTCGTTGAGGTGTTGGTGGAGCTCCTGTTTCTGTGAGAGGACGTGGCCATTCAGCACCAACTACAGGTCCAAGTGAAACACCTTCCTCAGGTGTGAGTAGGCGACAGAACCTGCAGCATTATTTGGTAGGCCCGAATGCTGCTCTACGAATGGTGAGGCCAGAACAAGTACAGGCGCTAGTAGTTGGGTGACTGACAGTGCCTCCAGTACCTTAACATTGTCCTCCACTGCTGAAAGCTCAGAGTTGGCAACTGCAGCCCATGCCCATCAGTCTTTCATCTCACCCCCTTGCAAATCAGTCAAGCAAGTCTGAGCCCCAAGTCATGCAGCAGTCTCTTATGCTTTTTGATGACTCTGCTGGCAGGGTTTCCTAGGTCCATAACCATATCCCTGCCCCAGAAGTGGAAGAGATTGAGTGCACAGATGCCCAACCACTTAGGTTTAAGTATGAGGACATGGGAAGACCACCGCAGCATGTCTCTGATGATGACGAAACACAGGTGCAAATTGCTGTGGCTTTCTGCGGTGTGCAGACAGACAAAGAGGGCAGGGGTGAAGACTGGGTGGAAGATGATGTTGAGAACGATGAGGTCCTACACCCCAAAATATACCACTTAAATCCATGTTATTACCTTTGCGGTCTGCGCTGCACATGTGCCAGGGAAAATAATATAGTTAATCCATCTGGGAGTTCAGGGATTGACATATTCCAATTTTTTGCTGTCAAGTAACCGTGCACTGCATAGGTGACAGGGACCGAAAATTTGAAAAATATTCTTTTAAGTTGTTGGGTGCAAAATTACCATTTTTGCCAGGTACAAACCCCTGCTCTGCATAGGTGACAGTGACCGAAAATGCGGAAGAGCGTCTTTTAAATTGTTGGGTGAAATATTACCATTTTTGCCGGGTACAAACCCTTGCTCGACATAGGTGACAGGGACCCAAAATTTGAAAAATCTTGTTTTAAATTGTTGGGTGCAAAATTACAATTTTTGCTGGGTACAAACCCTTGATCTGCATAGGTGACAGTGACCAAAAATGCGGAAACTCTTCTTTTAAATTGTTAGGTGCAATATTACCATTTTTGCCGTGAAAAAAACCCTCCTCTGCCTGAGTGCCAGGGGCCTACATTTCAAAAAATCGCCTTTTCCATTGCTGGGTGACATGAACTCCGTTTTACCGTGAATAAACCCCCCCTCTGCCTTGGTGCCAGGGGCCTATATTTTAAAAAATCGCCTGTTCCATTGGTGGGTGACATGAACCCCATTTTGTCGTGAATAAACCCCTGCTCTGCCTGGATGCCAGGGGCCTACATTTTTAAAAATCGTCTGCTCCATTGGTGTGTAATATGAACCCCATTTTGCTGGTGAAAACCCCCTGCTTTGCATTGCTGACAGGGAACCAAATTTGGTAAAAACGTCTGTTAATGATCGAAAGATGCGTGAGTACAAACGCATGCTGGTAGACGCGCTGCTGATGGCATTCCCAGTCGACGCCTCCTCAACCTCCTACTCCACACCCATTTCTCCTCCTAGATCAAGATTTTGATATTTAATTTTTATTTATTTTATTTTAAGTCATTTCCGAAGCCACATTTGTTTGCAGGGCACTTACCCACATTTTGCTGCCTTTTGCAGCCCTCTAGCCCTTTCCAGGACTTTTTTTACAGCCATTTTAGTGCCAAAAAGTCCGGGTCCCCATTGACTTCAAGCCCCAGGGTCATGTGTGTGACTGAACAGATGGGGGTAGTAGTTGCAGTACGCATGGTTCTGATACTTCCTGGGTCAGCATGCAGTGATGAGAAGGACACACCTTTCTTCCTTTCAGAGCACACTCCGGTTGCTGGGTCTTTCTGCTTGGTGACAGATGAGGTTGCATTATGGGTTTTGAGGTGCAAGTCAGGATCCCGGTTGACGTTATTTCAACACTTTGTAGTGTGATAGTAGTGCAGGAAGCAATGACAATAAGATCTTTACTGAAGAATTCAAATGCAAACAGATCAGGACATTTCTTTAGCATGCTATTGACCGGCAGATGTTCACAAATTGCAAGATGTTATAAGTCTCATGGATGCACAGGTAGATGATAGGTCATAGTGTCTTTTTAAAGTAATCTTATTTACTCTACACTTCACTCTCTTACTAATAATTAAGAATTCAAACATGGAATATATATTATAGACAATATAGTGCAACCACAGGGTGGTCTCCTCACAAAACTCTGCAAACTCTTCTGTATATTTTTTGAACAGGTTGCTGTACTTACACTACATCTCCACAAAATCCACCTTGGGATGTGGAGATTCTCACAGTTTGGCCAAATATAGTTATTTGGTATGCTCAGGCACTGGAGGCAACTCCTGAAAATGGATGTCATAGAGGCAATAAGCCCTTTTAGATAGGTTATCTCAACTGTTCTTTCTCTACCCCACCTTCTTTATATCTGGTCTGCTTCTGTAGATATTCTGACTCTTACCTGGATGTGTTCGGGTGCAGTACGGGTAGTCTTTTGTCTGCACTACATCTTTGCTTCTGTTCTCTTTGAGACTCCATGAGACTCACTAGACTAACTTGAACTAAACTAAACTTACTATAACATTCTTCCCTTTGTCTATATATAGAGGGTGACACCAGTCCTATATACTGATGGCTGTGGATATGGTCTAGTAACACCATGTGCAAATACAGTACAAGCAATGCACAGAGTACAATAAAATACATTTTTCACTCCTCTAGTACTTTGAAGTGTTCTACTATGCTGGAGCAGGACACTGCAGATTTGTGGGTGTAGGAGAATTTGGCAAAATTTATTTCACCTGTAATGACAAACATTTCTTGCCATTTAGAACACAATACACCTAAGAAATGTCAGCAGCATGTAACCATAATGCCATTTTTCTCAAAAGCAAGCCTTACCATTTGGTTACAGATAAAGGTTAAGGATAGGTTTACTAAGCAAATAGAGACAACCTTGGCCTCTAACTTTTCAGAAAAACATACTATAATGGTTAATAAAGAAAATCTCTTGTCAAGCAAGACATCTGGAACAGAATCAAGGACAGGGAGTCTTTGGTGTCAGTAAATATCTGTTATTATGTGGAAGTGATAATTCCTATAATGAGCAAATTTAGCAGTGGAGAAATTGAGTTTGAATTATATTTATATATAGAAACTATCCGAATAGCAACTTAAAACTGGAAGAAATATTTTATATAATGGTGAAGGGTTTTAAGGGAAAGTTAAAGAAATACATGGTGTCCTCTATGTAAAAGTCAGTCTAAAAACTAAGAAAAACATGGCATAAAAAATACTCTTTGGATCTGTATACGGAAACCTTATGGTAGAATTGAAATGAAACATTGGAGTTAAATAGTACATATTTAATAACCATGAGTTTGGTTTTTATCTATATTACATTTTCATATTTGGTAGTGCCCCCTGCTGTTCATCTGTTTGCTCAACCTTCTACTACATTCAGTGGTGAACTAACATGTTCAGAAGCTTCTCTGCTCACCACAGTGCTGATATGGTGATGTTAATAGTTAACTGGTGAAGTAATCCAGGCACCTTTCATTCATACTAGTGTTGGTAGATTTGGATTCACCCACTTTTGGATTTGTGTGCCACATTGTTTGAGTTCCCAATCTCCGTACCTGTAATACAAAATGGGATTTGCTGAACCTGCACGAAGATGGCCGCCAGTAATGTGAGACTATGTGAGCCTTGCACATGCGCCGTTACTGTTAGTAGTGTTGCATGCTGAACTGTATTACAAAAAGAATCAGAAAATATACATTTTATTATTGAATAAATACAGTGCTTTCGATTAATCCAAAATGTTAATAAACCTCAAACCTGAATATTTAGGAAAGTAGGGTTTTGGTTTTCTTAGGCTAGTTGTGCACTAGTGGCAGTGCCAGAATACACAGCGATCCAGCTAGCTGTTCCTTGACGCTGCAAGTGTGCAACTAGTCTTAGGGGTTATATCTATGTGTGTAGAGTTATTGGGCAACTATTAGTGTCCAGAATTATTATGTAACTGAATGAAAAAGGAAAATTTTCTAAAATTAATTGTTTATTTTCATCTGATAAATTGAGAATAATAAACAAACAGCTCAAAATTAACAATTATTTCTGACATTTCCAAAAAATATCAGTGACTAATATAGCTGCCCTTCTTTTCAATAACGGTCATAAGCCTTCCATTCATGGAGTCTGTCAGTTCCTTTATCTGTTGTGCAGCAGTAACCACAGCCTCCGAGACACTGTTCAGAGAGGTGGACTGTTTTCCTTTGCTGTAAATCTCCCATTTAAGAAGGAGTCGCTCAATAGGGTTTAGCTCAGTGAAGAAGGGGGCCATGTCATTATTCTTTAATCTTTATAGGATAACTGTCATATATATATATATATTTTTTTGGAGTATTGGATTTTGGTGATTAATATCACCTTGGTGGCCCTGTTTCAACTTTTCACTGTCTATTCAATTACCCCTTAATTCCACATTTTTGTTCCCTGTACTGCCTACTTTTACCTGTGCTTAAAATTGGGTTGCTAGGCATTCTCCTGCCTGTGTGTGCGCTCACATTACTGGCCAGAACTGACAGCCAGAGTAAAAGTTGTAAGGGAATGGTTAAAAAGCCAGGTCCTGCCTGGCAGCTGATTACAGTGCCTGGGCTTTGTGCTCTTCCCCACATCCCTGTGCTTGGCAGACGCTCCCTCAGCAGTGCTGGAAAATGGGGGCTGGAGTAGCCGAGCTGCTCATCAACATGTGGTAAGAGGAGAGCTCGGGGCAACCTCTCTGTGCTGCAGGAGGACTACAGGCTTTAGCCAGACTCGGGAACTTCACTGCAAGACCCCTCTATACAGTGCTGGTCTTTACTAACTTCACTGCAGGCGCCCTATGGATTAACCCCTGCATGGCTTCACCAACTTCTCTGCATCCTACAAGTAACCCCTGCATGGGTTCAGTAAGTGCAGCCCCCCATAACCATGTATTAACCCCTGCATGGGTTCACTAAATGCAGCCCCCCATTACCCCAGATTAACCCTTTAGCACCACACATGGCTCTGTTCTTCCTCTACATTATATTAACCCCTTAGCCCTACACATGGCTCTGCTCTTCCTATAGTATTAAACCCTGCAGCACAGTCAGTAAGTTCCATATATACTGTACCATCTGTATACACATGGCTCTACTAAGTTCTATGCAAACATTTTGGGGGGGGGGGGCTCTGTTTACTGGTACTTTTGGGGGGCTATTGTTACTGGCACATTTGAGGGGGGCTCTTGTTACTGGCACCTGATTGGGGGGCATCTATGGGGCCACATCTTACTGGCACATGATTTGGGGGCATCTGTGGTGGCACATTTTACTGGCACAAAAAAAAATTATAACTTTTTTGTAGTTATGACTACGAAGCTGTGTGGGGGCTAATTTTTTTGCAGCGCAATCTGATCTTTTTATTGATACCATCCTGGGGTGTGTATGACTTTTTGATCACCTTGTATTTAATTTTTTTTTTTTTGAGGAAATGAAGCTTTCTAAAATGGCGAATCGGCCATTTGGACACTTTTATCTGTTTTTCTGTTTACCGTATGGGGAATTTTTTAAAAATATTTTTATAGTATGGGCGTTTTCGCACATTGCAACATCCATGAGGTGATTTGAACGTATGTGTTTTTTTTTTATTTTTTTAAACATTTTTTTTACACTTTTGTATAGTTTCCATAGGGAATTATAACATGCAATCATTAGATTGCTATTCTCATACATTCCAATGCAATAGGCTAAAGTGTAAGTGATAGAAGGAGGAGGAAGGCGTGTTTAAGTGGGGAGAGCAACGATTGGTTGAGGTGCAGAAGCTAGTGCATGAGAGAAGCTCAATGCATTGTGGGTAGTGAGGGCAGGCGGGATTAGCCTCAGAATAGTGAAATTGCAGTGGAATATTATGTTATTAGTAACTACATATATGAAAATTGAAATTAGGGTCTAAATGTGACAGTTATCCTTTAAGGCCTTTATTGGCTAGCCATGCAATGCAGTGCTTTGATACATGTGATGGAGCATTGTCCTGCAAAAAATCATGGTGTTTTTTAAAGATGCTGACTTTTTCCTATAACACTGCTTGAAGAAAGTGTCTACTAAATGTAAAAAGGTCCAACTTGCTCATCTTCAATAATAACAGCCCATAGCAGTACTTAGCTGGTGTTTGAGTCAGAGTGAAGCTTTGTGTCCGTTACTGATCGAGCCACAGGGTCATTGATCTGGTGCAACAAGAGTCACTTTCATGTAATCACTCCATTAAACCTTTGAAAAATCTTTCTTCAAAAATGTTTTGGTCCAGTGTTGATGTTTCAACTTCTGTGTCTTGTTCAGTGGTGGTCGGTTTCAGGCTTCTTTACCTTGGCCATGTCTCTGAGCACTGAACACCTTGTACTTCTGGGTACTCCAGGGAGGTTGCAGTTCTGGAATATGACAGCACTGGAGGATAATGGCTTCCTAGTCATTTCACGTTTGACGATTCTCAAATCTTTGGCAATACTTTGCGTCTTCTTTTCTGAACACGTTTCTTGCGGTCCTGTTGACTATTTGCAACAAAATGTTTGATGTTTCTATGATCAAGCCCCAATATCTTAGCAATTTCAAGAGTGTTACATTACGCTGAAAGACTTTTTGACTTTTCAGAGTCGGTTAAATGCCTTTTTTTTTGGCCGATTTTGCCAGAGGAAATAATTATGCACACCTTGATATAGGGTCTTGATTTCCTTAGGCCACACACTCCCTTATTACACAAATACACATAACCTGATATACTTCAATCTAATAAGTATTCAAGTTTATACAGCTTGGAGTTGGAAAATATGCATAAAAATGATGATATGGTCAAAATACTTACCTAATGATTGTGCACACAGTCTATCTATCTATCTATCTATCTATCTATCAATCAATCAATCAATCTATCTATCTATATATCTACACGGTACAGGTGCAAACTTTTTCAGTATACCTTATCTCTGTGTAGACTCCACTCCTAGTGTTGCCTCATAAAAACTGATAGAAATAACTGATGTGTGAACTGGGCCTATGATTTGTCTCCAATCTATTTTTAAACTGAACATTCATTATTTCCTTTGACAATATTTCAAATTGCAAAGACTAGTATCTTAATAGCAAACTATCAATGCAATATTCTGCTGATTTAAGAACTATATGATACAACCGTTTTTAATATTCAAGAAAACCAGGGTGTATTAACTTCGTAAATAAAATTCTACATGCACAACTCATCAATTTTGTACAATATATTCCCCATAGATATGCATATAAACTTCAAAGGATGGAAGGTGTTAATCTCCCAAATCTATTTTCTCAATCCCAGTAACTGGCATCATACATGGTGGTTACAAAGAAAGGGAGCTCTCCGTTAAATTCTTACATTTTTATTACTTACCACATGTTCTCATGTTTGTACTCTGCAATTTGCTGGTGTTTTGGCTCACATAGCACATGCCACACATATAATTATACTAGAAGATTTACACCATATAATGTAATTAATTTTAAAACATTCCTCTTATTTAGTAAATGTGATCACCATTACTGTATTCTTTAAGTAAAATTAGGGTACTTTCACTCTAGCATTAAAGTTTTCTGGTATTGAGTTCTGTCCTAGGGGCTCAATACTGGAAAAATACTGATCAGTTTTGTCCCAATGCATTCTGAATGGAAAGCAATCCATTCAGTATGCATTAGGATGTCTTTAGTTCAGTCACTTTTACGGTATTTGGACAGAGAAAATACCACAGCATGCTGTGGTATTTTCTCTGGCCAAAATTCCGGAACACTTGCCTGAATGCCGGATCCGGCATTAATTTCCATTAAAATGTATTAATACCGGATCCGGTATTAAGTGTTCCGGTAAAACGGATCCGGTTTCCAGGTCTGCGCATGCGCAGACATTTAAAAATGTGAAAAATAATAAATACTGGATCCGTTTTTCCGGTGTCATCTGGTATTGCAACACATTTGTCAGACTGATCAGGATCCTGACGTGCGTTTGCATACAGTTTTCCTGATCAGGCAGGCAGTTCAGGCAACTGATCTGTCTGCCGAAATCAAACAACACAAGTGTGAAAGTACCCTAAATAAAATGATAAAATAATATTTGCAGAACAATGAACAATGTACATTAACATGGGTGATTTTTTTATTTATTTATATTTAAGTCTAGAACAAAAGTAAAAAATAACATAACTGGTGATGTGAATATGTTCCATAAAAAGTAATTGCAGAAAGCAAACAATTGCAACATAATTAAAACTGTAGCAAAACTACTGGGAACTAATAGTTTTTTGAATGGACATATTTATCTATTACTTGCTTCTTCATTGTTTGCATTTCTTATGATTGGTACCTAGTAGTGTTGATCGAGCACCAAAGTGCTCGGGTGCTCGAGTAGAACACTTTGGAATGCTCAGGAGCTCTACAGAGCAACAGAGCACAATGGAAGTCAATGGGAGAACCAGAGCATTAAACCAGACACCCCCTGCTCTGAAGAGGGGAGGGTGTCTGGTTCACAGGAAAAGTAAAGAAATTCATGGAAACACCACTGAAATGGTTCAGGAACAGCATGTGGAGGATATCTGGATGCATCTTGGACTCCCAGGTCGCTGCTGGGACTAACAATAATACGCACAAAACCGAAGATAAAATTGATTTTAGAGCAAAAAATTGTTAGGAAACATTCTTTCCTGTATATTTACTTATACTGTATATAAAGTGAAATGCTGCCAAAAATTACAAGGAAGAGACATTCCGATACAACCTGTATAGCACATAAAGGAGGGCCTCATTCACATTGTGGTACAATTGCTCAGGTAGTGGGACTCCTACACTCATAAAGCCTATGCACTAAGTGAAGGGACTGACAAAAAATTACAAGGAACCAGCACTCCAATACACCCTTTATTAGACATAAAGAAGGGCATCATACACACCCTTGAAAAATGATGATTGATGACCTGCTGTTGACCCTCAAAAACATTAGGAGCAAGAGCCTGCTGTTGACCCGCTAAAACATCAGGGGTGAGGGCCCGCTGCTGATCTGACATCTAAAACATTAGGGGTGAGAGCCTGCTGCTGAGAAGACCATCTAAACCATTAGGGGGGAGGGTTTGCTGCTGAGCTGACCCTCTAAAACATTAGGGGTGAGGGCCTGCTGCTGATCTGACCATCTAAAACATTTGGGGTGAGGGTCTGCTGCTGAGCTGACCCTCTAAAACATTAGGAGCGAGGGCAGCCTAATAAACATGTTGATATGATGGAGGAGGAGGACGAGAAAAGGAAGATTGAACTATATACCCTTTTTTGTGGTGGAAGGAGTGCATGGGAATACAGTGTATTCAATACACCATAAAAGCGGCAGGGCAGGCCAGCACCTCCAAGGCGTAGAGCTCCAGTTATTTCCATGTGTCCAGCTTGGACACCCAATAGTTGTAAGGCACAGAGGGATCACTAAGGACGCTGATACAGTCTGCTATGTACTCCTTCACCATCTTCCAAAACTTTTTCCTCCTTGTGACACTAGGCCACGCCATGAGTGAGGGTGCTGGTGGGGTGTCATGAAACTGTCCCAGGCCTCTGTAGTGGGGGTCGAGAAGGGTGACCAACTAGTAATTGGTGTTGGCAAAAATGTATATAATGCGAGGGTCACGGGATAGACAGTATAACATAAAGTGTGCCAGAGTCCCAACAGACAAGACTTCGCTATCCTTATTAGGAGGATGTTACGGGGCACACGCTTGTTTAAGGCAGGGATGGCACACCAGGAAAAATAGTGGTGGCTGGGGACTGAGTAACGAGGGACGGCCGCTGGCATCAGGCTGCGGAAAGCCTCAGTGTCCACAAGCTAAATGGCAACATTTCCAGGGCCAGCAATTTGGTGCGTATTCAGTTCTATGACCTGTGGGTGGGTGGGTATTTGCGGTTTCGTCCAAAGGTCTGGGGTATGGACATCTGTACGCTGCGCTGGGACACAGAAGTGGATGTGCTAGCTGATGGTGCTTGCTTGCGAAGGTTCAGGTGCAGGGCGGGAGGCACCCGGGCCCGTGTCTTGGACAGGGGATTTGCCACCATGTAACACAGGGGAAGAGGAGGCAGTGGTGTGACCCACAGACACTGATTTTGGACCCAGTTGTTCGGCCCACCTATTAGGGTGCTTTGATGCCATGTGGCGGATCATGCTGGTGGTGGTGAGGTTGCTAGTGTTCACGCCAATGCTTATTTTGGTACGGCACAGATTGCAAATGACAATTCTTTTATCGTCCGCATTTTCCTGAAAAAAGTGCCAGACTGCGGAACACCTACCCCTGCTCCGGGGAACAGTTGCGGGCCTGTTGCTCTCCTTCTCCCTTTTGCCACCCGACTTCCTCTTCCAGCCTGTTGCAGTGCTGCGGATCCTTCCCCATCTGTACTGCTGTACTTGCTCGGCTTTCCACCTTCCCAGTTTGGGTCAGTGATTTCATTGTCCACCACCTCCTCTTCCACTTTCTCACTCTGGTCATCCTCCTGACTTGTTGACCTAACAAGAACCTCACTTATTGGCAACTGTGTCTCATTATCATTATCCACCTCGTGAAACGATAATTGCCGTTCCACACGATTATCTTCTTCTGACTGTGGATGCTCAAGAGTTTGGGAATCAGTGCATGAGATCTCCTTATGTCCGTCTTCAAGCGGGCTTGGCGAGAAGCCCAAATCAAGGAATGACGATGAAAAGAGCTCCTTGGAATATCCGAGTGTGGGATCACTTGTTTTCCAAGACTCTTCATGTGGGAGCAAGGAATATAAGGGTGAGGATTCTGTTGATCAGACTCTTGGCTACTGAGACTGGACTTTGTGGAAGACAGGGTGGTGCTTAACCGACTGGAAGCATTATCTTCTGCAATCCAACCGACCACCTGGTCGCACTGGTGTGACTTCAAGAGTGGTGTCATGCGCCGGCCTGCAAACTGGGACATGAAGCTAGGTATCGTGGATGAGTGTGTTTCTTGTGCTCTGGTGGCAGGCACAGTTTCACCACGCCCAGGGCTATGACCTCTGCGTGCACCAGAGCACGCAGAGGTAGTAGGTACGCCGAAACGCGCCTTGGGGTGGCGTAATCCTGGTGGTTGTCTCACTGCAGCGGCATTTTGTAGGTTTATCCACCATCGGCACATTCAGTTTTGCCTTTGTCTCTTTGTCCTTTTGTGAGACTGCTCCTGTTACTCTGTTGTTACAGATATTAGCCGTCTTTGATCCTACCACGTATTTCAGCTTATATATGTACTCAGCTTTGCCCTTTGTGCCTGTCTGTCTACTGTTGCACTTTATATACCCTTATGTGCCGTTTGTGTCCCACCAGGGTGGCGCTCTTTTCTTTCTGCCCACCTTGTTTTTAATGGCGCTGTTATTTATCATGTTAATGAATAAATGAATTTGATATCTGAATAAAATATATACTTTCCTAATATATTGAGTGTGCTCCAGTTTTCTTATAGGTTGTGGTGCACCATCAGCAGCACGGCCACTTTCCCGTCCCTTACTGCTCGCCTTGAGCATATTAAATGGTATATATGCTTGCAAGTATGCCACATGTACAGTAGCGCAGATTTTGTAAGTGTATGTGCAAATAAATTACACTGAATGTCACAGATATTTAGGATGCACAAACGTTATACAGGAGATGTAGTGCAGGTAATGTCGCTGTCAAATCGCAGAAAAAAGATCCAAAACATCCTGCATGATATGATAGTAAATATGCGGATGTGCATGGCTACATTTATAAAGTCACAGAAAATAATGCACTATAGTAATAGATGCAAGCATAACATATGGACTAAGCCCTCACTCTTATGATAAAATCTGAGACTCTTAGCTAACACATTTTGATCAAAACGCATATGTGCCCACCTATCCAGTGCCAAAGTGGTCTCAGTTCAGGCAGGTTCTACACTAAACCTACCTATGCCGTTATGCATTTATGTTCAGGAGCGCAAACCCTGCACATATAGTGTGTTGCTCCTAGTTACCTCTAAATGCATCAGCAACCAATGAGAGGAGGAGCACACACACTTATATGTACCACCTTAATTAAGGTTGCCTCTTAGATAGGTGGGGCAAAAGTGCACATGAATGCTACTCCCAGAGTAGGAGCGCATTCACACCTGAAGGTTCTGGCAAAAAAGCACAAAATATTACTGCAAGCAGTAGTATATTGTCCAGCAAAATGCCGGCATTTATGACAGACACTCAAAGAACCCCATTATAGTGAATGGGATCCATTGGGCAGACGCAAGGACCCGGCAGTTTAGGTATTTCTAAACACTTTTGTATATCCTTGAAAGGTTTTGTTTGGCTAATTCATATTTTGGGTTGTGAAGCTTCTCAGAACCACACCATAAGCACCCAGGTAATACTGCCATGTAAGTACATGTGGTTCTACCATGGTTCCAATTTTTCTTAAAGAAACAGGTATTGGACATGGTCCTGAGGTTGTGCCTATAGACAACCAATCGTAATCATGCTAGTCATCAATGGGAAAAAAATGCATCAAATTTAAACTTACCCTCATACATCTGAAGTACAATGGACCAGATTTACCAATGTTTCTGTGCCTAGAATCTGTCTAAAAAGGGTTTGTATAACTTTGCCAACTCGCTCGAAAAGAGAGCATGGCGTTGTGGGAAAGAGGACTGGGCCTAAGATGTGGCACTTGGTGCCAAAATTGCACTGCAATTCAAGAGTAAAATTCTGTCTTAAAATAAGCCAACCAATATGGTATAATAATGGTATAGAGTTCAACAAAAGTATCTAACATGCACCACATTTATCATCCAGTTTGAGCCACTGTGATAAATCTGGTGGAGATATAGACAGTTTGTCTAAGTATACGCAATTCACAGGCTTAAGGCGCTTTTACACTGCGCCAATAAAAAGACTATTGTCTAGAAGGAAACGTTCTTTCATGACAATTGCCTGCTTGTTAGTGGAGGTGAAATGTAGTGATCACCGCCACAATATGAGAGCAAGTGATGGGTGGTGCTGCCTCTGCTCAGCTGAGTGCTGTTTAGAATCTACTGCCCAGAAATGATAACTGTGGTGTCCACATCAACGATCATTTCACCTGGTGAACGAGCATTTAGAGTGATCTGCGGCACTTTTAGACAGACAGTTTATTGGGAACAAGAATTCGTAGGAACGTTCATTCACTATAAGCTGCTCAACAACTGGGCACTCTAAATGAGGCATAAGTAGACCTGCCCCAATATACCTGATCTACAATAAAAACTTCTAAGAGGAATCTGACTGGGTTATCCTAGTTGTCCAGCAGAACATTACTGAGGTATACATGAAGAGGTGTATTCTGTGTAATCTAATCGGAGACAAAAAAAGCTTTAAAGCATTCCACCTGTATTGCTGGCAGATGGTTTGGAAACACAGCACACAGTTTAGACGCACTACTTGCTAATACAAGAGGTATTAAATATAAGGGCTAACATCTGCTAGTAAATACACAGCAAACAAGAATGCATGTCTGGGCCAAACATCTGCGGAGTATGGGACACATCTCTCCTCTTAAACCAAGCAAGTTTTCTGCTAATCATTAACAGAGTTATTGATTTTAGATGTGTATCACAAAGCTATAATTTTGTCAGAGCACAGACCACATAAGTTGTTCCTTTTCTGGTCGTTTCATTTAGTCTTATTCCAAAAGTCAGTAAATTGACGACCAGGACAAAAATTATAATTGACATCATCTGTGGGAAATATTTCATAAAACAACATGCCCAGATGTAGGATTAAAGACATGTGGTAGTAAAATACCACACCGAGAAGAAAAAAAATCCAGGATCCACAATTTCTTATAAAAACAGATGTGCTATTACGCCACTCTGCTTGTTTTTCAGCACTTTTGCTCTGAATAATTTCTCTTCTTTTCACAATTACACTAGGGAGGCATAAGAAATTGGTAACATGTGCCAGCTCAAATAAGATTCCTTATACTGGCATCACACACTGCCAGAATTTTTTTTTTTTTTTTACGTTTTATTACAATCTCTGTGACATGGTGAAAAGTACAAGAAAGGAAACACCACTGTTAATATTTATATGCATTATTGATGGCCATTAAGTAGTAAATATGTTGTAGGTGATGATGGGAGAAAATGTGGTGCGGAAATAAACGCTGCGTTTTAATTGCTAAATGTAACATTTGTATTTGTCGAGTGAAGTATACTTAGATGGTAGTCTAGGGGTCTTCAAGATTTCATTTCTTTAAGTAAAACAAGAAAAGGCTAAAAAAGAGAAGGCTTTAATTTATATATTTCATCCTAAGCAGATCCACCCTTGACTTTGGCATCAAAAAAATGAACAATACTACCGTTTTCAGAGTCCACATACCATTGAGGAAACTATTGAAACTCTCAGATGTATACAGGGTCAGCTTTAGGGGTGTGCAATCTGTGCTCACTAGCAACCCCAACTTAAGAGGGGGTAATATTATTTTACCAGATTATTTTTAGATAGTACAGTTTTTGTATAGCATTCTTATGTAATCATTTTATATTGCTGTTAGTTAAAGGGGTTGGCCCATCTCACACATTAGTGGCATATCGTTAGGACATGCCACCAATGTCAGATAGGTGTGAGTCCAACATCTGGGATCTGCACCCATCTCTAGAATTGTGCCAACAAAGTGAACACTGTGCAAGCGCGGCAACCCTCCGTTTACTTCTATGGGAGTGCTGAAAATAGCCAGCTCGGCTATTTCTAGAACCGTTCTCTATTCACCTCTATGGGAGTTCAAGAAACAGCCGAGCATGCTTAGTTGGAGTGAATGGAATGGAGATACACCACGCATGAACGGTGCACTCTCCTTCACTTTGAGGGCCAGTTCTAGAGATAGCTGAAGGCCTTAGAGATGGGACTCGCACCTACAGTATCTGACATCCTAGCGATATACCACCAATGTGTGAGATGGGCTATCCCCTGCAAGCACAGTATGGTAGTATTTACTTCACTATGTAGTATTTTATTTCCTCAGTGTATAGTGGTGTACTGTATAGCGTTATTTATGCAACTACTGTATACGGATGTGATATAATGGAACTGATATTAGGCATTGTATTATATGGTGCTCATAATTAGGCACTGTATGCTATGGTTATTTTTATAGATGAGCGAATTTCTTAAAAGTTCGATTCGGCTAATTCGCTGAATTTCACAAAAAAATTTGCTTTGTGACGAATTACTTCGTCACAAAGCGCATTTTTTTTTGTAAGTAGCAGGTGCAATGACAGGGAGCTGCGATAGCGCCGCCCCGTCATTGTAGCCCTCAGATGCCGCGTTCATACATGATCACTGCATCCGAGTGTAAAAATGAAAAATAATTTTTTTTTAAATCAAACTTACCACCTCTATTTGCTTTGCGGCCAATCACTTGCCTTAGTAATCACATGTGATAGAAAAGCACCTCACTGCTAGATGTACTGTTCTAGCACATGTGAACATTGAGGCCATTGATTGGTCATAGCTGTCACAGGACCAAGCCACTTCTGATCTGGCAGGGACAGCAGACAGGTGAGTGTTTTTTTTTTTTGTTATTATTGGGAACAGGTTACAGGGATCGGGCCAGTTTTCCTTTTTTTCCCCATTCATAAAAATTGAACAATATATGTATTTTTCTTTTCACTGTATACAGTGAATTCTAAAAGTCTACAGACCCTTTCACTTTTTGCTCATGTTGTTTTGTTGCGGCCTTGTGCTAAAATAAAAAAATAAAGTTTCCCCTCATCATTGTACATTCAATATCCCATAATTAGAAAGTGAAAACAATTTTTTTAAAATGTTTGCAAATTGATTAAAAAGAAAAAAACTGAAACTTTGCATTGACATAAGTCAAACCTTTTGCCATGCACTTGAAATTTAACTCTGGGACTTCCCACTTCTCTTGAACATCTTTGAGATTCTTCTACACCATAATTGTAGGTGTACACCTATGGTAAATTCAGTTGATTGGAATGGCAAGCCCCTGTGTATATATGGTTTCCCAGCTGATAATGCATATCAGAACACAAACCAAGCCATGAGGAACAAATAATTGCTTGTAGAGCTCAGAGACAGAATTGTGTGGAGACACAGTTCTGGAGAAGGGTACAGACTATTCTGCTGCACTGAAAGTTCTCAAGACAATAGTGGCCTCCATAATTCTTAAATGGGAAAAGTCTGGAACAACCAGAGCTGTCCGCCCCACAAAACTAAGTAATTGGGAGACAAGAGCCATGATGAGAGGGGTGACAAAAAAACCAATGGTTTCTCTGCTTGAGTTTTAGAGATCCTCTGTGCAGATGAAAGAGACTTCCAGAGGGCAAAAAAACACCTAAAGTTATCTCACACTGTGAGAAACAAGATTCTCTGGTCTGATGAAACCAAGATTGAACCTTTTGGCCTCAATTCTAAGCATATCAATTTCTATATCAATATCATCCCTGCAATGAAGTATAGTGGCAGCAGTCTCATGCTATGGGGGTGTTCTTCAAAGGCTGGGAAAGGGAGCCTGGTTAGGGTTGAGGAAAAGCTAAATAGGGCAAAGTACAGAGATATTCCTAATGAAAACCTCATCCAGAGTCCTGGACCTCAGACTGAGCCAGGTGAGCAGAACTTGAGACATTATACCAAAGAAGACTGGAGACAGTAATCTCTGTCAAAGGTGCTTAAACTACATACTGCGTAAAGAGACTTCCATTTCAATAAATTAGCAAAGAGCTTGAGCATTCCGTTTTCAGTTTTCATTATCGGGTGGAGAATGATGGGGAAAAACATGATTTTTTTTTATTTTTAGCAAAAGGCCGTAAAATAGTAAAGTGTGATAGAGTCTGAAGACTTTCGGAATGCACTGTAGGTGCAAAGGAGATTGTTACTGTACCTTCTTTAAAATTAACAACTGCTCTAAAACATGCACCTTTTTAAAACATATTTTTGGTGCCTTGGTCCAGATCAGGTTATTCCTACAGATGCCTAATGTCCTTTTTTAATGAGATAATCACAAGTCATGAAAAAAAATGTTTCTTGCACAGAAGCACCCTGCTCTTGAGTCATTTGTTTTCCACTAAACTAATTAATGACCAAAGGTCACAACCAGTAGTCATAGGTTACACATTCGGCAAGCCAGCATTGAATCTGTGCAGGGCTCTACGAAGCATCAGTGAATCTGTGCATGGCTCTACAAGGCATTTACAGAGGCAAATGTGAATTATGTTTCAGTCAATGTTGAAAATATTTCAGATTAGATTTTATTTGAATGCTTTTCTCTCCTGAGCCACATTAGGATCTTGGCTGGTGCTGGTTTATTGCAATCATAACATATTGGATATGTCAGAAACATTGCTGTATATAGAAACTAACCTTATTATATACTCAAGTAACTTGACGGGTGCTTTAGTAAATACTTGCATTCTACTTAAGACAACATTCTTGAAAACCCATATTATGCCATTGCTCATAAAAAATATGTTGTTCTAATTACAATGTACAAATATAAATAGACAGTACAAACTACAGATATCCATCTAATGATATTTTTATACCTAGGTCTGTGACCACAACAAGATCACATCCTCTATGTCTATAGGAAAGAAGGGTTAATCATCAACAGAGACAGAGATTATTTATTATAAGATCAGTAAGATTATTGTTTCTCACTGACAGATGAGGTACTAGATTTCTGGTGATGGGGCATTGGTCAATATAGGTTGGATTTGATGGACCTGTGTTCTTTCCCAATCTCATCAATTCATTAGACTGCACTGTTCCTGTGTTTTTGCTCCTCATAAGTACATGGTTCTGTTGGCTGGCTTGGATTCCAGGGAGCATCACCTGTAGTACTTCCTACACCAGCTACTGCTCCACAGGAAGAATGCAGTAAGTATTCTTGTAAGTGTAAGTGTGCAAAATTTATAGAAACTATATGTACAGAATATGCAGTCTTAAAACAATGCATTGGCTGAGATTACAATCAGCATAAATCTTGCTTTCTAGCAATGCATAAAAAATTTAAATATGACATATTTTAAAATTAAATGTAAAGGGTTAATTAACTCTTCATAATTTAATAGATGGTTGATGGAGTCATGTGTGGCACTGAGCAAAAGGGCAAAACAGGTAGTTAAAAACAGGCTGAGGTCAGGTCAGGTCGAGTTTGTGCAAATCTGTGAAACAAGTCCAAAGGTTAGGGCAGGCAGCTTAGGATCAGCGCAGTAATCAGACACCAGTCAGGTCAGGCAGCAGAGGGTAAGTATCAGAATCAAGCAGAAGTCGGTACATAGGCTGATTAGACATCTTTGCAGGTTCTAGCAAGCTAGTAAACCTATTGCTCAGGCAGTGAGTGAGAGTAACAGCACAGCATACAATGCAGAAGCTGATTAACACATTAGAAGCAGCTGCACACAGAAGGAGGTTTAACCCTTGCAATACTACTGAATGAGGTGAGGTTCAATGCAGAATACCTTCAATAGACACACAAGACACAGGCGCTCAGGCCCATTGCTGAAGCAGTGGAACTGCATGGTTGAGTGGAGCAGCACCCATGACCACCCGAAATAGAGGGGCAGCAGCGGGCCGCTGATGTAACATGTATATTATATAATGAACCATCACAATACCTTGCAGCAGAGAGGTTCATAATCTCATTGCTCTTACAGTAAAGAATTCCAATCTATGTTGATGGTGAAACCTTCTTTCCTAGACGTAGAGGTTGTCCTCTTGTCATGGTACAGGCCTAGCTATAAAAACATCATTAGTTAGATCTCTGTACTGTCAATTTACACCTTTGTACATAGTCATTAGATTACTCCTAAGCTATTTTACTTCCAAACTTTATGACAACAAGCATTGTAATCTGACTTGGTATTGCAATATATTGATTGATTCCTTTAATTACTTTGTTTGATCCCCCTCCCACTCCCCCACTGGCACTTGCGATAGTTCAGCTATATCCGTCTTATACAAAGATGTCAAAATCTATATACAATATTTTATGTGTGGACTATACAGGGGCAAAACTATTGGGGTCATTTATGATTAGATATACTCCACTTTTTGACGTATATCTGTTGCAGATTTGGTCGCAAAGGGGATATGTGGAGAATCTGCAACTTCTTCCCCTTCCACACCACATACGCCAGTTCTAAAAAAGGGGGTGTGACATGGGCTGGGAAAAGGGAAGGCCGGCAGGTCTGTCTCATCTATTTTTTTCCACGTCAGTTTTGAGCGTAGAAAATAGTGTAAATCTACATCAGCAACATTGCTGGCATAGATTTAAGGCTGGCCCCTCTACATAACTTAGGCGCATCAAGCGCCAGCAGAGAGTTATTAAGACCTAAAACATTGGTTTTAACAAATGCCCCCAAATGTTCTTGTCATGTGCATCTATTCCTGTTTTGATGCATCCTATGATTTTATTTCCTATAGAAGAAGCTGCATGACACTAGTTGTTAAAGGGGTTGTCCGCCTTTTTTCATTGATGACCTATTGTTAAGATAGGTCATCAATATCAGATCGCCTCCCTGCGGATCTGATATAGGGGCATTAATATAGGAGCAACTCCCGACATCCCCGACCAACAGCTGTTAAGTTTACTGTCCACCAATATCGTTATGTGATGAAATGTGCAACAACATGGTAGATGAAGAACAGAAGTGACAGCGTCTAGAAATATCACCAGTAAACAGAATACATATTGTAAAATGTAGAATATATGAAAGGGTGAATAGTCATGATCCAGAGGGCAGAACCTTGAATAAGTCTGCCATACAAATTGACAAAGTTTAAATGACTATTATAGGGAAATAACCACATTCTCATCAGCAAAAGGTAGAAACTGCCAAGAGAAAGCCTGGCTTCGGGGAATAATAAGAACATCCAAAATAGCAAAAAATGAATAATTACATGGAAAAACAAAACAGTAGTTTAAAACTAACATTAATAACAATTCAAGATCCTGGAGATATACAGCAAATTAAGAGAACTAAGCGGTTGTTCCTCTATGCAATAAAATCATAGTGCAGATAAAGGACTTGCTAGCCTGTTGATCTTTAGTCTGAGCTCATTTTTCAAAAATTCGATTCGGGAGGTTCGCCGAATTTTTGGTTCGATCCGAATTTAGTTAAAAAAACGGATGTGCCTTGCAGAAACACGCATAGGGAGTCTGCTGTGGTAGTAAAATAATACTGTGAGTCAGTATGACATACAGATGACAGGTGTCGCTCTTAGAATCACTGCACACTTCACTTATTTGGGCAGTCAGGGGGCCTAAACTGACCAAATAACTTAAGTATGAACTCAGCCTTACAGGTCGATGTTAGCGTCAAGAAGAAGCGCACTCCTTTCACACTGTCGTTAGCTGATTTCACATAAATGTCTACAGAACGTGTTCTATTACATTCCTAAACGAGTAGAGCCCCCCAACAGAGTGGAGAGGTTGTCAGCAGTAAGTTTGTTTTGACGTCACTGATTATTTTGCCCTTCCTCTGATCCATCACAAAAAACGGATCCTGTCTGTTGAACATCTGCCTTCACTCGGTCAGCATTTGGTCAGTAATCCATCAGTATTGCAAATGCAAAAAAAAAACAGGAGTGGATCCAAAACAGAGATGACACATGAATGGAATATTAACATGTCTTCTGTGTTTTGTACTCGCTCCTGCTTTTGGCTACTAAATTACAAGCCAATTCTGATGGGACCATACAGGCCTTACAGCTGCTACACAGACAGGATTTGTTGTGAGTCTCACCTTTCCCTCCTTCTGACAGATCAGAAGAAGGGTCAAATAAATGATGATGTCAGCCAGGCCAAAAGGCAAAATAGTGTCCCAGTCATGAAGTGTGGAGGGTGGGAACAGCATGAAAAGTTCACAGAGTGGCCCCATGACATAGTGGTGAGGTGTAAGCAGCATGAGGAGGCCACAGAGTGGCACAATGACAGTGTGGAGGCGGCAGCAGCAGTATTAGAAGACCACAGAGGGGGCACAATGAAAGAGTGTGGAGGTGGTGGCAGCAGCAGCATTAGGAGGAGGCCACAGAGTGGCACAATAACAGTGTGGAGGTGGCAGCAGCATCAGGAGGCCGCAGAGTGGCAAGTATACATAGTGTGGAGGTGGCAGCAGCAGCTTCAGGAGGCCTCAGAGTGGCAAGGTGAAATAGTGTGGAGGTGGCAGCAGCATGAGGAGACCACAGAGTGACCCGGTGACAGAGTGTTGAGGTGGCAGCAGCATCAGGAGGCCACAGAGTGGCAAGTTGACATAGTGCGGAGTTAGCAGCAGCCTCAGGAAACAACAGAGTGGCAAGGTAACATAGTGTGGAGGTGGCAGCAGGATCAGGAGACCACAGAGTGACATGGTGACAGAGTGGGGAGGTGGGTGTCATTACCCGCTGATGATGATGGGTGTAAAAAGGAGCACTTGGCATCAGATGTGTAGTATCAGTTGGGTGGCAGCATCAGTATAGTAATAGAGGAAAGTAGCCAGAAGAAACCTGTCTCGTTTGTTAAAATGTTCGAGTGGCACCATGGATGATCTAGTCTGATGCATCAGGTGGAAATCCTGGCTAATCCACACCTGATTCATCTTGACAAAGGTCAGTATCTCCACATTTTGGTTGGACAGGTGAGTTCTTCTTGGGGTAACTTTGGCCCCCGCCGCACTAAACACCCACTCTGATGCCATACTACTGGAAGGGCAGAACAGCTTTTCAGGTCAAACTCTGCCAGTTGCGGCCACAAATCCAGTTTGGCTGCTCAGTAGTCCAGTGGATCTTCAATGTGGGGTGACAGGGTGCTGTCCAAGTATGCCACCACCTGCTGGTTCAGGTCCTGCTCTATGTCTACCTGCTGGTGAGTAGTTTCTTCACTATGCGGATGAAGGAAGCTGCTCATCAGCAACTCTAAACTCAGTCTGCTGCTGATAGAGCTGGTACTGCTCCTGCCACTCCACCCCTCACCAGCAGCCATTGCAGTGGAACGTGAGCGCAGAGGGCTCCCCCGGTCAGACCTGCGAGAGGATGGACGATGGCGCAGAAAGGCAGCGGCAAACCGTCTACATAGGATGTGTCTATAGTAGTTCAGTTTTTCCTCCCTCTCAGCAGGTGTAAAAAAGGCCCCCATTTAGGACCGGTAGCGAGGGTCCAACAAGGTGGAGAGCGAGAGTCATCCCTCTGCCAAATGGTGACAATTCATCTGTCATTACGTAAGCAAGTGAGCATGCATCTGGCCATTTGTGCAAGTGACTCGGAGGGATTCCCTGCCTCCATCTCCAATGCATACTGCCACGGTGTGTTGGGGTTTTCTGCCTCCTCTTCCTTATCGCCCTGTAGCTCCTCTGACTGCTCCTGCTCCTCCTCTCCAGTCACCTGTGTAGAAAAAACACCCATTTCGTTACACATTGCTTGTGCTCCAATGTCCTCCTCCTTCTCCAGTTCAGCGCCCACAGGGCTCATGTAGCCGTGAGATCTAGGCGCCACCTCTCCAGTCCCCTGACTAGCCAGATTTACCAGCATCTGTTCCAGGACATAAAGCAGTGGAATGACATAGTTCATCCCGTAGTCCTGGTGACCGGCAAATAACGTAGCGTCCTCAAAGGGCCTGAGCAAACACAGGTTGGGGGATGCCGTTCTGCCGCTGCAGCTCAAGGAGGGTGTGCTTTGCAGTGTACGAGTGTCTGAAGTGCATGCAAAGTTTCCTGGCCATTTTTAGGATGTCTTGCAGATGGGTAGAAGACTTCAGGAACCGCTTAACAACCAGATTGAATACATGTGCCATGCAGGGCACATGGTTCAGCCCTCCTTAATGCAGCGCCGAAACCATGTTCTTTCCGTCGGTTACCATGGTTCCGATTTTGAGTTCTTGCGGAAAAAGCCAGGATTTGATTTCTTGATGTAGGTCACGGAGCAGTTCCTCCCCTGTGTGACTCCGTTCATCCAGGTAAACGATGTGGAGAACAGCGTGACACTGCCGTGCCCTGCACATGTGGTATGCTAGAGAGGCACTGTGAATCGTCCCTGCCGTGGAGCCTGAGGACACGGTGGAGGATGAGGAGGCAGAAGCGGACATTGTCGCAGGACCAACGGCGTGAGAATGCGGAGGCGGAAGCAGCATCACCTGGCCAAGTTGCTGGTGTCCTTGTGCAGGAACCACATTAACCCAGTGGGCTGTAAAGGACATGTATTGACACTGACCATAGTTACAGCTCCATATGTCAGCGCTGCCGTGCACTTTGGCAGACACCGACAGGCTCAAGGACTGGCCCACTTTCTGTTCTACATGTGTGTGCAAGGCTGGTACTGCCTTTTTGGCAAAGAAATGATGGATTGGGGCTCTCCACCTCGGCTCGGCACAAGCCTTCAGTTCTCTGAAAGGTGCCAATGCCACCACTTAGAAAGGACGGGACTGCAGCACCAGCAACATGGACAGAAGCACGTTCAGCTTCTTCACTGAAGGATGAGTGCACGCATACTGTTTTCTCTTCGGTGATCGATTGCTGACGGAATGACTGACAAGGAGTAGGAGGACGAGGAGCAGGAGTATCAGGACCAGCAGATGATGGGAAGGACAGTCAGCTCCCTTCAGCTGAAGTGGTGGAGCCTTGGCTGCCTGAAATCGGCTGCGTGCCACTGGGTGATGCAGTGGTTGCTGCGGCAGGCTGGACCACAACATCGGAGCCACGGTTCTCCCAGGCCACTTTGTGGTGACACTGCATATGTTGACGCAGGGCCGTGGTGCCAACATTGGCATTCAGGCCACGCTTCACCTTCTTCCCACAGATTCCACATATGGCCATGTTCACCTCCTCCTGCAGCTTAACAAAATACTGCCACACAGCCGAGTAGGTGATTTTAACCCCAACACTACGCATTGACTGACTGCTACAGCAGCTGCCTCCGTGAACCCGTGCACTGCTACTTCCCGGGTAGGTAGGCTGCTGCGAAGTGGGTGGTCTACCCCAGGCACGTTTGGCTACTTTGAAACAAAAGGATGGGTTGGCTCACAAATAATGAGGTAGGTGGATGAAGGTGCTGCAAGCCCCTAATTGACTCGCCTAATCAATAAAAGGTTACAAATATTGGAATATAAAATAAAGGGTTGAGCACTCAAACTCTAAGATATGTGTCTTAAATCGTTAGGCAGTACTAATAAGCCTTATACCAACATAGTATTTAATAAAACAAACCATTAAAAATGCATATAAAATGAAATTAAATATTCAAACAGGTCCAATGAGGACCAATACACTCATATACTCCGGAGTTTTATGGGCTAATGTAAGCACTCCAATGTCCTCATAATATATATAGTACACACTCCAATATGGCTAACAATGTCTCCGTGAAGGTAATGTATTAGATTGTAATGTGCCAAGCATTCAAGCAATATATGCACTCTGGTATTCCCTCCAATAAATTGCTTACGTATGCAAAGTTCAATCCACTAGCTGTACTAGGAATAAATTGTAATTATTTCAGACAAGATGGATGTAAACTTATCTTTCGGGTTTTTCTTTTAGACATCCAGAAAACCGAACGGCTTCTCCAAACCACTCCTACACGGCCGCTGTAGGTGAGTTTGTGTGCCGCTCTGTTCAGTATGTTAATGGTAAGTCTCTCGAGTCCTGATCAGCTGACCAAATGACGTAATTTTTGCGGGAACTTCAAATTGTATCAAACTAACAGCGCTGTAGTTTCTCTCCAAGTCTCTTTATCTAAACAGCTGATGCATCAGTAAAGGGGTACGGGCCCACTCACCAGGATTAAACGTCAAACGCGTTTCGGGATCCTCCTCCAACCCCTTCCTCAGTGACCATAACCGGCAGTGGATCACACCCTATTTATACCCTCATTAGTCCATAGTAAAGTCCGGACTGGATTCCAACTGGCTGATGGAGGCTGGGGGAGGACTTCTGATCTGAGTTTGATGGAGGTTGAGGGGTCTGATTCAGGCTGATGGATATTTAGGATCTGTTTTTGGGGTCTGATCTGAGGTCTGATGAAAAATAGAGGTCTGATTTGGGGTCTGAGGAGGGTCTGATCTGAGGTCTGATGAAGAATGGGGATTCTGATTTGGAGATCTGATCTAAAGTCTGATGGGAAAAAGTTTTTTCTTATTTGTCTCCTACAAATCCTAGTTGTGTCTTATAGGCGGGAAAATATGGTGTGCATATATACTACACACACATATAAAATCTATCTATCTATGTATCTATCTATGTATCTATCTATCTATTCTACAAACTAAGGAGTAGATCTATTATTTTAATATCAAAAGATGTTCATACATAGCTTACAACATACCGTTCATAGTTCTGGTAGAGATCTTCAGATAGCATTTAAGTACATTTTTAAAGCTTCTTTTGGCCTTGACAGATGATCAGAGGAGATTGCACCCATATGCTTTATTCTGCTTTCTTATTTTATTTGCAAACCCCACAAATCCAGACCATCTGGCTATAAATGTTTCTCAGGAAAGTATAAAGTCCTCAGTTGAAACTTTTGATATAGGTAAAGAAACCAAATAGAAAACTCAAAGGGGAAAAAAAAATCATTTCATACAGGTTTTTCAATTGAGATTGGATGGTTTTGCTGGTTTTATTCATCTTTTATTCAACACTGAAGGGAAATGTCTCAAGATGTGTACCTGGGCAAAGTGTGATGAAATGTGGTCACATAGAAATCCCAGACAATCTTTATGGTATTAACTGTATATCACATCAGTTCACATCACCGTTACGGATTCCATTATTGTTTTCCGTTATAACATGGTTATAACGGAAAATAACGGAATCCATCAGACGGAAGTTAAAACGGAAGCCTTTAAGAGGCATTCCGTTTTGATTCGTCATAATAGAAGTCGATAGGCAATCATAACGAATCCGTCTGGCTTCCATTATGCAAGACGGAAAATAAAGTCCTGTCGACAGGACTTTTTTTCCATTCTGCATAACGGAAACCAGACAGATCCGTTATAATTGCCCATAGACTTCTATTATGATGGAAAGCACAACAGAATGCCTTTTAAAGGCTTCCGTTTTGCATTCTGTCATAATAGAAGTCTATGGGTAGCATAATAGATGTGTCCTGGACTCCTGCATAATGCAAACCAGGATAGATCCGTTATGCTGCCCATAGACTTGTATTATGAAGGATCAAAAGGGAAGCCTTTAAAAGGTTTGTCTCATGGATTCCGTTATTTTCCGTTATAACATGTTATAACGGAAAACAATAACGGAATCCATAACGGTGATGTGAACTCACCCTTACTATTACAGTCTTTTTCTTCTCATGGTAATAGATTAAGGCAAAAGATGTAGACTAGATAGTATAATTAGT
This sequence comes from Bufotes viridis, assembly GCA_033119425.1. NCBI lineage: Eukaryota > Metazoa > Chordata > Amphibia > Anura > Bufonidae > Bufotes > Bufotes viridis. The sequence goes on along the minus strand of CM065592.1, from coordinate 387,525,525 downwards.
TTTTTAAATATCATCTATTGGGTATAGCTAATCTTTAACTAAAATAAAAAAAAGACTGTTGAGTTTCCCTATAAGGAGAACAAGCCACCAGATGGTCTAGTATACAATAACATGATATTTAGTCTTGTATATAAAAGAAAATATGGCATCATATAGTACATGAACTGAAGATGAGCAAATTTGTTGAAATTAGTTTTGGATCAGATTTGCCAATTTTTTAAAAAAATTAAATTTGGGTACAAATCTACGAGAGAGAAAGTGTGTGTGAGTGAGAGAGAGCGAGGGAGAGAGAGAGAGAGATTGAGAAACTAGTACTACTACTACTTGGTTGTCTCAGCAATATGTGATGCCAATAGATTAAAGACATGCTAAGATGTCTCTCTCTCTTTTTCATCATGCAATATACATAATCCAGTGTCAGGGTTGAAAGCGTACTATGAATCCAAGAAACAAGTCCAAGGTCAGAGTAGGGGGCAATACGACAAACAGGCTACAGTCAGGGAAGTCAGCTTAGGAGTCAGAGTGAGTTGTCAGGTTGGATTTCAGTACACGGGTAGTCACAGAAAATATCACCTTTGCTGGTAACTAGAGACTAGGTTACATAAAGCTCAGGCATCCTCCCACTGGAGGGCACCTGGGTCCACAAGACTCTCAGTTTTTCTTTCTCTTAACTGCATTGACAGTTTTCAAAACCATTGTACCAAGGCTGAAGATTTCTGAAGACTTTCTAAAGACATTTGTTGCCCATAGCAAACAATTACAGCAATAACAGCACAGATTGGTTGGTATGGGTACAGTTTTTCTTCTAGACAACTTACTAAATCTGTTTACATATTTATTTACTTTTTTTAACAGTAGTAAAAGACACACAGTGCCTTGCAAAAGTATTCATATTTTGTTACATTACAGCCTTAAGTTCAAAGTTTTGTTAATCTGAATTTTTTGTGAGGTATCAGAACACAATAGTCTAAGTTTGTGAAGTGAAATGAGGAAAATATATAAATAAAACTATTGTTTAGAAAAAGAAAACAGAAAATTGGCATGTGCGTATGTCTTAACCCCCTTTTGTTAGGAAGCCCATAAAAAGCTCTGGTGCAACCAATTACCTTCAGAAGTCACAAAATTGGTGAAATGATGTCCACTTGTGTGCAATCTAAGTGTCACATGATCTGTCATTACATATACACACATTTTTTTGAAAGGCCCCAGAGGCTACAATACCTAGGAAAGAGGCATCACTAACCAAACACTGCCATGAAGACCAAGGAACTCTCCATACAAGTAAGGAGTAAGGGACAATGTTGTTGAGAAGTATAAGTCAGGGTTAGGTTAGAAAAAATATCCAAATCTTTGATGATCCCCAGGAGCACCATCAAATCTATCATAACCAAATGGAAAGAACATGGCACAACAGCAAACCTGCCAAAAGACGGCCGCCCACTAAAACTCACTGACCAGGCAAGGAGGGCATTATTCAGAGAGGCAGCACAGAGACCTAAGGTAACCCTGGAGGAGCTGCAGAGTTCCACAGCAGAGACTGGAGTATCTGTACATAGGATGACAATAAGCCATACTCTCCATAGAGTTGGACTTTATGGCAGAGCGGCCAGAAGATAGCAGTGACTTTCAGCAAAAAACTAAAAGGCATGTTGGAAGTTTGTGAAAAGGAATGTGGGAGACTCCCAACGTCTGGAGGAAGGTGCTCTGGTCTGATGAGACTAAAATTGAACTTTTCAGCCATCAAAGAAAACGCTATGTTTGGATCCAGCGATGCAGGTAACAACATGCATGATGAGCCAACTGTGTACTCTTCCTGGAGCCAGATGACAGATAATCTAGTCAGGTGTGCATGACTGAAAGGAGGCCGCCACACCTCAAGCATATACTACACAGAAACACAAGGGGATGGTTAGTCAACACATCCCTGTATGCAGGTGCATGTAGCCATGGCAAAATATACATACAAACACAGAAATGCAACAGCACTCTGCAACCAGCACTCTGCCCTGCCTCTATACTAGAAGTTATCAAAGGCGTTAGTGTACATTTTTGATGAAAAAGTAATAAGCCACTCGCCACACCAAGGCTGCCTCTATGAGTGGTCCTAACACTAAATCCTACCTGTTAAGGGCCATGACAGCCACATGAAATCCAGGGAGTGCGGGTCCAGCATGCATGCTAGGATCCACTGTGCTTATTAACCCTTTCTGGTGCCATAACAGCCTCCATTAGATCCAGGGACGCAGGTACCAACATGCATGCTGAGCCCACTGTGTACTCTTCCTGGAGCCAGATGGCTATTAGTAGGTACTATGAATGCAAGTTCAGTTTTATACTTACTGTGATTAAAACCAGCCTCTAGGGCAGACAAACTAGTCAGGTGTGCACAATTGAAAGGAGGCCAACACACCTCCAGTATGTACTACACAGAAACACAAGGGGGGGGGGGGGGGGTCAGTCAGCACGTCCATGTATGCAGGTGCACGTAGCCAGCACTCTGCCCTGTGCTGGATTCTAGCATGCATGCTGGGCCCGCACTCCCTGGATTTTATGTGGCTGTCATGGCCCATAACAGGTAGGATTTAGCGTTAGGAGTCGGACCACTCAGAGACGGCATTGGCGTGGCGAGTGGCTTATTACTTTTTGATCAAAATATACACTAACGCCTCTGATAACTTCTAGTATAGAGGCTGGGCAGAGTGCTGGTTGAAGAATGCTGCTGCATTTCTGTGTTTGTATATATATTTTGCCATAGCTACGTGCACCTGCATACAGGGGCGTGCTGACTGACCCTCCCTTGTGTTTCCCAAAAAATTATCATCCAGCATGAGCCATTGTGGACCAGAAATGTAGTGCATCTTTAGACTGACTGTCTGGGTTTACACTGTCTACAGGTTTAATAAATCTGCCCCAGTGTTTTTCGTTGAGCCGCTGTGTTAGTATTTTAATATATTTACATATTATATTGTTAAACATAACATCTCCCAATTGTTAAACATAACATCTCCCATTTAGTTAATTATTGTATTCTTGTTCAAACATCCTGTCTTAGATCTTCTTAATGTGCCATTTGTCTATTATTCCTATTCTAGAACTATCTGAATAAATTATTTATTAGGTGTTAATAGTTTGGAGGGTATACACTTTGTCCTATCAGTGTTGAAAATGCCAGACTCCTTTGACAAGGGGAGTAGGAACTCCTATTTGTCAATTTTACATACATTTCTGGATAAATAATAAAGGAATGGCACAACACAGACTAATAAGAATAGATGTTATTTCATGGGGGAATTCCAGTGTTTACTAAAAATGAAATGTCAGGAGAGGTGACAGGTTCTCTTTAATTAAAATTTTCACATTCCTCTACATAAATCTCTGTAGTGGAACTATGGCTAAGTATAGTTAATCTCTTGCACTATGTTGTTTCCTTACCACTTAAAAATGTGCATACTCCACCTTTATCTGGTCTATCTTTACATACAAGTGGTTAAAAGTTGGCTTTATGGACACAAGAATTGTGGTAAGCCACAAGTTTGACCACATTAAAATAGATTTAAGGGACTTTTTTCTGTGAAGGATAAACCAAATATTTAGATCTTCTATGAAAGACCTAAGAAGGCTGAGTAATACAACTGAATGGAAGATATAGATTTAAATTCTTATTTGAAGTTACTAAACATATGGAATATTATGGTGAAAGTTATCAAGTTTACATTATACACCGGATATAATTGCAGGCTTCGATTGGCTTACTGAAATATTTAGGTCAGAGTTAATTGTTCTTTTTCTATGGCGTTATTCTGTTAAGGTTAATGTTTTGATATGCATTCCATATAGGCATACTTTAAAAAGATTAAAACTATGATTTACTGTGTATTTATGCAATTTTTGAATAAAAGACAGTATGGAGTGAACAGGCTGTAACTACCAGCCACATGGAGGAGGAGTTAAGTCAGAACAGTGTCTAGACAGTGAAGTGAGAGGAGTAGACATGTAGCTAAACCCAGCTGTGGATTAAACCAGCCAGAGACAAGCAAAGTGTGAAGAAACACAGAGAAAGAGCAAAAAATATACTAGGAGCATGCCATAGGCAAGAGGAGAGTAAAAGTGCTGTGGGGAGGTACTGTACTGTTTAAAAAGGACTGTTGAGTCTTCATAGGCATATGTTATGGTCTCTGGGCACACTCGAGGAATAGATTGGTCATCCATATCCCTCAGAACAGTTGTGGAAATGTGTTTTGTGAGTACAGAAACCCCTAAAAATAAGGGTGCAGAACCTAGTTTCAAGTTGGGTTCCCCCTTGTGGTTGCTTTGCATTGCAAAAAGAGAAAGAGAGGTTTTGTACCCCAATTTTAGCTTAAAAGGGAATCTATCAGCTCCAAAACATCCCCAAACTAGTGCAAACAGTGTATAGTCTAAGTGATGCCGAATCAGATTATATAATTTTTATCTTCATACTTGCTTGCATTCTGACTGTGTGCCCCCACAAACTAGCAGTAAAATGCATTGAAAGTAGGGTTGAGCGAACTTGAACTGTAAAGTTCGGGTTCGTCCTGAACATTACGGTTTTTCGCACCCGGACTCAAACCCGAACATTTCCTTAAAAGTTCGGGTTCGTTGTTCGGCAATTTCTTCCCGCTTTTTGAAAGGCTGCAGGACAGCCAATCAACAAGCGTTTCACTACTTGGCCCTAAGAAACCATCACAGCCATGATGGCATGGCTGTAATTGGCTAAGTGCAGCATGTGACCCAGCCTCTATTTAAGCTGGAGTCACGTAGCGCCGCATGTCACTCTGCTCTTCTCAGTGTAGGGATAGGATGCTGCCGCTTCTGTGAGGGACAGATTTAGGGAAGAAATCTGTTTAACTTGGTGGTGTTAAATCTTCAAGCTACAGCGATTATTGAGGGTGCTATGCTACATTCTGCTGCAGCTCTCTCCCTATAATTGCCAGCTTCTAAAAGTAAATATGTCATGGTGGCTCAGTGGTTAGTAATGGTGCCTTGCAGCACTGAAGTCCTGAGTTCAAATCCGATTCGGGACAACATCTGCATGGGGTTTGTATGTTCTCCCCGTGTTTCCGTGGGTTTCCTCCCAAAATATACAAATAGGCACAATTGACTTCCTTGAAATTGACTCTAGTGTGGGTTGGGGTTGAGTGCCTATATGGCTGCCACTGACTTCCCTGCACTTTGAGTCCCTTTGAGAAAAGCCAATTGTCATTGTCAAGTATGGAACTGAACATATGTGTCCACATCAGCAATGTAACTGAGGTGGACAGAGAAATTAGTAAACAGTAGGTGGCACTATACATTTTATCGAATAACTCAGTGGCTATACAAAAGTTTGAATTAGATGCAATTACAAAAATATTCAGATTCAGGTTCTGCTTTTTATGACAGATCCTTCTGCAGAGAAAGAAGAATCACCATTCTGTCTTCAGCTTGTGATCTGGAAGGATGTGTATTGTGGTTGTGTCTCACAAAAAGCAGTTGCAAGCACAAGTCAGTTATCGAGCTGTACTAAGGAATAGGGCAGGGGTCAGGAACCTTTGGCATTCCAGCTGTTGTGAAACTACAATTCCCAGCCTGCTCCATTCTTTTCTGTGAGAGCTCTTAGAAAAAGAAGAGCAAGTATGCATGCTGGGGGTTGTAGTTTCAAAACAGCTGGAGTGCCCAGCTATAGGGAAATAATAGGGAAATATAATTGGGTAGATTTTAGGGAATTTGATCCAGGAAATCTTTAGGAAAAGCTTTAAAGGAGTGGGGTGCTGGTCACCCAATTGTTTGTTTAATAAAAAAAAACCTGCAAGAAAAATAAACAAATTTTCTTCTGCATTTTACAGCAATAATTACATTCTTGTACCCTTGTTATTAAACATGTTGCATATTACTGTAAGATAAGGTTCAGTTACAGCAAAAGTATTTTATGGCATTAACACAATTATTTTACCCGTGTTATTAAATGTGTTGCATATTACTGCAAAATAATGGATAGTTATATGAAAAGCATTTTATGGAAATAACGCTATTATTATTCCTGTATTATTAAATGCTTAACATTTTACTGCAAGATAACAGGTAGTTATAGCAAAAGTAATACTGCAATAACATTTTTATACCCGTGCTATTGAACACATAGTTCAAATACATTTTATCAAAAACATTGCATTTTTATACCCATGTTAGTGAACACATTATTGCATCACACTGTGTAGTTCAACCCATTCGCTACCAGCGCTGTACATGTACGGCACTGGAACGAAGTGCAAACATGGCGCTCGCTTGCGTGTTCCAAACAGAGACCTGCGACTAATGACCGCAACCGGCAATAATGCCAATCACAGTAACTAAAGCCTTAAGATCCGGTAGTGTCTATGACCTTACTTGGTCAGAGATGAATACCCGCGCTGTAAGGGGAATACACTCAAGTTCACTATATAGTCACTTAACTTATGTATCTGTACCTTTTAGAAGTATTCTTCCTACTGAGCTGTATGGAAGTTGTTGTCTCCGGGCTCCGGTATCTTCTCTTTGCTACTTCTGGTTCCACCTCCTCTGAAACGCGTTGGAGGTCCTGTGTCCCTCTGAGGTACCCATAGGATTAGCAGTGACGTCACCTGCAACAATCCTCCCAGCCCGGCACTCACCAGGTTCCCTCACACAAGCGCTCGCTGCCAGCCGGAACAAGACACACGCACAGAGGAGGTGGAACCAGAAGTAGCAAAGAGAAGATACCGGAGCCTGGAGACAACAACAACTTCCATACAGCTCAGTAGGAAGAATACTTTTAAAAAGGTACAGATACATGAGTTAAGTGACTATATAGTGAACTTTAGTGTATTTCCCTTACAGCGCAGGTATTCATCTCTGACCAAGTAAGGTCATAGACATTACTGGATTTATTACAGGGAGCTAGAGCAGGAGGCTCCAATAGAGCAATACCAAGCAGCGGGCTTTTTCTATTAAAGGAGAGGGAAACACTAGTGTGGGGACCAGAACGGCAGCGCAGGATTGCAAGTATTTTTTTGGTGCCCCCAAACATATACATACAAACAATAAAGCCTTAAGATGCTGTGATTAAGTGAGATCACGGCATCTAAAGGGTTAAAAAACCCGAATCTTTCGGGCTTCTTACCGGCATCCTCTGCGGCCATTGAGGATGGCGGTAATTGAATTCAGTAGGCTGGGTCTTTTTTTAAGAGACCCAGGGTATTGAAGCTGCAATTCTTATTTTGGCTAGCTGGTAGCAGGCTTACATAAGAAATAAGCAATTCTGTACAAATTATGGGTCTAAAAGAAATGGATTTCTTTGCTCAAATATGAACTTCAAAATCATAAAAAGTTTAAAAAAAAACTGTTAAAAAAGACATAAAAATTTAAAAATAAAAGCTTCAATCACCCCCCTTTATGTAGATTAAAAAAAATACATAAATAACAAAAAATATAAACATCATGGGCATCACCACATCCGAAAATGCCCATACAATTAAAATATAAAAATATTTTTCCAAAATGGCGAATGGCGTAATGGAAAAAGGGTCAAGATGCCCAATTTGCCATTTTTATCGCTTCTTTTACCTTAAACAAAGTAATAAAATGTGATAAAAAAGCCACACACACTCCAAAACTGTATCAATAAAAACTACAGATTGTCCCGCAAAAAATGTGCCCTGAAACAGCTCAGTAGATAAAATAAAACACTATTTAGACATAAAAACCTATACATGTGTGGTATCGCTGTAATCTTACTTACCCAGCTAATGATAGGCACAGGTCAGTCTTGCCACAAAGGGAATGCCGTGGGAACAAAACTAGAGATTTTGCGAACATAAAATTTAACGTTCGCAAACGGGCGAAGCGGGCGAACCGCCATAGACTTCAATAGGCAGGCGAATTTCAAAACCCACAGGGACTCTTTCTGGCCACAATAGTCATGGAAAAGTTGTTTCAAGGAGACTAACACCTGGACTGTGGCATGCCGGAGGGGGATCCATGGCAAAACTCCCATGGAAAATTACGTAGTTGACGCAGAGTCGGGTTTTAATCCATAAAGGACATAAATCACCTAACATTCCTAAATTGTTTGGAATAACGTGCTTTAAAACATCCAGTGTGTGTATACGATCAGGTATGATGTTGTATCTATCAGGTAGTGTAAGAGTTATGCCCGCTTCACAGTGACAGACCAAATTCTGACAGACAAAACTCCCCGTTTAACGCACCCCAAACAACCTCAAACAGTCCATTTGCACAACCGCAAACTCCCCATTTGCACAAGGTTGGATACCAAGCTAGCCATGTCCCGTTCCTTGTCCTCACTGATGTCATTGAAGGTCTTTTCCTCCACCCAGCCACATACAACACCAAGGGTCCACAAAAGGTGACAACAAGCTCCCTGGGACGTCTGCTGTGCTTGGTTTTCCACCCCCTCAAAGCCACCTTCCTCCTCTGACTCCTCTTCTTCAGACTCCTCACTCTGCGTTGCCGCAGGTCCAGCAATCGACAACGACAAGACTGCTTCTGGTGGTGATGGTGACCACAACTCTTCCTCTTCATTCTCATCTATGGCCTGATCCCGCACTCTTTGCAAGGCACGCTCCAGGCTCCAGAAAAAATGCATATGGGATGAGTTTGATGATGTTGTCTTGGGTTTGACTGACCAGGTTTGTCACCTCCGCAAAAGGACGCTTGAGCCTACAGCCATTGTGCATGAGCGTTCAGTAACGCGGCCAAAAAATACCCAGCTCCGCAGAGGCTGTCCTCTTTTTTTTAAATTAAAAAAATCTGTTCTTACCAGTTTAATCTCTGTTTTGTCCCCTATCAGGGGCCGGTGTATCGAATAGATTTTAGTAACCGGGAGATGGAAAAAGATGATTGGTCGGTCCTCTTACTTCCAATTTGGGGCACTGCGCGTGCGCCGTGCAATGTACTGTGCCACCCTATATGAGTGGTGGGCAGTGGGCACAGTACAGTCTGTGGGCCTGACACACACTGGCAGGCAAATGAAATTATATTAAAGGGTAAAAATTAAATTACATTTTTATCTGCAAGGTACTGTGCCACCCTATATGAGTGGAGGGCAGTGGGCACAGTACAGTCTGTGGGCCTGACACACACTGGCAGGCAAATGCAATTATATTAAAGGGTAAAAATGATATGACTTTTTATCTGCAAGGTACTGTGCCACCCTATATGAGTGGTGTGCACACAGTACAGTCTGTGGGCCTGCAGCCTCTCACACATGGGCAGGCAACTGCAATATATATATATATATTGTGGGGAGTCGCTCTGGTAGACAGCGGTGCGGGTGCAGTTTAGAGGCAAAACAAGGAGTCCAGATTGTGCATCAAACAGTGTTTTATTCACACTTGCACACCAGAAATGAAAACAGTCTCTTGGTGACAGTTCACACACAACGGAAATACTGTGGCAAAACAAAAACAGGCCAACACAGGATCCAGTCACCTTGGGTGGTTTAGGTGCGGGTTCACACCTAGCAGTCGGCTCAGCCGCAGGCGATTCCACCTTCAGGTCGCAGGGAAACACCACCTTGCTGAGCTCCTTCCTCCAGGACAGAGAATTCCTCAGCCCTGTTTGCAGGCTCCAGGATAATCACACACACCCAGACACAGCTGCTGGCTGCTTTTTATACCCAGCCCAAAACATGGACTGGACCGTGGGGAGCAGCCACCCACCCTACTCTTTAGCTGCTCCCAGTAAGAGCCGGCCCGGATCGGCCTTGCAGCCATGCTATTTAACAGAGCAGCACTAGCTGCTGCAGACAAAAACCCCGGCTCTTACCTCACCGAGGCCAGCAACCTCGGTGACACGTACCTGCTATCAAATACAACACCTTGCACCCTCTTACACCCCCCTTTGTTCAACCCTGAGGGGTGAACACACGTGAGGCAGTGGACGCGGGACAGGGCATCTGCGTTGCCCTGCAAGCGGCCTGCCCTGTGTTCCACGGAGAATTTGAAATTCTGAAGAGATAGGAACCACCTGGTGACCCGAGCATTCCTCTCCTTGGCCTGACTCATCCATTTGAGGGGAATGGTCGGTCACCAGACAGAACCTCCTCCCTAACAAGTAGTAGCGGAGAGATTCGAGTGCCCACTTGATAGCCAGGCACTCCCTCTCCACTATACTATATCTGGACTCGGCGGGATTGAGCTTACGGCTCAGGAAGACAACGGGATGTTCTTCCCCGTTGACCTCCTGAGACAGTACCGCACCGAGGCCTACCTCCGAGCGTCGGTCTGTACGACAAACTCCTTGTTGAAGTCGGGTGTCACCAAAACCGGGGACCCACACAGGGCCGACTTCAACGCGGCGAAAGCCTCCTCCGCCTTCTCACTCCAGCTAACCCTCCCAGACTTTCGCCCCTTCAACAGGTCTGTCAACGGCGCTGCTATTGTGGCAAAGTGGGGCACAAACCTCATGTAGTAACCTACAATCCCCAGGAACGACTTTACCTGCCTGGTGGTGACCGGTCGGGGCCAGTTACGAATGGCCTCTACCTTGGTTACCTGAGGTTTGATGACTCCCGCCCAATTACATATCCCAGATATTTTGTCTCCTCTAACCCTATGGAGCACTTCTTTGGGTTAGCGGTCAGTCCGGCTTTCCTCAGGGCATCCACTACCGCCTGCACCTTGGGTAAATGGCTTTCCCAGTCGGTGCTGTGGATGACTACATCATCTAAGTAGGCCGAGGCGTACCGCTGATGTGGTCGCAGCACTATGTCCATTAACCTTTGGAAAGTGGCGGGGCGCCATGCAGGCCAAAGGGTAACACCTTGTAGTGATACAGGCCCTGCGGGTAACAAATGCAGTTTTTCCTTGGCCGCCTCCGTTAAGGGTACTTGCCAGTATCCTTTAGTGAGGTCCAGCACAGAAAAATAACGGGCTTGTCCTAAACTTTCAACCAGCTCGTCTACTCGGGGCATGGGATACGCGTCAAACTTGGATACTTCATTTAACTTGCGAAAGTCGTTGCAGAACCGCAACGTCCCATCCGGCTTGGGTATTAGGACTATGGGACTGGCCCACTCACTCTTCGACTCCTCAATGACATCGAGCTTCAACATTAACTGTACTTCCTCCGCGATGGCCCGTCGCCGAGCCTCGGGTACCCGGTATGGTTTTAACCGGATCTTGGCCTGAGGCTCAGTGGCGATGTCATGTTGGATGAGAGGCGTGCGGCCAGGGAGGTCCGAGAACACATCCGTGTTCCGACTGATGAACTCCTGACTTCCTGAACTTGTTTGGAAGACAGGCTGTCTGCAATTTTACCGTGGTTACTGCTTCACAGGCCTCGAACTGTGGGGCTGGACCCTTTTCACCTAGAAGCCCTGGTCGGGGGCTGTGGTCGTCGGCCGCGTCCCTATCTTTCCACGGCTTAAGTAAATTCACGTGGTACACCTGCTCCGGCTTGCGCCGCCTGGCTGGTGTACCTTGTAATTTACTTCCCCTACCTTCTCGATCACCTCATAGGGGCCCTGCCACCTAGCTAGGAATTTGCTGTCAAGGGTGGGTACCAGAACCAACACTCGATCTCCCGGATTGAAGCCCCGTACCCGAGCCTGACGATTATACACCCTACTCTGGGCTTGTTGTGCTGCCTCCATATGCTCCCGGACCAGCGGCAACACCCTTTCTATCCGTTCCTGCATCTGGGTGACATACTCAATGACACTTTTGTGGGGGACAGGCTGTTGTTCCCATGCTTCCTTGGCGATATCCAACAGGCCCCGAGGGTGTCTGCCATAAAGCAGTTCGAAGGGCGAGAACCCAGTAGAGGCCTGGGGTACCTCTCGCACTGCGAACATGAGATAGGGCAGAAGCAGGTCCCAGTCCTTCCCATCTCTAGACACCACCCTCTTTAACATATTTTTTAGAGTTTGGTTAAACCTCTCAACAAGACCGTCTGTTTGCGGATGGTAAACGGACGTCCGTAACTGCTTTATACGCAACAATTTACACAGTTCCCTCATTACTTTGGACATAAAAGGGGTCCCTTGGTCTGTCAGAACTTCTTTTGGCAGGCCCACACGGGAAAACATCTCCATTAACTCTTTGGCAATGAGCTTAGCTGAGGTATGTCGCAGAGGCACCGCCTCCGGATACCGAGTGGCATAGTCGAGAACTACCAGAATGTGTTGGTGGCCCCTGGCAGACTTTGGTACAGGCCCAATTAAATCCATAGCGATTCGCTCGAACGGTACTTCAATAATTGGCAGAGGTACCAGAGGACTACGGAAATGTGGCTGGGGGCTAGTTATCTGACAGGTCGGACAGGACTTACAATAATTCTCTACCTCCTTGAACACACTGGGCCAATAAAACCGCTGCAGTATGCGGTCCTGGGTTTTCTGCCACCCCAGGTGTCCCCCAAGAACATGTTGGTGGGCAAGCTCCATGACAAGCTTGCGATGCGCTGTGGGCACCACCAACTGTTCAACAGGTTCACCTCGGATTTGGTTCACCCGATACAACATATCCTGCAGAACAATAAATCGTGGGAACATTAATTCAGCCCCTGGTTTCTGGGGTTTACCATCAATTTCCAGCACATTCTCCCAGGCCCTGGTTAGGGTTTGGTCCCGGTGTTGTGCGGTCCCAAAATTTTCCCGGAGACATTGAGGTCTGCCAACTCAGGCCCGGTGGCAAGTCCTCCGTGTCTCCCACCATTACACTCAGTGGGGTTGTCTCCCCCACTACCGCTGCAGCAGTGGTCACCCCTACCGCTGGCCCTTCAGACTCGGGCTCCCAGGGTTCTGGCCTTCCAGGGGTATCAGGCCACTCTGCTAGGGTTACCCTGTCTCAGGGCTATTAGTCACTTTCATCTCAGGCCACAGTGACGGAAAACCAGGGAAGTCTCTCCCAATTATTAGTTCATAGGGCAGCTTTGTGGAGATCGCCACTTCACAAGTCCAGGTGCCGGCCGCCGTGGACAGAGACATTACAGCCGTGGGATAGTCCTTTAAGTCTCCGTGTATACACACCACACCAACTTTCCGGCCCGTATACTGGGTGGGCTGTACCAGGGCAGCACTTACCAGGGTTACCAGGCTCCCTGAGTCCAACAGCGCCACTGCCAGGTTATCCCCGATTTGCACCTGGCACAGATGTCGATTGTCTATTGTCTCAGGGGTGCCGGTCGCACACAGTCTCCGGGCATACATGGAAGCCCGGTACCCATAATTAATCTCCATGGGTTCCCCCACTGTGGACAGTCGGCCCTTACGTGGCCAGGCTCGTGACACCGCCAGCAGACTACTGGGGAGGGATCTGCAAGGGGTACATCCCGGGCGGGTTTGGCCGGCCGCCGGGACTGGGGTGGAGGTTTCCGGGGTTTGACTGGCCTCCTCCCAAAAGAACCCCCTGCAGGTTTCTGGTGGCCTCATATCGCTCCACCAGGTCGACCATCTCAAGGGCATTGGTGGGGGATACCTGGCCGATCCAGTGCTGGAGAGGGTATGGCAGAGACCTCCAGAATACATCTGCTAACAGACGGTCGAGCATAGCAGTGGGAGTCAGTATGTCTGGCTGCAGCCATTTTGCAACCGATGTAGCAGGTCATAGTATTGTGGTCTGGCGGGTTCAGCCGGGTTAAATTCCCACTGATGCACCCGCTGGGCCCGGACCAAAACATTCACCCCCAGTCTTGCTAGAATCTCACCTTTCACGGTCGGGTAGTCAGCTGCCTGGACATCTGCCAAGTCGAAAAAAACTTGCTGGGGCCCGGCTGCCAGGAACGGAGCAACCACCTCGGCCCACTGGTCACGGGGTAACTTTTCCCTCACGGCGACCTTCTCAAAGACGGCTAGGTATGTCTCCACGTCGTCTGCGGGGGTCATCTTTGGGATCGCCGCACGGACCGCTTTCCGGGCATCATGGGCGTGGTGGGACGCTCCTGCCGCCTGTAATGCCATCACATGTTGCAGCAATAACTGGTTGGTCTCCCGCTGCTGCACGTTAGCCTCTATGAGGGCTTTCACAGCAGCCTCCATGTTGCCAGAAATCACAGGCTGCAACTTTGCCGGCCTAATATAGGACATACACTTTTGCTCAGCAAACAAAGTTCGGCGTTCACGCCAGCCTCACTGCGCATGCCCGCATCCGACACCAAATGTGGGGAGTCGCTCTGGTAGACAGCGGTGCGGGTGCAGTTTAGAGGCAAAACAAGGAGTCCAGATTGTGCATCAAACAGTGTTTTATTCACACTTGCACACCAGAAATGAAAACAGTCTCTTGGTGACAGTTCACACACAACGGAAATACTGTGGCAAAACAAAAACAGGCCAACACAGGATCCAGTCACCTTGGGTGGTTTAGGTGCGGGTTCACACCTAGCAGTCGGCTCAGCCGCAGGCGATTCCACCTTCAGGTCGCAGGGAAACACCACCTTGCTGAGCTCCTTCCTCCAGGACAGAGAATTCCTCAGCCCTGTTTGCAGGCTCCAGGATAATCACACACACCCAGACACAGCTGCTGGCTGCTTTTTATACCCAGCCCAAAACATGGACTGGACCGTGGGGAGCAGCCACCCACCCTACTCTTTAGCTGCTCCCAGTAAGAGCCGGCCCGGATCGGCCTTGCAGCCATGCTATTTAACAGAGCAGCACTAGCTGCTGCAGACAAAAAACCCCGGCTCTTACCTCACCGAGGCCAGCAACCTCGGTGACACGTACCTGCTATCAAATACAACACCTTGCACCCTCTTACAATATATATATATATATATATATATATATATAGAAAAAATAAATAAAAGCAGACTGATGTAACAGCCCTAAAAAGGGCTTTTTGGGGTGCTGTAAGGACGCTGTCCTTACAGCAGATGAGTATTTGAGGACTGGAGTGGACATAGAACACTAGTAGCTAACGCTTTCACTAGAATCCCTATATTAATTCAGCGGCAGCAGCACCCTCCCTGCTCTAACTAAAACTGCAGCTTAAGAATGAATCTAAGATGGATGCTGTCCTTGCTTTTTGATAGGAGGTGGAAGGGTCTGGGAGGGAGGGTATGCTGACTGGAGGGTATGCTGGAATGTGTCTGCTGACTGTGAGGTACATGGTCAAAGTTTGCTCAATGATGATGTTTAGGGGGCATTGTTATACAAGTGTGAGTGAACACTTTACAGCATCAGGCTGCGTATTTCAAAGACATGTTACTTAAAAATTCCATCTTTATACCAACGTTAGGCTTAGGCCTCATGCACACGACCGTTTTTTTATGCTGTCCGCAAAAAGGGTTCCGTTGTTCAGTGATCTGTGTCCGTTTTTGCCTTCCGTTGTGCTTCCGTGTGTCTTCCGTTTTTTAGCGGACATGACCCAAAAGATTTTACCAAAAGACAGGCTGACAATGTTTCCCAAGTGCCTGCCAAGGGATCCGCAAAAAAAACGGACACTGAACACGGATGACACACGGATGGCCATCCGCATTTTTCACGGACCCATTGACTTGAATGGGTCCGTGAACCGTTTTTCACGGACAAGAATAGGACAGGTTATATTTTTTGTGACTGACTGGAATCACGGACCACGAACACGGAGGACAAACGGTGCATTTGCCGAGGTTTCCACGGACCCATTGAAAACCAATGGGTCCGCAGAAAATCACGAAAAACGGAGCAACGGACACGGAAACAATCAACGGTCGTGTGCATGAGGCCTTAGTTCAAACTTCAATTATTTGGTCAGTTATTTCCACCAGTTATTGTGAGCCAAAAGCAGTAGTGAAGCCTACACAAACATGTGGTATAATGAAAAGGCATGCACCTATTCTGTACTTTTGCACCTGATTTGGCTCAAAATAACTGATGGAAATAACTGACCAAATAACTGGGTCCTGTGACCCCCCCATATGGGCGATCGCTGCAAACCGCAGGTCAATTCAGACCTGCGGTTTGCAGGGCTTCTGTGCGATCTCTGATCAGAGGGTTAATCTGATCAGAGGGTTAATGCCCCCAAACTATTTATTTTTAACCCCCCCTGCAGCCCCCAATCATATTGTGGCTGCGGGGGTGCAGGGGGGTGGTTGCGGGCAGCCGGAGGCGGTGCGGGAGGCGGGCGGTGCGGCGGGCGGGTTCGCGATTGCGATCTCCCGCCCGCCTCCTCTGATATGTTTCCCTGGTGTCTAGTGGGTCTATCAGAGTGTCAGCACATTGCTGACACTCTGATAGAAACGGCTGGCATCTGTGCTTGATCAGATGCCAGCCGTTTAACTCCTTCGTACCGCGGTCCGTACGGACCGCGGTATGAGGAGTGGCTGACAGGAGGAGCTCCCTCCCTCTCCCATCGGGGGCTGCTGTGCCTTTGCAGCCCCCAACAGTATGGGATCACAGAGGGAGGGAGCTCCACTCCTCCCCATCACCCCTGCTCAGTTATGGCAGCGGGTGATGGTTGCCATGGAGACAGGACGCTTTCAGAAGCGTCCTGCTCTCCATGGTGCTGAAAGTCTGAATAGACCTGCTAAAGGTCTATTCAGACTTTCTAAAGTACAAAATACAGTACAGTGCACTATATAGTGTACTGTACTGTATTACTACAGACACCAGATCCACTGAATCTTTCAGAACCAAGTGGGTCTGGGTCAAAAAAAATGTAAAAAAGTGAAAAAAAAGTAAAAAAGAAAAAAACACATATCACTGAATAAAAATTAATAAAAATAAAATACACTACACATATTAGGTATGGCCGTGTCCGTAAAAACCTGCTCTATAAAAATATCACATGACTGAACTCCTCAGGTGAACGCCATAACAAAAAAAAAAAAAAATGGTGTAAATAAGCCATTTTTTGGCACCTTACATCACTAAAAGTGTAATACAAAGCGATCAAAAAGGTGTTTGCCTCCCAAAATAGTACCAATCAAACCGCCATCTCATCCCGCAAAAAACGAGCCCCTACCTAAAACAATTGGCCAAAAAATAAAAAAAACTATGCCTCTCAGACTAAAACATGATTTTTTTTGTTTCAAAAATGCTTTTTAGTGTTAAATGTAAAAAAATAAATGAAAAGTAGACATATTGGGTATCTCCACGTCCGTAAGAATCTGCTCTATAAAAATCTCACATGACCTAACCCCTCAAGTAAACACTGTAAAAAAAAATCAATAAAAACTTTGTCAAAAAGCCATTTTTTTGCCACCTTACATCACAAAAAGTGTAATAGCAAGCGATCAAAAAGTCATATGACCCCCCAAATAGTGCCAATCTAACCGTCACCTCATCCCGCAAAAATGATACCCAACCTGAGACAATTGCCTAAAAACTGAAAAATATATGGCTCTCAGACTATGGAGATACTAAAACATGTTTTTTTTTCATTCAAAAAGGATATTATTGTGTAAAACCAAAATAAGTAAAAAAAGGTATACATATTATGTATCGCCGCATCCGTAAGGACCAGCTCTATAAAAATATAACATGACCTAACCCCTCAGATGAACGCCATAAACATAAAAAATAAAAACGTTGTCAAACAAGCCATTTTTTGTTACCTTACATCACAAAAAGTGTAATAGTAAGCGATCAAAAAGTCATATGCACCCCAAGATAGTACCATTCGAACCGCCATCTCATCCCGCAAAAAATGAGCCCCTACATAGGACAATCGCCTAAAAAAAAAAAAAATATGGCTCTCAAACTATGGAGACACTAAAACATGATTTTTTTGTTTTAAAAAATGATATTATTGTGTAAAACTTATATAAATAAATAAAAAGTATGCATATTATGTATCGCGCGTCCGTCACAACCTGATCTATAAAAATAACACATGACCTAACCCCTCAGCTGAACACAGCAAAAAAAATAAAAATACGGTGTCAAAAGCCATTTTTGTCACCTTACATCACAAAAAGTGTAATAGCAAGCGACCAAAATGTCATATGCACCCCAAGATAGTGCCAATCAAACCGCCATCTCATCCCGCAAAAAATGAGCCCCTACATAAGACAATCGCCCAAAAAAATAAAATAAAACTATGGCTTTCAGAATGTGGAGACACTAAAAAAAAATTTTTTTCAAAAATGCTTTATTATGTAAAACTGAAACAAAAAAACCCAAAAAGTAGTCATATTTGGTATTGTCGCGTCCGTAACAACCTGCTCTATAGAAATAGCACACAATCTAACCTGTCAGTTCAACTATGTAAATAACAAAAAATAAAAACAGTCCCAAAACGGCTATTTTTTTCCAAATTTTCCATTTTAATCCATTTTTCCAGTAACAAAGCAAGGGTTAACAGCCAAACAAAACTCAATATTTATTGCCCTGATTCTCTTGTTTGCACAAACACCCAATATGTGGTCGTAAACTACTGTATGGCCAAACGGCAGGGCACAGAAGGAAGGGAACGCCATATGGTTTTTGGAAGGCAGATTTTGCTGGACTGGTTTTTTGACACTATGTCCCATTTGAAGCCCCCCTGATGCACCCCTACAGTAGAAACTCCAAAAAAGTGACCCCATTTTGGAAACTACGGGATAAGGTGTCAGTTTTGTTGGTACTATTCTAGGGTAAACATGATTTTTGGTTGCTCAATATTACACTTTTTTTGAGACAAGGTAACAAAAAATAGAAATTCGTAAACTTCATCTCTATTTGCCAATAACTCTTGTGGAACAAGGACACGGAAACAATCAACGGTCGTGTGCATGAGGCCTTAGTTCAAACTTCAATTATTTGGTCAGTTATTTCCACCAGTTATTGTGAGCCAAAAGCAGTAGTGAAGCCTACACAAACATGTGGTATAATGAAAAGGCATGCACCTATTCTGTACTTTTGCACCTGATTTGGCTCAAAATAACTGATGGAAATAACTGACCAAATAACTGGGTCCTGTGACCCCCCCATATGGGCGATCGCTGCAAACCGCAGGTCAATTCAGACCTGCGGTTTGCAGCGCTCTATGCGATCTCTGATCAGAGGGTTAATCTGATCAGAGGGTTAATGCCCCCAAACTATTTATTTTTAACCCCCTGCAGCCCCCAATCATATTGTGGCTGCGGGGGTGCAGGAGGTGGTTGCGGGCAGCCGGAGGCGGTGCGGGAGGCGGGCGGTGCGGCGGGCGGGTTCGCGATTGCGATCTCCCGCCCGCCTCCTCTGATATGTTTCCCTGGTGTCTAGTGGGTCTATCAGAGTGTCAGCACATTGCTGACACTCTGATAGAAACGGCTGGCATCTGTGCTTGATCAGATGCCAGCCGTTTAACTCTTTCGTACCGCGGTCCGTACGGACCGCGGTATGGAAGGGTTAACAGGGAGGAGCTCCCTCCCTCTCCCATCGGGGGCTGCTGTGCCTTTGCAGCCCCCAACAGTATGGGATCACAGAGGAGGGAGCTCCACTCCCTCCCCATCACCCCTGCTCAGTTATGGCAGCGGGTGATGGTTGCCATGGAGACAGGACGCTTTCAGAAGCGTCCTGCTTCCATGGTGCTGAAAGTCTGAATAGACCTGCTAAAGGTCTATTCAGACTTTCTAAAGTACAAAATACAGTACAGTGCACTATATAGTGTACTGTACTGTATTATACAGACACCAGATCCACTGAATCTTTCAGAACCAAGTGGGTCTGGGTCAAAAAAAATGTAAAAAGTGAAAAAAAGTAAAAAGAAAAAAACACATATCACTGAATAAAAATTAATAAAAATAAAATACACTACACATATTAGGTATGGCCGTGTCCGTAAAAACCTGCTCTATAAAAATATCACATGACTGAACTCCTCAGGTGAACGCCATAAAAAAAAAAAAAATGGTGTAAATAAGCCATTTTTGGCACCTTACATCACTAAAAGTGTAATACAAAGCGATCAAAAAGGTGTTTGCCTCCCAAAATAGTACCAATCAAACCGCCATCTCATCCCGCAAAAACGAGCCCCTACCTAAAACAATTGGCCAAAAAATAAAAAAACTATGCCTCTCAGACTAAAACATGATTTTTTTGTTTCAAAAATGCTTTTAGTGTTAAATGTAAAAAATAAATGAAAAGTAGACATATTGGGTATCTCCACGTCCGTAAGAATCTGCTCTATAAAAATCTCACATGACCTAACCCCTCAAGTAAACACTGTAAAAAAATCAATAAAAACTTTGTCAAAAGCCATTTTTTGCCACCTTACATCACAAAAAGTGTAATAGCAAGCGATCAAAAAGTCATATGACCCCCAAATAGTGCCAATCTAACCGTCACCTCATCCCGCAAAAATGATACCCAACCTGAGACAATTGCCTAAAAACTGAAAAATATATGGCTCTCAGACTATGGAGATACTAAAACATGTTTTTTTCATTCAAAAGGATATTATTGTGTAAAACCAAAATAAGTAAAAAAAGGTATACATATTATGTATCGCCGCGTCCGTAAGGACCAGCTCTATAAAAATATAACATGACCTAACCCCTCAGATGAACGCCATAAACATAAAAAATAAAAACGTTGTCAAACAAGCCATTTTTTTGTTACCTTACATCACAAAAAGTGTAATAGTAAGCGATCAAAAAGTCATATGCACCCCAAGATAGTACCATTCGAACCGCCATCTCATCCCGCAAAAAATTAGCCCCTACATAGGACAATCGCCTAAAAAAAAAAAAATATGGCTCTCAAACTATGGAGACACTAAAACATGATTTTTTTTTGTTTTAAAAAATGATATTATTGTGTAAAACTTATATAAATAAATAAAAAGTATGCATATTATGTATCGCCGCGTCCGTCACAACCTGATCTATAAAAATAACACATGACCTAACCCCTCAGCTGAACACAGCAAAAAAAAAAAAAATACGGTGTCAAAAGCCATTTTTGTCACCTTACATCACAAAAGTGTAATAGCAAGCGACCAAAATGTCATATGCACCCCAAGATAGTGCCAATCAAACCGCCATCTCATCCCGCAAAAAATGAGCCCCTACATAAGACAATCGCCCAAAAAATAAAATAAAACTATGGCTTTCAGAATGTGGAGACACTAAAAAAATTTTTTCAAAAATGCTTTATTATGTAAAACTGAAACAAAAAACCCAAAAAGTAGTCATATTTGGTATTGTCGCGTCCGTAACAACCTGCTCTATAGAAATAGCACACAATCTAACCTGTCAGTTCAACTATGTAAATAACAAAAATAAAAACAGTCCCAAAACGGCTATTTTTTTCCAAATTTTCCATTTTAATCCATTTTTCCAGTAACAAAGCAAGGGTTAACAGCCAAACAAAACTCAATATTTATTGCCCTGATTCTCTTGTTTGCACAAACACCCAATATGTGGTCGTAAACTACTGTATGGCCAAACGGCAGGGCACAGAAGGAAGGGAACGCCATATGGTTTTTGGAAGGCAGATTTTGCTGGACTGGTTTTTGACACTATGTCCCATTTGAAGCCCCCTGATGCACCCCTACAGTAGAAACTCCAAAAAGTGACCCCATTTTGGAAACTACGGGATAAGGTGTCAGTTTTGTTGGTACTATTCTAGGGTAAACATGATTTTTGGTTGCTCAATATTACACTTTTTTTGAGACAAGGTAACAAAAAATAGAAATTCGTAAACTTCATCTCTATTTGCCAATAACTCTTGTGGAACACCTAAAGGGTTAACAAAGTTTGTAAAACTGGTTTTGAATACCTTGAGGGGTGTAGTTTCTTAGATGGAGTCACTTTTATGGAGTTTCTACTCTAGGGGTGCATCGGGGGGCTTCAAATGGGACATGGTGTAAAAAAACCAGCCCAGCAAAATCCGCATTCCAAAAACCATATGGCGCTCCTTTCCTTCTGCGCCCTGCAGTTTGGCCATACAGCAGTTTACGACCACATATGGGGTGTTCGTGCAAACTGCAGAATCGGGGGAATAAATATTAAGTTTTGTTTGGCTATTAACCCTTGCTTTGTTACTGGAAAAAATGGATTAAAATGGAAAATGTTACAAAAAATTGAAATTCTGAAATTTTATCTCCATTTGCCATTAACTCTTGTGGAAAACCTAAAGGGTTAATGACGTTTGTAAAATCAGTTTTGAATACCTTGAGGGGTGTAGTTTCTAGAATGGGGTCATTTTTGGGTGGTTTTATTATGTAAGCCTCACAAAGTGACTTCAGACCTAAACTGGTCCCTAAAAAGTGGGTTTTTGAAAATTTCTGAAAAATTTCAAGATTTGCTTCTAAACTTCTAAGCCTTGTAACGTCCCCAAAAAATAAAATGGCATTCCCAAAATGATCGATACATGAAGTAGACATATGGGGAATGTAAATCAATAACTTTTTTTGGCAGTATTACTATGTTTTATAGAAGTAGAGTAATTGAAACTTGGAAAATTGCAAATTTTTCAAAATTTTTGGTAAATTTGGTATTTTTTTATAAATAAAAATGAAATTTTTCGACTTCATTTTACCACTGTCATGAAGTACAATATGTGACGAAAAAGCAATCTCAGAATGGCCTGGATAAGAAAAAGCATTTTAAAGTTATCACCACATAAAGTGACACTGTTCAGATTTTGAAAAAATGGCCTGGTCCTTAAGGTGAAATAGGGCCGTGTCCTTAAGGGGTTAATGTAAACATTATTCAATGCAGCACATTAGTCATACACCCATGATCAAGGCACTATAACCGAATAAAAATGAACAAACTGCATTTGGTGTTAACATAAACAAAAAATATGACAACTAAAATATTGACAAATATATATATATATATATATATATATACAGACACTGAAACTCTCGAACACTGCTGGACCAGCCATGACCGGCTGTGTTCGGTTCTATAATAGTCCCTCTGTATTATTATATTGGCCCCCTCTTTATTATAATGGGCCCTCTGTAGTATTATAATGGCCCCTCTGTAGTATTATAATGGCCCCTTCTTTATTATAATGGACCCTCTGTAGTATTATAATAGTCCCTCTGTATTATTTTAATCAGATAATTTTTATTAGAGAGTTTTTTAAGATTTATACAGAAAACAAACATCCCAATCCTCCCGCCACCCCACCCCCTTCCCGCCACTGTATCCCAATGTCCAGCCAATAACGTTGGTCTACTAATAATGTTTCCAAGTTGCTTGTACTTTCATCCAGTACACGAGGCGCTGGAATCCATCAGCTCGCTGGTTCGAAAATATAGTCCGATTTACAACCTTGTTCAAACACTGACAACAGTCATGCAAGCATTCGTATTCCGATCTCTACACTACACCACAATAAAGTAATTCGACAGATATGTAGTAGGCAACAGACAGAGATGTCGACATAATAGCATATACAGGGGAACGAGCAAAGATATAAGTATACAGAGCCCTCCCACATCTCACCGCCATACACACGTAATCAGATCGGTATGTTATACCATTGTATCCACGGCGTCCAGATCCTAGAAAATTTATTTAAGGTGTTTCTTTTCTGATACACAAAATGTTCTAATAATATTAATGTGCGAACCCTACCCACCCATTCCCTGCAGTGCGGCGGTTCACGATCAATCCAGTGAAACGCTATAACTTTCCTGGCCTGATATAGTGCACGAATAACCGCTAATCTAGTGTCCCATGGTAGGTCAAGCTGATCAGCGCACCCCAGAAGGCATTGTAAAGCAGACACTTCAAGGTGTATGCCAAAAACACTATTAATAGTGTCAACCACCTTTCCCCAATACCGTCTCAATCTTGGACAATTCCACATAAGGTGGATTAAGTCCGCACTAAAAATGTCGCACCTGGGGCATGTATCATCTGACCTTTATCCCATTTTCTTAAGTAATACAGGCGTCTTGTAGACTCTATGAATGAGTAATAACTGTGACACCCTATAAGACTCGCTTACTGCCACCTGCGTAAAATCTTCCAAAACAGAGTTCCAAAGATCTTCTGACAAGTCAGGTATGTCCACCTTCCATTTATCAAATAGCTGTAAAGGCTGCCTTTTAATCAGAGCCTCCATAAGGGTCAAATAGTGTAGGGATATAATTCCACTAGTGGATCCTTGTGAGCTGGTGAGTTCTAGCACTGAGTGTTTCTGGGCTGGCTCTATTTTTAACACCCGCTCCTGTGCTCTAATGGCGTTTCTCAGCTGTAAATAGATATAAAATTGAGTGTTAGGTAATTCAAATTCACGCTGTAACACAGCGTATTCTTTAAGTGTCCCATTATCAAACAATTGGTGCATATACTGTAGTCCACGAGCCTCCCACGCCTGGACTGATTGGACTTTATGGATTTCCTCATAAGCTATATTAGGCCAAATAGGGGTAAACTTGGAGTATCCTTGTAAACCGACAATTTCCCTGACTTTCCACCACACATTATGCATGACGCGTAGAATTTGGAAACTAGCCCCCTTAGTATGCAGGGTACCGTCTTCTAGTGCTGAGAGTAAGTTCATATGTCCAGTCAAAAACTTCACCACTTTTCCTGCGGTATTAAGGCCACTATCACTGCCCCATCCTCTGATATGTTGCAACTGAGCCGCCAGATAGTACATTCTAGGGTCAGGGACCCCTAAACCGCCATCTGTTTTCGACCTGCATAATGTGGTGAGCATAATCCGGGAGTTTTCCTCTTCCATATAAGATCTCTAAATATTGCATTTACCGTATGGAAAAATCTAAGAGGAACCCAAACTGGGGCATTATGTAGCAGATACAAAAGCTGGGGCATCATGATCATTTTAATTAAATTTGTGCGTCCTACTAGAGATAGTGGTAGTTTGGACGAAATTTGCACTTTTTGTCTAAATTTATGAAGTAAAGGCGTCAAGTTCAATCTCTCATAATCTTGTGCATTTTGCAAGATCTGAATACCTAAATACTTAAAGGTTTGGACCACTTGCAGGCCTCCTGCATGTGCCAGATTTGTCCCTCTGTTCCCATCTAGCACCATCAGCACTGACTTAGACCAGTTAATCTTTAGTCCAGAGATTCTACCAAATTTGTCAATCATGGCTATAGCTTGTGGAAGGGATCTCAGCCAATCACCCAGAAATAGTAGCAAATCGTCCGCGTATAGAGCGACCTTCTCGACTAACTCTCCAAACTGAAAACCTTTTATTCCCTCCGCATTCCTGAGTGCTGTTGCCAACGGTTCGATTGCTATAGCGAACAGCAGAGGGGATAGGGGGCAACCCTGTTGTGTTCCTCTATGCAGAGTGAAACGGTCAGATAAGTTCCCATTAACTCTAACCTGTGCAGAAGGACATTTATAAAGGAGCTGTATCCAGCTAATATATATCGGTCCAAATCCCATTTTCCTTAGCACAGCCCACAGGTAGCACCATTCCACACTGTCAAATGCTTTGGCCGCGTCTAGGGACGCGACCGCCGCATCCGAGGTGTGAACCTGGCACGCCTGAATATTAAGAAATAGTCGCCGAACATTGACCGCCGTGGACATATTAGGCATGAAACCGGCCTGATCAGTATGAATGAGACGAGATATGACCGAGTTTAATCGATTTGCCAGTAATTTGGCTAGGATCTTTACATCAGATTGAAGCAGTGAAATACGTCTGTAAGATTCCGCTTCTAACAGGTCCTTTCCAGGCTTCGGAATAACTACTATCGTCGCCTCATTCATACTGTGTGGCAGCTGTCCACTTGTAATGGCCTCATTAAATACCTCCAACATCTGAGGAAGCAAGACATCGGCAAATGACTTATAAACCTCAGACGGTATACCGTCACTTCCAGGGGATTTGTTATTGGACATGTCAGATAAGGCTTTCTCCAATTCCTCTGTGGTGATAGGAGAGTCTAAGTATACTTTCTGCTACTCGTCTAGAGTAGGTAACTCCAGAGAGTCTAAAAATCCCCTATTTCCTCACCAGTGGCCTCCAATCTAGATTGATATAAAGAGGTGTAAAACTGAAGCATAATCTCCATTACTTGTGCAGGATCAGTACACAATAGCCCCTCACTGTTCCGCAGGGCAGCTATAAATGCAGGTGGCTGTTGCGCCTTAGATATTTGTTCCAACAGGCGCCCTGTTTTCTCACCCTCCTCAAAGTACCTTTGTCGTTGGAAAAACTGCTTATGTTTCGCATTAATAAGCAGTCTGTCCGTCAGTGTCTGCTGTGACTCCCGCCAAAGAATTCTATACTCCTCCTGAGGACATTCTACGTATCTAGCTTCTGACCGCTCAACCTCCAGTGTTAGATTGTGCACTAGGGCTCTAGACCTATCCTTCTTTTTATTAACTTCCTTCATAAGGAGGCCTCTCAGGTAGGCCTTGATGGTATCCCAGACTAGGAGATGTGACGCACCTGGTAAGTTCAACCGGAAAAATTCCTCTAACTGTTTTGTAATACCGGGCAGATCTGGAAGAATTGTCAACCAGAAAGTGTTAAATTTACAGTTCCCACCCCAACCCACCTGTGGGGGAGGAAGATTAACAGTCACTTGTATAGGAGAGTGATCCGACAGTCGCCTGGGTAAGTAATGAATGTCCCCAATATATTGAGTCATTTCCACATTAGTCAAAACCAGGTCAATGCATGATAAGGAAGTGTAGGTACTAGAACAGCATGAGTATTGCCGGGCATCCGGATTTTTTAGCCTCCAGAGATCAATAAAAGACGCCTCAGAGAGAAGTCTTCCAAATGAAGTATATTCCTCTGCTGTATCTGGTATCAAGACACCCCTTTTGTCCAGCCTCGGACATACAACAGCATTGAAATCACCGAGAAGAAGTGCAGGGACTCCCGGGTAGTCAGCCAATAGAGATAAAATCTTATTAAGCACTACCGGGGAGTATGGCGGTGGGATATATAGCCCACAAATAATACATCTGACATTATAAAGAGACCCACACAGAAATACAAAGCGACCTTCACTATCAATTTTACTGTAGAAGCATTCAAACGCTATGTTTTTATGTATCAATATACTAACGCCCCTAGCATAAGTGGAGTACGTAGAGTGGAAGCTTTGACCCACCCAGGAATACTTAAGAATATGTACTTGATCTGACGACAAGTGTGTTTCTTGAAGACAGAGTATTAGGGGCTGGTAGGTTCGTACACTATCCATTATGGCCCTGCGTTTGGTAGCGTCCTTCAAACCCCTAATATTCCAGCTTAGTACAGTCACCCCATGAGACATATCTGAATACAGTTTAGAAACATAGGGATCCAACAGATAAACCCAATAGATCCCACGCAGGTAATATAATACACAAACAACCAGCAATGTATATGATAGCACCAATACAGATAGACATTCATAGCGGCAGACATTGCAGTGACTTTCCCCCCACCTCCCTTCAATATCATAACCCAACCTGTGAACCAAAACCGGCATAAATCTTGCCAAAAGATAACACCTATACATCTAGCAAGATGTCAGTGGGCAAGTACAATCTCGATCAGCAAGATGAAGGCCAAGAAAGAACCCCTTTAACCTAAAATACCCCACACAGATAGCCTGAGGGGCAGAATTTTACAAAGTATATAGCAACAATCTAGAACTGTGCAAGTACAGAAATATGAAACTTTTGAACACGTGACACTCACTGTCAGTCACATCTCAGCAACCTGCAACGCACCCGGGTATCATACCATACCAACATGTGGGCAACAATGGAAATCAAGGATCCCACAAACACACTCCCAGCTCGTGCTTAGATATGAAGCTACTCAGTTATAAGCTAGCGTGCCACACACACACACATCATTCTGCAATATCCACTTATCTACAAACATAGGCAGGTATGATGGCAGAGGAACAACATTTTTGATAGAACATTCACACCAACAACCCTGTCAGTTAGGCGGCTGATTCTCTCGGCGTATCCGCCCTTCATGATCATCCAGCCATCTTGCAGCGTCTTTTGGATCTTCAAAGAAAGTAGTAAAGCCAAGGGCCACTACACGCAGGCGAGCTGGGTAGATCATGGAATAGCTGACTCCAAGCTCACGTAGGCGCCGATTGATCTCAAGAAATCGGGCCCTCCTCTTCTGTACTTCCATGGAATAATCCGGGTACAATGATATCTTGTGGCCCTCAATAGTGAGTTCCGGCATATCTCTGGCACGCCTGAGGAGAATATCTCGGTCCTTGTAGTGCAGAATCTTGGCGAGAACCGGTCTTGGCGGTGCTCCTGGAGGTAACGGTCTGGTGGGTACTCTATGGGCAAAGTTCCAAAGTGGTCCTTCAGCCAGTTCTCAAAGATTTCGGTAGGGTTCTGCCCCTCCACTTTTTCTGGGACGCCAACTATTCTCACATTATTTCGGCGAAGCCGGTTCTCTAAATCATCTTGTTTAGCAGACAGCTGGCTAATCATGCGTGTATGGTTAGTAGCGGCTGTCTGTAGAGGGTGTATTGCATCCTCCATGTCCCCCATTCTGCCCTCCAGTTCAGTAGTACGCTCTGCTAGCTTCCTAAAATCGTGTCTTAACAGAGACATATCTTCTTTAATTGCCCCCACCTGCACATTAAGCGTTTGCAGCGACTTGCCACACTTGGAGATAGCATTCATGACATCTTTCAAAGTCGGTTCCTCAGAGTCAGAATCCTCCGGCTTTGACTCCATCTCAGCTTCGCTTGTTTGCAAGACGTCATATTTATTGGGGCCTTGAGTCCGGCTTCCTCCAATCTCCCTCGTATTAGCCCTTTTACAACTTCCAGATCCGTCTGGTTTGACTCACTGCGGTCTTTGGGCCGTCGGGAGTTCGGCTGCGATGAGGGACAGGCAAACTTTTCCAGCCGGGCCGCAGCATCTCTCTGTGCCTCTGCTGCGCGGTCTCGGCGTCTTGGCGTGGCCGCTCCGACGCCATCTTGGGAGTCCCGCTCTGCGCTTCTCCCATCTCTTCTCTTTCCCCCAGTCATGGCCGCTTTGGCCGCGTCTAGGGACGCGACCGCCGCATCCGAGGTGTGAACCTGGCACGCCTGAATATTAAGAAATAGTCGCCGAACATTGACCGCCGTGGACATATTAGGCATGAAACCGGCCTGATCAGTATGAATGAGACGAGATATGACCGAGTTTAATCGATTTGCCAGTAATTTGGCTAGGATCTTTACATCAGATTGAAGCAGTGAAATACGTCTGTAAGATTCCGCTTCTAACAGGTCCTTTCCAGGCTTCGGAATAACTACTATCGTCGCCTCATTCATACTGTGTGGCAGCTGTCCACTTGTAATGGCCTCATTAAATACCTCCAACATCTGAGGAAGCAAGACATCGGCAAATGACTTATAAACCTCAGACGGTATACCGTCACTTCCAGGGGATTTGTTATTGGACATGTCAGATAAGGCTTTCTCCAATTCCTCTGTGGTGATAGGAGAGTCTAAGTATACTTTCTGCTACTCGTCTAGAGTAGGTAACTCCAGAGAGTCTAAAAATCCCCTATTTCCTCACCAGTGGCCTCCAATCTAGATTGATATAAAGAGGTGTAAAACTGAAGCATAATCTCCATTACTTGTGCAGGATCAGTACACAATAGCCCCTCACTGTTCCGCAGGGCAGCTATAAATGCAGGTGGCTGTTGCGCCTTAGATATTTGTGCCAACAGGCGCCCTGTTTTCTCACCCTCCTCAAAGTACCTTTGTCGGTGGAAAAACTGCTTATGTTTCGCATTAATAAGCAGTCTGTCCGTCAGTGTCTGCTGTGACTCCCGCCAAAGAATTCTATACTCCTCCTGAGGACATTCTACGTATCTAGCTTCTGACCGCTCAACCTCCAGTGTTAGATTGTGCACTAGGGCTCTAGACCTATCCTTCTTTTTATTAACTTCCTTAATAAGGAGGCCTCTCAGGTAAGCCTTCATGGTATCCCAGACTAGGAGATGTGACGCACCTGGTAAGTTCAACCGAAAAAATTCCTCTAACTGTTTCGTAATACAGGGCAAATCTGGAAGAATTGTCAACCAGAAAGGGTTAAATTTCCAGTTTCCACCCCGGCCCACCTGTGGGGGAGGAAGATTAACAGTCACCAGTATAGGAGAGTGATCCGACAGTCGCCTGGGTAAGTAATGAATGTCCCCAATATATTGA
This sequence comes from Bufotes viridis, assembly GCA_033119425.1. NCBI lineage: Eukaryota > Metazoa > Chordata > Amphibia > Anura > Bufonidae > Bufotes > Bufotes viridis. The sequence goes on along the minus strand of CM065592.1, from coordinate 387,495,532 downwards.
GTCATTTCCACATTAGTCAAAACCAGGTCAATGCGCAATAAGGAAGTGTAGGTACTAGAACAGCATGAGTATTGCCGGGCATCCGGATTTTTTAGCCTCCAGAGGTCAATAAAAGACGCCTCAGAGAGAAGTCTTCCAAATGAGGTATATTCCTCTGCTGTATCTGGTATCAAGACACCCCTTTTGTCCAGCCTCGGACATACAACAGCATTGAAGTCACCGAGAAGTGCAGGGACTCCCGGGTAGTCAGCCAATAGAGATAAAATCTTATTAAGCACCAACAGGGAGTATGGCGGTGGGATATATATCCCACAAATAATACATCTGACGTTATAAAGAGACCCACACAGAAATACAAAGCGACCTTCACTATCAATTTTACTGTAGGAGCATTCAAACGCTATGTTTTTATGTATCAATATACTAACGCCCCTAGCATAGGTGGAGTACGTGGAGTGGAAGCTTTGACCCACCCAGGAATACTTAAGAATATGTACTTGATCTGACGACAAGTGTGTTTCTTGAAGACAGAGTATTAGGGGCTGGTAGGTTCGCACACTATCCATTATGGCCCTGCGTTTGGTAGCGTCCTTCAAACCCCTAATATTCCAGCTTAGTACAGTCACCCCATGAGACATATCTGAATACAGTTTAGAAACATAGGGATCCAACAGATAAACCCAATAGATCCCACGCAGGTAATATAATACACAAACAACCAGCAATGTATATGATAGCACCAATACAGATAGACATTCATAGCGGCAGACATTGCAGTGACTTTCCCCCCCCACCTCCCTTCAATATCATAACCCAACCTGTGAACCAAAACCGGCATAAATCTTGCCAAAAGATAACACCTATACATCTAGCAAGATGTCAGTGGGCAAGTACAATCTCGATCAGCAAGATGAAGGCCAAGAAAGAACCCCTTTAACCTAAAATACCCCACACAGATAGCCTGAGGGGCAGAATTTTACAAAGTATATAGCAACAATCTAGAACTGTGCAAGTACAGAAATATGAAACTTTTGAACACGTGACACTCACTGTCAGTCACATCTCAGCAACCTGCAACGCACCCGGGTATCATACCATACCAACATGTGGGCAACAATGGAAATCAAGGATCCCACAAACACACTCCCAGCTCGTGCTTAGATATGAAGCTACTCAGTTATAAGCTAGCGTGCCACACACACACACATCATTCTGCAATATCCACTTATCTACAAACATAGGCAGGTATGATGGCAGAGGAACAACATTTTTGATAGAACATTCACACCAACAACCCTGTCAGTTAGGCGGCTGATTCTCTCGGCGTATCCGCCCTTCATGATCATCCAGCCATCTTGCAGCGTCTTTTGGATCTTCAAAGAAAGTAGTAAAGCCAAGGGCCACTACACGCAGGCGAGCTGGGTAGATCATGGAATAGCTGACTCCAAGCTCACGTAGGCGCCGATTGATCTCAAGAAATCGGGCCCTCCTCTTCTGTACTTCCATGGAATAATCCGGGTACAATGATATCTTGTGGCCCTCAATAGTGAGTTCCGGCATATCTCTGGCACGCCTGAGGAGAATATCTCGGTCCTTGTAGTGCAGAATCTTGGCGAGAACCGGTCTTGGCGGTGCTCCTGGAGGTAACGGTCTGGTGGGTACTCTATGGGCAAAGTTCCAAAGTGGTCCTTCAGCCAGTTCTCAAAGATTTCGGTAGGGTTCTGCCCCTCCACTTTTCTGGGACGCCAACTATTCTCACATTATTTCGGCGGCCGGTTCTCTAAATCATCTTGTTTAGCAGACAGCTGGCTAATCATGCGTGTATGGTTAGTAGCGGCTGTCTGTAGAGGGTGTATTGCATCCTCCATGTCCCCCATTCTGCCCTCCAGTTCAGTAGTACGCTCTGCTAGCTTCCTAAAATCGTGTCTTAACAGAGACATATCTTCTTTAATTGCCCCCACCTGCACATTAAGCGTTTGCAGCGACTTGCCACACTTGGAGATAGCATTCATGACATCTTTCAAAGTCGGTTCCTCAGAGTCAGAATCCTCCGGCTTTGACTCCATCTCAGCTTCGCTTGTTTGCAAGACGTCATATTTATTGGGGCCTTGAGTCCGGCTTCCTCCAATCTCCCTCGTATTAGCCCTTTTTACAACTTCCAGATCCGTCTGGTTTGACTCACTGCGGTCTTTGGGCCGTCGGGAGTTCGGCTGCGATGAGGGACAGGCAAACTTTTCCAGCCGGGCCGCAGCATCTCTCTGTGCCTCTGCTGCGCGGTCTCGGCGTCTTGGCGTGGCCGCTCCGACGCCATCTTGGGAGTCCCGCTCTGCGCTTCTCCCATCTCTTCTCTTTCCCCCAGTCATGGCCGCAGAAAAATATCGTTCCACAGGCAGATGTATCTGTAGCAGAGTGTCCGGTGATCCTGGACCTCTCAATAAGTATGGTAGCAGGTAAATAACAGGATAATATTCCGGGTCAATGCAGGAGCTCAACGGCCGTGCGTCTGTTCACATGCTCGGCAGGCCACGCGCCCCCCCTCTGTATTATTAAAATGGCCCCTCTGTATTATTATGGCCCCCTCTGTATTATTATAATGGCCTCTCTGAATTATTATGGCCCCCTCTGTATTATTATAATGGCCTCTCTGTATTATTATGGCCCCCTCTTTATTATAATAGCCCTTTATAATATAATAGACCTTTGAGAGGATGGAGATTTACCAACGTAATAGGCTAATTGAAAAAGAGAATCACTGGTACATTTGTCCACATCTTTATCTTTTTCAAACTCTTGAAACCCCAATTTTCATTGTAGGCCAACAAATTCCCACTTTGCTCCCTATACAGCAAGATGCCTCTTTCTATGGTGAAAACCCAGGCTACATACCATGTCTCCATGGACATAAAGAAAGTATGTTCCTGCGTTACTCCATTGCATTTATTTTCCATAAATTATTTGATAGACAGCTACAGTAGATATTTACCGATAATGCTTTCCAATACTGCAAGTGGAACCAAAAAATGGTTTCCAAAAACTAGCTTTGGGGTAAAAAAAACTTTCATGCAGAATGCAACCTCCTACATAGAATTATGAAACGGGCATGTGTATGAAGCCTAACTGCAGATATAAGAGGGTGGAACGGAACCCTGTTTGTGTACAGGGACTAAACTTTAAAATAGGAAGCCACCACAAAAGGAAACACCAATTCTTCTTATTTCACTTGCATGTCTATTAATTTGATACTATTTTTGCACCCCTTGGTTATAGTCTCAGCATTCAGCAAAATGTTAATTTGCATTTTGTCGCCAACAAATGAAATGTTATGTTATGTACCTGAACGCTTCCAGGCTTTTATCATATGTAACTTACAAGCAGATGGTCTGCAGAATACCAGGCCTACTACCAGTATTACCCCTTCATATACCGCCTCCTGCCTGGTCATCCTGACCAGGCGGGCAGGTGGTATATGATTGAAGGGGCAATACTGCCTGGTATATGGTCAGCAGAGATGGCATCCTCTAGGCAGTACTGTCTATGGTCATCCTTCACCAGCACCCTGACTGCCACCTGCTTGGCCTGGCTCTCATGGCACTTCACTGCCTGCTGCTTGGCTATCAGTGACTCATCCCACACCTAACACTCAGGGTCAGGGAGTGACTCAGTCACACTGTGACACTGACTGACTGTCACTCACTGATAACCAAGCAGGTGGCAGTCAGGGTGCTTGTGAAGTATGAATTGACCATAGACAGTACTGCCGAGAGGATACTATATGTGCTGTCCATATAATACCAGGCAGTATTGCCCCTTCATATACCGCCTGGTCACCCCACAACTAACACTCAGGGAGTACTGTCACACTGACTGGTCTGTGACACTGACTGTCACTCACTGTGTTAGTGTCGCTCTCGCTCACTCATTCAGGCTGCCTGTGGTTGTGGAGTCCTGAAGCGGCCGGCACACTGCGGCTCTTCTTCTTGCTCGGGCTGGACCGGCTCCGCAATGTCTTTCCCGCCCGGAAGGTGGGCGGAGCTTTGTACTGCCGTGCGCGTCCGGCCCTGGTGATTGATCAAGACGCAAGCATGCTCCTGATAGATACCGCTTCTTACTCTGCTGCGCTGCGCAGTGCAGCAGCTGCAGAGCATAGGCAGAACTCAGTTCACAGATTTCCAAGGCCCCGGGGGGGGGGGGGGGGCATTTGCCCACCCTTGCTCCCCCCTGCTGACGCCCATGCTGTTCCGTGCTGTTCTGCTGCTGCTGTCGCTACTACTGCAGCACATGCCACTATTAGCCTACCCATTACACATCCACACTGTACTGCTGCTGCTCCCAATTAAAAGGGATAATTTTTCCAGGCTCATTCAGAACAAGCCACTGCATCTTCTGACAAGTAGCAAGTGTCTGTTTAAATACGGGCAGGCATTATGCCCATTTAGGCATAATTTTTGGATGCTTGTGCAGAACATGTATAACATGTATTAAAGAGGCTGGGATCTGTCCCCGTTAAGGTATAATTTTTGGACACTTGGCCCCAAGAAACCATATTTTTCTCCCTAAACACTGTGTTTGTTTACAAACTATTTCCTCTTGATATTTTTGGTAGCTTTCTAAGATGAAAAAGCATAGCACATGCAAGGCTGCTCTGATTAGTGTAGGGATAGGATGCAGCTGCTGTGAGGGCGAGATTAGGCAGGGAAAACTCAGCAAAAACACCTAATGAAGTGATTGATCTACAGCTGTGAATCATTCAACTTCTGCTAGTTAATTGCTCACTGGTTTTTAGGCTGCACAGAGCGTTTTTCTGTCACTTTTTTCTGGGGTGATCGTCGGCCATTTTGTGTCTTGTGGTGCACCAGCACAAGCTGCCACCAAGTCCAGCAATCCATCAATACTACTTTTTTTTATGCTATATCCTACATCAGGGGCTTGGCTGTGCTTATTGTCACCCCTAGAAACTCAGGATAGAAATTTCTAGATTTTATTGAGGGGTTAAATTCAATTGCCAAAATAGCAATCCCCTAAATCTGGTGTTCCAGCTGTGGCTAGCCAAGTGTAATACTGTCTGCTATCCGGCAAAGGATAGATTTTTTTCTGTGGTGAAATTGAATTGCCAAAATAGCAATCCCCTAAATCTGGTATCCCAGCAGTGGCTGGCCAAGTTTAATAGTGTCCGGCAAAGGATAGATAATTTTCTGGGGTGAAATTCAATTGCCAAAATAGAAATCCTCTAAGGCCTCGTGCACATGACAGTATTTTTTCTGCAGTCCACAAAACGGGGTTCCATTGTTCCGTGATCCATGTCCGTTTTTGCTTCTGTTGTGTTTCCGTGTTTCTTCCATTTTTTTTAGCGGACATCACCCAAAAGATATTACCAAAAGACTGACAGGCTGACAATTTGCCAAATAACTACCAAGGGATCCGCAAAAGAATGCGGACGCGGAACGCGGATGACACACGGATGGCCATCCGCATTTTTTCACGGTCCCATTGACTTGAATGGGTCCGCAAACCATTTTTCGCGGACAAGAATAGGACAGTTTATATTTTTTTGACGGACAGTAATCACAGACCACGGACGTGGAGGACAAACGGTGCATTTGATGAGTTTTCCACGGACCCATTGAAAACCGATGGGTCCGCAGAAAGCACGAAAAACGGCTCAACGGACACGGAATAAAACAACGGTCGTGTGCATGAGGCCTAAATCTGGTGTCCCAGCAGTGGCTGGCCAAGTTTAATAGTGTCCGGCAAAGGATAGATTATTTTCTGGGGTTAAATTCAATTGCCAAAATAGCAATCCCCTAAATCGGGTGTCCCAGCAGTGGCTGGCCAAGTTTAATAGTGTCCGGCAAAGTATATATTTTTTTCTGGGGTGAAATTCAGTTGCAAAATTGAAATACAGTAAATCTGGTGTTCTAGCTGTGGCTGGACAAGTAGTTTAATAGCATCCGTCAAAGGATATATTTTGTTCTGCGGTGAAATTCAATTGCCAATATAGCAATCCCCTAAATCTGGTGTCCCAGCAGTGGCTGGCCAAGTTTAATAGTGTCCGGCAAAGGATAGATTTCGTTCTGGCATGAAATTCAATTGCCAAAATAGCAATACCGTTAATCAGTGGTTCCAGCTGTGGCTGGCCAAGTTTAATACTGTCCAGCAAAGGATAGATTTTAAATTGTTGGGTGAAATATTACCATTTTTGTCAGGTACAAACCCCTGCACTGCATAACTGACAGGGAACTTACAATTGGCAGTTACATTCTTGCATGAAATAAAGCCTTTTTGGGCTGTGAAGCCAAAGGTAGTCACCAATAACAGTTTTTTTATTTTTTATTTTTTTAAATAAATTAGTGTAGACCCCAAAACATTGGGAAAATATAAAAAATAAAACAAAGTGTAAGTGCACGGTAGTATAACAGTGGTTGGGTGAGGCCGGTATACATGTCTATTCTGCATAAGGTACAAACAAGTCCTGTGGGATCCATGCCTGGTTCTTTTTAATACACGAAAGCTTGCCCACATTGTCTGCGGACAGGCGGCTGCGCTTGTCTGTGATAATGCCACCAGCCATGCTAAACACACGTTCCGACAATACGGTGGCTGCAGGGTAGGCCAGCACATCCAAGGCGTAAAGGACAACCTCAGGACATGTGCCCAATTTGATGACCCAGAAGTTGAATGGGGCAGACCCAGTGGCCTAGCTAGAAATGATTGGGCACCACAGCAAATTTTTGAATGGGGCCTCCCTCCCCCAGTTATTTTTGCACAAACCCCTTCCTTTCATGCCGCCATGCCTGTGGCTACTAAAGATCGCTCTCTCAAAACAGGCCCAACAGCTGGTCCATTCGCTTTCTACACTGTCTATACTGCCACTGTATATAATTTCATTGTATAATACTGTTAGTCCTCCACCTCCTCCTGGATGGGCCCTTTCTAGGTCACGGCCCTAAAGCAGTTGCTTCCCCTGCTTCCCCTGTAGCTATTCCCCTAGGCAGACCCATCAGTCAGTACGTGTACTGTTCCACCATGTTGCTGAAATGCTGCCTCCTGCTAAGATGTTCCAGGTCTGCTGGTGGTACAGGTTGTTGTGGCGTGATGACAAAGCTTTTCCACATTTTGCCCATGTTAACCCTGCCTTCTGAGGTGTTGCTGGTGACCCAGCTGCATTGGCAAATTCTTCCTCCTCCTCCTCTGCCTTCACCTTGTGCTTCCACTGAGTCCCCGGTGTCAGGTATGAATGCCATCAGCAGCGTGTCTACTAGTGGGCTCATCTTCCTATTACACTCCAGTGAGGGAATTAAGGACAGGACGTTGTCCTTTTAATGGGGATGCAGCAGGGTGGCCACCCAGTAATCAGCAAAAGTTAGAATGTGGCAGTAACTGGGCGGTCGTTCATGTCTGCCAGGCTGCCCAGAGGCAAGGACTGGTCCTCAGTATCCCCCGGCGTTCCTCCTACTCCTCTTGCTCATCCTCCAGAACTGTGCCCTGGCTGGACAATTGTGTTCCAGGCCAGGCCCTATGTTGGTGCAGATACCCACCCTCCGAGCCACTTGTATTTGGTTGGCCTTGAGTTAAGGATAAGGCGTGTATATAGTTTTGTTTCTTTATATGGTTAGTTTAGCTGCCTTATAGTTATTTTAATATGTTTTTAAGTAAATTTGTAAATTGTTCGTTAATGGTTTAAATGAAAGGGGAGGGTGTTGAGTGTGTAGGGTGTGAGGCTGTTTGGGTTTATTTTTCATCCGCTTTCTACACTGTCTATACTGCCACTGTATCTAATTTAATTGTATAATACTGTTGAGGGGGCGCTGACAAACTCTTTTAGTCCCCCTTCTCCTCCTGGATGGGCCCCTTCTAGGTCAGGGACCCAAAACAGTGTGTTTCCCACGTTTTCCTGTACCTATGCCCCTGGGCAAACCCATCAGTCAGTACGTGCCTCCTGCTAAGACGTTCCAGATCTGCTGGTGGTGCAGGTTGTTGTGGCGTGATGACAAAGCTTTCCCACATTTCGCCAATGCTAACCCAGCCTTATGAGGTGCTGATGGTGACCCAGCTGCCCGTGAGCTGGCTTGGGTGCCACCCTGCTGAGAACACGGTTCCTCCTCATCCTCCTCATCCTCCTCATCCTACTTATCCTCCTCATCCTCCAGAACTGTGCCCTGGCTGGACAATTCTGTTCCAGGCCAGGGACTATGTTGGTGCAGGAACCCACCCTTCGAGCCACTTGGATGTCACTGGCCTTAAGTTAAGGATAAGGCGTGTATATAGTTTTGTTTGTTTATATAGTAAGTTTATATAGTAAGGGGGGGTGTTGTGTGTGTTCGATTCACTTAATTGATTTTCACTGTCTGGTGTTTAGGAATTTCTGCACCCCAAATTCAGCACATGTGGCAGGCAGGGGATGTGTGTGAAACCGGCTAGGCTCAGACCTGCTACTATATTTTGCCCATTAGCGCACAACACCAGGCCGGTCTGTTGTTCCATGCCTGTCCATATCTCCTGCGCGGTGCGGGGTTTGTCCCACAAACACACACGTTTTAAAACAACCTGCTGTCATTTCTCCCTGGCTGTGCTGCTGTGGGTGGTGAAGGTGTTACGCTGAGTGGATGAGGAGGAGGTAGAGGAGGAGGAAGCCGAGTAGGAGGAGGAGGTAACAGGATACAAAGAGAAATGCCCAGCAATCCTCGGGGGCAGAAGGACATTCGCAAAAATGCTATCCGCCTTTGGGCCAGCCGCTACATTTACCCACTGTGTTGTTGGTTATGTGGACGTTGCCACAGATAGCGTTGCGCAGTGCACACTTGATTTTGTCCGCCACTTGGTTGTGCAGGGAAGGGATGGCTCGCCTGCAAAAGTAGCGGCGGCTGGGATACACGTACTGTTGGATAGCCACCGCCATAAGGTTTTTAAAACTGTCCACCAGACAGAATGGCAGAATGGCAAAGGACCAGGAAGTTTGAAATAAGGCATTCAGAGCCATGGGTAGGAGGGTACTTCCTCTTTCTATTTATTTTTCTCTCTAGTGTTTGGGAGATGTTCAGCTGATAGCTGAACACTTCCATGGGATTTGGTGGAGATGCTTGGTGACAATGACAGATGTGGTGGCGTTGCTGCCACATTCTCTGTTTGCTGGGTAACAGGTGCCACTGTTACTCACTTGGGCTCAAGTTTAGAATGTTTATTTATTATTTTTCTTTTTTTTTTCTTTTTTTTTTAAGTCATTTCCCTATTCACATATGTTTGCAGGGCATTTACCTACATTTTGCTGCCTTTTTCAGCCCTCTAGCCCTTTCAAGGGCTATTTTAAAGCCATTTAAGTGCCCAAAAGTTCGGGTCCCCATCGACTTCAATGGGGTTCGGGTTCGGGGTGAAGTTCAGGTCGAGTTCGGATCCCGAACCTAAACATTTTCTTGAAGTTCGGCCAAACTTCTCGAATCCGAACATCCAGGTGTTCTCTCAACTCAATAAAAAATAAATAAAAAAGAGATAACAAAAAGATACCATATATCCTAGGAGACCTCAGAGTGTCATATACCAATTTTCAGGTCAAAAGGAGCATATTTACTTTGTATATTGCTGTCAGATGCCACGATCAGTTATGAGCAAGGCATCTGAAGGGGTACAATGACGGAGAGCAGCGCAATCACAGCTCCATCATTGCATACTTACAAAGAAATGTGCTTATGAATTACTTAGTCACAAAGCTAATTATTTTTTATTTGACGAAGCAGCCAAATCAAATTTTTCAATACTTCGCTCATCTCTAATAATAATAATCATAAAAAACAATAATGCTAATATTAAGCAGTATAAAAAAAATTAATGATTGTATTCAAATCAAATAGTAAATCTAACTAATTAACCATTACACCATTTTCTTACATTTTGATTTTCAGCTCCACTGTAAATAATTTTAATCACTTTGCTGTATATCTCTGCTAACTCTCCCAAAAGAATTATGCTTACTGCAGAAGTGACTTGTGACCCTGCCAGCCACACTAACCAATCAGCAGCTCTTGATAAATCAGTTTCTTTTTGGCACACACCTTTACAGGAAAAAAGAAACATTTCAAATTCAGGAACTACTGTAACGTACACAGAAGCCTTTTCTTGCTATGAAATTTGGAGAAATCATTAACTTCTGAACATGTATGAGTTACAAATTGTCAGCTGCTCCTTTGAAAATTGTTTAAAGCTCTTTGGTCAGGCAGTGAAACCTCTCTGTTCATTCATGGAGAAGAAATTAAACAGGAAATATAGCATACACGATTCCATATACAGTGACTCAAGTACAAAGTCCCATTATTTCTAAAGCAATGGTAATTTCTGTGATCACTCTTTGAAGTAATGGTGATTGAATAATAATAATAATAATAATAATAATAATAATAATAATAACAATAACACAAACTACACAGATGAACCCCTTCCTTTTGGGTACAGTCATAACTAAATAGGATTGCCCGAATATTTATTGTAACTGTATACATCACACATATCATTGTAATTAGTGATGAGCGGAAGGTGCCATATTCGACTTCGCGATATTTTATGGATATATTCGTCGAAATCGAATATTCGTCATTAGTGAATTGATTTTAGAGCTAAGTTCCTAATGGTTGTATTGCTAGAATATAATGAAGATGACGAATATCACGAATTCATGAATATAGCACGATATTCTCAATCTTCGTTATATTCTAGCAACAACCATTAGGAACTCAGCTCTAAGTTTCAGTCGCGAAACGAACATATACTCGCATTGCGAATTGATCTTAGAGCTAAGTTCCTAATGGTTGTATTGCTAGAATATAATGAAGATGACGAATATCACAAATTCACGAATATAGCAGTATATACTCAATCTTCGTTATATACTAGCAATATAACCATTAGCAACTCAGCTTTAAGTTTCATCTGCGAAGCGAACATATAATCGCATTGCGAATTGATCTTAGAGTTAAGTTCCTAATGGTGTATTGCTAGAATATAACGAATATCGCAATGCGAATAATTCAGGTTATATTAATCACATTGCGATTACAACTTAATCAAATTTGTGAGATCGTGATTCTCACATCTGACAGTACATTTTAGCATGGAGGCGTTCCCATGCACACGGGCATTGACTGGAGCGGGCAGGGAGCCAAGAATCCTCCGGACAGGTAAGGGAAGACAAGACAAGAAGTGGGAAGACAACCAGAGAGCAACAAAGATTAACAGCTAAAAAAAAACAAAAAAAAACGAATATTCGAAATAGCGAATATATACCGCGATATTCACAATATTCGCAAATTATCAAAGTTTCAATATTCGCGATAAAAATTCGCTATTCGAATATTCGCGCTCAACACTAATTGTAATGAACTTTGTTGCTTTTAGTAGGACATGTGCTGAGCTACAGTGTAAACCTATGAGAAGGGATACAGTTATAGTGTAAATCTTTGCTGAGACGAGATTTGCTGAGGCCGAGATTTTAGAATAAAGTGGTTGTCTGGGTTCATTGCTGAACCCGGACATAAGCCTGTATCAGTAGAGCATCAGAGCATTTCTTGCTGTTTGTTTACTGCCGGAGACGTTCCCTGTTTTATTTCAGTATGCTAGGCGGAGGCTTCCGCCTAGCAGTGATCCCAGTGCTGTCACCGGCATTAATGGGCTGTCTTTAGCACTACCCTAGCCTGTCAAACAGCGTGGGTCAGCACTAAAGACCGCCCATTTTTGCCGGTGACTTCTCCGGGCTCACTTCTAGATGGAAGGATCCATTTAGCATGTCCATGAGAAGCCCGGTACGTCACCAATAGAAAAGAAAAAGCCCTTGTCCTGCGCTATGCAGTGCGGGGCAAGGGGGAGTATCGGAGCTAGAAATTCTCCAGTGCTTCACTGATACAGGCTAAATGTGTGAAGAGTAGCTTATGTCGGGGTTCAGCTTTGAACCAAGATAACCCTGTTAAGTATCTATAGTCATGTACATGAGGACAAAAAGGATACTCCATGCAAAGTTTTAAATTTTTACATTTTAGTGGACATATAAATGTTTCTTTCACATGCTATGTAAAGATGGTGCAACTTAAAAAAATTACTATGAAACTGCAATGATTTATTTAAAGGGTTATCCACCTTGAAAAATACTTGCTGACAAGAACAGCATTAAATGTGATTTGCTGTGAAACCTAGATTTAAATGTTCAATTTCCCTGCAGCGCCACCACAGGGAAAATTAAAGGGAACTTGTCACAGAAATGTAGAGCAGCATGTTATAGAACAGAAGGGTCTGAGCAGATTAATACATAGTTTTATGGGAAAAATTACGTATAACTTGTAATTAATTTATTAAAATATTTGCTGTTCCTATGCTTAGGATAGGAGTCATGTGAGAGGTCCTACTCAACTACAATGCATTTGGAAAGTCTTCAGACCCTCTTACTTTTTCACATTTTGTTATGTTGTGGCCTTATGCCCAAAAAAAACACCCCATCAGGTTTTTTAGCATCATTCTGCGCTCAAAATCCCATTACGAAGTGAAAAGAGAATGTTAGAAATCTTTGCAAAAATTCAGTTGATTGGACATAATTTGTAAAGGCATACCCCTGTCTAAAAAAGGTCTCACAGCTGACAATGCATACAATATCAGAGCAAAAACCAAGCCAATGATGAAAGAACTTCCTGTTGCGCTCAAAGACAGGATTGTGTGGAATAACAGATCTGGAGGTGGGTACAAAAAAACTCCCAAGAGCACAGTGGCCTTCATAATTCTTAAATGGAAGAAGTTTGGAACAACCAGGACTCTTCCTAGAGCTGGCAGCTTCACCAAAGTAAGCAATCAGAGGAGAAGGGTATTGGTAAGAGTGGTGACCAAGAACCCAATTGTCACTTTGACTGGGCTCTAAACATCCTGTGTGCAGATAGTAGAAGTGTCCGGAAAGAAGCCTCTCCTCAGAAAATGAAACATGAAAGCCCGCCTGGACAGTGGAGTACCTCCAATAGAGGAAGACCACGCCGCTGCTATGGGGCCTTTCTGGGGGGTGCGAAGAGTGCCTGGAAGGACCTGTCCTATAATTATTTGCCTACAACTATGGCTACTGTGGTACCGTCAGCTTTACTGCCATCCCAGTCTAGTGCTCCCCTATAGTCAAAGTTCCCCTTCCCCTTGTAAATGTTGTGCATTCCTGCCCCAGCTCCCGCAGTCACAAACAGACCCCTGGCAACTGACGAGAGAGCTCTCTCCTCTGTCAACTGGGCACTGAACTGGCCAATCAGTATTTAGCTGTATTAAGAACCTGTTGCTGATTGGCTAGCCTAGCTCAGCAAACAGACTCATAACTGAGGAGACAGTAGTCAGGACTTCTGCTACTCCCATGCGTAACACCACACTGGCCTTGTCTGGCTCAGTGAAGTCTGACTGCCCAAACCAGACACACGGCACAGAGACTGAGTGAGTAACTGTGCTCATGCACAGATAGTTAAAATATAAAAGTTCATCATCGGGGAGGGGGACGATTCTGCCAAGGGCAGCAGCAGCAGCAAGCAGATATCTTAAGCATCAGCGGCAGGCAGCAAGTATATATATTGTCAATATAGAGGGACATTATATATACTATAGGGGGCCATTATATATACTGCAGAGGGAACAATTGTATATACTATGGGGGAATTATATATACTATAAATACAGAGGGGGCCATTATATATATTGCAGAGGGCATTATATTTCATGTGGCACTATACATATGGGTACTACAGGGGGTGCATTATATGCAGTGGCACTACAGGGAACATTATAATACAGGGGGTCATAAGAACTACAGGGGGTACTGCAGCAGGGCTTTAAAAATACTGGGGTGTATTATAACTACTGTAGAAACTATAGGGGGCTTTATTACTACTTTGTGCTCTATAGGGTGCTTTATTAATCAGTCTTATTACTGGGGGGGGGGGCTTTAAAGGTGTGCCTTATAGAGGGATCTTGTTACAGCTGGGGGTATTATAGGGGGCTTTACTTCTACTAAGGGCTCTAAGGGGGCATTATTAATATTGGGGGTACTTTGAGGGCATTATTATTGAGCACAATAATTGGGTTGCTATTGGGTGTACTATATGGGGTACTATCAAACACCTGACTAGAACGTTTAAATAAAAACAAAAAAAGTTTATTGGGTAATTATATAAACCATCAAAAAATGTGGTGATAAGAAAGCAGGATGCGCTCATACCCATATGCAGTTGTGCATTTCTATAGGGGAGCACATCCTGCACTTGTAGTCCGTTGCTAATGGCAATCACCAGCAAAAAATGCATACAATGGATGATGCCAGCAACGGACTACAAGTACCACAATGGACATCCTACATAAGATGAAATTTATGTGGATGTGGCAAGAATTCAGAACAAACACAGAACCAGAGATAGGTGCACACTGCCGTCACACTAAACCCTCACACTGATGTTAAAAATTGAGAGTTAGTTCGACATATCCTACTAGGAGGACATGTCTTAAGCCTCGGGCACCAGCGTCAAGGTCTCTCAAGTAGCCCGTGGGCCCTAACACTCACCTACCTGCGCCATATGGGCGATATCAGGGGCCAGTGGGCAATTACAGGAGCATTAGGACAACTCACAAACATCTCCTCTGTTACCTCCAGCATGTAGCCATGCTTGCAATGGGAGGTGGGAGGTGTCTATGAGCCCTACCCAAGACTGACTGATATAGCCCAAAGCCTAGCAGGTGCACCCAAATGTGACCTGAAGATGAAAATCAGGCACATTTAAATTGGAGTTTATACACCTCCGTACATATATATATATATAAACCATCAAAAAATGTGGTGATAAGAAAGCAGGATGCGCTCATACCCATATGCAGTTGTGCATTTCTATAGGGGAGCACATCTCTGCACTTGTAGTCCGTTGCTAATGGCAATCACCAGCAAAAATGCATACAATGGATGATGCCAGCAACGGACTACAAGTACCACAATGGACATCCTACATAAGATGAAATTTATGTGGATGTGGCAAGAATTCAGAACAAACACAGAACCAGAGATAGGTGCACACTGCCGTCACACTAAACCCTCACACTGATGTTAAAAATTGAGAGTTAGTTCGACATATCCTACTAGGAGGACATGTCTTAAGCCTCGGGCACCAGCGTCAAGGTCTCTCAAGTAGCCCGTGGGCCCTAACACTCACCTACCTGCGCCATATGGGCGATATCAGGGGCCAGTGGGCAATTACAGGAGCATTAGGACGACTCACAAACATCTCCTCTGTTACCTCCAGCATGTAGCCATGCTTGCAATGGGAGGTGGGAGGTGTCTATGAGCCCTACCCAAGACTGACTGATATAGCCCAAAGCCTAGCAGGTGCACCCAAATGTGACCTGAAGATGAAAATCAGGCACATTTAAATTGGAGTTTATACACCTCCGTACATATATATATATATAAGCCATCAAAAAATGTGGTGATAAGAAAGCAGGATGCGCTCATACCCATATGCAGTTGTGCATTTCTATAGGGGAGCACATCCTGCACTTGTAGTCCGTTGCTAATGGCAATCACCAGCAAAAATGCATACAATGGATGATGCCAGCAACGGACTACAAGTACCACAATGGACATCCTACATAAGATGAAATTTATGTGGATGTGGCAAGAATTCAGAACAAACACAGAACCAGAGATAGGTGCACACTGCCGTCACACTAAACCCTCACACTGATGTTAAAAATTGAGAGTTAGTTCGACATATCCTACTAGGAGGACATGTCTTAAGCCTCGGGCACCAGCGTCAAGGTCTCTCAAGTAGCCCGTGGGCCCTAACACTCACCTACCTGCGCCATATGGGCGATATCAGGGGCCAGTGGGCAATTACAGGAGCATTAGGACGACTCACAAACATCTCCTCTGTTACCTCCAGCATGTAGCCATGCTTGGGTAGGGCTCATAGACACCTCCCACCTCCCATTGCAAGCATGGCTACATGCTGGAGGTAACAGAGGAGATGTTTGTGAGTCGTCCTAATGCTCCTGTAATTGCCCACTGGCCCCTGATATCGCCCATATGGCGCAGGTAGGTGAGTGTTAGGGCCCACGGGCTACTTGAGAGACCTTGACGCTGGTGCCCGAGGCTTAAGACATGTCCTCCTAGTAGGATATGTCGAACTAACTCTCAATTTTTAACATCAGTGTGAGGGTTTAGTGTGACGGCAGTGTGCACCTATCTCTGGTTCTGTGTTTGTTCTGAATTCTTGCCACATCCACATAAATTTCATCTTATGTAGGATGTCCATTGTGGTACTTGTAGTCCGTTGCTGGCATCATCCATTGTATGCATTTTTGCTGGTGATTGCCATTAGCAACGGACTACAAGTGCAGGATGTGCTCCCATAGAAATGCACAACTGCATATGGGTATGAGCGCATCCTGCTTTCTTATCACCACATTTTTGATGGTTTATATATATATATGTACGGAGGTGTATAAACTCCAATTTAAATGTGCCTGTTTTTCATCTTCAGGTCACATTTGAGTGCACCTGCAGGCTTTGGGCTATATCAGTCAGTCTTGGGTAGGGCTCATAGACACCTCCCACCTCCCATTGCAAGCATGGCTACATGCTGGAGGTAACAGAGGAGATGTTTGTGAGTCGTCCTAATGCTCCTGTAATTTCCCACTGGCCCCTGATATCGCCCATATGGCGCAGGTAGGTGAGTGTTAGGGCCCACGGGCTACTTGAGAGACCTTGACGCTGGTGCCCGAGGCTTAAGACATGTCCTCCTAGTAGGATATGTCGAACTAACTCTCAATTTTTAACATCAGTGTGAGGGTTTAGTGTGACGGCAGTGTGCACCTATCTCTGGTTCTGTGTTTATTGGGTAATTAATTGTAAAAACATAATGGGGGTAAACCCACTAATACTTATACACAGGCACTAGACAGACATATATAGCTCAGGCAGTGGAACTCTGGTTTGGAGCTTCCACTACTCAGAGCAGTGATCATATCACTGTGCCAGTGTTAATTGTCCCCTGGCAAACAACAGTGATCAAAAATGTGATATATGCCTGAAAATTGTAACTGTCCCTGAAGGTAAGCAATGAAATGCTACCAACATGTGATCAGGGACAGAAAGAAATGCAGATCCCAGATCTGCTAGTCAGTGTGACATACAGGCCAGCAGACAATGGGTAGCCACAATATTATAGGCGTCAATTTAGGTCACAGCCTGACATGATCCAGCTATATGATAGTAATGACCAGCTGGTTATAGCAAATGGCTTAGCCTAACGTCACCCAGCCAGTAATGACCAGCTGGCTGACATATGCGGCTCAACGCGTTTCTGTGGTGATAGCAAACTTTTCCACTACATCAGGAGCACTATAGGTTGTTATGAACAGAACACCTGCCTATCAGCTATGTCTAAAGTTCAGATGCTGTATTGCATCGTGACTGCTCTAGTATGAGCATCAGCATACAAGTAGAATACCTGCCTAACACTTGTATCTAAAGTTTAGATGCTGTGATGTGACTGCTCTGGTGTGAGCAACAGCAATATTAATAGTGCTGATGCTCACACCAGAGCAGTCACATCACAGCGTCTAAACTTTAGATACAAGTGTTAGGCAGGTATTCTACTTGTATGCTGATGCTCATACTAGAGCAGTCACGATGCAATACAGCATCTGAACTTTAGACATAGGGAACTATCTGTATGACACTATTATTTCTGCAGTATAGTATTTGGGGGCATTGGGGAGCACATTTGGCACAGTATTGGGGGTAGCAGCAGTATGGGGCACCAGGAGTGGGAGGGTGATGGAAAAATGAGGAAACTAAGATATTTATGTGTCACACCCTGCAGAGGCAGTATGCGACTAAAATAATTAGTCATAGAGGTCTGGAGAATGTCTACTTAAGAGGAGACATAATTGGATGTAAGAGGTATGTGGTGCTGTATTCTCCTGTATGTGTTACAGAGCTGTATGTAATGTCCACCCAAATATGTGTTTAACATTAGGGTTGGGGGAGGGGATTGGAATAAGTATTAGGCAGGGAGAGTCCATTTCAATTTCTGCCTCAGGCAACATTTCAATTTCTGCTTCAGGACTCTCAGACTGTAAGAAACAAGATTTTATGGCCTATGGCCATAACTTAAGTATCGAGTCTGGAGGAAACCAGGCATTGCTCATCACATGCCCAATACCATCCCTACAGTGAACCATGGTGGTGGCAGCATCATGTTGTGGCAGGGTGTTTCAGATGCTGGGACAGGGAACCTGGTCTGGTTTGAGGGAAAGCTGAATGGACCAAAGTACAGAGATATTCTTAAAGAAATAATGATCCAATGTCCTTTGGACTTCAGACTGGGCCAAAGGTTCACCTTTCAACAAGACAATGACTCTAAGCGCACAGTAAAGATAACATAGAAGTGACTTAAGGACAACTTTGTCAATGTCCTTGAGAGGCCTAGCCAGAGCCCAGATGTGAACCCAATCGAACATCTCTGGAGAGACATGTAAAGGGCTGTTCACTAACAGTCCCCACCAACCTCCATCAAATCCAGATGTAAAAACCTTGTGGCATCATACCCAGGAAGACTGTTAGCACTGCCAATGGTGATTCAACTAAGGCTATTTTCACATTAGCGTTTCTTGTGCATCCGTCGTGGATCTGCAAAAATGCTTCCGTTACCATAATACAACTGCACGCATCCGTCATGAACGGATTCGGTTGTATTATTTCTTCTATAGCCATGACGGATCCATCATGAACACTACTGAAAGTCAATGGGGGATGGATACGTTTTCTATTGTGTCAGAGAAAACAGATCCGTCCCCATTGACTTACATTGTGTGTCAGGATCAGTCTTGCTCCGCACCACATTGTGAACGAAAACCGCTGCTTGCAGCGTTATTCTGTCCGTGATGGGAGCGCAACCAAATGGAACGGAATACATTTTGGTGCGCTCCATTTCGTTCAGTTTTGTCCTCATTGACAATGAATGGGGACAAAACTGAAGCGTTTTTTTCTGCTATTGAGATCCTATGACGGATCTCAATAGCGGTATTGAAAACGCTAATGGGAAAGTAGCCTAAGTCCTGGGTTAAGGGTCTAAATACTTATGTCAATGCAAGATTTTATTTATCCTTTTCAAAAAATTAGCAAAGATTTCTAACATTTTGTTTTCACTTTCTGATTATTGGGTATTAAGTGCAGAATAATGGGGAGAAACATGTGTATTTTTATATTTTAGCACAAGGCCGCAACATAACAAAATGTGAAAAAATTAAAGGGTCTGAAGACTTTGCATTGTTCTTCTTGACCAAGCATACAGAGAAAGCTGTCAATCTGTGTGTAGGACCACCCACATGACTCTAGAATAGAAATATCAGGTATCTTAATCCCTTCCTGACATGTGATGTAATAGTACATCACATGTCGGGCCTGTAAAGATTGTACCCTTTCCGGAACGGCGCAGGCTCCATAGCAATCGGGTGCCTGCTGTTTTATAAAGCAGGCACCTGCAGCTAATGTCAGTGACTGGTGATAATGCCGAGCGTGGATACTTAACCTTGCGCACTTCCCGTTATGGGTATGCTCCGGCTCCCCTGTGTGGCGATCATTGGAGCCAGAGCATGTATGCGGCAGCCCCTGTCATTCAGAATGCAGCATAGAAACAGTAAATTTCTCATAGACTCCAATGCTAATGCATTGGAGTTTATGAGAATAGCAATCCAATGATTGTTTGTTATAGCTCCCTATGAGGACTATAAAAAAGGGTAACAAATGTTTTTAAAAAATTTAAAAATATAATATTTTACATCATCCCTTCCCCAAAATGAAAATAAAAAAACTTAAAAAAAAAATACACAATATGGGTATTGCTGCTAGAGATGAGCAAATTTCATATTTTGAAATTCGTTCACACTTCGTTTACTGGTAAAAGGAGAATTGCATTATGGATTCCATTACCAGGGATCATAACGCAATTCCATGACGGAATGCATAACGGAATGCCTTTAGAGGCATTTCTTTATTCATTCCATCATAATCGAAGTCGATGGGCTGAAAAACAGATCCATCCCGTTTCTGTTATGCAGAGGAATCGCAAACGAATTTCATAACCTGAAATTAGCTCATTTCTAATCGTTGCATGTGAAAATGCCCGTAGTATCAAAATATAAAAATTTAAAAAATAAAGAAAACTCAAAAAAAAAAAAATACACATCATGGGTATCGCTGCATGTGAAAATGACCGTACTAGGCAAAAAAAATACATTTTTTTTGTCGCTTCTCCTCCCACTAAAAATGTAATAAAAAGTGATCAAAAAGTCGTACACACCCCAAATTAGTATCGTTGAAAAGCATTGATTGCCCTGCAAAAATTTAGTTCTCCGTAGAAATAACAACAACAATTTTAAAGGGGGTCAGAAAACAGTTATGAAAAGTATCAAAACACAAGAAAAACTATATATATGTGGTATCGCTGGATTTTTACTCACCTGGAGAATAAAGAGCACAAGTCAGTTTTACCACATAGTGAACGCGGTGAAAAATGAGGAAAAAAATAAAACTGTGGCAGAATTTTTTTTACCCAATTCTATCCCATTTGGAATTTTTTTCCCACTTTGTACTACATCCTATGCAATATTGAATGGTGGCATTAGAAAGTATAACTTACCTACAACAAACAAGCCCTCATATGGCTATGTTTACAAAAAAATAAAAAAAAGTTATGGCTCTGGGAAGACAGGGAGTGAAAAAAAATGCAAAAACTGAAAATCACCTTGTCAGGAAAGGGTTATTGAATAAATTACAAGTTATACTGAATCTTTTCCCAATATATCCATCTGCTCAGCTCCTCCTACTCTCCATAAAATGCTGTCTGCAGATTTCACTTATTTTCACAGCGGGAGGTTCCTTTTAAGTATAAAACAATAATTATACAAATTAATCGGTTGTCTGTGTAATGCATAACTGGACAGATCCTGAAGGACAAGAGATGCTTTCTATGTGATCACTCTACATTCTAGCCAAAAGATCTGGATTCTGCAGTGGACCCTCCTCTATTGGCCCAGATTTGTGTATTTATCTAATAGCATATATGAAAATAGATTTCCTAAACTGGACAGCCCCATTAAACAAAAAAATCTACATATTTGCCATATCCTTCTGTGGAGAAAAAATAGGTGCACTCTACATGTTATTGATTTTTAAGAAATTCGCTCTTCACTACTCACTAGTCTTAGATAGTGATTTTTTACTTGACCATTGAAGAACCCTTCATTTCTTTTTTCCTCAGCCATTACATGGTTAATTAACTGGTATGTTTTGGGTCATAGTCATGTTGCAAGGTCTTTGGTAGACCTTCAGTGGTCTGATAGAGGGTTTACATTATCCTCAAGCAACCTTTGGTAAAATTAAGATTTCACAGTGTATTCTTTGATAGGAGCTGCCAGGTTACCATGTGTTCATTGGAAACATTTTAAAATAAGTAAAAACCATACTGAGAAAGCATCAGTCTAATTTTAGGACACAGAAATATAATGGTCCTCAACTCTAAAGATGCAAATGCAAATTATTTCTTGGCATGGGCAAATTATTATTTATTTTTTTTTTTCCAAAGCAATATAGGGTTTACTATAATTTGTGCAGCCACTTTCTACTGGTAGACTCATGCATTTTGCTTTCAATAGTAGTAAAAGCTACCTGTAGGTCTAATGATTAAAAAAAAACGTGGGTCTTAGGGTCTGTGAAGACTTCATTTGAGTTTTTCCTCAGAGGTATACTTCCCCAATTATAGGTTTTGTGGGATCAAATATATAATGTAGTATGAAATCTATAAATAGTTGGAGGGACACATTAAATGAGTGGTTCACGTTGATGGTGGAGGCAAGCATGGTTAACTCATAATAATGTATTTAATCAGGGGAGTAGTTATAGGAGGGCAGAGATAGTCAAATATGATCCCGGAGAGAACATAAAGCCCCTCTGCCATGTACGAAGATGCCACTATTATAAATGGCACATTATACTTTTATGGATCTGTAATGAATTTTGTATTGGGGCATTTCTGTATACTTAAAGCGGTTCTCTGGGATTTTCTGCTGAAAATAGGCCATCAATATGAGATTGGCGGGGGTCCAACTTCCTGCACCTCCACCGATGTCTGAGTTAGCAGTGGCGCTCACCAGAGCTCCTCTGCGTGCTGTTGC
Organism: Bufotes viridis; assembly: GCA_033119425.1. Taxonomy (NCBI): domain Eukaryota; kingdom Metazoa; phylum Chordata; class Amphibia; order Anura; family Bufonidae; genus Bufotes; species Bufotes viridis. The sequence goes on along the minus strand of CM065592.1, from coordinate 387,473,320 downwards.
CTCCTCACAGTTTATCAAGCACAGCGTTGTCTACTGGATAGCTGCTGTGCTTGGTATTAGAACTCAGCCCCATTCACTTGAATAGGACTGAGCTGTGCCTAGGCAACGTGATTGATGAACATCACTTCATATGGCCTAGGAAGAGGCCTAAGCACTCACGGAGGACTGCAACCACTTCATACAGCTAATCATTGGGGGTCCTTGGAGCCATCAATTTCAAAATCTTAGAGAACCCTTTATAAAAAAAAATGTTAACCTAAGTATATAAATGACCCTCGTAGACTTTATATGATATTGAGGATATTGCTTAATAAGACAAGACATTGTCATTTAGTTATACCCTGTTATTAGTGATGAGCGGCAGGGGCTATATTCAAATTCGCAATATTTCGTGAAAATATGTCGAATATTTGCCATATATTCGCGAATTAGCGAATTTGCTATTATTTTCTTGATTGCGAAAAATCGGCAATATAATATTCGCGTAATGCGCTCTTAATACAGGGGTGGGTCACTTTGGGTACATTTTTCAAGCTGCTAGAAGTTTACTGAGACTGAAGATAATGGTTGGCACGGCAAAACATTTCAATAGCTTTATATGGAGGTAGAGTGCTCCAATATATATTTGCGATTGCGAAAATCGGCAATTAATGATGTGCATATTTTTGCGCAATACATGCAACTGGTTGACATCACAGCACTGTGTATGTATGGACAGCCGACTCTATCACACTACCTAACACCCTGCACTTGAACCTATCAGCTACACTATAAATCAATGTAACCTACACTGACTATCTCGCTCTAACTATCTGAATTATATATCTAAGTTAACTGTCTTATGTATATACAGCAAAGCACAGAGCACAGCAATCACACTGCTGTCTCCCTCAGAACTCCATTACACTAAAGAAAATGGCTGCTGGGGAGGTTCTTATATAGTAAGGGGTAAGCAATTTTTCCTATTGGTTGCTAGGGATGTTGATAAGTTCAGACAAAGAAACCGCAGCCTTCACATCGGCCCCACAACCAAGAGGGAGGTTCCTGATAAAAAAAAAAAAGTAGAATATTCGAAATTACGAATATATAGCTCTATATTCTAAATATTCTTGAATTTTCGAAGTGCCGATATTCGCGATAAATATTCCCAATTCGAATATTTACGCCCAACACTATATATATTCACAGCTATGAAAATGAAATTTTGAGCTGATTATTAACATCCTGTAGTCATCCCAATAAATTAGATCATTAAAATAATATTCAAAGAATGCAAAAGAAAAATCTTTTTTTTTTTACATTGATTCTTTATATTTCAAGACAAGATTGACATGATATATCTTAACAATAACTATCATGTTCGTGTATTTTAAACAAGTCAGGAATGTTAAGACTTTGCTGACTTTAAGTATCACTATTACGTTGTAATTAAAAGGAAGTGTTAACCTGCTTCTTGTGAGTCTCTTGTCTTAAAGGTTCCATTTGCTAATGGTTATCAAATGGGTGGCTGTTTATTTTAGAAAGGGAAAAGCCTACCTCCCGGACTTGGTAGTCTAAGTACTTTAAATAAACAGTTTCTGTAAACTCTAAAATGGTACATTTACCCGGCTTTCTATAAAGAGCTCATTTATGTTCACATCGGTGCAGAAAATATACGGAACAAAGGATTATTTGAACTTTATCATCAATGAACTCCAATCTTTTAGTCTGGGCACCTGATATTTTCTTTCCAGAGGGAAAGCAGTGAGGATGTTGTAGACTAACTCAGACCTGTTGACATTTAAAATAAATGAAAATCAAATTCCTCCAAGATTGTAAGTTTAGTGTTAGATCTGTTTTTATATACATTTGAAGCAACTGTTTATATAGCTAATTTTGCCAATGTTTGTGGAAATGCTTCCAGGCGAGTGTAAGGTGATCACTACAGAAGAGTTCAGACTTGTTTCAGGAATAAAAGTCTTTAACATATTGGGAAAACAAATGCGTATATCACCAAGTCATCTAGTACTTAACACCTACTTCAACATGTTCTTCTTCTACTGGCCGTGACATCAGCAGTGACATCAGAATCAAGAGGCTTTATCTGACATGTAAAAACATTTTAACATGACGTTCATGTAAGCTATTTCACTAGTATTACTCTAAATCCGATGTCTATTTTGTTGAATGATTGCTTTGACATATTCTAATATACATTCTATAGTCCTACTTATAGAGGCAGATTTACTAAAGCTGTCTTATATCACCGTTCAACACAACGGAGTCATGATGAACTAATCTTATATCATTTTTGGTTGCTAAACATGAAAATGACGTTTAAAATGCTAAAATCTTGTTTGCGAGTTACAGAGGGAAAAAGGAAAGAACACAGATTTATCAAGCGCTTTAAGCAATTACTTTGGTTTTTAAAAATCCATCGTAATTTGTGACTTTTTGAGTTTCTCACCACTTTTCTAAAATGGTGGAAAGGGGATGGGGCTTTGCAGGAGGGTCGGAGCCTAACATGGTCTGCCACCACCAGTAACGGGCCTAAAGTTATAGATCCAGTTTACACCAGCCTCTAGCTGGCATAGATTTGAGTTTCTGGCACACAGAATGTCAGAGATGTGCCTAATTTATTAAGGTGCACTTATTATGCTCCATTTCAGCATACAGGGAATCAATGATGGCATATGAAAACACCAGTCTTGATAAATCTGTGCCAATATTGCAGGGCTCCATTTTTTAATTACTGAAGTAGGCTACGTCATCCGTTTTTCTTTGCGGATCTGTTGTTTTTGCGGATCCATTGTAATAATGCCTATACTTGTCCGCAAAACGGACAAGAATAGGACATGCTCTATTTTTTTGCAGGTCTACGGAACTAACATAACACTAACGGATGCAGATAGTACACAGTGTGCTGTCAGCATTTTTTGCAGACCCATTGAAATAAATGGGTCCGCATCCTATCTGCAAAAAAAACAAAACGGACACGGAAACAAAATACGTTTGTGTGCATGAGGCCGTATCCTGATGAAAACGCTCCCCACGCTCGTCACTGAGTGCACCGCAATGAACCACTGCATAACCGAGCCATCTACCTCCCCCCCCCCTTTCCTCACCAGACACATTTTCTATTTTTTTTAGTACATGCGACTTTGAAAGCCATAACTTTTTTTTTCCTTTTTGTTATATCAATAATTTTTAGCGCTTTTTTTTCAATAACAAATTGGGCTTTATTTTTATTTTAGTAATTTAGGGGTTTTATTTTTATAAAAGGTAAAACTGTAAAAAAGAAAAAGGGGAAACCATTTGTCTTTTTGTTACTAGCACAAAATGCAACTAAAATATTTTATATATATTTTTCATACTATTTCCCCTTTCCATAATGGTCATTTTGATATATGGGATGTATGGGTTATGGTCCTCAGGGGTGAGGCTAGAAGCTGGGCTGTGGAGTGCAGTGGCATTTTTTTTTAATAATTATTTTTTAATTTTATTTTTTATATTGTCTTAAATTTTTTATTTTATTTTACTTTTTGTCAAACAAAATCCCTGAGGAACATTTAACTTTCCTTGTTTTTTTTTTTTTGCTGATTTCTCCTGGGGCTGACATACAGGTCCTTCTCAAAACATTAGCATATTGTGATAAAGTTCATTATTTTCTGTAATGTACTGATAAACATTAGACTTTCATATATTTTAGATTTATTACACACAACTGAAGTAGTTCAAGCCTTTTATTGTTTTAATATTGATGATTTTGGCATACAGTTAATGAAAACCCAAAATTCCTATCTCAAAAAATTAGCATATTTCATCCGACCAATAAAAGAAAAGTGTTTTTAATACAAAAAAAGTCAACCTTCAAATAATTATGTTCAGTTATGCACTCAATACTTGGTCAGGAATCCTTTTGCAGAAATGACTGCTTCAATGCGGCGTGGCATGGAGGCAATCAGCCTGTGGCACTGCTGAGGTGTTATGGAGGCCCAGGATGCTTCGATAGCGGCCTTAAGCTCATCCAGAATGTTGGGTCTTGTGTCTCTCAACTTTCTCTTCCCAATATCCCACAGATTCTCTATGAGGTTCAGGTCCGGAAAGTTGGCAGGCCAATTGAGCACAGTAACATCATGGTCAGTAAACCATTTACCAGTGGTTTTGGCACTGTGAGCAGATGCCAGGTCGTGCTGAAAAATGAAATCTTCATCTCCATAAAGCTTTTCAGCAGATGGAAGCATGAAGTGTTCCAAAATCTCCTGATAGCTAGCTGCATTGACCCTGCCCTTGATAAAACACAGTGGACCAACACCAGCAGCTGACATGGCACCCCAGAGCATCACTGACTGTGGGTACTTGACATTGGACTTCAGGCATTTTGGCATTTTCCTCTCCCCAGTCTTCCTCCAGACTCTGGCACCTTGATTTCCAAATGACATGCAAAATTTGCTTTCATCCGAAAAAAAGTACTTTGGACCACTGAGCAACAGTCCAGTGCTGCTTCTCTCTAGCCCAGGTCAGGCGCTTCTGCCACTGTTTCTGGTTCAAGAGTGGCTTGACCTGGGGAATGCGGCACCTGTAGCCCATTTCCTGCACACGCCTGTACACGGTAGCTCTGGATGTTTCTACTCCAGACTCAGTCCACTAGTTCCACAGGTCCCCCAAGGTCTGGAATCGGTCCTTCTCCACAATCTTCTTCAGGGTCCGGTCACCTCTTCTCGTTGTGCAGCGTTTTCTGCCACACTTTTTCCTTCCCACAAACTGAGGTGCCTTGATACATCACTCTGGGAACAGCCTATTCGTTCAGAAATTTCTTTCTGTGTCTTACCCTCTTGCTTGAGGGTGTCAATGATGGCCTTCTGGACAGCAGTCAGGTCGGCAGTCTTACCCATGATTGCGGTTTTGAGTAATGGAATCTCAGGAATCTTTTGCAGTGGTTTAGAGTTAATTAGTTGATTCAGATGATTAGGTTAATAGCTCGTTTAGAGAACCTTTTCATGATATGCTAATCTTTTGAGATAGGAATTTGGGGTTTTCATGAGCTGTATGCCAAAATCATCAATATTAAAACAATAAAAGGCTTGAACTACTTCAGTTGTGTGTAATGAATCTAAAATATATGAAAGTCTAATGTTTATCAGTACATTACAGAAAATAATGAACTTTATCACAATATGGTAATTTTTTGAGAAGGACCTATATTAGCCCCAGTAATAGGGGAAATACATCCCCCAGAGAGGTTTTAAATGTTTGTATAACCTTACTGCAGAGGTAATCTGGATTTGATAGGACCCCACCAGCTTTGCAGACTCTTGGACCCTGGCAATTGCATGATTGCGGTGACTGGTCCAAGAAGCAGCATTGCGTCTTCCTGATCTCTATACACTGCTCTCGTTAAGCAATGTGTATAGGGCGATGGGGAAGGCAGGCATGGTGAAAACCTTTCCTTGCCTTCTCAATGGGGAGTCCAGTTGTCACTGACAGTGCCCTCCCTGCTCCAGCACCTACACGATTAGCTCTCAGTTGCGATCTCTGCAACTACCTGGACCTTTAGCCTGTGAGCGGTCAGGAAGTGGTTAATGGGGAAGACATCTGAATGGGAATAGAAGATATGCAGCTTCAGGGACATTCTGCAGTCTATTTTCTTGTATGACATTAGAAGTTCTTCTACATACTGATAGAAATGTTTGACATTTCCTAACAAACTAGTTTACAAAACTTTGAAAGCCTTCCATGCTTCTTTTTCTTTGTCCTTCAACTGGCTTTCAAATTTTCTGTTTTTTCGCAGTTTTTATTTTACTTTTTCCCTCTGAAACTTTGACGAATAACCAATCTAGCATTTTCAATGTCATTTTTATGTTCAACACCAAAAATTTTGCAAAGTGTATAATCAATTCCTAGAACTGTGAATTTAGACAGTGCAAACCTAGACTAGGCAGTCTAAAGACATGTTAAATCTATCACAGTGGCTACATTTGGCGCATCTTAAAGGGTTTGTCCAGGATTTGGACAGTGATGGCCTGTCCTCCATATACATAATACATGTACAGGGCACATGCTACTGAACCCTTGTTCACTATTAGAGATAAGCGAATTTCGATTTGGTTGGTTTGACAAATGTTCCAAAAAGATTCCATTTGATCCGAATTTATTTGTGATGATTCAGGTTAAAAAACAGCTATTTCCTGGCTGCATAGAGCCTGTATAGTGATGTAGAACATTGTGCCTTGCAGAAATATGCATATGGAGCCTGCTGTGGTAGTGAAACAATACTGTGAGTCAGTATGACACGCAGATTACAGGAGTCGCTCTTCGAATCACTTCACACTTTACTTATTTGGGCAGTTATGGGGCCAAAACTGACCAAATAATTCAAGTGTGAACTCAGCCTTACAGGTCAATGTTTGCGCCAGGTATAAAGAACCATGCAGAGGCCCAAGATCCTACTATAGCTTCCCTTTTACACCATCGTCAGCTGATTCAACAGAACCTGTTCTATTAAACGCTTATACAAGTAGACCCCCCCTGACAGAGTGGAGAGGGTATTAGAAGTAAGTTTGTTTTGATGTCACAGATTATTTTACCGTCTGACCCATCAGAACAATATTTCAAAAAAAGAAAAAGAGGTAGGATCGCACATCCACAAGCTCAGCTTCTGATCTTTAACTGCTTCTCAGCAAAATTAACATCGCCTCTCAGCGCAATAGTTACTCTACTGCCCCCTATGCTGCATGCTATATAAGAGGCATTAGTGTACATTTTGATCAAAAGGCAAAAGCCCACTCACCGCGCCAAGGTTGCCTCTTGGAGTGGGTCCTACTCTAAATTTGGCGCAGCACCACCCAGCGACCGCCGCCGCGGTGGCACCGCACCAGCAGGTGGCGGGATCCAGCAGCCAAACAGCACCCCTGCTGTCTGGCAATGCCACCATGGCACCGGGTCCCGCCAGCCCCCCAGCGCCGCACCACACCAAACAACGGCCGCCACGTAGTACTGCACCATGTGAACAGTTGGTAAAGCTCATCTATCACATGCTCTCAGGAACTGAGTCTGAGGGCTAGTAGAACCCTTTCACTCATATATACTTGCTCAGGCTAATCAAAACACGTGCACTGGATGGGAGGAGTGCTGATCCTGGACAGACCTATATATACATATTTCAAAAAAGAAAAAGAGGTAGGATCGCACATCCACAAGCTCAGCTTCTGATCTTTATTTGCTTCTCAGCAATATTATAATCGCCTCTTGGCGCAATAGTTACTGTACTGCCCCCTATGCTGCATGCTATATAAGAGGCATTAGTGTACATTTTGATCAAAAGGCATAAGCCCACTCACCGCTCCAAGGTTGCCTCTTGGAGTGGGTCCTACTCTAAATTTGGCGCAGCACCACCCAGCGACCACCGGGATCCAGGATCAGCACTCCTCCCATCCAGTGCAGGTGTTTTTAATTAGCCTGAGCAAGCATATATGAGTGAAAGGGTTCTACTAGCTCTCAGACTTAGCTCCTGAGAGCATTTGATAGGTGAGCTTTACCAACTGTTCACATGGTGCAGTACTGCGTGGCAGCCGTTGTTTGCTGCGGCGCTGGTGGCATTGCCAGACAGCAGGGGTGCTGTTTGGCAGCTAGATCCCGCCTCCCGCTGGTGCGGTGCTGCGGCGGCGGCAGTCGCTGGGCAGTGCTGCCCCAAATTTACCCGCATTGCCTCTTATATAGCATGTAGTATAGGGGGCAGTACAGTAAATATTGTGCCGAGAGGCGATATAAATTTTGCTGAGAAGCAGTTAAAGGTCAGAAGCTGAGCTTGTGGATGTGCGATTCTACCTCTTTTTCTTTCTCTTTTTTGAATTATGTCCATCAGAACAATAACCTCCAAAAAATGGATCCTGTCTGTTGAGCATCCGCCTTCATTCGGTCAGCATTTGGCCAGTAATCCATCATTATTGCTAAGTCCAAAAAAAAACAGGAGTGGATCCAAAATAGAGATGACACATGAATGGAATATTTGCATGTCTTCTGAATTTTGTAACCACTCCTGCTTTTAGCTACTGAATGCCTTACAGGCCTTAAAGCTGCTACATAGACAGGATCTGTTGTGTGTCTCATTTTTCCCTCCTTCTGACAGATCAGAGGATGGGTCAAATAAATGTTGATATCATCCAGGCCAAAAAGGCAAAATAGTGGCCCAGTCATGGAGTGGTGAGGTGGCAGCAGCATGAGGAGACCACAGAGTGGTGAGGTGGCAGCAGCATGAGGAGACCACAGAGTGGTGAGGTGGCAGCAGCATGAGGAGACCACAGAGTGGCCCAGTGACAGAGTGGGAAGGTAGGGGGCAATACCGGTACTAACTGTAGATGGTGGGTGGCAGTAGGAGCACCTGGAAGCAGGTGAGTTGCATCAGGAGGGTGGCAGCATCAGAATAGTAGCTGAAGCAGGTAGCCAAAAGAAACAGGTCTCTTTTGACAAAGTTTAGGTGTGGCACCATGGATGATCTAGTCTGATGCATCAGGCACTGGTGTGTGGAAATCCTGTGTAATCAACGCCTGATTCATTTTTAGTGTTGAGCGCGAATATTCGAATAGCAAATTTTTTTTTAGTGAATATCGGCACTTCGCTGATTCGCGATTATTTTGAATATAGTGCTATAAATTTGCTATTTTGAATATTCGTTTTTTTATTTTTTTAGTTATATTTTTTTCTTTCCTACTTCCCAAAAGTAGTTCTTACCTGTCCTGAGGATTCCTGGCTTCCTGGCTGCTCCAGTCAGTGCCCGTTGCCGCTTCTGCCGACTTCCGTGCTCATGGAGCGTCCCCATCACCATGGGAACGTCTCCATACTAAAATGTACTGTCGGATTTGAGAATTACGTTGAAATCGCAATGCGATTAATTCAAGTTATATTAATCACATTGCGATTACAACTTAGCAGTGCACTGCTATCTTACATATTTGGCTAGAATTAACGAATATGGAATATAGCAGCAGCGCTAAGTAGAAATCGCAATGCGATTATTGCAAGTTATATTAATCGCATTGCGATTTCAATTAGCACTGCTATATTCCATATTCGTTAACTTCGTTAATTCTAGCAAGCTGACCCATTATAAACCCAGCTCAAAATTATAATAGCAATGCGATTAACATAACTTGAATTATTCGCATTGCGATTTCAACAGACACTGTTTATTATGGTTGCTAAAACGAAGATGGAGAATACTTCGTTATCTTCGTTTTGAGGAATATGACAAATACATTCGTCATATTCGCTAATTCTACCAAGCCAACCATAGTAAACCAGGTCTAAGTAGAAATCGCAATGCGATTAATTCAAGTTATATTAATCGCATTGCGATTTCAACATAATTCTCAAATCCAACAGTACATTTTAGTATGGAGACGTTCCCATGGTGATGGGGACGCTCCATGAGTATGGTTGGCTTGGTAGAATTAGCGAACATGACGAATGTATTCGTCATATTCCTCAAAACGAAGATAACGAAGTATTCTCCATCTTCGTTTTAGCTACCTATTCGTCAACTTCGCTAATTCTAGCAATCAAATAGGAAGGTTGAATATAGAGACAGCTGTGTTTAATTCGCTATGCGATTATATTATTATTATTTTTTTAATAAATAGAATAATTATAATAATTATCAAGTATTATAATTATTCTATTTATTTTTAAAAAGCTAAGTAATATAATCACATAGCGAATTAAACACAGCTGTCTCTATAGTCAACCCTCCTATTTGATTGCTAGAATTAGCGAAGTTGACGAATAGGTAGCTAAAACGAAGATGGAGAATACTTAGTTATCTTCGTTTTGAGGAATATGACGAATACATTCGTCATATTCGTCATCTTCGCTATAATTCTAGATATGAAACCAATAGGAAAGTAGCCTTAAGTTAACATCGCAATACGCGATTATTTAAATCGCATATTAATCGCGATAACTAGAATAATGATGAATACTCGATTTCAACGAATATGAAACGAATATTCTATCGAATATTCGCGAATTTCGTCTAAATCGAATATGGCACCTGCTGCTCATCACTATTTCATCTTCACAAAGGTCAGTTTCTCCACATTTTGGGTGGACAGGCAAGTTCTCCTTGGGGTAACTATTGCCCCCGCCACACTAAGCACCCACTCTGATGCCACACTGATGCCCAAGGCAAACTCGGACAGTTGTGACCACAAGTTAAGTTTGGCTGCCCAGTGGCCCAGAGGATCTTTGATGTGGGGTGGCAAGGTGCAGTCCAAATATGCCACAACCTTCTGGTTCAGGTTCTGCTCTATGTCTAGCTGCTCCTGCTGGTGAGTAGCTTCTTCACTAGGCGGGTGAAGAAAACTGCTTATCAGCGACTCTAGACTTAAGTTGCTGCTGATGGAGCTGGTACTGCTCCTGCCCCCCACCCCCCCAACAGCCATGACAGTGGAACATGAGCACAGAGGCCCCCCCCTGTCAGACCTGCATAAGGATGAGCAATAGCGCATACTGGCAGCAGCCATCAGATTACATAGGATGTATTGATAGTAGTTTGGTTTGTCCTCCCTCTCAGTGGGTGTAAAAAAGGCCCCCATTTTGGACCAGTAGCGAGGGTCTAACATGGTGGAGAGCCAGTAGTCATCCCTCTGCCAAATGGCAATGACAATTTGGCTGTCACTATGCAAGCAACTGAGCATGCATCGGGCCATTTGCGCAAGTGACTCGGAGGGACTCCCTGCCTCCATCTCCATTGCGTACTGTCATGTTGTGTCTGGGTCATCTGCCTCGTCTTCTTCATCACCCTGTAGCTCCTCTGGCTGTTCCTGCTCCTCCTCTCCTGTCACCTGTGTAGAAAAACTACACATTTCTCTACGCATTGCTTGTACTTGAATGTCCTCCTCCTCCTTCTCTAGTTCAGCGCCCACAAGGCTCATGTGTCCCTAAGATGTATTCACCATGTCTTCTGTCTCCTGGCCAGCCAGATTTAGCACCATCTGTTCTAGGACATGAATCAGTGGAATGACGTTGTTTATCCCGTAGTCCTGGAGACTGACAAATAAAGTGGCCTCCTCAAAGGGCCCAAGCAAATGGCAGGTGTCATGCTTGAGCTGCCACTGGCTAACATAGAAGTTACACAGGGGAGTACCTCTGTCCGCTTGTATCATCAAGAGATCGTTTATGGCCTTTCTCTGTTCATATTTTCCGTCCAACATATGGAGGATGAAGTTCCAACTGGTGGAAATGTTGCATATCAGCCCATGTTGAGAAATGCCACTTTGTGTCTGCAGCTTAAGAAGGGTGTGCTTTGCAGTGTAGGAGTGGCTGATGTGCATGCACAGTTTCCTGGACATTTTTAGGATGTCTTGCAGATGGGTGGAAGACTTCAGGAACCTCTTTACAATGAGATTGAACATGTGCCCCATGCAGGGCGCATGGCTCAGACCTCCTTGACGCAGCGCCGACACCCTGTTCTTCCCGTTGTCGGTCACCATGGTTCTGATTTTGAGTTGTCAAAGAGAAAGCCAGGATTTCATGATGAAGAACGCGGAGCAGTTCCTCCCCTGTGTGACTCTGCTCGTCTAGGCAAACTAGGTGCAGAACAGCATGACACCGCCGTACCCTGCACATGTGATATGCTGGAGGAGCACTGTGAGTTGTCCATGCAGTGGAGGCTGAGGACATGGTGGAGGATGAGGGAGCAAAGACGGACATTGTCGCAAGACCAACGGTGTGAGAATGTTGAGGCAGCAGCGGCATCACCTGACCAAGTTGCTGGTGTGGCTGGTCAGGAACCACTTTTAGCCAGTGGACCGTAAAGGACATATATTGTCCTTTATTATAGTTACAGCTCCACACGTAGGCACTGCCATGCACTTTGGCAGACACCGACAGGCTCAAGGACTGGCCCACTTTCTGTTTAACATAGGCGTTGAGGGCTGACACTAATTTTTTTGCAAAGAAATAACGACTTGGGACTCTCCACCTTGGTTCGGCACAAGCCATCAGTTCTTTGAAAGGTGCAACGTCCACAACTTGGAAAAGGAGGTACTGCAGCACTAACAACTTGATCAGGAACACGTTCAGCTTCTGCACTATTGGATGAATGCACGCATACTCCTGTCTCTTTGCAATCGCTTCAGTGATCGATTGTTGATGAAATGACTAATGACTGAGATTAGGAGGACGAGGAGCAGGAGCATCTGGACCAGAGGATGATGGGAAGATCAGACAGCTCCCTTCGGCTGAGGTGGTGGAGCCTTGACTGCAGTAAAAGGGGTGCGGGCCACTGGGTGATGCAGCGGTTTCTGCTACAGGCTGGAGCACTACGTTAGCACCATGGTTCTCCCGGTCCACTTTATGGGGACGCTGCATGGCCACCATTCACCTTCTGCCCACAGATTCAACAAATGGCTATGTTTACCTCCTCCGGTAAACAAGAAACAAAAAACTGCCAGACCTCCGAGTATGGCAACACTCTGACTGCTTGCTACCGCTGCCTCTGTAAATTTTTGCACCGCTACTTTCTGGGCAGGTAGGCTCCTGCCAAGCAGGCGGTCTACCCCGGGCACATTTGGCTCCCGACCTCCCTCTGCTGCCACCCTGCTGAATCATGGCCAAGCTACCACCTTGCTGGCTCAGCCGCTGCATCACCCTCAAGCTGCCACCCTCTTATGATGATGATGAAGTCCCTTGTTCTACTGACTCCCAAGTGTAATTGGCTACATCATCATCATCTGCTACTGTCTAATTGTGAGGTACATACCTTATAGAAATAAAAGGCTAAGAACTAATAAGAAACCAATGTGGATAAATAGAACCGCAAAGAAAGCAATAAATTACAAAAAGAAAGCATATAAATCACTAAAACAGGAGGGGAGCCAGGAAGCACTGATAAACTATAAGGAGAAAAATAGAATATGTAAAAAACTAATAAAAACTGCCAAACTAGAGACCGAGAGATTAATTGCCAAAGAGAGTAAAACTAACCCTAAAATGTTCTTCAATTATATAAATGGAAAAAAATATAAATCTGAAGGAGTCGGCCCTCTACACAGCAATGAGGGGGATGTTTCAGAGAGCGACGAGGATAAAACAGAACTATTAAATATTTTTTCTCCACTACATTCACTGAGGAAAATAAACTGTCAGATGAAATGCAGAATGTAAAAGTAAATTCCCCATTGAAAGTGCCCTGTCTGACCCAGGAATAAGTACAAGAGCGACTTAAAAATATTGAAATAGACAAATTGCCAGGACCGGAAGGCATACACCCCCGTATCCTAAGGGAATTAAGTGATTTCATAGCCAGACCTTTATTTCTGATGTTTACGGACTCTATACTGACAGGGAATGTTCCACAGGATTGCCGCATAGCAAATGTGGTGCCAATATTCAAAAATGGTCCAAAAACAGAGCCTGGAAATTATAGGCCAGTAAGTTTAACATCTGTTGTTGGTAAACTGTTTGAAGGTTTTCTAAGAGATGCTATCTTGGAGTATCTCAATGAAAATAAGCAAATAACGCCATATCAGCATGGCTTCATGAGGTGTCAGTCATGCCAAATGAATTTAATCAGTTTCTATGAGGAGGTAAGTTCTAGACTTGACAGCGGCGAATAAATGGATGTGGTATATCTGGACTTCTCCAAAGCATTTGACACTGTACCACATACAAGGTTAGTATATAAAATGAGGATGCTCGGACTGGGAAAAAATGTCTGTATGTGGGTAAGTAACTGGCTGAGTGACAGAAAACAGAGGGTGGTTATTAACGGAAGATACTCAGATTGGGTCACTGTCACTAGTGGGGTACCTCAGGGGTCAGTATTGGGCCCTATTCTCTTCAATATATTTATTAATGATCTTGTAGAAGGCCTGCACAGTAAAATATCTATTTTTGCAGATGACACTAAACTGTGTAAAGTAATTAACACTGAAGAGGACAGTTTTCTGCTACAGAGGGATCTGGATAGATTGGAGGCTTGGGCAGAGAAATGGCAGATGAGGTTTAACACTGACAAATGTAAAGTTATGCACATGGGAAGTAATAATGCAACCCGTACATACATGTCACCCGTACATACTAAATGGTAAAACACGAGTCAGTAACACTGACATGGAAAAGGATCTAGGAATTCTAATAAACAGCAAACTAAGCTGTAAAAACCAGTGTGAGGCAGCTAATGCCAAGGCCAATAAGATAATGGGTTGCATCAAAAGGGGCATATATGCCCGTGATGAGAACGTATTCCTACCACTTTACAAATCACTAGTCAGACCACACATGGAGTACTGTGTACAGTTCTGGGTTCCTGTGAACAAGGCAGACATAGCAGAGCTGGAGAGGGTTCAGAGGAGGGCAACTAAAGTAATAACTGGAATGGGGCAACCACAGTGCCCTGAAAGACTATCAAAATTAGGGTTATTCACTTTAGAAAAAAGACGACTGAGAGGAGATCTAATAACTATGTATAAATATATCAGGGGTCAGTACAGAGATCTCTCCCATCATCTATTTATCCCCAGGACTGTGACTGTGACGAGGGGACATCCTCTGCGTCTGGAGGAAAGAAGGTTTGTACACAAACATAGAAAAGGATTCTTCATGGTAAGAGCAGTAAGACTATGGAACTCTCTGCCTGAAGGTGGTGATGGTGAGTACAATTAGGAATTCAAGAGGGGACCGGATGTATTTCTGGAGTGTAATAATATTACAGGTTACAGCTACTAGAGAGGGGTCGTTGATCCGGGGAGTTATTCTGATTGCCTGATTAGAGTCGGGAAGGAATCTTTTCCCCTTAAGTGGGGAAAATTGGCTTCTGCCTTAAAGGGGTTTTTTGCTTTCCTCTGGATCAACTTGTAGGAAACAGGCTGAACTGGACGGACAAATGTCTTTTTTTGGTCTTATATACTATGTTACTATGTCTGCACATCACTGATGTCCCCCTCAGCGGTCTCAGGGCCAGGAGCCTGACCTCTTGCAACACCAGCTCCCATGCGGGCTGTCATCATTACTGCTTTCCCGCCTACCGGAGCAAGCGGCGAATGTCTCCGCCAGATCTTGGCTGGGTAGTAGCTGCTGACTGTCCTCTAGTAGCTCATCCTTGCTAAATAAGTTGAGCCGAGCCTATTACATATAATACTTCTTGAACTGAGGGAACAGAAAATGACAGAAGCAGGTTGAGGACAGGTGGGAGCACAGGGCCTGCTTCCGGGCCATGCCAAATATGTGTAGTTTCAGAAGAACCCACTGACTCTTGGCTGGGGGTGTCTAATGTCACTTGCGACAAAGACCGAGTCAACCATTCAAGCAGCGCTAGATTGCTGGTCAAGACACAATCGCTAGATGACACTGAGAGCTCAGGCCTCTCACTGCGACTCCTGCTGCCACCCCCATTTCTTCTGCTGCTGCTTGTGCCTGCACCAGAAACATTTGGGCTACTGCTCGTTCCCTTTGAAGGGCCTGCCACTTGTCTGTCTGACATACTGCAAATTAAAAGAATTAAATTAAATTAAAAGTAAATAAATACACCCCCAAAATGGCAGTAAAACAATGTAAGTTCATCAAAAAATGGCTATTAAAACGTAGGCTTTTTCCACAAAATTGTTTATAAAACAATGTACATTCACCGCTGAACGTCTAATAAGACGTACTATTTTTTCTTATTAAGACACCAGAAAAATGTCTATAAAAATGCATGCTTACCGCAAAACGGCTAATAAGACGTACATTTTTTTCTTATTACTACACCACAAAAATGCTTATAAAACAATGAACGTTTCCCGCTTAATGGCTAATAAGACGTACTATTTTCTACACCACAAAAATATCCATAATACTATGTACGTTCACTGCTGAACGGCTAATAAGACAGGGGTTTTTTCTTATTACTACACCATTAAAATGTCTATAAAACAATGTACGTTCACCGCTGAGCGGCTAATAAGACATCCATTTTTTTCTTAATACACCACAAAAATGTCAATAAAGAAATGCACGTTCACCGCAAAACGGCTGATAAGACATACACTCACCTAAAGAATTATTAGGAACACCATACTAATACGGTGTTAGACCCCCTTTTGCCTTCAGAACTGCCTTAATTCTACGTGGCATTGATTCAACAAGGTGCTGATAGCATTCTTTAGAAATGTTGGCCCATATTGATAGGAAAGCATCAGTTGATGGAGATTTGAGGGATGCACATCCAGGGCACGAAGCTCCCGTTCTACCACATCCCAAAGATGCTCTATTGGGTTGAGATCTGGTGACTGTGGGGGCCATTTTAGTACAGTGAACTCATTGTCATGTTCAAGAAACCAATTTGAAATGATTCGAGCTTTGTGACATGGTGCATTATCCTGTTGGAAGTAGCCATCAGAGGATGGGTACATGGTTGTCATGAAGGGATGGACGTGGTCAGAAACAATGCTCAGGTAGCCCGTGGCATTTAAACGATGCCCAAATGGCACTAGGGGGCCTAAAGTGTGCCCAGAAAACATCCCCCACACTATTACACCACCACCACCAGCCTGCACAGTGGTAACAAGGCATGATGGATACATGTTCTCATTCTATTTACGCCAAATTCGGACTCTACCATTTGAATGTCTCAACAGAATTCGAGACTCATCAGACCAAGCAACATTTTTCCAGTCTTCAACAGTCCAATTTTGATGAGCTTGTGCAAATTGTATCCTCTTTTTCCTATTTGTAGTGGAGATGAGTGGTACCTGGTGGGGTCTTCTGCTGTTGTAGCCCATCCGCCTCAAGGTTGTGCGTGTTGTGGCTTCACAAATGCTTTGCTGCATACCTCGGTTGCAACGAGTGGTTATTTCAGTCAACGTTGCTCTTCTATCAGCTTGAATCAGTCGGCCCATTCTCCTCTGACCTCTAGCATCAACAAGGCATTTTCGCCCACAGGACTGCCACATACTGGATGTTTTTCCCTTTTCACACCATTCTTTGTAAACCCTAGAAATGGTTGTGTGTGAAAATCCCAGTAACTGGGCAGATTGTGAAATACTCAGACCGGCCCGTCTGGCACCAACAACCATGCCACGCTCAAAATTGCTTAAATCACCTTTCTTTCCCATTCTGACATTCAGTTTGGAGATCAGGAGATTGTCTTGACCAGGACCACACCCCTAAATGCATTGAAGCAACTGTCATGTGATTGGTTGACTAGATAATTGCATTAATGAGAAATAGAAGAGGTATTCCTAATAATTCTTTAGGTGAGTGTACATATAGTTCCTATTAATACACCCCGTAAATGGTTGAATCACACAGCACTTGCACCCCAATAACAAGCAAGGTTTGCTGGAATTACTGAGCTATCATATAGTGCAAACCTGAAAGCAGCAGTATAACAGAAATTTTGATCCCCAATTAGTGCAGCAAGGTGTAGTAGAATCGCTCCTATTACCCAGGCAGTACACTCCCCTATTGGACCCTGTTCTCATTTTGTAGTGTAGATGATGCCTCCCTATCCTTTCCCTACACCTTGAATGATATTTCCTTGAACTTGTAAATCTTTTTTTAAGCACAATAAAGTCTTTCCTATCACTGTCCTTAGAATCTATCACGCCTCTCCCTGCACTAAGTACACTGGAAAATGGCAGAATCCAAGATGGCTGAGGCTATTTATAGGGCTGTGACATCATAGGGGCTGGCTGGCTTCTGATTGGCTGCATGCATGGCATTGTGGGTGATCCCTCGTTTCCAGAGTTCTTTGCTCCATGTCCTAACATGTGCAGCAGCCATGTTAGTAAAAAACATCATTCGTTACCACGAAACGTGGGGACATTTAATTTCAGTGCAAATCTATTTTTTTCTGAAATTCGTATCAAATTCCACTTCATCAACTTCAATTTACTCATCTCTAGTCATAATAGTACTTTGAAGGTCTTCCCAATATTGAGACAAAACCACAATGACCACCTCAGTTATGGAATTACGTAAATAGCCAGTCTCATATACACCTCTAATTGAGGCTAAACATACGTTTTTTAAAATTTAGCAGGTAGTGTGTCTGTGCCAGGAGATGTATGATTTGGAAGCAAGGGTTCAGCCTTCTTTACCTTTTTGGCAATAAAAGAGACATATAGTGTATATGCCTTTTTTTTGTTCAGAGAGACAGAGAGAACAAAGAAATCTGACAGAGAAATTCATTTTGTGTGGCAGATTAGGCATGCTGAAATTGTAATTTTTGAGGTATAGTAGAGACTGTGGGGGAGATTTATTAATACTGGTGTAAAGGAAAACTGGCTTAGTTGTCCATAGCAACCAATCAGATTCCAACTTTCATTTTTCAGAGCTCTTTTAGAGAAAGAAAGGTGGAATCTGATTGGTTCTGTTATGCAAGTGGGTGTGGAATCACTGTGCCACTGACTGGCAATACCCTAGAGGAGCATGTCTAACTAACTACCTGGTCTTCACTAGAGCCTCTGATGGTGAGGATAGGCTTGGGCCGTTAGGGTAGTTACCAGAGCAGTCCCCGAGTCAGTGGCAGCTGACCAAGGGGTCAGAGATACTTGTGCAAGCACCGAGGGGAATGACGTGGTCAGGAAGTCCGGAATCAGGGCAGGCAGTGATCAAGCAAAGTCTGTAAACGAAGTCCAAGGTCAGAAGCAGGTGGCAAACAAGCAAAATCCATTCAATCCAAAAGCAGGGTCCGGTACACAGAAGAGCAGAAACTCCAAAAACACCTTCATACTAGGAACTAGACAAGCTATTGACGAAGATTGCTCAGGCGCCTTCCTGGGGAAGAAAGCGCCTTTAAACACTTTCTGCAACCCAGCTATAGATTTGAGAGATAGTGGGCGTGTATGCACTGCCTCACAATGAAGGAGAGACACAGCAGTGCACCCTTAACAACAGTTCAGGATTCAAGCAGGAAGTAAACTCTGGCACAGAGCACATATACAACAGTTAGGCCTCTTTCACACAGGCATCATGTTTGACGCCCGGATAGGATGCGGGTGCGTTGCGGGAATATGCGCGATTTTTCTGCACGTGTGCAAACTTTTGTAATGCGTTTTGCACGCGCGTTGGAAAAATCGGCATGTTTGGTACCCAGACCCGAAGCCGGACTTCATCACTGAAGTCCGGTTTCGGGTTGAGTATTGGTGAATTTATTATTTTCCATTATAACATGGTTATAAGGGAAAATAACAGCATACTTAATAAAGAATTCTGTGTAAAATGAGGATTAAGGGGTTAAAAATAAAAAAACTTAACTTACTCTAGCCACTTGATCGCGTAGTTGGCGATCTGTCTTCTCTCTTCAAGCTTCAGCTACCAGCTAAAGGACCTGTGATGATGTCACATCACATGGTCCAAGCTAGTGATGGACCATGTGATTGGACCATGTGATGTGGGGCTGTCCTATGATAATATCTTACCATCTGTCCACAGCAGAAGTGATAAGTGTCTGATAGGTGGGCATCCAACCACTGGGCCTCCCTTCCATTCAAGAAAACAGTTGTAATACAACAGGCATGTCCAAACTCCGGCCCTCCAGATGTTGCAAAACTACAACTCCCATCATTCCTGGACAACCTACAGCTATCAACCTACAGAAGAGCATTATGGGAGTTGTTCTGCAACACCTGGAGGGCCAGAGTTTGGACATGCCTGTAATACAACAACCCCTTTAATGAAGCACTGGTCTGTTACAACTATAAAAGTATTCTCACTCCACATAGTACAGAGATATCGGTTTATTTTTATATGGCCAGTGGTTATTACATTGGTTTTGCTGCTTCGGTGTCTTTACAATATACACATCCATTTTATTTATTACTGTTTCCATTAAAACATTAAAAGTTGCCTTTTTTTCGCCTCCTAAAGAACAAATAATAAAAATCTTGTTACATATTTATGAAGCAGCTTGGTTTGATAGATGCTGAGAATAAATGTGAAACGAGCACATTAAATCATCATTTATGTACAACAATGTGGCAAAAATGACATTATGGTAATAAAAAGCTGTTTAGTCTACATGCTCTTCCTCCTTGAATAATTTACAACAGCGGTATAACACAGAGTTCTCTTCTATAAGTCAACAGCTCTAAGTATTTAATATGATTACATCATATGAATCCATGACTCAAAAAGGCAAAAGGTAAAACTCCAAGTGGAATAACTGTACTCAGCTTTACTGCTGTATAAATGTTAGGGAGTTGAAATGCAAATGGTGGTACCAAAACCATGTGTATGCAGGAAGTCAATTCTGCAAAAAGTGGGGCACGTGAAATTTTTTGGGGGCATATTTACTAATAGTTTCTAATAGCTAGACAGTGTAAACATAGACTAGACAATCTCAAACTGCACAACTTTACCACAGTGGCTGATGCTGAAAGATGCCAAAAATGTGCCAAATTGTTGGTGCTTTTTTGTGCATATGCAGCGAGCGACCCCTGAGTAGCTGGTGTTGTTTAACATGTGCAAAAGTCCAGCTCACCCGTCCAGGACAGCCATGTCCCCGGTGCTCGGAATCTGAAGAGAAGTGCTTGCCGCAGTCAGGAAAAGAAAGGAATGGTTCCGGCACCTGATTGTGCAGTAAAAGCTTCCTTTATTCGGGGTTCAGTATACAATCGTGTTCACACAATGGCTGGTAGTTTACGCGTTTCGGACAGTCTTGTCCTGACTCCTAGTCGTAACAAAAATAGTTTGATCCCATACAAAAATAGTTTTGATGTGACCCATACTTAAATGGTTGCCCTGGGACCGCCCTAGAAAAGGCGGAGACACAGGGTTTAATCACAAGCAGACTATTTACTTGTTGGCAGGTGATATACATTAACAACATGATGGCTCTATATATGCAGTTGGAGAACATTTATAATAACAATGATAAACCACTTCGCCACATACATGAGTTGATGTTTCATTTGCCTTTAAACATGATGCTCTATAATTAAAAACATATACGTTACTGTTCACATGTGATCATAAAATCGCATGGATCATGTAAATACACAAATAGACACATTTGTTCTAGACAGCTATGTTCACACAATGCAATATTGTCTCGATGTTCCATGGATTTGATGAGCCTTATTATTGAACAAGAGTCAAACAAGCTGTCTCTCCTCCAACAGGAAATTGCATCCTGCAAAGAAAGTTTTTCTACACATTTGGATGATCCGACATATGTGGAAATGGAACAAAAAATTATGTCCTCCATTAAACTTCTGGAGGAACATATTATGAAAACCAAACACAGCAAGTATCAACGAGATCTCCATGATTATGCTAAGGATCAGGTGTATGAATGGGGGAGGAGGGAAAATCTGTGCTCCACGCCCAAATCGATTTTAAAGAAACACAACAAAAGGCCGAATAAATCTGGACTCAAGCCCATGCGGGTGAGTTTTTCTTCAGACTTTGATGCTTCTGATTATGTAGATAATTCCCAAGATGTTTTAGATGACACAGTGCTGGCCCATGAATCCGAGCAAAGAGAGGATAATAAATCTTCCTATTATAAAAAATCTAAAAATCGCAATAAATCACAATCCTCGGATAAACAGTCAGCCAATAGATCGTCAAAAACGACGAAAGCGGGCTGGACGCAAACACAGGAAAAGTGCATCTGATGTCAACCCGACAGAAGAAGTAAATAATGACTTTACCTCTAATGATAATCTCACAGTATTGAACCTATCGGATGTTCATCTTTCTGCTGATCAAATACATGTTCTGTCCTTGGGACTTAATTTTGCACCGTGTACGGACTTTGACCTTTTTCCACAATCCTGGACATCAATAAATTTATTAGAAACTTAACAGTACTGAAACATTTTCATGATGTACCTGGGGAGGAACATGCTTGTGTTCAGAGAACAGATGGTATGACAAATACAACTAATATATACCAAGATTTATTATTTAAAGAACAACTGTCACTTATCTGTCTCTCTGAACTACAACAAAAACCCGATATTTGTATATCTGATCAGACCAGGATTGACTTAAAAACCTCGAATCCATGCTTCTACCCTGTGATGTCACGGAGTGGAGGCATGGATATCTTCCAAGAAGTTGTGGAAAGGGAACTTAGGGATTTACACAGGAGGTCAACATCAAACAAGGGAAACCAAAATTTAAGTAGAAACCACAGACAAGCACTAAAAGAGTTACATTCCATGGAGGAAAAAATAATAATAAAAATGGCAGATAAGGGAGGTTGCGTTGTGGTGATGGGCAAGGACATGTATGGTCAACAAATTAATAATCTTCTGAGTGATTTGTTCACATACAGGAAACTGCAAGGTGATCCTATTGCCAAATACCAGGTAGAATACCAGAATCTAATTCAGAAAGGCAAATCATTGAATGTTTTTGATGAAACGCAGTGTCGCTTCCTGTGTGTGAACAACCCAATAACTCCGATCATGCATGCGCTGCCCAAAGTCCACAAAGAGCTCAGCCCCCTCCCTTCCGCCCCATTGTTTCAGGCATAGGGTCTCTGACTGAGAACCTAGGCAATTGGTTGGATAATATGTTACAGCCCCTGGTCAAAAGAATCCCAGGTTATCTCAAAGATACAGGAGATGTATTACGTTCTATGGCTGGATTTCAGTGGCGGTCAGATTATAAGTGGGTATCAGCAGATGTAGAATCGTTATACCCCTCAATCCCCCACAGAATTGCCCTTCTAGCCATGGAACATCATCTCAAAAATACACTGATTTTTCTGATGTACTCATTGACTATGCATTGGAAGTTACGTCGTTTCTCCTCACCCACAATTATTTTATGTTTGATAACATTTTTTATTTGCAAATACGAGGAGTGTCAATGGGGCGAAATTCTCGCCCTCATTGGCAAACCTCACCATGGCCTTGTGGGAGGAGAGACACATTTACAATGTAAACTGTCTGTGGTCTGAGGATGTGGTCTGGTATGGCAGATACATCGATGACCTGCTCCTAGTTTGGAGGGGTGATGTGTCTGCCATACCGGACTTTAAAAATTACCTCAATGATAATACATTTAATCTTCGGTTCACATGTACGTTTGACGATTCTGAGATGAATTTCCTGGATTTGACACTTACGGGAATCCCTGATCAACCAATACACACAAAAACATTTAGAAAAAAAGTGGCAGGCAATTCTATATTGCATGCCACTAGTCACCACCCAATACATGTCATAAGGGGTGTCCCTGTAGGGGAATTTATCCGTGCTAAACGTAATTGCAGCACTGAAGCCGGTTTTTTGGCTGAATGTGAGGCAATCACTGTCAGACTCACGAACAGGGGTTACCCAAAATGGATGTTAAATAGAGCCAAAGATATTGCAACCAGAAAACCTAGAGATGAACTATTATTTGGGCTGGGTCATAAAACCAAAGATGGGAACACTGATCATCAGAGTCCCAACACCCAAAGCAACAGAACTGAGATTTGTACCTATTCGAATAAAAATAAAAATAATGAGAACAAATACAAGATAAAGAGATACAATAGGAATAATGAGGGTACACCCACTTTAGTTCTAACGTACAGTCGCCAATTTAAAGAAGCCTGTAACTTGATCAGGGGCTGCCTACCAATCCTATATGAGGATAAATTCCTCCACAATGTGTTGCGACAGGGTTGTAGAATTGTACCAAGGAGAGCCCCAGTTTTATCCTCTTCTTTGTCACCCTCTTTATTTCGAAAACCGACAAATACACCTCGATGTTGGCTGTTATATAAAGGTTTTACGAAATGTGGACACCACCTCTGTAAAACATGCAATTTCGTTAAAGTTACAACAAACTTCCAAAACTCCGACCATTCGGAAACTTTTCAAATCAAATCTTATACGAATTGCAACACTACGGGAGTGGTGTACACAATAATCTGCACAGACTGCGATCTAATGTATATCGGGAGTACCACCCGTAAATTTAAGAATCGCTTTCTGGAGCATGTGAACTATGTTCTAAACCCTGCAGCGTTAAACATATCCAACGTTGCCAAACACTTTATTTCAATCCACAATCGGAAAATCAATTCCATGCAATGTCATGTGATTGAAAAAGTGAACATACCTGACAGAAAGGGGGACCATCGAAGAAAAATCCTGCTTCGAGAGGCTTTCTGGATATTCAGACTCAACACAAGAGTTCCTATGGGTCTTAATCTAAGAAAAGAAATTATGCATTTCTATTAAAATAAACCAGTTAAGAAATAGTCGGACCTGCAGCAGTCAAGTATAAGGGTCATTTTGTGTGAACATAGCTGTCTAGAACAAATGTGTCTATTTGTGTATTTACATGATCCATGCGATTTTATGATCACATGTGAACAGTAACGTATATGTTTTTAATTATAGAGCATCATGTTTAAAGGCAAATGAAACATCAACTCATGTATGTGGCGAAGTGGTTTATCATTGTTATTATAAATGTTCTCCAACTGCATATATAGAGCCATCATGTTGTTAATGTATATCACCTGCCAACAAGTAAATAGTCTGCTTGTGATTAAACCCTGTGTCTCCGCCTTTTCTAGGGCGGTCCCAGGGCAACCATTTAAGTATGGGTCACAATCAAACTATTTTTGTTACGACTAAGGACAAGACTGTCCGAAACGCGTAAACTACCAGCCATTGTGTGAACACGATTGTATACTGAACCCCGAATAAAGGAAGCTTTTACTGCACAATCAGGTGCCGGAACCATTCCTTTCTTTTCCTAGCTGGTGTTGTTCCCTGGGGATTGATCCAGTGGAAATGTAGTGCAGAGTTAAAAATAACAAAGTCTTTTTTTACTAAGTGCAGTTTAGAACTTGAAATACATACAGTAGCAAAGGCTTTAAGTGCAATTTTCTCTGCTACCAGCAAGGATTTGGAGGCAAGTTGATAGGTGGCAATTTAGCACTTAGCTGATACTGGCCTAGTGGTTGTTTGGTGATGGGTGGTTTAGCTGTAATCCCTCACCTTATGGTAGTGTCTGTAGATGCAAATGTAGCAGGTCACTCTGATGTCTGGAATCTCAAGGGTACTTCTCCCTGAAGAATCTGTAACAGGAGAAGGAGCTCTGCAACTTGCTTCCTCTGTCTCTAGACAGGAAGTCCCCCTCCTGAAGAAGCATGACCAGCCTACTTCTACTAACTAGGGGAGGAACAGGGCGATTAACCCTGCTCCTGCCAACCTTTTCCATTCCTTTCTTGTTGGTAGTGATGGCCAGGAAACAAACAGTAAAAATACATAACAATATAAACAATTTGTTGTACCCCAGGTCTAATGTACTACATTTTAAGCCATACTCCCTTTTTGCTGAGCAATTCCAATGTCATAATCGAGGACGGAAAATTTGTAAGTTGATTGATAATTTGTAGGTGCAATGCACATATACAAAACGACTGAAAAAATGGTGTGGTGTTAAACAGGCAGGAAATGCTCAAACTCAAATGCAGTTATGCATCCATATACAGGGGAGCAGATCCTACACTTGTATACCGTTGCTAATGGTGTTCCCCAGCAAAAATGCATACAATGGAGGATGCCCGCAGGGTACCACAAGTACCACAATAGACATCCTACACAAAATGTCAATTGTGTGGATGTGATAAACAATATAACAATAACATTTGAAAAGACAGGTGCAATCTGCGGTCTTACTAAACCCTCATACTGATGTTAAAATTGAGAGATTAGCCAACATATCCTACTATGGAGGACATGTCTGAGCCCGAGCACCGCGCCAAGGTTTCTCAAGTAGCTCGGGACCTAACACTCACCTACCTGTGCCATATGGGCAATACCAAGGGCCAGTGGGTGAATTACAGGAGTGTAAAGGCCGACTTGCAGCAAACTCCCCAGTCACCTCCAGCATGTGGCCATGCCTGCATTGAGAGGAGGGAGGGGGCTGTGAGCCCCACCCAAGACTGGCTAATATGGCCCAGACCTCACAGATACACCAAAATATAGCTTGTGGACAGGGGCGTAGCTAATGGCTCATAGGCCCTGGTGCAAGAGTTCAGCTTGGGGCCCCCTTTCCCTCAGTGCTTTGTGTGTCTTCTTATGCGGCACAAGGGTCTTTGGGCCCCCTTAGGCTCCTGGGCCCGGTAGCAACTGCTACCTTTGCACCCCCTATAGCTACGCCCATGCTTGTGGATGAAAATAAGGTACATTTACATAGGAGTTTATACACCTCCAAGCATCTCTATATACAAACGACTGAAATAATTTAGCGGTGTTAAACAGGCAGGAAATGCTCAAACTCAAATTCAGTTGTGCATATATAAACAGGGGAGCAGATCCTGCACTTCTAGCCCGTTGCTAATGGCGATCCCCAGCAAAAATGCATACAATGGAGGATGCCAGCAATGGACCATAAGTACCACAATAGACATCCTACACAAGATGGAAATTGTGTGGATGTGATAAACAATATAACAATAACAATTGAAAAGACAGGTGCACTCTGCGGTCAGGGGAGTATGCTGTAAGTCGGCCTTTACACTCCTGTAATTCGCCCACTGGCCCGTGGTATTGCCCATATGGCACAGGTAGGTAAGAGTTAGGTTTAGAGCTACTTGAGAAACCTTGGCGCGGTGCTCGGGCTCAGACATGTCCTCCATAGTAGGATATGTTGGCTAATGTCTCAATTTTAACATCAGTATGAGGGTTTAGTAAGACCGCAGAGTGCACCTGTCTTTTCAATTGTTATATTGTTGCAATGCACATATACCAGTCATTTTTGGTTCAAATTGCACCACAATTCTTGTTTATTTTCATTAGTAAATCTGATTACATTGTTGCCATCACCTCAAGGTTCCAAAGACACCAGCCATCTACAGAACCCACTAATAAAATCATACCAACAAGACAACACCTATAGTGCAATCACCCAAAAAGTGCCTCCTACACCCCATACAAATGCCTATTGTCCGACTAATTTCTTTTATCTTTTTCCATCCATTTAAATAAATTCAAAACTGGGCAGAATATAACTGGTAGGTTTGAACACTGCAAGCCTGTTTGTGTAGCTTCAATCCGAGGTGGTAAGAACAGTCTGGATGTTCACCATTAAAACATCAGTGTTAGGTCTCATTCCTCAGTAACATCAATCCTTATCACAATCCATATATCTGATATATTTAAGTGACATAAAGATAATTTGCTTATTGTCATCACTATGATGTTTACATTTGACATATATCACTTCCTAATGAGGAAGATTTATCATGATAGGAGAATTCTTAAGGTGAATTTAAACGGGGCAATAATTGGGCAGATTATCAGGAACAAACAAGGTGCAGCAGATCACCCAATGAATGATTATGCTTGAAAAAGACTCAGAGAAGTCAAAACGTTGCACACTGGGAAAATAAAGAAGATTTAAAAGATCAACTACAAGAGTGCTGTGGAAAACTTTCTTTTGATTACACCAATGAATGAGCGCGTCACAGCCAGGGAGTAAAAAAGCCTCACCTTCTCCCTGGTTGTGAAGTAGTCTGCTGCAATTGAGCAGCTCCCTGTACCGATGCTAGATGCTATTAATAAGCATATAGAGTGTTAAAAGAGAATGAGCACCAACGGAGGAGCCTATCTTAAAAAAAAAAATTGCGCACGGACATCTACAGATCATGCCCTACACTGCCAGGTACTAATAATGTTATGTCAGGACCAGTGAAAGGTCCTTTTTAACAATACTACAAGACTAACTATAAAAGTGTGTTCTTCATTATTAAATGAAAGGCAGCTGCGGGCTAATTGGAAGGGCATGGCCGCAACCCTCCCGCAGTACGTATACTCCGTGTGGCCATACTCTATGGCAGAGTGGCCTGGGTATACCTGATTTATTGCGATTCATTACAAATTAATTCATAGCAAATCAAATTTCTTGATTCTTAAAATTTTTAAAAACTTTGCTCATCTCTACCAGGGGGCGTCACTCAGCAGTGAGTCTCTCCCGATGCGGCCGTGAATATATATAGAATATAATGCTATATATAGAATATAGTGCTATATATTCTTTTTTTTAGAATATTCGTAATGTTTTCCAATTTAATGTGAACATTCACTGGCCTAAAAGCAACTTAAGCAGGGAGGAATCATGACTTCACATGGAAAAAAATGACAAAAATTTTAAAAAACGCTTTTTATAGCAGACACCCTCGGCTCATGTCCGCAATCAGCAGTAATGCCGATCGCGCACATTTAACCCCTCAGATGCCGTGGTCAATCCTGACCACTGCATTTGAGAACGCTAAAAACCGATAGTGAAACCTTTTGGTGGTGCCTCGGCTCCCCCCGTGTGGTGATCGGAGGAGTCGAAGCATGTATGTAGCAGCCCGTGTCTTTATGAATGACATGAGGTTGCTGCATAGTATTTACTATGGAGCCCTTGCCTGTAATAGGGCTCCATAGGAATCTAGTAAAATGATCATAGATTCCAATGCAAGTGCATTGGAATCTATGAGAATAGCAATCTAATGATTGTATGTTATAGTTCCCTATGTGAACTATACAAAAAGTGGTAAAAAAAAAAGTTAAAAAAATAAATAAAAAAAACATAAAAATTCAAATCACCCCCCTTTTCCTAAAATAAAAATAAAAGAACTAAAAAACAAAAAGAAAATCCACATCATGGGTGTTGCAATGTGCGAAAACGCCCACAACATAAAAATATAAAAATATATTCCCCATACGGCAAACGTCCAAATTGCTGATTCACTGTTTTTAGTCGCTTCATTTTCTACAAATGATTAAATAAAAAGTGATACACACCCCAGAATGGTATCAATGAAAAGTTTAGATCGCCCCACAAAAAATTTGCCCTCATACAGACCCGTACACATAATTACTAAAAAGTTATAGGGGTCAAAATATGGAGACAAAGAATAAAACTGATTTTTTCCCACTTTTTAATTTTTTTATCACTATCGAATCGCAAGAAAAACTGTACATAGAAGGTATTGTCGGATTTGTACTTATCTGTAGAATAAAAGTAACTGGTCAGTTTTATTGTACATCGAATGTTGTAATTAACAAACATGCAAAACCATGGTGGAATTGCTTTATTTTTGCAATTTCACCACATTGGGATTTTTTCTCTCGCTTCCCACTACATAATATGCAATATTAAATGGTGGGTTTGGAAAGTACAACTTGTCCCGCAAAAAAAAAGCCCTCATATGGCTATGTGAACAGACAAATAAAAAAGTTATGGCTCTGGGAAGGCAGGGAGCATCAAACAAAAGCCCAAATAAAAAAAATACTCCGGGGCTGAAAGAGTTAGAATGTTAAAGCTTTAAATTTAAAAGTTTGCAGTTTAAAAGTTTTAAAAGTGTGCAGCTTAACCCTACACTAACTAGTAAGTTAATAGAAAGGAGTTAACAAACTCACAAACTACTATGACTACACTGCCACTGACTAACTGTAGGAAACTACTGAAATAATGGAAAATGTAACATAACAACAAAGAATACACAATTCCATGTAATATGTCATTCAAATACAGTCTATAAGTCTTCTGCAAACATGGCCTTTAAAGTAAAGTTCTAGATCAGTAACCCAATACACAACAAATTGTCTTCTTATCACCCTCTCTACAGGGAGTGCAGAATTATTAGGCAAATGAGTATTTTGACCACATCATCCTCTTTATGCATGTTGTCTTACTCCAAGCTGTATAGGCTCGAAAGCCTACTACCAATTAGGCATATTAGGTGATGTGCATCTCTGTAATGAGAAGGGGTGTGGTCTAATGACATCAACACCCTATATCAGGTGTGCATAATTATTAGGCAACTTCCTTTCCTTTGGCAAAATGGGTCAAAAGAAGGACTTGACAGGCTCAGAAAAGTCAAAAATAGTGAGATATCTTGCAGAGGGATGAAGCACTCTTAAAATTGCAAAGCTTCTGAAGCGTGATCATCGAACAATCAAGCGTTTCATTCAAAATAGTCAACAGGGTCGCAAGAAGCGTGTGGAAAAGCCAAGGTGCAAAATAACTGCCCATGAACTAAGAAAAGTCAAGCGTGCAGCTGCCAAGATGCCACTTGCCACCAGTTTGGCCATATTTCAGAGCTGCAACATCACTGGAGTGCCCAAAAGCACAAGGTGTGCAATACTCAGAGACATGG
Source organism: Bufotes viridis (assembly GCA_033119425.1). Lineage (NCBI taxonomy): Eukaryota > Metazoa > Chordata > Amphibia > Anura > Bufonidae > Bufotes > Bufotes viridis. The sequence goes on along the minus strand of CM065592.1, from coordinate 387,443,247 downwards.
CCAAGGTAAGAAAGGCTGAAAGACGACCACCACTGAACAAGACACACAAGCTGAAACGTCAAGACTGGGCCAAGAAATATCTCAAGACTGATTTTTCTAAGGTTTTATGGACTGATGAAATGAAAGTGAGTCTTGATGGGCCAGATGGATGAACCCGTGGCTGGATTGGTAAAGGGCAGAGAGCTCCAGTCCGACTCAGACGCCAGCAAGGTGGAGGTGGAGTACTGGTTTGGGCTGGTATCATCAAAGATGAGCTTGTGGGGCCTTTTCGGGTTGAGAATGGAGTCAAGCTCAACTCCCAGTCCTACTGCCAGTTTCTGGAAGACACCTTCTTCAAGCAGTGGTACAGGAAGAAGTCTGCATCCTTCAAGAAAAACATGATTTTCATGCAGGACAATGCTCCATCACACGCGTCCAAGTACTCCACAGCGTGGCTGGCAAGAAAGGGTATAAAAGAAGAAAATCTAATGACATGGCCTCCTTGTTCACCTGATCTGAACCCCATTGAGAACCTGTGGTCCATCATCAAATGTGAGATTTACAAGGAGGGAAAACAGTACACCTCTCTGAACAGTGTCTGGGAGGCTGTGGTTGCTGCTGCATGCAATGTTGATGGTGAACAGATCAAAACACTGACAGAATCCATGGATGGCAGGCTTTTGAGTGTCCTTGCAAAGAAAGGTGGCTATATTGGTAACTGATTTGTTTTTGTTTTGTTTTTGGATGTCAGAAATGTATATTTGTGAATGTTGAGATGTTATATTGGTTTCACTGGTAAAAAGAAATAATTGAAATGGGTATATATTTGTTTTTTGTTAAGTTGCCTAATAATTATGCACAGTAATAGTCACCTGCACACACAGATATCCCCCTAAAATAGCTAAAACTAATTACCAATTGGGTTCATTGAGAACATGGTTGTTGTTCAATAATAAAATTAATCCTCAAAAATACAACTTGCCTAATAATTCTGCACTCCCTGTATATATATCACTGTGAACAACAACACAAACAGTTCTGCATTGTTGGATAGAATTAACCTTTATATAAGTGGTACAGCTATTAAGACTTGCAGCTGTACCAAGACATATAACTGGTTAAGCAGTGATGGATTCACCCTTTAAAAACCTGACAATAGCGTCATTATTAAAGTAGCACAATTGTAGGACAATGAAACTGACCATTTGCGGATTGAAGAATACAGTACTGTGTGACTGTTGCCTAAAAAATAAGTAACATTTGAAAGGATATTGTGGAAGAAAATTAGGATGGGTTCACATCTGCGCTCTGGATTCCGTTATAGCTTTCCGTTATAACATGGTTATAACAGAAAATAACGGAATCCATAAGACGGAAGTCGAAACGGAAGCCTTACGAAACGGAAGTCATAATAGAAGTCTATGGGGATCATAACGGATCCGTGCGGTTCCTGTTATGCAAGATGGAAAACAAAGTCCTGTCGACAATTTTTTAAATGTCAAATTCTCTGCTTTTAAAACAGATAGTGATACCTCCTAAAATAGGTATTACTTTACATTTCCCATATGTCTACTTCATGTTTGGATAATTTAGTAAATTAAATTTTCTTTTTTTGGGACGTTAGAAGGCTTAGAAGGTTAGAAGCAAATCTTGATTTCTTTTTTGAAAATTTCCAAAACCCACTTTTTATGGACTAGTTCAGGTCTGTAGTCACTTTGTGAGGCTTACATAATAGAAACCACCCATAAATGGCCCCATTTTTGAAACTACACCCATCAAGGTATTTAATACTAATTTTACAAACTTTTTTTTAACCCTTTAGGTGTTCCACAAGAATTTAAGGAAAATGTAGATGACATTTCAGAATTTCATATTTCACTTTTTTGGCAGATTTTCTATTTTAATCAATTTTTTCCACTAACAAAGCAAGGGTTAACAGCTAAACAAAACTCAATATTTATTGCCCTGCTTCTGTAGTTTACAGAAACTCCCCATATGTGGTCGTAAACTGCTGTATGGGCACAAGTCAGGGCGCAGAAGAAAACAAACGCCATATGGTTTTTGGAAGGCAGATTTCACTGGGATAATTTTAAGTTGCCATGTCACATTTTAAGACCCCCTGATGCACCCCTAGAGTAGAAACTCCAAAAAGTGACCCATTTTGGAGAATACATCCCTTAAGGTATTCAAAACTGATTTTACAAACTCTGTTAACCCTTTAGGTGTCCCACAAGAATTAAAGGAAAATGTAGATGAAATTTCAGAATTTCACTGCTTGTCAGATTTTCCATTTTAATCAATTTTTTACGCTAACAAAGCAAGTGTTAACAGGCAAACAAAACTCAATATTTATTGACCTGATTCTGTAGTTTACACAAAACACCCCATATGTGGTCGTAAACTGCTGTACGGGCACACGGCAGAGCGCAGCAGGAAAGGAACGTCATGTGGTTTTTGGAGGGCAGATTTCACTGGGATAATTTTAAGTTGCCATGTCACATTTGAAGACCCTCTGATGCACCCCTAAAGTAGAAACTCCAAAAAGTTACACTATTTGGGAAACTACGGGATAAGGTGGCAGTTTTGTTGGTACTATTTTAGGGTAGATATGATTTTTGGTTGCTCTATATTACACTTTTTGTGAGGCAAGGTAACAATAGCTGTTTTGGCACTGTTTTTATTTTTTTGTTATTTATAATGTTTATCTGTTCAGCTTATATTATGTGGTATTTTTATAGAGCAGGCTGTTACAGACGCGACAATATACCAAATATGACTACTTGTTTTGGTTGTTTGTTTCAGTTTTACATAATCAAGCATTTTTGAAAAAAAATATTTTTTAGTGTCTCCATATTCTGAAAGACATAGTTTTTTTATTTTTTGGGTGAATGTCTTATGTAGGGGTTTATTTTTTTTCGGGATGAGATGATGGTTTTATTGCTACTATTTAAGCGTGCATATGACTTTTTGATCACTTGCTATTACACTTTTTGTGATGTAAGGTGACAAAAAATGGCTTTTTTTACACTGTTTTTATTTTTATTTTTTACGTTGTTCATCTGAGGGGGTAGGTCATATGATATTTTTATAGAGCAGGTCGTTACGGATGTTGCAATACATAATATGTATACTTTTTATTAATTATTTAAGTTTTGCACAATAATATCATTTTTGAATAAAAAATAAATAAATCATGCTTTAGTGTCTCCAAAGTATGAGAGCCATATTTTTTTTTTTTTTTTTTGGGCGATGGGCTTAGGTAAGGTATCATTTTTTGATTACGAGGTGACGGTTTGATTGGCACTATTTTGGGGTGCATGTTACTTTTTGATCGCTTGGTATTACACTATTTGTGATGTAAGGTGACAAAAAAATGGCTTTTTTGGCACACTTTTTATTTTTTATTTTTTACGGTGTTCACCTGAGGGGTTAGGTCATGTGATATTTTTTTAGAGCAGGTTGTTACGGACGCGACAATACATAATATGTCTACTTTTTTAATTTTTTTTTACATTTAACACAATAAAAGCATTTTTGAAACAACAAAAAAATCACGTTTTAGTGTCTCCATAGTCTGAGAGCCATATATTTTATTTTGGCCGATTGTCTTAGGTAGGGGCTCATTTTTTGAGACATGAGGTTTCAGATAGATTGGTACTATTTTCGGGGCCATACGCCATTTTGATCGCTTGGTGTTGCACTTTTAATGATGTAAGGTGACAAAAATATGTTTTTTTAGCATAGTTTTTATTTAATTTTTTGACGCTTTTTACCTCAGGTGTTAGGTCATGTGATATTTTTATAGAGCTGGTCGATATGACGTGGCAATACCTAATATGTGGGAAAAGGACGCTTTTTTTTTCTCAAAACTTTAGGAGCAGTGAGACTATGGAACTCTCTGCCTGAGGAGGTGGTGATGGTGAGTACAATAAAGGAATTCAAGAGGGGACTGGATTTATTTCTGGAGTGTAATAATATTACAGGCTATAGCTACTAGAGAGGGGTCGTTGATCCAGGGAGTTATTCTGACTGCCTGATTGGAGTCGGGAAGGAATTTTTTTTTCCCCTTAAGTGAGGAAAATTGGCTTCTGCCTCACAGGGGTTTTTTGCCTTCCTCTGGATCAACTTGTAGGAAACAGGCCGAACTGGATGGACAAATGTCTTTTTTCGGTCTTATATACTATGTTACTATGTTACTATGTAAAACTTTAATTTTTTTTGTAAAACTTAATTTTTTTAGCTTCTTTTTTTTACTTTATTTTTGTCCCACTCTGGGACTTCAACTTTTGAGGGTCTGTTCCCTTTTACAATGCATTACATCGGGCTGTCTTCTATGCCATCGGGTCCCCGTTACAGCAGCGCAGGGATCCGATGACCACTCCGCACCTGGCAGGATCCTGCACGTGCCGTGGACAACGCTGCCCGCAGCTGTGTGAGAGTTAATGCGCCATCATCTGTGTTTTCACATACAGTAGGGGTCCGGCTATCAGTCATTGCCGGACCCCTGCCGCTGATTGGGCGGGAGCAGCTCCTGCACCCGCCCATTCAGCCCGCCGTACATGTACGGCGCTGGTACTTAAGTCACGTCCACCAGCGCCATCCATGTAAGGCACGGGTCCTTATGGGGTTAAAAGACTGGTGCAAAGAATAATCATTAAGTGTTATCACTATTGTTTATGGCAGTAGGCCTTACTGCTAGTGGAAAGGGTATTTTGCATCAGTGCCCACCATACTACAATAGATAAGGTACTCGTTGAAGAATCTGCACCAGTCTGTGGGAACTGTAGGACATGTTGTGAATGTGTACTGCCTTGGTCGAGTTGGAAAATTGTTTGGAGTTAATGGAGAGACTCAGAGTCAGGCATCTTGCTGTATGCTTTTCCATATTTAGCCTTGGAAAGATTGCGTATGTACTCTGAAGAGGCTGAACTGAAAACTACCAGCATCTTTGCTTATGAACTGGATTTGTTACCCCTACACTTGCCCGATTATTGACTTGCACCACCATTGCACCACTGCCATTATCTGGCCTTGCACCTGCCCTCCTGACTTGTACCCTGCCAACCATGCACTATTAATGGCTCCCCAATTACCATCACGGGAGTCCCCAAAAGGCTGAGGGTGTGCCCCCAGGGAAGAAAGGGTTCACCCTCCATTTAGTGCCTGTCCCCAGGGAGCGCCAGAGTGAGGGAGCCGCCACCGTAAACCACTACTTCTCCTATCTGTGCCACCACTCACACTTCTTTTCTCCTCACAGCACTCCCTGGCAGGCCACTTCATATCACTTATGAATCTAAAAACATACTGAGATGTCTAGTTGTAATTAGCTTGTCATAAATTAGAACACAGGTAGGACTAAAATCACTTCGGATAACTTCAAAGGGGTTGTCCAGGACATTACTATTAAAGACTTGTGATAGGTCATCAATATCTGATCAATGAGGTCCGCTTCCGCTGATCAGCTGTTTCTCAGTAGTTCTGAAGCCAAAAGTTTATGGCAAAATTACCAAGTTTAGTCCACTGTGTAGGGGTCATTGGAATGAATGAGAGCAGTGCTTCAATTACCAGTTCTGTCCACTACACAATGGATCTTGGTGCTGTGTAGTTCAGGCCCTGGAGCTATGCTGAAACAGCTTATCAAAGAGGGTGTGGGTGCTTGGACCCCTGCAGATATTCATGGCCTACCTTCAGTATCGGCCATCAATGGTAAAATCCTGGACAACTAATTTAAAGTACAGTCCTATTTCATAAATTAATTAATTTTGTGGCATGAGGAAATTCTCATACCCCTCTAAGAAAATTCAGAATTTAGACTAATCATGTATTTGTAGATTGGTCTTTATTCACATTAATATGTGCAGCGAGATTTATGTTGTAGTTAATTTCCATTGTTGGTAAGGTAACTCATTCCACTTTATCTATTATCTTAAGTTGCATAAAAAATAGTGGGTAACAATGGAATTCTCACCCCCACAAGATTGCTAAGTCCAGATAGGGCAAAGAATAAATAAATTACAGGTTTTGCTGAATGTTTTCCCATAAAACTAGACATCAATTTGCTCAGCTCCTCCTGCTCTACAGCATGCTGTCCCCAGATCAGACTGGATGCTCATCATGACAGATTCCTTTTAATGGAGATGGGACAAATGTGACTAGTTAAAAGGGTTTTTCCATATTTTTTTAACTGATAAGTGAGGGTCTGACACCCAGGACCCCCGCGATCAGCTGTATGAAGGAAAGGAGCGCGCAGTCTGCACGTGCAGTCTCCCTTCTCTCTTCCTGCTCACCGCTGCTATCTATAGCAAAGCAGCAGCAAGCAGGAAGAGAGACAGGAGAGGTAACCAAAAATAAAAGCCCCGAGAACCCCTTTAAGTTGTTGAAGTTGTTCCATTTAAGGAAAAATGCTGTGCCATCAATACTGTATAATTTTGAGGTAAAAAGAAATCTAAAATTCTTCATTTTTAGGGAAACAAACATATGTGAGCTTAATTTTATCTTGTTTTTACCTTGTTCCATCAGTTTGCACTTTAGTATCATCCACGGTGGATCTTTGCTCTTTTTTGACGGTTTATATTTCTCTTGCCTTTGTCTGCAGCTTTAGGACAGTGTCGGCCACTTCTAACGATAACTTACATTACTGTGTTTGATAATAGCTAATTCTGTAGATTAGGGGTGGGGAACCTTTTTGCTGCCAAGAGCCATTTGGATATTTGCAATATTGTTCATGGGCCATACAAAATTCTCAACTTAAAAATTTGACTGTTATATTTGGTCAAACATATAAGTGACTTAGGGGTACATTTCAGAAATGGCAATTCAATTAACCGCCTGCCAACTGCCTAACGCAGGGATGCGTCCAGGCGGCAGGTCTGTTCCTCTTTGACGCGGTGGCGTGTCATCTCGCGAGAGGCGAGATTTGCTGTGAACGCGCGCGCGTTGTCAGCAGATCGCGTCTCAGAAGTTATACTACAGCCTGCCAGCGATGATCAATCGCTGGCAGGCTGTAGATCTAAAATAAAAGGTATCAAACAGGTATATTAGACGCTGTTTTGTGCAGCTACCTGGTCCTCTGGTGGTCCCATTTGCTGGGATCGACCACCAGAGGACCAGGTAGCTATGTAAAGTAGCACCAAGCACCACACTACCCCCCCAGTCACTTATTAACCCCTTGTTAACCCCTGATCACCCCATCTAGACTCCCTGATCAACCCCCTGTCACTGATCACCCCCCTGTAAGACTCCAGTCACATGTCCAGATGTGTTTTGCGGATCCGCAAAACACGGACACCGGCAATGTACTTTCCGCATTTTGCAGATCCGCACATTGCCAGAACTATATAGAGAATGCCTTTTCTTGTCCGCAATTGCAGACGAGAATAGGACATGTTCTATATTTTTGCGGAACGGAAGTGCAGACCTAGAAGTGCGGATCCGCAATTCCGGATCCGAGCGGGACAAAGTCTTTCCCCATAGAAATTAATGGGTCCGCAATTCCGTTCCGCAAACAGAATTGCGGACGTGTGAATGGGGCATAAGGGTCCCTTATCACCGCCAGTTAGTTAGCTACTTGTTAGCCTCAGGTAGTTAGCGCCCAGCCCAACGCACCACAGTCACTGATTTTGGCATGATCGATGCGAATGAAAAACCCTGTGCTGTTCATTTTTTTTTTTTAGCCCAGGGGCTGAACGGAAAAAAAAAAATCTCATTACCTGTATGCTCAATATAAGGAGAATAGCAGAAACTCCTAATGCTGGCCATACGTGTAATGATTGCGGAGACCCTCAAATGCCAGAGCAGTACAAAAACCTCACATGTGACCCCATTTTAGAAAGAAGACACCCCAAGGTATTCTGTGAGGGGTATGGTGATTTCATGTAAAATTCTATTTTTTGTCACAAGTTAGTGGAATATGAGACTTTGTAAAAAAAAAAAAATCAATTTCCGCTAACTTGTGCCAAAAATATTTTTTTTCTGTGAACTCGCCATGCCCCTCACAGAATACCATGGGGTGTCTTCTTTCCAAAATGGGGTCACTTGTGGGATATTTATACTGCCCTGGCATTTTAGGGGTCCTAAAGCGTGAGAATCCAAATGCGTAAAAATGCCCTTTGAAATCCTAAAGGTACTCATTGGAATTAGGGCCCCTTTGCGCATCTTGGCTGCAAAAAAGTGTCACTCATGTGGTATGGCCGTACTCAGAAGAAGTAGGGCAATGAGTTTTGGGGTGTATTTTTATATACACCCATACTTTGTGTGGGAAATATCGCAGTAAATGACAACTTTTTTAATTTTTTTATACAAAGTTGTCAATTTACAGAGATATTTCTCTCACCCAACATGGGTTTATGTAAAAATACACCCCAAAACACATTGCCCTACTTCTCCTGAGTACGGCAATACCACATGAGTGACACTTTTTTTGCAGCATGGGTGCGCAAATGGGCCCAAATTCCAACGAGTAACTTTAGGTTTTACAGGGATGCTCACAATTTAGCCCCGCCCAAAATGCCAGAACAGTACAAACACCCCGCAAATGACCCCATTTTAGAAAGAAGACACCCCAAGGTATTCGCTGAGGGGCATAGTGAGTCCATAAAAAATTGAACTTTTTGTCACAAGTTAGCGGAAAGGGAGACTTTGTGAGAAAAAACAATAAAAAATCAATTTCCGCTAACTTGTGCCAAAAAAAAATCTTCTATGAACTCGCCATGCCCCTCACAGAATACCTTCTTTCCAAAATGGGGTCATATGTGGGGCATTTATACTGCCCTGGCATTTTAGGGGCCCTAAAGCGTGAGAAGAAAAATGCGTAAAAATGCCCTCCTAAAAGGTACTCATTGGAATTTGGGCCCCTTTGCGAATCTTGGCTGCAACAAAGTGTCACACATGTGGTATCGCCATACTCAGGAGAAATAGGGCAATGTGATTTTGGGTGTATTTTTACATATACCCATGCTGGGTGAGAGAAATATCTCTGTAAATTGAAAACTTTGTATAACTTTTTTTAAAAAGTTCTCATTTACAGAGATATTTCTCACACACAGTATGGGTATACAGTTGTGTTTAAAATTATTCAACCCCAACTGAAATTGAGTGTTTTGGCCAGTTTGACATTGATTTTGATAATTTCAGTCATCTTGTTTACAATTAAATCAAAGAGGCACTTGTAAGTCAGACAAATATAACATAGCATTTATAATGAAATAACCACAAATGTCTTTTCTGTGCTCACATCATTATCAGTTTTATTCAACCCCCAAGTGACATTCAATCTTAGTACTTAGTACAACATCCTTTTCCAGTTGTAACAGCTTTTAAATGTGAAGCATAGCTTGACACAAGTGTCTTGCAGCGATCTACGGGTAAATCGCCCATTCTTCATGGGCAAAAGCCTCCAGTTCAGTCACATTCTTAGGTTTGCGCGCTGCAACTGCTTTCTTTGAGTCCCTCCAGAGGTTCTCAATCGGATTTAAGTCTGGTGACTGCGATGGGCACTTCAAAATGTTCCAGCCTTTAATCTGCAACCATGCTCTAGTGGGCTTGGAGGTATGCTTGGGATCATTGTCCTGTTGAAAGGTCCAACGTCTCCCAAGCCTCAGGTTTGTGACGGACTGCATCACATTTTCATCCAATATCTCCTGGTGCTGAAGAGAATTCATGGTACCTTGCACACGCTGAAGCTTCCCTGTACCTGTAGAAGCAAAACAGCCCCAAAGCATGATTGACCCCCCTCCCGGCTTCACAGTAGGCAAGGTGTTCTTTTCTTCATAGGCCTTGTTCTTCCTCCTCCAAACATAGCGTTGATCCATGGGCCCAAACAGTTCTAATTTTGTTTCATCAGTCCACAGAACACTATCCCAAAACTTTTGTGGTTTGTCCACATGACTTTTGGCATACTGCAGTCGACTCTTCTTATTCTTTGGAGACAGCAAGGGGGTGCGCCTGGGAGTTCTGGCATGGAGGCCTTCATTACGCAGTGTGCGCCTTATTGTCTGAGCTCAAACTTCAGTACCCGCATCTGACAAATATTTTTTCAGTTCCTCAGCAGTCACACGGGGACTTTTCAACACTTTGCGCTTCAGGTAGCGCACAGCAGTCAAAGTCAGCATCTTCTTTCTGCCACGACCAGGTAGCATTTCAACAGTGCCCTTTGCCTTGAATTTGCGAATAATGCTTCCTATGGTGTCTCTTGGTATGTTTAACATCTTTGCAATCTTCTTATAGCCATTGCCCTTCCTGTGAAGAGAAATCACCTCTTCTCTTGTCTTTCTGGACCATTCTCTTGACTTCACCATGTTTGTAAACACACCAGTAAATGTCTAGAAGGAGCTGAGTATCACAGTCATTTTAAATCTGCCTAATTGGTGCTTATTATGCTTGATTGCTGCTCCTTGACATCCACAGGTGTTTTCAATACCTGATCGAAAACACTTGAATGAACCTCTGTTCTTAAGAGTTGTAGTCTTTAAGGGGTTGAATAATTGCGTCAATGAAGAAATCACAAAAAAAACATTTAATACTGTATTACAAAAACAATTGATGTGATTTTAGTTGCATTTGGTTCTTTAAAAAGTCCTTGTAAGATTTCATTCTGAACACAATTAGAAATGTACACTAAATTCCCTAAAACCCTTTACAGCATTGGGGGTTGAATAATTTTGAACACAACTGTATGTAACAATACACCCGAAAGCACATTGTCCTACCTCTCCTGAGTACGGTGATACCACATGTGTGACACTTTTTTGCAGCCAAGATGCGCAAAGAGGCCCTAATTCCAATGAGTACCTTTAGGATTTCACAGGGCATTTTTACGCATTTTTCTTCTCACGCTTTAGGAACGCTAAAATGCCAGGGCAGTATAAATATCCCACAAGTGACCATATTTTGGAAAGAAGACACCCCAAGGTATTCCATGAGGGGCATGTCGAGTTCACAGAAAAAAAATTTGGGCACAAGTTTGCGGAAATTGATATTTTTCTTTTTTTTTTTCACAAAGTCTCATATTCCACTAACTTGTGACAAAAAATAGAATTTTACATGAACTCACCATACCCCTCACAGAATACGGAATACCTTGGGGTGTCTTCTTTCTAAAATGGTGGGGTATTTCACATGTGGGGTATTTATACTGTCCTGGCATTTTAGGGGCCCATAAAGCGTGAGGAGAAGTCTGGAATCTAAATGCGTAAAAATGCCCTGTGAAATCCTAAAGGTACTCATTGGAATTTGGGCCCCTTTGAGCACCCAGGCTGCAAAAAAGTGTCACACATGTGGTATCGTCGTACTCAGAGGAAGCGGGGCAATGTGTTTTGGGGTGTATTTTTACATATACCCATGCTGGGTGTGAGAAATATCTCTGTAAATGACAACTTTTTTAAAAATTTTATACAAAGTCGTCAGTTTACAGAGATATTTCTCCCACCCAACATGGGTATATGTAAAAATACACCCCAAAACACATTGCCCTACTTCTCCTGAGTACGGCAATACCACATGAGTGACACTTTTTTGCAGCCTGGGTGCGCAAAGGGGCCTAAATTCCAACGAGTACCTTTAGGTTTTACAAGGTTGCTCACCATTTAGCCCCGCCCAAAATGCCAGAACAGTAAACACACCCCACAAATGACCCCATTTCGGAAAGTAGACACCCCAAGGTATTTACTGAGGGGCATAGTGAGTCCGTGGGAGATTTTTATTTTTTTTTGCCAGAAGTTAGCAGAAATGGAAACTTTTTTTTTTTTTCCCTCAGAAAGTGTCATTTTCCGCTAACTTGTGAAAAAAAATGAAATTATACATGAACTCATCATGCCCCTCCATGAATACTTTGGGGTGTCTTCTTTCTAAAATGGTGTCATTTGGGGGGTATTTATACTATCCTGGCATTCTAGCACCTGAAAAAACATGAAAGGTGCTCAGAAAGTCAGAGCTGCTTCAAAATGCGGCAATTCACTTTTTTGCACAATAGTTTGTAAACGCTATAACTTTTACCCAAACCAATAAATATACACTTATTTGAATTGGATTTTTTTTTTATCAAAGACATGTAGAACAATAAATTTAGAGAAAAATTTATATAGAAATGTCGTTTTTTAAAAAAATAAATAAAATACAACAGAAAGTGAAAAATGTCATTTTTTTGCAAATATTTTGGTCATTTTTGATTAATAGCAAAAAATGTAAAAATTTCAGCAGCAATGAAATACCACCAAATGAAAGCTCTATTAGTGAGAAGAAAAGTATATAAAATTCATTTGGGTGGTAAGTTGTATGACAGAGCAATAAACGGTGAAAGTAGCATAGTGCAGAATTGTAAAAAGTGGCCTGGTCATTAAGGGTGTTTAAGCTAGGGGGGCTGAAGTGGATAAAATATCTAGAGTGTTGTATTTTTGCGGCACAAAATTGTACCTGCACTATATATTACAAATAGTACAGGCGCCATTTTGACCACATATAGCAGTCTAATTTTTAAGTTGAGAATATTATATATTTAGTTCTTTATTTTGCATTAATGGCAGTCAAGCTAATGCCAAGAGAGTCTTGAGAGAGGTTTACCCAGCTTTCACTCTCCCTGCCACTGTCCCTGCCTCTTTCTTCACAACTGTCCCTGCCTTTGTCCCTTTCTCAGCCTCAGATCTGTCCCCCACCTCCATCAGCCTTAAATCAGCCTCCTATCAGACCCCTAAGCCTGCATCAGCCTCAGATCAGACCTTCATTAGACCCTCCCCAGCCTTAGATCAGACCCCCATCAGACCCCCAGCCTCAAATCACACCCCTGTTAGACCCTTCCTAGTCTCATCTCAGCCCCCTTCAGACCCCCCAGCCTCAGATCAGACCCTCATCAGACCTCCCAGCCTTAGATCAGACCCCCCCGCCTCAGATCAGACCCTCACAACCGCAGATCAGACCCCTAATAGGCCCCTCAGATCAGAACCTTATCAGATCCCCAGCCTTAGATCAGACCCCCCCAGCCTCAGATCAGGCCCCATCAGACCTCTCCAGGATCAGACCAACCCCCATCAGACCTCCCCAGCCTCATATCAGCCCCATCAGACTCAGATCAGACCCCTCAGCCTCAGATCAGACCCCTCGGCCTCAGATCAGACCCTCAGCCGCAGATCAGACCCTCAGCCTCAGATCAGACCCCTAATAGGCCCCTCAGTCTCAGATCAGACCCCTATCAGATCCCCAGCCTCAGATAAGCCCGCATCAGACCGCCCAAGCCTCATACCAGCCCCCATCAGACCCCCCACCCTCAGATTAGCCTCAGATAAGACCCCCCAGCCTCATATCAGACCACCATCAGACCCTCTCCACCCTCCATTAGCCTCAGATCAGCCCCAATCAGACCTCAGATCAAACATTTAAAATAAATAAAAAAATAAACGTACCTCTCCAGTTCTGGACAGTGCTGCCACTTGGCAGATTCACTTACCCTCCCTGCTCTTCTTCCCACCAAGCTGAACTGTGACCTGACAGTGCACAGTGTCAGTTCATAGTGCACGACTACATGCACTATGTCTTGACACTGTACATGTCAGGACACAGAGCGGGGCCGGAAGAAGACCAGGGAAGGTGAGTACAGCCAGTGCAGCAAGTTCTCATCTTCCTGTGGCTACTGCATGCTAATGACCGCTTCCATAATGGAACCGGTCATTAATATTTTTACAATATGTTCTGGCAGGGGGCTGGGGCCACATGAAATGGTCCAGAGGGCCCCATATGGCATGGAAGCCGGAGGTTCCCCACCCCTGCTGTAGATGTTGCAGGTTAAAGAGCAGTAAGCCGAAATTCGCTAGTAAGATATTGGTTTTTCTTTGTTTGTTTCTTTTTTTTTTTTTGCATTTCCTCTTTGATAATGGTATCCTGCCCATAAAAATGCTGGCTACTAAAGAGAGTGATCCTAACAAGAACATACTAAGGCTTGATCCAGATGGTCATTCTGACAGTAGTCCACAAAAATGGATGTATGTATTTTTGTGAGGACATCCGTATGGGATACATGTGTGTTCATTTTGTCCAAAAATAGACACGATTGGTGCACGGTATGAGTTTCTCTGCAGGGGACAGTAGTTTGTGCAGAAAAGCGGGACTCTAAATTGAACCATTGACTTTATTGGACCTTTGTACTGCCTGTCTGCACACAGCACATGGATGAAAAATACACCCATCTGAATCACGAGTAAGAACAATTATAAGAAGATTACCCATCATTGGTCTAGTATTAGGTACATTTTAACTTAAATTTAGCTCATATAATGTTTGATATTCTGTCATACATCTATAATGTATGCTAAAAATGGAGGCATAAACCCTATCACTTAAGCAAAGAATTGGCCCAGAATCAATACTTGGACTTTTCTGCACTGAAACCTTCCTCAGCAATGTGCTGCGAATTTTTTTCAGTGGATTGTGGAGGACTTTGTCGAGCCTCTTTATAGTTAGAAATGGGAGAGTTCTGTGATATTTCTGAGGACTGTAAACTGATCGAAAATGAATAAAAAGAACATATATTCTCATATATAACCAATGACCATCACAGGTAGTGATGAGCGAATTGAAGTCCACGAAGTAAATGCGATTCATCGCAAAGCTGAATTTCCTCGTGCTTTGTGGTAGTGAATCGATTTAAACTGAAATAGTGTAAACAAAAAAATCTATTTGCATGGGACGCGACGGCCGCCACCATCTCTGCCAAAATCCCGTGCGCAGGGATGTATGATGGGCGAAGTAATTTGCCACAAAGCAGATTTTTTGTAAAATTCGGCAAAGCAGCCGAATCATTTTTTTTATACTTCACTCATTGCTAATCACAGGCTTTGTTCACATCTAATGTGTTAATAAATGAGGAAAGCGAGTTTCGGATGCTACAACGGAAGCCGCTTCGCTCAAAAATTTGTTATAATAAAGTCGCTTGAGACTTTGTTGAATAACTTTGGTGAATATTACAGTGAAAAACCACTTCAAAACTTGGAACCGAACTTGGCTTTGGTTCCGAGTGGTACCTCCTGTTCCCGAAGTTATTTAACGAAGTTATGTGCGACTTCGTGAATAAATTACTGTACTTTGGCTCATCGGAGCCTATACATTCTAATACTATACAGAGACGAATCTCAGTACAATATTTTAATGATTTTTTTAGCGAAGGCTAAGGGTATGTTCATATGGAGCTTTTTCTGCACTTGAAATCCATGCAGAAAACATTCCCGATCTGTCTCTCTTTAATTTTAAATAGGAAGATTATTCCCCACATGGAACCTGTGTCATGAACAATAAAAAAATGTTTTGCAAAGATCCAGAAGAAACCAATGTTTGACCATTTGACAATTAGAGCCATTGAAGGAGGCTAAAATGGCAGTTCAATATGTAGACTTTACAGCTTAAAGTCCTCAGCAGAAATTAAAGGGTCAACCTCAGATTTTTGCTCCGGATTTCACAGTGGACTTTTCCCAATGGAAATATTCACCATGTGAACATATCCTGAGAATTGTGCACTGTGGCATTTGTCTGCTGTAGTTGTCATAGAACATTTTACTTTTAGAATTTAATAAATTCCCTGTATCCATGATACGCAACATATCGATCATGTATATGATAAAAAACTCTTTCTCATTTAGATGGCATTGACGTTTGCACTAGGGTTTCTTGCAGTTAAACGTGCGAACAGTGACCTTTCAATGCTGACTGTAGAAGAGAAAAAAAATACAAATGAGGCTGTATTTTCCCATAGAAAGTCTCTGTGGAAACTACAGTCTTTCTTTGTACCTCTTTCACGTTCATTTTGGCGGGCCTGCTCATAGATATATGGACAAAAAAGAAGAATTGCAGGAGAAAAGAATACTCGTCACAGAAGAATGGTGAATAAAAACTGTTATATTGATGCTGTCAAGTTCAAGTGGGACTAGCACTGCACCTGGGTTGAAAATGAAGGAATGTATTCATCCCCAGCCATGTGTGGGAAGACTGATAAATTACAGAGGTTGCCATGTCAAGAGTCCGATTTAAAAGAGTTTTCTATTCCAGATTAATAATACCAAAAGGCGTAAGCAAACAATATCCTATTCTGTCAGATTTTATCTGAAATTACTGCTTGCACTGATATTAGTGACCAGCCACAGAAGCCTCTATGAGATAATTCAACATATCCGGGACTGAAGCAATTAGCTACTTGTAGACAAGCGAAGTCCTGATAAGGTGTCTAATTGAGTTGACTGAATGCCAGCAGCAACCAATGTGAAGTGGACAATGAATTAATATTTATTTTCCCATTCAGTGTAGTGTGGTTTAATTTGTTAATATGTGCGCATTGTGCCATGTTATGGCTTGTAGATGACAAAAATCAATGGAGCTCATTAGGCACAATAGATCAAATGAAAGAGCGAGATGTTGTAATCATCTTCTTGCTTCAACTCGTTATAAACAGATGATCATTATGGCTATTAGAGGGAAAAAAATAATCATCAGCACTAGGGGGCATCCTATAAATCAAGAAAATAGTCTAAGTGGTCTCTAGTCACTAGATACAAGCAGACAAAAAATACAGTAAAAATACAAAAAATAACGCACCAAGAAGGAGCTGTGGGAATCAAATGAAAACATATTTGTGTGAATGTTATGATGATATATGTATATGATTACAATATTAGAGCGAAGATTGAAAGTACGTCCACCTCTATCCTGAACACAAGTTGAAATACTGGGCATGGAGACATATGAGTTCCGTATTGTATCCTGCGGCACATTTGCCCACAGATGATGTAGTTGGGTCTGTAGATCCTGCACACTCTTAGGTTTACAAAGCTAGCATCCCAGCTGGTCCCATAAATGCTAAATTTCTGATAAATCTGGGGGACAAGAAAGTGTTGCAATGTGACAGAGACATTCCTGGGAATCCCTTGTTGTGTGTGGTCAAGCGTTATCCTGCTTTAGAAAGCCCATTTGGAAGATCTGCCATGACAGTCAACACATGTGGCAGCAGGATGTCCTGCAGATATCACTGAGCTGTGTCCCTAGTATCAATGGTAGGGGTGACCTAATGTTGTATGTGGTGGCTCCCCAGATCATTGAACCAGCAGTTGGGGCAGTGTGTGGCCTTACAGCAAGGACAGGATGAAGTGCCCACCACAAGGCCACCATACTCGAATCCTACCCTCATCCCAAACAGAACCTAGATTTGTCACTAAAGACACTACAGTTCCATTCCATTGCAGTCCAGGTTTCTCATTCACAGCACCACTGCAAATGAAGGCCATGGTGGCTGGCTGTCAATGGTTAGACATGTAATGATCTGGCAGAGATAGGGATGTGTAATACAGGTGGCACCTTTGTTTGGATGGTGGACAATGAAATTGTGGGAGCTGCTACTGTTTGTCAGTAGATCAATTCTGTACTGGTGGTCTGTCTGGTCCCTCCACAGCCTGTTCGCTTTGTACGCATGCCTTCATGTGACCACTACTTACAACACCTCCTAATATTTAGCTCAGAAAAGCCTAGATGGCAGGCAAATTGGCAAAATGACTATCCTGCTTTTCTCAAAGTATCTGTCAACTGGGCAAAATGTCTTCAAGTGCATCATAGAGGGATGTCTAGCAGTCATTGACCTCTCACCAGTGGAGTACTGGAGTAGTTATGCGTCTTTCTTCCTGAGCCCCTGTTTCCCTTCTTCTCAGGCCCCCCCTACAGCCCCCCCCCCCCACTATGTGCAAACACAGTGCATGGATCAACGCCAATGTCCCTGACTCTGCCAGCACTGCAGCCAGGCTAGCGCTCGCTCTCTTCTTTCTGCTGGGCACTGCACTGGCCAATTTAGCAGGGTAAGCTCCTGCTGCTGATTGGCTAGTGCAGGGATGGGCAAACTGCGGCTCTCCAGCTGTTGCAAAACTACAACTCCCAGCATGCAAAGACTGCTTACAGCTATCAGCCTACAGCAGGGCATGGTGGGAATTGTATTTTTACAAAAGCTGGGGAGCCGCAGTTTGCCAATCCCTGGGCTAATGTATCGCTCACACCAGCAGGCAGAACTGAGTGGGTGGAACGTGACAGTGACTCACTCGCGCGCTGCCTGCTTCAGCTTTCAGCCTGTCAGCGAACTCCAGCAGCCCCCAGCACTGCCTGCCCCTGTGTGCCACTGCCACTGCCAACACAATGTAAGTTGAGTACTGTGCCTCTATAGATAACAAAAAGTCTATGGTGGGGGTATAGTTAGTGAGGGGAAGAGGGGGTCCTGCTGCAGCAGGAAGCAGAGTTCCTGGGGAGAAGCACACTGTGTTCTGTATGTAACTTATAAGGCTTATCAGGTTGAGGACAGTGTGCTCCAGCCTTCCCCCACCCCATGAACTCTGCTTTCTGTTGATGCTCATATAGAGGATAGTGTGCCCATGAACTGTGGGTTTGGAGGGGTGGGGGCTGGGGCACACTGTCCTCAACCTGATAAGCCTTATAAGCGATGTGCATGCCTGTTCCTGGCCAGCACTAGCTCAGGTGTGCTCGCATACAGTACATATGGCGCCTTGTGCCCACTCTTCTAAAGCCTGACATAGTCCATCTATGCCCGGCTTTACCAAACTAGACAGGCAGGAGCAGTGAAATCCTTACTCACATACACCACTTTAATATCAGCGGTGTATTGAGACTAGAGTACGGATTATAAAGTGCTACAGGCATCTGAATTCACCATCTATTTCTCATAATGAAAGTCTTAGAAAAAGTCATTTTAAAGCACTTTCAATAGGATTTAATAAACTTTAGTTAAAATATACCACCAATCTAGAGAATACCTTAACACAGCTAATAGAGAAAGTAAGCTTTATTTAATAGTTAATAAAATCACACAGACATATAAAAGTATCAATATAGCAGCAATGAGCATATCAGAGAGGACATAGAGGGTGCTGCACCTTCAGTTGTATATAATCCACATGTACAGATACCAAAAATAAAACATCCAACACTAACGGTCATATATCCTAAATGATGATAAAAAAAGAGAGAGGCGGTTTGTAAGTGTTAGGTACCCATCTGCGGAAGCCACCTTGATGCCTGGTAGAGGGGCCCGACACACGTTTGATAAAAGATGTGCGCTAAGCGGTTCCATTTTTCATTTATAGTAAGTATAATACCATTTTAATTTAGAATGATCCCCATTTATTAGCTCTGTAGTATGTGTAATGTTGTGCAGCTATTTTTTTTTTTATTATCAACCATGTTTGCTTTATGGATATGCACTAATGATTATGCATATGAATGTGCTAGTTTAAATTTTCTTGTAGTTCATATATCCTAATGCACCCAAAAGGGGAGATAACTGGTATATAGAAATACAGCAATATTAGAATAATTAGAATGCTGGAATAATTAGAATCAAAAGGCACAACGTCCTACTCCCAACGCTGTTTCGTCCAAACAGGCTTCTTCCGCAAACAACATAGTACAGTAAGGGCTCATAGCAGATTATATGGAACTATATAGCTGTGACCCAGTCACATGCATGAGCTATACTTACTAAAGTGCCTTATTTTTTCACCATGACAATACGACTTAAGTAAAACACAGCTTGTTGAATTTGATGTGGAATAAGTTTATTTGCCTGCCCAGCCCTGAATTCTTTTAAAAGTCTTTGGAATGAACAAGAATGCAGAATGTGCCAGATCTTATTACCCAGCATTACTATTCAAACATATTGATTATTTTGGTAATTGGTACCAATTTGGTAAATTAAGGTAGTTTAGTGCAGAGCAGATAAGGAAGCAACCAGAAAACAGCCCTGAATTCGAGAACCAGGCATAATAAAAAAAAAGCCTTTAAACCAGTCTCCAAGTGAACAAGAGAGAAAGACTTTATGGAGCATTCCAGTGTTCAGAGGTGGTACATGCAACAAAAACTGTGGTGGTAATTTGAGAGACCTTAGGCTAACTTGTCCAGGAGATATAAGGCTTCCGGAGCTTGATCATACAGTACTTTGGAGGCAGACCATGGATCTGTTAAGGACTACAATAAGCAGTGGGAATTTGTAGCATCACATTGTGAGTATAGAGATAAAGAGAGATAGTGCAGAAAGCTGCAAGAATAAGTTGCACCCCTATGTCTGGATGCTTGAACTACACAGAAAAGTGGCGTTTGGAAGATTAACTCAGAGAGACAATAACTTGACATGTTAACCCCCTTTCAGTGAGTGAATCTGTAACAACTGTGGATATTGCCAGTGAATGCATGATAAGAACTGTAATGGTTGAACTTGGCTCGGCACTGCCTTGCACTTGATCTGGGATCCTACCTTGTGCACATGCAACAGGTCAGCCAGTTACATAGGTACAAATTTGCTGACTGATGCCCTATAAATCCTTTTCACAGATGAGTCTGTGGATACTCCTTGGTTGTCACAAGTTGGGCTTTATTCTGTCAAAGGGATGTCCTATTTGTAACAGCAGTTGCTGTCCAACTTGTTCTAACCCAGCCTCCTATAGTGAGGTAGGAGAAACAAGCAGGACACGGACTGGCCCTTGAGCCATGCTTGGGTGCTTTCGGAGTTCTGCGGACACTACAACACACAACTGTATGCCGAATAGAGTGACAAGATGACAGAATCACACACTGCTACTGTGGCAGAGTCATACTGTGCGACTAGGGGTGTAGTTTGAATAGCCTAAGATCGAATATTGAAAACCATGCAAACATGGAATAGAAGACTAGTGTTAAGCGCGATTATTCGAATTGCGAATTTTAAGCGCGAATAACGCCACTTTGATAATTCGCAAATATTTAGAATATAGTGCTATAAATTCGTATTCGCAAATAGTGTTGATTGCGAATATTCTAATCGCGAATTTATTGCGAATCTATCGTGAATATCAGCACTTAGCAACAACCCTAGCAACCAATAGGAAAGTTGCCTACCCCTTAGTGTTGATCGTGAATATTCTTATCGCGATTATATTACATTGCCGATTTTTGCAATCAAGTAAATAATAACTGTAGATAACAAATTCTCGAATTAGCAAATTTATGGTGAATATTTGGCCAAAAATTTGAGAAATATTGCAAATTTGAATATTGCCTATGCCGCTCATCACTATAGAAGATTTCCACTCCCACATGAACATCCAATTCAGGTAAATAGATAATTAATTTATTAGCCAGAATACATAATCACACATGTAAAATAGGTAAACATTAGTGACTGCAGCACCCAAAATGTGTTTGTTTGAATGTCCTCTCAATGAGATTTAATTAGTAAAGGTTTATTTGACCTATGACCTTTGCATAACTTCCAGAGCTTTCTAAGGGACTAAAAGATGTATCAATTCAAAGGCGAGCGGTGGCATGATTCATGCAAGCTGATCACTGGACAAGCATGTTTGACTTAAAACTAATCACTGAAATTTGTATAGTTGTTATTAATGTAAACTAGGGGTCGACCGATTATCGGTTTGGCCGATATTATCGGCCGATATTCATGATTTGCACAGTTATCGGTATCGGTCCCTAACCAGGCTGATATACCGATAACTGTGCTATCACAGAACATGAGCGTGCCGGTCTCAGCGCGGCCATGTTCCCTCAGCAGCACAGGGGAGAAGGAGGCAGTCCCTCCCTCCCCCTGTGCTGCGCTGCCAATGGAGAGAAGAGGAGGAGGAGGAGGAGGGGCTGAGGGCACATTGGCCACCAATGAGAGAAGAGGAGGAGGGGCTTAGGGCGCACTGGCCACTAATGAGAAAAGGAGGAGGAGGAGGAGGAGGGGCTGAGGGCGCACTGGCCACCAATGATAATAGCGTTTAAGATATTACAAACGCAGGCATTAGAAGCACATTGCCCAGACCCTGCCTCTGATAGAGCGGTGCGATCCGCGGCAATTAACCCCTCAGGTGCCGCAGGGTCTGAGTAATGTTTGTAATATCTTAAACGCTTTTATCATTGGTGGCCAGTGCACCCTCAACCCCCCCTGTCCACAGTATAAAAAACATTGGTGGCCAGTGCGCTCTCCTCCATCCCCCCTCCTTCCCCCCCATCCCTTCAGTATTAATATCATTGGTGGCAGTGGCCACAGGGTCCCTCACCATCTCTCTTCTGATCGGAGCCCCAGCAGTGCAATGCTGGGGCTCCGATCGGTTACCATGGCAGCCAGGACGCTCCTGAAGCCCTGGCTGACATGGTCGGTTCCTGCTGCTGTGTGCCCATAGCACAGGGCAGCAGGGACAGTGTAAGATCCTATTCACCCTGATAGATCTCTATTAGGGTGAGTAGGACAAGGGATGTAAAGAGCACAGGTTCTACACCTAAGGGGGGAAATGGTAATAAAATAAAAAGTAAAAAAATTTCAAATAGTAAGAAAAAAATCTAAATATTAAGTATAAATTAACCCTTTTCCAATTTTACATATACAATAAATAAAAAAAACATATCGCCGTGCCCAAAAAGTCCAAACTATTAGAATATGCGCAAAATATCGGTATAAAATATCGGCTATCAGCCTGAAAGTTCACAAATATCGGTATCGGTATCGGCTCTAAAAAATCAATATCGGTCGACCCCTAATGTAAACACCATTAATAATATCTGAAAACTGATAATATTGATGCTATTATTTATTTTATTTTTATAAGAAGTAATTACTGTACATGGATTGTCTTATCATAGCCATGACATATGGATTAGTTGGGCCTACCACAGTGTTTCCCAACCAGTGTGCCTCCAGCTGTTGCAAAACTACAACTCCCAGCATGCCCGGACAGCCTTTGGCTGTGCGGGCATGCTGGGAGTTGTAGTTTTGCAACAGCTGAAGGCACACTGGTTGGGAAACACTGGCCTACCAGACCAAGGACTGGTGTCTGTTAGTGGCTCTCTACTCTAACTCAAAGATGGGTGATCCCCCACCCACAAACCCCCTGTATGACATCTACAGTGCAGCAAAAATGTTTTCGGCAGGTGTGAGAAAAATGCTGCAAAGTAAGAATGCTGTCAAAAACAGAAGTGTTACTAGTTTATTTTTATGTTTTAGCAAAGTGAATGAAGAAGAGAAATCTAAAATCAGATCAATATTTGGTGTGACCGCCATTTGCCTACAAAACAGCATAAATTTTTCTGGATAGACTAACACACTGTTTTTGAAGGAACTCAGCTGAAAGGTTGTTCCAAATATTTTGAAGAACTAACCACAGATCTGTGGATGTAGGCCTTCTCAAAATCTTCAGTCTCTTCATGTAATCCCAGAGAAACTCGATGATATTGCGATCAGGGCTCTATGGGAGCCATATCATTACTATTAGAATTGAGCGAATTTCTCAAACATTCTATTTGGCCAGTTCTCAGAGTTTTTAGAAAAAAAATTGTTTTGATCCGAATTTATTAGTATGAGCGTGAGAGTACCTGGTCTCCTCGTGTAGGTCGGTCTTCCAGCTCACTGTCTCTGTCGAGGTCTGAGGTTTCCTCTTCATGCGCCACAGTATCCACAGTGTGGGTCTTTGCAGGCGCCATCTTGGGAGCGCTGTGATCCAGCATCAGTGGAGGTTTTCTCATAAAATGCTCAATTTCCCCCTGTGTGGAACCAAGTTTCGGTGTGCCCGCAGAGTCCTTGGTCTTGTCCCTGGTGACTTTGCCCATGTTTGGCGTTATAGAAGCTAAAATAAGCCTGGGATATGTCGGCAAGCGACGGAGCTCAGGCAGACATGTGCGTCCTGCTCAGCCGCAAAGCTCCCATGTTTTGTGTCCCTTTTGTACTGTACGCAAATCGGCTGCTGCAGACCTTTTTGAGAATGTCGAGGGGGTTTTCTTTTTACTCTTTAAAAAGCAACTGTACACCTGTGTATTGTAGGAGAAATAATGATCTGCTATATAATGTATGAAGATACCAGAATCAATCTCTGAGCACAATGACTTTTATGAATCCACTCAGCTTGCAGATTATTGCATTTTGTATGGTTATAGGGTTGGTCCAGCCTGTTTATTTACGTGATGGCCTATCCTCAGGATAGAGAAAGGGGGTCAGTCAAAAAGGCAGAGTGGACCCAGTATGCATGTGGAACCTGCATTCTCTGTATTTTATGGCGGCCATTATGGCACCATAGCAGGTAGTATTTAGCGTTAGGTTCCTGTCGCCTTGACACTGGCGGACAGGCACAAATAATTTTGTACAAAATGTATTTGCCAAGAATCTCATATTTAAAAAATGAGTAGTGTTGAGCGAGCATGCTATGCAGCCAATACACGTGCAGGTTAGTACTGCCCTTACAGTAATGCTGTAACCATGTGGTTACTGGCATTACAGTCATTGGCTGGCCGGGACACGTCATCGGGTGCTATATAGCACCCGATGGCACATGTTCGGCTCAGTCTTAGTCAAGGAGAGCTGTGCAAAGGAAGGGACAGACAGTGTAGGGCAGGCATGCTCAACCTGCGGCCCTCCAGCTGTTGTAAAACTACAACTCCCACAATGCCCTGCTGTAGGCTGATAGCTGTAGGCTGTTCAGGCATGCTGGGAGTTGTAGTTTTGTAACATCTGGAGGGCCGCAGGTTGAGCATGCCTGGTGTAGGGAGTGATATTGGACTATTTTTATTAGAATTTTTTTTAAGGACTATAGTGTGTAACAGCAACAATATATATTTTTAGCGCAACTTGCACTAAATTGCTAAAACTTTACAGTCCCAAAAGTCCTTTTAAGGACTGTTGTGTGTGGCAGCAGCAATATATTTTTTTTGCGCATCCTGCGCTAAATAGCGTCTTATAGGCTGCTGAGGACAGTTAAATTACCAGTGCCACATCTCCAGTGTACCATGTGCGCTGAAAAAATGTATCTGTGACATACAGTGTACTTTTTCAATATAACATGTGCAAAAGTCCAGCTCACCCGTCCAGGACAGCCATATCCCCGGTGCTCGGAATCTGAAGAGAAGTGCTTGCCGCAATCAGGAAAAGAAAGGAATGGTTCCGGCACCTGATTATGCAATAAAAGCTTCCTTTATTCGGGGTTCAGTATACAATCGTGTTCACACAATGGCTGGTAGTTTACGCGTTTCGGACAGTCTTGTCCTTAGTCGTAACAAAAATAGTCTGATTGTGACCCATACTTAAATGGTTACCCTGGGACCGCCCAAAAAAAAAAAGGCGGAGACACAGGGTTTAATCACAAGCAGGCCATTTACTTGTTGGCAGGTGGTATACATTAACAACATGATGGCTCTATGTACGCAGTTGGAAAACATTTGTAATAACAATGATAAATCGCTTTGCCCCATACATGAGTTGATGTTTCATTTGCCTTTAAACATGGTGCTTCATAATTAAAAACATATACGTTACTGTTCACATGCGGTCATAAAATCGCATGGATCATGTAAATCCACAAATAGGCACAATTGTTCTAGACAGCTATGTTCACACAGAATGACCCTTATGCTTAACTACTGCAGGTCCGACTGATTCTTAACTGATTTGTTTTAATAAAAATGCATGATTTCTTTTCTTAGATTAAGACCCATAGGAACTCTTGTGTTGAGTCTGAATATCCAGAAAGCCTCTCTAAGCAGAATTTTTCTTCGATGGTCCCCTTTCTGTCAGGTATGTTCACTTTTTCAATCACATGACATTGCATGGAGTTGATTTTCCGATTGTGGATTGAAATAAAGTGTTTGGCAACATTGGATATATTTAACGCTGCAGGGTTTAGAACATAGTTCACATGCTCCAGAAAGCGGTTCTTAAATTTACGGGTGGTACTCCCGATATACATCAGGTCGCAGTCTGTGCAGATTATTGTGTACACCACTCCCGTAGTATTGCAATTCGTATAAGATTTGATTTGAAAAGTTTCCGAATGGTCGGAGTTTTGAAAGTTTGTTGTGACTTTAACGAAATTGCATGTTTTACAGGGGTGGTGTCCACATTTCGTAAAACCTTTGTATAACAGCCAACATCGAGGTGTATTTATCGGTTTTCGAAATAAAGACGGTGACAAGGAGGAGGATAAAACTGGGGCTCTCCTTGGTACAATTCTACAACCCTGTCGCAGCACATTGTGGAGAAATTTATCCTCATATAGAATTGGTAGGCAGCCCCTGATCAAGTTACAGGCTTCTTTAAATTGGCGACTGTACGTTAAAACCAAAGTGGGAGTACCCTCATTATTCTTATTAAATCTCTTTGACTTGTTTTTGTTCTCATTATTTTTGTTTTTGTTTGAATAGGTACAGATCTCAGTTCTATTGCTTTGGGTGTTGGAACTCTGATGATCAGTGTTCCCATCTTTGGTTTTATGGTTCAGCCCAAATAATAATTCATCTCTAGATTTTCTGGTTGCGATATCTTTGGCTCTATTTAACATCCATTTAGGGTAGCCCCTGTTTGTGAGTCTGACAGTGATTGCCTCACATTCAGCCAAAAAGCCGGCTTCAGTGCTGCAATTACGTTTGGCACGGATAAATTCCCCTACAGGGACACCCCTTATGACATGTATTGGATGATGACTAGTGGCATGCAATATAGAATGGATGTTAAATAGAGCCAAAGATATCGCAACCAGAAAATCTAGAGATGAATTATTATTTGGGCTGAACCATAAAACCAAAGATGGGAACACTGATCATCAGAGTTCCAACACCCAAAGCAATAGAACTGAGATCTGTACCTATTCAAACAAAAACAAAAATAATGAGAACAAAAACAAGTCAAAGAGATTTAATAAGAATAATGAGGGTACTCCCACTTTGGTTTTAACGTAGAGTCGCCAATTTAAAGAAGCCTGTAACTTGATCAGGGGCTGCCTACCAATTCTATATGAGGATAAATTTCTCCACAATGTGCTGCGACAGGGTTGTAGAATTGTACCAAGGAGAGCCCCAGTTTTATCCTCCTCCTTGTCACCGTCTTTATTTCGAAAACCGATAAATACACCTCGATGTTGGCTGTTATACAAAGGTTTTACGAAATGTGGACACCACCCCTGTAAAACATGCAATTTCGTTAAAGTCACAACAAACTTTCAAAACTCCGACCATTCGGAAACTTTTCAAATCAAATCTTATACGAATTGCAATACTACGGGAGTGGTGTACACAATAATCTGCACAGACTGCGACCTGATGTATATCGGGAGTACCACCTGTAAATTTAAGAAACGCTTTCTGGAGCATGTGAACTATGTTCTAAACCCTGCAGCGTTAAATATATCCAATGTTGCCAAACACTTTATTTCAATCCACAATCGGAAAATCAACTCCATGCAATGTCATGTGATTGAAAAAGTGAACATACCTGACAGAAAGGGGGACCATCGAAGAAAAATTCTGCTTAGAGAGGCTTTCTGGATATTCAGACTCAACACAAGAGTTCCTATGGGTCTTAATCTAAGAAAAGAAATCATGCATTTTTATTAAAACAAATCAGTTAAGAATCAGTCGGACCTGCAGTAGTTAAGCATAAGGGTCATTCTGTGTGAACATAGCTGTCTAGAACAATTGTGCCTATTTGCGGATTTACATGATCCATGCGATTTTATGACCGCATGTGAACAGTAACGTATATGTTTTTAATTATGAAGCACCATGTTTAAAGGCAAATGAAACATCAACTCATGTATGGGGCAAAGCGATTTATCATTGTTATTACAAATGTTTTCCAACTGCGTACATAGAGCCATCATGTTGTTAATGTATACCACCTGCCAACAAGTAAATGGCCTGCTTGTGATTAAACCCTGTGTCTCCGCCTTTTTTTTTTGGGCGGTCCCAGGGTAACCATTTAAGTATGGGTCACAATCAGACTATTTTTGTTACGACTAAGGACAAGACTGTCCGAAACGCGTAAACTACCAGCCATTGTGTGAACACGATTGTATACTGAACCCCGAATAAAGGAAGCTTTTATTGCATAATCAGGTGCCGGAACCATTCCTTTCTTTTCCTACTTTTTCAATAGACTGTGCCCGTTTCTGACAGTGACATTACCAGTGCGACATCTCCAGTGTAACGTGTTCGCTTAAAAAATGTATCTGTGACATACAGTGTGCTTTTTCAAAAGACGGTGTCCGCTTCTGACAGCGACATTACCAGTGCCACATCTGCAGTGTAACATGTGTGCATAAAATTTTTATTTGTAAAATACAGTGTACTTTCTCCGTAGACGCTGCGGACAGTGACATTACCTGTGGTACCTCTCCTGTATAACATTTCCTCATCCCAAATGCCTGTGACATTCCCTGTCATTTTTTATTAGACGCTAATGACAGCATCTGCGGGATATCTCCTGTGTGATGTTTACACATCCCAAATACCTTTTTACAATTTTTTCCGCATACACTTCCAAATCCTACGCTATTGTAAGTGTGACATACTTTCAAGCATAAATAACGTTTAAAATGAAGAAAGCGAGCAGTAAGGGACGGGGAAGTGGGCATGATCCTGATGGTGCACGCATAGGAAATAGCCGTTTTTGAACGCGATTCGCTGCGAATAAATTCGAATCGAACCAAATAGTTTCAAAAAATTCAGCGAACTGGTCGAATTGAATTTTTGAAAAATTTGCTCATCTCTAGTTATTATCAATATTTTATTACACTCTTTATTAGTTGTGAGAAAATTTGCGCATACTGAGGATTTTACCAAACACCTATCCTTTTCTCTTAGAGTTTCTATACATTTTTTAGAAGACGTCTATGTTGTAGTTCTAATTTATATCAATTTCTAAAATCGATATTACTATATTTTTTTTAAATTAAAGGGGTATTCCGGTTGTTAGAAGTTATCCCCTATCCACAAGATAGGGGATAACAATCAAAATGGTGTGGGTCCTACTGTTGGGACCCCAACTGATCACGAGAACGGGGACCTCCTACCCCTGGAGACCCCCTGAAATGAACGGAGCAGCCGGTCGCACATGCACATAGCTGCTCTGTTGATTTCTATAGGAATTCCAGAGATAGCCAAGTACAGTGCTATGGAACTCCCATAGAGATGAATGGAGTGGCTGCACGCATGCTCGACCTCCTTTGATTTCAAGGGGCTGCAGGGTCCCTGTTCTTGTGATCATTGGGGGTCCCAGTGGTAGGACCTCTGCCGATCTTATAATTATCCCCTATCCTGTGGATATGGGATAACTTCAACAAACTGGAATACCCCTTTAAGGACTTTACACCAACTTTACAGAACAAATGTTAATTTGGCTAACAGAGCTATATAGCATGAGAAATTCTGTAAAATTTCAGTGTGGCCTGTTTTTAAGACAAGGTGTCATTAGTAACAGGTGCTTAATAATGAATGACATACAAAGACAATGACTACTGTTCCGTCCAACAGGCCCTGTCACATGGAATTCAGCATCTGCAGAGAAGACTGGCTTTCTCGGCAGGCTGGCCGTTATAAATGAACTTCACAGTGCACCTGCACATACAAGAGTCAGGCAATTTTTACAGTATCTTGCCTAAAAACAAAAAAAAGCTCTAACCTTTTCCAACCTGTGACCTTCTCCAGCTAACATAAACTAATTATCTTGGTAGACGAGGAAGAAATAGCATTTCTACAGCTCACCATAGGAGTTGTCATGTGTACTTAGTGCAATTTGCTCAATATTCTGCCTTCATCAGCTCATAGCTCAGGAAGCTTGATTGAATAAAGAGATACAATAGTGCAGTCCAATTTATCTGGAATAAAATCTCATTGACCAAAGCTATCGGTGCACATTCTACTGGCCATAGTGAACACTTTGCTGCAGTACAAGAGACTCATTGTTCAGTATCACTTAGTGGCAATTACATCCCGTCAAAACACTTTTTGTTTTACGACAACGTGTTAATGGGCCCACGGTTGGGTGTGAGAATTAACCCAAGCCACATGCACAGAAGCAAGGTTAGAGGTTAATTGAGACTCTCTAACACAGTGCATGAGATTTTTGCAACCTTTTGCTGAGACTGAAAATTCAGACAAAAAGAATATAATGTGATACAATTTGTTGAAAAGCAGCAGGGTCAGAATTCCCAGATGCAAGGGAAAATCGGCCAAGTAAATCAGGACAGCCTGACCACCTGGGCCAGAATGAATGCCAAATATAGCTGCAGTCATTTGTCTAGTATACAAGACAGTAGATGGTACGTCAGCCCCTCTGAGCATTTTTTTTTAGGCCAGTGTAAAAAAAAAAATAATACAGAAAAACCCACAGTTATTAGAAGCCATTTGTTTTGCTGACCATAATTGTGGGATCAGAACTCTCGGTGCTAAGGGGGGAAATAAATGGACAGAAGACTTGAATTTTTTTTGTAAAAGGAATGACCTATGGTTTTAATCAGGTCTTTGTGTTAAGCATATTTTTTAAAGAAGTTTTGTTTTCAATTTTTCATGTCACTGTAAAAAAATGATCTTGAAATTTTGCAGCTTCATTTCTGTAATGGTCACAGTGCATGGCTAGGCCACGCTTACATCTTCCCTGGTTCCCTGGTCGCCGATGTTTTGCTCCGTTAAAGGAGCAAAACAATGAAAATAACTGAACTGTTGGATTTGGCACATAACTGAAATCAACAGAGTCGGGCAGACCCCATTGGACATAATAAGGTGGAGCCTAATGGAGCCTCTAACACAGAAGTGAACATCCCTCATCTCTTTTTACACAGGCAATGTTACACCCATGTTGCCCATGTTACATGTGCCAAACAATAAAGCATTATGATCAGTGCTTGTTCAAATGAACACTAAACCCTGAAAAGAAAAAAAATACTGAAAAAAGGCATAACTTTCAAAGTAAAGTTTTCCTATAGCTCTTTCTTCATTGACATCTGCATGCCACTTTAGAAAGCTATTTTAGCAGATTTTCTAATGTCAAGAGCCTCTTTCCTCCCAGTCCCCCATCTTTGGCTGGAGACTGACTCTGTACTTTAGCATAACCACACTGTAAAAACAAGAAGTTTCAAAAAGGGAAGGGGCTTAACCTCGGTAGGTTTCAATC
Organism: Bufotes viridis; assembly: GCA_033119425.1. Taxonomy (NCBI): domain Eukaryota; kingdom Metazoa; phylum Chordata; class Amphibia; order Anura; family Bufonidae; genus Bufotes; species Bufotes viridis. The sequence goes on along the minus strand of CM065592.1, from coordinate 387,412,349 downwards.
TGCACTCATAGCACCGTCAAACAGGTAGAAAATACAAAACTTCAGCAGCTTCTTACAATACCCCTGCATGTGTACAGGTATACTATACAGTACCAGGACACTGACAGTACAGAAAGTGTTAATCAGCTTTCCCTGGTGCCTGGAAGTCAACGTTGCCTATATAGTCAGGAAGGATTTTTCACTGTCTATCTAGGTAATATGATATTTTTCACCATGGGAAAGCTGGATTACAAGTTTTGTGGAGCTTCACACACTGTTCAGATAATGTTGCCGTTATATTGTTTAAATAACCCTACTTTCCCAGGACCCTGAAAGGAATATCTGCCTAGCTATGGCACTATTTAGGAGTGAGGAGGGGAATTTATCTAGGTAGATTTAGTATTCTGTCTCTATTACAGCTCTACATGGTTGTAGCCCAACTTTACTAGGACCCTGCAAGCCAAATCTACAAAGCTATGGCACTGTTTGGGAGTGAGAAGAAGGATTTATTTGGGTAGACTTAGTATTTAGTAACTCCACATTGTTACCCAGTTTATTAAAACCCTGAATGACAAATATTTCTAGCTATGCTACAGTATGAAGGATTTGTCACTGGGATTCTCACTAAGCTTTCCTGGCATTCTGCAGTCTGGGAAAGTTGGGCAACAACCTCTGAGGGTCAGTGATGGGAGCATATTGGTTACACAAAATACTCACAATACATTTTGTAAATCTATCATATGGTACCAGGGCAACATAATCTGTTGTCATTAAGAATGTATAATGTAATGAAGATGTAAAGTAAATACATGCAGCTTTTCTAGGAACCTAAATGAAAAGGTGAGTTAGTTATATGACGGGATTTATCACCACATAGCTAGGTAAATTTGGAATTTAGCTGTCTGAAAACACTGGATAATAACTTTTGCAGAGTTATAATAGAGGCCACACTTGGTGCATATGGTACATTTAGTATACACTACATTCATTCATATAGTATTAGGACAACCACGAGTATATACTATATTTGTGATTGGGGCTACATGACACGTAACCGTCTACCTGCCTACCTAACTAAGCTAAGCGGCTTGAGGTGTGCCATAACCGCTGCGTAGGAGGAATGCCTGAAGGGGGCATACCCTGTTTATGAAAAGAAGGGCGGGTTGGGAGGGTACGCAGCACCGTCGACACACCCAAGGGAGGCGCCTGTCTGGTATATATGTACTACTTACACCCCTCCCACATATACAGGCCAATAAATCGGCCTTTAAACTTGTGGTCGGGGCTACATGACACGTAACAGTCTAGCTGCCTACCTAACTTAGCTAAGCGGCTTGAGTTGTGCCATAACCGCTGCGTAGGAGGAATGCCTGAAGGGGGGCAAAAACCAACAACTAAATACACAATAGTACGTAGCAACAACACTAACATGACCAATGTCTGGAATGCAAGAACATCTCTCGACTAGGCTGAGGTATGAACCTAATGAACATGCAAAGCGCCTAATTTCCGGATAACATGGGCCAGAACTTTTGTTCCCAGAGGCAGCACATGCTGCGCCTGACCTGAAGGAAAGGCCTGATAGCTGTCGGTTTCAACCCTAAAATTGGACACCGGCATACGGACATGCCGCATAACTGAGAGGTGGTGAGTGGTGCCGTGAGCACCGCAACAGAGTACTCTCAAGGTCTTGGTCTGTTACTGCTGCCAGTAATTGCTAAAAGGCACGAAGCTGGGCACCCTGAAAAGAATGTCGGAAAGATAACGATTATATTGGGGGCCAAAAATGGCAATGTAACCAGTGCCAGCAACAACACTAACATTACCAACCTCTGGAATGCAAGAACATCTCTCGACTAGATTGAGGTATGAACCTAATGAACATGCAGAGCGCCACTGACCTTGCTTCCGGATAATATGGGCCAGACCTTTCGTACCTAGAGGCAGCATATGCTGCACCTCACCTGAAGGAAAGGCCCGATAGCTGTCGGTTTCAACCCTAAATTGGACACCGGCATACGGACATGCTGCACGACTGAGGGGTGGTGAGTAGTGATGAGCGCAAGACCCACATGCGACCTTGCGACATCCGACCAACGACCCGCATCACATTTGCCACACATTTGTGATTTAGCAATATTCATTATTTCACACCCAATATCACTTGCAATTAATTATTTTAAGTTATATTCTCATGCACATAAAAACTGTTTGTTATTAATAATGTTTAAACAGCTTTACATGTATAGAAAGCTTAAAATGGCGGGAGTCATTTGAGTGAATGGAAGGGCGTGAAAAGACATATACGGATTTCCACAATACCTTCAGCGTACTGGAGTCTGACACGACCTGTTAACACTAGGTAGGTAAGGGAATACAAACTGCAAATATAATAATGTGATTATTCAAGTGACGAACATTGGCAGGACAGTTTTACCTATTAAGTCTTTACTCTGACAGGAACAGTGGAAACTGTAAAAGAAGCAACTAAGGTTGGGGAAATGATGTCTAAATTTTTATTTATTTTTTTAACTTCAAGATACGGTTTCCCCTATCACGCCCTATCCATCTCAAGAGAGAATATACATAATTGCGAATATGGGTCAAGTATTCGACATATTCTCAAATCTCGAAATCACGATATTCGAGATCAAACTCGCCTTGCGAATACTCGTGCCCAACGCCAGTGGCGAGTGGGCCGTGGGAAACCGCAACAGAGTACTCGCAAGGCCTTGGTTTGTTACTGCTGCCAGTGATTGCTGAAAGACACGAACCAGGCACCCTGAATGGAAAGTCAGAAAGAAAATGATTATATTGTGGGCCAAGAAATGGCAACAAAACCAGTGCCAGCGGAAGCATCAGAAAAACAAAATAGTTGAAACCGCCGTGACCTGAGCGACGTGTTCAGTTTGACGTTGCGATACTTCAAACTGATGAACCGTGACTTACCAAACACTCTGAACCTATAGCAGTCTTTGAAGAAACGTCAAGTAGCGAGTTTGTAAGCTGTTAAGGTTTTATATATTCTAAATTTTTCATAAAATTTTAGTTGTAGTTTTTTTCTGTTTTTGTTTTTTTAACGCCCCCTTTTTCTTTTTCTGCTACCTTAGCAAAAGATGTAATTGACCACACCAACTGAGAATGGCGAGCTGTGATGTGACCTGAAAAGCAAAAATGACATGCAATGAATGATCCTGGCTGTGGTAGTATGCCGACACTGACACGATGCCTGCAGGCATCAGAACCAACAAAATGGTTGAAACCGTCGAGGCCTGAGTGACGGGTCAGGTCTGATGTTGTGAGACCGCAAACTGATAAAGTGACTTACCCAACCTTCTGAACCTATAACAACCTAAAAAATAAAACGTCAAGTAGCAAAGCCCGCAACCTAATGGGAAATCCACCCGTGATGTGATTTTTTTTTTTTTCAGTCCTGCTACCATAGCAAAAGATGTAATTGACCACACCAACTAAGAATAGTGAGCTGTGACGTGACCTAAAAAAAGAAACAAATGATACGTAAAGACAATCCTTACTGTGGTAGTATGCTGACACTAACACGAGGCATGAAGTAATATAAACCACCTGCAACACACCATGCTGCTATAGGCGAGTACATGCAAATGTTGCCACCATCAGCACATGCGCCCAGAAGAGATGCGGGTGTATACGCCGTAAAATCAAACTAAACTCGGTTCTCGGCGAAAGCCACGCTCCTATCTATTTTTAGCACAAATAAAGCAACAAAACGAGGCAAAATAACAAAATAAAAAGGTCCACATGGGTCTCTGCAATTACCTTTGTAGCAAGTAGCTCCCCCAGTGTCCAGCTAACACTCTGAACTGAAGATGGATCCCCAGCACCTTGCACAGGTGCTTATTAAGTACACAAACTCAGGTTCACAACCTTAAAGTGGCACACACACATTTTACATTTCCAAAACAAATGAAACAAGACAAGGGAAGATACCTCACAGAGGAGCTTACCGTCTATTTAACTACATATCGTAAAATAGCATTTATACTAAAAAAACAAAACCAATAACACTTTGTAAACAGCAACTCTGCTCCACCTGGATTAGTCAGCTGTCTGAACCTCACCCTCTATAATGCAAGTAAGGGGATAATGCTGGATGTCAGTGTGAACAATGCTTTAGTCTGTCTGCAGAAATAATAGCGGATAGCGAGAGAGGTTTTCTGGCAAGCAGTGAAGTGAAAGCAGACAAGAAAGACATACAGATATACAAAGACAAACTAAGAAGGGTGACCTGTGCAAACATAGAAACCTGCGAGAAAAACTAGGCGGAGTTATGCTGACCCCTGCTGCCTAAACGTGCTTCCGCGTGGGCGCCAAGCGTGGGCTGCCAGGCATGGGAAAACGCTGACCCCTGCTGTCTAACCGTACTGCCGTGTGGGCACCAAACGTGGGGGTGCCAGGCAGAATCGCTCCGGTGCAGTGCTGCTCCTCCTCACCAAAGTAGCCGACACATCGCTGGCTGGACTGTAACGGGACGATGCTGCACGAGCTTGCTGCAAACCTTCACCCGACCGAACGACCTCAACTGGGATCCTGGACGCTGACTTGGTACGGAAGCTGCAGATTCAGTCCATGTGCTGCAACAGGTGCCTCAGACTGCACACAACTACGCAGCACCGTCAACACACCCAAGGGAGACGCCTGCCTGGTATAAATGTACTACTTACTCCCCTCCCACAAATCGCCCTTTAAACATGTAGTTTATACTACTCAGCATTCCAAAGCTGCTGAAATGCAAATCTGCCCAATTATGTAGTGAAGGGCAGAATTATCACAACATAACTACAAAGATTATCTATTTAGCTGTTTGAAGTATGGCTGGTTCTATGTATGTACTTCGGCTGGTACCATTGGTACTATGGCTGGCACGGTTCACAAATCTATTTTGTACTAATAGTAAGATACTCCTTCCAACAAAATAGCCAGATTCAATGTGCAGATATAAGGTTTGCCTAAACTCATCCCCCCCTTTTTTTAAATATTCTGGCACTCGTGCATTAGCATTTGGAGTTGGGGTGGGAAGAGGAAAGGGCAAGGCTGCAGCCTAAGAGAAGAATATATCACTTTGACTTCCAGGGGCAGTACCTTCCTGAGTGGCCATGTTTTCATTGGTCTCCGATTCAGGCCTCTTGCAAAAGTAGTTACTCGCTCACTTTCCCTGGTTTAGTGAGCCCATCCCTCCTTCCACGAGGTCCAGAGCACACCAAGAGTCATAATCACCTGGTTTCCCTAAAGCCTAGGAGCTTTGATCCCCTCACCAGGTTGGCATATCTCCCATCCACGCCATCTTGGGAACGAGAGGAAGATAATCACATATCCTTAGGTGTGGAGCAGCCAAGCTTTCCACTCCTGCCTACCAAGCACAGACCCCTGGCTTAGCATGACATATTCTTAGTGGCTCGGCACAGAGCACTCAGGAGGGTCCATCTCTCACTATCAGTGATCCCTCCTCTGCCATTTCCTTCCAAATATCGTTCACAACTCCAGAAAAAATTTTCTTTGAAGGTTGGAGGCCATAATATACTGATTTTTCAAGATTTTTCTTCTTTTGATGCCCTGAAACATAAACTTTTACAGAGATCTGCAAACATCATGTGGACAACGACATTCTGTTTCAATTACAGTACCCTGCATGACTTATAGTGATGGTTGGAGACCACATTCATCTCTTATAGGATCCAGCAGAGTTGAAATGTCACTCCTTCCCAGAGGGCTAACCTTTTATCTATGGAGTGGACGCTATGCTTCTCTGTTTTCATTGACCAGAAATGTTGATTGTTTTGATCCTATTGCTATTGGCTCTTGTTTCATGTTGTTTTTCTACCTCTCCTTTTTTTTCTTTATTTCTTCAGGGACCCGTGAGGACATTCCTTTTCCTTTCCTGGGCCTAAGGGGCCAACTGACTGGGATGGGCACATAGGATTCTTGTCTATATATTTTCTAACACCACACTCAACCGAACATGCATCGGTTGAGTACATCACTTTTGGCGACTTCACTCACGACCACCGAAAACCTTTCCTTAAAGATATTATTGTGGAATGTCTTGGGCTCCACTCACCCATCAAAAGAGAGTTGTCTCCCGTCTATATAAATTTAAACCAAACATTACTCTTTTACAGGGAACAGGTGACCCTTGTGTTTTACAAGCGCCGTGGATTGCAGAGTGTCTATCAGCATCATACCACAAAAAATCCAGAGGGGTGACGATTTTGCTCAGGAAATCTATTGACTATACCATTCATGATTATGTTAGTGATCCTGAGGCTAGGTTACTTTATCTAGATATCATGATTCGCCAAATGCTGTCTTTTTTCCAAAATATATCAATTTCTACTTACTAGAACATTATATACACTTATCTGTATTTTGGTCACGACATTAACTGACTTACAGCTATATGACCCCTGGAGGTAGTTGAACCCAACCGCATGTGCATACACCTTTTAGTGGAATGTTCATGACTCTCACGCGAGAATTGACAGCTTCCTCATCTTCTCTTCCTTTTTTGTCAGATGTTATGGCATCCTATATCCATAACAACATAATTTCGGATCATTCCCCCATCATGGATCACAATTGCCCTTCACCCTTCCAGAACTACAAGCAGAAATTGGCGTTTTCCTTCATACCTGTCAAATTAACACCTGAGTGAATTATGTGGATGCCAATTATAGATGATTGAATCAAAGCTGATGAAGTGGAATTTATTTAGAATTTCAGGAAAAATTAGATTTGCAATGAATGCGAATTTCCTCGCGCTTCGTGGTGACGAATCGGAATTTTTCCTAACATGGCAGCTACAATGGCGGCTAAAATGGAGGCTACATGTGTGAGGACATGGGGCAAGGAACTCTGGGAAGGCGGGATGACCCATAATGCCATGCATGCAGCCAATTAGCAGCCAGCCCATCATGTGATCAGTGCAGGGGGCGTGGCCCAGCACTGGATTTGATCCAGTGCTGAGCCACGCCCCCTGCACTGATCACATGACGGTGACGTCACCCCAGGTCCTTCGGCTTTTCCAAAGTTCGGGTTCGTGGAAGCCGCCCCTTATGGATTCCATATGCCGGGATAGTCCGCGGTAGAGGAATCCATAACGGGATGCGGCGATTACCCCAACCCGAACGCCGAACTAATTTTTGAAGTTCGCTCATCTCTAGTCACTTCTGCAGTTATTTCTGGTGAAAGGATATAGGCGCATATTTGATTAACAAAAGAAAAACATATATGTACTGCATTGTTGCAGTTATTTCTGTTGAAAGCGTATAGGGGTGTATTTCTGTACTTCAAGAAATATATATTCTCAGTGGACTGCTGCAGTGATTTATGTTGAAAGTGTAGAGGGGATTATTTCATTTTTTCAGTACTTCAAGAAATATTTATACGCAGTTCACTCTAATTTTTTTTCTGGTCAAAGCATATAGGGTTATATTTTAGTACAAGAAGAAAATTATATTGTCAGTGCATTTCCGCAGTTAATTGTGGTGAAAGCGTTTAGTGACCAATTTCAGTATAAAAAGAAAAATAGATTGTCACTTTTAGGTGTGTTTTAACTTCTGTTTAATTTGTTTAGTTCAGCTACAAGTATGTCAGACAGAGAAGTGCCAGGCCACACACAAAGGAGTGGCAGAGGCCTGAATATTTCTGGCGCAAGCAGAGGTCGCAACAGATTGAGGGGTCGTTGCAGCAGTAGTCACAGCGAGAGGCCTGAGCTCCCAGTCTCATCTAGCAGTCGTGTCTTGACCAGCAACCCAGCGGTTCTTGATTGGTTAACTCGGTCGTCCACGTCACCACAAGTGACATCAGACACCCCCAGGCAACAGTGAGTCAGACACAACCCTTAGTTGGCATGGTCCGGGAGCAAGCACTGTGCCCTCACCTGTCCTCAACCTGCTTCTGTCCCTTTCTGTTACCTCTCCATTAGAAGTACTACATGCAATGGGCTCAGTTTCAGTTTTCAGCGAGGAAGAGCTACTAGAGGAAAGTCAGCAGCTACTGCCCAGCAAAGATGTGGAGGAGACACCCGCCACTTCATCCACTAGGCGGGCAATTAGTGATGAGGAGAGTGGCACAGGAGCTTGTGTTGTGAGTGGTCAGGCTCCTGACCCAGAGGCCGTTAAGGAGGACATTAGAGATGTGCAGGCACTGCTCAATGATGAAGCCGATTGCACTTGGTAGCCGGGTGAAGGGGTTTCGTCATCATCAGGAGAAGAGGGTGGCAGCTTGCCTGTCAGGCAGCGGCAGAGCCAGCAAATCGCTAGTGTGGCTGGGAGTCAGCGGGGTGGCAGCAGTGGGAGGTTGGGAGCCAAACTGGCATGCGATAGACCACCCGCTTTGCAGCAGCCAACCTGCCCTGAAAGGAGTGGTGCACGGGTTCACAGGAGCAGCAGCGTTAGCAGTCAGCCAATGAGTAGTGTTGGTGGTAAAATAATGTACTTGGCAGTGTGGCAGTTTTTGTGAAGCCACCAGAGGAGATCAACATGGCCATATGTAGAATATGTAGGCAGAAGGGGAAGCGTGGCCAGGGTGCCAATGTTTGCACCACGGCCCTGTGTCAACATATGCAGTGTCACCATCAAGTGGCCTGGGAGAACTGTGGCTCTGATGTGGTGGTCCAGCCTGCTGCAGCTACCCTTACATCACCCAGTGGCACGCACCCAGTTTCAGACATTCAAGGCTCCACCACCTCAGCCGAAGGGAGCTTTCTCTCACTCCCATCTTCTGCTGGTCCAGATGCTCCTGCTCCTACTCGTCAGTCATTCCATCAGCAATCGATCACCGAAGCGATTGCCCAGAGACAACAGTATGTGTGCACGCATACTCATGCTTCAGAAGCTGAATGTGCTCCTGTCCAAGTTGTTGGTGCTTCAGTCCCTCCCTTTCCAAGTGGTGGACTCTGCACCTTTCAGAGAACTGATGGCTTGTGCCGAGCCGACATTTCTTTGCGAAAAAGGCAGTACCAGACCTGCACACACATGTAGAACAGAAGGTGTGCCAGTCTTTGAGCCTCTCGGTGTCTGCCAAAGTGCACGGCTGCGCCGACGTGTGGAGATGTAACTACGGTCAATGACAATACATGTCCTTTACGGTCCACTGGGTAAATGTAGTTCCTGCACAGCTGCACCAGCAACTTCAACAGGTCACACCGCTTAAGCCTCCACATTGTCACGCAGTTTGACAATGTCCGCCAATGCCTTCTCATCCTCCACCATGTCCTCAGCCTCCACTGCAGGGAAAAGTCACAGTGCCCCTCCAGCATACCACATGTGCAGGGCTCGGCGGTGTCACACTGTTCTGCACCTCGTTTGCCTTGGCTAATGGAGTCACACCAGGGAGGAACTGCTCCGTGTCCTTCATTAGGTAATCGAATCCTGGTTTTCTCCGTCACAACAGAAAAACTACTCACCAGAAGCAGCAGCAGGTAGACCTGAAGCAGGACCTGAACCAGCAGGTGGTGGCATACTTGGACTGCACCCTGCCACCACAAATTGAAAATCGGCTGGACTACTGGGTAGCCAAACTGGATTTATGGCCGCAACTAGCAGAGTTTTCCCTGGAAAAGCAGTCCTGCCTTGCCAGTAGTGTGGCATCAGAGAGGGTGTTTAGTGCAGCGGGGGCCATAGTTAACCCAAGAAGAAATCGCCAAAATGTGGGGAGACGGACCTTTGTCAAGATAAATCAGGCATGGATCAGCCAGGATTTCCAACCATCAATTCCTGATGCGTCAGACTAGATCAATGGTGCAACACTAACACTTTGATACAAGAGACCAGTTTCTTCAGACTACCTGCCTCAGCTACTACTTTGATGCTGCAACCCACCTGATGCCACACATGTGATGCTAAGTGATCCTTATTTCACCCACCTTCATCAGCCGGTATTGGTATTGCCACCCACCACCCTCTGTTACCGGGTCACTTTGCGGTCTCCTGATGCAGCTGCTGCTGCCATCTCCAAACTATGTCACCATGCCACTCTGTGGAATCCTCCTGATGGTGCAGCTGCTGCTACTGCCATCTCCACATTATGTCACCTAGCAACTATGTGGTCTCCTCATGCTGCTGCCATATCCACACTATGTCACCTTGCCACTCGGTGGTCTCCTCATGCTGCTGCCACCTCCAGACTCTGTCATTATGCAGCACTGTGGTATCCTCATGTTGCTGCCACCACCAGACTTTGTCATTGTGCTACTCTCTGGCCTACTCATGCTGCTGCCACCACCACACACTTTCATTGTACCACTATGTGGCCTACTCATGCTGCTGCCACCTCCACACTCTGTCATTGTGCCAATCTGTGGCCTACTCATGCTGCTGCCACTTCCACACTCTGTCATTGTGCCGCTATGTGGTTTCCTCATGCTGCTGCCACCTCCAGACTCAATCACTGTGCCACTATCTCACCTACTCATGCTGCTGCCTCCTCCACGCTCTTTCATTGTGCCACTTTCTGGCCTACTCATGCTGCTGCCACTTCCACACTCTGTCATTGTGCCACTATGTGGTCTCTTCATGCTGCTGCCACCTCCCGACTCTGCTATTGTCCCACTCTCTGGCCTACTCATGCTGCTGTCACCTACACACTCTGTCATTGTGCAGCACTGTGGTATCCTCATGCTGCTGCCACCTCCAGACTCGGTCATTGTGCCACTCTCTGGCCTACTCATGCTGCTGCCACTTCCACACTCTGTCATTGTTCCACTCTCTGGCCTACTCATGCTGCTGTCACCTCCACACTCATCATTGTGCAGCTATGTGGTCACCTCATGCTGCTGTCACCTCCAGAATCGGTCATTGTGCCGCTATGTGGTCTCCTCATGCTGCTGTCACCTCCACACTGTCATTGTGCCACTCTGTGGCCTACTCATGCTACTGCCACCTCCACACTCTGTCATTGTTCCACTCTCTGGCCTACTCATGCTGCTGTCACCTCCACACTCATCATTGTGCAGCTATGTGGTCACCTCATGCTGCTGCCACCTCCAGAATCGGTCATTGTGCCGCTATGTGGCCTACTCATGCTGCTGCCACCTCCACACTCTGTCATTGTGCCACTCCGTGCCACAGTCATGCTGCTGCTACCTCCAGACTCGGTAATTTTGCCACTCTCTGGCCTACTGATGCTGCTGCCACCTCCACACTATGTCATTGTGCCACTCTGTGGTCTACTCATGCTGTTGCCACTTCCACACTCTGTCATTGTGCCACTCTGTGGCCTACTCATGCTGCTGCCATCTCCAGACTCTGTCATTGTGCAGCACTGTGGTATCCTCATGCTGCTGCCACCTCCAGACTCTGTCATTATGCAGCACTGTGGTATCCTCATGTTGCTGCCACCACCAGACTTTGTCATTGTGCTACTCTCTGGCCTACTCATGCTGCTGCCACCACCACACACTTTCATTGTACCACTATGTGGCCTACTCATGCTGCTGCCACCTCCACACTCTGTCATTGTGCCAATCTGTGGCCTACTCATGCTGCTGCCACTTCCACACTCTGTCATTGTGCCGCTATGTGGTTTCCTCATGCTGCTGCCACCTCCAGACTCAATCATTGTGCCACTATCTCGCCTACTCATGCTGCTGCCTCCTCCACACTCTTTCATTGTGCCACTTTCTGGCCTACTCATGCTGCTGCCACTTCCACACTCTGTCATTGTGCCACTATGTGGTCTCTTCATGCTGCTGCCACCTCCCGACTCTGCTATTGTCCCACTCTCTGGCCTACTCATGCTGCTGTCACCTACACACTCTGTCATTGTGCAGCACTGTGGTATCCTCATGCTGCTGCCACCTCCAGACTCGGTCATTGTGCCACTCTCTGGCCTACTCATGCTGCTGCCACTTCCACACTCTGTCATTGTTCCACTCTCTGGCCTACTCATGCTGCTGTCACCTCCACACTCATCATTGTGCAGCTATGTGGTCACCTCATGCTGCTGCCACCTCCAGAATCGGTCATTGTGCCGCTATGTGGCCTACTCATGCTGCTGCCACCTCCACACTCTGTCATTGTGCCACTCTGTGCCACAGTCATGCTGCTGCTACCTCCAGACTCGGTAATTTTGCCACTCTCTGGCCTACTGATGCTGCTGCCACCTCCACACTATGTCATTATGCCACTCTGTGGCCTACTCATGCTACTGCCACCTCCACACTCTGTCATTGTTCCACTCTCTGGCCTACTCATGCTGCTGTCACCTCCACACTCATCATTGTGCAGCTATGTGGTCACCTCATGCTGCTGCCACCTCCAGAATCGGTCATTGTGCCGCTATGTGGCCTACTCATGCTGCTGCCACCTCCACACTCTGTCATTGTGCCACTCTGTGCCACAGTCATGCTGCTGCTACCTCCAGACTCGGTAATTTTGCCACTCTCTGGCCTACAGATGCTGCTGCCACCTCCACACTATGTCATTGTGCCACTCTGTGGTCTACTCATGCTGTTGCCACTTCCACACTCTGTCATTGTGCCACTCTGTGGCCTACTCATGCTGCTGCCATCTCCAGACTCTGTCATTGTGCAGCACTGTGGTATCCTCATGCTGCTGCCACCTCCAGACTCTGTCATTATGCAGCACTGTGGTATCCTCATGTTGCTGCCACCACCAGACTTTGTCATTGTGCTACTCTCTGGCCTACTCATGCTGCTGCCACCACCATACACTTTCATTGTACCACTATGTGGCCTACTCATGCTGCTGCCACCTCCACACTCTGTCATTGTGCCAATCTGTGGCCTACTCATGCTGCTGCCACTTCCACACTCTGTCATTGTGCCGCTATGTGGTTTCCTCATGCTGCTGCCACCTCCAGACTCAATCATTGTGCCACTATCTCGCCTACTCATGCTGCTGCCTCCTCCACACTCTTTCATTGTGCCACTTTCTGGCCTACTCATGCTGCTGCCACTTCCACACTCTGTCATTGTGCCACTATGTTGTCTCTTCATGCTGCTGCCAACTCCAGAATCGGTCATTGTGCCACTCTCTGGTCTACTCATGCTGCTACCACCCCCACACTCTTTCATTGTGCCACTCCCTGGCCTACTCATGCTGCTGCCACCTCCAGATTCGGTCATTTTGCCACTCTCTGGGCTACTGATGCTGCTGCCACTTCCACACTATGTCATCGTGCCAGTCTGTGGCCTACTGATGCTGCTGTCACCTCCAGACTCGGTCATTGGGCCACTCTCTCACCTACTCATGCTGCTACCACCCCCACACTCTGTCATTGTTCCACTCTCTGGCCTACTCATGCTGCTGTCACCTCCACACTGTCATTGTGCAGCTATGTGGTCTCCTCATGCTGCTGCCACCTCCAGAATTGGTCATTGTGCCGCTATGTGGTCTCCTCATGCTGCTGCCACCTTCTCACTGTCATTGTGCCACTCTGTGGCCCACTCATGCTGCTGCCACCTCCACACTATGTTATTGTGCCGCTCTGTGGTATCCTTGTGCTGCTGCCACCTCCAGACTCGTTCATTTTGCCACTCTCTGGTCTACTCATGCTGCTGCCACCTTCATACTCCGTCATAGTGCCACTCTGTGGCTTATTTATGCTACTGCCACCTTCACACTCTGTCATTGTGCCGCTATGTGGTCTCCTCATGCTGATGCCACCTCCAGACTTGGTCATTGTGCCACTCTTTGGCCTACTCATGCTGCTGCCACCTCCACTCTTTCATTGTGCCCCTCTATGGCCAACTCATTCTGCTGCTTCCTCCCCACTCTGTCATTGGGCCACTCTGTGGTCTCCTCATGCTGTTTCCACCCTCCCCACTTCATGACTTGGCCACTATTTTGCCTTTCGGCCTGGCTGACATCATCATTTATTTGACAGTTCTTCTGATCTGTCATAAGTAAGGAAAAATGAGATGCACAACGGATCCTGTCTGTGTAGCAGCTTTAAGGTCTGTATGGTCCCATAAGAATTGGCTTATGAGCCAAAAGCAGGAGTGGGTAGAAAGCACAGAAGATATGCAAATATTCCATTCACGTCATATCTGTTTTAGATCCACTTAGTTGTTTTTCTGCCTTTAGCAATACTGATGGATTATTGAGCAAATGCTGACTGAGTGAAGGCGTATGTTCCACATACAGGATCTTTTTTTCATGGGCTATTGTTCTGACGGTGTAGAGGAAGGCCAAACTAATTGGTGACGTCAACACAAACTTACTGCTGACACCTTCTCCACTCTGTCAGGGGGGCTCTACTTGTATAAGCGTTTAATAGAACAGTTCTGTAGACATCTATGTGGAATCAGCCGACTAGGGTGTAAAATGAGTGTGCTTCTTCTTGACACTAACATCTACCTGTAGGGCTGAGTTGATACTTAAGTTATTTGGTCAGTTTTGGCCCCATAACTGTCCAAATAAGTGAAGTATGCAATAATTCTAAGAGCGACGCCTGTCATCTGCATGTCATACGGACTCACAGTATTATGTCATTACCAAAGCAGACTCTCTATGCGTGTTACTGCAAGGCACAGTGTTCTACACCACTATATAGGCTCTCAGCAGCAGTGAAATAGCAGTTTTTTAATGGAATTCGCCACAAATATATTCAGATCGAACCAAATTTTCCCAGAACAATTCGGTGAACCGGCGAATCGAATTGTTTTAAAATTTGCTCATCTCTAATGACAATCTTCTACTATTGGAAGACGCCATTCTTTTCTGGAGAACCTCAAAGGCTGTTATGATGGGCCACATTATAGACCTTGATGAATTCCCTTCCCTCCACATCTCTTTTCTGAAAACAGAAACTAAAGAACAATATTTGGAGGCTCCCCAGTTAAATTTGTTGTTGTGGGAGGAGCTTTTGTAGGAGTTGTGTTGTGTTGTTGTGTTAAATTTGTTGTTGTGGGAGGGGCTTTTGTAGGAGTGTGTGTATATATAGCCGCATAGTATTAGCTTGCCTAATTCTAGCTTGCATCATTCTCAAAGTGCAGCATTTCTAAGTGCACTAGAGATATTCAAGAGATACTCAGGAGGTAATCTGGAGGTGAGTACAATCTATTAAGTTTTGTTTAACATATTTTCTTGCATTAAAATGGCAGACCTGATTCAGTGCAGGAATTGCTGTGCTTTCATTTCATGTTTCACTCTTCGCAGGTTTGGATGCTGTCTGATCTGCAGACAGTTCTCCATAATGCAGCAGGAAATTGCATTTTTGAAATCTGAGATTTGTAAAGTAACTGTTAGACAAACTCAGGCTTGGAATGTTGCAATGCCACTGCCACAAAGGCCCCCAGAAATGGAAGATGGGTTACTGTAGGTTCTGGTAGACTTAGAGCTGTTGATAGAAGACATGTCCCACAGTCTGTGGCTCTCTGTAATTCATTTGCAGCACTTTCAGAATGCAAGAGCAACATGGAGGATGGCTTAGGCACAGTGGGTGAGGAACAATCATCTCCTATGCCTAAGGTATGCAAGACTACTGACAAAGACAAAAAGGATATAGTGAGTACTAATAGTAAGCAGCTATTGGTGGGCGATTCTATCATAAGAGGTGTGAAGTTTGATGAAAATGGTTTTGTGAGATGTCTCCCTGGTGCTACTGCCAGCAGGGACAGACGACGTATCCTTAACATTATTAAGCAAGCAAAAATGGAAAAGGAGGTGGATGTTATTGTCCATATTGGGACAAATGATCTGGCTTGCAATGAAGTTTCAAAGGTGAAGGAAGATTTTCACACACTTGGTAATGATATACGGGAGATTGCATCGACTGTCTCATTCTCTGCAGTTCTGCCTGTGCATAACCGTCAGCATGACAAGCAGTTGCGTATTAAGGAATTCAATGCATGGCTTGGTGAATGGTGTTTGAACCAGGGATTTGGCTTTGTGTCTCATGTTGGCTCTAGCTGGAATGGAAAAGAACTGTACAAGAAAGATGGTTTGCATCTTTCTCTCAAGGGAACGAATGTCCTCAGTGAACAGTTCAAAGTTTTTGCTAAGGAACATTTAAACTAGGAAAGGGGGCACAAAAGAGACAATCCATCAGTTCGGCTGCCCCCGAAAAACAATGCCAGAAGATGCCAGGAGCTGATAGGATAAGAAATGACAAGCTGAGAGTCTTGTCTACAAATGCTCGCAGTTTAGGGAATAAGATCAACGAACTTGAGTCTGTAATGGCATCTGAGAATATAGATTTAGTGGCTGTTACTGAGACATGGTTCAATGAGAGTAATGACTGGGACATAACAATACCTGGGTTCTCTCTATATAGGAAAGACAGAGAAGGCAAGAAAGGGGGTGGAGTGGCCCTATATGTGAAAAATAGCATAAAATCTAATCTAATAGAAGCCAGCGAAACCAATTTAGAGTCAGTTTGGGTTACGTTGCAGCTTGGTAATCATAAGGTAACTCGTGTAGGTGTCATATACAGACCACCAAGCCAAGTCAAAGAATTGGATGATCTACTAGTTGAGGAAATGGCTAAAATGACATTGAAAGGGGAAGTTGTCATTATGGGAGACTTTAATCTTCCTGATATAAACTGGAAAACCAAAATAGCTAGTTCTGCCAGGAGTACAGACATTCTAAATTCCCTACTGGGATTATCTCTACAGCAAGTAGTTGAGGAGCCAACCCGGAAGGAGGCCATTTTAGATTTGGTGTTCACAAATGGCAATTTGGTATCTGATATCACTGTAGGGGAAAGCTTAGGATCCAGTGATCACCAGTCAGTGAGGTTTACTATAAGTACAGTGACTGAGTCACTCCACACAAAAACAAAAGTTTTAGATTTTCGGAAAACAGACTTTTCTAAAATGAGATCAGTGGTATACGAGTCCCTATCAGACTGGAACAATTTCAATGGAGTCCAAGAGAAATGGGACTACTTAAAATTGGCACTACTGAAGGCAACAGAAAAGTGCATTAGGCTTGTCAGTAAAGGCAAAAAGGAAGAGACCACTGTGGTACTCAGCAGAAGTGGCCAAAATCATTAAAAACAAAAAGATGGCATTTAGCAAGTATAAAAACACCCAAAACGAGGATGACCGGGAAATCTATAAGATGAGGCAGAGAGAGGCCAAGCAAGTTATAAGAGCTTCTAAAGCTCAGGCAGAAGAGAAATTAGCTCAGTCAGTGAAAAAAGGTGATAAGACATTCTTCAGATACATAAATGAAAAAAGGAAATTAAAAAAGGAATTACCAAATTAAAAACAAAAGAAGGAAGGTATATGGAAGAGGATAAAGAACTAGCTGACTGCCTCAATGAATACTTCTGTTCAGTTTTTACAAAGGAAAATGAAGGAGAAGGACCTCAGTTAGGGAGGAAGACTAATGAATCCTTTGATGCATGTGTCTTTACAGAGGAAGAGGTTCTAAGTCAGCTGTCCAAAATTAATACAAATAAATCACAGGGGCCTGATGGGATACACCCAAAGCTATTAAAAGAGCTTAGAGGTGTACTAGCAAATCCATTAACAGATTTATTTAGCCAATCACTGGTAACAGGTGTCGTCCCAGAAGATTGGAAATTAGCAAACGTTGTGCCAATTCACAAGAAAGGTAGTAGAGAGGAATCAGGCAACTATAGGCCAGTAAGCCTGACATCAATAGTGGGGAAATTAATGGAAACCATACTCAAGGAGAGGATTGTGGAACATCTAAAAACCCATGGGTTGATTGATAAAAAACAGCATGGGTTTACTTCAGGGAGATCATGTCAAACTAATCTTATTGACTTTTTTGATTGGGTGACTAAAATAATAGATGGCGGAGGTGCAGTAGACATCGCTTATCTGGACTTTAGTAAGGCATTTGATACTGTCCCACATAGAAGGCTTATCAATAAACTGCAGTCTTTGAGCTTGAGCTCACATATTGTTGAATGGATTAGGCAGTGGCTGAAGGACAGAAAACAGAGGGTTGTAGTCAATGGAGTATATTCAGACCATGGTATTGTTACCAGTGGGGTACCTCAGGGATCTGTTCTGGGACCCATATTGTTTAATATCTTTATCAGCGAAATTGCAGAAGGCCTCAATGGTAAGGTGTGTCTTTTTGCTGATGACACAAAGATTTGTAACAGGGTTGATGTTCCTGGAGGGATACACCAAATGGAAAAGGATTTAGGAAAACTAGAGGAATGGTCAAAAATCTGGCAACTAAAATTTAATGTCGATAAGTGCAAGATAATGCACCTGGGGCGTAAAACCCAAGAGCAGAATATAAAATCAGTGATACAGTACTAACCTCAGTATCTGAGGAAAGGGATTTAGGGGTCATTATATCAGACGACCTAAAGGTGGGCAGACAATGTCATAGAGCAGCAGGTAATGCCAGCAGAATGCTTGGGTGTATAGGGAGAGGCATTAACAGTAGAAAGAGGGAGGTGCTCGTGCCGCTCTACAGAGCACTAGTGAGACCTCATTTGGAGTATTGTGTGCAGTACTGGAGACCATATCTGCAGAAGGATATTGAAACTTTGGAGAGAGTTCAGAGAAGAGCTACTAAACTAGTACATGGATTGCAGGACAAAACTTACCAGGAAAGGTTAAAGGACCTTAACATGTATAGCTTGGAAGCAAGAAGAGACAGGGGGGATATGATAGAAACTTTTAAATACATAAAGGGAATCATCACGGTAAAAGAGGAGAGAATATTTAAAAGAAGAAAAACTGCTACAAGAGGACATAGTTTTAAATTAGAGGGGCAAAGGTTTAAAAGTAATATCAGGAAGAATTACTTTACTGAGAGAGTAGTGGACGCATGGAATAGCCTTCCTGCAGAAGTGGTAGCTGCAAATACAGTGAAGGAGTTTAAGCATGCATGGGATAGGCATAAGGCCATCCTTCATATAAGATAGGGCCTGGGGCTATCCATAGTATTCAGCATATTGGGCAGACTAGATGGGCCAAATGGTTCTTATCTGCCGACACATTCTATGTTTCTATGTTTCTATGGACACATTCTTGTTAATTCAAGTACATTGGTCATGTATGTGATTTGACTAAAAATTGCTACTATAGATGGGGTAACAAACATGACAAATTGCTAGCCTCTTTGACCATATCTGTAAAAGCTCGGCACAGAATCCAGAAACTTAAATTAGACTCCTCCGGAGAATACATGACCAACCCCCTGATTATCCAATAAATAATTTGTTCACTATTACCAGTCACTTTACCGGTCTTCTACTCATAATTCCCAGACAATGTGGGATCTACCCACTACCAACATGCTAAAGAAACTCTCACCTGAACAATAATGTACACTCTTGCAGCCCATGATGAAATTGAGCTAGTTATAACTCATTTGCCTACCCATAAATCACCAGGCCCGGATGGGCTCTCTGGAGAATAATATACTGCCCACCTTAACATCCTTGTATAACCTTATTTATACACAAACATACCTATCCCATCCTTCCATAAATAACACACTATTCTTATCCCTAAACCGGGTAGACTTGATTTTAGTACAATCTTACAGACCAATTTCCTTTCTCAATCAAGACTATAAAATCCTCACAAAAATCTTAGCCAACCTTTCGCGGACCTTCTCCCTTTCATTCTTACCATTTCACAACTCGGGTTCTTACGGAACCATCATTCCTCTAGAGATTAGGAAGGTGATAGCTGCCACGGTAGCAGCCTGGTCAAACTTACAGCCTCCTACAATACTCTTCAGCTTAGATGCAGAGAAAGCATTTGACATGGTGCAGTGAACATTTTTAAACACTTTCTTAACCCATCGGGCCTTTGGACCAACATTTGTTAATTTCCTCTAATTTACACAAAGGCATACCGAGACCTCAATCACAGTCCCTATTGTGGAACTAGACAGGGTTGCCCCCTGTCCCCTATTTTAATTAATTTATCCTTGGACCATCCTACTGCGTCTTTTACAATCAACTCCTACAATCTGTGGAATCAAAGCTGGTACCCAAGATCTCAGAGTTTCAGCATTTCCTGATGATGTTTAATCATGCCTCTCAAATTCTTACCAGACGTTATGCCCCGCATTAGCATTAATGTCCACATTTGCCACTTCTTCTGGGTTTGTGAAATTTGCCTGAGGCCGTCTTGTTAAAAGGCCCAACACCCAACCTTTCGCGTACCTTCTTCCCTTCCATCATGGGCACAAGATATACAGGTATGTATAAAATGGTCTTTCATTTTCAGAATGTATTTAGGTATTTTTCTTCCTTAAAATCCACAGAAATGATACTCCCTTAATATAAATGCCTACATTTCTCACCTGAAGGGATTGTTTCAATCTTGGCAAGCCTTACTAGTGATGAGTGAGCATGCTCGGCCGAACATCTGTTCGGCTTGAGCATCGCTATGCTCGGCACATGGCGGTACTCGACCGATGCTCGAGTCTCCTTCCCGCACGTTTTGCAGGTTTTAATTAGCAAATCAAGGTGCAGGTAAGTACTGCCCTCACTGTAATGCCAGCAGCCAACATGGTGGGCCGGAACGCGTCATCGGGTGCTGTATATAGCACCCGATGACGCATGTTCGGCTCAGACGTAGACAGGGAGAGCATTGGGTAGGAAGGAAAGACTTTCAGCGATTTAAGTTAGAGAAAGCTTTTCAAAGGCCCAAAAGTCCTTTTAAAGGACTACTGCGCGTGTGTGTGTATTTTAGATCAACAATATATTTAACAGCAGTGTCAGGGACATCCGTGCTAAGGAAGGGACAGATAGTGCAAGGAGAGAAATTTGCTATATTTAATACCAAAAGCTTTTCAAAGAACCCAAAGTCCTTTTAAGGGCTACTGTGTGTGTTTGACAGCAGCAAGATATTTTTATTTTATACCTATTAGTGACGTATACTGTACATCATCCGCAGACTGACTCTTTAATAATCTGGGTCACATCTAGTGTCCATAATCTGTGGTGTTTTCTGTAACCAATACTTTCCTGCATCATAAAACACTGTCAGTATTACAAAATCCAATAATCTGGTCCTAATATAGTGTCCGTAATCTGTGGTGTTCTATAACCAATACTGTCCTGTCTCAGAAAACACTGTCAGTATTACAAATTCCAATAATCTGGACCTAATATAGTGTCCGTAATCTGTGGTGTTCTATACCCAATACTGAACGGCATCTGAAAACAGTGTGTATATTACAACTTCCATTAATCTGGGCCTAGGTTAATGTCCAAAATCTTTTGTTTTTTGTATTCAATACTGAACTGAATCTAAAAACACTGTCTATATTACAACTTCCTTTAATCTGGGCCTAGTGTAGTGTCCAAAATCTGTTGGTTTTTGTATCCAATACTGACCTGCATCTGAAAACAGTGTGTATATTACAAATTCCATTAATCTGGGCCTAGTAAAGTGTCCAAAATCTGTTGGTTTTTGTATGCAATACTGAACTGCATCTGAAAACAGTGTGTATATTACAAATTCCATTAATCTGGGCCTAGTAAAGTGTCCAAAACCTGTTGGTTTTTGTATCCAATACTAAACTGCATCAGAAAACTGTGTCTTTAGCGGACAGTAAAACAATCTGAGCCACATCCACAGACAAAACCATTAATATGAAGAAGGTGAGCACTAAGTGACGGGGAAGTGGGTGTGATGCTGATCGTGCAAGCAGAGGCCATGGCCCTGGGCGCAATGAAACTGTGCCTGCTGCCAGTACACCTGAAAAAACAAAAAAAAACACCTTACCCAGCTTTATGTCCAACTTAGCTGGTGCGGTGCAGGACAACACTGTCCAAGTACGACCAGTGCGAACAGGTGGTCAGTTGGATTGCTGAAGATAATGCTTTCAGTCAGTTAAGCACCACCCTCTCTTCCACTAAGTCCAGTCTCTGTAGCCAAGAGTCTCGTCAACCGAATCCTCACTCTGATCCTCCTTCCTCCTACCATGTCACGTCTGGCCAAACAAGTGATCCCACACTCAGATATTCACATGACCTCTTTTCATCGCCAGTACTTGGTTTGGCTCTCTCGCCAAGCACACTTGAAAAGGTACCTGAGATATTGTGCACTGATTCCCAACCTCTTGAGCCTTCAAAGTCTCAAGAAGATGACGGTGGTGAACGGCAATCATTCGTTCACGAGGTGGACGATGATGAGACACAGTTGTCAATCACTGAGGTTGTGGTTAGGTCAAGTGAGGAGGATGAGCAGAGTGAGGAAGTGGAAGAGGAGGTGGTGGACGATGAGGTCACTGACCCAACATGGGAAGGTGAAAAGCCGAGCGAGGACAGCAGTACAGAGGGGGAGGGATCTGCAGCACCGCAACAGTCTGGAAGAGGCAGTGGAGTTGCAAAAGGGAGAAGTCGGCCCACACCAAATAGGCCCGAAACCGTTACACTGAGCACACCCATGCGTAAATCTATCTTGACAAGGGGTAGGTGTTCCCCAGTATGGCGCTTTTTTTAGGAAGGTGCAGCCGGGGGCATGAACACTAGCAACCTCACCACGACCAGCATAATCCGCCACATGGCATCCAAGCACCCTAATAAGTTGGCCAAACGCCTAGGTCCACAATCTGGGTCTGCGGGTCACACCACTGCCTCCTCTTCCCCTGTGTTACGCACTGCTCGCCAATCCCCTGTCGAAGGCGCAGGCCCTGATGCCCTTCGCCTGCACCTGGACCTTTGCATGAACCATCTGCAACCACATTCACTTCCCTGTCCCAGCGCAGCGTCTAAATCTCGATAACACAGGCATTTGAACGCAAGCGCAAATACCCCCCCACCAACCCACAGGCCATAGCACTAAATGTGAAACTTTCTAAATTACTGCCACTTGAAATGTCATTTAGGCTTGTGGACACTGAGGCTTTCCGCAGCCTGATGTTGATGGCCGTCCCTCGGTACGCAGTCCCCAGCCACAACTATTTTTCACAGTGTGCCATGCCCGCCTTACACCAGCATGTGTCCCACAACATCACCCGTGCCCTGACCAACGCACTTAATGGTAAGGTCCACTGGCGGGCCCTACGTCCATCAGGGTCTCCGCCAGCAGTTATGTCACTGGCTTCAACCCCCACTTCTCCTCCTCTGCCGCCTTCTTATCCACTTCCACCTCCAACAGCAGTCAGCCATCAGTCGCTAGCTGGAAGCAGTGTAGCACTGCTGTGGACAAGCGTCAACAGGCCATGCTGAAGCTGATCTGCTTAGTGGACAAACTGCACACCGCTGCAGAGTTGTGGCAGGGTATAAGGGACCAGACTGAGCTGTGGCTCTCACCACTCAACCTACAACCAGGCATGGTTGTGTCTGACAATGGCCATAACTTGGTGGCGGCTTTGGAGCTCGGCAACCTGACACACATCCCATGCTTAGCCCACGTCTTAAACTTAGTTGTTCAGCGGTTTATAAAAACCTACCCCAATTTGGCAGAGCTACTAGTGAAGGCGCGCCACATGTGTGCCCATTTCCGTAAGTTGTCCACAGCTTCAGCTGGTCTGTCATTGCTGCAGCAGCTCTTGCGGCTTCCAGCTCACCGACTTTTGTGCGACGTGAGCACATGCTGGAACTTTACATTCTACATGTTGGCCAGGCTTTGTGAGCAGCAGAGGGCAGTTGTGGAATACCAGCTGCAACATGGTCATCACCTTTCCAGTCAACTGCCACTATTCATAAGTGAGGAGTGGGCATTGATGTCAGACCTCTGTGAGGTTTTAAAAAACTTTGATGAATCCACACAGATGGTTACTGACGATAACGCTATCATCAGCATAACCATCCCACTGCTGTGTCTACTCAAACAATCGCTGCTCACAATTAAGAAGGACGCTCTGAATGTGGCAGACGAAGAAATGGGGGAGAACATTACACAGGGTAATAGCCAGACCACCCACAGTTCTCAGCGCGAATTCGGCCATGAAAAGGAGGGGGAGCTGGAGACAGTTGCCTCTGCTACAGAGGGTGGTACCCATGGAACTTTAATTCAGCATGGATGGGCAGAAGAGGAGGAGTAGGGGATGGAGAGTCATCCTGATGTTGACATCGACATCTTGCCTGTTGTTACTCTGGCAAACATGGCTGACTTCATGTTAGGCTGCCTTTCCCGCGACCCTCGCTTTATACGCACTTTAGACAACACAAATTACTGGGTGTTCTCCCTTCTCGACCCCCGCTACAAAGAGAACTTCTCATCTCTCATTCTCGCCGGTGGTGGAGAGGAAGAGTAAAACGGTTCAATACCAGAAGGTAATTGTTGAGAGATTGCTCAAAAATTTTCCATCTAACAACGCAGTCAGCAGAGTCTGACACACAGCAGTTCCTACAAAGGCAGGGCAACACTCTCCAAGGCATGGGACACTTTCATGACACCCCGCCAGCAACCTCACCCTGAAGCGCGGGCTAGTGGCACAAAGATGGAAACGTTTTGGAAGATGGTGAAGGAATACTTTGCAGACCGTGTCAGCATCCTAAATGATCCCTCAGTGCCTTACAACTACTGGGTGTCCAAGCTGGACAAATGGCACACCCTGCCTCCAGTGTTTTGTCTGAGCATATATTTAGTGCTGCTGGTGGCATTTTAACTGATAACCGTATCCGCTCGTCGACTAACA
The DNA here is from genome assembly GCA_033119425.1 of Bufotes viridis. NCBI lineage: Eukaryota > Metazoa > Chordata > Amphibia > Anura > Bufonidae > Bufotes > Bufotes viridis. The sequence continues at coordinate 387,387,816 of CM065592.1, read as the reverse complement.
ATGCTGACAGGTTTTTAGATAAAAATTAACATAGGCTGGATTGCCCCTGACTTCTCAACTCCACTAGAGGAGAGCTGAGCTAAAGATAAACATAAAGGCAATTTTAATGTATTGTTTATAATGTACTCAGTCTACTGCACTGTGTATTCCCATGCACCTTTCCACCACAAAAAAAGTGTATATGGCTGAATCTTGTTTTCTCCTCCTCCTCCTCATCCAGATTGTATATATTCCCTCCACAACAATTTTTAAAGAGGGTCAGCTCACCAGCAGGCCATCAACCATAAGATTTTAGAGGGTTAGCTCACCAGCAGGCTCTCACCTATAATGTTTTAGAGGGTCAGCTCACCAGCAGGCCCTCACCTATAATGGTTTAGAGGGTCAGCTCACCAGCAGGCCTTCAACTATAATGTTTTAGAGAGTCAGCTCAACAGAAGGCCCTCACCTATAATGTTTAGAGGATCAGCTCACCAGCAGGCCCTCAACCATAATGTTTTAGAGGGTCAGCTCACCAGCAGGCCATCAACCATAATGTTTTAAAGAGTCAGCTCACCAGCAGGCCCTCATCTATAATGTTTAGAGGATCAGCTCACCAGCGGGCCCTCACCTATAATGTTTTAGAGGGTCAGCTCACCAGCAGGCCCTCAACCATAATGTTTTAGAGAGTCAGCTCACCAGCAGGCCCTCACCTATAATGTTTAGAGGATCAGCTCACCAGCAGGCCCTCAACCATAATGTTTTACAGGGTCAGCTCACCAGCAGGCCCTAAACCACAATGTTTTATAGGGTCAGCTTAGCAGCAGGCCCTCGCCCGTAATGTTTTTAAGGGTCACCAGCAGGCCACCAATCATAATTTTTTAAGGGTGTGTATGATGCCCTCCTTTGTGTGTAATAAAGGGTGTATTGTAGTGCCGGTTCCTTGTAATTTTTGGCAGCCCTTTCACTTAGTGCATAGGCTTTATGAGTGTAGGAGTCCCACTACCTGAACAATTGTACCACAATGTGAACGGGGCCCTTCTTTATGTGATATACAGGCTGTTCCGGAGTGCCTCTTGCTTGTAATTTTTGCCAGCACTTGCACTTTTTATACAATTGAATATACAGGAAAGAATGTTTCCTAACATTTTTTCCTGTAAAACAGATTTTTTGGGGGGGTTTTGGGCATATTTTTGTCAGTCTGCAAAAGTGGCTTACAACTCGGACAACATGGTTCCCAGCAGCGACTTGGGAGTCCAAGATGCATCCGGACATCGCCCCATGCTGTTCCTGATCCTTTTCGGTGGTGTTTCTGTCACTTTCAGACCTTTTCCAATAGACCAGGCACCCTTCCCTCTTCAGAGCATCACCTTGTGAAGAATAGACATGTATAACGGCCTCACCCAGCCTTTGCTATACTCCAGCGCACTTTCTCTTTGTTTTCTTTTCTATATTTCCCAATGTTTTGGAGTCTACCCAAAAAAAAAAAAAAGTTAAAAACAAAAAACTGTGTTGTTAGCTTCCACCTACACCGCCACATCCACTGCCTCCTCAACCTCCTCCCCCATATGGACCTCCTAGTTCAAGATTATTATTTTGAACTAGAAGCCCTGTAGCCCTTTACATGACTTTTTTAGAGCCATTTTAGTGCCCCAAAGTTCGGGTCCCCAGTGGGGTTCGGTGTCAAGTTCAGGTCCCGAACTCGGACTTTGCAATGAAGTTCGGCCAAACGGGGCGAACCCGAACTCTCAGGTGTTCGTTCAACTCTAATAGCAATGTGTTTGGGCCAAACACCCGAATACTTTGGTGCTCGCTCATCACTAGTCTTTACCCTTTCCTTTTCTGATAGAGTCAATTTATTAAAACTCATCTCCTTTCCTAAACTTCTATACCTTTTTTATTCCCTCCCCATCTTTCTTAAACCTCGGGTTGAGAAATTGAATCAATCTCTGTAACGGATCGACGGGCACCCCAATTGGGTACCTCCGTTGAAAGATGCTCCTAGCGCTTCTTGAGGATTCCAAGCGCTCTAGCCGACATCACAACCACCAAATCAGAGAAGCATATGAATGCGGTAAACAGCCGAATAGGAAAAACCATATGAAGAGGTTTACACTCCTAGCAGTCAAACTGGAACAGCATACAATAAATCCCCCCCCCCCAATAACGAGACGACACTTCGTTTTGAGGGTCAAGCAGGAACTCTCTATTGGATGGCAAAGCTTGGCCTTTTTTATGCAAGTCTTCCAGCCAGGGCTACTCCCCCAGGGACCTGATTGAGGACAGGCACACAAAATACAGCGACCAATCAACATACAGCCAGATATATCCCACCCCCACATGCATTGTCCATTGTGCTTGCTGATTAGGTCACAGGCAATGTCCATTGTGGATGCTGATTAGGTCACAGGTAATGTCCATTGTGGATGTTGATTAGGTCACAGGCAATGTCCATTGTGGATGTTGATTAGGTTACAGGTAATGTCCATTGTGAATGTTGATTAGGTCACAGCAATGTCCATTGTGAATGCCAACTGTCACTGGGGCCATAGTCACAGGGTAAGAGGCTGACAAGCATGCCTCTCCAACTCCCCGTGACAAAGGTGCTTTTGTCACACATCTTCCCTCCCAGGGGAAGACTAACCAGGTACCTGACCTCCTGTCGGTCAGTACCTGAGTTAGACGAGCAGCCCGCCCGCAACCGAGTACTGCACCTGTAGTTTGTGAGTGTCCAGCTTTGTTGGGTCTGTCCTAGGCTGCAGAGGGTACGTCTGCTGCCCCTGATCTCCCTTGTGTTCTCAGGCATGGAGCTGTAGGTACGGGGTGGGCAGAGGCCGACTGCACTCTGCCAAGATGCCAGCTCTTCCGCTTGGGTAGCCTGTGGGTAGTCAGGTTCAGGACAGGAGAATAGGGGAGGACAGAGGCCGACTGCACTCTGCCCAGATGCCAGCTCTTCCGCTGGGGTAACCTGTGGGTAGCCAGGCTCAGGCCAGGAGGATAGGGGAGGACAGAGGCCGACTACACTCTGCACAGATGCCAGCTCTTCCGCTGGTGTAGCCTGTGGGTAGTGAGACTCAGGACAGGAGGATAGAGGAGGGCAGAGGCCGACTGCACTCTGCCCAGATGCCAGCTCTTCCGCTGGGATGGGGTCAGGGAATCCTACCCCCAGGACTTGGTTGCAGATTGGCTGTGGAGAGGAGGGGTCGCTTACGTCCTCTTCCTGGCACTCCTGCGGGTTTGGTTGGTGATCTGTACCAGCAGTCCAGCATCCCTGTAGGTCTGGTGCAGAGACCGCTGTCCCATCTGCACCATCGATGTTAGGGGTGCCGTCCCCCTGGGGTGGGGGAGAGGGACTTGTTGTCTTCTCTCCCTGCAAAACATACTGCCACTGGGGAGAAAGGACGGCACCTTCAGCTCCCTGGGGTACACCCTGCCACTGGAGAGGAAGGACGACACCTTCAGCTCCCTGGGGTACACACTGCCGCTGGGGAGGAAGGACGACACCTTCAGCTCCCTGGGGTACACACTGCCGCTGGGGAGAAAGGACGGCACCTTCAGCTCCCTGGGATACACACAGCCGCTGGGGAGGAAGGACGACACCTTGAGCTCCCTGGGGTAAACACTGCCGCTGGGGAGGAAGGACGGCACCTTCAGCTCCCTGGGGTACACACTGCCGCTGGGGAGGAAGGACGACACCTTCAGCTCCCTGGGGTACACACTGCCACTGGGGAGCAGGACCGACTGTCCCTACTCCATGAAACTCCGGCTGCCATTGGGGATCTGAGCCGACTGCCCAGAATCCCTGTAGGGCCAGTGGAGAGGCCTCGGTCCCATCTCCACCTGCCGGTTGGGGTTCCCCCCAGGACAAGTCTATGAGGTCCCCTACCTCTGCAACTGGTAGTGAAGCAGGAGATACCTTAGTTCTTAGGTCTTCCCAGCTGTAGGGGTGTAGGTCTGGGACTGCCACCCAGCTCTCCGGCAGTGTATATTGGGGCCGAATTGAGCTGAAGAAGTATTGGTACTCCTGCTCCAGCTCCCACTCCCTTGTCACTAGAGATGCCAGGTCTTGTCTCACCTCTCTCGCTGTAGCCCAATCATGCATACCCTCCCTGTAGTCAAAGATATCCCAGAACCGAGACTCTCCAGCATCTCCGAACTCTGGTTCTGCGAAGGCTTCAAAAAACAGGCCAGGGCCATCGTAATCCTCACCCTCGGGTCTGTTGTGCTCAGCCATCCAGGGGGTGTGTCGTATCAAGTACCACCAGAGGGCCTGGCAAGAGTCCTCTAGCCAAAGCTCCTTAAATACCAGGTCCCGGAGCTCTGTTACCCACTCGTCCAGGGGCTGTTCTCCCAAGAGACCCATCCGCATCGCCACACGCTTCTGTAGCCGCTGCTCATAACTGGGGAGACTCTCACCTCGCCGCCGCTGGGCATTTTCCAGGGCATCATACCAGACTTCCTTTCTGTCTGCATCCCTGTAGTCCGCGGCTGTCTCCTCCTCATCATCATGGAACGCTGTCCGAAGATTAGCCGATTCCATCCTGCTGTAGCCAGGGGCGCTGTACGGATACTAGCGTTGCCCTCAATCCACGAACGGTGTCTCCGAGCTGCTTCTCCTCGCACTAGGACGCCATCCCACTGCTTGCCACCAATGTAACGGATCGACGGGCACCCCGACTGGGTACCTCCGTTGAAAGATGCTCCTAGCGCTTCTTGAGGATTCCAAGCGCTCTAGCCGACATCACAACCACCAAATCAGAGAAGCATATGAATGCGGTAAACAGCCGAATAGGAAAAACCATATGAAGAGGTTTACACTCCTAGCAGTCAAACTGGAACAGCATACAATAAATCCCCCCCCCCAATAACGAGACGACACTTCGTTTTGAGGGTCAAGCAGGAACTCTCTATTGGATGGCAAAGCTTGGCCTTTTTTATGCAAGTCTTCCAGCCAGGGCTACTCCCCCGGGGACCTGATTGAGGACAGGCACACAAAATACAGCGACCAATCAACATACAGCCAGATATATCCCACCCCCACATGCATTGTCCATTGTGCTTGCTGATTAGGTCACAGGCAATGTCCATTGTGGAGGCTGATTAGGTCACAGGTAATGTCCATTGTGGATGTTGATTAGTTGATTAGGTCACAGGCAATGTCCATTGTGGATGTTGATTAGGTCACAGGCAATGTCCATTGTGGATGTTGATTAGGTCACAGGTAATGTCCATTGTGAATGTTGATTAGGTCACAGCAATGTCCATTGTGAATGCCAACTGTCACTGGGGCCATAGTCACAGGGTAAGAGGCTGACAAGCATGCCTCTCCAACTCCCCGTGACAAAGGTGCTTTTGTCACAATCTCTAAATAGAACTTTTATTTGGAAGGGTTCCTGCACTTGGATTGCTCTGAAGGTTCTTCAACAAACTAGATACAATGGAGGAATTGATTTTCCAGATATTTGCCTCTATAACCTAAGAGCTAATAACAGGATTCTCACTGACTGGGTACTCACTGCTTCCACCTTTATAAATGCTCCCTTGGAAGCTCAATTTGTGAAACCATTTCTCTTCTTTATTTTTTACACAGATCCAGATGGACTGCCCGTGGAGATGCTTCTCAACCCCCTCTTTTCTAGAGTAACTAAAACTTGGCATGCTACAGTATTAGACGCTAGGCTAACTTGCCATCTCATATCTCCACTCTTCTGCCCTTTGTAGGCAACTCCCAATTTCAAGATGGCAGACCGTGCGAACTGGGGGTGAAGCGCATTCATGATTAAATAAAGACAAACAGCTCTATTCTTTACATCTTTGGAGAATTTTTAGACAAATATAAGTTTTCTTCCCACATCATTATTCCCTTTCTGCAGGCCTCCAGTTAGGCTATGAGAATTATTTGTCAGCTCAATATGACCTCTGCACAAGATCTCACACAACCAACCGATTGTTGACCAAAAGGGATACTCCTAATAGAATCTCTAGATACTATAACTTTCTTAGGCCTACAACTCTACGACCAGCACGGGCATCTTCTCCTGGATGAGTCATTTCCCTCACTTATCACTTAGGGTGCATTCACATCACTGTTTAGCTTTCCGTTATTCTGATCCATCAGAAGAAGCGAGAGAGAAAAAAAAAAAACAGGATCCTGTAAAAAAAAACAAAAAAACAGAGCATCAGTTGTCATCTGTTGGAGCCATTTCTGTCTGAGATCCGTTTCAGGTGGAAATGGCTCAAACGGATGACAACTGATGAAACAGGATCCATTTTTTTTACAGGATCCTGTAAAAAAAACATATCCTATGCAATCCTATACATAACTGATGCAACAAGATCCGTATATTTATAGGATCCTATTTTTTTATCTCTTTCTCTCTTCACATAAAAAAAAAGGAAAGCTAAACGGTGATCTGAATGCACCTTTGATGACATTACTGACACTTTATATTAGTGATGAGTGGCATAGGCAATATTGGAATTTGCTATTTTGCTAATTTTTGCTTGAATAATCGCCATAAATTTGCAAATTTGAGAATTCGCGATGTCCAGTTATTATTTACTTGATTGCGAAAATCGGCAATGTTATATATTCGTGATAAAAATTAGAATTTTCGCGATCAACACTAAGGGGTAGGCAACTTTCCTATTTGTTGCTAGGGATGTTTCTAAGTGGCCATATTCATGATAAATTCACGATAAATTCGCGATTAGAATATTTGCGAATATATATAGCACTATATTCTAAATATTTGCGAATTCTCGAAGCGGCGATATTTGCGATTAAAATTTGCGATTAGAATATTTGCACTGAACACTACTCTATATAAAGCATCTAGATACCTAGAATTGGCTTCTTACTGGGACTGGGACATGGTAAATAAGATTACGCATCGAGCATATGTTTCTCCACTGCAAAATCTCCTAATGGGGAAAATACCAGCCTATACCAGTCCTAGATGTGCACAGATGGATGCAGATGTCTACCATTGTTTCTGGGAATGTCCTATTATACAACAATTCTGAAAGAGGTTTGAATCTTTTGCCCTGGCCCATTTGGTAAATTTTGCTCTTCTAATACCCTAATGGGCAATATTTGGCCACCCCCGAATCTACCACTGCATCACAGAAGTGAAAAAACTATTATTTATCCTTTCTAGTGTGTAATAAAGAGACTAACATCAAAAAGTTTTTTACTTTATGAGAATCCTTTAGTGGGATCCTGCCTGAACCAGGACACAATTGCGTACCTGTTTCCAATACACAAACTGGTACCTAAACCAAACTGTAGCAGCCAATCCCCTAATATATCCCCAACCCTAGGAAGACATGCACTCTCTTCACCTTATATACATATTAACCATTATTCTTATAAATGGTGTTCTTTACGGGTGGTCCACACAAGCCTCTTTCCCTTTGTTTTCCTCAACATGTCCTTTGATTCTGTACTATGGTTTGCTACCAATCTGGTAGTCTCTATTTGATGATTTATTTGTTTCTTTTATTCACCATAATGTTATTTACGGACTTCCATGAATAATTCACCAACTGCAAGTACATCCTTAACCTCTTATGGACGGGCTCATTTTCACCTTAAGGACCAGGCCATTTTTTGTAAATCTGACCAGTGTCACTTTATGTGTGAATAACTTTTAAAACGCGTTTACTTATCCAGGCCATTCTGAGATTGTTTTCCCCTCATATATTGTACTTTATGATAGTGGTAAAATTGACTCAAAAAATTTCATTGTTATTTATAAAAATAAATACCGAATTTACCCAAAAATTTTAAGAAATTGTAAATTTCCAAATTTCAATTTCTCTACTTTTATAATAGATAGTAATACCTCCAAAAATTGTTATTACTTTTCGTTCCCCATATGTCTACTTTATGTATGGCTCATTTGGGGAATGCCATTTTATTTTTTGGGGACATTACAAGGCTTAGAAGTTTAGAAGCGAATCTTGAAAATTTTCAGAAATTTTCAAAAACCCACTTTTTAGGGACCAGTTCAGGCTTGAAGTCACTTTGTGAGGCTTACATAATAGAAACCACCCAAAAATGACCCCATTCTAGAAACTACACCCCTTAAGGTATTCAAAACTGATTTTACAGACATTGTTAACCCTTTAGGTGTTTCACAAGAGTTAATGGGAAATGGGGCTAAAATTTCAGAATTTGGATTTTTTGGCAAATTTTCCATTTTAATCCTTTTTGTCCAGTATCTAAGCAAGGGTTAACAGCCAAAAAAAACAACAATTTTTTATGCCCTGATTCTGTAGTTTGCAGAAAAACCCCATATGTGGTCGTAAAGTACTGTGTGGCTACGCGGCAGGGCATAGAGGGAAAAGAAGCGCTGTGTGGTTTTTGGAAGGCCGATTTTGCTGGACTGGTTTATCTACACCATGTCCCATTTAAAGACCCCCTGATGCCCCCCCAGAGTAGAAACTCCCTAAAAGTGACCCCATTTTGGAAACTATAGGATAAGGAGGCTTATTTGTTGGGACTATTTTTAGGGTACATATGATTTTTGGTTGCTCTATATTACATTCTTGTGACTCAAGGTTACCAAAAATAGAAATTTGTAAATTTCATCTCCATTTGCCATAAACTCTTGAGGAACACCGAAAGGGTTAACAACGTTTGTAAAATAAGTTTTGAATACCATGAGGGGTGTAGTTTATTAGATGGGGTCATTTTTATAGAGGTTCTACCTTAGGGGTGCATCAGGGGTTCTTCAAATGGGACATGGTGTCAACAAAAAAAAGGCCGTCAAAATCTGCCTTCCAGGAACCATATGGCGTTCCTTTCATTCTGCGCCCTGCCGTGTGCCCAAACAGCAGTTAACCGCCACGTATGGGGTGTTTCTGTAAACTGCGGAATCAGGGCAATAAATTTTAAGTTTTATTTGGCTGTTAACCCTTGCTTTGTTACTGGAAAAAATGGATTAAAATGGAAAATTTTCCAGAAAATAGCTCTTTTGGCACCGTTTTTATTTTATTTTTTTGACCGTGTTAATCTGAGGGGTTAGGTCAAGGGGTATTTTTATAGATCAGATTATTACGGATGCGGCGATACATAATTTGTCTACTTTTTTAAATTTATTTAGGTTTAACACTATATTTTCCTATTTGAAACAAACTAAAAAAATTTAACTATCTGCACAGTCTAAGAGTCAGTTTTTTTTAAAGTTTCTACCCAATTGTCCTTGGTAGGGGTTCATTTTTTTCAGTTTTCAGTTTTTATCTGATTGTCAGTGGCTACATGGAAAAGGGGATAATAAATTTAGTACTCCATGGAAGTGTGGTACTCCCTGAAGCAACCAATAATGCAGAGGCCCAGATGATCAGTGAACATGTCACATTGAGTGGTGGTGTCCTTCCGTATCCCCCTCCTGTGACACACTCGGCACCTTTTTTGGGTTTGTCCCTTCTTTCCAGTATGGGCGACCACACCTGGAAAGTGTTGGCATCGAGCATATGTTTCTCCACTGTGAAATCTCCTAATGGGGAAAATACCAGCCCATACCAGTCCTAGATGTGCACAGATGGATGCAGACGTCTACCATTGTTTCTGGGAATGTCCTATTATACAACAATTCTGAAAGAGGTTTAAAACTTATGCCCTGGCCCATTTGGTAAACTTTGCTCTTCTAACACCCTAATGGGCAATATTTGGCCACCCCCGAATCTACCACTGCATCACAGAAGTGAAAAAAATATTATTTATCCTTTCTAGTGTGGCTCATAACTCTATAATGCAGGAATGCCTCTCTCTCTGGGCCCTGCCTCTCTATTGTTTTTCCAAAAATAATCTCATATTTTGAATAGATTGAGTTGAGACTATGCAAAATAAAAAGAGACTAACATTAAAAAGTTTGTGTGGTACTCCCTGAAGCAACCAATAATGCAGAGGCCCGGATGATCAGGGAACATGTCACACTGAGTGGTGGTGTCCTTCCGTATCCTCCTCCTGTGACACACTCTGCACATTTTTTGGGTTTGTCCCTTCTTTCCAGTATGGGGGACCACACCTGGAAAGTGTTGGCCAGGGACCATTCGGGCGCCTCCAGTTCCCAAGGTACTCCGGCCTGCTCTGTCCCGGTCAGAAAAGATAAGGTTCTTGAGGACTGCCTCATAGAACTGAAGGAATGTCCCGTGTTGCCAGTGCTCTGGGACAGCATCAAGTAGACCGCAACTTTTTTGTACCATGCCCGGATTTTGCGCATGGCATTAGATGGCTTGAGGACTTGTTCAGAGAGATCAACTCCTCCCATATACTGATTGTAGTTGATGATACAATCGGGCTTGAGGACCGTTGCTGCGGTACCTCGCACAGGGACAGGGGTGATGCTGTTACCGTGAATTGTGGACAGTACAAAGACATCCCTCTTGTCATTATATCTGACCAGCAACAGGTTTCCACTGGTAAGGGCATGGGTCTCACCCCTGGGGATAGGTACCTGGAGGGGGTGGGTAGGGAGGCCGTGTTGATTTTTCCGCATGGTCCCACAAGGGGACGTGGATCTGGCAGCGAGGGACTGGAACAAGGGAATACTAGTTTAAAAGCTATCCACGTACAGTTGGTAACCCTTATCTAGCAGTGGGTGCATAAGGTCCCACACAGGCTTCCCGCTAACACTCAGAGTGGGGGGACATTCTGGGGGTTAAATATGGGAATCTCTCCCTTCGTAGATAAGAAACATGTAAGTGTACCCTAAGGTACTCTCACAAAGTGTGTACAGTTTCACGCCATACCTTGCCCGCTTAGAGGGAACATGCTGGCAGAAAATGAGTCTCCCCTTGAAAGCAATGAGAGACTCATCAACCGCGACCTCCCTTCCAGGTACATAGGCCTGCACAAATTTGGCCTCAAAGTAATCAATGACCGGCCTGATTTTGTACAGGCGGTCATAGGCAGGATCACCTTGGGGGGACATGCTGCATTATCTGCATAATGCATGCATTTCCGGATGGCCTCAAACCAGGAGCGTGTCATGGCCGTACTGTAAAGTGGGGTCTGGTAAAGGACGTCCCCACTCCAGTAATGCCTGACACTGGGATTCTTGACTAGGCCCATGTGCAGAACGAGGCCCCAAAATGTCCTCATCTCGGCTGCACCGACCAGCGTCCAGCCACCGGGCCTAGCCAAAAAGGAGCCCGGGTGTTGAGCAACAAACTGTTGGTCACTGAAAAAAAGACTAAAGTCGTCGTATTCAGTGAAGCCCACTGTGGAAATCTGGATTCCTGGTTGGCCTACAAAATCAGGAATCACGGGCTCAAAACGCTCTGGGGTACACAATGCAAGTTCACCAGTAGGGGGCTCAGGTGAACTTATCTGGAAGGCCGGAAAACTAGTACGAGCCCCAGAGCTGCTCGTACTAGTGTGGGCCACGGGGTCCCTAGCATGGCGGTCCCCTTGTGCCGCCTGGTGGCATCTCTGCCGCCTTGGGGGCTCATCATCATCGCTAGATGATGAGGAGGACGCGGATGACAAAAGTAAAGTGGGGTCATCCTCGTCCTCACTGGGGCTCTCGGATGGAAGCTGGGCGTATGCCTCCTCGCCGAGAACGTCCGGTGGCCATAGGGGAGTGTGTGTGTGCGTGTGTGTGTGCGTGCGTGATAAACTTTATTTGGGATGCATGTGTGAGAGGTCACGGGTGTTCGCAAACTCACTAAAAAAACTAAAAAACTAAGTAAAAAAAGGCCAAAAGGCCAAAAGTCCGAAGTTTATCAGCGGTGGGGCATGCAATGAGCTAACAGTGGCGGGGGGTGGGCAGGCGGGCAAGCTGCAGCACCCCTGGGGGGTCTAGGGTCACACAGCTGTGCTGTGGACCCCAGACATCCGATTTTAGGGTGATGCAACGAAAACTTTTTTTTTTTTCACTAACTTTCCCTGTATATCCCTGCCTAACCTAACCTGTCCCTAACCTTTCCCTAAATACCTAGATGGTGGTGCTGAGGCACAGATGGGGGTGCTGGCTGATGATCCCTGCAGCTCTGGACGTGCAGCCTCTCTCCTCGGCTCCCGGACACAAAAGGAGGAGGAAAGGAGTGCTGCAGGACTCTAATGGTGGGGCCATGCATGAGAGACTCTAATGGCGGGGCCATGCATTAGAGACTCTAATGGCGGGGCCATAAGTGAGAGACTCTAGTGGCGGGGTGCATGCTGTTCAGCTGACACTCTAAAACATTATATGCGAGTGCATGCTGTTCAGCTGACTCTATAAAAAAAACTGAATTGAGGGCCTGCAGTTGAGCTGACCCTATAAAAAAAAAATTGTAGTGGAGGGAATATATGCAATCTGGATGAGGAGGAGGAGGAGGAGGAGAAAACAAGATTCAACCATATACTCATTTTTTGTGGTGGAAAAGGTGCATGGGAATACACAACAGTACTGTAGATTGAGTACAATATAAATGATAGATTGAAATTGCCTTTATGTTCATCATCAGCTCAGCTCTCCTCTGGTGGAGTTGAGAAGCCAGGGGAAATCCGGTCGATGTTAATTTTTATCTGAATCAACCTGTCAGCATTGTCAGTGGACAAGCGGATACGCTTATCAGTTATAATGCCACCAGCAGCACTAAATACACACTCAGACAAAACGCTAGCAGCAGGGCAGGCCAGCACCTTCAAGGCATAGATCACAAGTTTGTGCCACGTGTCCAGCTTGGACACCCAGAAGATGTAAGGCGCTAAGGGATCATTTAGGATGCTGACAAGGTCTGCTATGTATTCCTTCATCATCTTCTTAAACTTTTCCCTCCTTGCAGCACTAGGCCGCGCTTTAGGGTGAGGTTGCTGGCGAGGTGTCATGAAAGTGTCCCATGCCTTGGAGAGTGTTGCCCTCCCTTTGTTGGAACTGCTGTGTGTTCCCCTTCTCTCCGTTCCTCGGTTGCCTAAGGAAATACTGACTCTGCCAGCCGCTTGGTCAGATGGAAAATTTGGAGCAATCTCTCAAAAAGTACCTTCTGGTATTGCACCGTTTTACTCGTCCTATCCTCCACAGGAATGAGAAATGAGAAGTTCTTTTTGTAGCGGGGGTCGAGAAGGGTGACCACTGAGTAATCCGTGTTATCTAAAATGCACATAATGTGAGGGTCGCGGGAAAGGCAGCCTAACATGAAGTCAGCCATGTGTGCCAGAGTACCAACAGGCAAGATGTCGATGTAAACAACAAAATGACTCTCCATCTCCTCATCCTCCTCCTCCACTTCTGCCCATCCACTGTAAACAGATGGAATTAAAGTTCCATGGGTACTACCCTCTGTAGCAGAGGCAACTGTCTCCAGCTCCTACTTCTCCTCTTCATGGTCCAATTTGCGCTGAGAAGACAAACTGTGGGTGGTCTGGCTATCACCATGTGTAATGTCCTCCCCCATTTCCTCATCTGCCACATTCAGAGCGTCCTTCTTAATTGTGAGCAGCAATCGTTTGAGTAGACACAGCAGTGGGATGGTTACGCTGATGATAGCGTTATCATCACTAACCATCTGTGTGGATTCATCAAAGTTTTTTAAAAGCTCACAGAGGTCTGACATTAATGCCCACTCCTCGCTTGTGAATAGTGGTAGTTGACTGGAAAGGCGATCATGTTGCAGCTGGTATTCCACAACTGCCCTCTGCTGCACACAAAGCCTGGCCAACATGTAGAACGTAGAGTTCCAGCGTGTGCTCACGTCGCACAACAGTCAGTAAGCTGCAGCGTTGACAGACCGGCTGAAGCTGTGGACTACTTATGGAAATTGGCACACATGCGGCGTGCCTTCACTAGTAGCTCTGCCAAATTGGGATAGATTTTGGTAAACTGCTGAACCACTAAGTTTAAGAAGTGGGCTACGCATGGGATGTGTGTCAGGTTGCCGAGCTCCAAAGCCGCCACCAATTTACGGCCATTGTCAGACACAACCATGCCTGGTTGTAGGTTGAGTGGCGAGAGCCACAGCTTGGTCTGGTCCCTTATACCCTGCCACAGCTCTGCGGTGGTGTGCGGTTTGTCGCCTAAGCAGATCAGCTTCAGCAAGGCCTGTTGAAGCTTACCCACAGCAGTGCTACACTGCTTCCAGCTAGCGACTGATGGAAGTGGAGAAGGAGGCGGTAGAAGAAGAGAAATGGGCGTTGGAGCTAGTAACATAGCTGCTGGCGGAGACCCTGATGGATGAAGGGCCCGCAATCCTGGGCGTGGGTAGCACCTGTGCCATCCCAGGGGATGACTCACTCCCGGCCTCCACAACATTCGCCCAGTGTGCAGTCAGAGAAATGTAGCATCTCTGGCCACCAGCACTTGTCCATGTGTCCGTGGTGAAGTGGACCTTCCCAGTAAGTGCGTTGGTCAGGGCACGGGCGATGTTCTGGGACACATGCTGGTGTAAGGCGGGCATGGCACATTGTAAAAAATAGTGGCGGCTGGGGACTGCGTACCGAGGGATGGCCGCCGACATCATGCCGCGGAAGGCCTCAGTCTCCACAAGCCTAAATGGCAACATTTCAAGGGCCAGTAATTTTGAAAGTTGCGCATTTAGTGCTATAGCCTGTGGGTGGGCGGGTGGGTATTTGGTTGCGTTTAAATGCCTGTGTTATCGACTTTTGGACACTGCACTGGGACAGGGAAAGGGATGTTGTTGCTGACTGTTCATGCGAAGGTCCAAGTGCAGGGCGAGGGGCATCTGGGCCTGTGCCTTCGACAGGGGATTGGCCAGCAGTGCGTAACACAGGGGAAGAGGAGGCAGTGGTGTGACCCGCAGACCCAGACTGTGGACCCAGGCATTACTTATTAGGGTGCTTGGATGCCAGGTGGCGGATCATGCTGGTGGTGGTGAGGTTGCTAGTGTTCACGCCCCGACTCATTTTGGTATGGCACAGGTTGCAAACTACCACTCTTTTGTCCTCTGCACTTTCCTCAAAAAACTGTGGAACAACTACCCCTTGGTAAGGTAGATTTTCCCATGGGGGTGCTCGGTGTAACGGTTGTGGGCCTGTTTGGTGTCGGCTGACTTGTCCCTTTTGCAACCCCACTGCCTTTTCCAGACTGTTGCTGTGCTGCGGATTCCCATGTTGGGTCAATGACGTCATAGTCCACCGTCTCCTCTTCCACTTCCTCACTCATCCTCCTGACCTAACCTAACCACAACCTCAGTGATTGACAACTGTGTCTCATCATCATCCACCTCGTAAACGAAACATTGCCGTTCTCCACTGTCATCTTCTTGAGACTGTGAAAGCTCAAGAGGTTGGGAATCAGGGCACAATATCTTAGGTACCTCTTCAAGCGTACTGGATGTGAGGGCCAAATTTAATTGTGGCACTGGAAAGAGCTCCTTGGAATATCCGAGTGTGGGATCACTCATTTGGCAAGCCTCTCCATGGTGGGAGGAAGGATGATCGGAGTGAGGATTCAGTTGACCAGACTCTTCCGACTGGAAGCATTATCTTCAGAAATCCAACCGACCATTTGTTCGGAGTGGTCCGACTTGGACAGTGTTGTCCTGCACCACCCAGCTAAGTTGGACATGAAGCTGGGTACGGTGGATGTTTATTTTTTTTCTGATGCACTGGCAGCAGGCACAGTTACATTGCGCCCAGGGCCACGGCCTCTGCGTGCACCATCAGCATCACGCCCACTTCCCCGTCCCTTAGTGCTAACCTTCTTTATATTAATGGTTTTGTCACTAGATTTAACACAGATTATTTTACTGTCCGCTAAAGACACAGTTTTCGGAGGCAAGACAGTATATGTCATAGAAACCCACAGAATATGGACACTATATTAGGCCCAGATTATTGAAATTTGTAATGCAGACACTGTTTGCAGATGTTTTACAGTATTGGTTACAGAACAACACAGATTAGGGACACTAGATGTGGCCCAGACTATTGGAATTTTTAATACAGAAACTGTTTGCAGATGTTATACAGTATTGGTTACAGAACACCACAGATTATGGACACTAGATGTGGCCCAAATTATTGGAATTTGTAATACAGAAACTGTTTGCAGATGTTCTACAGTATTGGTTACAGAACACCACAGAATTTGGACACTAGATTATGTACAAAAGATTAAAATAGACAAATCGCCAGGACCGGATGGCATAAACCCCCGTATCCTAAGGGAATTAAGTGATGTCATAGCCAGACCTTTATTTCTGATATTTACGGACTCTATACTGACAGGGAATGTTCCACAGGATCGGCGCATAGCAAATGTGGTGCCAATATTCAAAAAGGGTCCAAAAACAGAGCCTGGAAATTATAGGCCGGTAAGTTTAACATCTGTTGTTGGTAAACCGTTTGACGGTTTTCTAAGAGATGATATTTTGGAGTATCTCAATGAAAATAAGCAAATAACGCCTTAGCATCGCTTCATGAGGGATCGGTCATGCCAAACAAATTTAATCAGCTTCTATGAGGAGGTAAGTTCTAGACTTGACAGCGGCGAATCAATGGATGTTGTATATCTGGACTTCTCCAAAGCATTTGACACTGTACCTCATAAAAGGTTAGTATATAAAATGAGGATGCTCGGACTGGGAGAAAATGTCTGTATGTGGGTAAGTATCTGGCTGAGTGACAGAAAACAAAGGGTGGTTATTAACGGTAGATACTGAGATTGGGTCACTGTCTCTAATGGGGTACCTCAGGGGTCAGTATTGGGCCCTATTCGCTTCAATATATTTATTAATGATCTTGTAGAAGGCTTGCACAGTAAAATATCTATTTTTGCAGATGACACTAAACTGTGTAAAGTAATTAACACTGAAGAGGACAGTTTTCTGCTACAGAGGGATCTGGATAGATTGGAGGCTTGGGCAGAGAAATGGCAGATGAGGTTTAACACTGACAAATGCAAAGTTATGCACATGGGAAGGAATAATGCAAGTCACCCGTACATATTAAATAGTAAAACACTCGGTAACACTGACATGAAAAAGGATCTAGGAATTTTAATAAACAGCAAATTAAGCTTCAAAAACCAGTGTCAAGCAGCTACTGCCAAGGCCAATAAGATAATGGGTTGCATCAAAAGGGGCATAGATGCCTGTGATGAGAACATAGTCCTACCACTTTACAAATCACTAGTCAGACCACACATGGAGTGCTGTGTACAGTTCTGGGCTCCTGTGAACAGGGCAGACATAGCAGAGCTGGAAAGGGTTCAGAGGAGGGCAACTAAAGTAATAACTGGAATGGGGCAACTACAGTACCCTGAAAGGTTATCAAAATAAGGGTTATTCACTTAAAAAAAGACTACTAGGGGGAGATCTAATAACTATGTATAAATATATCAGGGGTCAGTACAGAGATCTCTCCCATCATCTATTTATCCCCAGGACTGTGACTGTGACTAGGAGACATCCTCTGCATCTGGAGGAAAGAAGGTTTGTACACAAACATAGACAAGGATTCTTCATGGTAAGAGCAGTGAGACTATGGAACTCTCTGTCTGAGAATGTGGTGATGGTGAGTACAATAAAGGAATTCAAGAGGGGACTGGATGTATTTCTGGAGTGTAATAATATTACAGGCTATAGCTACTAGACAGGGGTTGGTGATCCAGGGAGTTATTCTGATTGCCTGATTGGAGTCGGGAAGGAATTTTTTTAAGTGGGGAAAATTGGCTTCTGCCCCACAGGGTTTTTTTTGCCTTCCTCTGGATTAATTTATAGGAAACAGGCCGAACTGGATAGACAAATGTCTTTTTTCGGTCTTATATACTATGTTACTATGTTAGATGTGGCCCAGATTATTAGAATTTGTAATACAAAAACTGTTTGAAGATGTTATACATGGTTGGTTAAAGAACACTACAGATTATGGACACTAGACGTGGCCCAGATTATTGGAATTTGTAATGCAGAAACTGTTTGCAGAAGTTATACAGTATTGTTTACAGAACACCACAGATTATGGACACTAGATGTGGGCCAGATTATTGGAATTTGTAACACAGAAAATGTTTGCAGATGTTATACAGTGTTGGTTACAGAATACCACAGTTTATGGACAATAGATGTGGCCCAGATTATTGGAATTTGTAATGCAGAAACTGTTTGCAGATGTTATACAGTATTGGTTAAAGAACACCACAGATTAAGGATACTAGATGTGGCACAGATTATTGGAATTTGTAATGCAGAAGCTATTTGCAGATGTTATACAGTGTTGGTTAAAGAACACCACAGATTATGGACACTAGATGTGGCACAGATTATTGGAATTTGTAATACAGAAACAGTTTGCAGATGTTATACAGTGTTGGTTAAAGAACACCACAGATTATGGACACTAGATGTGGCCCAGATTATTAAAGACACAGTCTGCGGATGATGTACAGTATATTTCACTAATAAGTATAAAATAAAAATATCTTGCTGCTGGCAAACACACACAGTAGTCCATAAAGGGACTTTGGGGCAGTTGAAATGCTTTTGGTAGTAAAAACAGCAAATATCTCTCCCTGCACTATCTTTCCCTTCCGAAGCAATGTCGCTGAGACTGCAGAAGGTAAACAGATTGCTGCTCTAAAACACACACACACACACACACACACAGAGTAGTCCTTAAAAGGACTTTTGGGTCTTGGTAAAGCTTTCTCTGAATAAAAACCGAGAAAATCGCTCCCTACACTTTCTTTCCCTTCCTACCCTCTTCTCTCCCTGTCTACGTCTGAGCTGAACATGCGTCATATAGCACCCAATGACACGTTCCAGCTAGCCAATCACTGTAATGCCAGCAGCCAACATTGCTACTGGCATTACAGTGAGGGCACTACTTACCTGCACCTTTATTGGCTGCTTAAAACCTGCAAAATGTGTGGGGCGGAGAGTCGAGCATTTCACTCGAGCACATGCGGTAGTCGGCCGAGTGCCAACATGTGCCGAACATAGCGATGCTTGAGCCGAACAGATATTCGGCCGAGCATGCTCGCTCTTCACTACGGTGGACCTTTTACATACAGGTAGGTCAATGATCTTCAAGGGACAGACTTTTATCTAATAAAGGTATATATTTCATGCATTTCCATGTTACTGCTCATCCTCTATGGTCTTAAAGGCAATTTATATTGAAGACCTCTCCTTAGGATAGGTTATCAATATCTGATCGGCAGGGTCCGACACCCAGCACCCCCCCAATCAGCTGTTTGAAGAGGAGACACTGCTCCAAGCGAGCACTGCTTACTGCCGCCTCCTCTTTAAACAGTTGATTGGTGGGGATGCCAGATGTCGGACTCCCACCGATTAGATATTGATGACCTATCCTGAAGACAGGTCATCAACACAAAACTGGAACTTCCATATTATTCCTGAACATCATTATATAACAAGTTTATAATTGGACAGTTATAAGTTTACATTTCCCCTCCATCCAAAATTATCTTTTCTTTATTATTGTAAATTTTAAATAGACTTTCAAATAATTTTTGATTTATAGGAGTTGAATTCTTCTTTTGTATTTGCATTTTCTAATTCTGAATAGCTAGGATATATTTCCAACTGGCGGGAAAACAGAGTAATGGAACTCATAAAAGTGTCTGAGAACTTGAAAACTGGATTATTTTTTGTATCGTTTTACCATTATGAAATAATTCATTCAAAATAGAACATTTTTTTCCATTACTGGACACAACTTTATTTTGAAAGATTTTTCACACTTATATGATTTATTGCATGTGTTAAATTGTTTTGGACTCCAGCTTTCCAAAATATCATGGTGGTCATGGTCATATCCCTGAGGGATAAATTAGTATGAGATTGTAGCACATCAGTATTTTACACATATTAGTTTATGATTTAAATAATCTGGGAGTGTCAGTGTCTTATATATAGTTATAGTACATGTACGTCATGTATATCATATTTTTAGTAATAATCAGTCAAATATGGGTGAATCTGCTTCTGCACTTTGGTTTTAGTGACCAAAGATTGATAATTGCCATCACATGTGCTATATGCTACTAGGATGTGAATGCCACCATAAGGATAAAAGTATTGGGACACACCTTTTGGTCATTGAATTCAGGTGTTTCATCCAGTCCCAATGCCACAGGTGTATAAATTCCAGGACCAAAAAATTTTGTGAAAAATTGGTTATTCTAAAGAACTCACTAAATTCCAGCATGGTCCAGCAATAGGATGCCACCATTACAAATCATGTTATGGAACTTCTTCCCTCCTAGATATTCCACTGTAAGGGGTATTATTGCAAAGTGGAAGTGTTTAGGAACCATAGCAACTTAGCCACAAAGCAGAGACTAGGTAAAGTTACAGAGTTCGGTCGCAAATCCTTAGGTGCATAAAGGTCCCTAACACTCTGCTGACTCAATAACTGAAGAGTCCAAACCTTCTCTATCATTAATATCAGCACAAAAATTGTCCAGTGGGAACTTTGTGACATGGATTTCCATGGCTGAGTAGTTGCATACAAGCCGTACATAACCAAGCAAAATTCTAAGCATCTGACGGAGTGGTGTAAAGCACGCCACCATTGAAAAAGTCTGGGTTTGAAGAATGCCAGGTGAACGTTACCTTCCTGACTGCATTGTGCCAACTGTACTAATGCTATTCAGGGGTAGGTCTAGGCCCCTTAGATCCAGTGAAGGGAAATCTTAATGCTTCAGCATACCAATACATTTGTAAAATTGTAAGATTCTAACATGACTGTGCCTCAGTGCCCAAAGGAAGGTCCATAAATGCATGGTTGGGGGAGTTTGGTGTAAAAGAACTTAAATGGCCCACACAGAGCCCTAACCTCAATCCCATCAAACACCTCTGGGATGAACTACAATTGAGATTGTGAGCCAGGTCCTCTCATCCAATATCAGTTTCTAAACTCACAAATGTTCTTCTGGAAGAATGGGCAAAAGTTCCAACAGACACAGTGCAAAATCTTGCAGAAAGTCTTCCCAGAAGAGTGGAAGCTGTTTTAGCTGCAAAGGGGGGCCAACTTCATAATCATGGCCATGGATTTAGAATAGGATGTCAAGAAAGCTCCTGCAGGTGTAAAGTATAGATATCCCTATCATAGGCGTGCGCACAGGGTGTTTCGGGTGTGCCTGGGCACACCCTAATCAAGCCGATTCGAGGTTCTGTCAGGGCCCGGGAAGCGCTGAAAGCGCTATACTCACCTCTTCCTTCCTGGTCCTCGGCGCTCCACTGTCAAGGCTGTGCACAGTGTGAAGCCGCGCTGTGACCTCACACTGTGCTCTCCCACACTGCAGACTGTTCAAGAGGATTACTGAGTGCGGGCGGTGAGGTAGCGGCGGCGTCCGGAGCAGGAACGGTAAGTGCTTTTTTATTTGGGGGCACTGGGGGATGATATGAGGCACTGGGGGGCTGAAGAGGGTCATTCAGGGCTGATATGAGGCACTGGGGGGCTGAAGAGGGGCACTGGGGGGCTTAAGAGGGGCATTGGGGGCTGTGTTGAGGCACTTAGGGCTGATATGAAGCACTGGGGGCTGAAGAAAGGCTGCTGGGGGCTGAGTAGGGGCACTGAGGGGCATTGGGGCTGAAATGAGGCACTGGGTGCTGATATGAGGCACTGGGGCTCTTATCTGAGGTCTGATTGGGAGTCATTCACATTGGGGTCTCATCTGAGGTCTTATTGGGGTCTTATTAACATTGGGGGTCTTATTGGGGCTGTCAGCTGAGGTCTGATTAACATTGGGGGTCTGATTGGTGGTCTGACCTCGGGTATAATGAAAAATATTTTTTTCTTATTGTGTTCTCCTCTAAAACCTAGGCACGTCTTATGGGACAGAGCGTCTTACAGGGTATTAAATACGGGTCTATATTTTTATATGCAGAGTGTATTTGTGCATATATATATATGTGTGTGTGTATGTGTATATAATATATACATACATACACACACACACGCGCGCGGCCTGTGTTTGTGCTTTAGGGTGCACACCCTAATGCAATAGGCTGTGCACACCTATGATCCCTATACTTTTGTCAATACAGTATGTCCCTCCCCGTTAAAGACTATAAAAAAAAAACTGTGCAGTCTTATCCTCGTGTAATATTGCTTACTATCTGTTCCCTACTTCTTCCTAACCTACCACTTCAGGAAAAAGATGGAAGGGGGTATGACTGCAGGTTCAAATTACACAAAATTTGTTTTTTAGTATGTAACCATGGAGAGAACAAAACTACAACAGTGCTGTGGTAGCAAAGCAGTACCGCACCTACTGCAACAAAAATGTCAAACAATAATTCTAAACAATCTCTTCCAAACCAGTTGTCAGCATCAATATAACACTGCTCCTCCCTGCACCAATTCCCTACACCAACTCAAGGCAATTATTTCCCAAGTCACCCATAAACTCAGTAGGTTGAATGTTGCAAATGTATATACATACAATATATATCCTCTTACCCAGAGGTCGCACTACATTTTTTCCAGAAGAGTAAAAATACTCCTCCTACTTATTTTTACCTGAGGAGGAGTACGAAATTTGCAGTAATTCAAATACATAATATATCTGCCTACACTTGCTCACATCTGCGTTGGAGGCTGCGTTTGGAGCTTCTGTTTGAGATTCTGTCTAAAGACCAGACAAAAAAGCCTTGTATGCAGCACTTTTTTGGTCTGGCAAAAAGACAGGCTCATGAATGGAAACTGAACGGACTCCATCATAGAAGCAGGGCTTCTTCCCTGTCAGTTAGGATGGGTTCACATGACATTTTTGCTGTATGTTCATTGTACACACGAAAAAAGTATTTACATTAACAGACGCCTCAGATAGATGCCATACTGTGGCATCTGTCACCATAGAATTCCATTGTAAAAAAAAAAAAAAAAAAAATGTTAGCCTACATCTTTTTTGCTGGACTTTGCAGGATGGAAAAACAGGGTATACTACACTTTCCCATCCTGAAGAATCCTCAAAAAAAGCACTTTTTTAAATTTTACTATGGAACTTCATGGTGATGAGTGTCACAGTATGAAATCTGTTGTGTATGGTGATTGTATGACAAAAACCCAGCCTTACTTGCCCCATCCAGCACCTCCGTTATTTTCATTGTTCCGTTGTTAGATGAGCATTTCGGAAAGAGACACATTCCTTAATCAGGGAAAGGTAAGGATTTTTTTTTTTTTATCATGACAGTCTGCAAATTTCCTTTATGTTTTTAAAGGAAGATGCATTTGAGCAAATAAAAACTTGGTTGACATAGGTCTTGAGGTGAGAATATGCTCTTGAGGATTTTTTACACTCACTCTTTTCAGTGCTCTCAGTATAGAAAAATAATGCAAGTCGTTATGTCACATTAGGATGTAATGTACATCAGGTTGTCCACGTGTCAGTTTGTCATGATTTTCTCAAATAGTGCGTTACTGATCAGCTTTTCATTGATAGGAATGAAAAAAGAAACAAATGGAGAAAACATAACGCTGCATGGAAATATATTAAAGCGATAATATATGCACGTACGACACAGCACGTCTAGCCAGTTGGAAAGAGAGATAATATGAAATCCTGATGTTGATTTAAGTTAGGCGTCCCTCTGGCCGCGTAGGTTTTAGCACTGCTTTCTGTCAGTGAACACGTCAGTATATTCTTTGTGATTTAACTCCATTTCTTTCTATCTTGTTTTCAGTCATTGTGGAATACGACCATGTATAAAACCTTATGTGGGGCTCGCCCTAAATTGTTATTGATAGATACAATTTGATTCCAGGTACAGGATTAGTGTTGATCGCAAATATTCTAATCGCAAATTTTTATCGCGAATATCGGCACTTTGAGAATTTGCAAAAATTTACAATATAGTGCTATATATTCGTAAACGTGAATATTCTATGGTTTTTTTTTTCATCAGTAACCTCTCTTCTTGCTTGTGGGCCAATGAGAAGGCTGCAATATCTTTGTCAGAGCTTAGCAATATACCTAGCAACCAATAGGAAAGTTGCCTACCCCTAACTATATAAGAACCTCCCCAGCAGCCATTTTCTGCTGTTTTTTTTGCAGTTCTGAGAGAGGCAGCAGTGTCATTGTGGGGTCTGTGCTTTGCAGACTCATCTGGATCTCTATTTATTTACATTAGATAGTTAGCTTATATATATAATACAGATAGTTAGTGGGAGATAGTCAGTGTAGGTTAGATAGTAATATAATGTAGCTGCTCCAGTGCAGGGTGTTAGGTAGTGTGATAGTGTCTCTGTTAGACAGTGTAAAAAAAGTGCCATGATGCCTTGCAACGCAATTATTAAGTGTTTAAGACACTTGTAAACACTTTGACAAGGTCTGTGGCTCAACAGCAAATGTTGTGACTTCATAGAAAAGGATTACACATGGCACCAGGTGCCAAAAAATTAACCAAAATTTTGACTCAATTTGTGGAGTAAAGGAAGCAAACAAATATGTGGTATAAAGTTAGAGTAAATAGTCTATAGGCACACCAGATTTGTTATCCAGTATCAGCCACTGTGATAAATCTGGCGCAGTATGACTGTCTGTCTACGTTTACACTTTATTAATTTTTGACAGTATAACTAAATGATGACCGTTGTTCCCTTGGCCAACAAGAAATTAGATTTTCCTGCATCTGTAAAATCCTGCTTTTTACTGGATATCTTGAACTCATAAAAGCAAGAATGCTTGGGTGGATTTGCTAATTCTGGGAAAGATTTACTAACCACAATGCTGCAGAATTGTGGCTTCATTTAAGAGCAATCTTTTTGGCACTGAGTGGTATGCACAGTGTTTTGACAGGCAATTGGTCTAGTTAGTGGTGACAGTCTTTAGTCTGAGGCAACAGGTTAATAAGGTATGCTGTCTCGTTAAGTGGTAATCGCCAAGTATACAGTAATACATACTCCTTAAGAGGCTACAACTCCCACTGGCTTGTATTGTACCCTGATACCTTGGCATCAGCATTCTGGCTCTCTTCAGAATGGTAGTAATAAAGATGGTTGTATCTGCAGCTCTCACCACATGGTGCAACATCATACAATCTGTACAGTCTCTTCACAACCACCGTGAATACCCTTCTCAGTCGCAGTATGCCCTTATTTCTGACACATAGTATTGCACACAGTCTCTCACATAATTTTGTGTACAATATGTTGGCTGGTCTTTGTCTCTTACACAGGCCTTGACTGCTTTCAGGATGACTATAACAGATGGCTTATTTCTACCCCTCAGCTCATACCATGACTTTACTGTAATGCTCAGCTTGCTCTATGGCTCTACCTATGCCCTGAGTGTGTCCTTTTATGACTAGCACTAATTACCTCCACTTACTAGCCAGATGCATGCAGGAGTAATGATGGCTTTGTTTCCAGCAGCAGCTATCCCAGTCTCAGACACTCCTGCTTTTGCACTTATGGCTTGTCTGCACTTCTAGCCATGTGCTCCAGCATTACTGTCAATAGCTTAAGAACCTTATGCAAATGAAGTCACATGTTTGAAGGTCTTTTCAACAACACACATTAACAGTAATAATATAATTGGTCAGTAAGTGGCAACATAACCTTGGTGTTGTTCCTAACACACACATTGACAGTGCAATACATTTACGTATGGTAAGACGCTTCAGTCTGTTGTGGGAATTTTATTAGGATGTGTTTTAAATATGTCATGTATTGTCATCATGTCTCTCAGTGTGTAAACCATTGGAGTGGATATCTTACTGTGGATGTAGAGAACCATCAGCTGCCGGGCGCAGAGGTCTCCACTGGCAAACAGTCTATGTGCTATGCACTGGGCTGTGGGCCAGGGGGAGACTGATGCGCTGCAGAGCAGTGTTGTCTTGGGAAATGTATGTGTGCCAGCTAGGGCCCCCGCCCAAAGAGCGGATTTATTGACTTGGCGTGGGTGCATTTATTAAGAGAACAATATACGGAAAGGAACGTGCATTTGTTATTTCCAGTGCGCCTGATCAACCGCTGGAGATGGTGACGCTGTTCCTCTAAGTAGGCCCATAGGCCCACATGCGGTCGAGAATGCACGGCACCGACCGTCTGCCCCCCGTCTGCGAACGCAGACCAATTCACTTGAATGGGGTCCGTGATCCACATCTGACCGTTCGCAGTGCAAAAAAGTAGTGCATGCTCTACTTTTTTGCGGTGCGGAGGTATGGACAGAAAACCCACGGAAGCACTGTGTAGTAAATGTTTCAGTGGGCTTCAGATCCATGCCTTTATTCTGTACCGCACCGTACCCTCCAGATTGTGGACCCATTCAAGTTAAAGGGTTTGCAGGCCGCAATACGGGCACAGATCTGCTACGGTCATTTGCATGAGGGTATGTAAACCCTGCTTCAACAGCCACCCAGAAATTGCTACCTACAATATACTGTATGTGGGCTTTACATAGACCCTACCCATTTTCAGGCCAGGACCAAACTAATTTGCCAAAAAATTTCTGAAAATTTGGGACAATCCCAGCAAATTAAGGACTGTTGTCTACTTTGGGCAGAGAGGGACTTTATACTATGCTGTCGTCAGTTAGGGCAACATAGTAGAGGTGAAAGGTTCCCTTTAATTCTGCCTCTTTTATAGAATAAGGGAAATTTTAACATGACTAAGTCATTCCAGAATCAATAGTTGATTCACCATGTAACTTTGCTTCCTTAACATTTTATAAGTCAGATTTTTGCTTTTATGCAAGTCCATGTCCTGTTAATAAACTTATAGTAAGAAAAGGAGAAAAAAAAAATTGGCAATTGTACCAAAATGAATTCTGTTTCCAACCACAGTGCGGAACTGAAGTGGCATAGAGCTACAGGTGCTTATTTGACTCCAGTGAAAATATTTGACACCTTTTAGTTTCCAGCTGGAAAAATTATTTGGTTTCAACCATTTTTGCAAAAATATCCTTGTTGGAAAGGATTTGGGGATTATGTCCTGCTGTTCATTGGAAAATGATAAAACGAGTGTCTACAGCAGGCATATAAATAGATAAAACATTTGTGAGAAAACTTTAATACACCCATGCTGTTAAATTTCATTGCTGTCAGTCCGAAAACAGTAAGCAGAATGTATTAAAGAGAGCGGCCATACATTTTTTAAAACAATCTCTACTTGTATAAAGCATATATTTTCCTCCTTTCATGGTTGAATTTGTCTTACTGGAAACTTGAAATTTGTGGTAAAGGTGTCGTAGACTCGTAACATACAACAATATATTGTGACAAATAGCTTTATTTATTATCCTATTCGTTGCTAATCTGACAATTATCCCAGCTAATAATAAGTGAAATTTCTTGAAATTTGATTCGGATCCTGCTGAATCAGTCAGGCAATTTGATTTGAGTCCGAATAATTTTGACCAGAATTGAAAGTACTACAACTAAGCTGAAAATTTAGGATGACATTCTGGGGTCTCCTAGGATTGTGCAACTAATTTCAAGCTCTTTTATACCAAGCAAGCATTAGTAATCTTATAGCTACAGTGACATATATGGCTATGGGTAAACCTATGGCTGCTAGTGGTACCTCCTTAAAACAAATTAATCTGTAGGATTTTTTTTTTTTTAATTGTTCAAATTTTTTTTGACAACAAATGCCTGCCAGTGTGTACACACCCACACCACCTGTGGTCATGTCATCCTTCATCTTTCCTGTCTTCTGATCTGAAAATGTCGTGTTATAGTGAGGGTCTTACCGACCACGAGAACATCTAAGGCAAACAAACACGAGGCAAGCAATCTGACAAGGCAAGGACCAACACAAATTCTACAGATATTCAGAGAAATGAACATGGCTGGAAACTGAATCAGCAGATAAGGGACCAGTGGCAGGTAATACCACTGGACCAAGTGCATCGGTTTCACTTGGGGCCAAACCCAGGGGCAGAGACTCTGTGAGCCCTTCACAGAGCCCCGATCATGGGGATGAACTTAGGGCTCACTGGTCACACTTCCAGGATGGTCCCGGTGCATTTACATAGTAACATAGTATATAAGACTGAAAAATTACATTTGTCCATCCAGTTCGGCCTGTTTCCTACTGGTTGATCCAGAGGAAGGCAAAAAACCCCTGTGAGGCAGAAGCTAATTTTTCCCTTCCCGACTCCAATCAGGCAATCAGAATAACTCCCTGGATCAACGACCCCTCTCTAGTAGCTATAGCCTGTAATATTATTACACTCCAGAAATACATCCAGTCCCCTCTTGAATTCCTTTATTGTACTCATCATCACCACCTCCTCAGGCAGAGAGTTCCATAGTCTCACTGCTCTTACCGTGAAGAATCCTTTTCTATGTTTGTGTACAAACCTTCTTTCCTCCAGATGCAGAGGATGTCCCCTCGTCATGGTTGACCACTTACCTGCAGAGACCGACGGTGCAAGCACCAACAGTCCACACAAAATAAGGACTGGAACCCAGGCACACATACTGAAACCCGAACAGAAACACACAGGACACAGTACAGACAAGACAAATGGGAACCAGCACACAAGCAACTGCCTGGACCCCCTGCAGAATGTATGCATGGCGGTTGCAGGCAGAGCTGCCCAAACAGGCAGACAAGCAGATGTCTGGAACCCATGCGGAACGGCACATGGTGGTCAGAGGCAGAGCAGCACAAAGACTAGATGTCCTCCCTCCGGAGAACTCAGGAGCCCTCTCACCAAAGGCAGAACATACACAATACAGGATCAGAAGCAGTTAAGCACTTCCAGGCTAACATTGACCTAGACACTAAATAAATACAGATAAGACAGAGATGTTCTGCCTCCGGAGAAACCATAAGCCCTCTCACCGAAGGCGTTGACATGGACTAGCAGATGCCTGTTCCCCATGCGGAGTTTGTTCATGGGTGAACGGGCAGAACTACACACAAGGCACAGACAGGCAGAAGTCTGGACCCCATGCGGAACAACAAATAGTGGTAACAGACAAGAGACAGAACCAGACAAGCAGATGCCTGGACCCCATGCGGAATGACACATGGCGGTCACAGACTAGACATAGAACCAGACAAGGAGACATTTATGTGTTACTAGGTGGTCACAAAGACAGGACAGGTGGAATAACCCCAGGTCAGGTGCATAGCTCCTGTATCGAGCAAAGCTAGAGACAGACTAAACTCCGGGCCCACAGCTAACAGGATTATGTAGCACTTAGTGACCACAGACAACCAAGACATTAACTGCACACAGAGCAGGAGACAGAGAGGGGAAAGCAAGGAAGAGACAGAACACACACAGGCTGCTGTTACTACATGTCGCCCCTGGAAAACAGCCTACCCGGAATCCACCGTAGCCAGTACGCCAGAGCACAAACATGAGCAACAGGCAACCCCTGTCACAGTGAACACACTGTGGCAGAAAAATGTCTGACGTCATTTTGAGAAATTCACCCAAATAGAATCACGACATATTCCGGTATTTCCTAAATTTTTGGAAAATTCTTCTCAAATTGGATTTATTTAGAACTGATTTGGTCCCACTGTCTATGCAGTGTACACTACACCACCTGACATTGGACAAAAAGTTACACATAGCTGGGCATATTACACACATGTGAATGTTAATCATATGCGAGTATAAGAATGATTATATTGGCAGCCTATAGAAGTCACTATTATTGTGCCCATCAAATACAATATATGGAAATGTTAAAGGGGTTGTCCCACAAAAAATATTCTACAGCTTTCAAACCAGCACCCTGAATACTTTTGTAATTGCATGTAATTTAATATTTAGCATAGCCAGTGAGTTATTCAATAAAATGTATCTGTATAGTGTCACCTATTGTTTTGGGGTTTTTTCTTTGACCTTCTAACTGAGATGGCCGAACATGCTCAGTTTTATCCTTCAACTGCCTCCTGAGCTTTGATAGGAAGAGCTGAAACACGCTCCCTGAGCTGCAGCCGACAAAACACACCCCCTGAGCTGCAGCAGAAAAGACTCTCCCCTTGAGCTATCAGCTTGATATAAATCTAGCAGAGCAATGAATGGGGAGATCTTGGGTTTCATGTGAGCTGAAGGCTGGTTCTAGCTTAGAAAGAGGTTGTTAGTTACTCATGTATTATATGATGTCTGATTTCCTTTTTACATTAACTTAGATTGCAGAAATACTAGCTTGGAAATTTAGTTACTTACAGTATAGTAACATTGGTGGACAAAGTTTTATTAAATAAAAATGGGAATTAGGGATCAGTTAAGGGGACACATTTATAAGAAGAGTTTGAATGTCAAGTTCTCATTAAGGCTAAAAGGAAAGACACTTTTCATCTGATCAAGTTGTCCCAGTCGCCATCACAGACTGTACACTCAGGAATTTTATGGTGGCTGGGTCTCCTCCATGTGCTAGGTGATCGCTAGTGTCTCCTGTCTCGCCACTAGTGTCTCCTTTTTATTTAGAATATCATTGTAGTGGTCCCTCTTCCTGCTTCTGTTTTGGCAGTTAATGAAATCCCTTATTTCATATAACGTGGACATTATGGCATGGCTGTGATTGGCCCTTGCATCATGTGACCCAGCCTCAATGAAAGCTGGATCGCGTGTAGCACTGCCCACCAGCTCTGAGTATTGCAGTGATAGGAGCAGGCAGCTGAAGTGAGGGAAAGTGTTAGGAATCTCATTTGACTATTTATACTGTGTTGACCTATAGTGATTTTTTTGTGGGTGCAATACACCATCTTGGCACCCCTGACACAGAAATGTAATAGTTAATCTGTCTGTTAGTTCAGTGGGTGACATATACCCATTGTTTGTGTGAGGTACACCTGCACTGCATACGTGACAGGGAAATAAATCTAGTTAATCCATCTGTTAGTTCGGTGGGTGACATGTACCAATTGTTTGTGTGTGGTACACCTGCACTGCACACGTGACAGGAAAATAAATCTAGTTAATCCACCTGTTACATCGGTGGGTGACATGTACCAATTGTTTGCGTGGGGTACATCTGCACTGCATACGTGACGGAGAAATAAATCTAGTTAATCCATCTGTTGGTTCGGTGGGTGACATATACCAATTGTTTGTGTGATGTACACCTGCACTGCATACGTGATACGGAAATAAATTTAGTTAATCCATCTGTTACATCGGTGGGTGACATACACCAATTGTTTGTATGAGGTGCACGTGCACTGCATACGTGACAGGAACATAAATCTAGTTAATCCATCTGTTAGTTTGGTGGGTGACATACACCAATTGTTTGTGTGAGGTGCACGTGCACTGCATACGTGACAGGAACATAAATCTAGTTAATCCATCTGTTAGTTTGGTGGGTGACATATGCCAATTGTTTGTGTGAGGTACACTTGCACTGCATACGTGACGTTGAAATAAATCTAGTTAATCCTAGTGATGAGCGGCAGGTGCCATATTCCATTTTGACGAAATTCGTGAATATTCGATAGAATATTCGTTTCATATTCGTCGAAATCGAATATTCGTCATTATTCTAGTTATCGCGATTAATATACGATTTAAATAATCGCGTATTGCGATTGTAACTTAAGGCTACTTTCCTATTGGTTTGATATCTAGAATTAGCGAAGAGGACGAATATGATGAATGTATTCGTCATATTCCTCAAAACGAAGATAACAAAGTATTCTCCATCTTCGTTTTAGCTATCTATTCGTCAACTTCGCTAATTCTAGCAATCAAATAGGAAAGTTGACTATAGAGACAGCTGTGTTTAATTCGCTATGCGACTATATTACTTTGCTTTTTTTTAATAAATAGAATAATTATAATAATTATTATCAAGTATTATAATTATTCTATTTATTTTAAACAAAGCAAAGTAATATAATCGCATAGCGAATTAAACACAGCTGTCTCTATAGTCAACTTTCCTATTAGATTGCTAGAATTAGCGAAGTTGACGAATAGGTAGCTAAAACGAAGATGGAGAATACTTCGTTATCTTAGTTTTGAGGAATTGACGAATACATTCGTCATATTCGCTAATTCTACCAAGCCAACCATAACCAAACCAGGTCTAAGTTGAAATCGCAATTCGATTAATTCAAGTTATATTAATCGAATTTCGATTTCAACGTAATTTTCAACTCCGACAGTACATTCTAGCATGGGAAGTAAATAATGACAGCAACGGACAATGACTGGAGATCGCAGGGAGTAAGGAAGCCTCTGGACATGTGAGTAGTAATAGTTTAGAAAAAAAAAAAGGGCAAAAAAAAAATGATTAACGAATATTCGAAATAGTGAATGTATATCGCTATATTCGAAATATTCGCGAATTAGCGAAGTGACGATATTCGCGAAAAAAATTTCGCTATTCGAATATTCGCGCTCAACACTAGTTAATCCATCTGTTACATCGGTGGGTGATATTTACTAAATGTTTGTGTAGGGTACATCTGCACTGCATATGTGACGGGGAAATAAATCTAGTTAATCCATCTGTTAGTTCGGTTTGTGACCTCAAAGAATTAGGAGAGCATCAAATAAGGGACATGGCCCTGGTTGTGGTGCTGCTGGTGTTGGTGCAGCTCCTGTTGCAGGGAGAGGACGTGGACGTGGTTGATCTGTGCCAGCTACACGCCCAAATGAAACACCTTCCTTAGGTGCACATAGGCGACAGAACGTTCAGCGTTATTTTGTAGGCCTCAATACCGGTGTACGAATGGTGAGGCCAGAACAAGTAGAGGCAGTAGTGGATTGGGTAGCTGACTGTGCCTCCAGTTCCTTCACATTGTCTCACACCCGGTCTTCTGCTGAAAGCACAGAGTTGGCACCTGCAGCCCATGGGCATCTGTCTTTCACCTCACCCCCTTGCAAATCAGGCAAGCAGTCTGAGCCCCAAGTCATGCAGCAGTCTCTTATGCTTTTTGATGACTCTGCTGGCAGGGTTTCTGTCAGCCATCCACCTAGCCCTGCCCCAGAGGGGGAATAGATTGAGTGCACTGATGCCCAACCACTTATGTTTCAGGATGTGGACATGGGAGGACCACCGCAGCACGTCTCTGATGACGACGAAACACAGGTGCAAACTGCTGCGGCTTTCTGCAGTGCGGAGACCAGCAAGGAGGGCAGGGGTGAGGAGTGGGATGAAGATGATGTGGAGGATGTGGAGGTCCAATACCCCACATGGAATCAAGGTCATGCGAGTGACGTGTGCAGTTCGGAGGAAGAGGTGTTGGTCACGAAGCGCCAGCCACATAGCAAAAGAGGGAGCAGGGTTGAAAATCAGAGTGGCCGTCCCCTAGCCAGTACGCCTTCTACTGTCCACTGCACCCAGGGACTGAGCACACCATAGCCAACTCCAAGGAGTTCCCTGGCGTGGCAGTTCTTCAGACAATGTGCAGACAACAAGAAATGAGTGGTTTGCAATCAGAGCCTAAAGCGAGGCATACATTTTCTAAACCTGAGCACCACCGGCATGACCGGGCATTTAAATGCAAAGCACGAGCTGCAGTGGAGTACACACCTCAAAAATCACAAACGATCTCAAGCTCCTCCTTCTCCCTCTTCTGCTGCAGTCTCGGCCTCTTCCTCCACTTCTGGAGTGACATTGGCATCTGCCACCCCACAAACAGAGGATGTGGCAGCAACGACACCACCTCCACCACCGTCACACAGCAGGTCCACACTGTCCCATGGTAGATTTCAGCTCTCCATCGCCCAAACACTGGACAGAAAGAGCGATCCCTGGCCCTGAATGCCAGCATTTCAAAATTCCTGGCCTTTGAAATGCTGTCATTCCGTCTGGTGGAGACGGAGACTTTTAAAAACCTTATGGCGGTGGCTGTCCCAAAGTACGTGATTCCCAGCCACCACTGCAGTAAGCCAGTTCTCAGGGTAAGCGACCTGTGAGGTCACGGACATAGGCAGGCAGACCAAGGGGATGAGATTTGTACTCACAGTTATTAAGTCCCTGGGCAGGCGTGCAGTCGGTGATGAAGAGGTCTGCACGTGGGTCCTCTGGGACACTCTCTGGATGAAGGGACACAGGCCAGGTGGTTTGTGAGGTGCCCTTGATGTTAAGGTTTAACGTGCCTGTGGCAAGGTCCCTTGCAATTCGTGATGACAGTGCCTTTTACGGTGGCACAACTGATTTGCAGCAGGAATAATTGAGGTACAACAGATTATGTTGATTTTTAACTTCTTTACTGAGCAGCAAATTATGTACAGTTCTTTATATAATTCCGTTTTGGAGGCAAATGGTATAAATGCAGTGATTTTCCTGGTATGGAGGCTTGGCAAAGTAAGGGACAATCCTAGCAAGGTAGACAGAGGGTAAGATGCTTACTGGACAGGACTTGACTTGATTCTGGGTAACTCAGTACCTGTATTAGTGCGATGATTAATAATCCGACTCCTGCACCTCGATTCTCCCAAGGCCCAAATGCAGAAAGGGTTGCTTTATCCTTGGGGCAGGCTCCTCTGAAAATATATATTCTCCTGCTGGAAGATTGCTTTACATAAATTACACCACTAGCCGCTGCAGGCTCACTAGCCTCCTCACTTCAGGAGGTCTACACTACTCTCCCCAAACTAGACCCAGCCCTATCTATATCTCTACAGGGCAGTCCCTGGCTCCCTCTAGTGGCTTGGGGGAATACTGACACCCTGATAGGCCTGTACCAAGGAAACTCTCTACAATTTATATGCAATATGACATAATGAAATGGCTGACAAAATCAGGTGTGCACTGCACAATGCCATCTGTGGCAAGGTCCACATAACCACCGATGCGTGGACCAGTAAGCACGGGCAGGGACGTTATATCTCCCTAACTACACACTGGGTAAATGCAGTGGCGGCTGGGCCCGAGGCAGATAGCAGTTTGGGGCATGTCCTTCTGCCCCCGAGGATTGCAGGACGTTTTTCGTTGCCTCCTGTTGCCTCCTCCTCCTACTCCACTTCCTCCTCTACCACTTCCTCATACGGTCAGCGTAATACCTGCACCACCAACTTCAGCACAGCCAGGGGGAAACGACAGCAGGTTGTTTTGAAACTCATCTGTTTGGGGGAAAAACCCACACCGCGCAGGAGCTGTGGACGGGCATGGAACAACAGACTAATGAGTGGTTGGTGCCACTGAGCCTCAAGTCAGTGCCAATGAAGCCATCCTCAGTGTTACTATCCCACTTCTATGTCTCCTTGAAAAAAACGCTTCAGGGGATGAGGGAAGAGGATGTGGCACAGGAGGAAGAGGGGTCATTTCCACGGTTTTCAGGCCAGTCATTCACAAGTGGCTCGGAGGGTGAGTTCCTGCACCAACAGAGGCCAGGTACACAACTGTCCAGCCAGGACACAGTTCTGGAGGATAAGGAGGATGATGAGGAGGAGGAACCATGTTCACAGCTCATGGCCATCACTGGAGCGTGGCTGGGGGATACGGAGGACACAGATGATACACCTCCCACAGAGAACAGCTTCTCGTTGCCTCTGGCACACATGAGCGACTACATGCTGCAGTGCCTGCGCAACGACCGCCGAGTTGCCCACACTCTAATCAGTGCTGATTACTGGGTGGCCATCCTGCTGGATCCCTGCTACAAGGACAATGTGCCGTCCTTAATTGCGTCACTGGAGTGTGATCTGAAGATGCGCGAGTACAAGCGCACGCTGGTAGACGCGCTGCTGATGGAATTCCCACCTAACAGAGGGGTCTCAGTGGAAGTACAAGGCGAAGGCTAATGAGGAGGAAGAAGTCGCCAAAGCAGCTGGGGCACTGCCAGCACCTCAGAAGGGAGGGTTAGCATGGCCGAAATGTGGAAAAGCTTTGTCAGCACGCCTCAAAAACCAGCACCACCAGCTGATATGGAATGTCTTAGCAGGAGGCAGCATTTCACCAACATGGTGGAACAGTACGTGTGCACACGCCTACACGTACTGACTGATGGGTCTGCCCCATTCAACTTCTGGTTCTTCAAATTGGGCACATGCCCTGAGCTTGCCCTTTACACCTTGCAGATGCTGGTCTGCCCTGCGGGCCAGTGTATTGTCCGAACGTGTGTTTAGCACGGCGGGCGGTGGGGGGGTGATCCCCGCCAAGCGCAGCCGTCTGTCCACAGCCAACGTGGACAAGCTCATGTTTATTAAAATGAACCAGGCATGGATCCCGCAGGACTTGTTCGTACCTTGTGCTGAATAGACAAGTATATTGGCCGCACACAGCCATTGTTAGACTCCAGCGCACTTCTCTTTACATTGTCTTTTCTAGTTCCCAATGTTTTGGGGGTCTTCCCAAATTTATTTAAAAAAAAGGAACAAAATACAAGATACAAAAACAACAAAACATTTCCCTATTCACATTTGTTTGTAAACTAATTGTCTTGCCCTTACCCCCATTTTGCTTCCTTTTGCAGCCCTCTAGCCCTCACTTACAGCCATTTTAGTGCTCCAAAGTTCAGGTCTCTATTGACTTTGGGTCAAGTTCGGATCCAGAACCCGAACTTTGACCCGAAGTTCGGCCGAACCCAGCGAACCTGAACATCCATGGGTCCGCTAAACCCTAGTGGCCATTACTTGATCACATGCAAAGCCTTTGCCACAGTGGAAGGTTCCTGAAGGTTTTTGTGAAAGCCAAGTACCCTGCCTCAATGGAGGCTGGTAGTGGCTTCTCATCAGCCTATATGTTGGACTCCGGCCCACAACCATTCTCAGGTCAGGATCCTCCAACAGCATCGGGGCAAAGATTCAGCATAGACAGCCACCCCACCCCCTGCACTTGCCGCTCAAGTTTACCTAAAGAAGGAAAAGTTCTGTGGCGTTTGTAGCATGTCATAACAATTTGACGTGATATGCCGAGTCGCTTAGAATGTTCAGACACATTATTTTACTTAATGGCACAGGCAGGGGATTACAGGGCAATGCGAAATTATGCTTATGATGACTGGCCCTGTTAGGCTCTGCCCTTGGTGCACTTATGTCATAATTTACATAGTGTTTAAAATAAGGATTTATCCAAAATGCCACAATATATGGTTTTAATCCGCAAGATCAGCCCTACCAGACATTATGCGTGATGTAAAAGCCAACATATGCTTTTTAATAATGTATTTCGAAAATGGACAGACCTTCCCTTTATACTTTAGCAGTGTGACATCTAAACTTCTCTAAAGGGGTTGTCTACCTTTTTCTTACTGATGATCTACCATTTGGAAGCTCATCAGCATCTGATTGGTGGGGGTCCCAGGTGCCTGTTTGAGAAGACAGCGGCACTCGAAGTTGAGGCTCACCTCTTCCGCTGCCTCCTACAGGCCAGTGACATCACAACTATGTCACGTGCCCTGGGCGCAACTCAGCCCCATTGAAGTGACCCCCACCGATCAGATGTTAATGATCTATCCAAAGGATATCAGTAAGAAAAAGGCATACCACCCCTTTAAGGTAAGGGCACATGGTCAGGCTTCTGCATGTGATTTTGGAAGCCAAAACAATTTGTAAAAATAATCAGTCAGCACTCTGGAAGAAGGTAGTGCTCGTATCCTAGGTTGCAGGCCCATACAGGACCATACTTCCAAGTAGGAGAAGTGGATCAGGACTCACTTTTTGATGCTATAAAATTTTTACTTTATTGCAATAAACAGAATACAGGCAGTGCTCATTTAAAAAGAGCAGTTTGGCCAAAAAGCATCACATCTGCCTGTATTCTGTTTATGGCAATAAAGTGACGATTTATTAGCATCAAAAAGTGAGTGCTCATCCACTTCTACCGGGAAGCCAAAACAAGGAGTGAATTCAAAAAAGAGGAGAAGTCATATCTGTCCTTTATATCTTGTAGTCCATGACTACAGGATCAGACCACTCATGGGGTTAGTTTGTAGTCAATGTGGATGTGATCTTAAATATTTTTCCGTTAAAAAAAGACAAAAGTATTATAGTTTTTAAAACAAAAGTATTCAACATGACAGTGATTTTTCTGACTAACACAGTACCATGTACATGTAAATAGATCAGTGTAGGAGCTGTGGACACAAAATTAAGTTAGACCCGTAAGTTAGACCCATAGAAAAAGTTAGACCAATATCTCGTAATTCCGTTTTTGTTTTTCTTTGTGGTCCAATGGTATGCTGAAAAAAATTATGTAAATATACCCATTGAATTAAGTGGATCAATGCACCATCCATGAAGAATACAGGCAGCACATGTCTGTGATTCACTGACATGTGAAAAAGGCCTAACAAGTAGGGACAGCTAAGTTTATCATTCAAACACTAACATTATAGATTTTGGTAGGCTTTAGTAGACTGACAATTGTTAATCGTCCCTGGTGACATTGCATTCTGCTGCTGTAGTCCCATAATTATGAACAATGTTTCATGAAACCAGAATGTATACATGAAAGCAGCCCATGAACTACAACACAAGGATCACAATTGTCCAGGCTCTGGTATTTTCTCTGGCAGTATTTAACCACAGAGAAGTCACACATGAGAAGTACTGATGAACATTGCATTCATCCACCACACACACATGCATTTTAAGCATACAACTAAAAATCTTAAAGAATAAAACAAAGAACAAGGGAAACAACATTTAAAAAAGAAACACTCTTCATGTGTGCTACACTGGAGGCCCATGCCAGCCGATGTCTTGCTTGTCAGGGTGGAAACAGGCGCTGCTTTATTCATCCTGTGCCACCTGTCCCTCCTCTGGCATCCTGCAGTGGGCCCGGCTTCTGGAGGTCCATCTCCAATCTTGTGCTGCAGGCTGTGGCCTGCGATTCATTGCCAACTTCTTCAGTCTCCCCGTAGGGTGCTCACTCGCCAGCCTCTAAAGGGCCAACAACTGTATGCCCTAACCTTTAACAACCTATGTCTGGCCACCTCAGGGTATTTAAGGCACCTTTCCCTACCCGTATACCAACGTCAGCTAGTTTACTGATTCTGACCGTTCACTACCTGACCTGACCTGTGCCTGTTTACCCTATTGACCCTCTGCTGCCTGCCCTGAACTCAGACTTGTTTCACACATTTGTACGAACTCTGCCTACCCTAACCTCGGCCTATTATTGGCTGTAAGTATTGCCTGATCCCTTAGTACCTTGCACGGGTGTCTCTGAACTTCTTGTGTCAGATGTCACCTAGATCGGGACTACTCCAAGAGGTAGCGGCCTGGTGGCTTCTCTGCAGCAAAGTCCATATTCTTGTATAGGGGTTAAAGGTTAAAAACCCAGGGACTGTCAGGATAATGCCTCTAGGATTAGCCTTACACTAAACTGGTTGGTTGATGCAATGGTTCCACACCCACTGCCTTTGACAATTTGATCACTAGGAATCAAAGTGAACATAATGACAATAAAAGTATAATAGCGCTATTGCTCAGGCTTCTTCCCATTGGAGAAGGTGCCTTAAGTACTCCAGGGTAGCAAGCCATTGGCTGGGGAAGATTAGGGTGTGCGAGTGCTGGCCTTTTAAGAGCTGGAGAGAACACAAAAAGGAATGATATACCTGCACATAGAGTAGGCACCCCTCACCCTATGGGCCCT
Organism: Bufotes viridis; assembly: GCA_033119425.1. Taxonomy (NCBI): domain Eukaryota; kingdom Metazoa; phylum Chordata; class Amphibia; order Anura; family Bufonidae; genus Bufotes; species Bufotes viridis. Next base: position 387,348,456 of record CM065592.1, on the reverse strand, counting down.
GTTGTAGCTGCCACCGGCTGCCACTGTGGTAAATAAGCATTTGCTTTCTAATGTACCTGTTGCTTTATTTGTCTGATATGGCCCTAAATGCCATTCTTTCTTCATTATTACATTTTTTATGAATAATCAATGTAAGGTTTCAACACTAAGGAAATATATTAAATAAATTACATGAAAAATAAATCAAATTTTGAAGGCTTCATTACCGGTGTAGAACATTCATGTGTAATAACTGTCCTGATTAAGAGGAGCTATTCCTGGACTGACTTCCAAATGTATCAATGTACGCAATGCAAAGAAGTGATGAAATATGATGATGCACATAGTGGACGCAGAGAGAATTCCAATGAATGAATACATTCTTTCCAAGTGTAAAACTAAATTCTGGAAAAAAGAACCCCTTACTCCTTGACATTTATGAAAAAGTCAACCTATATTTTCTTTACATCCAGAGCTTCCAAAAGCCGTTGATGGCAGGATGCATTAAACTCATTCAAGAATCCAAGAAATATATTGATATAATAATAGTAATATATTAATTAAATATTTTTTTTTATTACTTATAATGATTTATTTATTTTCTTACTTTTTTTTGTTATATTTGCTCTGTATGCAGAGCAACAGCTATCTTTTCTGGCTGCTTGACTTGCGCAAGTGTTCATGTTTTTTTGCCCAGTGAGAGGGAAATAGGTGGCTGGCCCTCATCTTTTTGGTAACAAATGGTCATGTTGTAAGTGGGAAATACCCTACACATGTATAAATTGTAAATGTCCCCTTGTCTACCTGTTGTGTTTACAATGGGCCTCTGTGCCCCCAAAATATTTTATATCCACATATGTGTTTAACGTTAGAGGTTTTTTTTTTGGGGGGGGCGGGGGGCTGAAGGGGCAGTTATAAGTAGCTGGTATGAAGATCTAGTTAAAGATGATCAGGCGCCATTGCAAATAACAAGGAGCTTAGCTCCTGGTGACATAGTAAAAACCCCATAGTGAATTTCTCTCTTTTTTGGCAGCACTATTGAGTTCTGGCTGCCTGAAGGTTGGGAATAACAAACAGGTCTTGAAAGAGGACCTATAAACTCTCTGAACATGTCTACTTAAACCACTTCTGGCATTTCTGAAGTAATAACAATTCTGGAGCATCTATTCTTATGACTCTATGATGTTCCAATCCCTTTATTATTTCTTATTATTAGAAGATACTGTATAAACGAATTGCAATGAAGATCCGGATTGATTTTACCAGTTGGGGATATGTCCCTGCACAGTCTGACACTGACAGCACCCTTCTGAACCTTCATTGCAAACTGCTACTAATTAATTCACAACTTCTAGCAGGAATAATAAAGGAATGGCACAGCATAGAGAAGAATAGATGCTCCAGAATTGATATTACATAGGTACTGCAATACAAGTAACTATGACATGTCAGGAGAGGCGGCAGGTCCTCTGTAAAGTGGTTTTACAGGACCCAAGAAAATATGCCTGCTTTCTTCCAAAAACAGTGGCAAACTTGGCAATGCCTGGTATTGCAGTTCTACTCTTATGGGTATGTGACTGAGCTGCAATACTATAATGGATCAGTGAGTGTTACTGTGCCAACTAACTGGCTTGGCTTTGGGCTAAACCTAGGGGCATTATTCTGGCAGTCCCCTCGTATTCCATCTTTAACCCCTGCACAGGGATCTGGACTTCGCTGCAGTGGTGCAACCAGACCGCTACCTCTTGGGATAATCCCAGTAGCACCTGAAACTCTAGGCACAAAAAATGCACCAAAACCACTTATACTGATTATGTGGTTTTTGGCAGAACTTGACTATAGGAAACTTGGTTGGATGGCTGAGATGCAGAGAAACCACACCAAAATCGCAGAAGCAGTTTGGACAGTCTCTAATAAAGGAAAGGCAGATAAAAGCAACACAGAACTAAAGACTCAGTAGAGCTGGCAGGGAGAGTAGTGATGGATACAGGAGTAGAGATGTCGCGAACATAAAATTTTCTGTTCGCAAACAACGAACCCGAACTTACTCTAATGTTCGTGAACAGGCGAACCGCAATAGACCTCTATTGGCAGGCGAATATTAAAACCCACAGTGACTCATTCTAGCTAACCTATTTTATGACATCTAAATTTACCCTAACATTTTATTTTCTAACCTACTTTAAAATGCTAATATAGTTATTTAACATATTTTAATTACTTGTAAAATAAAAAAAATCACTCTACACCATGTCAAAAGCCAGGTATGTGCAGGCTGACTATCTATCCATAAGACAGGGTGTCAGCATACCTTACAATGACAGGTTTGAGCAATTTAGACAAACAAACATAAGTTCTCAATCCAAAAGGAGAGAAATTGCTTAGCATTGGTTGGCTATCTAGAGGGGCCTGGACCCTAGACCATTATCATTAGGGCGACAAAATTGTAATTTTATATGCCAGCCTAACTCCTCTCTCACTGCCTAAGAGAGCTGCATAAACATTTCCCAACATTTAAATCTCATTTGCATACACATGACCAAGAAATGCTAATGAGCAATATAGCAGTATCTGCCTTGTTTGTAAACTGAAACACGATTTGCATAGCTTTCCCATAGTCCCATGTTATGCAAATGAGTTTATATGACAAAACAGAATAGAAAGATTAAAAAGTTAGTCTTTAAAAAATTGCAAAATAAAAAAACTGTGCAGCCTTCCTAATCATTGAGATGAGAGCTAGGTGGCATATAAAAAAAAAAAAAAAAAAAATGTTGTCACCCTAATGATAATCATCTATGTGCACAGGTCCCCTAGATACCGAACACTAAACAGACAATTTCCCTTCTGGGAAAACTCCTTCTGGGAAAACTGGTTAATACCCAGGCTGCCTTGCTAAGGTATGCTGATGATCTGTCTGTCTGATGGATTGTTGGCCCTGCATATACCTGGTGCTTGGTGGCCATAGGGGAGAACTGTTCTGTGTTGTCCATTGAATGTTTTATGTAATAATACAAATAATAATAAGATTTTATGATAGGCAGGCTAGGGTAAATGTCTGTAAGTCTGTCTTTGTCTGTTTTATAAAATACAAAGATCAGTTTTTTTAGTCAGCTACATTATTGTATGTTAAAACTCATTGGCATACACATGGCCAAGAAATGCTAATGAGCAATATAGCAGTATCTGCCTTGTTTGTAAACTGAAACACAATTTGCATAGCTGTCCCCATGTTATGTAAATGAGTTTATATGACAAAACAGAATAGAAAGATTATAAAATTAGTCTTTAAACAATTGCAAAATAAAAAAAAAACTATGCAGCCTTCCTAATCATTGAGATGAGAGCTAGGTGGCATATTAAAAAAATAAAAAAATGTTGTCACCCTAATGATGATCATCTATGCGCACAGGTCCCCTAGATACCTAACCCTAAATAGACAATTTTCCTTTTGGAAAAACTGGTTAAAACCCAGGCTGCCTTGCTAAGGTATGCTGATGATCTGTCTGTCTGATGGATTGTTGGTCCAGCATATACCTGGTGCTCGGCGGCCATAGGGGAGAACTGTTCTGTGTTGGTAATTGGATGTTTTATGTAATAATACAAACAACAATAATAACTAGAAAGTGCTGTTTCTGAAGAAACCACAGGATGTTGGCTTGGAATATGATTGGCTGTTTGTGGCTCCACCTACTTTCTTGAATTTTAATGCCAGTCCTCAAGTGACCAATTGTGCCAAGCTTGAAGTCTGTGCCAATAACAGGCTAGGAGCTGCGGCAGTTTTACATTTTCCCATTTAAACCAATTGCTAAAATTTGATTGGCTGATATAGACTCCGCCCACTTTTAACAATTTTGACCCCAATGACCCACGGTGCCAAGTTTGGGTATTCTCATTTAAATACTGTGAAAATGGCAGCTTTTAAAGTTTTCCCATTGAAGTCAATAGGGAAAATCTGATTGGTTGTAGTTTGCCCCGCCCACTTTTTCCGAATTTTGAATTGGACATAACCTACCACCTGATTTCTGAAATTTGAAGCCCCTGACATAAAAAATTTGAGAATTGCAGCATTTTTGGAAGTTAAAATTTTTCAAATTTTCACATTTTTCACACTCAAAGAAATCTGATTGGTTGATTTTGGCCCCGCCCACTTTTCAGAATTCTAATCCCAGTCCTCCAATGACCAACTGTGCCAAGTTTGAAGACTGTGCCAATAACCGTCTACGAGCAGCGGCAGTTTAAAATTTTCCCATTTAAACCAATTGCTGAAATTTGATTGGCCGATTTAGACTCCGCCCACTTATAAAATTTTTGACCCCAGTCACCCAATGACCCACGGTGCCAAGTTTGGGTATTCTCGCTTAAATGCTGTGAGAATGGTAGCTTTTAAAGTTTTCCTATTGAAGTCAATAGGAAAATCTGATTGGTTGTAGCTCCGCCCACTTTTTAATGTCCCCAAAATGTGACATAAATTTTCAGGTTGACCCCATGACTAAGTGACCCAAGTTTGGTGACTTTAACTCTAAAGCTGTTTGAGTGACAAAGTTTACATTTTTCCAATGAAAGTCTATGGGAAAAATGGGATCTTCGAGGCCCGCCCTAGGGCCCGGAGGGTGGGATCGGTTAAAAGCACAAGCAACCTATTCGGGTATGTGCCGAACAAGTGTGCAAAGTTTGGTAATCCTAAAACTGTGGGAGGAGTAGCGTATAGAAATTTGCTAAATTTTCATTGGCTGTTGGTAGCTCCGCCCACTTTGGGGTGTCCCCTCAAATTTACCCATTTATTCGGGTTGACACCAACAATATGTGATCCAAGTTTGGGAGCGTAGCTTCAAAATTGTGTGAGTGGGAGCGATTTGAAAATTTTCCTGTCAAAGTAAAAGGAAAAAGTGGGTGTTCGGGGCCTGCCCCAGGGCCCCGAGGGTGGGATCGCTAATAAAGCACAAGCAACGTACTCGCTATAGGCCGAAAAGTGTGGAAAGTTTGGGGTCTGTAGCACAAAAACTGTAGGAGTAGCGTTAGAAAACGGGGCGGAGAATAATAATAATAATACTAACAATAATAAGCTGAAATAATCGAATAACAATATGTTGGCTTTGACAAGCCAACATAATAATTTTGTCTTTGTCTGTTTTATAAAGGACAACAATTATGAATAAAAACGTTTTAGGGTCCATTCACACGTCCGTTGTTTAGTTCCGCATCTGATCCCGATTTTTCGGAATAGTTATGACAGAATTGGACCCATTGATTTTCAATGGGTCTATAGAATATGCGGACAGCACAAAGTGTGCTGTCCGCATAATTTTCTCAGTACATAGTGTCCGTCAAAAAATAAAACATGTCCTATTCTAATCCGAAAATTGCGGATAAAACTTCATTGGAATAGGAAAATGTATTCTTCTATCCGTTTTTTTTGCGGATCCGCAAAAAACGGATGACAAACGGAAAGAATTCTTGGAAAATAGGATCCGCAAAAAACGGACGTGTGAATGGACCCTTATAGACATTATGCAAAGACAGTGTTTGATGATAATAGTATAGTTTTTCTGAGATCAAGGATCCTAATACAGGACTATATATATAGATATATTTCTATAGGGTAAAACAGCCTGTCCCTTTAAGGTGTAGTACTCAATCAAACATACAGTAAGATAGCTGACTAAAAAAACTAATGTCACTTTGTATTTTATAAAACAGACAAAGACAGACTTACAGACATTTACCCTAGCCTGCCTATCATAAAATCTTATTATTATTTGTATCATTACATAAAACATTTAATGGACAACACAGAACAGTTCTCCCCTCTGGCCACCAAGCACCAGGTATATGCAGGGCCAACAATCCATCAGACAGACAGATCATCAGCATACCTTAGCAAGGCAGCCTGGGTTTTAACCAGTTTTCCCAGAAGGGAAAATTGTCTGTTTAGTGTTCGGTATCTAGGGGGACCTGTGCACATAGATGATTATCATTAGGGTGACAACATTTTTTTTTTTTTTTTTTTTTTAATATGCCACCTAGCTCTCATCTCAATGATTAGGAAGGCTGCACAGTTTTTTTATTTTGCAATTTTTTAAAGACTAACTTTATAATCTTTCTATTCTGTTTTGTCATATAAACTCATTTGCATACCATGGGACTATGGGAAAGCTATGCAAATCGTGTTTCAGTTTACAAACAAGGCAGATACTGCTATATTGCTCATTAGCATTTCTTGGTCATGTGTATGCAAATGAGATTTAAATGTTGGGAAATGTTTATGCAGCTCTCTTAGGCAGTGAGAGAGGAGTTAGGCTGGCATATAAAATTACAATTTTGTCGCCCTAATGATAATGGTCTAGGGTCCAGGCCCCTCTAGATAGCCAACCAATGCTAAGCAATTTCTCTCCTTTTGGATTGAGAACTTATGTTTGAAAGCTCATGATTGTCATTGTAAGGTATGCTGACACCCTGTCTTATGGATAGATAGTCAGCCTGCACATACCTGGCTTTTGGCATGAATTGAGTGGTTTAAGTTAAATGTAAAAGAAAATGATTATTAATGATATATCATTTTCAGAAAGGACTTTTTTTTTTGTTTGAGGGTTGAGGTGGACAGAGAACATTAGGTAATACTCTCCCTGCTTTAACATTGTAGCTTTAGATTGAATTTACTATGCCTGGCTTTGGTAGGAAGGTAAGCTGAATGTAAGAATGCAGGGCGAATGGAACATAGCATTTTGTTCGCTGGCAGAAGCGAACGCGAACAAGCACGCAGGGAACTGTTCGCAGTCGAACAGTTCGGGACATCTCTATACAGGAGCAATGCAGGCAGAAACCAAGACTGTAGCACAGAGAGACAGAGAGACTTGAACTGAAAACTGAACTGTGAGATCAAAAGTACGCAGGCAGGATAAATACATGGCAAAAACAAAGACGGAAACACAGACTGGATAACGCAAGAGAATAACAAAACACAAGTCTTTCAAACACCTTTGCTGGTCACTGGTTACCTGGAGAGGGTACCATACTCTATATAACCAGGGACCCTCAGCCATTAGGATTTGCAGATGCATGCACTGGCCCTCTAAAAGGCCACAGGTAAGCCTGCCCGCCCTAAGGGAACAGAAACTGGAACCATGGAGACAGCAGCTTGCAGAGTACACCCCAGAGAGAATGGTTAGTAGAATGGCAATGACGGTTATGGACCTCTGACCATCACACAGCTTGTGTACAGGTGGATCTGTCTAATCTTGCACATTCCCTTTCATTTAACATCACAGTAACCCAAAGAGGCAAAAGCAAAAGGAGGGCAAAAATGGCATGCCTATGACAAACACAGATCCAGGTGGAACTTCCAGGAGGTTAAGTTCAGCGACCTTGGTTGTATACTGCTAAAAGAAGCCTGGTTATATTGTTTTCTCATGTTAAAATATGAAACTTCCTAAATAAACATGAATGTGTGCTAAACTGTATCATATTATTAAATAATTTAGTTTATTAGATTGTCAAAGAAAATATACAGTATACTGGAATGAACTACTTTCAATATCTCATATGCTACTGTGACTTTAACTTTAAACAAGAGGATCTCCTACCTATCTTTGGCCACATCTCTGTTTATGATGATTCAAGATTCCAAATTTTCAAAAAATGTAGAAGTGTTCCCACAAGAAATTCTAGAATTTCTAAACTTCTGAATGCTAGGTTAGTAAAACTGTGAACTGCTGCATGTGTGCCAGCGACATTACTTTAATTCTGTTCTGGTAGCTCAGTGGAGGACAAATTCAATTTTTCTGCATATCTGACAGTCCAATAAAACCGTTAAATACTGCAGTTACCTTGCTGATATAAAAAAAGCACACTTTTTTTGCTAGATAGTAAATGTACCGGCAATGCTGCATTTCTGAACGTCCAAGAGAGAAGAAGCAACTTTTTTTGTGCTAGATGGCAAATTTGCATGCTACGCTGCATTTCTGACAGTCCAATACAAACGTAACATACTGCATTTACATTGGTGCCATAAAAAACCATAACATACTGAATTTACATAGTTGTTTGCAAAAAACACAGTTTTTGTGCTAGATAGCCCATTAGCGGCCTATGCTGCATTTCTAATATTCCAAGAAAACCGTAACATACTGCATTTACATAGTTGTTTGCCAAAAACACAGTTTTTGTGCTAGATGGCACATTTGCGGCCTGCGTTGCATTTCAGACAGTCCAATTAAACCGTTAAACACTGCTGTTATATTGTTTTTTGTAAAAAAAAAAAACTTTTTGTGCTAGATAGTACATTTGCGGCCTGCGCTGTATTTCTAACAGTGAAAGAAATACACTTAAATCCATCAGTTTCATTGTGTGTGAAAAAAACAACTTGTTACATTGTTGGGTGACATTAACCCATTTTTGACGTCAAAAAAACCCTGTTCTGTGTAGGTGACAGGGAAATACATTTTTACAATTGGTCTATTAAATTGGTGGTTGATATTAAACCATTTTTGCAGTATACAAACCCCTGCTTTGCATAGGTGACAGGGGCGTAAATATCTAAAAATTGTCTGTTACATTCTTGGGTGACATTTTACCATTTTTGCCTTATACAAAACCCTGCTCTGCACAGGTGACAGGCACGTAAATTTCTAAAAATCGTCTGTTCCATTGGTGGGTGACATTTTACCATTTTTGCCATATACAAACCCCTGCTCTGCATAGGTGACAGGGACGTAAATTTCTAAAAATCGTCTGTTACATTCTTGGGTGACATTAACCCATTTTTGCCGTATACAAACCCCTTCTCTGCATAGGTGACAGGGACGTAAATTTCTAAAAATCGTCTGTTCCATTGGTGGGTGACTATATCCCAGTTTTGCTGGTGAAAAACCTCTGCTCTGCATTGCTGACAGGGAACTAAATTTAGTAAAAACGTTTGTTACTTTGTGGGTGACCGCAAAAAATAAGGAGAGCGTCAAACGAGGGACGTGGCCCTGGTCGTGGTGCTGCTGGAGTTTGTGAAGCTCCTGTTGCAGGGAGAGGACATGGTCGATCTGTACCAGCTACACGCCCAAATGAAACACCTTCCTCAGGTGCGCGTAGATGACAGAGCCTTCAGCGTTATTTAGTAGGCCCGAATGCCGCTCTACGAATGATGAGGCCAGAACAAGTACAGTCGCTAGTAGATTGGGTGGCTAACAGTGCCTCTAGTACCTTCACATTGTCTCCCAAACGGTCAATTGCTGAAAGGTGAGAGTTGGCACCTGCAGGCCATGGGCGTTTATCTAGCACCTCACCCCCTTGCAAATCAGCCAAGCAGTCTGAGTCCCAAGTCATTCAGCAGTCTCTTATGCTTTTTGCGGGCCATCCACCTATCTCTGCCCCAGAAGTGGAAGAGATTGAGTGCACTAATGCCCAACCACTTATGTTTGAGGATGAGGACATGGGAAGACCACCGCAGCACATCTCTGATGATGACGAAACACAGGTGCCAACAGCTGCGGCTTTCTGTAGTGTGCAAACTGACAAGGAGGGTAAGGGTGAACCCAGGTGGAAGATGATGTGGAGGACAATGAGATCCTAGACCCCACATGGAATCAAGGTCATGCGAGCAGTGTCGGACTGGGGTACCTAGGGCCCACCAGTAAAATTTATTTTGGGGGCCCACCGTACGGCTACATTCAAATATAATAAATAATCTGACAAGTTTTTTATATGAACATAGGCTGGTGGAGGTGCTGTACATGGAATACATGTGTGTAGTGAAGTAAGTCTACTGTGTTATGTGCCACTTGTGCAGAGGTTGGAAGACTAGGGGCCCACCTTGCTCAGGGGCCCACCGGGGGAATGACCTGTACCCCTGTGGGCCAGTCCGAGCCTGCATGCGAGTGACCTGTGCAGTATGGAGGGAGAGGCAGTGGTGGTACAGAGCCACCAGCACAGCAAAAGAGGAAGCAGGGTGCAAAAGCAGAGCATCCATCCCCTAGACAGTATGCCTGCTACTTCCCACCACACTCAGGAACTTAGCACACCAAAGCCAGCTCCAAGGAGTTCCCTGGCGTGGCAGTTCTTCAGACAATGTGCAGACGACAAGACACTAGTGGTCTGCACGCTGTGCAATCAGAGCCTGAAGCGAAGTATAAACGTTCTAAACCTGAGCACAATCTGCATGACCAGGCATCTAAGTGCAAAGCATGAGCTGCAGTGGAGTAAACACCTCCAAAACCAAGAAAGGTCTTAGGCTCCTTCTGCTCCCTCTTCTGCTGCAGTATCGGCATCTTCCTCCACCTCTGGAGTGACAGTAGCACCTGCCACCCCTCAAAAAGAGGATGTGTCAGCAACGCAAACACGTCCATCACCTTCAACAAGCAGCACCACAATGTCCCATAGCAGGGTTCAACTGTCAATCTTCCAAACAATGGAGCTAAAGAGGAAGTACCCCCCTACCAACCCGCGATCCCTGACCCTGAATGCCAGCATTTCAAAATTCCTAGCCTTTGAAATGCTGTCATTCCGTCTGGTGGGAATCCAAAAAGACAGGCCACGATTCTTTAGTATGTTGCGCGGGAAGGGACTATCCCCATGTATCAGAAGAGAAAAGAAATCCCAGCAACAGTTGCTTCTGAAGAGTGTAGGTTTATTTAATCAAAGGAGATAATGCAATATTCATAGGACCCGTTTCGGCTCGTCCAGCCTTTCTCAACCACACAATATCAAATGACTAAGCACAATATATAGGTATCAGCTCAACACACCTGATGATGACATCATCAATTAGTCAAATAAACAAACAGGAAGTGACATCACATGTAAAACAGAAAAAAAATGGTTCTACCAGGTCTATGATGTTTATCTTCCTGGGTCTGGAGGTCAATGTGATATAGTAGTCTGAAAGGAAGAGATAACACAAGAGTTAAAGGGCTTCTGTCACCCCCACTGACGAATTTTCACTAGCTGACATTAGCTACTTGCTAATGTCAGCTGAGTTCAAACATATGTTTCCTAACTTTTTTTCTGTTTTCAATCTTCTAAAAAACTTACTTTTGTGATATGTAAATTAGCTTCGCTAACAGCAAGTTGGGCGGGTACTTGCTGGTAGCCGCCGCATCTTCATGCCCTTGGAACGCCCCCTCTTCTTTTGATAGACAGGGCCAGCGCGCTCTCCTCCTCCCGCTGGCCCTGTCTGCAGCTGCAATCCCGCGCCTGCGCCGTATCGGTCTTTAGTCAGCGCAGGCGCTCTGAGTGAATGACGCTCGCTTAGGCGCTCCATCCTCAGTGCGCCTGCGCCGATGACGTCAGAGCTACACCCGAAAGAGAAGACGCCGGCATCCCTGGTAAGGAGCAGGCGATGCCGGCGTCTTCTTGAAAACAGAAAAAAGTTAGGAAACATATGTTTGAACTCAGCTGACATTAGCAAGTAGCTAATGTCAGCTAGTGAAAATTCGTCAGTGGGGGTGACAGAAGCCCTTTAAAAACACATGATTTCATAGTCCCTGCTGAGACCTCTAGGTTGTAACGTGTCTAGAGTATGGATCCAGAAGGCCTCCCTCCGCAATAGTATCTTTTTAATATCACCGCCTCTTCTGGGCTGATGTACCTGTTCCAGGACCTAGTATTTCAACTGTGAGATAGAATGGTGGTGACTGTGGAAATGGAAAGGTATAGGAAGTAGGAGATTTTTTTTACGTATTGTAGATTTGTGCTTACTAATGCGATCTTTGACTGATTGTATGGTTTCTCCAATATACAGGAGGCCACAAGGACACTTAATCAGGTAAACCACATTAGAACTATCACAAGTATAGAAGCCATTGATCTTATATGCTTTTCCCGTATGTGGGTGGTAAAAGAATTGTCCCTTTATGACATTGCTGCATTGCATGCAGTGTAGGCATGGGTATGTACCAGTCGATCTCTTAGACTGGGACTGCGTTTATTGCAGAGCAATGGAGAATTATTAAATTCTTCCACTGTGGGATATGCCTTCCGCAATATGTGCCAATGTTTGCGTACAATATTGTCAAAGTGATGATTAAAGGGATGAAATTTATGTACGACTAAACCATTTTTATTCTTGCTGTTTTGTTTAATAGCTATATTCCCTAGTTGTAATGTACTCTCACTCCTAGCTATTGCTAATACTTCTGCTGGGTAACCTCTCTGTTTGAATCTAGATGTCATTTCATCTAGTCTAGTGGTTTGTTGCACTGGATCCGTGACTATCCTCTTAACTCATAGGTACTGGGACTTATGGATGGCCTTTTTTAAAGAGGAGGGTGGGCACTTTCATAGTGCAGAATGCTATTTCTGTCTGTCTCTTTCCTGTATAAATCTGAATATAAACATCCAACTTTCTTAATAATCATGGTGTCAAGATAATTGACAGACTTCTGATCAAAAAAATAAACCTACACTCTTCAGAAGCAACTGTTGCTGGGATTTCTCATCTATTCCGTCTTGTGGAGACGGAAAGTTTTAAAAATCTTATGGCCTTGGCTGTCCCACAGTACGTCATTCCCAGCCGCCACTACTTTTTCAGGCGAGCCATCCCTTACCTGCACAAACAAGTGGGGGACAAAATCAGGTGTGCACTGCGCAACGCCATCTGTGGCAAGGTCCACATAACTACCGATACGTGGAGCAGTAAGCACGGGCAGGGACGTTATATCTCCCTAACAGCACACTGGGTAAATGCAGTGGCGGCTGGGCCTGAGGTGGATAGCTGTTTGGCGCATATCCTTACGCCACCGAGGATTGCAGGGCATTTCTCTTTGCCTCCTGTTGCCTCCTCCTCCTACTCTTCTTCCTTCTCACTCGGTCAGCGTAACACCTGCACCACCAACTTCAGCACAGCCAGGGGAAAACAACAGCAGGCAGTTTTGAAACTCATCTGTTTGGGGGACAAACGCCACACCCCGCAGGAGCTGTGGACGGGCATGGAACAACAAAGCAATAAGTGGTTGGTGCCACTGAGCCTCAAGCCCTGCCTGGTGGTGTGCGATCATGGCCGAAATCTCATAGCAGCTCTGGGCCTAGACGGTTTGACGCACATCCTTTGCCTGGCGCATGTGCTGAATTTGGTGGTGTAGAAATTCCTGAAACATGACCCCGATATGTCAGAGCTGCTGCAGAAAGTACGGCCCGTCTCTGCACGCTTTCGGCATTCTCACCCTGCTGCTGCTCGCCTGACTGCGCTACAGCGGAACTTCGGCCTTCCCACTCACAGACTCATATGCGACGTACCCACAAGGTGGAACTCCACCTTGCACATGCTGGAGAGACTGTGTGAGCAGCAGGAGGTGATAGTGGAGTTTCAGCTGCAGCACGCACGGGTGAGTCGCTCTGCAGAAGAGCACCACTTCACCAACACTAAGTGGGCCTCCATGCAAGACCTTTGTGCCTTGTTGTGCTGTTTCGACTACTCCACCAACATGGCCAGTGCCAATGACGCAGTTCTCAGCATTACTATCCCACTTCTATGTCTCCTTGAAAAAACCCTTCAGGCGATGATGGAAGAGGATATGGCACAGGAGGAAGAGGAGGAGTAAGAGGGATCATTTCCACGGTTATCAGGCCAGTCATTTACAAGTGGCTCAGATGGTGGGTTCCTGCACCAACATAGGCCAGGTACACAATTGTCCAGCCAGGGCACAGTTCTGGAGGATGAAGAGGAGGGGGAGGATGAGGAGGATGATGAGGAACCATGTTCACAGCAGGTTGGCACCCAAAGCAGCTCAGGGCCATCAATGCAGCATGGCTGGGGGGATCCTGAGGACACAGACGATTCACTACCCACAGAGGACAGCTTGTAGTTGCCTCTGGGAAGCCTGACACACATGAGCGACTACATGCTCCAGTGCCGCCGAGTTGCCCACATTCTAACTTGTACTGATTATTGGATGGCCACCCTGCTTGATCCCCATTACAAGGACAATGTGTCATCCTTAATTCTCTCACTGGAACGTGATCGGAATATGCGCGAGTACAAGCGCACTCTAGTAGACACGCGCTGCTGATGGCATTCCCACCTGACATCGGGGCCTCAGTGGAAGCACAAGGCGAAGACAGAAGAGAAGGAAGAGTTCACCAACGCCGCCGGGGAACCGCTAGCAACTCAGAAGGCAGGGTTAGCATGGCCGAAATGTGGAAAAGCTTTGTCACCACTCCACAACAACCAGCACCACCAGATGATATGCAACGTCTTAGCAGGAAGCATCATTTCAGCAACATGGTGGAACAGTATGTGTGCACATGCCTACACGTACTGACTGATGGGTCTGCTCCATTCAACTTCTGGGTCTCCAAATTGGGCACATGGCCTGAGCTTGCCCATTACGCCTTGAAGGTGCTGGTCTGCCCTGCAGCCAGTGTATTGTCTGAATGTGTATTTTGCACGGCAGGCGGAGTTATCACAGACAAGCGCAGCCGCCTGTCCACAGCTAATGTGGACAAGCTCACGTTCATTAAAATGAACCAGGCATGGATCCCATAAGACTTGTCTGTACCTTGTGCAGAATAGACATTTATACCGGCCTCAAGTATCCATTCAAGTATCCACTATCCATTCTTGTACTCAAGTGCACTTCTTTGTTTAAAAAAATAAAAAATAAACTGTGTTGGCTACCTCCTCCGCCTCCATCCCCGCTTCCACCTACACTGCCACGGTCATCGTCTCCTCAACCTCCTATTCCACATCCACCTCCTCCTCCTAGTTCAAGATTGTTATTTTTAATTTTTATTTATTTTATTATTTTATTTTATTTCCCTATCCACATTTGTTTGCAGAGCACTTGCCATGCTCTGAAGCACATTTTGCTGCTTTTAGCAGCCCTCTAGCTGTTTCCATTATATTTTTAGAGCCATTTTAATGCCCAAAAGTTCGGGTCCCCATTGACTTCAATGGGGTTCGGGTTTGGGGTCAAGTTAGGGTCAAGTTCGGGTCCCGAACTCAAACTTTGCGACGAAGTTCGGCTGAACCCGGCGAACCCGAACTTCCAGATGTTCGCTCAACTCTATTCATGATCAACTGCTCAAAAAATCTGCTTTATTCATGTTACATAATATGGTAATGCTTCTTCATAGAAACAAATAAAATTATTTGAGTTCATAAATCATCTCTTTTAGTGTTCATTGTATATTATAGTTTCTTATTGATGTTATTGGTATTTAGAAATTTCAGACAATTTTTGTTTACTGTAAAAATTCACTTATCCACTAGATGACAGCATTGAGACAAAGACAATGTATATTATGCTCTGTACCAAGAGATGGTTCTTCATCAGATCTGTCCAGCACTGATTTATATGCTTCTTCATGTGTAGCGTTTCTATAAATCGTTATTTAGTGTAATATTTACTGCTTTGGTTGGTCTGTCTTTAGTGCTTATTATTTCCAACACATGCATATAAAAATACAAAATTTGCAGAACATTTGGAAAAATTTGCCATTTTAAAAATTAGAATTTCTGTGCTTTTAAGACAAATAGTGATACTTCATAAAATGGTTATTACTTTACATTTCCCATATGTCTACTTTATGTTGGCATAATTTTTTAAATGTCATTTTAATTTTTGAGGAAGTTAGAAGGCTTAGAGAAGTTTAGAAGCAAATTTAATTTTTTTAAGTATATTGCCAAAACCTACTTTTTTAAGGACCAGTTAAGTTATGAAGTCACTTTTTGGGGTTTACATAGTAGAAACCACCCATAAATGACCTCATTTCAGAAACTAAACCCCTCAAATTATTCAAAACTGTTTTTACAAACTTTGTTAACCCTTTAGGTATTCCACAAGAATTAAAGCAAAAGGGAGGGAAAATTTTAATATTACATTTTTTTGTGCAGATTTTCAATTTTGATCAATTTTTTCCTGTAACCCAGCAAGGGTATGAGCACATGACAGGGCGCAGAAGGAAAAGAGCGGCATATTGATAATGGAGGGCAGATTTTGCTGGAATAGTTTTCGGGCGTCATTCTCACATTTGAAGAGACCCTGAGCTACCCCTAGAAAGAAAACTCCAAAAAGTGACCCCATTTTGGAAACTACACCCCTCAAACAATTTTCACAAGGGGTAACTGCTGTTTGGGGAGACGGCAGCATTTAGAAGGGAAGGAAAGGCATTCCGATTTTCTAACATATAATTTGCTGAAATTGATTTTAGGGGCCATGACATTTTAATTTTTTCACCAATGTAGCTGTGCGAGGGCTTGTTTTTTTGTGGAACGGGCTGTAGTTTCTTTGCTATAATTTTGGGCTACATAGGTCTTTTTGATCACTTTTTATAAAAATTTTTGTTTAGATGAAGTGGATAAAAATGACTGTCAGTGTTTTAATTTTATTTTTTATGGGGTTCCTCTTACAGTAAATATAAAATGATAATTTTTTTCTTTGGATTAATACGGTTATGGAGATACCAAATTTAGATAGTTTTTTTTATGTTTTACTACTTTTTCTGCAAAAAATCACCTCTACCTTTTTTATTTTTTCACCAATGTAGCTGTGTGAGGGCTGTAATTTTTATTGGTATCTTTTTGGGGTACATATGACTTTTTGATCACTTATAAATGAACTGATATGACAAAAGACAATTTTTATTTTATTCTTATTTACATTTTTATGTATTTTTTTACTCTTTTTTTCCCACAAAAAAATCGGATGACATCCGTATGCCATCAGTTTTTTTTTTTTTTTGCTGAACCATTGTAATAATGCCTAAAACGGACAAGAATAGGACATGTTCTATTTTTTTTGCGAGGCTATGGAATGGACATACTGATGCGGACAGCACAATGAACGGGTCCACATCCTATCCGCAAAAAAAAAATGGAATGGATAGGGAAACAAACAACATTCGTGTGCATGTAGCAGACAGAAAAAAAATCCAGAGCTCTGTATTCTTGCAACACAAAATGGCACCTATATGTGTTAAAGGCCGATTAATTGGCCTGTATTTGTGGGCGTGGCGCTGCCGTTAGCATAAAGCACGACAGCGCCACTCCCCCTGTGTACGTCGCTCAGCGTTTCAGAGCGATACACGTACCTGCAGTGTGGAAAGAAACGATAGCGTCATCATCCCGGGTCAGCTTCTCAGAGGTATGTTGCTGCCACCTTCTGCAGCCCACCTCAGTTGCCGGCCGGCGGGGGCCGGTCCCCTTGATGAGGGGGGACACCCCTGCACCGGCCTGGTCTGCCAGGGGGTGTTGCAGCCTCCCCCAGCGCACAGAGCGTCAGCCGGCGAGGCCCGGCTTCCCCACGGTGAAGGGGGAGCAGCCCGCACTAAGCTCTGTGCCGGGAGCTGCGTACGCTCCCCACGTGGCGTCACGTCAGAGGCACAGGGTAGAGCGTATCCCCGCAACACCGGCCTCACGAGCTATTAATGTCTGGCACTGGCCGCAGTGCCGTTACTTAGGCAGGGATCCGAGTGCAGAGCCTCCCTTAGGCTCATTCATTGGCAGCTCAGAGTAGCAGTGCCGGCAGTCTGGGAGAGTAGGGAGCAGCTTAGTTGTCACAGGGTACTATAAAGTGAAGATAACTGTTGAAAGGAATGTAAGAGGTAGGAATGTGAGGGTCAATAAATAAAGCTGTGATGTGAATAGGTGGATGTGGGGGTAATGGTTAAGTGGTATAGATATAGTAGTAATTTTAAGGAGGACATATAGGAAAGAAAGAAAAAAAAACACAAATTAGAAAAAAAAATTTTTTATATTGCTGTGAATATTGGCATGAAATGAGGGACATGTCACATAGGTGCAGGTGCGCACCGCTGCATTTACATGTCCGTCAAAGTTCGCTAACCTTATGCCGGGGTAGGAGTCCGTACATACTCCTCACCCTCTTAGCTTAAACACCCTTAATGACCGTGGTGTTTAACTGTAGTCACAGCAGGAAGCTGAGGTTTGGGCCCTTGCATCTAGACAGGGAAGGGGGGAAAAGAGTGAAATTTCCGTTCATGTCAGTTCTCACGAGCGCATATTGAATGTTCAATATTCTGCTTCCGTTTTGCTGACCAGTGCCGTTGTTTTGCTTCTAGGTGCAAGCTTTACTTGAGTTCCGTCCAGCGTTGGCTTTCAGCCAGGTAGAAGGGTGCTTGTCACGTAAGGGTGAGGGGAGTGATGTTGACGTAACTATACCTCGTCCACTATTTACGTTCAGGTCTCGCTACTCCAGCTGCAGTCCAGCTCCTCAAATATCTGGCTTGTTCGTTGACGTTCAGGATTGGTAAGCTGTCCGCCTGACTCCACGGGTGTACCCCAAGGCCGAGATGTCGTTGGCTTTTGAATCTTTGGGGTGTGATTGAGTTCTGTGATAAAACTATCCTTACCTAACCAGCGTGGTTTTTGCCCTCTTTCAGGCGTCCCTACTACATGCGCGGTTACGGCACAACTCCAACCGCTAGGAGCAGGGTACTTCAGGGGTCTCGTCACCTGATTTAGTAGCCACGACCACAAATATATATATCATGAAAAAATAAAGAAATATATATATATATATATATATGTATATATATATATATAAAGAAATATATATATATATATATATATATATATACTTATTTATTTCTTTATTTGGGATTAATGGCAGCCAAGCTCATCCCCCAGACTGGTCCAGAGAGGGGTTCACTCAGCTTTCTATACTTCTACAAATACAGTGAGAAGTAAACGAAGAAATGAACGAAGGCATCACAAATGATTTAAAAAAATAATAAATACCGTAAATATAGCACTTTTGATTTTTCCACTTAAGTACAGTGGTGTAAATCCTTAAGTTCTAAAAGAAGATATAACCAAGTCAAACTAATGAGTCAAGGATACCAGACTTTATTTGTTTATTGAGGAAAATTAACCAATATTACATGTCTGTGAGTGGCAAAAGTATGTGAACCTTTGCTTTTGGTATTTGGTATGAGATCCTTGTGCAGCAACAACTACAACTAAAGGTTTTCCTTTTATTGGCGGAGGTCCAAGTTCTGGCTCCCCTGCCAATCAGCTGTTTCAGGGAGTTCTAGTGAGGGCTGCGGACTCCCGGCAGCTTTCCAAGCACAGTGCCGAACATTGTATAGTGGCAGTTCCTGGTAATGCAGCTCAGCCCGATTGACTTAAATGTGGCTGAGCTGCAACTAGACCATGGGACAGCTGATTGGCTGGGGTCCCCATGTGTCAGACCCCCGCAGATGTGACATTGATGATTTATCCTGAGGATAGGTCATCAATATCTTTTCCTGGATAACCCATTTAATGACTGAGATGAGCAAACTCCTTAAAGGAGACCAGCTGTGCATATTACCGGCAATGCTTCATGGGAAAATAACATGCCATCGCCACTAAGTCTTCGTACACAGCTGGTCTCCTTAAGGAGCACAAGTACTCCCTCCAAGCTATGTGCTTTAAAAAAACATGAATGCCAAAGAGTTAGTTTAGTTAATGTACCAAATGTTAGTTTCAACATTTTATGAAATGCTAAGAGTTAGCAGAGAATCCCAAAATGAATCTTAAGACCTATTCCATGACTAATATAAATGCTAATTTTTTATTAAGTTACTTGAAGAAGCTTGTATTTAATATGGATACAGCAATGAATAGTTTTCTTTCTAATTTTGAAACCACAAATACTGGACCATACCAATAAAGACACTGTAGGTGAGTTACATAAAACCTGCTCACCTTGTTTAACGACAACTATAGAACAGGATCTATTCCAGTTACTAGAGACCAGTATGAATTTACACAGCCTGTGACGTCATGAGGGAATCCTTGAATGTAATCCCTGACTAGTAGAATTACGCAGTTGGAGCTGTATCAAGTAACACGCCTGAGCATTACTGAACTTGTGATAGAGCATAAATAAAAGTAAAACACCTTCTTCTGGTGCCAAGGGAACCATAGTTACACTTTTATTGCTGGCGTGATTGCTATTTATGAGCTAGGGATGTTCCCTATTATGAAATGCATCAACAACTGGCACATAATACTGCAATCTAAATATGCAAAATATTTGTGGCACAATTTTAACCCCTTAAAGGAACACTATCATAATTTTCTATCTCACACATTAACAGCTTATTCGTTAATATATATATATATATATATATATATATTTAAAAAATAAAAACACAGATGTTTTTTCGAATATACTTTTTTGAAATCCCTCCTTGTCCT
This sequence comes from Bufotes viridis, assembly GCA_033119425.1. NCBI lineage: Eukaryota > Metazoa > Chordata > Amphibia > Anura > Bufonidae > Bufotes > Bufotes viridis. The sequence goes on along the minus strand of CM065592.1, from coordinate 387,328,349 downwards.
GCCTCCATATCCTGGCTCTTTAACTTCTTCCTTTGTTTGGACTTTTAGTATGGAAAACATTGTTCTTAAATGTGTCATCAGAAAATGACCTATTGTTTTTTATGTTAAACACATTGTTATGTCTTCATACACGTTCACACAGTGTGCAGTCTGACCGTCAGCATAAACCATCCCTGTCTTTCAAATAAGAGGACTGTTCTTTGTAGTCTAACTTCTAACTCGTTTATTGGTCAACAGGTTTGTTTTATTGACAAAACAGGATTGTTTGTTAAAACTAGAAGAATACAAATAACATGTATAAGTATAAAGTATAGATAGAATTTACTATAACATTTGCATTAACACTGAAGCACATGGTAAAATGGCTGCCTGTACATAAAATAACATGTCTAGCTAACAGTTGTAACAATTACAACTTAGCTGAACAGCTCTGAAACACACAATATCCCTGAAACAAAAGTAGATATCTCACCAGATATGCTTTTACAAGGATGGTAGAGTTTGAGAAGGAGACATGCATAGGACAGCGCTGTGTCCTAGCACTTTATTTTGCAAATGGGATGTCACATTATGAATTTCCCTTCATTTTTGCATGCTCACAAACAATCGGGTTACTCGATGAACGAGTGTTTCACTCATTCATCAGGTAATCGGCGGTACATTTACACCGCCTGATCATCGCTAACGAGCATTACTATGAACCCTCATTAGCAACAATCTGTGTGATTCTTGGCCCATGTAAAGGGCCCTTAAGACTGTTTATACTTATATGATCTTTCTGATTTCCTTTGATGTTTCGAGAAAAAAAAATTGTAAATCTGAGATGCTGGAGTGGAGAAGACAGGAGAGGATTTATGATTCACAGAATGCTAGACACCTCCACCATCAGAACAGGAATCATTAACATTTTAGAGCCAAGAGTAGTAATAAGTCACAATCTAGTCAAGAAAGGGAAGCTGCGGAGAAAAATTCTGAGAGGCTGGAAGGGTTACAGTGTTCTCACAGCAAATGCCCGAATGGTGGACCACTGAGCTGTAAAGGAGTTTTTACTTCATCAATATCTCTGTTTGCAGTGTTGGTATGTAGGGGTATCAACTAACTAATGAAAGGACCATATTAGGACCCACAATCCAAGTAGATAGAAATTGGTTGTTCAAGTACTGGCTGACATCAGAGAGGACAGTGCATGTGTAGAACTGAAAAAAAGGCACAATGTGGTATAAAAGCCTCCTCCCTCTGTTAAACACCTTTGATGCTGAGGCACGGATGGGCAGCAGTTGACAAGCGTCAGGAGAAGTTAAAAATTTGAACTGAGTACTGTAAGTACTTTTTTACACGCCTGAAAGTAGAAGAGGGAGATAAACTTGATTAGCTAAGCCTAAGAAGACTTTAGTGCTGCATAGGAGACAGGACAAGGGGTGTCCATACACCATGCTCATAGCAGGATGGAAACTAAGGACAACTCATAAAAAGAGGGGATTTGACAACATTTGGGGAGATTGTGGACTAACTGAGAGGTGCTAGACTTCTCTGCTCAAGGCCTTCGCCTGCAATTAGGCTGGGGCGTGTGTCAACCTGCAGTAAGATGAGAGGAAGAGAGACTGGAGGTGGATCTGTGGAATAACTAACAGACGGTCAAGAGGTATGACAGGAGACCTGTGCTGCTTTGCGTAAAAGATTGCTCACAGAAAGAGAGAGAATCTTGTGTTCTGTGTCACTGAATGGATGTTAAGCTGACAGATTGCCATTAGAGGTCTGGGAGCAGAGTGCCATGGGGTTTCATGGTGGCTGTATCCTGAAAGTTGAATGCTAAATAGTAAAATCCGTAGTTTTTGTGGGTAAATAGTGCTGTGCTGTACTTAGACTGCAGAGGTGGTGGTCAGGTCCTAGCTGGAATTAGAGAGGATTCCTGTGATTGACTGGTAGATCTTTGAAAAATGCACATTGACCTGCAAGCTTAAGACATGGCCTGGTGGTACATTTCTTTAATAGAAACTCACTTATTCTAATCTTGATGACTTGCCTAATGTCAATTGGCCCTGCCACTGGGCACAGGCCAGTCCGGGGCAGTGGCGGATCCAGAGCCTGTCTCGGGAGGGGCACTTCCTGCAATCGATACACTCTTGCTCTGATCACTACAGAAATACAGCCCCACATACCTCTTACATCCAGTGACATCTCCTTTGATGTAGATGTTTTCTTTCTTCATCTTCTCCTTTTAGACCTGCAGACCAGACCACCAGTTTTCGTCTCTGCAGTTTCACAAAAAAAAAAAAACTCGGTTTACTACTTTTCCATCATCCTCCCATCTTCTGGAAAATTCATCCTACTACCTCCAATACTGTGCCGCTTTGCTCCCCAATATTATACTGCAGAAACAGATAATACCACACAGAGCCCCCACATATAAAATACCCCTTCTTTGTGGCCTCAGTAGATGTCCCCATAGATGCTCCCCAATAATGTGCCAGTAACAAGTGCCCCCATAGATGCCCCCCAATCATGTGCTAGTTAAAAGTGCCTCTCCAATCTCCCCCTTGATGTGCCAGTAATAAGTGCCAGTCTTCTCTCTCCCCCCCATCATGTGCCAGTAATAAGTGCCAGTCTCCCCCCTCCACTCATGTGCCAGTAATAAGTGCCACTCCCCCCCCATCATGTGCCAGTCTCCTCTCTGCCCCCCATGTGCCAGTAATAAGTGCCAGTCTCCTCCCCCCAACTCATATGCCAGTAATAAGTGCCTCTCTCCTCTCTCCCCCCCCATCATGTGCCAATCTCCTCACTGCCCCCCCATGTGCCAGTAATAAGTGCCACTCCCCCCATCATGTGCCAGTCTCCTCTCTGCCCCCCATGTGCCAGTAATAAGTGCCATTTCCCCCATCATGTGCCAGTCTCCTCTCTGCCCCCCCCCATCATGTGCCAGTCTCCTCTCTCCAACCCCCCCATCATGTGCCAGTCTCCTCTCTGCCCCCCCCACCATCATGTGCCAGTCTCCTCTGCCCCCCCACCGTCATTTGCCAGTCTCCTCTCTGCAGCCCCCCATCATGTGCCAGTCTCCTCTCTGCAACCCCCCACCATGTGCCAGTCTCCTCTCTGCACCCCCACCATTATGTGCCAGTCTCCTCTCTGCCCCCACCATCATGTGCCAGTCTCCTCCCTGCCCCCCCCACCATCATGTGTCAGTCTACTCTCTGCCCCCCCACCATCATGTGCCAGTCTAGTCTCTGCACCCCCCACCATCATGTGCCAGTCTCCTCTCTGCAACCCCCATTATGTGGCAGTCTTCTCTCGCCCCCTCCCCCACCATCATGTGCCAGTCTCCTCTCTGCGCCCCCCCATACTTGCCTCCTTGGAAGCTATGCGATGCAGGCCTCTTCCGGCCTGTGTCCCACTCTGTACTGCTCAGGCGGCGCGATGACGTCATCGCGCCGCCTGCACCACTCTGATAGGCTGCCGGGACATAGCCCGCAGCCTATCAGAGGAACAGGAAAGGGAGACGCCTCTCCCTCCCCTGCAGCAGCACAGCACAGCCATCTGTATCGCTGTCCTGAGGACAGCGATACAGATGACTATGGAGATGAACGCTTCCACAATAGAAGCGTTAATCTGCCTCTGTCCTGTCGCCGCCACTGCTGCAACAACCTCGGCACCCCCCTTCTTACAGCACACTGGGCGGCCACCCAGCCAGCCCGGTCCTAGAAACGACCCTGGATGTATCCACCTTTAACTTAGCTCAAATTTGTTTAAAGAGAACCTGTCATCAACTTTATGCTGACCTCATCCATCTGCAGATGATTGGCAGTTCTCTCCTAGAGAGAAAGGGAGAAAACTAGGTAGAAGACTGTCAGTCATCAGCAGGTGGGCAGGGAGAGCAGGAGTTCATGAATAACCATGACTCTTCTCAGGTGGCCATGACTCTTTTTCTAGGCCAAGTCTGCAATAATTGTGATGGTGTTTCTTGGCAACCACTTACTTCTAACTTATAAATGACACACTGCTGAAATCAACTCACTTGTCTCTACTTTATGCTGCCGTTAGTATGGGTAGCATAAAGTTGATGACAGGTTCCCTTTAAGTACTTGTGAAATATTGCAACATTCTAGCAAAAACTTTTACAGGCTGCAATTCACTACATAACCACTTGGTGGCCACACATAGACACGTTCCTGCACATATTTTTGTCTTCAGAACTATTGTACATCATGGTTTTGCTAAGGTTTTTGTGTGAAACACTGTGATTCCTCTGCTCAGATGTATGCTGGAGCTCAAGGACCTGTAGTAACATGATCAGATCTTTTCAGGTCCTCAAGTCACAAGGTGAAACTTCACATCTCCACAGGGGAAAATAAGCAGCCTAATTTTTGCTTGTGTGTGATTTATTGATGTACATATGCTCTTATTCTGCACAGTACCATTTCCCTTCTCCTGTTCACATGGACACTAAGCAGTACCGCTTCTCTTCTCTTGTGAATTCTATACTTTCTTTATATATGGACACTGCACAGTACTAGCACTTTAGTCCAGCATGCTGGGTATCATTTGCCGTATCTGCTCGTATTCTGTACACATGGACATTGCATGGTGCCACTTCTCTTGTCCTGTACACTGGGTATTGTTCACAACATCTGATTTTATTCTGTATATATTGACACTGCACAGTACCAGTTTATTTGTCCTGTATTCTGGGTGTAATTCTTATTATTTGCTTTTATTCTGTATATATGGACACTGCACAGTGCAACTTCTTCTGTCCTGTATACTGGATGTAATTCTCAGTATATGCTCCTATTCTGTATATATGGATACTGCACAGTACCACTTCACTTGTCCTGTATACTGGGTGTAATTCGCAGTATCTGCTCTTATATTGTATGTATGGAAACTGCGCGGTCCCACTTCTCCTGTCCGGTATAATGGGTGTAATTCTCTGTATCTGCTCTTATTCTGTATATATGGGCACTGCGCAATCCCACTTCTCCTGTTCTGTACACTGGGTGTAATTATCAGTATCTGCTCTTATTCTGTATATATTGACACTCTACAGTACTCATACAGCATATATGTACTATGCACAACAAACATCCCAAACTTATATATTAATATAAAATATAAATAATATAAAAACATAACACACGAATGTAGAGGTAAACTAATGGCATGACCTGTTTAAGAACTCATAAATAGTGTTGAGCGAACAGTTCGAGCATAGTTCGGGTTCGTACCGAATTTTGGGGTGTTCGGAACACGAACACGAACATTTTCAAAAAAAGTTCGGTTTCGGGTCCGTTGTTCGGCGATTTCTTCCCGCCTTCTGAAGGGCTGCACAGCAGCCAATCAGCTAGCGTTTTACTTCTTGCCCTAAGAAGCCATCAGAGCCATGCCTACTAATGGCATGGCTGTGATTGGCCAAGTGCAGCATGTGACCCAGCCTCTATTTAAGCTGGAGTCACGTAGCGCCGCACGTCACACTGCTCTGATTAGTGTAGGGAGAGGACGCAGCTTCTGTGAGGGCGAGATTAGGCAGGGAAAAGTCAGCAAAAAGACCTAATGAAGTGATCGATCTACAGCTGTAAATGATTCAACTTCTGCTAGTTAATTGCTCACTGGTTTTTAGGCTGCACAGAGCGTTTTTCTGTCACTTTTTTCTGGGGTGATCGGCGGCCATTTTGGGACTTGTGGTGCACCAGAACAAGCTGCCACCAAGTACATCAATCCATAAATACTAGTTGTTTTTTTTTGCTATATTCTACATCAGGGGCTTGGCTGTGCTTATTGTCACCCCTAGAAACTCAGGATAGCAATTTCTATATTTTATTAAGGGGTTAAATTCAATTTCCAAAATACCAATCCCCTAAATCTGGTGTTCCAGCTTTGGCTAGCCAAGTGTAATACTGTCTGCTGTCTGGCAAAGGATAGATTATTTTCTGTGGTGAAATTCAATTGCCAAAATAGCAAGCCCCTAAATCTGGTGTCCCAGCAGTGGCTGGCAAAGTATAATATTGTCGCCAAAACATATATTTTGTTCTGGGGTGAAATTCAATTTCCAAAATAGCAATACCATAAATCTGGTGTCACAGCAGTGGCTGGCAAAGTATAATAGTGTCTGGCAAAACATATATTTTGTTCTGGGGTGAAATTCAATTGCAAAAATAGCAATACCCTGAATCTGGTGTCCCAGCAGTGGCTGGCAAAGTATAATAGTGTCCGCCAAAACATATAGTTTGATCTGGGGTGAAATTAAATTGCCAAAATAGCAATACCATAAATCTGGTGTCACAGCAGTGGCTGGCAAAGTATAATAGTGTCCGCCAAAACATATATTTTGTTCTGGGGTGAAATTCAATTGCCAAAATAGCAATACCCTGAATCTGGTGTTCCAGCTGTTGCAGGCCAAGTGTTAATCTGTCCGTAAAAGGGTATATTACACTCAAGGTATATATACAAGTGCTGAGAGGGTCATCCTCAATAACTTCACACGCTACTGTGCATCTCCAAGTGTAAATCTGTCCATAAAAGGATACCTTTCATCCAGGGCCTAAATACTTGCCCTACAATTGATATTCCCCAAAATCAGTGGTTACTGCTGTGCCTGGATTAGTGTAATACGGTACATAAATAAATAGGCAGATAGTGTTAGGTGCCTGTAAAAAAAAGCCTGAATTTGAAATCAATACATTTGGCCAAATATTTTTTTTCTTATTGTGTTGCTTGGTGAATGGTAACAATGAGGAAAACATCTGGTAAGGGACGCGGACGCGGTCGTGGTGGTGTTAGTGGACCCTCTGGTGCTGGGAGAGGACGTGGCCATTCTACCACAGCCACACGTCCTAGTGAACCAACTACCTCAGGTTCCAGAATTTACAGCGATATTTGGTGGGGCCCAATGCCGTTCTAAGGATGGTAAGGCCTGAGCAGGTACAGGCGCTAGTCAATTGGGTGGCCGACAGTGGATCCAGCACGTTCACAACATTATCTTACACCCAGTCTTCTGCAGAAAGCGCACAGGTGGCGCCTAAAAACCAAGCCCATCAGTCTGTCACATCACCCCCATGCATACCAGGGAAACTGTTTGAGCCTCAAGTTATGCAGCAGTCTCTTATGCTGTTTGAAGACTCTGCTGGCAGGGTTTCCCAAGGGAATTCACCTAGCCCTTCCCCAGTGGTGGAAGACATAGAATGCACTGATGAACAACCACTGATGTTTCCTGATGATGAGGACATGGGAATACCACCTCATCGGATTCCGCACGTCTCTGATGATGACGAAACACAGGTGCCAACTGCTGCGTCTTTCTGCAGTGTGCAGACCGAACAGGAGGTCAGGGAGGAAGACTGTGTGGAAGACGATGCAGGGGACGATGAGGTCCTAGACCCCACATGGAATGAAGGTCGTGCCACTGACTTTCATAGTTCAGAGGAAGAGGCAGTGGTGAGACTGAGCCAACAGCGTAGCAAAAGAGGGAGCAGGGGGTAAAAGCAGAACAGCCGCCGCCAAGAGAGTTCGTCTGATACTGGCCACCACCACCAGGGACCGAGCACCCCAAAGGCAGATTCAACGAGTTCCCCGGTATGGCATTTCTTTAAACATTCTGCTGACTAAAAGAGCAGAGTGGTTTGCACGCTGTGCCATCAGAGCCTGAAGCAAGGCATTAACGTTCTGAACCTTAGCACAACCTGCATGACCAGGCATCTACATGCAAAGCATAAACTGCAGTGGAGTAAATACCTTAAAAGCAAGGAACTCACTCAGGCTCTCCCTGCTCCCTCTTCTGCTGCTGCCTCGGCCTCTTCCTCGGGAGGAATGTTGGCACATGCCGCCCACCAAACAGAGGATGTGCCACCGACACCACCACCTGCATCACCGAGCATCTCCACCATGTCACACGGCAACGTTCAGCTCTCCATCTCACAAACCTTGGAGAGAAAGCGTAAATTCCCACCTAGCCACCCTCGAGCCCTGGGCCTGAATGCCAGCATTTCTAAACTCCTGGCCTTTGAAATGCTGTCAGGCTGGTGGACACAGACAGCTCCAAACAGCTGATGGCCATGGCTGTCCCACAGTATGTTGTTCCCAGCCGCCACTACTTCTCCAAGACAGCCGTGCCTTCCCTGCACAACCAAGTATCCAATAAAATCAAGTGTGCACTGCGCAACGCCATCTATGGCAAGGTCCACCTTACCACAAATACGTGGACCAGTAAGCACGGCCAGGGACGCTATATCTCCCTAACTGCACACTGGGTAAATGTAGTGGCGGCTGGGCCCCAGGCGGAGAGTTCCTTGGCGCACGTCCTTCCGCCGCCAAGGATCGCAGGGCATCATTCTTTGCCTCTTGTAGCCTCCTCCTCCTACTCGGCTTCCTCCTTCTCTGCTTCCACCAGCTCATCCAGTCAGCCACACACCTTCACCACCAACTTTAGCACAGCCCGGGGTAAACGTCAGCAGGCCATTCTGAAACTCATATGTTTGGGGGACAGGCCCCAAACCACGCAGGAGTTGTGGCGGGGTATTGAACAACAGACCGACGAGTGGTTTCTGCCGGTGCGCCTCACGCCCGGCCTGGTGGTGTGAGATAATGGGCGAAATCTCGTCGCAGCTCTGGGACTAGCCGGTTTGACGCTCATCCCTTGCCTGCCGCATGTGTTGAATTTGGTGGTGCAGAAATTCATTCACAACTACCCCGACATGTCAGAGCTGCTGCATAAAGTGCGGGCCGTCTGTGCGCGCTTCCGGCGTTCACATCCTGCCGCTGCTCGCCTGTCTGCGCTACAGCGGAACTTCGGCCTTCCCGCTCACCGCCTCATATGCGACGTGCCCACCAGGTGGAACTCCACCTTGCACATGCTGGAGAGACTATGCGAGCAGCAGCAGGCCATAGTAGAGTTTCAGCTGCAGCACACACGCGTTATTCGCACTGCGGAACAGCACCACTTCACCACCAATGATTGGGCCTCCATGCGAGACCTGTGTGCCCTGTTGCGCTGTATTGAGTACTCCATCAACATGGCCAGTGGCGATGACACCGTTATCAGGTTTTTTACAACAGCAGAGGCCAGGTACAAATGTGGCCAGCCAGGACCCACTACTGGAGGACGAGGAGGATGAAGAGGAGGTGAAGGAGGATGAGGATGAAGCAGGTTCACAGCGGGGTGGCACCCGACACAGCTCAGGCCCATCACTGGTGCGTGGCTCGGGGGATACGGAGGACGATGACGATATGCCTCCCACAGAGGACAGCTTGTCCTTACCTCTGAGGAGCCTGGCACACATGAGCGACTACATGCTGCAGTGCCTGCGCAACGACAGCAGAGTTGCCCACATTTTAACGTGTGCGGACTACTAGGTTGCCACCCTGCTGGATCCCCGGTACAAAGACAATGTGCCCACCTTACTTCCTGCACTGGAGCATGATAGGAAGATGCGCGAGTACAAGCGCACGCTGGTAGACGCGCTCCTGAGATCATTCCCAAATGTCACAGGGGAACAGGTGGAAGCCCAAGGCGAAGGCAGAGGAGGAGCGAAAGGTCGCCAACGCAGCGGGGTCACGGCCAGCTCCTCTGAGGGCAGGGTGGAAAAGTTTTGTCACCACGCCACAGCTAACTGCACCACCACCTGTTACGGAACGTGTTAGCAGGAGGCAGCATTTCACTAACATGGTTGAACAGTACGTCTGCAAACCCCTCCACGTACTGACTGATGGTTCGGCCCCATTCAACTTCTGGGTCTCCAAATTGTCCACGTGGCCAGAGTTAGCATTTTATGCATTGGAGGTGCTGGCCTGCCCGGCGGCCAGCGTTTTGTCTGAACGTTTATTCAGCACGGCAGGGGGCGTAATAACTGACACACGCAGCCGTGGACAAGCTGACGTTCATAAAAATGAACCAGGCATGGATCCCACAGGACCTCCCTCCCTTGTGCAGAATAGACATTTATGACTGCCTCCCCCTCAACCATGTATTCTTGTACTCAGGGGCACTTCTTTATTGAATCGTCATTTTTTTAACTTTACTGTGATCTTGCGGTGCAACCAAAAGTTGAATGAACCTCTCCTCAATCTGGGCGCCAGGGCCTAAATAACTGAAAGTGGCCTGTTACAATGGTGGGTGACATGAAGCCTGAACCTCTGCCATGCGACCTCTCTTCTCTGTCTGGGTGCTGGGGCCTAAATAACTGAAAGTGGCCGTCTCCAGTGGTGGGTGATATGACGCATGATTCCTTGCTGTGGGACCTCTCTCCTCTGTCTGGGTGCTGGGGCCTAAATAACTGAAGGTGGTCCTCTCCAGTGGTGGGTGTTATGACGCATGATTCCTTGCTGTGGGACCACTCTCCTCTGTCTGGGTGCTGGGGCCTAAATAACTGAAAGTGGCCCTCTCCAGTGGTGGGTGATATGACGCATGATTCCTTGCTGTGGGACCTCTCTCCTCTGTCTGGGTGCTGGGGCCTAAATAACTGAAAGTGGCCCCCTCCAGTGGTGGGTTACATGACGCATGATTCCTTGCTGTGGGACCTCTCTCCTCTGTCTGGGTACTGGGGCCTAAATAACTGAAAGTGGCCTTCTCCAGTGGTGGGTGACTTAAAACCTGATTCTCTGCTATGGGACCTCTCTCCAATTGATATTGGTTAATTTTTATTTATTTTATGTTATTTTAATTCATTTCCCTATCCACATTTGTTTGCAGGGCATTTTCCTACATTTTGCTGCCTTTTGCAGCCCTCTAGCCCTTTCCTGGACTATTTTACAGCCTTTTTAGTGCCCAAAAGTTCGGGTCGGGATGAAGTTCGGGTCGAATTCGGATCCCAAACCCATCCGCCTCAAGGTTGTGCGTGTTGTGGCTTCACAAATGTTTTGCTGCATACCTCGGTTGTAACGAGTGGTTATTTCAGTCAGCGTTGCTCTTCTATCAGCTTGAATCAGTCAGCCCATTCTCCTCTGACCTCTAGCATCAACAAGGCATTTTCACCCACAGGACTGCTGCATACTGGATGTTTTTCCCTCTTCACACCATTCTTTGTAAACCCTAGAAATTATTGTGCGTGAAAATCACAGTAACTGAGCAGATTGTGAAATACTCAGACCGGCCCGTCTGGCACCAACAGCCATGCTCAAAATTGCTTAAATCACCTTTTTTTTCCCATTCTGAAGTTCAGTTTGGAGTTCAGGAGATTGTCTTGACCAGGACCACATCCTTAAATGCATTGAAGCAACTGCCATGTGATTGGTTGACTAGATAATTGCATTAATGAGAAATAGAACAGGTGTTCCTAATAATTCTTTAGGTGAGTGTAATGCAGACAATTGCACTAAGCATGAACAAGACGAGTTACTAACTGGTACAGAAGGAGAGAGGGTCCTGCCCGTGATGGCTTACAATCTACATACATCAGACATGTTGGCCAGGCTTTGTGAGCAGCAGAAGGCAGTAGTGGAATATATACCAGCTGCAACATCGTCTTGTATGTCTGATCTCGGTAACGTTTTACGCAACTTTGAGGGATAAACACAGATGGTGAGTGGCGATGCCGCTATTATCAGCCTAACCATACCACTTCTGTGTCAACTGAAACACTGGCTGCTAACAATGAAGGCGGACGCTTTACATGTGGAAGAGGAGCAAGAGACAGTTGCCTCTGCTACAGAGGGTAGTAACCATAGCAGGTTTATTCCATATGTTCAGCATAGATGGGCAGGAGAGGAGGAAGAGGATAAGGAGATTGAGAGTCAGCCTCCTGATGAAGACAGCAAAGTCTATTCTGTTGGGACTCTGACACACATGGCTGACTTTATGTTATGCTGCCTTTTTCTGTGACTCTCGCATTCTACGCATTTTGCACAACAGTGATTACTGGTTGTTCAGTTCACCCTTCTCGACCCCCGCTACAAAGAGAAATTCACATCTCTCATTCCTATGGTGGAGAGGACGAACAAAATGGTGCAATACCAGAAGGTCCTTCTTGAAAAATTGCTCCATAAATTTTCATCTGACAACTCTGGCGGCAGAGTACGTAGTTCCTTGGGCAACCCAGGAGGGGAGATGAGGGGAACACACAGCAGTTTCAACAGAGGCAGGACAACACTCTCCCAAGCCTAGGACAGCTTCATGACATCCCGCCAGCACCCTCACCTTGATACGCGGCCTAGTGTCACAAGGATGGAAACAATTTGGAAGATGGTGAAGGAGTACATAGCAGACCGTGTCAGCATCCTCAGTGATCCCTCTGTGCCTTACAACTACTAGGTGTCCAAACAGGACACGTGGCACGAACTGGCACTCTACAGCTATAGCTAAATGATAAGGAACATGGAAGATAAACTATATTGGACTGTAGTATTCAGGGTAAATGACCGTGTGGGCACTTTGCGATAAATAAGTGGGTTTTGGGTTGCAGTTTCGGCACTCAGTCTCTTAAAGGTTTGCCATCGCCATCACTGTTTTAGAGGGTTAGCGCACCTGGAGGCCCTCAGCTACATTATTTTACTCAATTTCATTGCACCCAGGGCCACTGCCTCTATGTGCACGGTCAGCATCACGGCCACTTGCACGTCCCTTACTGTTCGCCTTCTTAATATTAAATGTTATATATGCTTAAAAGTATGTCACACGTACAGTAGAGTAGGATTTACAAGTAATTATAAAGACCCCTGTACTGGCTGCAGTATTATAAAGACCTGCTACAGTTCCCCATGTAGTTATAATGACCCTCTGTAGTGTACCCTGTACACTCCTGTAGTGCCACTACATAAAATAGACCCCCCTGTTATACCCCAATGTAGAATGCTCTCTCAATGTATAGTATTTATAATACCCCCTTTATATTATTTGCATGTATAATAGCTTGCTTTGTATTATGTGTATATAAAATACTCCTTTCAGTATTATTAGTGTATAGATAGATAGATAGATACTGAATATACAGTATAAAAAATCTATAATGCACCCCTCTGTATTATTATGATATGTAATGAACTCTTCTGTATTATTAGGATGTATATATAATGGTCCCCTCTCTCTATATATGATGCCCCCCTTTTTATTACTGTATGTATTTCTCCTCTATAACATTTATAACGCTATGCCAACCCCATAGTGCCCCCAGGCTACTTGAGGCCTGAGTTTGGGCGCCCTGGTGCAGGTGGTCACGTACACATTACCATGCCCTTCTGTGCCACATCATGTCATCTTGTGACCCAAAGCAGGAGGCCACGGTGACATCATCGCGATCTCCTGCACCATTCTACAGCCTCATAGGCTTCAGGCCTAGTGTCCTGATGGCCTGAGGCCTATAGGCTCCCGTGGCCCTCATTGAACTGGCTGCCCAAAAAGTGACCCTGCTACCTAATGTTTGCACAGAGGTCTTGTCCATAAAATGGCTGCTAAATGAGGGTAATGTGACCAGGCAAATCAATACAAATACACTGTTCCTGCCCTCTGTGTTTGCACTTTTGAGAGTTTAGTGCAGTGGCAGTGTGTTAGAATGGAGGAGACATCACACAAAGGTCATTAGCCTTCTCATGTGACCCTCCATCAGCAGTCATTTTATGGACAGGATCTCTGTGCAGACAGCACAAAAGACATTGCAAACAAGGGGGCATACCTTATGAAATTTAGAAAACGGTGCAGAATTTCAACAAAGGCCATATAAGTAAGTGCCATGTAGTCATCTTACATACACATTGATCACAAGTAGTCAGAAAGTGGACAACCAAATTAGGAAAGCAGTCAGGGAGGTAAATGCCTTAGAAATTCATGTGACACAGTAAGGTGTGCATATATATATATATATATATATATATATATACACATACATACATACACATTTTGCTATGAAAATGCATTGAAAATCATTTAAATAAAGTATATTCCAACATGACCTTTCTAGAGACAGAAAATAATCGTAATGATGTGTAAGGCAAATGTTTACTTATTTTCTGCTCTTGATATATGGGTTGACGAATGACCCAATCAATGGCTGTCATTTCACATTAATTAATTGCTACATTTTGCCGTCCCAGTAAGAGAAACATGTTAATGTACTTTATTCTGAAGTTTGTTTAAACAGATGGAAAAGTAGCATCTCAACATTCTTTCCATGGCAACAGTTTCCATTTTTAGTGAAGATTTTGGCTTCCCCGTAGCAGTCTGCCACCTGTTTAGCGCAGGTTGTTTTTGATGATGCAAGAAAGAAAAAGACATTTTCGTATGTCTAGTTAAAGTTGTAATCTTAGGCTTGGCACCGAATCAGTAGAGTAGTGAAGTCAAGGTTGTGTTTACCTATGTGGTGCAGCTGTGATGGTGCTGCGTGCTAATGAACACGGGGCATAGGAAACGGGCACAGATTCATCCGCCACCCTCAGTTATGTCACTTATGTGCCTCTCCAAATTCTACTTAGAAATAGTTTATGGTTCACTTATTTTCCTAGTTTTTCCACAACCGACATTTTGTTGATGTTTTCCAAAACTTTTCTACTCTTATGAAAAAAAAAATATGGAAAAAAACGATGCTACCTACTTATGATGGTCAGTGGTTTTAGAGGCGCACCTTTGAATGCATAGTGCAACTATATAGGCACCCACCTTAAATATACCAGCTTGAGTTAATGTGAGGATGCTGGCAGTAACCACCTCCTCAGGGATCACCCCTTATTATTGCATTAAAATGTATACTTGTTTCAAAAGATGTGCCTAGATAGGTATTTTATGCATGTTTTTTTATTTTTATTTTAGTCAACAGAGCTTTAAAAGGGAAGACTTTTATCAGAAAAGGGGTATTTAAAAAACTCAACATTGATAAAAAAAAAAACATTTTTGTATTTTTGGCTGCTTTTATTTTTCATTTTGGCAGTCTGTGAAAATTAAAAGGGTTATCTAACCCTTACAATGCCCCCTCTAGTGTTCAGGCCCCTCACACAGGTTGTAACTACCTCGCTTCGGGGCACCCACGTCACTTCTAATGACCGCATGGCTGCCACTGCATCTCTCCATCCCGTGGATCAAAACAACTGATGACAGGGAGGGAGGAGGGGGGGGTTGCGACGGGACGAGCCTCCCTAGTGTCACCTGCGATGCTAGGAAGGCTTGTCTCCATCGCGGCCTGTTATTGGCTGCCCCCCCCCCATCAAAAGCGACACTTGTGCCATGGAGCACTGCAAGTATAACCTGTGTGAAGGGCCCAGGCATTAGAGGGGGCATTATAGGGTTTGATAACCTCTTTAATTACAAAATCTTGCCCTTCAACACAAATAATAAAACCTCCTATACAACAAGGTAATTCATTGTCAGTTTACTGCCGCTGTGAGGTAAAGATGTTACATGTAGGTATAGAAATGGGATAGCAGTATGGAAACTCTTTTGTTCTTTGGATAGACCTAGATAAAGATGCCCACCGAAGAGCATTGTATTGATCAGTGTAATCTCTGATGATTGAATTGAGGTACTAAAAGAGGGCTGATTCTGGTCGGAGTAGATGATCTCACTGAGAAAGTTAAGTAAGACTGTTTGCTGTGCTGAAACTCCAAACAAAAAGGAAGTTAAAGAGCCGAGACAGGAAGAAGAATACATGGACAGATTTCAAAATGGATAACCAGAAAACCATCCAGTTTTTAATTTAATTTAAAAATAACAGAATATTCACATAAAGGTTGCTAATATTTTATTAAAAACATTAATGGAAATGTTTCTTTAAACAAGGGGAGCAATGAGTGCTATGTAGTGAATTGAGGCAGCTGTTATGTGTGGGTGTCTCAGGGACAGAGGTGAGCTGCAGGATCATAGTAGACCCTGATCAGCCGTGTTTAAAGCCCCCCACAGGGGGGCCCTGTATCTGGGGCTTCTTTGGATGCCTCAGTTACAATGGAAATAGTGTAAAATACTAAAAAAGTGTTAGTGTCCCCTAGAGGTCTTGTAATTAGCTTTTGACATAGTATGTGGCAAAACTATCATAAAAAGATGAATTAAGAAAATTAGAATGAAATAAAAAATATAATAAAATACAAATAAAAAAGGAAAAAGTGCAAAATTTGAAAAGAAAGGGTCAGTGTCTCTCAGAGGTGTTTTAATGACCTCGTGGGGCAAAAAACATGCTAAAAATAATAATAATAATAATAATAATAATAATAATAATAAAATAAATAAATTCGCCCACACCTACCAAAACTGCTGCCGCTATTGCCCTGTTCAAGTGAAACTATAAATATAATATATCAAAACGTCCAACACAAAATAGGGAAGTAATTTTCATTTTTTTGTTGTTTTCAGTTTGCTTATTTAATCAATAAGGAATTATAGTTTGAAGAAAAAAATTGGAACTTTTTAAAAATGTTTTGCACAGTTTTTCCAAAATGAAACAAAAAAAAGGAGAATGTTAAAAAAAACATATTAAAATGCCATATGTGTTATGTACAAAAAAAAAAAATCCAAAAACTATTTTGGTAGTCCGACAAAAATATTACAACTGTTAAAACACAACATGCTCTAAATCTTGAAAAAGTGTCTGGTCATTAGTCATTAGGCCTTTTTAGGCCTGGTCATTAAAGGGTTAACCAAAGAGCACTTTCCCCGCTAGTAAGGGACAGTGCTTACTGGTTATTGCAGGGCACCGGTCACATGGATATTACCTATAACTGGGGGGAAGGGACAAGAGGCGGTAATAACCAGTGAGCGCCGTTCTCTGCAGTGAAGGAATGCGCTCATTTATGAATAGTAGTCAGGATGGAAAGAAATGTCGCCACTGAACCCCCTATGATACTGCACGGTTGACAGGCCAATTACTGGGAACAAGTGTTTTCCTGATTACTGGCCCATATAATAATAAATGAGCAATCATTCAACAACTGATTGGCATCTATCATCAGGATGAAATATGCATGATTATCAACCTCACATCTCCCTGTGTAATGATGTACTTCTGATAGTCAATAAAACTGAATGAGAGAGGAATGACGGTGGTAGCAATCATTCCTACTCATTCACTTTGCATCGGCCTGTGTAATAGGTGGGCACTAGAGTTGAGCGAACCCGAACTGTAAAGTTTGGGTTCATACCGAACTTTACGATTTTTCGCACCCGGACCCAAACATTTCCGTAAAAGTTCGGGTTCGGGTTCGTTGTTCAGCGATTTCTTGGTGCTTTCTGAAAGGCTGCAGGGCAGCCAATCAACAAGCGTTTCACTACTTTGCCCTAAGAAGCCATCACAGCCATGCCTACTAATGCATATGACCCAGCCTCTATTTAAGCTGGAGTCACGTAGCACCGCCCGTCACTCTGCTCTTCTCAGTGTAGGGATAGGATGCTGCTGTTGCTGTGAGGGAGAGATTAGGGAAGAATTCTGTTGAACTTGGTGGTGTTAAAAATTCAAACTACAGCAATTATTGAGGGTGCTATGCTACATATTTGTACCCAGAAGAAACCCCACATTGCCCGATGGGGATGCAATATGCAAAACCAACAAAAAACTGGCAAATAGCAATAATTTAACAAATACCATCTTTATTCAATAAATAATCCATTACACATATTTATATTAAAATTACAAAGCATGATTGATGTGACTGAAAAAAACGCTACACCTAGTCCAGCTCACAGGATTAACACCAAAATACAGTTTACATAAAAAAACTTTATGAAGTAATATGAAAGTATTGTGTTAATATCCCAAAGTCAGTGGTCCCCCTTGGTCAAAGGAGAGAGAAGGAAGGGTATAAGGGAGAAAAAAAGATCATTACTCCCACACACCCTTAATCACTACTCCTAAACACGCTATTGTGGCTGGCATATCCATTCCCCAACTGGGGACTAAATGCACATTGAAATACCTATAGGAGAATGGGTCACCCTTACCCACGGACCTGGACCTGGAGCTGAGAGATGAGCGGCACCCCAACGCGCGTTTCGCCTCGCTTCCTTGAGGTTGCCGCATATGCTGTTCAGAGGTGAAGTTATATTGTACTACAGCCATTTGCGGGGTGTATTAATAGGAAAGATACGTACGTCCTATTAGCCGTTCTGCGGTGAATTTTGATTGTTATATTGTTTGGGGGGTTTATTAATAGGAAAAAATATATGTCTTAATTGCCATTCTGCGGTGAAGTTAAATTGTACTACAGCCATTTGCGGGGTGTATTAAAAGGAAATATACGTACATCCTATTAGCCGTTCTGCAGTGACTTGTGATATTTTTTTGGGGGGTGTATTAATAGGAAAAAGAATATGTCTTAATTGCCGTTCTGCAGTGAATTTACATTGTAACTTCCTTTTTTGGGGTGTATTATTTTATTTTTAATTTTATTATACAGTATGTCAGATACACAGGCCCTTCAAAGCGAATGGGTAGTGGCCAAAATGTTTCTGTCGCAGGCATCAGAAGAAGGAGGGGGGGGGGGGTGGCAGTAGGAGTCGCAGCGAGAGGCCTGAGCTTCCAGTGTCATCTAGTGGTCGTGTCTTGACCAGCAACCCAGCAGTGCTTGAATGGTTGACTCAGACTTCGACTTCGTCGCAAGTGACATCAGACACCCCCAGCCAAGAGTAGGTGGGTTCATCTGACATGACCCCCACCTGTCCTGAAAATGCCTCTGTAATTTTCTATTCCCTCAAAGTGAGAAGTATTATATGCCGTAGGCTCGGGTCCACTTTTCAGCGGGGACAGCGAGCTACTATAGGACAGTCAGCAGCTACTGCCCAGCCAAGATCTGGAGGAGA
The DNA here is from genome assembly GCA_033119425.1 of Bufotes viridis. NCBI lineage: Eukaryota > Metazoa > Chordata > Amphibia > Anura > Bufonidae > Bufotes > Bufotes viridis. The sequence goes on along the minus strand of CM065592.1, from coordinate 387,309,661 downwards.
CATCTGCCGCTTCGCACTTGGGAGACGGGTGAAGAAGGGGATTCATAATCATCATCATCATCAGGAGAAGAGGGTGCAGTTTGCTTGTGAGGCAGTGGCTGAGCCAGCAATGTGGTAGCATGGCCGTGAGTCAGCAGAATGTCCTGTTGGAGGTCGGGAGCCAAACGTTCCTGGGGTGGGCCACTTGCTTTGCAGGAGCCTACCTGCCTGGAAAGTAGTGGTGCAGGGGTTTACTTAGCGGTGTGGCAATTCTTTGTTCAGCTGCCGGAGGAGGCGAACATGGCTATTTACACACCAAGATTTTGGAAGGGCACTCCCTATTTGTTGTATGCCGTATATCAATAACAAAAACCTGTGTAAATACACATGTAATTTAATTCCTGTAAACTGTAATCACAAAATAACATTAAATAACATTAAAAGAGCCCATGAAATTAAAACATAAAACCTGGATAATTTTCTCCTGTTAACGATGGTAATTGTCCACAGTCAATGGTCGTTATAATAGTAAGTCCTCGATACGTGTCCTTTGTTCATCCAATTTTCAAAACATCGACCAGTAATTTTAGTATCTGATATTCTTATTAATGTAGGTAAAACATCTTATTGTTGGATTTACCTCTTTACTTCTTATTGTTTTTGTTATTGATATACGGCATACAACAAATAGGGAGTGCCCTTCCAAAATCTTGGTGTGTACGTAACTTTTCTATACAGATTTGGGGAATCTGTGGTTGGAGCACCCACCCGTCTCTGGTGTAGTGATGAGCGGCAGGTGCCATATTCGATTTCGACGAAATTCGCGAATATTCGAATGAATATTCGTTTCATATTCGTCGAAATCGAATATTCGTCATTTTTTCTAGTTATCGCGATTAACATGCGATTTAAATAATCGCATATTGCGATTTGTACTTAAGGCTACTTTCCTATTGGTTTCATATCTAGAATTAGCGAGGATGACGAATATGACGAATGTATTCGTCTATTCCTCAAAACGAAGATAACGAAGTATTCTACATCTTCGTTTTAGCTACCTATTTGTCAACTTCGCTAATTCTAGCAATCAAATAGGAAGGTTGACTATAGAGACAGCTGTGTTAAATTCGCTATGCGATTTTTTTTTTTTAATAAATAGAATACTTATAATAATTTTATCAAGTAATATAATTATTGTATTAAAAAATAAAATAAAATCGCATAGCTAATTTAACACAACTGTCTGGTAAGTCAACCTTCCTATTTGATTGCTAGAATTAGCGAATAGCGAAGTTGACGATGACGAGGCGAATAGGTAGCTAAAACGAAGATGTAGAATACTTCGTTATCTTCGTTTTGAGGAATATGACGAATACATTCGTCATATTCGCTATTCGCTAATTCTACCAAGCCAACCATAACTTCTGTGCTCATGGAGCGTCCCCATCACCATGGGAACGTCTCCATATACTAAAATGTACTGTCGGATTTGAGGAATTACGTTGAAATCGCAATGCGATTAATTCAAGTTATATTAATCGCATTGCGATTTCAACTTAGAGCTGGGTTTATAATGGGTCAGCTTGCTAGAATTAACGAAGTTAACGAATATGGAATATAGCAGCAGTGCTAAGTTGAAATCGAAATGCGATTAATTTAACTTAAAGTATTCGCATTGCGATTTCAACTTAGCACTGCTAGTGCATAGCTATACTCCATATTCGTTAATTCTAGCCTATGTAAGATAGCAGTGCTAAGTTGTAATCGCAATGCGATTAATATAACTTGAATTAATCGCATTGCGATTTCAACGTAATTCCTCAAATCCGACAGTACATTTTAGTATATGGAGATTCTCCCATGGATGGGGACGCTCCACATGAGCACGGAAGTCGGCAGAAGCGGCAACGGGCACTGACTAGAGCAGCCAGGAAGCCAGGAATCCTCAGGACAGGTAAGAACTACTTTTGGGAAGTAGGAAAGAAGAAAATATAACTAAAAAAAAAAAAAACGAATATTCGAAATAGCGAATTTATAGCGCTATATTCGAAATATTCGCGAATTAGCGAAGTGCAGATATTCGCTAAAAAAATTCGCTTTTCGAATATTCACGCTCAACACTACTCTGGTGGATCGTCGAGCCGCACTACTTGCATTATTCATAGAACATGGCTATTTGCCTAATTTGCGGACAGAAGGTAAAGTGTGGCCAGGGTGCCAATGTTGGCACTACGGCCCTGCATCAACACATGCCAAGTCACCATAAAGTGTCCTGGGAGAACCGTGGCTCTGATGTGGTGGTCCAGCCTGCTGCAGCAACTGCTGCATCACCCAGTGGCACGCACCCAATTTCATGCAGTCAAGGCTCCACCACCTCAGCCGAAGGGAGCTGTCTATCCTTCCCATCATCTGCTGATCCTGATGCTCCTGCTCCTCATCCTCCTACTCCTCATAAGTCATTCCGTCAGCAATCGATCACCGAAGCGATTGCCAAGAGACAACAGTATGCATACACTCATCCAACGGAGCTAAGGCTGAACGTTCTCTTGGCCAAGTTGCTGGTGCTGCGGTCCCTACCTTTCCAAGGGGTGGACTATACACCTTTCAGAGAACTGATTGCTTGTGCCGAGCAGAGGTGGAGAGTCCCAAGCCATCATTTCTTTGCAAAAAAGGCCGTACCAGCCCTACACACATATGTAGAAAAGAAGGTGGGCCAGTCCTTGAGCTTGTCCATGTCTGCCAAAGCACACGGCAGTGCCAACATGTGAAGCTGTAACTATGGTCAAGGACAATATATGTCCTTTACAGCCCACTGGGTAAAAGTGGTTCCTGCCCAGCCACACCAGCAACTTGGCTAGGTGTTGCAGCTTCTACCTCCACGTTCTCACTCTGTTGGTCCTGCGACAATGTCCGCCTCTGCCTCTGCATCCTCCCCTGTTTCCTTAGCCTGCAATGCAGGACAATTTACAGTGCTCCTCCAGCATAACACATATGCAGGGCAGTTTTGCACCTAGTTTGCATGGGCAAACGGAATTACACAGGGGAGAAATTGCTCCACGTCTTCTATAAAGAAATTGAATCCTGGCTTTCACTTCGACAACTCAGAATCGGAATCATGGTGACCGACAATGGAAAGAATATGGTGTCGGCGCTGCGTCAAGGAGGGCTGAGCCATGCGCCCTGCATCGCGCACGTGTTCAATCTGGTTGTAAAGCGGTTCCTGAAGTCTTCACCCCATCTACAAAACATCCCGAAAATGGCCAGTAAACTTTGCATGCACTTCAGCCACTCATATACGCATGTTTGCGCCTTCTAAGCAGCCAATCAAGGTCCAGGTAAGTAATTCCCCTCAGTGTAAGACCATAGCCATGTTAGCTGTAAGCCTTACACTGATTGGCTGGCCGAACATGTGATACCATTTAATATAGGAGCTGAGGTCCGGCACTCGGCCCATTCAGTGTCAGGAAGAGCAGTAGGCAGGGACAGAAAGCGTTTTGCTCTAAGCTTTGGATTTAACTCTAAAAACCTAATTGAAAGACCCAACAGTCCTTTTAAGAACTGAGTGTGTGTTTGACAGCAGTGCAGTAAATTTTTTTTATTTTTTTTGAGAATGGGTTTGCCTCCGCACTATCAGGGACAGGCATCACCAGGAAGGGACAGATAGTGCAGGGCTTGAAAATCGCTTTTTTAACTTCTAAAAGACAGAAAGATTTCAAGTTAGTGATATCTACACTACGCCATCATAAAGCAGAGTGTTGGGCAGACATTATAAACAGGGGCTTATTCAGCACAGTGTGCCTGGTACTGAGATATACACTGCACCTTTATAAAGCAGTGTGTTGGGCAGACATTATAAAAAGTGGCTTATTCACTACAGTGTGCCTGGTACTGAGATATACACTGCACCATCAGAGAAATAAATTTGGGTAAATTAACCTAACTTGTGCCACATCTGTGTGTGCGTTCAATCCGCAACCGGTATATTAATTACTCCAGCAGAGTATCAGCTGATTTATATTTTGGCCAGAGTTAACTAGTTTTGGGCACATCTGTGTGTGCGTTTAGGCCGCAACCGTATATACAGTATTCCTGCAAAAGCATTTTATTTGGGACAAATTTGGATCCAATAAAGCACTACATCCGAATACAGTGTGTATTGTCAAAATTACATTACCTCTGGCCTAGTGTAGTGCCAAAAATCAGTATTTTTTTGTATCCAGTACTTTACTGGAAGTGAATACAGTGTGTATTGTCAAAATTACATTACCTCTGGCCTAGTGTAGTGCCAAAAATCTGTATTTTTTTGTATCCAGTACTTTACTGGAAGTCAATACAGTGTGTATTGTCAAAATTACATTACCTCTGACCTAGTGTAGTGCCAAAAATCTGTATTTTTTTGTATCCAGTACTTTACTGGAAGTCAATACAGTGTGTATTGTAAAAATTACATTATCTCTGGTCTAGTGTAGTGCCGAAAATCTGTATTTTTCTGTATCCAGAACATTACAGCAAGCCACTGCAGTGTGTATTGTAAAAATGTCATTATCTCTGGGCTAGTGTAGTGCCGAAAATCTGTATTTTTCTGTATCAAGTACCTTACAGCAAGCCAATACAGTGTGTATTGTAAAAATTACATTATCTCTGGCCTAATGTGGTGCTGAAAATCTGTATTTTTCTGTATCCTGTAATGTCCTGCATCAGAAAACTGTGTCTTTAGCGGACAGTAAAACAATCTGCGACACATCTACAGACAAAACCATTAATATGAAGAAGGCGAGCACAAAGGGAGGGGGAAGTGGGCGTGATGTTGATGGTGCAAGCAGAGGCCGTGGCCCTGGGCGCAATGAAACTGTGCCTGCTGCCAGTGCACCAGAAAAAAACAAAAAAATCCAACTTATCCAGCTTCATGTCGACCTTAGCTGGGCGGAGCAGGACAACCCTGTCCAATTAAGACCAGTGAGAATAGGTGGTCAGTTGGATTGCAGAAGATAATGCTTCCAGTCATTTAAGCACCACGCTCTCTTCCACAAAGTCCAGTCTCTGTAGCCAAGAGTTTGGTCAACCGAATCCTCACTCTGATCCTTGTTATATTCACATGTCCTCTTTTTATCGCCAGTGCTTGGTTTGGCTCTCTCGCCAAGCACACTTAAAGAAGTACCTGAGATATTGTGCCCTGATTCCCAACCTCTTGAAAAGCCGAGCGAGGACAGCAGTACAGAGGGGGAGGGATCTGCAGCACCGCAACAGTCTGGAAGAGGCAGTGGAGTTGAAAAAGGGAGACGTCGGCCCACACCAAACAGGCCTGCAACCGTTACACCGAGCACCCCCATGTGTAAATCTACCTTGCCAATGGGTAGGTGTTCCGCAGTATGGTGCTTTTTTGAGGAAAGAGCAGATGACAAAAGAGTGGTAGTTTGCAACCTGTGCCGTACCAAAATGAGCCGGGGCGTGAACACTAGCAACCTCACCACCACCAGCATGATTTGCCACATGGCATCCAAGAACCCTAATAAGTGGGCCGAATGCCTGGGTCTACACTCTGGGTCTGCAGGTCCCACCATTGCCTCCTCTTCCCCTGTGTTAAGCACTGCTGGCCAATCCCCTGTCAAAGGCGCAGGCCCGTATGCCCCTTGTCCTACACCTGGACCTTCGCATGAACCGTCAGCAACAACATCCACTTCCCTGTCCCAGTGCAGCATCCAAATGTCGATAACACAGGCATTTGAACGCAAGTGCAAATGCCCACCCACACACCCACAGGCCATAGCACTAAATGAGCAACTTTTGAAATTACTGGCCCTTCAAATTTTGCCATTTAGACTTGTGGACACTGAGGACTTCCGCGGCCTGATGTCAGCGGCCGTCCCTCGGTATGCAGTCCCCAGCCGCCACTAATTTTGTACCGGGCCCGCCTTACACCAGCATGTGTCCCAGAACGTCACCCGTGCCCTGACCAAAGCACTTACTAGGAAGGTCCACCTTACCATGAACACATGGACAAGTGCTGGTGGCTACATTTCCCTGACCGCACACTGGGGGAATGTTGTGGAGGCCGGGAGTCGTACCCTGGGATGGCACAGGTGCTACCCACGTCCAGGATTGCGGGCCTACGTCCATCAGGGTCTCAGCCAGCAGCTATGTTACTGGCTCCAAACCCCCACTTCTCCTCCTCCGCCACCTCCTTCTCCACTTCCACCTCCAACAGCAGTCAGCCATCAGTCGCTAGCTGGAAGCAGTGTAGCACTGCTGTGGGTAAGCGTCAACACGCCGTGCTGAAGCTGATCTGTTTAGGGGACAAAAAGCACAACGCCGCAGAGCTGTGGCAGGGTATAAGGGAGCAGAGCGAGCTGTGGCTCTCGCCACTCAACCTACAAACAGGCATGGTTGTGTCTGGCAATGGCCGTAACTTTGTGGTGGCTTTGGAGCTCGGCAACCTGACACATATTCCATGCCTAGTCCACGTCTTAAACTTAGTGGTTCAGCAGTTTATCAAAACCTACCCCAATTTGCAGGAGCTACTAGTAAAGGTGGGGCACTTGCGGCTTCCAGCTCACCGACTGTTGTGCAATGTGAGCATGCAGTGGAACTTTACGTTCTACATGTTTGCCAGGCTTTGTGAGCAGCAGAGGGCAGTTGTGGAATATCAGCTGCAACATGGTCGTCGCCTTTCCAGTCAACTGCCACTATTCACAAGTGAGGAGTGGGCATTGAAGTCAGAGAGATTTTTAAAAACTTTGAAGAATTCACACAGATGGTTAGTGGCGATAACGCTATTATCAGTATAACCATCCCACTGCTGTGTCTAAGCAAACGATCGCTGCTCACAATTAAGGAGGATGCTTTGAATGTGGCAGACGAGGTAATGGGGGAGGAGATGACACAGGGTGATAGCCAGACCTCTCCCAGTTCATCTTCTCAGCTCGAATTTGGCCATGAAGAGGAGGAGGAGCTGGAGACACTTGCCTCTGCTACAGAGGCTAGTACCCATGGAACTTTTATTCGATCTGTTCACTGTGGATGGGCAGAAGAGGAGGAGGATGAGGGTATGGAGAGTCATCCTGAAGTTGGCATCGACGTCTTGCCCGTTGGTACTCTGGCACACATGGCTGACTTAATGTTAGACTGCCTTTCCCGCGACTCTCGCTTTATACGCATTTTTGGTAACATAGATTACTGGGTGTTCACCCTTCTCGACCCCCGCTACAAAGAGAACTTCTCATCTCTCATTCCTGTGGTGGAGAGGACGAGTAAAACAATACCAGAAGGTAGTTGTTGACAGATTGCTCCAAAATTTTCCATCTGACAATGCGGCCACCAGACTCCGTACTTCCTTATGCAACCAAGGAGGGGAGACAAGGGCAACACACATTAGTTCCAACAGATGCAGGGCAACACTTTCCAAGGCATGGGGCACTTTCATGACACCCCGCCAGCAATCTCAACCTGAAGCGCGGCCTAGTGCTACAAGGAGGGAAAAGTTTTGGAAGATGGTGAAGGAATAAATTGCAGACCGTGTCAGCATCCTAAATGATCCCTCAGTGCCTTACAACTACTGGGTGCCCAATCTGGACATGTGGCACTAACTTGTGCTCTACACCTAGGAGGTGCTTGCCTGCCCTGCCTCCAGCGTATTGTCTTTAGTGCTGCTGGTGGCATTATAACAGATAGGCATATCCGCTTGTCCACTGACAATGCTAACAGGTTGACTCAGATTATTCTTACATGCACTGCAAAATCCACACCAATTAAAACAGTTTTTCTTTCTACTAATCTTTTCTGATGGTAAAGATTAGTAGAAAGAAAAACTGTTTTAATTGGTGTGGATTTTGCAGTGCATGTAAGAATCGGAGGAACAGTGAGAAGGCACAAAAACAAACAAAAATTGTTAGTAATACTAAAAAAATAGAATTGGAGGTGGTAGGGGAGATGTCCTGCAACAGCAAAGGAGTCGTATACGTACTGGAGTGCCCGTGTGGCCTCCAGTATGTGGGACGTACCATCAGACCCCTAAAAACTAGGATCCAGGAACACATAAGAAATATAAGTAAAGGGCTGGAAAGCCATGGAGTTTCTTCACATTATAAAAGGTTTCATCAAAAACCCCAAGGGATTGAAATTTATGGGTATAGAACTAGTAAGTGGCCATTGGAGAGGAGGAAGTTTTATAGAAAAAATTAATAAAATAGAAAGTAAGTGGATATATGAACTGAATACACTGCAACCTTGCGGTTTAAATGTGGATTTTGACTTACAAGCTGTTTTGAGATAAAAATGATTTTATTATATGTGTGTGAATACAGGTCTACAATGATGTGATTTTAATTAGCAGGCACGCCCTGCCCTTGTTCCATGCTTGGGAGGAGGGCAGAAGTTTTTGCTGAACATACCCAGGTGTGGGACTAATGAGATCAGGTTTAAAAAGAAGGGGGTGTTTTTTCTATGCGAGCCCCTGACGAAGCTCTGGGAGCGAAACCCGGGTTGGGCGAGAGGATTGCAAAACGCTTGATTTTATGTGATTTTAAAGAAATTGTTTGTAAGTACATTGATATTAAAAAATTTGGAAGTTACCATCGGATCCTCACTATGGTTGGAGAGCTTCTGGTTTGCAGTGTTTTAAAAGAAAGGAAGCCTCATCTGAAGTCGGTGGGTTCCTGAGCGTATACTACACCTTTTATCTGCTACTGTGGGAGTGTGCCCTCGGATCCTGTGAAGGGTTGAAGTTGCAACTCCAGCTTGATGTGCCTGTAAAACCTGCCACTTTTGTGAGTATAAACTGAGCAATTAAGAGGTGAGGAACCTCACGGAACTTCACTATTGTACATCTTTTACAAGTTGCAGGATATCTATATCCAGGATATCTGCAGACCTCAGCATTTCCTGGAGGGATAAGTGAACTGCTTTTTGGGACTTTCGATTCCTACGCGCGGTCTGAATCCTGTCCTCAAAACTGTTAATAGTGTTGAATACCCACAACACATTACGGACTCGCAGCGTCTCACATAGGACTGGTGATATTTTCTTTCCATTTGATATATTACATATTGTATTCAGAAGCTGTTCAGTATTAGATAAAAAAACAACAGATTTTGGCCACTATACTAGGCCCAAGATAATGGAATTTTTAATAGACACACTGTATTCAGATGCAGTATAGTATTGGATACAAAAAAAACTGATTTTAGCCACTATACTAGGACCAAGATAACAGACTTTTTAATATACACACTGTATTCAGATGCAGTTCAGTATTGGATAGAAAATCCAACAGATATTGAACACTATACTAGGCCCAGGATAATGGAATTTGTAATATACACACTGTATTCAGATACAGTTCAGTATTGGATACAAATTTGTCCCAAATAAAATGTATTCTCTACTGGAATACTGTATATACGGTTGCGGCCTAAACGTGCGGCCAAAATATAAATCACTCTCTGCTGGGGAATGAATATATCGGTTGTGGATTGAACGCACACACAAATGTGGCACAAAGTAGGTCAATGTACCCAGAAAAAAAAATTATCTGATGCAGTGCAGATGTGCAGTGTATTTCTCACTAGCAGGCACACTGTAGTGAATAAGCCCCTTTTTATAATGTCTGCTCAACACACTGCTGTCTGATGGCGTACTGTAGATGTCACTAATGTGAAATATTTCTGTCTTTTAGTTTGGTTTAGTTTAAGTTTGGGTACTCAAAAAAGCGATTTTCAAGCCCTGCACTATCTGTCCCTTCCTGAAGACACCTGTCTGTGATAGTGCTGAATTAAACCTCTTGTTAAAAAGAAAAATAGTGCTGCACTGCTGTCACATACACACTGTAGTCCTTAAAAGGACTGTTTGGTCTTTCGATAAGGTTTTTGTAGTGAAATTACTAACTTTACAGCAAAAAGCTATCTGTCCCTGCCGACTGTCTGCTCTCCCTGACGCTGAATGATCCGAGCGCCGGACCTCAGCTCCTATATAAACTTGTATCACATGTTCCGGCCAGCCAATCAGTGTAAGGCTTACAGCTAACATGGCTATGGCCTTACACTGAAGGGAATTACTTACCTGGACCTTGAGTGGCTACTTAGGAGGCACCAAATGTGAGGGTAGGAGACTCGAGCGATGCAACGAACACAAGTGGTGGTCGGCGGAGTACAGCCGAGCGCCGACAATAGCGATGCTCGCTTATCACTAGACGTGTACTGTTCCCGACGGTAGTTACAGCTCCACAAGTCGGCACTGCCGTGCACTTTGACAGCCACCGGCAGCGTCAAGGACTTGCCCACCTACTGTTCTACATATTTGTGCAGGCTGGTACTGCCTTTTTTGCAAAGAAATGACGACTTGGGACTCTCCACCTCGGCTCGGCATAAGCCATCAGTTCTCTGAAAGGTGCAGAGTCCACCACTTGGAAAGGGAGGGACTGCAGCACCAGCAACTTGAACAGGAGCACATTCAGCTTCTGCGCCATTGGATGCGTGTATGCTTACTGCTGTTTCTTGGCAATAGCTTCAGTGATTGATTGCTGACGGAATGACTGATGAGGAGTAGGAGGAGCAGGAGCATCTGGACCAGCAGAAGATGGGAATGACAGACAGCTCCATTTGGCTGAGGTGGTGGAGCCTTGAATGCCTGAAACCTGATCTCTTGATGCCCAGCCAAGATCTCCTCCAGATCTTGGCTGGGCAGTAGCTGCTTACTGTCCTCTAGTAGCTCTTCCTCGCTGAAAAGTGTAGTTGAGCCTACAGCACATACTACTTCTCGCGGTGATCGGAACAGAAAAGGACAGAGGCAGGTTGAGGACAGGTGAGGGCACAGGGCCTTCTCCCGGGCATGCCAACAAAGGGTTGTGTCTGAAGAACCCACCAACTGTTGGCTGGGGGTGTCTGATGTCACTTGGGATGAAGTGAATGACCGAGTTAACCAATCAATAACCGCTGGGTTGCTGGTCAAGACACAACCGCTAGATGACACCAGGAGCTCAGGACTTTCGATGCGACTCCTGCTGCTACGACCCCTTACTCTGCTGTGATCTCTGCCTGCGCCAGAAACATTTAGGCCTCTGCAACTTTTCTGTGCATGGCATGGCACTTCTCTGTCAGACATAGTTTTAGCTGAACTAAATAAATTAAAAGCAAATTAAAACACCCCTAAAAGCAACAAATATATTTTTCTTTTTGTAATGAAATAGGCCATTAAACGCTTTTAATATCGGCAACAGTGACCTGCGTATATATTTTTCTTGGCGTACAGAAATGCTCTCAGCAGAATATAGGCGCAGAAGTGAACTATGTATATATTTTTCTTTATGTAAAGAAATCAGCCACTAAACGCTTTTATCGCAAATAACGGCAACAGTGAACTGCATATATATTTTTCCTGTAGTTCAGAAATACGTCACTAAACGCTCTCAGCACATATAGGTGCAGAAGTGAACTGCGTATACATTTTTCTTTTTGTAATGAAATAGGCCACTAAACACTTTTACCGCAAATAACGGCAACAGTGAACTGCATATATATTTGTCTTGGAGTACAGAAATAACTCACTAAAGGCTTTTAACCCCAAAGCACTGAAGAAGTGAACTGCGTATATGTTGTTCTTTATCTAATGAAATCGGCCACTAAATGCTTTTACCGCAAATAACGGCAACAGTGAACTGCGTATATACTTTTCTTGTACTACAGAAAAAAGTCACTAAACGCTTTTAACCCCAAATAACTGCAGAAGTGAACTGCGTATATATTTTTCTTTTTGTAATGGAATAGGCCACTAAACGCTTTTACCGCAAATAACGGCAACAGTGAACTGCGTATATATTTTTCTTGTACTACAGAAATACGTCATTAAACGCTTTTAACCCCAAATAACTGCAGAAGTAAACTGCATATATATTTCTCTTTTTCCACAGATATAAACAACTAAAGGCTTTTAAACATAGAACTTGCACTCCAAGAACAAATTGCTGTAATGACAGAGCTGTATAATGTCTATTTGGATCCCCAAACAATCTTTCCCTGCACTTGTAAATTGTTTTTTTAGCACTGTCCCTAGTGCCTTCTGATGTGTCCCTGCAGTGAGGTGCTGTGAAATGATTCCTCCTTATCCTTTCCCTGCACTTATAAATCGTTTTTTCAGGGTTTTTTTCACAAGGAGGTTTTTCCAATAGCTTCCCCTAGCGCCTTTTCACGTCTGTCCCCTATACTCAGAACGCTGGAAAATGTCTGATTCTAAGATGGCCGCCGTATTTATAGGGCTGTGACATCACAGGGCTGTCTGGCTGCTGATTTGCTGCATGCATGCATGTCAATCTGGGTGATCCCGCCTTACCAGAGTTCCTTGCCCCATGTCCTCAGTCCTTACACGTGTGGCCGCCATTTTAGGAAAAATTGCGATTCGTTACCACGTTGCGGATCGAATTTTTCCTGAAATTCGGATCAAATTCCACTTCGTCTGCTTCGATTCGCTCATCTCTAATTATAACAGTAGGGGGCAATATAAATACTGGGGGCACTTTAGGGTGAGCATTATAGCAGTAGGGGGTGATATAAATACTGGGGGCTCTGTGGGGGCATTATAATAGTAAGGGGCGATATAAATACTGGGGGCACTTCAGGGTGAGCATTATAACAGTAGGGGACATTATAAATACTGGGGGCACTGTGGGGGCATTTTAAATCCAGGGGACATTAGGCGTTCTTATTACTACTGGGGGCTCTACTGGAGGGACGTACAGATCCTAATTATTTCTCCTAAGAGCTTTATGGGGGGCTTTATTACTACTGAGGGGTCAGTAGAGAGATTTATTACAACTAGGGGAACAATAGGGGGCCTTATTTCTACTGGGGGCTCTGTAAGGACATTATTAATACTGGAGGGCTCTTCTACTAATGGAGGCACTCTTGGGGAGCATTGTCACTGTTCAGAGCACCTTGGGGGGGGGGGGGTGGAGGCTGGGGTTAGGGGCCATATGGATTCGGGATTGGGCCACAGATCTTTTTAGACCCTAGCAACGCCCCTGCTATCTACTGTATATATTTTTGCGCAAAGAGCCTGGCCCGGCATCTGGATTGAAGATCCCACATGATGCCAGCCAACGCGATCATCACGCGCAATCAAAATGGCGGCGGCGGGCTCTTCGTGATCAAATGGATGAAGTAAGTATGATTTTATTTATTATATTTACTTTTAATGGTATAGTTCTGCCGAACTGAAAAAGAAAACCATGCAAAAATTCTTTAAAAAATTCTTTCCACGAAAAAATATACACTTTTCTGATGGTAGTGTTTAAGCTGCAAGTTTTCATTTGTTTTAAGTATAGTACATCAGAGTTGTATGTGTTAGTTGATTTACTATTATATTTGTATTGTGATTATTACATTTTAATTCATCCCAATAACTTTTAGTAGCAACTTATTTCCACTTGAACACTGTCTAGACCCTAAAAAATAATTGACAATGCTTCCATTTGAGAGACATGTTTTAACACAAACATGGTAATAAGCACAGAGAACGCACAGAATGCAACCCAAAGAAAATAGAGCAGATACAGCTAGATACAATTTGAGGTGGGATATGACATTTCCAGATGCAGACATTTTACATTGATTTCTAAATATGGCAAAAGTCTTGGGGATTATAAAATGTAACTTGTCTAACCGACACAGCATTATGTATAGTATCTGCTAACTACATTACAAAAAGAAAAAAATTTGCAAACTATTTTCTAAAGTCAAGGTCATGAAATAGTTCTTGCTGTTTTAAAGCATAAAAATAGAAGGGACAAAATGTATCTAAACTTGGATCATTTTTCAATGGTTTAGAAAAGAAATAATGTTAAATTCATTTAGGAAACTGTAACATTAGTGTGAGAAAATGACATTGTTAGCCTTATTATCAAGACTCGGGTTGTAAATTTTACAACTTATAGACATAAGAAATATTAAATAACCTGAACCTGAAATAACCTGGTGAGTATTTACCCTTTAAAGGGGTTGTCCAAGTTATATTTATTGATGACCTATCCTCAGGATAGGTCATCAATATCAGATCGGCGGGGGTCTGTCACCTGGCACCCCCGTCGATCAGCTGTTTGAAGAGAAGGCAAGTATATAGGAGCGAGCCATCCCATTGAAATGAATGGGATGGCTTGGGTGTTATTACACCTGCTCACCGCTGCAGATGCGACGGCGAGCAGGTAAATAAGGAAGAGGATGCAGCACTGGCACGGCACATGCCTTCTCTTCAAACAGCTGATCGGCGGGGGTGCCGGGTGATGGATCCCCGCCGATCTGATATTAATGAACTATCCTAATGACCTGACCATTGTGTAGTGGACAGTGCTGGTTACTGCAGTGCAGCTCCCTTTATAGTGAATAAGAATAACCAGCACTGTCCATTAGTGATGAGCTGCAGGGGCAATAGTCGAATTCATGATATTTCAGAATATTTGGTAGAATATTCGTTATTTATTCGCAAATTCAACATTATTTTCTAGATTGTGAAAATCGGCAATGCAACATTCACGTAATGCGTGCAAAATACAGGTGTGGGTCATTATAGGTGCATTTTTCAATCTGCTCAAAGTTTAATGAGACTGGAGAAAATGGTTGGCAAGGCAGAACATTACAATAGCTTTATATGCAGATAGAGTGCTCCAATATATTCGGGATTGCAAATCGGCACTAATGATGCAAACATTTTGCCGCAATACGTGCAACTTTACATTTTAACAGGTCTGACTACATATTAGTGATTAGTGCACTAACTATTGTTGTGAACTTGTGACATCACAGCACTATGTATGTATGTAGCATACATACATATATACATACAGCACTATGTATGTAGCATGAATGTATGGACATCAGACACTATATCACTATCTAACCTACAGTCGTGGCCAAAAGTTTTGAGAATTACATCAATATTGGAATTTGGAAAAGTTGCTGCTTAAGTTTTTATAATAGCAATTTGCATATCCTCCAGAATGTTATGAAGAGTGATCAGATGAATTGCATAGTCCTTCTTTGCCATGAAAATTAACTTAATCCCCAAAAAAACCTTTCTACTGCATTTCATTGCTGTCATTAAAGTACCCGCTGAGATCATTTCAGTAATCGTCTTGTTAACTCAGGTGAGAATGTTGACGAGCACAAGGCTGGAGATCATTATGTCAGGCTGATTGGGTTAAAATGGCAGACTTGACATGTTAAAAGGAGGGTGATGCTTGAAATCATTGTTCTTCCATTGTTAACCATGGTGACCTGCAAAAAATCGCATGCAGCCATCATTGCGTTGCATAAAAATGGCTTCACAGGCAAGGATATTGTGGCTACTAAGATTGCACCTCAATCAACAATTTATAGGATCATCAAGAACTTCAAGGAAGGAGGTTCAATTCTTGTTAAGAAGGCTTCAGGGTGTCCAAGAAAGTCCAGCAAGCACCAGAATCATCTCCTAAAGAGGATTCAGCTGCGGGATCGGAGTGCCACCATTGCAGAGCTTGCTCAGGAATGGCAGCAGGCACGTGTGAGCGCATCTGCACGCACAGTGAGGCGAAGACTTTTGGAAGATGGCCTGATGTCAAGAAGGGCAGCAAGGAAGCCACTTCTCTCCAAAAAAACATCAGGGACAGATTGATCTTCTGCAGAAAGTATGGTGAATGGACTGCTGAGGACTGGGGCAAAGTCATATTCTCCGATGAAGCCTTTTTCCGATTGGGGCATCTGGAAAAAGTCTTGTCCGGAGAAGAAAAGGTGAGCGCTACCATCAGTCCTGTGTCATGCCAACAGTAAAGCATCCTGAGACCATTCATGTGTGGGGTTGCTTCTCATCCAAGGGAGTGGGCTCACTTGCAATTTTGCCCAAAAACACAGCCATGAATAAAGAATGGTACCAAAACACCCGCCAAACAGCAACTTCTTCCAACAATCCAACAACAGTTTGTTGAAGAACAATGCATTTTCCAGCACGATGGAGCACCGTGCCATAAGGCAAAAGTGATAACTAAGTGGCTCGGGGACCAAAACGTTGACATTTTGGGTCCATGGCCTGGAAACTCCCCAGATCTCAATCCCATTGAGAACTTGTGGTCAATCCTCAAGAGTCGGATGGACAAACAAAAACCCACTAATTCTGACAAACTCCAAGAAGTGATTATGAAAGAATGGGTTGCTATCAGTCAGGAATTGGCCCAGAAGTTGATTGAGAGCATGCCCAGTCGAATTGCAGAGGTCCTGAAAAAGAAGGGCCAACACTGCAAATACTGACTCTTTGCATAAATGTCAAGTAATTGTCGATAAAAGCCTTTGAAACGTATGAAGTGCATGTAATTATATTTCAGTACATCACAGAAACAACTAAAACAAAGATCTAAAAGCAGTTGTGCAGCAAACTTTGTGAAAACTAATATTTGTGTCATTCTCAAAACTTTTGGCTACGACTGTACACTGACTATCTCCCACTATCTGTAACATATATATATATATATATATATATATATATATACTAACTAACTAACTAATGTAATTATTGGAAAGCAGAGAGCACAGCAATAACACTGCTGTCTCTCTTAGAACTGTAATAAACTGTAGAAAATGTCTGTGGGGAGGTTCTTATATAGTAAGGGGTAGGCAACATTCCTATTGGTCGCCAGGGATGTTGCTAAGCTCAGACAAAGACATTGCAGCCTTCTCATTGGGCTACAAGCAAAAAGGGAGGTAACTGATCGGAAAAAAAGTAGAATATTTGAAAATACGAATATATATCACTAAATTCTAAATATTCGCGAATTCTCAAAGTTGTGTTATTCGCGATTAAAATTTGCAATTTGAATTTTCGCGCCCAATACTACTGGCAATTACACAATGAATGGAGCTGTGTAGATCTGGTGCCGGCCTCTAGCACTGGAGCTATTGCAGAACAGCTGATTAACATGGGTGTGGTGTGTGGGCAAATTTAGAAGTGGTGAATGTGAACCTGATGCTAACCTCAACAAACTACATTGAAAAGCCAAGTTGCAGTTTGTTTCAACTGTGTAACTAACACATTAAGGGTCAAGTTCATGTTGGCTACATCTGTAGATAGTGTGGGGAGTCGCTCTGGTAGACAGCAGTGCGGGTGCAGTACCGAGGCAAAACAAAGAGTCCAGGATGTGCAATAAACAGTGTTTTATTCACACTGACACAAAAATACACAGCAAACAGTCTTTCGGTGGTAATTCACACATGTCAGAAACAAGGAGGCAAAACAAAACAGGCCAACATAGGTTCAGTCACCTGGGAGGTGTAGGTGCAGGTTCGCACCAGGCTGTCGGCCCAGCCGCAGGAGAATCCACCTTCAGGTAGCCAGGAACAAAAGCCACCTCCTTGCTGAGCTCTTTCCTCCAGGACAGAGAACTCCAGAGCCCTGTTAGCAGGCTCCAGGATAATCACCACCTCAGACACAGCTGCTGGCTGTGTTTTATACCCAGCCCAAAACCAGGACTGGATCGTGGGGAGCAGCCACCCACCCTACACTTTAGCTGCTCCCGGTAAGAGCCGGCCCGGATCGGCTTTGCAGCCATGCTATTTAACAGAGTCAAACAGCACTAGCTGCTGCAGACAAAAAAACCCGGCTCTTACCTCACCGAGGCCAGCAACCTCGGTGACACGTACCTGCCATCAAATATGACACCTTGCACCCTCTTACACCCCCCCCCCCTTTGTTCAACCCTGAGGGGGTGAACACACGTGAGGCAGTGGACGCGGGACAGGGCATCTGCGTTACCCTGCAAGCGGCCTGCCCTGTGTTCCACGGAGAATTTGAAATTTTGAAGGGATAGGAACCACCTGGTGACCCGAGCATTCCTCTCCTTGGCCTGACTCATCCACTTGAGTAGCGGAGAGATTCGAGTGCCCACTTGATAGCCAGGCACTCCCTCTCCACTATACTATATCTGGACTCCGCGGGACTGAGCTTACGGCTCAGGAAGACAACGGGATGTTCTTCCCCGTTGACCTCCTGAGACAGTACCGCACCGAGGCCTACCTCCGAGGCATCGGTCTGTACGACAAACTCCTTGTTGAAGTCGGGTGTCACCAAAACCGGGGACCCACACAGGGCCGACTTCAACGCGGAGAAAGCCTCCTCCGCCTTCTCACTCCAGCTAACCCTCCCAGACTTTCGCCCCTTCAACAGGTCTGTCAATGGCGCTGCTATTGTGGCAAAGTGGGGCACAAACCTCATGTAGTATCCTACAATCCCCAGGAACGACTTTACCTGCCTGGTGGTGACCGGTCGGGGCCAGTTACGAATGGCCTCTACCTTAGTTACCTGAGGTTTGATGACTCCCGCCCGATTACATATCCCAGATATTTGGTCTCTTCCAACCCAATCGCACACTTTTTTGGATTGGCGGTTAGTCCAGCTTTCCTCAGGGCATCCACTACCGCCTGCACCTTGGGTAAATGGCTTTCCCAGTCGGTGCTGTGGATGACTACATCATCTAAGTAGGCCGAGGCGTACCGACGATGTGGTCGCAGCACTATGTCCATTAACCTTTGGAAAGTGGCGGGGCGCCATGCAGGCCAAAGGGTAACACCTTGTAGTGATACAGGCCCTGCGGGGTAACAAACGCGGTTTTTCCTTAGCCGACTCCGTTAAGGGTACCTGCCAGTACCCTTTAGTGAGGTCCAGCACAGAAAAATAACGGGCTTGTCCTAAATTTTCAACAAGCTCGTCCACTCGGGGCATGGGATACGCGTCAAACTTGGATACTTCGTTTAACTTGCGAAAGTCGTTGCAGAACCTCAACGTCCCATCCGGCTTGGGTATTAGGACTATGGGACTGGCCCACTCACTTTTCGACTCCTCAATGACATCGAGCTTCAACATTAACTGCACTTCCTCCGCGATGGCCCGCCGCCGAGCCTCGGGTACCCGGTATGGTTTTAACCGGACCTTGGCCTGAGGCTCAGTGACGATGTCATGTCGGATGAGAGACGTGCGGCCAGGGAGGTCTGAGAACACATCCGTGTTCCGACTGAGGAACTCCTGACTTCCTGAACTTGTTTGGAAGACAGGCTGTCTGCAATTTTACCGTGGTTACGGCTTCACAGGCCTCGAACTGTGGGGCTGGACCCTTTTCACCTAGAAGCCCTGGTCGGGGCTGTGGTCGTCGACCGCGTCCCTATCTTTCCACGGCTTAAGTAAATTCACGTGGTACACCTGCTCCGGCTTGCGCCGCCTGGCTGGTGTACCTTGTAATTACTTCCCCTACCTTCTCGATCACCTCATAGGGGCCCTGCCACCTAGCTAGGAATTTGCTGTCAAGGGTGGGTACCAGAGCCAAAACCCGATCTCCCGGATTGAAGTCCCGTACCCGAGCCTGACGATTGTACACCCTACTCTGGGCCTGTTGCGCTGCCTCCATATGCTCCCGGACCAAAGGCAACACCCTTTCCATCCGTTCCTGCATCTGGGCGACATACTCAATGACACTTTTGTGGGGGACAGGCTGTTGTTCCCATGCTTCCTTGGCGATATCCAACAGGCCCCGAGGGTGTCTGCCATAAAGCAGTTCGAAGGGCGAGAACCCAGTAGAGGCCTGGGGCACCTCTCGCACTGCGAACATGAGATAGGGCAGCAGCAGGTCCCAGTCCTTCCCATCTCTAGACACCACCCTCTTTAGCATATTTTTTAGAGTTTGGTTAAACCTCTCCACAAGACCGTCTGTTTGCGGATGGTAAACGGACGTCCGTAACTGCTTTATACGCAACAACTACACAGTTCCCTCATTACTTTGGACATAAAGGGGTCCCTTGGTCTGTCAGAACCTCTTTTGGCAGGCCCACACGGAAAACATCTCCAATAACTCTTTGGCAATGAGCTTAGCTGAGGTATGTCGCAGAGGCACCGCCTCCGGATACCGAGTGGCATAGTCGAGAACTACCAGAATGTGTTGGTGGCCCCTGGCAGACTTTGGTACAGGTCCAATTAAATCCATAGCGATTCGCTCAAACGGTACTTCAATAATTGGCAGAGGTACCAGAGGACTACGGAAATGTGGCTGGGGGCTAGTTATCTGACAGGTTGGACAGGACTTACAATAGTTTTCTACCTCCTTGAACACACTGGGCCAATAAAACCGCTGCAGAATGCGGTCCTGGGTTTTCTGCCACCCCAGGTGTCCCCCAAGAACATGTTGGTGGGCAAGCTCCATGACGAGCTTGCGATACGCTGTGGGCACCACCAACTGTTCAACAGGTTCACCTGATACAACATATCCTGCAGAACAATAAATCGTGGGAACATTAATTCAGCCCCTGGTTTCTGGGGTTTACCATCAATTTCCAGCACATTCCCCCAGGCCCTGGTTAGGGTTTGGTCCCGGCGTTGTGCGGTCCCAAAATTTTCCCCGGAGACATTGAGGTCTGCCAACTCAGGTCCCGGTGGCAAGTCCTCCGTGTCTCCCACCATTACACTCAGTGGGGTTGTCTCCCCCACTACCGCTGCAGCAGTGGTCACCCCTACCGCTGGCCCTTCAGACTCGGGCTCCCAGGGCTCTGGCCTTCCACTGGAACCAGGCCACTCTGCTAGGGTTACCCCTGTCTCAGGGCTATTAGTCACTTTCACCTCAGGCCACAGTGACGGAAAACCAGGGAAGTCTCTCCCAATTATCAGTTCATAGGGTAGCTTTGTGGAGATCGCCACTTCACAAGTCCATGTGCCGGCCGCCGTGGACAGAGACATTACAGCAGTGGGATAGTCCTGTAAGTCTCCGTGAATGCACACCACACCCACTGTCCGGCCCGTATACTGGGTGGGCTGTACCAGGGCAGCACTTACCAGGGTTACCAGGCTCCCTGAGTCCAACAGCGCCACTGCCAGGTTATCCCCGACTTGCACCTGGCACAGATGACGATTGTCTATTGTCTCGGGGGTGCCGGTCGCACACAGTCTCCGGGCATACATGGAAGCCCGGTACCCATAATTAGTCTCCATGGGTTCCCCCGATGGGGACAGTTGGCCCTTATGTGTCCAGGCTCCCGACACTGCCAGCAGACCACTGGGGATGGATCTGCAAGGGTACATCCCGGGCGGGTTTGGCCGGCCGCCCGGGACTGGGGTGGAGATTTCCGGGGTTTGACTGGCCCCCTCCCAAAAGAACCCCCTGCAGGTTTCTGGTGGCCTCATATCGCTCCACCAGGTCGACCATCTCAAGGGCATTGGTGGGGATACCTGGCCGATCCAGTGTTGAAGGGGGTAAGGCAAGGCCCTCCAGAACATGTCAGCCAGCAGACGGTCCAGCATAGCAGTCGGACTTAGAATGTCAGGCTGCAGCCATTTTGCAACCGTTGCAGCAACTCATAGTACTGCGGCCTGGCGGGTTCAGCCGCTTTAAAGTCCCACTGGTGGACCCGCTGAGCCCGGACCAACACGTTTACCCCCAGTCTGGCCAGGATCTCCCCCTTCACCGTGGAATAGTCAGCAGCCTGGTCATCTGCCAAATCAAAAAAACTTGCTGGGGTCCGGATGCCAGGAGCGGAGCAACCACCTCGGCCCACTGGTCACGGGGTAACTTTTCCCTCACGGCGACCTTCTCAAAGACCGCCAGGTAGGTCTCCACGTCGTCTGCGGGGGTCATCTTTGGGATCGCCGCACGGACCGCTTTCCGGGCATCATGGACGTGGTGGGACGCTCCTGCCGCCTGTAACGCCATCACATGTTGTAGCAGTAGCTGGTTGGTCTCCCGCTGCTGCACGTTAGCCTCTATGAGAGCCTTCACAGCAGCCTCCATGTTGCCAGAAATTCCTGCTTGCAACTTTGCTGGCTTAATATATATCATGCACTTTAGCAAAAAAACTTCGGCGTTCACGCCAGCCTCACTGCGCATGCCCGCATCCTCCACCAAATGTGGGGAGTCGCTCTGGTAGACAGCGGTGCGGGTGCAGTACCGAGGCAAAACAAAGAGTCCAGGATGTGCAATAAACAGTGTTTTATTCACACTGACACAAAAATACACAGCAAACAGTCTTTCGGTGGTAATTCACACATGTCAGAAACAAGGAGGCAAAACAAAACAGGCCAACATAGGTTCAGTCACCTGGGAGGTGTAGGTGCAGGTTCGCACCAGGCTGTCGGCCCAGCCGCAGGAGAATCCACCTTCAGGTAGCCAGGAACAAAAGCCACCTCCTTGCTGAGCTCTTTCCTCCAGGACAGAGAACTCCAGAGCCCTGTTAGCAGGCTCCAGGATAATCACCACCTCAGACACAGCTGCTGGATGTGTTTTATACCCAGCCCAAAACCAGGACTGGATCGTGGGGAGCAGCCACCCACCCTACACTTTAGCTGCTCCCGGTAAGAGCCGGCCCGGATCGGCTTTGCAGCCATGCTATTTAACAGAGTCAAACAGCACTAGCTGCTGCAGACAAAAAAACCCGGCTCTTACCTCACCGAGGCCAGCAACCTCGGTGACACGTACCTGCCATCAAATATGACACCTTGCACCCTCTTACAATAGATATTGCGAGATAGATACAACAGCAAACTATAAGCAGCAAAAAAGAAACAAATATCTGGTGGAGGTGCAAAGGGTATAGCTCAAACCCCCACTTGTAAAATAAAAAATTGGTTGTGCTCCAAAGTTAGTGAAATATGTCATATGTATTCACTTGCCCAATGCATTAGATAGATACATGATAGATAGATAGATAGATAGATAGATAGATAGATAGATAGATAGTTAGAGATATATAAAAAAATGAACTTCACCCTCCAAAATAGTGAAAAAGTTCTTTTATTCACCCAGAATGCTAGCGACATTTCATCTTAGCGTTAGAGAATTTGTCAAGCCTGAGAAAGGCTCTAATGCTAATCTGAAATGTCATAACCATTTTGGGTGAATCAAAGAACTTTTTTCCCAGTTTTTGAGGGTGCTGTTCATTTTTTTTTAATTAAGTTGACTTGAGGTCAAGTGTCCAGAACTAGCACCTCTGTTATCTGTATTACACTTTCTGGTGCTGCAGAATTTTCTTTTGTTTGTAGATAGATAGATGTTTTATAATATCTATGTAACCTTCATTGGTGTTGTGCAGTACTGTAAATATTTCACAACAGATATATTTGAAAAAATATGTTTATTTATTCTGTATGGGCATAAATATAGATAATGTAGATAAATACAGTGGCATGCAAAAGTTTGGCCACCCCTGGTCAAAATTACTGTTACTGTGAATAGTAAAAGGGATTGTTTCACTTCAGCAAATGGCATTTTTCATGTAGACAAAGTTAATACAAGACACTTACTAATGTATTGTGATTGTCCATATTGCTTTCTTTGTTGGCTTGATTCACTTTTCCATCACATTATACACGGCTCATTTCCATGGTTACAAGTAACCACCCTGCGATCTGGCAGTGGTGGTCGTGCTTGAATACTCTGTAGTTCTGTGCCCTTTTTTTCTCCAAACATACCTTTGCCCATTGTGGCCAAAGAGTTCTAGTTTAACCTCATTGGTCCACAGGACTTGTTTCCAAAATGCATGAGGCTTTTTTGATGTTCTTTTGCAAACTTCTAGCGCTGAATTTTGTGGTGAGGATACAGGCAAAGTTTTCTTCTGAAGACTCTTCCATGAAGGCCATATTTGTGCAAGTGTCACTGAACAGTAGAACAATGTACCACAACTCCAGAGTGTGCAACATCATCCTGAAGGTCTTTTGTAGTCAAGCAGGAGTTCTGATTTGCCTTTCTAGCAATCTTTTGAGCTACTGCCTGTGAATTTTTTCTTGGTCTTCCAGATCTTCTCTTGACCTCTACTGTTCGTGGTAACTGACATTTCTTAATTACATTTCAAGTGCGGAAATGGCAAACTGAAAACGCTTTGTTATACTAATAAAGCCTTCTCCAGACTCCTCATTTTTAGAGTGTTAGGCAGTTGCCTAGAAGAACCCATGGCTACTGTTTTTGGGGACAGGGTTAGAGGAGTCTGAGTTTTTATAAAGTTTTGACATTTGCATCACTTGCATGATTGTGAACAAGACTTATCCATAACAGCATATTTAAGGTCTGAGACCTGGATCAAAGTTATCTGAGAATTTAAATCTCCTTGGGTTTCGCAAGGTACCGTATTTTTTGCTTTATTAGATGCACATTTTTTCCCCCAATAGTGGGGGAAAAATGGCCTTGTGTTATATAAAGCGAATACTAATGAGCGCTTCCATTATAGAAGCGCTTATTAGTACCGGAGGATTGGGAAGCAGTAAAGGCTCTGTACTCACCGCTTCCTGGTCCTCAGCTGTTGGCTGTGCTCTGGCTGCGCACAGCGTGAGGGCGCTCTGTGACCTCACGCTGTGAGTGTCGGGTCACAGCACAGCCGCAGCAGGAAGAAGACAGAGTGCGTTGGAGGTGAGAAGGGGCATAGGAGGCTGCTAAATGGCACGGGAGGCTAATAAATGACATGGGGGGCTGATCTGATCTGTGGCATGGGGGCTGATCTTGGGCATGGGAGGCTGATCCGAGATCTTACTGGGGTCTTAGTAACATTGGGGGTCTGATCTGAGGTCTGATCTAGGGTCTTATTAACATTGGGGGTCTGATTGCTGGCCTGATTTGAGGTCTAATGAAAAACATTTTTTTTTATTGTCCTCCTCTAAAACCTAGGTGCATTTTATCATTGGGTGTGTCTTATAAAGCGAAAAATATGGTACTTATTTCCTTTTTTTCACTCTAAAATTGTACAAAACAAAAATAATACACTGACATTGCTTAAAATGTTGAAAAGTGTGTTTCATCTTTAACTTATCCTGTATGCCTTTTTTAGATCATTCAATCTTTAACTTGCTTAACTGTTCACAGTAACAGTAATTGAGGGGTGCTCAAACTTTTGCTTGTCACTATAGATAGATAGATAGATAGATAGATAGATAGATAGATAGATAGAGAGTTACGATAGCGTAGATAGTGTCACGTGGGACATCATGCAAACAGGACACATGCAGAAACAGACCAGAGACCAACAGAGTACTTTATTACACATGTAATAAGAAACATGACAGTAACATATGCAGGTTAGGCAATAGTGGTAGACCTACCACAGAACCAAGTACATCAGCAGACCAGAGGCAAAACCCAGGAGGGCAAAGAGCCAGTGAGCCACGTTCTTCACAGAGCCCTTGGTGGTGGGGATGAACTGGGCTGAGGGCTCACTGGTTGCACTTCCAGGAAGGTTCCAGTATACCTGGCCCCCACCTGCAAAGAACCCCGCAGGTGCAAGCACCAGCGGAAGAGACAACAGAATTGAAACCCAAACAAACACAGGACATGGATCAGACAATGAGACAAACGTGAACCAGCACAGAAGCAGGTGCCTGGACCCCAAGCGGAATGGAAGCATGGTGGTCTCAGGCAGAGCTGCACACAGACTAGAGATCCTCCCTTCAGAGAACCCAGAAGCTCTCTCACGAAGGCAGGACAAACACAGAAACAGAAGCAGTAAGGCACTGCAGAAGAGACAAGGAACAGACTAGTTCAGAAGCAGTAAGCACTGCCAGACAAGACATGGAACCGTCAAGGATCAGAAGCAGTTTAGCACTGCCAGGCTATTGGACGCAGTTAGAGCACTGCTAGGCTAAACATGGAACAGAGTGGATCAAGGCACAGAACAGGTACAGAAGATCAGACAAGACATGGACATCAAGAACACGAACATTATCAATGCTTACCAAGTGACACCACATAGAAGGGCAGATGTCAAACCCCCCTGGGTCAGCAACAATGGGCTACACCCAGCAATGCACAAGACAGACAGACCTCCTGGGTGAGCAGCAAAGGTGCTACATCCAGCAAGACATAAGATAGACTGACCACAAGCCCCACACCTCACAGATAGATATACAGTATCTCACAAAAGTGAATACACCCCTCACATTTTTGTAAATATTTTATTATATATTTTCCTGTGACAACACTGAAGATATGACACTTTGATACAATGTAAAGTAGTCTATGTACAGCTTGTATAACAGTGTAAATTTGGGGTGCCCTCAAAATAACTCAACACACAGCCATTACTGTCTAAACTACTGGCAACAAAAGTGAGTACACCTCTAAGTGAAAATAGCCAAATTGTGCCCGATTAACTATTTTCCCTCCCCAGTGTCATGTGACTTGTTAGTGTTACAAGGTCTCAGGTGTAAATGGGGAGCAGATGTGCTAAATTTGGTGTTATCGTTCTCACACTCTCATATTGGTCACTGGAAGTTCAACATGGCAAAGAACTCTCTGAGGATCTGAAAAAAGGAATTGTTGCTCTACATAAAGATGGCCTAGGCTATAAGAAGATTGCTAACACCCTGAAACTGAGCTGCAGCACAGTGGCAAAGACTATACAGCGATTTAACAAGACAGGTTCCACTCAGAACAGGCCTTGCCATGGTTGACCAAACAAGTTGAGTGCACATGCTCAGCTTCATATCCAGAGGTTGTCTTTTCAAAATAGACGTATTAGTGCTGCCAACATTGCTGCAGAGGTTAAGGGGGTGGGGGGTCAGCCTGTCAGTGCTCAGACCATACGTCACACACTGCGTCAAATTGGTCTGCATGGCTGTCGCCCCAGAATGAATCCTCTTCAAAAGATGAAAGCCCACAGTTTGCTGAAGACAAGCATACTAAGGACATGGATTACTGGAACCATGTCTGTGGTCTGATGAGCCCAAGATAAAATTACTTGGTTCAGATGGTGTCAAGCGTGTGTGGTGGCAACCAGGTGAGGAGTACAAAGACAAGTGGGTAAAGGTGCTGGACTGGCCAAGCATGTCTCCAGACATAAACCCTATTTAGAATCTGTGGTGCATCCTCAAATGGAAGGTGGAGGAGAGCAAGGTCTCTAACATCCACGAGCTCTGTAATGTCATCATGGAGGAGTGGAAAAGGATTCCAGTGGCAACCTGTGAGGTTCTAGTAAACTCCAGAGTTAAGGCAGTGCTTGAAAATAATGGTGGCCACACAAAATATTCACATTTGGGCACGATTTGGGAACACACACAATAAGTACATAAAGTATATGGAGCCAGCCTGCACAGCACCAGTGACAGGAACCACAGATATGTGGACACGGGACTCATACACACAGGCCACAGTTCACACAAGACACCGCAGCCAGCACGCAGCCCCAAGCAACCAGCATACACAGGTGTCAGCCTGCAGCCAGTACACGAGAGGGCATGCAGTCAGCCTACACGGACACAACTGTCACAGTGAACCGCACCATGATACGATAGATATGATAGATAGATAGATAGATAGATAGATAGATAGATATGTTTTAGAATGTTTATGTAATTTACATTGGTATCTCGTAAATGCATAAATGTTTAGACTATACATACATATACATTACATACACATATAATACACTCACAAGCATGTTAACAGATACTTGGGCTTGTCCTGCTCCTGGGAACATTATTTAGAGCATAAGTATATTTGTTTAAAAGACCCCATGGAATATTGTGAACATTGTAGATTTAAAGTTCTGCGGAAGAATGTATTCATGTCAGCAATGATGAACTGACACATTGTAACATATACAGTACATGAATAACTGCAGTAAGATGAGTGCAGGTTCCAGGTGCCCGTCTTACCCTTTTTAATTCTGTAGTTGCAAAGGTCAAGAAAGAATGCACAATTGTTAACCTTGAACTTTATCTGCAGTTAGTGTACATACAGCTGTTACTTGTTTGCCATCACCATGGGTACATAACATAACCCAATATTTCCCAAATAATAGCCCTATAGAAATCTATTCTGGCAAAATAAAAATATTCTTGCAGACATTCACATTACATATATGTATAATCACCATATTCTTTATAATTATATGCAAACAAACACAGCTCTGCCGCATGTTGCCAGTTATTGTACACTCCCTTAGATTGTAGCCCTGAGCAACCGTCTCAGTTGCTGGTGCCAAGGATATTGTCACTTCTTACATTCCTACATATTCAGATTCAGATTGTTTAGAGATTAAAGAATTAAATTGCTATCTTCAATGCAAACATCAATTCTTAGGAAAAATACAAACAAAGTCTATAGATTGAAAGTAATGCTTAAATCTTTTGAGAATTGTATGGGTTGATAATGTATATAGACTTACTTTCAGGGTGTGGAAACTAATAAACAAGCATTAAAGATCTCTAGGAGGTCCAGAGTAAGATGGTAGGTTATTAATGTTTAATTCCAATACAGACATATAAAAATGATTACACATTGCCTTATAATCATTCAAGTTTCAAAATGTTCCCATATGGCCACCCAAATGCATACACTCAATGTTGAAATGAATAAGAATATTAACAAACAATGGAAGTTATGGAAACATCAGAGCGCCAGCCCACTCTGCTGCCACCTGGGCTCACTTCTTAGCTCTATCTCTTCGTGAAACGACAAGATGGGAAAACCGCTTTAATGGCAAATTGGGACAACATGTGGGCTACTAGACTAGTCTATTCTACAACAAAGTAGCGATACTTTTAATAGTAAAAATTTTAACCATACAGATATAGGTACTATTCATACCACCAAACCCGTGCATTCAACACTAAGGGCTTTGTTGTAGTGGCAACGGTGTGGCCCAGTTGGGGAAAGAGAAGTATGTAGCTAGGAACTCTCCAAAATGGCTTTCAATGGCAAAGTCCTTCCCACTGAATTCCTATAAGGAGCCAGATAAAGTCCTTAGAACCTGCTGGTGAAAAGGACATTAGATGACACTATTCCACATAGTTCATATATCATGAGTACCTTATAGCATTGCCTGGGCAGATAGCAGCGGAGGAGGAGGAATAAAATAAATACTTATTGTCAAGTTCTGATGAGAAGTGTTGTCTATGTATAAGGGGTAGAATATATTTTGGGCAGGTTCCAAAAAAATTCAAGGTTCTTTTGACTTTGTGCCTGTCTATCCAAATGTAAGGTTTTTACTTTGCTCCTGTCTGTCTTGGATTTGTCTATATTCAAGGGTCGAAACAGAACATTTAATGGTACCCAGGTCTGCTGCATTTACTTAATCTTTTATATCTGTAGCTGTGGATGCATGTTACTGCCTTGGGAGTGGAACTGCTCAAATAAGGAAAGGATTAAATATTAGCTATTAATATCTATTGCTAAAACTTAATGTCTGACAGTGGAAAAGATAGGCCAGATAGATGGGTAACAGATTTCTGACACAAATTTTAGCTACCAGGTATTTTCTAATCCCACTTTATTGAATTGTGCCTATCAACTCCTATTAATTAATTCAACCCACTGGTGTTGATCGCTAATTTTTATCGTGAATATCGGCACTTCGAGAATTGGCTAAAATAGTGTAATAGTGCTATATATTCGTAATCACGAATATCCTAGTTTTATTTTTTATCAGTAGTACTGCTTCCTGCTTGTTGGCCAATGAGAAGGCTGCAACATCTTTGTCAGAGCTTAGCAACATCCCTAGCAACCAATAGGAAAGTTGCCTACCCTCCCCAGCAGCCATTTTCTGCTGTTTTTTGCAGTTCTGAGAGAGACAGCAGTGTCAATGCTGTGCTCTGTGCTTTGCAGACTCATCTGCAGGTAGTTAGCTTATATATAATACTGATAGTTAGTGAGAGACAGTCAGTATAGGTTAGATAGTGATATAGTGTAGCTGATAGGTTCCAGTGCAGGGTGTTTGGTATTGTGATAGGGATTACTGTGCTGTGATAGGGATTAGTGTCTCTGTTAGACACAGTGCTGTGATGTCACAACAATACATATTGTACCAATCAGTAATATCTACTCAGACCTGATAAAATGTGAAGTTGCACATATTATGCAAAAAAAAGCGCATTAGTGCAGATTTGTGCAATTGCGAAAATAATGACTGGAGATCGCAAATTCATGAATTTATTGTGAATATTATTCAAAAATGTGAAAAATATTGCGAAAACTAATATTGCCTATGATGCTCATCACTACAACCCACCCAATGCATTTCTTGGCTCCCCCCATACATTCGGTGGGCAATATTAGGGATGAAAATTAGGTCATTTTCCAAAAAGAAAAAAAAGCTGAGCTTCTGATGCCACCAGATGTAAGGTAGCTATCTGATATGTCAATGTACAACCTTTTAAACGGGCCTTTAGGCATTACTTAGATTATAACTAAGCAAGTACCTCATCTGTAGACAGCTGTTTTGCGGAAAACTGGCTTAACTACGTGCAGTAGGCACGTGGGGTCTTATAGGTCAGGCAAAGCTCCTCTAACCTAACACTGACTTATAGGATAGCTACCTTTCATCTAATGGCATCAGAGGCTCAATTTTTTTTTCTTTTTGGAAAGAGAGCTATTTAATTGCATATGTTTTTTTCCAGGATCCAGAGAATAACTCCCTGGCCTACAAAATTCCCCACTCCTAATAGACACTCTCCATAAGGAGAAACAGTACCCATTAATATTGTTAATGGAAATATTAAAACAACCACTTCACCTAGATCCTTGAAAATACCAAATATCTATGTTATATGCATTGTAAAACATGCAGATGTGTTCTTCCTTAAATTTCCTCTTTGCTTGAAAGAGCACAAAATGTCTGGTTGAGTTAACTATTTTTAGGGAAAAAAAAGAATACATCTTTGGCATATTTCACAATGGCTAAGTAACACAAAAACATTTTTTTCAAAGCGGGTCATTTTTGCCACTCATCATGGGATATATCAAACTAAAAGGTAAAGTAAGAAAGGACACATATTTACTTGAAGTAGAAGCTAGAAATATCTGCACCATGTTTACACAAGTTAAATGTTAGTGAACCTATTTCTAAAATCTAAAAAAAATATATATAATGCGCATTCCCAGGAATAGACTGAGCAAACAGGTGTGACTATGGACACTGACTGTGGTAGTAATCATTTTTTATGAGTTAATGATTACCGGCCTGCAGATTGCATAATTTCTTCACAACACGATGATTAATAACAAATTTGCGCTGGTAAATTCATTGCGGTGTTAAGATATTTATAGCTCAGACGTTTCCCATCCACTCCCAATAAAGTCAAATGAATTTCTCGGTCTTCATTACATATCACCAAATAAATGAATAAGAGGCAAACTGAAAGAGTATTTTGGGGAATATATCTTGGTGTTTAACTCATCATTTTGGATGGGGAATGCAAAAAGAAAAGAAAACAAAACAATCCTATCATTGCCATTTTCTTTCTTCTTGGATTGTTGTTTACCATGCAATATTAATAACATTAACATTCATTCTGCTGGTCATAATGTTTGCAGGGATATAAAATATGTATAGTTTTTTTTTGTCTATGTTTCTTAGCCTACATGCACACGGCAATGGTTTTTTGCGGCCTCCGTTCCGTTTTTTTTTTTGCGTAACGGATGGTTTCCCATTCATTTCTATGGATCCGTTAAAAATGCAGATGCCTCTTCCGTTGCCTGTCCGTGTCCGCTGTCCGCATTTCATGTCCGCAAAAAAAATATGGCATGTCCTATTCTTGTCCTCAAAAAATGGTTTGCGGACCCATAGAAGTCAATGGGTCCGCAAAAAATGCGGATGACCAACGGAAGCCATCCGTTTGTCATCTACATCCGTTTTTTTTGGCGGATGGTTGCTTGGAAACCAGGGCACTTGTACAGGTACTTTTAGAAACTGGTTCAAGCCTTCCAATTTTTTTTGCGGATCCGCAAAAAAAAAACGGAAGACACACGGAAACACAACCTACAAAATTTGCGGACACTTGGAAGGATGTGGATGTGAAAAAAAAAGGAAGACGGATCCGCGATTTGCGGACAGCAAAAAACAACTGTCGTGTGCATGTAGCCTTATTTTACTGTAAACCTATGGATTCCAATACCTTATTACCTGTCAGAGAAACCTGAGGCACAGCCTAATAGCCATTCACATTTGGTAACCATGGTGGCTTTTCTTAGGTTGGTGACCGCGCGGTGCGTGAGGACGCCATCACGCTGGCCGACATGGTGACATCATACATCACCGCACATGACATTTCATGCGGAATCTTCAATCAAGATGGCCACAACAGCCTCTTCGCGCTTAAATGGATGAGGTGAGTATGATTTTTTTTTTTTCGCCATTTCAGGGAAAATTGATTTGTTACAACGAAACATGAGGAAATTTGGCTTCACGGCAAATCAAATTTTCCCTGAAATACGGATTAAAGTAAACTTCGGATACTTCGATTCGCTCAATCCTAATACCAACAATTGCATCACAAGTGAGAATTTCCGTTTCTCCGTTCCGTGCAAAGATAGAACATGTCCTATTATTGCCCGCAAATCATGATCCATGGTTCTATTCAAGTCAATGGGTCCAAAAAAACTAAACGCATATGAAAATGCATCCGTATGTCTTCCGTTTTTTTGCGGAACCATCTATTGAAAATTTTAATCCCAGCCCAATTTTTTCTATGTAATTATTGTATACTGTATATGCAATACGGAAAAACAGAACGGTAAAAAAGGAAACACAACGGAAACAAAAAACAGATATGATAAAAACGGCCCACAAAACACTGAAAAAGTCATACGGTCTTGTGAAAGAGCCCTTATAGTGATGGTCTTTAAAGGGGCTGTCCCATGAAAACTATTTCAAAGCAGCACCTGGATCTAAATAATTTTGTAATGCATGTAATTAAAAATTTTGTATAGCCAATGAGTTATTCAGTAAAATGTATCTGTATAGCGCCACCTATTATATGTTTTTTTATGTCTTATTTCATCTGTCCACCTCACTGAGGATATCGCACATACTCGGTTCCATCCTTCAGCTGCCACCAGCCCTTTCTACTGTTAAAAACTGTGAAAATTAAAGGGAGAGGGTTATAGAAGAAAAGACACGTTTCCTGAGATTCCAACTTGCAATAAATCTAGCAGAGCAATTGGAACAATGAATGGTGAGATCTCTGCATCCACAAAAGGTACAGGACTGGTTCTAGCTTTTTTTTAGAAAGACACTATGATGTTTTATATGATGTCTGATTTTCATTTTTTACTTTATACGATGACCCTGTTGTGGAAATAGCAGAGTACCAGCTGTTTCACCGTTTCCATAACTCTGCCTCTCCTGGCCATCACTTTCTTTGTTCCCATCCAAGACCATAGCTATAGGGGGTGCAGAGGTAGCAGTCGCTACCAGGCCCAGGAGCCTGAGGGGGCCAAAAGACCCTTGTGCCACATAAGAAGACACCAGTATTAGGCCTCTTGCACACAACAGTATTTTGCGGACCGTATACTGGCAGTTTTTCAGTTCAATATACTGACAGTATGACAGTATACTGAACCATTCACTTCAATGGGTCTGCAAAAAATACTGGTGTCTCCCTATGCCTTCCGTTTCGGTTTTTCTGTTTAAATATAGACCATGTCCGATTCTTGTCCGCAAATCACATTCAGTGGCTCCATTCAAGTCAATGGGTCTGCAAAAAAACCAGAAAGCATATGGAAAGGCATCCGTATGTCTTCCGTATCCGTTCCGTTTTTGTTGAACAGCCCAATTTTAATTATGGAATTACTGTATACTGTATAAGCCATACGGAAAAACAGAACGGAAAAACTGAACCAAAACGGAAACATGACGGAAACAAAAAATGGAAAAACGGATCCGATAGAAATGGACCGCAAAATACTGAAAAAGCCATACGGTCATGTGCAAGAGGCCTTATAGAAAGTACATGCTGTTTAAGATACACCTCTGGCTGAAGGGAAGGGGTTATGTCAAGAAGTTGCCATGGTGGGGTGCAATTTCAATTTTTGCCTCAGGCAGCACAAAGGCTATGTGATTCCTTGCCCCTGACCACAAAGCAATGAGGGAAGGGAGGTCCAAGCTGAACTCTTGCACCAGGGCTCATGAACCTTTAGCTACGCCCCTGTTCCCATCTTAACCATAAAAGGTCAAGATGTTCCAACCCATTCAACTTCAGGCCTCCAGTGCTGCATATCAATCAAATAATTAAGGGATCATGGATATATTTAGTTTAGAGATACATTTACTACAAAAAATGGGAACCTGTCCTAGAATATTAGTAAAGGTTTGGAAAAGGCTGTGCAGATCTCCCAGGATAGAGTCTGATCCTGTTCTTATCACTGACATATGTATTAGTGAGCCAACCTATTATCCTGAAGTGTTGATCGAGAGGAAGGCAAAACCCCTATGAGGCAGTCTTCAAGTTAGGGGACAAAAATAACTTCCAGACTCCAAATATGGCAAACTAATCCCCATTTCAAGCAGTCTACTACAGATAACTTGTAATATTGCTTCTTTTAAATAAGGGATCTATTTAAAAAAAAAACATTTGCTTTAAACAGACAAATCAAACAAGTCAATTTACTCAAGCAAAGCCAGAAACCTGAAAGGTACATTGCTTCTTATTTCTTAGAAGATCAAATAGTAGACTCTTAATAGAAAATATTTATTACTGCATATTTACCAAGTGATTGTAAGATATAAAAATTGTCACATCCTGTATATGAGCTACTGGAATCTAAACCTATCACTAAAATCTGTTTTAAGCGAAATGTTATTCATGTTTTGAACAAGAGAGCAACTGTTTAGTAAGGTTGCCTGAACTCCTGCTGATCTTTCCATTGCAGGTGTGGGTCAAATATCTGTCTATCAAGAGCCATATGTAAAAGGAGAGATCCAGGAAAGTAAAGATCTGAGTCACTGTCTGCAAAACTCCCAAATAAAACAGTTTTCTTTTCCAACCAGATATTTTTTCATGGAAGTCTTGAAAAAAACACCTTCCATGAACCCTGACCTATGGATCATCTAGACTATTCATTGAAGTGAGTCATATGTTTAATTTAGAACAATTACCTGTGATTCATGACAAACATTACAACCAAGGTAAATACTGTGCATGGAACCAAGAGGCCTAATTAAGTGAATACTGTGTTACATTCCTATAAACAGACTGTATTAGAGGTAGCAGGTGAAGACATTTGATTGGGCGAAATGTACCCAAGTATTTTGGAAGATACATTATGGCAAAGGCTAATTATATAAACGCTTCACAAACAAACAAAAAAGTTCTAGATTGCATTTAAAGGGAATATGTCACCACATACCTGCATATTAATCCAAATAACTTTTCAGATGTGATTTGCCTACTAATTCCGACACACTTTACCCTAGCTCGAATCATTGATCCTGTTGCATAGAAATTCATGTTTTTATGTTAAGCAAATGACCTGCGTGGTGCAAAGAGGGGGTCACTGTTACCCCTTGTTGCACCTAAAGCTCTGTTCCTATTCTCTGCTGGCTGCACCCCCCCAGCTTTAGGTCCCAGGGCTGGTCAGTGTTGATATAATGACACCTGTCCTTGAATTGTCATTCCTGTGCATTTGCCTGTAGGTTGGATGCATGTACGGTACATGCCTGAAGCTTGCAGGGCATAAGAAACCTGTACTTCTCATGTGCCAATGATGTTTGCTTCTTCAGTGTGCAGAGCAAAGTCAGCGGCACATGCGCAGTACAAACTCCTTCTTCCCGGCAAACCTTACCAAACTCAAAGGTGAACACATGGGTGCAAGTGTTTAGGGCCAGGTGTGATTATATTGACACTGCATGGCCATGTGGCTCTAGGCTTGGGGGTGGGGGTGGCGATCAGCAGAGAAAGGGAGCAGAAGCTTATGTGCAATGGTGATGCCCTTGTTGCCCCAAGCAGGTCATTTGCATAAAATAAAAACACAAATTTCTCTGCAATGGGGCCACCAATTTAGATAGGGCAAAGTGCATTGGAATCAACAGGCAAGTGCACATCTGAAGTCATTTGATTTAATATGCAGGAATGTTGCGGTGACAGATTCCCTTTAAGCTCAGTAAAATTGTCCCCCTGTAAAAGGACTTGCTAGATAATCTATGATAATTACGGTACCTCTCTCTTGACAGATTCACTGTTCGACAACGAGTTACACATATTGTCTTGCACAGGACAGTGTCCATAAACCAACGCAAATTTATATTATATATATCGCACAGGTTTAAGCCATGTGCCTGAGCAGTCCCTGTAGTGGTACCCAAGTGCAATAGTAGAAAGTTCTTACTGTTTCTAACTAGACCCCGTTTAGCCCTGGAATTGACAATATAGATTTTAAGGATTGATAAAACAAAATATAAATAAATAAAATAAATGAATACAGTATATAAAGATACACATAAAATAACCCACCCAAACATACCACCACCCACCAATCATCTTAAATCTATCCTTGACCCAATTACCCCAAAATAGACAATCTATCAAAAGTAACGATACACAATGAAAGCTACAAATCAAAATTCTATTTTATGGTAACACGATAGGTATTTAAACAATTCCTGGCCACAGCACTCATCCACAGGAGGCTTTTGGTAGGTAGGTACTCATCCACTCATGTCAGATAGATGTCCAAAGAATATTAGAGACATATTGGTAAAATCAGACCTGGGCCCTGGGAAATGGGATATTCAAACACTAATCACAGGTAGTCCTGACCCTGGTACCTACCCATGCCTGGGATGTGCACAGTATGGCAATGTCACAAAAGGCCCTATATTTACACACTCATCCACAGGTAAGAACTACTAATTTTGACTAATTTTGTGGTTCACCTTATTAAATTCCCTTCTGGTCACCTAGAAACTTAAAGATTGGATTGGACAACATAAATCGAGGCACTGGCATATTAGAGGCACCCCTAGTAGAACATTTTTGAAAGTTTAAACATACTACCAGTCAAATCAGATTTCAGGTGATTGACTGGATCCCACCACCAAGGAAGGGGGCAATAGGGAAGATATCCTAAAAGACTTTTTATTTCTCTTTCTTCCAATAGGGCCACATACAGACTCAGTATTGGGTGGGGACACCCATGAAGCTCTGGCATGGTCCATGGGTCGCACATCTTCTGGTGACATTCTCACAATTGTATCTGGTGATTATAATGTATCTGGTGATTATAATGTATGTGGTAATCATAATGTCTAACCCCCCCCCCCATGTATACTATGTATGATGCAGTGCAATTATATCAGAATTGACCAAAAAAAAGCAGATCCCACATTGGTAACTGTCGACTAGGATGCCCGACTTTTTATAAGCACTAGGTCCTAGAACTTTAGCCATTCTCTAGATACAAGAGAAGTCCATCTTACCGTACAACAATGTCACAACAGAGAGCCCAGACAAGTTCAGATAAACTGGCCAAATTTTTAGAAAAATATATATTTATCAAACTGGTGTAAAGTAGAACTGGCTTAATTGCCCATAGCAACCAATCAGATTTCACCTTTAATTTTGGACAGCTCCTCTGGAAAATAAAAGGAGAAATCTGATTGGTTTCTATGGACAACTAAGCCAGTTCTACTTTACGTAAGTTTGATAAATGACCACCATAGTCTCTCTATTAGGGGCCCAATTCCTTCTCTTGATATATTATAGTAACCACACCTATGAATTAAGTGAGACAGTTTATTTACACTATAAGAGTGGACAGCATCCTCCAGCCCGCCCACCCACACCCCAACACACCAGCTCGGCCACGGTACATAGGAACAGCTTGTAACTATAGCCCCTCCTTAAACATGTCTCCCTTGCAGCAGATTGGCCCTAGCATACGGTAGGAAGTTTTATAACAGGGAGAACATGCCGTTCCCACATGGCAGCCACAAGCCATGAGGAACACAGGCAACAGGTATAGTGTATTTCCTTCCTTTATGTTTTTGTCACATTCCGGAGGACCGGGCAGATCTCCGGAACATCTCGCAATCAGGACACCACAGAATCCCAGACCAGGAACCAACTGAACACTTTATTACACGTAGTAAAGGAACATGACAGTAATGATATGCAGGCTAGGCAATAGTGGTAGCACTACCACTGAACCAAGTGCACCAGCGAGGCAGGAGGCCAAACCCAGAGGGCGGAGAGCCAGCGAGCCCCATTCTTGACAGAGCCCCAGGTGGTGGGGATGAACTGGGCCAAGGGCTCATTGGTCGCACCTCCAGGATGGTCCCGGTACACTTGACCCCTACCTGCAAAGAACCATGCTGGTGCAAGCACCAGCGGAACAGACAACAGAAGTACTGGAACCCAAAGAAATTCAGGACATGGATTAGACGACAAACGGGAACCAGCACACAAGCAGATGCCTGTACTCCATGTGGAACGGAAGCATGGTGGTCATAGGCAGAGCTGCACACAGACTAGATATCCTCCATCCGGAGAACCCAG
The DNA here is from genome assembly GCA_033119425.1 of Bufotes viridis. Classification (NCBI taxonomy): domain Eukaryota; kingdom Metazoa; phylum Chordata; class Amphibia; order Anura; family Bufonidae; genus Bufotes; species Bufotes viridis. The sequence goes on along the minus strand of CM065592.1, from coordinate 387,271,453 downwards.
GAGCCCTCTCATGAAGGAAGGACACAGGACGGGAACAGAAGCAGAAAGCACAGCATTGCCAGGCTATACATGGAACAGACATGATCAGAAGCAGTCGAGCACTGCCAGGCTATAAATGGAACATACATGATACAACATCAATGACACAGAACAGGTACAGAAGATCAGGCAAGTCATGGACAAGGATACAACAACATAACCAATGCTTTACCAGGCAACACCACATAGAAAGGCAGATTGCAAAACCCCCTGGGTCAGCAGCAAGGGGCTATACCCAGCACGAAAAAAGACAGACTGACCACAAGCCCCACAGCTCACAGGTAGAAACATCTGCAATAACGAGGGCACCTGATAAGCCACACCTACACAACAGCCAGCCTACACAACAACAAGTGACAGAACCGCACACCGCATCTATACTCAGACCCTGTTCACAATCAAGGCCACAGCCAGCACGCATCACAGAAACAGCATACATCCATTATCTGTTCAATGTAATTAATGTTAATATATCATAACTATTTGATGAATGTACATTATATTTTCTATTACAGCTTGATAAACGGTCATTTAATACAGACCCGAAATGTTGCCAATGTATTGATTGCATCACATGTTAATGTTTTACTGTACCTTATATGGATGAACAAAAATGAAATAAAGAAAGGTAAATGTAAAACAGAAAGTTGGAGTGCCGTCTGAAATTGTTATTGTAACACTATAGGATTACCAGATAAATTAACTAGAATGTAAACAAGTATTTTTTTACTATTTTTTCAGACTAGTAGCCTAAAAATTCTAAATAAAACAAAATAATGTGAGTAAGGCTTCATGCACACGGCCATTGTTTTGGTCCGTGTCCAAGCCGCATATTTTGCGGCTCGGGCGCGGACCCATTCCCTTAAATGGGGCCGCAAAAGATGTGGACAGCACACGGAGTGCTGTCCGCATCCGCTGCTCCATTTGATGGCCCCGCAAAAAAAATAGAGCATGTCCTATTCTTGTCTGTTTTGCAGACAAGAATAGGCATTTCTACAATGGGCCATGTTCCGTTTCACAAATTGCAGAACGGAACGCGGAGAAGCTTCTGTTTTTTGCGGATCCGCGGTTTGCGGATCCGCGGTTTGCGGACCGCAAAACACATACGGTCAATTGCATGAGGTCTAAAAATGATTTGAAAAAAGCTAATTGGTCACAAAAAATCAGTAGGTTCAAAATACCCAGAACCTAAACTGATTAAAGGGTATTTACACCTGGTAACTATTTTTTACTATCACATGACAAGTAAAATGAACATTATTTTTATCATTGTGTGCCTACTAGAGATGAGCGAATTTTTCAAAATTTCTATTTGCTGGTTCACCAAATTTTTAGGGAAAATTTTGATTGTCAAAATTGCATCATCAAGAAATCGTTGATGGCCTTTCTTTGTTCGTATAGTCGATCCAACATATGGAGGGTGGATTTCCAATGGGTGAAAACGTCACATATCAGCCTATATTGGGGGATGCCGTTCTGCCGCTGCAGCTCAAGGAGGGTGTGCTCTGCAACGTACGAGTGGCTTAAGTGCAAGCAACGTTTCCTGCCCATTTTTAGGATGTCTTGCAGATATGTGGAAGACTTCAGAAACCGCTTGACAACCAGATTGAACACGTGTGCAATGCAGGGCGCATGGCTCAGCCTTCCTTGACGCAGCACCGACACCATGTTCTTCCCGTTGTCGGTCAGCATGGTTCCGATTTTCAGTTGTCGAGGAGAAGGCCAGGATTTGATTTCTTGATGCATCACATGGAGCATTTCCTCGTTTGCAAACCAGATGCAGAACAGCGTGACACCACCGTGCCCTGCACATGTGGTATGCTGGAGGGGCTCTGTGAATTGTCCCTGCAGTGGAGGCTGATGACATGGTGGAGGATGAGGAGGCAGAGGCGGACATTGTCGCAGGACCAACGGCGTGACAATGTGGAGGCGGAAGCGGTGTGACCTTTTCAAATTGCTGTTGTGGCTGTGCAAGAACTACATTCACCCAGTGGGCCGTAAAGGACATGTACTGTCCCTGACCGTAGTTACAGATCCACACGTCGGCACTGCCGTGCACTTGGCAGACACCGACAGGCTCAAGGACTGGCCCACCTTCTGTTCTACATGTTTGTGTAGGGCTGGTATTGCCTTTTTCAATAAGAAATGACGGCTTGGGACACAAGCCATCAGTTCTCTTAAAGGTGCAGAGTAAACCACTTGGGAAAGGAGGGGCTGAAGCACCAGCAACTTGGACAGGAGCACGTTCAGCTGCTGCGCTGTTGGATGCGTGCACGCATACTGTTGTCTCCTGGCGATCGCTTCGGCGATTGATTGCTGATGGAATGACTGACAAGGAGTAGGAGCAGGAGCTTCTGGACCAGCAGAAGATGGAATTGACGTGGTGGACCCTTGACTGGCTGAAACTGGGTGCATGCCACTGGGTGATGTAGCGGTAGCTGTGGCAGGCTGGACCACCACATTGGAGCTACAGTTCTCCCAGGCCACATGATGGTGACGCTGCATATGTTGACGCAGCGCACTGGTGCAAACATTGGCACCCTTGCCACGCTTTACCTTCTGCCCACACATTCTACATATGGCCATGTTGACCTCCTCCGGCGGCTTCACAAAAAACTGCCACACCGCTGAGTACTTGATTTTCACCCAAACACTACTCACTGGCTGACTGCTAATGCCGCTGCTTCCGTGAGCCAATGCACCACTGCTTTCCGGGCAGGTAGGCTGCTGCAAAGCGAGTGGTCTACCCCGTGCCCGTTTGGCTCCCGACCTCCCACTGCTGTGACCCTGCTGACTCCTGGCTACGCTAGCAACTTGCTGGCTCAGCCACTACCTGACGGGCAAGCTGCCACACTCTAATCCTGACGATGATGAAGCCCCTTCTTCATCCAGCTCCCAAGTGCGATCGGCTTCATCATCATCGAGTAGTGTCTGCACGTCACTGATGTCCTCCTCAACGGCCTCTGGGTCAGGAGCCTGACCACTCACAACACACGCTCCCATGCCACTCTCCTCATCACTACTTGCCTGCCTAGGTGAGGAAGCGGCGGATGTCTCCTCCACATCTTGGCTGGGCAGTAGCTGCTGAATGTCCTCTTGTAGCTCTTCCTCACTGAAAAGTGAAACTGAGCCCACTGCATGTAGTACTTCTCGCGGAGAGGGAACAGAAAAAACCAGAGGCAGGTTGAGGACAGTTGAGGGCGCAGGGCCATCTCCCGGGCCATGCTATCTAAAGGTTATGTTTGACGAACCCACCGACTGTTCGCTGGGGGTGTCTGATGTCACTTGGGATGACGTGGATGACCGAGTTAACCAATCAAAACCTGCTGGGTTGCTGGTCAAGACATGGCCGGTAGATGACGCCGGGAGCTCAGGCCTCTCGCTGCGACTACTCCTGCAATGACCCCTTACTCTGCTGCAACCTTTGCTTGCGCCAGAAACATTCAGGCCTCTGCCACTCCTCTGTGCATGGCCTGGAATTTCTCTGCCTTTTCTTGTAGTACTGAAATACTATCCTATATGCTTTCACCAGAAATAACTGCAACAGTGCAGTGCGTATATATTTTTCTTTTTTGACTGAAATACGCCCCTATACGCTTTCAACAGAAATCACTGCAACAGTGCAGTGCGTATATATATTTTTCTATTTTTACTGTAATACGCCCCTATACCCTTTCACCAGAAATAATTGCAGAAGTGAACCGAGAATATATATTTCTTGTTGGGCGGAAAAAGGTCACTATACGCTTTAACCAGAAATAACTGCAATAGTGAAATTTAGTGATGAGCGAGCACTGCGATATTTGTGCGCTCGGCCGAGCACCCTAGTATAATGGAAGTCAATGGGAGACAATCAGGCACCCCCTGCTCTGAAGAGGGGAGGGTGCCTGGTCCATTTGAAAAGGTCTGGAAGTGACAGAAACGGATCCGGAACAGCATGGGGACGATGTATGGATGCATCTTTGACTCTCAGGTCGCTGCTGGGAACCATGTTGTCCTAGTTGTACAAATATAAAGTGCAAATGCTGCCAAAAATTACAAGGAAGAAGCACTCTGATACAGACTGTATATCACATAAAGGAGGGACTCATTCACATGGTGCTACAATTGTTCAGGTACACTGTTACACTTATAAAGCCTATGCACTAAGTGAAAGGGCTGGCAAAAATTACAAGGAACCGGCACTCCAATACACCCTTTATTACACATAAAGGAGGGCATCATACACACCCCTGAAAAATTATGATTGATGGTCTGCTGGTGACCCTCAAAAACATTTGGAGCAAGGGCGTGCTGGTTAACCTCTAAAACATTATAGTAGAGGGCCTGAAGGTGAGGGGACCCTATAAAAAATGTAGTGAGGGCCTGAAGGTAAGCGAACCCCATAAAACATTGCAGTGATGGCCTACAGGTGAGCAGACCGTATAAAACATTGGAAGTGAGGGACTGAAGGTAAGCGAACCCCATAAAACATTGCAGTAATGGCCTACAGGTGAGCAGACTGTATAAAACATTGCAGGTGAGGGCCTGAAGGTGATCGAACCTGATAAAACATTGCAGTAATGTCCTACAGGTGAGCGGACCGTATAAAACATTGGAGGTGAGGGCCTGAAGGTGAACGAACCCCATAAAACATTGCAGTAATGTCCTACAGGTGAGCGGACCGTATAAAACATTAGAGGTGAGGGCCTAAAGCCGAGAAAACCCCATAAAACATTGCAGCAAGGGCGTGCTGGTTAACCTCTAAAACATTATAGTAGAGGGCCTGAAGGTGAGGGGACCCTATAAAAAAATGTAGTGAGGGCCTGAAGGTAAGCGAACCCCATAAAACATTGCAGTAATGGCCTTCAGGTGAGCAGACCATATAAAACATTGGAAGTGAGGGACTGAAGGTAAGCGAACCCCATAAAACATTGCAGTAATGGCCTACAGGTGAGCAGACTGTATAAAACATTGCAGGTGAGGGCCTGAAGGTGATCGAACCTGATAAAACATTGCAGTAATGTCCTACAGGTGAGCGGACCGTATAAAACATTGGAGGTGAGGGCCTGAAGGTGAACGAACCCCATAAAACATTGCAGTAATGTCCTACAGGTGAGCGGACCGTATAAACCATTGTAGGTGAGGGACTGAAGGTGAGCGAACCTCATAAAACATTGCAGTGATGGCCTAAAGGTCAGCAGACCGTATAAAACATTGGAGGTGAGGGCCTGAAGCCGAGCGAACCCTACAAAACATTGTAGTGAGGGCATATATATTCTGTATGGAAGTGGAGGCGGAGGAGGAGGTGGATGAGAAAACAAGATTCAAACATATGCCCTTTTTTTCGGTGAAAAAAAGGGTGCATCTGAATCTTGTGGATTGAGTACATTATAAAGTATACATTTAAATTGCGTTTTTGTTTCTCATTAGCTCTGGTGGAGTGGAGAAGTCAGGGGCAATCCAGGCCTTGTTCATTTTTATCTGAGTCAACGGACAGTCAGTGGACAAGCGGATACGCTTATCTGTTATAATGCCACCAGCAGCACTAAATACACACTCAGACAATACGCTGGCGGCAGGGCAGGCCAGCACCTCCAAGGCGTAGAGCACAAATTCGTGCCACATGTCCAGCTTGGACACCCAGTAGTTTTAAGGCACTGAGGGATCATTTAGGATGCTGACACTGTCTGCAATGTATTCCTTCACCATCTTCCAAAACTTTTCCCTCCTTGTAGCACTAGGCCGCGCTTCAGGGTGAGGTTGCTGGCGGTGTGTCATGAAAGTGTCCCATGCCTTAGAAAGTGTTGCCCTGCCTCTGTTGGAACTACTGTGTGTTCCCCTTGTCTCCCTTCCTCGGTTGCCTAAGGAAGTATGGTTGCCTGGTGGCCACATTATCAGATGAAAAATTTTGGAGCAATCTGTCAACAAGTACCTTCTGGTATTGCACCATTTTACTCATCCTCTCCACCCCAGGAATGAGAGATGAGAAGTTCTCTTTGTAGCGGGGGTCGAGAAGGGTGAACACCCAGTAATCTGTGTTACCTAAAATGCGAATAACGCGAGGGTCGCAGGAAAGGCAGCCTAACATGAAGTCAGCCATGTGTGCCAGAGTACCAACAGGCAAGACGTCGATGTCAACTTAAGGATGACTCTCCATACCCTCATCCTCCTCCTCCTCTTCTGCCCATCCACACTGAACAGATGGAATTAAAGTTCCATGGGTACTAGCATCTGTAGCAGAGGCAAGTGTCTCCAGCTGCTCCATCTCCTCCTCTTCACGGCCCAATTTGCGCCGAGAAGACGAACTGGGGTAGGTCTGGCTATCACCCTGTTTCATCTCCTCCCCCATTACCTCATCTGCCACATTCAAAGCATTCTCCTTAATTGTGAGCAGCGATCGTTTGAGTAGACACATCAGTGGGATGGTTACGCTGATAACAGCATTATCGCCACTAACCATCTGTGTGGATTTATCAAAGTTTTTTCAAACCTCACATAGGTCTGACGTCAATGCCCACTCCTCGCTTGTGAATAGTGGCAGTTGACTGAAGCTGTGGATGACTTGCGGAAATGGGCACACAAGCGACACGCCTTCACTAGTAGCTCCTGCAAATTGGGGTAGGTTTTGATAAACCGCTGAACTACTTTAAATTTAAGATGTGGGCTAGGCATGAGATGTGTATCAGGTTGCCGGGCTCCAAAGCCGCCACCAAGTTACGGCTATTGTCAGACACAACCATGCTTGTCTGTAGGTTGAGTGGCGAGAGCTATTTGCGCTTGAGTTCAAATGCCTGTGTTATCAACATTTGGACGCTGCACTGGGACACGGAAGTAGATGTTGCTGACGGTTCATGCGAAGATCCAGGTGCATGGCAAGGGGCATCCGGGCATGTGCCTTTGACAGGGGATTTGCCAGCAGTGCGTAACACAGAGTAAGCGGAGGCAGCGTTGGGACCCGCAGACCCAGAGTGTGGACCCAGGCGTTCGGCCCACTTATTAGGGTGCTTGGATGTCATGTGTTGGATCATGCTGGTGTTGGTAAGGTTGCTAGTATTCACGCCTTGGCTCATTTTAGTATGGCACTTCTGCAAATTACCACTCTTTTGTTGTCTGTGCTTTCCTCAAAAAAGTGACATACTGCGGAACAGATTAACGCATTGGGGTGCTCGGTGTAATGTTGGCGGGCTTTTTTGGTGTGGGCCGACATCTCCCATTTGCAACCCCTCTGCCTCTTCGAGACTGTGGATCCCTCGCCCTCTGTACTGCTGTTCTCGCTCAGCTTTTCACCTTCCCATGTTGGGTCAGTGACCTTATTTTCCACCACCTACTCTTCCACTTCCTCACTTTGATCATCCTCCTGACTTGACCTAACCACAACCTCATTGATTGATAACTGTGTCTCATCATCATCCACCTCATGAACGAATGATTGCCATTTACCACCGTCATCTTCTTGAGACTGGGAAGGCTCAAGAGGTTGGGAATCAGGACACAATACCTCAGGTACCTCTTCAAGCGTGCTTGGCGAGAGAGCCATACCAAGTACTGGCAATGAAAAGAGGTCATGTGAATATCTGAGTGTGGGATCACTTGTTTGGCCAGGCGCGACATGGTGGGAGGAAGGAGAATCAGAGTGAGGATTCGGTTGAAACATAATGTCCAACCTCTAGCTAATACATACACTTTAAGGTATAGCCATTAGGTAAGTGAAAGATACAGACCGCAATGAGCGACACCACCGCCAACACCCGACGTACGTTTCGCCTATCCAGCTTCTTCCAAGGGGCATACTATACAGTGCAAACAACCGGGTTTAAATAGTCATATAGACACCACCTACCTAGATTCATTAGTCCCTACACCTGCCTCCTGCTCATTTGCGAGGCAGAGCAAACATGAAATAAGTCCCGCCCATTCTCATCAGGACCTTATGTTTCCACCTTGCATTGCATTGAGCTACATACCAAGGATAGATGATGCCTGTGTTTAGTGTGAGGATAAGTGACTTCTCTGTATATACTCTTTTGTGATGATCCTTTCTCCCTATCACTTTTGGGTAATACGACCTGTTTTGTATGTATTTACTGACACTATCGCTTTATTGTCACGCTGGGATCCAATTTTAAATATATATGTATGTTATTAAATCTGATGTATAGTGTGGTCTCGTTTTGGTGCTTAGAGACTGGAGTTAGTGGAAGAGAGTTTGGAGCTTAACCAACTGGAAGCATTATCTTCTGCAATCCAACTGACCACCTGTTCGCATTGGTCCGACTTGGACATGAAGCTGGGTAAGGTGGATTTTTTTGTTTTTTCTGGTGCACTGGCAGCAGGCACAGTTTCATTGCGCCCAGGGCCACGGCCTCTGCTTGCACCATCAGCATCACGCCCACTTCCCCCTCCCTTTGTGCTCGCCTTCTTTATATTAATGGTTTTGTTTGTAGATGTGGCGCAGATTGTTTTACTGTCTGCTAAAGACACAGTTTTCTGATGCAGGAGAGTCCTGGATACAGAAAAATACAGATTTTGGCCACTACACTAGGCCTGAGAGCAGGGCCGGTGCAAGAATTTTTGCCGCCCTAGGCAAGATAAAAATTGACGCCCCCCCCCCCATCAGATGATCTGCCCTTACGGTACTGTAGCGGCGACACGAAGCGCACGGCGTCATAGTAATCAATGACGCTGTGCGCAGTGTATGCTATATGTGTATAACAAACATATTTCACATGAAAACTTACAGTTGCTTGGCCCTTGGGGATCTCAGACACCACTTCACACTTTGGCCGGGGGATCGGTGTAGAGGTATACTGTGGGGATCGGCGGAGCTGATGATGTGTTTTATCCTAAAGAGAAAGATATCAGAATAAGGATTTGGAGAAGGATCAGAGGGATAGCAGAGCAGGGAGAGGCTGGTGCTGCTACTGGGGGTCATAACATGGGGAGTAATAAAGCCCACCATAATACCCCCGTAGTAATAATTCTCCTTTTAATATACAGTGCAAAAATACCCCCTTGTAATACCCCAGCTCAGCTAATGTCCCCATAATGTACCAGTATGAAATACCCTATATAGTGCCCCTAGTAAATGCCCCCATAGTGCTCCTCTCCGCCTTCCTCCTAGTGCCCCCATAATATAATACACAGTATATAGGGTATATCCCAATTCTCCCCCTCCAACATGGCAACACAGCTCGGTATTATTATTAATATAAAGGCCCTCTCTGTGCTATTATTATAATAACGGCCCCCTCTGTATAAATAATAATAATACTAATACAGTGGGGGCTATTAAGATAAGAATAGTACAGAGGGGGCCATTATAATAACAATATACAGAGGCGGCCTTATAACAATAATAATAGCCCGCCTTATGTGCCAGTAGTGCTCCTATATGTGCCAGCAAGCCCCCTTATGTGCCAGTAGCCCCCTTATGTGCCAGTAGCCCCCCCCTTATGTGCCAGTAGTGCCCCCTTATGTGCCAGTAGTGCCCCCTTATGTGCCAGCAAGCCCCCCTTATGTGCCAGTAGCCCCCCTTATGTGCCAGTAGCCCCCCCTTATGTGCCAGTAGCTCCCCCCTTATGTGCCAGTAGTGCCCCCTTATGTGCCAGTAGTGCCCCCTTATGTGCCAGTAGCCCTTTATGTGCCAGCAAGCCCCTTTATGTGCCAGTAGCCCCCTTATGTGCCAGCAAGCCCCTTTATATGCCAGTAGCCCCTTATGTGCCAGTAGCCCCCTTATGTGCCAGCAAGCCCCCTTATGTGCCAGTAGCCCCTTATGTGCCAGTAGCCCCCTTATGTGCCAGCAAGCCCCTTATATACCAGTAGCCCCCATGTACCAGTAGCCCCCTTATGTGCCAGTAGCCCCCTTATGTGCCAGCAAGCCCCCTTATGTGCCAGTAGTCCCCTTATGCTCCAGTAGCCCCCTTATGCGCCAGTGACCCCCTTATGTGCCAGTAGCCCCCACATATGTGCTCCACCCTGATTTGAGTAAAAAAAAACACAAAAAAACCAAAAAACACATACTTACCTCCATGGCAGCGATGCGATGCAGGCCTCTTCCGGCCTGTGTCCGCGCTGTACGGCTCAGAGCGGCGCGATGACGTCATCGCGCCTCCTGAACTCAGCCTCTGATAGGCTGCCTGCCAGCACTAGGCCAGCAGCCTATCAGATGAACAGGGGAGGACGGGACACACCTCCGGCCTGCCCTCCTCCTGCACGCTCCGCTGCCGCGACTCTGCTCTGGTGCCTGGGGGCGGGGAGACCGCACCGGGTGTCACCCCAGGGACTGGTGTCACCCGGTACGGTCCGCCCCCCCTCAGGCAGTGCAACATGATAGCGGGGCGGCGCGCCGGCCGCCCCGTTACCACATAAGTTGTTTTTTTTTTTTCAATCACAGGGTTCCGGCGCCCCCTGCTAAATTGCGCCCTAGGCAATTGCCTAGGTCGCCTTACAGGTGGCACCGGCCCTGCCTGAGAGAATGTAATTTTTATGATACACACTGTATTAACATGCAGTTCGGTACTAGATACAGAAAAATACAGATTTTGGCCACTACACTAGGCCCAAGAGAAAGTAATTTTTATGATACACACTGTATTGACATACAGTTCGGTACTGGATACAGAATAATACAGATTTTGCCCACTACACTTGGCCCGAGAGAAAGTAATATTTACGATACACACTGTATTGACATGCAGTTCCAAATTTGTATGTATTCTCTGCTGGAATACTGTATATATGGTTGCGTCCTAAACGCACACACAGATGTTCTCAAAACTAATTAACTATGGCCCAAAATATATATCACTCTCTGCTGAAATAATTAATATAATGGTTGCGGATTGCACGCACACACAGTTGTCGCACAAGTTAGGTTAATTTCCCCAGAAAAATAATTTCTCTGATGGTGCAGTGTATATCTCAGTACCAGACACACTCTAGTGAATAAGCCCCTTTTTATAATGCCTGCCCAGCACACTGCTTTATGATGGTGCAGTATATATCTCAGTACCAGGAACACCGTAGTGAATAAGCCCCTTTTTATAATAATGACAATTGACAAAATATAATTGACACAACTGCATTTTTGGGTTGAGCACATCCTGCTTCATGCCACCTTTCAATTGGTTTGTGTATATATAATTGTTTGGTGGTATATAAACTCCCATGTAAATGTAGCCTGTTTTCCATCCACAGGCTACATTTAGGTGCACCTGTGAGGCCTGGGCCATATCAGCCAGTCTTGGGTGGGGCTCACAGATCTTCTTCCCTGTATATATATTCACAACTGCATTTTTCGGTTGATCACATCCTGCTTCATGCCACCTTTCAGTTGGTTTGTGTATATACCCCTTTTTATAATGTCTGCCTAACACACTGCTTTATGAGGGTGGAGTGGATATCTCAGTACCAGTCACACCGTAGTGAATAAACCCCTTTTTTATAATGTATGCCCAACATACTGCTTTATGATGGTGCAGTATATATCAGTACCAGGCACACTGTAGTGAATAAGCCCCTTTTTATAATATCTGCCCAACACACTGCTTTATGATGGTGCAGTGTATATCTCAGTACCAGGCACACTGTAGTGAATAAGCCCCTTTTTATAATGTCTGCCCAACACACTGCTTTTTGATGGTGCAGTGTATATCTCAGCACCAGTCACACTTTAGTGAATAAGCCCCTTTTTATAATGTCTGCCCAACACATTGCTTAAGTATTCGGTTGACCAAACTCTTGGCTACAGAGACTGGACTTAGTGGACTTAGTGGAAGAGAGTTTGGTGCTTAACCGGCTGTAAGCATTATCTTCTGCAATCAAACCGACCACATGTTCGCACTGGTCCGACTTGGAGAGTGTTGTCCTGCGCTGCCCAGCTAAGTTGGACATGAAGCTGGGTAAGGTGGATTTTTTCGTTTTTTCTGGTGCACTGGCAGCAGGCACAGTTTCATAGCGTCCAGGGCCACGGCCTTTGCTTGCACCATCAGCATCACGCCCAGGGCCACAGCCTCTGCTTGCACCATCAGCATCACTCCCACTTCCCTTTGTGCTTGTCTTCTTCATATTAATGTTTTTTTCTGTAGATGTGGCGCAGATTATTTTACTGCCCGCTAAAGACACAGTTTTCTGATGCAAGACAGTACTGGATACAGAAAAATACAGATTTTGGCCAGTACACTAGGCCTCAGAGAATATAATTTTTATGATACACACTGTATTGACATGCAGTAAGGTACTGTATACAGAAAAATACAGATTTTGACCACTACACTAGGTCAGAGAGAAAGTAATTTTTACTACACACACTGTATTGACATGCAGTAAGGTACTAGATACAGAAAAATACACATTTTGGCCCCTATAGTAGGCCCGAGAGATTGTAATTTTTACGATACACACTGTATTGAGATGCAGTAAGGTACTGAATACTAAAAAATACAGATTTTGGCCACTACACTAGGCCCAAGATAATGTAATTTTTACGATACACACTATTGACATGCAGTAAGGTACTGAAAACAGAAAAATACAGATTTTGGCCACTACATTAGGCCCAATAGAATGTAATTTTTTTACGATACACACTGTATTGAGATGCAGTTCGGTACTGGATACAGAAAAATACAGATGTTGGCCACTACATTAGGCCAGAGAGAAAGTAATTTTTACCATACACACTGTATTGACATGCAGTAAGGTACTGGATACAGAAAAATACAGATTTTGGCCACTACACTTTGCCAAAGATAATGTAATTTTTACGATACACACTGTATTAACATACAGTAAGGTACTGGATACAAAAAAATACAGATTTTGGCCACTACCCTAGACCTAAGAGAATGTAATATACACATTATATTCGGATGTAGTTCTATATTGAAACAAATTTGTCCCAAATAAAATGTATTATCTGCTGGAGTACTGTATATATGGTTGCGGCCTAAACGCACACACAGATGTGCCCAAAACTAGTTAACTATATAAATCACTCTCTGCTGGAGCAATTAATATAACAGTTGCGGATTGAACGCACACACAGTTGTGGCACAAATAAGGTTATTTTTGCCCAGAAAAAATAATTTCTCTGATGGTACAGTGTATAGCTCAGTACCAGGCACACTGTGGTAAAAAAGTCCCTTTTTATAATGTCTGCCCAAAACACTGCTTTATGATGGTGCAGTGTATCTCACAGTACCAGGCACTACATTATTGTAGATGTGACTTATATGAAATCTTTCTGTCTTTTAAAAGTTTGGGTAGTTAAAAAAGCTATTTTCAAGCCCTGCACTATCTGTTCCTCCTTGGTGACGCCTGTCCCTGATATTGCGGAAGCAAACCCCTTCTTAAAAAAAAAAAAAAAAGGTGCTGCACTGCTGTCAAACACACACTGTAGTCCTTAAGGACTGTTAGGTCTTTCAATAAGGTTTTTAGAGTAAAATCAGTAAATTCAGAGCAAAACGCTATCTGTCCCTGCCTACTGTCTGCTCTCCCTGACACTGAATGAGCCGCGCTCCGGACCTCAGCTCCTATATGAAATGGTATCACGTGTTCCGGCCAGCCAATCAGTGTAAGGCTTACAGTTAACATGGCTATGGCCTTACACTGAGGGGAATTACCTACCTGCACTTTGATTGGCTGCTCCCCGTGCGGGGAGGAGACTCGATCAATGCGACGAGTAAAGCCGAGCGCCGAGCATAGCGATGCTCGAAACCGAACCAGTACTCGGCCGAGCTTGCTTGCTCATCACTCTTGCTCATCACTATATGGGATTCCAAACCCCACAGATTGTGGACACTTTACTAGGCCCAGATTAATGGAAGTTGTAATATACACACTTTTTCAGATTCAGTTCAGTATGGGATACAAAAATCCACAGATTGTGGACACTTTACTAGGCCCAGATTAATGGAAATTGTAATATACACACTTTTTTCAGATTCAGTTCAGTATGGGATACAAAAACCCACATACTGTGGACAGTGGACACTTTACTAGGCCCAGATTAATGGAAATTGTAATATACTTACTTTTTTCAGATTGAGTTCAGTAAGGGATACGAAAAACCCACAGATTGTGGACACTTTACTAGGCCCAGATTAATGGAAGTTGTAAGATACACACTTTTTCAGATTCAGTTCAGTATGGGATACAAAAACCCACAGATTGTGGAGACTTTACTAGGCCCAGATTAATGGAAAATGTAATATACACACTTTTTCAGATTCAGTTCAGTATGGGATACAAAAACCCACAGATTGTGGAGACTTTACTAGGCCCAGATTAATGGAAGTTGTAATATACACACTTTTTCAGATTCAGTTCAGAATGGGATACAAAAACCCACATATTGTGGACACTTTAATAGGAGCAGATTAATGCAAGTTGTAATATAGACAGAGTTTTCAGATTCAGTTCAGTATGGGATACAAAAACCCACAGATTGTGAACACAATTTACTAGGCCCAGATTAATGGAAATTGAAATATACACATTTTTTTTTCAGATTCATTTCATTATGAGATACAAAAACCCACAGATTGTGGACACTTTACTTGGCCCAAGATTAATGGAAGTTGTGATATACACACTTTTTTCTGATTAAGTTCAGTATGGTATACATAAAAACACATATTGTGGACACTTTACTAGGCCCAGATTAATGGAAAATGTAATATACACACTTTTTCAGATTCAGTTCAGTATGGGATACAAAAACCCACAGATTGCGGATGCTTTACTAGGCCCAGATTAATGGAAATTGTAATATACTGACAGTGTTTTCTGAGGCAGGACAGTATTGTTTACAGTGAACACCACAGATTATGGACACTAGATGTGACCCAGATTATTAATGAGTCAGTCTGCGGATGATGTACAGTATATGTCACTAATAGTTATGAAATAAAAATATCTTGCTGCTGTGATACACACACAGTAGCCCTTAAAAGGATTTTGAGTTCTTTGAAAAGCTTTTGGTATTAAATACAGCAAATTTCTCTCCCTGCACTATCTGTCCCTTCCTTAGCATGGATGTCCCTGACACTGCTGTTAAATATATTGTTGATCTAAAATACACACACACACAGAGTAGTCCTTAAAAGGACTTTTGGGCCTTTAAAAATCTTTCTGTAACTAAAATCGCTGAAAATAGCTCCCTGCTCTGTCTTTCCCTTCCTACCCAATGCTCTCCCTGACTACGTCTGAGCCGAACATGCGTCATCGGGTGGTATATAACCTCCGATGATGCGTTCCAGCCAGCCAGTCACTGTAGCATGGCTACTGGCATTACAGTGAAGGCAGTACTTAACTGCACCTTTTTTGGCTGCTTAAAACCCGCGAAACATGCGGGGTGGAGACTCGAGCATTGAGCTTGAGCACCTGAGGTAGTCGGCCGAGTACCGCCATGTGCCAAGCATAGCGATGCTCGAGCCGAACCGGTACTCGGCCGTGCATGATCGCTCATCACTAGTGAAATTCGTATATGTTTTTCTTTTTTGACTGAAATTGGCCCCTATACGCTTTCAACAGAAATCACTGCAACAGTGGAGTGTGTTTAAATGTTTTGTGTATTACTGAAATACCGCCCTATACTCTTTCACCAGAAATGACAAAAGATTGTAGCGTAAATAACAACAAAAGTGACCTGCGTATATATTTATCTTTTTCCAAAGATAAAAGCCACTAAAGGCTTTTCAACATAGCACTTGCACCCCAATAACTAATAGCTAGAATGACAGAGCTGTATTATGAGACTATCTGGATCCCCAAGTAATGTTTCCCTGCACTTGTAAATCACTTTTTTTCATAATGAGGATTTTCCTATGACTCTCCCTAGCATCTGCACACATCTCTCCCTGCCTGTGAAATGATCCCTCTCACTATCATTTCCCTGCACTTGTAAATCGCTTCCTTCTTTTTTTTTTTTTATCAATTCGTTTCTTTCACTCTCCCTAGCGCCTGCATAGATGTCTGTCCCTGAACAAAGTACGATTGTGAATGGCAGAATCTAAGATGGCCACCGTATTTATAGTGACATCACCAGGCTGGCTGGCTGCTGATTGACTGCATGCATGGCATTATGGGTCACCCCGCCTTCCCAGAGTTCCTTGCCCCATGTTCTCACATGTGTAGCCGCCATTTTAGTCACCATTGTAGCCGCCATGTTAGGAAAAATTATGATTCGTTACCACGAAGCGCGAAGAAATTCGCATTAGTTGCAAATCAAATTTTTCCTGAAATTCTAAACGAATTCCACTCCGTCAGCTTGGATTCGCTTATCTCTAAGGTCTACTGCTCCTTTGACGACCTATACATTCCAATGGTTAAAGAGCCTCTCTACTCCCACACAATTTTATTTCATTTAATAGAGAATGGTGTAACCAGCACATTTCTACATCATTTCATTTGAAAAATTTGCCTGTATCCACCTGAATTTTTTTTTTTATAAAACCATGGCCACTAGCGGTCTCACTTCCACCTAATTTGCAGTCCACTGCCTGTTGTCAGGCAGGATCGATCCCTAGTAAGGCCTCATGCACACGACCGTTTGTTTATGCGGTCCGCAAAAAAGGGTTCCATTGTTCAGTGATCCGTGTCCGTTTTTGCCTTCCGTTGTGTTTCCGTGTGTCTTCCATTTTTTTTAGCGGACATGACCCAAAAGATTTTACCAAAAGACAGGCTGACAATTTTTACCAAGTGCCTGCGCAAAAAAACGGACGTGGAACGCGGATGACACACGGATGGCCATCCGCATTTTTTCACGGTTCCATTAACTTGAATGGGTCCGTGAATCGTTTTTCACGGCCAAGAATAGGACAGGTTATATTTTTTTGACGGACTGGAATCACGGACCACGGACGCGGAGGACAAACGGTGCATTTGCCCAGTTTTCCACGGACCCATTGAAAACCAATGGGTCCGCAGAAAATCACGAAAAACAGAGCAACGGACACGGAATCAAACAACGGTCGTGTGCATGAGGCCTAAGAGTGAAACAGAAGATGGCATAAAGGTGCCATGTCAGCGTGAGGAGCTAGCTGAGATGCTGATAAAAGAAGTGCTTCTACATTGCTTCTGAAGATCACAGGAGCCTCTTGTCTTTCTTTAGGTATGATGTCCCCCTCCTTGTCTGTTCTGTGAGCTCTGGAACTGAAAACAAACACTGGGAAGTAAGGAAAAGGATGTCACAGCAGTACAGTACTGGCAGATTCCGCAGAAGGTAGACACCCCATGCTTGTAAAAGAAATGTATCTAGCTGTGTAGTTGAGACAGGGAATAATTAGTGATGAGCTGCATAGGCAATATTCAAATTTTTTATATTTTGCGAATTTTTGGCCGAATATTCGCCATAAATTCACAAATTCGAGAATTCATGATCTCCAGACATTATTTTCTTGATTGGGAAAATCAGCAATGTAATATAATCGCAATAAAAATTCTCGATTAGAATATTCGCGAATACGAATATATAGCACTATATTCAAAATATTCACGAATTCTCGAAGTGACGATATTCGCGATTAAAATTCGCAATTCGAATATTCGCGCTCAACACGAGGAATAATATGGCTGAAAGAGACATTAAGGAAGCCAAAAAAATCCCCATTCCTTCACAGCCATTATGCAAAAACATTTTTTGAAAAATGTATATGTATATTTAGAAGTTTAGCAAGATGTAGATTACAATTGGAAGTCAGTTTGACGTCAAAGAGCTTGTAGTCTGTTACCATGGGAACACATGGGTTTACATAGGAACTGCAGACCATTTTCATTTTAGGGGCATTGGGAGATTAAGAAAATGGTTGTGAAGATGGCCATGTCCTTAATTTTGAATGTTAACACTGCAGTATTGCCCTTCCAATAACAACTTCTTTCTGTAATTGTACCCCCCTAGGAAGAATTGTATCACAGCATATATTTAAAAATCCAATAATTGTTTATATTTACAAGGGTGTTGCTTTCCTTCAATTTAGAGCATATATTTATAATCAGTACACATTGTAATAAGATGCTATCATTGCTTCATACAGTATTGTACATGGCATCAACATGTCCTCCAGCACAGATGAATCTACTAGAAAACTATTCATTAAGCTTCTATCAGTCATTCCTCTGTCTATTACCTTGTTTACTCAGGGACTTCCAAGATTTATGAGACTTGTGTCATGCAGTAATCCCTTAATTAAGGAATTGTGCTTCTGTTTTGAATTAATTATTGCTAGAGTATAATACATTATAAGGCAGAACAAAAGCTGCAGGTGCTGCTGTCATGTCCTCTCTATGAGGGTGCAGCTGTTTTAGACAAATATTACTCCTAAAAGAGATTCAAGTAGTAGTGTTAATTGCTAATATACTCTTTGATTTTTAATTCTGAAGGCAGTACATGTAGTCATGTTACACAATTACAAACAAATGTATGCACTTTTAACTTTTCTCTAATTTTAACAATACAAATTCAATCCATGCTTGCAATATGGTAGCTAAGCCCTTGACATCCTGCAACTCACATCACAACCGCTGGGTGGCTACACACAGTCAAATAGCGAATATACAGTATATCTCCTGACAGAGTATCATAAAATCATATTTTTTATATCAAAGCTGATCAGCACACGCAACACATGTCAGGATATGTTGAGTGAAGTAGAATAGCAAGAAAGGACACATTTGGAAATTATTTTTTTTTTGCTACAAAAAGGTACAGGAATGGACAAAAAGAAATGGGAGGGTTAAGGTAAAGTAAATTGCTCTTAAGCCTACATGCACACGACCGTTGGTGTTTTGCGGTCCGCAAATCGTGGATCCGCAAAACACGGAAGCTGTTCCGCGTTCCGTTCCGCATTTTGCGGAACGAAACGTGGCCCATTATAGAAATGCCTATTCTTGTCCGCAAAACGGACAAGAATAGGACATGCTATATTTTTTTTGCGGGGGCACGGAACGGAGCAACGGATGCGGACAGTACACGGAGTGCTGTCCGCATCTTTTGCGGCCCCATTGAAATGAATGGGTCCGCGGCCGAGCCGCGAAATATGCGGCTCGGACGCGGACCCGAACAACGGCCGTGTGCATGAGGCCTAAACACTACAGCTGCACAGGGTAGAGATATTGTATGTTCTCACATATATAGTTGCATACGGTTGAAAAAAGACATAAGTCCATTAAGTTCAACCAAGGGATAGGTGGGGACGCGAATCCCAGAAGGAAATGAGACTCAGATTTCTACCCGTTTTCATAAGCATTAGGCTGGGTTCACACGGGCGTCAGAATATGGTGATGTAAAAAAAAAAGTTTTCAAAGTTTTTATTATTTTTTCAGTTTAAAACACAAAAAAACTACACATATGTGGTATCGTTATAATCGTACTGACCCAGAAAAAGAAGGGCACCTTTCAGTTTTTCCACATAGAAACATTTTTTGTATAGCTATGGAGTTATTAAATAAAATGCTGTTAGTTTTCCTTTTTTCTTTGACCTGCTCACTGACAAAGCCGCACATGCTCAGTTTCATCCTTCAACTGCCTCCTGAGCTGTGATATGGAGAACTGAGACACGCCTCCTTAGCTGCAGCAGGAAAGACACTCCCCTTTAGCTGCCAGCTTGATATAAATCTAGCAGAGCAATGAACGGGGAGATCTCTGGATCCATGTGAGGTACAGGGCTGGTTCTAGCTTTGTTAGAAAGGGATTGTCATGTACTATACGATGACTGGTTTTCATTTTTTACATTAGGCCCCTTTCACATCTGCGTTTTTCTTTTTCGTCCTAGAGTTCCGTCCTCGGGGCTCTAAGACGGAAAGATACTGATCAGGATAATCCTAATGCATTCTGAATAGAGAGAAATCCTTTCAGGATGCATCAGGATGTCTTCCGTTCAGTATGTGAACTTTTTGGATGTTGACAAAACCGCAGCATGCTGCGGATTTGTCTCTGTCCAAAAATCCGGAGGACATGCTGTAACGCTTGATCCGGATTTAATGCCCATTGAAGTGCATTAATCCGGATACGGAATTAAGCTAAACGTCGTTTCGGCGCATCGCTGGATCCGACGTTTAGCTCTGCGCATGCGCAGCAGCAGATCTGATCGAGGCCCCAGTGTAAGCTGGGGCTCTGATCGGTTACCATGGCAGCCAGGACACTACTGAAGTCCTGGCTGCCATGGTAAGTACTCCGCAGCAGTGTACTTACCTGCGATGCGGCCTCCGGACGCTCCTTCATGACGTCAGGATCCTGATCAGTCTTCAAATGCTTTCAGGCTACTTGCGTTCTGATGGATCTGGCGGGACGGAAGTGCCTGCTGCATCCTCAGAACGCAAGTGTGAAAGAGGCCTTAGTCATGGGATAACCCCTTTAATTATCCTGGTAAAACATTAAGTTCCGTCCTAGGGGCTCAATACCGGAAAAGAACTGATCAGTTTTATCCCAATGCATTCTGAATGGAGAGAAATCCGTTCAGGATGCATCAGGATGCATCAGTTCAGTCACTGTCATGCGTTTTGGGCGGAGGAAATACCGCAGCATGCTGTGGTATTATCTCCATCCAAAATGCCTGATCAGTTGCATTGAAATGTATTAGTGCCGGATCCGGAATGAAAAATACTCCAATGACGGATGCGGCATTCTAGTCTGCGCATGTGTAGACCTGTAAAAATGTGAAAAAAATAAATACCGGATCCGTTTTGCCAGATGACACCGGAAAAACAGATGCGGTATTGCAATGCATTTTTCTGACTGATCAGTCTGAAAAATGCCTTATCAGTCAGAAAAAATGACATGCGTTTGAATAAAGTTTGCCTGTACAGTTAGCCATCAGGCAGGCAGTTGAGGCAATGGAACTGCTTGCCGGATCACACTGCCGCAAGTGTGAAAGTACCCTTACTTAGGTATGCATGTGTCCATAATCTTTTTAAAATCACCGCCTTTTTCATTGTGCTACACATGGTGCTGCTATATTTGTTTTTCCTAGATGGGAAACAGTAGATAGATAGATAGATAGATAGATAGATAGATAGATAGATAGATACATTTTTTAATTAATATATTTAATATGGAATAGCAAATTAAATACTAGTGAAAAAAAGTATTTCATAAATAGCCACATGAAATGTCATATTTTCTATGATGTTCACTATTTGGCTTGTGTCTTGTAGTCACACAATTTTCTGTTACTTGTAGCAGACAAGGGAGGATCACAGGCTATTTTTTAGCTACAGGGCAAAAATTGTTGACAGAAAGTTGTAATCACCGCTGTCTGAGAAAAGCCTTCCCATCTTTTATCATGTTCAAACAAGATTTTGCGTTTCTTCTTCCCGAACAGCGGTAGGAGATGGGAAGTGTCATTTTGTCATTTAATTGAGTAATTAAGTATCTTAATGGGACTTCAGAAAGTAACACAAGTCATAGCCAGAAGACAAGGCCAAGAAGGGAATGTTATGTCAGTGGTGTTTGTGTGATGTGACTGTGTGTGGCAAATATTGTACTTGCTTCTGGCTTTTTTTTTTTTTTTTTTCTTTTTTGGGTGGGGGGCTGACTAACTCCAAATAACAGTTCACAAAACAGCTCCTCTAACAAAGCCTGTAATTTTGTCTCAAAAAGAAATTCTTCAAAATTCTTCAAAAGTACAGTTTAAATTAGTTTCCAAAGTAAAAATCTCTTACATTTTGCTTTTACCTTAGGGTGCATTTGAAGGTTTTTAACTACATTTTTTTTATCAAGTGTTAATCACAAAGTATTGTTAACCTATGACTTGATCATGTAAGTCCAATATGAGCAATTTCTATAATAATAAGGAAAATCATTTTTTAAAATTGTTTCTATGATGTGTAGTGGCAATGTGAACCATAATATTTATTATTATTACTATTATTAGGGATGAGTGAATTTCTTATTTTGAAGTTCATGTGCTGGTTCATGTTGTGGTATTTTAGTGAATTTGTCCGGCTTACATTATGCTGGAGACCTCTCCGGCATAATGTAAACTGGATGGATTCGTTATGTAAGCCATAGACTTCTATTATGATGGAATGAATAACGCAATGCATCTAAAGGCATTCTGTTATGCATTCCATCATGGAATCACATTATGGTCCGTGGTAACGGAATCCATAATGCAATTCACTAAAATACCACAACACGAACTCGCATACGAACTTCAAAATGTGAAATTCGCTCACTCTTAATTATTATTATTACTGTTATTATTTCTGTATCTTCTACTTATAGTAAGAATACAGCTCATATCAGTAATAGTTTCACATGTGCAGCTGTCCTCTCTGGCAGGCTGGTCTCGCTTAGAATGTTGGGAATCGCCTGGGGAAAAAAAGGCTGCATGCAATGATTCCCTGCATATTTGCTGAGTAGTAGCCGGGTCCCCATTATAGTCAAAGAGAACTGATGGGCAGGCGGCAGTATCTGGCAATGTCAGATCCAGATCACTCCAGCAAGCAGTTCTCTGCCACAGCAGCCTGTTAGAGAGCTTTGCTGCAGATGTAAAACTAGCCTAACACTAGCTTATGGCTTAGGTCAACCACCCAGTATTATAGAGCCATGCTGCACCTACAGACTTCTATAATACTATACTGTACCTCTGAATTCCTATAATTTCATACTGTTTAGCTTCATATCCACATATGTAAGCACATAAAGATTCTGTATGGCTCCATCATACTCTGTATTCCTGAGGCATTTTCCCCTAGTGGTAATGCTTCTAGTGGAGATCATTTTCATAAAATGGTGCTATACAGATGGGCCAAGTATCATACAAGGTAAACTATACTGTACAAAGGAACAAAATCTGGAGAATGGGGTGAGACCTCTTCCTATCACACATTTATTGCATATTCCCAAGTCTGAAATGTATAGAAGGTGCACGATGGAAAGCCTCCTAAGAATACAAATTGTAGCCACTTCCTTCACCAAAAGTTGTAGCGTTGCATCAACAAGTTGGAGACCATTGCTTTACCTTTCAACAGCAGGCTGGTCTGTCTTGTTGTATTCATGGCTGGCCATGAGGGAATGTAATTCTTTATAACGTTCCCATATACCTCTCTCAGTTCTACAAGTGCAACTCCATAGATCTGTTGAAAATTAAGCACACCCCTTGGACATTTAAGCAATTTCCTAAAAATGAAATCATTATAATAAATCTATCATAATAAATATTTTGAAAGTTAAGGGCTGATGAAGACACCAGTGCTGTAATGTCCAATATACTTTCATACAGACTCCATTGAGCGCTTATTAAATGCCTAATTTATGCACAGCATAGGGTATATTTATTACAAAAATTGGGCTGAGAAGCCATGTTTAATTATGCTGAGAAACAGTTGTTATATCAAAAGCATAGTATTGAGGATGTGAAATCCAGTTTCACTCTTACATGTCATACATTTTGCATAGTCTTGTTTCTCTTTCCCCCTTCTAGGTGTTTTAGGTGTTTTTAATAAGCAGGAGTCTGCAAAGATTCTATACATTCCTACTATCTCTCAGATGGATTTCCTGAGAGTTGTGACTGGGTGAACTCTTTGCACCCATTCACATGGTGCAGCATGACGCGGTGGCCATTGCTGCCTTGTTGCTGTGCTGGTGGAGTGTTGGGGCCCAGAGCTGGGGTGGTTTTGCTGCACAGTGGGGGCGCTGTGTGGTTACTGGGTCCTGCCGTCTGCTGGTGCGGTGCTGGGGCGCCGGTGGTCGCTGTGCAGTGCTGCGCCAAAGTTAGAGTAGGTCCCCACTTGAAGAGGCAACCTTGTCGTGGTAAGTGGGCCTATGATTTTTGATCAAACTGTATACCAATGCCTCATTTATGCACAGCATAGGGTATATTTATTACAAATTGGGCTGAGAAGCCATGTTTAATTATGCTGAGAAACAGTTGTTATATCAAAAGCATAGCATTGAGGATGTGCGATCCAGATTCACTCTTACACGTGCTGCAATGTTTTTGTCATGGAGGGAACAAGTGAACGTTAAATTCCACCCGCACCTCTGTCCCTGCCTACTTGCACGACCACCCTAAGTTGCGGGCCACATTTGGTCAATGGTCCCTGCTTATTTATGTGCTGGGGCTTACCGGAGAAAAGCAGAGGGAAAAAACAATAAACTAAGCGACAGCAAGGCACACAAATACTGAGAACCAGTACTCAGTGTTAAAAGTACTGTATCGAAACCAGGAAAGAACAATGAAGCCACATTAGAAAACAGATGACTAAACAATGCCAAGCCAAGGTCATACACAAGCAGTCAAGTCCAAGTTCAAATACGTCAGACAGAAGTAAGTCCAAGCCAGGGTCAAACCAAGTGATGCAGACAAGCCAAATCAGAATCCAAAAATCAGGGTAAAAAGGAGTAGCCAAGGTGAGAATAACCCACAATCTAAAGTGCTGGTGAGGTATATAGAACCATTCACAATGATTTTAATAAGATTATGGTCATAATCTGTGACCAACAGATTGCCTTTTTAAAACCCCCTTGCTTTCTGGTCACGTGATGCACTGCCTGGTCATGTGACACGTCCAACATCACATGACCTATGACGTCAGAACACCTGACGTTGGAGATCAGACTGTCTCCCTGGCAACTGGTCGCCATGTGGAGAATCTCGTCTACCAACGTTGGTAGTGACAGCTTTCGGGGCAGAATACAGAGTCCATATGTATGGCAGCCAATGGTGTAATGCATACCATCTTTTTTGTCTTTTTTGGATTTGTACAGAAGAGACAGAATAAAACCATATACAGTATCTGTATGAAATATGGAAGCATGTGGAGATACAGTAAGGGTCTATAAATTAGTATTGGCATAATATTGTGTCTCTGTTAAACACATGATATGGCCATGTAGATGAGTCCTACATTATTTAAATGCATGAAATCATGATGACAAATGGTCTTCCACACTAGCAGTAACTAAACTAAATATGTTAATTAGTGATCAAATTACAAAGAGAATTATATCTGGTGCTCATTTTTATAACTTCTTTACATACCCTTTAATTAAGCCTTTCAATTGCATAGTGTCAAGTACCTACAGAACAGAATGGACAATTTTGTTCTTCTGGAGAGCAATTACACGTGTAGAACAGTTCCTGCCAAATCTTTTTTGGGTAGGTTGAAAATAGTTAAGTTTTAGCTCTATTTAAGGAAGTATTTCTTTCTTCTAAGGCAAACCACAAAAAAACAAGTTTATGTTTTCATGGAACTTACTCAATGCTACCTTGCCTCTCATAAATAGTTATAACCCAGTCAAGTTGTTAAGTAGAACATTGTCAAACCCATGTTGTAGTAATTAAACATGCTATTAGGTGCATTATGGAGGAAAGAAACAATATGTCTCTGTGGTCTTTCTCTCAAAGGACCTCTTAGCATGACTCAGTGACTCTAAATCTTAACATGTGGCTTGAAGTATACACATCCTTCTAAATCTAGTACATATGATTCATAAAATGTTTCTTCGTCTTACAGTTCCTTTGTAAGACAATTACAGAAGAGAGCTTAGAAACAGCATCCCAAGGAAACCAGAAGTCTTCCTGAAGTGCTGTCATTCAATCCAAATTTAGATGTCAACTTACAAATGTACAATTTTGTTTCCTAAAATATTGTTTGCTTCTGTTTGTAAAATTCTTGCCTCATCTTTTTCTGAGTCTGTATTTATAATGTGCTGCTTCCTTCATTGATGCATTGGCTTTATTAAAACACATTTTTAAAAACCCTAATTCTAAGTAACTAGATAAGAGCCTTCCATTCACTGAAATTATCCATAAATAAGAGGTAAGGTCAGCTCTCAAGGGCCCAACACAACTAAGTAGCCCATTGCCTGCCCATTGATTTGTGTAGGAATGGTGCAATGCTTTGCTTCTCCTATGATGGCACTATGGTAAAACTGAAAGTTTTTGTAGGAGCTTCTAGCAGCACAAGAGCCTGGAGGAACTTATTAAGCATGGCGTTTCTACTTCCCTCCTTGTGAGGTCAGTAAGCCAGAAAATGAAATCTCTGCCAGAAAGGAGCCTGCTAACAAAAAACAGGATTCTTTAAAGTGAATAACCCTTTAAACATAGATACTAGAGATGAGCTAATCAAATCTGACGAAGTGGAATTCGTTTAGAATTTCAGGAAAAATTCGATTTCCAACGAATGCAAATTTCCTCGAGCTTCAAGGTAAATGAATCACAATTTTCCTAAAATGGCGGCTACATGTGTGAGGACTGAGGACATGGGGCAAGGAACTTTGGGAAGGAGGGGTTCACCCAGATTGACATGCCTGCATGCAGCCAATCAGCAGCCAGCCAGCCCTGTGATGTCACAGCCCTATGAATATGGCAGCCATCTTACAGTCAGACAATTTCCAGCTTTCAGAGTGCAGGGACAGAAGTGTGAAAGCGCTAGGGACAGCAAGTGGAAAAACGATTGTGGAAAAAAAAGACAGAAAAAACTATTGACAAGTGCAGGCAAAGGATAGGGAGGAATCATTTCACAGCATCCTAGTGCAGGGAGAGATGTCAGAAGGCGCTAGGGACATTGATAGGAAAGTGATTTACAAGTGCAGGGAAAGATTATTTGGGGATCCAAATAGTCATTAGACAGCTTTGTCATTCCAGCTTTTGTTATTGGGCTGCAAGTGTTATGTTGAAAAGCCTTTAGTGGCTTATATCATAGTATCTTAGTCAGTACTACAAGAAAAATATATTCTTAGTTCCCTTCTGCAGTTATTTCTGTTGGAAGCATATAGGGGTGTATTTCGGAGCAACAAGAAAAATATATACGCACTGCAGTTATTTCTGGTGAAAGCATATAGGGCGTATTTTAGTGCAACAACAAAAATATATACACACTGCACTGTTGCAGTTTTTTCTGGTGAAAGCGTATAGGGGCATATTTCAGTCCAAAAAGAAAAATATATTCTCTGGTCACTTCTGCAGTTATTTCTGATGAAAGCATATAGGGCGTATTTTAGTGCAACAAGAAAAATATATACGTACGCACTGCACTGTTGTAGTTATTTCTGGTGAAAGCGTATAGGGGCATATTTCAGTCAAACAAGAAAAATATATTCTCTGGTCAC
Organism: Bufotes viridis; assembly: GCA_033119425.1. Lineage (NCBI taxonomy): Eukaryota > Metazoa > Chordata > Amphibia > Anura > Bufonidae > Bufotes > Bufotes viridis. The sequence goes on along the minus strand of CM065592.1, from coordinate 387,244,374 downwards.
TTCTGCAGTTATTTCTGGTGAAAGAGTGTTAGGGGCGTCTTACAGTAAAAAAGGAAAACTATATATGTACTGCACTGTTACAGTTATTTTTGTTGAAAGCGCATAGGGGCGTATTACAATAAAAAACGAAAAATATATATATACGCACTGCACTGTTGCAGTTATTTCTGGTGAAAGCGTATAGGAGCGTATTTTAGTCCAACAAGAAAAATCATTTCTCTGGTCACTTCTGCAGTTATTTCTGGTGAAAGCGTATAGGGGCGTATTGCAGTAAAAAAGGAAAAATATATACTTACTGCACTGTTGCAGTTATTTCTGTTGAAAGCGTATAGGGGTGTATTACAGTAAAAAAAAGAAAACTATATATATGCACTGCACTGTTGCAGTTATTTCTGGTGTTAGCATATAGGGGCGTATTTCAGTCCAACAAGAAAAATATATTCTCTGGTCACTTCTGCAGTTATTTCTAGTGAAAGCATATAGGGGCGTATTACAGTAAAAAAAGAAAAATATATACGCACTGCACTGTTGCAGTTAAAAAACCTTTATTGATGTATATCAGTAGAAAAAGTAAAACACATTCACCATTCACTGCTGCTCTAATTTCTTGAAAAACCTTTATTGACATATAGCAGTAGAAAAATAAAAATATATTTAGCGTTCACTGTTGCAGTTATGTGGTAAAGCCTTTAGTAGCGTATTTCTGTAGAAAAATCTAAATATATTCAGCTTTCAGCGCTGCAGTTATATGAGGTAAAGTCATTTTTGCGGTATCGACTGAATTACATTGTGATGAAATTTTGTATTTACATTTCACACACAGCGCGCTTATGTGACGACGTCGATAAGAGCGGCGCACCAATACAGGCGAATACACTGTGCACTAACCCTGCACAAAAGTGCAAACTAATTCACACCAGCGGTATTGCTTACTGGATACTACAGGGACTTTTCTGCAGCATAGAAACAGCATGAGGACCACGTCTTGCTCTTCCTCTGCTACGTCCTATTCCCTTCAGATCACTCAGCCCCAGACGCCATTGTTTTTTTGAAACTGACAGCCTATTACCCTCTGTTGAAAAGCTTTTAGTGGCGTATATACGTGGAAAAAATATATATACTCGGCATTCACTGTTCCAGTTATATGTGGTAAAGCCTTTAGTGGCATATATCAGTAGAAAATGAAAAAGATATTCGGCGTTCAGCGATGCAGTTATATGCGTTAAAATCTTTTTTGACTTATTTCGGTGGAAAAAAATTGCCTTTATAGGTGTACATAAATTTATGCGAAATTTGGTCTTGAAAAAACACTTTTTCAAAAAAGAGTTGTTTTCAAAAAAATAGAACAACGACCAATGATGATCAAATTAATGAAACAACAAAAAAGGAGAATGATAGATTTACACACACAACATTGAAACCCAAATCAAATTTCAATCCTATTGACGACTACTCGGATGCATTTAAAACTTTCCAGACTTTAGTATTAAGAGATCTGAGAAAAATTAAACCCACAAAGAATATACGCTTACATTATTTATCAAAATAAGTAATAAAGGCGATTAAATCAATACAAATAAATAATGAGATAATTATTAGACTACCGTATAAGGGAGGGGGGATTGTGATTTTACACTATGAAACTTCCCACAAAGAAGCACTACGATTATTCATGGATAAAAAAAGATATAAAAATCTCTCCCTGAACCCAGTAATCCGATATAGGAGAGAACTACACACTTTAATAAAAAAGGAAAAAACTTAGGAGTCATAGTACCATAGTAACATAGTACATAAAGCCTAAAAAAGACATCTGTCTATCCAGTTCGGCCTGTCATCCTACTAGTTGATCCAGAGGAAGGAAAAAAAAACTGCGAGGTAGAATTCCTTCCCGACTCCAATCAGGCAATCAGAATAACTCCCTGGACAACAACCCCTCTCTAGTAGCTATAGCCTGTAACATTATTATACTCCAGAAATACATCCAGTCCCCTCTTGAATTCCTTTATTGTACTCCCCATCACCACCTCCTCAGGCAGAGAGTTCCATAGTCTCACTGCTCATACCGTAAAGAATCCTCTTCTATGTTTGTGTACAAACCTTCTTTCCTCCAGACGCAGAGGATGTCCCCTTGTCACAGTCACAGTTCTGGGGATAAATAGATGATGGGAGAGATCTCTTTATTGACTCCTGATATATTTATACACAGTTATTAGATCTCCCCTCAGTCGTCTTTTTTCTAAAGTAAATAACCCCAATGTTGATAATCTTTCAGAGTACTGTAGTTGCCCCATTCTAGTTATTACCTTAGTTGCCCTCCTCTGAACCCTCTCCAGCTCTGCTATATCTGCCTTGTTTACAGGAGCCCAGAACTGTACACAGTACTCCATGTGTGGTCTAACTAGCCATTTGTAAAGTGGTAGGATTATGTTCTCATTACGGGCATCTATGTCCCTTTTGATGCAACCCATTATTTTATTGGCCTTGGCAGCAGCTGCCTGACACTGGTTTTTGCAGCTTAGTTTGCTGTTTAAGTCCTATCAAATAATGAAGCTATTTACATAAACAACAAGAATCCGATGCCAATGTTTTACTATGTCCAAAAGTTCAGAAATTTAATACTTACCCCTCAGGAAGGCCTATACTTTCAGAAATCAGGGGTAAATATGTTGATATGCTACTCCAGGATTATGTACAAAAACTTCCGGCATATTTAAAAGACACAAAACATATCCTGCAACTGTTGAGTGAGATACAGTAGAACGGCAAGAAGGCTTCATCCTTGGCACATTAGATGTTACGTCACTATATACCAGTATAGAGAATAATAAAGGGAGAGATGTCATTGAGTTTTTTCAAAAAAAGGAAAATCAGATACCAAACGAACAGATTAAATTCGTTGGGGACTGTATTACTTTTATTTTGACACATAATAACTATTTTAAATATGAAAAAGACTTTTACCTCCAGAAGTGGGGGACCACGATGGGGACCAGGTTCGCACCGAGTTTTGCTATTTTATATATTAGATGCAATGACATGGTTATATACCCCCAAGGCATACTTGATGTGAACCTGGTCCCCTGGAGGCATTTTATTGACAACATTGTATTTATTTGGAGGGACGGGGAAGGGGGAGAGAGTCGCTTAATCAATTTTTAATAGATATTAATAAAAATTCATTTTATTTACACTTCCCACCTAATTAGAGTTATCAAGAGGTTCGCTTCTTAGATCTCACTAATTTTATTAAATACACACAAAAACCTATCAAAAACTTACGGATTTTAATAGTTTTATACTATTAGATAGCTGCCATTTACCCATCTGGCTAACAAACGTTCCCTGCAGCCAGTATATTAGATTACGTAGAAATTGCAGCGAGGTTGAGCAATTTGAAGAAGCCCGAGAATTACACAGGAAATTTGAAGAAAAAGGCTATGAAAGAAATCAGTTAGAGCCAATCAAAGAACAAATAAAAGAAATGAGTCGGGATACCCTATTACATAATAAAATTAAAAATAAAAATCTATTGATAATAAAAGAAGGAGGGGAAGAGAAAGAAGGGGTGATTAAGGTCCCAATTATAACACAATACAGTATAAGAGGAGGTTTTGTTTTAAAAAAATGTTGTGAGATGCCATTATGATATTTTAAAACAAGATAAAACTAAAGGAGACAAATTATCCATACAACCTACCTTCATTTTTAGGAAAGCCCAAAACCTGACAAACTTATTAGGCCCCTCCATTATATCACATCAGAATAACAGGAAATAAGGTCTAAGAATAGTAGTAAAAAAAGGCTTCTTCCCCTGCAAAATGTGTGACAATTGCCGCACAGCTATATGTAAATCCCCTATTTTTAAAATTAATAATGGTACAGATATTTATAAAATAGATGACCATATTGTGTGCAATACAAAGGGGGTGATCTATTTCATACAATGTCCTTGCAATAAGAAATATGTGGGTAGAACCAAGCGAATGCTGAAAGTCAGATTAAAAGAACAATTAAGTAATATACATAAAATATTTGTGGGGCACCCACTATCACGCCACTATGCTAAATTCCATAAATTTATAGGTTCCTTATTTTCTGAAACAAATGTCACGCAGAGCAGATGGATTTATAACCTGAACACCCTGGCACCTATGGGATTGAATCAGGAGATTGAACTGTTTGCTTTTCAGTAGTAAAAATGCACAAACATAATCGCCAACTGGCTCGAACTAAGAGATTGAGCTGCTCGTTTTTTAATAGTGAGAATATAATCTCCAATTAGTTCTATAATTATATACACACAGCTTGAGAATTGAGTTGAAAGTATCCTGGCCCCCATTTTAAATTAGCTTATATTCTCATGTTGGATGCATAATTTTGAAGATAACTATGAATCCAAACCGAAGTAAGGAGGAGAAGGATGTCAGTAGTTTCAAATAAGAAGAAGAGAGACCCGGGTTATTACTATGGAGGCAAGATGCCTATTTAACCAAGGAGGTTTGGGAGGATTTCCTATCCCTGACGAAGGAATATGCATATTCCGATATGCGTTGGAACAATTCTAACCCTTACATGCATCCATACCTGAGTGTAACGTCACATAGGAACGCTCCTAGTTACCAACAGCATGCTTCCCCTGCGCGTGCTAGCTACCGGCCGAAGCAGCGCAGCTGCAGAGGGTTGAAGCCAAGAAAGAAACACCGATACGATTGAAGGTACATCTACGCTTCCTACATACAACATAGAGGTATAGACACATAGTTTAACCTCTTCTATTCTATTTTACTCGTTGTTTAATCACCCACTAAGAGCGGGGAACTCCTATGTTCTTAGATTGTGTTGATTATTTACTGAGTTATGGCAGAATACTCAGTTAGTCAGTGACCCAGCAGCGGCCTCTCCATCTAGGTGGTGGGGTGGAGGAGATTTTAAACAACTAATTGCGGCAGTGCATGTGAACTTTGTATATACAAAATTCAGGGGAAAAAATTGTATTCAGGGCTGCAGTTATATGTGGTAAAGTATTTTGTGGCTTATTTCGTTGGAAAGAAAATTGTATTCAGCATTAAGCGCTGCACTTATATGCGGTAAAATATTTTTTTAAATATTTCAGTGGAAAAAAATCTTGTATTCAGCATTAAGCGCTGCACTTATATGTGGTAAAATCTCCATGATGTCTCTATAAAAAATCTGCAGCGTGGGGGCCCCTGTGTGGCTTTTACACACTTTCAAAATAATCCTTCAGCGGAGCGAATAGATGCCGAATGACCGGGACACTCCATGACCTTCCCAGGAGTATTTATTCAGCGATGCTGTTATATGTGGTAATATCTTTTGTGACTTATTTTGGTGGAAAAAAATATTGCATTCCGCGTTAAGCGCTGCACTTATATGTGGTAAAATCTTTTTTTAATTATTTCAGTGGAAAAAAATCTTGTATTCAGCATTAGGAGCTGCACTTATATGTGGTAAAATCTCCATGATGTCTCTATAAAAAATCTGCAGCATGGGGGCCCCTGTGTGGCTTTTACACACTTTCAAAATAATCCTTCAGCGGAGCGAATAGATGCCGAATGACCAGGACAGTCCATGACCTTCCCAGGAGTATTTATTCAGCGATGCTGTTATATGTGGTAATATCTTTTGTGACTTATTTTGGTGGAAAAAAATATTGCATTCCGCGTTAAGCGCTGCACTTATATGTGGTAAAATCTTTTTTTAATTATTTCAGTGGAAAAAAATCTTGTATTCAGCATTAGGCGCTGCACTTATATGTGGTAAAATCTCCATGATGTCTCTATAAAAAATCTGCAGCATGGGGGCCCCTGTGTGGCTTTTACACACTTTCAAAATAATCCTTCAGCGGATGCGCATAATAGATGCCAGACCATGACCAGGACAGTCCATGACCTTCCCAGGAGTATTTATTCAGCGATGCTGTTATATGTGGTAATATCTTTTGTGACTTATTTTGGTGGAAAAAAATATTGCATTCCGCGTTAAGCACTGCACTTATATGTGGTAAAATCTTTTTTGAATTATTTCAGTGGAAAAAAATCTTGTATTCTGCGTTAGGCACTGCACCTATATGCGGGAAAATCTTTTGTGAATTGTTTTGGTGGAAATACAAATTTCTACCTCCTACATTAACTTCCTCATCTCTTCATTTTTAGTGATGGGCGGCAGGGGCAATGTTCGAATTCGCAATATTTCTTGAATATTTGTTAGAATATTCGTCATATATTCGCGAATATTTTTATTCGCGATTATTCTATTGATTGCAAAAAATCGGCAATGTAATATTCACGCAATGCGAATATTCTAAAACACGAATATATAGAACTATAAAATATAGTGCTATATATTCGTTTTTTAGAATATTCATCATTTTTTTCCATCTTAAGTCATGATTCCTCCCTGCTTAAGTTGCTTTTAAATTGGAAAAAATGACAAACATTTTAAAAAACAAATATATAGCATTATATTCTATTCTAAAAAATGAATATATGCATAACGCAAATATTACAATGCCGATTTTTTGCATAAGAGAAAATAAATTATATAATATTGCAGCCTTCTCACATTGGCCCACAAGCAAGAAGCAGGTAGGCATACTAGGCAATGGGTTCAGTTAAAAAAAAAAAGGATATTCGTTTTTAATTTTTTTTATCACTATATTCAAAATATTCGCGAATTCTCGAAGTGCCGATATTTGCGATAAAAATTTGCTATTCGAATATTCGCGCTCAACACTATTCATTATCATCGGACACACTAACTTTACACCTCCCCCCAGCTATATATATAAGTAGTGCCAGCACCACCTAGGAGCGAATAACGGTAAATGACACCACCAGCCTGTTAAAGGCAATTACAGCATGTTACCACAATACATTCGATATGACATTTAGAAAGAGTTTAAAGTGCCCAAACGTAGTACATAGTGGGACACTGCATCAAGATGAATCAGGCGTGAATCAGCCAGAATTTCCACACACCAATGTCTGATGCATCAGACTAGGTCATCCATGGTGCCACACCAACAATTTGACAGAAGAGACCGGTTTCTTCTGGCCACCTGCCTCAGCTACTATTCTGATGCTGTTACCCGCCTGATGCCACACATCTGATGCCAAGTTCTCCTTCTTTCACCCAAAATCTTCAGCGGGTACTGGTATTGCAACCCAGCTCCACAGTATTTTACCTTGCCACTCTGTGGCCTCCTGATGCTGAAGCCACCACCAGACTCTGTCATTGTGCCGCTCTGTGGCCTACTCATGCTGCCACCACCTCCAGACTCTGTCATCGTGCCACTCTGTGGTCTCCTCATGCTGCTGCCACCTCCAGACTTTGTCATTTTGCCGCTCTGTGGTCTCCTCATGCTGCCGCCACCTCCAGACTCGGTCAGTGTGCCACTCGGTGGCCTCCTCATACTGCCCCCACCTCCAGACTCTGTCATTGTGCCACTCGGTGGCCTTCCCCTAATGCTGCTGCTGCCGCCACCTACAGACTCTGTAGTTGTGCCATTTTTTTTGCCTTTAGCAATACTGATAGATTATTGAACAAATGCTGACTGAGTGAAGGCATATGCTCCACAGACAGGATTAGTTTTTTCTGGGTAATTGTTCTGACGGATAAGAGAATGGGGAAATTAATCAGTGATGTCAACACAAGTTTACTGCTGACACCCTCTCCATTCTGTCGGGGGCTCTACTTGTATAAGCGGTTAATAGAACAGGTACTGTAGACATCTATGTGGAATCAGCTGACAAGGGTGTAAAAGGTGCGCGCTTCTTCTTGACGGTAACATCTACCTGTAAGGCTAAGTTGAAATTTGAGTTATTTGGTCAGTTTTGGCCCCGGTACTGCCCAAATAAGTGAAGTATGCAGTGATTCTAAGAGCGATGCATATCATCTGCATGTCATGCGGACTCACAGTATTATTTCTCTACCAAAGCAGACTCCCTATGTGTGTTACTGCAAGGAACAGTGTTTTACGCCACTATAAAGGCTCTCAGCAGCCAGGAAATAGCCATTTTTAACGTAATTCACCGTGAATATATTTGGATCGAATCAAATTTTGAAAAATTCGCTCATCTCTAATACATACATAATCAGTTCAAGTATAAATATTGAGGCAGCTCTACCTGCAGGTGGATGATATCGATGCTCGTATCGTGACTAAGAAACACTCGGTCACTAATAGACTATAGAATTCGTATGGGATAAGCTCACATATGAGGGGGAGGAACCCCAGCTTCGTGACATCCAAAAACAGCGTACGCTAGAGACATTCTACTTCACTACCAATAATACTTTTGAGATGAAATACTGCCAGATCAGCTGACCTATCTTATTGAGAAGAATCTGTTACACTCAGTCTAACTTAGCCGGTAAATGAAGACTGGGATTGATCTATTGGCTGATTCCCACCATGTGATTCGTTGGAGGAGGAACCAGCACACGAGGGACGCTGAACTACAAATTGAAAGTAAAGATGGCAGATTGAGCAAAGACAGAGCAGAGGTGATATGCAATAATTCCAAGTCTAAAGCGGAGGTAAGAAATGAATATTGCTCTATTTTAGTGTGGGATGCCACCAGGAGCCACATACCTCGCAAAGACACGACTGATGAGTGAGTACGTCCATAATACCTCTGCTTGCTATACATTACAGAGTAGACTGAGTATTAACCTACTAACACGGACTGTGTACTAACCAATAGAATGCCTCATATAACAATCAGCATAAAGTCGATCTATACAGAAGAAGCATACTCCTGTTTTATATGGTGGTGCTGTATAGTATAAAGCAAACTGTGTACCAATTAACCAAATACGGACTGTACACTAATTAATAAAGCACTTTATTCATATAATAACCAACATAAAGCTGATGGATATAGAAGAACCATCTGCTGATTATTCGGAATTACAGTTGTGTTCAAAATTATTCAACCCCCACTGAAATTGAGTGCTTTGGCCAGTTTGACATTGATTTTGATCATTTCAGTCATCTTGTTTACAATTAAATCAAAGAGGCACTTGTAAGTCAGACAAATATAAGATAACATTTATAATGAAATAACCACAAATGTCTTTTCTGTGCTCACATCATTATCAGTTTTATTCAACCCCCAAGTGACATTCAATCTTAGTACTTAGTACAACATCCTTTTCCAGTTATAACAGCTTTTAAACGTGAAGCATAGCTTGACACAAGTGTCTTGCAGCGATCTACAGGTATCTCCGCCCATTCTTCATGGGCAAAAGCCTCCAGTTCAGTCACATTCTTAGGCTTGCGCGCTGCAACTGATTTCTTTAAGTCCCACTAGAGGTTCTCAATCGGATTTAAGTCTGGTGACTGCGATGGCCACTTCAAAATGTTCCAGCCTTTAATCTGCAACCATGCTCTAGTGGACTTGGAGGTATGCTTGGGATCATTGTCCTGTTGAAAGGTCCAACGTCTCCCAAGCCTCAGGTTTGTGACAGACTGCATCACATTTTCATCCAATATCTCCTGGTACTGAAGAGAATTCATGGTACCTTGCACACGCTGAAGCTTCCCTGTACCTGTAGAAGCAAAACAGCCCCAAAGCATGATTGACTACCTGCCATGCTTCACAGTAGGCAAGGTGTTATTTTCTTCATAGGCCTCCTCCAAACATAGCGTTGATCCATGGGCCCAAACAGTTCTAATTTTGTTTCATCAGTCTACAGAACACTATCCCAAAACTTTTGTGGTTTGTCCACATGACTTTTGGCATACTGCAGTCGACTCTTCTTATTCTTTGGAGACAGCAAGGGGTGCGCCTGGGAGTTCTGGCATGGAGGCCTTCATTACGCAGTGTGCGCCTTATTGTCTGAGCTGAAACTTCAGTACCCGCATCTGACAAATCTTTTTTCAGTTCCTCAGCAGTCACACGGGGACTTTTCTCCACTTTGCGCTTCAGGTAGCGCAGAGCAGTCGAAGTCAGCATCTTCTTTCTGCCACGACCAGGTAGCGTTTCAACAGTGCCCTTTGCCTTGAATTTGCGAATGATGCTTCCTATGGTGTCTCTTGGTATGTTTAACATCTTTGCAATCTTCTTATAGCCATTGCCCTTCCTGTGAAGAGAAATCACCTCTTCTCTTGTCTTCCTGGACCATTCTCTTGACTTCACCATGTTTGTAAACACACCAGTAAATGTCTAGAAGGAGCTGAGTATCACTGTCCTTTTACATCTGCCTAATTGGTGCTTATTATGCTTGATTGCTGCTCCTTGACATCCAGAGGTGTTTTCAATACCTGATCGAAAACACTTGAATGAACCTCTGTTCTTAAGAGTGGTCGTCTTTAAGGGGTTGAATAATTGTGTCAATGAAGAAATCACAAAAAAAACATTTAATACTGTATTACAAAAACAATTGATGTCATTTTAGTTGCATTTGGTTCTTTAAAAAGTCCTTGTAAGATTTCATTCTGAACACAATTAGAAATGTACACTAAATTCCCTAAAACCCTTTACAGCATTGGGGGTTGAATAATTTTAAACACAACTGTATTATATGAATATTCACTGTCCTATAACGGATATAGAATACAAAGAGACAGCTTTGAGTAGCTGACTTTATTTGGCTCCCATATATACAATAATGGATGAATAGAGACTGTTTTACAAAAAAAAGGGGGTCATTCAGTCGTTTCCAATTATTTGCATTTTTTAAGTTAGTGGGAGATATTCCATAGATTTCTTTGTCTATTTTTATATATATTTTATTTAATATATATTTCACTTATTTATTTTAATTGTTTTAATGTGAACCTATACTGTGTATGGAAATAAATAAACCTTGTAAACTGCATTTACTGTAGATGCTCGTGTGCCTATCACATACGAATTACATATATTACATAAGTTCAAACCTGATTTAAAGGGTCACTAACTTTTCACAAAATGTTTGATTTGTCATAGATATATATCAAAAGTTGTGATTGGTGGTAGTCTGAGTGCTGAGACTCCACCAATAACTACAATGAGGAGAGAGAAGCATATCACACTCTCTCTATGCTGCCAAGAACGGAATCGAGATGGGCCAACATACTTCTATGGAGTCCATCTCATGCAGCGAGGAGAAAGATTGCGATACGTGACCACTTTTCTCATCTTGTCCTAGGGATCATTGAGGGTCTCAGCACTCGGAACCGCACCGATCACAACTTTTGATTTGTCTCTACGTATATCATATCAAACGTTTTGTGAAAAGTTACAAATCTTTTAATGGTTTATCTTCAATGTGACCTAAAACAAAAGGCTTTCCAAATAAATTCCCATTTAAAAAACAATTTTCAGATATTTCCCTATCATCATATTCATAACTGTTGCACAATCTGAATCTCATATTTCCTACATGAATATGGTGACTTCTATGCTGAATACATTCATCTGCCTAAAGTTCTGGGGGTACTGCTCGCCCTATTCACTTTCTGCATTCACGTCAGGTTTCTGTGGGTTTACCCCAGTGTGCTTGTTTTCTCATAAATATTCTTATAAATATTCAAAGACAGGTTACTTGGTTGCCTATGGGAAGCATGGTGGCTTAGTGGTGGGTGCTCTTGCCTTATAATCTTGGGTTCAATTTCATTCATCATCATCTGCATGGAGGTTATATTTTCTCCAGGTTAGCTTTTTATGAAATTCTGCAAAATATGTGTGTGGCTGAAATACAGTAGGGTAAATCAAGATATCTCATCTGGGACAGATACTGATGTCAGTGGTAACAATCTCGAGTGTGCTTCAGAATACATTGGTGCTATACAAGCAACAAGTAATAAATAAAATAAACTACGTGTGTGCATATGTGTACTGTACAGTGGATTATAGCTATAGCATCATATACTATAATAATAATAATTTGATTGTATAATGTAAAAGTAATGACAGATATTTAAAATATATATCTTAGCAGGATCAACAATTTTAAAGTAGGCATAATGCCTGGTAGGATTTATCCTGCTGTGTAAAACACTACCTTATTTATTTCTCCATCTCGCTGATCCTAAGAAGAATTACATTTTCTTATTAAGTAAAATAGGTTTTTGACACACCAAAGGGTGGGCCTGAGCACCAGAGCTTCTCCCCTCTACATAGAGTCATTCCTCTCTCTCACTGATTGACTGTAATCTTATAGTGCACCAGCCTGTGCACATGCACCGATAGGATAGACTATGGTGAAGGCACAAGATTAAGGTACCAGTCAATACTTGGCCCTGTCAATCAAGTAAAGGGGGGGGTGGCTTTAAGTGGAGGAGCTCTGGTGCTCAGAGGAGGCTTGGTCCAACCCCTCAATGCAATGAAGACCTCATTTATATATTAAAATGGTTTTCCGAGACTTTTCTACTGATGATCCATCCTCTAGATAAGTCATCATTATCTGATCGGTGTGGGTCCGAGCTCTTTGAGAAGGCACCAGCGCTGTGTTCTTTTCTTAGTTCCCAAGCACAGTGCTGTTCATTTGATAGCTCCTTCGCTTAGTATCAAAGGTCAGCTCCAATCAGCTTAACAGGCTGAGCTGCTCCTAGGCCATTTGACTGATGAACATGATGTCACATGGCCTAGGCTAAGGTGTATGAAGACTGTGGCACCACTGCAAGCACCGGTGCCTTCTCAAACAGCTGATCAGTGAAGATCCTTTGCGTCAGACCACCATTATTATTATTTATTTGAAAATGTCATTCATTCCATAGTACTATACATCCAGATGGGGTTGCACAAATATAAAAATACAATAAACAAGAAGGTATTAACAGAATGTTACAGAGGGGTAAAGGTAGAGGACCCTGCCCACAAGAGCTTACAATCTACAACGGAAGGGGAGAACACAGTAGGTGAGGGTATATACTGCTCATGTGGCTGTGTGGTGGCAGCATGCTATTGCAAACTGCAATAGGCTTTCCTGAAAAGGTGGTTGTGGAGGGCTTTATACAGCATGTAGTTGTAAGTATTTTAAACTGAATTCTCTGGGCAATGGGGAGCCAGTGAAGGGATTGGCAGAGGAAAGACAGAAGAGAAACGAGGGTAGAGGTGGATTAACCTGGCAGCTGAGTTGAGAATAGATTGGAGGGGAGCGAGAGTGCTGGATGGGAAGCACCCAGGAGGATCTTGCAGTAGTCCCTAGTTGACTCAGTGGTGAGGAAAGGGCAAATACGAGAGATGTTCTGAAGTTGAAAACGGCAGGTGAAGGTGAGGGTTTGGATGTTTGGCTTAAAGGACAGGACAGAATCAAATGTTATCCCCAGGTAGTGGACCTGCGAGACTGGAGAAAGCGCTGTTCTATTAACTGTAGGTCAAATAGGTGGGCTGAGTGATATGGGGGAATTAAATTTTTTACATTAATCATAGCATAATCCCCTTGATCATGGATTGAATCTAGAAAAAACACAATTCAGATTTACTGAGATCTCATAACTGATAGTTAAATAAAAACCTGGTGATTGTTTAAAACATTCACATTTGTTTTTTATGCACATTGCAAATCAATGTGCACAGATAATTTACAGGGCACTTGGAGTAGGGGCCTGTTTTACATAAACCAGCTGTAAAACACCTCTGCACGACACTGCAAGAAGAGTATGCCTTTGTAGTACATGTCGTACTTTTATTCAGACCGCCTCTCGGCATGTTTGCAACTCCGGCCCGCCCCATTATAGTCAATGAGGCCAGAGCGGTAATCCAGGGTCACGCGTGCACTAGCGGCAGCACGGATCCAACAGGCTGTTCACCCGCCAAAACAGCCTGCTGGAGTTCCTTGCTGCTAGTGTGAAACTAGACTTAGGCTTCTTTCACACTAGCATTTTTGCTGGATCCCGCAGGGCTCAGCAAAAACACTTCTGTTACTGATAATACAACCATCTGCATCCGTTATGAACAGAGCCGGTTGTATTATCTTTAACATAGCCAAAGTCAATGGGGGGGGAAACATTTTCTATTGTGTCAGATTGTGTCAGAGAAAACGGATCCGTCCCCATTGCATGCTGCAGTTTGCTCTCCGGTATGGGAATGCAACCAAATGGAACTGAATGGATTTTGGAGCATTCCGTTCTGTTCAGTTATGTTTTGTCCCCATTGACAATATTTAGGGAAAAAAGGAAGCATTTTTTTCCAGTATTGAGACCCTATGATGGATGTCAATACCATAAAATAGAAGCGCTAGTGTGAAAGTAGCCTTATCCATGCATTTTGAATAGTCTTATTCTGATTTCTGAGTTACAATGTGATAACTTATGTTTTCATACATTGCCACATTTGGGATTTGTATTTTAGCCTTAACTGGAAAATCTACTGACTCCATGTATAAACAGCAAACTGTAAAACCACCTGTCTACTATTGTGTAGGTCCATATCACGCCACCAGAACAGCTATGACCCACTCAAGCATTGACTCCAGGTGTCCTGTGGTATCTGCCACTAATATGTTAGTAGCAGATCCTTTAGATGCTGTACATTGCAAGGCTGGGCCTCCATGGATTGAATGTATATTCCTAGCACATCCCACAGACAATCAATTGAATTGAGATCTTGGGAATTTGGAGGCAAATCAACACCTTGAACTGCCATGAATGGGTATACTTGCCCTGCAACGATGTTTAGGTAGGTGTTATGCGACAAAGTAGCATCCATGCGATGACCCAGCAAAACACTGCTCAGAGCATTACATTAACTGTGCTAAATGTTCTTTACCATACCATAGTGCATCTTAATGCCATCTCTGCCCCTAGGTAAGCAATGCACAGGTACAGTACCTGGATGTCCATGTAATGTACAAGAAAGCATAATTCATTACACTGGGCCATCTTCTAAACTAAACCCAAGTAACAAAGTAAACCATTATTGGCGACAAACATGAGCGCATCGAGTCATTAGAATTGGATTTTGACTGAATTTTTTTTTGCAAAATCTGATTTGTTAGAATCAGAATTTCTTCAGCTTCATTGGGTAGAATTTCCCGAGAGCAAGATAAAGAGCAAGAGAGCAATTCACTCATTTTTAATTTGCAAAAAAGGGACAGTACTTTTATTGGACACAACATTCCTCTGCCCAATAGAACATGAAGTGTATATTGATATGGAATGCCACTAGGGTTGTTCTGTAGGAGAGTGGAATTATCATGCGATGAAAGGTTAATGGTATATGGGTGTGTAATAGTGCTGCCGAATTGTAGTTTTATACTGCTGAATAGGATTATCAGTGGACTATGATTCAGCCCCAAAACACATTTTCGATATACCACCCCCTTGCTTTAACTTGTAGTGCTGGTGCAGTGCTAGCTGTTTGTTTGCTCATCAAATACCCAAAAATTTTAATGAATAAAAATGTCGTAGGAATGCATCACAGAAACATTTAGGAACTTGAAACATCCTTGACACTAAAAAAGGATTCAAAATATGTAGAGTATTGTGTCTTAGTTCAACTCCTTAGTGACTAGGCTAAATCATTTGGATGAATCATTCAGTGGTGAACCAAATAAATATAGACCTTAAAGATTTCATACTGCATGTTTGTGTTAGTAACAAATACCTTGCCAATTGCTGTGAAGGTTTTCTTTATGTGGGTAAAGCAAGAAGAAAATCTGAATAGGTCCAATTAACAATGCAGTATAATATGTGGAAAGTCCTTTGCACCATATTTTCCAGTGGTCAACCCATAGCCTTACTGTATCAGCTTTCAAAAGAATAAAAAAATAAAAAAAATATTGACATATACATTGCCATAACTACTACAGTACATAAAGTGCTGTTCTAATATTACTGTATATATTTTTTTGACCACATCAGCCCCCCTAGCTTAAACACCCTTAATGACCAGGCCACTTTTTACAATTCAGCACTACACCACTTTCACTGTTTATTGCTCGGCCATACAACTTACCACCCAAATGAATATTACCTCCTTTTCTTCTCACTAATAGAGCTTTCATTTGGTGCTATTTCATTGTTGCTGACATTTTTACTTTTTTTGCTATTAATCAAAAATTACCGAAATTTTTGCAAAAAATTGACATTTTTCACTTTCTGTTTGAAAATTTGTCAAATAAAACTACATTTCTCTACAAAATTTTCTCTAACTTTATTGTTCTACATGTCTTTGATAAAAAAAAATGCAATAAGTGTATATTTATTGGTTTGGGTAAAAGTTATAGCTTTTACAAACTATGGTGCAAAAAAGTGAATTTCCGCACTTTGACTTTCTGAGCACCTGCCCTGTTTCCTACTACATACTACAATGCCCAGACAGTAGAAACACCCCATAAATGACTCAATTTCGGAAATTAGACACCCTAAGGTATTTACTGAGGGGCATAGTGAGTTCATGGAAGTTTTTATTTTTTGTCACAAGTTAGCGGAAATGTTTTTTTTTTTTTAAAAATTTCATTTTCCGCAAACTTGTGACAAAAAATAAAAACTTCCATGAACTCACTATGCCCCTCAGCAAATACCTTAGGGTGTCTACTTTCCGAAATGGGGTCAGTTGTGGGGTATTTTTACTGCCCTGGCATTTTAGGGGCCCCTAAAGCATGAGAATCCAAATGTGTAAAAATGCCCTGTGAAATCCTAAAGGTACTCATTGGAATTAGGGCCCTTTTGCGCATCTTGGCTGCAAAAAAGTGTCACACATGTGGTATCGCCGTACTCAGGAGAAGTAGGGAAATGTGTTTTGGGGTGTATTTTTACATATACCCACGTTGGGTGAGAAAAATATCACTGTAAATTAACAACTTTGTATAAAAATTTTATGGGTATATATAAAAATACACCCCAAAAGTCATTGCCCTACTTCTCCTGAGTACGGCAATACCACAGGTGTGACACTTTTTTGCAGCCAAGATGCGCAAAGGGGCCCTAAAACCAATGAGTACCTTTAGGATTTCACAGGGCAATTTTACGCATTTGGATTCCAAACTCCTTCTCACGCTTTAGGGGCCCCTAAAATGCCGGGACAATAAAAATACCCCACAAGTGACCCTATTCCGGAAAGTAGAGACCCTAAGGTATTTGCTGATGGGCATAGTGAATTCATGGAAGTTTTTATTTTTTGTCACAAGTTAGCGGAAATGTTTTTTTTTTTTTTTTTTCTTACAAAGTCTCATATTCCACTAACTTGTGACAAAAAATAAAATTTTACATGAACTCACTATACCCCTTAACAGAACACCTTGGGGTGTCTACTTTCTAAAATGGGGTCACTTGTGGGGTATTTTTACTGCCCTGGCATTTTAGGGGCCCCTAAAGCGTGAGAAGCGGTTTGGAATCCAAATGAGTAGAAATGTCCTGTGAAATCCTAAAGGTACTCATTGGATTTAGGGCCCCTTTGCGCATCTTGGCTGCAAAAAAGTGCCACACATGTGGTATTGCCGTACTCGGCAGAAGCAGGGCAATGTGTTTTGGGGTGTATTTTTACATATACCCATACTGGGTGTGAAAAATATCTCTGTAAATGACAACTTTTTCAATTTTTTTATACAAAGTTGTCAATTTACAGAGATATTTCTCTCACTCAGCAAAAAAGTGACAGTTCACAAAAGTGACAGTTCACAAAAGTGACAAAAAAGTGACAGTTCACAAAAGCGACACTGATCACTTTTTTCCCTTTCACTATGTATTGACAGGTGATCAAGGGGTTAATTAGGGTGATGGGGGGGTGATCAGGGCCTGATATGTTGTGATTTGTGCACTTACTTGGGATCTGTGCTCTGTGCTGGGTCCAACCGATGAAAAGGACCCAGCACATGGCACAGATCCCTTATAACATGTTGATATTTATAAATAAAAACTATATTGATGATTTCTATAGGTGATTTTGAAAATCACCAGCCTGCCAGTGCTGATCATTGGCTGGCAGGCTGGTGACTCACCTCTCCTGAGTCCGGCGGTGCGTTCCATTTGCGTTCCACCAGACCCAGGAGCGCGTCAACGAGGAGTAAACCAACCGCCCGCAGGACGCAATCCTGTGTTAGGCGGTCGGAAAGAGGTTAAATACTACTACTAAATATAATAAAACTACAAGGCCTGAAGATTTTGTGATAAAAGTGCCTATCTTCTAGTTTCAAACATGATACCTTGATTGAATCAGGGGTGCATAACCTTTTCAGGTTCAACGCTACCATGTCATTTTGTCTAGTGAACTTTATTTTTCCCATTGAAAGCCTATAGGACTGATGAAGATACGTAGTTGATTACAGCACTCAGCTACCTCCATCAGACCTATAGACATTGAATGGAGAGGTAGCATATATGCTCATTTATTTCTCTATTTTTCAGAAACATACCCTGCCATGTTTCTGTGCATGTGTGTTCCAGAAAGGTTACCTTGCCAACCAACCAAGTCCCAGCTCGTTGACCTATCAGTGAGTCTGGACACTGAACCAATCATGTCCCCAGACCTAGGCAGTAGATTTAGGTCAGTAATTTACTACTTGTTAGTGCCCTTGATTTTTGTTTTTATGGCTCCTGATTCTTATGTGTGTTCAGAACTGTTATGTATTTCTGCTGCACTTTCTTGTGTATTGACCTTGGCTTGTTTCAGGATTTTCTCCTAGTCTACTAATTAGATTTAAACTGATTCTCCTGGCTTGACTCCTTGGCTTGTTTCTGTATCAATCCCTTGCCCACTAATTAGTCTTTTACTGATTTTCCAGGCTTTTGGATCTGGCTTGTTTAACTTTTAAGCTACTTCTTGGTATCTGGTAGGTCTGCTACCTGTGAGCTCTCACTTGTTTTCTAACACTGTACTCCACCGACATAACCATGGTTTCCTGTGATGTTTTGTCTATGTGTGTGCCAAAGCCACAACGGAGGTAGTGATAGTGGAGTTTCTATGTAATTAGCTGGATGGGAGGAGCTATAAACTAGTTGGAGGTTGTTAGGGGCAGTGCCGCAGCTATGGCAGAGAAAGGAAAAGTGCATCATGAGTTGATATTGGATATAGCAGTAAGGCGTGCTACATACAAGATAGAAACACACCACAGTGATTTGTGGACCTGGTGAAAAAAAAGCATGGGAAGATATACATGAGGTAAGCAACTACAAGAACATATCTGTTAAAAACCAAAGTAATTGCAGAAACCCCTTTAAATTACCTAATTTTTTATAGATTGTTTTTTAAATATGTCCCCTAAAAGGTTAAGAGGAGAGAATATATTTTGTCTTCAGTTAATTAATTGTTCTTCTGTAACTGGGGTCATTGTAAATAATATAATGTACACGAATATACAGTAGATGCCATCATAAATCAGTTACTTTTCCAGTGAGATTCTGAGATTGTTTGTCTTGGAATGTCCTATTCTCGGATGAACACATGTTGTTTACTCTCTCTCACATAAACCACATACACTTTATTGAGATTTAAATATATAGAAGCCCATATTTATTTCCAGGAGCAACACACAGATTTCCTTTGAGGGCTACTCTATCCTTTATATTCCTAAAATAGTTCCCTAATTTTGGTATTTTTTGTACATTTTGTCTGGTGTCTTCCAAACTGAGTGATTTTAGGACAATGTGATATTTATACATTACTGAACACTTCGCAGCTTTAGAAATATTTCTTGTGAAATACACTGATGACGTATGAAACGTATGAAATGTTAATGCACAGAGTTGTATATAGGATAATGGATTCCTTTCAAAAGGAAAATAAAAAGTAACTTAATCTTCTAAACGTCCAATGGCCATGTGAAATATCACCAGATCTTTTTAAGAGATTATGAACCTGTAAATCAATTGTCATTAAGAATAATCTCCCTTTTTGTAGCAACTAAAGAATGAGTAAAAATGAGTAAAAGATCTTGCACCTCAAGCTATAACTTGAAGGTTAAGGGGAAAATCAAGGCAAAATCTGTACCCAGGTCCCTCAACCCCTGCAGCCTCTTCCTAGGCCAGTGACGCCACATTCATCATTCCCATGGCCTATGTACAACTAAGGCCTCATGCACACGACTGTTGTTTGATTCCGTGCCCGTTGTGCCGTTTTTCGTGATTTTATGCGGATCCATTGGTTTTCAATGCGTCCGTGGAAAACTCGGCAAATGCACCGTTTGTCCTTCGCGTCCGTGGTCCGTGATTCCAGCTCGTCAAAAAAATATAACCTGTCCTATTCTTGTCCATGAAAAACGGTTCACGGACCCATTCAAGTCAATGGGACCGTGAAAAAATGTGGATGGCCATCCGTGTGTCATCCGCGTTCCGCGT
Source organism: Bufotes viridis (assembly GCA_033119425.1). NCBI lineage: Eukaryota > Metazoa > Chordata > Amphibia > Anura > Bufonidae > Bufotes > Bufotes viridis. Next base: position 387,224,144 of record CM065592.1, on the reverse strand, counting down.
CCGTTTTTTTTGCGGATCCCTTGGCAGGCATTTGGCAAAAATTGTCAGCCTGTCTTTTGGTAAAATCTTTTGGGTCATGTCCGCTAAAAAAACCGGAAGACATACGGAAACACAACGGAAGCAAAAACTGACACGGATCATGGAACAACGGAACCCCGTTTTGCGGACCGCAAAAAAATACTGTCGTGTGCATGAGGCCTTAATCTCATTCAAGTAAATTAGCCTAGGTGGCAATACCAAACACAGCCACCATGCAATAAAAGGCGCTGTGCTTGATGTGATGTGAGGGGACCGCTCACTGGAGCGGAGAGATCTCTTCACACAGCTGATTGGCAAGGGTGCTGAAAGATGGACTCCCACAATCAGATATTGATGACCCATCCTGAGGATGGGCAATTAACCCCCATTACTGTGTATTTAATCAACTTCTCTCAGCATTGGCTCTAGGCATGTGCTGTTTTTGCCTATAGGTAAATCCTTTCCTGGATACAGATCTATACTTTTTAGTATTGTCATTTATCCATATGCGAATCATACAGCAGCTCCATAGTATAAATGCATTTTCAAGGTATCTCAAGAATATTACAAAGTCTCCTTAATATCAATCTAAGACTACATTCACACGACTGTATGTGTTTTGCGGTCTACAAATGGCGGATTCGCAAAAAAAAGGATGATGTCCGTATGGCTGCAAAACGGAGAAGAATAGGACATGTTCTATTTTTTTGCGGGGCTACGGAATGGACATACGGATGCAGATAGCACACGGTGTACTGTCTGCATTTTTTGCGGACCCATTGAAATGAACGGGTCTGCATCCTATCCGGAAAAAATAAAACCCGAACAGACACGGAATTAAAATACGTTTGTGTGAATGTAGCCTAACGTGAATGTCATTCTTTCCTTAAATGTAGTTATTTTGACTTGTCTAAACATACAAAATACTGTGAACAGCTATGTTTCCATGTAAGAACCACAGTTGGATTTGGGCCAAAGCTTTGCAGTATGGGAATCGACCTTGCATCCTTTAAGTGTTCTTGGATTATCACACCGAAAGTGTGCATTAAAGCTTTGCATGGCAGAAATGACAGACTTTTATGGGGCATGATATCTTTAAAACCATCTGGGGAGGACGAAGGAATTGCGTTTTGACAGGTGTGGCTGAGCTGTACTAAATAAGCACTTCATCTTTCAGTCTCAACCTACGTTTCCTTGGTTCTTTCCAAGGGGAGATTTTTCAATTAGAATGACAGTGTTTATTCTTATATTTTATATATGAACACTCAACCTGACATTTTATCCAGATTTATTGAGGAAATTCAATACAAATGGGATTTTTAATTTAAATGTATAATTTAAATTTAGCACATTTTTCTGCAAGAAAACGTTATGGGTTCCATAAAGAATGTCCAAAAGTTGGTAACATTTCTAGTATGTGAATAACAATATTGTATGCAATGAAATATCTGTCATGATATAAATTTCAACACACATGGTGGAGATTTCCAACTGAGAGCAATATTTCTTTCTCATAGAAATACCGCACTCGTTCTCTTATTCATTGGAACAGAGGAAGTTCAGCAAGGTTGACTAAACAAAGTAGACCATTTTAACACGACGCAAAATGAGTTTAGGGCCCGGCCATCCAGTTATCAGTTACTGAAAACTCCCAAATATGATCATATAGAGACATTGCTTGGTAGATACTCAACAAGTCAACAGTGTATATTTAAGCTGTAATGTTTAAAAAAAAAAAAAACGCTAAGCATTTGACTTGCGCTAGTAACTGTATACTTCAACCATTTAACAATGCAATGTAATAATCTATTTATATTTTATGGTAAAATAAATGCCAACAAATTCCAGGACACTTTATTATTCAGAAGATGCATGCATAAACAAAATCAGACATTACACAGTGACAAACTAATAATGCAAACATAATAAGTGTTGGTCCTGCTCACTAGATCTTAGAATCTAAGAGGAAATAGGAATGACCCAAAAAATATACAGCTGATCATCTTGGAAGTCCCATATCTGTGAATTCGGCTATTTTTGGTGCTCCCATAGCGGTGAATAAAGAATGACTGCACATGCATGGCTGCTCTTACTTTACTTTGAGGCGCCTCGCATTCTAGAGATAGGAGTGGATCTCAGAGGTGGGACCCGCAACTATTTGACATACTTGGCATATCCTAGCAATATGCCATCAATGCCTGAGAAGTGAATACCCCTTTAACCTAATTTTCTGGGGTAATGCATTCTAGAGAACTGGTGCAGCATGAATTAATTTCTTGAGATGGGAGTAGGAGATTTAGATTATGGAAAAGGTTAGTCTAAGGATATAGAGCATGAAGAAGGTGGTAGACAGGTAAGTGAAAATGTAGGAAAGTACAGGACTGTGGAGAGGTTTGCAAATGAGAAAGATAAGTGTAAATTGTATTTGGAAGTGAATGGGCAACCTGTGCAGTGACTGGCACATGGTATATTCACTGGTGTTGGACTGATAAATGAGCCTAGCTGCTGCAATCAGGTTAGATTGGAGAGGGGAGAGTTTAAAGAGAGCAAGACCAATTAGTAATGAGTTACACTAATCATGACTCCAAAGATTTAGGAGATTTTTATGAGATGCAGGTATCATGAGTGAGCAAGTGATTGAATAAAGGATCCGAAGGAAAGATCTGAGTGAAAAAATAACTCTGTGACAGCAGGTAGTAAGAGGAAATGTCAGGTTTTAATAGATTTGGAGATGAATTGTAGAGATGGCAGTAACACAAGGAGTTCCTTTTTTTGAGAGATTCACTTTCAGATAGAAAGAGAGGACATGCTGTTAGAGACAGCTGACAGACAATCACTGGCATTTTGGTGTAGTGCAGTATTGATTTTATGGCAAGAAGTATATGCACTCCTGGAAAATGAATAAAGAACACCTGGAAAATGTAATCGGATTGACAATATATAAACTGCTAGTGATGCTTGGTCAATGGTCATACAACAAAGGTGGTGCACCCTTTATTTTGGGTTATTCAGAAGGGGATATGAAGAGGTAGGGCCATATTAATAATAAGTGGCATCTCCCCTTTCTGCAATACAGGCTCCTACTCTGGAATCGTAATGTTTATACAGATGCTGGATATCCTCCTATGGTATGTCATGCCAAGGTCTTTCAAAGTAGACCCTTATTTCAGCCAAGGTGGTTGTTGGCTGCTGTGCAGAGAAGATCTGTTGCCCCATCCAGTCCCAGACATTTTCAAGATGGAGATATCTGGTGATCGAGTTGGCCAGAGGAACTGCTGGAAACCATGAAGAGCACCTTTTGTAGAGCGAGCAGTGCGTTAATAAGCATTATCTTGTTGGAACTCCACGCCTCCTAACTGAGGCAAAAGCAACAAGAAGACTGATTCCACTGTGTCCTGGACATACCGAAGGCTGGTCAATGATTCCTCCATGAGTAACAGACAGGAACTGCCATTATACAGTAGCTAATGGTGCCCCACACCATGACGTGGTAATTACTGTGAGTCTTCACAATACGCATGATAGCAATAGGCTCTCTCCAGCACTTCTGTGAATTCTGATAGCATCATCATTAACCCCTCCAGGACACATGACGTACCGGTACGTCATGTGAATAAACTAAGATCGCGGCGCTGCAGAGGTTAATGGGGACAGGATGCCTGCTGAAATCATTTAGCAGACATCCTGTCACAACGCCGAGGGGGGTCATGTGACCCCCCCGTATCGGCGATCGCAGAAAACTGCAGGTCAATTCAGACCTGCGGTTTGCTAGTTTCCGGTCCATTCGGGTCTCCGGTGACCGATGAACCGGAAAAGGACGGTGATTGGTCGTGTGATTACACACCACCAATCACAATCCGAGCATCGGAGAGGGGGGGGGTGCTGTCCTTGGTGCTGATTTGCCGCCCCGATGCTGTCCTTGGTGCCGATTCGTGCGGGGAGAGAGGCGGGAGATTCAAACTCCCGGCGCTCCTCTCTCCCCTCCTCTTCCTGCTACTGCTGCTGTGAGGACGTCCAGAGAGCCATCGTGACCCCCCCCCCCATCACCAATCTGCACCCATCACCCTCAAGGTAGGTCAGGGTCAGTGAGGGAGAGGCGCGATTTAGGCAGGGATAGAAGGGACAGAATAGTTTAGGAAAAAAAGAATAAAAATTTAATGTTTGTGTGCAGCATCCAAATCTGGTGGTTGGGGTCCACAGCACTTAGCTGTGAGACCCTAGACCCACCCAAGGGTGCTGATACTTGCCCCCCCCCCCCCCCCCCCATTTTTTAGTGGTTCCTTTTTTTTTTTTTTTTTTTTTTTTGCGTGCGCTTACTGTGGCCGGCACTCTTAGTGTCCGGCCACTGTTTGCGCATCGCTAATCCCACCACTGATCAGCGTCGTACCACTGATCAGCGAGTTATAACATTTTTTTTTTTTACACTTGTCAATTATTTTTTTATTATTTTTAGACTACGCGAACACCCGTGCCCCCACACACACGCACATACAATAACGTTTTACACACATGCACATACACACGCACACATACCCATGGCCCGCCAGACGTTCTCGGTGGAGGAGGCATATGCCCATAGTGAGGATGAGGATGACCCCACGTTCGTCCTTTCATCCGCATCCTCCTCATCATCATCTGATGACGATGAGCCCCCAAGGCGGCGGAGCTAGGGACCCTGTGGCCCACACCAGTACGAGCAGCCCTGGGGCTCGTACTGGTTTCCCGGCCCACCAAATAAGCGCACCGGAGCCCTCTACCGGTGAACTTAGCTGGTGTCCCCCAGTGGACTACGAGCCTGCGATTCCAGATTTTGTTGGCAATCCTGGAATCCAGATTCACACAGTGGGGTTCACTGAAATAGACTTTTTTAGTTTTTTTTTCAGTGACCCATTGGTGAATCTAATGGTGGAGCATACTAACCTGTATGCCCAACAGTTCATTGCTCAGCACCCGGGCTCCTTTTTGGTTAGACCCGGTGGCTGGACCCTGGTCAGTGCAGCCGAGATGAGGACGTTTTGGGGCCTCGTGCTGCATATGGGTCTAGTGCAAAAACCGAGTGTCAGGCAATACTGGAGTGGGGACGTCCTCCACCAGACCCCACTGTACAGTATGGCCATGACACGCTCAAGGTTTGAGGCCATCCAGAAATGATTGCATTATGCAAATAATAAAGCATTCCCCCCTCCCGCAGTGATCCTGCCTATGACCGTCTGTATAAGATACGGCCGGTCATCGATCATTTCGGGGCCAAATTTGCGCAGGCCTACATACCTGGAAGGTAGGTCGCGGTTGATGAGTTTCTTGTTGCTTTCAAGGGGAGACTCAGTTTCCACCAATACATTCCTTCTAAGTGAGCGAGGTATGGCATGAAAATGTACAAAATTTGTGAGAGTACCTCAGGGTACACTTACAGATTTCGTGTGTACGAGGGGCGAGATTCCAGTATTCAACCACCAGAATGTCGTCCCACTCTGGGTGTTAGCGGGAAACTCGTGTGGGACCTTATGTACCGACGACTAGATAAGGGTTACCACTTGTACGTGGATAACTTTTACACTAGTATTACCTTGTATCAGGCCCTCTACACCAGATCCACGTTCGCTAGTGGGACCGTGCAGAAAAATCATCGCGGCCTACCCTTCAGGTACTTATCCCCAGGGGTGAAACCCGTGCCCTTACCAGTGGAAACCTGTTGCTGGTCAGATATAAGGACAAGAGGGATGTCCTTATGCTGTCCACAATCCATGGTAACAGCACCACCCCCGTCTCTGTGCGACGTACCACGGCAACGGTCCTCAAGCCCGATTGTATCGTCAACTACAGTCGGTATATGGGTGGAGTTGATCTATCTGATCAAGTCCTCCAGCCATATAATGCCATGCGGAAAACCCGGGCATGGTACAAAAAAGTTGCAGTCTACATGGTGCAGGTTGCCATGTACAATGCTTTTGTATTATCCCGAAGTGCTGACAGCACATGGACGTTCCCCCAATTCTATGAGGCAGTCCTCAAGGACCTGATTTTTTCAGACCGGGAAAGAGCAGGTCGGAGTACCTCGGGAATTGGAGGGGCCCGGATCGTCCCTGGCCAACATTTTCCAGGTGTGGTCCCCCATACTGGAAAGAAGGGACAAACCCAAAAAATATGCAGAGTGTGTCACAAGCGGGGGATACGGATGGACACCACCACTCAATGTGACACGTGCCCCGATCATCCGGGCCTCTGCGTTATCAGTTGCTTCAGGGAGTATCACACTTCCATGGAGTACTAAATTTGTATAATTCCCGACAGTCCCCTACAAAATATATAAAAAAACTATGGCTCTCAGACTTTGGAGACACAGAAACAATTTTTTTTCCCAAAAATGATATTAGTTTTAGTGCAGGCATCCTCAAACTGCGGCCTTCCAGATGTTGTAAAACTACAACTCCCAGCATGCCCAGCTACAGCTATCAGCAGGGCATGGTGGGAATTGTAGTTTTACAACATCTGGAGGGCCGCAGTTTGAGGATGACTGTTTTAGTGTCTCCTAAGTCTTAGAGCCATACATATTGGGCATCGCCGCGTCCATAAAAATCTGCTGTATAAAAATACCCCATAAACTAGTCCCTCGGATAAACGACTTCAAAAAAATAAAATAAAAACTATGTCAAAAAAGCCATTTCTATTGTCACCTAACATCACAAAAAGTGTAATAGCGAGCGATCAAAAAGTCATATGCACCCCCAAATAGTGCCAATAAAACCGCCATCTCATCCTGCAAAAAATGAGCCCCTACATTAGATAGTCGCCCAACAAAAAAAAAAAACTGTAGCTCCCAGGCTATGGAGATAGTAAAAATATTTATTTTTTGTTCCTGAAATGATAATATAGTGAAAAATCTAAATATATAAAAAAAGTAGACATATTAGATATTGGCGCGTCCGTCATAATCTGCCCTATAAAAATAACATTTGACCCAATCCCTCGGATGAACGGCGTAAAAATAAAAATAAAAACCATGTTAAAAAAAAGCCAATTATGTCACCTAACAGTACAAAAAGTGTAATAGCGAGCGATCACACAGTCATATGCACCCCCAAATAGTGCCAATAAAACCGCCATCTCATCCCGAAAAAAATGAGCCCCTACATTAGATAGTCGCCCAGCAAAAAAAAAAAACTGTAGCTTCCAGGCTATGGAGATAGTAAAATTATTTATGTTTTGTTCCTAAAATGATAATATAGTGTAAAATCTAAATAAATCAAAAAAAGTTGACATGTTAGGTATTGGCGCATCCGTAATAATCTGCCCTATAAAAATAACATTTGACTCAACCCCTCGGATGAACAGCGTTAAAAAAATAAAATAAAAGCGGTGCGAAAACACCAATTTTTGGCAAAATTTCCGTTTAAATCCATATTTTCCGGTAATAAAGCAAGGGTTAACAGTCAAACAAAACTAAATATTTATTACCCTGATTCTGTAGTTTGCAGAAACACCCCATATGTATAAATGGCTATATAGCCACACGGCAGGGCATAGAACAAAGGGAACGCCATATGGTTTCTGGAAGGCAGATTTTGATGGACTCATTTATTTACACCATGTCCCATTATAAGCCCCCCTGATGTAGCCTAGACTAGAAACTCCAAAAAAGTGACCCCATCTAAGAAACTACACCCCTCAAGGGTACTACAAGGGTATTACTTTACAAACTTTGTTAACTACTTTAGGTGTTCCACAAAACTTAATGGCGAATGTAGAAACAATTTTAGAATTTAAATTTTTTGTTAGCTTGCCTCAAAAAAGTGTAATATAGAGCAACCAAAAATCATATTTACCCTAAAATAGTCCCAAAACAACATCCACCTTATCCCATAGTTTCCTACATGGGGTCACTTTTATGGAGTTTCTACTCAAGGGGTGCAGCAGGGGGCTTGAAAGGGTACATGGTGTAAATAAACCAGTCCAGCAAAATCTGCCTTCCAAAAACCATATGGCATTCCCCTTCTTCTATGTCCTGCCGTTTGGCCTAACAGTAGTTTACGACCACATATGGGGTGTTTCTGCAAAGTACAGAATCAGGGCAGCCCATATTGAGTTTTGTTTGGTAGTTAACCCTTACTTTATTGCTGGAAAAAATGGTGTAAAATGGAAAAGTTTCCAAAAAATTGAAATTCTAAAATTGTTTCTCCATCTTCCATGAACTCTTGTGAAACATCTAAAGGGTTAACAATGTATGGAAACCCAGCTTTGAATACTTTGAGGGGTGTACTTTCTTAGATGGAGTCACTTTTTTGGAATTTCTATGCTAGGGTGCATCAGGGGGGCTTGCAATAGGACATGGTGTTAAAAAAACCAGTTCTTCAAAATCTGCCATTCAAAACCCATATGGTATTCCCCTCCTTCTATGTCCTCCCGTTTGGCCAAACAGTAGTTTAGGACCACATATGGGGTGTTCCTGTAAACTAGAGAATCAGGGCAACCCATATTGAGTTTTGTTTGGCAGTTAACCCCTACTTTATTACTGGAAAAAAATGGCGTAAAATGGAACATTTTCCAAAAACTTGAAATTCTAAAATTGTTTCCCCATCTTCCATGAACTCTTGTGGAACACCTAAAGGGTTAACAACATCTGTAAACCCAGCTTTGAATACCTTGAGGGGTGTACTTTCTTAGATGGAGTCACTTTTTTGGAATTTCTATGCTAGGGTGCATCAGGGGACAGGGGGGCTTGCAATAGGACATGGTGTAAAAAAAAAAAACAGTCCAGCAAAATCTGCCATTCAAAACCCATATGGCGTTCCCCTCCTTCTATGTCCTCCCATTTGGCCAAACAGTAGTTTAGGACCACATATGGGGTGTTTCTGTAAACTAGAGAATCAGGACAACCCATATTGAGTTTGGCAGATAACCCTTACTTTATTACTGGATAAAATTGATTATAATGGAAAATTTTCCAAAAAATCGAAATTCCCAAATTTCTTCTACATTTTCCATGAACTTTTGTGGAACACCTAAAGGGTTAACAAAGTTTGTAAAATCAGTATTAAATACCTTGAGGGGTGTAGTTTCTAAAATGGGGTCATTTTTGGGTGGTTATGTAAGCCTCACAAAGTGACTTCAAACCTGGACTGGTCCATAAAAAGTGGGCTTTGGCAAATTTCTGAAAAATTTCAAAATTTGCTTCTAAACTTCTAAGCCTTGTAAACGTCCCCAAAAAATAAAATGGCATTCCCAACATGATGGAAACATGAAACAGACATATGGTGAATGTAAAGTAATAACTAATTTTGGGGGTATTACTATGTATTAGAGAAGTAGAGAAACTGAAACTTTGAAATTTGCTAATTTTTCAAAAAATTTGGTAAATTTGGTATTTTTTTATGCAAAAAAATGAACTTTTTTGACCCCATTTTAGCAGTGTCATGAAGTACAATATGTGACAAGAAAACAATCTCAGAACGGCCTGGGTAAGTAAAATCGTTTTAAAGTTATCACCACATAAAGTGACACTGGTCAGATTTTGAAAATAGGTGAAATAGGGCCGTGTCCTTAAGGGTTTAATACCAAGCTAAAACACTTAACTTAATGTTTGCCCCTGATGGCTGTATCTGAGTTGGGGCAACTCCAAAGAGTGGGATATATGTATATCCTGATGTGTACTAATACTGGGTGGACAAAGAGGTGAAATACAGGGAACGGTTTGTAATTTTGTAAAACACAGACAGCTTCCTTTGTAGTAAATAATGACCAAGGTATTACATTAAGTTACAATAAATGAATACAATTCTGGAAATCAAAGTAAACTTGATCCATAAATTACAAGACAGAAAAGAGCTAATAATTAAAATGAGCTAAAAAAAAGCTTCCTTATGAATGCCCCTAGTAATGAAATTGATGTTCCTAAAGTCACTCTATTCCTGAACACATTGCACACTTTGCAGACTTAAGTTGATGGAAGGAAATAAAATAATGATTTTAATTATTCATTCCACAACAAACAATTGTTATTTATGCAGAATGTCATAATACTTAAATGGCAGATGTTCTAGAAAACAATAAGCAAGATGGGTTCCAAGAAAAAAATATTCATAATAAAAGTATACAAGTAAAGGAAAATAAGGAACATGGTAAAAAAAAACTAGTGTAAAGGAAAGCTAAGCCAAGTACCTACAGCAACCAATCACATTCCATGGAAAAATGTAATCTTAAAAAGGATCTGTAAATTGTATATGCTGTCCTATATGAGAACATATTACAGGCTCAGGTCGATATTCCTACTAGCCAATACAACAAGAAATGATAATAGGAGCAATCAAAGAATGCAGTGGAGTCAAAGTTACAGTATATTTAAGGGATCGCAAAAGAAAAGCTCAATGATCTTGTCAAAGTTGGGATCAGTAAGGGCCCATTCATGGTATCTATATTTATTGGATAATTCACAAATCTGCCTTTGGATATCATAAAAAGTCCAAAAAGTATGCTGTGTCAAATCCATAGGCTAAACATATGCCAATATCCTACATCACAAAACAGGCCTTTCTTTAACATCATAGAAAAATGTAGTTTACTCTACTATTGAATACTGCAACATGATAAATTGCCATACCACATTCACTTATAGTTATTCCCTGCACAATGGTGCCATTTTCATGGAACTGCATCATGTTCCTATCCACTTGAGTGGAGCTGCAAGCCCATTGTGAGTCTGTAGGCACAAAATATTCTTCATTCAGATTACGATCAGCCAGTGGGATCGCTGGAACGAGGAGAGAGAAATGCTCACATAGACTGAAATGAGAGGGGCTCAACAGAAAGTCTTTGGGCCCATCTCGGGTCCATTTTTTTGCAGAGATGAGAGAGGGTGTACTATGTGAGAACTTCTCTTTCCTCATTCTAGTGATCAGTAGGGATCTCAGCACCCCCATCAATCCAAACTTTTGATATGTCACTATGACATAAGCTTTTTGCCAAAGCACACTGCCACACACATACATTTGCCCTTTCTAACAATTTTAAAATCATCTGATATTCAGGGGAACCAATCAATTATTTTTGACTTAAAAATTATGAATATCCACTACTTTAACATCAACAGCATTAACATACGGGATTAAATATTATGCATCTTTGTTAGAATTATAAATCCTTTGCATTTGCATTGCACCAATTTTCAGAAATAATCTCCAGTTTTGGACACCATATGTACAGTTGTGTTCAAAATTATTCAACCCCCAATGCTGTAAAGGGTTTTAGGGAATTTAGTGAACATTTGTAATTGTGTTCAGAATGAAATCTTACAAGGACTTTTTAAAGAATCAAATGCAACTAAAATGACATCAATTGTTTTTGTAATACAGTATTAAATGTTTTTTTTTGTGATTTCTTCATTGACACAATTATTCAACCCCTTAAAGACTACCACTCTTAAGAACAGAGGTTCATTCAAGTGATTTCGATCAGGTATTGAAAACACCTGTGGATGTCAAGGAGCAGCAATCAAGCATAATAAGCACCAATTAGGCAGATTTAAAATGACTGTGATACTCAGCTCCTTTTTGACATTTACTGGTGTGTTTGCAAACATGGTGAAGTCAAGAGAATGGTCCAGGAAGACAAGAGAAGAGGTGATTTCTCTTCACAGGAAGGGCAATGGCTATAAGAAGATTGCAAAGATGTTAAAAATACCAAGAGACACCAAAGGAAGCATCATTCACAAATTCAAGGCAAAGGGCACTGTTGAAACGCTACCTGGTTGTGGCAGAAAGAAGATGCTAACTTTGACTGCTGTGCGCTACCTGAAGCGCAAAGTGGAGAAAAGTCCCCGTGTGACTGCTGAGGAACTGAAAAAAGATTTGTCAGATGCGGGTACTGAAGTTTCAGCTCAGACAATAAGGCGCACACTGCGTAATGAAGGCCTCTATGCCAGAACTCCCAGGCGCACCCCCTTGCTGTCTCCAAAGAATAAGAAGAGTCGACTGCAGTATGCGGACAAACCACAAAAGTTTTGGGATAGTGTTCTGTGGACTGATGAAACAAAATTAGAACTGTTTGGGCCCATGGATCAACGCTATGTTTGGAGGAGGAAGAACAAGGCCTATGAAGAAAAGAACACCTTGCCTACTGTGAAGCATGGCGGGGGAGTCAATCATGCTTTGGGGCTGTTTTGCTTCTACAGGTACAGGGAAGTTTCAGCGTGTGCAAGGTACCATGAATTCTCTTCAGTACCAGGAGATATTGGATGAAAATGTGATGCAGTCCGTCACAAACCTGAGGCTTGGGAGACGTTGGACCTTTCAACAGGACAATGATCCCAATCATACCTCCAAGTCCACTAGAGTTGCAGATTAAAGGCTGGAACATTTTGAAGTGGCCATCGCAGTCACCAGACTTAAATCCGATTGAGAACCTCTGGTGGGTTCCGATTGAGAACCTCACCCTGGGTTCAGACCTGAGCGTTCTTGAAATGCGCGTTTTACGCGCGTTGTTGTCGCGCGTATTTCAGCGCGTTTTTGCAAATAGGAAACTACTGTGGTGTCAATCACAAAACGCGCGACAAACGCCCCAAAAAAAGCTCAAGTACTTGTTTATGCGTCGGGCGTTTTACAGCGCGTTCAAAGGCGCTGTAAAACGCTCAAGTGAGAACCAGGGCCATAGGAAAGCATTGGTTTTAATGTGTTGAGCGTTTTACAGCGCGTTTGAACGCGCTGTAAAACGCTCAGGTGTGAACTTAAGGTCAAAGAAAGCAGTTGCAGTGCGCAAGCCTAAGAATGTGACTGAACTGGAGGCTTTTGCCCATGAAGAATGGGCGAAGATACCGTAGATCGCTGCAAGACACTTGTGTCAAGCAATGCTTCATGTTTAAAAGCTGTTATAACTGGAAAAGGATGTTGTACTAAGTACTAAGATTGAATGTCACTTGGGGGTTGAATAAAACTGATAATGATGTGAGCACAGAAAAGACATTTGTGGTTATTTCATTATAAATGTTATGTTATATTTGTCTGACTTACAAGTGCCTCTTTGATTTAATTGTAAACAAGATGACTGAAATGATCAAAATCAATGTCAAACTGGCCAAAACACTCAATTTCAGTGGGGGTTGAATAATTTTGAACACAACTGTACAATCAGATTTAGAAATCATGTATGCAACCATATTACAGCTCCTGGTTGTATAGAGCTATGATATAGCACAACAGAAGTCAACTGTGCTATATTATAGTAATGAGTGGCAGGGGCAATATTCAAATTCGCAATATTTTGCGAATATTTGGGTGAATATTCGCCATAAATTCGCGAATTCACAAATTCACCATTATTTTTGCGCAATACAGCCATGGGTCACTTCTAGCAGGAAAGCTGCTAGAAGTTTCCTGAGACTGGAGAAAATGGTTGGCAGGGCAGAACATTACAATCGCTTTATATACAGATAGAGTGCTCCAATATATTTGTGATTGCGCAAACCAGCAATTATTAATGCACATATTTTTGCGCAATATGTGCAACTTCACATTTTAGCAGGTCTGACTACATATTAGTGATTGGTGCACTAAGTATTTTTGTGAACTTGTGACATACAGTACTATGTCTGTAGCATGTATGTATTTATGGACAGCAGAACACTACCCAACACCCTGCACTGGAACCAGCTACACTATATCACAATCTAACCTGCACTGACTATCTCCCTCTAACTATCTGTATTATACACTCAACTAAAGAATTATTAGGAACACCATACTAATACGGTGTTGGACCCCCTTTTGCCTTCAGAACTGCCTTAATTCTACATGGCATTGATTCCACAAGGTGCTGATAGCGTTCTTTAGAAATGTTGGCTGATATTGATAAGATAGCATCTTGCAGTTGATGGAGATTTGAGGGATGCACATCCAGGGCACGAAACTCCCGTTCCAGCACATCCCAAAGATGCTCTATTGGGTAGAGATCTGGTGACTGTGGGGGCCATTTTAGTACAGTGAACTCATTGTCATGTTCAAGAAACCAATTTGAAATGACTTGAGCTTTGTGACATGGTGCATTATCCTGCTGGAAGTAGCCATCAGAGGATGGGTACATGGTGGTCATGAAGGGATGGACATGGTCAGAAACAATGCTCATTTAAACGATGCCCAATTGGCACTAAGGGGCCTAAAGTGTGCCCAGAAAACATCCCCCACACTAATACACCACCACCAACAACCTGCACATTGGTAACAAGGCATGATGGATATATGTTCTCATTCTGTTTACACCAAATTCGGACTCTACCATTTGAATGTCTCAACAGAAATCGAGACTCATCAGACCAGGCAACATTTTTTCAGTCTTCAACAGTCCAATTTTGGTGAGCTTGGTCAAATTATAGCCTCTTTTTCCTATTTGTAGTGGAGATGAGTGGTACCCGGTGGGGTCTTCTGCTGTTGTAGCCCATCCGCCTCAAGGTTGTGCGTGTCGTGGCTTCACAAATGCTTTGCTGCATACCTCGGTTGTAACAAGTGGTTATTTCAGTCAACGTTGCTCTTCTATCAGCTTGAATCAGTCGGCCCATTCTCCTCTGACCTCTAGCATCAACAAGGCATTTTCGCCCACAGGACTGCCGCATACTGGATGTTTTTCCCTTTTCATACCATTCTTTGTAATCCCTAGAAATGGTTGTGCGTGAAAATCCCAGTAACTGAGCAGACTGTGAAATACTCAGACCGGCCCGTCTGGCACCAACAACCATGCCACACTCAAAATTGCTTAAATCACCTTTCTTTCCCATTCTGACATTCAGTTTGGAGTTCAGGAGATTGTCTTGACCAGGACCACATCCCTAAATGCATTGAAGCAACTGCCATGTGATTGGTTGACTAGATCATTGCTAACTAGCTAACTAACTAACTATCTAATGTAATGACTCAGCAAAGCACAGAGCACAGCAACGACACTGCTCTCTAGTGATGTCGCGAACGGCGAACGCGAACTTCCGCAAATGTTTGCGAACGGGCGAAATGCCATAGACTTTGATAGGCAGGCGAGTTTACTGTCACACCCAATATGAGTGGTATTTTCTGTAGTACTATTCTCATCAGTTTAATCCCTGTTACATCCCCTATCAGGACGTGTACTGAATGGATTTTAGATAAGTGGTACTACTCGTGCTAGGTACTGTGTCACACGGTATGAGTGTTGGGCACTAGCAGAGGGCACACTACAGTCTGTGGGCCTGACACACACACACACTGGCAGGCAGGCAACTGAAATTAGATTAAAGTGTACAGATAAAGTTCCATATTTTAGGCAACGTCCTGTGCCGCACGGTATGATTGATGGGCAGCACTGGCAGAGGGCACACTACATTCTGTGGGTCTGACACAAACACACTGGCCGGCAGGCAACTGAAATTAGATTGAAGTGTACAGATAAAGTGCCTTATTTTAAGGCAAAGTCCAGTGCACACGGTATGATTGATGGGCAGCACTGGCAGAGGGCACACTACAGTCTGTGGGCCTGACATACACACACTGGCCGGCAGGCAACTGAAATTAGATTAAAGTGTACAGATAAAGTGCCTTATTTTAATGGTATGGAAGATGGGCAGCACTGGCAGAGGGCACACTACAGTCTATGGGCCTGCAGCTCCTCACACACGGGCAGGCCAGGCAACTGCAATATATATATGGAGAAAAAATAAATAAAAGCAGACTAATGTAGCAGCTCTAAAAAGGGCTTTTTAGGGTGCTATCAGGACGCTGTCCTTACAGCAGAGATCAGATGAGTCTTTCAGGACTGGAGTGGACACTGAATACACTAGCCTAGCTATCGATTACCCTATTAAATCAGCAGCAACTACACTGTCCCTCCTCTCACTAAGACTGCAGCTTCCGAATGAATCTAAAATGGATGCTGTCCAGGAGATGGGAGGGTCTGGGAGGGAGGGTATGCTGCCGATTGGCTGGAATGTGTCTGCTGACTGTGAGGTACAGGGTCAAAGTTTGCTCAATGATGATGTATAGGGGGCGGACCGAACATCGCATGTGTTCGCCCGCCGCGGCAAACGCGAACAAGCTATGTTCGCCAAGAACTGTTCGCCGGCAAATAGATCGGCCCATCTCTACTGCTCTCTCTCTCTCTCTCTCTCAGAACTGCAAAAAACTGCAGAAAATGGCTTCTGGAGAGGTTCTTATATAGTAAGTGGTAGACAACTTTCCTATTGGTTGCTAGGGATGTTGCTAAGCTCAGACAAAGACATTGCAGCCTTCTCATTGTCCTACAAGCAAGAAGAAGGGAGGGATCATGGGTTCAGATGAAAAAAAAAAATTAGAATATTAACGAATACAAATATATTGCACTATATTCAAAATCTTCGCAAATTCTCGAAGAGGCGTTATTCGCAATTACAATTATATTACAAATATTCGCGCCCAACACTACTATATTATACTTGTATGGTATTTCATGCTATAGTATGGAGAGAATATATTCTCAGTGCAGTACTGTATGAAAGCATCACATGGTAGCACATGAAGTGCCAAAGCCTCCTTAGATCTGAGCTGTAGGTACTCCTTCTGCCATAGTCCATCCACGAACTCCATGTACAAGGAATCAGATGTGACTTGAGAATATAATGATCATTATCCTTCATGGATGAAAATTACTATCCAAATCCAAAAATATTCTAATATAAAAAAAAAAAGAGAATATATGAGTATATTTTAATTTGTATTTTGTATATCATCTTAGAAAAGTATTTCTTTTACATTTAGAATTTCTTGAGTCATTTTGTGAATAAGATTAATAATTAATAAAATGTATAAAAACCAGCAAAAAGAGGAAGGAAATAAATTGGAATTTAATCTAAAATCTGTATATTTCAGCAGTTCAAATTTAGCCTGACATGTCCTCCAGGATGAACAACAATGCCTATCTACTGAAAAGAATGCAAGTAAGATGTAAATCACTAGATAAACATTACAATACAAAGGTATTTCATTTTTAAACCAGCAATTCATACTTTTGATTAATTCACTGATTTTGGACTATGTCATTGCCATAACTTAAATTCCTTTTTTATGAAAACATATTGGCTTTTAAAAAGTACACCAATGGAGATTATTTGCTGATAGCAAGACTGATACTCAAAACAGATTCTATAAACCAGGGTGAAGGAACATTTCAGGAAACGCTAATGTACCATATAATGCCTAAAACAGGGCACGTGGAGTCGGTGTACGACACATGGATTCAAAAAACACCAAAGGCAGAAGTCAGGCCCCCAACCTTCAAGCCCTGCTTTTGTTATAACACAACAGGGCACATTTAGTAATGCAAATGCACCAGAATTAGTACTAGAGTACATTTCTAGCGCCACATTTCCTACACATAATAGACACTCTTTAAGCCTTGTTTGGCAAGTGGGAATGGCATATGGAAAAGGGGAGTAGGCTGGTAGAAAAGGGTTTGGGTTTAGTTATGCCACTGTGCCAAAATTACGATAGAATTTTGGCACAACTTACTGCCGCAAAGTAAGCCAAAGTATAAGATTAGACTAGAGAGTCTAAAAATGCAGCAAATGTATTCTCCAGTGTCAGCACTGTGATAAATCTAATACATCTTTATACTATATAGTCTAAATTTAAACTGTCTGTAAATCTTTGTAAATCTGCCCTAATGGCTTTTAAAATGAAAACCAGTGGAGATTATTTACAAAGTTATAGCACAATCAATTAGTTTAAAGAAGAACATTTTGCCATTAGCCCACAGTAGTGTTAGTCATTTTGTGGTGCTTTCATAAGGAACAAGTGACAATAGTGGGAGGGTATAACTCGGAACTTGAAGATCTGGAACCATGAGTTCTTGTAATACCATCTGCATAGAATTATTATGTTCTTCTTGTATTAATATGGGCTTTTTCTCAATGTTTTAGTTTCTTCTAACAATCAGAAAATATACTGGCAGCTTAATTGGCTTCCTTTTAGCATTAGGTTTTGTATGTACCCGAGAATAGGAAATTACAAAGAGAGATAAACTGGAACAGGGACTGATGTCTGCCAGATGTGAAAAAACAGAAATCCAATGGATAAAGGCTGCTTACAGTTTGAAAATCATAGGCTTCCATGTCAGTACATTTAAAGGTCAATAGTAAACCTCTGTAACTTAAAGGGGTCGTCTCATCTCCATAATTCAATTCCATTGTGTAAAAAAACTAAAAATAAGTCTCTTACCGAATGGATTAGTTTTTCAAAAGTGCCCAATTACCCTCATTATTTACTGCTCATTGTCAGAGTCCCGGCTACCGCTGATCTCCAGGATCAGACTGGCCATGGACCCTACCAAAAAACTTCCCTGTGGGCTAATGCCTAGGGGGTCGTCTGAGCCCTCCGAATGACAGTTAGCCATGGTAAGCAATAATCTGACACTCCCATCCTAAATTTAGCTGCATTACCGTCCTGAGGCAACTGGAGTAGGAGGACGGAACGTGGCAGCTGGATCTTGCCACCACAGAGGGGCCATTTTTGGGGAGGTAGTTTGTGCTGCTGGGACTGTATTTTGTGATGCACTGTGGTATTTGGATCTGCTGGGGGGGTATACAGCTGTGTTCAAAATTATTCAACCCCCACTGAAATTGAGTGTTTTGGCCAGTTTGACATTGATTTTGATAATTTCAGTCATCTTGTTTACAATTAAATCAAAGAGGCACTTGTAAGTCAGACAAATATAACATAACATTTATAATGAAATAACCACAAATGTCTTTTCTGTGCTCACATCATTATCAGTTTTATTCAACCCCCAAGTGACATTCAATCTTAGTACTTAGTACAACATCCTTTTCCAGTTATAACAGCTTTTAAATGTGAAGCATAGCTTGACACAAGTATCTTGCAGCAAACTACAGGTATCTTCGCCCATTCTTCGTGGGCAAAAGCCTCCAGTTCAGTCACATTCTTAGGCTTGCGCGCTGCAACTGCTTTCTTTAAGTCCCACCAGAGGTTCTCAATCAGATTTAAGTCTGGTGACTGCGATGGCCACTTCAAAATGTTCCAGCCTTTAATCTGCAACCATGCTCTAGTGGACTTGGAGGTATGCTTGGGATCATTGTTCTGTTGAAAGGTCCAACGTCTCCCAAGCCTCAGGTTTGTGACGGACTGCATCACATTTTCATCCAATATCTCCTGGTACTGAAGAGAATTCATGGTACCTTGCACACGCTGAAGCTTCCCTGTACCTGTAGAAGCAAAACAGCCCCAAAGCATGATTGACTCCCCCGCCATGCTTCACAGTAGGCAAGGTGTTCTTTTCTTCATAGGCCTTGTTCCTCCTCCACCAAACATAGCGTTGATCCATGGGCCCAAACAGTTCTAATCAGTCCACAGAACACTATCCCAAAACTTTTGTGGTTTGTCCACATGACTTTTGGCATACTGCAGTCGACTCTTCTTATTCTTTGGAGACAGCAAGGGGGTGCGCCTGGGAGTTCTGGCATGGAGGCCTTCATTACGCAGTGTGTGCCTTATTGTCTGAGCTGAAACTTCAGTACCCGCATCTGACAAATCTTTTTTCAGTTCCTCAGCAGTCACACGGAAATTTTCTCCACTTTGCGCTTCAGGTAGCGCACAGCAGTCGAAGTCAGCATCTTCTTTCTGCCACGACCAGGTAGCATTTCAACAGTGCCCTTGAATTTGCGAATGATGCTTTCTATCGTGCCTCTTGGTATGTTTAACATCTTTGCAATCTTCTTATAGCCATTGCCCTTCCTGTGAAGAGAAATCACCTCTTCTCTTGTCTTCCTGGACCATTCTCTTGACTTCACCATGTTTGTAAACACACCAGTAAATGTCTAGAAGGAGCTGAGTATCACAGTCATTTTACATCTGCCTAATTGGTGCTTATTATGCTTGATTGCTGCTCCTTGACATCCACAGGTGTTCTCAATACCTGATCGAAAACACTTGAATGAACCTTTGTTCTTAAGAGTGGTAGTCTTTAAGGGGTTGAATAATTGTGTCAATGAAGAAATCACAAAAAAAACATTTAATACTGTATTACAAAAACAATTGATGTCATTTTAGTTGCATTTGGTTCTTTAAAAAGTCCTTGTAAGATTTCATTCTGAACACAATTACAAATGTACACTAAATTCCCTAAAACCCTTTATAGCATTGGGGGTTGAATAGTTTTGAACACAACTGTAAGGTGCCACAATATGGTACTACTGGCCCTCTTGTGTTGACCATGTCTTCTGTCAATTTGGGCCCCACTTCAAAATAGTGGCACTTTTGTTTTTTCCAGGGTCACTTTAAATTCACAGTCCTCCCCTGATGATTTCTCTTTTTTCTTGTGGGTGGGAACATGGGAGTACGTATAATCGTACAAGTGCTTTAGCTCCCGATCCAGCCACTGCTCTGAAGTGCCTCCAATCTGAAGGGGGGGCAACTCCAGGGAATTTCCAGTAGTCTTTTTGCTGTTCACTAAAGAGATACAGAGTGAGAACAATTGCTAAGCTCTGAAAAGCTTTTCATGGCTTAAGCTAGGCAGGCATACACATTTGATAGCTGTCGACAGCTATCTCTCCTATGTCCCTCCCTGCCTCCCCATACACATTCGGCTCAACCAACTACTGTTCCTGGTGGAAAAGTATGCGTATGGCTAGCTTTAGACAGTACATGTGCTGTAAGGCACTGTTATCTCTTTGAGTAAATATAGAGATAACAGTGTGCATTGGGAGCATGCATATGCAGGCAAGCGGCACAATGACATCACCATAGTGCCACTTGCCATTCAATCAAACAAAAGGTTACTTCCCACTCAGCAGACAGGAAGCAGGGTGATCTGGCCCTGCTGAAAAGGTAAAAGAGGGAGATAAGACAACCTTTTTAATAAAATTTGGTTTATCTGGCGGGAAATTTTCATTTTTTTTGTTTTTTTACTTCCAGCGCTCCCAAAGCAATATCTTTTTTTATTTTTGAATTCAAATATTCGAACGTGAGCTTATTTTTGGCAGGACAAGATGCACTTTCTAACGGCATCATATACTGCTGAATAAAATGTGGTGGGAAGCGGGCAAGAAATTCCAAATGTAGGGGGATTACAAAAAAAACACAATTCTGCCACAGTTTTATGTTTTTTTTTTTACATCATTACCTATGCGGTAAAACTGACCTGTTACTTTTATTCTTGAGGTCAATACAATTATGGTGATACCACATATGTATAGTTTTTCTTGTGATTTAATAATGAAAAAAATAATAATGACTTTGAAAACACTTTTTTCTTTTCATCGCTATATTTCTGACCCCTCTAACTTTTTTTGTAGTTATGTGTATGGAGCTTTGATTTTTTTTACCCATTTTTAGATTTTTATATTTCAATAGTATGGGTGTTTTCGCAGGCAGCAATGGGCATGATGTGTATTTTTTTATTGTTTACATAATTTTATTTACATTTTGTGGAAAGAGGGGTGATTTGAATTTTTTAAAACATTTTTTTTCATTTTATACTTTTTTTTATAGTTCGCATAGGGAACTATAACAAGCAATCATCTGATTGCTTGTCTCATAGACTCCAATGCACCAGAATTTTACAGGCAGTGGCTCCATAGAAACTAATATGCAACAGCCTCCTGTCACACAGGAGGACAGGGGCTGTAGCATACACTCTCCCTGAACCCTGCCGGCGGAGTTGGAGCACACCCAGAAGCGTGCGCTTCTGGTTTTAGGGCATCCAGATGCAGTGGTCACATTTATCTTTGTCATCTGAAGGGGTAAAAGCCCGTGATCGGCATTACCGCCGGTCGCAGACATTAGTGAATAGTGATGAGCGGCAGGTGCCATATTCGATTTCGACGAAATTTGCGAATATTCAAAAGAATATTAGTTTCAAATTCGTCGAAATTGAATATTCGCCATTATTCTAGTTATCGCGATTAATATGCGATTTAAATAATCTAGATAAATAGAATTATAGCGAAGATGACGAATATGACGAATGTATTCGTCATATTTCTCAAAACGAAGATAACGAAGTATTCTCCATCTTCGTTTTAGCTACCTATTCGTCAACTTCGCTAATTCTAGCAATCAAATAGGAGGGTTGACTATAGAGACAGCTGTGTTTAATTCGCTATGCGATTATATTACTTTGCTTTTTTTAATAGAATAATTATATTACTTGATAATTATTATAATTATTCTATTTATTAAAAAAATAATAATAATATAATCGCATAGCGAATTAAACAGTGTTGACTATAGAGACAGCTGTGTTTAATTCGCTATGCGATATAACACAGCTGTCTCTATAGTCAACCCTCCTATTTGATTGCTAGAATTAGCAAAGTTGACGAATAGGTAGCTAAAACGAAGATGGAGAATACTTCGTTATCTTCGTTTTGAGGAATATGACGAATACATTCATCAAATTCGCTAATTCTACCAAGCCAAGAACGTCTCCATACTAAAATGTACTGTCGGATTTGAGAAATGCGTTGAAATCGCAATGCGATCAATATAGCTTGAATTAATCGCATTGTGATTTCTACTTAGAACTGGTTTACTATGGTTGGCTTGGTAGAATTAGCGAATATGACGAATGTATTCGTCATATTCCTCAAAACGAAGATAATAGTATTCTCCATCTTCGTTTTAGCAACCATAGTAAACCATGTCTGTTGAAATCGCAATGCGATTACAACTTAGCACTGCTATCTTACATATTAGGCTAGAATTAACGAATATGGAATATAGCAGCAGTGCTAAGTAGAAATCGCAATGCGATTACTCCAAGTTATATTAATCGCATTGCGATTTCAACTTAGAGCTGGGTCAGCTTGCTAGAATTAACGAAGTTAACGAATATGGAATATATTATAGCAGTGCTAATTGAAATCGCAATGCGATTAATATAACTTGGAGTAATCGCATTGCGATTTCTACTTAGCACTGCTTCTATATTCCATATTCGTTAATTCTAGCCTAATATGTAAGATAGCAGTGCACTGCTAAGTTGTAATCGCAATGCGATTAATATAACCTGAATTAATCGCATTGCGATTTCAATGTAATTCTCAAATCCGACAGTACATTTTAGTATATGGAGACGTTCCCATGGGATGGGGACGCTCCATGAGCACGGAAGTCGGCAGAAGCGGCAACGGGCACTGACTGGAGCAGCCTGGAAGTCAGGAATCCTCAGGACAGGTAAGAACTACTTTTGGAAAGTGGGAAAGAAAAAAATGTAACTAAAAAAAAAACAAAAAAAAAAACAATTTATAGCGCTATATTCGAAATATTCGCAAATTAGCGAAGTGCCGATATTCGCAACAGAAATTCGCTATTTGAATATTCGCGCTCAACACTATTAGTGAAACAGTAGATACCAAGGAGCTATAGTGCCCGCTGCACACAACAGTGGATGCCATTTTTAAATGCCCAGCCGCTGATGTAAATTTAGGTTGGGCAGTCAGGAAAGCGTTAAAATGGCTGCCCTAAATTGTAAATGGGATGGGTTGTATGACTCTGAAACCTACACAGACGTGGGACAGGTTAACATTGTAGATTTTTTCCTGTTCATGTTGACTAGCAGCAAAGCTGAGCATGCACAGTGCAGTCTACATCACTCAATGTGACAGGATTTTTGAGGCATGAACTGTGGCTGATTGTGGAACAGTACAGAATTTCTCCAAATCTGTTTCTGGATAATCTGTGAATACTTCAGTTGCTGTCCATGTTTGCAAAATCCTGTCAGGCTGATTAAGCAGATGCTTAGTTTTGCTGGTAGTCAGCCTGAACAGGACAGGTTTCGAACAGCACACCTTTCCATCTTACATTTTAAGATAGCTTACTGACAATGTACCATTTTAACTTACAACGGTGATTAGGGCCGTAATCCTCTGTTGCTGACTAAAAGTTATTTTCATTTTATATTCTTGTTCTGACTCATACAATAAGAGGAAATAGATTTGTGGTAAGGGGATGTGGTCTCTTGTAAAATACATGCCAAATATTTGCCAAGTTTTTGCCAAACTTTTGTAGTGTTTTTGTGAGCCAACTAATGGGATGTGTAGAATTAGACTAGACAGTCTAATAATGCACATTGAGTCTACAGTTAGATGGTCTAAAAATACACATTGGGGGAACAATTTGAGCCAAATACCGGTACACATGCTTTGCAACATATTTATTACCTTTTTTAGATACTTTTAGAGCCTTGTACCTACTACTATGGTAAGGGTACATGACTTAGCATTAAGGGTATCCTTTAAAAGATTTCCAAAAATTTGACAAAATTTTAACAAACGTTTATGGTGTAGAATAAGACAACTAATGGGATTTGTAAAATTAGACTAAACAATCGAAAGGTGCATCAGATGAGCAGTATCATCCAGCAACAGCCACTATGATGAATTTAGCACATGTTTAGGCTACCTAGTCTAAGTTTACACTGCCCAAGTAATAAGGTGTACATAACCTGTAACTGATGTCCTGACGAGTTATGACAATCTCAGTACTGGAATATATTTGCATCATATAAAAAGTGTATTTGAAGAAAAAAAATAGTTCAGCATCCCTGGATCCATAAATCTGGTGTAATCTTTGCATGCAAGTAGGCAGGGACAGAGGTGGGGTGGAGTTTAGCGATGTACTTATCCCTACCTTGGGCAGACTAGATGGGCCAAATGGTTCTTATCTGCCAACACATTCTATGTTTCTATGTTTCTACCTCTGTCGTGACATCGGGGTCACATCGGGGGTAACTTCCATGTCCTTACTCATGGAGATATACTTACTTGCAACCACTTGTTATGTATGGAATTTCTTAAAATAAAAGCCCAGATTTCTGGATCCTGAGATACTGGACCATTTTCTACATTCACAATTGCGTCTGTGTGGCACAGATCCTGGATACACAGAGAAGGGCGAGCTGGCTACACACTCTTGTACTATATTATTGTATCTGAACTGCTGAAAGATATTTCAATTCTCATTATTTTAATCAAATTATGATTAAAAAAAAGCATGTTAATCTTAATCCAATCATTGGAACTATTTACAAAAATGGGTCCAGAAGTTTAGTACAAAAGAGGAGAGAAAAGCAAATTAGCTCTTACCAAAAGAGAAGAAAGCTGAGCCTTTGGTGCCACCAGTTGTGAGGTACAGTAGCTATCCTATAAGTCAATGTCCAATCTTTTAAACAGGCTTTGAGACGCAAGTTAGTATAATAGAAATTTTTCAAAACCAAAAATAAGCCTTTAACTTCAAGTGAACAACATATGTCTAATAACCAAGCGCTCAAAGTCTTACTCTTCTATTTTTTCCTGTCTCTCCTTTCTACTCTCTTTAAATAACTTAACACTGTGTTATTATGAACCAAAAATAAATGCCTTCAAATTACCGGCAGCCATCACTAGGCACAGAGTAAATGTTTCTGAACAAGCAGTAAAAAATAAAGTTTCTCCATCATACAAGATTTTTTTTGGTAAATGAATTTACAGAAAATGTGTTTCTTTCCTTTCAAATATTACTTTCTAATAGAAATAAATTCTAAAGTCTAAATAAATAATTTAGTCATCTGTGAAGCTTTTGTGAAGACCCCTATTTTATTGGAGATGAAGCACTAGATATGCAAAAAACAATTATGGCCTCAGGTCTTGAAGGGACTATCTACGTAATGTTGTTATGCTCTGAATTAAAACAAAAAAAAATATATATATATATATATATATATATATATACACACACCCCAACACACCAATACAATAATGGGGGTGGTCTACTTTCAGGTTACTGTTGATTAATGTGTTTGTGAGATGATTATATGGAACTTACAATTGTAGCCTTTGTTGTAATTCTTCACCATTTTCTATATTTCAGAAGGTATGCCCCATTGTTTGACGAGTCTTTTTTTTCTGTCCACACAGAGGTCTTGTCTATAAAATAGCAGCCGATGGAGGGTCATGCAACCAGGACAATTAACTCCTAGTGATGTCTCCTCCATTCAAATACATTGCATCTGCCATCTGCACTTGTACAGTTAGGAGTTTCATGCAGATGCACTGAGTTTGAATTGAGGAGGGTGAGTGATGTGTCTGGTCACATGACACTCCATCAGCGCCCATATTACGGACAAGACCTCTACATGGCTTGAAATATAGCAAACTGCAAATAATATCAACAAAGGCTAAATTAGTAAGTACCATATAGCTATCTTACATAAACATTGATCACAAGTAGCCAGAAAGTGGTCAACCCCTTTAACTATACAAATGAGGAAAAAAAAAAAGCTTTTCAAAATGGACACCTCAGGTTTTTTCTCTTTTCTTACTCACATTACCTGGATGACTGCTCTTTTCCCATTCTGTGGATGTGCAGCAGCTGATAAAGCTCCTGCAACACCAGGATGTATTGCTGTTTGCCCCTGTGCAAAGAAAGTATTCCTTCACACACAGCACCAGTGATTCCACTGATAAGTAGCACTGAGCTATGCAATGCAAATTCCTTCTCCACTGTCTAGAAAGAAATATAGCTGTATGTCTATAAAATTCAAAGTAGGGATGAATGAATGATATTCGATTCGCCTGCTTCGCCGAATTACACAAAGAAATTTGTATCATGGCTAATTACTTCACCATGAAGTGCATTTCTTTGTATGTACCGAGTACAATGACAGTAAAAGGCGATACCACCTCCCCCTCTGGTCATTGAACCTCTCAGATGCTGCGTTCATTGCTGCATCTGAGGCTACAATTTAGGCATGTCAGGGGTTGATCAGGGTAAAAATAAAAGTAAAAAAAATACTCACCTTTTCCGTTTGCTCGCGTAGGGGCCATCATAGGGGCCATCGTGGCCATCTTGATTGAAGACACTGAGCAAAATCATGTGTCACTCCGCACTAAATTTTGCGTGGTTTCTGCAATAAAAATGGCTGCAATGGATGAGGTAGGTTTATTTTAGTTTTTTTACTGCCATTTCAGGGAAGGAAATTCATTTGACTTGAATTCGCTCAACACTATCCACAAACATGTATTTTGCTAATTTTTTATAAATAAAAATCTGGAAAGTGTGGCGTGCATTTCTATTTATTCATTGGAGTAGCTATAGGTGCAGAGGTAGCAGTCGCTACCGAGCCCAGGAGCCTGAGGGGGCCCAAAGATCCTTGTGGTGCATAAGAAGACACCAATATTATAGAAAGTGCATGCTGATCAAGTTACACCTCTGGCTGGAGAGAAGGGGTTAGGTCAAAAATTTGGCACTGAGGGAAGGGGGGCCCAAGCTAAACTCTTGCACCAGGGCCCATGACCCTTTTGCTATCCCCCTGTTCATCCCCCCTGCCCTGAGTCAATACTTTGTAGGACCACCTTTTACTACAATTACAGCTGCAAGTCTTTTGGTTGTGTATTTAAGCTTTGCACATCTATATGCTGAAATTTTTGCCTGTTCTTCTTTGCAAAATAGCTCAGTCAGATTAGATGGAAAGCATCCGTGAACACTAATTTTCAAGTATTGCCTCAGATTCTCATTTAGGTCAGGAGTTTGACTGGGCCATTCTAACGCATGAATATGCTTTAATCTACACCATTCCATTGTAGCTCTGGTTGTATGTTTAGGGTCATTCTCCTGCTCGAAGGTGAACCTCCGCCCCAGGTCTTAAGTCTTTTGCAGCCTCTACCAGGTTTTCCTCTAGGATTGCCCTGTATTTAGCTCCATCTATTTTCCCATTAACTCTGACTAACTTCCTTTTTCCTGCTGAAAAAAGCATCCCCACTGCATGATGCTGCCATTACCATGTTTCACGATGGGGATGGTGTATACAGGGTGATGTTTAGTGTTAGTTTTTCACCGAACATAGCGTTTTGCATTTAGGTCAAAAAGTTCCACTTTGGTCTCATCTGACCAGAGCTCATTGTTCCACATATTTGCAGTGTCCCCTACATGGCTTTTGGCAAATTGCAAATGAGACGTCTTATGGCTTGCTTTAAAAATGGCTTTCTTCTTGTCACTCTTTCATAAAGGCCAGATTTGTGGAGTACACAACTAATAGTTGTCCTGTGGACAGATTTTCTCAAGTGACCTGTTGATTTCTGCAGCACCTCCAGAGTGACTATAGGCCTCTTGGCTGCTTCTCTAATTAGTTCTCTCCTTGCCTGGGCTGTTAGTTTAGGTGCACAGCCATGTCTTGGTAGGTTTGAAGTTGTTCCATACTCCTTTCATTTTCAGATGATAGATTGAACATTCCATGAGATACATGTATTCAAAGACTGGAAATTTTCTTTAAACCTGACCCTACTTTACACTTATCCACAACTTTATGAAAAGAAATGCATTCCACACTTTTCAGATTTATATTTATCAAAATTTTTGAAAACTATGTATCTTTTTCTTTTCAATTCACACATACTTGCTACTTTGTGATTGGTCTGTCACAAAAAATCCCAATAAAATACATATACAAGTTTATCAATGTAACGTAAAAAAATGTGGAAAAGTTTAATGGGTACTTTTTTCGAAGTACTGTTAAACAAAGAACAATTTTATTCATGTACGTTGCAATAATACTTCATTTAAAATGGTCTATTCATTGCATAGTAATACCATTGTTGACTTTTTTTACTTTAATAAGTATCTAATAAAGAATTGTTTGATCTACCAGTGCCACGTTTTCTTTTTTCTGCTCGTCTAACCAATGTTCTACATTGTTTTGGGGTAATGGACTTTAAGACAAGATGGAGGTGCTTTTAAACAATTCATTGGGGGCATTTTCAAGCTCTAGACACAAGGGTTTATGGTGCCCTAAAAAGGTCTTTAGAACATATAACTGCACTGCTAAACGGCAAATATATTTTTCTTTTGCCACTAATATAAGACAAAAAGGCCTTTAGAACATTTAAATGCACTGCTGAACGGCTAATATATATATTTATTTTGCCACTATTACACGACTAAAAGGGCTTTAGAACATATAACTGCACCGCTGAACGGCAAATAGGCCCTTATTTTTTTCCACTTATTAACACCACAAAAGGCTTTATAACATATAACTGCACCGCTGAATAGCAAATATATTTTTATTTGCCATTATTACACGACAAAAAGGGCTTTAGGACATATAACTGCACCGCTGAACGGCAAATAGGCCATTATTTTTTTTCTAATTATAGACGCCACAAAAGAC
The DNA here is from genome assembly GCA_033119425.1 of Bufotes viridis. Lineage (NCBI taxonomy): Eukaryota > Metazoa > Chordata > Amphibia > Anura > Bufonidae > Bufotes > Bufotes viridis. The sequence continues at coordinate 387,194,984 of CM065592.1, read as the reverse complement.
TTTAGAACATAATATAACTGCACTGCTAAACGGCAAATATATTTTTATTTTGCCACTATTACACAACAAAAAAAGGCTTTAGAATATATAACTGCAGGGGAGTGACTGATCAGCCAAGATAGATGACAGCTTGATTTAGAGCTCCTGCTCATGCAGAGTGTTCCAGTCCTGCAAACCCATTCCTAATCCAGCCTTTTAAGCCTGGACAGCCCTCACAGCTCCCCCTTCATGATGACCAGAGGAAAAAGAAGTTTAAGACCTCAGAGAAATCTGGAATTCTTCTTTGGCCAGGAGCGGGGCTAAGATGGCACCGGCAGGGACAATATACTTACCGCACCAGGCTCCAGCCCGAACTTCTCCTCGGATTCGTACTCTCCTGGCAGCGTGGGTATATAACAAAATTTAGACGTTTCGGGCTTAGTAATCAGGCCGTAGGACTCACACCGGACAAGTGAATCCGCACATGTCCTACGGCCTGATGAAGGGCTTATTACTAAGCCCGAAACGTCGCCTGTAATATATGTCCGGCTGAAATAAAAACTCACCAAGCATCAAAAAATACACTGGAGTGCTGTCTAAATTTTGTTATATACTGAAGAGTCCGTGTGGTGGAGCACAGGACGTAATACCCCTGACGTGCACCCATTTAGCCAGAAAGGGAGCGAGTGCTGTGATCCCTATTGTGAGAAATACTGGCAGCATGGGGGCAGATGGAAGGCAGCAGCGAAGCCCAGCATCTTCCAACAACTCTCTCTGGAATCCAACACCGGGATGTGACCCAGCCAGCGAGACCCAGGAGACTGCTGCTGAACTGCTATCCTCATTAGCGGTAAGCAGGGCGCAGACCTCTCTTACTGCCAGCCCGGCAAAGCAAAGGCCTAGGCTGCAAGACCTTCTAAAAGCAGGAGAATGTACATAGATACACACCATGCAGCAAAACACTCCTTCACTGATGGAGGTACTACAACAATTTCCCACTAATGAAAAACAAGCATCAGGCACTTTATTGAAAGATATGCTGTTAGCTTTTAACAAGTCTATGACGCCGCATTTAACCCCTTAGGGACCGGGCTCATTTTCACCTTAAGGACCAGGCCATTTTTTGCAAATCTGACCAGTGCCATTTTATGTGTGAATAACTTTAAAACGCTTTTACTTATCCAGGCCATATTGAGATTGTTTTTTCGTCACATATTGTACTTCATGTCACTGGTAAAATGGAGTAAAAAAAATCATTTTTATTTATAAAAAAATACCAAATTTACCAAAAATTTTAAAAAACCCACTTTTTAGGGACCAGTTCAGGTCTGAAGTCACTTTGTGCGGCTTACATAATAGAAACCACCCAAAAATGACCCCATTCTAAAAACTAAACCCCTCAAGGTATTCAAAACTGATTTTACAAATGTTATCAACCCTTTAGGTGTTTAACAAGAGTTATTGGCAAATGGAGATGAACTTTCAGAATTGCAATGTTTGGGCAAATTTTCCATTTTTATCCATTTTTTTCAGTAACTAAGCAAGGGTTAAAAGCTAAACAAAACCCCAACTTTATTGCCATGATTCTGTAGTTTTCAGAAACACCCCATATGTGGTCGTAAACTGCTGTATGGCCATGCGATTTTTGGAAGGCAGATTTTGCTGGACTGGTTTATCTACACCATGTACCATTTGACCCCCCCCCCCCCCGGATGCCCCCCTGGGGTAGAAACTCCATAAAAGTGACCCCATCTAATAAACTACACCCTCAAGGTATTCAAAACTGATTTTAAAAATGTTGTTAACCTTTTAGGTGTTTCACAAGAGTTGATGTCAAATGGAGCAAAATTTTCAGAATTTTGATTTTTTGGGCAAATTTTCAATTTTAATCCATTTTTCCAGTAACTAAGCAGGGGTTAACTGCCAAAAACCCAATGTGTTGCCCTTTATTCTGTAGTGTGCAGAAACACACCATATGTCGTTGTAAACTGCTGTATGGTCAAACGGCAGGGCATAGAAGCAAAGGAGTGCCATGAGGTTTTTGGAAGGCAGATTTTGCTGGACTGGTTTTTAGACACAATGTCCCATTTGAAGCACCCCTGGTGCACCCCTAGAGTAGAAACTTCAAAAAAGTGACCCTATTTTGGAAACTACGGAATAAGGTGGCAGTTTTGTTGGTACTATTTTAGGGTAAATATAATTTTTTGTTGCTCTATATTACACTTTTTTTGAGGCAAGGTAACATAAAAATAGAAATTCTGAAATTTTATCTCCATTTGCTAATAAGTCTTGTGGAACACATAAAGGGTTAACAAAGTTTGTAAAATCAGTTTTGAATACATTGAGGTGCGTAGTTTCTTAGAAGTCCATTTTTTGTAGTTTCTACTGTAGGGGTGCATCAGGGAGGCTTCAAATGGGATATGGTGTCAAAAAACCAATCAAGCAAAATCTGCATTCCAAAAACCATATGGCATTTCTTTCCTTCTGCGCCCTGCCATTTCGCCTTCCAGCAGTTTACGACCACATATGGGGTGTTTCTGCAAACTACAGAATCAGTGCAATAAATATAGAGTTTTGTTTGGCTGTTAACCCTTGCTTTGTTACTGGAAAAATTGATTAAAATGTATCTGTAAAGAATAAATCAAGGCAACTGGACTTGATGTAGATTTCTTGAAAACGTTTTACTCGTTCTTCCAACGAGCTTTCTCAATTCTGAGTGAATTGTAAAAGAATTCTCTGAGAATAAATATCTCACTGAATCAACACCTGGTAATTAGGTCATTATACCCAGCATGGGGTCAAAGGTGTTGATTCCATAGTCCTAATTAGAGTCAGTAGGTGATAATGACCTCCCATAAAAAGGTGTCAAGCATGAGCGTAGCTATAGGGGGTGCAGAGATAGCAGTTGCTACCGGGCCCAGGAGCCTGAGGGGGCCCAAAGACCCTTGTGCCGCATAAGACGACACACAAAGCACTGAGGGAAGGGGGCCCAAGCTGAACTCTTGCACCAGGGCCCATGAGCGGTTAGCTACGCCCCTGGTGTCAAGACAGCATTGTAAGTGCCGATTGGTACAAACGAGGTGTGAAGGAGGCCATCTACGTAAAAATGGAGAAGCCAAGCTTGAATAGAGGCGTGGGGGGTTAGACATCTATTGTCTGCCACTTCCAATGCTGTCTTGACACCCTGTTAAGGCGTCCTGAAACCATCATGGTAACCATCGCCCGCTGCCAGAACAGAGCAGAGGGTGATGGGGAGGGAGGGAGCTCCCTTCCTGTTAACCCCTTACATACAGCAGTCTGTACGGACCACAGCATGGAAGGGGTTAAACAGCTGACATCACAGCACAAATGTCAGACGTTTATACCAGAGGGATTAGAAACTTCGCAAAGCGCTGCAAGCCGCAGGTCTGAACTTTCCCTACAAGTTCATAGGAGGCACCTTAGTAAGCCTCCCACTCTTTCTTTAACCTGGACTCTTATTTGTGCAGTGAATTTTTTGCATTTTTTGTTATTTAAGTTACATGTTTCTCATTACCGTCTTATTCTAACTTTTGTTAGAGTTTTGCCTATTTAACGCTATATACTTGTGCCTTATGTAGCAGATACTGGTGTCTCTCCTTTCATGTCAGACGTGTGCATACTTGCTATACCAGTATTTCTTTTATCATGGTGCTAAAACTTGGATCCTTGAATGTTAGGGCTTGAATAGTCCTTACAAGCACCGTATGATGTGGAAGGAAGCCCTCTCACTTATGTGTGATATATTTTGTGCTCAAGAGACACACATCATTTCTGAAGATGCTGGAAGGATAAAACACCATTGTTTCCCTGTTATTCTCCAGGCTCATGGTGTGGGGAAAAGGTAGGGGGTACTCTTTGCAATCAAGAACTCCGTAGCTCATACCGCTGTTTCCACCACAATTGACTCTGGTGGCTGGTATATATTCATGTATGCTATCTAAATAATGTACTATATAGATTGGTAGGACTATATGCCCCCAATGTGAGGCCACAACACTTTCTGAATAGATTGGTCAAGAAGGTGCAGACCCTGCAGAAGGGTACAGTGCTCATTTGTGGTAATTAATATGGTCCCTGGCCATTCTCTGGACTCGTCCACCTCATCTAGAAACAACCCCCATTTTCTAGCACATACACTGCTAAAATACTCTCTATTTGATGTCTGGTGTATACACCACACCTCTGAAAGAGATTACTCTTACCTTTCCCTTTCCCATCACTCTTATTCACATATTGACCTCATTCTAGTGGATAAGGGTACTCGCTCTGCTGCAACGAATTCCAGCATAGGTTTGATCACTTAGTCGGATCATGCGCCGATACTAGTTGATATAGCAGAGCAATTTCTAAATCCCCCAAATCCAATCTGGAGAGTAAATGAGTATGTGATGGCAGACATCAAATATCAGGTAGAGGTGTCTCGAGCACTAGAGGAGTATTTTCAGTTTAATGCCGTGTCAGTGTCTGACCCTTCAGTGGTATAGGTGACACATAAGGCCTTCATCTGGGGTATACTCATTAAAATAGGGCATAGGAATAAAAAACTCAGAGAGAAGCACTGATTGGAACTCCTTCCACAAATCCTCCACGTCTCCAGTATTATCTGGAAAACTTAGGGTTCTCAGTATGAAACTAAGAGAGAGTATGCTACATAAATATGAATTTTCACTAAAGAAATTGAAAGCTATGTATTACCCCTGGGCGAATAAGGCTGATAGCCTTTTAGCGAAGAGAATCAAAACCAGGGCCCTAAAATCACGTGTGGTCTATCTTTGGGACTCCTCGAGGACCCAGAAGATTTATGAACCTAAATCTATAGCTTATAGGTTTATGTCTTATTACTCTTAACTTTACAATCTAGCTGAAGAACCGGACTTTACTCCGGTATCACCTCAAGAGATTGAGGATTTTCTTCAATCCCTATCTTTGCCCTTTCTAAATAAACAACAACGTGATTCCCCATGTAGCCCTATGACCCTGGAAGAGATCTCCCGAATAATTAGAAACTACCTAATCAGAAAAGCCCCAGCCTGGATGCCTCTCAAACTCCTACTATAAATTATATTCTAAGATTTTAACCCCTCACCTTCATGCATACTTGTCTTGTGCCGCGGTGGAGGGAAACATGCCCAGAAAAATGTTGGAGGCGATCATAGTAACCTTGCCTAAACCGGGAAAGAACCATTGGACCCACAAAACTTCTAACCAAACTCCTTGTTTAATACAGACCTTAAGATCAAAACTACTAGCGAACAGACTAGAAAAGATCATACTATCATTAGTGGCCCCAGACCAGGTCGGATTTGTACAGGGCAGACAGATTACTAATAGATTATATAAACAGATCATCACTGTCTGCGGTGTTTGTCACCTTAGACGCTGTGAAGGCATTTGACCGGGTGAATTGGTCATTTGTCTTCTCGGTGCTCCACAATATGGGCTTTCCGAAACAAATGGTAACAGCAATCAAGGCTCTATATACTATGCTGTCAGACCGTGTATTGCTCAATGTAGTACTATCAGATCCATTCACTTCAAACTGTACGAGACAAGGATGCCACCTGTCACCACTCATATTTATCTTATCATTAGAGCCCTTAGCTTAAGCAATCCGTCAGGCAACTGACATAGAAGGAGTACAGATTGGTGACAGACAACATCGTCTTTCACTCTATGCAGACGATATAATTCTCACTTTAACAAATCCCACAAAATCACTACCATCAGTGACGAGAGTCATCGTCTCATAATATAAAATTAACGAGAGTAAATTCCAAGCCCTTCCCTTCCTGATATCACATGAGTTACTGGAGTACCTAAAGGTGCAATTCCCATTAGACTGCAAAACACTGAAGTGCAATATTTAGGATTCCGGGTTACATCTACCCCCGAGATGCTATATGGTGCAAATTTCCCTCCTCTCCTTTCGGCTTTACAGATAGATCTGATTATATGGCTAAAACTGAACTGTCATGGCATTTCAACAACATGCGCTTGCTAAGCTGTTGTATCTGTTTAGTACCATTCCTATATCGATTCCTGCTTCCTTTAAGAACATTATTAACAGAATGTTAAATTAATTTATCTGATTTAAAGGTAGACCTCGTATATCTAAAAGCATCATGAACAGATATAGGAGAAATGGAGGATTGAGCTTACCTAATATTTTTGACTGCTACCTGGCATCGAGAATTAATCAGCTGAGGGAATGGTGGGTAGCAGACACTGCCAAGCACTGGGTACATATTGATCAAACAAAAGCCCCATCGTAGAATTTACAGGCTCTACTCATGGCATCTTTGCACACTGATTTTTCTATTACAATACCTCCTTACTTAATTTCCACTTCTATAGTTTATGGCTCAACTAACCCCGATTGATTCATTGCAGTACCTCATTCCAGACTTGTCTCTAAAGTCCTGAAAGGAAAGAGGTATTGGTAAAGTGGGTGATCTATTGACCCAGTCCTCCTTAAAGTCATTTGCAGAACTACAGCAATTATACGATATTCCATGTCAGGATTTCTATAAATACCTAAGAATCAAACATTTTCTAAAGGACAATCCTATATTCATAAGTAAAGTGAACTTGCTGCTTCAGACAATGGCCCTTAACAAATGCTACACCAACAGGAATAAAACTGATTTATTCATACTTAGGCGATAAAGACTCATTAACCAAATTGGCGCCCTTCTTATCATGGGAAGCTGAACTGAAAAAGACCTGTTCCTTAGCTCAATGGTCCACAGGCATCAGGTTTGCAGTATCATATTTGAAATGTACATCACATTTTGAATCATATATGAAGACAGTGTTTAGGTGGTATTATACCCCAATGACACTTAGCCATATTTTTCCAGGCACGGCTCATGTCTGCTGGAAAAGTTGTGGAGGAAGGGGTTCTTTTCTTCATAGCTTGTTGGAATGTCCCAAACTATCTGATTTGTGGTCCCTGGTTTTCCAAGCCATTTCAGACTCGGTTGGACGTAGGATTGCTCCAGACGCAGCTTTCGTCCTACTATTGATAGATCTTACGCTCATACCGCGTGACTATAGGATTCTTGTGATGCATTTGTTCTTAGCCACCAAGTTTGTATTCACAAAAAATTGGAAAAGCACTATTATTCCCACTTATCAAGAGGTAGTGAAAGCTGTGGAGATAACGATATCATATGAAAGAATGATAGCTCACAAGAACTTCACACTCAAAAAATATGTCTTATTATTGATAACATCTTTTGTTTAAATGTATTCGAACAAAAAAAACTTATAAAAAACATTGAACAGTACAAACATTGAACAAAACATATAACAGCACCGCTGAACGGCAAATATATTTTTATTTTGCCACTATTATACGACAATATGTGCTTTAGAACATATAACTGCACCGCTGAATGGCAAATGTATTTTACTTTTGCCACTAATACACAGAAAAAAGGGCTTTTAACTGCACCGCTAAACGGCAAATAGATTTTACATTTGCCAGTAATAAATGACAAAAAGGACTTTAGAACATATAACTGCACCGCTGAACAGCAAATAGGCCCTTATTTTTTTCCACTTATACATGCCACAGAAGGCTTTAGAACATATAACTGCACCGTTGAATGGCAAATATATTTTACTTTTGCCGCTAATACACGGCAAAAAGGGCTTTAGAACATATAACTGCACCGCTGAACGGCAAATGTATTTTACTTTTGCCACTAATACACAGAAAAAAGGGCTTTTAACTGCACCGCTAAACGGCAAATAGATTTTACATTTGCCAGTAATAAATGACAAAAAGGACTTTAGAACATATAACTGCACCGCTGAACGGCAAATATATTTTTCTTTTGCCACTAATACACGCCAAAAAGTGCTGTAATTTTCGCACTTCCCCACACAACGGCTAATAACCCTTTTTTTCCCCACTAATACAAACCAAAAAATGCTTTAGAACATACAACTGCACCGCACAAGGGCAAATAAGACGTAGAAATATTTCCCTGTAATAAACCTTGTTAATGGCTGTACTAAACAGCACTTGCACCCCAATAACAAGAACGGTTTGCCGGAATTACAGAGCTGTATAATGGCAATTTGGATCCCCAGTCAGTGCAGCAAGGTGTAATAGGATTGTTTCTTTTACCCAGGCTGTAACCTCCCTTACTGAACCCTGTTTAACATACAGTAAATGTTGTGGAATGATTCCTCCCTATCCTTTCTCTACACCTTGGATAATCTTTCCCTGAACTTATAAATCATTTTTTTAGCACAATTACGTTTTTTCTAGCACTGTCCCTAGCGCCTGCTGACGTCTCTCTCTGCACTAAGTACACTGGAAAATGGCAGAATGCAAGATGGCTGAGGGTATTTATAGGGCTATGACATCACAGGGCTGGCTGGCTGCTGATTGTCTGCAAGCATGGCATTATGGGTGATCCCGCCATCCCAGAGATCCTTACTCCATGTCCTCACACGTGCAGCAGCCATTTTAGCATGAGGAAATTCGGATTCGGTGCGAATCGAATTTGAAATTCGGATCGAATTCCATTTTGTCAGCTTCGATTCGCTCATCTCTAGTAATCTCTGTGGAATATGTCTAGTTTAGCCCAGGGTCACACACTACACTAGACCAGGCCAAAACTAGGAGTGAATTAAAAAAACATGGGGGAACTATAAAGCTCGACATGCATTAGAGTTTCAGATGACCATTTTTGGAGTAATTTGTCATTGAGGTTTGGTCTGTAAAGGTTGTCATATTGCAAGACAACACCATAACGTAAAGCAACATATTACTGATCCGTTCTCAACTTTGATCTGTAGGCAGGACTGGGCTTTCCTTGATGCGATGCAGATCTGCCATTTGGAATGAATGACTTTCTGATGACAGCACCCAACATTGAGAAAAAAAAAAATCCCATACAGACATCTGCCTTCAGTCAGGATATGTCACATTCACTTGTGTCATGAAAAGGCACTGACAGTTGGCAGATAATTGTTTAAATCTGACCTTTCAACCATCCAAATTCTTGAATGTATGGTCAATTTACTGTAAGTATTTTCTTTTAACTCTTCCTCCCTTAGGGCTCCTTCTTTTTCTGGCATTTTAAAATGCATTTTTAGTGGCATTAATTTTTTTTTTATTTTATTTTATATAGTGTCTGTTTGTACAAGATTTACCTATAAAGAAGTTTATTGAAAAAACTGCCAGGTAAAGATGTCAGAAAAAGGTCATACCCAGACAATAACACAATGCATTGAATGTAGTATATTTTATATTTCAATATACACTTTAAAGTACATTTGCATGAAGCATTCTTGACCAAGGAAAACACCAGAAGAATCATTTTTCACAAAAATATCCACAATTGAGTTTTTTTTTAATTACCACCTCCACCCCGCTAGACCTGTGGAGGGAATTACAATGAACTGCTCCCTGACACTCAGTTTCACCACTTCTGGTACTTTTCTGTCAATTTTCAGATAGATTAGATCATGTCCGCCTCAGCAGCAAATGAATGTCTCAGTGGTGACGTGTCTTCGCCGTGTCATGTGCCACTTAGGGACACATCACAACTGAGATGGTTCATTAGTTGCAGCAGTGCACATGACCCCAACAGTGCAGAAAGTATATATGTGGGAAACAGAAGTACATCGAAGACAGGTTGGGACCAGAACCCAGTGGAGGGGAGCAGGTAGGTATAGTTCTCTTCACAGAGCCAGCGAGGAGGTAATAGAATGAAAAAAAAAAGGCAATCATGGACAACCTCTTTAAGGAGTCATTGTTGGCTGGGGTTAAAAATAAGAAGTCAAAACCACAAACTATGCAAACTATCTTGACAATTGGCTATTTATATATTTCAGGGTAATGGATATCTGTCAATAGAGATGGCCTTGTGGTTCACCCGGCGGTGGTTTAGTGGCGAACTTTGCGCATTCGCGATTCGCCGAACATGCGAACAAATGGTGATGTCTATATGTTGCATTGCGCCGAACTTTGCCCATGACACATCCATCAGGTGGGACAGGACAGCCAATTGAGATGTTTCAGCACATGGACACACCCTCACCCTATAACAGAACCCGATCTGGCAGCCATTTTACATTCTGTGTTTTGTCAGTGTAGGGAGAGGTTGCTTTGTGGAACAGAGACAGGCTGTTAGGGACACCAAACGCTAGGTAATAGTCCTTTTAAGGACTGGTATAGGTGTGCTATCGATAGGTGTGATATGCTGATGGGTGTGATATACTTATAATGTACTTTCTAACATAGAAAGTATATTATAGTGCATTTGCATTTGTATTGTGCAGCAGTTGTGGAACAACTATTTGCAACGGGTGTGATATACCTGTTGTCCCAAAAAAAAAAACTGATTGGGGTGATATACCTTCTTCCACAAAATACTGATTGAGGGCTGCGATATACCTGTTGCCCAAAATAAACAGGGTGGTGTGACATAACTGTTGAGCAAAAAATAATAATTGAGGGGTGTGATATACCTGCTTCCACAAAATACTGATTAAGGGGTTTGATATACCTGCTTCCACCAAATATAGATTGAAGGGTGCGATATACCTGCTTCCACAAAATGCTGATTAACCCCTTAGGGACTGGGCTCATTGTCACCCTAAGGACCAGGCCATTTTTTGCAAATCTGACCATTGTGTGAATAACTTTAAAACGCTTTTACTTATCCGGGCCATTCTGAGACTGTTTTTTCGTCACATATTGTACTTCATGACAGTGGTAAAATTGAGTCAAAAAAGTTAATTTTTATTTATGAAAAAATACAAAATTTACGGGGGGGGCGTGGCCTGAAGCTAGAGGAGAGCGGACGTGTGTTCACTCAGCTCCTGCTCATCTCCCATTGAAACATAGCAAAACGGTGCCCTGACTGGCTCAAACCTATCGATACCCTGCTGGGTGTTCTTCGGAATCTTAGTGTGATCCCCCTGTGGACTCCGGTGGGCTCCCGCCCGAACTTACTGCTGCGGCCTACTTCACCAGGCTTCCCATTGCAGCCGCGGGATAAATTTCAAGCAGCAGGCCGGACCGCTCCTCCTGGCTGTGCTACGCTGGGAGACCCAGGAACAAGGGAGACCCGTGGGACCCGGCTCCTCACCGCTACTTACCCTCCGCAAAGACCGGTGAGTCCCGGCACCGTGCCAGCAACTGGTGACCGGACAAAGAGACAGCCCGCTTGGTGTGCAGATCCGCCATTACTGCCCCTGCCCTGCAGGCGGACGCCACGAGGCCACCCGGTGTCTCCTCATTTCTGCAAACCTGTACACTTGGTGAGCTGGACCGGCACCTTTCAGTTCTTATGAGCAAAAGCCTACTCAGGTCAGTTAACCCTCCCCTGTCCAAGTCTTCTTGAAGGACAATATTTTTGGGAGCCTCCTGCTCCAATTTTTCTAAGGACTGGTTTTGGACTGGTCTGCTGTTGACCCTCTACTTATAATTTTTCAGTTGGGAGTAGTGATTCTCCAATTTTTATCAGGACTGGTACTACTGGCCCGCACCCCCTACGTAGTTGCCTATAGCAACACATCGGTGAACCACTGGTGTTTACTCTCTTATCCGATATAGTTACTCTTCGCCTTTTGCTTTACCTCTTCAGTGCACAACACATATTTATGTAGCCTTTTAGGTGCGGGTGAAGGAGAACCCTCATAAACTGCTCCAATGTGTGCTGGCACTGCTGCCGTTTCTAACAATATGGTCAAAATTGGGAAGCCAGAGGTTTTTACCACTCCCAAGCAGAAGAAGACACAAAGGGACATGGAAAAATTTTTGCGAAAAAATCGCCCCATGCTAAACATGATCCTGTACTCCTTCCCCAGGTCTCCCGCTCACATGACCCGTCTGAACAATCAGATGCTGAAAGCGAAAATCTGGACCGTACACAAACAAAAGATGCCCAGCTGGTCACCTCCCAAAAATCTTTCCAAAGGATTATTGAAAATGCTCTTCAACCTGTTCTGTCAGAACTCTCAGATATTAAGAGCGACCTTAGGGAAATGGGGGTAGGGTGGAAAAGCTAGAGGAAAATCAAGCCTCTCTGATCGCCTACGGGAGGCGTCCACAGAAACATTTCACACTATCCAAGCTAGAATGAATAACCTCCTAGCATATGTGGAGGATCAAGACAACCGGGGTAGAAGAAACAACCTCCGTATCAAAGGTGTCCCGGAATCATCCTCAGACTCCTCGATCGTGGACCTCACTTATTCCATCTTAAGACCGCTACTTGATCCTGATGTCGCGCCTAACCTGACCTTGGAAAGAGCTCACAGGGCCTTAAGGAACAGGCCTAAAGAAGGCGAACCTCCCAGGGATATCATATGCAAAATTTTGCTCTCTTCCCATAGGGATGCCATACTCAAAGCGGCTAGAGAAAAAGGGGAGGTAGTTTTTGAAGGAGCTAAAATATCCTTTTTCCAAGACCTGTCGCCAGTCACTTTGAATAAAAGACGGCAGATGAAACCGGTCACGGAAGCTCTGAAATCCAAGGGAATCAGATATCGTTGGTTGTTCCCTTTTGGACTTTCCTTCACCCTGCAAGGATCCACAAGAATCATACGTAGACCGGACGACCTCGTGCCCTTGTGCGATGCTATTGGCCTTCTCCCTCTGCGATTCCTTCATGGCTCCAGATCACGGACATGACGGATCTTCCTGCCATTCCTGAAGCTGCCCCGTGGAAACCTGTCAGAGGTCGCCAATCCAGACGCAGACTACATGATGCGGCAGATTAACCTCTCTCCTTTTTCTTTGAGTAGCATTTGTGAATATGTTTAGTTTGCTGGTTAGCATGCAATATTTTTCTTTCACCATGCTTATATGACTACCCTATCCTCTTGTGCCTGGTCTTGTTTGGTCCTGAGTCATCCTGAAGCGCTGCAGGGTCTATACAGTTAACTAGGCTCGCTGGCATATTCGCTTCTTCCTGACTCCGAGGCCTGGAGACACGGTACGAAAGGCAGTTGTCGTGGCAGCACAATGTCACCTTTGTTACTAATTCTAGGGTTCTCCTTATACTCCCTACCGTTCTTGCACCTGCACTTGTATTGGAATATTAACCTTTCTTCCCTCTCGTTAGCTATTCTTGCTATAGCACTTGTACTGACGACTTGTTATTTCTCTTTGCAATGGCTGAAATTGTTGTTACCTCTTGGAACGTCCGGGGATTGAACTCACCACAGAAGAGGTCACGCGTGTTTCAACACCTCAGGTCGCTACATTCAGACATTTCAATCTTTCAAGAGACACATTTCAAACGGGGTAAGACTCCCAATCTCCCTCTCACATACTTTTCACACTGGTACCATTCCTCCCACGCATCCTCTAAATCCAGAGGGGTCAGTATTGCTATTCGGAAGTCCATGCCCTTCACGCTACAGAATAGCATGATTGACCCAGAAGGCAGATACCTTTTCCTGAAAGGGTTGTTGGCAAATACTTTGGTTACCGTCGCAGGTATCTATGCCCCCAATTCCGGGCAGATACCCTGGCTTATCGACGCCCTTACTAAACTACAATCTTTCAGGGAAGGTCTCCTTATTGTGGGCGGTGATTTGAACGTGGCATTGGAACCCCTTTGGACTCCACGGCCAGATCATCCTCCATGTCGCACAGGCAGCTCAGGGCTCTTGGGAAGAAACTGAAATGCTTGCATTTGATTGATGTCTGGAGACTTTCCCACCCTCATGACAGGGACTACACACATTACTCAGAAGTCCATAGGTCCTACCATAGGATAGATTACCTCTTTATGCAATCCTCTGCTCTATCCCTGCTCAGAAGCACCAATATTGGTAACATCGGCATCTCCGATCACGCCCCTGTCTCTCTCTCTGTTATTATTGAGTCACTGCCTAAAAGAATGTATACGTGGCGGTTCAACGAATCGCTTCTAAAATCCTCTACGCACAAAAAAAAGATCTCTGAGATTTTGACAAACTATTTTAAGGACAATCTCTCACCAGAAGTCTCCCTCCGATTATATGGGAAGCCCATAAGTCGGTAGTTAGAGGGGAACTGATAGCTTTGGGCACGCACATTAAAAAGCAGAGACAGAGACAGGTAGACGACTTACTACAACGGATTTCTGATTTAGAGCTTAGGCATAAAACTTCCTTTTCTGTCGAAGTCCTTGCTGAGCTATCCTCAAACAGGGACAAACTAAACCAATTGCTTAACTTTAAAGCTTCTAAGGCGTATTTGCACGCCAAACATAAAATATACCTGCATGGGAACAGAGGCTCTAGGCTCATGGCAGCCATGGCCAAACGGAGGCGCGAGCAGTTGTTTATTAGAGAAGTGGCAATCTCTGGGGAGGTGTATCCGCTGATACGAAGGTCATAGCGGCCCAATTTGAGGAATTTTACTCTTCTCTTTACAATTTGAGGTCGCATGAGGGATCCCGGGATCGTTTAAATAGGATGAGTTTAATAAAGGGCTTCCTTGATTCGGTTCGGTTACCGTCCCTGTCTGACGCCCAACAACTACACTTAGCATCTCCATTCACTATCCAGGAACTCAACCTAGCCCTAAAAAGCTCGCCCCCAAACAAGAGTCCGGGCCCAGACGGGTTACCAATATCTTACTACAGATCCTTTTCTGAAATTCTTCTCCCCATCTCCTTCTATCCTTTAATTCCGCTGCGGTCTATAGGAATTTTCCCTCTCAGTCTCTGGAAGCACACATAACTGTTTTGCCCAAAGAGGGGAAGGATCCTAAATTATGCAGTAGTTACAGGCCCATCTCTCTGCTGAATGCAGACATTAAACTCTATGCTAAACTGATAGCGAACCGCCTTCAATCTCTTCTACCGTCTTTGATTGATAATGAGCAAGTGGGTTTCATTAAAGGCAGAGAGGGCAAGGAAAATACTCTGCGTATTCTACATCTGATTCAGTATGCAAGGGAGAGGCGGGTCCCCATGGCCCTTCTTTCTACGGATGCCGAAAAAGCATTCGATAGAATCGACTGGCTATTTATGGAGCAGGTGTTGGTTAAGTTTGGCTTTCCAGGCCCGCTTATTTCAGCGATTCTCGCTCTTTACACCAACCCTTCGGCGTCCATACGTTTGAATGGTACTTTATCTGCTTCGTTCCGTATTGCTAATGGGACGAGGCAGGGGTGCCCGCTCTCTCCCTTGCTGTTTGTCTTAACCATGGAAACGCTTATTCAACGCATTAAGCAGGACCCGCGTATTAAAGGGGTTAACGTTGGCAACACCTGTAACTCGACTGCAGCATATGCTGATGACCTGTTGGTCATCACTTCCAACCCAGATGTTTCCTTTCCAGTTCTCTCCTCTATATTTGATGAGTATATGGCTGTTTCCAATTTTAAAATAAACGCATCGAAATCAGAGGCCATCAATATATCTTGCCCCAAGAATATGCTTTCCCGGGCGAAAGAGGGGTCCCCTTTTCAATGGTCAAATTCCTCCATTAAATATCTTGGGATCCTGCTCTCCCCACCCCCACTAATTGGTATTCGCTGAACTATGCCCCACTCCTATCCCAGCTACGTGGTGTAATCGACTCTTGGAAGATCCCATACATTTCCTGGATAGGTAGGGTAAACCTCTTAAAAATGATGGTGGTACCTAAAATACTTTATCTCCTCCAAACTCTCCCGATATATTTGCCTAAGTCCTTTTTCAAACAGTTGAGATCGATGTTTTTGAGATATATCTGGAATGGGAAGATGTGCAGGATAGCATACAGCGTAATGGCTAGACCCAAAGATAAAGGCGGAATTGGTCTGCCGGACGTTGAGCATCTGTACAAGGCCATTCAGCTATCTCGGATCATTGACTGGTATAAACACCTTTCTCCCAAAAGGTATGTTAAAATAGAAGAAACAATTGCGGGCTTTTCCCTGACACAAGCGGTGGTAGGAATAGGGACGGGTTCCAGACTTCCTTCATCCACTCCGTTACTAACCAAAGCACCCCTCACTGTTTGGGCTGAGGTTCATGCTACCACGGACATATGGCGACACCCCTCCCCTTACTGACTTTGGGCGACCTATTAGGCTTGTCGGAGCCATTTGGCTCACACTGGATGGATAAACAACGTTCCTTCAAAAAATACAAAGTGGTTGACATTGTTTTGGACGGGAACTTCCCAGATTTTGATACATTACAGACGCGTCTCCCTGACTCTCACCTAGATAGTCTAACTTACCAGACTCTCGCTCAGGGATATCGGAGTATTGAGTCCCCAAAACGATTGGAAAGAGAACTTTTCAGCTTTGAGAAATTGGCTACCGTTTCCTCCAACCCACCTAAACTTATCTCTACACTCCGTAAACTACTTGTTAAGCCGCATACCGAAATAGCTCCGTCCTACATAAATGCTTGGGAGAGGGAGCTCCAGGTAACCTTTCCACCAGACAGTGTCTCGGATATTCTTGCGCATGCCTGTGGTCCCTCCCGTTGCATCACGCTTCAGGAAACGTCCTACAAATTAGTTAGCCGCTGGTATAAAACACCGGCTTCTCTCCATCAAATGTACCCTCTTGTTCCTAACTCTTGCTGGAGATGTGGGGCTTCTGAGGGGACATACAGGCATGTTTGGATGGAATGTCCGCTGATTATTGACTTCTGGTCTGGGGTATCGGGCGGTGTTATTGCGGGTGTGCCCGAACTCTCCGGCACTCACCCCCATTATGCTTTTTCTAAATGTTCTCCCAGAGGCCACACACGTTTATAATGTCACGTTATGGAGGTATCTGATTCTTACTGCTAAAAGCATGATCCCTCTCTATTGGAAACAACCATCTCCTCCCTCACTCTCTCATTGGCTAGCTAAGACGCAGCAGGTAGCGGTCTTGGAAGGTATGTGCGCTCACTCTGCCAAAGCTCTGAGCAAATATGAGAAAATTTGGAAGCCGTGGCTCACTTACTATAATAGCTCTGACATGCATCAACTCACTCAATGCGACGCTGGCTCCTCTGAGGTTACCCCCCGGACGTTCCAAGTGTAGTCATTCTGTGTGTCTTG
This sequence comes from Bufotes viridis, assembly GCA_033119425.1. Classification (NCBI taxonomy): domain Eukaryota; kingdom Metazoa; phylum Chordata; class Amphibia; order Anura; family Bufonidae; genus Bufotes; species Bufotes viridis. The sequence continues at coordinate 387,177,971 of CM065592.1, read as the reverse complement.
CTGTTCGCAAATCCTTTATCTGATGCTTTATACCTGATAGCACTTTTTTAAGTGCTGTCCGTTTTTGGTCTTCACAGACCTTATGGTTCCTGGACTTTTATTTATGCCGTGGTTCACTCGCTGGTATTATCTGATGTCAACACATTTGTGCAATATATGTTGCTACTTTTATGCCTTGGTTTTTGGACATTCTTGACTATGTATGTTCATTTCCTACAAATAAAGAATGAATAAAAAAAAAAAAATACAAAATTTACTGAAAATTTAGAAAAATTAGCAAATTTCCAAGTTTCAATTTATCTACTTCTACAATACATCCAAAAATAGTTATTACTTTACATTCCCCACATGTCTACTTCATGTTTGGATCAGTTTGGGAATGCCATTTTATTTTTTGGGGATGTTACAAGGCTTAGAAGTTTAGAAGCAAATCTGGAACTTTTTCAGAAATTTTCCAAAACCCACTTTTTAAGGATCAGGCCTGAAGTCACGCTGTGAGGCTTACATAACAAAATCACCCAAAAATGACCCCATTCTAGAAACTACACCCACTACAAGGTATTCAAAACTGATTTTACAAACGTCATTAACCCTTTAGGTGTTCCACAAGAGTCAATGGCGATAAAATTTTAGAATTTCGATGTTTTGGCAAATTTTCCATTTTAATCAATTTTTTCCAGTAACAAAGCAAACAGCCAAACAAAACTCAATATTTATTGCCTTGATTCTGTAGTTTGCAGACACACCCCATACGTGGTCGTAAACTGCTGTATGACCAAACGGCAGGGCACAGAATGAAAGGAGCGCCATATGGTTTTTGCAAGGCAGATTTTGATGGATTGATTTTTAGACACCATGTCCCATTTGAAGCCCCCTGATGCACGCCTAAAGTAGAAACTCCAAAAAAGTTACCCCATTTTGGAAACTACGGGATAAGGTGACAGTTTTGTTGGTACTATTTTAACTTTTTTTATTTATTTTTTGGACGACTGTCTTATGTAGGGGCCCATTTTTTGTGGGATGAGACTTCGGTTTGATTGGCACTATCTTGGGGTGCATATGTCATTTTGGTCGCTTGCTATTACACTTTTTGTGATGTAAGGTGACAAAAATGGCTTTTGACACCGTATTTATATAAAAATAATTTCTGTGTTCACCTGAGGGGTTAGGTCATGTGTTCTTTTTATAGAGTAGGTTGTTACGGACGCGGCGATACATAATATGTATACTTTTAATTTATTTACTTACGTTTTACACAATAATATTTATGAAACAAAAAAAAATCATGTTTTAATGTCTCCATAGTCTGAGAGCCATATTTGTTTTTTTTTCGGCAATTGTCCTATGTAGGGTATCATTTTTTGCGGGACGAGATGACGATTTGATTGGAACTATTTTGGGAGGCATATACATTTTTGATCGCTTGCTACTACACTTTTTGTGATGCGAGGTGACAAAAATGTTTTTTTTAACACTGTTTTTATTAACTTTTTTACGGTATTTACCTGAGGGGTTAGATCATGTGATATTTTTATAGAGCAGGTTTTTACAGACTAGGTGATACCTAATATGTATACTTTTATTTTTTTATTTACTGCCGAGCAGCGGTGATCGGAAATACACAGGACGTACCAGTACGCCCTGTGTCCTTAAGTACCAGGACATCAGGGCGTACCAGTATGTCCTGTGTCCCCAACAGGTTAAGGAGTTCGAAATACCTGTTTCCAAAAAATACCGATTAAGGCGGGCTGAGATATACCTGCTTCCAAAAAATAGTGATTAAGGGGTTTGATATACCTGCTTCCACAAAATAGTGATTAAGGTGTTCGATATACCTGTTTCCACCAAATATTGATTGAGGGGTTTGATATACCTGCTTTCACAAAATACTGATTGAGGGCTGCGATATACCTGCCTCCACAAAATACTGATTAAGAGGTTCTATATACCTGTTTCCACCAAATGTATAAGATATTCTAAAATGGCCAGAGATTTTCCTGGCCTGCCATAAGACGTCCTGGACCCCGGGGTATTTGGCAACGAATCGCTGCACCACTAAGTTCAGGACGTGTGTCATTTTGCCCTGTTTTAGCGCGCTCAGCAGATTGACACCGTTGTCGCACACAACTTTACCAACTGTCAAAGTTACATGCTTGATGGCCGTCAGAAGTTTCACCTAGTGGGCAGTAAAAGTTATGTACCTTCCCTGCCCTTGTTTGCTAGACCACGTGTCTCTGGTCAGATGTATCAGATGTATCTTGGCACCAACACTGTGTGAGATATATTCACTTGCCGCTGAACGTGGCCAGATAGCTCTGGGATGCCCTTCTGGGAAAAATGTTTCCTTCCAGGGACTTTCCATTGCGGTGTGCCAATGGCCGCAAATTTTCTAAAGGCCTCCGAATCCACCAGTTTATATGGCAGTAGTTGGCGGGCTAGCAGTTCCGACAATCCAGTGGTCAGCCGTTGGGCAAGAGGGTTATCCGACGTCATCAACTTTTTACACTCGTACATTTGGGCCACGGAAGCCTGCCTTCTGCCAGATAAATGCGAAGGCGGCACGGTGGAAGGTGGTTTGAAGTACAAATGGGAGCAGAGAGGAGAAGGAGAAGAGACCGGATGTGGAGCACTGGGAGTGTGGTTTTGTGAATTCTAATGGCGTTGCCCCCATTGGGCTCGGTGATGGGAGGCCAGGTGCCTTCTTAAGGCGGTCGTCCCTAGGTGAGTGTTGTGCTTACCGTGGGGTCCTAATAGGATCTTCTCCGTCCAGGCATACAGAAAATAGCGCACACAGCCTCTTCACATGACTGTATTCATATTTCGTCCTGCAAACTACAGAACTGTACAATACTGCTACCTTCAGTGTGTGCTCCACATTTTTCTCACTCCCACTAGAAATAACTATTCTTGTCCGCAATACGTTACAGAATCGGACATGTTCTATAATTTGCGGAATGGACAAAGGGATGCAGACAGCAAATAGATAACATCTAAATGTTAAATGTAAATGAAAGGGTCTGTGTGCTATCTGCATGAAATGTGGCTAGCACACGAATGAAAAATACGGTGGTGTGCATAAGGCCTAAGATGCATGTTTTCACACACATAAGCAACTTTCATGCTCTCTTTTTACACACAAGCATACGTTTATATGCAATAATTCGTAATTTTTCCCCGGGCTGCAATAGTTGTGGTTGCAACCGTCAAATGGCATACACCACTGAGGCCAGTGATTGGCTGCAGTGGTATATGGGACATCACCACTGCAACCACAACAGTATATCACAGTATATCAGTGTTGTAACCTGGGGAAGAATAGGAAGTGGTAGTGCTGGATTGGAGAGGAGTGGGAAGGTGAGTTTATTTTATTATTTTATTCATGTTCCTGCCATTGCCCCAAAAAGAAATATAACTTGGAAAACCAGTGTAGCATACTACTATTTTATAGTAATGCATTTATTTTTCTACACATAAAGGCACACTTTTTTATACAACATGCACAGGCAGGCGTTTTTACCCACATAGACACACATTAAAGCTTGGGCTACACAGACTCATTGGCCTGTGACATATGTTGCACAGCAATGCGGTGCTACAGTTAAGTGAATGGTGTGTCTGTCGAGTCATAACACCATTCACTTTCATTAGTTGCAATGTAGCATTGTGTTGCGGCAATTTTTGGCCGCTCAGTGTGTGTTGTGAGCCAAAGTTGGTGTGTAGCGCAAGTGTACACACTTTTATGTATGAAGGCACCCTTTAACACTGCACTGCATACTGGACAGTATAGATTTCCCTTACCTACTTCATATGGTAATGTGTATTGTGGCTGCAGCATCCTGCTGTGTCCTCCTCTCATAGCAGCAGGGCTCCACAGTGGTGTCAGCAGTGCTTCCATACTGAATAGGAAGGCTGATAAAGCGGAGGAGAGCCTGTGAGTACTTTTAATTAACAGGGGTGCATTCAACCAGCACTTCCTGTCAGTGAGCTTATATCCACATGTTCTGATTTCACAAAAATTGCCGCAAAAAACATTGCATTTTGCAGAGATGTTTGTGAAAATCAGAACATGTGGATGTAAGCTTGTTAGCTCACTGACAGGGAGTGCTGACTGGAGAAACCCCTGTCAGTTAGGAAGCACTGCCTGTGCTACAGCTTGGGGCAGCATGCTGGCCCCCCAGTGGTTGACATCTTTGTAGATTGCAGCAGGGGATCGTGGATATGTTCAGGGGGTGGGGCCCATGAAGACAAGAGGCGGGCCCCTCCAAGCAGCTGCCTGCAGCTCAAGGAAAATGTTTTAGTGACAGTGAGCTTTAAAACAAGAAAGCTCACTTACGGTGCAAGAGCCCACCGAGAAATTCTCTGCCTCCCCGGTGGGCCAGTCCGAGCCTGCATCCTTTATATTAAAGTGATGGTATCACAATGTTTCTAATAATATCCTCAACTCTTCTACCTCTTAAAATCCAAGACCAGTATCATATTTTATATTATGAAATATATGAAAAATGATGTTGAGGAGATGATACCTACTTAGGAATTCCACTATATGTTCCCTTTATTTGTCTTCTAAACCCGTTCCCACTTCGTCCTTTTTACATTTACATATGAAAGTGATTACATCTGCACAGCAGTAAATTGCTACAGTTTGGTGTTGCACGTCTAGACCTTAAAAAAACGTGGTTAAGCTCTTTGTAAGTTTACAACCGTACCATGGCTGAGTTATCCAAGAAAAAAAAAAATTGTGATCACTTGAAAAAATGCTTAACATGTCCTGCTGTTCAACATACCAAGAGATTTAACCTTGTGTCTGGTGGTATGCATTTAATCATTTTTCCCAAAGATATCTACAAGATATGAATGTTCACAGGATGTTTATAGCTGAGATAAGGCCGGAGTGAAATCCAATTCCACTTTGGGACCTTACAAAAGTAAAGTCTTGGAATTAAGTATCACTTTCTCTTAACTATACATGAACAAGGAAAGAGGGGTCAAAAGGGCGACTTGCAAGATGGTAGGACTCTTATCTGAGACATAAACATGGCCAAAGTGCATTTTGACCAAATTAACTCTCTCAGATGTGGGTGATGTAAGCATTCCTATAGCACTTAAGTATGTCACATTTATTTCTTAGTGGAGGAAAGCTGAACTCATGGAGGATGGGGTCCACGGTGAAAATCATAAGGGTTCTTGACTTGATAGCAGTTATCAGCCTTAGGGAGCATTCACACGACCGTAAGTGTTTAGCGGTCCGCAAATTGTGGATCCGCAAAACACGAATACCGGCCGTGTGCATTCCGCATTTTACGGACCGCACATGGCCGGCACTATATAGAGAATGCCTATTCTTGTCCGCAACCACAGACAAGAATAGGACATGTTCTATCTTTTTAGCGGAGCCGCGGAACGGAACAACGGATGTAGACAGCACACGGTGTGCTGTCCGCATCTTTTGCGGCCCCATTGAAATGAATAGTTACGCACCCGTTTCACATGCGGATCCAATTATATGCGGATCCAATTATACGGTCGTGTGAATGCTCCCTTACTGTAAGGAATTAATCACACGTGCAGTGCAACCTTGGGAGATGTGCTAACATATTTTAATAATTCTATTTAGCTATTTATTTTATGCACTTATATCGCGCTAACATATTCCGCAGTGCTTTATAGATATTAGCATCAGGCTGTCCCCAATGGGGCTTACTATTTTTATACATTGGTACCGTTAAGGTAATAGCTTACTACTTAGATTTTCCTTCAATTTGTCAGAAAGGGCTTCAGTTGTCCACCTTTTTTTTACATTGTCCCATGAAAAATATATTATATTGCTTTAAACTAGCACCTGCATTTGAATATTTATGTAATTTAGCATCATCACTGAGTTATTCAATAAGCTCTGTATATCTCCACCTGCTATTTGTTCTTATTCTTATTTTTCTGTCCACCTCAGTATCGTTGCTGAGCTGGTCGCACATGCTCAGTTTCATCCTTCTACTGACACCAGCCTTATTTTCTGTGAGAACTTGTAAGGCCCCTTTCACACGAGCGTGTCCGGATTAGGTCCGGATGCGTTGCGGATGCGTTCAATGAAAACTGTGCGATTTCACAGGCAAAGCCATTCAGTTTTGCCTGCGATTGCGTTCAGTTGTTCAGTTTTTTCCGCGCGGGTGCAATGCGTTTTGATGCGTTTTTCACGCGCGTGATAAAAAACTGAAGGTTTACAAACAACATTTCCTAGCAACCATCAGTGAAAAACGCAACGCACCCGCACTTGCTTGCGGATGCAATGCGTTTTCCACGCAACGCACAAGTGATGCGTGAAAAAAAACGCTCATGTACACAGACCCATTGAAATAAATGGGTCAGGATTCAGTGCGGGTGCAATGCGTTCACATCACGCATTGCACCCGCGCGGAAAACTCGCCCGTGTGAAAGGGACCTAACAGTTAGGTCCCTTTCACACGGGCGAGTCTGGCGGGTGCAATGCGTGATGTGAACGCATTGCACCCGCACTGAATCCTGACCCATTCATTTCAATAGGTCTGTGTACATGAGCGTTTTTTTTCAAGCATCACTTGTGCGTTGCGTGAAAATCGCAGCATGTTCTATATTCTGCGTTTTTCACGCAGCCCTAGCCCCATAGAAGTGAATGGGGCTGCGTGAAAAACGCATTGCACCCGCGCGGAAAAAACTGAACAACTGAACGCAATCGCAGGCAAAACTGAATGGCTTTGCCTGTGAAATCGCACAGTTTTCACTGAACGCATCCGCAACGCATCCGGACCTAATCTGGACACGCTCGTGTGAACCCAGCCTTACAGGGAGAGAGCTGCAGCAAAAAGGACACTCCCCCAGCTTGTAATAAATCTAACAAATGGAGCAATGAATGGGCTCTGGATCCATGTCTGGTGCAGGGCTGCTTCTAGCCTTGTTAGAAAGAGATTGTCATGTACTATATGATGCCTGATTCTCATTTTTTATATTTATCATCGGTTGACAACTTTACAGTGGACCTGTCACCACTCCTGACATGTCCCTTTTAGTAAATTAGTAAATACTTGTACTTCCCACAAAATAATTCTCTAGCATATTTTTCTTTTAACTCTGGATTGTTTCTCTGTTATTCCCCTTAGAAATGTATGAATCAATTAATAACTGGATGCTTCCATTTACCTTGCCTAAGGGGTGTGTCCATACTCACATTGATACTGGCAGTGCTGATTGGACACTTAAATACTGTGGAATACTGTACAGGGAACACCTCCAAAAAGTAACACCCAGTTGTCAAGTTACTGATATATTTGTAGTAGGAATAACAGAGAAACAGTGCAATACTGAGTTGTAAGGAAAGATACCCTTATGCCAGTATATGGATCTGACAGGAGTGCAGTCCTCTTTAAACAGATTATTTTACTAAACATCTTGGGCCAGATTTATCATTACACTTACATCTTACTCCACTTTTCCATATGCCCAAAGTCACTTTAGGATAGTCAGATTTATTAATGGTCCTTTAATATTGTGATAAATGTAGTTTGACGGCAGCAGTTTATCCTTCAGTAAGTGGCTTTACAAAAGTCGCACGTCGTTACAAAAAAGTTGCATGTTCTATTAAAAAGTTGCATAAGATAAGCATGGTACTTTTTTGTGACTTTTTAAATGGTTGCAATAGTAAATATGTCTAGAGATTTATTTACATAAGACAACAGGCTCACTTTCACAAAACTGGAGAGCTCAGAGCAGAGCTTGAAAAAGTCGCAAAGAAATGCGCAATTTTACTGATTGCGCATTTTTTTGCAACTTTTTCACTCCATTAAAGTGACTTTAGCTAATGATAAATCTGGCCCCTTCTGTCCAGTCCCTGTCCATATGGCCTTATATCATAGCATGGGGACCTTCTTCTGTGAGTCAGAGCAGAGAACCTCTAACAAACTATTCCATCTGAAAAGGGGTTGCCTTTGATGTTGTATGAAGGGTGTCCCCTCTAGGGAATGCCACCATGTACTGATATTGCTGGGACCCCCGCAAACTTTCACCATTTTTTCTTACACAATGATAATCTCAAAGGTCTACTTACATGGCGTCAGCAGTGACGTGCCCATATACAGATTGATTCCAGGGTACACAACAGCACTGAACCGTATGATTTTCTGTCTTCTGACCTGTCCCACCAGTAGGTTATCAAGATGTGGCAAAAATTGTGCACCATGTACATCGAAAAGGCAACATTTCAGGCTATAATTTTGAAACCCTTTTTGAAGATTGTACATAACTTCTTTTAAAAACTTCTCTCCAAATGTTTGGTATACACCTGTCCATATACTGCATGTGAATGCTGCAGTCGATCACTGGCCACAGCTTTATATGACATAAGATGAGACCTGTGATTTTCTGCAGTGATCAGGTGTGATATATGGTCACTGCTACAACCATGTAAAGGAAGTCCATAGGAGAGGACAAGAGCAGAGGGGAATGATACCGGTGAATATACAGCAGCTTCTTTTAGAATTTTATGCCAATTTATTTCTCTTGCTTATTTAGTGCCAACATATTCCACAGTGCTTTGCAGACATTGTCATCACTCATAATATGGACGTAAGTATAGCCAACTATAGCCCCACTGGCTATGGGGCCCAGAGGGACCCAGTCAAGTGCAAGAACATTGTACCTTTCTGTGGGAAACAACGATATGGCAGCTTTTTGCTAAAATGTGGGTTTACTGATGCTCATGCACACGAATGTATTTTGGGTCCGCGTCCGAGCCGCATATTTTGCGGCTCGGGCGCAGACCCACTCTGTGTGCTGTCCGCGTCCTTTGCTCCGTTCCGTGGCCCCGCAAAAAAAATATAGCATGTCCTATTCTTGTCCGTTTTGCGGACAAGAATAGGCATTTCTACAATGAGCCGCGTTCCGTTCTGCAAATTGCGGAACGGAACGCAGAACAGCTTCCGTGTTTTGCGTATTGCGGTCCGCAAAACACCTACGGTCGTGTGCATGAGGACTTAATGTGACCTATAAACTGTACCACTCAATTGAAAAACAAACTGAAATCTTTTAGGTGGAGGGAAGAAAACAAAGAAAACTAAAAATAATGTGGTTGCAAAAGTGTGCACACCCTCTTATAACTGGGGATGTAGCTGTGTTCAGAACTAAGCAATCACATTTAAAATCCTGTTAAATAGGAGTCAGCATACACTGCCATCGTTTACAGTGCCTCTGATTAACCCCAAATAAGGTTCAGCTGCTCTAGTTGGTCTTTCCTGAAATGTTATTAGTCGTATCCCACAGCAAAAGCGATGGTCCACAGAGAGCTTCCAAAGCATCAGAGGGATCTCAATGTTAAAAGGTATCAGTCAGGAGAAGGGTACAAAAGTAATTCCAAGGCATTAGATATACCATGGAACCCAGTGAAGACCGTCATCATCAAGTGGAGAAAATGTGGCACAACAGTGACATTACCAAGAACTGGACGTCCCTCCAAAAGAAAAACATCCAAGCCAGGCTACATTTTGCAAAAACACATCTGAAGTCTCCCAAAAGCATGTGGGAAAAGGTGTTATGGTCTTATGAAACCGAGGTTGAACTTTTTAGCCATAATTCCAAAAGATATGTTTGGCGCAAAAACAACACTGCACATCACCAAAAGAACACCATCCCCACAGTGAAGCATGGTGGTGGCAGCATCATGCTGCGGGGCTGTTTTTCTTCAGATGGAACTGGGGCCTTAGTTAAGATAGAGGGAATTATGAACAGTTCCAAATACCAGTCAATATTGGCACAAAACCTTCAGGCTTCTGCTAGAAAGCTGAACATGAAGAGGAACTTCATCTTTCAGCATGACAACGACCCAAAGCATACATCCAAATCTACAAAGGAATGGCTTCACCAGAAGAAGATTAAAGTTTTGGAATGGCCTGGCCAGAGCCCAGACCTGAATCACATTAAAGGTGGAAAAAGTTCTGAAAGGATTTATCTTTGTCTCATTTTTACATCACAGAAACGTGACATTTTAACAGGGGTGTGTAGACTTTTTATATCCAATGTATGTGTGTGTATATATATATATATATATATATATATATATATATATAGATGAATAAAGAACGCCACAATTTTTCACTATTTTGGAGTGTGCCACTGCTTTTTTTCCCTTTTTTTGGTCTGATATGGGGTTGCATCTGAGCTGCTGGCACTCCGTCTATCAATAAATTGACTGTGCTGCTCTGATTTATATATATATATATATATATATATATATATATATATATATACCTTTAATTAGTGCTACTCCCATCCTATTTTGCTATGGTGTGCTATGAATTATAGTTAAACCCCTGACTCACAAATTAGATTCCTATAAGTATGTATTTGGAAGGAAACTGGAGTATCCAGAAGAAACCCACACGGACATGAGGTTAATATACAAACTCTTTGCAGATGTTGCCCTTGGTCAGATTTCAGCCTGGGACCCAAGCGTTGCAACCACTGAGCCAGCATGCTTCCTGACTTTTGGCATCATCTTGGGTGACCCATTTAAGCATTAGCACCAGGTCATTGAATTTTTCAGTAAGCATACATGAAAGAGGTTATCCAGGAAATGATAATCATTATCACATCAGTGGGGGGTCCATGTTCCGGCATACCCACTGATCAACTGTTTCAGGGAGCAGCTGCTCTCATCAAGCTCTGGTGAGTGATGGAGGCTCTCGGTAGTTTTTCATGGACAGCGTCGTAGATCATATAGTGGTAGTGCTTGGTATTGCAGCCCAGCACCATTGACTTTAATGGGTCTGAGTTGAAATTAGACCACATGGGCGATGTACAGTGATGTCACTGGCCTAGGAAGAGGCTGCAGCGCTCAAGGCCTCTTCTAACAGCTGATTGGCAGGGGCACGGGTGTTGCATCCCGCATATCTGATACCGAAGACCTATCCTAAGGATAAATCATGAATATCTTTTCCTGGATAACCCCTTGAAGACTGCAGATTTCATAAACTATGATAGAAAAAAAGAAATTATCCTAAGAATCTATTTCACTAATATTCCCCCCAATGTTTTTGGAGATTTGATAACCTTCTCATTCCAGACAAGTGTAATTTTATTTTCTCTGAGACCTTGCAGCAGCAGAACTGATCTGGAAACTCCATCAAGGCCTTTTATTAGACATATCTCTCCATTTCTTTGTTCATCAAGCAAGAAGCCCACTGTGAAACATTTGAGCGCTTCGGTAACAGCAATTTTACTTGGCCACTCTCCATATGCCCTTAGATCCTGTACTCACTTTGGGTGGCAATGGTTGACTGCACCTGATCAATGGAAAATCCCAAGATGATAAAGAAAAGTGAAAGAGCATGTACAATCATTGTGCTCCAGGCTAAATAGATGTCATATGTGGTTATGACTCTGCTTTTTTACCCTTGGATAGTTCATGAAAAAATTATGTAAGCACCGTACACTGCATGGTTTTTCCTGGGTAATGCTTCCTCACACTCCAGTTCTGGAGCTGGAAGGCAACTGCTGGATTAATCCATTATGCAAATTTTATACATTAGATGTTTAAGTGCAAATCCTCACTATCTCAAGGTGATGTAGAGCCCTTTTACAAAGGTTGATTATCTACCAAATAAGCATTTATAAAAATCATTGCCCATTGTGAAAAAGACAGTGTTAGGCTGAGAAACGAGCTGATTTGTAATGTATGCAAGCATAAAAATGATCTCCTCTTGACAGGAGGTCTCCCTGTACAAACGGGAGATGTAACAACAAACTGAAAAGGCATGAATGAGCATATTAACGATCATTCATGCCCCATTCAGTTGTCATTGGCCTGATTAAATGGTCCTCCATTGCTGGTTCATCTGTTGCTCCTACCAAGTCAGATGCTAGTGTTTTAGTTGCTAATGTGTAATAAAATGGCCTACAAAGGCTTGAACTGTTCCTAGCTTAAAACATAATCATCCATATCTATCTATTTATTAATCCGAATTCCCAAAAAGTTGGGACCCTGTGTAAAATTTAAACAAAAACAGAAAGTAGTTATTTGAAAATCTCATTGACAGGGTTGAGCAGATTGAAGTGAAAGCAGAATTCAGTCCGAAGTTTAGGAAAAAATTGATTTGACAAGAATACGAATTTCCTCACACTACATGGTAACAATTCAGTTAAATGGCGGCTGCATGGATTACAAAGTGCAGGTAAGTAGCCCGGGAAAGCGCTATATGACCCATAATGCTGTGCAGCCAGCCAATCCACCAGTTGCCATCCCCTGTGATGTCACAGACCTATAAAACCCTGATCCTGTGCGGTGTCCACCATTGTCCAGTGAGCTGAGCATAGGGAGAGATGTGGCAAGTGATCATGCGCTAGGGACAGTGTTGCTGCAATAATCCATGTTTGATCCATCCACCATGTTCGGCCATCTTGTCTTAAACCAAATCATTTTAAAAGCAAAATATCACTAGGTTCATAGTAGGAAGGGATCCTGGACCTTATAAAGGGATCCACATGGGATTATGGTGGTCCCTGTCATGGATCCCTTTGTTATATTGCTTTGAGGAAGATTTGTCACCTCAATGCTGTGAACCAACTCTGGCACCATCACACAGGAGGACAGGGGCTGCTGCATACACACTGTGGCTCCCCCTATTCCTGCTGGGTGGAGCCGAAGCACATCCGTATGACAACTGCAATTGAAGGGTTAAAAGTCAGTGACCGGCATTACCACCGGTCATGGACATTAGAGGTTGAAAATTAGACATTTTACCATTTAATGGAAAAAAAATTGCTCATTTAGAACTTGATGGCAGCAACACATCTCACAAAAGTTGGGATGGGGCAACAAAATGCTGGCAAAGTAAGTGGTACTAACAAAATTCCTGGAGGAACCGTTTGCTACTAAGCCACATCACTGGGTATAAAAAGAGCATGTTAGAGGCAGAGTCTCTCAGAAGTAAAGATGAGCAGAGGTTTACCAATCTGCGAAAAACCATGTCTAAAAATTAGGCACATAACAGTGTGTGGATACACATTTCCCTGTCACCATTATTCCTTCTTACTCAGCTAGAGCTTGAGTTTGATGAAGGTTCTTTCAGGCTGAAACATCACATGTGCAGCTGCATTTAAATAAATTCTTGATTTGCATCTGCACTGCTTTTCAATAAAAAAATTTACTAGTGTTTATTAACTATATTGGAGTGCAGAGTTTTACTTTAAAGTAGTTTATTATGAGGTCAGAATACAGTATCATTGACAACCACCCTATTAAGCCTTGCCTCTGACAGAAACTAATAGGTGGACAAACATGGAAGACAAACATCAGGCTCCCGGTTTCCATGATGACCCACGGGCACAGTGTGATTATGTTGTAGAGGAGTGTCACACACTGCGACAAAGTTGCAGCAGTGACTACTGATAGTGGCATCTAAGGGTTTAAATGGACAGGATCAATTTGTAATCTCTATTCCTGGCCATTGCAGCAGTTTGTCAGCTGTATCTAATGCAAAGGGAACCATACTTACCTGTTCCTCGCCGCTGGGTTATGACTCCTTTGCTCCGCAGCCTCAGCTTCCTTGCTCAGGTCCCCCACTGTCAACATCCACTTTGACACTGCTGCAGCCAATCGCTGGCTGTCATGGTGACCTGCTCCTCTTGTGTAATTTCAATTGATCATGTGATGCAAGGGGAGCAGGACACCACTACCCCCATTGATTCACTGCAGTGGTGTCCAAGCAGATGTTGACAGCAGCGACTCAAGTGAGGCAGTCAAGCGAAAGAGCCAGAACCCAGCGGTGGGGAGCAGGTAAGAATGCTTCCTTCTGGAGGTCTGCACAGGAGGGGGAATAGGGTTTGCCAAATCCCCTTCCCCCCAAAAGGTGGCCAGGCCCTTTGAGGTTATATTCACACTGGAAGGAAATGAGTCAGATTTATGCCAGCCAAGTGGATGGGATATGAAGCAGTATGTGAATTTATGCTGCAGATTTCCACCATGGATTTCATTTTGCAATGCAGATAAAGACACGCACGGCAAAACCACGACCAAGTCAGCATGTAACTCAATGTGTATTCTACAAGTTCCATATGAAAGGGCTCTAATTGAAAGAATTTCTGCTAGATTTTGGCACATGGCTGTGGCCATTCACCTTCATTCCACCAAAAGAACATTAGTGACTTTAGTTCAGATGTTGAATGATAAAGCCACAGTTTGCAGTCATTATTCTAACTCCCATGTGGTTGAAGGTTCTTTCAACATTTTTACATGGTTTGTCAGAAATTTTGATATTGATATTGATATCCTCTGGATAGGTCATCAATAACTGATTAGTGGAGGTCCTACTCCCAGCACCCAGCCCATCAACTGTTTGAGGATGCCATGGTGCCCCATTGAGAGCCCACCAATCAGGATATTGACGACCTATAAGGATAGGTCATCAATATTTAACACCCAGAAAACCTCTTTAAAGATTTTTCTTTTGTAAAGGGTAGAGTATCAATGTTGTATTACACTAAAATATGTATGCAAAGTTGCAAGAATACAAATATATCCCAACATCTTGGTTTCCATGTACACATTGCAGTGTTTTGGGAGTAAAATTGTTAAGCATCCATTTCAACTCTTGCAAATATTACACGTTTTATTTAAAAGAAAATGTTTACTGTGCGATCATTGTAATCAAGAGCCCGACAGGTCTTGCTTTATAATTACGTGAATAATGACTCGCAATTTAGCAATCCTACAAAGAGAAAAAGGACACAGAAAGAGTGACTAACATTTAATTTGGTAGGTTAATTGTGTCAGCTATAATTACTGTACAACGAAAGTCATGTGAAATGTAATATTTAGGCTGGGCTAGATTTTAAAGATGTCCTTTCATAAACAGCAAACTCAGTTGCTTAAAATTATTATGTAAATGAGCTTTCGAAGGCACAAATCAAATATTCTCTGTTAAAATTCTGATAATTTGGCCTTCTTTTCTCTCTGACATGGGATTTACTGGACATCTATACTGAATAGTATGCTGGTGTATACATTTGAGGCTTTTATATCAATGGGTTTCAGACAAAAATCCAAGCGCTGGGTTTCCAGAGGGTGGCCTGCAGCCTTGCCTGCCCACAATGGCCAATGGCAGCACAAATTTGTGGGTTAACAGATATATTTACTTCAAATTTGTGCAGCCAGTGTCTACTACTGGTGGTTGTTACTGAGCCTGCTTCATCACAGCCTCCCCCCGTGGAGACCCAGCCTAATAGTCCAGGGCTTCATTATAGAAGATGATAATTTGCCTTTGGACTTCACCAGCTGGTGGACTTCATTACACTTTCTACAAAAGCACTTCTAAGATACCCTCACCTGACTCTCATAGCCAGTCAGCAGTTTCCAGTGTGTGAGTTGCTGACATGCATTGAAGACGTTTTGGAAAGCAGAATTCCCTCTTTACGCAAATACAGAGCACATTTAAAGGCTTATTGAGGTCAGATGACCACAGTCACCTGGAATCTGAGGTTAGGGTTGAGTGACTGCTACTTTATTACACCTATAAAAGGGAGGCGGTGTCCCCACCAACCTTGGCATTCAGGTTGAAGCACACATTATGTAATAGAATGGATTAGACCATGTTGAGCGCATTACTAGAATAAACTGGGTCCCATAGCAAGAACATTAGGGTTTGCCTTGTTTGCCAGGCCAGGCTCCACAGGATAAGTTCTAAACATTTCAATGGTGGGTTCTAATCAGTAGAAGGACTAATCAAGTACATGTGAACCCTACAGTGTGCTCTCATTGTGCTGCTTCCATCTGGAAAGTAACAGTGCATGATGAGCTACTTTACTGCCAAAACCCCTGTTCTCAATTTATACGGTATCCGGCAGTCAGACAGTACCATTCAGGATTTGTTAGCTTTTTCAGTGGATATAGGAGGGGTATAACTAGAGATGAGCAAATTTAAGTTGACGAAATGGAATTCAATCCAAATTTCAGGAAAAATTCGATTTGCACCGAATTTCCTCACGCTTCGTGGTAAAGAATCGCATTTTTTCCTAAAATGGCTGCTGCACGTGTGAGGACATGGAGAAAGGAACTCTGGGAAGGCGGGATCACACATACTGACATGCATGCAACCAATCAGCAGCCAGCCCTGTGATGTCACAGCCCTATAAATAGCAGCAGCCATCTTAGGTTCTGACATTTACCAGCTACGTAGTGCAGGGAGAGATGTGTCTGCAGGTGCTAGGGACAGTGATAGGAAAGACTGGATTGTGGTGAAAAAATGATTTATTAGTGCAAGGATAGGGAGGAATCATTCCACAGCATTTATGTAGAACAGGGTTCAGTAAGGGAATAGGAAACTGGGTAATAGGAACAATAATATTACACCTTGCTGCACTGACTGGGGATCCAAATTGCAATTTTACAGCTCTGTCATTCTACAAACCGTGTTTGTTATTGGGGTGCAAGTGCTGTTTAATACAGCCATTAACAGGGTTTATTACAAGGGAATATTTCTACAGTACATCTGTCACAGTGCGGTGTGAGTAAAAACTCCACACCGAACACCGATTGGAAGCGGGAACAGAAACTAGGCCTGGACACTGGGGTAAGGGAGCTAGTCACCTCCTAGAGCAACCCTAATCCAAGTCCTGACTAACTATAAGTATTACAGGCCTCGATGGTAGGGAAGTTCATACACAAGAACCTAGCACCCTAACTCACCCTGTAGAAGCTTGGTAATAGTGTCAGGACTAGAGACGACCGTTTCCTCCACCAGAAGGATGAACCAGAATATCCCTCAGGCCTATAAACAAAGGAAAGAAGAAGACAAAACTTACTGTCATGTTCTAGCGCGGGTCCACCTGACCCCTAGAACATCTAACAACAAGTTTTTAGTGATGTTCTAGTAGGTGATAAACTGACCCCTACAACATCCTACAACGAAAGTATAACACCAATATACACACACATAGAGAGATGACAGTGAGTAGCAAACTGGAATGGCAGGTAAAAAACCAGTGGCAAGTGCATGACAGTAAGTTTTGTCTTCCTCTTTCCTTTGTTTCTAGGCCTGAGGGAGATTGTGGTTCATCGTTCTGGTGGAGGAACTGGTCCTCTCTAGTCCTGACACTATTACAAGGGTTCTACACAATGGTCCTCACACCGCACCGTGACAGTATGTCTCACTAGGAGGCCCTCAAAAACTGGGCAGATGGAACACCCAGGACAGGAGCATAGCTCCAGCACCAAACAAGTGCAGGAAGACAACAAACATTCCTGGCCCACAGCAACAGGATAAATAGCACCTAGTGACCGCACCCAGGCCAGAAACTTAACCCCACCAGTACCAGACAGGGAAGGAACCAGGATACAAGGAGCAGTGCACACACATGCTGCATAAACTACACATTGCCCCAGGCAACCAGGATACACAGCAAACGTGTCACAGTGAACAACACCGAGACCGTGACACAGCCGTGACAACATCTCATTTGCCCTTGTACGGTGCAGTTATATGTTGTAAAGCCCAGTTTACCGTGTAATAGTGGCAAAATAAAAGGCCGTTAAGGAAGACATCAGTGACGTGCAGAAGGTGAAGCGTGGCCAGGGTGCCAATGTTGGCACTACAGCCCTGCGTCAACATATGCAGTGTCACCATACAGTGGCCTTGGAGAACCGTGGCGCCGATGTGGTGGTCCAGCCTGCCGCAGCAACCGTTGCATCACCCAGTGGAATGAACCAGAGGCCGTTGAGGAAGACATCAGTGACGTGCAGACACTGATGATGAAGCCGATCGCACTTGGAAACCAGGTGCAGAAGGGGCTTCATCATCATCAGGAGAAGAGGGTGGCAGCTTGCCCATGAGGCAGCGGCAGAGCCAGCAAGGTGGTAGCATGGCTGGGAGTCAGCAGGGTGGCAGCAGTGGGAGGTCGGGAGCCAAAAGTGGTCTGGGAGAACCGTGGCTTCGATGTGGTGGTCCAGCCTGCCACAGCAACTGCTGCATCACCCAGTGGCATGCACCAGGTTTCACGCAGTCAAGGCTCCACCACCGCAGTCAAAGGGAGCTGTCTGTCATTCCCATCTTCTGCTGGTCCACATGCTCCTGCTCCTCCTCCTACTCCTCGCCAGTCATACTGTCAGCAATGGATCATCAAAGTGATTGCCAAGAGACAGCAGTATGTGTGCATGCATCTAACGGCGCAGAAGATGGACATGCTCCTGTCCAAATTGCTGGTGCTGCAGTCCCTCCCTTTCCAAGTGATGGACTCTGCACCATTCTGAGAACTGATGGCTTGTGCAGAGCCCAGTTGGAGAGTCCCAAGCCATTATTTCTTTGCCAAAAAGGCAGTACCAGTCCGGCACAAATATGTAGGGCAATGGAGCGCTGACATGTGGAGCTGTAACTATGGGCAGGGACAATACATGTCCTTTATGGCCCACTGGGTGAATGTGGTTCCTGCACAGTTATACCAGCAACTTATCCAGGTGACGCCGCTTCCGCCTCCACGTTGTCACGCCGATGATCCTGCAACAATGTCCGCCTCTGCCTCTTCATCCTCCACCGTGTCCTCAGCCTCTATTGCAAGGACAATTCACAGTGCCCCTCCAGCATACCACATGTGCAGGGCATGGCGGTGTAAGGCTTGTCTGTACCTCGTTTGCCTAGACGAACGGAGTCACACAGGAGAGGAACTGCTCCATGTCCTTCATCTAGTAATTGAATCCTAGCTTTCTCTGCGACAACTCAAAATCGGAACCATGGTGACTGACAATGGGAAGAATATGATGTCGGCACTGCGTCCAAAAAGGCTGAGCCATGCGCCCTGTATGACACACGTGTTCAATATGGTTGTCAAGTGGTTCCTGAAGTCTTCCACCCATATGCAAGACATCCTAAAAATTGCCAGGAAACTTTGCATGCACTTCAGCCACTCCTACACCGCAAAGCACAACCTTCTTCAGCTGCAGTGGCAGAACGGCATCCCCCAACATAGTGTCATCCCCAAACGTCCCCCAACATATGCGACGTTTCGACCCATTGGAATTCCCCCCTTCACATGTTGGACCGACTATACGAACAAAAAAAGGGCATAAACAATTTCATGATGTGCCACTCTGTGGCCTCCTGATGCTGCTGCCACCTCCACACTATGTCACCTTGTTACTTTGTGGTCTCCTGATGCTGCCGCTACTTCCACACTGTCATTATGCCACTCTGTGGCCTCCTCCTGATTCTGCTGCTGCTGCCACTTTTACACTGTCATTGTGCCACTATGTGGCCTCCTCATGCTGATTCCACCTCCACACTATATTACCTTGCCACTCTGTGGTCTCCAGATGCTGTCGCCACCTCCACACTCTGTCATTATGCACTCTGTGGCCTCCTTCTGCTGCTGCTGCTGCCGCCACCTCCACACTCTGTCATTGTGCCACTCTGTGGCCTCCTCATGCTGCTTCCACCTCACCATTATGTCTTAGGGACACTCTGTGGCCTCCTGATGCTGCTGCCACCTCTACACTATGTCACCTGTCCACTCTGTGGCATCCTGATGCTGGTGCCTCCTGCACACTCTGTCACTGGGTCACTATGTGGTCTCCTCATGCTGCTGCTATCTCCACACTATGTCACCTTACCACTCTGTGGTCTTCTCATGCTGCCGCCACCTTTACGCTCTGTCATTGCGCCACTTTGTGGCCTCCTGATGCTGCTGCTGCTACCTACACACTCTCATTGTGCCACTCTGTGGCCTCCTCATGCTACTTCAGGCTTGACACTATGTCACCTTGCCACTCTGTGGCCTCCTCATGATGCTGCCACCTCCACACTCTGTCACGGGGTCACTCTGTGCTCTCCTCATGCTGCTGCTACCTCCATACTATGTCACCTTGCCACTCTGTGGTCTTCTTATGATGCCGCTAATAGTGTTGAGCGAACAGTTCGAAAATCGTTCGGGTCCGTACCGAATTTTGGGGTGTCCGTGACACGGACCCGAACCCAGACATTTTCAAAAAAGTTCGGGTTCGGGTCCGGTGTTCGTCGATTACTTCCCGCTTTCTGAAGGGCTGCATAGCAGCCAATCAGCTAGCGTTTTACTTCTTGCCCTAAGAGCCCATCACAGCCATGCCTACTAATGGCATGGCTGTGATTGGCCAAGTGCAGCATGTGACTTAGCCTCTATTTAAGCTGGAGTCACGTAGCGCCGCACGTCACACTGCTCTGACTAGTGTAGGGAGAGGATGCAGCTTCTGTGAGGGCGAGATAGGCAGGGATAAAGAAGTGATTGAATGATCTACCTTTCTACACCTGTGCATCAGAACAACTCAGCTGAGCTGTTCACTGAAAGTCACTATTTTGTTGAGACTGGCCAGAGCGATTTTTACTGGCACATGTAACTGGGCTGACCGGGCGGTGGCCATTTTGGGACTTGTGGTGCGCCAGCACAAGCTGCCACAGAGTCTAAACCAAAGCTCCAAAGAAGTGTAAAATCTACACCTGTGAATCAGAACAACAGCGATTCAGCTGCTCAGTCAAAGTCTATTATTTTTCTGGCAGACCGTTTTCTAGCACATGTTACTGGGCCGATAGGCGGCGGCCATTTTGGGACTTGTGGTGCTACAGCAAAAGCTGCCACAACGTCCATTAATCTCATGTAATAGTCGATTTTTTCATAGATATACTACATCAGGGGTTTGGCTGTGCTTGTGTCACCCATACTAACTGCAAAGATATTTAATATATCAGTGGTGAAACTGAAAGTAACCCACTTGGATAGCAAATCCCATGAATGTGCTGTTCCAGCTAGGCTAGCCAGTGCCACTACAGCCGAGTCCAATACTGTCAGCCAGAAATATATATTTTTTTTATGTGCCAGAAATATAAATTAAAAAAAGCTTTCACCGTAATAATAAAATTATTCTGGTGTTAGACCAGAAGAAGCACTCCTGTTGTAATTAATACTGTAAAAAGGCTTAGGCAATATTTCTCCCAGTGTGGGAAATTTATCTAGCAAAACTAGCATTTTAAAAATTCCGGTGTTCTGAAATACCAGCAGTCCTCTTTTAATTAATACCGCAAAAAGGCATTATATCGTCCAGTGTTGTAATTTTGGTGAAAAAAGGCCAATTTAATCAATCTGGTGTTAGTTACACCAGAAACAGTAGGCCTCACGTTTTTACTCCTGTAAAAGGAATTAATACCGCAAAAGGCATTACATTGTCGAGTGTTGTAATTTTGGTGAAAAAAAGGCCAATTTAATCAATCTGGTGTTTGTTAGACCAGAAACAGTAGGCCTCACGTTTTTACTCCTGTAAAAGGAATTATATCTCCCGTGTGGGAATCTATGTACCAAAACTAGCATTTTAAAAATTCTGGTGTCCAATTAGCAGCAGTCTTCTTGTAATTAATACCGCAAAAGGCATTATTGTCCAGTGTTGTAATTTTGGTGAAAAAAGGCCAATTTAATCAATCTGGTGTTTGTTAGACCAGAAACAGTAGGCCTCACGTTTGTACTCCTGTAAAAGGAATTATATCTCCCGTGTGGGAATCTATGTACCAAAACTAGCATATTAAAAATTCTGGTGTCCAATTTGCAGCAGTTTTCTTGTAATTAATACCGGAAAAAGGAATTATATCTTCCAGTGTGGGAATTTATGTACACAAACTAGCATTTTAAAAATTCTGGTGTCCAATTAGCAGCAGTCTTCTTGTAATTAATACCGCAAAAAGGCATTATTGTCCAGTGTTGTAATTTTGGTGAAAAAAGGCCAATTTAATCAATCTGGTGTTTGTTAGACCAGAAACAGTAGGCCTCATGTTTGTACTCCTGTAAAAGGAATTATATCTCCCGTGTGGGATTCTATGTACCAAAACTAGCATTATAAAAATTCTGGTGTCCAATTTGCAGCAGTCTTCTTGTAATTAATACCGCAAAAGGCATTATTGTCCAGTGTTGTAATTTTGGTGAAAAAAGGCCAATTTAATCAATCTGGTGTTTGTTAGACCAGAAACAGTAGGCCTCACGTTTGTACTCCTGTAAAAGGAATTATATCTCCCGTGTGGGATTCTATGTACCAAAACTAGCATATTAAAAATTCTGGTGTCCAATTTGCAGCAGTTTTCTTGTAATTAATACCGGAAAAGGAATTAAATCTTCCAGTGTGGGAATTTATGTACACAAACTAGCATTTAAAAATTCTGGTGTCCAATTAGCAGCAGTCTTCTTGTAATTAATAACACAAAAGGCATTATTGTCCAGTGTTGTAATTTTGGTGAAAAAAAGGCCAATTTAATCAATCTGGTGTTTGTTAGACCAGAAACAGTAGGCCTCACGTTTTTACTCCTGTAAAAGGAATTATATCTCCCGTGTGGGAATCTATGTACCAAAACTAGCATTTTAAAAATTCTGGTGTCCAATTAGCAGCAGTCTTCTTGTAATTAATACCGCAAAAGGCATTATTGTCCAGTGTTGTAATTTTGGTGAAAAAAAGGCCAATTTAATCAATCTGGTGTTTGTTAGACCAGAAACAGTAGGCCTCATGTTTGTACTCCTGTAAAAAGGAATTATATCTCCCCGTGTGGGATTCTATGTACCAAAACTAGCATTATAAAAATTCTGGTGTCCAATTTGCAGCAGTCTTCTTGTAATTAATACCGCAAAAAGGCATTATTGTCCAGTGTTGTAATTTTGGTGAAAAAAGGCCAATTTAATCAATCTGGTGTTTGTTAGACCAGAAACAGTAGGCCTCACGTTTGTACTCCTGTAAAAAGGAATTATATCTCCCCGTGTGGGATTCTATGTACCAAAACTAGCATATTAAAAATTCTGGTGTCCAATTTGCAGCAGTTTTCTTGTAATTAATACCGGAAAAAGGAATTAAATCTTCCAGTGTGGGAATTTATGTACACAAACTAGCATTTAAAAAATTCTGGTGTCCAATTAGCAGCAGTCTTCTTGTAATTAATAACACAAAAAGGCATTATTGTCCAGTGTTGTAATTTTGGTGAAAAAAAGGCCAATTTAATCAATCTGGTGTTTGTTAGACCAGAAACAGTAGGCCTCACGTTTTTACTCCTGTAAAAAGGAATTATATCTCCCCGTGTGGGAATCTATGTACCAAAACTAGCATTTTAAAAATTCTGGTGTCCAATTTGCAGCAGTCTTCTTGTAATTAATACCGCAAAAAGGCATTATTGTCCAGTGTTGTAATTTTGGTGAAAAAAAGGCCAATTTAATCAATCTGGTGTTTGTTAGACCAGAAACAGTAGGCCTCACGTTTGTACTCCTGTAAAAAGGAATTATATCTCCCCGTGTGGGATTCTATGTACCAAAACTAGCATATTAAAAATTCTGGTGTCCAATTTGCAGCAGTTTTCTTGTAATTAATACCTGAAAAAGGAATTAAATCTTCCAGTGTGGGAATTTATGTACACAAACTAGCATTTTAAAAATTCTGGTGTCCAATTAGCAGCAGTCTTCTTGTAATTAATACCGCAAAAAGGCATTATTGTCCAGTGTTGTAATTTTTGAGAAAAAAAGGCCAATTTAATCAATCTGGTGTTTGTTAGACCAGAAACAGTAGGCCTCACGTTTGTACTCCTGTAAAAAGGTATTATATCTCCCCGTGTGGGAATCTATGTACCAAAACTAGCATTTTAAAAATTCTGGTGTCCAATTAGCAGCAGTCTTCTTGTAATTAATACCGCAAAAAGGCATTATTGTCCAGTGTTGTAATTTTGGTGAAAAAAAGGCCAATTTAATCAATCTGGTGTTTGTTAGACCAGAAACAGTAGGCCTCACGTTTGTACTCCTGTAAAAAGGAATTATATCTCCCCGTGTGGGAAGCTATGTACCAAAACTAGCATTTTAAAAATTCTGGTGTCCAATTTGCAGCAGTTTTCTTGTAATTAATACCGGAAAAAGGAATTATATCTTCCCGTGTGGGAATTTATGTACACAAACTAGCATTTTAAAAATTCTGGTGTCCAATTTGCAGCAGTCTTCTTGTAATTAATACCGGAAAAAGGAATTATATCTTCCAGTGTGGGAATTTTGGGGCTAAAAAATAATATATTTTATTGTGGTGCGAGTTGAATCGCAACAATGAGGAAACATTCTATTAAGGGAATGAGGACGCGTCGTGGTGGTGTCCGTGGAGCCTCTGTTGCTGGCAGAGGACGTGGCCGTTCGGCCTCAGGCGCACAAAGTAGTGAACCAACTCCCTCAAGTAGCCGGCAGAATTTACAGCGATATTTGGTGGGGCCCAATGCCGTTATGAGGATGGTAAGGCCTGAGCAGGTACAGGCATTAGTCTATTGGGTGGCCGACAGTGCTTCCAGCACGTTCACCACATTGTCTTCCGCCCAGTCTTCTGCGGAAAGCGCACAGGTGGCACCTGAAAACCAAGCCCATCAGTCTGTCACATCACCCCCATGCATATCAGGGAAACTGGCTGAGCCTCAAGTTATGCAGCAGTCTCTTATTCTGTTTGAAGACTCTGCTCCCACGGTTTTCCAGGGGCGTCCACCTAGCCCTTCCCCAGCGGTGGAAGACATTCCATGCACTGACGCACAACCACTTATGTATCCAGATGATGAGGACATGGGAATACCACCACAGCAGAGTGACCGAGTCTCTGATGATGACGAAACACTGGTGCCCACTGCCGCGTCTTATTGCAGTGTGCAGACTGAACAGGAGGAGGTCAGGGAGGAAGACTGGGTGGAAGACGATGCAGAGGACGATGAGGTCTTAGACCCCACATGGACTGAAGGTCGTGCCGCTGACTTAAATAGTTCAGAGGAAGAGGCAGTGGTGAGACCGAGACAACAGCGAAGCCAAAGAGGGAGCAGGGGGCAAAAGCAGAACAGCCGCCGTCCAGAGAGTTCGCCTGCTATTGGCCAGCGCCAACAGGGACCCAGCACCCCAAAGGCATCTTCAAGGAGTTCCCTGGCATGGCACTTCTTCAAACAATGTGCTGAGGACAAGAACGGAGTGGTTTGCACGCTGTGCCATCAGACCCTGAGGCGAGGCATTAACGTTCTTAACCTGAGCACCACCTGCATGATCAGGCATCTACATGCAAAGCATGAACTGCAGTGGAGTACACACCTTAAAAACAAGGAACCCGCTCAGGCTCCCCCTGCTCCCTCTACCGCTGCTGCCTCGGCTTCTGCCTCGAGAGGAATGTTGCCACCTGCCGAGCAGCAAACAGAGGATGTGCCACCGACACCACCACCACCACCGCCAGCGTCACCTAGCGTCTCCACTATTTCACACAGCAGCGTTCAGCTCTCCATCTCTCAAACCTTTGAGAGGAAGCGCAAATTCCCACCTAGTCACCCTCGAGCCCTTGGCCTGAATGCCAGCATTTCTAAACTCCTGGCCTTTGAAATGCTGTCAGGCTGGTGGACACAGACAGCTCCAAACAGCTGATGGCCATGGCTGTCCCACAGTATGTTGTTCCCAGCCGCCACTACTTCTCCAAGACAGCCGTGCCTTCCCTGCACAACCAAGTATCCAATAAAATCAAGTGTGCACTGCGCAACGCCATCTATGGCAAGGTCCACCTTACCACAAATACGTGAACCAGTAAGCACGGCCAGGGACGCTATATCTCCCTAACTGCACACTGGGTAAATGTAGTGGCGGCTGGGCCCCAGGCGGAGAGTTCCTTGGCGCACGTCCTTCCGCCGTTAAGGATCGCAGGGCATCATTCTTTGCCTCTTGTAGCCTCCTCCTCTTACTCGGCTTCCTCCTTCTCTGCTTCCACCAGCTCATCCAGTCAGCCACACACCTTCACCACCAACTTTAGCACAGCCCGGGGTAAACGTCAGCAGGCCATTCTGAAACTCATATGTTTGGGGGACAGGCCCCACACCGCGCAGGAGTTGTGGCGAGTTATTGAACAACAGACCGACCAGTGGTTGCTGCCGGTGGGCCTCAAGCCCGGCTTGGTGGTGTGCGATAATGGGCGAAATCTCGTGGCAGCTCTGGGACTAGCCGGTTTGACGCACATCCCTTCCCTGGTGCATGTGCTGAATTTGGTGGTGCAAAAGTTCATTCACAACTACCCAGACATGTCAGAGCTGCTGCATAAAGTGCGGGCTGTCTGTGCGCGCTTCCGGCGTTCACATCCTGCCGGTGCTCGCCTGTCAGCGCTTCAGCGGAACTTCGGCCTTCCCGCTCACCGCCTAATATGCGACGTGCCCACCTGGTGGAACGCCACCTTGCGCATGCTGGAGAGACTGTGCGAGCAGCAGCAGGCCATAGTGGAGTTTCAGCTGCAGCACGCACGGGTCAGTCGCACTGCGGAACAGCACCACTTCACCACCAATGATTGGGCCTCCATGCGAGACCTGTGTGCCCTGTTGCGCTGTTTAGAGTACGCCACCAACATGGCCAGTGGCGATGCCACTGTTATCAGCGTGACAATACCAATTCTATGTCTCCTAGAGAAAACGCTTAGGGCGATGATGGAAGAGGAGGTGGGCCAGGGCCAGGAGGAGGAGGAGGAGGATGACGGGTCGTTTTTAGCACTTTCAGGCCAGTCTGTTAGAAGTGGCTCAGAGGGAGGTTTTTTGCAACAGCAGAGGGCAGGTATAAATGTGGCCAGCCAGGGACCACTACTGGAGGACGAGGAGGATGAGGAGGAGGTGGAGGAGGATGAGGATGAAGCAGGTTCACAGCGGGGTGGCACCCAGCACAGCGCAGGCACATCCCTGGTGCGTGGCTGGGGGGATACAGAGGATGATGACGATACGTCTCCCACAGAGGACAGCTTGTCCTTACCTCTGGGGAGCCTGGCACACATGAGCGATTACATGCTGCAGTGCCTGCGCAATGACAGCAGAGTTGCCCACATTTTAAAGTGTGCTGACTACTGGTTGGCCACCCTGCTGGATCCACGGTACAAAGACAATGTGCCCACTTTACTTCCTGCACTGGAGCGTGATAGGAAGATGCGCGAGTACAAGCGCACACTTGGTAGACGCGCTCCTGAGAGCATTCCCAACTGTCACAGGGGAACAGGTGGAAGGCCAAGGCCAAGGCAGAGGAGGAGCTAGAGGTCGCCCACGCAGCAGTGTCACGGCCAGCTCCTCTGAGGGCAGGGTTAGCATGGCAGAAATGTGGAAAAGTTTTGTCTCCACGGCACAGCTAACTGCCCCACCACCTGATACGGAACGTGTTAGCAGGAGGCAACATTTCACTAACATGGTTGAACAGTACGTCTGCACACAACTCCACGTACTGACGGATGGTTCGGCCCCATTCAACTTCTGGGTTTCCAAATTGTCCACGTGGCCAGAATTAGCATGTTATGCCTTGGAGGTGCTGGCCTGCCCGGCGGCCAGCGTTTTATCTGAACGTGTATTCAGCACGGCAGGGGGCGTCATTACTGACAAACGCAGCCGCCTGTCCGCAGCCAACGTGGAAAAGCTGACGTTTATAAAAATGAACCAGGCATGGATCCCACAAGACCTGACCCTCCCTTGTGCAGAGTAGTCCTTAATAACTGCCTTAAACCATGTTGTCTTGTACTCCTGGGCACTTCTTCATTGAAAAATCAATTTTTGAAATTAAGTAGGATCTTGGGGTGCAACCCAGAGTTGAATGAACCTTCCCTCTATCTGGGTGTCGGGGCCAAAGTACATGAAAGTGTCCTTCTCCTGTGCTGGGTGATATGAATGTTATACTTGTGCTGTCTGACATGTCTCCTTTGTGTGGGTGCAGGGGGCCAAAGTCACTGAAAGCGGCCTTCTCCTGTGCTGGCTGATATAAATGCCTGAATCTCTGCTGTGGGACCTCTCTCCTCCATGTGGCTGCAGGGGTCAAAGTCTCTAAAAGTGCCCTTCTCCTGTGGTGGTTGATGTGAAACTGATGCTTGTGCTATCTGACCTGTCTCCTCTGTGTCGGTGCTAAGGCCTAAGTCACTGAAAGCGGCCTTCTCCTGTGCTGGCTGATATAAATGCCTGAATCTCTGCTGTGGGACCTCTCCCCTCCGTGTGGCTGCAGGGGTCAAAGTCTCTAAAAGTGCCCTTCTCCTGTGGTGGTTGATGTGAAACTGATGCTTGTGCTATCTGACCTGTCTCCTCTGTGTCGGTGCTAAGGCCTAAGTCACTGAAAGCGGCCTTCTCCTGTGCTGGCTGATATAAATGCCTGAATCTCTGCTGTGGGACCTCTCTCCTCCGTGTGGCTGCAGGGGTCAAAGTCTCTAAAAGTGCCCTTCTCCTGTGGTGGTTGATGTGAAACTGATGCTTGTGCTATCTGACCTGTCTCCTCTGTGTCGGTGCTAAGGCCTAAGTCACTGAAAGCGGCCTTCTCCTGTGCTGGCTGATATAAATGCCTGAATCTCTGCTGTGGGACCTCTCTCCTCCGTGTGGCTGCAGGGGTCAAAGTCTCTAAAAGTGCCCTTCTCCTGTGGTGGTTGATGTGAAACAGATGCTTGTGCTATCTGACCTGTCTCCTCTGTGTCGGTGCTAAGGCCTAAGTCACTGAAAGCGGCCTTCTCCTGTGCTGGCTGATATAAATGCCTGAATCTCTGCTGTGGGACCTCTCTCCTCCGTGTGGCTGCAGGGGTCAAAGTCTCTAAAAGTGCCCTTCTCCTGTGGTGGTTGATGTGAAACAGATGCTTGTGCTATCTGACCTGTCTCCTCTGTGTCGGTGCTGAGGCCTAAGTCACTGAAAGCGGCCTTCTCCTGTGCTGGCTGATATAAATGCCTGAATCTCTACTGTGGGACCTCTCCCCTCCGTGTGACTGCAGGGGTCAAAGTCTCTAAAAGTGCCCTTCTCCTGTGGTGGTTGATGTGAAACTGATGCTTGTGCTATCTGACCTGTCTCCTCTGTGTCGGTGCTAAGGCCTAAGTCACTGAAAGCGGCCTTCTCCTGTGCTGGCTGATATAAATGCCTGAATCTCTGCTGTGGGACCTCTCTCCTCCATGTGGCTGCAGGGGTCAAAGTCTCTAAAAGTGCCCTTCTCCTGTGGTGGTTGATATGAAACTGATGCTTGTGTTATCTGACCTGTCTCCTCTGTGTCGGTGCTAAGGCCTAAGTCACTGAAAGCGGCCTTCTCCTGTGCTGGCTGATATAAATGCCTGAATCTCTGCTGTGGGACCTCTCTCCTCCGTCTGGGTGCAGGGGTCAAAGTCTCTCAAAGTCGCCTTCTCTTGTGCTGGGTGATGTAAAACTGATGCTTGTGCCATCTGACATGGTTGCCGAGGTCCCATTAAATGGTGGCCTACTCCTGTGGTGGGTGATCTAAATGCCTGATTCTCTGCTGTGAAAACCTCTCTCCTCCGTCTGGGTGCAGGGGTCAAAGTCTCTCAAAGTGGCCTTCTCTTGTGCTGGGTGATGTAAAACTGATGCTTGTACCAGCTGACATGGGTGCAGGGGTCAAATTAACTAAATGGTGGCCTACTCCTGTGGTGGGTGATATGATGCCTGAATATGTGCTGTGGGGCCTCTCTCCTCTTTCTGGGTGCAGGGGTCAAAGTAACTAAAAGTGGCCTTCTCCTGTGCTGGATGGTATAAATGTAATGCTTGTGCTATCTGACATGTCTCCTCTGTCTGGGTGCTAAGGCCTAAGTCACTGAAAGTGGCCTTCTCCTGTGGTGGTTGATATGATGCCAGATTCTCTGCTATGGGACCCTCTCCTTTGTCTGGATTCTGGGGTCGAAATAATAGTAGCTGACCTTCTCCATTGGTGGGTGATTTGAAGCCTGATTCTGTGCTATGGGACCTAACTCCAATTAATATTGGTTAATTTTATTTTATTTTATGTTAAGTCATCATTTCCCTATCTACATTTGTTTGCAGGGGATTTACCTACATTTTGCTGCCTTTTGCAGCCCTCTAGCCCTTTCCGGGAGTCTTTTACAGCCTTTTTAGTGCCCAAAAGTTTGGGTCCCCATTGACTTCTATGGGGTTCGGGTTCGAGATGAAGTTCGGGTTGAGTTCGGATCACGAACCCGGACATTTTCCGGAAGTTCGGCCGAACCTCTCGAACCCGAACATCCAGGTGTTCGCTCATCTCTAGCCGCCAACTCCACACTCTGTCATTGTGCCACTCTGTGTACTCCTGATGCTGCAGCTGCTACCTCCACACTGTCATTGTGCCACTCTGTGGCCTCCTCATGTTGCTTCCACCTCCACACTATGTCACCTTGCCACTCTGTGGCCTCCTCATGCTGCAGCCACCTCCACACTTTGTCACCGGGTCACTCTGTGGTTTCCTCATGCTGCTGCTACCTCCACACTATGTCACCTTGCCCCTCTGTGGCCTTATCATTCTGCTTCCACCTCCACACTATGTCACCTTGCCACTCTGTGGCCTCCTCCTGATGTTGCTGCTGTCGCCACCTCCACACTCTGTCATTGTGACACTCTGTGGCCTCCTCATGATGCTTTCACCTCACCATTATGTCATAGGGCCACTATGTAGACTCCTGATGCTGCTGCCACCTTCACACTATGTCACGTTGCCACTCTGTGGCATCCTGATGCTACTGCCACCTCCACACTCTGTCATCGGGTCACTCTGTGGTCTCCTCATGCTGCTCTTACCTCCACACTATGACACCTTGCCACTCTGTGGTCTTCTCATGCTGCTGCCACCTCTACACTCTGTCATTGTGCCTCTCTGTGGCCTCCTGATGCTGCTGCTGCCACCTCCACACTATCATGCTGCTTCAACCTCCTCATGCTGCTGCCACCTCCACACTATGTCACCTTGCCACTCTGTGGTCTCCTGATGCTGTTTCCACCTCCACACTCTGTCAAAAAGCCACTCTGTGGCCTCCTGATGCTGCTGCTGTCACCTCCACACTGTCTTTGTGCCTCTCTGTGGCCTCCTCATGCTGCTTCCACCTCCACAACATGTCACCGTGCCACTCTGTGGTCTCCTAATGCTGCTGCCACCTCCACACTATGTCACCTTGCTACACTGTGGTCTCCAGATGCTGCTGCCACCTCCACACTGATATTGTGCCACTCTGTGGACTCCTCCTGATGCTGTTTCTTCCACCTCCACACTGTCATTGTGCCACTCTGTGGGCTCCTGTTGCTGCTGCTTCCACCTCCACACTGTCATTGTCATGCTCTCCTCATGCTGCTGCTACCTCCACACTATGTCACCTTGCCACTCTGTGGTCTTATCATGCTGCTTCCACCTATACACTCTGTCATTGTGCCACTCTGTGGCCTCCTGAAGCTGCCACCACCTCCACACTGTCATTGTACCACTCTGTGGACTTCTGTTGCTGCTGCTTCCACCTCCACACTGTCATTGTCATGCTCTCCTCATGCTGCTGCTACCTCCACACTATGTCACCTTGCCACTCTGTGGTCTTATCATGCTGCTTCCACCTATACACTCTGTCATTGTGCCACTCTGTGGCCTCCTGAAGCTGCCACCACCTCCACACTGTCATTGTGCCACTCTGTGACCTCCTCCTGATACTGCTGCTGTCGCCTCCTCCACACTCATGCTTTTGTTACCTCCACACTCTGTCATTATGCCACTCTGTGGCCTTCTGATGCTTATGATGCCACCTCCACACTGTCATTGTGCCTCTCTGTGGCCTTCTCATTCTGCTTACACCTCACCACTATGTCATAAGGCGACTCTGTGGACTTCTCATGCCATTCCCACCCTCCCTACTTGACTGGGCCACTATTTTGCCTTTGAGCCTGGCTGACATCATCATTTATTTTACCCTTATTCTGATTTGTCAGAAGGAAGGAAAAATTAGATGCACAACAGATCCTGTCTGTGTAGCAGCTGTAAGGCCTGTATGGTTCCATCAGAATTGGCTTGTGATTTGGTAGCCATAAGCAGGAGTGGGTACAAAACACAGAAGACATGCAAATATTCCATTCACGTGTCATCTCTGTTTTGGATCCACTCCTGTTTTTTTGGCATTAGCAATACTGATGGATTACTGACCAAATGCTGACTGAGTTATGGCAGATGCTGAACAGAGAGGATCCGTTTTTTGGGGATTATTGTTCTGACGGATCAGAGGAAGAGCAAAATAATCAGTGACGTCAACAAAAATTTACTGCTGACACCCTCTCCACTCTGGGGGCTCTACTTGTGTAAGCATTTAATAGAACATGTTCTGTAGACATCTATGTGCAATCAGCTGACGGCAGTGTAAAAGGAGTACACTTCGTCTTGACGCTAACATTCACCTGTAAGGCTGAGCACTTGAGTTATTTGGTCAGTTTTGGCCCCGTGACTGCCCAAATAATTGAAGTGTGCAATGTTTTAATGTAGCAGGAAGATTTCTTTGAAAAAAGGGGGCTAATTTTTCAGATGCCAATGGCTATGTAGAGGGCTAAGGGTTCTGTAGGAAAAGGTGGCACAAAGAAACAAGAGAAAGAGCTCTGTAAGGTTAGAAATTCTGTAACAAATATATACAGATGGTACTTTTGTCTTCATTTTTTATCAGACAAGAGGCTTCAGCATCTCCAACTCCCTCCTCTTTCTTTCTACTTTGTGCTCTGGCATGACCCATCTTTTGCCTGCATCTTCAGTCTGAACTCCACCCCTACTCTTTGCAGTCAGGATAGGAAGCAGGAGGGAGCAGCATAACTCTGTAAGCCCCGCTTTGTAAGCAGTGGCAGTGGTGTGCTGCAAACAAAAGGCTGCATCAAGACCCATTTTTGTATACTTTTCAATAGTCCCTGTTAGCTGTACCAAGATCCTCCTTATTAGTTTCACTAACGGACCATTTTAGGCCAAATAGCAACTACAATTTTTGTCTTAAGAATCAGTTGCACACTTGAGACAAATTATGTTATTTCAGCAAAATTGCTGATACACGAGCCCTGGGGCAAACCGACCATTCTATTATTTTAGCATTAACCTAGGACCCGTGGCCAACAAATTCTCACATTCCCTCAGAGAGATTGAATAATTCTGAAATGCAATGTACAACAAATGCATAATAACTATGGTCATTAGTATGGGTCCCAGCTACCCTCAAAGTACGTCCCCTGCAGAAACTTCCATGTGTACAGCACCTATCCTATTAACCCTACAGAAAAAAAATGCTAATGATGAGATAAAAGTTATCTCTGTAACCATACAAAAGAAGTAGCAAGATAGAAAGGAGAAGGGATAAGAACAAAGTATAGAAAGGCTAATCATCTAAGTGCCATGACTAATGAGGTCACTACAATTGAGAACAGATGGGTGACCTCCACACTACTTTATCACTGGGGTTATGCCTGCTGTCATTGATATAATGCATCCATCGTCATAGAGAATAGTGTGAACATACTGTGAAAGGTGGAGATGTCTTCCCAGAACTCTTCATAATGAAATAGCACATTCACTCAAACCTCTGATGGTCCAGCCAGCGGGTATATATTACAATATAATGTGCTGCATAAGATTTTAATTTGATTTAATGAAAATGTTTAATAAACTGGATGTATTGTGACAACCATGGAAAGTTACATGAAAAACCATGAAATCCTACTTGTTCCACTTTAATTAGGGCAGCTTAAAAATGTCATACTTTTAACCAAGCAGAAAACAGATGTTATACAATAAGGGGGCAGTTTTCTTAATATTGTCTTAAATTTAGACAGTTTAGAAGTAGACTAGGTGCACCAAATTCATCACAGTGGCTCAGGAATGGATGTATGATACAACTGATGCCACCTTATTATTGATTTACTTTGGATCCATTTTTTGGGGCAAAGATTTAGCACAATCTAGTACATTATAAGACACTCCACTTTGAGCATGACCACATATACCTTTTTCTCTATGGCATGTCCCCTTGTTCAGTGAGAAGCAGATTGTGTCTAAAACACTCAATAAATGTGGCACATGGCATGTGAGCCAGAATTCTACCTCAAACTGGACAGAATTCTGGCACATTTTGACCTGTAAATTTGCCCCATTGTAATTTATACTATCAGTGCCGAAAAAATACTGTATAAATAAATATGAATTTCTCATTTACAAGCTTACACATTACACACTGAAGTAAAGATAAAATTTTCTGGGCTATGCAAGCTCCATCAGCAATATTGTTGAGCGCGAATATTCGAAAAGCGAATTTCTATCGCTTTACGATTTCACGAATATTTCGAATATCACGCTATATATTCATAATCACAAATATTCTTTTTTTTTACACAGTACACATCACAATGCACATTACAGTGAAGTGCCAATAATCGCATCGCAATAAAAAATTGCATTACGAATATTCACACTCCACTCACTGAGTCAGTGAGTGGAGCGCGAATAATCGTAACACGATTTTTTATTGCGATGCGAAGATCGGCACTTCACTGATCCCTCCCTTCTAAGTTCGAAAACTGCACCACGCCCCTTTCTTGCATGTGCATGCGATTTTTACATTGCAATTATTAGAATGAATATTAGTAATCTAACATAACGAATTCGCAAATATTTGACGAATATTCCCGCATATATTCGTCAAATTTCACGAAATTGAATATAGCCGATGCCACTCATCACTAATCAGCAATAGTGTTGAGTGCGAATATTCGCAAAGCGAATTTTAATCTCGAATATCGTGATTTCGAGATTTCGCAAATATGTCGAATACATGACCCAATATTCGCAATTATGAATATTCGCTCTTCTTAAGATGGATAGTGAGTGATAGGGAAACTTTATCTTAAAAATAAAAGATTCATACATAATTCCCCCAACCTTAATTGCTTTCTATAACAATTTCCACTATACCTGTCAGAGTAAAGACTTAATAGGTAAAAACTGTCCTGCGAATGTTCTTCACTTGAATATTCACATTAATCTATTTGCGGTTTGTATTTCCTTTCCTACCAAGCGTTAACAGGTTGTGTTAGACTCCAGTACGCTGCATGTATTGCGAAAATTCATGTCTTTTTCGCACCTTTCCATTCGCACAAATGACTCCTGCCATTTCAAGCTTTCAATACATGTAAAGCTGTTTAAACTTTATTAATAACGAATAGATTCTATGCGCACGCAAATATAACTTAAAAAATTAATCGCAAGTCATGATATTGAATGTGAAATAACGAATGTTGCAAAATCGCGAATATATGACGAATATGATGCAAATTATTATTCAAATATCGCGAAATTGAATATGGGTCTTTGCGCTCATCACTAATCAGCAACACCATTTTATGGAAGCCTGGATTCTGCAAAAATGCTGATGACTGAGGTAGTCATACGGTACATCTTTTTCCAAGAAACCAGCAGCATGAATGATTTGGATCACTATCTTGTACATACAGTATGTCATTTGGAATAATATGGCCTCTGGTAGTATTAGGTCCAGTTCAGATCACATTTTTAATTTATCTGTAGCTTACATTCTGTGAAAAGTTCTCATTTGAAACACTAATTATATATGAAGGGCTTCTTTATCCTAACAAAGTCTTCAAGAGTGTCCTTTTGGCCACTATTGGTCTGGCTATTCCATACAATAGTATACAGTAAAATTGTGTTGTTGTTTTTTCCCTATAAAACCCTATGGGAAAAAGCTGGGTCATAGGACCAGAGATGACATGTACTTTAGGACATGTCACCACGGTGGCCAGTCATTGGCTGAAGCAGTGCGCATGACCATGTCCAAACAAGAAATTTACAGATGGGGACTGGAAATCTGATGCAGATAGCCTGGGAGCCACAGAGCCCAAATGGAGCAGCAATGAATAAATATGCATATCTCTCTTCACAGGGGGATTTAGAAAAGACAAAAACTGGACAATGCCTTTAAGCTTAATTGAGCCATATAACTGTCACGGCCCCTCTTGTGACAGATGTCAGGAGATTAAGGAGACTGGCGGAGCATGGAGGAATCTAACAGCCTCTTTGATTACTCTGGATTCAGTGTGGTTGTTGTTAATGACCACACCCCTTGTTTCAGGTATAGCTTAGTAGTCATTACTTCTACCCTATTTAGTCTTACCCCACCCTTCTGACTGTGCAGTAAGATAGCTTCATTTGGTTTTGGAAGAGCTGGTGTGTTGTCCTCTCTGGTGTTCCTGCTCGCCCATCTCTACAGAAGTTAAGTGTCGCGTTTGTTTGTGTTTTGTTTTCCCTTCCTTGTTGGTTGTTAGTAGGCCTCAGGGAGACACTTGTTTCTTAATTTGGGAAGGAATGGGTTGTCCCAGCACTGTCAATATCCATAGGGCTCTTTAAGGTCTCCAGGGTCCCAGGTTCCATGCTATGGGCATTCCTACCTTCAAGGGGTGCCCATACGGTTAGGAGTCAGGGCCAGGAGTAGGGTTCTCTAGGTAGTGAGCTTTTCATTCCCCTAGCGTTGAAGCCTAGTGGCTTTCCCTTTCCCTCCTGATTGTCTGTGGGGGTGTTTTATTCTATACCTCAGCCGTGGCAAAAACTTAAAGGGTCATTTTGGTTGCTAAAAGTTAGGAGATAACTATTAGATCAGTGTGGGTCCTACCACTGGGCCACTTATTGTTCACGAGAATGGGAGCCCCATATACCTTGGAGCACCCTTTAAGGAATGGAGCTGCAAGTCGGGCATGCGAACTGCTGCTCCATTCAGCACTATGGGAGTTTTGGAAACAGCTGAGTGCTGTACTTGGCTGTCTCTGGAACTCCCATTGAGATGAATGGAGCCACAGTGCACATGCCCACCCAGTGGCGTTGCGAGGGGGGTGCGGCGGGTGCGGGCCGCACCGGGTGACACCACTGATGGGGTGACACCCACCAGTGTCGGCAGAAGATAATTTATTCACTGCACTTGCCTGAAGCCGCGATGCTGTACAGGGAATCCCAGCTCTGACTCCATATATGGTTGTGTCCATATATGGAGTCAGTGCTATGAACATGAAGGGGGTGGCAACCTTTCAGAAATAGAGGCTAAATTAGATGTGCCCAAGCATACTGACAATCCTGGGGGACACCCAATGTATTTTAATCTAATTTAGCCTCTATTTCTGAAAGGTTGCCACTAGGATTCGAACTCACAACCCTTTGCATGAGAGGCAAGAACTAAGCTGGAAAAACCTCATAGTAGTCTAGCAAGTATTAGGTATTCCCATACAGCAGAAGTATAATTTAATATTTTTTTTTTTTCAGTTTTTGTAAAAAAAACATGACACAAAATAAATGTGTAATTACTATATAGTAATTACACATTTATTTTTTTTATTTAATGATACTTCTGCTGTATAGAAATACCTAATACCTGATACACTACTATAAGGTTTTTCCAGCATAGTTTAGCATTAAGCTCCATAGTTCAGTGGTTAGAGCTCTCGCCTCTGATGTGAAAGGTTGGGAGTTCTAGTCCTGATGAAAACCTTTTAGAAATAGAGGCTAAATTATGCATTCATGTATATCAGAAGTATGATAATATATATTTATACTTCTGATTATATATATATATATATATATATATATATAGTATTATATATGGGAAACTATTACTGAGGTTTTTAGCCATAATATTAGTATAGCAGGTTAATATGAAGCTCTGATGGGGTGTGTGTGGAGGACACTGATGGGGGATGTGTGCAGGACACTGATGGGGGGAATGTGTGCAGGATACTGATGGGGGAATGTGTGCAGGACACTGATGGGGGGATGTGTGCAGGATACTGATGGGGGGATGTGTGGAGGACACTGAAGGGGGATGTGTGCAGGACACTGATGGGGGATGTGCAGGACACTGATGGGGGATGTGTGCAGGATACTGATGGGGGGATGTGCAGGATACTGATGGGGGGATGTGGAGGACACTGATGGGGGATGTGTGCAGGACACTGATGGGGGAATGTGTGCAGGATACTGATGGGGGGATGTGCAGGACACTGATGGGGGAAGTGTGGAGGACACTGATGGGGGGATGTGTGCAGGACACTGATGGGGGATGTGTGGAGGACACTGATGGGGGATGTGGAGGACACTTAGGGGGATCTAGGGAGGGATGTGGGGATGTTGGGATGGGAGGTCCTGGAGGGGTGTTTGGGTGGAAGCTCTGGAATGGGTGGGAGGTCCAATATGGTATGTGTCGGTGGGAGATCCGGGGGCATAAAATTTTTGCTGTGGGGCCCAGTCATTTCTAGCTATGCCCCTGGTGACACCACCAGGAGATGAGCGCTTGCATTATGGAAGCACTCATCTCCCTACATTCATCTGTATCGCGATACAGATAAACACTGCAGCAGGGCAAGGGAGAGGCGTCTCCCTTCTTTGTTCCTCTGATAGGCTGCTGGCCTTGTGCCGGTAGCCTATCAGAGGCCGGCACAGGCGGCGCAATGACGTCATCGCGCCGCCAGAGCCGTACTGCTCGGGACACAGGCCAGAAGAGGCCTGCATCGCATCGCTGCCATGGAGGTACGTATGTGTTTTTTTTGTTTTGTTTTTCTGTATGCAAATATGTTGGGGGGGTGTGCTAAGCAGACAGAAGACAGACCGCCGGGGGTTGGGGTGGGGGGGCCTGCTGGGGGTGCTATAATTTGAACCCAAGCGAGAACATGGATGGGGGTTTGGAGAGTAAACAGACAGCTGACGTGGGGGGGGGGGGGCTAAGCAGACAGATCGCCGCCGGGGGGGGTGACACCATTTTCTACCGCACCGGGTGACACTAGCCCTAGCAACGCCACTGTGCCCACCCTGCTGCTTCAGTCATTTCAGAGGGCTTTGAAGTGTATGGGGTACGTTTTATTGTGATTTGTAAGGGTCTCAGTGGTAGGACCCCTACTAATCTAATAGCTATCCACAATGCTGTGGATAGGAGATAACTTCTAACAGCCAGTATACCCCTTTAAATGGCATAAGGATACCTTGAGAGGGCACAGGCATCTAAAAGGTCCACTAGAAGAGTTGGCCTTTGACCCTTTAAAATGTTGTAAAAAAAAAGAGGTAAAATAGAAATTAACATAGAAATATAAGAGAACAAGATTCACAGAAACATTTTTTTGGGAATCTCCTATTGGAAACTCATTTGATATTGAGTTTGTCAGAAGTTAAAGCACCATTAGCTCCTGATTAATTTGTTCCTTCCAGTGTGTTGATGCTTCTCCTGGAGAATGTTATCACAGCATGCTTTATCAAGCAACTCTGTAAAATTATCTTGTTGTAAAAGCCCACAGTAGCTGTTCTGCAAGACATCATCCATTCCTTCAGCTTAGAAGGTAAGAGATGTTTACATTTAACTTAACTGTTCCTTTTACTACTTGGGTGGCAAACTGATGTAATTGTTATTACATTACACACAGATTAAAATAATACAAAACCTTCCGCCATAAAGTTTTGCTGGAATTTACTTTGTCTTCTGCTAACTAATCAATGAGGCATTAAAAGAACAAACTCTTAAAGTAACAATTTCTCAACAAACCTTGATCTGAAATAATCAAAACGTTCTTGAAATATTGCAATATTTGAACCAAAACTGATAATCTACAATAAAATACAGGATGTTTTGTCTTGCATTTTGAAAACAATCATTAGCATTATGGCATTCCAACACTTCTCATCTTTGCATGTGTCCTGATGTTTTCTGTTAATACAGATATAGACACCCTTAAAGGGTTTGCCCAGTGGGGATAAATTCTAGCAAAGTTTTTGGCTTGAGAAATTCCAGAAAATGCATGGAACATCGGATGAAACAATCAAAGTCGATTCGCATAATACTTTGTTCGAATGCTGTACTGAGCGAGCGCTCTGTACAGTATTAGAATGTATTGGCTCTGATGAGCCAAAGTTATTACTTTGTGAAGTGTCTCGAGACTTCGCATAATACCTTCATAAATTAATTTCTACGGAAAAAAACATTTCCCGAACTGGGATTCGGTTCCAAGTAATAACTTTGGCTCATCGGAACCAATACATTCTAATACTGTAGGGAACGCTCACTCCGTACAGTATTCAAACAAAGTATTATGTGAATCGACTTCAGATGTTTCATCCGAAGTCGTTTCTCTCATCATTCCCTACTGATTACCACTGGGCCAGTGATTGGCCGAGTGGGCATTTCCAAACATTTTCTGTCTTAGCCAGGACAAGGAAGAACCAAGAACAGGAAATAGAGACGAGCAGGGACGAGTGAGATCAGTAATGCATTGTTAATTATTTTTGCAAATTTGAGTCCTTTTCCATATTTTTCAGATGTAGTGGTGTTTGCCACTGACACTTGGATCTCCACACAATCCTGATTCATCTTGAATATGTTGAGCATCAGAGCCCTGTTTCAAGGCTTACTGCCTAGTGACACCAGTGCTAGCTATTAATTTATTTCACAGAAATTGCTGATATATTAAATACCAACCTAAGAAAATCTGTCTGAGGCTTTCGCTTTAGTGATCTGCCTCCTATATACAGTAACAGGCTGTGGGTTTGAGACCTCAAAGAGATGTGTTAAAGAAATAAATGAACCATAATCAAATACTGTGTGAGAAAGGCACAGCCTTTCTTGTAGCTCCTATTATCTGTGTACGGTTTTATGTCAATGTCGTGCGCTCGCCACATGTAAAGTGCTGACAGATGGAGCGGACTCCCTCTGTCTCCCATCAGCACCCTGCAAATGCAATCGCGGGGTGCAGATGTGTGTGAAGGCTAGCTGGGGTCTAATGTAGCCTGCTGATCAATGTCAGAATAGCGATAGGGATAGTGCATTGCATATTTAAATCAATCAGAATGTTGTCTGTTATAGTCCCCTTGTGGGAATATTAAGTGGTAAAAAGTAAAAAAAAAAAAAAAAACATTAAATAAAAAAAATTCCAGTAAAAATCAAAATAGTTTATTTTTTTCCATTGAAAAAATCTACCCATATGTTTGGTATCACCAGGGACGGACTAGGAACTTAAAGTGGGCCTGGAAAAAACCTAAAAGGGGCCCCATGTTATAGGGGTGTCCAAATTGACAGAAGGCAGCGCAACACAAGTAGGCAGGGCCAGCAATACTATAGTGCAAAATACTGTCCCAGCAAAACCACATACCTCAGAGTAGGACAATATACTGCCCCAAAAGCTGTCCCTTTGTGGTGGCCATTATTAGATGCCATTTTCTGTCCTGCTCCAGTTGTCTCTGATTAAGATATGGAGCAGGTAGCTTAGAAGGGAAGATGTGGGCCACAGCAGTTGAATTCAGTGTGTATTTGCGGTCGCTGGTGGGTAAATGAGTTTCTGATTCTCACAGGGTTAATTACCGCTGAGAACTCATTATGTACCAGACCAGTGGCAGAGAGGAGGACTTGGTGGCCCCATGGGCATCGGCCCACTGGGAAATTTCCCTGTAAGGTCTGTGGCCAATGTGTCTCTGAGTATCGCTGTGTCCATAACATCCCACACTACATAAATATCATGTAAATTATCCCCGACGGGGAACGACAAATATAAAAATTACAGAATTGCTCATTTATACTTAGTTGCCACTGAAAAAACGTAATAACAAGCGATCAAAAAGCGTAATTTA
Source organism: Bufotes viridis (assembly GCA_033119425.1). Classification (NCBI taxonomy): domain Eukaryota; kingdom Metazoa; phylum Chordata; class Amphibia; order Anura; family Bufonidae; genus Bufotes; species Bufotes viridis. The sequence continues at coordinate 387,136,570 of CM065592.1, read as the reverse complement.
CTCGAAAATGATACCAATGAAAAGTACAAGTCATACCGCAAAAATCTCACAACTCCAAAGAAAGAAAAAAAAAGTTATGGGTATTGGGAAGTGGCATTGAAAAAAGATTTTGACCTATTGTTGACCTATTCTTAGGATAGGCCATCAATGTTTGATCATTTGGGGCTACTTGTACAGGTGTAGCTCTGCTACTGCAACTTAGTCTTATTCACCAATAACTAGAATGGAGGTTCTACATTCCTCCTTACTGCATTACCAAAGGAGGAATTGAGCAAGTGTGCTGTCACTCCACTCAAAGTTTAAGGGGCTAGTGGAGACCAGTGCACTAGGATGATTGTAGAAAAATGTAATTGATGTCAATGCATCAATTGCCAAAAAATTTGTAATAAATCAATCTAATAATAATAATAATAATTGAATTGATGATAAAACACAAAAATAAATTGATAATATATAGAAATTGTTAATACATATATAAACATAAATAAACAAATAAAGTATAAATAATAGAAAGACAAATCTAATTCCATTTTTCAGTTACCAAGGGACCTCACAAACATTTCAAGCTGTATTTGTACTGCCAAAATCTAAGCCAAATGCTCACCCTCAGCTAAAAAGCCCAAAAGGGAAAAGGCCATGCAACAATACAGCTTTCTTATCAGTATTTATTAACTAGCTGGAGCTGTTTAACAAGATAGTAGCATAATAAACCATGATTTAAATCATCTGTGCAATATAGTGTTTGTCTAAGTTGATTGCCCCCAGAGTGTTTAATAGCCTGAATGACAAGAAATTTATGGCCACACTTAAGTTGAAGTTTGTTGATCTGTATAAACGTCAACATCTTAATATGAAGTCCTAAACAGGAAATCCTGCATCCTTGTTTTTTACAAGAATCTGACCAAAAAGCAACCTCCATGTTTCCTTGATGTGTTGGGAATCATGATCTTTAACACCTCACCTCTAGTTTACCTCTGTCATTTCCTCCTCCATGGATCACATTTCCACGTTAAAGATTTGTAAATCTACAAAAATGCAACGTAGAGTTTTAACTTCTTAACATTGCTTTCTACGTCTCCTGAATATATTTTGATAGCTATTTTGAAGGCTTGTTTTCATTAAAAAAGTCAGAACGACATAGCTTGCTTCTAAACTTTCCCTGGGTCAGTAGGGCTTTTGAGGAAGGTAAGTAGTTAATTTGCACAAAGCGCGACGCGTTCATCGTTCTATATTTTTTCTTCCAAATGACTCTCACTGGAAATTAAAGTGACATTAAAAATTGAACAGCATAGCAAATTTGTAACAAGAAAATAGAGTGGTGCTTGAAAGTTAGTGAACCCTTCAGAATTTATTTATATATTTTCCATAAATATGACCTGAAACTGCATTTCACATAAGTCTTAAAAGTAGATAAAGATAACCAAATCAACCAAATGAGTCAAAAATATTAGACTTGGTAATATATTTATTGAGAAAAATTATCCAATATCATGTCAGTGAGAGGCAAAAGTATTTGAACATTTGCTTTCAGTATCTGGTGTGACCCCCATGTGCAGCAATAACTGCAACTAAATATTTCCAGTAATTGTTGATTAGCCCTGCACATACAGTAGGCTTAGAGAATTTCAATCCATACAGTTTCTCTATACAAAACAGCTTCAACCCTTTTAACTCTATGTCTTCTCATTTCAGGTCCTTCCACCACATTTCTATTGGATTAAGGTCAAGACTTCAACGTAACCATTCCAAAACTTTAACTTTCTTTTTCTTCTTTGACAATTCTTTGGTGAAGCAACTTTTTTGACTTGCTGTATGACCCAGGAGCCCTTTAGATTCAGCTCACAGACAGATGTCCATACATTTTTCTTTACAATTTGCTGGTATAATTCAGAATTAATTCTTCCCTCAATTATGGCAAACCTTCGTGGCCCAGATGCAGCAAACCAGACCAAAACCATGATACTACCACCACGTTTCATAGATGGGATTTTTATTTTTTCAAAATGCAGTGTTTTCCTTTCTCTAAACCTTACTCTTCTCATTTAAACCAAAAAGTTCTGCTTTGATTTCATCTGTCCACTAAACATTGTTCCAATAGTCTTCTGGCTTGTCCAGGTGATCTTTAGCAAACTTCAGATGGGCTGCAATGTTCTTTCAGCTGGCGGCTGGGGGCCTCAGAGTTTAAATCCCCACAGAACAAACATAGATTTGTGTATACAGTAAATCCTGTAAAACCTCTATAAAGGTAAGACTTACAGTATTTGGGGACATCATTTATTCAATTGTCTATTTTTAATGCTTAGGACTTAAGTTGGCTGTGCCTCCTTTTTTAATCAGGGATTATCCAATATTGTGGTGAATCAAATTTCTGATCATGAACAGGAGATTAAGAGAAAAAAAACTCTTCTTATTTAGGTTAGTTAGGGATTTGGTGGTAACCAGCACCAGAACAGGGCCAACATTAATTTGTTTATGGCACCACCTTTTGTCAGTGCCTATGCAGCGAAAATAGACAAATTAACTGAAGAACAGAATAGGGTTTTACAATGACTGGTGAAGAATGCATTCCAAGGGTTATGTGTGACACAATGGCGAATTATAATAGGGGCGTTTGGGTTTGCAACCCCAGGCCCGGCATCGCTGGGGTCCCCAACGCTGACCCAAACACCCACATACTGTGGTGGTGCATGGGAGCGCATAGTTTCTAGTAGACCTAAGGCCGATGCAGTAGTAAAATCCTGGGAAACAACGCAGTGATATGTGCAAGCCTGCCTCACCATCTGTAAGGGAGCGCCGTGACACAGGCAAGTATTTTCTTTTTGTTTTCTTTGTGTGTGCCAACTTTGGGGGACATTTGGGGGCTGCGGGGCACAGAAGGAAATATTACCCAAAGGACAGTGGGTGAAACTTACTACATGGGGGGGCAGTGTGGGGGCAAATTACTACATGGGGGGCAGTTGGAGGCAAATTACTATATGGGGATTACTTTATGGGAGCAGTGTGGGGGAAAATTACTATTTGGGGGCTGTATGGTGGCAAATTACTACTGTGGGGGCGATGTAGGGGATGGGTAGGCATTGTAGGGGCATTTCTATTACAGGTACATATGATGGGACATTACTTTTGGAAATACTATACAGGCATTATTACCTGGAACACAATGTAGGGTGTTAAATAAAATTCAGACAGCACTCCTTATGATGCTTGTTTACGTGTTTATTTTCCTTTTAGCCGGACATAACTTCCTTAAGAGCAACGTTTCGGGGTTAAAGAAAAACCCTTCATCAGGGTATGTGAAATCAAAATATGGCGTGTCCGACATATTCCGGACACGCCATATTTCGATTTCACATAGCATAGTGCATAGTGGGCACAGTATTGTGGTGGCAGTATGACATTGTCGGGACACCAGGATGGGGAGGTTCATGGAAAAATTGAGAAATCTAACATGTTTGTGTAACAAACTCTGTAGAGACGAGATGCAACTGAAAGAATTAGTCATGGAGGTCTGGGTCAAACAGAGGAGAAGAGGAAAGAGAAGGTCTACATGACAAGAGATGTCCCTGGATGTAAGAGGTATCTAGTGCTGTATTCTATGTAGAGCTGGCTCACTACTGAGACCTGTGTCTCATTCTCTCCTCCATGTCTTTTTTATTATAATAATATGTATTTTAAATTTGGCGACTAAAAAGGTAATTTGTCTCCTAAATTTTTCAATTTAAGAGCCAATGGCTCCTGGGTATTTATATATTTTTTTTTTACTCTGGAACACTGTGTGTTGCTGTGTCCTAGCTGGAAGAGGAGGAGGTTGGAGAGCAGCGTGGCAAGAACGACGAGGGCGCTCCATCTTTCAGCAGCGCAGACTGCAGGTACCATGTAGTGTTAAATAGGACTGCAGATACCATCTACTACATTATCTGCAAACAGAAAGTTATCACTGTTATCTGGGGTGTTACATATGACTGCAAGTAACATCTACTTCATTATCTGTTCTCAGAGAGTTTTCATCGTGTTACCTGTGGTGTTACATAGGACTGCAGGTGACATCTACCACATTATCTGTATTCAGAGAGTTATCACTGTGTTATCTGTGGTGTTACATAGAGTCTCTGACAGGGCCGGTGCAAGGATTTTTGCAAGGATTTTTGCCGCCCTAGGCAAAAGAAAAGTTTGCCGCCCCCCCCATGTGACATCACAATGCCCCACCCATATGATCTGCCATATTAAAGGGGTTCTGCAGTTTATTTAAACTGATCGGCAGGGGTCCCCCGCCAATCAGCTGTTTCAGAAGGCAGCGGCGCTGGGAGTAGCGCCTTAGCCTTCTCGCAGTGACGTCACGACTAGTATCATTGGCCGAGGCGCTACTGCATACATAGGATAGATCATCAGTTTAAATAAACTGCAGAACCCCTTTAACTAATGCCAGTTCTCTCCCCCCCTGTCATTCTCTCCCCCCCTTGTCATTCTCTCCCCCCCTTGTCATTCTCTCCCCCCTCTTGTCATTCTCTCCCCCTCTTGTCATTCTCTCCCCCTCTTGTCATTCTCTCCCCCCTCTTGTCATTCTCTCCCCCCCCTTGTCGTTCTTCACCCCCCCTCCTTTGTCATTCTTCCTCCCCCCCCTTGTCATTCTTCCCCCCCCTTGTCATTCTTCCTCCCCCCCTTGTCATTCTTCCTCCCCTCATGTCATTCTTCCTTCCCCCTCTTGTCATTCTCCCCCCTTGTCATTCTTCTTCCCCCCTTGTCATTCTTCCTCCCCCTTGTCATTCCCCCTTTTGTCATTCTTCTTCCCCCGACCTTTGTCATTCTTCCTCCCCCTACCTCTAGTGTAGCGCGGCCGAGCTCTTTATGGTCCAGGGGTACAGGAGCTTTAGTTTCCTGTACCCTGACGGACTGACAGGAAGTGCACACTGTGTGTGCACTTCTTGTCAGTCCGGCCGGGTACAGGAGACACATGCTCCTGTACCCGCGGCCATAAAGAGCTCGGCCGCGCTACAATGGAGTGACAGGAGGGAGCGCTGAGCACTTCCCTCCTGTCAGCTCCTCTCCTCTTGCTGAGCCCGGGCGGTGCGCCCTCATGGACCCGCCAGCCCGAGCAGTGCTGCAGCCGTCTGAGGCTCAATTCAGAGCGCTCGGGCGGCTGCAGCATGAGGCAGGGCCAGCGCTCCTAGCAACGCCCCTTGCCAAGGGACGCTCTACGCGGCGGCCTAGTCCGCTTATAGGACGCGCCGGCCCTGGTCTCTGAGTATAAACAATGTAGTAGATGTCACCTGCAGCCCTATGTAACACCCCATATAGCAGTGATAACGTTCTGTGTATAGATAATGTAGTAGATGGTATGTAACACTACAGATAACATAAGGTAAAAGGTTTCTCTGGGATTTACATATTGATGGCCTATCCTCAGGATAGGTCATCAATATGAGACTGGTGGGAGTCTGACTCAAGGAACCCCTGCCAATCAACTGTTTGAGGAGACCACAATGTTCCAGTGAGCTCCACAGCCTATTTGCTCCTTACCAAGCACAGCCAGGGCCGGCGCATCCTATAGGCTGACTAGGCAGCCGCGTAGAGCGCCCCTTGGGAAGGGGCGCTGCTAGGAGCGCCGGCCCCCTTTATGCTGCAGCCGCCCGAGCGCTCTATAGAGAGCCTCAGGCGGCTGCAGCACTGCCCGGGCTGGCGCGTCCATGAGGGCGCACCGCCCGGGCGCAGCATGAAGAGAGGGACTGACAGGATGGAAGCGCTCAGCACTACCTCCTGTCAGTTCCTCATTGTAGCGTGGCCGAGCCCTGTATGGTCCGCGGTACAGGAGCATCTGTCTCCTGTACCCGGCCGGACTGACAGGAAGTGCGCACACAGTGTGCGCTTCCTATCAGTCCACTTGGGTACAGGAGACTAAAGCTCCTGTACCCATGGAGCATACAGGGCTCGGCCACGCTACAACAGAAGTAAGGGGAGGGGGTGGAGATTGAGAAAGAGGATGACAAGGGGGGTGATTGAGAAAGAGGATGACATGGGGGAGATTAAGAAAGAGGATGACAAAGGGGGGTTGAGAAAGAGGATGACAAGGGAGGGAGGGGGGGTTGAGAAAGAGGATGACAAGTGGGGGGGAGAATGAAAAGGGGGGAAAGAGAATGACAAGAAAAGGAGAGAGAATGACAAGAGGGGGAAGAGAATGACATGGGGGGGGGGGAAGAATGACATGGGGGGGAGAATGACAAGAAAAGGAGAGAGAATTACATGGGGGAGGGGGAGAGAATGACATGGGGGGGAAGAGAGAAAACTGGCGTTAGTTAAAGGGGTTCTGCAGTTTATTTAAACTGATCGGTGGGGTCCGACACTGGCAGTAGCCTCGGCCTTCTCGCTGTTTACCGCAGGCGCAGTGACGTCACGACTAGTATCACTGGCCTTGGTGGGGTTAAGCTCTGTTCACTTGAATGAAGCTTAGCCCCACCCAGGCCAATGATACTAATCGTGACGTCACTGCGAGAAGGCTGAGGCGCTACTGCCAGCGCCCCTGCCTTCTCAAACAGCTAATTGGCGGGGGTCCCGGGTATCTGACCCATGTCGATCAGTTTGAATAAACTGCAGAACCCCTTTAATTTGGCAGATCATATGGGTGGGGCATTGTGATGTCACATGGGGGGGGGGGCGGCAAACTTTTATTTGCCTAGGACGGCAAAAATCCTTGCACCGGCCCTGAGCACAGCGTATTTGATAGCACTGTACTTGGTATTGCAGCTCAGCCCCAATAAATTGGATGGGACTGAGCTGCACCTTGGCCAAATGAAAGATGAATGGGATGTTATATGGCCTAGGAAGAGACTGTGGCGCTCAAGAAGCACCGTAGCTTCTTAATACAGAAAAAAAACTAAACTAAAATGGAGGGAGGGGCCCAAGTTGGGTTGACAGCCCTGGGCCTATCATGCACTTAATCCACCCCTTGTGTTACCAGGGGCGTAACTACCATAGCGGCAGACCATGCGACTGCTATGAGGCCCAGGGCAAGAGGGGGCCCAGACTTAGTTGGGATTATTTCCTCTTCTAATGGAGGTAACCTGGTTAGTACTCTACCCTCTAAAGGAACAGCTGTTAGCAAATGAGGCAGTGGCAAAATGGCCCAAGGGTCATTGAAAGTGGTTTAGGCAGAAACCCTTCTGTCCGGTGCGGGGGCCTGGTTAGATCCTTGCTATGGGGCTCTTACTTCTCTATGTACGCCACTGGTGTTACACTATACATTACATGTATATTTATTCACCTCAGTGCTTTCAATAGAACTAAAACTTAAAAATGAACACATATAACAACTAACATTTTCATTAGATTATAGCTGCAAAACTAAATGCATAACATGGTTAAAAAAAAGCTTAGCTTGTCACTTGTAATTCACTGTGTACTATACTTATCAGCAAATGTTTCTTGGTGTTAAATCTAGAAGGCGATACACATAGGCTGGGGAGAAGATGCTTTTTGCAGTCCCTTGACGACATTTTGTAAAATTATGCTTGAAAAACGAAGGAAGCTATAATGAGGAACTGCCAAACCTCAGACCACATAAGTCATAAGATGGACCATACTGTTTCAATGTTATGTCTATAAAATATCGGTGCCAATAGGCAAGTGGTTTCACCATGTTCCCCTGCACCTTGCAGGGTGGGATCAGAGTATCATTTAATACGTTGTAAATTCTTGCATATGCTAGGGTGTCGCATTCATCTTCAGCCATACTATTGCAGGAAGGATGGATTTCTCAGTACGCCTGTGCCAGAACCTACAAATGTATTTGGGAATCAAATATAAAATAAGAGAAAAATCTCTGGAAACTGCAGTGCCATAACTACATTTAGCCGTTTGAACAGATGTGTTTGCACAGTTTGTGACAGGAATGTAAATGTTTTACTGTGCCCATTATATTTTTCCTTCCTACTTCTGTTAAACACATAAATTTGTAACAAGACTTGGATTTGAAATAAAATTTGGAGTCTACTAATGTGTTTTAAAACAGCTTGTAGGGCTCTAGTAAATCTCCCTGGAAACAGAAATACACGCATATATCAGCTGTCTATCAAGTAAGAATCACAGGCTTCTGTTTGGGAAAACAGTAGGACTCTGTAGAGAGAGAAGATGTGAAGACATTTTCTAGCAAATGGCAAGACTTTGACAGACATGTTTTTTAATCAAAATATGCAATAATTACTTTCCTTTTCCATTTCATTTATAATAATTGTACTCTTGGAAATAGAATCTATTTTTTTTTCTTTGCAGATTTTCTTAACCCCTAAGGATCGTGCAGATCTGTTCTCCTCGCATTTTGTCAGCCTCAAAGGCGTTGTGTCACTTCAGAAAATAGCATTTATTATGTAGTTAAGTTAACACAAGGCACTTACTAATGTATTGTTATCACCCATATCGCTTCCTTTGCTGGCTGGATTCAGTTTTCCATTATATTATACGTAGAAAAAAGCACCAGCCTATGTGTACTCCCATGGTCCCAGCCACGAGAGGCCGGTACTTTTTTCTATAGTGTCCAAGCACAGCCACCACTGATGGATTGCAGGGTGGTCGTAACCATGGAAATGAGCAGTCTATAATGTGATGGAAAAATGAATCCAGCCAGCAGAGGGAGCAATATGGACAATCACAGTACATTAGTAAGTGGCTTGTATTAACTTTCTTTACATGATAAATGTTACCTGTGGAATGACACAATCCCTTTAACGTTTAAATTTAATTTCATAATCATTTTCATAATCATTTTTTAACCTCATGGGGACTTTTACTTCAACCAGTTCAAGACCAGATCATTTAGCCACATTTCTGACCAGGCACATTTTAAGTTTTTTAAATACATTCATTCTTTTTATTTATTTTAAATTTTTTCCTTATTTTTTTATTTTAAATTTTTTGTCTCCTTTATTTATTGCTCATTTCTCCTGTAAATGGGGCTGACATAGTAGCCCCAGTTAAAGGAGCAATACAGCCACCCAAGGGGTTGTACAGTGCTGTAAAACCTCACTGCAGAGCTGATCTGGGTCTGATAAGACACAGCAGATAGTGCAGACTTTTGGCCCCTGATGATCACATGACCGCTGGGAGCAAATCAGGGAGCAAGTTTGCAATTTCCTGATCTCTATATCTCTATACACTGCACTCATTCAACACTGCATATAGAACGATGGGGAAGGCAGAAATGGTGAAAACCCATCTCTGCCTTCTCTATAGGAGCCCTGCAGTCATTGGCAGCCAGCTCCTCGCTCCCACAGCTGCACAATTAACACACAGTTGCGGTCTCTGCACATACATTTTCAAACTTTTGTGCGGAGATATGCTGATGGCCCGGACATATATAGTCACTGAGAAGTAGGCAAAGGGTTTAGCCGTTAAACTGCCAGGATTTAAGTTTTTCTGACATGAGTTGTTACTGCAGGAGTGCGGCTGTCAATCACTGCTGACATGCATTCACATCTTAGGTAACTTGGGAATTGATAAATATGATCTCTAACCTGCATATTTTGGGATTTATTCATTCTCTCTGCTAATCTCTGGTAAATATATTTTGTCTCTGCCATGCCTGTTGAAGAAGTAAAGTCTTCCTAATACTCACCTCATCCTTTTGCATGCAAAGAGGCCGCCGTGGCCATCTTGATTGCAGAAACCGCACAAAATCGCGCTTGCTGGGTGCGGTGACATCATCAGTAATGACGTCACTGCACCTGGCCAGATTCATTGTGTCTCCGCACGAGATTTCGTGCCGTGTCTTCAAGATGGCCTCAATGGCCTCTACGCGAGCAAATGGATAAGGTTAGTTTTTTTTTTTTACCCTGATTAACCCCTGAAAGGTCTAAATTGTATCCTCAGATGTCATGATCAGCGATAAATGCGGCATCTGAAGGGTTCAATGGTAGGGGCGGCGCGATTGTTGTTCCCCATCATTGCGCCCACTAGATACAAAGAAATGCACTTCATGACAATGTAATTCATCATAAATCAAATGTCTTTGTGAAATTTAACAAAATAGCCAAATGTAATTTTTCATAATTTTGCTCATCTCTAACTCCAACCTATCATAAGTCTCCCTCCTGCTCCTCACTTTTCACAGAATTTCTACACAAAACACTTGCTTCTCCTAATCATCATCTTTCATGCATTCGCATATATAATTGATTATTAAAAACATTACATAAGGAGTGGACAATTTAATATGAAATCATGGCCTTTTAAAGTATATTCTATTTGGCTAACTTAATTTGCATAACTTCTTTTCATAATAACTGCAGTTTCACATAGGATTAAAAAGGATCCATCACCTCTCTTGGCGTCTGTTTTCATAAATACTGGTATTGCCCATGAAAAAAACAGTTATGAAAAAGATGAGTGACTTTTTTAAAAATTCGATTCGCCGAGTCGCCAAATTTTTTCGGGAAAAATTTGATTTGATCCAAATGTATCTGCGGCGCTGAGAGCCTTTATGGTGGTAACATGCATAGAGAGTCTGCTTTGGTAGTGAAATAATACTGTGAGTCTGCATGACATGCAGATGACAGATGTCGCTCTTAGAATCACTGCACACTTCACTTATTTTTGTGGTCACGGGGCCAATAACTCAAGTATCAACTCAGCCTTACAGATAGATGTTAGCGTCAAAAAGAAGCGCACTCCTTTTACGTCCTCTTCCGCTGATTCCACATAGATGTCTACAGAACCTGTTCGATTAAACGCTTACACAAGTAGAGGCCCCCCCCCCCACACACACACACACGACAGAGTGGAAAGGGTGCCAGCAGTAAGTTTGTGTTGACGTCACTGATTAACTTTCCCCATTGCCCTGATCCGTCAGAACAATTACCCAGTGACAGAGTCTGGAGGTGGAAGCAGTATGAAGAGCCCACCCAGTGGCACAATGAGGTGGCGGCAGCAGCAGCATTAGGAGAAGACCACCGAGTGGCACACTGACGGAGTCTGGAGGTGGCGGCAGCATGAGTAGTACACAGAAACACAAGGGGGAGGGGGGGGGTCAGTCAGCACGTTCCTGTATGCAGGTGCACGTAGCCATGGCGAAATATACATACAAACACAGAAATGCAACAGCACTCTGCAACAAGAACTCTGCCCTGCCTCTATGCTAGAAGCTATCAGAGGTTGTTAGTGTACATTTTGATCAAAAAGTAATAAGCCACTCGCCACACCAAGGACGCCTCTATGAGTGGTCCTAACGCTAAATCCTACCTGTTATGGGCCATGACAGCCACATAAAATTCAGGGAGTGTGGGCCCAGCATGCATGCTAGGATCCACCGTGCTTATTAACCCTTTTTGGTGCCATAACAGCCTCCATTAAATCCAGGGATGCAGGTACCAACATGCATGCTGAGCCCACTGTGTACTCTTCCTGGAGCCAGATGGCTATTATGAGTAGGTCACAGAACGGCACAATGACAGCGTCTGGAGGTGGCGGAAGCATGAGTAGGTCACAGAGCGGCACAATGACAGGAGGCACCAGCGTCCTCAACTCACCGCGCCTGCGCCGAATACAGAGCGGCGTTGCAGGCTCGGGATTTCGCAAGGAGACAGTGCCGGAGGCAGCAGGGGATCGCTGCCCGGCACTGTCAATCAAGGAAAGAAGGGGCGTGGCAGCAGGTTGGCGCACGGAGCCTCTAGGAGCAGGGCAACGCCCCCCTGCTCCTAGAAGCTAATTTACATATTATAAAAATACGTTTTTTTAGCATAAATATAACTCGGATTTACATAAAAAACACATTATAAAGCTGCTCTGACATTAGCACATAGCTAATGTCAGACAGCTTATAGTTATAATGTGTAAACCTGATGACAGAAACCCTTTAATATCCAACCCCTAATGCCCTCCAAAATGCCAGGGGGGTGTTAGGAAGGAGAAGGTGTAGGAGGAAAGCACACTGTCCTCTATGAGCCCCCCCAACCCATAATGCCCCCCAAAATTCTCAGGACAGTGTGCTTTCTTCCTACTTCTCCCCCATGGGCATTTTGGGGGGCAGATTGAAGCATGTCCCACACTGTCCCCCTCCCTACCCCTCCTCTCTCTTGCTGCCTGGCCAAATTCCACCCTCACCTGAGTGTCAGACTGTCAGTATCTGACAATCTGACATACCAGTCTCTGCTGAGTCTGCTCTCTCAGTCTCAGGCAGCCAGGGCCAGGCACGGCAGCATTCCAGCATTCAGGAAGTTCAGGCCAGGGACAGGGTGCTTCTTCTGCAGGCGCAGCTCCTCAGGCACACTGGCGACGGCAACGTGATTCTCCCGCCTCCGTTGCACACTGGCCAATCAGCAGCTGCCTCAATAGAGTTGCCTTGCACTGATTGGCCAGCGAGCTCTACAGGCTGGCTTGATCCTGATTCCGCAGCAGTCAGGATCAGGTCAGATTCGAGATAGCCCGGGGGGGGAGGGGTTTGGGGCGGTGGGGTAATGGGGGATGCGGAAGAAGAGCCGGCTGCAGAAAGAAAAGTGCCGGGCTGGGGCCCGCCGCGTGTCATGGGTGGGCGGGGCCAAATAATGTGGGTGGGGCCTTCTCTGCGCTCCAGGCCCCCCAGTGCTGCGGGCCCCATAGCAGTGGCGTGGTCTGCCTCTATGGGCGGTACGCCTCTGGTGGCAGCACTATGAGGAGGCCAACAAGTGGCACAATGACGAGTCTGTAGGTGGAGGCAGCATGAGGAGAACACAGAGCGGCACAATGACAGAGTCTGGAGGTGGCAGCATCAGGAAGATACCACAGAGTGGCAAGATGACATAGTGTGGAGATGGCAGCAGCATGAGGAGACCACAGAGCGGAACAATGAGAGAGTCTGGAGGTGGCAGCATCAGGAGGATACCACAGAGTGGCAAGATGACATAGTGGGGAAATGGCAGCAGCATGAGGAGACGACAGAGCGGCACAATGACAGAGTCTGGATCTGACAGCAGCATGAGGAGAACACAGAGCGGCACAATGACAGAGTCTGGAGGTGGCAGCAGCATAAAGAGACGACAGAGCGGCACAATGACAGAGTCTGGATGTGGCAGCAGCATGAGGAGAACACAGAGTGGCACAATGACAGAGTCTGGAGGTGGCGGCAGCATGAGTAGGCCACAGAGCGGCACAAGGAAGGAGTCTGGAGGTGGCAGCATCAGGAGACTAGGTGACACAATGTGGAGATGGCAGTAGCAGCAGCATCAGGAGAATACCACAGAGTGGCAAGGTGACATAGTTTGGAGATGGCAGCAGCAGCTGCATCAGAAGACGGCAAAGTGACCCGGTAACAGAGTGGGGCGGTGGGTCGCAATACCAGTACTCACTGGCGATGGTGGGTGAAATAAGGGGCATTTGTCATCAGATATGTGGCATCAGGCAGGTTGCAGCATCAAAGTAGTAGCTGAGGCATTTTTAGGACGTCTTGCAAATGGGTGCAAGACTCCAGGAACCGCTTGACAACCAGATTGAACACGTGTGTCATGCAGGGCGAATGGCTCAGCCTTCCTTAATGAAGCGCCGACAAAATGTTCTTCCCGTTGTCCCTGCTGTGGAGGCTGAGGACATGGTGGAGGATGAGGAGGCAGGGGCGGACATTGTCGCAGGACCAACGGAATGACAACGTGGAGGCGGAAGCGGCATGACCTGTCCGAGTTGTTGGTGTGGCTGTGCAGGAACCACATACACCCAGTGGGCCATAAAGGACATGTATTGTCCCTGACCGTAGTTACAGCTCCACACGTCGGCGCTGCCTTGCACTTCGGCAGACACCGACAGGCTCAAGGACTGGTCCACCTTCTGTTCTACATGTGTGTGCAGGGCTGGAGCTGTCTTTTTCGCAAATAAATGACGGCTTGGGATTCTCCACCTCAGCTCACATTTCTTTGCATTTTTTGTTCCCTATTATACACCTATATTCTAACAGTGATTGCTAATAATATTGGGTGTTATCACGATTTTTAGCGCACAACTCACTATATATTCAATAGGCATATACTGTGTTTTTATCATCACTTTTAGATATTCAAACGGCACTAATATGATTATGTATTATGATTCACCTATGCAACTCCATTTTATGGTTTTGATATATCCCATGTATATGTATTTTGGAACACCCTATGCTCTAATCAATAATCTGACAAGCACTGTACTAACAGCGAGTAATTAATTTGCTATATGTGCGTTACCTCCTAATATGACCTGCATTGTATTATGTTGATTTCCCTGGCCTGGCATGGTGCACGCTGGATCGCGGGGCCGTGCTCTGTGTCCCTCCTCCGGGCGTCTCAATGCCAACTGGACACATCAGTGACATCCGTCACGTGACCCCGCGTCATGGCATGACGCCTGTGGGCGGCGATCACGGAGCTCTGGCCGCCGCGTTCGGCGCGACCTCGGATGTCCAGGTGAGGTAAATCCTAAATCCTTGATTGGCTGTCCTCTGATTGGCTAGAGGTGGTTTAAATGTTGATCCCCACAGTATTGGCGTTACCCCCAGACGAAGGCACGCCGAAAAGCGCGTCGGGGTAACGCTATCCCAGTTTTGCAGGTTCCTTGCGGTTGTTCTGGTGAGTTATTTGCACCACTGTATAGGTGCACCGCACTTTGTATTAGCCTTTATGTGATTATGCTTTGATATGTGTTAGTAGGAGCACACTGCCGTGACTGGGGCATATCAGATTATAAACGGGCCCTGCTGCATTTTGTATATGTACTTTTCGGCAGTCTCTGCAGTCTTTTTTGCTCCCTTTGAACACTGCCTTTTCTTGGGTACTCACCATATGCATTAAATTTTGATATAATGAATTTCTGCTATTTTGCACAGTAATTTCAATATACTATGTTTTATGTACTGTCCTTGACTCTGGACATTTGAGTCAGCACCTGCAACTGGGATGGTGTTTCTTGCTCCTTACCCCCTTTTAAATGTATATGTAACTACTATGTACTGTGATAATAAAGTTTATACTTTTTCATATTTGGAAGTCTATGAGCTCTAGTTTTTCTTCTATTTTTCGGTTCTCTGAAAGGTGCAGAGTCCACCACTTGGAAAGGGACAGACTGAAGCACCAGCAACTTGGACAGGAGCACGTTCAGCTCCTGCGCCGTTGGATGCGTGCACGCATACTGTTGTCTCTTGCCAATCGCTTCGGTGATCAATTGCTGACGGAATGACTGACAAGGAGTAGGAGCAGGAGCATCTGAACCAGCAGAAGATGGGATTACCAGACAGCTCCCTTCGGCTGAGGTGGTGGAGCCTTGAATGGCGAAACTGGGTGTGTGCCACTGGGGGATGTAGCGGTAGCTGCGGCAGGCTGGACCAGCACATTGGAGCCATGGTTCTCCCAGGCCACTTTATGGTGACGCTGCATATGTTGACACACGGCCGTGGTGCCAACATTGACACACTGGCCACGCTTCACCTTCTGCCCACATATTCTACATATGGCCCTGTTGACCTCCTCTGGCGGCTTCACAAAAAACTGTCACACCGCCGAGTACCTGATTTTCCCCCAACACTACTCACTGGCTGACTGCTACCAATTCTGCTTCCATGAACCCATGCACCACTTCTTTCCAGGCAGTTAGGCTGCTGCAAAGCAGGTGGTCTACCCCATGCCCGTTTTGCTCTCGACCTCCCACTGCTGCCACCCTGCTGACTCCCGGACATGCTAGCGACTTGCTCGCTCAGCCTCTGCTTGACGGGCAAGCTGCCACCCTCTTTTCCTGATGGTGACGAAGCCCCTTCTTCACCCGACTCCCAAGTGCGATCAGCTTCATCATCATCAAGTAGTGTCTGCACATCAATGATGTCCTCCTCAATGGCCTCTGGGTCAGGAGCCTGACCACTAACAACACAAGCTCCCGTGCCACTCTCCTCATCACTACTTGCCAGCCTAGCGGAGTAAGTGCCGGATATCTCCTCCACATCTTGGCTGGGCAGTAGCTACTGACTGTCCTCTAGTAGCTCTTTCTCGCTGAAAAGTGAAACTGAGCCAACTGCATGTAGTACATCTTGCGGTGAGGAAACAGAAAAGGCCAGAGGCAGGTTGAGGACAGGTGAGGCCACGGGGCCTGCTCCCGGGCCATGCCAACTATGGGTTGTGTCTGAGGAACCCACCAACTGTTGGCTAGGGGTGTCTGATGTCACTTGGGATGAAATGGATGACCAAGTTAACCAATCAAGAACCGCTGGGTTGCTGGTCAAGACACAACCGCTAGATGACACTGGGAGCTCAGGCCTCTCGCTGCGACTCCTGCTGCCACACCCCCTGACTTGGCTGCGACCTCTGCCTGTGCCAGAAACATTTAGGTCCCTGCCACTCCTCTGTGCATTCACAAGATAGATCCCAGCAAACGTGTTCTTTTTATACTGCTGTTTTATTCCTAAAGTACCAAATACAACATTATCCTGGACGATTTGCCGAAACGCTTCCAGGATAATGTTGTATTTGGTACTTTTGGAATAAAACAGCAGTATAAACGTTTGCTGGGATCTATCTTGTAAATGAAGTGTGGAGAAAGCTCCTTCCCGCGCAACATGACAAGAGGATCGAGTGCTGGCTATCTTCAATTTGAACTCCTCTGTGCATGGCCTGGCATTTCTCTGTCAGACATACTGAAATATGCCCCTATACGCTTTCACCAGAAACAACTGCAACAATGCAGTGCGTAAATATATTTTTCTTTTTTTACTGAAATATGCCCCTATACGCTTTCACCAGAAATAACTGAAACAGTGCAGTGCGTATATATTTATCTTTTTTTTACTAAAATATGCCCCTATACGCTTTCACCAGAAACAGCTGCAACAGTGCAGTGCGTATATATACATATTATTTTTTTACTGAAATATGCCCCTATACGCTTTCACCAGACATAACTGCAACAGTGCGGTGTATATAAATATTTTTCTTTTTTTACTGTAATACACTCCTATACGCTTTCACCAGAAATAACTGCAACAGTGCAGTGCGTATATATTTTTCTTTTTTTACTCAAATATGCTCCTATACGCTGTCACCAGAAATAACTGCAACAGTGCAGTGCGTATATATTTTTCTTTTTTTACTGAAACTCATCCCTATACGCTTTCACCAGAAATAACTGCAACAGTCCAGCGCGTATATATTTTTCTTTTTCTACTGAAATAGGCCCCTATATGCTTTCACCAGAAATAACTGCAGAAGTGAGATGACCTATATTTTTCTTGTAGTACTGAATAAGATACTAAAATATAAGCCACTAAAGGCTTCAATATAGCACTATTTGGATCCCCAAATAATATTTCCCTGCACTTGTAAATCACTTTTCTATCACTGTCCCTAACGCCTTCTGACGTCTTTCCCTGCACTAAGATGCTGTGAAATGATTCCTCCCTATCCTTTCCCTACACTTATAAATTATTTTTTCTATCTTTTTTTTCCACAATCGTTTTTACACTTGCTGTCAGAAGCGCCTTCATACGTCTGTCCCTGCACTCTGAATGCTGGAAAATGTCTGACTGTAAGATGGCCACCGTATTCATAGGGCTGTGAAATCACAGGGCTTGCTGGCTCCTGATTAGCTGCATGCAGGCATGTCAATCTGAGTGATCCCGCCTTCCCAGAGTTCCTTGCCCCATGTCCTCAGTCCTCACACGTGTAGTCGCCATTTTAGGAAAATTTGTTACCACGAAGCATGAGGAAATTCACATTAGTTGAAAATCAAATTTTTCCTGAAATTCTAAACGAATTCCACTTCATCAGCTTTGATTCGCTTATCTCTAGTTTCTTAGACATCTAAGCGGTGCTATTTTTCTGTTATTCCTCCTAGACAACTGGGAGCTACTATTCCTCCTTTTCAAATGGGTCTGTTCTCACACAATCAACCGGTTGTTCATTTTCTTTATAGATTTCTAGAAGGAATAGCAGATTTCTAAGAAAATATGTTTCAGAATTGTGATTTCATGTGGAATGCAAAACAGAGTCAACTGCCTCAATACAGAAATCATACAGCGGTTCACAGTGCTCTGCTGGGTTAATTCCTAATGTACCTTAGTCTTCTTTAATTTGTCTCTAACTTGTAAGAAATTGGAAACTGTAGGTGAATGTTATTTTTCATTGCAATTTATATTTTCAAACACCATGTATATATGATTGGTCATGGTGCTAGGCTGCATAGCTTCTTTGTAGCATTAACTCAACAATGATTGGTTTCCTTCTAGAAGATATTAAATATCACACTGTCCTTGATAACCCTGGGTTTGTGCAGGTGTGTTGGCAAAACACAGAGATTTTTTGATCAAAGCAAGCTGATACTTGAGTTTATATAGTGTGCTGGAAATTCTGCTACACTCTTTTTAAACTGACAGACACATACTGGAATTCTATTCATTACATTCTATATCAAGCGCCATTTGATCTTGTTGTGTCTCAGTGTTGCGTACAGTAGAGGAAATGACCAATGGAACTTTATTTTGTAGGACAAGAAAAGTGACTATAGTCAAAACACGACATCGCTGGCAGATTTTAAGATCATTTGATTGAAAATGAAAATAAGAGATCATTCACATTGCATATGGGTGAATGTATTTGAATGCATTTTTTAAATGAAGAAAATGCTAATTCATTTAAATGATTGCATTTAAATTTCAATTTTTATATGTATATTTGTTCTATGTGCATCATGATTTATTTTTAATGTGCAGCATGTTTCAATAGATTCATATGGGTACCATTTGTAGCCCATGGGTTGCATTTAAAACTGTATGTTCAATGTTTGCTTAGTTAACACATGTAAATTCGTTCCCATTTTTTTTTTACCATTTATATTTCTCCAGTGTTACCAAACCGGCAAAAAATAATTAAGCCTTTAACAGAAATAGAATAAATGGGTATATGAAAAGGAAAACTCAGAAAAAAATGCAGTATGGAAACAATAATGATGCTACTACAAAATGAATTAATAAATAAAAATAAATGAATAAAAATCTGTATTCACACAAGCACATAAATAAGAACCATGTTTAGCATTATCTTGAAGTTAGAATATGGGGCTCTTTATTCATATAAAATATGGATATTAGAGCAGTTTTTTCTCTGTACAGGCTCCACCTCCAATTATCAAGTTTCCCTGAAAAACTCAGCTACAGAATATCTGTAAAGAATAAATCAAGGCAACTGGACTTGCTGTAGATTTCTTGAAAACGTTTCACTGGTTCTTCCAATGAGCTTTCTCAATTCTGAGTGACTTGAGAAAGCTCGTTAGAAGAACGAGTGAAACGTTTTCAAGAAATCTACAGCAAGTCCAGTTGCCTTGATTTATTCTTTACAGATATACTGTACCATGACCTGGATAAATGAATGAGAACCTTCACAGTCAGCTACAGAATGGACAAATATTAGCCTGTATGATGTCTTCCATACACAATACACATAGAGTGTACTGAGCAGTGCTGCTGTAAATCCAGCACTGGGGTGGGAGAAAACCTACTAAAGCCAGTAGTAGCATTTCAGAGTGCCTGTGCCTCTCCCTTCTCCTTTTCTCTTCTACTCACTATAGATGTATATGGGAAGACGCTGCTTCCCAGTCTCTTAGTAAAGCTGATAATCTGTCTTCACCCCTGCATCCTATTTACAGGTTTATCAGTTAATTGAGAGTTTATGACCAGTGCTGTAGACATGGGGAAGGATGAGTGGTTATATGTGCAATTTATTTTTGTGATATGATATATTAAACAGATTCTGACAGGATTCTGCCTATAGAGACTTTATATGTGCAGTTAATTCTCCTTCAGCATGTGTTTCACTTGGTGGATGATGCAGATGAGACACAGTTGTCAATAAGTGAGGGTCTTGTTAGGTCAGCACAAGTGAGGAGGATAACCAGAGTGAGTAAGTGGAAGAGGAGATGGGGGACGATGACATCACGGACCCAACCTGGAAAGGTGGAAAGCCGAGCGAGGAGAGCAGGATAGAGGGGGAGGGATTCACAGCACCGCAACAGGCTGGAAGAGGCTGTGTAATGGCAAAAGGGAGATGGCTGGCCACAATAGACAGGCCCGCAACTGTTCCCCCTTCTGCAAATCTCCCTTGACAAGGGGTAGGTGTTCCGCAGTCAGGGGCTTTTTTAAGGAAATTGGGGACAATAAAAGAATTGTAATTAATTTGCTAACTGTAACTGTGCTATACCTAAATAAGAACTCAACATTTCATAAATAATAATAACCATAACATATTTTACATCCTATTAATAAACTAACTCAAACCATAGCAATAAACACTCAAACACAGGAACTTAATGGGGGAAGGACTGTATACTGGAGGCTAAATGAGTAGGGTTTGGAACAGTAGCAACCTCAACCCCAACAGCATGATCCGCCACATGGCATCACAGCACCCTAATAGGTGGGCCGAACCCCTGGGTCCACAATCAGTGTCTGTGGGTCACACCACTGCCTCCTCTTCCTCTCCTGTGTTACGTGCTGGCCAATCCTCTGTCCTAGACGCAGGCCAGGTTGACTCCCGCCTTGCAGCTGGGCCTTTGCAAGCACCTTCTGCTAGCACACCCCTTTCTGTGCCCAAGCACAGCGTACAGATGTCCTTACTCCAGGCCTTTGATCGTTAGAGCAAATAGCCAGCCAGCCACCCACCCACAGGCTATAGCACTAAATGCGCCCCTTTATGGTCATGGAAATGTTAAAATTTAGGCCTGTGGGCACTGAGGCTTTCCTCAGCCTCATGGCGGCAGCCGTCCTTCGCTACTCAGTCCCCAGCCGCCACTATTGTTCACGGTGTCCCATCCCAGCATTACAGCCCCAATTGTGTGTGTCCCGTAACATCACCCGTGCCATGTCCAACGCAGTTATTGGGAAGGTCCATTTAATGATGGACACATGCTTTTGGCCGGGGATGCTACATTTCCGTGATGGCACACTGGGTGAACCTTGTGTAGGCCGTTAGCGTGTCGGACCCTGGGATGGCACAGGTGCCACCGACGCCAAGAATTGCAGACACTACTTCAATAAGGATTTCTGCCACCACCTACAGGGAGGAGAACCCCCCTTCTTCTCCTCCGCCTCCACCTCCAAGTGTAGAGAAAGATAATTTGGGGATCTAAATAGCCATTATACAGCTCTGTCTTTCAAGCAATTTGTTCTTGGGGTGCAAGTGCTTTGTTGTAAAGCCTTTAGTGGCTTATATCTCTGGAAAAAGAAAAACTATATATGCAGTTCACTTCTGCAGTTATATTTGGTGAAAGCGTTTAGTGGCGTATTTCAGCACTAAAAGAAAAATATATACGCAGTTCACTTCTGCAGCCTTATGTGCTGAGAGCGTTTAGTGAGGTATTTCTGTGCTACAAGAAAAATATGTACACAGTTTACTGTTGCTGTTATTTGCAGTAAAAGTGTTTAGTGGCCTATTTCATTAGAAAAATAAAAAAATATACGCATTTCACTTCTGCAGTTATTTGGGGTTAAAAGCGTTTACTGACATATTTCCGTACTACAATAAAAATATATACACAGTTCACTGTTGCTGTTTTTTGTGGTGAAAGCGTTTAGTGGCCTATTTCAGTACAAAAGGAAAAATATATTCGTTGGTTTTAGGGGTGTTTTATGTCTGACAGAGAAATGCCAGGTCATGCACAGAGGAGTGGCTGAGACCGAAATGTTTGTGGCACAGGCAGAGGTTGCAGCCGAGTCAGGGGGCGTGGCAGCAGGAGTCGCAACGAGAGGCCTGAGCTCCCGGTGTCATCTAGCGGTCGTGTCTTGACCAGCAATCCAGCGGTTCTTGATTGGTTAACTCAGTCATCCACTTCATCCCAAGTGACATCAGACACCCCCAGCCCCTTGGCATGGGAACAGGCCCTCTGCCCTCACCTGTCCTAAACCTGCCTCTGTCCTTTTCTGTTCCGTCATCGCGAGAAGTAGTATATGCTGTAGGCTAAGCTACACTTTTAAGAGAGAAAAAGCTACTAGGGGACAGTCAGCAGCTACTGCACAGCCAAAATCTGGAAGAGACATCCGCCACTTCCTCCGCTAAGCGGGCAAGTAGTGATGAGGAGAATGGCGTGGTGTTGAGAGCAGTCAGGCTCCTGAACCAGAGGCCGTTGAGGAAGACATCAGTGACGTGCAGACACTGATGATGAAGCCGATCGCACTTGGGAACCGGGTGCAGAAGGGGCTTCATCATCATCAGGAGAAGAGGGTGGCAGCTTGCCCATGAGGCAGCGACAGAGCCAGCAAGGTGGTAGCATGGCTGGGAGTCAGCAGAGTGGCAGCAGTGGGAGGTCGGGAGCCAAATGTGCCCGAGGCAGACCCCCTGCTTCGCAGGAGACTACCTGCCCTGGTAGTAGTGGTGCAGGGGTTCATGTAGGCAGCGGTGGTAGCAATCAGTCAGTGCTGAACGGTGGGGGAAAAATCACCTACTTGGCGGTGTGGCAGTTTTTTTCAAAAGCGCCAGAGGAGGTGAACTTGGCCATATGTCAAATCTGTGGGCAGAAGGTGAAGCGTGGCCAGGGTGCCAATGTTGGCACTACAGCCCTGCATCAACATATGCAGCGTCGCCATATAGTGGCCTGGGAGAACCATGGCTTCGATGTGGTGGTCCAGCCTGCCACAGCAACCGGTGCATCACCCAGTGGCATGGACCAGGTTTCACGCAGTCAAGGCTCCACCACCTCAGCCAAAGTTAGCTGTCTGTCATTTCCATCTTCTGCTGGTCCAGATGCTCCTGCTCCTCCTACTCCTCGTCAGTTATTCTGTCAGCAATTTATCATTGAAGCGATTGCCAAGAGACAGCAGTATCCATGCATCTAACGGCGCAGAAGCTGAACGTGCTCCTGTCCAAGTTGCTGATGCTGCAGTCCCTCCCTTTCCAAGTGGTGGACTCTGCACCTTTCTGAGAACTGATGGCTTGTGCTGAGCCCAGTTGGAGAGTCCCAAGCCATTATTTCTTTGCCAAAAAGGCAGTACCAGCCCTGCACAAATATGTAGAACAGAAGGTGGGCCAGTCATTGAGCCTGTCAGTGTCTGCCTAAGTACATGGCAGCGCCAACATGTGGAGCTGTAGCTACGGTCAGGGACAGTACATGTACTTTACAGCCAACTGTGTTAATATGGTTCCTTCAGAGCCACCCCAGCAACTTGGCCAGGTCACGCCGATCCGCCTCCATGTTCTAACTCCGTTGGTTCAGCGACAATGTCCGCCTCTCTCTCCTCATCCTCCACCATGTCCTCAGCCTCCACTGCAGGGATAAGTCACAGTGCCACTCCAGCATACAACATGTGTAGGACACGGCGGTGTCACGCTGTTCTGCACCTCATTTTCCTGGGTGAATTGAGTCACAAAGGGGAGGAACTACTCCATGTGATTCATCAAGAAATCGAATTGTGGCTTTCTCCGTGACAATTGAAATACGGAACCATGGTGACCGACAACAGGAAGAACATTGTGTCGGCGCTGCATCAAGGAAGGCTGAGCCATGCGTCCTGCATGACACACGTGTTCAATCTGGTTGTCAAGCGGTTCCTGAAGTCTTCCACTCATCTGCAAGACATCCTACAAATGGCCAGGAAACGTTGCATGCACTTCAGCCACTCATACACCGCAATGCACACCCTCTTTGAGTTGCAGAGACAACCCCAACATAGGCTGATATGCCATGTTTCCACCAGTTGGAATTCCACCCTCCATATGTTGGACAGACTAGAGAAAGGCCATCAACGATTTATTGATGATGCAAATGGATAGGAGTACTCCCCTGTGTAACTTCAATGTGGCAGCTCATGCGTGACACCTTCTGCTTGCTCAGGCCCTTTGAGGATGCCACGTTATTTGGCAGTCGCCAGGGCTACGGGATGAACAACGTCATTCCATTGCTTCATGTCCTGGAACAGATGGTGGTAACAATGGCTGGTCAGGGGACTGGAGATGTGGCACCTAGATCTCACGGTCAAATGAGCCCTTTTGGGGCTGAACTGGAAAAGGAGGGGAGGAGGACATTGGAGCACAGGTAATGTGTACCAAATGGGTGGTTTTTCTACTCAGCTGACAGGAGAGGGGGAATAGGAGTAGCCAGAGGAGCTACAGGGCAATAAGGAAGACGAGACAGAGGACCCAGACACACTGTGGCAGTATGCA
This sequence comes from Bufotes viridis, assembly GCA_033119425.1. NCBI lineage: Eukaryota > Metazoa > Chordata > Amphibia > Anura > Bufonidae > Bufotes > Bufotes viridis. Next base: position 387,112,463 of record CM065592.1, on the reverse strand, counting down.
GTGGAGATGGAGGCAGGGAGTCCCTCCGAGTTGCTTGCACAAATGGCCCGCTGCATGCTCACTTACTTGCATAGTTATAGCCGAATTGTCACCATTCGGCAGATGGATGACTTCTGGCTCTCCACCTTGTTGGTCCCTCGCTACCTGTCCAGAATGGGGGCCTTTTTTACACTCACTGAGAGGGAGGACAAACTGAACTACTACAGAGACATCCTATGTAGTCAGTTGGCCGCTGCCTATCTGCGCCATCGTCCATCCTCTCGCAGGTCTCACTGGGGGGACCCTCTGCACTCACGTTTCACTGCAATGGCTGCTGGGGAGCTGGGGAGGGTTGGGGTGGCAGGAGCAGTACCAGCTGCATCAGCAACAGCCTGAGTCTACAGTCGCTGATCAGTAGCTTTCTTCACTCGCATAGTGAAGAAACTACTCTCCAGGAGCAGCAGCAGGCAGACTTGGAGCAAGCAGGTGGTGGCATACTTGGATAGCACCCTACCAACCCACATTGAAGATCCGCTGGACTACTGGGCAGCCAAACTAGTGTTGGGAGCGAATATTCGAATGGCGAATATTTATCGCGAATATCAGCATTTCCAGAATTTGCGAATATTTAGACTATAATGCTATATATTCGTATTTTCGAATATTCGTCATTTTCTTCCCTCTGAACCCATGATTCCTCCCTGCTTCTTGCTTTAGGGCCAATGAGAAGGCAACAATGTCTTTGTCTGAGCTTAGCAACATCCCTAGCAACCAATAGGAAAGTTGCCTATCCCTTTACATATAAGAACCTCCCCAGAAAGCATTTTCAGCATTTTTTTACAGTTATGAGAGAGACAGCAGTATCGTTGCTACGCTCTGTGTTTTGCTGTCACATTACATTAGATAGTTAATTAGTTAGTATATATATATATATATATATATATATATATAATAAAGATAGTTAGTGTGAGATAGTCAGTGTAGGTTAGATAGTGATATAGTGTAGCTGATTCCAGTGCAGGGTGTTAGGTAGGGTTCTGCTGTCCATAGATACTGTACATGCTACAGTGCTGTGATGTCACAAGTTCACAGCAATACTTAGTGCACCAATCAGTAATACGTGGTCAGACCTGCTAAAATGTGAAGTTGCCCATATTGCACAAAAATATGCACATCAATTGCCGATTTGCACAATCGCGAATATATTGAAGCACTTTATCTGCATGTAAAGCTATTGTAATGTTCTGCCGTGCCATTTTCTCCAGTCTCAGGAAACTTCTAGCAGCTTGAAAAATGTAGCAAAAGTGACCCACTCCTGTATTGCGTGCGCAATACTCGAATATTACACTGCCGATTTTCGCAATATTCATCCAAATATTTGTGAAATATCGCAAATTTGGATATTGCCCCTGCCTCTCATCACTAAGCCAAACTGGATTTGTGGCCGCAACTGGCCAAGTTTTCCCTGGAAAAGCTGTCCCGCCCGGCTATTAGTGTGGCATCAGAGCGGGTGTTTAGTGCAGCAGGGGCCGTAGTGACACCAAGGAGAACTCGCATGTCCACCCAAAATGTGGAGAGACCTTTGTCAAGATGAATCAGACGTGGATCAGCCAGGATTTCCACCCACCAATAACTGATGCATCTGATTAGATCATCCATGCCGTCTCACCCAAACCATTAAAAAAGAGACCGGTTTCTTCTGGCTACCTGCCTCAGCTACTACTCTGATGCTGCCACCCACCTGATGCCACACATCTGATGCCAAGTGCTTCTTCTTTCACCTAACTTCGTTAGCAGGTACTGGTATAGCCACCCACCGCCCCACTTTGTCACCGGGTGACTTTGTGATATCCTAATGCTGCTGCTGCCATCTCCGCACTATGTCACCTTGCCATTTTGTGGTCTCCTGATACTGCTGCATTCACCACACTATGCCACCTTGCCTCTCTGTGGTATCCTGATGCTGCTGCTGACATCTCCACACTATGTCACCTTGCCACTTTGTGGTATCCTGATGCTGCTGCTGCCATCTTCACACTATGTCACCTTGCCTCTCTGTGGTATCCTGATGCTGCTGCTGCCATCTCCACACCATGTCACCTTGACATTTTGTGGTCTCCTGCTGATGCTCCACACTTGGTCATTAGTCCACTCTGTGGCCTCCTCTTGATGCTGTGTCTGCCACCTCCAGACTCAGTTATTGTGTCACTCTGTGGCCCCCAGATTCTGCTAGAAAAGGGAAGAATCCGCAGCACTCTCCAAAGTATTCAAATCCGACAGATTTATTCCAGCAGCTAAGGAAGCGACGTTTCGACTATAGTAGTCTTTATCAAGCAATATGACATACAAACATAACACCCTTATAAATCCCTTACCACAGTGTGATTGGTGTTGCCCAAATCCAGAGGGCGTGTACAAATAAACATACAAAATAATTTGCCAATTCCTCACCATACTTCCGCGTGCAGTAGTTCACCCCATCCACGTGCGTCACCGCTCCAACCAAGACGTCCGTGTCCATGGCGTTGCGGAAGTTCGATTGCGCATGCGTTACAAGAGATCCCCGTCATTTCCGGAGATCCGACCAATGAGGAGCCTGCGTTGGCAACGTGTTCGCCAGCGCCCATCCTCCAGATCACATGATCGGGTTTCTGACCAATGAAATTTCATCCAGCCTCGACGTCACCTGTTGTCAGCAGACTGGACCGGAGAATCTTCCAATCATGTGTGAGAGGCTCGTGACGTCGGTTGCTAGGCAACAGAGACGCTGTAAACATCATAAAGGTCCTGAATCTATCGGGTGTAACAATGCCGATTATATATGGACTGTCATATAGACCCAAGATGACAGGTACCATGCGAGACCACACACATACATAAAACTGTAGGATCTGTCAGGGAACAGGCGCCATGAAATGGCCATGCTCCCCGTCAGACTACAGTAATGCAGCACTTGCTAGTAGCCCCCGAGGAAAACCGGAGCAACCCCGTCAGGGGTACATCCAGTGTTACACAGGTAGACTTACTGTCATTCATTCTCACCTGTCAACTCACACTGGGCCATCTGAGGCAACAGTATAGGCTACACCCGGTTTCCTATCATAGGGCCAAATATGGGTGTGATCGTATTCCACTGAGAAGTCTTTGGATGGAGTCCAGGGACGCACGTTGGAGGTGGAAAACCACTGCAGAAACAAAAGATGGAGAAGAGTTAGCGTACAATATTAAAAATCACAACAAGGTATTTGTTGGGTACTAGACTTATGTAATAAAAAAGTTTACACGGAATTGGAGGTGATTAAAGCAAATGGGGTGATACCTAGAGGAAAATATTCAATCCAAATTCTCTATTTAAACCTTTAGGTTCCAATGTTTCTAGCCGATGGATCCACTTCATTTCTAATTTCTTTAACATAGTTTCCCGATCACCACCCCTACGAGGTTGCGGGACGCCATCTATGATTCGAAATTTGAGTTGCGACACATTATGTTTAAATTTATGAAAATGATCTGGAACAGGAAGTTCCAAAGCTCCATTTCGTATTTTGGACTTATGTTGTGTAAGTCTTTTCTTGACTTCCTGCGTGGTCTCTCCTACATACAGGAGGCCACACGGGCACTGAAGGACATATATCACATATGTGGAGCTACAGGTGTAATGACCCCTAATGTGGTATTGAACCCCAGTGTATGGATGTGTAAAGGAATTGCCCTTTAGTAGACTGTTACAATGACAACAGTTGAGACAAGGGAAGCATCCCGATCTGCTCACTATTGTGCGACCTAGAGACTTCTGGTCCGCATGGACTAGTTTGTCCTTAAGGTTGGGAGTTCTTTTATATGAGAGGAGCGGGGGCTGTTGGAATTCGGGGACATTGGGAAAAGCTTGGGATAATATACCCCAATTTTTCCGGACGATGGCCGCTACACCATTGCTGCATGATGTGTAACTCGTTACTAAGGGGATCCTTTTACTAACTTTCTTTGGGTTTATGGCCCCAGGGCCCATAGCATCCTGTCTCTTCAACCTTTTACTCTGATCAAGATGTCTCTTAATCAGGTTGGATGGATAGCCTCTCTGGAGAAATTTTAGACCCATACTATCCAGTCTTTTATTTACATTCTCCACCTCACTCACGATTCTCCGTACTCTCAAAACTTGGCTGCGGGGCAAGGACTCAATCATCCGCCTCGGATGTGAGCTCTGGAAGTTCAAGATATTATTCCTATCTGTTGGCTTGACAAACAAATCCGTTTGCAAACCACCAGATGATGGATATACTGTAGTATCCAAAAATTGCAGTTTTTCTGCTGAAAAGACCATGGTGAACTGAAGCTCACCATACACCTCGTTCAGTTGGGACAGGAAACCCCTCAAGTGTTCCTCTGTGTCAGACCAAATGAAGAAGATGTCGTCTATGTATCTCATCCAGCCCCTCACAGACCAAAAGGGGCCGGATGGATACACAAACGTCTCCTCAAAGACCGCCATATAAATATTCGCATACGACGGGGCCATATTAGACCCCATCGCTGTCCCTCTCCGTTGAACATAGAAGTCGTCCTTAAACATGAAAAAATTGCATGTGAGGACGATCTCAAGGAGAGACAGTATGAACCGGACCTTACGTGGGGTATACTGCGATTTTTGTAGGGTTAGTTGGACCGCAGTGAAGTCCCTTATCATGGTCAATACTCGTATAAAGACCTACCACCTCAAATGACACTAATAGGTCACCCTCATTGAACTGAAGTTTAGTGAGTTTCTCTAAAATGTGCGAGGTGTCCCTTACAAAAGATCTTGAGTCCCTAGCAAAGTCCTGTAGAACCTTATCTAGAAAGACGGCTATGGGAGAAAAAATAGAATTCATACCAGATACAATCGGGCGCCCCGGTGGGTTATCCCTGTCCTTGTGAATTTTGGGCAGGGTGTAAATCACCGGGGCGACCGGATGCCTCTCAATAAGGTAATCATGTAGTGTTTTATCGATAATGTCTACCGCATAAGCATCATCGACCAACAATTTGATCCTCCGCATATACTCAAATTTGGGATCATGGTCAAGGCGACTGTATACGGAGGCATCACCAAGTTGTCTCAAAATTTCTTCTTCATACATACTGGTATCCATCACAACGATGGCACCACCCTTATCCGCTGGTTTGATCGTAATCTCCTTTCTCTGACAAAGATTTTTTAAGGCCTGGCTATCTTCAAAGGAAATGTTAGATTTAAAACGTGTATTCTGCATTTGACACTTAAGATTCCCAATATCTCTTTTAGCCAAGGAGATATAGGTCTCCACCACATTATTAGTCGGTGGGGGTTGAAAAGAACTCTTCATATATAGACCAAAATCTCCTAGTCTAAACGGGCAATCCATATCATCACATGAAGAAACGCCAGGTTCATTAACGTCAGATGTCGAGAAAAAGGCCTTCAGCCTTAATCTCCGGAAGAAAGCATATAAGTCCACTTCCAACTGGAACCAGTCTATTGAAGAAGATGGACAAAATGATAAACCTCTGTTAAGGAGAGAGAGTTCAGTTACTGTAAGGGGTTGAGATGAAATATTTACCACTATGTCATTAGTCGTTGTCTGGTTGGGATTGTATCCCTCGTTGTTCCCATCTGTCTCTGTCTGCCCTGATTCAGCGGTGGTTTCTTTGATCTGGTCGAGATGCCGCTTTCTCCATCGTCTGTGCCTCCGTCCACCCCTCCTTTTTCGTCTCGGGTTCGTCCTTGTCTTTGTTCCAAAAAAGAAGAAGGATCCTCACTCAGTTCTTCAGATGATTCGGTCATTGTAAAGTCCCTACTATCCCCCTTGTTTTGTGGTTTGGATCTAGGCTTCATTTTTCTCTGTGTTTGTCTCATCCTTGTATTTGGTGTCTGACGATACACCTCTCCTTTCATATAATCATCCATATCGCGGTACCATTTATGGCGCTTAGTGACCTCAATATTTGTGCAATACTTCTTGAGATCCATATTGATTTGGTCAAGGATCAAAGATGATTCTGATCTCGGTATCAGCGCTCCAAGTTGTGTTTCCAAACTCTCAACCCGTTTCTTGTCTTCCGATATTTCCATTTGTAAATAGTCCATATTCAGGAGCATAATATCCATTGAATAGCGGTTAGAGATAGCCTCAAACTTAGCACAGAAATCCTTATTATTTGGAAAAAGGATAGGCCTTAAATGAGATCTAAGGCCTCTAGGGATACGTTGTGCTCTATAGTATTCACGTAACGTGGATAGGTGGAGTTCATGTGAAATGAGTGATTTATTCTGATTCTCCAATCGATGTTTAAGGAGATCCGCAGTAGGGGTACTGAGAAATATTCCTTCATCGGTATCATTACCCAATATGCGAGCCACCTCCTCCTCCGTGTAAACTAAACTGTTAGCTGCTGCCATAATGAAAAATAAAAAAGTCCATTCAGCAAGTGTGCAAGCTTGTCGGTCTTCAGTAGCAAAAAAAAGGTTTATACAAGCAGCACTACAAATTCCATCCAGGAAAGCTGACCATAGTTACAGGTACCTAGGAAAAGGTCCAGAAGTAGGTGCACGCAGATGAGGGATCAGACCATGGTCCCCATAATGACGGTAGAAAAGGGAAGAATCCGCAGCACTCTCCAAAGTATTCAAATCCGACAGATTTATTCCAGCAGCTAAGGAAGCGACGTTTCGACTATAGTAGTCTTTATCAAGCAATATGACATACAAACATAACACCCTTATAAATCCCTTACCACAGTGTGATTGGTGTTGCTCAAATCCAGAGGGCGTGTACAAATAAACATACAAAATAATTTGCCAATTCCTCACCATACTTCCGCGTGCAGTAGTTCACCCCATCCACGTGCGTCACCGCTCCAACCAAGACGTCCGTGTCCATGGCGTTGCGGAAGTTCGATTGCGCATGCGTTACAAGAGATCCCCGTCATTTCCGGAGATCCGACCAATGAGGAGCCTGCGTTGGCAACGTGTTCGCAAGCGCCCATCCTCCAGATCACATGATCGGGTTTCTGACCAATGAAATTTCATCCAACCTCAACGTCACCTGTTGTCAGCAGACTGGACCGGAGAATCTTCCAATCATATAAAACCAGTGTCACTGCGTCACTCGTTGCCGGTTAGAAGCCGGTCATGTGTGAGAGGCTCGTGACGTCGGTTGCTAGGCAACAGAGACGCTGTAAACGTCATAAAGGTCCTGAATCTATCGGGTGTAAAAATGCCGATTATATATAGACTGTCATATAGACCCAAGATGACAGGTACCATGCGAGACCACACACATACATAAAACTGTAGGATCTGTCAGGGAACAGGCGCCATGAAATGGCCATGCTCCCCGTCAGACTACAGTAATACAGCACTTGCTAGTAGCCCCCAAGGAAAACCGGAGCAACCCCGTCAGGGGTACATCCAGTGTTACACAGGTAGACTTACTGTCATTCATTTTCACCTGTCAACTCACACTGGGCCATCTGAGGCAACAGTATAGGCTACACCCGGTTTCCTATCATAGGGCCAAATATGGGTGTGATCGTATTCCACTGAGAAGTCTTTGGATGGAGTCCAGGGACGCACGTTGGAGGTGGAAAACCACTGCAGAAACAAAAGATGGAGAAGAGTTAGCGTACAATATTAAAAATCACAACAAGGTATTTGTTGGGTACTAGACTTATGTAATAAAAAAGTTTACACGGAATTGGAGGTGATTAAAGCAAATGGGGTGATACCTAGAGGAAAATATTCAATCCGAATTCTCTATTTAAACCTTTAGGTTCCAATGTTTCTAGCCGATGGATCCACTTCATTTCTAATTTCTTTAACATAGTTTCCCGATCACCACCCCTACGAGGTTGCGGGACGCCATCTATGAATCGAAATTTGAGTTGCGACACATTATGTTTAAATTTATGAAAATGATCTGGAACAGGAAGTTCCAAAGCTCCATTTCGTATTTTGGACTTATGTTGTGTAAGTCTTTTCTTGACTTCCTGCGTGGTCTCTCCTACATACAGGAGGCCACACGGGCACTGAAGGACATATATCACATATGTGGAGCTACAGGTGTAATGACCCCTAATGTGGTATTGAACCCCAGTGTATGAATGTGTAAAGGAATTGCCCTTTAGTAGACTGTTACAATGACAACAGTTGAGACAAGGGAAGCATCCCGATCTGCTCACTATTGTGCGACCTAGAGACTTCTGGTCCGCATGGACTAGTTTGTCCTTAAGGTTGGGAGTTCTTTTATATGAGAGGAGCGGGGGCTGTTGGAATTCGGGGACATTGGGAAAGACTTGGGATAATATACCCCAATTTTTCCGGACGATGGCCGCTACACCATTGCTACATGATGTGTAACTCGTTACTAAGGGGATCCTTTTACTAACTTTCTTTGGGTTTATGGCCCCAGGGCCCATAGCATCCTGTCTCTTCAACCTTTTACTCTGATCAAGATGTCTCTTAATCAGGTTGGATGGATAGCCTCTCTGGAGAAATTTTAGACCCATACTATCCAGTCTTTTATTTACATTCTCCTCCTCACTCACGATTCTCCGTACTCTCAAAAATTGGCTGCGGGGCAAGGACTCAATCATCCGCCTCGGATGTGAGCTCTGGGGTCATTACACCTGTAGCTCCACATATGTGATATATGTCCTTCAGTGCCCGTGTGGCCTCCTGTATGTAGGAGAGACCACGCAGGAAGTCAAGAAAAGACTTACCCAACATAAGTCCAAAATACCAAATGAAGCTTTGGAACTTCCTGTTCCAGATCATTTTCATAAATTCAAACATAATGTGTCGCAACTCAAATTTCGAATCATAGATGACGTCCCGCAACCTCGTAGGGGTGGTGATCGGGAAACTATGTTAAAGAAATTAGAAATGAAGTGGATCCATCGGCTAGAAACATTGGAACCTAAAGGTTTAAATAGAGAATTTGGATGGAATATTTTCCTCTAGATATCATCCCATTTGCTTTAATCACCTCCAATTCCGTGTGAACTTTTTTATTACATAAGTTTAGTACCCAACAAATACCTTGTTGTGATTTTTAATATTGTATGCTAACTCTTCTCCATCTTTTGTTTTTGCAGTGGTTTTCCACCTCCAACGTGCGTCCCTGGACTCCATCCAAAGACTTCTCAGTGGAATATGATCATATTTGATTATCCATATTTGGCCCTATGATAGGAAACCGGGTGTAGCCTATACTGTTGCCTCAGATGGCCCAGTGTGAGTTGACAGGTGAGAATGAATGACAGTAAGTCTACCTGTGTAACACTGGATGTACCCCTGACGGGGTTGCTCCGGTTTTCCTCGGGGGCTACTAGTAAGTGCTGCATTACTGTAGCCTGACGGGGAGCATGGCCATTTTATGGCGCCTGTTCCCTGACAGATCCTACAGTTTTATGTATGTGTGTAGTCTCGCATGGTACCTGTCATCTTGGGTCTATATGACAGTCTATATATAATCGGCATTTTTACACCCGATAGATTCAGGACCTTTATGACGTTTACAGCGTCTCTGTTGCCTAGCAACCGACGTCACGAGCCTCTCACACATGACCGGCTTCTAACCGGCAACGAGTGACGCAGTGACACTGGTTTTATATGATTGGAAGATTCTCCGGTCCAGTCTGCTGACAACAGGTGACGTCGAGGTTGGATGAAATTCCATTGGTCAGAAACCCGACCATGTGATCTGGAGGATGGGCGCTGGCGAACACGTTGCCAACGCAGGCTCCTCATTGGTCGGATCTCCGGAAATGACGGGGATATCTTGTAACGCATGCGCAATCGAACTTCCGCAACGCCATGGACACGGATGTCTTGGTTGGAGCGGTGACGCACGTGGATCGGGTGAACTACTGCATGCGGAAGTATGGTGAGGAATTGGCAAATTATTTTGTATGTTTATTTGTACACGCCCTCTGGATTTGGGCAACACCAATCACACTGTGGTAAGGGATTTATAAGGGTGTTATGTTTGTATGTCATATTGCTTGATAAAGACTACTATAGTCGAAACGTCGCTTCCTTAGCTGCTGGAATAAATCTGTCGGATTTGAATATTTTGGAGAGTGCTGCGGATTCTTCCCTTTTCTACCGTCATTATGGGGACCATGGTCTGATCCCTCATCTGCGTGCACCTACTTCCGGACCTTTTCCTAGGTACCTGTAACTATGGTCAGCTTTCCTGGATGGAATTTGTAGTGCTGCTTGTACAAACCTTTTTTTTGCCCCAGATTCTGCTGCCACCTCCAGACTCGGTCATTGTGCCACTCTGTGGCCTACTCATGCTGCTGCCACCTCCACATTTGGTCATTGTGCCACTTTGTGGCCCTTACTGATGCTGCTGCTTCTGCCGCCACTTCCAGACTCGGTCATTGTGCCACTCTGTGGCCTACTCATGCTGCTTCAACCTCCACACTCTGTCACTGTGCCATTCTGTGGTCTCCTGATTCTGCTTCCACCTCCAGACTCTGTCATTGTGCTGCTCTGTGGTCTTCTTATGCTGCTGCCACCTCCAGACTCTGTTATTGTGCCACTCTGTGGCCTACTCATGTTGCTGCCACCTCCAGACTCTGTCATTGTGCTATTCAAGGGGCCCCTTGAGAAAGCGGAACAAAAGGTACATCGTAGTGGGCTCCTCTCTCAGCCAGAGACCTGAATCTTCCTCCTCAAGTTTCCCTTAGGTATACTATTTGTAAACTAATGTGCCTTATTGCTGTATTGTATATGCATATTTGCTCATCTGGCTAGCATGTTTAGGCACTGGCTGCTTCTACATTTTAATATAGAGGGTGTTATGTAATCAGCACTTAGATAGAGGTTTTACCTTATGTGGGAGATATATACCTGGTTCTCTTGTGCATGAGGGAGGAGCCACATATCTTGGCTACTATCTGTACTGCCGCCATATTTTCTGATATTGGTATTGCATATATATTTGTTGTTGGTTTTTTATCAATTAATAAATCTTTGAAATTTTATTTGCGTGTCCCTTTATGGTTATTTGGTGGTGTATTGTATAGTCACGCATTATATTGTGATTGAGTATAGTTGGCAATTTTTATTGGGAATAAGCAAAGAGCTGGGTGGGTGCTTATTCCCCACGATCCACTCCAGGTGGCCCAAGTCAGCAGCAAGAAGCAGGATGCCCAGAACTTTTGGAAGCTTAAAGGTGAAGTCCTGGCCACATGGGAGTCAATACATATGTGAGGGCCCAGCGAGTGTACCAGTAGGTGCATGCCAGGTCTCAGGCTTATGATCTGTTGCACCTCGTGAAGAAGTGGCTCCAGCCTAAGACTTTGGCCCCAGCTCAGATGATATAGCAGGTGGTGATGGATCGTTTTTTGTGTACTCTGCCAGTGACAATCCGGCGTTCGGTGGGTTAAGGTGACCCCGGCAACCTTGACCAGTTGGTCAGTGTGGTTGAGCGGTACATGGCCACCCAGGATTTGGTGCGGGCACTACTCCAACACAGGTGACACCCTGACCCCCAGCCCCACTTACAGAGACTGAAAAAAGTCCCGATCTCAAGCAAGGGGTAATGCAACCCAAAGGCCCATTAAGTGCAACATGTGGGCTTGTGAGGACACAATTATCTGGTACTGGCGCTGCCAGGGGCCTGGACATTGGGCCACTAAATGCCCCTTGACCAATGAACCTATGGACTGCGGTTTTGCTCGCCGGACCTCATTCTATGCAAGGCCTGCCTGTACCGCAGGCACCCTGGTGAGGGCTGGTGAACCCCATGTGCCAGGTGTCCATTAACGGGTACCGGATTAACGCACTGTTAGACACCGGGAATTTAGTGACCCTAGTGCACGGGTCACTGGTTTCTCAGAAAAATCCCTCTGAACAAAAGGTCTCCGTTATCTGAATACATGGGGATATCCGAGAGTATCCGACGGCTATGGTTGTCATGGCCACACCGAGAGGGGAGGTAAAGCAAGTGGTGGGAGTGGTGAAGAATCTTCCATATGGGGAAATTTTGGGAAGAGAGTTACCCATATTATGGTCATTATGGAAGGACAGAGCATGATCTTTTGTGGAGAAAGAGTCTCCAGGTCCTGAACCCGAAGACCCCGATTCCGGGTACCGGCTGTAAGGGTCCCCATCATAGGGCCAGTGTATCCCCAATAGGTTTCCCCTAGAGGTATTGGCTGGTGAGGCCATGGAGGCCACATCTATCCCAGAGCTGGAGTAGTCTCGGGACATGTTCGGGACCACCCTTCTCCAGGATCCTACTCCAGTACGGGCTAGAGAGAGTGACCGTAATCAATGGGGTAGCCCAACAACTGGGTGCAGAAGCAGTGTTTCCCCACATGGCTGTTTCCCAGGACTTATTGTACTGCGTCGACAAGGTCCAACAGGAGGTAGTGGTAAAGTCGGCCCAGGGCCACCAACACATGGTAATGGACTATGTGACCCGTTATCCGGAGGCCATTCCTCTCTGACATACCACGGCAAAATTTATTGCCAGGGAGCTATTTGCTATGCTTTGCCGCATTGGGTTTCCCAAAGAGATCCTTACTGATCAAGGTATTCCTTTTATATCCAAAGTGACAAAGGAGTTGTGCAAGCTGCTCTGAATCAAGCAGTTATGCACGTCAGTGTACCACCTGCAGACAGATGAACTGGTGAAAAGTTTTAATAAAACCCTAAAAAGTTTGCCATCTAAGAGGTACCACAGCCCTCAACTGGGTTTTCCTCGTTTGAACTGTTATATGGCAGACATTGAAATATCCGATTTAAGACTTAATGAGATGACTGAGAAATTCCAAAAATATGGGTTTCCTAGAAATATCCTACAGGACCACATATCCTACAAAAAACAATTGTCCAGAGAAAGCCTATTGATCCCTAACCCCACAAAGCCCCCAAAAAACAAGAATCGCATACCTTGGGTCACATACATATTCAAGTTTAAAAAAATCATATATAAACACTGGCAGATTCTACAGAGAAACTTTCCAAATATTTTCCCTCATAAACCCCTAATGTCATATAAAAGACCAAGGAACATTGGGGATATACTGGTCAAATCCAACATAGGCCGTAAGAAAACCACTACTCAAACAACCATCACGACCACTTCAAACAAAGGTTTCTTGGCTGTGCCCAACATGATGTGGCAACATGACAGAAGGCCCTACATTCCCACACCCCTCAACAGGCAAAACATTTAGCATCAGGGGCCACTTTCCTTGTCACACACATTTTGTGGTATACCTCATTAAATGTCCCTGTGGATTGGGATATGTGGGGGAAATCACCCAAAAAGTGAAAGACCGAATATGTGAACATACGTCAAACATCGGCACAGGCAAATTAGAATCTCAGCTGGTGAAACATTTTCTACAGTACAAATACATAGTTAGTCAATTACGTTTCCTGTCATTAACTGGGTCCCATCCCCTAGAAGGAGAGATGATTGGGAACAGATGCTTCGGGAGAGAGAAATGCAGTGGATCCTCAACACTTTGGATGCCTCAACATTCTGCACCCCGGTGGCTTGAATAAAGACTACTGCTTTGCATAAAAGAAATGTATTGCTAATATGTTGCAGATTTTACAAATATTTGGATGTATGTAGAAGGTAACTGGACCTATTACATAGTAACATAGTACATAAGGCCGAAAAAAGACATCTATTGACTGATGTATTCATTAATGTATATGTCTTTTTCCCCTTTCTCTACAGCGCCTTATACATTCAATATCGGGTGGAGACACCCATGAAGCACAGACATGGTCCATGGATGATAACCTTGCTGATGAATATAGTTGCAGAATATAGGTGCTGGGAACACCCCCACTTGCTCTTTTTGTACCGTATATCTTAGGTGATGTTTCACTAATCTAATGCCATGTAGTTACTGATTTAATACAAACATTTTGCTATATGGCCATTACCCTAATCCCTAACCCAATAGGTACCAACTGACACATTGGGATGCATGTATTAGTGTATATTTATAGTTTTAGTTTGTTTACATACTTGGCCCACACAGGCATTATGTGGTTTAGAATGTATAATTCCTTCATATATTCTTGAAATGTATTAATACTAGTATATCCGCTTATATGGACACATTTAAGAACCAGTTATATCTCCCAATTTCCTTTTAAAAAGGCACAACTGCAGATACCATCTCCCTTTTTTCCTAAGATGATCAATATTCCATTACATGGAGTACATGCCAGAGAGCAATCAAACTTCTTTTCCTTATCCAGTGCCTTTTCATCAGGTGCACATGCGCTTGTCATACAGATCTCTCCCATACATAAGATGGCCACTACAGCCTTTAAAACGAGTGTGCACGCAGACTGAGCCATTTAGGCTCTTTTGCACTGCATACAGGCTCACAAACGGTTCCCGCAAGGCCCCATCCATCACTTCATCCCTTCAACAGTGATTGGGGCACCCTCAGAAGTAATTGACGTGGCCTCACTTCCTCTATAAGATGCCACTGGCCCAAGTGTACTCACGCTGTGGTCGGCGTACCGTCATAAATGCACAAATTTGGTAAGTACCACTTTGAGGTGCAGCAATCCTCTAACACTGGGGCGCAGTTACCTCCAATCATGCAGGAGTATGTATAGCCCCATCTGCCCCCATATACCTTATAATGAATGGCTTCATCTTTTACTTGGTATCGCACTGTGCTAGTTGACTCATACAACATTCTGATTTGCCAGTTTCACCTTTGTCATGCTCCTGACGATATTTGGGCCATCATTGAGATCCCTGTGGAGTTGCAATAATGCTTGTATTCCCTTCTTCATTTCAGTCATGTATTCCCCTCATTTGAATTTACCCATCTGTAATAATCCTGTGACTTTATTCCCCCTTACCTGGCTACATTATGTACAATGTACTGATTGATTGACTACCCCTTTTGCCTTGATATGAGTATAATAATGTCAGTTAAGCAGAGATCTTTTCCAATAATGCATTTATATTATGTGTAATCAACAGGCATTTGTATTATGTGTAATATTTATGCTTTTTCCCGGAAATCATGGATAAATTGTTCCATTATACAGTCATTTCTTGTCATTTTGCATGTACACCAGCTTGATAAGGGCTAGAAATACCATAAGCCCAAAATGTTGTTACACTGATGTGCACTAATCTGAATGGCTGAATAATAAAACTCTTCACTTGAACACTGCATACTAGAGTGCTGTCTGAAAATTGTGCATCTATCGCCACGTTCAAAAACCCCCATACTATAAGAATATAAGGATATTTTCCCTATACGTTAAATGACACAGGAAAAACTACACAGTTAGACAATTTTCTACCCCTAAAACAGGCGTAAAAAACGATGAATATAACTGGCGTGAGCGGGGAAAAGTCATTGATTGCGGAGCAAATAACCTTTGCACCACAATCTGAGCAGAAATGTATCTAATATAGGTGTGTTTCTGGATAATAAATGACCCCCTTAGTGTCTTTGACATATGTAATTTTAAAAACATATAAAATCTGACAGTGCAGTGTGTATTTAAACAGGTTTGTTAACACCAGCTACCATCTGTTTACCCATAGGTGTTATATGTTGCTGTCACTTTTACAATACTAACTAAATACTATGCTGTCTTGATGTTAAAATGCTTGGAATGGGTCGAATACAGTCTTAGGAGTCCTCAGAATGTTATACATGACTTTTCAGTGTAATCAGAATACTTGATTGATTTATTAATCAAATCTGATTACCTATTCATGTGAATAGGACTCGAAAAGAATTTCAAGAAATTTCCCCATTTCTGCTAAATGAATATTATTTTTCAAAATACAAAACATCTCTCTTCCCAGCACAACACTGAATTAACTGGGATTTCATAGAAATGCGATAATACTTTGCTGACCCTGAAACCTATTTGTTATTTTCAACTGAATAAAGAAAAAAAGAATACAAGTGTCAGCTAAATGCAAAGCAACCAAACTCAACTTCAATTTTGAAATTGTATCCTTTGCTGTGACTCTGTTTCTTCTTTGAAACATGAAATGATTCTGTTGGATGTAAAATACAGATGTAGATGTTTTAAATTCTGGTCCCAATATAGACATCAAAGAAATACTGTAAATTCATACACTATCACCATCTGAAATCATGCCACTTTAAGAGCAAATTGATGAAACCATTGGTTATAAAAACCCATGGAGTTTGCATGTGGAGACCATCTGATTAATATAGAAATGCAAGAACTATCATAGACACTGAAAATAGATTGGACAATATGATTTTAGATATTCAGATATCTAATTAAACAAGTAAATCGTTTAAATAGATGAAATATAGTAGAAACCTATCACTTTTTATTTAATTCTGAATTACTATAATTATTACAATTAAATAGTTTTATTTACTGTATAATATTTGAAACCATAGACAAACTTAAAAAGAAGCTGTATTTACCTCAGAAGGTTTATCTCTATGATAGGATTGTTAGGACGCCATGTCTGATCCCTAGAATGAAGTGGCACCACTGCTAGCTGAAAAGAGGATAGCGTGGTATGGCAGTATTCTTGAGCTACTGACACTTTATTCTAGTAATTGCCAAGGGTCACAAAGTTGGGAACCCCACCATTTGGTCAACTGTGGCATATCCAAGTGATATGCTACCAACGTTTGTAATGAGACAATCCCCTGTAATATATAACCCGACAGTGCCTTGAAAAAGTATTCATACCCCTTGAACTTTTCCACATTTTTCACGTTATACACACAAACTTAGATGTATTGTTTTGGGATTTTATGTGATAGACCAACATAAAGTAGCAAGTGAAGTCAAAAAGAAATGATACATGTTTTCAAAATTTGTAATAAATAAAAAATCTGAAAAGTGTGGTGTGTATTTGTATTCAGCCCCCTGTACACTGATACCCCTAACCCCACAAAGCCCCCAAAAAACAAGAATCACATACATTGGGTCACATACATATTCAAGTAAAAAAAAAAATCATATCTAAACACTGGCAGATTCTACAAAGAATCTTTCCAAATATTTTCCCTCATAAACCTCTTATGTCACATATAAGAGTCAAGGAACATTAGGGATATACTGGTCAAATCCAACATAGGCAATAAGAAAACCACTACTTAAACAACCATCACGACCACTTCAAACAAAGGTACATACCCTTATCTTGGCTGTGCCCAACATGATGTGGCAACATGACAAAAGGCCTTACATTCCCACACCCCTCAACAGGCAAAACAGTTAGCATCAGGGTCCAATTTTCTTGCCACACACATTTTGTGGTATACCTCATTAAATGCCCCTGTGGATTGGGATATGTGGGGGAAATCAACCAAAAAGTGAAAGACCGAATATGCCAACATACGTAAAACATCGGCACAGGCAAATTAGAATCTCAGCTGGTGGAATATTTTCTACAGTACAAATACATAGTTAGTCAATTAGGTTTCCTGGTCATTAACTGGGTCCCATCCCCTAGAAGGAGAAATGCAGTTGATCCTTAACACTTTGGATGCCTCAACATTCTGCACCCCGGTGGCTTAAATAAAGACTACTGCTTTGCAAAAATCCCCTGTAATATATAACCCGACAGTGCCTTAAATAAGTATTCATACCCCTTGAATAGAGATGAGCGAACACCTGGAAGTTCGGGTTCGGGAAGTTCGGCCGAACTTCCCATAAATGTTCGGGTTCGGGATCCGAACTCAACCCGAACTGTAAAATAGTCCAGGAACGGGCTAGAGGGCTGCCAAAGGCAGCAAAATGTAGGTAAATCCCCTGCAAACAAATGTGGATAGGGAAATGAATTAATATAAAATAAAATAAATAAAATTTAACCAATATCAATTGGAGAGAAGTCCCACTGCAAGGAATCATGCGTCATATCACCCAACACTGGAGAAGGCCACTTTCAGTTATTTCGGACCCAGACAGAGGAGAGAGGTCCCACAGCAAGGAATCATGTGTCATATCACCCACCACTGGACAAGGCCACTTTCAGTTATTTCGGCCCAGCACCCAGACAGAGGAGAGAGGTCCCACAGCAAGGAATCATGCGTCATATCACCCACCACTGGAGAAGGCCACTTTCAGTTATTTCGGCCCCAGCACCCAGACAGAGGAGAGAGATCCCACAGCAAGGAATCATGCGTCATTTCACCCACCACTGGAGAAGGCCACTTTTAGTTATTTCGGACCCAGCACCCAGACAGAGGAGAGAGGTCCCACAGCAAGGAATCATGCGTCATATCACCCACCACTGGAGAAGGCCACTTTCAGTTATTTCGGACCCAGCACCCAGACAGAGGAGAGAGGTCCCACAGCAATGAATCATGCGTCATTTCACCCACCACTGGAGAAGGCCACTTTTAGTTATTTATGCCCCACCACCCAGACAGAGGAGAGAGGTCCCACAGCAAGGAATCATGCGTCATATCACCCACCACCGGAGAAGGCCACTTTCAGTTATTTCGGCCCCAGCACCCAGACAGAGGAGAGAGGTCCCACAGCAAGGAATCATGTGTCATATCACCCACCACTGGAGAAGGCCACTTTCAGTTATTTCGGACCCAGCACCCAGACAGAGGAGAGAGGTCCCACAGCAAGGAATCATGCGTCATATCACCCACCACTGGAGAAGGCCACTTTCAGTTATTTAGGCCAGGCACCCAGACCGAGGAGAGAGGTCCCACAGCAAGGAATCATGCGTCATATCACCCACCACTGGAGAAGGCCACTTTCAGTTATTTATGCCCCACCACAAAGACAGAGGAGAGAGGTCCCACAACAAGGAATCATGCGTCATATCACCCACCACCGGAGAAGGCCACTTTCAGTTATTTCGGCCCCAGCACCCAGACAGAGGAGAGAGGTCCCACAGCAAGGAATCATGCGTCATATCACCCACCACTGGAGAAGGCCACCTTCAGTTATTTCGGCCCAGCACCCAGACAGAGGAGAGAGGTCCCACAGCAAGGAATCATGCGTCATATCACCCACCACCGGAGAAGGCCACTTTCAGTTATTTCGGCCCCACCACCCAGAGAGAGGAGAGGTTCATTCAACTTTGGGTTGCACCGCAAGATCATGGTAAAGTTAAAAAAATGAGGATTCAATAAAGAAGTGCCACGTAATACAAGAATACATGGTTGAGGGGGAGGCAGTTATAAATGTCTATTCTGCACAAGGGAGGCACAGGTCCTGTGGGATCCATGCCTGGTTCATTTTTATGAACGTCAGCTTGTCCACGTTGGCTGTGGACAGGCGGCTGCGTTTGTCAGAAATGACTTCCCCTGCCGTGCTGAATACACGTTCAGACAAAACGCTGGCCGCCGGGCAGGCCAGCACCTCCAAGGCATAAAATGCTAACTCTGGCCACGTGGACAATTTGGAGACCCAGAAGTTGAATGGGGCCAAACCATCAATCAGTTTGTGGAGGGGTGTGCAGACGTACTGTTCAACCATGTTAGTGAAATGCTGCCTCCTGCTAACACATTCCGTATAAGGTGGTGGTGCAGTTAGCTGTGGCGTGGAGACAAAACTTTTCCACATTTCTGCCATGCTAACCCTGCGCTCAGAGGAGCTGGCTGTGACACAGCTGCATTGGCGCCCTCTTTCTCCTCCTCTACCTTCGCCTTGGGTTCCACCTGTTTCCCTGTGACATTTGGGAATGCTCTCAGGAGCGCCTCTACCAGCGTGCGCTTGTACTCGCGCATCTTCCTATCATGCTCCAGTGCAGGAAGTAAGGTGGGCACATTGTCTTTGTACCGGGGATCCAGCAGGGTGGCAACCCAGTAGTCCGCACACGTTAAAATGTGGGCAACTCTGCTGTCATTGCGCAGGCACTGCAGCATGTAGTCGCTCATGTGTGCCAGGCTCCCCAGAGGTAAGGACAAGCTGTCCTCTGTGGGAGGCGTATCGTCATCATCCTCCGTATCCCCCCAGACACGCACCAGTGATGGGCCTGAGCTGTGTCGGGTGCCACCCCGCTGTGAACCTGCTTCATCCTCCTCCACCTCCTTCTCATCCTCCTCGTCCTCCAGTAGTGGGCCCTGGCTGGCCACATTTGTACCTGGCCTCTGCTGTTGCAAAAAAACTCCCTCTGACCCACTTCTAACAGACTGGCCTGAAAGTGCTAAAAATGACCCCTCATCCTCCTCCTCCTCCTCCTGGGCCACCTCCTCTTCCATCATCGCCCTAAGATTTTTCTCAAGGAGACATATAAGTGGTATTGTAACGCTGATAATGGTGTCATCGCCACTGGCCATTTTGGTGGAGTACTCGAAACAGCGCAACAGGGCACACAGGTCTCGCATTGAGGCCCAATCATTGGTGGTGAAGTGGTGCTGTTCCGCAGTGCGACTGACGCGTGCGTGCTGCAGCTGAAACTCCACTATGGCCTGCTGCTGCTCGCACAGTCTCTCCAGCATGTACAAGGTGGAGTTCCACCTGGTGGGCACGTCGCATATGAGGCGGTGAGCAGGAAGGCCGAAGTTCCGCTGTAGCGCAGACAGGCGAGCAGCGGCAGGATGTGAACGCCGGAAGCGCGCACAGACGGCCCGCACTTTATGCAGCAGCTCTGACATGTCGGGCTAGTTGTGAATGCACTTCTGCACCACCAATATCAGCACATGCGCCAGGCAAGGGATGTGCGACAAATCGGCTAGTCCGAGAGCTGCCAGGAGATTTCGCCCATTATCGCACACCACCAGGCCGGGCTTGAGGCCCACCGGCAGAAACCACTCGTCGGTCTGTTGTTCAATACCCCGCCACAACTCCTGCGCGGTGTGGGGCCTTTCCCCCAAACATATGAGTTTCAGAATGGCCTGCTGACGTTTACCCCGGGCTGTGCTGAAGTTGGTGATGAAGGTGTGTGGCTGACTGGATGAGCTGGTGGAAGCAGAGGAGGAGGAAGCCGAGTAAGAGGAGGAGGCTACAGGAGGCAAAGAATGATGCCCTGCAATCCTTGGCGGCGGAAGGACGTGCGCCAAGGAACTCTCCGCCTGGGGCCCAGCCGGCACTACATTTACCCAGTGTGCAGTTAGGGAGATATAGCGTCCCTGGCTGTGCTTACTGGTCCACGTATCTGTGGTTAGGTGGACCTTGCCACAGATGGCGTTGCGCAGTGCACACTTGATTTTATCGGATACTTGGTTGTGCAGGGAAGGCACGGCTGTCTTGGAGAAGTAGTGGCAGCTGGGAACAATATACTGTGGGACAGCCATGGACATCAGCTGTTTGAAGCTGTCTGTGTCCACCAGCCTGAATGACAGCATTTCAAAGGCCAGTAGTTTAGAAATGCTGGCATTCAGGCCCAGGGCTCGATGGTGGCTAGGTGGGAATTTACGCTTTCTCTCTAAGGTTTGTGAGATGGAGAGCTGAACGCTGCCGTGTGACATGGTGGAGATGCTTGGTGACTCAGGTGGTGTTGTCAGTGGCACATCCTCTGTTTGGTGGGCGGCAGGTGCCAACATTCCTCCCAAGGCGGAGGAAGAGGCCGAGGCAGCAGCAGAAGAGGGAGCGGCAAGAGCCAGAGTGAGTTCCTTGCTTTTAAGGTGTTTACTCCACTGCAGTTCATGCTTTGCATGTAGATGCCTGGTCATGCAGGTTGTGCTAAGGTTCAGAACGTTAATGCCTCGCTTCAGGCTCTGATGGCACAGCGTGCAAACCACTCGGGTCTTGTTGTCAGCACATTGTTTAAAGAAGTGCCATGCCAGGGAACTCCTTGAAGCTGCCTTTGGGGTGCTCGGTCCCTGGTGGCGGTGGCCAGTAGCAGGAGAACTCTCTTGGAGGCAGCTGTTCTGCTTTTGCCCCCTGCTCCCTCTTTTGCTACGCTGTTGGCTCAGTCTCACCACTGCCTCTTTCTCTGAACTATGAAAGTCAGTGGCACGACCTTCATTCCATGTGGGGTCTAGGACCTCATCGTCCCCTGCATCGTCTTTCACACAGTCTTCCTCCCTGACCTCCTGTTCGGTCTGCACACTGCAGAAAGACGCAGCAGTTGGCACTTGTGTTTCGTCATCATCAGAGACGTGCGGACTGCGATGAGATGGTGTTCCCATGTCCTCATCATCAGGAAACATCAGTGATTGTGCATCAGTGCATTCTATGTCTTCCACCACTGGGGAAGGGCTAGGTGGATTCCCTTGGGAAACCCTGCAAGCAGAGTCTTTAAACAGCATAAGAGACTGCTGCATAACTTGAGGCTCTGACAGTTTCCCTGATATGCATGGGGGTGATGTGACAGACTGATGGGCTTGGTTTTCAGGTGCCATCTGTGTGCTTTCTGCGGAAGACTGGGTGGGAGATAATGTTGTGAACGTGCTGGATCCACTGTCGGCCACCCAATTGACTAGCGCCTGTACCTGCTCAGGCCTTACCATCCTTAGAACGGCATTGGGCCCCACCAAATATCGCTGTAAATTCTGGCGGGTACTGAAACCTGAGGTAGTTGGTTCACTAGGATGCGTGGCTGTGGCAGAATGGCCACATCCTCTCCCAGCACCAGAGGGTACACTAACACCACCACGACCGCGTCCGCGTCCCTTACTAGATGTTTTCCTCATTGTTACCGTTCACCAAGCACCACAATAAGAAAAAAAATATTTGGCCCAATGTATTGATTTCAAATTCAGGCCTTTTTTACAGGCACCTAACACTATCTGCCTATTTATTTATGTAGCGTATTACACTAATCCAGGCACAGCAGTAACCACTGATTTAGGGAATATCTCTTTTAGGGCTAGTATTTAGGCCCTGGATGAAAGGTATCCTTTATGGACAGATTTACACTTGGCCTGCAACAGCTTGAACACCAGATTCAGGGTATTGCTATTTTGGCAATTGAATTTCACCCCACAACAAAATATATGTTTTTGCGGACACTATGAATCTTGGCCAGCCACAGCTGAAACCACTGATTTATGGTATTGCTATTTTGGCAATTGAATTTCACCCCACAACAAAATATATGTTTTTGCGGACACTATGAAACTTGGCCTGCAACAGCTGGGACACCAGATTCAGGGTATTGCTATTTTGGCAATTGAATTTCACCCCAGAACAAAATATATGTTTTTGCAGACACTATGAATCTTGGCCAGCCACAGCTGAAACCACTGATTTATGGTATTGCTATTTTGGCAATTGAATTTCACCCCAGGACAAAATATATGTTTTTGCGGACACTATGAAACTTGGCCTGCAACAGCTGGGACACCAGATTCAGGGTATTGTTATTTTGGCAATTGAATTTCACCCCACAACAAAATATATGTTTTTGCGGACACTATCAATCTTGGCCTACAACAGCTGGGACACCAGATTCAGGGTATTGCTATTTTGGCAATTGAATTTCACCCCACAACAAAATATATGTTTTTGCGGACACTATGAATCTTGGCAAGCCACAGCTGAAACCACTGATTTATGGTATTGCTATTCTGGCAATTGAATTTCACCCCAGGACAAAATATATGTTTTTGCGGACACTATAAAACTTGGCCAGCCACAGCTGAAACCACTGATTTATGGTATTGCTATTTTGGCAATTGAAGTTCACCCCAGAACAAAATATTTGTTTTTGCGGACACTATGAAACTTGGCCTGCAACAGCTGGGTCACCAGATTCAGGGTATTGCTATTTTGGCAATTGAATTTCACCCCAGAACAAAATATATGTTTTTGCGGACACTATGAAACTTGGCCTGCAACAGCTGGGACACCAGATTCAGGGTATTGCTATTTTGGCAATTGAATTTCACCCCAGAACAAAATATATGTTTTTGCGGACACTATGAAACTTGGCCTGCAACAGCTGGGACACCAGATTCAGGGTATTGCTATTTTGGCAATTGAATTTCACCCCACAACAAAATATATGTTTTTGCGGACACTATGAATCTTGGCCAGCCACAGCTAAAACCACTGATTTATGGTATTGCTATTTTGGCAATTGAATTTCACCCCAGAACAAAATATATGTTTTTGGGGACACTATGAAACTTGGCCAGCCACAGCTTAAACCACTGATATATGGTATTGCTATTTTGGCAATTGAATTTCACCCCAGAACAAAATATATCCTTTGCAGGACACTATGAAACTTGGCCAGCCACAGCTCAAACAACTGATTCATGGTATTGCTATTTTGGCATTTGAATTTCACCACAGAAAATAATCTATCCTTTGCCAGACAGCAGACAGTATTATACTTGGCTAGCCAAAGCTGGAACACCAGATTTAGGGGATTGGTATTTGGGCAATTGTATTTAACCCTTAATAAAATATAGAAATTGCTATCCTGAGTTTCTAGGGGTGACAATTAGCACAGCCAAGCCCCTGATGTAGGATATAGCAAAAAAAAACTAGTATTGATGGATTGATGGACTTGGTGGCAGCTTGTTCTGGTGCACCACAAGTCACAAAATGGCCGTCGATCACCCCAGAAAATAAGTGACAGAAAAACGCTCTGTGCAGCCTAAAAACCAGTGAGCAAGTAACTAGTAGAAGTTCAATCATTCACAGCTGTAGATCGATCAGTTCATTAGGTGCTGTTGCTGACTTTTCCCTGCCTAATCTCGCCCTCACAGAAGCTGCGTCCTCTCCCTACACTAATCAGAGCAGTGTGACGTGCGGCGCTACGTGACTCCAGCTTAAATAGAGGCTGTGTCACATGCTGCACTTGGCCAATCACAGCCATGCCATTAGTAGGCATGGCTGTGATGGGCTCTTAGGGCAAGAAGTAAAACGCTAGCTGATTGGCTGCTGTGCAGCCTTACAG
Organism: Bufotes viridis; assembly: GCA_033119425.1. Taxonomy (NCBI): domain Eukaryota; kingdom Metazoa; phylum Chordata; class Amphibia; order Anura; family Bufonidae; genus Bufotes; species Bufotes viridis. The sequence goes on along the minus strand of CM065592.1, from coordinate 387,087,684 downwards.
AAAGCTGGAAGTAATCGCCGAACAACGAACCCGAACCCGAACTTTTTTGAAAATGTTCGGGTTCGGGTCCGTGTCCCGGACACCCCAAAATTCAGTACGAACCTGAACTATGCTCGAACTGTTCGCTCAACACTACCTTTGAACTTTTCCACATTTTTTCACGTTATACACACAGACTTAGAAGTATTGTTTTCGGATTTTATGTGATAGACCAACATAAAGTAGCAAGTATGTGTGTGGAGTCAAAAAGAAATGATACATGGCTTACAAAATTTTTAATAAATAAAAATCTGAAAAGTGTGGTGTGTATTCAGCCCCATGTACACTGATACCCCTAAAAAAAATACATTGTGACCAATTGCCTTCATTGCAGCGAAGGGGGTCCTACAAAGTATTGATCAGTTGGGTTAAATACAAATACACACCACACTTTCCAGATTTTTATTTATTAAAAATTTTGAAAACCATGCATCATTTTTGTTTCACTTCTCACATACTTGCTACTTTTTGTTGGTCACATAAAATCCCAATAAAATACATTTGTTTGTGGGGTTAATGTGAAAAAAAATGTGGAAAAGTATAATACTTTTTCAAGGCACTATATGTTCATTTTTTAGTGTTGGTATTGTAATGGTTTTATCTTCCTGTTTAATTTATTTTGGGATTTAAAAAAAACTGTATCATGAACACAGAAATATGCATTTCCACTAGTTTCGAGTGAATCAAAGCATCCAAAGTGGAATTCAATCCGAAGTTTAGGAAAATTTTGACTCGCCACAAAGCCGAATTTCCTTGCGCTTCATGGTAACTGTTTTTTTTTTCTAAAATGTCGGTTGCATGTGTTACAATGTGAAATTAAGAAGCCCGGTAACGCAAGATCACCTATAATGCCGGGCATCCAACCAACTCACAGATAGCCATCCACTGTGATGTCACAGCGCTATAAAAGCCTCATCCCACATGGTCTCCGTCGTTGTCTTGTAAGAGAAGTGGCAAAGACTTATGCGCTAGGGACAATTTTGCAGAACACTATTTAACATCGAATATTGATAGGGAGAGTGCAGGGAAAATGCAGAAAGATCGTAGGGGGAGTTTTTTGAGAATGTAGGGAGAGCACAGAGAGGTAGCAGGGACACTGTAGGTTGAGTGTAGTCGTCGCATGCATCTTTTTCAACTGCTGCCACATTCATAGTTAATCAATTTTATATATAGACTTACTCTTCTTACATATTAAAGGGTGGTCTAATATATCACTGTGTGCATCTTGTTAAACTGCTGCAGCATTCATAGTTAATCTGTTATTTTACATTTAAACTTACTGTGTATGAGAATAAGCATTAAAGGGCAGTCTAGTATATCACCACGTGCATCTTGTTTAACTGCTACAACATTCTTAGTTAATCTGTTATTTTACACATAGACTTACTGTGCAGCAGACTCAGTATTAAAAGTCTAATATATTGCCGCATGCATCTTGTTCGACTGCTGCCACATTCTTAGCTAATCCGTTATATTACTGATACAGTTACTGTACACTATGGGCAATAGACAGTTGCCTGGGCCCTTCAAATGAATGGGCAGTGGCAAAAATGTTGCTGTAACTGGCACGCGTAGCAGCAGAAGAAGGGGGGAGGGGTATCAGCTGCAGTAACATACCAGACCTGCGACTGTCATCCAGCAGTCGTGTTTTGACCAACATTCCATCTGTACCGGAATGGTTGACTTGCTCTTTAACATCATCTCAAGTGACAACAGATACACACAGCCAGGAATTGGTGGGTTCCTCTGACACCACACTTACACTATTTGGCATGGCACAGGAACTGTCTCGTCTGTCCTTAACCTGCCTCTTGCTTTTGCTGCTTCTGCTAGCCAAGTAATGTATGCAGCATGCTCTGCTCCACATTTTTGCGAGGATGAGCTTTGTGGGGACAGTCAGCAGTTACAGACCAGCACAGACTTGGATGAGAGGTCCGCTGCGGACTCCTCTAGGCGTGCAACTACCGATTATGACAGTTGGGTGGGAGCACATGTTGCAAGAGGTCAAGGATATGCACAAGAGACAGGTGAAAGTGATAAAACTGATGACCAAACAGTTGTAGAAAATGTAGCCGATCACATGGGAGCCGGATGAAGAGGGGGAAATCAGCAACAGGGGATGAGAGCGGCAGCATTCCCCTGAGACAGCAGGGTGGAAGCATTCCAGTGAGACAGCAGGATGCAAGCAGTGGGAAATCTGCAGCCAAATGTGGGAGGGGTACATCGTCTGCTACTCAGGAGACTACCTAAGGGTTCATAAAAGTAGCGGCAGGCATCATGCAGTGGTGGAGGTAGAATGTAGCCAGGGTGTTAATGCTGGCACGACGGCTCTGCGTCAATACATGGAGCGTCACCATAAACTTGCGTGGGAAAACCGTTCCACTAATTTAGTCTTACAGCCTGATGCAGCAACCACAGTCAGGGCTTGACAATGCCAGCAGAAGGAAGCTGTTGTTCCTTCTTATTAACTTCAATGCCGTCTACTGCACCTGATGCTCCTCTTCCTCCTACTCCAATTAATCAGAAATTAATCACCAAGGTGATTGCAAAAAGACAACAGTATGCGTGCACTCATCCAACGGTGAAGAAGCTGAACATGCATCTGACCAGGGCTGGCCTTTGAGGTGTGCGAGCTGTGCGGCCGCATAAGGCACCATGGCAACAGGGGCGCCCGGCAGCTGACACAGCTCGCAGACACTACAGGTTACCAGGGTCGGACTGGCCTGCCGCGGCCCTGGTGACAAGTGGGGGCGGCCGGCGGCAGGGCACAGCATGAGATGAGTGCTTCCATTGCGCTCATCTCCATAGTCATCTATATTGCCTATGTATTTTTTTGTACAATACTGGAACATGATAGGGTGGGGGCTATTGGCACATGATAGGGGGGTGTGGCTACTGGCACACAAGGGGGGACTACTGGCACATGATAAGGGGGGGCTACTGGCACATAAAGGGGCTACTGGCACATGATAAGGTGGAGAGTTCCAAGCCGACATAACTTTTCCACTTGTACCAGCCCTGCACACGGACGTTGAGCAGTAGGTGTCCAGTCTTTGGGCCTCTCTGTGTCTGGTAGAGTTCAAGCCAGCACTGATTTATGGAGTTGCAACTATGCTCAAGTACAATATATATCATTCACAACACACTGGGTAAATGTGGTTCTGGACCAGGCACACCAGCAACTTTGCCAGGTGGTGGCAATGCCACCTGTATGTTGTATTCGTGGGATTTTTGCGTCAATGTCCTCCTCTGTCTCCTCATTCCCCACGTTGTCCTCACCCTGTTCCTAGGCAAAGTTCACAGTGGTCTTCCAGCATAATACCTGTGCAAAGCTAGACATTTGTCATGCGGTTCTCTAGTGATGAGCGGCAGGGGCAATATTCTAATTTGCAATATTTTGAGAATATTTGGTAGAATATTCGTCATATATTCGTGAATTCGAGATAATTTTCTTGATTGCTAAAAATCGGCAATGTAATATTCGCGTAATGCTTGCGAAATACAGGCATGGGTCACTATAGCTATATTTTTCAAGCTGCTAGAAGTTTCCTGAGACTGGAGAAAATAGTTTATATTCAGATAGAGTGTTCCAATATATTTGCGATTGCAAAAACGGCACTAATGATGTGAATATTTTGACGCAATACGTGCAACTTCACATTTTACCAGGTCTGACTACATATTAGTGATTGGTGCACTAATTATTGTTGCGAACTTCTGACATCACAGCACTATGTGATGTATATATGTATAGACAGCTACACTATCTATCTCCCACTAACTATCTATATTATATATACACTGACTATCTCCGACTAACTATCTATATTATATATAAAGGCTAACTAGCTAACTACCTATCTAATGTCATGACACAGGAAAGCAGAGAGCACTGCAATAACACTGCTATCTTTCTCAGATCTGCAAAATACTGCATACAGTGGCTGCTGGGGAGGTTCTTATATAGTAAGGGGTAGGCAACTTTCCTATTGGTTGCTAGGGATGTTGCTAAGCTCAGACAAAGACATTGCAGCCTTCTCATTGGCCCACAAGCAAGAAGGGAGGATACTGATTAAAAACAAAATCTAGAATACTCCAAATTATGAATAAATATCACTATATTCTAAATATTCGCAAATTCTCAAAGTGCCGATATTCGTGATTCGAATAATTGCGCCCAGTACTATTCTGCACCTGGTCAGCCTGGCCGAACTGAGCCACATCGGTGAGGAACTGCTCCACGTCATCAATAAAGAAATCAAACACTGCTTATCTTCTCGCCAACTGGAGATAGGAACCCTGGATACTGATAACGGGAAGAACAGTTTGTCTGCGCTGCGCCAGGGAGGTCTGACCCATATGCCCTACATAGCGCATGTCTTCAATATCATTGTCACCAGATTCCTCAATTCTTCCTCTGAACTGCAAGGAGAGTTAAAGGGGCAGGGGCAGGAGCAGGACCAGCTCCATCTGCAGCAACTTCAGTCTGAAGTCTCTGATGAGCAGTTTCCTTCAGTTACCTACTGAAGAAACCTCCCAGCAGCAGCAGGATATCAAGTAGAACATCTACCAGCAGGTGGTGGCATACTTGGACTGCACCCTGTCACCCATGATCTAAGATGCCCTGGACTACTGGGCATGCAAACTTGAAGTGTGGTCGCAACTGGCTGAGTTTGCCATGGGCAAGCTTTCTTGCCCGGCCAGTAGTGTGGCATCAGAGCAGCTGTTTAGTGTGGCAGGGGGCATAGTTACCCCTTAGAGATCTCACCTTTCCTCCCAAAATGTTGAGAGATTAAATAGAGACTAAATGATTCATAAAGCTGAATCAGGCATGGAACAACCAGGATTTCCAGACATCGTTGCCTGATGCAACAGAATACATCATTCTGCCGCTAATGATCACACTGTGGTCTGCTGCCCCATGAGATTATTATGCTAAATGGGCTTTAACTTCTGGCCATGTGCTGCTGCCACCGTTCTGATGCGACCACCTGCCTCGCTCGCTGCCTCTATTTCCATTCCTACAATAGGGCTTCTTGGCCTACTGATATGTGCATGTAATTTTTAAAAGGATATGCATGCCACTGGGCCTTGCCATCACACTGCTGTTGTTGGGTTCTGCTACTACAGTCATCTGCCACCATCTTGTGCTGTATGCCTCTGCTGCTGACCCCCCACTCTGTTATGGGAAGACTATTGTCACTGTCACTGCTGCTGCCCTCCCTCCCTATCCTGTCATGGGGCCACTATTGTCTCTGTTACTGCCACTGCTATTGGCCCCATTCACACTTTGTTATAGGGCACTATTGTTCCTGTTACTGTCACTGCTGTTGGCCCCCATCACAACTCTGTTATGGGGCCACTATTGTTCATGTTTGTCCATGTTGAAATCACCATTTATTTTTCCATTTTTCTTATCTTTCAGAAGAACCTGTATTTTGAGCATCCTTAAGGCCTATTTCACACGGTCAGAATTTGTTCAGTATTTGATCAGTATTTGTAAGTCAAAAACAGGAGTGGGCCCAAAACACAGAATAGATACAAATATTTCTATTACATTTTATCTCTGTTTTGGACCAACTCCTGTTTTTGGCTTACAAATACTGATCAAATACTAATGCAAAATATTGACCAAATACTGGCCATGGGAAATAGCCCATTAAAGTCCTGCATTCAGAATTTTTTTCTATGTTTAAAAAAAAATGATTTCAGACGTAAATAGCCAAATTGGATGAAAATTAAGCATGGTCAGTATTTAATCAGTATTTGATCAGAATTTGTAAGCCTAAAGCAGGAGTGGTTTCAAAACACAGAAGACATGCAAATATTTCTACTACATTTTATCTTTGTTTTGGACCCACTCCTGTTTTTGGCTTTTAAATACTGATCAAATACTGATGCAAAATACTGACCAAATACTGACCATGTGAAGGAGGCCATTAAAGTCCTGCATATAGGACTTTTTTTTCCTTGTTAAAATAACTGATTTCAGATGTAAATGGCCAAAACGGATGCAAATTGAGCATAAGGTCTCTTTCACACAGTCAGTATTTTGCATCAGTATTTGATCAGTATTTATAAGCCAAAAGCAGGAGTGGGTCCAAAACTCACAAGAGATGCAAATATTTCTGCTACATTTTCTCTTTTTTGAGACCCACTCCTGATTTTGGCTTACAATTAATGATCAAATAGTGATGCAAAATACTGATCAAAAACTGACTGTATGAAAGAGGCTTTATGGATGCTCAAAATACAGGATTCATTTTTTGTTTTATTAGTTTTCTGTTCTTCTGAAAAAAAAAACAGTGATGTGAACACAGCCTTAATGCCACTGCTGCTGTCCCCCCACCCCACTCTGTCATGGGACCACTATTGTCACTGTCAGTGTTGCTGCCCCCCATTCCCACTCTGTAATGGGGCTACTATTGTCACTGTTACTGCCACTACAGCTGCTGCCTCCCTCCCCACTCTCTCATGAGACTATCACTGTCACGTGTACTGAAACTGCTGCCAGCCTCCCGAGTCTGTAATTTATCATTATGGGCTTAACCATGCAGTGCCCCAAGAGTCAAGTAGTGGCCCCATGACACAGTGGGGAGAGTAGCAGCAGCAGCAGTGGGGGCCATATTGGCGCTGCCTCCGTTTCTTTATTTTGTTCCACTAAGGAGCCATTTGGACACAGCTCCTGCAGGGGGCATGCACAGGTTTTTTGCTTTACTGAAGAGTGTTGTATGCGTTCCTTTTTCAAAGAAGGGATAAGCTATGAATCTTGGTGCACTGCACAGTGATGTAGACTGCAATAAATTACAACTGCCTGTAATACTGATGGCACAGTACCTACAGAATGGATTAACTATGAATGTTGGTGCACTAGAAAGTAACACACTAGAACACACAGTGATACACTCTCCAAGCAATCTCTTTTCAGTTTAACTGCTAAGCCTTCACACTGAGATTGGGCCACCAAGTGGGATCCATATGATTAGATAGAGTGACCTGGATATACCTGATTTATTTATTTTGATAAAATAATTTAGAACAAATCTAATTTCTTGACGTAGTTTGGCAGATCGGCCGAATCTAATTTTTCAAAACTTGGCTCATCTCTAATGTCCACGATTGTTGAAATTCTTCTCCATCATATTCTGTATATAGGTGTACATAAGGGTTATAGTCTCTCATCACTTGTAAAGGGGTTTGCCCTGATTCAGTAGTCTCAATTTAGGCCGCAGTTCCATTTCGACTCAAGATGAACAGGGTGGCAGTATTGCACCCAAAAAAATCTCAGGCTCTAGTGTGGCTCACTGTCTGGACTCCACTCACATACCAGCACTATTTCTCTGCTATCTCTCAGCTCAGATCAGTCTCATTCAGCTTATCACAGATATACCTGACACTCTGTACAGTAATTACCATGAGGCAGGCAGGGCAACCCCATACATACTCTGGCTCCACCCTTGTGTAGAGCTCACACGGTGCTACGCTATGGCATTGATACACATTGCCATAGACTCAGTTTTCCCATGTGCTCCCCGCTTACAGCACAATAAAAAACATGGCATAGTAAATACAGCAGAACATGTCAACCCAACAGTGAGGTCCAGTATACTTTATTGGTGAGCTAGAAGTCCACTGCACAACAAGAAAGCTCAGTCGAGATGCACATTTTGTAAGGGAGTTCAACCACCTCCTTACAAACTTTTTGACATTAAGAGGTTTCAGAGAGGATCTGTAGTGTCAGAAGGGCATGTCTTGTGTTGGATGGTTTGTATATTGAGATCATACCATACTGTACATCATATTTGTATTTTCAACACTTTTGCAAAATATTTCATTTTAAAACATTCAATGGTATTATAATAACCAGAAAATAAATATGGGGGACATTTAATACACCACTTTTGGGCATATTAAAGTCAGAGATTTTGGTACATACCATTTTTGTGACAAAATCTGGGACTTTTACCCACTCACGCAACTTTTCCAGAGTGGAGAGAAAAGGGGGCATGCCGTGGGCATGGAAGTGGTTGGACTGGGAGGCCCGGCTTATTTATCATTTTCCCACTCCTATTTTTGGCATGCAAAATGTTTTTTTTTTTTTTTAATTTCCAATCTTTATAAATTTTTTCCCAGTATATAAACATATATCTTTTACAATGGACAGCTGGGTAAGTTCATAGTTCTAGTTAAAAACCTCTACACAACAGGACCATCAAAAACAGATAATAGAAACAATCCCACAATCACAGTCATCGACCGCGTGATCCTGCCTTATCCATTCACAAAATCCTCCCTCGAATACCCCTCCCCCTCCATACACCTTTAAGAGCAGCTGGCTGGGACCGAGTCAATGCGTTCTCAAAAAATATATAGAATTCATCAAAATACAATAGAACTCCTTCATAATACAAATGATGTCCTAGAGATCCTTTATTCTATTCTTATATCTCTTCCATTCTACAAATGTCGGGGCGGTATCGGTGCCCCATTTTTGAGCTATTAATACCTTCATTATCATCATTCCCTTTAACCAGAGCCCGCATATTGGAGCAGGGGTTTTTAGGTCGGAGGGGAGTATACCAAAAAGAATGAGTTCAATTGAGGGAACCATCCTCAATTTAGTGATGATACCCATATACCGAAAAATTTCTAGCCATAAATACTGGATTTTGTTACAGCTCCAGAGCATATGGGAGTAATCAGCATTCTCACCCCTACATTTCAAACAAAAATATCTCTTCTCTCTACTATGGTAAATCTTTGAGAGCCAGAGTGGTGTATAATACAGCCTGTGTATAATCTTAAATTGTATCAATCTGTGCTGTTTTGATGTAGATACTGTCTTTATATTCTTATAAACTAGACCCTAATTTCTAACCTCATAACCAATTTCTCTTTCCCATTTTCATATGCTATTGAATTTCCATATCTGACCTAATTAAATTATTAATCTAAAGTAGACTTGTGATATTTTTAACTTCTTCCCAAATGCTGCAAAACAATACTCTAAGAAACCATTATTCCTAACCGTGAAAACCATTTTATTTTTTGTGTTGTCCGTTGCGTGTAGCAATTGTGCATATCTAAATAGAAATAAAAAAGTGTCCTCAATTCCCAAATTTTCCCGTGTTATATTCTTCCCCTCTTCAAATAAATGCACAACATTTATGACTCCTCTCTGGACCCAAAATTGCTTATCAAGAATTTTTTTGAATTCCGTTGGATTATTATTATCCCACAAAGGAGAGAATTTCAGTGAATGAGTAATCTTTAATATTTTTTTTATTTTATACCACACTTTCTGAAGTGTATTACTTATTGGGCATTTTACCTCTTTTGATCCTAATTGTCCAGCCTCCAATACATTAAAGATATTATCTGACTCAACCTTATGAACCCGTTTCAAATACGCAGCTAGACCATTCTTGTTTGCGGTAATACACCATTAGAGCTGGGCACTCAAGTAGTATCCTTGAAAGTAGGACAAGGACAGTCCTCCAATTTCATGCGGTAAGCACAGAAATTTTAACTTTATCCGCACCCTCCCTCTACCCCATATAAGATCGTTGATGAGCCTCTCAATCGCCGCAAAAAAAGCATCATCGATCCAAATGGGGCAGGAAGACACAAAATACAGGATAGAGGGCAATAATACCATTTTGACTAGAGGAATCTTATCAACCGGCGACAGGGGGAGATGTTGCCAAGCTCTAACTTTTTCCTTGATTTTAACAACGAGTGGGTTTATGTTTAGATGGATATAGTCCTGAAGCTCCAGACCTATTTTAACACCTAAGTACTCCATATATTCATAGCTCGAAAGAACTTTCAACTTAATGTTTTCACTATATTTTGGAACTGTTCCCAACGGAAGGAGCATTGATTTGGACCAGTTGACCCTAAAACCCGATACCCAACCAAACTCGTCTATGATTTGGAATAATTGTGAAATTTCACACTCTCCTTTGCCTAGGAAGACCAGAATATCATCGGCGTATAAACTCACTTTATCTAAATCTGCCGATCCCCCTCAACATTTTATTTGCTCTGATCCTATTTGCAAGTGGCTCAAGGAAAATTGCAAACAATAAAGGGGACAACGGTCAGCCCTGTCTGGTACCCCTTCCCAGAGGGAAGCCCCGAGACCGATTTCCATTAACTCTAACAATAGCGGATGATCGGGCGTATATTAGTTGAACCATTCTGATAAAATTTACACCAAAATTCATCCTCGCTATCACTTGCCAGAGGTAGGGCCACTCCACTTGGTCAAATGCTTTTTCCGCATCTAAAGACAGGATGGAGACGGCTCCCCCTCTGCCGGTTTGCACATTCAACAGTGCTCTAAAAATATTTGTAGAGATGTTTCGGCCAGGAATGAAACCCATTTGGTCTGGATGGATTAATTTACCAATCACTTTTTTTAGCCTATCGGCAAGAGCTCTGGCCAGTATTTTATAATCGGTATTCAAAAGCGAGATTGGTCTATACGAAGCAATCTCGCATTCATCCTTTCCTTTTTTCAAAATCAAAGCTATTAGGGCCTCCCTCTGGGAAGGGGGCAGACAGCCTGTCCGTAGGGACTCCTCTATCACCTGGCACAGCATTGGTAACAGTACCTCGCCATGTTGTCTATATATCTCAATTGGTATACCATCTGTGCCTGGTGTGGAATTCCCTCAAATTCCCAACAGAGCCTTCTGTAACTCTTCCTTTGTTATAGGGGAATCAATAATTTCTTTGTCTTGCATAGTCAAAACAGGTAGGTCCAACTGGTCCAAATAATGCTGTATATAAACCTCTCTCCCCTCCGACTCAGTCTTATAGAGAATAGAGAAGTACTCAACAAACTCATCCAAGATCTTATCCATATCACTAATGGTACCATTTTTAGTTTTAATATTCCTAATATAGTTATTCTCCCTCTGATTTGTGATCAATGAGGACAAAATCTGGGACTTTTACCCACTCATGCCACTTTTCCAGAGTGGAGAGAAAAGGGGGCATGCCGTGGGCAGGGAAGTGGTTGGGCTGGGAGGCCCGGCTTATTTATCATTTTCCCACTCCTGTTTTTGGCATGCAAAATGGTTTAAATCTTTGCCAGCAAGAGAGCTGACATAGAGTTAGACTAGACGAAGTACCAAATTTAGTGCACAAGCACTTAAGGGCTATATTACACCAACAGATTATCTGACAGATTTTCTAACCAATCAGATGGCCGTTACCACACACAGAAATTGGTTAGATAATCTGTTTCATGTTATACTGCCCTTAGACTGGCATTTTTCATATCTTTAAATATGGCAATAAATTATGGAAAATATTTTTTGACTAAGGATACTAAGGGTACAATCAGGGGCATAACTAGAAGGGGCCCAGAAGGGGCCCATCCAAGAGGAGGAAAAGTACTAAAAGATTTTGTCAGGGCCCCTCAACATTATTACACATTGAAATTATATACAGTGGCAGTATAGACAGTGTAAAAAACGGATGGAACAGCTGCCAGGCCTGAGAGAGCAATCTTTACTAGCCACAGGAAAGGAGGCGGCATGAAAGGAAGGGGTTGTGAAAAAATTACTGGGGGAGGGGGCCCCATTAAAAAATTTGCTGTGGGGTCAAGTCATTTCTAGTTACGCCACTGGGTACAATAATAAAGAGACAGGCAAGATACAGTATGTAACAAAGATCAAAAAATACGCAGCAACTGAGCCAACAACAATTTTCCCATAAAAACAATTCTTTTTTAAGAAATGAAAATAACATGATCACCCCAATAATTTTAGAGATGGGATACCAACAAAAGGGAGGGACCACAATCAACACACTAAATAACAATGTATAGAACAGAAATGGATACAATCATATGACTTACCATGGTACCATGTGTAGTAATTGATAACAAATACAGTATCTCAAAAAAGTGAGTACACCCCTCACATTTTTATAAATATTTTATTATATCTTTTCATGGGACAACACTGAAGATCTGACACTTTGATACAATGTAAAGTAGTCAGTGTACAGCTTGTATAACAGTGTAAATTTGGGGTGCCCTCAAAATAACTCAACACACAGCCATTAATGTCTAAACCACTGGCAAATTCTGCCCACAGCGTCAATATTTTGTGTGGCCACCATTATTTCCCAGCACTGCCTTAACTCTCTTGGGAATGTAGTTCACTAGAGCTTCACAGGTTGCCACTGGAATCCTCTTCCAGTCCTCGATGAGGACATCATGAAGCTGGTGGATGTAAGATACCTTGAGCTCCTCCATCTTCCATTCGATGATGCCCCACAGATGCTCAGTAGGGTTTATGTCTGGAGACATGCTTGGCTAGTCCAGCACCTTTACCCTCAGTTTCTTTAGCAAGGCAGTGGTTGTCTTAGAGGTTTGTTTGGGGTCATTATCATTATGGAATACTTCCCTGCGGTCCAGTTTCTAAAGGGAGGGGATCATGCTCTGCTTCAGTATGTCACAGTACATGTTGGCATCCATGGTTCCCTCAACGAACTGTATTTCCCCACAGCCAGCAGCACTCATGCATGCACCGTGACACTCCCACCACCGTTCTTGACTGTAGGCAAGACACAATTGTCTTTGTACTCCTAACCTGGTTGCCGCCACACACGCTTGACACCATCTGATTCAAATTAGAAAGTAAGACAGCACTACCTGCTGAGATGTTCTTAGTAAGTCCATTCTGTGGTGATAACATTATTTGGTTCAGATGGTGTCAAATGTAGAAGGAAAAATCTCAGCACTGCAACTTCTCAATGTGGTTTTCCCTTCTATATTTGACACCATCTGAACCAAATAAGGTTATCTTGGTCTCATTACTACAGAACATAGTTCCAGTAATCCATGTCCTTAGTCTGCTTGTCTTCAGTAAACTGTTTGAGGGCTTTCTTGTGCATCATCTTCCTTCTGGGACAGCCATGCAGACCAATTTGATGCAGTGTGCGGCGTATGATCTGAGCACTGACAGGCTGACCCCCGACCCCTTTGACCTCTGTAGCAATGCTGGCAGCACTCATACATCTATTTTGATAAGACAACCTCTGGATATGATGCTGAGCACTTGCACTTAACTTATTTGGTTGACCATGGCCAGGTCTGTTCTGAGTGGAACCTGTCTTGTTAAACGACTGTATGGTCTTGGCCACCGTGCTTGGGCTCAGTTTCTGGGTGTTGGCAGTCTTCTTATAGCCTGATTCATCTTTATGTAAAGCAACAATTCTTTTTTTCAGATTCTCAGAGATCTTTGCCATGGGGTGCCATGTTGAACTTGCAGAGACCAGAGAGTGTGAGAGCGATAACACCAAATGTAACACACCTGCGACCCATTCACGCCTGAGACCTTGTAACACTAACAAGTCACATCACACCGGGGAGGTAAAATGGCTGATCGGGCACAATTAGCCCATTTTCACTTAGGGGTGTACTTGTTGCCAGTGGTTTAGACATTAATGGCTGTGTGTTGAGTTATTTTGAGGGCACCACAAATTTACACTGTTATACGAGCTGTGGACTGACTACTTTACATTGTATTAAAGTGTCATATCTTCAGTGCTGTCCCATGAAAAGATATAATAAAATATTTACAAAAATGTGAGCGGTGTACTCACTTTTGTGAGATACTGTATATATATATTAGACCTATGATTAAGCAGAAAATAGTTACTGCTGGAAAATACAGTATATAAGTTTTTTTTTTAATCATTAGTTTTTCATAAGAAAAGAAATACAGTAAAATATGAAGAGACTTCACATCAAATTACAGAAGTGACATCACAAAGATCATCCATGTGCAGAAATAACATCATAGTTTTCATAGTTTGAGAACGTATGTGTAAACTCTCCAATAGAATATGAGGACTTTATATACTAGGTTATATTCATATTTTAAAGAAACAATACAGAAAAAAGTGTTTTAACCCCTTCTAGGCTAGGCACATTGTACTTCATGATAGTCATAAATTTGAGTCAGCATATTTCACCTTTATTTGTGAAAAAATCCCAAATTTACCAAAAATTTAAAAAAAATCCCAAATTTTCTAATTTCAATTTCTCTACTTTTATAATAGATAGTGATACCTCATATAATAGTTTTTACTTTACATTTTCCATATGTTTACTTCATGTTTGGATCATTTAGAAAATGACATTTTATTTTTTGTGGACATTAGAAAGCTTAGAAGTTTAGAAACAAATCTTTAAATTTTTCAGAAAATTTCCAAAACCCACTTTTTAAGGACCAGTTCAGATATGAAGTCACTTTGTGAGGCTTGCATAATAGAAACTACCTAAAAATTACCCTATTTTAGAAACTACACTCCTCAAGGCATTCAAAACTGATTTCAGAATTTAATTTTTTTAGCAGATTTTACATTTTGATCCATTTTTTCCAGTAACAAAGCAAGGGTTAACGGCCAAACAAAACTCAATATTTATTACCCTGATTCTGCGGTTTACAGAAACACCCCACATGTGGTCGTAAACTGCTGTATGGCCACATGGCAGGGCACAGAAGGAAAGGAACACCATATGGTTTTTGGACGGGAGATTTAGCTGAACTGGTTTTTAGATGTCATTGTGTTTACAGTAGAAACTCAAACACGTGACCACATTTTGGAAACTACAGGATAAGGTGCCAGTTTTATCTCCTGAACGCCCTATTTTTTTTATTTTCCTGACGGTCGTCTTGTGCAGGGGCTCATTTTTTGCAGGAAGAGTTGACGTTTTTATTGGTACCATGATACCAATATGATTTTTTGATCATTCATTATTACACTTTATGGGGCAAGGTGACCAAAAAATTGGTTGTTTTGGCGCAGTTTTTATTTATTTATTTTTCAAAAGTTCACCTGAGCGGTTAGGTCATGTGATATTTTTATAGATCAGATCGTTACGAATGTGGGAATACCTAATATGTCTACTTTTTCTTATTTATTTAAGTTTTACACAATAATAGCATTTTTTAAACCGAAATAATGATGTTTTAGTGTCTCCATAGTCTGAGAGCCATAGCTTTTTTAGTTTTTGACCGATTGTCTTAGGTAGGGTTTTATTTTTTGCGGGATGAGATGATGGTTTGGTTATTACTATTATGGGGGGTATATGCCTTTTTGATCGCTTGGTGTTGCAATTTTTGTGATGTAAGGTGACAAAAATGGCTTTTTTTACGCAGTTTTTATTTTTAATTTTTTTACGGTGTTCACCTGAGGGGTTAGGTCATATGATATTTTATAGAGCAGGTTCTTACGGACGCGGAAATACATAATATGTCTACTTTTTTTATTTATTTCACTTTAACACAATAATAGCAGTTTTGAAGCAAAAACAAAATCATATTTTAGTGTCTTAATTGTCTGAGAATGATAGCTTTTTTCTTTTCTGACCAATTGTCTAAGCTAGGGTATCATTTTTTGAGGGATGAGGTGATGGTTTGATTGGTTCTATTTTGGGGGGCATACACCTTTTTGATCGCTTGCTGTTGCAATTTTTGTAATGTAAGGTGACAAAAATGAATTAGTTTTACACAGTTTTTATTTTTATTTTTTACTGTGTTAACCTGAGGGGTTAGGTCATGTGATATTTTTATAGAGAAGGTTCTAAATTTTTTTTATGTATTTCACTTTAGCACAATAATAGCAGTTTTGAAACAAAAAAATTATGTTTTAGTGTCTCCATGTTCTGAGAGCTATAGTTTTTTTTTATTTTTTAGGTGATTGTCTTAGGTAGGGGCTCATTTTTTCCGGGATGAGGTGATGGTTTTATTGATACTTAATTGTGGGACATATGCCTTTTTGATCTCTTGGTGTTGAACTTTTTGTGATGTAAGGTGACAAAAATGGCATTTTTTTACGCCATTTTATTTATTTATTTTTATGGTGTTTATCAGATGGGGTGGATCATGTGATATATTTATAGAGCCAGTCATTATGGACGCAGCGATACCTAATATGTGTGTTTTGTTTTTGTTTTTCAGTTTTTTATTATAAAATAAGGGGAATAATTTACTTAAAAACTTTATTAATTTTATTGAAAACCTTTTTTTTAAACTTTTTTTTCTTTATTTTATTTCTGACGTTCACTTTTGGAGGTCTGATCTCCTCTGCAATGCAGTACAATACAACTGTATCGTAAAGCATTGCCTGTTAGTGTACTACACTGAGCATTACACTAACAGGTTGCTTAGGAGACCCAGCCTGGTCCCGTAAAAGGCAGGTCCCGATGCCATGCAAGGCATTGGGCAGCCTCTGCACGGAATCGGGCTGCCTTCTGTCACATCGAGCCTCTGCCACAACAGTGCGGAGACTCGATGCACTCCTTCGCGGTCAGCGCGGACTGCGGCATAGAATGGGTTAATACGCCGGCATCGGCTTTTACAGCACTACCGGACCCCTGCAGGCTTCTATGTAATAGTCATGTGTCAGGAAGGGGTTAATGGTTTAAAGAAAGTTAATTTTAGATTTTTCTGCCAGCAAGAGGTTAGATTTTTTAAACATGGCAATAAGGCTACATTTATACAACAGTGAACATTCAGAACCACTGCTGGAAGCACATGGTGACATCATCACTCTTGAGTGCAGGTCCTTCAGAATCAAGAGAGGAGCAACTGTCTGTGTTTGCAAGTGGAAGAGGTATTTTTTTTTTCTAAAAAAAGACAAACACTACAGACACTATAGGGGACATTGTGGGCCACTATGGGGGACAATATAGGCCACTATTGTGGACATTATTACACCTGGTGGCAACTATAGGGGACAATTTTACTTTTCTGAGGCCACTATGGGGGATATTACTACTGCTGTAGGCCCCTATGTAAGGGAAGACATGTTAAGTTTTTTTCAGATGCATGTCACATAATACCTTGAGAATATGGTTATTTTAGAAGATTCCAGAAACTATAATGTCTGTAAGATCAATAGGACAACTCTTCTTTTCAAAGTCACCAAAAGGTAGATATTGGGGTAAAGATTGCAATTTATACATTCACTTCACTACAGATTATTATAGCACACAAATAAAGAAATGTTTAATTGCATTACTGGTCGGGAGAAAAAAAAATAACAATTTGGCTAAGTTTAAAAAATCTGACAATATCCTTATTTAAAAGAGTTGATAAAAATATATAGTGCAAAATGGCTTGAAACGCTTGTTCAGCAGGTGATCCTGTCGCCCATGCAGGCATCACCGATCATGGCTTTTGAGCAGCAGATTGTGTGGTCTTAATGACCCTATGTCCTTATAGGCTTTTTCCAGGATTACAAAAAAAGGTTTTCTTCTTTTCTAGAGACAGCATCATTTTTGTTCTAGTTTGTGTCTCGTATTGCAGCTCACCTCTTAAAACAGCTGGTTGGCGGGGGCTGCCAGAAGTCAGACCCCCATAATCAGATATTGATGACCTATTCTGAAGATAGATCGACAATATTTATCTCCTGGACAATTAATTAATGCAACAAGATGAAGAAGAAAAATTTTAATTAAGAAATACTATAAATGTGCTTTACAAGTTAACAATAGTGATTAGCGGCAGGGGCAATATTCGAATTTGCGATATTTCGCAAATATTAGTTAGAATATTAATCATATATTCGTGAATATTCGTATTCGAGATTATTCTATTGATTGCGAAAAATTAGAGATGTTTGGAGGTGCACACACAGCTCTCTTACTAAGTGTTTCTGGTCCAATTACATCTATGGTATTTAGCACCTACACTATTTTTTTTCAGGTTTTGGATCATCTATAATTATGTTTTCATCATGTATTCAATACTGTCTTTGTATATTTACAAGTAAAGCCCCCAGCAAAGCAGTGCATTCAAAGGGGCAATGTGAGAAGTGCTGACCAACTACACAACTGGGATAGCGTATGGGAAGTGTGGTGCTTTAATTGAGTCACCAATTAGATTAATTGGGAGACTCAATTATTGGGGGTACAGATAGGGCAATCTGCCACAACAATCGGGATCATCGAACGGTATGCTGTCTTACTGCGCTCGAGTTCAACACATTGCGGATTGGGTTGACAGTTTACTGGGAGGGAATGGAGAAGATCCAGCAGTCATGGTCCATATCGGAACCAATGACAAAGTTAAAGGTAGGGGGAGTGTCCTTAAAAATAATTTTAGGGATTTAGGTCACAAGCTTAGGGCAAAGACTTCAAAGGTAGTGATTCCCAAAACATTACCTGTACCACAAGCCACACAAGAAAGGCAGCAGGAGATTAGGGAAGTAAACAAGTGGCTGAAGAACTGGTGTAGGAAGGAGGGGTTTGGGTTGCTGGAGAACTGGGACGACTTCTCTACAGGCTCTTTTGTAGGGATGGGCTGCACCTTAATGGGGAAGGGGCAGCTGTTTTGAGGGAGAATATCGCTAGAAGGTTAGAGGAGTATTTAAACTAGGGACTGGGGGAGGTAAATTACATTGTAGGAGGGCAAGATAGTGTAGATAGAAAACTGGTGCAAGGTAATGGAACTGGGGGAGGAATGGAAGGATGGACCAGAACAGCTCAGAAGAAAAGGTGTAGGGTAAAAAATATACACAAACCTCTTAATTGTATGTACACTAATGCCAGAAGCCGGACTAATAAAACTGGTGAACTGGAATTAATTATGACTGAGTAGGACTATGACATAGTGGGAATAACTGAGACATGGCTGTATGATAGCTATGACTGGGCAGTTAACCTACAGGGTTACAGTCTGTTTGGAAAGGATCGCCAAAGCCAGAGAGGGGGAGGGGTCTGCCTTTATGTAAAGTCCTGTCTAAAGCCTACGCTCTAGGAAGATATAAGTGAGGGATATTAACATGTGGAGTCACGGTGGGTAGAAATACATGGAGGCAAAAGCAATAATAAAATACTAATAGGAGTTTATTACAAACTACCTGATATACCAGAGTCCACAGAAAATCTACTTCTAAATTAGATAGATGAGGTGGCAAAACATGAGGTCGTCATTATGGGAGACTTCAACTACCCAGATTTAGACTGGGAAACTGAAGCAATAACCAAAGACAATTACCTTTCCAAACTGTTTCAGGACCCGACTAGAGAGACTGCCATACTGGACTTAGTATTAACCAATACACCTGACAGAACAACAGATGTGCAGATTGGGTGACACCTGGGAAATAGTGACCATAAAGTAATAACCTTCCAATACTCATTCAAAAGAGTGTTTTTTCAGGGAGGAACAAAAATACCAAACTTCAAAAATGCAAAATTTAGCCTACTAAGAGAGGTCATAGGCCTAACTAACTGGGACAAATTCCTCAAAAATAAAAATACAGCCACAAAATGGGATATTTTTAAAAGCACCCTAAAATCTCATTGTGAGAGGTACATACCTTATGGGAATAAAAGGTTAAGGAACAAGAAAAAAACAATGTGGATAAATTGAAATGTAAAGAAAGCAATGCATGACAAAAAGGAAGCATTTAAATCACTAAAACAAGAGGGTAGCGAGGAATTATGGAAAAACTATAAGGAACAAAATTGAATATGTAAAAGACAAATAAAAGCAGTCAAACTAGTGACAGAGAGATTAATTGCCAAAGAGAGTAAAACTAACCCTAAAGTGTTCTTGAATTATATAAATGGTAAAAAGTTTAAATCTGAAGGTGTCGGCCCTTTACAGAGTAATGAGGGGGGAGTTGCAGAGAGCCGATGAGGAGAAAGCAAAGCTATTACATTTTTTTTTCTTCACTGTATTCACTGAGGAAAATAAACTGTCAGATGAAATGCAGAATGTAAAAGTAAATTCCCCATTAAAAGTGCCCTGTCTGACCCGGGAAGAAGTACAGCGGCGTCTTAAAAAGATTAAAATAGACAAATCACCAGGACCAGATGGCATACACCCCCGTATCCTAAGGGAATTAAGTAATGTCATAGCCAGACCCTTATTTCTGATATTTAAAGACTCTATACTGACAGGGAGTGTTCCACAGAATTGGCGCATAGCCAATGTGGTGCCAATATTCAAAAAGGGTCCAAAAGCTGAGCCCGGAAACTTTAGGCGAGTAAGTTTAACATCTGTCATGGGTAAACTGTTTGAAGATTTTCTAAGAGATGCTATCTTGGAGTACCTCAATAAAAATAAGCAAATAACGCCATATCAGCATGGCTTTATGAGGGATCAGTCATGTCAAACTAATTTAATCAGCTTCTATGAGGAGGTACTGTAAGTTCTAGAGTTGACAGCGGCGAATCAATGGATGTCGTATATATTGACTTCTCCAAAGTATTTGACACTGTACCACATAAAAGGTTAGTATATAAAATGTGAATGCTTGGACTGGGGGAAAATGTCTGTATGTGGGTAAGTAACTGGCTGTGTAATAGGAAACAGAGGGTGGTTATTAATGGTACACACTCATATTGGGTCACGACTCACTGTCACTTGTGGGGTACTACTGGGGTCAGTATTGTGCCCTATTATCTTAAATATATTTATTAATGATCTTGTAGAAGGTTTGCACAGTAAAATATAAATTTTTGCATATGACAGAAAACTGTAAAATAATTAAAATGGAAGAGGACAGTATACTGTTACAGATGTATCTGGATAGATTGGAGGCTTGGGCAGAGAAGTGGCAGATGAGGTTTAACACTGACAAATGTAAGGTTATGCACATGGGAAGGAATAATGCAAGTCACCTGTACATACTAAATGGTAAAACACTGGTTAACACTGACATGAAAAAGGACCTAGGAATTTTAGTGAACAGCAAACTAAGCTGTAGAAACCAGTGTCAGGCAGCTGCTGCCAAAGCCAATAAGATAATGGGTTGCAACTTGCATCATAAGGGGCATAGATGCCCGTGATGAGAACATAGACCTGCCACTTTACAAATCACTAGTCAGACCATACATGGAGTACTGTGTACAGTTCTGGGCTCCTGTGAAAAAAGCAGACATAGCAGAGCTGGAGAGGGTTCAGAGGAGCGCAACTAAAGTAATAACTGGAATGGGGTAACTACAGTACCCTAAAAGGTTATCGAAATTAGGGTTATTCACTTTAGAAAAAAGACGACTGAGGGGAGATCTAATAACTATGTATAAATATATCAGGGGTCAGTACAGAGATCTCTCCCATCATCTATGTATCCCCAAAACTGTGACTGTGACGAGGGGATATCCTCTGTGTCTGGAGGAAAAATGGTTTCTACACAAACATAGAAGAGGATTCTTTATGGAAAGAGCAGTGAGACTATGGAACTCTCTGCCTGAGGAGGTGGTGATGGTAAGTAGTGTTGAGCATGAATATTCGAATCGCGAGTATCGCCACTTTGAAAATTCGCGAATATTTAGAATATAGTGCTATATGTTCGTAATTGCGAATAGAGTTGATCGCAAATATTCAAATCACGATTTATTGCAGATTTATCGCAAATTAATCACGAATATTGGCACTTAACAACATCCCTAGCAACCAATAGGAAAGTTGCCTACCCCTTAGTGTTGATCGCGAATATTCTAATCGCAAATTTTTATATTTTACATATTTTACAAATATATTACATTGCCAATGTTCACAATCAAGTAAATAATGACTGGAGATCACAAATTCTCAAATTTGCGAATGTATGGCGAATATTCAGCCACAAGATTGCAAAATATCCCGAATTCGACTATTGCCCATGCCGCTCATCACTAATGAAAAGTTCACTAAAAGAGTTCAAGAGGGGCTTGGATGTATTTCTGGAGTGTAATAATATTACAAACTATAGCTACTAGAGAGGGGTCATTGATCCAGGGAGTTAATCTGATTGCCGGATTGGAGTCAGGAAGGAATTGTTTCCCCTAAAGTGCGGAAACTTGGCTTCTACCTCACAGGTGTATTTTTTTTTTTTTTTGCCTTCCTCCAGATCAACTTTCAGGATATCAGGCTAAACTAGATGAACAGATTTCTTTTTTTCAGCCTTATAAACATTGTTACTATGTTACCCCTGGTCTGACTGCTGGTCTGGCAGATAGTGTTAAATGAGACTCTATGCCATGCTAAATGTGATAATATTAATCTTAAAAGTGTTTAAACATTTTGTTGGAAGTATGCCTTTAAAGATGCCAAAAAAAATCGAAACATATGGCTGTATAAAATGCACTTTATTCTATTGAATTGAATGAATTGATCTTGATTATGAAGCTTTGTATTTGCTTTTACTATGCTTCATTTACTTTTTTCCTCAGTTACTCCTTGGATCTTATATTCTTCTATATTATTGATACATCTTGGAAGCATCTGTGTTATAGATCCAAGCACCTGGCACGTTTTACTCCACAATCATTCTGTGTGGCTCATCAAGCCCTTCTTCATGTCATTACTAGCTCATATATTTGTTGCACACATTTCTAATATATTGTCAGCTGAAACAAGCTGGTTCTCCTTTTCCATCTTTTCGCTAAGAGTTTTCTTGCTTTGTCATCACTGTTTTTCATTTACACATTTCTCTTCACAGAGAGATGACTATAATAATGCTAAGCATACCATTGCTGACAAGTTCCCACTTTGATATGAAGTTTATGAAGTATGAGGAATATGGTGTATGATACAATATGCTCATTAAACGCAGGGGTAAACATAATAATATGTCTCGGACACACACACAACCACAGCTGAATACCACATTTTAGGCTGATAGAAAAAAAACACCAACAGTAAGCCTGACATATAGCTGCATTATAAATTACAGAGCAGAACAAGCTACACACATATATATAGCACATTATTCATTTCTTTGAAATACTTTGTTATCATCACAGTGTTGTCCTCCATATGATGTTTCTTGCATTTATTTACTTAGTGGAATACATTCTTGTGTTGTCCTCATCAGGGGCAGAACTATCGCCATAGCGGCCTTAGCAGCAGGGGGGCCTGGGCAGACTTTTATTCTGTTTACATGGGCCCATGCGGAAGTTCTGTGAGGCTATTCCTCTGCCCTGGAGTGTTGGCTCTATCCCTCTCTCATTCTGCACAAGTCCAGCATCTTCCTCCTTTAAGGCAGCAGCCGACTCCTGCAGGTGTGACCTCCTGAATTCAGCAATTGGTTTCTAGGTACAGTGAGTCAGTCCACTCCCTCCTGCCAGACTTACTTACAGGACAGGATTACCATTGGACCCACAGGAAATTCATCTTCAGGCACCAGACGATCCCAGTAATTTAATTCAAAAAATGGGGTAAAATATTACGGCAGAAAAGGCATAAAGAGTGGCCGGCAGCTACTCTGCTATATGGATGACCTGATTTGCTGTTTAAGGGCTCATGCATATGACACTATGTATTTTGCTGTCTGCAAAACACGGATCCACAAAAAATATGGATGATGTCCGTGTGCATTCCGTATTTTGCGGAACCGAACAGATGGCCCCTAATAGAACAGTCCTATTATTGTCCGTTATGCGGACAATAATAGGACATGTTCTATTTTTTTTCTGAAATGGGCATGCGGACATACGGAAACCGAATGCAACTTCAATTTTCTTTGCGAACTCATTGAAATGAATGGTTCCGCATACGGTCCGCCAAAAAAAGAAAAAAAAAAGAAAATAAGTTTTGTTCAGGAGCCCTAAAGGGCTGTTCAACCCCTTACATTTGAGAAGCCAATGCCAGTACAGCAGGCTGGGACTTGTAGGAATGTAGGCCTCAAGCTTTTCTCTAGCGTTTCCCAGCAGGCTGTACCAGAGAGGTCAATGTCAGCATAGCAGTGACATTAAATAGCATTGCACTGTAGCAATAAATGATTGCCTATTATAGTCCGCTTGTGGAACTATAAAATGGTTAAAAAGTGTAAAAATTATTCAATAAAAAAATTCCAATTAAAAATTTTTTTTCCATTGAAAAAATGCTTTTCATTTGAAAAAATTGCAAAAATAAAAGCTCATCCAACTGATTAATAATGCCACATCTGCAACGACCCATACTACACAGATGTAAATTATCCAGTATGGTAAACACCGTGAAAAAAAAAAAACAATAAAAAGTTAGAATTTCTGCTTTTTACTTAGTCGCCACCATAAAATCGGAATAAAGAGTGATCAAAACGTGGCGGGTACCCAAAAATACTAATAAAAACTACAAGTTGTCCCGCAAAAATCAAGGCCACACACAGCTCCGTAAAAAGAAAAAGAAAAAAGTTATGGGTCTTAGGATATGGCGATTCAAAATTTTCTTTTTTTTAAAAAAGTCCCAGAGAATAAAGTTATCATGTTATTTATGCTGAAAAATTAACGGATGCAGTACAGATGTCACATGGACACCATCTGAATTTTTTACAGATCTGCATTTTGCAGACTGAATGCATTCTTACTATCACCCTTTTTTACTGTCCAATATGTACATATTTGACTAGGCAATGAAGAAGGACAGAGAAGGACCAAAATATTGGCCGATATATTGTGAGACGTTGGATGGATAAATAAAAAGAAGGATACATTCATTGCATCTTACTGTGAGTGCCGCAGTTACTTTATTGGAGCACTAAATGTGTGATTCCAAATGCAGCTAAACCATACCTAGGAGGCTGCTTATTCTTGCATCATTAATCAGAAATAGAACTTTGAAGACCCCACTCCTGCAAGTGCCCTCTGGGTGGTCTTTCATGTTGAAGTGCCCTCTAGTCTCTGCATTGAGTTGCTCCACAACCCCTTCCCTCTCTGAGTGATGGCTCTAGTCGTCTTTAGTGATGAGCGGCAGGTGCCATATTCGATTTCGACGAAATTCGCGAATATTCGAATGAATATTCGTTTCGTATTCGTCGAAATCGAATATTCGTCATTTTTTCTAGTTATCGCGATTAAAATGCGATTTAAATAATCGCATATTGCGATTTGTACTTAAGGCTACTTTCCTATTGGTTTCATATCTAGAATTAGCGAGGATGACGAATATGACGAATGTATTCGTCATATTCCTCAAAACGAAGATAACGAAGTATTCTACATCTTCGTTTTAGCAACCTATTCGTCAACCTCGCTAATTCTAGCAATCAAATAGGAAGGTTGACTATAGAGACAGCTGTGTTAAATTGCTATGCGATTTTTTTTTTTAATACAATAATTATATTACTTGATATGATAATATTATTATAAGTATTCTATTTATTAAAAAAAAAAAATCGCATAGCGTAATTTAACACAGCTGTCTGGTAAGTCAACCTTCCTATTTGATTGCTAGAATTAGCGAATAGCTTAAGTTGACGATGACGAGACGAATAGGTAGCTAAAACGAAGATGTAGAATACTTCGTTATCTTCGTTTTGAGGAATATGACGAATACATTCGTCATATTCGCTATTCGCTAATTCTACCAAGCCAACCATAACTTCTGTAGCTCATGGAGCGTCCCCATCACCATGGGAACGCCTCCATATACTAAAATGTACTGTCGGATTTGAGGAATTACGCTGAAATCGCAATGCGATTAATTCAAGTTATATTAATCGCATTGCGATTTCAACTTAGAGCTGGGTTTATAATGGGTCAGCTTGCTAGAATTAACGAAGTTAACGAATATGGAATATAGCAGCAGTGTTAAGTTGAAATCGCAATGCGATTAATTTAACTTAAAGTATTCAGCATTACGATTTCAACTTAGCACTGCTAGTGCATAGCTATATATTCCATATTCGCTAATTCTAGCCTATGTAAGATAGCAGTGCTAAGTTGTAATCGCAATGCGATTAATATAACTTGAATTAATCGCATTGCGATTTCAACGTAATTCCTCAAATCCGACAGTACATTTTAGTATATAGAGATTTTCCCATGGAAGGGGACGCTCCATGAGCACGGAAGTCGGCAGAAGCGGCAACGGGCACTGACTGGAGCAGCCAGGAAGCCAGGAATCCTCATGACAGGTAAGAACTACTTTTGGGAAGTGGGAAAGAAAAAAATATAACTAAAAAAAAAAAAAACGAATATTCGAAATAGCGAATTTATAGCGCTATATTCGAAATATTCGCGAATTAGCGAAGTGCCGATATTCGCTAAAAAAATTCGCTTTTCGAATATTCGCGCTCAACACTAGTCGTCTTCTGGTTGGATGCTACAGCTATTACTCAGAGTACAAGGGAGCAATTCATTACAAAGAACGAAGGGCACTTCAGCACTTCAGCATAAGGGACCACCCAGAGAGCACTTGTGGACGATCAGTATGTGGCTTATTAAAAGAAGTATAGGCACACCCCCAGATATAATTTAACTGCTTTCGCCATTACTTATAGAGTGCAGCCAGCAGTTTTATTGGTTTAAAACTGCTGACAGGTTCCCTTTAATTCTGAAATGTGTGGTAGTTTATTTCCACTGTGAGGGTGCTGCTGGGAAATCGTACAGAGGCTGATAGCTGGGATTTTAACCTGTGAGAAAAAATACAATACACATAGTAAAGATAAGAAACATGGAACGGCCCACTAAAATTAAGATTTAGAAGAAGATCGCAGCACTTAAACGTCTAGTGGTAAAAAAACTTCTTTATTCCACCTCAGAAAAGTGACGTTTCGACTTTATCAAGCATAAAGATGTGTGACAAGTGGCAAACATATATACCTAGTGCATACAAACAATTGGGTAAGGAGTAGTGTTACGGTATAACCCGGTATAGTGAGGGTAAATACCGTTTGGGCGATTCCCCTGGAGAAGAGCACAGCAACCCACAACCGCTGGAATCCACCGAACTGGAACCATATGAAGTCCTCCTCTCCTGGAACAGGCAAGAGAACGTTCTGACGTAGTAATTCCCCCCAAGTACGAGACGAGGCTCCGTATTGATGGTGAACAGGAATTCTAACTCTTATTGAGGGCTACCTGCCCGGTATTTATGCAGGTCTCCCACCTGGTGGACACTCCCCTAGGGGACCAGAAGGAAGACTGCGACACAGGGGATACAGCAGCCAATCACACACAATGGGACAATACATACACCCCCAGCATATCCCTCCCCTCTGCCTGTGATACAATTACCCTACACAGGTTAATGTAATCATCACAGGCAGGAGAATACACAATGTCTTCTGTCCTGGAGACAATTGAGGAGTCATTCAATTATCTTTCAGGACAAAGGGAAATCGCCAATACACACGTGGGGACAATAGGACAGACATCACTATTCAATATACAATGTCCCACCCTTTTCAGTACACACAGACATTTAACATATCCCCAGATGGCTTGGATCTGAGCGCTCAATATATCCAAGGATAGAGGCAGACTCCATTGAGCACATGGTTGCAAAAGGACATAAAATTACACAATGTTACAATTACTACATAAAACATATACATGCAACATATCCCCAGATAGCTTAGGTCTGAGCGCACATTATTGAATGGCGCTCAGACCACACACATCCAGTTCAATTGCCATGGAGCTAAAGTCTTTCCCATAGTCTTTCATTATACGAATGGGCTCCATAGCAGAGCTATCTGGGGCATCACCGCTCAAACAGGACAAGCATACATGGGGCCATAGTCGCAGGGCAGGAGGCGAGCAAGCAGTCCCCTCCAAAACCCAGTGGCGCGGTTGGTTTCACCACACAAGTAGGTCAACCCCTCCCCCTTCATGATGTCATTCATAGTGCAACAAAATATCATAGTTTAAAATAAACCAGGTCGCCCATTACATCAATTGTAGACAATGGATAATCGACATAAAAAACATATACCTCAGCCAATTTATATATACATACAAGAACTATTGGAGCGCACTGTAAATCTTCATGCATAATGCGCATACTCCAATGTCCTTTTCACTTCCGGAACTCGGAGTGACGTCAATCAGGTGCTGGTCACGTGCTGGTCACGTGCTGGTCACGTGCTGTGTCATGTGATCAGGCGCATCGAGCGCATCAGCCAAGTCCCCCCCTATCACGTGAGACAGCCGGCACTCCATATGCAGAATGTATGGGCTGAGGTGATGTTTTAAGTTATATCAAAAAGATCAAAATAAATAACCAAAACCTTCCACGTAATATTTATGTCCCTATATAATGGATCTTGTAGGGTGGAAGCAGTCCAAATATTAGGAAATTAGGCATATTTACAAAGATAAACACACCGGTATAAGTATGAGAGAATAAGTCTCAAAAATATTATCCAGGGTCCCCCATGGTATGATGGGAGTCATAACAGGAGAAAACAAGCGGGAAAATATGCCATTCAAAGCTCCGTTGGTACAGAGGGCAGCCAACTTAAAGGCGCAGGTTCCTCAATAAAAAAGGTCATGTGCCAAACTCCAGTTAGCTCAATCAAGCATTGAATTAGGTCTGAGTATGGTGATTCCCATCCCAACCTCAGTACCTAGTAAAGCATTCATAATAAGGGATGAGACAGGCACATAGTACCACTCCCTCATACATCAGAAGAGGGGATGGTCTATATAAGCGTGTCCACATATCATGTTAACTGCGCCGTCTATCTACCCCAACACATGCAGACCAGGGGATAGGCAATAAAACATCCAAAAAAAAGGGGCTATGTCCATAGTCTATAATGTAACAGCATCCACCTGTTGTACTCCAATGACCTCCCTCTACTAGCCGTTATAATCCTGAAGGATTGCTATACCTGTTTCATAATCCCATGGGTGTCTTCCATAGCAAGGGAAAGTGATAAAGAAGGGTAAGGACTGCGTCCAACCTATTTTGTCCAGGCTACAGGGACTGGGGACCTGAAAAAAGCGAAAAACATACACATATGAGAATATGAAAACTAAAAACAGTATATCCTGTGATATATACATAATATACACAAATCCTAAGAGCAAATTTAGAACAGGGACCCAATTTTGAAGTCACGATTCATACCCCTTGGTTCAAGCGTATCTAGTTCATAGATCCATCTAAGCTCCAATTTCTTCAGAAGCCGTTCCCGGTCTCCTCCTCTCATCGGAGGGGGAATTCTGTCTATAATTCTGTACCGGAGCTGTGACACATTATTTCTCTGTTTAAAGAAATGCTCAGGGACCAGAAGGTCTCCTTCACAGTCTACGGGGTTGATAGATCTTTTCTCAAAGAGTTTCCTGATGGTATAGCGATGTTGGTTAAATCTCAGTTTACATGACTGCGTCGTTTCGCCTACATATAGCAGGCCACAAGAGCATTGCAATATGTAGATGACGTATTCAGAGGAGCATGTGTAAAATTCTTTTATCTGATACCGTTTACCCGTATGGGGATGAGTAAATGAGTCTCCTCTTAATAGGCTGTTACAATTGCAACAATTGTAATACGGGTAACAACCTTTCTTAGATCTACTGCCTGTTGTTCCCTTTGGCAGCACTGTATGTGTGAGTTTGTCACCCAGGTTCTTAGATCTCTTGTGTGACATCAAAGGTTGTGTCTGAAACTCTATAATCCCCGGGAAGGATCATGCTAGAATACTCCAGTTTCGTTTAGGGGCCATCGCTATTTGTGGGCTCAATTTTGAAAAGGTGGATACAAAGGGAATCCTCGGTGGTCGCGTCTCCCTGGTGTTTGGACGTAGTAACTGTTCCCGTGCGATACCCCTGACTCTCTGGCAATGATGTTCCACTAGTCTTTTGGGATATTTTCTATTCCCAAACTTTTGTCCCATGTCTGAAAGTCGTTTCTCCAGTCTCGTATCATCAGAGACAATACGTTTGACCCTTAGAAGTTGGCTGTATGGGAGGGAGTTGATCATCCCTTTTGGGTGTGCACTGTCATATGTCAGAAGGTTGTTTCGGTCAGTGGGTTTCACAAATCGGTCTGTCTGTAATCCCTGATCCGTCACATACACCAACGTATCCAGAAACTGCAAAGAGTGAGGGTATATATGTTTGCCACTTGTCACACATCTTTATGCTTGATAAAGACTTCAAGTAAGTCGAAACGTCACTTTTCTGAGGTGGAATAAAGACTTTTTTTACCATGAGACGTTGGAGTGCTGCGATCTTCTTCCAAATCTGAATATGCTCGGGGTTCCTGGGTCGGGACCTGACATCGCGCTGCACCGCCACTAAAAGGACTTTTGGTCTAATAACCTCTGATGATGCTGTCTTAACCCACTTTGTTTACCACTAAAATTAAGAATGACATGCACATATGCAACTACAAATGAAAGTTACAATTATCTAACCTAATAAAGTTTTACTATTTTTTAAATGTTATTGAATATTTTTAGTCGCAATTGGCATTTTGATGCCACCCTCTCCAGTTTCCAAAAAGGGGTCGTGGTGAAGGCTGGGTGTGGGTGGTGCAATCTGTCCTGACACATTCATCATTATTTATGCCAGAGACTGGCAGAAATAGTGACTGAAATCTACAGTAGTTTCGAGCTGCCATTCATTTCAGTTTAGAGCACAGACTGGCAGAAGAGGAACTTTTGCTATGCCACTCGTGATAGATTGGGGCTATAGTGTTGTTTGAGGTGTTACATCCACCATCTTCATAAAAGTGTAAAGTCCTATAAAAGTCACCAAAACAAATTGGGTTTTAGTTTTGACCAAACATATAATAAAGGAGTATCAAACATATGACCTATTAAGTGAGATAATGGGTACAAAATCCAAGAATATATTTTTGTGAGTGCCATGTTAGTCCAAGAAAGTCAAATAGGAGTGCTGCTGAACAGTTGTTGTTTTTTGTTTTGGATTGCATGCATGACTGTCTGAAAAGAAGAAGGTACACTGAAAAGAGAATATAAAAAGAGGTGGAGGGTCCAGAGAAGACTAAAGGATATGCATATAGGAGTTACAGTTTGAGACTGGAAACTGCCAAAGGGCATTCACTAGCAAGTTCTCTAGAAAGATTCCCAAATAGAAGTTTTAAAGTTTACTTTATTAATGAAAACATTTAATTTACTTTAAACGTGCAATATGATTATGCAGCTTTTAATAATAAGTATGGCTAACTAGAAGACTAAGCAAGCATGTTTCTTGGCACACAAGTAATATATGAAGCAGGGAGCTTTGGAGATGACATGCAGGCCACAGCCCTAAGCCAAACCTTCTGCATGCTGTCTGGACTTCCCTTAGTAATGATCTCTATATTGCCCCAGTAGTATGCTCCCCAAGTGGCCAAGGAAAGAGAAAAAAATAGCTCACCTGCCACAATATTCAACTGTATCACCATCCAGCAATACAATTAAATTCAGGAGGGCATCTGTGGGCGCTAGCCAAGTACATAGTGTAAGCGTCTGATGAATTACCGCTAAGAATCATTATGTACCCAACCAGCAGCATTAAAGAGGACCTTTCATTACCCTAAAAAATCTAACTAAGTATACAGACATGCGGCGCCCAGGGATCTCCCTGCACTTACTATTATCCCTGGGCGCCGCTATGTTCTCCCAGTATAGGCTCCGGTAACTTCAGCTCTTCGGCTCAACTGGGAGGAGCCTGCTTTTGTTCTACTGGGCGTCTACTTCTCCCAGGCTGTAGCGCTGGCCAATTTCAGGGCTCAGCTCATAGCCTGGGAGAAAAAAAACTCCCAGACTATGAGCTGAGCGCTGCAATTGGCCAGCGCTACACGGAGCAGCGCCCAGGGATAATAGTAGGTGCAGGGAGAGCCCTGGGCGCCACTCTCCATGTCTGTATACTTAGTTTAGATTTTTTAGGGTAATGAAAGGTCCTCTTTAAGGAGGGTTTGGGCTGCCCCTGGGCATCAACCCACCAGGAAATTGCCCCTTATGGTCTATGGCTAGACTGCCTCTGCCTAGTCATCAAGGATATTTTACCTGTGCTGATATCCATATGACTTATAA
Organism: Bufotes viridis; assembly: GCA_033119425.1. Classification (NCBI taxonomy): domain Eukaryota; kingdom Metazoa; phylum Chordata; class Amphibia; order Anura; family Bufonidae; genus Bufotes; species Bufotes viridis. The sequence goes on along the minus strand of CM065592.1, from coordinate 387,055,923 downwards.
AAGATAAAATAAAATATAGAATGTTTAAAGCCTTTATTAAAAGGGCAACAGGTTATTTTTTTATCTTTAAAAACTCATGGGAAAATAATTTTTTATGTACGTTTCCTCTAGGAATATCTAAAAATAAGGGAAAGCTGTGCTGGTGGTTAAATCATGATGACAATGAAGCAAACTTTGCATCTATAAATTAAAAAGAAATCACACGTGTGGATTCTTGTTTAATAGTAAAATAAGAACAATGAATTTAACAATATTAAGTGTAAATTATGATTTTATAAACAGTGAAGAAAATTTTCTTGTAAAATAGATGTTCACAGGCACCAAGAGACAAGGGATCTGTTATTATTTCATTGTGACTTTCTGCCAATGTTTGAAAAAATGTGCCGTCCATATGAAAACTTATAATAAGCTGGAATGTTGGGAAAACCAATAAAGCTTTCATGGTTTTCATTGTAATGAATGTAGTTTGGTGCTTAGCCTGTTTTTCATGACATGGTGAAGTGAATCATAAAAAATGGAACCCTGAAACTTCTGCAATTTTTAACAATCTCCCTGGGAAAATTTACACTGCAATGAATTGTAATTAACCCACCTTCAAATTGTTTTAATGGCTGTTTTGCCCATTACAATCTTGTGTAACAATTCCTGTTTAGTGCATGCTGTCAGAAAATTAAGGTTTGTAACAAGATGTCAGGCATATAAAGCCGTTCGAACTCAGGGAATATGCCAGTAATGTACTGACTTAGCACTGAATTTAGGCTTATAGTTGTTGAGGTACAAAAGTTTTAGTATTTCCATAAATACAATTACAATGGGTTACAACTAGAAAAAATGGACTTTAAATGGAGACATTTTACTCTAAATTTTTGCAATAATATGTCCCACTTCTAAAGGTATATTCAGTGGCCAATGTCTTATAGAAATCTGAACTGAAAATCAGTTCCATATATCCCAATGGTGTTATTTTTGCAGTATGCACATGGATTTATCCATGCTCTACTTATATGAAAGTCTATTTCTGCGTCAAATTTGAAACGTGTGAGTGTGCCCACATTGGTTTGGTGGAAAAATGGTGCCCTTCAGGTTAACTGTAGGTGTGAAAATAAACTGTATAAAGTATACACATTCTGGGAGTTCAATGTTGATGGTCTTTTCTCAGGATAGATTATCAATATCTGATCATTAGGGTCTGTCTCCCAGCACACCATGCCAATCAACAATTTGAAGGGGCTGCAGCTTAGTTCTCAGACTGTCACATCACATCCATCAGTCACATGACCTTTCACGTTAATGGTATTTAACACTTGAACACTCATTCAAACACTACAGTCCCTTCAAACAGATGACCATGGGGGATGCTGGGAGTCAGCCACTTGCTGATCTGATATTGGTGACCTGTCCTGAAGATACTGTAGGTCATCAACTTTTACTTCCTGGAACATCTAGTTAAGGATGTGTACACTTTTTGAAATAATTTTCCCCCCAAATACTGTCAAAATAATTTTGCAATAGTTAGAGCTAAAAGTCAATTTTTAATAATATTATGTTTTGCCTATACAGCTCTAATGTAAAACTATGTGCCTCCATGGTTACAGACTATAAATAAACTTTGTGTTTATGTTAGATGCTTTTTGACTATTTCTGCAGCATTCGGTGAGTGCAGTAGCTGCACTTTTTTCATATACTGGTGCATCTGATTATCAGAGATTTTGATAGTACAGTGGTCCCTCAAATTACAATATTAATTGGTTTCAGGGCAACCATTGTAAGTAGAAACCATTATAACTTGAGTCCATAGCTATATGGTATACTAGTGGTTAGTTCCAAAGACCCAGCTATCACTACTGAAGACTTAAGAAAAATAAGCAGATAACTAGGACAGATAAAGGAAAACCTTATATATAACAATCAGTAAGGCTACTTTCACACTTGCGTCTGGTGTGGATCCGTCATGTATCTGCAGAGATGGATCCGCACTGATAATACAACCGCAGAACGGATCGGTTTGTATTATCATGAACATAGGCAAAACGTACTTTCAATGGTGTTCAAGACGGATCTGTTTTTATTGTGACATATTGTGTCATTGAAAACGGATTCGTCCCCATTGACTTACATTGTATGTCAGGACAGGTCCGACTGGCTCAGTTTCGTCAGACAAACACCAAAACGCTGCAAGCAGCTTTTTGGTGTCCGCCTCCAGAGCAGAATGGAGGCGGTACGGAGCCCAACCAATGCATTCTGAGCAGATCCTTATCCATTCAGAATGCATTGGGGCAAAATGATCCGTTTTGGACCGCATGTGAGAGCCCTGGAACGGATCTCACAGGCGGACCAAAAACTCCTGTGTGAAAGTAGCCTAATAGATGCTGGAAGCTATAAACCACTTTATATGATGAGGACAGGAGCTTCTTCAGGATCCTTTATAGCACTCAGTGTACCCAAAAGAATTAAATGGAGCCACCCTAACCTGATATCCAAAGGAGCAGCTCATCCTGGTACAGACAAAGGGCAGTACCGGAGAAGTCGTACCATACTGTACTATAAAAAGGAGCTACTAGACAACCAGTACAGGCTTGTTACCACAGAAATAGCCTTACTGAAAAATCATTATAAGTTGAAAATATTGTATTATGAGGCCATTCTATCTTGAGGGATCACCGTGCCAGGCAAATATGGGAAGATGCCAGGGTCTACTGGGGTTAGGAGGCTCAGCAATCTAAGTATGCATAGTCCCAATACTTATCAATCTCAATGTGGCATTGACAGGGGGTGAATTTTGACCACATACTATTTAAGCTGTCCTGACAAAAAGTCTACAGAACCCTATGGAGTACATTTTGGAATATGTTTGTGAAATCCTTATAGCAGCATTTCACAGGTTGTTATTTTGAGTTTTTTCTGTCAAATTCCATACAAATCCAGCAAAAATTAAATTGTGGCATGCTCAATCAGAAAATTTCCCTCTATGCTTATAGAGGAATGATATTTTAATAAGGACTAGAGAGATGAGCCAATCAATTCTAAATGAATTGAATTTGTCTGAATTTCACAAAAATGTTGATTTGAACAGAATCTGAATCTATTGCAATTTGATTTAAACGAATTGGACAACGTTTCTTTTATAATGTACTATTATAAAATGTACTTGTACTATTCATTTATGTTCTGAGCGGACACCTAACGGACATCTAAGGGGTCTTTAGGCTTCGTTACGCTCATTTAGGTCTCAGTTATCTGCAGAATCCGTACTTTCCGTTCTCCTGCTTCTCAACTGAGCAGGAGAACGGAATGGAGAAACGGTGATGTGAATGGAGCCTAACTTGTCCTTTGGCCTTGAATATCAGTTACAGTTGGCAAAGTTGTTTCATGCTGTTCACAAGTCAACTTATTGTCTGCTGAAGCATGGCATCCCACTCTTCTTGGTAATAAGGCTCCCTACAGTGCCCTCAGTACTAATCTTGATCGCAAATTTTTATTGCGAATATCGCCACTTCGAGAATTTACAAAGATTTTCACAAAGATTTAGAATATAGTGCTATATATTTATATTCATGAATATACTAGATTTTCTATTCATCAGAATCCATGATCCCTCCCTGCTTCTTGCTTGTGGGCCAATGAGAAGGCAGCAATGTCTTTGTCTGAGCTTAGCAACATCCCTAGCAACCAATAGGAATGTTGCCTACCCTTTACTATATAAGAACCTCCCCAGCAGCGATTTTCTGCAGGGTTTTTTTTTTAGTTCTGAGAGAGAGAGAGAGCAGTGTCATTGCTGTGCTCTGTGCTTTACTGTGTCATATTACATTAGATAGTTAGTTAGTTAGTTAGTTAGTTAGCTCATATATATAATACAGATAGTTAGTGGGAGATAGTCAGTGTAGGTTAGATAGTGATATAGTGTAGCTGTCCCAGTGCAGTGTGATAGATTCTGCTGTCCATACATACATAATACATACATAGTGCTGTGATGTCACAAGTTCACAACAATACTTAGTGCACCAATCACTAATATGTAGTCAGACCTGCTAAAATGTGAAGTTGCACGTATTGCGCAAAAATATGTTCCTCATTAATTGGCGATTTGCGCAATCGCGAATATATCGGATCACTCTATCTGCATATAAAGCTATTTTAATTTTCTGCCGTGCCAACCATTTTCTCCAGTCTCAGAAAACTTCTAGCAGCTTGAAAAATGTAGCAATAGTGACCCACGCCTATATTGCGTGCGCAATATGCACATATTACATTGCCGATTTTCGCAATCAAGAATATAATTGCGAATTTGCGAATTTATGATGAATATCTTCTATCTTCATTCAGCAGGACCTGCACTGACATCATCGCACTAACCACGAAGATAAGCCGGGCTGCGCGATCAAGTGGATGTTTATTTATTTATTTATTTTAACCCCCCCCATCACTATTTTACTTAACATTCTGTATAAAGAATCCTATTATTTTCCCTTATAACCATGTTATAAGGGAAAATAATAAAGGTTAGGTCCCCCATACCAATTGTCTCCTAGCAACCATGCGTGAAAATCACACTGCATCCGCATTTGCTTGTGGATGCTTGCGATTTTCACGCAGCCCCATTCACTTCTATAGGGCCTGCGTTGCATGAAAAACGCATAATATAGAGCTTGCTGCGAAGTGATGCGTGAAAATCACCGCTCATGTACACAGCCCCATTGAATTGAATGGGTCTGGATTCAGTGCGGGTGCAATGCTATACTATTATAATTATATTTTACTTATGTGATAATGAAGATATAGATACCTGGATGTTTCCAAACACTTCAATTAAAGCGACCCATCAGTCAGGAGAGCAACAATTCTATGTAAGTAAGTACCTGCTATTTATTGTCCTCAAATCTTGCTCCTGGATCTTTTTTTTTAGCTCAGCTTTATTAGAGCAGAAGTGTCATTTGTGCCTACAGTTTATGTACAGTGCCTACAAGGACCCTGAGGTAGTCTGAGACACCCTTGCTGTCTCACCATCGAAACAAATGATGAACTAGTAGTTTGTCTCGGGCTTTAATTATAATTAAATCAACCCTACTCCTTCCCTATTGAAGGTGATTATCCCACCATTAAATGTTATTTTATCACTTTCAAGACCCAGAAATTTTCAGTTTTTGTGTTTTAGTTTTTTACTCCCTGCCTTCCCAGAGCCATAACTTTTTTATTTTGCCATCCACATAGCCATATGAGGGCTTGTTTTTTGCAGGACAGGTTGCACTTTTGCACTTCTAATGGCAACCACGTGTACACTGATAATTTTTACCCTGGTTTACCCCTTTTTAACTAATTCTCTGCTGAAAACAATGAGGCTTGTGGGACAGGCTGTGAGGCATATTATTTTCAAACATTGAAACAAATGACCTGGTTGTACTACCAGTCACTTTCAAAAATTGCTTGTCATTATAGGCTAACAGGTCTTATTTCATCTTGTGAGCAAACTGGAATTTGTAAAACTGTTGGAGACATTTGCCATTCACTACAATAGTTTTTTTCAAGTAATAATTTATTATATGTCAGACCAGAACGCTGCTTACAACAGCATCAGAATGAGAAGCCTTCATCTGGAGTGATGACGTAATCTCGCGCCGCACAGGATTTCGGCCAAGATCTTCAAGCAAGATGGCGGCGGCCGGCTCGATGCAAGCAAATTTTCCATATGAATCAGAAGCAGGTGGGTGGGGAAAATAAGGAACTCGTGAATATGGGGACTCATTTGGCATGTGCTCAAGCTGGTTGGTTAATACAAGATTATGGCAAAACAGCTGGGATAATGAAAGAAAGTCGCCCAGCATTTTGCTAAGTGGATCTGTCACTAGTTTATGTTTCCCTTAGTTAAGACACTATAAAACTGGTGACAAATTCCCTAGTTTTTTTCTGGGGGTTTTCAATCATTTAGGCAGTCCAATGCCATTAAGTGTCCAAAGGCACCTGAAATATTTTCAGTTTGTGTTCTGAAAGCCACTGGCTGCTTCTTTATAGTTGAGTCCTGCTGTGTGTTTCAAGAAATAACATTGGGGCCACAATGGGGATATTTTTGAAGACAGAAGAAATGTGGTGATACATTTTGTGATCCAAACGGCAGGAGATTTCCATATAACCCCTTTAAGTTCTAGATAAGTTGTCTGCCCCCCTGAGATTTTTAAAACCTGTCTGACAACACTAGAGAAGAGCGAAGTTTCCAAAACTTTGATTCGGCCGTTATGCCAAATTTCACAAGGAAATTAGCTTTGTGACGAATTACTTTGTCTGAAATTCGGATATAAGTCCACTTTGGATACTTTGATTCGCTCAATGCTAGACATCACCTTCAAACTTCTGCAAATGTATATGCACTGTATGGTGAACACAGTCATGATACCTCAAGACGATAATTTCTGCATTCACACTGATAAATGCCGATTCAGACCAAGAGGTAGTCAAACATCTGCATAGTTAGTACTAAACATCATTAAGTCGAATGAAAAGAATTTTACCTCCAACCTATATTACGCTATTTATATTGTGCATTGAATGGGGACATTCAAAGAAAAAGAAAATGATCTGAAGACAAGATTTTCTTTTCCTAGAGATACAAATTTGTAGTGCTACAATACTGAGAAGCGCTGTCTGGACAACTGTTTCACTCAGCAGCAGTATCATGGCTTCACGTTATCCTGCTTCCCAATGGAGCATAGCAATACCTCACACAGCTACGTTTTAGCAAAATCCTTAATTCCTAGCACAAGACGTGAAAGCATGTGGTTACACCCAGAATCCAAAGAGACCCTGTGGGGATTTACATAACTATAAAAAGGAAAGATCAAACATAATCCATAGAATTCCAGTGATGATACCAGCCTGTGTGCAGAGAGTTAGGAAGACCGTGAGGAGCACAGAAAAATGCAAATGCTTTTAACCTTTATACCACACAACAGCACCCAGGATCAAAGTAAATCATTATATGACTGAAGTTAAACATTCTAGGCATTATGTGGCGAGGATAAACTGTACAGACTACTTACTGTATTTACCACAAGTTGCTATATTCTTACTGGATTCTGACCTACTGTACATGTAAGTGGACTCAGATTGCATTTGCAGAAAATGATTTATATCAGCACTGAAAGAGCTAAAACGTTCCCATTTATATTGTTTTTAATTTGTTGGCTAAAATTTTACAATATATTAAAGTATTTGCATGTAGCATAGACAGTCCTGTACACTCGGCCTCATACCCATGACAGCGCCATGTGGTCGGCTCTATGACAGCACACAGAGTGTTGACCTTTAAAACTATTTTTTTAATCTCTTCAATCTTGATTACAAATGTCTTAATGTTTTGTACCTACTATACATATATAAGTATGTTCAAAAAGATAGTCCATAGCACTCCCTTAATGTGATGCAAAATTTCATTGAATACTTGTTAATAATAGCATAGAATTCAATGCATACAGGGCCCAATATAGCAGACACTTTGGTCTGTCAGATCTTCCTCAGCGAATTGCAGTATGGCCCATAATTTAGATTGTTAGCCCCATTGGGGACAGCTTGATGCTAATGTCTGTAAAGCGCTGCAGAATATAGCAAAATAAATAAAATAAAATGTGGCATCATGGGAGTAGGAACCTGGTGACATAAGTAGGAAAAATAAATAAATGTCTCTCCATGGTGACATGCTACAGATAGAGTGACTGTAGAATATACAAACTTAGTATAGTAGACAGTCATACTATTTTTATTCTGCCCCCTACTTTAAACCACACAGTACATTAAAAAGAAGTAGAGAACAGATGAAAGGTAGTATGACTGAAGGATCAGACTACTCAGTGTTTGTTTGTAGTCTGTTACCATGGAAATACATAGGTCTGCATAAGAACCGTAAACACAAAATAAAAAGATATATTTAATCAACACTATTTACAAAATTCCTTCATTTTTAATAAAGCAATACAAATGGTTTACATAGCCTTTACAGTAGAGAATAATCCATCAAAAAAAAGATTTGCTAATTTTTGTTAATTTTTGTTAATATTTGCTGAATTGATTTTAAATGCTGGTATTACAATGTCATGTGCTTTTCCATAAATGTATATAATATATTTCTATAACCATCTCCTGAAACAGTACTTTTTCTTTTTGTAGCTATGAAACTGGTGTGATCCTTACTGGGATTGTTATTTTTTTTCTTTGTATACAGTTAAATTACCCCAAATGATACTACAGAATTTCAGTTACCCTATAGAAATGAAGAGAGAAATGCATTAAGGACTATATGGGCTCTGAATAAAAAAGTTAAACAGAGATTTCCTGTGGTCTAGGATTGCTGCATGTCCTATGTAACATGTTATACATTACAGGAGTTTGCAGTGTTTTAGGTGACTCAATATTGTTAAAAATATGTGTCTCTGTGGAAACAGGTTGTTCTCATATATAACCGAGACACACCTTTTGGCACGCAAGTACATGTGCTTAATAGGGCCATAAAAGGCATTTAAATGCTCATTAAATTACCTCTTGATCTTGTTAAGCCTAATATGTATGTATATTTATATACAGTATATATATATATATATATATATATATATATATTATAAGGGATCGCTCCCTCTCTCTTTTGGGGGGTTGCAATCACAGACTTCTCCTCTGACAACGGGGTTCAAGTCCAAAAGGTGCTTTATTTTGGCACTTCAACACCATCACACACATAAACATTGAAAATAAACATCTGCCCATCTGGGCTCTACCTAACACATGTGTTGTCTCTACCTCACCTATAGAGCGCCGTTCACACACAGGATTAGGTCTGGCTTCCTCAGCCATATACGTTCAAGCAGCCTCCAGGCTGTGACCACACGATCAACCTTGAGGGGAGATGGTCCAAGAGTCCTCCCGACCCTGACTGTGCAACCCTCTTTCCATAGGCATCGCTGGGCCCCCCCGAACTTCGGGCTTTAAAAAGCTTCGTGGCCCCTCAGTCCTCCTGGCTGAGACCACACAGAGCCTCTCAGGCTCCCTCAGCCTTTCTCCCTCCAAGTCATACACGGAGGATTGATTTATCCCTCTTTGATTACAGCAGCAGGCCTCATCTGTGATCACCTCCGGCAAAAGACAATATATGTAGTGGAAGGGTGTGGACTGGCATATCCCACTACCAAACCTATTCCCCAATCCACATGAAATCCCGCCCAGAAAAACATCTAGACAAAACGGTCTCAGGAAACTACACTTTGCTGAAACCACTGCAGCTTTCTGGATTTCAGTTATCTCACCCAGCTGAGGAATCTGGGTGGGATATACACGCCTCTCAGCACTTATACTGTACACATCACCACAATATATACAATATATAGTATAGAGCCGAAACATCGCCTTTGCCACATGGGTGAATAAACCGTTTTTTTTTTTTACTACACTGTAGTGCTGCCCTTTTTCTTTTTTTATTTATTGGATTGGCTTTTCCTGTGGGCTTTGCACCCAGATACTTTATAGGTTGTGCTGCCAATTTTTCATCATTTCATATATATATATATATATATATATATATATATTAGCAGAGGGACCCAGCTTTGCACGGGTGCATTTCAACTATTTAATTTAATGTTTCTGTGTGTCTTTAAAAGATATCGACAGTAGCCCCCATAACAATGACCTCTACAGCATCCCGCCCCCTTAACAGTGAACTCCACAGACCCCCACCCCTTAAACTAACCTCCACAGTGCCCCGTCTCCTTAAAATGTGACCACCACAGCATCTCACACCCCATAACTTTAACCTTCAAAGCAGCCTGCCCCTTTAACAGTGACCTCCACAACACCCCATCTGCCCCCCAAAGACCTCCACAGCAGCCTGCCCCCTAAATAGTGACCCTCCACAGGTATCTACCCCTTAATCTCTTAATCTCTTCACATTTTTTGAAAATCGCATTCCAAGAGCTATAACTCTTATGTTTACATCAGTAAAAAGGCGTATTAGTGATTACTAAGGGGTTAAAAGTGACCTCCACAGCACCCCCCCCTCTTAACTGTGACCTCCACAGTGGCTTACCCCCTTAACGGTTACCCCCTCACATCTGCCTGCCCCTTTAACGGTGACCTCCACAGCACCCCGTCCCCTTAACAGTCACCTGCACAGTGCCCTGCCCCCTTAACATTTACCTTCATAGTGCCCGCTCCTTTAACAGTGACTTCCACAGTACACCACTGCCTTAACAGTGACCTCTACAGTGCCCTGCCCCTTATCAGTAACCTCCATAGTGCTCACCCCTTTAACAGTGAACTCCACAGTGGCCTGCTACCTTAACAGTAATCTACACAGCCCTCCCTTTAACAGTGACTTCCACAGTACCCCACTGCCTTAACAGTGACCTCCACAGTGGCCAGCCCCCTTAACAGTGACTTCCACAGTGCCCCACTGCCTTAACAGTGACCTCCACAGTGGCCTGCCCCCTTAACGGTAACCTCCACAGCGCCTGCCCCTTTAACAGTGACTTCCACAGTACCCCGCTGCCTTAACAGTGACCTCCACAGCGCCCGCCCCTTTATGTGAGTTACATCAGCCTCTACAACAATGTTGGCTAAGCATCACAATCGAAATCATATTAACTCACACATAAGCTGTCTTATACTAAGAATGTCCTTCGTTGTCTATAGCAATCAATCAGAGCTCATATAAATGACGTGTAGCAAAATAGAAGCTGAGCTGTGATTGGTTGCTACATGCAACCTAAATAATATCCAGGCTAACTGCTACAACAGCCAACAGACAATAGCTCCTGTAGTTTGGCAGTTAGGTTACATAGCATGTTTTTTAGCAAATAATTTGAAAGCGTGGGGTAAAAATTTCCACTCAAAACATAGTCTATGACGTCCCTCCGAGTCACAGAAGGCGGCTGTGCAAAATTTTGTGATTGTAAATGTGACGGTGTGGATTCCTTTAGTGGACATACACACATACATATATACACTCAGCTTTATATATTAGATATAATCCGTGTCTGTGTGGCTACTCACAGTAATAGTGCATGCGCAAGATTGTCATGGCTTCACGAGATGTGCGGCCATGTCAACCTGCAGCCAGGATAGGGAATTGTCAGTTGAGGGACAGCCCCTCACAGATGGAGAATTTGTTCATATGAACAAATCGATTCATATGAATCAACTTACTATATGGACAAAAGTATTGGGACACCTACATATTAGAAATCCATAGGCATCAATATGGAGCTGGTCTCCCCTTTTGCATCTAAAACACCTTCCACTTTTTGGGAAAGCTTTTTACAAAATATTGAAGTGTGTCTGTGGGAATTTTTGCCCAATTATCCCAGAAGATCATTTTTGAGGTCAGACACTGATGTTGAATGAGAGGGCCTAGCTCGTAATTTCCATTCTAGTTTATTCCAAAGGTTATTGATGGGATTAAAGTTAGGGCTATATGCCTCTCAGTCACGTTCTTTCACACTAAACTCATCCAACCATGCCTTTATGGACCTTGCATTTCCATTGGGGCAGTCATTCTGGAACAAAAAAAAATATTTCTCCAAAGTGCTGCCACAAAGTTAGAAGCATACAATAGTTCAAAATGTCTTATTGTAGTTGGAAATAAGGGACTAAGTCCAACCGCTCAAAAACAACCCCATAGCATTATCCCTCCTCCTTTACCATTGGCACAATGCAGTCCAGCAGGAAACGTTCTCCTGGAAATCACCAAACCTAGACTCAGTCATCAGACTGCCAGATAGAGAAACATGAATTATCAATCAACAGAATACTTTTCCACTGTTTCAAAGTCCAGTGGCTATGTGCTTTACACCAGTGCATCTGATGCTTGGCATTATGCTTGGTAATTTAAAGGAAAATACAGGGAAACCTATGCAACACAGGGAGAACATACAAAAAGTGGAACCTCTTAGCGGAGAACCTTAACTGGCTACCGTGATTACGTAACATGGAGATTGGTTTTTCAGGAAAAACTCAATTTTTTCGTCTTCCAGTGTGTTGAGCGAGCATGCTCTGCTGAACACTAGTTCGACTCGAGCAACTCTATGCCTGGCACATTGCGGTGTTTGGCCGAATACCGCGTGTGCTCGAGCGCGATGCTCGAGTCTTCTCCCCGCACGTTTTTTGGCTACTACGCAGCCAATAAACGTGCACGTAAGTACTGGCACTCACTGTAATGTCGTAGCCATGTTGGTTACTGGCATAACAGTGATCGGCTGGCCGGAACAAGTCATCGGGTGAAATAAAGCACCTGATGACACGCGTTTGGCTCGGTCTTAGTCAGGGAGAGCTGTGCTGTAGAAGGGACAGATAGTGTAGGGAATTAAATTTAATTTTTTTGTTAGGCAGGGTTGGTGTTAGAGACCAAAAAGTCCTTTTAAGTACTATTGTTGTGTCTGGCAGCATTATTTTTAGCGCAACCTGCGTGCAATTGTAGAGACCCAAAAGTCCTTTAAGGACTATTTTTGTATCTGGCAGCAATGTATATTATTATCGCAACCTGCGCTAAAATGCGTGCAATTGTTAGGGACCCAAAAGTCCTTTTAGGACTATTGTTGTATTTGGCAGCAATATATATTATTAGCGCAACCTGCGCTAAATAGCGTGCAATTGTTTGGCCACTGCAGACAGCGTCATTATCTGCGCTACATCTCCTGTGTAACGTGTGCACAGCATAAAAATATCTCTGACATCCAACGCATAATGTTGCGCATACACTTAAAAAAAACTGCGCTACTGTACGAGCGACATACTTGCAAGCATATATACCATTTATTATGATGAAGGCGAGCAGTAAGGGACGGGGAAGTGGCCGTGCTGCTGATGGAGCACGCAGAGGACGTGGCCCTGGGCGCGGTGAAACTGTGCAGGGTTGGTGTTAGAGACTAAAAAGTCCTTTTAAGGACTTTTGTCATGTCTGGCAGCAATATATATTTTTAGTGCAATCTGCGCTAAATTGCTTGCAATTGTAGAGACCCAAAAGTCCTTTTAAGGACTATTGTATCTAGCAGCAATATATATTTTTAGCGGAACCTGTGTAACGTGTGCACAGTATAAAAATATCTGGGACATCCAGTGTACTTTTTCCGTAGATGGTGTCCGCTGCGGACAGTGACATTACCTGCGCTACACCTCCTGTATAACGTTTGCTCATCCTAAAAATATCTGTGACATCCAGTGTACTTTTTCCGTAGACGCTGACGACAGCGACATTATCTGCGCTACATCTCCTGTTTAACATGTGTGCATCATAAAAATATCTGTGACATCCAGTGTACTTTTTCCGTAGATGCTGCGGACAGCTACATAATCTGCGCTAAATCTCATGTTTAACGTGTACACATACTAAAAATATCTGTGACATCCAGTGTACTTTCTCCATAGATGGTGTCCGCTGTGGACAGTGACATTACCTGCGCTACATCTCCTGTATAACGTTTGCACATCCTCAAAATATCTGTGACATCCAGTGTACTTTTTCCGTAGACGCTGCGGACAGTGACATTACCTGCGCTACATCTCCAGTATAACGTTTCTGCATCCCACATATCTGTGGCATTGACTGTAATTTATTTGCGCATACACTTATGCCTGCTGCCAGAGCACAAGAAACACACTCATTCACGATACCTAGCTTCATGTCCCAGTTTGCAGGGCGGAGCAGGACACCACTCTCGAAGTCAGACAAGTGAGAGCACGTGGTCAGTTGTATTGCAGCAGATAATGCTTCCAGTCGGTTAAGCATCACACTGTTTCCACAAAGTCCAGTCTCAGTAGCCAACAGTCTGGTCAACAGAGTCCTCACCCTGATCCCCCTTCCTCCCACCATGGAGAGCCTTTGCAAACAAGTGATCCCACACTAGGAGCTCTTTTCATCGCCATTATTTAATTTGGGCCTCTCGCTAAGCCCGCTTGAAGAGGGACATGAGGAGATCTTGTGCCCTGATTCCCAAAGTCTTGTGCATCCACAGTCAGAAGAAGATGGCGGTGGGGAACGGCAATTAGTGTTTCACGAGGTGGATGATGATGATGAGACACAGTTGCCAATAAGTCAACCGCAATTAGTGTCTCAAGAGGTTGATGATGAGGATCAAAGTTGTCAATAAGTGAGGTTGTTGTTAGGTCAACAAGTCAGGAGGATGACCAGAGTGAGGAAGTGGAAGAGGAGGTGGTGGACGATGAAATCACTAACCCAACCTGGGAAAATGGCAAGCCGAGCGAGGACAGCAGTACAGAGGGGGAGGGATCTGCAGCAGCATAACAGGCTGGAAGAGGCAGTAGGTGGCAAAAGGGAGAAGGCGAGCCACACCAAACAGGGCCGCAACTGTTCCCTGGAGCAAACCCTTGCGGAAATCTCCCTTGCCAAGGGGTAGGTGTTCCGCAGTCTGGCGCTCTTTTGAGGAAAGTGCGGACGATAAAATAATTGTCATTTGCCTGTGCCATACAAAAATGAGCAGGGGCGTGAACACAACCTCACCAGCATCATCCGCCACATGGCATCAAAGCACCCTAATTGGTTGGCCAAACGCCTGTGTCCACAATCAGTTTCTGTGGGTCACACCACTGCCTCCCCTTCCCCTCTGTTACGTGCTGACCAATCCCCTTTTCAAGATGCAGGCCCAGATGGCTCCCACCCTGCACCTGGACTTTCGCAAGCACCATCAGCTAGCTCATCCACTTCTGTGTCCCAGCACAGTGTACAGATGTCCATACCCGAGGCCTTAGAAGGAAAGCGCGAATACCCAGCCACCCACCCACAGACCATAGCACTAAATGTGCACCTTTCCAAATTGCTGGACCTGAAAATGTTGCCATTTAGGACACTGAGGCTTTCCGCGGCCTGATGGCGCCACTACTTTGCCCGGTGTGCCAGACAAAGTGGAAAGGTCCACTTAACGATTGACACGTGGACAAGTGCTTGTGGCCAGGGATGCTACATTTCCCTAACGGCAAACTGGGTGAACGTTGTGGAGGCCGGGAGCCATTCGTAGCCTGGGATGGCACAGGTGCTACCGACGCCAAGGATTGCGGGCCCTACTTCCATCAGGATTTCCGCCAGCACCTACATTAGTAGCCTTCTCCTCCTCCACTTCCACCTCTGAATTTTAATCTTGCAGCACCAGTCAGCCATCAGTCAGTAGCTGAAAGGAGTATAGCACTGCAGTGGGGAAGGGGCAACAGGCCGTGGTGAAACTTATTTGCTTAGGTGACAAACAGCACACCGCCGCAGAGCTGTGGCAGGGTATAAGGGACCAGACTGAGCTATGGCTTTCTCTACTAAACCTTCAACCAGGCATGGTTGTGTCTTCCAATGGCTGTAACTTGGTGGCGGCTTTGGAGCTCGGCAAGCTCACACACATACCATGCTTAGCCCACGTGTTCAACTTAGTGGTTCAGCGGTTTCTCAAAACCTACTGGTGAAGGTGCACCGCATGTGTGCCCATTTCCAAAAGTCACCTATAGCTGCCGCCAGTTTGGCAATTGCCAGCTCACCAACTGTTGTGCGATGTGAGCACACGCTGGAACTCTTCATTCCACATGTTGGCTAGGCTTTGTGAGCAGCAGAGGGCAGTAGTGGAATGCCAGCTGCAACATGGTTGTCGCCTTTCCAGGCAGCTTCCGCTTTTTACAAGCGATGAGTGGGCATGGATGTCTGACCTCTGTAAGGTTTTACGCAACTTTGAGGAATCAACACAGATGGTGAGCGGCGATGCCGCTATTATCAGCATAAACATCCCACTTATGTGTCTACTGAAACGCTCCCTGCTCACAATGAAGGCAGACGCTTTGCATGTAGAAGAGGTGGAAATGGGGGAAGACAGTACACAGGGTGATAGCCAGACCACCCTCATTTCGTCTTCTCAGCGCGAATTGGATGAGGAGGAGCAGGAGACGGTTGCCTCTGCTACAGAGGATAGTACCCATAGCAGGTTTATTCCATCTGTTCAGTGTGGATGGGCAGAAGAGGAGGAAGAGGATGTGGAGATTGAGAGATCCTCCTGATGAGGACAGCGAAGTCTTGTCTGTTGGAACTTTGGCACACATTACTGACTTTATGTTGTGCTGCCTTTCCCGTGACCCTTGCATTATACGCATTTTGGCCAACACTAATTACTGGTTGTTTACCCTTCTAGAACTTCTCCTCTCTCATTCCTGTGGTGGAGAGGACTAGCAAAATGGTGCAATGCCAGAAGGTTCTTGCAGAAAAATTGCTCCAAAAATTTCCAGCTGACAATGCTGGCGGCAGAGTAAGTAGTTCCTTGGGCAACCGAGGAGGGGAGACGAGGGGAACACACAGCAGTTCCAACAGTGGCAGGGCAACACTCTCCAAGGCCCGGGACAGTTTCATGACACCCCGCCAGCACCCTCACCCTGATGCGCGGCCTATTGTTGCAAGGGGGGGGAAATAATATCATAATATCAACATGCTTATTAGGCTGCCCTCACTCCTAATTTATTAGAGGGTCAGCTCAGCAGCAGGCCCTCAACCATAATTTTTTCGATGGTCAGCTCAGCAGCAGGCCCTCACCCATATTTTTTTCCATGGTCAAATCAGCAGCAGGCCCTCGCCCCTAATGTTTTGGAGAGTCAGCTCACCAGCAAACCCTCAACCATAATATTTTCGATGGTCAGCTCAGCAGCAGGCACTCGCCCCTAATGTTTTAGACGGTCATCTCAGCAGGAGGCCCTCGCCCCTAATGTTTTAATGGTCATCTCAGCAACAGGCCCTCGCCCCTAATGTTTTAGATGGTCAGATCAGCAGCAGGCCCTCACCCCTAATGTTTTAGAAAGTCAGCTCCCCAGCAGACCCTCAACCTTAATTATTTTGATATTCAGCTCTGCAGCAGGCCCTCAACCATAATTTTTTCGATGGTCAGCTCAGCAGCAGGCTCTCAACCATAATTTTTTCGATGGTCAGCTCAGCAGCAGACCCTCGCCCCTAATGTTTTAGATGGTCAGCTCAGCAGCAGGCCCTCAACCATAATTTTTTGGATGGTCAGCTCAGCAGCAGGCCCTCAACCATAATTTTTTTTTCGATAGTCAGCTCAGCAGCAGACCCTCGCCCCTAATGTTTTAGATGGTCAGCTCAGCAGCAGGCCCTCGCACCTAATGTTTTAGATGATTAGATCAGCAACAGGCACTCGCCCCTAATGTTTTAGAGAGTCAGATCAGCACCAGGCACTCGCCCCTAATGTTTAAGAGAGCCGGCTCTGCAGTAGACCCTCACCCCTAATGATTCAGATGGTCAGATTAGCAGCAGGCCCTTTCCCCCTAATCTTTTAGAGGGTCACCAGCAGGCCCTTGCTCCTAATGTTTTTGAGGGTCATCAGCAGGCCATGAATCATAATTTTTCATAGGTGTGTATGATGCCCTTCTTTATGTGTAATAAAGAGTGTATAGAAATGCCGGCTCCTTGCTATTTTTGGCAGCCCTTTCACTTAGTGCATAAGCTTTATGAGTGTAGGAGTCCCACTACTTGAACAATTGCACCACAATGTGAATGAGGCCCTCCTTTATGTGATATACAGGTTGTATAGGAGTGCCTCTTCCTTGTAATTTTTGGTAGCACTTGCACTTTATATACAAGTAAATATACAGAAAAGAATGTTTCCTTTACAGAAAAAATTTTTCCTCTAAAATCGATTTTATCTTCGGTATTGTGCGTATTATTGTCAGTCTGTAAAATTGGCGTACTACTCGGACACGATCGTTCCCAGCAGCGACCTGGGAGTCCAAGATGCATCCAGACATCCTCCCCATGCTGTTACCAAACCATTTCAGTGGTGTTTCCATCAATTTCTAACCTTTTCCTGTGAACCAGACATCCTCCCCTCTTCAGAGCAGGGGGTGCCTGGTTTAATGCTCGGATTCTCTCATTGACTTCTATTGTGCTCGGGTGCTCGGGTGTAATGCAATGCCTCAGTTTTTTGTAGAAGTTCCCACCTACATTCTATTTCTTTAGAGGGACTTGTTTCTAATTAAGCCACATGGATACAGTCAATCTTCAAGTTACATGCAAAAAAAACTAAATAAATTGTGACTAGATAATTTATAGAGAAAAGTCTCAGGAACATCTCAACTAGGGTCAGAAAATCAAATATCTAGTCCGACCTTTCATAAAGAGCAGGCTGGTGTGAACTAGTAAAATCTCTTTTTATTAAACATCTTTAAGTGATCACCACCACAGATGGGAGCTGCAAGATCCACTTTTCCTGTGTATTACAGCTCACCATCTGTAGCTATGATTTTTTAAAGATGTTTCCACTGATTACAAGTACATTCACATTTGGTTGTTTGAGAACATTCTACCCCCAGTGCATTTACATGTGTTCACCACAGGGTGAACACATATTTCATAGATCAGAAATACACCCTGTGGTCATGTGCTAGCAAACGAACCACATAAATAAGCCCTGTTTTCCGAGTTCTTTTTTTCATCTGTGTTAATTTGGGATGTGTTATCAAATAAGAGGGTGTAAGAAAAAGAAGGTGTAAGAAAATAAAATACTAAACGCAACATTTTCTATTTGTAAGCATTTTAATTCAGATGTCGCTTTACCGTGACTCATTATATAATTCTTTTATATATATTGTTTTTATTTATGGACTACAATCTACTGATTAAGACTTCAATGAAATTACTGTTGCCCCCTGCTGGGGAATAACATGGAAATAATACTGTATATGCTGGAAAGTCTATATATCACAAAGTAAATGCTTCCTGTACTTGAAGTAAAGCACTCATAAAACATCTTTCATTGCTTTGTTATATATTTCAGTTAGATTCTGGCTACTGTTATTTATGCATGTCAATATATTTGGTTCTCTCCATTTCTAGTTTCTTGCAAAGCTTATTGAACTAAACCCAATGTACTTAAGGTACTTATCTCAAGCAAAATATTCTACAGTATCTGTATAGTGTTTAGTGTATAGTTTTTTTTCTTTTTTTCTTTGTCTTGCTCCCTGAGATGTCCGCACATGCTCAGTTTCATCCTTCAAGTGTCTCCTGAGCTGTGATTGGGAGAGCATGGACACACCCCCTGAGCTGCACCAGAAAAGACATACCCCTTAAGCTGTCAGTTTTTCTTTTTTTTGTATTGCTTTCTATTTTATTTACTGTATTTTTCGCCCTATAAGAAGCACCGGCCCATAAGACGCACCTAGGTTTTTAAGGAGGAAAATAAGAAAAAAAATATTTTGAACCAAAAGGTGTACTTTTGGTGGGTGTTTTACTAATGGTGTTCTGTGCATGACACTATTATGATGCACTGTTATGGGGGATCTGGGGATGGCACTGTTATGGGGGATCTGGGGATGGCACTGTTATGGGGGATCTGAGGATGTCACTGTTATGGGGGATCTTGGGATGGCACTGTTATGGGGGCATCTGTGGCTGACTCACTGTTATGGGGGAAGCTGGGGATGGCACTGTATGGGGGCATCTGGGGAAGGCACTGTATGGGGGCATCTGGGGATGGCACTGTATGGGGGAATCTGGGGATGGCACTGTATGGGGGCATCTGTGGGTGGCACTGTATGGGGGCATCTGTGGGTGGCACTGTATGGGGGCATCTGTGGGTGGCACTGTATGGGGGCAACTGGGGATGGCACTGTATGGGGGCATCTGTGGGTGGCACTCTATGGGGGCATCTGTGGATGGCACTGTATGGGGGCATCTGTGAGTGGCACTATATGGAGGCATCTGGGGATGACACTGCTATGGGGGGGATCTATGGATGACATGCTATGTGTCATCCACAGATCCCCCCCATAGCAGTGCCATCCCCAGATGCCCCCATACAGTGCCATCCACAGATGCCCCCATACAGTGGGTGTGATGACCCCCAATACAGGGGGTGGGGGTCGGCATCTTGTTTGCTAATGACAGCGGGGCCCGGTGCAGTAACTGTATTCTACTACACCAGGCCGGCTGTAGTAATGTTATGGCAGTGATTAAAACTATAATTTTCATAACACTAAATCCATGCTGTATTACCCTACCTAATGTACGATCGCAGGCAGGAGGCCAGGCTGGCGGCGACAGCGTAACTGACTACGTCACTCGCCTGTGCCGCCTGCTTCATTCATAAAGTGGGCGGAGCGGGCGCGTGACGTTACGCTGCCGCCGCTCGCCCGGCCTCCTGCCTGCGATCGTACATTAGGTAGGGTAATACAGCATGGATTTAGTGTTATGAAAATTGTAGTTTTAATCACTGCCATAGCATTACTACAGCGGGCCCGGTGTAGTAGAATACAGTTACTGCATCGGGCCCCGTTGTCATTAGCAAACATGACTGCCGCCCTAGCCCCTCCTCCTTGATACACACGCCAGCTGCGCTGTTCAGCAGCGCGGCAGTGTATCAGTGTTTGCCGCATTCGTCCCATAAGACGCAGCACTATTTTCCCCCCACTTTTGGGGGGAAAAAGTGCGTCTTATAGGGCGAAAAATACGGGTAAGCTTTATTTATCAACAAGAAAAAATTCAGTTTGTTTTCCATACAAATACATTATATATATTTTCTCCACCCCCACCCACTCTCTCCTTACGATGCGTCTACTATCCCACTTGGTCTAAGAGACCAGAGTGGGATTACTGATGCGGTGGGGGTGGGACACCTAAGACTTCTACAATCCCCATACCTTCCTCCATTTCTCCTCCATATTCCTTTGTTTGTATAGAATGTTTTTATATCTTTTAACTTTATTGACTAAACTTAGCCATATATGAACAGTCGGGGTATTTGGTATTTTGTGAGAACCAAATTCGTGTAATTAAAAGTCTCGCCAAAAAAGCTATTTTAATAAGTAGGATTTTTTTTTATATTTATGGCAGTTAACCTGAGAAAAGTCACCCAGAATCCAACATTCTACCTTATGTGGGATCCTTATTTTTAATTTTTGAGAAATAAGTTAAGCTTTTTCTCCCAATATTCTGTTAGTTCCAAACAAAACCAAAACATGTAAAAAATCAGCCTTAAGTGAATTACACCTTGGATAGTTAGACATATTTCTCAACCCACATTTTGGTGTAACATATAACCTATGTATAATATTAAACTGCAGCACAACATGATTAAAATTATGTGACACTAACCTTAAGTTAGTCATCGTATTCCCCCAATCTAGTGAGTAAACTGTTAAATCAGATTCCCAAACCTTTTGTCCGGGGGAGGAGAGTCCCTTGAATAGTGTATCCAAAATCAATTTATAAATATGAGACATTTAAGGCTTCTGTCCCATATTTCCCATCAAATCATTCAAAGGTGTATCAGTGTATATCTGTAATAGTGATGTCCCTTTTACACTAGTAAATGCTGAACGTAATTGTAAATATCGAAACCATGATAAATTAACTATGTGTTCTCTTAGCGTCAACTCCAAATATGAAAATATATCTCCAATTTATTTTTTTTGCCAATAATTCTCTTCTGCTAAATCATCTAATTCCTGTAAATAATAATTATGCCAAAGGGGTGTCAGATGAAGAGATCCCCTTATTCCAAACCACGTTCTAATAGTGGCCCATGATTTCATAAATAACTTCCTAGATACCCTATATTCTTGTTGGGTTCTGGATAATGATCCGGAGTCTAATAATCTAAACATTTTACACTATGTGGATCTACTCTGTAGGTTCCTACAAAGCAGACTATCTTCCTAATGTTTTTAAAGCCAGAACTGTGAGGCCATAAAATATCCATTAAAAAATTGAAGATTTAGTCCTCCCTGATTGATCGGCTTATAGAGATATAGATCGTTGATAATTCTCTCAATTAACTTAAAAAACGTATCCTCAATCCACAGAGGGGAATTTCTAAGGATATAGAGGAGTTGGGGTAGTATCAGCTCTGGATAAAGGAAGTCGAAGCCATACTGTTACTTTTGACCTCAATTTACTAATCAGCGGGATCAGATTTCGCTGTACAAATTCTTCCACTTTAGGAGATATCATCAAGCCCAAATATTCAAATGAGTCAATATACTTAAAGACTCTTCATAAGGATATTTAGGTCTATTAACAGGCATAAGCATTGTTTTGGAACAATTAATATCGAAACCTGAAACTAACCCAAAAATATTAACTATCTGGATGAGTTTGGGGAGTACAGTACTAGTATGATCTATAAAAAACAAAACACCATCAGTGTATAGAGAAATACGATCATCTGCACCCAATGTACCAAATCGTTTAATCCTATGGTCCTGTCTAATTTTAGTGGCAAGTGGCTCGATGTAAATATCAAATAGCAATGGAGAGAGAGGGCAGCCCTGACGAGTACCTCTACTCAAGGAGAGTCTGTCCGTCAAACTCCCATTTATATTCAGTCTTGGGGGATCTATACAAGAGCCTTATCATATCCATGAATTTGGGGCCGAATCCCATCTTTCTCAGAACTTTCCATAGAAATCCACACTCCACCCTGTCGAACGCTTTAGATGCTTCTAGCGATATGATGGATAGTAAGACCCCCCCGGAGGACTGCATATTAGAAATGAGACAGTGCAGGTTATAATGCGTGGGCATAAACCCATTTTGATTGGGATGTATAATTGATGTAATGACCTTATACCCAGGATTTTTGAGAATAGCTTCAAATTTGTATTTAATAAAGAGATAGGCCTGTATGGCCCCATATCTAATGGGTCTTTCCCCTTTTTCAGTATTAGTGTTATTACAGCCTCTGTCATTGATTCTGGGAGTTTACCCTCCTCAATTGATTTTGTAAATACCCTGAAGAGGCAGAGTAAAATAACCTCCCCGTATTTGCAATAGAGTTCATATGGAAATCCATCTAACCCAGGGGAGGAATTTCCCTTGCAGGCCTTCAATACAGCCTCTAATTCATCTAGAGAGAGAGAGAGAGACACTCCTTCTGAGTGGCAGTAAGCTCTGGGAGAGAAATGAAGTCCAAAAATAAATCCATTTAGTTATCTAATATATTCTTATTTGAATTATATAATTCCGAGAACTGTATCAGAAAGGTTTCCTTTATTTGGTCTAATTCTTCCATAATTATACCCTCTGAAGATTGAATTCTAGATATCTTTTTTTTTTTTGTTCTTTATTGGAAATCACCCTCGCTAAATTTTCCCTGGTCTACCCCCTTCCGAAAAATATTTTTGTCCCTTAAAAAAAAGTCTCTGTTGGGCCTTTTCCACAAGGAAGTCAGTATAAGCCTGACTAGTTTTTTGCATATTTTCCCTGTTCCTTACTGATTTATTCCCAATAAACTATTCCATAGCTACTGATGCTGCTTCTCTTAGGCCCCTTTCCCTTTTACCATAGCTCTTTCTTAAATTGAAAATATTGCTAACAAAAATTCCTCTTATAAAGGCCATAAATGTATCCCAAACCAATTGTATTCTCGTTGAATTATAATTACTATCCCAAAAACATACCATCTCCTGTTTCAGCGATTCATGATTCTCCATTTTAGAAATCTAATGGGGATTTAGTTTAAATGGCGGTCTGATTTTATATTTGCTACCTTCCATGCTTAGTTCAATTACAAGGGGTACATGATCTGATATAGATCTGGTCTCAAATTTTATTGATTTTTATATATCTTACATAATTTTTATTTATCAGGGCCAGGTCTATCCTGGACATTGAGTTTTCGGCTTTACTTTTTTCCCCTTTCTAACCTGTCCCCATATATCCACATATCCTAATTCCTGGCAAAAACATGTCAAAAGGGAACCATGGGCTGGAGCGGGAATATTTCCCCTCATGGATATTCTATCACCTTCTGGGTTCATAACACAATTAAAATCTCCAGTAATTAGCAGAAGGCATTCAGGATATTGATCCGCGAAAGATGTTAAGCAATTCAATACGTATATGGTAAAAGGAGGGGGTATATAAATAAAAGCCAAGATACAAAGTCTTCCATAAATTTTGCCATATAAAAAAATAAACCTGCCCTGCTTATCGATAGAGGATGTGTCATGACTGTGACTGATCCAGACAGGTCTGGGAGGAGAAGGTCGCAGCGACTTGCTACTCCCAATAGCTTGTGAGTTTGCTCCATGGTTCAGGGTATGTCATCCGGGTTTTGCCTTGTGAACCTTGTTGTCCTGACTGGAAGTTTGTAGGCATCCTTCTCAGGTGAGTTCTGCCTGCCACTCCCAGCTACTATATTAGTTTCAGTTTCACTTGCAGTCATTGCCAGATATAGTCCTTACTTCCAGTGCTATTCTGACCTTTGAAGGAGATCATTTGACGGTATTGCTGTGGAGCTCTTGTCTGGCGTGGACTGTCGTTATTGGGATCATCTTCTCTGCTCATGACTGGATAAGTCTATCTCTGCTGGAGATTGTTTGTTTGTTGCTGTCTTCCCCTGTTGTTCTAGACATGAGTGATGGTGACTAGGGCTCCCATCTGCCTTTCCCCAGTCTAGTCTTCTTAGGGTGACTAAGGGTTTAGGCATACTGCTCGCCGTACGGGTTCACACCCCGTCTAGGGTATCAGGGCAGACAGGTGCCAGCTTAGGGTTAGTCAGGGGTGGCCGTTCTATTTCCCATCCGTAGATAAGGGTCCCCCTTCCCCTCCGTCTGGTGTGACACGACTGCTGCTGGGATAGCGGTCGTGACATGATGCCTCGCAGACAAAATCAATACACCTATGGACTAAGACTTTAGCGCCTCTTTAATAGCTGGTAAAGGTGGAGTGATAAGTCTGCGCTGCCTATCCCCTACCGAGTCAAGCAACCGACTCCTCTGTAATATGCATCTCCAAGAGACATACAATCGCTAGTAATTGTCTATGGACTTGATCAAAAACCGCCTGACGTTTAATCTTGTCTCCAAGACCTCGAACATTCAGGTAAAAGTTCTACCTGCCAACAAATCTCCCTACTCTAACCTTCCCTAACCCCCCCATCCAAGGAGATGCATCACAACCCATCCCACAAGACACCCCCCCACACACACTATTCCTGATCTACCGGATTTCTTACAGATCTCTCACCTAAGACCGCTTCTCCCCCTCTCTCCCCCCCAACACCCATCCCCCGCCACCAAAAAAGAAAAAAAAATGAGCTGATTAGATATTATTCCGGTCCAGCCAATCCACAAGAGAATTCAAAGTTTCAAAAAAATTAGTTCCCTCATTAAATAATATTCTCAGCTTGGCTTGGTAAACGAATAAATATTTAATATTCTTTTCCTGCAAATGTTTTTTAGCCACCATAAAACTGTGCCTCTTCTCCTGGATCTCCTTAGAAATGTCTGGGGGGAAAAAAAAAAGTACTTGCGTTATATACAATAGGGGGACATTCTCTTGCCCTTCTCAAAATCATATCTCTGTCACATGATGTCAGTATTTTCACCAGGAGTGTCTGTGGCTGCCTCCCCGGAATGGGTTTACCCCCTGGGACTCTATTCTCTCTCTCCACTAAAAACAGTGGAGAGAAATGTTCTTTTCCAAACTTTTCCTCAATTAAATCCTGTATCATTTCAGCAAGGTTTTTTTCTTCATTACCCTAGAGAAAGCCGACAATTCTCACTTTGCATCTCCTGGACCTATCCTCCAGGTCCCCCACTTTCTTTTTAAGGGCATCAATTCTGTTCATAATATAGTAATTTCGGATTTAGATGCCTTAACCTCTTTTTCCAGGGCACCCATTGATTTTTCCATAGTTGTAACTCTGTCCCTGATCCTAGTAACATCGTCCCTTATCAGGACCACATCTGTCTGAATTACCCCCAGTTGCGTTAAAATGTTATCTATTAAATCTCCATTCTTTTTGATTGCCGCTAATATTTCTTTTAATGGGCCAGGCTCCATATTAGATGACTCTTTTAACTCTTTCCTACCCGCCTCTTAGTTTGTGCGTCATCCTGCATTGCACCGCCCATTTTTGGTCCTGCCCTTTTTTTTACCAGTTAAATCAGCCATCTCTTTTTGCCCAGCTCTTTTAATTTTCTGCCTAGCTTTTATAGACGTATGTTCAGCTGAGCGTCTATTTTGCTTTGGAGCCATTTTTTATTTTCATTTTTTACCCATACTCCCTTCTTCTTTTCCTTTTTACCACCCCTTTCCAACTTTCCTTTTTCACCCTTTATAGATGGGCTATTTATATATCAGTCTGTTAGTCTATTAGATATATACCTGGCCGAGGCAGGGAAAGGTTAAATGAATCCACATAAATGCTGGTAGGGTTAAATGAATTACCACTGTAGCAAATAAACTGAAATAGTGGACAAGCTACTTATGTATTAGATTGTTATTCTGTAAATGTCTGTTAGTCTATAGGACTGTAATGAAGTGTGCCTCCAGTTCAAAGCCCAAACAACAAAGGAAAGCAGGACCCCACAGACAAAAACCATGAAAAAACAATCCAACAGGGAAAGCTCTCACCAGTCCCATTGCAAGTTGTTGGCAAATTGCGGCAGTTTCTCCAAAACAGACAAGCCACACAGCAAGAAGCGCTGAACAGGAGGTATCAGCATCCCTGTGGACATCAGGCACGATTGGGGGGGCTACAGGTAACTCACACGCCACAGTGAGATCATCTGGGCAGACGGCCTCCGGAGCTTGCTAGTGCGGTCAGATGGAACAGGGGCCGCACCTTATCAGCAGATCAATCCAGGACCCGGGATCCAAGCGCAGGAGCCGCACGCCACGCGGCATGCAGATCAGGAGGAGCGGTGAGGCAGCGGTAGCAGGGAGAGAAGGGGAGGACATGATGCATCTTGACTACGTCATCACGTCCCCGTCTCATTCAAATAAAAGAGATTACGCTGCCAAGAAAACACTTTTTTTTCCTTCACAACTTCTCTCCTCGGACAAACAGGAAAATCTGGGTTTCTTAAGCTTTTGCACAACTTTTCATCTGCTTACTGTCAGGAGACCTTTTTAATAAAATAGGATTGCCAAAGATAACAAAAAAAAATGTGGCATAAACAAGTGAGATACATGTGCTCCCTGTGCTCACAGTATTGGTGATGCCAACACAATTTCTTTTTTTCCAATGAATAGCACGAGCAATTATAGCAAACTCTGTAACAATTCTCATCAGAAAAAGATGTTTCTTTCTCCTCCTATCAGGTTCCTCTCTTCCTCTTGACTAACTCTCATTTCACTGCTTATATCCATCTTCTGTAAAGGATCAGAATATGTAGAAGTCTATGG
The DNA here is from genome assembly GCA_033119425.1 of Bufotes viridis. NCBI lineage: Eukaryota > Metazoa > Chordata > Amphibia > Anura > Bufonidae > Bufotes > Bufotes viridis. The sequence goes on along the minus strand of CM065592.1, from coordinate 387,028,781 downwards.
AGAGGGGAGGGGAGGGGGAGGAGGCTGCTGCGGACAGGCAGAGGCAGAAAGACTGACATAGAGACTGCAGCTTGTTTTCAAGTGGTTTCATCAATAGATATTCTGGTGCTCAGGTGCAGATGCAACTTTTTCCAGTTGTATGGTGAAAATATTTCGTTTTAATAAAACACAGCCATATACAATAAATAAAATAAGGTAAAATACACTTGATATAATAACATATTATGCTGCTGGGCCCTAGCAGTATATAGCGACCCCTGATACATTTAACAGTGTCATGGTAATACATGGTAAACTGTAAAGTTCAATCCAAGATGGTGGTATTGCATTTTTGCTGTAAATTAGATATCCAATATGTGGATTGATAGGGATGCAGTGTTTATCTGAACTCAAGCTTGTAAAGCATTCAAGACGTAGTGTATGTATGTCCAGTATATAAACATCTAAGTTATGCTGTAGAATGTCCTCCATGGGTGCTGCTGCTTCTGAGGGCATGCTACAGAGGGTAAGGAATCAGGATGGCCTGCTTCTTCAGGTCCTGTGTCTGGGTAGACATGATGAGCAGCTTAAAAATGCCAGATACAGGAAAAGTCATACAATGGCCAGAAATAGTATTATTCCTTATGTATAGACCTATGGCAGCTTATTCTGAAAAATTACCTGAAACAACGGTTACACTTTAACTTGGAATTTGGTTGTGCCCTGTGCAGTGACAGAGTTTCATCACCCATTTCCATTGATATGCACAACATCAGTCCTAACAGAATAACAGTCTTTTGTCCAGACTGATACATAAATTAAAAGAAATTCTGATTCACATCTTTCAGAAATTAATACACAAAGTTTTAAAGGGGTTTTCAAGGCACCTCATATTGATGCCCTATCCGAAAGATAGGTAATTCATATCCAAATGGTGAGGATCCGACATCCCTCACCCCTATGACTAGCTGTTCCCTGCAGCCTCTAGAGCCAGAACTAGAACTACAAATGGAACATGAAAGACAGCTCCGTTCATAGTGAAGTGGTCATGCTGGGCTCTGCAGCTCATTTTCCATTGTATTAAATAGAACCTTATCCTTACCTTACCCTAATCCAGCATGACCACTACACTTTGAACAGAGATGTGTTTCCTGTTCCATTCATAGTGATAGTTCCAGCACGGGATGCTGCAGGGAACAGCTAATGGGTAGGGGTGAAGGGTGTCAGACCCTTACTGATCGAGTATTAATGAACTATCCTGAGGATAAGATAGGATGAGATAAGTCATCTACATCAAGAGCCTGGAAAACCCTTCTAACTTATGTAAATTTGGCAGGTGACATATATACTATAGACTAAGGTGTGCACAGGTTGGTCATCATTTCTGAATGATTGCATAACATATACGGTAATTACCGCTGTATGGAAAAGTAGACTGTGTGATGAGCAACAGTCTCCTGGGTGACAGCCCTAGTAAGGTCCAATTCCAATATTAACTGTAACTCCTTGATAAAGAGTTATTACTGCACAGGCCTCCCGTTCTTGATGGTCTATTGTAGCCCCAATCCTTCATTTCAGAAGCTATGGAAAGGCAATAGATAGGCTGCAGATTTATTCCATGGCTTATAAATCGGGCAGTGTTATTTTGGCACTGTATGATTGTGTGTTTTGAGTATCATATTGTACACCATAGGGAGGGAAGAAGCATCACTGAACACATAAACAAGGCACCGTACAAACCGAGGCCAGTTCTGAATGGAGATGGGAATTAGGTATTGGTAGAAAAGCGTTCAGACTGTTCCATTCATTTTATGTCTCAACCATCACAACATCAGAAAATTTAATGGTCTTACTGATCAGAGGGCATATGAATAGGGACGGTGTATGGGCTGATTCTGGGAAATGAGTGTTCACCAGATGTTTGTTTATCTGCTGTTCAACCATCAACCAACTTCTATCTAATGTGTGCCCTTCGTCCATGGACTGAAAAGCCCTTTTACATACCCCAGACAGCTAATTTAATAAGCCTTTATTTTATGTGCTGGGGCTTGGATTGGAGGGGGTAGGCCTTTATTAGTGCCTACTAATGTCTTAGCACCCTTAGCAGGGTGGCAGATACCAGTGATTACAATCTGTCAGGTCAGCAGCTTCATACAGGGATCCATTTTAACAACTATTTTTTTAAAACAATTTATATTAAAATGTGATATAGTCTTGGTTAACATGATTGGTGATACAGATGACAGCTAGAAACCTTTACACAGGGGTATATATTCATAAGTATAGGGATGATGACATCACAGTTACCACTGACAATTTGTGCGCACACGTAATTACGATATCCCCTATGGTATGGGGCCACAAATGTACTAATAGCACAAAAAATAATAATAATAATAATAAGTAGTATATAAATGCATGACGAAAAAATGCCAATAAAGTGCTAGTATTTGTATAATCAAAAATCATATGTGTCCATGTACCTGAATGCGCACAGAATATGAGTGGGGAAATATAATATAAGGGGAAATAATAAATTCCCCAGAATACTCTACCCGAAACCGGACTTCAGTGATGAAGTCCGGCTTCGGGTCTGGGTACCAAACATGGTGATTTTTCACATGCGCGTGCAAAACGCATTGCAAACGTTTGCACCCGCGCGGAAAAATCGCGCAATTTCCCGCAACGCACCCGCCTCTTATCTGGGCGTCAAACATGACGCATGTGTGAAAGAGGCCTAACTGTTCAGTAGCAATCCACAGGGCGGTCTCCCTAACTGCAGGCATCAGTCTTCTGCTCCATTCTTTGTACAGGATGCTCACTAAAGAATTATGGTCCACTATGTCCATAGAGGCATGTGGAAAAAGATAATATTTGTGCATTAATAAACCGGCTGTGTCCAGGTACTTTTAGGTTCCTCCTGGTCAGTGGTGCTTGTGAAGTCCATTGGCTAAGTTAGCTCCATCCTCCACTAGACTTTCTCTATATCCAGACGTAGACTCACTGGTCTGTGCTGTGCTGCTGTAATACTGTTCTATATGCTCCCTTAGCTTTATCAGGGCCAAGGGGGAAAAGTGGCAGCTACATTGTGGACTAGAATAGCATGTAGTCACAGTTGATACTAACAGACTGACACATCATAGGTGAGGTGGTCACCAGTGAAAAATACTTAGGATGGTGTAGATGAACTAACATGATACTGTCCCTAAGATTGACCCTAGGTTAGCCCTATGCCTGGGGACAACTCATGATGGTGGAGATTCCCCGTCCTCGAACCTGGACTAACGGGCCCTGGTTAATCCCTGACCTACCGATCCGTCAGGCACATAGGAGAATCACCCACAAAAGTGGGAGATGCTAGGCAAGGTGAGAATTACCTAATGTATCACAATGGTTCGTTATACAGTGGTTTAAACAGACACCTCATCCGAGGAGATAACAACACACAATTCGAGGCCCTTTGGTGAGCCCTAATACACTCACAGGCCTCGCAGAGAACCTCCGTGTTAGTGGCCCTCTCAATGTGAGCCAGATGTGGTTCACAAAACCTAAAGCTAAAAACCTCAACTCGTTTCCCCCTACTAGTATAGCGGGTTCATCAGGAGGTTACTACACAGGCAACATGTAGAAGCAAGGAGGGCCGTATAATCAACGGCTTTTATACAAAAAATATTACAACACGGTCCTGATTACATAGATCTCCACACGTCACCATGTAACAACTAGTGAGAGATAAAGAAAGATGACAGGAGGAGCCAAGTTCAAAGGTCAGCCATAGTATATCCCGGTAACACCTAAAAGGGAGAGATAGAAGCAAATCAGGGATAATCCTCCAGGCATTCCCAGACACAGGGTACACTGAAGAAGTACATCTTACTGTCATGTCCGGGTTGACAATGATCCGATAGTGATCCCTGCGACTGATTAGGCAGAATATAGCGCTGCTAAATAGGAACAGTGGTGAAAGGTCAACCGGAGCTGCGATACATATAAATCAAGAGCCAAAAGATGTCACAGCCTACTCACACTTGCCCACGGTCCCTAGCAGTCACGCTCCTCCTGTGTTGGTATTAAAAAAGCCCCAGTTTAAATAGCCCGCGTTCATGTATCAAGCGTCCCATGTGACAAGAAACTTCATCGTCACTTCCTGTCCTTGGAACGCATCTGTCATTTCCTGTATTAGGTCCAGAATTCATCATCACTTCCTGTCTTTGGAACGCAGATAATCGCCACTTCCTGTCCTTGGAACGCATATGTCATTTCCTGTATTCGGTCCACATGAAAAGGATATATATCCAGCGCAATGATAGATTTGCGCCTAATCAAGAGGTAGTGAAACTAATACCAACAGTAAAGCGCAAAAAAGTGTGTAAATTGGCATATTGATAAAGCGTACTATACTGTATCGGGATTATCGAACAGATCAGTAATTATAAAAACTGGGGAGGTAACCTATCTCACATAGTATTATAGTCTTGTGACGGCATTGGGAGAGTGTGGTGGTCCCTAGTGATGAGACTAGTAAATAAGGTGCGATGGATAGAAAACACCAAAAATAAAGACTAAATAGGGTACTTCGCATACCCGGCTGGTTCCTATATTTAAAGGGCCAAATGAGGTAACAAGAGAAACCAGAGAGACATCCTGTCAATTATAAAAAAAAACAAGTGTATGTCATCCTTTCATTTAATCCCTGTGGAGCCTGGGACTTAAATCTATGAATCCATTGGCATTCCTTTTGTAGAATTTTCTGGTCCCAGTTACCTCCTCTGGGGGAGGGGGCAATTGTTTCCAGAATGGAAAATTTTAAAGATCTTGGGTCTCCTCCATGTATTTCATTGACATGCGATGCTACCGGAGTATCTTTTTTCTTGAGCACATCGTTGATGTGCTCAAGAAACCTCCTTCGTGCCTCCCTGGTAGTTTTGCCTATGTATTCTAGGGGGCATGAGCACTGACAAACATAGATGACTCCCTTACTTTTACAACGGTGGAAATCCCAAATTTCGAAGACTTGTCTTGTAATGGAGCAGGTGATAGTCTTGGTAGGGAGTACAAATCCACAGGCCTTACAACCTCCACATTTAAACATACCCCTGGACTTACGATCAAGCCAGGTCTTGTTGCCCGAGGGGGGGATGGTGTAATGGCTGTGGACCAGTCTATCCCCAAGGCTTTTTCCCCATCTATATGTAGCAGTAGGGTAACGGGGCAAAGTGTCCTCCAAATCAGGGTCCATCTGTAGGATGGGCCAATAACGTCTTAAGACCCTTAGGACCTCCATGTTAGCTGACTCAAACATCGAGATTGTCCTTGTTGGTTGCATTTTATCAGTCTCGTTTACTCTTGGTGTCAATAACTGGTCCCTGTCTTTTGGAGGGCATTCTTAAAAGCATCTCTCAAAGTCTGTTGAGGATATCCCCTGTCAGTGAATCTATGTTGGAGTTCCTTAGCCTCAGTAATAAAGGCTTCCCTCGTGAAGCAGTTTCTCCGAACCCGAAGATACTGCCCCCTCGAGATCCCACGTTTCAAGGGGGCAGGATGATGACTATCCCAGTGTAAGAGTGAGTTTGTTGCAGTGCTCTTTCTATGGATGCCAGCAGTGAGTCTGTCATTGTCCTTGGTGACCCTTACATCCAGGAAATTTATGGTAGTGGGATCAATCTCAAATGTAAACTTCAAACCTATATGGTTAACGTTGAGATCACTAACAAACTGTCGGAATTCCTCTGGCCCACCTTTCCAGACCACAAATACATCATCGATGTAACGTGTCCATAAGATAATTTTATCAGTCCACCAGGTAGTGTTGCCGTTGATTATACGGCCCTCCTTGCTTCTACATGTTACCTGTGTAGTAACCTCCTGATGAACCCGCTATACTAGTAGGGGGAAACGCGTTGAGGTTTTTAGCTTCAGGTTTTGTGAACCACATCTGACTCACATTGAGAGGCCTACTAACACAGAGGTTCTCTGCGAGGCCTGTGAGCGTATTAGGGCTCAGCACAGGGCCTCGAATTGTATGTATGTTATCTCCTCGGATGAGGTGTCTGTTTAAACCACTGTAAAACGAACCATTGTGATACATTAGGTAATTCTCACCTTGCCTAGCATCTCCCACTTTTGTGGGTGATTCTTCTATGTGCCTGACGGATCGGTAGGTCAGGGATTAACCAGGGCCCGTTAGTCCAGGTTCGAGGACGGGGAATCTCCACCATCAGGAGTTGTCCCCGGGCAATAGGGCTAACCTAGGGTCAATCTTAGGGACAGTATCATGTTAGTTCATCTACACTATCCTAAGTATTTTTCACTGGTGACCACCTTACCTATGATGTGTCAGTCTGTTATTATCAACTGTGACTACATGTTATTCTCCTCTTGAGAGTGTTGATTTTTGAGGTACCAATTGGGGTGTTGCTTGACCCCTTTTTATTAGTAACATTAAAAGTTATATTTTAAGGGAAATATTCACTGCTGGAAGTTTTGTTTGTATACACATTTCCCCACTACCTTGTCTATAGTTTTTTTTTGCTGGAACTGTATTACATTGTGGACTTGGCCTGTTCTGCTCCTCCATCAAGTTCCTTCTCTGTTCTCCCCCTCTCATCTGAACTCTATTAGCAAACCCCAGGCTATATATATATATAAGTGATTTCATCACCACCTAGGGGCGAATAGATGTAATGACTTCCTAACAGCCTGTTAATAGGAATTACAGCTTGATACCATAGTACATTAAATATGACAGTTCAAAAGTTTAAAGTGCTCACATATAAGACATAGTGGGGCACTGCATCGAGGCTGATAAAGATTTTACACTGAGGCTAAGAAGCTTTAAGATATGCCTCTGCTACCAATATTGATGTCACACCCCAATTGAAAAGCAAATTGCAACACAATGACTATTATTTCAAAAAACTGTATTGTTACATATTAATCATAAAAATCAATCTTATAACAGCGGCATACATATACAGAAAAAAGGAGATAAACCAGGCATGTGGCAATAAGAACTTTGTAACCCTATGAGACTTGGTGCATTAAAGTATAGCACCTCACTTCATAACCATACACCTCCAAATTAAACTAATAAAGTGCAGAGTGCAATCCCAAAGTGGATATAATACTAGGAGGATTAATAACAAGTATAAAGTAAAATATTTTCCTTAAATTTAAGTCAAGATACAATAAGACAATGCAATCACAAAGCATAGCCCAAAGGGGAACATATAGAAGAAAGTAAATACCGACCACTATAGCACCAACCCTGACGTACGTTTCGGCTTAAGCTTCCTCAGGGGATGATCACAACATTGATGTCAGAAAGAATGAGTAGAATACTAATATAAATAATTACACTCTAGTATTTTTTTTATTGAAGGGGTTGGTCACCCCCAGGTTTTTTTTTAGGCAGACCCCCAGAATGGCCAGAGCTGCAGAGGGATTTATACTTACCTGATAAATGCTGCTTGATTTCTGTACATTTGCTCCCCCGCCTCCGCTCTTCTCACATCATTTGGTTTGCCATAGGTTAAAGGGCCGCTGCAGTAAATGACTGGCTGCAGCGGTCATGCATCCCATATGTGTCACATCATTCAGTGATATAACACATGGGGGACACATCACTGCTGCAGCCAGTCATTGACTACAGCAGCCCGCGTCAAACTGGATGTTGATGTGGGGAGAGGGGAGAATGGAGGTGGCGGGGGAGTGAAGGAGCCAAAACTTAGCGGCTGTTATCAGGTAAGTATAATTCCACCTGCAGGACAAGCCCTGCATGGGGGTCTGAAAAGCCACTGGGTGTGAGCAATCCCTTTAAAGGGGTTGTCTCATCTCAGACAATGAGAGCATATCGCTAGGATATTCCCCCATTATTTGATAGGTGGGGTCCCACCACTGGGACTGTACCTATATCAAGAACTGAGCCCCAAAAGTGGTGGAGGGTGCACTGTGCATGCGCGGCTGCCCTCCATTCATGAGCTAGGCTATTTCCATCAGGCCCATAGAAGTAAATAGGAGCCGTGGGTGGTCATGCACGGTGCGCTCCGATTCACTTCTATGGGGAGAGTGCTTGGTGGTGACCAGACCGGAGTCCTCCAGCCACCACCTTGCGGGGAACCGCATCTATAAAACAATGGGGGCATATACTAGTGATGTGCCCCCATTGTCTAAGATGAGACAACCCCTTTAAGTCTTTTCATATAGGCTGGACTAAACAGTGTAGCAGATTGTTAATCAGATGCATTTTAGCTTCTGCATAAAAAGTGGCGTATGAAAAAAAATCTTCAGTGTATGTAATGGGAAAAGTGGTATAATTGCCATACTGCTGAGAGGTTTGCACTCTTAAGTAATAAAAACAAATCATTAAGCTAGCTATGCACTGTCAGGAAGTATAAAACAGTTCTTGAAACTTTGCAGTTACTATACAAAAGCTTTCATAAACTTGGTTTCCTGATCTTCAATAAACATTAACATCAAGCTGCCACATGGCAATTAGTTGCTCCTAGAAATCAATAAAAATGCAACAATTTAGAAAAGCTGTACAATAAAACTGTCCAATAATGATTCCTTCCCAGTAGTGTGTCAAAACATTCCTAGAGATTCATGCTCTCAATTTGTAGAACATGGGGGAAAACAAAAACAAAAAAACAATCTTACAATGGTGTACTGTAGGAACTGTCTTCTACTGGAAGTTTTGCTTCTGTACCTGTAATGAAACCATTTCTTTAAAATGAAAGATAAAATCTCAACTTCTCAAGCTTTAGAATGAGGTCAAATGAACTGCTTAATCAGTGAAAATACCACGTGTCTGCTGAAAGGGAAGCTGTGGGAAGAAGGAATTGTGCAACCAACCACCAAACAAGATTAAGATGGGGGTTAAGATCATGCATAGATAACAATAGGATACATTCTCACTGGGGAAGTGATAACATTTTGTAAACTCAAGGAAAGCTTCTGATGAAGATTAAAAGGGGTATGCCATTTTTTTTTATTATTATTATTATTAAATTATTATTATTATGCCCCCCCCTCCCCCTCTTGGTTACTGTATTCACTTTTTCATTAGTACTTTAAATTAAATATTGCTTACCGGTCCTTATATGCTCCTTGCATGTCTGGGATCACATGCCCTACATTGTGCATATGACATTGTCCTTGCAAATTCGGGACAGTTGGCAACTATGCAATAAGCCCCTTTATACTGATAACACAGAATCTACTATTCAGAATAGGTTATATGACAGAGTCGCGCAAGACTTTGTTGAATAACTTCGGTAATTGATTATTACAGTGAAAAAGCATGTCAAAACTTAGAACCAAACTCAGCTTCGGTTTCGAGTGGGACCTTGGAACCGAAGCCGAGTTTCATTCCAAGGTTTTTCACTATAATAATCAATTACCGAAGTTATTCAATGAAGTCGCATGTAGGGGCGGACATACCGCCTGTGCAGCTGGTTCATCTGCACAGGGGCCCAGCAAGGGAGGGGGCCCTTCCCAGTGCCAGCTGAGGTGTTCATTTATTTATTTATTTATTTAATAATTTTTTTAACTCCCTTCCTCTGACAACAGGGTAACCGGGTACCTTTGAGGTGCAGGTCGAGGGGGGGTGGCCTGATTAGGACTTACTGTGTATCTGTGGCCTGTTGTGCCTAAACTCCATAGCTGAAGGACCTGCGATGACATCATAGTCATGTGATATTTTCAACACTGGAAGTGGTGGTAGGACCTGTGATGAGGTCACCGTCATGTGATCATTGCAGAAAGAGGCAGCTCTCAGCAGTGGAGAGAAGTAAAAAAAAGATCCTCATGCCATGGAATAAATGTGAGTGCCAGAGAATTGCTGGGAGATGTGGTTCTCCCCATTATACCTCCTCCCTGTTTAGTGGGAGGGAAATATGTTATTTAACTGGGACTGTATGTTAGAGGGGCTGAAGGGAGGGGATGAGTGTTAGTTACATGAGACTGTATGTTACAGAAGATTGGGCGGAGATGACTGGTGTTATTTACATGGGACTGGATATTATAGAGGACTGGAGGGTAAGGGTTGATGTTATTTACATGGGACTATGTGTTGGAGGGGATTTAAGTTATTTACATGGGACTGTATCATGTAGAAACACCAAAAATACTTCCCCAAATAATGATATTTAACCCATGTACGTGACAACACATAGAACCAACAATAATATATGGATTTACTGTGTAATAATTAACATGATCAAACACAATTCATGATTAATGCACTTGCACTTTATTGGACTTCCTTACCTCCGTACCACCACTCCTATGAATTTTAAGTGTTTTTAATCCATTGTGTTGTGTCAATCATGTACTTTGATTACTGATTATTAATCATGAATTGTGTTTGATCATGTTAATTATTACACAGTGAATCTATATATTCTTGTTGGTTCTTTGTATCATATAGAAGACTGGAAGGAATGGACTTGTGTTATTTACATGGGACTGCTTGGTATAGAAGACTGGAAGTAAAGGAGTGAAGCTATTTACACGGGAATGTATGTTATAGATGACTGTAAGGAAGAGAGGTTATTTACATGGGAATGTGTCATATAGAACACTGAAGGAACAGGACTGGTGTTATTTACATGGGACTGCATGGTATAAAAGACTAGAGGGAGATAAGTGAAGTTATTTCCATGGGACTGCATGTTATAGAAGATTGGAGGGAGAGTAGTGATGTTATTTACATGAGACTGTATTGTATAGAAGACTGAAGGATGAGGACAGGCATTATAATGTATGGGGGCACTACATAGAAGATTATAAATCCAGGGGGTATGGCAGGAGGCATTATAATTACAGGGGGCACTACAGGGAACATTATAAATACAGTGTGCAGTGGTGGGGGGCATTACTACTACTGATGGCTCTACAGAAGTGCCTTATAGATTATATAAAGATTATTGGAGGGCCTTATTAGTAATGATGAGTGGCATAGGCAATATTCTTTTTCACGATATTTTGTGAATTTTTCACATAATATTTGCAATAAATTCGCGAATTCGCGATCTCCAGTCATTATTTTCACGATTGCGCAAATCAGCACTAATGATGTGCATTTTTTTGCGCGCATACGTGCAACGTCACATTTTATCAGGTCTGAGTAGATATTAGTGATTGGTGCACTAAGTATTGTTGTGACATCACAGCACTGTGTCTAACAGAGACACTAATCCCTATCACAGCACAGTAATTCCTATCACACTACCTAACACCCTGCACTGGAACCTATCAGCTACACTACAGTATATCACTATCTAACCTACACTGACTATCTCCCACTAACTATCTGTATTATATATATATGAGCTAACTGTCTAATGTATTTAAATAGGGATCCAGATAAGTCTGCAAAGCACAGACCCCACAATGACACTGCTGCCTCTCTCAGAACTGCAAAAAAAACAGCAGAAAATGGCTGCTGGGGAGTTTCCTATATAGTAAGGGGGTAGGCAACTTTCCTATTGGTTGCTAGGGATGTTGCTTAGCTCTGACAAAGACATTGCAGCCCACTCATTGGCCCACAAGCAAGAAGCAGGGAGGGATCATGGGTTCAGATAAAAAAAAAATCTAGAATATTCGCTAATACGAATATATAGCACTATATTCTAAATCTTAACGAATTCTCTGATTATTCAGTTGCTTCCCTGGCTCTAGATCTAAAGCTATCTGGCGGCTGTCCCAGAAGCTGAGGGGAATCTAGGACCCAGAATACTGAAGAGAAGCTACAGGAAGCAGCTACTGGGTCACGTGGGACTCTACGTTTGTGCCCAGAGACCGCGCGGGACGTGCCGATGCTAAGAACTGATAGCACCCACGGAGACTTCGGGAGCAGTAAAGTACTACAACTGTAGTGTATTACAAACTAACACCTCTTCACCTGAATCGAGGGAGGTGCATATTCCCTACTAACACAGGCATACTACTACTACCGCAGAGTCAGGCTGCATGTTCATATACCGCCAGACATATATTGCTAGTCTGGACCTATCCATTATCCTATACAGATATACCATCTGATCCGGGGGACATACCAATAGCTGGCACATACGGTTGTATGATACAAAGACACAACCAGCGCCTTTGGAAACTATAATTTGTCTCAGCTAACACCTGTGGCATTTTCGGTGTTTTAATATGTATTAACCGCATGAATTTTTACTATTATTTTGTTCACTTTATGATCCTCTTAGTAGGTATATGAATGTCAGTTGCGGATATAGGGGTTGCTGGCTTGTGATTGAGATTGAAGTGATTCAATCCGGCCATATCATCTGCTTATTCACTTGAACTCAGAGGCCACATTTTGCTATGTGTAGTACTCCAGTATTGTTTCTAACTCACAGCTGTGTCACCTATAAGTTGTTTTAGGAAGAGTACATTTTATATATGTTCGATTATATCCTTTTATCATGTCTATTTATCTATAGTGTTTTAATAAATATTGCCGTGTACCATAGTTCCCATTTAGTGAGTGCCCCTCCATACTTTCATATTTTTGCTTTCTTTGGTACGGGGGCGAGTCCAGTAAGGCGTGCACCCATTTTGTTGGATTCAATAGGTGAGCCACCTAACCATTCCTAACGTCATACTCTGTAACTAGAATTACCACCTTTCCAAGCAAAAAATACCTGCCAATTAAAGCCACACCCCAAAGGGAGTGTGGTTGTGGAGGCATGTCTTAAGACAGGGTGTTATTTGACACCAATGATTAGATCATGTTGAGTTTTTCCCCCTTTTTTGAAAATAAAGCTAATTTTTCACCTGTTTTTAAAGGGAATCCGTCACCCTTATTTCGGACTATTATCTTAAGTAATACATGAGTAGTCCTACATACAAGGAGTCCAGATCATTATTTTTTTTCCTACCCTCCAGTAATATTAATGCCTCCATTGGTGCCCCCCAGTAATATTAATGCCTTCATTAGTGCCCACCAATAATATTAATACCTCTATTAGTGCCCCCCAGAATTAATAATGCCCCCATTAGAACTCACCTCATCCATTTGATCGTGCCATGGTGAACACTCGCTGCCTACTGGATGCGCAGGACAGGACCTGTGCTTCAGTGTGATGATGTTTCGCAGGTCCTACTGCTTCCAGTCAATACTGAAAAATGTCATTGCGCTGGAGCAAAGGTCCTGTCATGCACATCCATTAAGCAGGGAGCGTTCCCCGTGGCATGATAAAAAGGATGAAACGAGGTGAATTACCGGCCGGGTGGCAACCCTATCTGTGACCTGTGCAGAGGTCATTGTACAAGGAAAGAATAGATAAGCTCTGACAATCACCTATTGTGAATGGTGGATCATGTCTTATCTATACACAGAGGTGATATCATTACAGGCAGAATTTGGATGACAGATAAGCAGGTAACTGCAGTGAAGTGATTTGTATAGTGGTGCCTATTATTAGGCTTATTGGCCATTGCTAAAACTGCAGGATTTTTTTGTTTTTGTTTAAATACAGGTGTTGACAAAAAAATTATATAACATACCAAAATCATTTTAAAATATGAAAATGTGAATTAAAAATAGGTTGTTTTTTTTATGACAAATTACTTTTATGTAAAGAGTTAAAATACCACCAAGCTCATGCTCTATTGTCTATGTCTCTGACATCTTGTATCTAGTTCAGGGATGGGTAAACTGCGGCTTTCCAGCTGTTGTAAAACTACAACTCCCACCATGCCCTGCTGTAGGCTGATAGCTGTAGCAAGACTGGGCATGCTGGGAGTTGTAGTTTTGCAACAGCTGGAGATATGCAGTTTGCCCATCCCCAATCTAGTTTATGTGCTGGTTGCTCACTTATACAGTGCTTTAAAAAAGTATTCATACTCCTTCAAACTTTTCCACATTTGTTCACGTTATACCTACAAACCTAAATGTATTTTTCAGGGATTTTAAGTGACAGACCAACACAAAGTAGCAATTGCGAAGTGAAAAGAAAATGATACATAAATAAAAATCTGGAAACTGTGGTATACATTTGTATTCAGCCCCCCTGGGTCAATACATTGTAGGACCACCTTTCACTGCAATTACAGCTGCACGTCTTTTGGGTTATGTCTTTAGCAGCTTTGCATATCTATAGGCTGACAATTTTGCCCATTCTTCTTTGCAGGATGAAGCTCAGTCAGACTGGATGGAGAGCATCTGTGAACAGGAATTTTCAAGTCTTGCCATAGATTCTCAATGGGATTTAGGTCTGGACTTTGGGCCATTCTAACACATGAATATGTTTAATCTAAATAATTCCATTGTCATCCATTGTACAGTAGATCTGGCTCTATGTTTAGGGTTATTGTCCTGCTGTAAGTTAAATCTCCACCCTAGTCTCAAGTCTTTCACTGGTTTTTCTCTAGCATTGTCCTTTATTTAGCTCCATACATCTTCCCATCAACTATGACCAGCTTACCTGTCCCTGCAGAAAAAAAGCATTCCTACAGCATGATGCTGTCACCATATTTCACATTGGGGATGGTGTGTTGAGAGTACTGTGCAAAGTTAGTTTTTGCATTTACGGCAAAAAGTTTAACTTTGGTCTGACCTGACCAGAGTACCTTCTTCCACAAGTACAAGACTATTAGTTGTCCTGTGGACAGATTCTCTCCCAGTGTTGTGGATCTCTGTAGCCCTTACAGAGTGACCATATGCCTTTTGGCTGCTTCTCTAATTAGTGCTCTCCTTGCCTGGGCTGTCAGTTTAGGTGGACAGCCATGTCTTGGCAGGTTTGCCGTTGTGCCATGCTTCCAGCGGCGGATTGGCTATAGACCTTACAGGGAAATTTCCCGGTGGGCAGTTGCCCCAGGGGGCCATCCAAGCCCTCCTCTTTGCCACGGACTTAGTACTGTAAGGGTTACATAGCATCATAAATCAATATAATGCTATGTGATTCCCGTCAGTGCTGGGAGGTCAGGCCGGGTCTGTGTTGTGGACTCGCTGCGGGAGTAATGCTAATCTGCAAGGGGCCTATAAGTTAGATATGTGATGGTCCAACCACTGGTATCCCTATTGATTCCATCAACAGAGCTGCCCAGCTCCTCCTGCCGGTGGAGAGGTGGCTGAGCATATCTTATTAAAATCAATCATGCTCATTCAGCCGTTCTTATATATCCCATTGACTTTATAGGCATGTACAACTGCATAAATGTTTACATCCAAATACACCGTACTAGGTCAGCAGAGTTAAATCCTATATGAAACATCTTAATTCTGAAAAAACAAACAGAGCCATTTGTTACATAAGAAGAACTGATGTCAGAACTTCATCATTTATTAACCAAAATGCATTTGACACTTCAAGAAATTTTTTGTGAGACACAATCCCAGGATTTACACTGGCAAGAATAACAAAAAAAAAAACTAAACAAAATGCAAAAAAATAAGAGTGGTGTCAGGAGAAGGATGAGAAATCTAGATTCAGCGACCTTTAGCTCATGATATTAGATTTGCTAGACTATAAGATATGTATCAGGCCTTGGAATGGAGGAAACTGGCAGAAATGGGTTAATTATATTCTGGTATGAAATGATTCTTTATAATGCATATTGAACTAGACCCATCTTCAATATACCCAATAGTAGCACCGGCAGACACCATCAGCCCCCGATAACTAAAATATTTTTATTATTTTTGTTGTGTCTTTTGAATCCAAAAAGTGATTTTTTGAGTTAATTTCGTTCAACACTGTGTCCGTTTTTTGAAAAATATATTTCCAAATATACTATGGTGCTTAGGACAGACTGCAAAAAAGCATAGCTATATGGAAATTGTAGAATTCACAATTATATGTATCTACGTGACCGAGAAAACTAGGGAAGTACTGTAGCGTTCTGTCCATAAACACTTATCTGTTAAAACAGAAACCAGAAGCCATCTTGAACACAACTTGAAGATAAGGTCATAATTCAACATGGCTAACTTATCTTGACATTTTCTGAACTGGGGTTCAAATCGCTCAATCCATGGATATCGCTGGACATTCAGTTTCTAGAAATTTAAAACCCCAGTGATCTTAAGAAAATAATGTTTTGAGGACAGGCTCTTATATACCGAGGTTTTTCAAAGGAGTTAGCTAAAGCTGTGTCATGAAACGGGAAACATTTTTAATTGAATTGAAGGTTGCATCATATGCAATGCAATTTCGTATAGAACCCACCTAGAGATTGTACATAGCAGCTCTTAACAAAAAGAACCAGTAGAATATGGGAAATACAATTCTTTTACTTAGGAACAACAAAAGGGAATAACATTAAATAAATAATTTAAAGTCTTAAATTTGTAAAAAATATCCATCGTAAGAGAAAATATCCTGTACCAACAGGTCTTAATATATAGTACATGTGTTAAACACTTGGTCGGACCATGACCATTTTTTGCATTTTACTGAATAATACTTTTATTGTTCAAGTCTACAGCCTACTGAATAAAAAAAACAAAAAAAAACAAAACAAATTATGAGGTGAGAGGCCATTTTTAGGATTTTTTTTTTTTTTTAAGAATTTGTGATTGCAGAATGCCTGAGAATTGCACAATACTATTATCCGTCCTGGTAATTCTTGAGATTAACCTCCTTCTTCTGGGTTTAAACTAATGGCCATAACAGTAGCATATAAGAAAGTAAAATATTTTTGCTTATCTTTTACCTCCCATGTATACCTTTAAACTTAAATACAACAAATCTTTTTTTTTTTTTTTTCAAACATATTTACAAACCCTATATTTCTTTTGAATACATATAAATACAAAAAACAGCTATTTTTTTTCTCTAAAAAGTGGTTATAATGGAAAATAAATACAAAATAAGAATCTGACCTTTATACTTCATGTGCTGGGTACAAAACCCGTATAAAATGTACAACTTAAAAAAAAAAAAAAAAGGGTGAAAAAAAAGAATATTTCTCAGATTAAAATATTTGCTTCCCAACTTTCTCGTACACATAAATATATATTCAAAATAACGGTTTTTAGCTTTTCATTGCATAAATAAAGTCTATATTGGGAAATATTAAAGTGTCAACTTTGTGTGTGTTTGTGTTGTTTTCTTGTAAGTTATACTTCGTTAACGGCACCCACACCCTTCCACAACCATGTCCTGGTAATTTTTCAGCACAACTTTTTCATTTTCATCAAGGTAGAGCATAGAGATGGCACTCAGTTCTGTCGGGACACAACAAGCTTTTGGGATGTTGGAATTAACAGAGTTCACCAATGTTTGTACAATGGCATGATTTGTAGAGTTGAAATGATCTGCCAAGGGAAATGGGCATTCTCCATGGCAGTAGAAGGCATGGTACCCAGGTGGGGCAACAATCCAATCATTCCAGCCAACATCACTGAAGTCCACATATAATGGATGTCTTCTACAACTTGATTTAAGCCGTTTCCTCTGCCTCTGCCTTGCTTGCCGTTTTTCTCTTTTATGTAGAGGGTGTCCTTTGCCATCATGGCCATAAGTTACTAAAAGGGGCCTTATTTGGGACCAATGCTTTTTATCAGGCAATAAAGATCTGCTTATTCTCACATGTCTCTTAGTGACATTTTTCTCATAGTCTAATTGAGTCACTTCTACAACAAACCCATGGTTAGGCTGTCTGTGTGCAATCCACCTTATAATAGCTGGGGTGACATCAAAGCTTTCCCATCTGCTCACATTATGATGTATCAGTCGTGTGTCCAACAGTCTTGTTACAGGTCCCCTAGAGGCAGCAGCAACTGGTTTGATAATATCATAAATATTAATACGGAGGGCTTTGCTGCTGTTCTTTTCAAAGGACTCCTGAACTTCCTCTCGAAAGATCCGAAGTTCAGCAGACGTAATGAGCTCTTCATTAGGGATGGAAGTCAAATTAAAGAAGAAACGCTGAACAGTCTTTTCTCCAGATTCTGGAAGATCTTCTAGAGAATCTAAGTTGGACAGAAAGAAAGAAACAAAAAAAAAAAAATATATTAATTTAATAATTGGTCTTAAAAAGGGACAGCTTAAAGGTGGCCGTACACAGTCTAAAGTTGATCAAAATAGACAATTTCAACTAAAACAAATGTCCGTCAGTTGAAGTTTAAACAACAAATGATAGTCTTAGTGGACTGGTGACAGAGCATTACAGTTTTTTTAAACTAGTTGGACGAAAGATCTTTTGTTCAAAGAAACACATATAGCAGACAATTGTTGTAAAGAAAGCATTCCTTTCCAGCAAGCGCCTGCAAATCAGTGAAGGAGACCGCTGTATTTACATGCAGCGATCTTCTCCACAGTATGGGGAGGAGCAATCGCTAATGCCATCGCTTGTGAATATACAGAATCATAGTGCTGCTTAGATGGCACAATTTTCTGCCAGAAAACGATGATTTAGGTCAGTGTTTCCCAACCAGTGTGCCTCCAGCTGTTGCAAAACTACAATTCCCAGCATGCCCGAACAGCCTTTTGCTGTGCGGGCATGCTGGGAGTTGTAGTTTTGCAACAGCTGGAGGCACACTGGTTGGGAAACACTGATTTAGGTGACCGCACAAACAATCATATTACCCGATGAACGAGTGATTGGCGGCATCTTTACACCGCAGATCATTGTTAACACTCCTTCAAACACTTGTTAGGGTACTTTCACACTATTGAGTTCTGTCCTAGGGGCTCAATACTGGAAAAAAATGAATCAGTTTACTCCGAATGCATTCTGAATGGAGAGCATTCCATTCAGGATGCATCAGTTCAGTCCCTCTTAAGTTATTTAGCTGGAGAAAATACTGCAGCATGCAGCAGTATTTTCTTCGTCCAAAATTCCGGAACACGTGCCGAAATGCTGGATCTGGCATTAATTTCCATTGAAATGTATTAGTGACGGATCCGGTCTGCGCATGCGCAGACCTTTAAAAATGTGATAAGGATAAATAACGAATCCGGATGACAACCGGAGAGATGGATCTGGTATTGCAATGCATTTGTGAGACGGATCCACAGATTACCAGATCCGGCAGGCAGTTCGGGGTGGCGACTTTTCTTTTGCATGGGGGGGTGGCTTTGTTTCTCCCTGGCTGAGAGCACAGCCAATCATATCGCTCGGCTCTTAGCCAGGGAGAAGGAACCTAAATTCTCACGAGAATCGCGAGAATTTGTGCTTCTAAACATCCGGATCGTGCGACATCATGGATTCCCTGCCGAGGATCACGTCAGAAGAGGCAGCAGCAGCACCAGTGGCAGGGTAAGTAAGAGAATCACCCCTAGACATAGAGCAAATCTCACGATCCTCGGCGGGGAATCCATGATGGCGCACGACCTGGATGTTTAGAAGCTCAAGCCCTTTCACAGCCTTACCATGCACAGTGATACTCCTAGCTGCCCACTGCACAGAAAAAAAATGCAGTATAGTCCTTCAAGTGAATGGGCTTTTGCTGCAATTCCCTGCACATCCAATGGCCAGGAAATCAATGTACAGGTTGGACCCCCACTGATCACAAAGTTGCATATTCTTTGTATCACTTATATCCTACCAATATGTCATCACTTTATGGGATGGGAAAAAAATATAGCTACACATTATGAATATGTTCAATACCCTAACCATAGGTGAAGTCATTCTCTGGACAAAAGCTGCAGTCTTTTTTACCAGTATGGTTACCAGTGGTGACATTTTAAATACAAAAGGATCTGCCCAAACTTTCAAATGATGCTTGAAAACCCTTGATGGGAAAGACTTGGAGATTAAGATGCCGAGATACACCTGCCCAACCAAACATAGTAGTCTAAGGGCTGATTCACAACTGCGTTTAACTGATTTGGGAGAGGAACAACCTGCCAGAGTTCACCGGATCCAGCATAGCCATGCACTGCAAGACCCGATTGACAGTAATGAGATCAGATGCTGATCCAGTCATTTGCATGGCTTTTTATCCAGCTGAAGCTTGCACTTATGCTAGAAAGTGGCCGAATCACCCCAATATTCAATGTGGTCTGGAAGTGCATGGTCGCGTCCATCAATGCTGGATTTGGAGAACTCTAGCAGGCTGCCCCCTGCCAGATCATTTAAATACAATGTTAAATGTGAATTATCCCTACGGGTAGAAGCTGTTTTGTAGATAATATATTATGTGGGGGCTTAGGCACTATGTAAACACTGACCAACCAATGGCTCAAGCTAAGTCAACTGTTATAGCTACATTGGGATGTTTTTCTTTAAAGTCTGTCTCACATCTGAATTTTGCAGATGCAGCAGTCTGTGTCGGCTGGTAACAGCCTGCCGGATCAGTCACTGCCGGAATTCCATCCAGCCCCATTCACCATAATGGGGAACGGCAGACATTCGGCCACATCCTGGCAAACATGTCGAGAATCGTCTGGACAAAAAACGCTGGATGCATATTTCCCAGGTTGTGGCCGGATCTCACCCGGTCCCTATTATAGTGAATGAGGTCAGCGGGTGTCAGCTACTATCTGGCACTGCCAGATCCAGACATCACCAGCAGGCTGTTCTCTGCCAGAACAGTCTGCTGGAGATGCCCAATGCTAGAGTAAAACTAGCTTAAAGGACATATTTAGTCAAGGCATTGTGTGTGCATAAACCTGAAAAATTGTAATGAAAGTGGTTGGGTCACTTCATCAAGTGGCATTTATTTTGTAGACAAAGTTAATACAAAGCACTGATGTATTGGGATTATCCATATTGCCTCCTTTGTTGGTTGGATTCATTTTTCCATCACATTATACACTGCTCGTATCCATGGGTTATGACCACCCTGTAATCCATCAGCGGTGGCTGTGCTTGCACACTATAGGAAAAAGCACTAGACTATGTGAGCTCCCATGGTCCCAGCCACCAAATAGGCGGCCACTTTTTCCTATACTGTGCAAACACGACTAGCATTGCTGGATTGCGCAAGCTACTTACAAAGAAATGCACTTTGCAACAAAGTAATTTGTCACAAACTTACTTTTTAATAAAATTAGGCAAAGCAGCCAAATCAAAATTTTTAGGAACTTTACTCATCTCTAGTAATAGCATACTTTAAATTTATTGAAACAACTTTAGTAGTCAACATGACATTTCTAGTGGTCAGGGAATATAAACCTTCACAAACATCAATAGAAAACAACCCAAACAGTTAGGCGCCAGCAGCAAATTTCTAGGCACACCAGCTACTTGCCTCCTGTGATATATCCAGCCTCGACAGCACATGCAAAAAATATAACACGCATACTAAACTACTATACTTTAATGTTGTGTTTGTGTTTTAAGTAAAGATCATAATTCATTTTAACTAACTGCAAAAAAAAAAAAATCTGCTCATAAAATACATTTTTGTTTATATATGCATTCAAAAGTCTCCCAGAATGCTCTATCAAAGCAAAGATTATTAGCCTATAAATGTATATCTTGGCTCCAGGTAAAAAGACGATTAAACACAACTTTTAAGTCAGGTCTCTGTAAACTTAAACCTCCAAAAGGAGAACTGAAATGAATCACACACTAAAAAAGAGATTACATTCATACCTAGAAATGCACAAACCACATGAGTCCTACTTTTATCAATAATCTCATCCTGAACTAGGACTAACCTATTTACCGGAACATTTACTATCCGGGGACAACGGAAGTAAAAGCATAGTACACTGACCAAGGTATAAACTGCAATCCAAGGTTAACAGACGTCCATAAATTTAGGTTTAAAATGGGTTCTTCCAGCAAAACACAATAAAATAGCCAACAAACATCACATATTAATATGGTTTCCAAGAATAAATATTTACTAAACTAAAAATAATGAAGGACTTGATAAAATAGGATCATTAACCAAAGCTAATTTTCCACAGTCTAGAGAATAAAATGAGTTTACAAAGCATAAACAAAACCATTTATTGCTGACATTAGAATATAGGTAGTGTTAGAAAGCCAACAACCTGGGAAGCAAGCAATACATAGCAGATTTCCTCAACGTGAAGAGAAACAGCAATCCAAACACCCTTAGGAAGTTGAGGAATTAGTGGTACATGTGGTAGCTGACTTTAAAAGACATCCTGTGGTTTACGTAAGAAAAACCTGCAATAGCATTCCTACTTCTGCTCATCCATCCATTCATTTATATGTGTGTGTTCTCCAGACACACTGGACAACCACTTTGATGGGTCGAAAACACATAAAAATATAAGTAATGTTCTCAGTGCCAAACAATGTAATACTGTAGAGTCAAGCCAAGCGGAATTCCTAATGCTTATTCTTTTATACTATGTGAACTCTCCAGCCAAGATGCTGCATATGTATAAAGGGACACCTTCATCAAAAAGGAAAAAAGAATAAAAACTCAATATTTAAAAACAGGTTTTGGCCGTTTTTCTTTTTCATTTCTGCAGTATTATACCATTGCAAATTTAATATGAAATATTGTTTTTCTGTAGCAGTCAGCACAAATCATAAGACCTCCTATATAGGTAGGTAATCTATTGCCAGGTTACTGCTAATGTGAGGGGAAGAGGTTATCTGCAAGGTAACCCCCATTACAATAGTATGCGTAGAATTGGGATAGCGGTATGAAAATTATTGTTCTCTTGCAGACCTCTAAGCATTCAATGTGTTGCTATATGGTGCTCCTGTATGTACTGTATTATAGGTATATTCTCCCCTGTCATTAAATGTTTCTAATGGAGATTTCCATAATTTGACATGGATGCAAAAAAAAACAAAAAAAACCTTTGCATAATCTCCCATTACATGTGCCACAATACAAGGAAGATGGAGCAGAAACAGCAAATGTGACAAATACACCATCTCTGAAGCCTATTTAAAATGCATTTTCCCACTGTACATTGCTGTGGTTCTACCCCACTGACTTTAGAGAAACTGCAGCATTAAAAACTGCATGCAAAACCCACAGAGAACGCCAATCTCAGCTGTTGCTAAACACAGACAAAAATTCAACTACTAATCATGTTTAAAACATACATACACAGCATAAACTTAGAAGACCAGTCTAATGCCTCATGCACACAAATGTGTGCCAGCCATTTTGTACATTGGGGACTCATTGGGGACGCTCTTTCCAAATTGCAGACCCATTCATGTTTGAGAGCCCCAATACAGGCATGGCCAGGCAATGAGGCCCAACAATGAGTCTAATTTATCACAGTGGCTCATGCTGTTTCATAAAGTTATTGCATGAATAGTCACTTTTGTCTACTGTTACATCAATTATTGGGTGGCTTACTTTGCACCAAAATTTTGGAGCAATTTCAACCCAGGTTGCTTCATCTTAAAGGGGCTGTTCTGGGGGTTTATATTGATGATCTATCCTCAGGATAGGTCATCAGATCAGTGGAGGTCTGAAACCTGGCACTCCCACCAATAAGTTGTTTGTAGAGCAGGCAGCGCTAGTACGAGCGCTGCTTTCTCTTCAAAATTACACTGCATGTCATCTCACTTGCAATGGTGGCGTAGTGTAGTTACAACTGCTCATTCCATTGAGACGAACAGCTGTAATTACTCTACACATAAGACAACGGGCAGTGTAAAGAGGAAGCAGTGCTCGTACAAGAGCCGCCTCTGCTTTTAAGAGCTGAAACTGGGGGTGCCGGAACACCCATCAATCTGATATTAATTACCTATCCTGAGGATAGATCACCAATATAAACTCCCTGAACAACCCTTTTAAACCAAATCAGGCAGGCTGGGAACAGTGGGTTATTTCTTTTAGTGTATTGGTTTATACCACTTGATATACATTTTTGTTTTTTGAAGACTGCATTCAACAGGCAGTGAAAGACACTGTACTCAGATACAGTCTGTACAGAGCCCAAGCGGTATGAATGGAAATTTCTGTAATTGCTATTTCTCTAAAAATGTTAAGGCCTCCTGCACAAAACCGTATCGGATTTGTGGTCAGCAAATTGCGGAACCACAAAATACAGATGCGGTCTGTGTGCCGGCAATCTGCATGGGACCCACTGACACCACTGTCATTTCCGCATTTCAAGATAACACAATGAGTTACGAGTTTGTGTGTTAACCCTGCTACATCTGTAGGGTGACACCACTGGCCCAGAAAGAGCTGCAGCCTCTTTGAAACTCTGATCATCAGGGGTGCTGGGACTCAGACTGATGATAAGCCATCAAAATCCAAATTCCTGGATAACCCCTTTAAATTATTTAAAAAAGACCCTTTTTTGGGTCAATAAAGCAAAAACAGAGACAATAAGGTATTTAGTTAGTACTGTATATATGACTTACTGAGGCCAAAATAGTGTAGTGATAGACCTGCTAGGACTGTCACTCCCATGATAACATTCAGTCCTGGCCTGCAGCACGTGCCGTGATTGAGGATAGTGCTAACACAATGCTTCTGCCTTTGGGCAGTGATTTACAGTTTTCTTTCCCATGTGCAACATGAAACAAAAACTGTCCATCATCTGTGGCGGGGGAAAGTGGCGCAGCATGCAGCATCGGACTCATCTTTCCCACACTGCTAGTGCATGCTGTGGGCCTTGGTAGGCCAGTACTATAAAAATGCTGAATGCCATCACAGGAGTGACAGACCGCTGTGCTAGACTGCTGGAAACAAAAAAAAAAAAAAAAAAAAAAAAAAAAAAATCAAGAAAACAGAGATTAAAATTGACAATCAGTTTTAGGGTCTATTCACACGTATCCGCAAAACACAGGGCAGGCACCCCAATACAAATGCCTATCCTTTTGCGCAGCTGCGGACAAGAATAGGACATGTTCTATTTTTTTGATGAGCCGCGGACCGGAAGTTCAGGGGCTGCGGAACGGAAATGCTGATGCGGACAGCACACTGTGTGCTGTCCGCATCTTTTCCATCCCTGTTCAAAATGAATGTGTCAGCACCCGTTCCGCATAATTGCTGAACAGATCCGGACGTGTGAATGGACCCAAAAGGGGTATTCCTGGTTTTTTAACATTCATGGCTATTCCTCAGGAAAGATCTTTAATAGGTGATTGGTGAGGATCCGCCACCACACGGCCCTTCTGATCCGCTCTGGAAGTCGACGCAGCAACTACAAAGCTATGTACGCCATGCAGTGGACAGAGATGGTAACTGCAGCACTGCTCGCACTGAAGTAAAAGGAGGCAGTGCTGCAGCAAAGTAGTGCATAATAGGGTATGGCTACACAACACTATTTGTTGCACCAAATGTTTTGTAATGATGGTCAACGGTGGCGCACTGCAACATGCTGTGACTTCGATGCGCTGTGACAGTCGCACAAATATCCATCTGTTGGATTTTTCTGTGACTGTCACATCGCAATAGCAGCATGTCACATGGTGTGACACCATTAACTATCATTACAAAAAATGGCATGCGACATTGCTGCCACACGTCGCTGTGTAGTTGTATTCTTTTTGTCGCCATGTAGCCCTAGCCATATAACAGACAGAGCCTCTGTGTAGCTACAGTACATTTACTGAAAAGGCAGCCACCCAAGAAGGAACCCAAGGGTGAGACACAGAAGCTCTTGCAATTTCAGACAAACACCTAGTAATGCATTTACTGTACTGTAGATTCATCTCTGATGGCCCTGCATTTCTATAGTAAGAAACATGCAAAACCACTTCCCTAATAGTGGGATCCTATTGGGTCCCTTTATGAGGTGGAATCCAGCCATAGAACAGTCTCCAACAGTCCCTATTATCTGCTACTGTAATAAGAAGAATGTAGCAGCCTGTATTCTGCTAATAGTAGAGCAGACATAAAACTGCCGAGTATAAAAATCAGTGCAAAACTAGAATGGATCTGTTCAACATCATTTTTGGGATTAGAACAATAAAAACTTGAAATGAATAATATACCGCAGGCACTTGCCTTATTTTTTGGCATATGCGACCCCGTGGTCCGCTTACACACTGATGGGGAAGTTGTGCACTATTAACTAGTATGACTGATCCTGATAACAGGGGTGAATTCACACATTGCAGTTGATCTACCTTGTGCTGCTCTTGTCAAATCCAGCCACTATATGAAAAAAAAAAAAAAATCCTATGGCTGGGCTAACACTTCATTGATGTTACCTAGTTTTGGCATTTTTTTTCCCTGACTGAATTTATGAACTCCCATTCACTAACAGGAGTGGTGTGGGGAGATGAGCGAATCGCTCCACAAAATTTTCTGTTTGATTTGGGTCCGAATCGATTCTGCCTGAATTGATAATATTCTCCAATGGACCGGAAAGTTTGAGTATGACACTCTGACGTCTCCTAGGACTCATATCTTTTCTCTCTTGCTTGTCACTTAAAAAAAAAAAAAAAAAAAAAGTATTTTATTTTGAATTTTTTCATTTTCGCTCTCCACAAGTGAATCACCTAAATTTTCAAAATTTGTGTTGAATCTGATTAGTTTAGAATCCATTTGCTTATCTCTAATAGTGTGGTATTATGCCACTGTTCTAAGTAAAAAAAATAAAAATAATTCCATGTGTGGCCATAGTGTCACTTATGGTACTCCATATGTAGTTAGTTTATAAAGACGAAATATAAACAGTTAGTGTTGAGGATGCAAACCACATGTATCACCCGCGTATGAACACAGCCCAATATAGGAAATGACTATGCATGCAGTTCCCAAATATACAAGGTAACATTTAATTGCCAGGCCCTACAAATACACATTTGATATGGTTAAGAAATGATTTCAGAATGAGTTCGGCGTTAGAAGTGAAGGCTCACGTCCAGTACATTGCATACACTATGTGTAGTGTGAGCAACTGATCTACAGCCAGCAGCTCACGGAGGATCATGACTTAAGCCAATGATTGCCATACTCCGTACAAGGCCTTTAAGCAGGAAAATAAATATACAATTTTGGAGCTCTGTCAAGATTTACACAGTATATCCGTTGATATTGTTGCGTCTGCTGATTGCAGACCCTGCATATGCTCATCAATAACCCTCTGTTCACATGGGGCCTTCAAAAAGGGATTTCATGAAGTTGAGATATTTTAAACTTTTACACCTAGGAAGTCAATTTTACTTAAAATACTAAATAATACACGATTTTAAAAAAGGCAATACAAGGTCCTTGTAAAGAAAAAAAACATAGGAGAGCCACTGGGGTCTAGGAGATCATTCATGGGCTACAAGATTACAGAGAGGATTTACACATAATAAAATGAAAGATTCTTGTGCATCTCTATACAATAATCATTTCATCTGTTTTCACGGATGCTCGAGAGCCAAGTAACCAGCTGTTGCAAATCTATTATCAGCCTGTTTGGGGAGATTTGTCTTATAGCCACAGTGAGACTATCCAAGATTTACCAGAAGACAAAAAGTCATTGTAGAAACAACACAATTACAAGTTCTCCAGATATCTCACGAGGATTAGATAAGGATTAGAAATTTTACAAACAACCTCAGATCAACTGTAAAATTAGAGGATTTGGGTTGTATTTAGCATTTAAAATGAAATCTATCTGTGGGAATTCTTCATTTGGACTCGGTCGGGGGAGCTCACAAGGGGGAGAGGGAGTGGATAAACTTCACAAGACATAAATCAGCCATGAATCTGAGGTTACACTAATCAGCCCTGAAAGGTGCACAGGCTCAACACACGTAAAAATTTGTTTAGAAGCAATTAAGGATCAGCTTTATAAAGAAGTCTATATTGAAAAGCCTTGTCAGGGCACTTAGCATAAATACAGAAGGACCTCAGTGCACATTTTCTAAATGGCCAAGCTGTCAAAAGGGCATGAAATCCACTTGTTACGCATTAACGATTATCAAGAACCAAGTTCTACCCATGGTGTTCGTTCCTAAACATAGTAACAAAATGTAACGGTAAAGTTAACAGAGCATTTAAGGACGTACGTGAAATG
The DNA here is from genome assembly GCA_033119425.1 of Bufotes viridis. NCBI lineage: Eukaryota > Metazoa > Chordata > Amphibia > Anura > Bufonidae > Bufotes > Bufotes viridis. The sequence continues at coordinate 387,000,969 of CM065592.1, read as the reverse complement.
TCACTGAAAGGCACGTATGCATGACACCAGACCCACACAGATTAATGCAGCCACAGGAAAGAGTATATTCACATAGTGAATGTTTGCAGCAGTTTTCTGAGACTGTCCCATTCATTTGAAGGGGGCTTGCAGAAATCTGTGCACATGCTGCTGAAGCAATCCCATTCAGCTGTATGGACCTGTGAACATAGGGAGGCCTCCCAACATTGGTGCGATGTCTAAGCTGCTGGTGTTGCCAAATCATGGCTTAGGTCAAACTCATAATTTTTCATGTGGTTTTTCCTTATGTTGGTTCCTATGAATATGTTCATATCAGTAGGTTGGCATAATTATGTCACGCCCTGCACCTTACGTATAAAACTAATCTGCGTGTGTGCACCTTGTATAAAATGGTGCACCTATATAATGCTGCACACTGTGATCCAGCACCTATAAACCTGGGCTCATTTACATGTGCAGATATATGTGCCCCATTGTATCCTGATTAGACTATTAGTTCTGAGTAATTTGACATTCTCAGCCACAAAAATGGCCTCCTCCATTCATTGATAGCTACATTTCAATAAGTCAGTTTTTTACCTTCATGGTGGAAGCTCCTCACTGTATTTGCTTGGCTGGCTGCACGCTCCTTCTGATAATCCATGGGGGGCTTGTCTTGGTTGTCAGCCAGCTGGGCCGAGTGCAGATGGTACAATTCCAGCATGTAGTGAGGGATTACCACATTTTTGCCAGGGGTTGGACGCCTTTTCAAACCGAACATGTTAAGTAAGCGAAGCTCAAACTGGTTGAGGATGCCCTGTGACTCCTGAGGAGATGCCCGACCAGACTCCGTATACTTTCTCCTGCCAACCTCTGGGATAAGGCCGGTACAACCACTTAACAGCACCTGATAAAGCAGCAGAAGGAGCAGAGAACGAATCCCAGCTACCATTGTCAACCTGAAGGAGAGGAGAGGTAGAGAAACAGATATAAGTAACCTATGAGAGCAGATGCAGGTAGTCTATATGGAAACACAACTTTCCACATACTGCATTCCTTTATTACACTGAGCATGCTGCAGTAATATCATGTGACGGTATTATTATAAAGAGCCATTATAGTAGAAATATATAAAAGATGCATATTTATCAGTATAGGTAAAAGGATGAGAAAATTAATGAATCAAGCATATTATATTGAAAAAAATCTCAGTCTCCGCATTAACTAGGTCACATGCATTTTTGGACAACGTCCAATCCGCATTTTTTGCGGTTTAGATGCGGATCCATTCATTACTATGGGACTGCAAACAATGTTGCACACAGATGTCATCTGTGTGACCGTCCTGCAAATTATAGAACATATCCTATTATTGTACGTTTTGTGGACAAGAATAGGCATTTCTACTATTGAGCCCATGAAAAATGCATGGTAGATGTATTTTGCGTAACGCGAAATACGTACGGTTGTGTGCATGAGGACTAGAAGCAAGCATCGTTATAGTCAGCACAACCCAAACCCTATATTAACCAAGCTGAACATTGAACTGCCCACACATTCCAATCAAACACACTAAATGCCAAATGTTCCAGGTCAATGAGATAGACAATGTGTCACATTTACAGCCAGCAGTAAGAGGGTTACTACGGCCAATATAATGCCCTAGCGTTGGCTTATAATAATACAGTTACAGCCCTATGCTCCAACCCCTATGAGGGGTTAACCATTTGTACTAAGCTCCAGGAGTTGGTAGGCTGATGGGGGTGCAATTTTCACCCTTGTTCACACAGTCTGATGGTGTTGTGTCTGCAAAAAGTCAAGGATTAGATCACAAAGATAGACAATGTAGCACTGTACAGGTGTTAGGATCCCAGTAAACAGGAGGTTCCTCTGCTAGGCAAAGGGGGGAAAAAAAATCTGAGGGAGAGGGGAGAAATATAAAACAACTTCAGCAGGAATGGAAACCTTAAGAAGTTTCTGATGGTTTTTGCCTGTATCAGATGAACTGTTACAATGTTATGAAAAAAGTAACTTTTCTATTGACCGATTGGAATGTTTTATAAACAACATGATATAAAATAGAAAACAAAGAGTATTAGATGAAAGGATACAGTATAGAAATGCAAGGGTCACATATAGAATAGAGGGATCATGTCAAGGCAGTGCATGCTCAGCTGTGCTTGGAATACCTGTGTGCAGCAGAGTTTATATCTGGATGAGAGTCTCCACATCACTTGCTGTTACACTGTGTCCTTCCTAGGGCTGCTGGGCAAAAATCTAGGCTTATCCTGAGTACAGTCCCCCTCTTTTTGAACATGCTTTCTATGGGTATGACTGATTTCCTTCTGTAGGAATTGTTGCAAGTCTCAAGAATTCTTGTACTTCTGAAACGTTGTTTTCTTGAAGGCTACAATGTAGGCAGAGATAGCAGGCAGCTGTGGGTGGGAAGTGTGCAATGAAGATGTAAAGTCATCTCAGCATATCCAGGGGTTGGTGCCTGACGACCTCCAAGATCTCCTTCTCTATGCCATGTGCAGCAGAAGCCACTCTCCATGTATCCCTCACCGGTGAGCTTGTTCCTTTCTCCACTTGCAACTTGCATTTGTCTTTTAGTTTTTTTTTGTTTCTCCTCTGATGTCACAGGAGCTCTGCCAATCACCAGTGAGCTGTAGGTGAAATCAGTGGGAAGAGAAGAGCAGAGTTGCACTCACAGACAGGCTGCACTTCTTACACCCCTCCTTCCTGTTCCTAGGTTTTAACTGGGTTTTACATCTTTATAATATAGAATAGATGATATGCGCCACCTACTGGAGGACTAGGTGAACTGTCCCCCTCATGCTTGCATAGTATAAATTCTCTCCCAGTCATCCTTCCCTCATGATTGCAATAAATCATATACAAACTATATACAATACAGTGCAAGTAAAGCACAAATGCTCCCACTATATTACATTATTTATTTTATTAGGAGCAGTATACACAGCAATTTCCTTAGACAATAATAATATTATTATTATTATTATTATTATTAATAAAACTTCTTTTAGGCTCTTTCACACAAATGCCAGAATAAGCATAAGTAAACTTAATTTTTTGTCATCTGCTGTTATTGGCATATTTTTGTATTTTTTTCTGGCTTTATTTTGCACATAGTGAGTAACTCTGCAGATGATGTGTATGTGGCAGGGGGGGTTATTTATTAATCCAACCCCTATAATGAAACCCCCCCTCCCCCAATGCCCAGGCACCTCATATAGGTTATACTTACCCCGCTCCCTGGCATCCGTGTCGCTCCTGCTCCCGGTACAGCTGCCTCTGCATCTCCTTCTAGCAGGCCACCACGGGCACTAGCCTTCCTAGAATCGTGGGTGATGCTAGGGAGGCTCATCTGCCGTGCGGGCAGAGACAGCGGCGGCTGTGCAGGGAGCAGGACTGACACAGGGGCTGGAGAGCTGGGTAAGTATACCCTATATAAGGTGCCTAGGGAGGTCATTTATAGGGGCTGGATAACCCCTTTAGGCTGGGTTTAGACTTGCGCGTTTTACAACGCGTTCAAACGCGCTGTAAAACGCTCAACACATGAAAACCAATGCTTCCCTATGGCCCTGGTTCTCACTTGAGCATTTTACAGCGCATTTGAAAGCGCTGAAAAACTCCCTACGCTCAAAAAAGTTCTTGAGCTTCTTTGGGGCGTTTTGTCGCACGTATTGTGATTGACGCCACAGTAGTCAATCACACGAAGGCACGTACGACGCGCGTTTCCTATTTGCAAAAATGCGCTGTAATACGTGCGACAGAAATGCGCATTTTACGCGCGTATCAAATATGCGCAAGTCTTAACCCAGCCTTAGGCCTCATGCACACGACCGTTTTTTTATGCTGTCCGCAAAAAGGGGTTCCGTTGTTCAGTGTCTGTTTTTGCCTTCTGTTGTGTTTCCATGTGTCTTCCGTTTTTTTTAGCGGACATGTCCCAAAAGATTTTACTAAAAGACAGGCTGACAATGTTTCCCAAGTGCCTGCCAAGGGATCCGCAAAAAAAACGGACACGGAACGCGGATGACACACGGATGGCCATCCGCATTTTTCACTGACCCATTGACTTGAATGGGTCCGTGAACCGTTTTTCACGGACAAGAATAGGACAGGTTATATTTTTTTGACGGACTGGAATCACGGACCATGGACGCGGAGGACAAACGGTGCATTTGCCGAGGTTTCCACGGACCCATTGAAAACCAATGGGTCCACAGAAAATCACGAAAAACGGAGCAACGGACACGGAATCAAACAACGGTCGTGTGCATGAGGCCTTAAGCCTAAGGCTGTCTGGTATAAAAATAGTTTCAAAGAAAATGTTTGTAACTATTTTGCCGCACTGATGTTTTTACACCAAGGACCACAAATGGGCGGGATGGGTCAGAGCAGGGGTGTGTAGGGGGCGATCAAATTTACCACTTTTTTTTAACCTGAAAACAGGCAAAATAGTAGACGAAAAACTACACCAGCCATGGACAGACACACAGACTGCCATATATGCTCCTAATTTATTAAGAGGTAAACCCTTTATCATAAATTATCCATATACTACGGCATGGGGGAAACTAATACCAGCATAAAAAGTCCTCTTAGTAAATATCCCCCAGGCTGTCTAGACCTGCACCAGATTTATCACAGGGCTCAGGATGGATGATAAATTGGGTTCAGGGATGGACACTATTATTTGACTATACCAACTATTGGTTGGCCTATTTTCAGACATATTATTATGCAAAATGGCGCATCTTAGTCCTTTATCCACATTTCTGTGTCAGTTTAACATCCATGAAAAAAAGTGTCTGTTTCATCCATGAAGATATTCATGAAGAATCCACTTTTAATCAATGTGTCCACTTTTACCTTCTGTGGGCTGTCCGTAATCCATGGACGCTGCTCCGCTGAACATGAATTTCCAAAGCATCTCCTATCAGTCTTCAGTGAAAAACTGACCTAACACAGATGCCATCCATGTTGTGTCCTTAATTTTCATGGACCCATAGACTTCAATAGACATGTTTGGTCTGCAAAATATGTTTTTACAGTCCAAAAAATTACTGATGTGTGAACAAACACATTCAAATACATGTGCTGTCCATGAAAAATACGGACAGCACAAATCAGTGAAATATGGAAATATGGAAATATGATAAGCCCCCCTTTGTTGGGCATGTTGAAAATAGTGTATAAACCCTAGATGTGGCAAATTGCACCACTTCATAGACAGATTTCTGGTGCAGACACAATAGTAAATCTGGGCCAGTGTGTCTTAATACTAGTGTTTTCTTCATGGTGTTTTGTTTTTCTCCTACAGACATGGTGATTAGAGATGAGTGAAGTTTAGTAAAAATTTAATTTGGCAACTTAGCCAAGAAGTTTGATTTGTTGCGAATTAATTTGTCACAAATTGCTATAAATCAGGTATGCCCAAGTCACTCTGTGGTATGGGCACACGGTGCGGCCGTGCTGTGGGCGGGTTGTGGCCATGCTGCATTGAAGAACCGAGCGGCCAATTATCCCGCAGCCTCCTTTCATTTAATAATGTAGACTGTACTGTATTGTCCTTCTTCATTGTTAATGGCCGTGTGGCACCTTTAATGTACCTTTAAACAGGTGCTGTTGCTGGTATGGGGTTTGGCTGGTTAAGTGGGGCCACGATATGCATATTATTGCTGTTCTTGTCTGCAATCTCCTGCAGGTTATTTGACAGTAAACAAAGAATATTAATCAGCACTGGCATATCCACTTCTCCAACTCCAGCGCTCTCCTGCCCTACAGGTGGGAGCCCTTCTTCTGCCATCTACTTTTCCTTCTTTTCCACATCATCTAATATTGATGAGAATATGTCATCAGGAACATCCAGCTCCTCCTCTCCCTGCTTCTTGCTGACTAGGACATGGAGACTTTAAAGGATGATTTTGAAGAAGTAAAGACAGCAAAAGATGAGGATGGTTATCATTAAGACCTGGCCTCCCTAAGGGGTGTAGACTGGATGGTATTGGTTGGCATGCTGGCACCGGAATAATAAAGGCTTCCATCTTATTGGTATTAAATTACATTTGCGGCTGCTATAGAAATAAATAAATGTGGGAATAAATAAATAAAACTGACACAGAATAAGTCTTCTTGCACTCTCCCTGCAGTCTCCCTTCTCTAATATTCTTCTATTAATCATTTTCAGCAACACTATCACAAGCGCATGATTGCTTGCTATGTCTCTGCCTATGCTCGGCTCACGGTACAATGGCGGAGACCGCGTGGGTTGAGGGTTTTATAGGGCTGTGATATCACAGGGGATGGCTATCTGTAGATTGGCTGGCTGCATGACATTATGGGTGATCTCGCGTTCCCGAGCTTCTTACTTTCACTTTGCAACACATGCAGCTGCCATTTTAGGGAAAACTGATTCTTTACCACGAAGCGCGAGGAAATTTGGATTAGTTGCAATCGAAGTTTTCCTAAAGTTTAGACAGAATTCTGCTTAGGAATGCTATGCATAACTCAACGCTAATGGGGATGTCAAAGTGCCTGAAAAAATGCCAAGAGCTCCAGTATGCTGCATTTTTCACATGAAACCGGAAAAACAGAAAACACTACCTAAAGAATAAAAACACCAGGAGCAAAAAATTATTGTGGTGTCCTGCTTTTGATATTTCTCATAGACCTGCTAATATCTGGAGCTGTTAAGGGGGTTATATGGTAATAAATATTGATGACCTATTCTCACGATAGGTGATCAATATCAGATCGATATGGATTTGTGCAGTTTTCACTGCATTTTAGTAAGGGCTCATGCCCACGAGCATAAGGGCTGAGTGCCTGTATTACAGGCCGAAGATAGGACTTCACCTATCTTTTGCGAAGAGGAGGCACGGATCAGAAGCCCACAGAAGCTCTACGAAGCACATCGGTGGCCTTTTGGGGCATGTCCTATCTTTTGCTGTATCTTGCGGATCGTAGATCCATTCAAGTCAATGGGTCCGCAAATGGAATGGGAGTGGGCTGGTTTTACTTCCTGCCAGGAGGGGGAGTTCTAGAGTAGAGAGTGTGGACGAAGGAAACACATGCTTCCTGATCCAGTTCTTCTGTAAGACCATTACTCTAAAGCACGGATGTCAAGCTCGTGGCCCTCCAGCTGTTGCAAAACTACAACTTCCAGCATGCCTTGATTGCTGTAGGATGTCCAGGCATGATGGGAGTTGTAGTTTTGCAACAGCTGGAGGGCCACGAGTTTGACATCCCTGCTCTAAAGATATTTCTTGAACTGAGCAATTTCCATCATAAATCTACAGCATGCACAGCTTCACAGATCCTGCCGCCGGTGAGGGGGAACAGATCAGACACTCATTACCTAGAATAACTACCAGAACATACAAACTTCAAGCCTGTAACACACAGAGAACACCCACAAGTGCCTGCTAGTGCCATCTGATTACCACACAACCAGCCATCTCACCTTCTCATCTGATTCCAGAAACTGTACTATGTATTTAATAGTACTGGATGTGCCACACGTGATATTTTGTAAAGAGAGACTGTTACGCTTTTACTTCTGGTCTGATTGTTCAAACTACAGTACCTTTCCACAGCTCTGATCCCCGGGGAGCAATGGCCTAAGGGAGTATACTGTGACACAACACCTCATCAGGACCACTAACACTCCTATCCTCTGCTCAGCTTCTCAGGGACTTGCTGCACATATAGCCCACTGGCACACTCCACAGTGGATCAATTGAGGCCTGCTTAGTCAGCTCAAACTAGTCACGGCCCTTGTATAGCAACCTGGCACTAATTGTCTTTCTTTCCTAGAGGTAATACTCTCCCAACTCTCCACCGCACCCAGAAGCACATCATATATTGGCTGGTGACTGACTCATGTAGCTTTATATCTACTCCCCTATTTTTCCAAGATGGCTTTCCCATTGTACAAAACAAGCACTTTTGTGTCACCCTTATCTCCTCATAGATTGTAAGCTTGTGCAAGCAGGGGCCTTATTCCTCTTGTTGTAATTATTGACTTGTCTGTTGCTATGTTATTTATGACTGTTTATACATGAACGCCTGAAGTTTAAAGCGCTGCAGAATATGTTGGGGTTGTATAAATAAAGATTATTATTATCTTCTGGTCCCTAGTCTTTATTCAGCCCAGGAGCAGGCTCTCCAAAAGAGTCACATGTGGCTTCTACACCACACACTCCTCCCTGTACTGTATCCATCTCCATATAATGGGGTTCCCCCTTAGAAGATCACAAAATTGTGAATGTGTCCTATGACCGCTACATAGCACTTCGATCAAGAAAAGCAGTTTGAGGTAATTTCTCTCCGAAAGGCAGGGGTGCACCATCAATGAGGCCAGGTGAGGAGATCGCCTCAGGCAGCACTAGGTAGGGACAAGAAGGGCGGCGGCAGAAAGGCCATGGGCAGGGGCGCAACGACAGGGGGGCATAACGGGTCTAGACCCCCCTTAGAGCCATTCATTTTTTTTTTTAACCCACTCGGGGCTGCACCGCCAATTGCCTCAGATGGCGCAGCCCTGGATCTAATAGCGGTGGCGTGCAGTAGCAGATAAGTGCTTCAATTGTAGAAGTGCACATCTCCATATTCGTCTGTATCGCCATCCTCAGGACGGCGATACAGATGGCTGTGCTGCGGCAGGGAAGGGAGAGGCGTCTCCCTTCCCCGTTTTTCTGATAGGCTGCAGGCATATCACAGGCCGGCTCAGGCGGTGTGATGACGTCATTATGATTGCGCCGCTTGAGATGGGCAGCACACAGCGCGGGACACAGGCCGAAAGAGGCCTATATCGCATCGCTGCCAGCCTCATGGACGTAAGTATTAGTGTCATTTTTTTTTTTTTTAAATAGATGGCACAATGACACATTATAGGGAGCATCTGGTGACACTAAGGGAGCATTCCTTACTGGCCCATTTGGGGGGGGGTCTAGGGGCATTTCTTACTGGCCCACTTTGGGGGAGTGGCACTATGGGGGCATCTGGGGGCGTTTCTCACTGGCCCATTTTTTTTGGGTAGCACTATGGGGGCATTTCTTATTGGACAATTTGGGGGGTCACTATGGGTTATGGGTGCATCTGGGGGAATTTCTTACTGGCCCATGTTGAGGGGGCACGATGGGGGCATATGGGGCCATTTCTTACTGGCCCATGTTGTGGGGGGCACTATGGGGGCATCTGGGGGGATTTCTTACTTGACCATTTTTGGGGGGCACTATGGGGGCATCTGAGGACATTTATTACTGGCACATTTTTGGGAGGGCACTATGGGGGAATCTGGGGGTATTTCTTACGAGCACATTATGGGGGGCATTTCTTACTGGCACATTACAGGGAGCACTAGGGGGCATCTGGGGGTTCTAAAGGGGCATTATTTACTGGCACATTATAGGGGCACTATGGCATCTGGCACTAAGGGGGCATTTTTACTAGAACATTATGAGAGGTACTATAGTGGAGAGCAGCACTATGGGGCATCTGCTGGCACTATAGGGGCATTATTTACTGGCACATTATGGGGGCACTAGGGGAAAAGGAGCACTATGGGGGCATCTGGTAGCACTAAGAAGGGACATTTTTTACTGGCACATTATGGGGAAGAGGTGCACTATAGGGGCATCTACTGTGGGCACTAAGAAGGTGCATTTTTTTACTGGCATATTATGGTGGGCACTATGGGGAAGGCGGAGAGAAGCACAATGGAGGCTTGTGCTGGGGGCACTAAGATGGGGCATTTTATACTGGCACTTTATGGGGGAACTATGGGAAAGGGGGAGAGGAGCACTATGGGGGCACTTACTGGGCACTATATAGGGATATTTTATACTGACATACATTATGGGGACATTAGCTCAACTGCAGGCACTAAGCCGGGGTATTTCTTGTACTGTCATATTAAAAGGAGAATTATTACTACTAGGGGGCATTATGGTGAGCTTTACTACTACTAGGGGGCTATGGGGAACATAATTACTAGTGTTGGCACTATGCGGGCATTATTACTACTAAGTGTGCTCTGGCAGAGAATTATATCTATTGGTTGGATTTTGGGGAGCACTGTTACTTTGGTGGGCACCCTCGTACAGTATCAGCCTAGCACAATTATTGTTGGGGGACATTATATTTATACTATTACTCTCCGGGATACTATTTACTGGGTTCAGTTATTTGTTTTAGAGCACTGTGTGCCAATAATTGTTGAAGGTGCACTATCTGTGTGGTACTAGTATTTTCAGGGGGACTGTTTCTGCAGTATATTATTGGGGAGCACAGTATTGTGGGTGTTCAGAAGATGTGAAGATGATGGAAAAGTGGGAAACTAATGTCTATTTGTCAATCTCTGACGAGAGATGGCTGAAAAGTCATCATGCCGGTCTGGTCTGAATGGAGAAGATGAGGAAAGAGAACATCTACATCAAAGGTGACATCACTGGATGTAAGAGGTATGTGGCGCTATGTAGGAGAGAAGATTTTCCGGCTCCTCCCCCTGCCATTTGTAGAAGGAGGATTCAGAGCTGGGTGAGCACGACCAAGGGGAGCAGCAGGCCGCAGGCGGGTGGCGAGATGGTGAGGGAAACCACAGGCCTTGAGCAGGATCTGGGGAGGGAGGAGAGCGGAGGAGCTTCCTGTCCGTAGCCTGCTGTTGTCTATTGTATAATGTGAAACAGGCAGTGCAGCCAGGACAGGCCCTTCGCATATGATGTGTAGAGCTGGGCCTCCACCCGGACCTACACAACTTCAATATCACGCAGCTCCTCTTCCACTCCTCTATTGGCACCTTCAGGACTAGGGGGGAGAAAGTGAAACTGCAACAGCTCCTGCCACGGAACTATGCGCGCTGCGTTTTTTCTTTTCGGACCTGGGTGCTCCCCTTGTCATGGACAACAAGCGCTTTCATTGTGGCAAAGGGGTTAGGTTAAGAAATTGGCATGGGGGGGGGTAGTTTTCGCCTCAGGCAACAGAAAGGCTAGATGCACCCATGCTCAGAGGGCAACATATTGTGAGGCATGCAGCTTGGCAGTTGCTCATAAGAAAAAATTAGTCTCTGAGGGGGAGTTCTAAATTGCTTTGCTTTGACCACAGGTCCTCCTCACTGTGTACTAATTAATGGCAGGTGCGCTCTGGCTCAGCATCACTTTGTTATACACACCCTATAGTCAGGGGTGCACCACCAATGAGGCCAGGTGAGGCAATCGCCTCAGGCAGCACTAGGTAGGGGAAAAAGGAGGGCAGCGGAAGGGCCATGTGCAATAAGCGCTTTCATTGTGGCAAAGGGGTTAGGCTAAGAAATTGGAATGGGGGGGGGGCCCTTTCAATTTTTTCCTCAGGCAGCAGAAAGGCTAGGTGCACCCCTGACCCTAGTGAACTGACCACAGGCACTCCAGCTACTTCTAGGTATTACCTGGCCTCAACTAGGATGCAGCTTGTGCAGATCAATGCTGTGGCATTCGCCTGCGACCACAGCCAAGCCTGGATTCACCACAACAGAAGGTACAGTGCATCACAAATACAGCGTCTGCACATAAATGTATACAAGTCTTCACATACAATCCTTCAGCACAACCTGTATAACATAACAAAATGGTGGTCACTAGTCTATTCACTGGCAGTTAGAGTTCAAGGCTATGGTTTGCTGGAGAGGGTGGCAAGTTCTCAAGCAGTCCTTATCAGGCAGTCCTCTTTACATTCCTCTTCCTCCTGAATGCCAGCACAACACCCTCTTGGGGTCCCATTTTGCTGCAATGCTCACAGCCACCAACCGCAGGTCTTGTGTGTGGAAGCCTCATACTGCCACCAATGAAAAAGCACTGATAGAAAGGAAGGGGTAGAATACAGACAGATCAAAGCACAGACTGCAAAAACATAAAGCTATTTTAAGAAGCAGCATCAGTTTACAATTGGTAAGGGGCGATGTCCTCCCCTTACAAATTTACTAATAGAATAAGCTGAGCTTGTGGGTAGCTACGACAGAAGCTGCAGTACAACACGTTCCTGAGCACAACCGGATAGTAGGACATCCCCAGCCTTAGAGACAAGGCCACTCAAGGGGTCTTACCACAATACATACATCCCCTACCACAGGAAAGTGGGACAGAGAGGGAAGAGAGGGGAGAAAGCCACTGCTAGCAGCTAATCTCAGACATACTGAAATTCAACATGAAGAACCTTTCTTCCCTGACATCTGCTGTCCACATAGAGTTGGGACATTCCCATATGCTTAAAATGTTTGTAGTGGTCATTTTTCAGCATAAATAACATGATAACTTTATTCTCTAAATATCAATTTAGGGTATATAATAGTGATGAGCGAGCATGCTCGGCCGAGTATTTGTTCAGCTGGAGCATCGCTAGGCTCGGTGTTCAGCTTTACTCGGCCGAGCACCACATGTATTCGTAGCATTGCTCGAGTCTCCTCCCCGCACGTTTGGCGCCTTCTAAGCAGCCAATCAAGGTCAAGGTAAGTAATTTCTCTCAGTGTAAGGCCATAGCAATGTTAGCTGTAAGCCTTACACAGATTGGCTGGCCGGAACACGTGATACCATTTCATATAGGAGCTGAGGTCAGGCGCTCAACTCATTCAGCGTCAGGGAGAGCAGACAGTAGGCAGGGACAGATAGCGTTTTGTTCTAAACTTACTGATTTCACTCCAAAAACCTTATTAAAAGACCTAACAGTCCTTTTAAGGACTACAGTGTGTGTTTGACAGCAGAGCAGCACCTTTTTTTTTTTTTTAAGAAGGGGGTTCATTCAGCACTATGAGACAGGCGTCACAAGGAAGGGACAGATAAGTGCAGGGTTTGAAAATTGCTTTGATAACTTCTTAAAGACAGAAAGATTTCCGATTAGTGACATCTACAATACGCCATCATTAAGCAGTGTATGGCGCAGATATTATCAAAAGGGGCTTATTCACTACAGTGTGCCTGGTACTGAGATATACACTGCACCATCATAAAGCAGAGTGATGGGCAGACATTATAAAAAAGAGGCTTATTCACTACAGCGTGCCTGGTACTGAGATATACACTGCACCACTATAAGGCAGTGTGTTGGGCAGACATTATTAAAAGGGGCTTATTCACTACAGTGTTCCTGCTACCGAGATATACACTGTACCATCAGAGAAATTATTTGTTCCGGGGAAATTAACCTAACTTGTGTCACATCTGTGTGTGCGTTCAATCCATAACCGTTAAATTAATTACTCCAGCAGACAGTGATTCATATTTTTTCCATAGTTAATAAGTTTTGGGCACATCTGTGTGTGCGTTTAGGCCACAACCGTATATACAGTATTCCAGCAGAGAATACATTTTATTTGGGACAAATTTGTATCCAATATAGAACTACATCCGAATAAAGTGTGTATTGTCAAAATTACATTATCTCTGGCCTAGTGTAGTGGCTAAAAATTGGAGGAAAATCCAGCTCCAGCAGTGGATGGGATAGAATTCAAATTCGGTCTTTATTGAGCAATTAAAATCTCCAAGTCATATTGACATCATTCATGCCAGTATTGTCAACGCGTTTCGGACCAGATAATATGTACAGTCCTTCCTCATGACAGACATAGTGAGTTTTGGGAGGACATCACACTGATATACCCTCCCCCATCAGGTAACACCTGTGTAAGGGAGGAGGGCACAGTAGAGATTAACCCTCTCACCAAACACTCACTGATACAAAAAGGCAAGTCAAATTTAAAAAGAACACAAAAATGTAACACAAATATAAAAAAACATTGTAATGAAAAGCTACAGTAATCCAAAGGCATATAGATGTTATGTGATCAAAATACTACCATAATTGGTGCAAATATATATTATACTGGTTCCACCGAGCACTGCAGGAATGATCTACACTCTAAGTCTGGAAGATAGGGACGATATAATCGTCAAGGAAGCAGACAAAGAAGGTGCGGTTGTTATACTGGACGAGGGCTTATATGGAAAACTAGTTCTAAATATGCTTGCTGATACCACCACCTATAAATTACTTTCCACGAATCCATTATCTGTTTTCCAGAAAAAAATCTCTGACATACTGGATGTGGGTTTATCACTGGGCATAATCACTCAAAAGGAAAGGGATTACATCTTTGTCCAGCATCCAATTACTCCCATTTTCCATGCCCTTCCAAAATTGCACAAGAATGTCTTCCCTCCTCCCCTAAGACCTATTGTGGCAGGCATTGGCTCTTATTCAGAGCATTTGTCAGGATGGGTCGACTCTTTGATCCAGCTCCTAGTTTCTCTCATACCTGTTTTTTTGAAGGATTCTAGAACAGTTTTGCAAGCCATGTCTGCTTTGCAATGGAATGATAAATGTATATGGGTTATGGATTTGCATTGGTTTGCATTGGCTTGTCAATCATTATAGTGGCTATACTCTGGAGCTGAAGGAATTTATCATCATGGTGGTGGATTTCCTCCTGGGGCACAACTATTTTTCATTTGACAATCAATTTTTCTTGCAGGTTTCGGGGGTGTCGATGGGGGCTAAGTTCTCTCCCTCCATTGCTAATATTTTTATGGCATGGTGGGAGGGACACTTTTTCCTCATCGACGCCCTCCCTTTTAAGGACAATATATTGTGGTATGGACGCTACATCGATGACCTGCTTATGGTATGGTCGGGCGATGTGTCGTCCATACCGCTCTTTGATTCTTATCTCAATTCTACAGTGGGATCTCTATCCTTTACACTGCATCACAGTGCAGATGAGATAAATTTTCTGTATTTGTGCCTCAGAGGGGACCCTTTCACACATGGAATTGTCACCTTCACGTACCGCAAAGAATTAGCAGGCAATATGATCCTCGATGAAAGTTCATGCCATCCTACCCATGTAATACAGAATATTCCTTTTGGTGAACTTGTACGAGCTCGTCGTAACTGTTCAAACATGGTGTTCTATAACAAAGAATACCATGATATTAGAGGTAGATTGCAGCGTAGAGCATACTCTCATATGACCATAGATCATGCACACAAAAAAGCATCATCTCTAGATAGGGAGTCTTTAATTTTTATATCCACAAATGGGATGTCTGACCCTTCTTCTCACGGCCAGCAAGCTACTACCTTTGTCACACAGTATAGCCAAGAATATCCTGCTATTTGTAAAATTGTCAAAAAATATTTTCCAATTCTGGCAAGTGACGAACAATGGTCAGACATCGTATCTGGAGGAGTTAGGTGTGCAGCTAGGAAAGCCACTACTGTGGGCAATTTAAACAGCCCCAGCCTTTTTCTTACATCTAGTCCGAATTTGAATTCTACCTGGTTAAATTGTAAAGGCTGATACAAATGTGGGCACCAGAGGTGCATATGCTGCTCTCACCTTATAGTGAACAGATCCTTTACATCTGCAACTAACAATAAGGAATTTGCCTTACAATCATACATCAATTGCAACACTAAATATGTCATATATTTGATTACATGCAATTTATGCCAACTTCAGTATGTTGGATGTACGAAAGGTCCGTTAAAGAAGAGAATTCGTAGACACCTTTCAGATGTCCCATTTTTCGATAAACGCAATGTATCAGCGGTAAGTTCGCATGTTGTTCGATTTTCCATGCAGAGGATATGTCGCATCTGCGAGCCCAAGGTATTGAAAGAGTCTCTTTACCACCGAGAGGGGGAGATCACAAGAGGAAACTTCTCAACAGGGAACTAGACAACCGCATGGTCTGAACAAACGCTTGGACCTCATATTACAATATTGAGAGTATATTTTTTTTCCCCCTTGTGTCTCGGTGGAACCAGTAAAATATATATTTGCACCAATTATGGTAGTATTTTGATCACGTAACATCTATATGCCCTTGGATTATTGTAGCTTTTCATTACAATGTTTTTTTATATATGTGTTAAATTTTTGTGTTCTTTTTAAATTTAACTTGCCTTTTTGTATCAGTGAGTGTTTGGTGAGAGGGTTAATCTCTGCTGTGCCCTCCTCCCTTACAAAGGTGTTACCTGATGGGGGAGGGTATATCAGTGTGATGTCCTCCCAAAACTCACTATGTCTGTCATGAGGAAGGACTGTACATATTATCTGGTCCGAAACGCGTTGACAATACTGACATGAATGATGTCAATATGACTTGGAGATTTTAATCGCTCAATAAAGACCGAATTTGAATTCTATCCCATCCACTGCTGGAGCTGGATTTTCTTCCTTTTTTCTGCTCAGTTGCCATCAGGTGCATCGTCCGTGCTCGTTTGTTGGATGGTCGTTATTTTCAGCAGGTGAGAGCTGCCACCCCCCTCTTTACTAGTGGCGAAAAATTGTATTTCTCTGTGTCCTGTTCATTACAGCCAGCAAATACAGTGTGTACAGTAAAAATTACATTATCTCTGGCCTAGTGTTGTGCCAAAAAATGGTATTTCTCTGTTTCCTGTTCATTACAGCCAGCAAATACAGTGTGTACAGTAAAAATTACATTATCTCTGGCCTAGTGTGTTGCCGAAAAATTGTATTTCTCTGTCTCCTGTACAATACAGAAAGTAAATACAGTGTGTACTGTAAAAATTATATTATCTCTGGGTTAGTGTGGTGCCAAAAAACTGTATTTCTCTGTCTCCTGTACATTACAGAAAGCAAATAAAGTGTTTACTGTAAAAATTACATTATCTCTGGGCCAGTGTGGTGCCGAAAAATTGTTTTTCTCTGTCTCCTGTACATTATAGAAAGCAAATACAGTGTGTACAGTAAAAATTACATTATCTCTAGCCTAGTGTAGTGCCGAAAAATTGTATTTCTCTGTCTCCTGTACATTACAGCCAGCAAATACAGTGTGTACAGAAAAAAATTACATTATCTCTGGGCTAGTGTGGTGCCGAAAAATTGTATTTCTCTGTCTCCTGTACATTACAGAAAGCAAATATAGTGTGTACTGTAAAAATTACATTATCTCTGGCCTAGTGTGGTGCCAAAAAATTGTATTTCTCTGTCTCCTGTACATTACAGAAAGCAAATACAGTATGTACTGTAAAAATTACATTATCTCTGGGCTAGTGTGGTGCCGAAAAATTGTATTTCTCTATCTCCTGTACATTACAGAAAACAAATACAGTGTGTACTGTAAAAATTACATTATCTCTGGGCTAGTGTAGTGCCGAAAAATTGTATTTCTCTGTCTCCTGTACATTACAGAAAGCAAATACAGTGTGTACAGTAAAAATTACATTATCTCTGGCCTAGTGTGGTGCCGAAAAATTGTATTTTTGTCTCCTGTTCATTACAGAAAGCAAATACAGTGTGTACTGTAAAATTTAAATTATCTCTCTCCTAGTGTAGTGGCGAAAAATTGTATTTCTCTGTCTCATGTTCATTACAGCCAGCAAATACAGTGTGTACATTAAAAAGTAATTATCTATGGCCTAGTGTACTCCTCAAAATCTTTATTTTTCTGTATTCAGTACATTACAGCAAGCCAATACAGTGCGTACTGTAAAAATAACATTATCTCTGGGCTAGTGTAGTGCCAAAAATCAGTATTTTTCTGTTTTCAGTATTGTCCTGCATCAGAAAACTGTGTCTTTAGCGGACAGTTAAACAGTCTGCACCACATCTACATACAAAACCATTAATATGAAGAAGGTGAGCACAAAGGGAGGGGGAAGTGGGCTTGATGCTGATGCTCCAAGCAGAGGCCGTGGCCCTGGACGTGATGCTGATGGTGCAAGCAGAGGCCGTGGCCCTTGGCGTGATGCTGATGGTACAAGCAGAGGCCCTGGCCCTGGACATCATGCTGATGGTGCAAGCAGAGGTCGTGGCCCTGGGCGTGATGCTGATGGTGCAAGTAGAGGCCGTGGCCCTGGGCGCAATGAAACTGTGCCTGCTGCCAGTGCACCATAAAAAACAAAAAAATCCACCTTACCCAGCTTCATGTCCAACTTAGCTGGACGGAGCAGGACAACACTGTCCAAGTTGGACCAGTGCGAACAGGTGGTCGGTTGGATTGCAGAAGATAATGCTTCCAGTCGGTTAAGCACAAACCTCTCTTCCATGAAGTCCAGTCTCTGTAGCCAAGAGTCTGGTCAACCGAATCCTCACTCTGATCCTCCTTCCTCCCACCATGTCGCGTATGGCCAAATAAGTGATCCCACACTCGGATATTCACATGACCTCTTTTCATCACCAGTACTTGGTTTGGCTCTCTCGCCAAGCATGCTTTAAGAGATACCTGAGATATTGTGCCCTGATTACCAACCTCTTGAGCCTTCACATTCTCAAGAAGATGACGGTGGTGAACCGCAATCATTCGTTCATGAATGATGGTGAATGATGATGAGACACAGTTACCAATCACTGAGGTGGTGGTTAGGTCAAGTCAGGAGGATGAGTAGAGTGAGGAAGTGTAAGAGTAGGTGGTGTACGATGAGGTCACTGACCCAACATGGTTAGGTCAAAAGCCGAGCGAGCACAGCAGTACAGAGGGGAGGGATCAGTAGCACCGCAGCAGTCTGGAAGAGGCAGTGGGGTGGCAAAAGGGAGACTTCGGCCCACACCAAACAGGCCCACAACCGTTACACCGAGCACCCCCATACGTAAATTTACCTTGCCAAGGGGTAGGCGTTCCGCAGTATGGCGCTTTTTTGAGGAAAGCGCAGATGACAAAAGAGTGGTAGTTTGCAACCTGTACCAAAATATGCCGAGGCGTGAACACTAGCAATCTCACCACCACCAGCATGATCCGCCACATGGCATCCAAGCACCCTAATAAGTGGGCCGAACGCCTGGGTCCACACTCTGCGCCTGAGCGTCCCACCACTGCCTTCACTTCCCCTGTGTTACGCGCTGCTGGCCAATCGCCCTGCACCTGTACCTTCGCATGAACCATCAGCAAAAACATCCACTTCCCTGTCCCAGGGCAGTGTCGAAATCTCGATAACACAGGCATTTGAACACAAGCGCAAATACCCACCCACCCACAGGCCATATCACTAAATGCGCAACTTTCAAAATTACTGGCCCTTGAAATGTTGCCATTTAGGTTTGTGGACACTGAGGCCTTCAGCAGCCTGATGTCAGCGGCTGTCCCTCGGTACGCAGTTCCTAGCCGCGACTATTTTTCACAGTGTGCCGTTCCCACCTTAAACCTTGTGTCCCAGAACATCACCTGTGCCCTGACCAACGCACTTACTGGGAAGGTCCTCCTCACCACGGACACATGGACAAGTGCTGGTGGCCAGGGATGCTACATTTCTCTGACTGCACACTGGGTGAATGTTGTGGAGGCCGGGAGTGAGTCATCCCCTGGGATGGCACAGGTGCTACCCACGCCCAAGATTGCGGGCCCTTCATCCATCAGGGTCTCCGCCAGCAGCTATGTTACTGGCTCAAACGCCCACTTCTCCTCCTCCTCTGCCTCCTCCTCCACTTCCACCTCCAAAAGCAGTCAGCCATCAGTCGCTAGCTGGAAGTAGTGTAGCACTGCTGCGGGTAAGCGTCAACTGGCCGTGCTGAAGCTGATCTACTTAGGGGACAAACAGCACACTGCCGCAGAGCTGTGGCAGGGTATAAGGGACCAGACCGAGCTGTAACTTTCGCCACTCAACCTACAAACAGGCATGGTTGTGTCTGACAATGGCTGTAACTTGGTGGTGGCTTTGTAGCTTGGCAACCTGACACATTCCATGCCTAGCCCACATCTTAAACTTTGTGGTTCAGCGGTTTATCAAAACCTACCACAATTTGCAGGAGCTACTAGTGAAGGTGCGCCACTTGTGTGCTCATTTCCGCAAGTCGTTCACAGCTTCAGCCGGTCTGTCAATGCTGCAGCAGCGCTTGCGGCTTCCAGCTCACCGACTGTTGTGCCTCGTGTGCACGCGGTGGAAATCTACGTTCTACATGTTGGCCAGGCTTTGTGAGCAACAGGGGGCAGTTGTGGAATACCAGCTGCAACATGGTCGTCACCTTTCCAGTGAACTGCCACTATTCACAAGCAAGGAGTGGGCATTGATGTCAGACCTATGTGAGGTTTTAAAAAACTTTGATGAATCCACACAAATGGTTAGTGGCGATAACGCTATTATCAGCGTAACCATCCCACTGCTGTGTCTACTTAAACGATCGCTGCTCACAATTAAGGAGGATGCTTTGAATGTGGCAGACTAGGTAATGGGGGAGGAGATGACACAGGGTGATAGCCAGATCTCCCCAGTTCGTCTTCTCAGCGCGAATTGGGCCATGAAGAGGAGGAGGAGCTGGAGACACTTGCCTCTGCTACACAGGCTAGTACCCATGGAACTTTAATTCCATCTGTTCAGCGTGGATGGGCAGAAGTGGAGGAGGAGGAAGAGGATGAGGGTATGGAGAGTCATCCTGAAGTTGACATCGACGTCTTGCCAGTTGGTACTCTAGCACACATGGATGACTTCATGTTAGGCTGTCTTTCCCACGACCCTCACGTTATACGCATTTTAGGTAACACAGATTACTGGGTGTTCACCCTTCTCGACCCCCATTACAAAGATAATTTCTCATCTCTGATTCCTGTGGTGGAGAGGACGAGTAATACCAGAAGGTACTTGTTGACAGATTGCTCCAAAATTTTCCATCTGACAATGCGGCCGCCAGAGTCCGTACTTCCTTAGGCAACCGGGGAAGGGAGACAAGGGGAACACACAGTAGTTTCAACAGAGGCAGGGAAACACTTCCCAAGGCATGGGACACTTTCATGACACCCCGCCAGCAACCTCACCCTGAATTGCTGCCTAGTGCTACAAGGAAGGGAAAATTTTGGAAGATGAATAGGAAGGAATACATTGCAGATGTTTCAGCGTCTTAAATGATTCCTCAGTGCCTTACAACTACTGAGTGTCCAAGCTTGCGCTCTAAACCTTGGAGGTGCTGGCCTGACCTGCCGCAGCGTATTGTCTGAGCGTGTATTTAGTGCTGCTGCTGGTGGCATTATAACAGATAAGCGTATCTGCTTGTCCACTGACAATGCTGACAGGTTGACTCAGATAAAAATTAACAAGGCCTGGATTGTCCCTGACTTCTCCACTCCATCAAAGGAAAGCTGAGCTAATGAGGAACAAAAATGCAATTTAAATGTATGCTTTATAATGTACTCAATCCAGAAGATTCCGATTTTTTACCCCTTTCACCGCAAAAAAAGCGTATATGTTTGAATCTTCTTTACTCATCCGCCTCCTCTTCCATTCAAAATATATATGCTCTCACTACAATGTTTTGTAGGGTTCGCTTGGCTTCAGGCCCTCACCTCCAATGCTTTATACAGTCTGCTCACCTGCAGGCCATCACTGCAATGATTTATGGGGTTCGCTAGGCTTAAAGCCCTCACCTCCAATGCTTTATAATGTCTGCTCACCTGTAGCCCATCACCGCAATGTTTTATGGAGTTCTCTAGGCTTCAGGCCCTCACCTCCAATGCTTTATACCATCTGCTCACCTGTAGACCATTACTGCAATGTTTTATGGGGTTCGCTAGGCTTCAGGCCCTCACCTCCAATGCCATATAAGGTCTGCTCACCTGTAGCCCATCACTGCAATATTTTATGGGGTTCACTAGGCTTCAGGCCCTCACCTTCAATGCTTTATACCGTCTGCTCACCTGTGGGCCATCACTGCAATAATTTATGGGGTTCTCTAGGCTTCAGGCCCTCACCTCCAATGCTTTATACCGTCTGCTCACCTATAGGCCATTACTGCAATGTTTTACGGGGTTCGCTAGGCTTCAGGCCCTCACCTTCAATGCTTTATACCGTCTGCTCACCTGTAGGCCATCACTGCAATAATTTATGGGGTTCTCTAGGCTTCAGGCCCTCACCTCCAATGCTTTATATGGTCTGCTCACCTGTAGGCCATTACTGCAATATTTTATGGGGTTTGCTAGGCTTCAGGCCCTCACCTCCAAGCTTTATATGGTCTGCTCACCTGTAGCCCATCACTGCAATATTTTATGGGGTTCTCTAGGTTTCAGGCCCTCACCTCCAATGCTTTATACCATCTGCTCACCTGTAGACCATTACTGCAATGTTTTATGGGGTTCGCTAGGCTTCAGGCCCTCACCTCCAATGCTATATAAGGTCTGCTCACCTGTAGCCCATCACTGCAATATTTTATGGGGTTCACTAGGTTTCAGGCCCTCACCTTCAATGCTTTATACCGTCTGCTCACCTGTGGGCCATCACTGCAATAATTTATGGGGTTCTCTAGGCTTCAGGCCCTCACCTCCAATGCTTTATACCGTCTGCTCACCTGTAGCCCATCACTGCAATGTTTTATGGGGTTTGCTAGGCTTCAGGCCCTCACCTCCGAAGCTTTATATGGTCTGCTCACCTGTAGCCCATCACTGCAATATTTTATGGGGTTCGCTAGGCTTCAGGCCCTCACCTCCAAAGCTTTATACCATCTGCTCATCTGTAGGCCATTACTGCAATGTTTTATGGAGTTTGCTAGGCTTCAGGCCCTCATCTCCAATGCTTTATATGGTCTGCTCACCTGTAGCCCATCACTGCAATGTTTTATGGGGTTCTCTGGGCTTCCGGCCCTCACATTCAATGCTTTATACCGTCAGCTCACCTGTAGCCCATCACTGCAATGTTTTATGGTGTTCTCTAGGCTTAAGGCCGTCACCTCCAATGCTTTATACCGTCTTCTCATCTGTAGGCCATTACTGCAATGTTTTATGGGGTTCGCTAGGCTTCAGGCCATCAGCTCCAATGCTTCATATGGTCTACTCACCTGTAGGCCATCACTGCAGTGATTTATGGGGCTCGCTAGGCTTCAGGCCCTCACCTCCAATGCTTTATACCATCTGCTCACCTGCAGCCCATCACTGCAATGATTTATAAGGTTATCTTGGCTTCAGGCCCTCACCTCCAATGCTTTATACCATCTGCTCACCTGTAGGCCGTCACTGCAATGATTTATGGGGTTCTCTAGGCTTCCTGCCCTCACCTCCAATGCTTTATACCGTCTGCTCCCCTCTAGGCCATTACTGCAATATTTTATGGGGTTTGCTAGGCTTCAGGCCCTCACCTCCGAAGCTTTATATGGTCTGCTCACCTGTAGCCCATCACTGCAATATTTTATGGGGTTCTCTAGGCTTCAGGCCCTCACCTCCAATGCTTTATACCGTCTGCTCACCTGTAGCCCATCACTGCAATGATTTATGGGGTTCGCTAGGCTTCAGGCCCTCAGCTCCAATTCTTTATACCGTCTGCTCACCTGTAGGCCATTACTGCAATGTTTTATGGGATTCTCTAGGCTTCTGGCCCTCACCTCCAATGCTTTATACCGTCTGCTCACCTGTAGGCCTTTACTGCAATGTTTTATGGGATTCTCTAGGCTTCTGGCCCTCACCTCCGAAGCTTTATATGGTCTGCTCACCTGTAGCCCATCACTGCAATATTTTATGGGGTTCGCTAGGCTTCAGGCCCTCACCTTCAATGCTTTATACCATCTACTCACCTGTAGGCCATTACTGCAATGTTTTATGCAGTTCGCTAGGCTTCAGGCCCTTATCTCCAATGCTTTATATGGTCTGCTCACCTGTAGCCCATCACTGCAATATTTTATGGGGTTCTCTAGGCTTCCGGCCCTCACCTCCAATGCTTTATACCGTCTGCTCACTGGTAGGCCATTACTGCAATATTTTATGGGGTTTGCTAGGCTTCAGGCCCTCACCTCCGAAGCTTTATATGGTCTGCTCACCTCTAGCCCATCACTGCAATATTTTATGGGGTTCTCTAGGCTTCAGGCCCTCACCTCCAATGCTTTATACCGTCTGCTTACCTGTAGCCCATCACTGCAATGATTTATGGGGTTCGCTAGGCTTCAGGCCCTCAGCTCCAATTCTTTATACCGTCTGCTCACCTGTAGGCCATTACTGCAATGTTTTATGGGATTCTCTAGGCTTCTGGCCCTCACCTCCAATGCTTTATACCGTCTGCTCACCTGTAGGCCTTTACTGCAATATTTTATGGGGTTTGCTAGGCTTCAGGCCCTCACCTCCGAAGCTTTATATGGTCTGCTCACCTGTAGCCCATCACTGCAATATTTTATGGGGTTCGCTAGGCTTCAGGCCCTCACCTTCAATGCTTTATACCATCTGCTCACCTGTAGGCCATTACTGCAATGTTTTATGCAGTTCGCTAGGCTTCCGGCCCTCACCTCCAATGCTTTATATGGTCTGCTCACCTGTAGCCCATCACTGCAATGTTTTATGGGGTTCGCTAGGCTTCAGGCCCTCACCTCCAATGCTTTATACCGTCTGCTCACCTGTAGGCCATCACTGCAATATTTTATGGGGTTCGCTAGGCTTCAGGCCCTCACTTCCAATGCTTTATACCGTCTGCTCACCTGTAGCCCATCACTGCAATGTTTTATGGGGTTCTCTAGGCTTCAGGCCCTCACCTTCAATGCTTTATATGGTCTTCTCACCTGTAGCCCATCACTGCAATATTGTATGGGGTTCACTAGGCTTCAGGCCCTCACCTCCAATGCTTTATACCATCTGCTCACCTGTAGCCCATCACTGCAATGTTTTATGGGGTTCTCTAGGCTTCAAGCCCTCACCTCCAATGCTTTATACCATCTGCTCACCTTTAGGCCATTTCTGCAATATTTTATGGGGTTTGCTAGGTTTCAGGCCATCACCTCCAATGCTTTATAAGGTCTGCTCACCTGTTGCCCATCACTGCAATATTTTATGGGGTTCACTAGGCTTCAGGCCCTCACCTCCAATGCTTTATACTGTCTGCTCACCTGTAGGCCATCACTGCAATGATTTATGGGGTTCGCTATGCTTCAGGCCCTCACCTCCAATGCTTTATACCGCCTGCTCACCTGTAGGCCATTACTGCAATGTTTTATGAAGTATCTTGTGCAGGCCAATGCCAGCAACAACAGGCCAATTCACCACAACAACAGGCCATGGAGCAGCAGCGGAGATTACAAGCAGAGGATAAAAAGAGACAAGAAGAAGTTTTAAGTGTTCAACAACAGACTATGGTGCAGCAACAGCAGGCCATGGCACAGCAACAGCAGGCTCAGATGGAGGCCCAGGCGCAGCTTTGATGAGCACAGGGTGGATTTGATGAGGGATCCCGGAGAGGTTTGGAGGATGAACATGGCCCTAGAAGGGGCTTTGAGGATTAATATGGCCCTAGAAGGGGCTTTGAGGATGAACGTGGTCCTAAAAGAGGTTCCATTCCATTCCTGAAGTCAGCCTGTGTCTCCCTCTTGTGGAGCTTCTGGATTGGGGGGGGCGATAAAGTTGTTGGTTACTGTAGGCCCCAAAACATTGGGAAATGGCAAAGAGTATGCACAAAGTGCGCTAGAGTATTACAATAGCTGGTTGCGCCCGGTATATATACGTTTTTTTTTCCTTTGTTTTTTGGGTACTGTAGGCCCCAAAACATTGGGAAATGTAAATGAGAATGCACAGAGTGCGCTGGAGAATAAGAATGGCGGTGTGCGGCCGGTTTTCTTCTCTCCTCTAGTCAAGGGACAGACAAGAACTGTGGGATCAATGCCTGGTTCATTTTAATGAACATGAGCTTGTCCACATTGGCTGTGGACAGGCAGATGCACTTGTCTGTGATCACACCCCCTGCCGTGCTAAACAAGTGTCCGGACAATACATGTACTGTTCCACCAAATTGCCGAAACGCTGCCTTCTGCTAAGATGGTCAGTATCAGCTGGCGGTAAGGGATGTTATGGCGTACTGACAAAGCTTTTCCACATTTTGGCCAGGCTATCCCTCGCTTCTGAGGTGCTGGCGGTGCCCCAGCTGCGCTGGCAACTTCTTCTTCCTCCTCCTCCTCTGCCTTTGCCGCTGTCAGGTGGGAAAGCTATTAGTAGCGTGTCTACCATCATTCACTTGTACTCGTGCATCTTCAGATCATGCTCCAGTGACTGAAATTAAGGATAGCACGTTGTCCTTGTAGCGGGAATCCAGTAGTGTGGCCACCCAGTAATCAGCACTGGTTGGAATATGGACAACTCGGCGGTTGCTGCACAGGCACTTCTGCATGTAGTCGATCATGTGTGCCATGCTGCCCAGAGGAAACAACAAGCTGTCCTCGGTGGGAGGTGTATCGTCTGTGTCTTCTGTATCCCCCCAGCCATGCTCCAGTGATGCCCGTGAGCTGATTTCGGTGCCACCCTGCTCCTTATCATCTTCCTCATCCAAGTCCCACATGGAGTCCCACTCATGGTAAAATGGTGCTGTTCCACAGAGCAACTCACCTGTGCGTTCTGCAGCTGAAACTCCACTATTGCCTACTGCTGCTTGCACAGTCTCTCCAGCATCTGCAAGGTGGAGATCTACCTTGTGCGTACGTCAAACAGAAAAAGAGAAAAAACCCGGAGGTATTTCATGCCCTAACTACAATTTGTACACTCAGTGGTGGGGCCTTTGTTATTGAGATGCCTATACTATGTATATCTGCATATACTCTGTACAAACACAGAAAAAGAGGGAGAGAACAAAAAGCAACATGCAGCGGTATTTAGAAAAGTATCAAAAAGATTTTATTGAACATATATTAAAAATTATAGATCATAGAAGGAGGTAGCAAGAGAGCATAGACGCCACCCTGGACCCTATAACAAAACGTACAAAAACATATACAGTTGTGTTCAAAATTATTCAACCCCCAATGCTATAAAGGGTTTTAGGGAATTTAGTGTACATTTGTAATTGTGTTCAGAATGAAATCTTACAAGGACTTTTTAAAGAACCAAATGCAACTAAAATGACATCAATTGTTTTTGTAATACAGTATTAAATGTTTTTTTTGTGATTTCTTCATTGACACAATTATTCAACCCCTTAAAGACGACCACTCTTAAGAACAGAGTTTCATTCAAGTGTTGGCGATCAGGTATTGAAAACACCTGTGGATGTCAAGGAGCAGCAATCAAGCATAATAAGCACCAATTAGGCAGATTTAAAATGACTGTGATACTCAGCTCCTTCTAGACATTTACTGGTGTGTTTACAGACATGGTGAAGTCAAGAGAATGGTCCAGGAAGACAAGAGAAGAGGTCATTTCTCCTCACAGGAAGGGTAATGGCTATAAGAAGATTGCAAAGATGTTAAACATACCAAGAGACACCATAGGAAGCATCATTCGCAAATTCAAGGCAAAGGGCACTGTTGAAACGCTACCTGGTCGTGGCAGAAAGAAGATGCTGACTTCGACTGCTGTACGCTACCTGAAGCGCAAAGTGGAGAAAAGTCCCCGTGTGACTGCTGAAGAACTGAAAAAGATTTGTCAGATGCGGGTACTGAAGTTTCAGCTCAGACAATAAGGCGCACACTGCGTAATGAAGGCCTCCATGCCAGAACTCCCAGGCGCAACCCCTTGCTGTCTCCAAAGAATAAGAGGAGTCAACTGCAGTATGCCAAAAGTCATGTGGACAAACCACAAAAGTTTTGGGATAGTGTTCTGTGGACTGATGAAGCAAAATTAGAACTGTTTGGGCCCATGGATCAACACTATGTTTGGAGGAGGCCTATGAAGAAAAGAACACCTTGCCTACTGTGAAGCATGGCGGGGGGGTCAATCATGATTTGGAGCTGTTTTGCTTCTACAGGTACAGGGAAGCTTCATCATGTGCAAGGTACCATGAATTCTCTTCAGTACCAGGAGATATTGGATGAAAATGTGATGCAGTCCGTCACAAACCTGAGGCTTGGGAGACGCTGGACCTTTCAACAGGACAATGATCCCAAGCATACCTCCAAGTCCACTAGAGCATGGTTGCAGATTAAAGGCTGGAACATTTTGAAGTGGCCATCGCAGTCACCAGACTTAAATCCGATTGAGAACCTCTGGTGGGACTTAAAGAAAGCAGTTGCAGCGCGCAAGCTTAAGAATGTGAATGAACTGGAGGCTTTTGCCCATGAAGAATGGGCGAAGATACCCGTAGATCGCTGCAAGACACTTGTGTCAAGCTGTACTTCACGTTTAAAAGCTGTTATAACTGGAAAAGGATGTTGTACTAAGTACGAAGATTGAATGTCACTTGGGGGTCGAATAAAACTGATAATGATGTGAGCACAGAAAAGACATTTGTGGTTATTTCATTATAAATGTTATGTTATATTTGTCTGACTTACAAGTGCCTCTTTGATTTAATTGTAAACAAGATGACTGAAATGATCAAAATCAATGTCAAACTCGCCAAAACACTCAATTTCAGTGGGGGTTGAATAATTTTGAACACAACTGTATGTATCTAGCATCGTTAGAAGGTAATATAACAGAAAGTCAAATGCTATACTGTTTTATAAGTATGGTATATCAAAGCCTCGCTGTAGCCTATCAAAAAGTCCACAAAAAGGAACAATAATAAGGACAAGTGTCTTTGTATATAGATAATGTTAGTGGTACAAGGCAAACAGAAAATTACATGAATCGTGCTAGAGCAGAACCCGAAAGGGTACTTACCAGTAAGAAAATGGAAGTGAGGGACCAGGATGGCGTCGGGGTTTGCCTTGTACCACTAACATTATCTATATACAAAGACACTTGTCCTTATTATTGTTCCTTTTTTGTGGACTTTTTGAAGGCTACAGTGAGGCTTTGATATACCATACTTATAAAACAGTATAGCATTTGACTTTCTGTTATATTACCTTCTAACGATGCTAGATACATATATGTTTTTGTACGTTTTGTTATAGGGTCCAGGGTGGAGCCTATGCTCTCTTGCTGCCTCCTTCTATGATCTATAATTTTTAATATATGTTCAATAAAATCTTTTTGATACTTTTCTAAATACTTGTGCGTACGTCGCATATGAGGCAGTGAGCGGGAAGGCCAAAGTTACGCTGCAGTGCAGACAGGCTAGCAGCATCAGGGTGAGAATTCCAAAAGTGCGCACAGACAGCCCTCACTTTCTGCAGCAGCTCTGACATATTGGGGTACTTGTTCAGGAACCTCTGCACCACCAAGTTCTGCACTTGCTCCAGGCAAGGGATATGCGTCAAACCGGCTAGGCCCAAAGCTGCTAGGAGATTTCCCCCGTTGTCGCACATCACCAGGCCGGGCTTGATGCTCAGTGGCACCAACCACTCATCGGTCTGTTCTTGCCGTGCGGTGTGGGGTCTTTTTCCCAAACAGATGAGTTTCAGAACAGCCTGTTGTCATTTTCCCCTGGCTGTGCTGAAGTTGGTAGTGCAGGAGTTGCGCTAACGTGATGAGGAGGCGGTAGAGGAGAAACTGGAGGAAGAAGCGGAGTAGGAGGAGGAGGCCACAGGAGGCACCAAGAAACGTCCAGCAATCCTCTGTGCCGGTAAAACATGCGCCAAACCACTCTCCGCATCAGGCCCAGCCACCACTACATTTACCCAGTTGACAGTTAGGGAGATATAACGTCCTTGCCTGTGCTTACTAGTCCACATATCGATGGTTATGTGGACCTCGCCACTTATGGCGTTGCGCAGCGCACACCTGATTTTTTCCGCCACTTGTTTGTGTAGGGCAAGGAAAAGTAGTGGCGGCTGGGAACCATGTACCATGGAACAGCTGCCGTCATGACGTTTTAAAAACTGTGTTTCTCCACCAGACGGAAGGGCAGCATTTCAAAAGCCAGCAATTTTGAAATGCTGGCATTCAGGGCCAGGGCTCACAGGTGGGTAGGGGGTACTTCCTCTTTCTCTTTAATGTTTGGGGGATGAACAGCTGAATGTTTTAATGGGACAGTGTGGAGATGCTCGGTGATGGTGGTGTTGCTGTGACATCCTCTCTTTGAGGGGTGGCAGGTGTCCCTGTCACTCCAGAGGGGAAGGAAGAGGCCAAGACCGCAGCAGAAGAAGGAGCAGTAGGAGCCTCAGATCTTTTGTGATTCTTCAGGTGTCTACTCCACTGCAGTTCGTGCTTTGCAGTTAGATGCCCTGCAGGTGGTGGTCAGGTTGAGAACATTTATGCCTTGCTTCACTGCCTGAAGAACTCCACTGGCTTTGGTGTGCTATGTCCCTTGGTACATTGGGCAGTACCAGGAGTACTGGCCGGGGATCAGCTGCTCTGCTTTTGCACCCTGCTTCCTCTTTTGCTGTGCAGCTGGCGCTGTGTGACCCCCACCTCTTCCTCCGAACTGCATATGTCACTCGGATGACCTGGATGCCATGTGAGGTCTAGGACCACCTCAACTTCCACCCACTCATCACCCCTGCCCTCTTAGCCGATCTGTACACAGCAGAAAACTGCAGAAGTTGACACCTATATTTCTTCACTGTCATCAGAGACGTGCTGTGGTGGTCTTCCCATGTCCTTATCCTCAAACATAAGTAGTTGGGCAACAGTGCACTTCCACTTCTGGGGCTCGGCTAGGTGGATGGCCCACGGAAAGCCTGCCAGCAGAGTCATCAAAAAGTATAAGTGACTACTGCATGACTTGGGGCTCAGACTGCTTGGCTGATGTGTAAGGGGTTAAGATGGAAGAAGGATGCCCATGGGCCACTGGTGCCAACTCTGTGCTTTCAGCAGTAGACTGGGTGGAAGACAATGTAAAGGAACTGGAGGCACTCAGAGCCATCTAATCTATTACTGCCTCTACTTGTTCTGGCCTCACCAGTCTTAGAGAGAATTCGGGCCTACAAAATAATATAGAACGCCCTGTCGCGTGCGTGCACCAGAGTAAGGTGTTTCATTTGGGTGCGTACCTGGCACAGATCAACAACATCCTCTCCCTACTGCAGATGCTTCAACACCACTAACATCAGCAGAACCTCGGCCACGTCCATTATTTGAGGCTCTCCTCATTTTTTCACGATCTCCCTGCAAATAAGCTGACAGATAATGTATTGTATTTCCGTTTGACAACGGCAAGGAATCGGTATTACAGACCGAAAAATATTTATGTGTGAGCGACACAATTAACTAACGTTTTAACTATTGCATTTCCGTGTGACAACAGCAAGGAAAGTGTTTTGAGGACTATTGGATCAACTATTGTATTTCCATGTCACTGGTGAAAGAAGAAGTATTGCACCGACCAAAAATGACTAAAGGTCACCCTCAGACTGAACAGAACAATTAAGTATTGTATTTTTGTGTCACTGGTGCAAAGGTGCACACTTTTTTAAAATAATAAAAGCCTAACACTTTCCCTGCCTGCAGCAGCATCTGGTCCCTACACTAGTTATAGCAGAATGGCGGCACACCTTGTGATCCGGCAGTTATGCATACAGGGTCACATGCTGCGCTGACCAATCACAGCCAAGCCAAATACTAGTAGAGATGTCCCGAACTATTAGCCAGCGAACAGTTCCCGGCGAACATCGCATGTTCGCGTTCGCGCAGCGGGCGAACATATGCGATGTTCGGTCCGCCCCCTATACGTCGTTATTGAGCAAATTTTTACCCTGTACCTCACAGTCAGCAGACACATTCCAGCCAATCAGCATACCTTCCCTCCCAGACCCTCCCACCTCCTATCAAAAAGCAAGGACAGCATCCATCTTAGATTAATTCTGAAGCTGCAGTGTAAGGCCCCATTCACACGTCCGCAATTTTGTCCGCATCCATTCTGCAATTCTGTGGAATGGATGCAGACACATTCATTGTGAATGGGGCTGGACGTGATGTGGAGAGCACACTATGTGCTCTCCGCTTCCGCATTTGCTTCATCTTTCAGCATACAACCCAAAGCATACATGCAAATCAACAAAGGAATGGCTTCACCAGAAGAAGATTAAAGTTTTGGAATAGCCCAGCCAGAGCCCAGACCTTAATCCGATTGAAAATAAATTCCCCATTAAAAGTGCCCTGTCTGACCCAGGAAGAAGTACAACAGCGACTTAAAAAGATTAAAATAGACAAATCACCAGGACCGGATGGCATACACCCCCGTATCCTAAGGGAATTAAGTGATGTCATAGCCAGACCCTTATTTCTGATATTTACAGACTCTATCCGGACAGGGAATGTTCCACAGGATTGGCGCAAAGCAAATGTGGTGCCAATATTCAAAAAGGGTCCAAAAACAGAGCCTTGAAATTATAGACCGGTAAGTTTAACATCTGTTGTTGGTAAACTGTTTGAAGGATTTGTAAGAGATGCTATCTTGGAGTATCTCAATGAAAATAAGCAAATATCACCATATCAGCATAGCTTCATGAGGGATCGGTCATGTCAAACTAATTTAATCAGTTTCTATGAGGAGGTAAGTTCTAGACTTAACAGCGGCGAATCAATGGATGTCGTATATCTGGACTTCTCCAAAGCATTTGACACTGTAGTTCATAAAAGGTTAGTATATAAAATGAGAATGCTCGGACTGGGAGAAAATGTCTGTATGTGGGCAAGTAACTGGCTAAGTAATAGAAAACAGAGGGTGGTTATTAACGGTACACACTCAGATTGGGTCACTGTCACTAGTGGGGTACCTCAGGGGTCAGTATTGGGCCCTATTCTCTTCAATATATTTATTAATGATTTTGTAGAAGGCTTGCACAGTAAAATATCAATTTTTGCAGATGACACTAAACAGTGTAAAGTAATTAACACTGAAGAGGACAATACACTGCTACAGAGGGATCTGGATAGATTGGAGACTTGGGCAGAGAAATGGAAGATGAGGTTTTAACACTGACAAATGTAAAGTTATGCACATGGGAAGGAATAATGCAAGTCACCCGTACATACTAAATAGTAAAACACTCGGTAACACTGACATGGAAAAGGATCTAGGAATTTTATTAAACAGCAAACTAAGCTGTAAAAACCAGTGTCAGGCAGCTACTGCCAAGGCCAATAAGATAATGGGTTGCATCAAAAGGGGCATAGATGCCCGTGATGAGAACATAGTCCTACCACTTTACTAATCACTAGTCAGACCAAGGCAGACATAGCAGAGCTGGAGAGGGTTCAAAGAAGGGCAACTAAAGTAATAACTGGAATGGGGCAACTACAGTACTCGAAAGGTTGTCAAAATTAGGGTTATTCACTTTAGAAAAAAGACGACTGATGGGAGATCTAATAACTATGTATAAATATATCAGGGGTCAGTACAGAGATCTCTCCCATTATCTATTTATCCCCAGGACTGTGACTGTGACAAGGGGACTTCGTCTGCCTCTGGAGGAAAGAAGGTTTGTAGACAAACATAGAAAAGGATTCATCAAGGTAAGAGCAGTGAGACTATAGAACTCTCTGCCTGAGGAGGTGGTGATGGTGAGTATAATAAAGGAATTCAAGAGGAGCCTGGATGTGTTTCTGGAGTGTAATAACATTACAGGCGATAGCTACTAGAGAGGGGTCCTTGATCCAGGGAGTTATTCTGATTGCCTGATTGGAATCGGGAAGGAATTTTTTTCCAGGACAACAGGCCGAACTGGATGGACAGGAGTAAAACAGCTTCAACTCTTTTATGTTGGTGGATTTGCTTCCATGAACTTCTTGCTTTAGGTCCTTCCACAATATTTCTATTGGATTAAGGTCTCGCCTTAGGCTTCTCAGTTCCAAAACTTTAACTTTATTCTTCTTTAACCATTTTTTGGTAGAATGGCATGTGTGCTTGGGGTCGTGGCCTTGATACATGACCCAAGCTGTCTTGAGATTCAGGCCATGGACAAATGTCCTGACATTTTCCTTTAGAATTTGCTAGTATGATTCAGAATTCTTTGTTCTGTCAATGATACCATCTTGACCCAGCTGCAGCAAATCAAGCCCAAACCATGTTACTACCACCACTGTGTTTCAAAGATGGGATCAGGTTTTTATTCTGGAATGCAGTGTTTTCCTTTCTCCAAACATAACGCTTCTCATTTAAACAAAAAAAACATTATTTTTATGTCATCTATCCAGTAATCATTTTTCCAATAGCCTTTTGGCTTGTCCAGTTGACAAGCAGCAAATTATTGGAGGCAGCATCTTTCTCATTTCAATCCTGCCATGCACACTATTAGAGATGAGCGAATCGAATCCCGCAAAGTGGAATTAGATCTGAATTTCAGGATCAATTCGATTCGCCTAGAAACTGAATTTCCTCATGCTTCGTGTCAGCAAATCAATGTAACCTGAAATAGTATAAAAAACAAAAAAATTCAAACTTACCTCCTCCATTTGCTCACGACGGGCCGCCAGCCTCCATGCTTGAAGATCTTCGCCTAAATCCCGTGTGGCGCGAGATTACATCATGACGCCAGCTGGCATGATGACGTAATCTCGCACCGAACAAGATTTTGCCAGAGATCATTAAGCAAGATGGTGGCGGCCGGCCCGTCGCGAGCAAATGAAGGCAGTAAGTTTAATAAAAAAAAAAATTGTTGTTAATTTTACACTTAGATGCCGCTATCATGTTTGAACGCGGCATCTGAGGGGTACAATGACGGGGGTGTTGCTATCGCAGGTCTCTGTCTTTGCACCCGCTACTTATAAAAAAATGCGCTTCGTGATGAAATCATTTGTCACAAAGCTAATTTTTTTGTGAAATTCGGTGAGTTAGCCGAATCGAACTTTTAAGAAATTCTCTCATCTCTACACACTATTCATGATGGTGGACTCATGAACATTAACACTAGCTAATGTGAGAAAGACTTTTAGTTGTTCCCTTACCTTATCTCATCTGTGTCTAGGTGTAATCTTTGTTGGCCGACCACTACTGAAGAGAGTAATAATGGCTTTGAATCTCTGTAGTTTCAGCAGAATGGATCCCAGCACTCGCTCTTTATACTGGAGAGATGGGTGCATGTCAGTAAAAGCTTTGTTCAATGCTCCACCACATGAACTTTTCATCATATAGATACAATTCAGACAGCACTCCAGAGGATGATGGTGCAAACTTGTATTTATTAGGCTTTCAGCCGGACATATTGGCACACATAAGCAGGCAACTTTTCGGGCTATATATGAAGCCCTTCATCAGGCTGACAAATACAAGAGAGAAAGTGTACAAAGTGATGAGTTTATCAAATATACACAAAAAATATACATAATAGTACATAAACAAAATTAAGTAAAAGACCAACATGTCACAATGCGGAAGAAGATTTCTAAACCGCATGTCAGCAAAACATGCGATATACCCTGTTAATCATTCTCTTAAGACAGAAAAAACATACTTGATACTAAGAAGTGGTATACAGCAGATACGTATTATTGTCAAGGCACATCCATTTAGTTTAGATGAGGGAGGGGGGAGGTGATATTGAAAACAAAGCTGAAAAACGAACCGCATCGCTCTCATAGTAGGAGGTATTAGTGGCTCCCGGTATAAATCCCAGAACGGGGTGTGAATAGCAAGTAGGCTAGATGAACGCAGACAGTGGGAGACTAATACTATCCCAGTATGGGAAAGTGGCTGAAAGTAGGGAAACAGTAATACATAGTGGGGAGAAAAAGGCAGATTGAAATATAATATTGGACCCAAGCGCTTACCCATATGTAGATGCGATAGCTGGCGCGTCCGGCGTGCGAGGTAGTTGGCGCCATGTCGCGCTTAAAAAGGCAGGACCAAGACACGATTGGCCAGGCTTTGAATCTCTATTTGTATTGTGTATTTGTTCACAATCTGTCTGTCTGTGTGTTGCTGGAGTCCAAACTCTTTAGAGATGTTTTTTTAATAGAGATGAGCGACACGTGTTGTGCATTTTCATATTACAAAGTTGGCTTGAGAGAACCAGTCTAGATTAGTTTTGAGTCTGGGTCGCCAAATTTTAAAAAAAAGTTTGGTTCCGACCCGAATTGATTCGGGCTGAAATGAAGTTGCTCCAAATGCCTTTAAAGTTGGTATATAATCTCTTGAATACATGTAAACTGACAAATTGAGAGGCATTAGCAGCATGATGCGGACCGCGGTAGCAGCCACACAGAATGTGATAATAGGCAGATAGACAGTAGACAGACAGCAACAGTGGCAAGATGGGGCACCACCAACAAGGTGAGGTAGATAAGATAAGATAAGATACATTAGAATCATCCAGAGAAGTGTGAAAATCCTCCTTAATCTAGGCTTGGTTCATCATGACAAAAGTGATGTTTTGGACACTGGTGAAGGACAACTTGATCCATTTAAGTGTCACTACATCCCTGCAGTGCTGAAAACCCTCTCTGAGATGACACTGGAGGCTGGGCAAGAAAGAAAAAAGAAAGCATGTTGTGCCAGTTTGGGCCACGTTTCCTATCTGCCTGCCCTGAATTTTATGGGGTCAGGGAACTGGGCATGCGACAGTGACTGGCCATAGTTTAGGCCTTACCTGGGCATTGAGCTGGCCTCAGCAAGGAGCAGTACATGGAAAACAGCTCCATCATGTTGAAGAGACTGAAATTGATGCTACTGCTGCTACAGCTACTGCCGTAGCAGCTTCTGCTGCTCGTAGTGGCCAGACGGGGGTGACTCTTCGGGGGGGGGGGGGGGGAGGGAGCCCCCCTTTCAGATACGCTGGCGGTAGGCGTGTTCTGCGTGCATAGCGTTTCCGGGTAGTAATGTAATTACTCCTCCCTTTTTGCCAGAGGAAAATTTTGCCTTGGTAGTTGTAACGGATCAACGGGTGTGGACCCGCTGTGCCACTTACCGGTTTGACTTTGGGCCAAACTTGGGAGCGGAGTCTAAGTGTCCCACTGGTTTTCACCCTTTATCCCGCTCCAGGATGCGGAAGCTGGACTCAGCTGCAGGGAAGACACCAGGTCGCTACCGCAAGAGTGGTCCCGGTTAAGTGGCAGCTGGCCGGGCAGGCCAGAAAGCCCCAATGCTAGCACCGGGGAACAGGCAATATAGCAGACAGCCGCAGGAATAATGCTGAGCTGAACAAGCGGTATAGCAGAGCTGGTGCTGTGAGAACAGCAGAGCTGAGTTAGTCCAGGTGGAGCTGGTGTAACGATCTGCACAGCAGACAGAGGCGCGGTCGAGAGTCCGGGTCTTTAACTTGAGAGCAGCGAGGTACAAGAGGATCAAGCAGAGACGAGGTCAGGATACAGGCAGAGGTCATAAGCAGGATATCGAATGCAGGAACAACAGGAGCCTTAGCTGTAGGAAGTACAATATTGCTCAGGCATTACAGGAAGGGGGAAGCACCCTTATAAAGGTGGTGCCTGGCCAGGATTGGAGAGAGGGCGGAATCAGGGGCGTGCATTAACCCTTAAGGTACCAGGACGCCTGCGGCTCCTACAAGATATAACAGAAGCTGTCGTAGCCTGTGACAGCGCAGGAAAGCGGGTCCGGAGCCTGCAGCGAAGAGGAGGAGCCCCGCGTGCAGCTCAACTGAGGTACATAGTCGGACGCACTGCACGCTGGCGGCTGCAAACTGCCATTGTTACAGTAGTAAGGGTCTAAAAGCATGGCTACCCAGTAATCATTAGACTGCTTGATGTCAATGATACGCCTGTCACTGCATAAGCAAGTCAGCTTACAGGTGGCCATTCTGGCCAGCGTACCTGAAGAGCCAATTCTTACTTGCTCCGCCCTCCACTGAGACTATTAAGTGTCTTGGCCAGTGCCATCCTCATCATCGTCCTCTTGTTCCTCCTCCTCTTGCAGTGGCAGCTCCTCATCCTCATCTAAGGCATCCTCCTACTCCATGGCAGATTTTCTTTGTGTGTCCCTAACAGCTATAGGACAAATGCTCTTTTTCTTCCGTGGTCCCCTGCTCCATGAGCGTCAGCATCTGTTCTAAGATAAGTATGAAATGATGACGTTGTTCGAGACGCAGTTGTCCCTACTGACAAACTTTGTGGCCTTTTCGAAGGGCTTCAGCACACGACAGGTGTCTCGGATGAGCTCTCACTGCCTGACCTTGAAGCAACACATGCTCCCTATTGCTCAGGCTGTCTGATGCATGATAAAATAGTTCATGGCTTTCTGTTGCTCATACAGACACTCGAACTTGTACAATGTTAAATTCCAGCGAGCTGGCATGTTGCAGATTAAGCGGTGTAGCGGCAGGCTGTTCTGTTGCTGTAGGTCCAGGAGAGCGTCACTCGACACATAACAGTGGCTGAACAGCTTGAACAGTCTCCTGGACTTTGCCAGCACCTTGAGCAAGCCAGTAAACTTTAGTTTTATGACATGTGCCATGCAGGGATCCATGTGTTATTTCACCCAGGTTCAGGATGTTTGCCACTTGATGTACTGTCCCTGCCCATAAAAGCTGCAACAAGTGTCTGCTGTGGCATGATCCTTGCCGCACAGCGAGAAGGCTAGGAATCTTCAAGTGAGGCTAAGTGCACGCCATTAGCTCCCTAAAGGCAGCAGACTTGACTAAATGGTACGGCAGCAACTGCACTGCCAGTAACTTGGCCAGGTGGGAATTACGTTACCACACCATGGGATTGCTGAGAGTGTAGAGTTGTTTCCTGACAACGCATTCCGTTATCAATGGCTGACGATAGAGCTGAGAAGGAGGCTTAGCAGGAGAAGCAGAAAGGGATGATGATGATGATATAAAAGATACTGTACTGCAACTGGATGAGGATTGGCTGCTGCAAGGATGACTGGGAGAAGGAGGGAACTCCTGCTGCGTTAGTTGGCTGCTACCTCTGCTTGCCCATGGGATAGGGTGATGCTGCTTCTTTTGGTTCAATAAAGCTGTCATGCCTACATTTCTGTTTGCCTGCCACTGTCTTATTTTGCTCTTGCACAGCTTTCACAAGAAGGGGTGCCTCTAGGAGGGAGTAGTGAAGACTGAGAAGACTCCACTGAAAGCCTTGTCTGTGGCTGAAAGGAGGAGTAGCAGTAGGAATGCTGTGACCCCTGTCTCCACGGCATGGTGTCTGACTCCAAAGTCACCTCCACATCAGCCTGTTGTGACTGAGAGGAGGAGTGAGCCATCCAATCCACAATCTCTTTATGTTTAACAATAATGTTGTGCCTTTCCAAAGCCAGCAATGACAACTGTGGCCTACGACTACTACTACTTCTGGCCAGATAGGCGGTGCTGCAACTATCATTCTAGCTCTGGCTTTTTCATTTGGAACCTTTCCATAGCCCTGACATATTCGGGCCTCTCAGATAATATTGTGCGCTACCCTGTGCATTGGTGTAGTAATCACGTATATGCTGGTTTCAATAATTTCAATAACCCCCCCCCCCCTGAAAAAAATAAAATAAATGGAAATGTGTGCAGATAAATATAAATGTAAACGGATTTAGTATGTAGTAATCAATGTGAGTGAATTCAGCTCCACTGATGTGATGATGGGGCCAAATTAAGAGTTTCGAGCGGCTCTGGAAAGAAATCGTCACAGAGACACAGGAAGTTGTGTTCTCCATAAAATGACCTTCCATTTAATTTTAACATGAATGTGTATACAGTATATAATAACAGCATATCATAATGGCTTTAGGCCAAAAAGGAGTGAAATTATTACAAAGTGAAGACAGGACATTCGGCCTTGAGTTTCTATTCTAAATATCATAAAAAAATAAAATAAAAGCATCAGCATGAAAAGAATTAAGTATAAAAATAAGTAGGGGAAGAGCCCACTGTGAGGAGGGAGGAACAAAATGGTGCAGGTATGATTTCCTTCACAAATCCCTCCTTTTGTGAATGGTTTTGGACACAGCCAGGTATGTTACTTGGCGCTAGCCAACAGGTCAACTCAGGACTGAACTACTGACTTCCCCTCTTTCCCCAGATGGGGCCAACAACCATTTTCACAATTTAGGGAATGACATGTGAATCATAACCTTTTGGCAAGAAATATCTGGCTGTAACATCTTTCCCTCTCCACTTGCACAGTTTACTTTTACTATTACATAAATGACTAATATGATCATTACTACTTGTACTATACTTTGTAAAACTCGCATAAACCACTTGCTAAAAACCTCAAAACCAGTTTACTGGATTCAAGAATGAGAGGTTTGGTCCTACCATGAATCTTCATTTTTCCCTATGCTCTTTCAACCACCTATCGCATATCTGCATCATCATTTGGATAAATGAACAAGGTGCTAAAGAGTACAAGCACCAGATGCTCCAGGTGGGACCCACTTCTAGGCCACCTGGCGGCAAACATAACACATGTCACCCAGCAGTCTAGTAGTGTATGTTTTCTAGTGAAATGACATGGCAGCTATCACAGTGACAGTTAAGCTACTATTATAAAGACAACATTCACATCTACAGTTAACTACTTTCCATTACACTAAGGGCAATAGAGGAACTTGGCCCAATCTTTACCCATACATCAAACTGTATACTGTATGTAAAAGTACGGTCGAACTTCCCGAAAATGTTCGGGTTCGGGATCCGAACTCGACCCGAACTTTATCCCGAACCCGAACCCCATTGAAGTCAATGAGGACCCAAACTTTTAGACACTAAAAAGGCTGTAAAATAGTCCAGGAAAGGGCTAGAGGGCTGCAAAAGGCAGCAAAATGTAGGTAAATGCCCTGCAAACAAATGTGGATAGGGAAATGAATTAAAATAAAATAAATAAAAATTAACCAATATCAATTGGAGAGAGGTCCCATAGCAGAGAATCATGCGTCATATCACCCACCACTGGAGAAGGCCACTTTCAGTAATTTAGGCCCCAGCACCCAGACAGAGGAGAGAGGTCCCACAGCAAGGAATAAGGCGTTATATCACCCACCACTGGAGAAGGCCACTTTCAGTTATTTAGGCCCCAGCACCCAGACAGAGGAGAGAGGTCCCACAGCAAGGAATAAGGCGTCATATCACCCACCACTGGAGAAGGCCACTTTCAGTTATTTAGGTCCCAGCACCCAGACAGAGGAGAGAGGTCCCACAGCAAGGAATAAGGAGTCATATAACTCAACACTGGAGAAGGCCACTCTCAGTTATTTATGCCCCGGCGCCCAGATTGAGGAGAGGTTTATTCAACTTTGGGTTGCACCGCAAGATTATGGTAAAGTTAAAAAAAATGAGGATTCAATAAAAAAGTGCCCCGGAGTACAAGAATACATGGTTGAGGGGGAGGCAGTTATAAATGTCTATTCTGCACAAGGGAGGGACAGGTCCTGTGGGATCCATGCCTGGTTCATTTTTATGAACGTCAGCTTGTCCACGTTGGCTGTGGACAGGCGGCTGCGATTGTCAGTAATGACGCCCCCTGCCGTGCTGAATACACGTTCAGACAAAACGCTGGCCGCCGGGCAGGCCAGCATCTCCAAGGCATAAAATGCTAACTCTGGCCACGTGGACAATTTGGAGACCCAGAAGTTGAATGGGGCCGAACCATCAGTCAGTACGTGGAGGGGTGTGCAGACGTACTGTTCAACCATGTTAGTAAAATGCTGCCTCCTGCTAACACGTTCCATATCAGGTGGTGGTGCAGTTAGCTGTGGCGTGGAGACAAAACTTTTCCACATTTCTGCCATGCTAACCCTGCCCTCAGAGGAGCTGGCTGTGACACAGCTGCGTTGGCGACCTCTTGCTCCTCCTCTGCCTTCGCCTTGGGCTTCCACCTGTTCCCCTGTGACATTTGGGAATGCTCTCAGGAGCGCGTCTACCAGTGTGCGCTTGTACTCGCGCATCTTCCTATCACGCTCCAGTGCAGGAAGTAATGTGGGCACATTGTCTTTGTACCGGGGATCCAGCAGGGTGGAAACCCAGTAGTCCGCACACGTTAAAATGGGGGCAACTCTGCTGTCGTTGCGCAGGCACTGCAGCATATAGTCGCTCATGTGTGCCAGGCTCCCCAGAGGTAAGGACAAGCTGTCCTCTGTGGGAGGCGTATAGTCATCGTCCTCTGTATCCCCCCAGCCACACACCAGTGATGGGCCTGAGCTGTGTCGGGTGCCACCCCGCTGTGAACCTGCTTCATCCTCCTCCACCTCGTCCTCATCCTCCTCGTCCTCCAGTAGTGGGCCCTGGCTGGCCACATTTGTACCTGGCCTCTGATGCTGCAAAAAACCTCCCTCTGAGCCACTTCTAACAGACTGGCCTGAAAGTGCTAAAAATGAACCCTCATCCTCCTCATCCTCCTCCTGGGCCACCTCCTCTTCCATCATCGCCCTAAGCATTTTCTCAAGGAGACATAGAAGTGGTATTGTAACGCTGATAACGGCGTAGTCGCCACTGGCCATGTTGGTGGAGTACTCAAAACAGCACAACAGGGCACACAGGTCTCGCATGGAGGCCCAGTCATTGGTGGTGAAGTGGTGCAGATCCGCAGTGCGATTGACCCGTGCGTGCTGCAGCTGAAACTCCACTATGGCCTGCTGCTGCTCGCACAGTCTCTCCAGCATGTGCAAGGTGGAGCTCCACCTGGTGGGCACGTTGCATATGAGGCGGTGAGTGGGAAGGCCGAAGTTCCGCTATAGCGCAGACAGGCGAGCAGCGGCAGGATGTGAACGCCGGAAGCGCGCACAGACTGCCCGCACTTTATGCA
This sequence comes from Bufotes viridis, assembly GCA_033119425.1. NCBI lineage: Eukaryota > Metazoa > Chordata > Amphibia > Anura > Bufonidae > Bufotes > Bufotes viridis. Next base: position 386,958,646 of record CM065592.1, on the reverse strand, counting down.
GCAGCTCTGACATGTTGGGGTAGTTGTGAATGAACTTCTGCACTACAAAATTCAGCACATGCGCCAGGCAAGGGATGTGCGTCAAACCGGCTAGTCCCAAAGGTGCAAGGAGATTTCGCCCATTATCGCACACCACCAGGCCGGGCTTGAGGCCCACCGGCAGAAACCACTCGTCGGTCTGTTGTTCAATACCCCGCCACAACTCCTGCGTGGTGTGGGGCCTGTCCCCCAAACATATGAGTTTCAGAATGGCCTGCTGACGTTTACCCCGGGCTGTGCTGAAGTTGGTGGTGAAGGTGTGTGGCTGACTGGATGAGCTGGTGGAAGCAGAGGAGCAGGAAGCCGAGTAGTAGGAAGAGGCTACAGGAGGCAAAGAATGATGCACTGCGATCCTTGGCGGTGGAAGGACGTGCGCTAAAGAACTCTCCGCCTGGGGCCCAGCCGCCACTACATTTACCCAGTGTGCATTTAGGGAGATATAGCGTCCCTGGCCGTGCTTACTGGTCCACGTATCTGTGGTTAGGTGGACCTTGCCACAGATGTCGTTGCGCAGTGCACACTTGATTTTATCGGATACTTGGTTGTGCAGGGAAGGCACGGCTGTCTTGGAGAAGTAGTGGCGGCTGGGAACAACATACTGTGGGACAGCCATGGACATCAGCTGTTTGAAGCTGTCTGTGTCCACCAGCCTGAATGACAGCATTTCAAGGCCAGTAGTTTAGAAATGCTGGCATTCAGGCCCAGGGCTCGAGGGTGGCTAGGTGGGAATTTACGCTTTCTCTCTAAGGTTTGTGAGATGGAGAGCTGAACGCTGCCGTGTGACATGGTGGAGATTCTTGGTGACGCAGGTAGTGGTGTCGGTGGCACATCCTCTGTTTGATGGGCGGCAGGTGCCAACGTTCCTCCCGAGGCGGAGGAAGAGGCCGAGGCAGCAGCAGAAGAGGGAGCAGGGGGAGCCAGAGTGAGTTCCTAGCTTTCAAGGTGTTTACTCCACTGCAGTTCATGCTTTGCATGTAGTTGCCTGGTCATGCAGGTTGTGCTAAGGTTCAGAACGTTAATGCCTCGCTTCAGGCTCTGATGGCACAGTGTGCAAACCACTCGGGTCTTGTCGTCAGCACATTGTTTAAAGAAGTGCCATGCCAGGGAACTCCTTGAAGCTGCCTTTGGGGTGCTCGGTCCCTGGTGGTGGTGGCCAGTAGCAGGCGAACTCTCTTGGCGGCGGCTGTTCTGCTTTTGCCCCATGCTCCCTCTTTTGCTACGCTGTTGACTCAGTCTTACCACTGCCTCTTCCTCTGAACTATGAAAGTCAGTGGCACGACCTTCATTTCATGTGGGGTTTAGGACCTCATCGTCCCCTGCATCATCTTCCACACAGTCTTCCTCCCTGACCTCCTGTTCGGTCAGCACACTGCAGAAAGACGCAGCAGTTGGCACCCTTGTTTCATCATCATCAGAGACGTGCGGACTTCGATGAGGTGGTATTCCCATGTCCTCATCATCAGGAAATATCAGTGGTTGTTCATCAGTGCATACTATGTCTTCCACCACTGGGGAAGGGCTAGGTGGATTCCCTTGGGAAACCCTGCCAGCAGAGTCTTCAAACAGCATAAGAGACTGCTGCATAACTTGAGGCTCAGACAGTTTCTCTGATATGCATGGGGGTGATGTGACAGACTGATGGGCTTGGTTTTCAGGCGCCACCTGTGCGCTTTCTGCAGAAGACTGGGTGGGAGATAATGTTGTGAACTTGCTGGATCCACTGTCGGCCACCAAATTGACTAGCGCCGGTACCTGCTCAGGCCTTACTATCCTTAGGACGGCATTGGGCCCCACCAAATATTGCTGCAAATTCTGGCGGGTACTGGAACCTGAGGTAGTTGGTTCACTAGGACGTGTGGCTGTGGCAGAATGGCCACGATCTCTCCCAGCACCAGAGGGTACACTAACACCACCACGACAGCGTCCGCATCCCTTACTAGATGTTTTCCTCATTGTTACCGCTTACCAAGCACCACAATAAGAAAAAACAATATTTGGCCCAATGTATTGATTTCAAATTCAGTCCCTTTTTTACAGGCACCTAACACTATCTGCCTATTTGTTTATGTAACGTATTACACTAATCCAGGCACAGCAGTAACCACTGATTTAGGGGAATATCTCTTTTAGGGCTAGTATTTAGGCTCTGGATGAAAGGTATTTCATTTACACTTGGAGATGCACAGTAGCGTGAGAAAAAATATGTAGGATTATGCAAGCAATTGTATTTTAACACTTTGTGTAATATACCCTTTAACGGACAGAAATACAATTGGGAGATGCACGGTAGCGTGTGAAGTTAATGAGGATGACGTTCTCAGCACTTGTATTTACACCTTGAGTGTAATATACCCTTTTACGGACCGATTAACACTTGGCCTGCAACAGCTGGGACACCAGATTCAGGGTATTGCTATTCTGGCAATTGAATTTCACCCCAGAACTAAATATATGTTTTGGCGGACACTATTATACTTTGCAAGCCACAGCTGTGACACCAGATTTATGGTATTGCTATTTTGGCAATTGAATTTCCCCCTAGAACAAAATATATGTTTTGGCGGACACTATTAGACTTTGCCAGCCCCTAATGGAACACCAGATTCAGGGTATTGCTATTTTGGCAATTGAATTTCACCCCAGAACAAAATATACCCTTTTACGGACAGATTAACACTTGGCCTGCAACAGCTGGGACACCAGATTCAGGGTATTGCTATTTTGGCAATTGAATTTCACCCCAGAACAAAATATATGTTTTGGCGGACACTATGAAACTTTGCCCGCCACAGCTGTGACACCAGATTTATGGTATTGCTATTTTGGCAATTGAATCTCACCCCAGAACAAAATATATGTTTTGGCGGAAACTATTATACTTTGCCAGCCACTACTGGAACACCAGATTCAGGGTATTGCTATTTTGGCAATTGAATTTCACCCCAGAATAAAATATACTCTGTTTCGGACAGATTTAAACTAGGCCTGCAACTGCTGGAACACCAGATTCAGGGTATTGCTATTTTGGCAATTGAATTTCACCCCAGAACAAAATATACCCTTTTACGGACAGATTAACACTTGGCCTGCAACAGCTGGGACACCAGATTCAGGGTATTGCTATTTTGGCAATTGAATTTCACCCCAGAACAAAATATACCCTTTTACGGACAGATTAACACTTGGCTTGCAACAGCTGGAACACCAGATTCAGGGTATTGCTATTTTGGCAATTGAATTTCACCCTAGAACAAAATATATGTTTTGGCAGACACTATTATACTTTGCCAGCCAGTGCTGGGACACCAGATTCAGGGTATTGCTAATTTGGCTATTGAATTTCACCACAGAAAATGATCTATCCTTTGCCAGACAGCAGACAGTATCACACTTGGCTAGCCAAAGCTGGAACACCAGATTTAGGGGATTTGTGTTTTGGCAATTGTATTTAACCCCTTAATAAAATATAGAAATTGCTATTCTGAGTTTCTAGGGGTGACAATAAGCACAGCCAAGCCCCTAATGTAGGATATAGCAAAAAAAAAACAACTAGTATTGATGGATTGATGGACTTGGTGGCAGCTTGTTCTAATGTACCACAAGTCACAAATGGCTGCCGATCACCCCAGAAAAAAAGTGACAGAAAAAGGCTCTGTGCAGCCTAAAAACCAGTGAGCAATTAGCTAGCAGAAGTTGAATCTTAACTAGCAGAAGTTGAATCATTCACAGCTGTAGATCGATCAGTTGATTAGGTGCTGTTGCTGACTTTTCCCTGCCTAATCTCGTCCTCACAGAAGCTGCGTCCTCTCCCTACACTAATCAGAGCAGTGTGACCCCCAATAATTTCAACAACCCCCGCCCCCCAAAAAAAAAAAAATTGACACAATGTGGAGATAGGAATTAATGAAAAAGGATGTATGACTAAATTTGTTATCATTTACAGGTAAATTATTGCCCTAGCCCAGGGGTAAGCAACCTACAGTTGTTGTGAAACTACAACTACCAGTGTGCATACTTGCCCTGCTCTAATAAAAATAAATGGAGCATGCTGGGAATTGTAGTTTCACAACAGCTAGGGTTCCGCAGGTTGCCCACTCCTGCACTAGCCTGTGTATTGGTGTACTGATCACCTATATGCTGGTTTAATTCAATTGAACAAGTCTCAGAAAAAATTAAATACTGTGTGGAAATAGACTGAAATGGACGATTGAGGCCTGACATTCAATTTCACGTTACCACTTACAGGTACATTGTAGTCTTCTTCCTTCATTGTTCCTGGCAGTAGAATACAAGCTTGATCAAATTCTGATTTATATCAGGCACTGCTACATCCTATCACCTTCATTAACAGCCCAGCACAAAATGATGTTCTGTTCATTCTGCTAGGTCACCTCCCTGCCTGCTGCAGCACTGATTGACTCATCCAGGCTGTCTGGGTAAGCTTTCCCCCACTTGCTCTCAGGGTCATGTGAGAACCCTTCCTCCTTACTGCTTTTTTCTCACCGACATGTGCATTTGTCCAAACGAACCTGAAAAGTTTAGTGTTCGTCTCCGAAAAACAGCACGGTTCGGTCCGAACTGGTTCTCTCACCCATATTTTGTAACTTTTTCCAACCTGATGAGCATCAACAACTATTCTTCTGAGGTCCTCAGAAATCTTCATGCCACGAGACACTTGAAACACTATCATACTTTGATAGATCCCTGTTCTTTAAATAAAATAAGTTGCTCACTCACAACTGATAGTCATCCCACTGACTGAAAACACCTCACTGTAATTTCACCTTCCAATTATCTACTATTCTAAAAGGTTCACATACATTTGCCACTCACAGACATTTGATGATGCATTATTTTCCTCAATAAATAAATGACCAACCTAATATTTTTGACTCATTTGTTTGATTTTGTTATCTTATCTACTTTTTGGAGTGGTGTGAACATTTGATGTAGTTTAAGGTTAAATTTATGCAGAGGAACATTTTAAATGGTTCACAAATTTTCAAGCAGCACTGTATCTAAAAGCAGTTCTAAACATTTTTATTCATATTTGTTACCTTGCAAGATGATTGTAAAATCTTTGTCAATATTCTTCAGCAAATAAATGCATACCCACACAATTCCAGATGCTAATAACTTTAGATGTTACATTTCCTTATGAGTCATTACTTTTGAGACATTTGTTTCTGCACATAATTATTTAAATGAACTATTGTTTGCAAATTACTATTGATGTTCAGAGGAAAATAATATTACATTCTACATATTTTTTTTCTCATCTGTAAAGCCTATGAAACCTTCCACAAAAAGTGCTAATGGTGCCAGAATGAAGAATTCATCTGTGGGTGCTCCATATTCTGTAACCATCTGTAATCTCATGTCTTTTCCATGAGCTTTATAAAACAGGTCTTTAACCTGCTGGTAGATGTGATGTGACAAGTCTAGGATTCACATTTTGGCATGACCACTGGAAAACTCCTAATTTCATTCCAAGTATCCTCAAAGCAGCTATTTTCCTAGATTTCATTATATAAATGTAATTAAAGTTTCCAATCATTAAAGTCTGATTTTTATTAGATAGTGGTATACATACTGTATCTGTATCTGGCTACTGTCTGCAGCTTAATTCTATAGATTTTATACAATTTTAAACTAATATATTTATGTTTTGGTTGTTACATATTACATTTTTTATTTCTTTTTTAATAACTATGCAAAATGTAATTCTCCTACATTTTAAAATGATAACTTTAGAGACAAAATTCAGTATTTACAGCATTCATGTATTTACATAAGCTGTACATACACACAACCATTCTAATAATTTAATATGTTAGAATTATTTAATTTACTAAACCAAAGTGCTATTTGCCTTTTAATATTACATAAATTTTTATTTGTACTAAAACTGTTTTAAAATATCATGCATGGACTTAATATAAATAAATACAATAGGAATAAAATATAAACATCAATAAAATAATAGAAATGAAAACGACTATTATTATTAACTTTTTGTAAATTAACATTTCTGCGAATTATACAATTTTATCAATGTTTAAAAAGTTTTTTCCTTTCTCTCTTTAATAAATTAAAAAAACTAGAAGAAATACAATTGATTCTTTGATTACCTCCCAAATTTTAAAATTAAGTTAATATTATTTTTAACCATTTTAATTTAAAAAAATTGCTTTTAATTTTCAATGAAGCTGATGTCATTAAACATGCAGATATCTATTTACCTTGTAAAAGGACAGATGAGATGCTGCACCTCAGAATCTCTGGGTTTTAGTCCTGTTTAATCATCTATTCCTATCCTTATTCCATATATACCTTATTTGAAATGGATGACTTCACAAGAAGTTGAGCTACAAGTTTGTGTCAAGTAAATTTTTATCCAAATATCAGACAACTTTAGAATACATCACAGAAAGAGTGATTCATAGTAGGTGTTATAATGTCACTTCTGCCCAAAGGAGGTTGGTAGATTCTGACCTACTCTAAAATCATACAGCAGGTCAAGTGAAATATATTGGAAAGTTTTAATAGTTCAAAGGCTTTTTTTAAATCCTATAAAATAAAATTGTTATATATATATATATATATATATATATATATACACACACACTAGCAGAAGGACCCAGCTTCACAAGGGTTTATTCCATCTATTTCATTTAATGTTTGTGTGTGTCGTTAAAAGATATCGAGAGTATCCACTATAACAGTGACATCTACAGTACCCTGCCCCTTTAACAATGACCTCCACAGTCGCCTGCCTCCTTAACAGTAACGTAGATAGAGTCCTCCCCTTTGACAGTGACCTCCATAGTACCCGTCTCTTTAACAGTGATTTCCATAATAACCCGCCCCCTTAACAGTGACCTCCACATTGCTCCGTTCCCTTAAAATGCGACATCCACAATACCCCTCCCCCTTAACAGTGACCTCTACAGCACCCCACCACTTAACACTGACCTCCATAGCGGACTGTTCCCTTAACTGTGACCTCCACCATTCCCTGCCTCCTTAACAGAGACCTTCACAGCAGCCCGCACCTTTAACAGTGACCTCCACTGCGGCCGCCCCTTTATTAGTGACCTCCAGAGTACCCCATCTCCTTAACAGTGATTTCCACAACACCCCGTCACCTTAACAGTAGCCTCTACAGCAATCTGCCCCTTAACACTGACCCCTATAGTGGACCATCCCCTTAACTGTGACCTCCAAAGCAGCCTACCCCTAGGGTGACCAGAGTTCCGGTTTTAGGCTGGACAGTCCGGCATTCAGACTCCCTGTTCTCCATCCAGCGCAGGGCCTGGATGGACACAGGGATGTTGAAAAGCTCACTCTCAGACAGCAGCACTTTTGAACAGCTCACTCTCAGACAGCAGCACTGTGCTGTCTGAGCATAAACTGCAGTGAGAAAGTCACTCTCCCTCCCAGCCCTGCAGCTGACAGAAGTTGATTTTTACCTTCATTTTTTCAATCCCTGTTGGCTGTGGAGTGGGAGGGGCGTGGTATTACCAGGTCATGGGCGTGGCTTAGATGGACCTGGGGTGGGGTTTTTAAGTGCGTCTGTGACCTCTATCCATCTGTGACCTCCACAGCACTCCGCTCCTTAACAGTGTCATCTACAGTGCCCTGCCCCTTTAAAGCTGACCTACAGCAGTGAATAAAAATCGCTGGATTGTTATGAAAACCTAGTGTTAAACTGTGTGTATGTAGAGACTAAGGGCCTGCAAGCTTCTATTGGCTGATAAGGGTCATGTGATACATACACACATACCTATATATATATACTATTTGCCCCTTTTCTAACAGGGAGTTCAAAGGGAGTTGTTAGGTGGCATTGCTCAGTTGAAGAATTTCACAGCTGCTTTTTTTTTAAAAAAAGGATGAGGTATTCATCAGATATACAGGAGATAATTCTACTGTGGTGTTATTGCCATGTTTTTTTTTTCTGTATAGAATAGCACATGGGTTTAGTAAGATTCATAGATACAGATTAAGGATGAGTAAATCAATTCTACCAGTTTGGAATTTGTTATGAATTTCCTAATAAGTACAGATTTTAAGGAACTCAAATTTTTGTGATTCATTTCAGGGGTGAAAGAGAGAGAGATATAAAGAGATTTGCCGGTTCACCCAATTTTTCGGGTGGTTCGATCCGATATATTTGTGACGAATTACATTAAAAAAAAGACTATTTCCTGGCTGCTGAGAGCCTTTATAGTGGTGTAGAACACTGTGCTTTTAAGTTACACGCATAGGGAGTCTGCTTTGGTAGTGAAATAATACTGTGAGTCCATATGACATGCAGATGACAGGCGTCGCTATTAGAATCACTGCACACTTCACTTATTTGGGCAGTCAAGGGGCCTAAACTGACCAAGTATGGACTCAGCTTTACAGGTCAATGTTAGGATCAAGAAGAAGCGCTCTCCTTTAATACCGTCGTCAGCTGATTCCAAATAGATATAAACAGAACATGTTCATTTTATTAAACGCTTAAACAAGTAGAGCCCCCCCTGACAGAGTGGAGGGGATGTCAGCAGTAAGTTTGTGTTGACGTCACTGATTATTTTGCCCTTCCTTTGATCCATCAGAACATTAACCCCCCAAAAAAAGAACCTGTCTGTGGAGAGCCCGCCTTTACTCGGTCAGCATTTGGTCAGTAATCCACCAGTATTGCTAATGCCAAAAAATACAGGAGTGCATCCAAAACAGAGATGACTCTGGAATATTGAATGGAATATTTGCATGTCTTCTCTGTTTTGTACCCACTTCTGCTTTTGGCTACCAAATCACAAGCCAATTATTATTTTTTTTTGAACGGGGGAGAAAAAAAAACCTTTATTTAACAAACAGGACATTAACACACATAAAATACAACATACAGTAAGTGCACGTCTCACAGCCGCTGTAACAAAACAGTAAGAAGCGGTATAACATGTAGTAAGCAAGCACTGCAGGGATCGTGTCTAAGACATGTAAGACATCCGGGCAGTCCCGAACATTGTGGGCAGGGCCGCCATCAGGGGGGTACAGCCCATACCCCAGTAAGGGGCCCTGACCCTGGGGGGGCCCGGCCAGTCCTGAAACTTTTTTTTTTTATTTATTTTATTTTTTTATTTTTTTTATTGTGGCAGCCGGCTCTGGGGCCCAGTGCACCTCCCCCTCTTCCTTCTGCAGCCTGTCCCTTACCTCCCGGGGCCCCGGGCCCCAGCTATCTTGTTCTGAGAACAAGATAGCTGGAGTCTCGGCAGATCCATGGGTAGAATGTAGTTGCATCACTGGTCACATACTCCTTCATAGTCACATGGACAAACCCCGACAGCAGCAGCAGCTTGTGGAGGGAGGAGGGGCTGTATGCCTGCAGGCTGCTCAGTGAGGGAGGATGTGCTGCAGTCCTGGAGTCCACAGAGCTTCATGGAGAGCAGGTGAGGGGCAGCTCATATATGAGGGGGCAGGTGGAGCACTCAGGGGCAGTGGGGTTCAAGTGGAGTGGAATCTGGTGCAATTAAGGGGGTTTATAGCACAGATCCAGGTGTATTCTGAGGGCCATGGTGTATATGATTCTGTCCCTGTCCCTGCGTGTGTCTCTGTCTGTCCCTGCATGTGTCTCTGTCTGTCTGTCCCTGCGTGTGTCTCTGTCTGTCTGTCTGTCCCTTCGTGTGTCTCTGTCTGTCTGTCCCTTCGTGTGTCTCTGTCTGTCTGTCCCTGCGTGTGTCTCTGTTCAGTCCCTGCGTGTGTCTCTGTCTGTCTGTCTGTCCCTGCGTGTGTCTCTGTCTGTCTGTCTCTGCGTGTGTCTCTGTCTGTCTGTCTGTCTCTGCATGTGTCTCTGTCTGTCTGTCTGTCTCTGCGTGTGTCTCTGTCTGTCTGTCTGTCTGTCCCTGCGTGTGTCTGTCTGTCTGTCCCTGCGTGTGTCTCTGTCTGTCTGTCCCTGTGTGTGTCTGTCTGATGTGCAAACTAGCTTATTTACTCACCTCACTGGCGCTGACATAATTGAAGAGAAACGCCGTAATCTTACGCAGACGCACTGCGCGAGATTACGTCAGCCGCAAGTGAGGTGAATAAATTAACTAGGAGGCGGCACTGGGCTCCGGAGTGTGGCGCGATTCTGAAGAAAAAAAGGTCTTTGCTTTATTATGCCACTATTAATTCTGAGTGTTGGGGGTCACTTATTGAGGATCAGTGTGGATGGCACTTATAGGGGATCAGTGTGGATGGCACTTAGGGGGGATCGGTCTGTGGATGGCACTTAGGGGGGATCCTATGCTATATATGTGTCATCCACAGATCCCCTCACAACAGTGCCATCCACATTCCCCCCCACAACAGTGCCATCCACAGATCCCCCCCACAACAGTGCCATTCACAGATTCCCCCCCCCCACAACAGTGCCATCCACAGATCCCCCCCCCCAAAAAAAACAGTGCAGTCGACAGATCCCCACCCAAAACAGTGCAGTCGACAGATCCCCACCCAAAACAGTGCCATCCACAGATCCCCCCCAAAACAGTGCCATCCACAGGCCACCATTAGTTCAAATCCCACCAAATGCTCCCCTTTGGTTAAAAATATTTTTTTTCTTATTTTTCTCCTCAAAAACCTAGGTGCGTCTTTTTATGCTTTTCTATCTTGAAATAAACTAAACCTTTAATGTTATGAAATTTAAATTTAATTTATATTAATTCACGCCCCATCCATCTACTCTTGGCCCAGCCCCCGGATCCAAAGCCTTTATTTAATTGACCAGTTTTCTGTTGTTCACAAAAAATAAATATTTTCAATACGTTCCTGTTATGGCACTTCTAATATACATTTAAGCTTTTCCATCACGTCGCCCCTCCCCTTCATCACATTCTCAGAAACAAGCAGAGCATGGATGTCAATAAAATTATCCCCCCCCCCCCCCGGAAAAATTTCTGCGGACGCCCATGCACAGAGACTGGATTTAAGGAAAGGTGCTGGGGAGCAAGCTGGCCGGAATCAGCGACACAAGTACGGGGGGGGGGGGCAAAATTAACTTGTGTGGGGGAAAATTACTTAGTGGGAGGTCAGTGTGGCAGGAAAACTACATGGAGGGCTCTTTGGGGGCAAAATTACTTAGTGTGGGGGCAAATTACATAATGCAGGGCTGTCTGGGGGTAAAATTAACATGTGGGGAAGGGGCAAATTACTCAGTGGGGGTCAGTGTGGCGGGCAAACTACATAGTGGAGGGACATGTGGGGGCAAAATTATTTACTGTGGGGGCAAATTACTTAGTGGGGGCAACTTGCATAATGCAGGGCTGTCTGGGGCAAAATTAACTTGTGTGGGGGCAAAATTAACTTGGGGGGGCAAATTACTCAGTGAGGGGCAGTGTGGCGGGCGAACTACATAGTGGAGGGCCGTGTGGGAGACGTCCTTGGATGTAAGAGATATGGGCGCGACATATGGGTGGGGCTGTGTGTGGGTGTGGCTTGAAGGTGGAAGGGGACACAGGGGCCCCATGATCTCCTATTCCTGGGGGAAGTGCGCCTCCAAAGACCAGGCTCTGGATCCGCCACTGGGGCAGTGTCGGGGGGGGGGGGGGGCCAGGCCTTGAGCTGGGTAAGGTGGCAGCCCTGATTGTGGGCAAGGTCCGAGATAAGAGTCGTCCATGTGTTCAATACTGAATGTTATTGATGGCCAGCTCCGTGATGAATCCCAGCACTCAGATTAGGTAGTCCTTACTGAGGAACTTCACTTTTCCTTCACAATGCGCTGATGCCACAGATGCCATCACCTTGGCGAGCTGGGTTGCTGATAAGTGGATTCTAAAGTGTCTGAAGAAATGCGAGTAAAGACATTGGAATAAATTGTCCACTTCCTCCAACGTGACCTCGCCCTTTGATTTATGAATATCATTCTATAAAGTCTTGAAGTCCTCTGCGTGGATGGCATAAGAAATGTCCATGCGAGGTTCGACGGGCACAGAGAAAACAAGGTCTGTGGCTGACACTGATCCAGACAAGTCATACCCAGTCCACATCGCTGCTAGCCACGTAAGGTCCTGAGAACTGATCACCAGCTTACTGACACAACAAAGTTTATTTGGAACCACATTCCCACGATAGCCGTGAGCACCTCAGAGCCATTATAAAGGAAGAGCGGGAGGCAAGTAAATGTCTTTAATAACACCTCCAATAGATCGTCCTCTGTGTATGTCCCGCAGAACCAACCTGTCCACACAATCCGGTGCTCTATGCTTGCCTTGGTGAGTAGTGATGAGCGGCAGGTACCATATTCGATTTTGACGAAATTCCCGAATATTCGAAAGAATATTCGTTTCATATTCGTCGAAATCGAATATTCGTCATTATTCTAGTTATCGCGATTAATATGCGATTTAAATAATCGCGTATTGCGATTTTAACTTAAGGCTACTTTCCTATTGGTTTCATATCTAGAATTATAGCGAAGATGACGGATATGACGAATGTATTCGTCATATTCCTCAAAACGAAGATAACGAAGTATTCTACATCTTCGTTTTAGCAACCTATTCGTCAACTTCGCTAATTCTAGCAATCAAATAGGAAGGTTGACTATAGAGACAACTGTGTTTAATTCGCTATGCGATTATATATATATATTTTTTAATAAATAGAATAATTATAATAATTATATCAAGTAATATAATTATTCTATTAAAAAAAAAATCGCATAGCGAATTTAACACAGCTGTCTCTATAGTCAACCTTCCTATTTGATTGCTAGAATTAGCGAGGTTGACGAATAGGTAGCTAAAACGAAGATGTAGAATACTTATCTTCGTTTTGAGGAATATGACGAATACATTCGTCATATTCGCTATTCGCTAATTCTACCAAGCCAACCATAAACTTCCTTGCTCATGGAGCGTCCCCATCACCATGGGAACGTCTCCATATACTAAAATGTACTGTCGGATTTGAGGAATTACGTTGAAATCGCAATGCGATTAATTCAAGTTATAATAATTGCATTGCGATTTCAACTTAGAGCTGGGTTTATAATGGGTCAGCTTGCTAGAATGAACGAAGTTAACGAATATGGAATATAGCAGCAGTGCTAAGGTGAATTCGCAATGCGATTAATTTAACTTGAAGTAATCGCATTGCGATTTCAACTTAGCACTGCTAGTGCTATATTCCATATTCGTTAATTCTAGCCTATGTAAAATAGCAGTGCTAAGTTGTGATCGCAATGCGATTAATATAACTTGAATTAATCGCATTGCGATTTTAACGTAATTCCTCAAATCCGACAGTACATTTTAGTATATGGAGACGTTCCCATGGTGATGGGGACGCTCCATGAGCACGGAAGTTGGCAGAAGCGGCAACGGGCACTGACTAGAGCAGCCAGGAAGCCAGGAATCCTCAGGACAGGTAAGAACTACTTTTGGGAAGTGGGAAAGAAAAAAATATAATTAAAAAAAAAAACGAATATTCGAAATAGCGAATTTATAGCGCTATATTCGAAATATTCGCGAATTAGCGAAGTGCCGATATTCGCTAAAAAAATTCGCTATTCGAATATTCGCGCTCAACACTATTGGTGAGTAAGGGCTTGGATGAAATCTGTATAAGCACAGCCAGTGCATCTCTGTCCTTTCCTTTGAGTCCAGGTAAAGAGGAAAATTTGGCTTTTGGGTTCAGCTCTGAGCCCACTTCAATGGCAAAACCCTTCTGCTTCTCAGCAGCTATGTGGGCAGACAGGTGCTTGGAATACTCTTTCAGTCTGGTGTATGAGAAATTATACATCAGTGTCACGCTGTACAGAGTCCATTGTTTTTGAAGGAGCAAAGCACCCTGTGCCGGATCAAGAGTTTCCTCCAAGTAATTCGGCCCGTACGGCAAAAGGAGGTGTACAATCACCCATAAATTTGACCAAAAAAAGCCTGTTTCAGATACACCTTTACACATTTCACCACTACATAATTCGGTCAATACAGCAAAAGGAGGTGTACAGTCACCCATGAATTATCCCCAAAAAATCCCTTTTCATATTACAAATTTCACCACTACGTAATTCGGCAAATTAGGAGTTATGCAATCACCCATAAATTTAACGGAAAAAAAAACACTTTCATTTAACAAATTTCACCACTACGTAATTTGGTCCATGCAGCAAAAGGAGGTATACAGTCAGCCATGAATTTTCCCACAAAAAAGCCAGTTTCAGATAAAAATTTTTACCACTAAATAATTCGGCCCATACAGCAAAAGGAGGTGTACAGGCACCCATGAAATTTCCCAAAAAAAGCCTGCTTCACAGAAAAAATGTCACCGCAAAAAGGCCTTTACCACATATCACTGAACGACAAATAGGCCTTTATTTTTTTAAACTTTTACACTACACAAGGCCTATCAACAGATAAATGCAACGATGAATGGAGAATATATTTTTTTTTCTTCCACTAATACACGGCAAACTGGGTTTCCGAATTTATCACTCTACCAGTGAGCGGCAATTAGGCCCTAATCTTTTCCCACTTTTATGCAGAAGGCTTTTCAACAGATAAATTCAACGCTGGACGGCGAAAATATTTTTTTATTTCGCCGCTAATACATGACAAACTGGGCTTCCGAATATATCACTGCACCACTGAGCAGAAATTAGACCCTAATTTTTCCCACTTTTACACAAAAGGCTTTTCAACAGATAAGTGCAACGCTGGGCAGCGAATATATTTTTATTTCGCCACTAATATATGGCAAACTGAGCTTCCGAATATATCACTGCACTGCTGAGCGGCAATTAGGCTCTGATTTTTCCCCACTTTTACACAAAAGGCTTTTCAACAGATAAATGCAACGCTGGACGGCGAATATATTTTTATTTCGCCACTAATACACGGCAAACATGACTTTAGAATATATCACTGCACCGCAGAATGTCAATTAGGCCCAAATTTTGTTTTACTTTTACACAACAGGCTTTTCAACAGATATATGCAACGCTGGATAGCAAACATATTTTTATTTCGCCACTAATACACGGCAAACAGGGCTCCCGAATGTATCACTGCACTGCAGAATGTTAATTAGGCCCAATTTTTTTCTACTTTTACACAACAGGCTTTTCAACAGATATATGCAACGCTGGACACCAAATATATTTATATTTCGCCACTTATATATGGCAAACTGGGCTTCCCAATATATTACTGCACTGCAGAACGTCAATTAGGCCCGATTTTGTTTCTACTTTTAGGCCCCTTTCACAAGGGCAAATATTCTGCGCAGGTGCAATGCGTGATGTTGACACATTACACCCGCACTAAATCCGGACCTATTCATTTCAACGGGGCTATGCAAATGAGCTGTGATTTTCCCGCATAACTTGTGTGTTACGTGAAAATCGCAGCATGCTCTATATTCTGCGTTTTTCACGCAACGCAGGTCCCATAGACTTGAATGGGGCTGCGTGAAAATTGCAAAAATCCGCAAGGAAGAGCGGATGCGGTGCGATTTTCACACATGGTTGCTAGGGGATGATCGGGATGGGGACCCGATCTTTATTATTTTTCCTTATAACATAGTTACAAGGGAAAATAATAGCATTCTTAATACAGAATGCTTAGTAAAATGTGGGTTGAGCCCGGGGTCAAAAATAAAAAAAATTAACTCACCTTATCCACTTGATCGCGTAGTTGCTGATCTCCTATTTCTTCTTTAATCATGAGCTCCGGGTAAAGGACCTGATGGACCATGTGATGAGCTCAGTGATGTCACCACAGGTCCTGAAGAAAGAATAGGAGACTGGCAACTACGCGATCAATTGGAGGAGGTGAGTTATTTTTTTATTTTTTTTAACCCTCAATTGACCTTCTACTAAGCATTCTGTATTAAAGAATGCTATTATTTTCCTTTCTAACCATGTTATAAGGGAAAATAATAGAGTGTACACTACACCTAACCCAAACCCGAACTTTATTGAAGAAGTTCGGGTCTGGGTACCACATTCAGTTTTTTCAATGCAAAATGCATTGCACTCGCGCGGAAAAAACTGAACCACGCAACGCAATTGCAGTCAAAACGGACAGAAATTGTGTGCGCACTCGCACGATTTCCCCGCCACACACCTGCATCCTATCCGGCCCCAATACACAACGCCCGTGTGAAAGGTGCCTTACACAACAGGCTTTTCAACAGATATATATGCAACGCTGAACGGCGAATATATTTTTATTTCGCCACTAATACACGGCAAACTGGGCCTCCCAATTTATCACTGCACCGCAGAACGTAAATTAGGCCCAATTTTTTTTCTACTTTTACACAACAGGCTTTTCAACAGATATATGCAACGCTGGACAGCAAATATATTTTTATTTTGCCACTAATACACGGCATACAGGGCAAATATATCACTGCACCTTGAAGCGGCAAAGATATTTTTCCTTTTTCCACTAATACACACAAAAAAGGGCTTTAAAATAGATAACTGCACCGCTGAGCGGCAAATATTTTTTTTCATTTTCCACTAATACACGGAAAAAAGAGCTTTAAAACAGATAACTGCACCACAGAGCTGCAAATATTGTTTTGCTTTTTCAACTAATACACGCAAAACAGGGCTTTAAAACAGATAACTGCACCGCTGAGCGGAAATTTTTTTTTTCTTTTTCCACTAATACACAGAAAAAAGAGCTTTAAAACAGATATCTGCACCGCAGAGTGGCAAATATATTTATCCTTTTTCCACTAATACACGTAAAAAAAGGGCTTTAAAACAGATAACTGCACCGCTGAGCAGCAAATATTTTTTTCCTCTTTCCACTAATACACACAAAAAAGGGATTTAAAACAGATAACTACACCACTGAGCGGCAAAGATATTTTTTCTTTTTCCACTAATACACTAAAAAAAGGGCTGTGATTTTTGCCCTTGACCACACATCGGATAATAAGCCCTTTTTTCCCACTAATACAAGCCAAAAAATGCTTTAGAACACAAGGGCAAATAAAACCTAGAAATATATTTCCTTGTAATAAACCCTGTTAATGCCTGTATAAAACAGCACTTGCACCCTAATAAGACAGGTTTGCTGGAATTACAGAGCTGTATAATGGCGATTTGGATCCCCAGTCAGTGCCGCAAGGTGTAATAGGATTGTTCCTATTACCCAGGCTGTCACCTCCCCGACTGAACCCTGTTCAACACAAATGCTGGTGGAATGATTCCTTCCTATCCTTTCCCTACACCTTGAGTAATCTTTCCCAGTACTTGTAAATCGTTTTTTTTGTCACCACAATCAAGTCTTTCCTATCACTGTCTCTAGCGGCTGCAGACACGTCTCTCCCTGCACTAAGCATGCTGGTGAATGGCAGAATCTAAAATGGCTGCCGTATTTATGGGGCTGTGACATCACAGGGCTGGCGCCAGCTGATTAGCTACATGCATGTCTGTATGGGTGATCCCACCTTCCCAGAGTTCCTTGCCCCATGTCCTCACACGTGTATCAGCCATTTTAGGAAAAATGTGATTCATTACCATGAAGCGCGAAGAAATTCTGCTTTGGTTCGAATTGAATTTTTCCTGAAATTCGGATCAAATTCCGCTTTGATGCGCTCATCTCTATATAATATGACTGGCATACAGTACTCCTCATGCATACTCAGAGCTGTCCATAATGATAAGTTACTTATCATAGTTAGTTTTCATAAGTAGTACCCCAGGCATCCAAGCAAATTTTTTTTTTGCTGAGTTCTGTTAAAGGGTAGTTACCCAAAAGGAGACTCCTGGGTTTGTGGTATGAGTTTTTCTTTTTTTTTTTTGGAAATAATTGCTTGCATGTCTCTTTTCCAGAGATGCATTATGCAGGGACAAAAGCATAGCAATAGATAAAACAAAAAAATCTTAATATGAAAATGCACTGATTACATGGTTGAGGCTACCACCAAAACCTTACTGGGAAAAATATAGGGGAAAATTGATTTATGAAGTACAAGGACATACATATAAATATACGTAGTAGAGATGAGCAAATCAATTACATCAATTGAGAATTCATCCTGAAGTTTCCCAAAGAATTTGGATCCTAACAAACCCAGATAGGTTGCAATTTATTTGGTGAAAATCAAGAGAGAGATCTTCATATGAAAAACAGGTGAAATTTACTTTCTTTCTGAAATGATTAAAAAAGATGAATGTTTTATAGCTATGGCATAGCCTTACAGTCATTGCTTAGTCTTTTAGACAAACTTACATCATATAACTAGGCAAATAGCTAAACTAGCTTCATATATTTCAGGTCAAAAGCCCTTTATCAGAGCAAAGCAGATACACTGAACAAAAAATGTAAATGCAACACTTTCAGTTTTGCTTCCATTTTGCATGAGTTGAACTCAAAGATCTGAAACATTTTCTACATACACAAAAGACCCATTACTCTCAAAAATTATTCACAAATCTGTCTAAATCTGTATTAGTGAGCACTTCTCCTTTGACCAGATAACCCATCCCACCTCACAGGTGTGGCATATTAAGGTGCTGATTAGACAGTATGAATATTGCATAGGTGTGACTTCCCACAATAAAAGACCACTTTAAAATGTGCAGTTTGATCACACAGCACAATGCCACAGATATCTCAATGTTTGAGGGAGCATGCAATTGGCATGTGGAGGTCCTGGGCTGGTGTGGTTACACGTGGTCTGCTTTTTTTGTGAGGCCTGTTGGCTGTACTGCCAAATTCTCTGAAACACCTTTGGAGACGGCTTATGGTAGAGAAACGAACATTCATTGCACGGGCAACAGCTCTAGTAGACATTCCTTCAGTAAGCATGCCAATTGCATGCTCCCTCAAACGTGGCCACTAGAGTTGAGTGGACACCTGGAAGTTCGGGTTTGCCGGGTTCGGCCGAACTTCGCCACTAAGTTCAGGTTTGGGACCCGAACTTGACCACTAACCCCATTGAAGTCAATGGGGACCCGAACATTGGGGCACTAAAATGGCTCTAAAAAAGTCATGGAAGGGCTGGATGGCTGCAAAAGGAAGCAAAATGGGGATAAGAACAGGACAATTGCCATGCAAACAAATGTGGATAGGGAAATGACTTAAAAAATACCATAATATACATAAAAATTTAAAATAATAATCTTGAACTAGGACGAGGAGGAGGAGGAGATATGGAGTAGGAGGTTGGGGAGGCGGTGGAAGTGGCATTGTAGATGGAAGTGGTGGTCTAGGAGGTAGTCGCCACACTGTGATTTGTTTTTGGTTTTGTTTGTTTTGTTTTTGTTTTTTTTATTTGGGTATACCCCAAAACATTGGGAAAAATAGAAAAGAAATCAAAGAGAAAGAGCGCTCGAGTATAACAAAGGCTGGGTGAGGCCAGTATACATGTCTATTCTACACAAGGTACAGACAAGTCCTGTGGGATCCATGCCTGGTTCATTTTAATGAACGTAAGCTTGTCCACATTGGCTGCGGACAGGCGGCTACACTTGTCTGCGATAACGCCCCCTGCCATGCTAAACGCACGTACGGACAATACACTGGCCGCAGGGCAGGACAGCACCTTAACCGGCAAGCTCAGGCCATGTGCCCAATTTGGAGGCCCAGAACTTGAATGGGGCAGACCCATCAGTCAGTACGTGTAGGCGTGTGCACACATACTGTTCCACCATGTTGCTGAAATGCTGACTCCTGCTAAGACGTTCTATATCAGCTGGAGGTGCTGGTTCTTGTTGCGTGCTGTAAAAGCTTTTCCGTATTTCGGCCATGCTAACCCTGCCTTCTGAGGTGCTGGCGGTTCTCCAGCTGCATTGTCGACTTCTTCCTCCTCCTTTGCCTTCGCCTTGTGCTTCCACTGAGGCTCCGGTATCAGGTGGGAATGCCATCAGCAGCACGTCTACCACCATGCGGGGTATAGATCACCCAACAATCTAAACACCGCCAAATTTACAGAATATATTTCCCAGTCAGGTATGCAGTGCAGCAGGAACACACTCTCCAAGCCACTTGTGATAACCGTGGAAATATCCACCCACAATCTAAGAGCTGGATTTGCTGATCACAAATGCAGTGCAGGCCACAAAGGTACTTTATGGCAAAACAAAAGTGATTTTTTCCCCACAATGTCCCAGTTGTATTTACTGATTGTATTTTACTATCACAAATGCAGTGCAGGCCGCAAAGGTACTTTATGGCAAAAAAAAAAAAAAAGAGATTTTCTTTTTCACCCACAATGAAACAGATGGATTTACTGATTTTCTTTTTTCTATCAGAAATGCAGTGTAGGCCGCAAAGGTACTTTATGTAAAAAATAGAGATTTTTTTTCACCCACAATGTCCCAGTTGTATTTACTGATTATATTTTACTATCACAAATGCAGTGCAGACGGAAAAGGTACTTTATGGCAAAAAAAGGTGATTTTTTTTCCACCCACAATGAAACAGATGGATTTACTGATTTTCTTTCTCTATCACAAATGAAGTGCAGGCCGCAAAGGTATTTTATGGCAAAAAAAAAAGGAAATTTTCTCACCCACAATGAAACAGATGGATTTACTGATTTTCTTTCACTATCACAAATGCAGCACACTCCGCAAACCTACTTTTTAGCAAACAAATTATAATTTTTCCCTCCAGAATCAAACAGATGGATTTACTGAATTTATTACACTGTCACATACAGTATGCAGCACAGGGGTACTTTACAGAAAAATTTTTAATATGTTACCTTCTGGGTCCCTGAACTCACAGACGGATTACCTAAATTATTTTCCCTTCCCCTGGCACATTTGCAGTGCAGGTGCACTTAAAAAATGGGTATATGCACTGCACTTGCACAAAATGGCCGCCAACACCCACCTAACTAACAGACGGATTAAAATGTATTTTTCTGTGTCACTGGACTCAGGGCAGGGTACAAAAATGTTGCATTGCACCCACAAAAAAAATTGCTGTAGATCGCACACTTAACACCAAGCTCTGATATCAGATTATTTCCTCATCTCTCCCTCACAGCAGCAGCATCCTATCCCTACACTAGTAAGAGCTGACGTGACGTGTGGCACTATGTGACTCCAGCTTATATAGAGGCTGGGTCACATGCTGCACTGGCCAATGACGGCCATGCCATTAGTAGGCATGGCTGTGATGGCTTCTAAGGGCACACATCTTAAATGCTTGTTGATTGGCTGCCCTGCAGCCTTTCAACAAGCTTTATTAAACGGCCGAACACCGAACTCGAACTTCTACGGAAAAGTTCGGGTTCGGGTCCAAAAAACCCTAAAGTCCGGTACGAACCCAAACTTTACAGTTCGGGTTCACTCAACACTAATTGCGACATCTGTGACATTTCAAAGTGGCCTTTTATTGTGGGCAGTCTAAGGCACACTTGTGCAATATTCATGCTGTCTAATCAGCACCTTAATATGCCACACCTGTGAGGTGGGATTGATTATCTGGCAAAGGAGAAGTGCTCACTAACACAGATTTGGGAACAATGAGGCCGCTCTTTACCTCAGTGTTGTAAAGTAACTTGTCCTCATGTGTGATCAGGACAGGTTTTGTGGGAACTAATGGGGCAGTGGCCATTTTGTTTCCCCTGATGATTGCTCCCCAGACAAAACAAGGCATTATAAATGAAAGGTATTTGTGAATACATTTATAATAAAATAATATTGAAATATTTTAATTTTCTTAATTCCCGGAGAGCCCCTTTAATATGACATAATGACTAATGTAGACTAGGCAACACTCCTCTTGGTGTCTGGGAAAAAATATGCAAATTAACATGTCTAACATCAGCTGGCATCATAAAGAATTACCTTTCTTATCCTCTTTATCAGAAAAGCTATTTTGAATATTTTTCTTAACCCCCTCCCCCCAAAAAAAAATAAAAAAAATAAAAAAAATAAAGAGAAACAGTATTTACTAGAACAGACAACTCAGGAGTGCTGGTATGACTATATAGGTAAATAAAAATGTCAAACCATCTTCATAGAATGGGCACAGGAATGGGCGTCATGTCTGAAAGAATATTCAGGGTTGTGAGATTAATGAATCCTGAATAATTTTCAAAAACGTTTGCAATCAAACGCCTAAAGTAAAACCTGGATTTCTTTATTTATAGTTTTTCAAAAGAACTTTGTTTTTCATTTATTCATTTTTCTTCTTAGAGATCTTCTTAAAATCTTAGGATTTAAGACTTAAAAGAGTGACTAATATTCATCCTGGAAAAAAATGTATAAACCTTTCCAGGAGACATCAGAAATAAAACCCTGGCAAAAATCTGAATCTGTAATTTTTTTCTTTAATGAAAGCTGGTTACACGCAGACGTATTTTAGCATCCATATTATGGACATAGCAGTAGGACCCTATGGTGATCTAAGTTTAGGTTAATAGAACTCCAGAGAGTCTGGATTTGTTCCCATAATACATTTACTAAAATGTGGCCAGGTTGTGACTGCGTTCAACCAGCTTTTTTCTGAAAGCAGGGAACCGGTATATATACAGTAGTTAGGTCCAGAAATATTTGGACAGTGACACAAGTTTAGGCATTTCAGCTGTTTTCCAAAACATATTCAAGACATAGTTATATATTAAATATGGGCTTTAAGTGCAGACTCTCAGCTTTAATTTGAGTGTATTCACATTCTACTTGGAGGGAGGGTTTAGGAATTATAGCTCTTTAATATGTGCCTTTTTTCTAAGGGACCAAATGTAATTGGACAATTATCTCAAAAGCTATTTAATAAGCTGAATGGGCTATTCTCTCTTTAATCCATCAATTAAGCAGGTAAAAAGTCTGAAGTTGATTCCATATGTGGCATTTACATTTCAAAGTGGTTGCTGTAAACTCACAACATACTGCCAAAAGAGCTTTCAATGGAATTGAATCAGATCATCATTAGGCTTAAAAAAAGAAGAAATCCATCAGATATAGAGGAAATGTTAGGAATTGCCAAATCAACAGTTTTGGTACATTCTGGTAAAAAAAAATGCAAAGAATCCTTTCCATGGTGAAGAAAAACCCCTTGGCAACATCCATCCAAGTGAAGAACACTCTCCAGTACTGTAGGTGTATCAGTACCTAAGTCTACCATAAAGAGAGTTCAAATACAGAGGGTTCACCACAAGGTGCAAACCATTAATCACACTCAAAAATAGAAAGGGCAGATTTGACTTTGCCCCCAAAAATCTAAGAACAACATTGTTTGGACAGATGGAACTAAGATAAACCTATACCAGATTGATGGGAAGAAGCAAGTTTGGAGAAGGCTAGGAACAGCTCATGATCCAAAGCACACCACATCCTCTGTAAAACATGGTGGAGGCAGTGTGATGGCATGGGTATGCCTAGCTTCCAATGGCACTGGGTCACTTGTGTTTATCAATGATTTGAATGAAGACAGAAGCAGCGAAATGAATACTGAAGTGTACAGGGATAAACTTTCTGCTCAGATTCAACCAAATGCAGCAAGGTTGATTGGACAGTGCCTCACAGTACAGATGGATAATGACCCAAAACATACTGCTAGAGCGATGAAGTGGAATATTCTGCAATGGCTGGGTCAATCACCAGATCCCAACCCGATTGAGCATGCATTTCACTTGCTTAAGACAAAACATAAGGCAGAAAGACCAAGCAACAACTGAAGATAGCTGCAGGAAAGGCATGGCAAAGCCTTACAACAGAGGAAACCCAGCGTTTGGTTATCTCCATGGGTTCTAGACTTTAGACAGTAAATGTCTGCAAAGGATTCTCTACAAAGTATTAAAAATGAACATTTTATTTATGGTAATGTTAATTTGTCCAGTTACTTTTGAGCCCCTGAAATAAGAAGGCTTTATAGAAAAATGGTTGCAATTCCTAAATGTTTTACAGGATATTTTTGTTCAACCCCTTAAATTAAACCTCAAACTCTTCATTTCAAATTACATCTCAGTTGTTTCATTTCAAATCTAGTGTAGTGGCATGCAGAGCCAGAATCATGACGATTGTGTCCCTGTCCAAATATTTCTGGACCTAAATGTATAATGCTATTCTGTCAGATAACATGCACAGAAGTTTTTATTGTGATCAAGACAACAAAAGGTGTACTGTTTATTAAAACAATATATTTAAAGATAATATATTCTATATGATACTGTACCATTTATGTTTACAGGTACAGGCCAGTGCTACCTTGAAAGCAGCTTCTAACTGTCTATTATATTGCATGTATGAGTCTGAAATTATAATTTTCATAGATAAGACTTACCTGTAGATTGTTAGAGATGCTTTAAGACATTTATAGTATATTCACAATATCTACTGTGAAGAATTGGAATCCTGGAAACCTGCACTGGATGATGAGGTGGTCACTGACTGCCACATCTATCTGGAAAAAAAGAAGAGGTAGCCAGTGTATCTCCATGTCTGGAAACAGCCAAGCATGTATGCACTTCACCAGGGAAGACAGGGAAACCACATTCTTGAAATAAGTGCAGATCCCCATATCCTGTGGCTATGTCATAACTGTTTGAGACAGAAATACCCCTTTACAGGTTTTTTTATTAGTAAATTATTGGAGACTAGTGTTGATCGCAAATATTCTAATCACAAATTTTCATCGCATATATCGGCACTTCGAGAATTCGCGACGATCTAGAATATAGTGCTATATCTTCGTAATCGCGAATATTCTAGATTTTTTTCATCAGTGCTCTCACTTCTTCTTGCTTGTGGGCCAATGAGAAGGCTGCAATATCTTTGTCTGAGCTTAGCAACATCCCTACCAACCAATAGAAAAGGTGCCTACCCCTTACTACCGAATATCGGTGTACGAATGGTGGGGCCAGAACTAGTAGAGGCCTTAGCAGATTGGGTGGCTGACAGTACCTCCAGTTCCTTCACATTGTCTCCCACCCAGTCTCCCGCTGAAAGCTCAGAGTTGGCACCTGAAGCCCATGGGCATCTGTCTTTCACCTCACCCCCTTGCAAATCAGCCAAGCAGTCTGAGCCCCTAGTCATGCAGCAGTCTCTTATGCTTTTTGATGACTCTGCTGGCAGGGTCTACATAGCCCTGCCCCAGAAGTGGAAGAGATTGTTTCAGGATGTGGACATGGGAGGACCACCAAAACACATCTCGGCTGATGACAAAACACAGGTGCAAACTGCTGCGGCTTTCTGCAGTGTGCAGACTGGCAAGGAGGGCAGGGGGGAAGAGTGGGTGGAAGATGATGTGGAGGATGATGATGAGGTCCTAGACCCCACATGGAATCAAGGTCATGCGAGTGACGTGTGCAGTTCGGAGGAGGAGGTGGTGGTCACACAACGCCAGCCGCACAGCAAAAGAGGGAGCAGGGTGCAAAAGCAGAGTCCACTAGCCAGTACACCTGCTACTGCCCACCGCACCCAGGGACTGAGCCCACCAAAGCCAGCTCCAAGGAGTTTCCTTGCGTGGCAGTTCTTCAGACAATGTGCTGACGACAAGACGTGAGTGGTTTGCACGCTGTGCAATCAGAGCCTGAAGGGAGGCATACAGTAAATGTTCTAAACCTGAGCACAACCTGCATGACCAGGCAACTAAATACAAAGAACGAGCTGCAGTGGAGTAAACACCTCAAAAACCACGGAAGATTTCAGGCTGCTCATGATCCCTCCTGCTGCAGTCTCGGGCCTCCTCCTCTGGAGTGACAGTGGCACCTGCCACCCCGCAAACAGAGGAAGTGGCCACCACCTCCATCACCAAGCATCTCCACAATGTCCCATGGAAGCGTTCAGCTGTCCATCTCCAAAACACTGGAGAAAAAGAGGAAGTACCCCCTATCCACCCGCGATCCCTGGCCCTGAATGCCAGCATTTCAAAATTCCTGGCCTTTGAAATGCTGTAATTCTGTCTGCTGGAGACAGAGACTTTTAAAAACCTTATGGCCTTGGCTGTCACACAATACGTGCTTCCCAGCCACCACTACTTTTCCATGCGAGGCATCCCTGCCCTGCACAACCAAGTGGCAGACTAAATTAGGTGTGCACTGCACAACGCCATTTGTGGCAAGGTCCACATAACCATCGATACATGGACCAGTAAGCATGGGCAGTGACGTTATATCTCTCTAACTGCACAGGTAAATGCAGTAGTGGCTGGGCCTGAGGCGGATAGCAGTTTGGCGCATGTTCTTCCGCCACCAAGGATTGCAGGACGTTTCTCATTACCTCCTGTTGCCTCCTCCGCTTCCTCCTCTACCACCTCCTCATCCGGTCAGCGTAACACCTTCACCTCCAACTTCAGTACAGCCAGGGGGAAACGACATCAGGCTGTTTCAAAATTTATCTGTTAGGGGGAAAAACCCCACACCACTCAGAAGTTGTGGACTGTCATGGAACAACAGACTGATGAGTGGTTGGTGCCACTGAGCCTCAAGCCCGGGCTGGTAGTGTGCAATAATGGGCTAAATCTCGTAGCAGCTCTGGGCATAGCCGGTTTGACGCACATCCCTTGCCTAGCACATGTGCTGAATTTGCTAGGCAAGGTAATTTGATCACCGCCTCATATGCTTCGTGCCCACAGGGTGGAACTCCACCTTACACATGCTGGAGATACAACCTACTAAATCATCAATTATATGAGTCAATGTGTGCCCAAAATGTATAACTGCACCAAATAAACTCTAAGAACACACATATAAAATAATTGCAAATTTTATTAGGTAATTAACATTACAACAAACATAAGGAAAATAATATTGATAGCAGCAGCAATGCAGGCAAGCGCTGCGACAAGCCGCTCACATGCTGGACACAGAGTAAACCTGATCCAAATAAAGGAGAATCTCCGAAGGAAGCACAATAAATCCACACACGGCAGGCAATATTCGAACAACCAGAAAACAGAGGGTGGCGTCACTAGTAGTGTTGAGCGCGAATATTCGAATAGCAAATTTTTTTAGCGAATATCGTCACTTCGCTAATTCGCGAATATTTCGAATATAGCGCTATAAATTCGCTATTTCGAATATTCATTTTTTTTGTTTGTTTTTTTAGTTATATTTTTTTCTTTTCCACTTTCCAAAAGTAGTTCTTACCTGTCCTGAGGATTCCTGGCTTCCTGGCTGCTCCAGTCAGTGCCCGTTGCCGCTTCTGCCGACTTCCGTGCTCATGGAGCGTCCCCATCAACATGGGAACGTCTCCATATACTAAAATGTACTGTCAGATTTGAGAATTACGTTGAAATCGCAATGCGATTAATTCAAGTTATATTAATCGCATTGCGATTTCAATTAGCACTGCTATATTCCATATTCGTTAACTTCGTTAATTCTAGCAAGCTGACCCATTTAAACCCAGCTCGAAGTTGAAATCGCAATGCGATTAATATAACTTGAAGTAATCGCATTGCGATTTCTACTTAGCACTGCTGCTATTGCTATATTCCATATTCGTTAATTCTAGCCTAATATGTAAAATAGCAGTGCTAAATTGCAATCGCAATTCGATTAATATAACTTGAATTAATCGCATTGCGATTTCAACAGACATGGTTTACTATGGTTGCTAAAACAAAGATGGAGAATACTTTGTTAATCGTTATCTTCGTTTTGAGGAATATGATGAATACATTCGTCATATTCGCTAATTCTACCCAGCCAACCATAGTAAACCAGGTCTAAGTAGAAATAGCAATGCGATTAATTCAAGTTATATTAATCGCATTGCGATTTCAACGTAATTCTCAAATCCGACAGTACATTTTAGTATGGAGACGTTCCCATGTATGTTTGGCTTGGTAGAATTAGCGAATATGACGAATGTATTCGTTATATTCCTCAAAACGAAGATAACAAAGTATTCTCCATCTTCGTTTTAGCTACCTATTCGTCAACTTCGCTAATTCTAGCAATCAAATAGGAAGGTTGACAATAGAGACAGCAGTTTAATTAGCTATGCGATTATATAATTTTATTTTTTTTAATAAATAGAAGAATTATAATAATTATCAAGTAATATAATTATTCTATTTATTTAAAAAAAAGCAAAGTAATATAATTGCATAGCGAATAAAACACAGCTGTCTCTATAGTTAACCCTCCTATTTGATTGCTAGAATTAGCGAAGTTGAGGAATAGATAGCTAAAACGAAAATGGAGAATACTTAGTTATCTTCGTTTTGAGGAATATGACGAATACATTTGTCATATTCGTCATCTTCGCTATAATTCTAGATATGAAACCAATAGAAAAGTAGCCTTCAGTTACAATCGCAATACGCGATTATTTAAATCGCATATTGATCGCGATAACCAGAATAATGACGAATATTCGATTTCGACTAATATGAAACGAATATTCTATTGAATATTCGCGAATTTCGTTGAAATCGAATATGGCACCTGCCGCTCATCACTAGTCACTAGCCGTCCGATGATTAAGGTGCTCTGATCAAGTATTATCCAGCAATTAACAACCCCCCTTCTTAAAATATCACTTTTAATTATTATCACTAAAATTATTGCTGATGTTGCGGTCGCTTAACCAAACCCCACCCTATACTAATAAACAAACAGATACCATCTCTGTCATCATCTGTATGTCACAACTGACATCAACCATATAGATATTTAATGTTGGGTATGGCCGAGGAGGATAAAGGTAATTGGGTTGATCCTTCTACTAACCCTGCGATTTACCCTGCGTCTCTTCCTTTGCCCAGGGACGGCCCCTAATGGTGGGACCTCCCTGTCCTCGTGCCTAAGGCTGAATCACCCTTGGTCTTACCCTAATCTGATCACAATATTGACTAGTGTCAGTTGTTGAGACACAGAGATGACAATAGTTGGTGTATACGTCACAATTAATTAAGTCCACATAATCCAGTGAAGATCTCTGGTTATAATGTCACCGAGTCTCCTTTAAACAATCTGGTGCATCCAGACCTCTAGACTCTGGGTAGCCCTAGGTTCAGGGTCTGTAAGGTGGGCTTATTAGGACTTAATACCCCAATTATCAATCAATATAATTTTTCACATCATGTTTCATTATGCCTTGTATATTTATATTGTTAAAACCTCGACGCGTTTCCCTTCAGATTACTGAAGTTCATCAGGAGGCCAGACGGGCATCAGTGTCCCAGATTGATGTGATAAAAATTGATGTAGTAAAAGATTTTTTGATATATAGAAAACCTGATATAGCTCAAATGTCAAGAGGAGTTGTTTTTGATAAGGTACAGATATCACGGGATATCATTTCGGCAGGCATGTGACCTAAAAGATAAAGTGAGATGCCAATTAGGCTAAGTACATCTGTATATATGCGTGCGCACGTCTATATATGTATAGTGGGACTGAGAGGTGCACTTACTTGTGCCAATTCACATGGCGTAATGTTACGCTCGTGAATGTCGATATGGCCTCTCCTCACCTAAAGGCAAATAAAGGTCCCATTGTGTATTAGCAACGTGCCCATACATAAACACATCCCTACTATACTAGCACAGATTTATCTATTAATAGTACCTTTGTACTTAGGCTACTCACATGTCACTGCTCAAACCCATGTTTCCTCCTCTGACGCCATGCAAAAGAAACCCCAGCCTATTCCCTTTTAAATCCCCCACTCATAATCACTTCGCCAATCACATTCCACCGCCTTAGTCCTAGCACCGCCCATACCTCTCGCCACGTGAGATGGGCGTATAGGGAAGACGTTCCCTTCCTTGGTGTAGTGCACCATCACTATTACGTATTTCCTGTTATTGAAGCGCACCGATGCCTCGTTCGTACCTTCCACCAACAGCTAGTCACCTGATATCCAGTCTTACGGTCACCTGATATCCAGCCTTCCGGTATATGGAACGCATGGTTATCTGTTGGTGGAACGCATCGCTGCCTCGTGCGCCTCTTAGTTGTAGCTGGTCACCTGATATCAGCCTTCCGGGGTATGGAGCGCAGGACATCTCCTATATATGGAGCGTACGTCAAATTCTCCATTCAGTACGCCGCCCATCGCTAGTCACCTAGATATCCAGCCCTACGGTAAATTGGGCGAAGGTCAATTATTAAATTCTCCATTGGTGTGCTACTATTTATTTTAAGGGCCATAATGTCAGGACCATATACCTGATCCGATAATATAGTATGGATAATGTGGAATGTGATATGGACATAGATGATAGCATTATCATCTGGATGATGATATGTTAATATGTTAATATGAGGGGAGATAAAGATAAGGGGTTACGTTCATGTGTCAATAGGGCCGAGGCTCATTTGTCAGATGAAGTTTAGTTAAAAAACAACAAGAAAGATTAAAGTATATATACAAAGTGTACACATAAAGCAACTATGATGACAGTTGCTAACGTCATATATGGGTGCTTCATGCACCTCCGGCCAGAAATGGGACATTTATATCAACATATTACAGCAAGGCTATGTTCGTAAAGGGAAGCCATTATAGGAAGCACGAGAAATCCAATCTCTCATTAAGTCCTAGGGGCGCCTGTGATCTGAATCTATGTATCCAGGCACTTTCCTTTTGAAGGATCTTACGATCCCAGTTTCAGTTATAGCTGGAAATAATTGATTTGATTTATTTAGTATGGCCAGTTTTTTGACTGGGACAATATTTACAGAGACCTTAATCAACGAGGCGAAAAATATATTTTCGGATAGGGATATCCCAGGACTGGAAGCTTCCCTTACTTGCAAACAGGTATTTCAGGAACTATACGAGAAGTATAAAGCCAATATTAGATCCTGGTGGGAGATTAAAGCTATTGAAAACTACCTCGAACATAAAATTGTCCCCAAAGGACTTAGACATTAGGTCAAACCCGCGGATCGGATTGCCTCTCCGGAGTTCCTAAAAAAATGGGAGGAGGAACTAACTTGTAGCTCTCTGAGGCTGATGGGACTCTTATTAGAAGAAGAAAAAGCGTGCTTTGAAAAAACTTCTGCAATTACAAGAACAAATTGAATCAGTCCTTAAATTCAAGGAAGAATCGGACTTTGGCAGACGGGAGGCTTCTCTGCAAACCTCTGTAGAGAGATTTCAAAATTTTATTAAAGAACGAAAACACCGTCAATTTGTACGAGATCTTGCTGAGTTCAGGGAAAATAGGGTCTATCAATCGGCACCTCTTGTCCCATCAGCATCAGAAACATCGATATCTGATATTGACTCCTCTGACACTGAGAACTATTCTAGATCACAGGGTGGAGGGTCATTTAGATCAGGTCGGAGAGGTAGAAGATGGCCTCGAGGTGGGGGCAGAAATCGAGGATATGTGAGAGATGGTACATATTTAGCACCATCATCTTTTTCACCTCCCTCTACTACCCAGAACACTGTATCCAGAACCCAGCAGCATCAAACACAACCCGCTGTCTCTTTTTTAGAGAAGGGCCAAGCCCCTTATCATCTGCGAAATCAGGACAGGATAGAAAAGATCTAAAAATGGATCCTGTATGTGATCTTCAAATTATCAATCTAACCTCTAGAGTTCTTGAACCAGTAGAGGTTGATGTCCTCAGGAGGGGCTTATCCTTCGTCCCCACCAACAATTTTGACTTGTTTACGTGGACGAAGGATTTGCACCTCTTCAGTCGTAAATTGAGGTGGCATAAGTTCTTTAAAAATAGTAATAGGGAAACATGTGAAAGATTGGGCCTCTGTGAGAGTGACTTTGGAGATTTCCAAACTCTCATGGAACTGAGTAAGGAGAGTCAAAGACCAGCAGGAGTAGGCCCCTTCACAGATCTCAAATCTAAAAGTAGAAAAATGCCACCTCCATCGAACTACGAGTGCATTGATATTTTTATGCAAATGGTATTGTCTGAATTAGAGAAACTTGCAGGATCACATCCGAAGAACTTTAATCTTTCCCAGCAGGAGATGCAGGCCTTACGGACATTGGAGGGGGACCAAACAATTATAGTTAAACCCTCTGATAAAGGGGGAAATCTGGTAATACTGGACCATTCTCTATATGTCCGTATGTGCCTTGATCTACTGGAAGATAAGGGGGGATATAGGGTGTTAACATGCAATCCCACAGAGAGTTATACCGTGGAGCTGCAGAAAATCCTTGAGATAGGTTTGATAGATAGGGTTCTTACAGCTGTTGAATATGACTTCTTGCTTCCACAACATCCAACTACAGCCACCTTTTATGGACTCCCCAAGGTCCATAAAGGGACTAATCCCCTGAAAGGTCGCCCCATTATCTCTGGGGTGAATTCCCTGACTCAGAATGCAGGGATATATATCGACAGGGTGCTGAGGGAGTTTGTCGTGTCCCTCCTGACCTACACGAGGGACACGATGGACTTCCTCAACAAGATCGATAATTTGATCATAGAGTCTGACTGCCTTTTAGCAAGTGTGGACGTGGAATCCCTCTATAGCTCTATCCCACATGAGGGGGGACTGGCCGCGGTTGTATACTTCCTGAGATCTAG
The DNA here is from genome assembly GCA_033119425.1 of Bufotes viridis. Taxonomy (NCBI): domain Eukaryota; kingdom Metazoa; phylum Chordata; class Amphibia; order Anura; family Bufonidae; genus Bufotes; species Bufotes viridis. The sequence goes on along the minus strand of CM065592.1, from coordinate 386,926,192 downwards.
AGGGTCCAATACCAAAAACATAATAACTTCATTATTGAGCTCCTTGGGTTCATCCTGACCCACAATTATTTTATTTTTAATGGACGTTACTTCCACCAGCTCAGGGGGACGGCTATGGGGATGCCAATCTCTTCCTGGGCTGGTGGGAAGACACCCATATCTTTCCAGACCGGGAGACATGGTGGTCCAACAAAATCATCTTTTGGACTCGCTATATAGATGATGTATTCCTGGTCTGGAAAGGTGGACAGGATGAACTCATGAACTTTGTAACGGAGATCAATACCAATCAAATCGGTCTCCGTTTTACATGCGAAGTGGACCCTATAGAAATCACATTCTTGGATGTACGTGTCACAAGGAAAGGTGACAGACTAATGACTAATGTGTTCAGGAAGACCACCGCGACCAACTCCCTCCTCCACTGGGAGAGCTACCACCCTGTCCCCCTTAAACGAGGAATACCAAGAGGGCAGTATCTTCGTATTCGGAGAAACTGCTCAAACATGGAATTGTTCCATAAAGAGGCAAGGGACCTACGGACTAGATTTTTAAATAGAGGATATCCACAGGGCTGCCTTAAAAAGGCTTTTTGGATGCTGCCGAACAGGACCGCACAAAATTGCTTGTCCCCAAATTAAAGAAACAGCAGGAGAGCAAGATACGTATAATATCGATGTTTGACTCCAGGAATGATCAAATTAAGATGATTTTGGAGAGGTACTGGCCAATTCTCAGAATGGATAGAGATATAGTGGACGTTCTGAGCGAACGACCAGGGCTAACATATAGACGAGGGAGGAATCTACGAGATCGCTTAGTCCATAGCCACTATGTATCACCACGAGGAGAGAGGACATGGCTGGATCGAAAACCAGTGGGGATATTTAGATGCGGGTGCTGTAAAGCCTGTGAATATATCTGTCCAGCAAAAAGTATCACCTGTTCCGCAACTGGACAGGTATTTGCAGTTAAAGACTTTTTTAATTGTCGTAGCAAAGGTGCGATCTATCTCTGCCAATGCTCTTGCCCATGTGATTACGTGGGCAAGACTACTAGGGAAGTGAGGAGGAGAATATTGGAACATGTAAACGATATAACAAATAAGAGAACCACACCCGTTGCATCCCATATGATAGAAAAGCATGGAGGAAATCCGCGCCTCCTGAGATTCTTCATATTGGAGACAGTACCTGAGCCGGCAAGAGGTGGAAACTGGGATCGTAAGATCCTTCAAAAGGAAAGTGCCTGGATACATAGATTCAGATCACAGGCGCCCCTAGGACTTAATGAGAGATTGGATTTCTCGTGCTTCCTATAATGGCTTCCCTTTACGAACATAGCCTTGCTGTAATATGTTGATATAAATGTCCCATTTCTGGCCGGAGGTGCATGAAGCACCCATATATGACGTTAGCAACTGTCATCATAGTTGCTTTATGTGTACACTTTGTATATATACTTTAATCTTTCTTGTTGTTTTTTAACTAAACTTCATCTGACAAATGAGCCTCGGCCCTATTGACACATGAACTTAACCCCTTATCTTTATCTCCCCTCATATTAACATATTAACATATCATCATCCAGATAATAATGCTATCATCTATGTCCATATCACATTCCACATTATCCATGCTATATTATCGGATCAGGTATATGGTCCTGACATTATGGCCCTTAAAATAAATAGTAGCACACCAATGGAGAATTTAATAATTGACCTTCGCCCGATTTACCGTAGGGCTGGATATCTAGGTGACTAGCGATGGGCGGCGTACTGAATGGAGAATTTGACGTACGCTCCATATATAGGAGATGTCCTGCGCTCCATACCCCGGAAGGCTGATATCAGGTGACCAGCTACAACTAAGAGGCGCACGAGGCAGCGATGCGTTCCACCAACAGATAACCATGCGTTCCATATACCGGAAGGCTGGATATCAGGTGACCGGAAGACTGGATATCAGGTGACTAGCTGTTGGTGGAAGGTACGAACGATGCATCGGTGCGCTTCAATAACAGGAAATACGTAATAGTGATGGTGCACTACACCAAGGAAGGGAACGTCTTTCCTATACGCCCATCTCACGTGGCGAGAGGTATGGGCGGTGCTAGGACTAAGGCGGTGGAATGTGATTGGCGAAGTGATTATGAGTGGGGGATTTAAAAGGGAATAGGCTGGGGTTTCTTTTGCATGGCGTCAGAGGAGGAAACATGGGTTTGAGCAGTGACATGTGAGTAGCCTAAGTACAAAGGTACTATTAATAGATAAATCTGTGCTAGTATAGTAGGGATGTGTTTATGTATGGGCACGTTGCTAATACACGATGGGACCTTTATTTGCCTTTAGGTGAGGAGAGGCCATATCGACATTCACGAGCATAACATTACGCCATGTGAATTCGCACAAGTAAGTGCACCTCTCAGTCCCACTATACATATATAGACGTGCGCACGCATATATACAGATGTACTTAGCCTAATTGGCATCTCACTTTATCTTTTAGGTCACATGCCTGCCGAAATGATATCCCGTGATATCTGTACCTTATCAAAAACAACTCCTCTTGACATTTGAGCTATATCAGGTTTTCTATATATCAAAAAATCTTTTACTACATCAATTTTTATCACATCAATCTGGGACACTGATGCCCGTCTGGCCTCCTGATGAACTTCAGTAATCTGAAGGGAAACGCGTCGAGGTTTTATCAATATAAATATACAAGGCATAATGAAACATGATGTGAAAAATTATATTGATTGATAATTGGGGTGTTAAGTCCTAATAAGCCCACCTTACAGACCCTGAACCTAGGGCTACCCAGAGTCTAGAGGTCTGGATGCACCAGATTGTTTAAAGGAGACTCGGTGACATTATAACCAGAGATCTTCACTGGATTATGTGGACTTAATTAATTGTGACGTATACACCAACTATTGTCATCTCTGTGTCTCAACAACTGACACTAGTCAATATTGTGATCAGATTAGCGTAAGACCAAGGGTGATTCAGCCTTAGGCACGAGGACAGGGAGGTCCCACCATTAGGGGCCGTCCCTGGGCAAAGGAAGTGACGCAGGGTAAATCGCAGGGTTAGTAGAAGGATCAACCCAATTACCTTTATCCTCCTCGGCCATACCCAACATTAAATATCTATATGGTTGATGTCAGTTGTGACATACAGATGATGACAGAGATGGTATCTGTTTGTTTATTAGTATAGGGTGGGGTTTGGTTAAGCGACCGCAACATCAGCAATAATTTTAGTGATAATAATTAAAAGTGATATTTTAAGAAGGGGGGTTGTTAATTGCTGGATAATTTTTGATGAATAATACTCCTAGTTGAGATACATCCTTTATAGCTGGAAATAATTGCTCTGATCAAGTATGTTTCACCCCAAAACACAAAGAAATTATTTTTTTTATGTATATAATATTGATCGGCACTCTATATTGGAGCTACAAGTTATGAGATCATATAACTGAAATAGATATTTGTTATATTGATAAATTAATAAAATACACCAGTCCACAGATAATAATAGTCATCACATGTACAAAAGGAAGGGGCTGTATCCCTATATATAAGAGGGCCCTCTCCTAATTTATATGCCGTAAAAACAACGTCCTTGTTGGTGACCCGAATTAATATGGTTCTCCTTTAAGAGATAAAAGTTCTTTCACTTGAAACAATATAAAAGTTCTCTGAATGCACTGTCACTATTTAAAGGCAGTGGAGGTCCGCAACAGTATGCTGTCTTACATACAGAGAGTTTGTGGTAACAAATATTGTCTTTATCCAAATTGAGCAGAGAAATGTCAGCAAATAGGTACACAGATAATATTTGGCAATTCCTTAGCGTACTAAGTTCGGGGGTACCTGTTATTTGTAGTCCCGCTGGCTCTGTAGTTAGGTCTCTTGGTCCTGGTCGCAGCGTCCCACGTACCAGACCGCGCTTACCTCGAGCCGCGTCTTTTTACTCCGCGATGTACAAGGATGTCATCTCCTGCCAGCACCATAACGATCTGTAATCCTGGAGACAGGAGAACCACAAACCTCAGAGAATTGACAACGGCACATTGCGGGAGGAGGTCCGCGCGGTAAGTGCGGTCTGGTACGTGGGACGCCGAGACCAGGACCAGGAGACCTAACTACAGAGCCAGCGGGACTACAAATACCAGGTACCCCCGAACTTAGTACGCTACTGAATTGCCAAAAATTATCTGTGTACCTATTTGCTGACATTTCTCCGCTCAATTTGGATAAAGACAGTATTTATTTCCACAAACTCTCTGTATGAAAGACAGCATACTTTTGCGAACCTGCACTGCCTTTAAATAGTGACAGTGCATTCAGAGAACTTTTATATTGTTTCAAGTGAAAGAACTTTTATCTCTTAAAGGAGAACCATATTAATTCGGGTCACCAACAAGGACGTTGTTTTTACGGCATATCAATTAGGAGAGGGCCCTCTTATATATAAGGATACAGCCCCTTCCTTTTGTACATGTGATGACTATTATTATCTGTGGTGTATTTTATTAATTTATCAATATAATAAATATCTATTTCAGTTATATGATCTCATAATTTGTAGCCCCAATATAGAGTGCCGATCAATATTATATACATAAAAAAATATTCAAACAACCCCAAATACAATGTAAAAACCTACTCAAGGTATACAGAAACCACTATAATATGAGCCAATATAAGGGCCAAACACAAAGCAACTCAAATGGATAGCCCATAGGCAGTAACAGTAACAACAGTAATAACTACAACATGTTACCTAAGATGAGTAGAACCACAAGAAGGATTAGACCCTGGGCCAGCAAGGAGCGCACCCCGTCACGCGTTTCGCTCTGCTTTTTCAAGGGGCTGCTGCTATCATTATTATTTTCCTTATGTTTGTTGTAATGTTAATTACTTAATAAAATTTGCGATTATTTTATATGTGTGTGCAGACATGCTGGAGATAGTGGAGTTTAAGCTGTAATACGCACGGGTGAGTCGGTCTGCGGAACAGCACCACTTCACCACCAACGAGTGGGCCTCTATGCGGGACATGTGTGGCGTGTTGCGCTGTTTCGAGTACTCCACCAGCATGGGCAGTGCCGATGACGCCGTCCTCAGCGTTACTATCCCACTTCTATGTCTCCTTGAAAAAATGCTTCTGGAGATGATGGAAGAGGATGTGGCATGGAAGAGTGGAGGAGGAAGAGGTATAATTTCCATAGTTATCAGGCCAGTCATTCACACGTGGCTCGGAGGGTGTGTTCCTGCACCAACAGAGCCCAAGTACACAATTGTCCAGCCATGGCACAGTTCTCGAGGATGAGGAGGAGGAGGATGATGATGAGGAGGAACCGTGTTCACAGCAGGGTGGCACCAAAAGCAGCTCATGGGCTGGGGGGATACAGAGGACACAGACGATACACCTCCCAAAGAGGACAGCTTGTCGTTGCCTTTGGGAAGCCTGGCACACATGAGCGACTACATGCTGCAGTGCCTGCACAATGACCGCCGAGTTGCCCACATTCTAACCAGTGCTAATTACTGGGTGGCCGCACTGCTGGATCCCAGCTACAAGGACAACGTGCCATCCTTAATTCCATCACTGGAGCGTGATCGGAAGATGCACGTGTACAAGCGCATGCTGGTAGACACGCTGCTGATGGCATTCGCATCTGACACAGGGGCTCAGTGGAATCACAAGGAGAAGGCAGAGGAGGAGGAAGAAAAGGCCAACGCAGCTGGGGCACCGCCAGGACCTCAGAAGGGAGGGTTAGCATGGCCGAAATGTGGAAAAGCTTTGTCAGCTCACCACAACAACCAGCACCACCCGCTGATGTGGAACATCTTAGCAGGAGGCAGCATTTCAGCAGCATGGTGGAACAATACGTGTGCACACACCTACACGTACTGACTGGTGGGTCTGCCCAATTCAACTTCTGGGTCTCCAAATTGGGCACATGGCCTGAGCTTGCCCTTTATGCCTTGGAGGTGCTGGCCTGCCCTGCGGCCAGTGTATTGTCCGAACGTTTTAGCACGGCAGGGGGGGTGATCAAAGACAAGCGCAGCTGCCTGTCCACAGCCAATGTGGACAAGCTGACATTCATTAAAATGAACCAGGCATGGATCCACAGGACTTATCCGCACCTTGTGCAGAATAGACAAGTATACCGGCCGCACCCAGCCATTGGTATACTCTAGCGCACTTTCTCTTTGCATTCTCTTTTCTATTTCCCAATGTTTTGGGGTCTTACCAAATCTATAAATAATAAAGGAAAAAAGAAAATACAAAAACAGTGTTGACTACCTCCTCCACCCCCGCTTCCACCTACACTGCCACATCCACTGCCTCCTCAACCTCCAACTCCACTTTGAACTCCGCCTCCTAGTTCAAGATCATTATTTTTTACTTTTTTTATATTTTATGCTATTGTAAGTCATTTCCACAAATTTACCACTGTCATGAAGTACAATATATGACGAGAAAACAATCTCAGAATGGCTTGGATAAGTAAAAGCGTTTTAAAGTTATCACCACATAAAGTGACACATGTCAGATTTGCGAAAAATGGCCTAGTCCAACATTTAAATAGTCAATACAAATGTGGACTTTGTCCCCCTGAACTTATTCTGCAAAGAAGATGGTGTCCCAGCTGAGATATAGATTTGATTCATTCAATTTTTAATTGACTCTAGTATAGATCCAACATTATTGTAATGCTAAAATACCAGCTGGTGTGTCCGAAGCCGATCTGCTTATGTATTTATCTGTACTGGAGATTTCTATTTGATGAATTGTTTATATCTTAATGCATGGATTATCTTTATCAGCCATTGAGGTGATTGCATTCATACCCTTTTTCTTGACTCATCTTATTCATTGATAACTATTAATAAACAAAACATATTATAGCCAAGTTATGCCTTGAGGACCTCATTATTACTATTTGTTACTATTTCTGTTTTTTCAAATTGGTCTGAAGGCTCCATACAGGTGAGTGTACTCAACATATTTTGACAAATTGATTTTGTATCTTATATATCAAAGTGAAACTTCCCCTACTTATATTAGGGTCTGAAGCATGTTAGCCAAACCATCTTCTTGTTTGCATGTGCCATTTTGCTGCATTTATGTTGGAATTATGTTCAGTTGTAAAAATATCTACAACAAATCTGCCATAACTGAAAATAGCCTTACCTATATTTGCAAATTGTACTCTAGCAATGCAAGTTCACCATTAGACCAGTAGCCCATGTGTTTTGAAGAAATTATAAGTTAAAATTTCCGAGGCAGTTAACAGTAACAATGTTGCTTCTTAACAGAACCATGTGATACAGTTATTACATTTACTATACATTTGGTGTCCAAAGTTTACTTTCCTGTTTACACAAGTGGAGAATATCGGTGACTACAACTACCACCATCTCTGCTCCCTGTTTTTTGTTGCTGATCCCACGTTTACTTTGGTATATTTAGTTAAATGGATAAAGGGTGATATGTGATTTCCTCAGAGTTGTAACAGGGCCATACCCAACTAGACATATTTCGAAGACACATCAAAATAGACAGGAGAATGGCTCCAACAACTCATCTTAAAAGTGGGATACGTCATCTCCCATTATGTAGTGCTAATCCCTAGCTCCACTGGAATGTCATGATTTGTAAACCTCGCTCTTTCTCATCCCCGCTCAAGTACTCAATTCATTTACAGTATTTGGAAAATTATTAAAGGAAACTATATTTGCATTTGAAGAGCATATGGCTTGCCTGTATTTGTTTGACTGGGTAACTATAACATTATGGTAGCTATTAATATTATCTGCGTGTTATTTACACAGCTGCATAGTCGCTTAGTGAGATTAAGGCATCGCTTATTTCAATTCTATAGATGTTTTTACTGATCATCCTGAATGAATATGGATTCTCCAATTTAAAATATAATTCCAATTACAATCATTTCATTAGAATGGGGCCTTCTGAGGTACATTTCTATTCCATTCATTGAATAGCTAAATAGTTGTTAAGGTTGGAAAAAGACAAAAGTCCATCAAGTCCAAATTGTAATCCTGCTATATTGATTCAAGGGAAGGCAAAAAAAAAAAACTGTGAGGAAAAGAAAATCCTTCCCCACTCCAGATTTGGCAATGGTAAGTCACTTTACCTTTGTAGTTGAAATATTTTGATAGCCCCAGTTATTTTCTCACTCTCCATCTCAAGTTATGATTAATGGACTATACATATGTGTATGGGTAGGAGAAATTGGTGAAGATTTATCAAAACAGGAGTAATTGAAGCAATGGTCCAGGCCACCATCAGGTTTCAGCCCGTATTTACTAAAAGGAATGAAATATGAAGCTAAGACCTTATTGGCTTCTATTGGCAACTGTGTCATTGTTTTTGATAAATCTTCCCAATTATTTTATGCTTGACTAAAATACTAACAATTAAATAGATATGAGCAAATCAATTCGAAGCAAATCTAAATCGATCCTAATTTTGAAAACATTCGAGTTGCATCCAAATCTGAATTTTTGGTGATTTGTTTGGTAAAATCTTGAAGAGAAAGGGAATTAATATAAAAATGTTTTTTTTTTTTAAAAAGAGACAAGAGGAAAAAAATAGTCCTAGAAGACCTTAAAGTGTCAAATACAAAATTTCAGGCCAATTGGAGCAATTTTGTTTGGGGTAAAATTGATTCGAACTATGGAAGTCAATGGTGGATGAATCCGAACAATAAGACAGCCATTTGCAGAGTACTTACTTTGATCTGTGTAAAGAAATTAGACCTCTTTTCTGGAAAAGGTTTTGGAAGGTTATGGAAGGTTTTTGTTGACACTTGCCAACTGCAATTGAAAAAGTCAAGGTAAAGTTTGCTGCAGGTGTCTTTTTATAATGGTATTCCCATCTGGATATTCATAGCACATGGCAGTTTTATTAAATTGGCCCCAAAGTGTCAAGTTACCGTAAAGTATGCTACACCTTTTTTTATATTTAATAGGAACCAGCACACACATTGTTAAAAGAAAGGAAAAGATAAGGTGAAGAAGAAACAGTAGAGAGATGAATCTCCTTCAAGTCTGTGGAGGAGGTCAGTGACATATTTATTGGGAAAGAGTAAGTCTGGGTGGTGGGAATGTTTATATTCAACTGTGAAAGGACTAAAATGTTTTTTAGTTTCAGATGCTAACATTTCCAGCAAAATTGAGCACTTGGGAACACTAAACCTCTAACACCGCAGGATATATGAACCAATAGATTGACAGTTGGGATAATTTGGCACTGGTGAATTTGTGAAAGAAAAAACTCGGGTTGTCAGTAGGGTAACTTTCTTTTCAATAGTATATGAGCTCAAAACTGGAGCCTGAAGTTTTAAAGTAGGACACTCCAAGCTATCCAATTCCGTGTAGACTCACTTAAATGGCATTTCCACCTGCTAGTGGGACATAAAGAATGTGTCCCATGTAGTACTCAACCTCTCTGGGGATCAATTCCCTTGTTTGCATCTTGAGTATAAGGGTACGGCCATACATAGTTGGCCAATTGAGGCAGAAAATATACAACTGGAGATGAGTGAATCTATTCTATTCTAAAAATCTAATTTGATCTGCCAGATCGGAATCTTTTGTGATTCCATTCAGATTACATATCTCTCAAAATGGGGGTCATAATTTTACATGTCAGAGGACAGAGAAGAAGGCATCTGCCACCAATAAGGGATAATTTCTGCATCATATTTTAATTTAACAATACAATCCGACAGAGCAGTGGGTTATTAAATTGGCTGTTTGTTACTGCCGGCTACCATCCGTTTTACTCATAGCCATATCTGTTACAGTCATTTTGGCATTACTAATGGTGTTTTGACATTAAAGATTTTGAAAGACGTTGGATATTGTGTTAGGAGACCCCAGATTGTCATATATAACTTTTCAGGGCAAACGTAGCACTTTTGATTCAGGTCAAGTTTATTGATACCAGAATTGAATGTGCCTAGTGATGAGCAATTTTCTGAAAAAAATGTTGTGGGTCAAATTTGACAGAATCGTGTGAATTATTCAATTTGGACCTGAATCAATTCTACCCTAATTGATTTCAATCACCATGAAATGCTGTGCATGACATTAAGGTCACTCCCTATCTCTCTCTACTCTCTTTCTCTCTCTTCTGTCTCCCAAAATTTTTCTGAATCAAATCACTAGAAATTCTGGTTTTATAGAATATGAATACTTGCTAATCTCTAAATCTGCCTGACCAATTTGTTAGAATCAGACCCGAAATAGATTTCAATAAATTCTCTCATCTGCCTATATGTCACAGTGGATCTGCCGTTATTTCACAGTAGCAGAAATATCAGCAAGTATCAACTTTCAAGCATCAGGTGGTGCACACCACCAATGAATGCAATAGAAATACAATATGTTCTCTGTAGTGATTATTCTTCATCATCTGTAAGTATGACACTTCTGAATTTGATGGATTCACCGAGAATAATTCTGCTGAACTATAAAGAGCCAGATATCATGTTTTGTGTAGTAAAGGGCACATGTTTTATTCATGGCTGAGGCTTAGCCTGCTACAACACACAATGACGTTCAAAAAAATATTGGGCTTTCAACTTTCTAGCAATCTTTTGGGGGAACCCTTTTGCAGTTTTAAGTAAAATAAGCACTATACGGTATGGCTCTACCATCATCAAATTTGTAGCAGATACACTTTACTCTCATTTTATCATTGTATAGTATCTATACTGTACACAATGCATTAGAATCACACTAGAGTAAACAATATCCATTCCAAAAGTAAGGGTGGCAGGCCTTGCAAGACTAAATATTTTATTTTATTAATTTGTATGCAGAAAAACAATTTGTTTACAAGCATTACAATGTAATAATAGTTAAAAGTTTTATTAGGAGAAATAACAATTACAATGGTAATATAACAAACAGCTATATTTAGGATTAAACATTACATCTAGTAACAATGACACTGTAAGTAGAGTTATAGAACATCAACCTTTATTAAAAGCGAGTCATTGATAAAGGGGCTGGTACTGAACAGCCCAATGGAGGATTTAATTTTAAGGTGCACTGTTCATATAGCCAACTCTTTGTCAGCCTGTAAACCAGTAATCAATCACTTTTTAGCAGTTATCTTATTATTGCAGGCAAAATTAGAATGACAGAAATCCCCTATATATATATACAGATAACACAGGATCCATCATTCACAATAGGTGATATCAGAGCTTATATACTCCCTCCTGACCTCTGCACAGGTCATGATGCATGCCTGAAAAAGTCTCCTATAGAGGTCAATGAGGTCCCTTCCTGTTCATTCTAGTCTATGGCATATGGTGGATTCTGTAAAGTATATCTCTAAAGAAAGAGATAAATCCTCAGTGATAGTTATTTTAGTACATGAAACACTAATGATGCACAGGTCCAGGCCCCTTACACATTATATAGAGGATGTAAAATATAAGAGAGTGAAACTGGATCGCACATACTCAATACTATGCTTTTATCTAGTAATTGCTTCTCAGCGTAATTACCATGGCTTCTTAGCGCAATTTATCGTATACCTACCCCTATGCTGCATGCTATACATGAGGCATTGGTATACAATTTGATCAAAAAGCAGAGGCTCAATCACCACGAGAAGGTTGCCTCCTTGAGTGGGAACCTACTCTAAAACCGCACCAACCGGCAACGGGACCGAGCAGCCAAACAGCACCCCCGCTGTCTGGCAAAGCCACCTTAGCACTGGGCCCCACCAACCCACCAGCACAGCACCAAAGCAACAATGGCCGCCGCGCAGCACCGCACCATGTGAACAGTTGTCAAAGCTCACCTTATCACATGCTCTCAGGAACTCCAACTGAGAGGTGGTAGGAATTTCTATACCCTTATGCAGTCTCCTGCTAATTAAAATCACCTGGGCCGAATGGGGAGGAGTGCTGATACCAGAGGAAAAATAAAAGGGAAAGATTCTATAATACATGTAAAATATAAGAGAGTGAAACTGGATCGCACATCGCACAGCATAGTATTGAGGATGTGCGATCCAGTTTTATTCTCTCATATTTTACATGTATTGTAGATTCTTTCCCTCATCAAGATCGTGTGATATGCAGTTACCCGCAATCGCATTGCCCTGGCATACATGCGCTTATATATTATTCGTGTCATGGCGGCGCATTCAATATAGCGATCACGTGACAAGCACACGCGATCCCAGGCAGGATGGCCAAGCGTATCACCTAAGGAAACAGTGGAACGCACGTTCCGTATCCAGATCACGTGACTTACTCACATGATACAGGAGACGCTCTCCATCCATATAAACAGGGGAACGCAGAGTACGATGACCCTGCGCTTCACTATTGCACTAGAGATGACCGTGGAAGAATACGGTCACCATCTATCGTACTCCTAATACAAATCCACACCAAAGGAGGAAAAGAGGGCGTATTATGATACTCATATAAAAAACACATCTTCTGAAAGCTTCGGAAGATTAAATTAATGAGTGTGCCATAGACCAACACCTGTTCTTGCCAACAAAGAGATACATCAGATAAAAGGATAGACACTCAGGTAAAGAGCTGTCTATTAAATACTTAAATGGCACTTCCTGTGTCGATAACATTTTTTGACAGTTAGTTAAGGTGAAGCACAATGGGTACAGCAAGGAGCTAGCAATTGTAGAGAGAGGTAAACTGTAGTGGTCACGGATTGGGGGTTAGATAAAACATGAAAACGTAAGTTTCTCGTTAAGCCCCCTTGGTGACTGAGAGCGGAATCTGTAAATCCATTCTGTCTCTTTTTGAAGGTGTCTATGGTCCCAGTCACCCCTTCTGAGGGAAGGTCTCACTAATTCAAGAGCTGAAAACGTCAATGAATTAATATCCCCGCCATGTTGTTCCCACATGTGATTCACTATAGGGGTATATTTCTTTTTCTTGATATCATTAATATGTTCGAGAATACGTTGACAGAATTCCCAAAAGGTCTTACCCACGTAGTCCTTGGGGCACGTACATTGACAAAAATACACTACCCCCTTACTCCTGCAGTTCACAAAATCTCTTATATCATATCTCTTGTTCGTAATTGAACAGGTGTTGGTCCTGGTTTTTCTCAAAAAACAACAGGCCGAGCATGCCCCACAGCGAAATGTAAGAATCGGTTTTCTATCTAGCCACGTCCCCTCAGGGACTGGCCGTGAAAAATGTCTATGTACCAGCCGGTCACGTAGACATCTACCTCGTCTGAAGGCAATGCTTGGGCGAGGGGGGAGTACATCAGCCACTCCTGGATCCATCAAGAGGATGGGCCAGTATTTATCAACAATGGCCCTCACCTCCTGATTTTTCACATCAAATGTGGACATAATCCTGATGAACTCCTCCCCTTTTGAATTAGACCCCCTCGGTACTAGGAGGGTGTTACGTTCACTTGATTCTGCATTTTGAAAATCCCCTTTTAGGACCCGCTGTGGATAACCTCTCATTCTAAATCTATTCTGGAGTCTTCTAGACTCCTGATGGAAGCTTTCTTTGTCTGAATAATTCCTCCTCATCCTAAGGTACTGGCCCCGAGGTATGCCACTTTTCAAATTCGTAGGGTGGTGACTATCCCAGTGAAGTAAACTGTTGGTCACGGCGGTCTTCCTAAAAGTTGTTGTAACAAGCTTGTCTCCCTCCTTAGTGACCCTGATATCCAGGAATGTTAATGTATCTGGATGAAATTCAAAGGTAAATGATAGACCCAGCTCATTTATATTGAGTGCCTTAACAAACGTTTCAAACTCCTCGGCTTTGCTGTTCCATATCACAAATAGACATTGTCTATATAACGTATCCAGAAGACGATCTTGTATCCCCACCAAGTTTGTATATCGGGAAAGACAACCTTATCCTCCCACCAGCCCAGGAGGAGATTAGTGTATGTAGGGGCTCAGGGACTCCCCATCGCGGTCCCCCTGAGCTGGTGCCAGGAATCAAACTGAAAAAAATTATGGGTAAGGGCAAATGCAAGGAGGGTCACTACAAAGTTATTATGGGGACTAAAGCAAACCGCCCTTGTTTTCAAAACCTTGGTTGCCGCCATCAGTCCTTTCGCATCGGGGATAGAGCTATACAGAGATTCCACATCTATACTAGCAAGAGAGCAAGATCATAGTCTCTATTTTTCGTAGGAAGTCCATAGTATGTCTCGTATAAGATGTAAGGGCAGACACAAAGCCCTTTAGAATACGGTCAATGTAGATACAGCTATTTTAGGTGACAGAGTGCAACCCAGACACGATTGGGCAACCCCTCAACGGGGATAAACCCTTGTGAATTTTTGGCAATCCATAGAAGGTAGCTGTTTGAGGTGAACTCGGTCGTGGAAAGCGGTATTCAGTCTCATTAATGATATTCCTACTTAGCCCATCATCAAGAATGGGCACAAGTTCTCTTACAAAGATGTCAGTAGGATCTGATGGCAAGACTCGATAACATTGTCTATCATTCAAAAGACGTTCACACATTTGTCTGTACTGCATGTACCCCATAATAACAAGGTTCCCCCCTTATCAGCTGGTTTTACCACTATTGAGTTGTCCCTCTCTAGACTCAAAAGGGCTTCAGTTTCAGGGCCAGACAGATTGTGAAAGAATGGTGTAGATTGGGGCAATTTTTCTACATCTTCGGTGACCATTTGTAGAAAAATATCTATGTGATCATAATTCATAGGAGGAGGTAATTTATTGCTCTTAGGGCGAAGGTCCGTAAATGGTCCATGCCCTAGTTCCAATAAATCCAAAAAAATTCTAAGGTCAGCATACTCACTCTCCTGCAAACCAAGTTGTTCACAAGTGAGTCTGTTATTATTTTTCATAAACTTATGCCATTTTAGTTTTCTCAAGAACAAGCTAATATCTTTAACCCCTTAATGATGCATGACTCGGTTCCCATGACTCGGTTCCCTAGTCCTTAATGACCCATGACGTACCGGTACGTCATGAGTATTTCCGATCACTGCTGCTCAGCCGGCAGTGATCGGAACAAGGTACCTGCTGAAATCATTCAGCATATACCTTGTTACAATGCCCAGGGGGGTCCTGTGACCCCCCCATATCGGCGATCACTGCAAACCGCAGGTCAATTTAGACCTGCGGTTTGCAGCGCTTTGTGCGATCTCAGAGACTAAATGCCCCCAAAGTGTTAAATTTTACCCCCCCCTGCAGCCCCTAATCATATTGTGGCTGTGGGGGTGCAGGGGGGGTGGTTGAGGGCAGCGGGAGGTGGTGGGGCAGGCGGGATCGCAATAGCGATCCCCCGCCCGCCTCCTCTGAATTCTTCCCTGGTGTCTAGTGGTTTTAGCAAAGTGTCATTGCTGAAAATTTGTTAAAAAACTGCTGACATCTGTGCTGCAGATGTCAGCAGTTTTAACCCCTTCCATGCCGCGGTCCATACGGACCACTGTATGAAAGGGGTTAACATCGGGGGGCTGCAGTGCTTTTACAGCCCCCCGACAGGATGGGATCGCAGAGGCAGGGAGCTCCCCTCCCTCCCCATCACCCACTGCTCAGTTCTGGCAGCGGGTGATGGTTACCATGGCAGCAGGATGCTTTCAGAAGGATCCTGCTCTCAATGGTCCTGAAAGTCTAAGCAGACTTGTGCTAAAGGCACAAGTCTGCTTAGACTATGTAAAGTAAAATAAAATTGTGTACTGTACTGTATTATATAGACAGTAGATCCCCTGGATCTACAAGAACCAAGTGGGTCTGGGTAAAAATTTTTAAAAAAAGTGAAAATAAGTAAAACTAAAAAGATACATATCACTGAATAAAAATAAAAAAAATAAAATACACTACACATATTAGGTATCGCCGCGTCTGTTAAAACCTGATAAAGAAATATCACATGACCTAACCCCTCACGCAAATACCATAAAAAAATTTAAAAAATGGTGTAAAATAAGCCATTTTTTGTTACCTTACATCACAAAAAATGTAATAACAACCGATCAAAAAGGCATATACCCCTCAAAATAGTAGCAAACAAACCACCATCTCATCCTGCAAAAAATGAGCCCCTACATAGGACAATCGCCCAAGAAAACAATAAAATATGAGTCTCAGACTATAGAGACACTAACATTTTTTTTTCTAAACGTCTGTTATAGTGTTAAAGTAAAATAAATAAAATAAGGATACATATTATGTATCGCCGCATCCATAAAAACCTGCTCTATAATAATATCACATGATCTAACCCCTAAATAACAAAAATAAAAAAATAAAATAAATAAAAACAATGTAAAAAAAAACATTTTTGTCACTTCACATCTCAAAAACTGTAAAAGCAAGCAATCAAAAAGTCAAACCGTCATCTCATCCCATAAAAAATGATACCCTAGATAAGACAATCGCCCAAAAAAATAAAAAAATATGGCTCCCAGATTATGGAGACATTAAAACATGTTTTTTTGTTTTACAAATAATATTATTGTGTAAAACCTAAATAAATATAAAAAAGTATACATATTAGGTATCACCGCATCCGTAACAACCTGCTCTATAAAAATAACACATGAACTAACCCCTCAGGTGAACACAGAAAAAAATATATAAATACTGTGTCAAAAGTAATTTTTGTCACCTTACATCAGAAAAAGTGTAATAGCAAGCAACCAAAATTTCATATGCACCCCGAGATAGTGCCAATCAAACCGTCATCTCATCCCGCAAAAAATGAGCCCCTACATAACACAGTCGCCCAAAAAATAAAAATTAAAAATATGGCTTTTAGAATGTGAAGACACTAAAAATATTTTTTTTTTAAAATGCTTTGTTATGAAAAACTGAAATAAAAAACCCCAAAAGTAGTCATATTTGGTATTGTCACGTCCGTAACAACCTGCTCTATAGAAATAGCACACAATATAACCTGTCAGTTCAACAATGTAAATAACAAAAAATAAAACGGTCCCAAAACAGTTATTTTTTGCAAATTTTCCATTTTAATCCATTTTTCCAGTAACAAAGCTCGATATTTATTGCCCTGATTCACTAGTTTGCGGAAACACCCGACATGTGGTCGTAAACTGCTGTATGGCCAAACGGCAGGACGTAAAAGGAAGGGAACGCCATATGGTTTTTGGAAGGCAGATTTTGCTGGACTGGTTTTTTGACACTATGTCCCATTTGAAGCCCCCCTGATGCACCCCTACAGTAGAAACTCCAAAAAAGTGACCCCATTTTGGAAACTACGGTATAAGGTGGAAGTTTTGTTTGTATTATTTTAGGGTAAATATGATTTTTTTGTTGCTCTATATTACACTTTTTTTGAGGCAAGGTAACAAAAATAGAAAATTCTGAAATTTCATCTCCATTTGCCAATAACTCTTGTGGAACACCTAAAGGGTTAACAAAGTTTTTAAAACCGGTTTTGAATACCTTGAGGGGTTTAGTTTCTTAGATGGAGTCACTTTTATGGAATTTCTACTCTAGGGGTGCATCGGGGGGCTTTAAATGGGAAATGGTGTCAAAAATCCAGTCCAGCAAAATCCGCCTTCCAAAAACCATATGGCGTTCCCTTCATTCTGCGACCTGCCGTTTGGCCATACAGAATTTTACGGCCACATATGGGGTGTTTCTGCAAACTACAGAATCAGGGCAATATATATTAGTTTTTTTTTGGCTGTTAACCCTTACTTTGTTACTGGAAAAAATGGATTAAAATGAAAATTTTCCAAAAGATCGAAACTCTGAAATTTTATCTCCATTTGCCAGGAAAACCAAAAGAGTTAACAACATTTGTAAAATCAGTTTTGAATACCTTTAGGGCAGTGGCGTAACTAGAAATGACTGGGCCCAACAGCAAATTTTTAAATGTGCCCCCCCCCCCAATAATTTTTTCACAACCCCTTCCTTTCATGCCGCCCCCTTTCCTGTGGCTAATAAAGATCGCTCTCTCAGACCAGGCCCGGCAGCTGTTCCATCCATTTTCTACACTGTCTATACTGCCACTGTATATAATTTAATTGTGTAAGACTGTTGATGGGCCCTGAAAAAATCTTTTAGTACTTCTCCTCCTCTTGGATGGGCCCCTTCTGGATCAGGGCCCCAAAGCAGCCGCTTCCCCTGCTTCCACTATAGTTACGCCCCTGCTTTAGGGGTGTAGTTTCTAGAATGGGGACATTTTTGGGTGGTTTCTATTATGTAGGCCTCACAAAGTGACTTCAGACCTGAACTGGTCCCTAAAAAGTGGGTTTTGGAAAATTTCTGAAAAATTTCAAGATTTGCTTCGAAACTTCTAAACCTTGTAACGTCCCCAAAAAATAAAATAGCATTCCCAAAATGATCGATACATGAAGTAGACATATGGAGAATGTAAATCAATAACTTTTTGGGCTGTATTAATATGTATTATAGCAGTAGAGAAATTGAAACTTGGAAAATTGCAAATTTTTCCA
This sequence comes from Bufotes viridis, assembly GCA_033119425.1. Taxonomy (NCBI): domain Eukaryota; kingdom Metazoa; phylum Chordata; class Amphibia; order Anura; family Bufonidae; genus Bufotes; species Bufotes viridis. The sequence continues at coordinate 386,907,700 of CM065592.1, read as the reverse complement.
AATTTTTTGTAAATGTTTTATTTTTTTATAAATAAAAATGAAATTATTTGAATCCATTTTACCATTGTCATCAAGTACAATATCTGACGAAAAAACAATCTCAGAATGGCCTGGATAAGTAAAAGCGTTTAAAAGTCATCACCACATAAAGTGACACTGGTCAGATTTGCAAAAAATGGCCGGGTCCTTAGGGTGAAATAGGGCTGAGTCCTTAAGGGGTAAATCCACATAAACGGATTAAATTTTGTTGTGGGGACAAAGGAGAGTCCCTTTTGAGGAGGGAATTCTCTGCCTCACTCAGAATACGGGAGGAGAGATTAATTATTTGTAGTTGTTCATTTTCCTCTAATCTTCTCCTGTCTTGGTTCGGTACCATAGTTGATATGGACTGTCCTTGGCTAAAAGATCTCCCCGAGTAACTGGTGGGGAATTGGGAATGGAGGAGGAGGAGGGAGATGGTGATGCATACTCGCCACCCTTCCCTCTCTGGCCATTTGGTCTTGGCCATCTCTTATTGTTGAAACGTCCTTTACCCCCACCCCTCTGGCCCGTCTATAATTGGTTCACCCTCTAGGGTTGGAGAACTCGGAATCCGAGATCTCCTGTTCAGAGGAGGAAAGATCTGTTTCAGAGGGAAGAAGGGACCACCTCTCAGTTGGAGTTCCTGAGGGTATGTGATAAGGTGAGCTTTGACAACTGTTCACTTGGTGCGGTTCTGCGCGGCGCCCATTGTTGCTTTTTTGTGCTGGTGGGTTGGTGGGGCCCAGTTCCAAGGTGGCTTTGCCAGACAGCGGGGGCGCTGTTTGGCTGCTAGGTCCTGACGCCCGTTGGTACGGTCCGCGGCAACCTTGTCGCGGTGAGTGGGCCTATGCTTTTTGATCAAATTGTATACCAATGCCTCATGTATAGCATGCAGCATAGGGGTTGGTATATGTTAAATTGCGCTGAGAAGCCATTGTAATTACACTTAGAAGCAGTTACTAGATAAAAGCATAGTATTGAGGATGTGCGATCCAGTTTCATTCTCTTATATTTTACACATTATATAGAGGAGATGCATTTTCTGCTATATCTTTAGGGAAAGTTCTTCTTTCCCTTGTGACAACATCCAATACTTTTTTTTATCCAAAAAGACATAGATAGCAGTGGATCTCCTGAACATCATGAAGACAATAAACTCTGGGGGTCAGTGGCTTGGGAACAGGGTTGCCAATAGATATGAGCGTATTGTTCAAAAATTCGATTAGCTAAATTTTTCGGGAAAAATTTGATTCAATCCGAATATATTCGCTGTGAATTTCTTTAAAAAACGGCTATTTCCTGGTTGCTGAGAGCCTTTATGGTGGTATAGAACACTGTGCCTTGCAGTAACACGCATAGGGAGTCTGCTTTAGTAGTGAAATAATGATGTAAGTCCATATGACATGCAGATGACAGGCATCGCTCTTAGAATTACTGCATACTTCCCTTTTTGGGCGGTCACAGGGCCAAAACTGACCAAATAACTCAAGTATCAACTCAGCCTTACAGGTCGAAGATAGTGTCAAGAAGAAGTGCACTCCTTTTACACCCTAGTCAGCTGATTCCACATAGATGTCTACAGAACCTGTTCTATTAAACGCTTATACCAGTAGAGTGGAGAGGGTGTCAGCAGTAAGTTTGTGTTGACGTCACTGATTAATTTTCCCCATTTTCTAATCCGTCAGAACAATTACCCAGAAAAAAAGGTTTCTGTCATTGGAGCATACGCCTTCACTCAGTCAGCATTTGCTCAATAATCAGGCAAAAAAAAAACGGAGTGGATCTAAAACAGAGATGACACGTGAAACAGAGATGACACTGTTTCATTAGACTGTGACCAATAAATCCAGCAGGTCAGATCAGAAGAAGTGTCAATTAAATGATGATGTCAGCAAGGCCAAAAGGCAAAATAGTGGCCCAATCATGAAGGAAGCAGAATGATGAGACCACAGAGCTGCACAATGACAGAGTCTGGAGGTGGCGGAAGCATAAGTAGGCCACAGAGCGGCACAATGACAGAGTCTGGAGGTGGCAGCAGCATGAGGAGACCACAGAGCGGCACAATGACAGAGTCTGGAGATGGTAGCAGCATGAGTAGACCACAGAGCGGCACAATGACAGAGTCTGGAGGTGGCAGCAGCATGAGGAGACCACAGAGCGGCACAATGACAGAGTCTGGAGGTGGTACCAGCATGAGTAGGCCACAGAGCGGCACAATAACAGAGTCTGGAAGTGGCTGCAGCATGAGGAGACCGCAGAGCGGCACAATTACAGAGTCTAGAGGTGGCAGCAGCATGAGCAGACCACAGAGTGGCACAATGACAGAGTCCGCAGATGGCGGCAGAATAAGTAGGCCATAGAGCAGCACAATGACAGAGTCTGGAGGTGGAGGCAGAATAAGGAGGGTAGCCAGTGGCACAATGACCGAGTCTGCAGGTGACGGCAGCATGAGGAGACTACAGAGTGGGACAATGACATAGTCTTGAGGTGGTGGCAGCATGAGAAGGCCACAGAGTGGCACAATAAAAGAGTGGCAGCAGCAGGATACCACAGAGTGGCAAGGTGACATAGTGTGGAGATGGCAGTAGCAGCAGCATCAGGAAGATACCACAGAGTGGCAATGTGACATCATGTGGAGATGGCAGCAGCAGCAGGATACCACCGAGTGGCAAGGTGACATAGTGTGGAGATGGCAGCAGCAGCATCAGGAGAATACCACAGAGTGGCAAGGTGACATTGTGTGGAGATGGCAGCAGCAAGATATCACAGATATGGCAGCAGCATGAGGCGACCACCGAGTGGCTAGGTGACATAATGTGGAGATGGCAGTAGCAGCAGCATCAGCATCAGGAGGATACGATAGAGTGGCAAGGTGACATAGTGACATACTTTGGAGATGGCAGCAGCAGCTGCATCAGGAGTAGTGTTGAGCGCGAATATTTGAATTTCGAATTATTATCGCGAGTATTGGCACTTCAAAAATTTGCAAATATTCAGAATATAGTGATATATATTCGTAAAAACAATTATTAGTTGGTTTGTTTTTTCATCTAAACCTAGTATACCTACCTGCTTCTTGCTTGTGGGCCAATGTGAGAGGGCTGCAATATTGTAGTCTGTAGTGAAATAGAATATTCTTCATAATTAAAAAAAAAATTTCTCTTATGCGAAAAATCGGCAATGTAATATTTGCGTAAAGCGAATATTCTAACACCCGAATATATAGAACTATAGAATATAGTGCTATATATTTATTTTTTAGAATATTTGTTATTCTTTTTCCATCTGAAGTCATGATTCCTCCCTGATAAGTTTCTTTTGGGTCAATGACTGTTCACATTAAATTGGAAAAAATTCCACGTAGCGTGAGGAAATTCACATTTGTTGCAAATAAAAGTTTTCATGAAATTCTAAACTAATTCCACTTCGTCAGCTTTGATTCGCTAATCTCTAGCTGCCAACCAAAATTTTTATATTTTTTCTGGACAATTTATTAAAAATCGTGGACAAACATTTTTTTACTGAAAAACTACAAAGATTATAAGTGATACATGTCTATAGTTCAGATACTAGTGATAGTGAACATATTGCCAGCATTTACTGTAAGCTCTAAAATACTGAGATCAAAAAAGTAATCTGTTTAAGCACCAACAGCCTAAAAAACTCATGGACACACTGGAAAAAAGTCCCATAATTTTACCGACTGTCCAGGAATTTCGGGACGGTTGGCAACCATTGCTCAGAAATGGTGTCAAAAATCTACCCTATATCAAATACACATACACTAGGGGAAGTGCCAAAGGAAGCCATTAACTTACCAGTACAGTATGTTTTTTGGCATTTTTGCAGAAACTGACTATCTGGGGGAAAGCCACACAAAAATAGGCTAAACATAAAAACTCCATGCACATATAGTTCTTGGTGGAATTTAACCCCAGGACCCCACTGCCACAAGACAAAAGTGCCAACCACTGAGCCTTTGTTTTACCGACTGTCCAGGAATTTTGGGACGGTTGGCAACCCTGCTCAGAAATGGTGTCAAAAATCTACCCTATATCAAATACACATACACTAGGGGAAGTGCCAAAGGAAGCCATTAACTTACCAGTACAGTATGTTTTTGGCATTTTTGCAGAAACTGACTATCTGGGGGAAAGCCACACAAAAATAGGTCAAACATAAAAACTTCATGCACATATAGTTCTTGGTGGAATTTAACCCCAGGACCCCACTGCCACAAGACAAAAGTGCCAACCACTGAGCCTTTGTTTAATTCCCCTGCAATGCCATTATAGCGAAAATGAAGCATTGCATGGTACTGATTAGAAAACAGTTGCTCTCTGAGCAGTGCATGGACAAGGAAGGTGGGTCCTCCAAGAAATGTTCTCTGTACCTATAAGATGAGGTTCCTGAATAAGAAACCCCCCTAGGAAGACCTAATGGAGTATTTGAAAACAGGTTTTCTAAACCAGAAAGCAAGTCACTGTATCAAGTTAATTTCCCAATAATTTTTGTAAAGTTCATCATTAATGAATGCAATGACTTCACTGTTTGTCTTTCTACTTTTGTGAGAAAGGTTGAAAAATTGTAGCTTGTTCAGCAAGTTCACATCTGTTTGTGACAATTGCATGCTAATAATGGAGGCATTCTAGAAGAATCATTACTAAGCCTGGAAGAGTGTCTGGGATTTCATAGTACAAGGAACATAAGTAGGATCCAAAATACCACCTGGTGTTTACAGTTTATGTGGTTTCAGATTCTTAATGAATAAAAACACTACAATTCCCGGGAAACCTGATGTGTGGCTGTAAGGAAGGTTAATAGGTTAAATAGAGATTAATTTATTTACAAGTATTTTGTTCGGGCCATCAAGAAGGCAAAGAGATGAAATTCACACACTCTACTAGGCTTTGAAGATTTCACAAGCTTGGATGCTGCTAATAACGATGTATGGTCGTGGGTTAGCGGTGCAGTACTTAGCATTGCTGCTTGCCTTTACAAGTAGGTTGCAATTTGGTGTGTTTTATTTTCTGTCATGCACAATTGACTGCAGTGAATAAACAGACTGTGCCTCATTAACCGAGACTGAGCAAAGAGTTTTAGAAGTCACTGGACAGACAAAGAAGGACTTTCATATGTGTAACGTTCTCCAATTTCTAATACAAGTATTTGACAAATGACCTCTAGGCAACAGATTCTCCAGAATGCAGTTACAGGGCAGAAGCTAAAGTTTTTAGATTTTTTCTTACAGCATTTATAATTTCTTGTTTAGGTCGAAGTAAATATATCTTACTTGATATTTAAAAGGGTTGTTCACCCTTGGGTGCTTTTCGGGCAGACTCCCCAGTGTGGTTGGACCTGTGGAGAACATAATATTTACCTGTTCCCCACGGATGGGTTCTGTCTCCTTCTCTCCCTTTCCACTGTCCCAGATTTCTAGTCTCCCCATTAGGGATGAGCGATTGGAGCCTAGGATACAAGATCCGAAGTCGACTTGTTCCCAAACTTTGTTTTAATGCTGTACGAAGACCTGCCTCCATACAGCATTAAAATGTATTTGCATCGCTGAGGAAAAGTTAGTTAAGTCTAAAGTCACACGAGACTTCGGTGAATAACATCGGGCTTTAAATCTACGACTTTAAAAACATTTTAATACATGAATGCAAAGTTGACTTTGGTACCGGCTGGTACCTTGGTACCAAAGCCGACTTTGGATTGCTGTACTGAAGCTGAACTCTGATTTAACATTTCTATTACTTGATTGAAAATCAGACTGAAAATGGCAATTTATGAAAATTGGCTTTCCTTTGAAAAATGTTTGACTTTACAAACTTGTTTTATGAGCTGCCTGCTCTGAGGTCTCCAGCAGGGATATTGGCAATATTAACCATTTACTGTATCGTTGAGTCACTGTGTGTGACATTTAGCCATTTTTATATTTTCACATTGGAAACAAGATTCATTGGGGAGGAAGAGTTTTGTCTGTGTGAGTCACAACGTCTGACATTTCAAATAAGTTGTACAAGAATTGGTGAAGTTATTAAACAACTGAACTTCTGTTTTCTGTAAATTTTGTGTTCTGTATGCTGAAAGCAAAAACATTCACAAAATATTCATGACTTTTGATTTCAGATATGTTATTATTTGCTTTTATAGAAATATGGAGTACTATACATTATACAACATAAATCCTCATTCTATTTAGATATTTTAAAGTGAGCTTTAAATTATTAACGTAAAATTACTTTTAGTTCCAAAGTTCTCTGATTATAAATTCATCAACTCTCTACCACTTATAGATCTTTATTTTGCATACAGCAGCAGGCCCCATTTCATCTGCTGCTGCATACCAACTCTCATTGTGGATGTGCAAAGGAGAAGGAAGCAAGGGGGTCAGCTCTCCTGTGCTATTGATTTGTGGTAGTCTCTGGGTGAGATTAGTGTCTGATTCGTGGTAGTCTCTGGGTGAGTCCTTTAAGTCATAAAATTCTGTCTAACTACAGACACCTCTAGGGTTAGGCTGTGAATGCACCGAAAATAGCATTTATTATTAGCTCCCCCTAATAACCTCCCCTCCTCCATTAAAATATTTGCGTGAATCAAAAAAGTGGGTGTGGAGTTTTATATTTGAATATATGATTACATTAATCAGAACACAGTTTTGAAACTAAAAATTACCCGGTTTTAATACTTGAAGGTCCACCTTAAAACAATTCACCTGGTTATTTCTATCAGTCATTCTTTTGCTTGTAGTAAGTTTTAATTGGCCCCAGGTAGGTTGTGTTCTACACTATATGAACAAAAGTATTGGGACGCAAGCACATTGCACCTACAGGAGCTCTTATTACATCCCATTCTATGGAGAATGTCATAAGGAGTTGGTCCCCCCTTTGCAGCTCACGGATCTTCCACTCTTCTGAGAAAGCTATTTACAATATTGTGTCTGTTGGAATTTTTGTCTATTCAGACAAACATTTGTGAAGTCAGATGTTGATGTTGGGTGAGAGGCCCTGGCTCCTAATCTCCATTCTAGTTCATCCAAAAGATGTTCGAAGGGTTTGAAATCAGGGCTTTGTGAGAGCTAGTCAAGTTCTTCTACAATAAACTCAACCCACCATACCTTTATGGACCTTGCTTTGTGGACTGGGGTACAGTAATGTTTGGACAGAAAAAAGCCTTCCCCATAATATTGGAAGAATACAATAGTCCAAAATGTCTTGCTACATTAAAGCATTAAAAGTTCTCTTCCCTGGAACAAGCGGCCTAAGCCAACCCATGATAACTATTCAATATCATTATTTTGTCAGTCAGTCAGGCAGATAACGTTCTACTAGCATTCGCCAAACCCAGACTTCTCCATCAAACTGGCAGATAGTGATGAGCAGGAGGGGCAATATTGGAATTTGCGATATTTGGTAAAATAGTCCTCATATATTCGCGAAATCAAGAATTCACGAATATGGGCTTGATTGCGAAAATTCGCAATGTCATATGCGCGTAATGTGCATGCTATACAGGTGTGGGTCACTATAGCTACATTTTCAAGCTGCTAGAAGTTTCCTGAGACTAAAGAAAATGGCTGGCACGGCAGAACATTACAATAGCTTTATATGCAGATCGAGTTCTCCAATATATTCACGATTGAGAAATCGGCACTAATGATGCAAATATTTTGGCGCAATACGTGCAACTTGACATTTTAACAGGTCTGACTACATATTAGCGATTGATGCATTAAGTATTGTTGTGAACTTGTGACATCCCAGCACTATGTATGTATGTAGCATACATACAAAAATACATACATATATACAGCACTATGTATGTAGCATGTATGTATGGACATAAATAGAGAAAAAGAAAAAACACAGCGCCTCATGTGCAGAACATCCAGCGATTAAATACTAAAATAAGTGCAAGTTGCGCTTACCAGATTTGGTTGTGCTCAGTCACAACCACTTTTTGAGCCTTACTGGTGTTTTCCATCACCAGATATAGGGGGTGCCGTGCTGCTGCCAGATCCTGGCCCGTCTCTTGTTTCACAAGTTCCCGGGTTCGGTAGATCAATTAGTGTGAAGGAAGAAAAATGGACTCTTTTACGGTGCTGCCGGTGTCATCAGTAATCCACAGGAGAGCTTGCTGAGTTTTACTTTTTTATTGGTTAAAACATATATTTGCTTGTCTACGCTTTTCTGGGACGGACTGTCCCCTTCATCAGGACAATGTGCAATTTACAGAGGAAGTGCATACACATTCCTTTAAAGGGTGTTTTTTGGTGCCTAAACCACCCTAAAGGGGGTGTGGTTTATGTAAATTTTTATTTTTCTTAACCATCATCTTATTTAGGTTTTTGGTGTTATCCCCAATTTTTCTTTTTCTTTTTTCTCCTTTCTTTCAGGCAATTCAGTTCACCCTACTGTGCCCCCATCTTATGCCGGGGCGAATCGCACTGTTTTGGGGCATAATGGGCTTATTTATCTTTTGAAAGGAGTGGGACACGCGAGTCCCGATCATGTGACCAAGTTCTGATCACATGACTCGACCGTGCCTCCCTGTAGTGATGTCAGCGGCCCCAGAGTTTTCTCTCTTGTGCTGTTGTTTGCCGCACCGATGTCAGTGTGGCAAAGCGTGTCTGGCTGCAGGAGGAAGGCATAAATCGCAGCAGTAATTATTATAATATGTGAAGTGATACACTTATTTTTTCAGAGTATGTAAATAAAGTTAGTTGTATCACTTTTTGGATGTATTTGGAGATTTGATGTTAATATGTCATAGGGGTTTAAAGTGATCGTTTCACTCAGTTAAGTTAAAATAGGAATTATAAGCCTAATCGTAGTGAGGATAGATAAAAGAGTTAGAGAATAGGTGGGATTTACGATCTAACCTACACTGACTATCTACCACTAACTATCTGTATTATATATATATATCAGCTAACTAACTACCTATCTAATGTAATGACACAGGAAAGTAGAGAGCACAGCAAAGACACTGCTGTCTCTCTCAGATCTGGAAAATACTGCATACAATGGCTGCTGGGGAGGTTCTTATATACTAAAGGGGTAGGTAACTTTCTTATTGGTTAGGGATGTTGCTAAGCTCAGACAAACATATTGCTGCCTTCTCATTGGCCCACAAGCAAGAAGCAGGGAGGGATCATGGGTTCAGATGAAAAAAAATCTAGAATATTCGAAAATTACTAATATATATCACTATATTCTACATATTTGCGAATTCTCGAAGAGGCGATATTCGCAATTAAAATTTGGGATTCAAATATTCGCGCCCTTCACTACACATCATTTATCACTCCATAGAACATATTTCCAATGTTCCAGAGTCCAGTAGTGGTATGCTTTACACCTCTCTGATGAACCATAGTTTTTGTGCTAATGTTAATGTCAGGTTTGCAGAGCATTGGCAACTTTTATGCACTATGCGCCTCAGCACTATGCACCCCAGCACTGAACTACACCACTCTGTAAATTTATGTCGCCTGTTGCTTTGTCGCTGAGTTGCGGCTTAGTTGCTGTGGTTCTTAAACAACTTACTTTGCAATAATACCACTCTAGGAGGGAAGACATTTATTTAACTGGCTTGTTGACCTCCTATTACAGTACCATGCTAGAATTCAGTGACCTCTTTAGAACAGCCCATTGTTTCACAAATGTTGTAAAGCCAGACTGCATGTCTAGGGGCTGTTTTTTTTACCCCTGTGGCAATGGAACTGAATCAGACAACTAAATTCAGTGAATACTTTTGTCCATATAGTTTACTCCATTGGAAAAAACCTAAAGGAGAAAAACAAAATAAAAAAAAGTTTGTACCGAAAATGGTGAAACTGTGGAACCTCCTTTTCTCTATACATAGTGGATGCAGGTGCATTATATATGCACACTGATTTTGTATTATAGTTCTACTCTCTTTTATATATGACTAAAAAACATTATCAAAAAGTATATTTCCACACTTGGGCATAATAAAATGATTTCATCTGAATTTCTATAATAAACATTGATATATTTGTAAATGCATGCAACACTTTTTTTTTTTTTTTTTATATGGGTTGAGTTCTGTTTTTCGGTTTGAGGCTTCAAATCCTCTGCTTCTCATCACATGAACCTTTTTTAGCAATCATTCATATGCTGTATCTGCCGAATACTCACACTAAACCTTGGAAGAGCTACATATATATTCATACATATGTGTTAACTGTATGTATGGGGTACTATTTCACCTTATGGAGAGCAACTAGTAGAGGTAAGGAGTATTGTAAGCCAGGAAATACTCTGATTAGCACATCTTACATCTGATGGCATCAGAACGGCTTAACTTTCTGTTTCTTTTGGAAGTAAATTTTAAATATATTTCCCAGAAACCCAAAGATGTTCAAATCACCTTTCTTTCCAAAAAGAAAAAAAACTGAGCCTCTTTGATGCCACTAAATGTCAGATATGCTAATTTGCATATATTTTTCCAGAAACCCAGGGATGCACTGCCTGGCCTAGAATACTCCTCAAGCATACTATGGACTCTCCATAAGAACAGAAAAAGTTTTAAAAATACACCTAAAATTGCCATTTTACCATCTTGCATTATTATGTGAAAAACAAAACAGGAAAATATGCATCATCGATATCGCTGTGTCTGTAACGACCTGTATTAAAATACCAACACCTAATTTATCCCATCTGAGTAACATGGTATAGCAAAAAAACAAAACAAAAACAAAGAATGTCCTTTTTTTGGTCACCCTGCTTACAAAAAAAGTAATAAGATATCAAAAGGCTGGGCCTGTATGTATCCTAAAATAGAACTATTGCTTGGGTCTCAAAAAACAAGCTCCATCAACATAAAAATGTAAAAGTTATGTCTCTTAAAATATGCTGACACAAAAACAAGTGGTCTTTTATAAATCAGTGTTTTCATTGTGCAAAAGTAGTAAAATAAAAAACCTGTATAAACTTTGGTATTGTTGTTGTGATTGTATTGACTTGTTGAATGAAGATAATGACAAAAGTAATGCCGGAATAGTTTTTTTGTTTGTTTGTTTTTGTTTTTAATCCCCCAGAAAGAGTTAAGAAAAAAAATTATATGCAACCCAAAAGGGTGCCATTAAAAGTGCAAATCATCGTGCAAATTGGCAAAATATCATACAGCTACTTTGATGGAAAGTTTTTAAAAAAGCCATGGCTTTTGGACTATGAACTCTTCTGACATGTCTGTTTTAATAACTACACTACTTCTATTCTTCATACAATACCAATTCTGGATCATCTATTCTTATCCCTGTACAGTGTGCCATTCCTATTAGAAATTTATGGAGCAATTGCTAGCAGTCTGCAATAAAGGTCCAGCTGGGCACTACCCTTTGGGGGGTCTCCCTGAACAGTTGGACACTGGCAGCACTGATTGCATAGTCCAACAGTGCAGGGATACACCCTCAACAGGTAACATACAGTTGGACCTTTATTGCAGACTGCTGGCAATTTATAAACTTCTATAAAGAATAGCAAAGGTCAAGAAAGTTTACATGTATTTTTTAACTCTTTCTCTCTACGTGATTCCATTTATGTTACTGTATACAGCATTATGGATGTTTGAACTCTCCGAAATACTCTTGAATTCTCCTAAAATGTAGAGCATAGTAAAAGGGGAGAAAAGGCTTGAGTAGGTGTTTCTAAATATCCCACTGGTACTGTGTAGATGCATACAATAAAAATGTCACATCTACTAAATATTACTCTACAGTCACTTGATTTATCTAGGGAAGGCCTCTTGCATACAACCACCTAAGGAAAATATGTCATACAGATCAAGAACTCAGGTTCGTTCATATGGCGGAATTTTGGCTCGGACACTGCATGCAAAATTCAGTTGACGGAAGCATGATGTCTTCGTCCCCTTGTTTTTAATAGGAGGTAGCGCTATATGTCCCTTCTTTGTGCGAGGTGCAAAGAGAAATGGTGCTTGAATCAGCAACGTGTGTCAGCTCACAGTTTAGCTCCATTGAATGGAGCTAAGCCGATTTCGGGTCCACAGCATTCAAAGTGAACGACCATGGCAGAAACTGTTGTGGTTTGTGCTGCGGTATATGCAGCAGATTTTAACTGCTTCAAAATCCGCCTTGTGAACATACCCATACACTGTACCTTGATATTTCTCTGTGCAAAATCAGACTATTTTTCAAAAAAAAAAGGCATGCTTTATTATTGAGGTATTCTCTCCTAGAACATTGGTGCGGAGTTACTAATGAAAATGTGCCAGAATTCTGCTTCAAATTGATACATGCTGTGCACCACAAAAGGAGTGTGGTTACTTTGCAACCCTGTGCACCAAAACTGAACAGAAGTTTGGAGCAAAATTCTATTGCGAAATTGGCTTAATAATCGGGGTGCAAGCCCAGACTAGACAGTCTAAAAATGTGTCAAAGTTATCCTCTGACAGCACGGTGGCTCAGTGGTTAGTAGTGTTGGGCGCGAACATTTTAATCACAAATTTTTATCGTGAATATCTCCACTTTGAGAATTCGTCAATATTTTGAATATAGTGCTATATATTCGTATTCACGAATATTCTAGATTTTTTTTTCCCTCTGAACCCATTATCCCTCCCTGCTTCTTGCTTGTGGGCCAATTAGAAGGCTGCAATGTCTTTGTCTGAGCTTAGAAACATCTCTAACCAATAGGAAAGTTGCCTACCCCCTTACTATATAAGAACCTCCCCAGCAGCCATTTTCTGCAGTTTTTTGCAGTTCTTAGAGAGATAGCAGTGTCATTGCTGTGCTCTGTGCTTTGCTGTGTCACATTACATTAGATAGCTAGTTAGCTTATATATATAATACAGATAGTTAGTGGGAGATAGTCAGTGTAGGTTAGATAGTGATATAGTGTAGTGTGAGGTTCTGCTGTCCATACATACATTCTACAGGCAAGTTCACAACTTGCACTAATCACTAATATGTAGTCAGGCCTGCTAAAAAGTGAAGTTGCACATATTACGCAAAAATATGCGCATCAGTAATTGCCGATTTGCGCAATCGCGAATATATATCGGAGCACTCTATCTGCAAATAAAGCTATTGTAATCTTCTGCCATGCCAACCATTTTCTCCAGTCTCAGGAAACTTCTAGTAGCTTGAAAAATGTAGCAATAGTGACTCACGCCTGTATTGCGCACGCATTGTGCGAATATTACATTGCCGATTTTTGCAATCAAGAAAATAATTGTGAATTCTCAAATTCGTGAATTTATGATGAATATTCGCCTAAAAATTCACAAAATATTGCGAATTCAAATATTGCCCCTGCCGCTTATTACTAGTGGTTAGCATTGGTGCCATGCAGTGCTGGAATCCAAGTTTCAAATCCAAATCAAATCTGTATGTTCTTCTCATGTTTACGTGGGTTTCCTCCCATATTCCAAAGATGTACTGATAGGGAACTTAGATTGTGAGCTCCATTGGAGACAGCAATCGATGATAATGTCTGCACTATATAAGTAAGGAAAATAAAAAAATCCTGTCTCAGTCTTAGACAATATAACGGTATATCTGCCCTATTGTTTATATGGGAGAATATGGTGCATCTTGAGGGATCCACCAGCAGTCTCAATGGAGACAAGCTGTTTTCGTAGTTCCCAAGGCCCATGGATGTGAGCTGATGGACATCCTCCCTCACTCCAGGCTTGCTAAGCTAACTCTCTCTAGAAAGTTCCTTCCTGGCAGGAAGTAGGACCAGCCCACTCCCACCAAGCGGGGACGAATGGAATGGTAAGTTCCATTCCCAATGCCAATCATACCTTATCATTCTGAAGCATATGTCAGATACATAACATAACACTGAAGGGAACCTGTCATAATGAACACTGTGTCTGGTCTGCAGTCAGCATGTTATAGAGAAGGAGGAGCTGAGCAGATTGATATATATATATATATATATAGATTTGTGAGAATAGATTCTGTAAAACTTGTAATTTATACATTTATATCCATGCTCATTCTGGGTTTTGAAGTCCAGTAGACGGTCCTACCAGTGATTGACAGCCTTCCCTATATGACTGTGGATACAGAGACCTGTCAATCACTGATAGAACCGCCTCCTTGACATCAAAGGAATTACTATATTTTCTGGCGTATAAGACTACTTTTTAACACATGAAAATCTTCTCAAAAGTCGGGGGTCGTCTTATACACTGGTATACTGCGTGCTGAAACTTAAGAGGACCTTCCACTGGTCCAACGATTGTTAGATAATGATATGTATGTGTAGAGCGGCGCCCAGGGATCTTCTGGCACTTACTATTATCCCTGGGAGCCGCTCTACACATACGGTATATATTATTATCTAAAAATTGTTAGACCAGGAAAGGTCCTCTTTATACTTCCAAGCTGGACTGGAGAAGCTGTCCTTCTCCAGCTTCAGGGACAGGCGCTGAGCCACCGTGCGCTGCATCCCGGCCCGTCGCTCCTGAAGCAGCCCCCTTTTCCTGCTCTCAGTGGTTTTCTCATGCTCGGATCGTCTGTTTAATTTTTATTTGGTGTGCTTTGGAAGAGGGGTAGTCTTATACGGCGAAACCCCATATTTTAACAGGTAAAGTAGGGGGTCGTCTTATATGCACAGTCGTTTTATACGCCAGAAAATACGGTAAATATTAAGACTTGTTTCTTCCTGGATAAGGAATATTTAATATATATTAAAAATAGTAATCTTAGGTTGTTTTCTTCTAATACAATGTGTAGATTCGTTGGCAGAAGTTCCAGTATACAGTGATGCGTAATGTTAATAATTCCATTCTGACATATATATTAAGAGTCTTGCCATTGCATTGTAAAATAAGACCAGTCTGTTTGGATTAAATTGACATTTCTTTAGCACGGCAATTCATTAGATTTTCCAAGCATTTACGGTAAGGATCTATGAGTGGGGTGTCCTGTGGTCTTTTACTGTATATATTTATAATGAAAACATATATATTGACATTTCTTTCCTAGGCAACTCGATTTAATGAAAAACACAATTTGATGGAAAATTTAAAAAAAGGGAAATTAAATAGAATAAATTACTTGTACTAAATATACATTGGGACAGATTGACTATTCAAATTGAGATGTTACATTATTACTAATCTATGAGCTTTTTTGCTTCCTTTTTATCCAGTGGAAAGCAAAAATTCCAATGACAAATGAGCCAATATGCTCATAGTGGTAAAAAAAAATTCCTTTCTGACCCCAAGGTCAGGATCAACAAACAAGCACGGTGTCATTCTGGTGACCCGTGTCCACTGTTGTGCTGCTCTATTCAACCTGTGTCTGTCATAGTTCCAGTACTCAGACAGCAGGGCAGGTCATCAGCATCCTGTGTGTATTAGGACTTGTATTCTTTGAATCTTAGTCTGCAACACTACAAGGGTTAATCTTCTACTGCTCTGTGAGCTGCTGCATGGCTGTGTCCAATTGTTTATCAGCTGCTTTTTTTTAAATGTCACTTTGGGAGATCGCTGGAGATCTATTGGGGTCAGGGGCATTATAATTGCTGCAGCATTACATGGGGCAGGGGTATTAGAACTGCTAGGACACTACAGGGAGCAGAAGCATCATAACTGCTGGGACACTACTGGGGGCAGGGGCATCATAGATGTTGCACTACTGGGGCAGAGGTATTATAATTTCTGGGGCAAAGGTATTTTCATGTCTGGGGCACTACAGGGAGTAGAGGCATTATAACTGTTAGGGCACAACAGGGGCAAAGGCATTATAACTTCTGGAGTACTTAAGGGAACTTATAGCTATTTGGACTGGGGCACTAATAGCGGCATTATAACTACATGGGCACTATGGGAGACATTTTAACTACTGAAGTACTATAAGAGGGCATTTAACTAGTGGGGCTCTATAGGCGGCATTTTAACTACTGGGGCACTATAGGGGACATTATATCTAGTGTGGGCACTATGGGAGCATTATGGAGTAATTACTGGTACTATAGGGGACATTATAATTACTGTGGCCACAACAGAGTGGTCTTAATTGTACTACTTAATTACTACTAGCTGCACTATAGGGGGTATTATTATTGGAAACAATATGAAGGGCAGAACTACTAATAGACACTATAGATGAACATTAACAATATTGGGGGCAATGTGGGGGTATAATTAAAAATCCATTCTGGGAGAGAGTTATAGTTATTAGTGGGATTGTTATATTACCATGGGGGGACTATTTATATTGCATTATTATTAGTGAATGAGCAAGCATGCTCGGCCGAATATCTGTTCGGCTCGAGCATCACTATGCTCGCCACATGGCGGTACTCGACTGAGTACCGCATGTGCTCAAGCGTAATGCTCGAGTCTCCGCCCCGCATGATTCACGGGTTTTAAGCAGCCAATAAACATCGGAGGTTATATAGCACCCGATGACGCATGTTCGGCTCAGACGTAGACAGGGAGAGCAGAGCGTAGGAAGGGAAAGACAGAGTAGGGAGTGAATTTCACAGTTTTTATTCTGAGAAGTCTTTTCCAAGACCCAAAAGTCCTTTTAAGGACTACTGTGTGTGTGTGTGTGTGTGTGTGTTTTAGAGCAGAAATCTGCACTATGGACACTAGATGTGGCCCAGGGACAGTGCTTCGGAAGGGACAGATAGTGCAGGGAGAGAAATTTGCAGTTTTTACTACCAAAACCTTTTTAAAGACCCAAAGTCCTTTTAAGGACTACTGTGTGTGTTTGACAGCAGCAATATATTTTTATTTTATACCTATTAGTGACATATACTGTACATCATCCGCAGACTGTGTCTTTAATAATCTGGGCCACATCTAGTGTCCATAGTGTGTGGCTTTGTGTAAAAAATACTGAACTACATCTGCAAACAGTGTCTGTATTACAAATTCCAATAATCTGGGCCTAATATACTGTCCATATTCTGTGGTGTTTTGTAACCAATACTATACTACACCAGAAAACAGTGTCTGTATAAAAAATTCCAATAATCTGGGCATAATATAGTGTCCATATTCTGTGGTGTTCTGCAACCAATACTGTACTACACCAAAAAAAAATTGTCTGTATTGCAAATTCCAATATTCTGGACCTAATATAGTGTCAATATTCTGTGGGATTCTGTGACATACTGTCCTGCATCCGGAAACAGTGTCTGTAGCGCAAATTTAAATAATCTGGGCCTAATGTAGTGTCCATACTGTGTGTCTTTCTGTGACAAATTCTGTACTACATCAGAAAACAGTGTCTGTAGCGCAAATTTTTATAGTTTGTGCCACATCTACTGTGTGTGTGTGTTTAATACATATCACATACATATACTTTATCGGGAGATGGTGTATGCTAGTCTGTGACATTATCAGGGCTACATCTCCTGTGTAATGTGCACACATCCCAAATACCTTTTTTAATTTATTGGCGCACACACTTACAAATCCTATGCTACTGTACGTGTGACATATATAACATTTAATATTAAGAAGGCAGCGAGAAAGGGCCGTGGAAATTGCCGTGATGCTGATGGTGCACGCAGAGGCCGTGGCCCTGGGTGCGATGAAACTAAGTAAAAGAATGTAGCTGAGGGCCTCCAGGTGCGCTAACCCTTAAAAACATTATTTGGAAGGGCCTTACGGTCAGCTGACCCTCTAAAACATCATATGCGAGTGCCTTCAGGGCAGCTGACCCTCTAAAACATCATTTGTTAGTGCCTTCAGGGCAGCTGACCCTCTAAAACATCATTTGCGAGAGCCTTCAGAGCAGCTGACCATCTAAAACATCATTTGTGAGTGCCTTCAGGGCAGCTGACCCTCTAAAACATCATTTGTGAGTGCCTTCCGATCAGCTGACCCTCTAAAACATCATATGCGAGTGCCTTCAGGGCAGCTGACCCTCTAAAACATCATTTGTGAGTGCCTTCAGGGCAGCTCAACTTTTAAACATCATTTGCGAGTGCCTTCAGGGCAGCTGACCCTGTAAAACATTATTTGTGAGAGCCTGCAGGTGAGCTGACCCTAAAAAGCATAATTTTCCAGGGCCCGCAGCTGAGTTGACCATCTAAAACATTATATGTGAGGGCCTGCAGGTAAGCTGACCCTTTAAAACATCATATGCGAGTGCCTTCAGGTCAGCTGACCCTCTAAAACATCATATGCAAGTGACTTCAGGGCAGCTGACCCTCTAAAACATCATTTGTGAGAGCCTTCCGATCAGCTGACCCTCTAAAACATCATATGCGAGTGCCTTCAGGGCAGCTGAATCTCTAAAACATCATTTGCGAGAGCCTTCAGGGCAGCTGACCCTCTAAAACATCATTTGCGAGAGCCTTCAGGGCAGCTGACCCTCTAAAACATCATATGTGAGTGCCTTCAGGTCAGCTGACCCTCTAAAACATCATATGCGAGTGCCTTCAGGGCAGCTGACCCTCTAAAACATCATTTGTGAGTGCCTTCAGGGCAGCTGACCCTCTAAAACATCATTTGCAAGAGCCTTCAGGTCAGCTGACCCTCTAAAACATCATATGCAAGTGACTTCAGGTCAGCTGACCCTCTAAAACATCATATGCAAGTGACTTCAGGGCAGCTGACTCTCTAAAACATCATTTGTGAGTGCCTTCCGATCAGCTGACCCTCTAAAACATCCTATGCGAGTGCCTTCAGGGCAGCTGACCCTCTAAAACATCATTTGTGAGTGCCTTCAGGGCAGCTGACCCTCTAAAACATCATTTGCAAGAGCCTTCAGGGCAGCTGACCCTCTAAAACATCATATGCGAGTGCCTTCAGGTCAGCTGACCCTCTAAAACATCATATGCAAGTGACTTCAGGTCAGCTGACCCTCTAAAACATCATATGGAAGTGACTTCAGGGCAGCTGACTCCCTAAAACATCATTTGTGAGTGCCTTCCGATCAGCTGACCCTCTAAAACATCATATGTGAGTGCCTTCAGGGCAGCTGACCCTCTAAAACATCATTTGCGAGAGCCTTCAGGGCAGCTGACCCTCTAAAACATCATATGCGAGTGCCTTCAGGTCAGCTGACCCTCTAAAACATCATATGCAAGTGACTTCAGGGCAGCTGACCCTCTAAAACATCATTTGTGAGTGCCTTCCGATCAGCTGACCCTCTAAAACATCATATGCGAGTGCCTTCAGGGCAGCTGACCCTCTAAAACATCATTTTCGAGTGCCTTCAGGGCAGCTCAACTTTTAAACATCATTTGCGATTGCCTTCAGGGCAGCTGACCCTGTAAAACATTATTTGTGAGAGCCTGCAGGTGAGCTGACCCTAAAAAGCATAATTTTCCAGGGCCCGCAGCTGAGTTGACCATCTAAAACATTATATGTGAGGGCCTGCAGGTAAGCTGACCCTTTAAAACATTAGATGTGAGGTCCTGCAGATGAGCTGACCCTCTAAAAGATTATATGTGAGGGCCTGCAGGTGAGAAGACCCTCTAAAACATTATATGTTAGGGCCTGCAGGTGAGCTGACCCTCTAAAACATTATATGTGATGGCCTGCAGGTGAGCTGACCCTCTAAAACATTATATGTGACGGCCTGCAGGTGAGCTGACCCTCTAAAACATTATATGTCAGGGCCTGCAGGTGAGCTGACACTAAAAAACATGAATTGCGAGGGCCTGCAGGTGAGCTGACCCTGTTAAACATTATATGTGAGAGGCTGCAGGTGAGCTGACCCTGTAAACCATTATATGTGAAGGCCTGCAGGTGAGCTGACTGTCTAAAACATTATGAGCGAGGGCAGCCTAAAAAGCATGTTGATATGGAGGAGATGTAGAGAAGTCAGGGGCAATCCAGGCCTTTTTCATTTTTATAAGAGTCGACCTATCAGCATTTTCAGTTGACAGACGGATGCGCTTATCAGTTATTATGTCCCCAGCAACACTAAATACCCGCTCTGACAAAATGCTGGCGACATGGGCAGGCCAGCACCTCTGAGGCGTAGAGTGGCAGTTTGTGCCACGTGTCCAGCTTGGACAGCCAATAGTTGCAAGGCACAGAGGCATCACTGAGAACGCTGACACGGTCTGCTATGTATTCCTTCACCATCTTCTAAAATTTTTCCCGCCTTGTGACACTAGGCCGTGCATCAGGGTGAGGGTGCTGGCGGGGTGTCATGAAACTGTTCCAGGCCTTGGAGAGTGTTGTCCTGCCTCTGTTGGAACTGCTGTGTGTTCCCCTCATCTCCACTCCTGGGTTGCACAGGAAACTACTTACTCTGCCGCTAGCATTGTCAGCTGTAAATGTATCCGCAATATCATTCTGTTCTAGTATTATTATTATGGTTTGTGGTTGTATTATTGTTGGTATCATTATTGTTATTATGGTTTATGGTTGTAAAATATGTTATGGTTATTTGGTTATTTATGAGTTAATTAACAGTCCATGCCATTGGTTTACCTCCACTCTCGTGTTTTATGTTTTTAGTTATATTAATGTATACAGTTGTGTTCAAAATTATTCAACCCCCAATGCTGTAAAGGGTTTTAGGGAATTTAGTGTACATTTGTAATTGTGTTCAGAATGAAATCTTACAAGGACTTTTTAAAGAACCAAATGCAACTAAAATGACATAAATTGTTTTTGTAATACAGTATTAAATGTTTTTTTTGTGATTTCTTCATTGACACAATTATTCAACCCCTTAAATACTACCATTCTTAAGAACAGAGGTTAATTCAAGTGCTTTCGATCAGGTATTGAAAACACCTGTGGATGTCAAGGAGCAGCAATCAAGCATAATAAGCACCAATTAGGCAGATGTAAAATGACTGTGATACTCAGCTCCTTCTAGACATTTACTGGTGTGTTTACAAACATGGTGAAGTCAAGAGAATGGTCCAGGAAGACAAGAGAAGAGGTGATTTCTCTTCACAGGAAGGGCAATGGCTATAAGAAGATTGCAAAGATGTTAAACATACCAAGAGACACTATAGGAAGCATCATTCCCAAATTCAAGGCAAAGGGCACTGTTGAAATGCTACCTGGTCGTGGCAGAAAGAAGGCGCTGACTTCGACTGCTGTGCGCTACCTGAAGCGCAAAGTGGAGAAAAGTCCCCGTGTAACTGCTGAGGAACTGAAAAAAGATTTGTCAGATGCGGGTACTGAAGTTTCAGCTCAGACAATAAGGCGCACGCTGCGTAATGAAGACCTCCATGCCAGAACTTCCCATGCTGTCTCCAAAGAATAAGAAGAGTCGGCTGCAGTATGCCAAAAGTCATGTGGACAAACCACAAAAGTTTTGGGATAGTGTTCTGTGGACTGATGAAACAAAATTAGAACTGTTTGGGCCCATGGATCAACGCTATGTTTGGAGAAGGAAGAACAAGGCCTATGAAGAAAAGAACACCTTGCCTACTGTGAAGCATGGCGGGGTGTCAATCATGCTTTGGGGCTGTTTTACTTCTACAGGTACAGGGAAGCTTCAGCGTGTGCAAGGTACAATGAATTCTCTTCAGTACCAGGAGATATTGGATGAAAATGTGATGCAGTCCGTCACAAACCTGAGGCTTGGGAGACGTTGGACTTTTCAACAGAACAATGATCCCAAGCATACCTCCAAGTCCACTAGAGCATAGTTGCAGATTAAAGGCTGGAACATTTTGAAGTGGCCATCGCAGTCACCAGACTTAAATCCGATTGAGAACCTCTGGTGGGACTTAAAGAAAGCAGTTGCAGCGTGCAAGCCTAAGAATGTGACTGAACTGGAGGCTTTTGCCCATGAAGAATGGGCGAAGATACCCGTAGATCGCTGAAAGACACTTGTGTCAAGCTATGCTTCACGTTTAAAAGCTGTTATAACTGGAAAAGGTTGTAGTACTAAGTACTAAGATTGAATGTCACTTGGGGGTTGAATAAAACTGATAATGATGTGAGCACAGAAAAGACATTTGTGGTTATTTCATTATAAATGTTATGTTATATTTGTCTGACTTACAAGTGCCTCTTTGATTTAATTGTAAACAAGATGACTGAAATGATCAAAATCAATGTCAAACTGGCCAAAACACTCAATTTCAGTGGGGGTTTAATAATTTTGAACACAACTGTACGTTTGGGATGTTTGTTGTGCATGGGACATATATGCTGTATGATTGCCATGTGTGTGAGCTTGCCAAGCTCCAAAGCTGCCAACAAGTTACGGCCATTATCAAACACAACAGCCAACCATGCCTTGTTGTAGGTTGAGTGGCGAGAACCACATCTCAGTCTGGTCTCTTATACCCTGCCACAGCTCTACGGCGGTGTGCTGTTTGTCACCTAAGCAAATGAGTTTCAGCACAGTCTGTTGCCGTTTCCCCACTGCCATGCTATACTGCTTCCAGCTACTGACTGATGGCTGACTGGTGCTGCAGAGGTGGAAGTGGAGTAGGAGTAGGAGAAGGGGGGTTTGCTGCAACTAATGTAGGTAGTGGTGAAAATCCTGACGAAATGGGGGCCCGCAATCCTTGGCGTTGGTAGCACCTGCGCCATCCCAGGGTACAACTAGCTACTGGCCTCCACAAGGTTCACCCAGTGTGCCGTCATGGAAATGTAGCATCCCTGACCAAAAGCACCTGTCCGTGCGTCAGTCATTAAGTGGACATTCCCAATAACTGCGTTGGTCAGGGAACGGGTGAAGTTATAGGACATATATGCTGGTGTAATGCGGGGACGGCACACCGAGAAAAATAGTGGCGGCTGGGGACTGAGTAACGAGGGACGTCCGCCACCATGAGGCTGAGGAAAGCCTCAGTGTCCACAGGCCTAAATGGCAAAATTTCCAGGGCCAGCAATTTTTAAAGGTGTGCATTTAGTGCTATGGCCTGTGGGTGGGGGGCTGGGTATTTGCTCTTACGTTCAAAGGCCTGTGTTAAGGACATCTGTATGTTGGCCTATTTGGTGTGGCCCGCCTTCTCCCTTTTGCCATCCCACAGTTTCTTCCAGCCCATTGCATTGCTGTGGATCCCTCCCCCTCTGTACTGCTGTCCTCGCTTGGCTTGCCACCTTCCCATGTTGGGTCAGTGAAGTCATCGTCCACCACCCCCTCTTACACTTCCTCACTCGGGTCATCCTCCTGACTTGTGTTGTTGACCTAACAAGACTCTCATTTATTGACAACTGTGTCTCATCCGCCTCATCCACCTCATGAATCACTAATTGCGATTCCCCACCATCATCTTCTTCTGACTGTGGATGCTCAAGAGTTTGGGAATCAGTGCACAAGATCTTCTCATGTCTCTCTTCGGGGATTGTCAGCTCACCTGCAGGCAATCACCTACAATATTTGAAAGGGTCATCTCACCTGCAGGTCCTCACCTACAATATTTTAGAGGGTCATCTTACCTGCAGGCCCTCAACTACAATGTTTTAGAGGGTCAGCTCACCTGCAGGCCCTTACCTACAATATTTTAAAGGATCCACTCACCTGCAGGCCCTCATCTACAATATTTTACTGGGTCAGCTCACCTGCAGGCCCTCACCTACAATATTTAAGAGGGTCAGCTCAGCAGAAAGCACTCGCCCATCATTTTTTCAATGGTGAGCTAAGGAGCAGGCACTTGTCCATTATTTTTTGCCATGCTCAGCAGCAGGCCCTCACCCCTAATGTTTTAGAGGGTCAACAGCAGGACCTTGCTCTAAATGTTTTGGGGGGTCACCAGCAGACCATCAATGATAATTTTTCAAGGGTGTGTATGATGCCCTCCTTTATGTGCAACAAAGGGTGTATTGCAGTGCCGTTTCCTTGTAATTTTTGGGAGCCCTTTCACTTAGTGCATAGACTTTATGAGTGTAGGAGTCCCACTACCTGAACAATTGTACCACAATGTGAATGAGGCCCTCCTTTATGTGATATACAGGCTGCTTTAGATTGCCTCTTGCTTGTACTTTTTTTGCAGCACTTGCACTTTATATACAATTGAATATACAGGAAAGAATGTTTCCTAACAATTTTTCCTGTGAAATTGATTATTATTATTTTTTTTTTGGGGGGGGGCCTATTTTTGTCAGTCTGTAAAAGTGGCGTACAACTAGGACAACATGGTTCCCATCAGCGACCTGGGAGTCCATGATGCATCCAGACATAGTCCCCTTGCTGTTCCCGATCCATTTAGCGGTGTTTCTGTCACTTTCTGACCCTTTCCAATGGAAAAGGCAGTAAGGCACCCTCCCCTCTTCAGAGCAGGGGGTGCCTGGTTGTCTCCCATTGACTTCAATTATACTTGGGTGCTCGGTCGAGCACACGAATACAGCAATGTGTTCGAGTCGAACACCCGAATACTTTGGTGCTCGTTCATCACTAATTATTATTTCTGCAGTATACTATCTGAGGGCACTGGGGAGGACAGTGGGCACAGCATTGGGGGTAGCGACAGGATAATACTGTTGGGCATCAGGGGTGGGAGAATGATAGAAAAGTGAGGATCCTAAGATGTTCGTGTGAACAAGACGCGGCTAGAATAAATAGTCATGAGCCTAACGGAGAAGAGCAAAAACAATGTTTATATCAGAGGAGAAACCACCTATGAGGCATCTGAGGCTATCATGTGAGAGGTATATAGGGCTGTGTAGTCCTGTATCTTTGATAGTGTCTATCCAGCAAGTAAAATATGTTTTGTGTACAAAAGCATCTGTGTGTGTGTGTGTGGGGGGGGGGGGATCTTTTAAGACTATATCAATTCCCCGGGCCTCAGCAATAGGTCTGTACAAATCTTGCCAGGTTCTCTAGTCTGCTTGACCCTGTAAAAGAAATATATTCATTTGTTTGCCTGTGTACCAAGTTCTACCTGTTTCCAGGTCTCAGATTCTCTACTGCCTGACCTGATACGTGCCCATCCAGCTGATCCTGAGCTGTTTGCCCTGACCTCTGGACTGTATTTGGATTTGTACATAGTCTTCCTGCCCAGATGTCAGCCTGTTTCCTGAATACGAGTACAGCCAGGGGGCCAGCAGGACAATGCCATCAGGAATAGCCCAAAATCAAACCAGTTAGTTGAGACAGTGGGTCCACCACACTTATTGTCCGTAACACATAGATTCTACACATTCACATAAGCATGAATGTTGTATTGTCTGATTAAATCAGTTTTCTGGAAGTGATCTCTTGCTTCAGCTAAAGCAGATTCCTGAACAACTTCATAGATCTCACTGAGGATTTAGTTTCCACCTACGGTGATTAATAGTGTTGAGCGCGAATATTCGAATAGCGAATTTTTTTAGCGAATATCGGCACTTCGCTTATTCGTGAATATTTCGAATATAGCGCTATAAATTCGCTATTTTGAATATTCGTTTTTTTTTTTAGTTTTTTTTTTTTCTTTCCCACTTCCCAAAAGTAGTTCTTACCTGTCCTGAGGATTCGTGGCTTCCTGGCTGCTCCAGTCAGTGCCCGTTGCCGCTTCTGCCGACTTCCGTGCTCATGGAGCGTCCCATGGGAACTTCTTCATATACTAAAATGTACTGTCGGATTTGAGAATTACCTTGAAATCGCAATGCGATTGATTCAAGTTATATTAATCGCATTTCGATTACAACTTAGCAGTGCACTGCTATCTTACATATTAGGCTAGAATTAACGAATATGGAATATAGCAGCAGTGCTAAGTAGAAATCGCAATGCGATTACGCCAAGTTATATTAATCGCATTGAGATTTCAATTAGCACTGCTATATTCCATATTCGTTAACTTCGTTAATTCTAGCAAGCTGACCCATTATAAACCCAGCTCGAAGTTGAAATAACAATGCGATTAATATAACTTGAAGTAATCTCATTGCGATTTCTACTTAGCACTGCTGCTATATTCCATATTCGTTAATTCTAGCCTAATATGTAAGATAGCAGTGCACTGCTAAGTTGTAATCGCAATGCGATTAATATAACTTGAATTAATCGCATTGCGATTTCAACAGACATGGTTTACAATGGTTGCTAAAACGAAGATGGAGAATACTTCGTTATCTTCGGTTTGAGGAATATGACGAATACATTCGTCATATTCGCTAATTCTACCAAGCCAACCATAGTAAACCAGGTCTAAGTAGAAACCAGCAGTTCAGTCAACAAATCAATGTCTCATCAATATGGCCCATGAAAAGGATTAACACTTATTGAGGAGACTTACTAAATTATATGACAGAACATTCTATGGTATGTATAGTATAAGTATTCAAACTCAAATACAGTAACTACAACCAAAATTCTTGTTGGAAGGCCCCCCAAACATTAACTGATCACTAGAGATGAGCCAAGTTTTGGGAAAAATTTGGTTCGGTCCAAATTTATTAGCGGCGAATTGCGTTAAAAAACGACTATTTTTTGGCTACAGAGACCATTTATAGTGGTGTAGAACACTGTGCCTTGCAGTAACACGCATAGGGAGTCTGCTGTGGTAGTGAAATAATACTGTGAGTCCGTATAACATGCAGATGACAGGCGTCACTCTTAGAATCACTGCACTCTTCACCTATTTGGGCAGTCACGGGGCCAAAACTGACCAAATAACTCAAGTATGAACTCAGCCTTACAGGTCGATGTTAGTGCCAATAAGAAGCGCACTCTTTTTTCACTGTTGTCAGCTGATTCCACATAGATTTCTACAGAACCTGATCCAACACAGAGATGACACGTGAATGGAATATTTGGATGTCTTCTATGTTTTGTACCCACTCCTGCTTTTGGCTACCAAATCACAAGCCAATTCTGATGGGACCATACAGGCCTTAAAGCTGCTACACAGACAGGATCTGTTGTGCGACTCATTTTTCCTTCCTTCTGACAGATCAGAAGATGGGTCAAATAAATGATGATGTCATCCAGGCCAAAAGGCAAAATAGTGGCCCAGTCATGAAGTTGGGATGGTGGAAATAGCATGAGAAGTCCACAGAGTGGCCCTATGACATATTGGTGAGGTGTAAGCAGCATGAGGAGGTCACAGAGTGGCACAATGACAGTGTGGAGGTTGCAGCAGCATCAGAGGGCCACAGAGTGGCACAATGACAGAGTGTGGAGGTGGCGGCAGCAGCAGCATCAGGAGGAAGCCACAGAGTGGCACAATGACAGTGTGAAAGTGACAGCATCATCATGAGACCACAGAGTGGGAGGTAACATAGTGTGGAGGTGGCAGCAGCATGAGGAGACCACAGAGTTGCACGGTGACATAGTGTGGAGCTGGCAGCAGCATTAGAAGACCACAGAGTGACCCGGTGAAAGAGTGTGGAGGTGGCAGCAGAATCAGGAGGGCACAGAGTGGCAAGGTGACATTGTGTGGAGGTGGCAGCAGCATGATGAGACCACAGAGTGTGGAGGTGGCTAGTGATGAGCGGCAGGGGCAATATTCGAAGTTGCGACATATTGAGAATATTTGGGCGGATATTCGTCATAAATTCTTGATCATTTTCTTGATTGCAAAAATCGGCAATGTAGTATGCGCATATTGTGTGAGCAATACAGGCGTGGGTCACTTTTGCTACATTTTTCAAGCTACTAGAAGTTTCCTGAGACTGGAAAAAATGCTTGGCACGGCAGAACATTACTTTAGCTTTATATGCAGATAGAGTGCTCCAATATATTTGGCGCAATACGTGCAACTTCACATTTTAGCAGGTCTGACTACATATTACTGATTGGTGCACTAAGTATTGTTGTGAACTTGTGACATCAGAGCACTATGTCTGTACCATGTATGTATGGACAGTAGAACCATACACTACCTAACACCCTGCACTGGATCAGCTACACTATATCACGATCTAACCTACACTGACTATCTCCCACTAACTATCTGTATTATATATATAAGCTAACTAACTATCTAATGTAATAACACAGCAAAGCACGGAGCACAGGAATAACACTGCTGTCTCTCTCAGAATTGCAATAATACTGCAGAAAATGGCTGCTGGGGAGGTTCTTATATAGTAAGGGGTAGGCAACTTTCCTATTGGTTGCTAGGGATGTTGCTAAGCTCAGACAAAGACATTGCAGCCTTCTCATTGGCCCACAAGCAAGACGCAGAGAGGGGTCATGGGTTCAGATGAAGAAAAACCTATAATATTTGCAAATACGAATATACAGCACAATATTCCAAATCTTCGCGAATTCTCGAAATGGCGATATTCGCGGTTACAATTCGCTATTCGAATATTCGCACCTCGAGCCCCAACACTAGAGGTGGCAGCAGCAGCATCAGGAGGAGGCCACAGAGTGGCATAATGACAGTGTGGAGGTGGAGGCAGCATCAGGAGGCCACAGAGTGGCAATGTAAGATAGTGTGGAGGTGGCAGTAGCATCAGGAGGCCACAGAGTGGCAAGGTGACATAGTGTGGAGGTGGCAGCAGCATGAGAAGACCACAGAGTCGAAAGGTGACATAGTATAGAGGTGGCAGCAACATGAGGAGGCCACAGAGTGGCAAGGTGACATGTGGAGGTGGCTGGCAATAACAGTACCCGCTGAAGATGGTGGGTGAAAGAACAAGCACTTGGCATCCAATGTGTGGCATCAGGCGGGTGGCAGCATCAGAATAGCAGCTGAGGCAGGTAGCCAGAATAAACCGGTCTCTTTTATCAAAGTGTTGGTGTGGCACCATTTATGATCTAGTCTGATGCATCAGGCACTGGTGGGTAGAAATCCTGGCTGATCCACGCCTGATTCACCTTGACAAAGGTCAGTATCTCCACATTTTTGGTGGACAGGCGAGTTCTTCTTGGGGTAACTATGGCCCCCGCTGCACTAAACACCCGCAATGATGCCACCCTAGATTGAAAACATATTCCATGCAGGGCGCATGGCTAAGCCCTCCTTGATGCAGCACCGACACCATGTTTTTCCCGTTGTCAGTCACTACGGTTCTGATTTTGAGTTTTCGCAAAGGATTTGATTTCTTGATAAAGGACATGGAGAAGTTCCTCCCCTGTGTGACTCCGTTCGCCCAGGCAGATGAGGTGCAGAACAAAGTGACACCGCTGTGCCCTGCACATGTGGTATGCTGGAGGGGAAATGTGAATTGTCCCTGCAGTGGAGGCTGAGGACATGGTGGAGGATGAGGAGGCAGGGGCAGACATTGTTGCACGACCAACGGCGTGACAAAGTGGAGGCGAAAGTGGCGTCACCTGGCCAAGTTGCTGTTGTGGCTGTGCAGAAACCACATTCACCCAGTGGGCTGTAAAGGACATGTATTGTCACTGACCGTAGTTACAGCTTCACACAACGGCGCTGCCGTGCACTTTGGCAGACACCGACAGACCCACCTTCTGTTCTACTTATTTGTGCAGGGCTGGTACTACCTTTTTGGCAAAGAAATGACAGCTTGGCACTCTCCACCTTGGCTCGGCAGAAGCGATCAGTTCTCTAAAAGGTGCAGAGTCCGCCACTTGGAAAGGGAGGGACTGCAGCACCAGCGACTTGGACAGGAGCACATTTAGCTTCTGCGCTGTTGGATGAGTGCATGCATAATGTTGTCTCTTGGCAATTGCTTCAGTGATCGATTGTTGACGGAATGACTGATGAGGAGTAGGAGGAACAGGAGCATCAGGTCAAGCAGATGATGGGAAGTACAGACAGCTCACTTTGGCTGAAGCGGTGGAGCATTGACTGCCTAAAACCGGGTGCATGCCACTGTGTGATGCAGCGGTTGCTGCGGCAGGCTGGAGCACCATATTGGAGCCACGGTTCTCCCAGGCCACTTCATGGTGACGCTGCATATGTTGATGCAGGGCCGAGGTACCAACATTGGCACCCTGGCCACGATTCACCTTCTGCCCACAGATTCTACATATGGCCATGTTCACCTCATCCCATGGCTTAACTGCCACAACGGTGATTTTATCCCCAAAACTACACACTGACTGACTGCTACCACCGCTGCCTCTGTGAACCCGTGCAGCGATACTTCCCAGGCGGGTAGGCTCCTGCGAAGCGGGTGGTCTACCCCGGGCACGTTTGGCTCTGGACCTCCCACTGCTGTCACCTTGCTGACTCCCGGCCACGCTAGCGACTTGCTGGCTCACCAGCAGGCTGCCACCCTTTTCTCCTGTTGATGATGAAGCCCCTTCGTCACCCAGTTCCGATAAGCTACTGTTACGGTATATAGTGAGGGTTAATACCGTTTGGGCGATTCCCCTGGCGAAGAGCACAGCAACCCACAACCGCTGGAATCCACCGAACTGGAGCCATACGAAGTCCTCCTCTCCTGGAACAGAGAACGTTCTGACGTAGCAATTCCCCCCAAGTACGAGACGAGGCTCCGTATTGATGGTAAACAGGAATTCTAACTTTTATTGAGGGCTACCTGCCCGGTATTTATGCAGGTCTCCCACCTGGTGGACACTCCCCTAGGGGACCAGAAGGAAGACTGCGACACAGGGGATACAGCAGCCAATCACACACAATGGGACAATACAGACACCCCCAGCATATCCCTCCCCTCTGCCTGTGATACAATTACCCTACACGGGTTAATGTAATCATCACAGGCAGGAGAATACACAATGTCTTCTGTCCTGGAGACAATTGAGGAGTCATTCAATTATCTCTCAGGACAAAGGGAAATCGCCAATACACACGTGGGGACAATAGGACAGACATCACTATTCAATATACAATGTCCCACCCTTTACAGTACACAGACATTTAACATATCCCCAGATGGCTTGGATCTGAGCGCTCAATATATCCAGGATAGAGGCAGACTCCATTGAGCACATGGTTGCAAAGGACATAAAATTACACAATGTTACAATTACTACATAAAACATATACATGCAACATATCCCCAGATAGCTTAGGTCTGGCGCACATTATTGAATGGCGCTCAGACCACACATATCAGTTCAATTGCCATGGAGCTAAAGTCTTTCCCATAGTCTTTCATTATACGAATGGGCTCCATAGCAGAGCTATCTGGGGCATCACCGCTCAAACAGGACAAGCATACATGGGGCCATAGTCGCAGGGCAGGAGGCGAGCAATCTGTCCCCTCCAAAACCCAGTGGCGCGGTTGGTTTCGCCACAGCTACATCATCATCATCAAGTACTGTCTGCACGTCACTGATGTCCTCCTCAACCGTCTCTGGGTCAGGACCCTGACCGTTCGCAACATCAGCTCCCACACCAGTCTCCTCATCACTACTTGACTGACCTTTGTCAAGGTGATTCAGGCGTGGATCAGCCAGGATTTCTACCCACCAGTGCCTGATGCATCAGACTAGACCATAAATGGTGCCACACCAACACTTTGATAAAAGAGACCGGTGTATTCTGGCTACCTGCCTCAGCTGCTATTCTGATGCTGCCACCCGCCTGATGCCACACATCGGATGCCAAGTGCTTGTTCTTTCACCCACATCTTCAGCGGGTACTGGTATTGCCTAGTGGAGGAAGAGGCAGATGTTTCCTCCATATCTTGGCTTGCCGGTGGCTGCTGACTGTCTTATAGTAGCTCGTCCTCACTGTATAGTGGAGCTGAGCCCACAGCATACAATACTTCTCTGCCTGACGGAACAGAAAAGGACAGAGGCAAGTTGAGGACAGTTGAGGGAACAGGGCCTGCTCCCGGGCCATGCCAACTAAGGGTTGTGTCTGACGAACCCACTGACTCTTGGCTGGGGTTGTCTGATGTCAACCATTCAAGCACTGCTGGGTTGCTGGTCACGACACGACCGCTAGCTGACACTGGGAGCTCAGGCCTCTCGAAGTGACCCCTGCTGCCACGGCACCTTACTCTGCTGCGACCTCTGCCTGCGCCAGAAACATTTAGACCTCTGCCACTCCCCTGTGCAGGGCCTGGCACTTCTCTGTCTGACATACTGTTAGATCAAATAATCAAATATTAGATCAAATACTTTTATTTTGCCACTAATACACAGAAAACTGGGCTTTAGAATATATTACTGCACCGATGAATGGCAATTAGGCCATAATTTTTTCCTACTTTTACACAACACAAAAGGCTTTTCAACAGATAAGTGCAACTCTGAACAGCGAATATATTTTTGTTTCGCCACTAATACACGGAAAACTGGGCTTTAGAATATATCACTGCACCACTGAATGGCAATTAGGCCCTCATTTTTTTCAACTTTTACACAACACAAAAGGCTTTTCAACAGATAAGTGCAACGCTGAACGGCATATATATTTTTGTTTCGCCACTAATAGATGGCAAGCAGGGCTTTAGAATATATCACTGCACCACACAAGGGCAAATATATTTTTATTTTGCCACTAATACACAGCAAAAAGGGCTTTACAATATATAACTGCACTGCACAAGGGCAAATAAGACATACTGTAGAAATATTTCCTTGTAATAAAGCATGTTAATGGCTGTATCAAACAGCACTTGCACCCCAATAATAACAGTTTGCTGGAATGACAGAGCTATATAACGGCAATTTGGATCCCCAGTCAGTGCACCAAGGTGTAATAGAATTGTTCCTATTACTCAGTCTGTAACCTCCCCTACTGAACCCTGTTCTACATAAATGCTGTATAACGATTCCTCTCTATCCTTTTCCTGCACTTATAAATTGTTTTTTCACCACAATCAAGTCTTTCCTATAACTGTCACTGGCGTCTGCAGACACGTCTCTCCCTGCACTAAGTACACTGGTAAATGGCAGAATCTAAAATGGCTGATGCTATTTATAAGGCTGTGACATCACAGAACTGGATGCTGATTGGCTGAATGCATGGCATTATGGGTAATCCCGCCTTCCCAGAGTTCCTTTCTTCATGTCCTCACATGTACAGCAGCCATTTTAGGAAAAAATGTGATTCGTTACCGAAGCGTGAGGAAATTAGGCTTCGGTGCGAATTTTACTGAAATCCGGATTGAATTCCATTTTATCAGCTTCGATTCACTCATCTCTACTGATCACAGGTTGCCCAGCTGCTTAAACCCCCAATGATTAGCTGTAACAGTTGACAACCAGGCAATTAGGCTTCGGTGCGAATTTTCCTGAAATCCGAATCGAATTCCATTTCGTCAGCTTCGATTCACTCATCTCTACTGATCACAGGTTGTCCAGCTGCTTAAACCCCCAATGATCAGCTGTAACAGTTGGCAACCAGGCAGCTAATATTACATTTCCCTATAGCGCCACTAATTCCAAAAGGTGGCACTAGCAAGACAGTTCTTTTTCACTGGGAGATACCTCTTTGCATATATTTTTTCTATGGGGCATTGCCATACACAAGTCTCCACATAGAATTGGTCTCCTTAAAAAGAGCCAGCATTATCATTAAACTATAGATTCGATTATAGCTGGGCACACTCAAGAGGTCAGGGCCATAGAGAAAATAGATTTAATGGGCACAGTATGCATAAATAAAATCAGACCGGCAATAATTACAAAAAACTACTATACTGAAATGCTATAATCCTTGAATGGGTGGCATAGACATACGTAGTGGATTGATAACAATAATCACTGGGAACCCGACTGGTATTGTCCAAATATAGCATACATTTAAGTTTCGAACAAGTACACTAATAGTCTGGATCCTGTAGTGTGGAATAATGATAGGTGGATGGAGTTGAATAGGAAATGTATTAGTCTCTGCAACGTTAGAGATCTCTTATGAGTATTCAATAGTTCAGTCCTTATTTAAATCCACATCTTGACCAGTCTATGGATTAGGCCCCATGCACACGACCGTTGTTTGTTTCCGCGTCCGTTCCGTTTTTTTTCACGGATAGGATGCTTCCCCATTCATTTCAATGGGTCCGTCAAAAAATGCGGATGGTCAACCGTTTTTGTTCCGCATCCGTGATCCGTGTTTTCATTCCGTCAAAAAATAGTGCATGTCCTATTTTTTTCACGTTTGCGGACAAGGATAGGCATTTTTACATTGGATCTGCCATAAAAATCAGATCCGTCAAAAAAAACGGTCCGTCATCCTTTTTTTTGACAGACGCAAAATTTCAAGGAGGAGCGGACGCGGAGGCAGGCAACGGTCCTGTGCATGTAGCCTAAATAGAATAAATGGGGATCCCCCTTTATAAAGATGCGGAGCGGCGTCCCGCTCTTACTTCGTGTGTGGCGGCGTCCCGTCACTACTAGTAAATGGAAGCTCTTAAGGTAAAAGTGGAAGCTCTTTAGGTACAAGTACAGGGTAGATCTTATCCGAACTATCGAATACTCATAAGAGATCTCTAACGTTGCAGAGACTAATACATTTCCTATTCAACTCCATCCACCTATCATTATACCACACTACAGGATCCAGACTATTAGTGTACTTGTTCGAAACTTAAATGTATGCTATATTTGGACAATACCAGTCGGGTTCCCAGTGATTATTGTTATCAATCCACTACGTATGTCTATGTCACCCATTCAAGGATTAGAGCATTTCAGTATAGTAGTTTTTTGTAATTATTGCCGGTCTGATTTTATTTATGCATATTGTGCCCATTAAATCTATTTTCTCTATGGCCCTGACCTCTTGAGTGTGCCCAGCTACAATCGAATCTATATTTTTAACTTTGGTCTAGTGGGTGTGGCTTACTAGCGAGGTGCACCTCATCTGATCTCACCTACCCTAGTGCGACTTCTCTTTTTCTCCAATTATCATTAAGCTGCATCCAAAGAATCTCAATCAACCAGCCAGAATCCTACTCCATAGAGACGAGGGGTAAACATGCCGAAAC
This sequence comes from Bufotes viridis, assembly GCA_033119425.1. NCBI lineage: Eukaryota > Metazoa > Chordata > Amphibia > Anura > Bufonidae > Bufotes > Bufotes viridis. The sequence goes on along the minus strand of CM065592.1, from coordinate 386,873,029 downwards.
AGCTGTCTGTGAATGGATATTTGGCTTGGCCCCTTTCCCTTGTTATTAGAAATGAGTGACATGATTCTAAACAAATTGGATTATTTACAAACTTCCAAAGGGATCCGAGGTTTTGGCAATTTGATTTGGACAAATGACACAAAATGGAGCTTGTCAATCTAGGGTACTTTCACACTAACGTTTAAAGGGGTTATCCAAGTTCTATAAAGTGAATCTAAACTTCTTTGTATATCTGTCGAAAACATTTTTGTAAATGACTTGCTTTAGAAATAATGCGCCATTTAGATATTACAGAATGTGGTCATTGGACGACTGACGTCACCCTCCCTGCTCCGTTTGTTTACATGCTGCTCCCTGCTTGAGCGAGTGGCCCTGCCTGTAAACGGGACGTCACTGGATTTTGTGCCTGCCCCTCGCTTACCGAGCCGTGCAGACAGATTCATCAGCGTCCAGGCTTTGGTGCCCTCCCCTTCTCTGTCTCTCCTCAATCAGCACGGCTCTGGTAAGGATCGCACATGCGCGATCCTTACCAGACCCGTGCTGAATGAAGACCGAGAGGCAGAAGGGGAGGGCACAAAATCCAGTGACGTCCCGTTTACAGGCAGGGCCACTCGCTCAAGCAGGGAGCAGCATGTAAACAAACGGAGCAGGGAGGGTGACGTCAGTGGTCCAATGACCACATTCTGTAAAATATAAATGGCGCATTATTTCTAAAGCAAGTCATTTACAAAAATGTTTTCGACAGATATACAAAGAAGTTTAGATTCACTTTATAGAACTTGGATAACCCCTTTAAGTTTTCCGGTATTGACTTCTGTCATAGGGGCTCAATGCCAGAAAAAAACGCTTCCGTTTAGTTGCGTTCCCAGACCGGAGAGCAAACCGCAACATGTTGTATTTTGCTTTCCGTCCTGGGATGCGGATGCAAGACGGATCCAGCATTACCCCAATGCAAGTCAATGGGGACGGATCAGTTTTCTCTGACACAATCTGCCACAATAGAAAACTTTCAATGGAGTTAATGACAGATCCGTCTTGGCAATGTTAAAGATATGTTAAAGATAATACAAACGGATCCGTTCATAACAGATGCAGATGGTTGCATTATCAGTAACGGAAGCGTTTTTTCTGAACCCTGCCGGATCCAGCAAAAACGCTAGTCTGAAAGTTGCCTAACATATGAAATTCAGCACACTATTGAGAGAAACAGAACAGGGAAGATGCAGATGGAGGATCACATGACCCTGGACAAGGCCCTGGCCAGCAGGCCTGCCCACAATATCTTGCATTCAGCCTGATAAACCAATCAGAAGGGAGGATATTGGTTGGTCTATCAAACAATATGTGAGTTCCCAAGTTGACACTCTATTCTGAGCCCAGCCTAGAGATGTGATAGGACATGTCTGTTACAGACCCAGCAATAAGACACACAAGAAAGTGTTTATAGAGACAGTGTTATCCATAGAGAAGATATATTTAGTTACGTAGATTGAATGACAGGTTTAATCATTAGGGAGAGAATAGGGTGAGTCAGTGTGTTGTGTGTATGTTAAGCCAGGGCTAAAGCTGTTCATATACAGACTGTGTTCTACTTCACAAGACAGGAGCTTTGAAAGAGATAGAACTCTTTTTATCTGCATGAGACAGTCTTTTTTCCCCAATAAGCAAGCTGCACAGATTCTCCAGTTTGTAAATATGCAAATACACATATTTTAGTGTGACAAAATCAGCTTATGTTTTGGTGGCAGGGGTTGTCCAATAATGCCTTTTAAAAAAAAAAAATCTGTTGCAAAGCTTCTATATTGTCTAACTGTTCTTTGTAACATCAGTATATATTTTGCAGCAGGCATTGTGCAATTGTGCTTTTTTCTTTACAAAAACCTGCTGAAAAGCTTTTCCAGTTTATAAGTTCACAACAACCATTCTTTTGCAGTGTCAGCATATATTTTGCTGCAGACATTGTGCAATCATGCATTTTTCCCCAAAAACCTACAGTTTATAAGTTCACAAATAACAGTATTTTAGTGCATCAACAGGAGTAAATATTTTGGTCATAATCATAAGGTCTATCTAGTTGCACCTTTTCCAAAAACCTGTTGCAAATCTTTTACAGTGTATAAGTGTACAAATAAGCGTATTTTACATCAATAGCTGTATATATTTAGTGTCAACAGCAGCCTATATCTTGATCAGTTGTCCAGTTGTGCTTTCCCCCAAAAACCTGCTGCAAAGCTTCTCCAGTTTCTAAGTGTGCAATAAGGGTATTTTGCAGTAGCAATGTATATTTTGCTTCAGACATTGCACAATTGATTTTTTTTCTCCCCACAAAATCTGTTGAAAAGCTTCTACAGTTTACAAGTGTACAAATAAGTTTGTCATTACAGCAACATAAATTTTGGTCACAGGGGTTGTCCTATTGCACCTTTATTTTATATATCACCACCACTCTTATTTAATAATGTTTTACAGTATCTAATTAAGCTTCAAATTACTTGGAATACATAGTACATGATGAGTACATGAAACTAAGGAGTGCTTTTTCCAAGCTGCTAGTTTGTGAACCAACCTCAATCTAAGGCGTGCTCATATCAGATACTTAATGTAGCACTTACACAAGTGATGAAATTAGAGCGTCATTAAACATTCTAATAAAAAGTGGCCTAACAGCATGAGAGAACTTCAAATCCACATAGCTATTGCTTTCCAGTGCAAAATATTCATTTAAAATAACACAAACAGTGTGGCAAATGTACTATTATGGAGTCTATACTTGCAGTGCCCCAGAATAATCAAAGTGGCAACAAAATTTTGGCATGTTTTTGGTGCACGGGGCACATTTGAGCCACACTCCTTTCCCACAAAGCCACACTCTCTTTCAGCTAAGCCATGTCCCTTTGTTGAGAAAGCCACAAAAAGTGTCTTAAAATCTCTGCTATTTCTTTATTAAGTTGTACACAGGGGAGGTGTTATCAGTGATTGACAGCATTCTCTGTGTAAGTGTGTATACAGATAGCAGTCAGTCACTGATAATTGTACATGGGAAGGTGTTATCAGTGATTGATAGCAGTCTTTTTGTAAGTGTATATACAGAGATAGCTGTCAGTCACTGATACCTGTACACAGCGGAGGTGTTATTAGTGATGTATAGCATTCTCTATGTAAGTGTGTATACATAGATAGCTGTCAGTCACTGATAGTTGTACACAGGGGAGGTGTTATCAGTGATTGATAGCATTCTCTGTGTAAGTGTGTATACAAAGATAGCTGTCATTAACTGATAGTTGTACACAGGGGAGGTGATATCAGAAATTTAAAGTATTCCCTGTGTAAGTGTGTATACAGAGATAGCTGTCAGTCACTGATGGCAAGTTTAGAAAGAGCAAAGATTTAAATGTTTTGGTGAATTTTTTCCCATAAAATATCAATCTGCTCAGCTTCCCTGCTCTATAACATGCTACCTGCAGATTACACTTCATTTTGTAGTGTCAGGTATTCTTTATTACCAGGGACAATGTATAGAGTGAGTTCTGGTGCTCTATAGAATTACTGCGCCTGAATAAGAGCTGTGCTTTTCATAGAAAAGTGGTCTGCATTCTAGTAACTGGGGAGGTTTCAGTTGCTACACCCCTTCTATCAAGATGTAGTGCCATATCAAGACTATGACTTGATTTGCCATTACTGGAGGAATCTGTCAGCATGAAAATCAGTATCAAAAGAGGTGTAATGTCTGGTAGGATAGCCTCAGTAAAATACATGCATATCTGATTCATTGCCACAATTCAGCGGAAAGCAGGTTTTAATAAATATGCTAATTAGATCTTAGGTGCACCTAGGGCAGACCCAAAACACTCAGTGCCCCCCTAGGTTCTCCGCTATCCTTAGGTGGCCACTCCTCTTTCATTCCCTCTTTGACAATTTGGATGCCTGTTTCTATGGCTAGTAAAGATAGTGGAGGAGCTAGGATGACCGAGTAGCTTGAACTTGCCCTTGGTGCACCGAATACCTAATTAGCATATACATTAAAACTGGATCTTCTCTGTGGTAATGGGTTGGGGAAAGGAAGATATAGCAGGTATGTAATGCTGATGCCGCCCTAGCAGGCATTGTGCCTGGTTTGGTACTGATTTTCATGCTGATAGACCCCCCTTTAAGCATGCCCTAAATGTTCTTTATATGTCTTTCTGTGTGTGCATAGTTACATAGCGACTTTTGATAAAATCCTGGGACTACAGCAACCATGACTGCAATTTTGGCAACACAATACGGTATTTGTGGCCATCAGCTGTACCATGATTCATGGTTGCTATGTTGCCCATGGGTGCAAAAATGTGCACAGCCTTTTTACTGTGCAGTACATGTATAGTACTAGTTGTGTTAGAAAAGTTCTTGAAATTGCTTTCACAGACAATACAGGATATATATACAGTATATGTGTATATATATATATATATATATATATATATATATATATATATATCTTACATACAATCAGAAAATTTGTCTAAGCATTTTATTTTCATTGTTACTGCTCCCCGTTTTCTTCTTCCTAATCAGTTGACTAGCAACATAACTGTTCGTATAGTAATTCAGGCTCAGAGAAAGCATACATTTTCTTTTACAGTGTGTTATAAATTTCAGAGTATTTCTAACACATTGCAGCAGTTCTAATGTTGATGCAGTTTCCATGTCAGCAACACAAACAAGTGACGTGAAAGTTCAACCTAAATGTGTAATTTTATCAAAAGCGTAATAGAATAAATGTCAATCACTAAGGCACGCCCAAAGACGGCATTATAAATATTAATGAGAGGAAAAGAATTCCTTAGTGACTCAGTGCAAGCGTAATTAACGCTTCTATAATTAGCAGCTATTACACGGAACTTGGGAACTGGTTTGAAATACACGCTGTGCCTCCTACGTCACATTTTGTGTAGCCCAATTCTACTATTTGGTTGTGACGTTTCTAAAGGAAACTTGGCATTCGAATCTGGTCTTGCTTCATTTCTTTACCCTTATGCCTGGTTAATGGGCAAGCATGAGGTTTGAAGCCAGGAGCGAGCAGTTCCCACTATGGTCAAATGTTGAGCCTAAATTTTAAAACAACTTAAGATGTGAGCATGAATTAATGTTTACTCATTCAAAATGGCAGTCTATTTATTTTAATGTGCCCAAAAACTTTCTTCTGCTCTGGTTTTAATGTGACAGTCCCTGTGTGCCTTGTCTTTCTTATCACATTGAAGTCCATTCCTGAGGTTATGTACGGTGACCCCATTCTGCCAGGATCACACCATGAAACAGCTGTGGTCAAGTTAGTTGCCACATATTTACAGACAGAACATTATGTTGCATAGCCTAAGGCAATAATTGCTTTGGGGAGTGAAATCGGCATTTCCATGTAAAAAAAAAAGCCATTTGGTACTGAAGAAGTACCCTTTTTGGGTTGATATATATGACTAGAGACAAAGAAAAACAGGAGGGTGGCAGCTCTCACCTGCTGAAGCTTGTAATCATCCCACAGACGAGCACGGACGGTCTGTCAAGAGGAAGGACCTCACATACTACTTGGTCCGAAACATGTTGGCAATATTGGCATGAATCTTGTCTTACTGACTTGGAGATTTTAATCGATGAAATAAAGACGGAAATTATTTTTACCTCACCCACTACTGGAGCTGGATTTTTTCTCTTTCTACATACATATGACTAGAGACTAAAATTTTGAAATTCGGTTATGAATTACTTTGTAACAAATCGCATTCCACCGTATGGAGTGGGCGCAATGAGGGGGAACAGCGATCATGTTGCCCGCCCCCCCCCCCCCCGTCATTTTGCCCCTCAGATGTTACGTTCAATGCTGATCATGGCCTCTGAGAGTTATATTCAGCCTATCAGTGGGTTAATCAGGGGTTAAAGCGAAATACAGATGCAGTCACCTCATCCATTTTAACACAGAGAGGCCGTTGAGGCCATCTCGATTGCAGAAAAAGCAGCGGCGGCACAAACTCTACAAATTTTTTTTTATTTTGAATAGTCAATCCAACTTTGAGCCCTGCAGGTTATGGGTGTGGTTGGTCTTGTTTACACCAGGTTCCAGTAACATAGTGCATAAGGTCGAAAAAAGACATCTGTCCATCCAGGTCGGCCTGTCATCCTGCTAGTTGATCCAGAGGAAGGCAAAGAAAAAACCCTGTGAGGTAGAAGCCAATTTTCCACAAGGGGAATAAAAAATTCCTTTCTGACTCCAATCAGGCAATCGGAATAACTCCCTGGATCAACGACCCCTCTCTAGTAGCTATAGCCTGTAATATTATTACACTCCAGAAATACATCCAGTCCCCTCTTGAATTCCTTTATTGTACTCATCATCACCACCTCCTCCTCAGGCAGAGAGTTCCATAGTCTCACTGCTCTTACAGTGAAGAATCCTTTTCTATGTTTGTGTACAAACCTTCTTTCCTCCAGACGCAGAGGATGTCCCCTCGTCACAGTCACAGTCCTGGGGATAAATAGATAATGGGACAGATCTCTGTACTGACACCTGATATATTTATACATAGTTATTAGATCTCCTCTCAGTCGTCTTTTTTCTAAAGTGAATAAACCTAATTTTGATAACCTTTCAGGGTACTGTAGTTGCCCCATTCCAGTTATTACTTTAGTTGCCCTCCTCTGATCCAGCACTGCTATGTCTGCCTTGTTCACAGGAGCCCAGAACTGTATACAGTACTCCATGTGTGGTCTGACTAGTGATTTGTAAAGTGGTAGGACTATGTTCTCATCACGGGCATCTATGCCCCTTTTGATGCAACCAATTATCCTTTTGGCCTTGGCGGCAGCTGCCTGACACTGGTTTTTGCAGCTTAGTTTGCTGTTTATTAAAATTCCTAGATCCTTTTCCATGTCAGTGTTACCGAGTGTTTTACCATTTAGTATGTACGGGTGACTTGCATTATTCCTTCCCATGTGCATCACTTTACATTTGTCAGTGTTAAACCTCATCTACCACTTATCTGCCCAAGCCTCCAATCTATCCAGATCCCTCTGTAGCAGTATATTGTCCTCTTCAGTGTTAATTACTTTACACAGTTTAGTGTCATCTGCAAAAATTGATATTTTACTATGCAAGCTTTCTACAAGATCATTAATAAATATGTTGAAAAGAATAGGACCCAGTACTGACCCCTGAGGTACTCCACTAGTGACAGTGACCCAATCTGAGTGTGTACCGTTAATAACCACCCTCTGTTTTCTGTCACTGAGCCAATTACTTACCCACTTACAGACATTTTCTCCCAGTCCAAGCATTCTCATTTTATATACTAACCTTTTATGTGGTACAGTGTCAAATGCTTTGGAGAAATCCAGATATACGACATCCATTGATTCGCCACTGTCAAGTCTAGAACTTACCTCCTCATAGAAACTGATTAAATTCGTTTGGCATGACCGATCCCTCATGAAGCCATGCTGATATGGCGTTATTTGCTTATTTCTGTTGAGATCCTCTAAGATAGCATCTCTCAGAAAACCTTCAAACAGTTTCCCCACAACAGATGTTAACCCCTTAAGGACTCTGCCCTATTTCACCTTAAGGACTCGGCCATTTTTTGCAAATCTGACATGTGTCACTTTATGTGGTGATAACTTTAAAAAGCTTTTTCTTATCCAGGCCATTCTGAGATTGTTTTTTCATCACATATTGTACTTCATGACAGAGGTAAAATGAAGTCGAAAAATTTCATTTTTAGTTATAAATTAGCAATTTTCCAAGTTTCAATTTCTCTACTTCTATCATACATAGTAATACCGCCCAAAAAAGTTAATGATTTACATTCCCCATATGTCTACTTCATGTATCGATCATTTTGGGAATGCCATTTTATTTTTTGGGGACGTTACAAGGCTTAGAAGTTTAGAAGCAAATCTTGAAATTTTTCAGAGATTTTCAAAAACCCACTTTTTAGGGACCAGTTCGGGTCTGTAGTCACTTTGTGAGACTTATATAATAGAAACCACCCAAAAATGACTCCATTCTAGAAACTACACCCCTGAAGGTATTCAAAATTGATTTTACAAATGTCATTAACCCTTTAGGTTTTCCACAGGAGTTAATGGCAAATGGAGATAAAATTTCTGAATTTCAATTTTTTGGAACATTTTCCATTTGAATCCATTTTTTCCAGTAACAAAGCAAGGGTTAACAGCCAAACAAAACTCAATATTTATTGCCCCGATTCTTTAGTTTGCAGAGACACCCCATATGTGGTCGTAAACTGCTGTATGGCCAAACGGCAGGGCGTAGAAGGAAAGGAACGCCATATGGTTTTTGGAAGGTGGATTTTGCTGGACTGGATTTTTGACACCATGTCCCATTTGAAGCCCCCGATGCACCCCTAGAGTATAAACTCCAAAAAAGTGACTCCATCTAAGAAATTACACCCCTGAAGGTATTAAAAACCGATTTTACCAGCTTTGTTAACCCTTTAGGTGTTCCACAAGAGTTATTGGCAAATGGAGATAAAATTTCAGAATTTCTATTTTTTGTTACCTTGCCTGAAAAAAAGTGTAATATAGAGCAACGAAAAATCATATTTACCCTAAAATAATATAAACAAAACTGCCACCTTATCCCGTACTTTCCAAAATAGGGTCACTTTTTTGGAGTTTCTACTGTAGGGGTGCATCAGAGGGGCTTCAAATGGGACATGGTGTCAAAAAACCAGTCCAGCAAAATCTGCCTTCCAAAAACCATATGGCTTTCCATTCCTTCTACGCCCTGCCGTTTGGCCATACAGCAGTTTATGACCACATATGGGGTGTTTCTGCAAACTAGAGAATCGGGGCAATATATATTGAGTTTTGTTTGGCTGTTAACCCTTGCTTTGTTACTGGAAAAATGGATTAAAATGAAAAATTTGCAAAAAAATAGCAATTTTCGGACCCTTTTTATTTTTTGTTATATACATCGTTGAACTGACAGGTTAGATTGTGTGCTATTTCTATAGAGCAGGTTGCTACGGATGCGGCAATACCAAATATGGCTATTTTTTGGGGGGTTTTGTTTCAGTTTTACATATTAAAGCATTTTTGAAAAAAAAGATTTTTTAGTGTCTTCACATTCTAAAAGCCATATTTTTTTTTGGGCGACTGTCTTATGTAGGGGCTCATTTTTTGCGGGATGAGATTTCGGTTTGATTGGCACTATCTTGGGGTGCATATGACATTTTGGTCGCTTGCTATTACACTTTTTGTGATGTAGGGCGACAAAAATGGCTTTTGACACCGTATTTATATATTTTTTTTTGTGTTCACCTGAGTTTTTTTTTATTTTTATAGAGCAGGTTGCGACGGATGCGCCGATACCAAATATGTATACTTTTTATTTGATTATTTAAGTTTTGCACAATATTATCATTTTTTTAAAACAAAACAAATCATGTTTTAGTGTCTCCATAGTCTGATAGAGATATTTTTTTTATTTTTTTGGGGTGATTGTCCTATGTGGGGTATAATTTTTTGCGGGATGAGATGACGGTTTGATTGGCACTATTTTTGGGTGCATATAACTTTTTGATCGCTTGCTATTACAGTTTTTGAGATGTGAGGTGACAAAAATGTTTTTTTTTTATATTGTTTTTATTTTATTTTTTTAACTGTATTTACCTGAGGGGTTAGATATTGTGATATTTTTATAGAACAGGTTTTTAAGGACGTGGCAATGCCTAATATGTATACTTTTTATTTATTTATTTTACTTTAACACAATAATAGCATTTTAGAAAAAAATAACTATGTTATAGTGTCTCCATAGTCTGAGAGCCATATTTTTTTATTTTTTTGGGCGATTGTCCTATGTAAGGACTCATTTTTTGCGGGATGAGATGGCGGTTTTATTGGTACTATTTTGGGAGGCATACGCTATTTTGATCACTTGGTATTACACTTTTTGTGATGCAAGGTGACAAAAAATAGCTTTTTTACACCATTTTTTAGTTTTTTTTACAGTATTTGCGTGAGGGGTTAGGTCATGTGATATTTTTATAGAGATTTTTTGTTTGGGGCATTTTTTAGTCTCTGATCCCCGCGGTCACAGACCGCAGGGATCAGAGACTACAGAAAGTGCAGCAAACCGCAGGTCTGAATTGACCTGCGGTTTGCTGCGATCGCTGACATGGGGGGGTCACAGGACCCCCCTGGGCATTGTGCCAAGGTGCGCAGCGGTGATCGGATATTCGCAGTGTGTACATGTACAAGTACCAGGACACAAGGGCGTACATGTAAACCTAAAGAGGTTGAACTTACCGGTCCATAGTTTCCGGGCTCTGTTTTTGGACCATTTTTGATATTAGTACCACATTTGCTATGCGCCAATCCTGTGGAACATTCCCTGTCAGTATAGAGTCCGCAAATATCTGAAATAAGGGTCTGGCTATGACATTACTTAATTCCCTTAGGATACGGTCCTAGCGATTTGTCTATTTTAACCTTTTTAAGTCGCTGTTGTACTTTTTCTTGGGTCAGACAGGACACTTTTAATGGGGGATTTATTTTTACATTCAGCATTTCATCTGACAGTTTATTTTCCTCAGTGAATACATTGGAGAAAAAAATATTTAACAGCTTTGCTTTCTCCTCGTTGCTCTCTGCAACTCCAGAGCCCTTTAAAGGGCCGACACCTTCAGATTTATACTTTTTAACATTTATATAATTGAAGAACATTTTAGGTTTAGTTTTACTCTCTTTGGCAATTAATCTCTCAGTCTCTAGTTTGGGCGCTTTTATTTGTTTTTTACATGTTCTATTTTTTTCCTTATAGTTTTTCAGTGCTTTCTCGCTTTCCCCCTGTTTTAGTGATTTATATGCTTTCTTTTTGTCATTTATTGCTTTCTTTACATTTCTATTTATCCACATTGGTCTCTTTTTGTTCCTTAACCTTTTATTCCCATACGGTATGTACCTCTCACAATGAGAATTTAAGATGGTTTTAAAGATATCCCATTTTGTGGCTGTATTTTTGTTTTTGAGGACTTTGTCCCAGTTAGTTAGGCCTATGGCCTCGCTTAGTTGGCTAAATTTAGCTTTTTTGAAGTTTGGTATTTTTGTTCCTCCCTGTAGAAATGCTCTTTTGAATAATAATTGGAAGGTTATTACTTTATGGTCACTATTTCCCAGGTGTCCCCCAACTTGCACATCTGTTGTTCTGTCAGGTCTATTGGTTAATACTAAGTTCAGTATGGCCGTCCCTCTAGTCGGGTCCTGAACCAGTTGGAAAAGGTAATTGTCTTTGGTTATTGCCAAGAACCTGTTTCCTTTATGCAATGTACAGCTTTCAGTTTCCCAGTCTACATTTGGGTAGTTGAAGTCCCCCATAATAACCACCTCATTATGATTTGCGGCCTCGTCTATCTCGTTTAGTAATAGATTTTCTGTGGACTCTGGTATATTAGGTGGTTTATAGTAAACTCCTATTAGTAATTTATTATTGTTTTTGGCTTCATGTATCTCTACCCACAGTGACTTCACATGTTCATGTCCTTCACAGATGTCTTCTCGGACTGTGGGCTTTAGACAGGACTTTACATAAAGGCAGACCCCTCCCCCTCTCCATTTTGGTGATCCTTTCTAAAAAAAACTGAAACCCTGTACATTAACTGACCAGTCATAGACATCATCCAGCCATGTCTCAGTTATTACCACTATATCATAGTCCTCCTCACACATTACTAATTCCAGTTCCCCAGTTTTGTTAGTCAGGCTTCTGGCATTAGTGTACATACAATTAAGAGGTTTTTGTATATTTTTAACCCTACACCTTTCCTTCTGAACGGTTTTAGTCCCTCCTTCCATTCCTCCCCCAGTCCCACTACATGGCCCCCGGTCTCTATCTGCACTATCTTCCCCTCCTATACCGTAAGTACCCGCCCCTCAGTCCTTAATTTAAACACCCCTCCAACCTTCTAGCCATCTTTCTCCCCAACACAGCTGCCCCTCCCCCATTGAGGTGCAGCCCTTCCATACGATAGAGCCTGTAGCCGACAGAGATGTCGGCCCAGTTCTCCAGGAACCCAAACCCCTCCTTCCTACACCAGTTCTTGAGCCACTTGTTAACCTCCCTAAACTCCCGCTGCCTTTCCAAGAGGCTTTGTGTGGCTCTTGGTGCAGGCAGTATCTCGGAAAATATTAGTCTTTGCAATATTAGAACCGCGCTGCTCACCAAAAGCTCCACTCAGACCACTTCAGTTTGTGCTGACATTTATCGCCAATCACTGACTTCTTGCCACACATCTATTCGCCTGTCCTATAATGGTCAAAACCAGACAGGCAAAAAATAGTGAAGCACCGCATTGGATATTAATAATAAACGAGTTTTTATTAAACTTACAAACATGAGAGAAATATAGGCATATAAAACAATTTGATTGACGGGAAGCTCAAAAATTCGCAAATTATGGTGCACACACGCCTTGTGCCATAATGTGCAACTTTTTTATGCCACAAATTGTGGCATATAGGCCTTGATAAATGTCCCTCAATATATTTCTTTTTGGGAAACAAAATGCTCTGTATAAGGCCTCATGTACACAACCATATATGTTTTGCGGTCCGCAAATTGCGGATCCGCAAAAAAAAGGACTACGTCCGTATGGCATCCTTTTTTTTGCAGATTCATTATTTTTGCGGATCCATTGTAATAATGCCTATCCTTGTCTGCAAACTAGAAAAAAATAGGACATGCTCTATTTTTTTTGCGGGGCTACGGAACGGACATACTGATGCAGACAGCACTTGGTGTGCTGTCTGCATTTTTTGTGGACCCATTGAAATAGAAAAAATGCAAAAAAAACGGAACAGACAAGGAAACAAAATACGGTCGTGTGCATGTAGCCTAAGTTGCACATTAATGTAACCTATGTCGGAAAATTATGTCCATCCCTCTGACCATTTTTAAATTAAATGCATTCTGTTTTTACTCTGTTGGAAACTTTTAGGGAATATTACATTATTACTCATTCTTGGCACATCTTGTCAAACTATGAATCCCTGGCAGTTGTCTTTATTGGGTAACTTTCTAATTTTATTATTTAATATCCAAATCTATGTAATAGAAGTGTTTTCATTTATACTTATAGGAACATCTTTTTTTGATTAATATGAAGTGGTGTGAAATTCTAAATGTATTTTTAAGATTAACAGTTTATTTCTGAACTGGAACAAGAGCTAGGAGAGATTTATCAATGTATCACTTAAATTCATTTGGAGAAAACAGAGAACTGTTTTCACTTTCAAAGTGAATAAGTGAGTACACTGTATATTCAGTATACAGTGTCAGACTGGGGTGCCTAGGGCCCACAAGTAAAGTTTATTTTGGGGGCCCACCGTACAGACACATTCAAATCATACCTGCTCACACAGCAGCAAGATGCTACCAGATGACTGAATATGGAGGTCCCTGCAGCCAGGGCCGGTGCAAGGATTTTTGCCGCCCTAGGCAAAAGAAAAGTTTGCCGCCCCCCCCCCCATGTGACATCACAACGCCCCACCCATATGATCTGCCATATTAAAGGGGTTCTGCAGTTTATTTAAACTGATCGGCAGGGGTCCGACACCCGGGACCCCCGCCAATCAGCTGTTTGAGAAGCGCCTCAGCTTTCTCGTAGTGACATCACGACTAGTATCATTGGCCTGGGTGGGGCTAAGCTTCATTCAAGTGAACAGAGCTTAACCCCGCCAAGGCCAGTGATACAAGCTGTGACGTCACTGCGCCTGCGGTAAACAGCGAGAAGGTCGAGGCGCTACTACCAGCGCCGCTGCCTTCTCAAACAGCTGATCGGCGGGGGTCCCGGGTGTCGGACCCCTGCCAATCAGATGCTGATGATCTATCCAGAGGATAGGTCATCAGTTTAAATAAACTTCAGAACCCCTTTAACTAACGCCAGTTCTCTCTCCCCCCCTCTTGTCATTCTTCACACTCCCCCCCCCTTGTCATTCTTCACCCCCCCCTTGTCATTCTTCCTTTCCCCCCCTTGTCGTTCTTCACACTCCCCCCCCTTGTCAGTCTTCACCCCCCTTTGTCATTCTTTCTCCCCCCCCCTTGTCATTCTTCACACTCCCCCTTGTCATTCTTCACCCCCCCTGTCATTCTTCACACTCCCCCCTTGTCATTCTTCACCCCCTTGTCATTCTTCACAATCCCCCCTTGTCATACTTCCTCCCCCTTGTCATTCTCTCCCTCCCTTGTCATTCTTCACCCCCCCCACCTCTAGTTTAGCGCGGCTGAGCTCTTTATGGTCCACGGGTACAGGAGCTTTTGTTTCCTGTACCCGAGGGGACTGACATGAAGTGCACACTGTGCACAAGGGGCGCTCTACGCGGCGGCCTATTCCGCATATAGGACGCGCCGGCCCTGCCTGCAGCAACTATGAGAAGGTAGATCCTGGGGATAAGAGGACACTGTAGCTTTCATCTATACCTGGAAGTCATCTAAGCTCTAATCATGTCTATAATAATAAACTAGGGAGTTTCTTTAATAATCTATCAAGTTTTTTATATGAACATTGGCTGGTTGAGGTGCACTAAGTCTACTGTGTTATATGCCACTTGTGAGGGTGGTGGGAGACTAGGGGCCCACTTAGGGACCCACCTTGCTCAGGTGCCCACCAGGGGATTCACCTGTACCCCGTGGGCCAGTCCGAGACTGTATATATGTATAAATATATATTGTACTGTGAATGAACAGAATGTACACACGTAGCAGGGCTAAAAAGAATGGTTACACACTGTTATCACAGTTCCTTTTAGTTCTGCTACATTGATAAATCCAATCAATATTTGGTCTGAATACCCTTTGACTTCAAAACAGCATCAATTCTTCTAGATACACTCGCACACAGTTTTTGAAGAAATTTGGAAGGGAGGTTGTATAAAACACTTAGAGCAGGCATGTCCAAACTGCGGCTCCCCAGCTGTTGCAAAACTACAACTCCCAGCATGCCTGGATAGCCTACAGCTAGTATGGCATGCTGGGAGTTGTAGTTTTGCAACAGCTGGAGGGCCGCAGTTTGGACATGCCTGACTTAGAGAGACAACCACAGATCTTCTGTGGATGTAGGCTCATTCAAATCCTTTAGTCTCTTCATGAAATCGCTAGTCAATCGATCAGAGATCTATGGGGGCCACATCATAAATTCTGGGACTCCTTATTTACCTTTATCTTTACACTAAAGACATTAATGACATTTGCTGTACGTTTGGGGTCATTGCTATAAAATAAATTTTGAGCAATACAGCCAATGTCATGTAGAACTATTCTCACGGTAAGGAAGAAGTAGTCCTGGAAGTGATGATATGGCGCCCACAAAGCCCTGATCTTAACATCATGCACCTGCCTCACAAAATAGGTACTGAATGGCGTGGCAGGGAGCCAATGGGTCCTGTGCCAGCGCTGATACAAATGCATACCTCCCAACTTTTAAAAAACCAAGGAGGGACCCTTACTGCCTGCCTTGTGTCCCTGAACAGTATTTATGTCTCCTTAGTGTATCCACACAGTAGAATGCCCCCTTAGTGTACCCACACTGTAGAATGCTTCCTTTGTGTCCCTGAACAGTAGCTATGCCCTCTTAGTGTACCCACACAGTTGTTATGCCCCCTTAGTGCCCTCATACAGATTAGAATTCTCCCGTCTTATGCCTCAGCACATGTGCCATGCAGGGCGGCAGAAAAGTAGTGTGACATTACATGATGTGCCATGCAGGAAAGCTGGTGACATGACATGACTTAAGAAAATAATAAAACAAGTCTTAGTGCAGAGGATGAGAACATAGGGGGTGTCATTCATTTCCCTAGACGGTTCTTATGCCTCCGCACATGTTACATGCAGGAGATCAGGAAACTTGGTGGCATGCCGGAATGCAGACAAACCGTTATTCTTCATTATTTATAGGTCTCTCCCATCAGACGTTTAGCTGCTTCTGCCTCTTCGTGATGTTTTCCTGCCTTATGCAAGACAGAAAATTTACCAGGGAACATGTGAGACAGGGGAACAGTCTGTCAAAGCTGATTGACACCCTCCCCCTCACTCCCCATGTTGTCATGACGCCAGTCCTGTAGAACATGGGACATGTTGTCAGAGGCCGGATACAGAAGGTGTTCAGCAGCTATGGAGCTGCAAGCACCGGAAGAGATAGGTGGCGGGGCAAGTCTCCATCTTTAGCTCTGCCCACGAAGAGCATCCTCCTCAAGAAGAGGATGAGTATATATGTACACCGCTGCTGTAGAAACCTCAAAGGACTTTATACTTTACAGGGGCCAGGACAGATGGAGCACTATTATGTCTGGAAGTTCAGATTCTCAGTCTGGGCCTGCATTCAACTGTATCATCCTCCGGTGGACAAAGATACAATAGAGTGCAAGACCAATCGGAAACTGGGTGAATCGTCCCAGTCACAGGGTGCCCCCGGAGAAGGAGACTATTTGGTGCCCCTTGCAGGAGCCCATAGTAGTGTGCCCTGTGTGGTCACCGGGCCCCAATGTTACCCCATTTCAAGGGGGTTGCCTGACAATAAAATCATTTAGTATTGCTCCCCTTCTGAACTCAGTCCTGAAGCAGCTGCTTCCCCTGCTTCCCTGATAGTTACTCTACTGGTTCTGCTTTTTTTTCACACCATTGGCATCCCACAACAAGCCTTTTTTAATTGAACACAATATTCCTTCAATAACAGTTTATACATTTTTAGGGGGTCATTTATTAAGACCAGTGTTTTAGACGCCGGTCTTAATTTGAACTATAGTTGGTGGTGGATCCGCCATAGCTGGCAGTGGAGAGGAGATGGCCTCTCCACAACTTTGCAAGATCCAACCTTAGTTCTAAATATAAGTCTCCTAGCTGTCTTACATTTAGACCAGGCATGCCCAACCTGCGGCCCTCCAGATGTTGTAAAACTACAACTCCTATGATGCCCTGCTGTAAGCTGATAGCTGTAGGCTGTCTGGGAATGCTGGGAATTATAGTTTTGCAACAGCTGGAGGGCCGAAAGGTTGGGCATCCCTGATTTAGACCATTTTCTACACCTAAACCAGGCATAGAAAATGGTAACTGAAACCGATCTCCTTGTCTGTCCCCTTCCCCGACCACACCACGCCCACTTTTTAGACCTGACCTTTGCATTGCAATCTGCGCCAAAAATATGTCTAATATAGTCTCTCTGTAAATGTAAGAATTGTTCTACACCTTTCTTCTTTCATCTTTAAAATAAATGACTTTCCCGTGTTATTTTCCAGCGTGTTGCTATAGCAGCCAAATGAGGCAGTAATGTAAATGATATGCCTGTCACTTGTTCGTGCCAAGACTGAAACATCCTCTGTCAACGCTGTCAATATTTATCACTCACCATTACTTTTACTGACAGTTTACAGACTAAAACCTTCTGAGATCAGACATGACATAAACGGTAGTAGCGTTGGCTCTGTCTTCTCCATTAAATGTCCCCACTCCTAATTATTTATTGGCATGACAACCAGGGAGTTTCACATATTAAAAGTGATGGCACATAATTTTTTACAAGTTCCTCCTAGCCATTATAAATATATCACTATAAGTTTTGTTCACCTAGCAAATACATGGTTTTCAAGTGGAAACTTTGTTTCTGTTGCAGAAAAGTAAAAATCATTTTCTATATTTCATCAGTATTAACTTCCCTTCATGTCTTTTTTTAGTCCTTTGTTTAATTATAAACATAACAGAATCTATTGATCTATCTATCTATCTATCTACATGCACCCTATTTTTACTTACACAATACGGCTTTCTTTTTTGTAATTTAAAAGGAAAGTACCACGTTTTTTTTACTAATTGATGATTTTCTTTAAAACCTATCTTTATGCTTTTTTTCTCCATGATTCTAAGTAATGTTGAGAGAATCGAAGTCCACAAAGTGGACTTCGATCTGAATTTCAGGATAAATTCGATTTGCCGCAAAGCCGAATTTTGCTTCGTGGTAGCAATTGATTTAACCTGAAATAGTGCAAAAAACAAAAACAAAATCATACTTACCTGCTCTGTTTGCTTGCAACAGGCTATCCGCCGCCTTCTAGCTGGAAGATCTTGGCCAAAATCCTGTGCGGGGTGACGTATGATGTCACCATGGCAGCCGGCGTGATGACATCATCTCTGGCTGTGTGAGATTTCGCACCAGATCTTCAAGCATGATGACTGCTGGCCCATCGCGAGGAAATGGGGCGGGTAAGTATGATTTAAAAAAAAACTTTTACACCGTGTTATGTACATCAGATGCCGCGATCATATATGAATGTGGCATCTGAGCGGTATAATGATGGGGGACAGTACAATCGCCACTACCTGTCATTGCAGCCACTACTTACAAAGAAATGCGCTTTGTGACAAAGTAATTTGTCATGAAGTGTTTCTTTTTTTTCAGCAAAATTCAGGGAAGCAGCGAAATTGAATTTTGCAATACTTCGCTCATCTCTAATTATAAGGGCAGCCATCTTTCCTTAGCTGCTGCAACAACAGCTGCAGAGATTTGCATTACAGCAGGTACCGTAACGTAAAAAACTTTGCGAGCACATGGCATAGATGTCAAGATGCAGGAAGTGGGAGCATCCATCAGCTTCCATCAGTACTGTGAGCTTGTGTTATCTGCCTATTGGTTCAGGCTTCAAGCACACGACCATATTTTTCAGCCGTGGATTTTTTGCTGAAGGCACACAAACCCATTAATTTCAATTAGACCATTCACACATCCATATTTTTTGCAGATCTGTGTGGCCATTCCCCAAATTATAGAACATGTCCTATTCCTGTCCATTTTGCAGACATGAATAGCACCTTCTATCTATTGATGGTAGCGAGAACAATACAAAATGCACATGGGAGGTATCCATATTTTGTGGACTTGTTTTTCAAGGACCGAAACACGGACATGGGCATGAAACCTTATAATAGAGGAGTTATCCTTTATTGTACCCCTGCTGCCTCCGCACCTTATAATGTACACAATAGATGTAAAGTGACAGGCAGTATCAGCCTATTGGGGAAACTCAGTGGACAGTGATAGTTATGTTGAAAAAGAAAAATCCCTAACAATTTATTGTATGTTGTATGGTTAGTATTTAGTATGTCTAACATAAAAACCTGCGAAACATCGGAACTACATCTTTTCTATCATATAAGGCAAAGACAGATATTAATTATTATTCTATATATACCAATATAAGCATCAATAACAAAAACTGAAAGCGTGTGGATATAAGAAGTACATAAACCTGTGAGATATGAGGCTGTCCCCATAATCCGGTAAAGAAAATGGTATAAAGAATAAACAAAAAAAAAAGAAAAATAAGTTTCAGTTTATTTTTGTAATTACTAGAGAATGAGTTACCAAGTGAGAGACTCTTTGTAAATGACTAAAGTCTCATTTGGGGGATATTAGATCAAAATTTCCTAAAAGGGTATTTGAAAATGGGTTTACCAAACCACACAACTACCCGCTGTAGTAAATTGACTACAGCAATAAAAAGGCAATATGATGAAATAAGTTCTTGTAGTAGCTCTCCTTTCATACAGCTGAAAACTCTGGGATTTAAAAAAAAATGGAAAAATGGAAGTTTTGCCAAAACTATTAAAGTTCAATAAATCAAACCTATTTGGATGAAATGTTATTATCATTCACAACAAACATGTGTTTTGTCTTGGGCTCTTAAACAGTCTTTATATTTCCAAAATGTCAGGATCACTTTGTAATGAAATATTGAAGGGTTGACTAAAAGTCTCTTCCTCTCTTACTGAGAATTCTGCAGTCTCCTGTGCTTCCAATATCACAATTATAAATAATTCATCCTGAGCTTTTTCAATATACAAATTACCAGTCAGATATTTAATTCTGTTTCAAAGCCAGAATTTTTATTCTGGTTTTAATTTTGATCATAGGTATTTTAGAGAGATTTCATTTCTGTGAAGCTTTTATGCATCTTCAAGAAATATTACCAATTGTAATTTTAACATCAGTAAATTTAGATAAATATTCAAGGGTTGTCTCAATTATGCATTGTTACATTCATTTGAAGATTTTATAATTTAGGTCAATAAATGAGTTGAACATAGCTAAGGTTTAATTAAAATATTGCGGGTCTTCTACTTTGAAAGCTTACAGCAGTTTTTGGCACAAAAAGTCACAAGACCTCATTTTGCGACTTTTTTTAAATGCCTGTGCATTTAACAAAATTACGTCATCCTCGCTACTGAGGTGGCCATTGGCCCCATCAAATTCACTAACATTTACGTCTGTTTCAAGGCATAAATTACATTTGAAATCTAGAGAGAAATCTATTCCAGTCAGAGACTGGAGTAAATTTCAATCTAGGCGCACAGACTACCAGAGGTCTAATTTATTACGAGGTGCAGCGCAGAGGATATCAAAGACTGGCATAAAACGCAAGTCTTTGATAAATTACCCCTCTTTGTGTTCATTAGTTTTCAATCATCATCTGCTATTTAGGCTACATTTCTGCTTGCATCGTTGGCTCTGCTCAGAGTCTCTGTCTACAATGCATCACATTTGATGGAATGAATAGCAGACAGTACTAGTTAAACACGAAATGACCAAAGCACATGTCACCAGGCTTTTGCGGGTGCATGTCCCCAAAAT
Organism: Bufotes viridis; assembly: GCA_033119425.1. Lineage (NCBI taxonomy): Eukaryota > Metazoa > Chordata > Amphibia > Anura > Bufonidae > Bufotes > Bufotes viridis. The sequence continues at coordinate 386,852,363 of CM065592.1, read as the reverse complement.
TCCCTTTCCACCAAGGGACACTTGAATGCAGCATTCACAGAATGCGGCGGAGTCAGCACACCGGATAGAAGTTGCGATTAAGCATTTTATTTGCGTACAGTGGTGCAGCTGAGTAAATTTATATGTAACGTTTCGGGTCCTGTTGCGGAACCCTTTTTTAAGCGTGTCAAACGATCATGGCTGTGTGCCGCATGATGCAGCACACAGCCATGATAATTTGACCCGCTTGAAAAATGGTTCCGCAACAGGACCCGAAACATTGCATATAAATGTACTCAGTTGTACCAGTGTACGCAAATAAAACGCTTAATCGCAACTTCTATCTGGTGTGCTGACTCTGCCGCATTCTGTGAATAATGAATAGCAGACAGTAGTATGCAGCGCTATTCTTGGCATACAAATTATTGAAACTGTGATGGAACCTCAATGAACCCACCTAATAATGTCTGGGTAGCGATTTTACTATATTTTTTGCCCCAACATTTAATAGCATCTTTGCATAAGGTGGGCGGGTCCCGAGGTCGTTAGCTCCGGACCTCTTTCCCTCCACCCATGCTTGTTTACCGCCCATGGATTTGTAATGCGGATCCGGCACTATGTTTTACTTTCTACAGGACCTGCGGTCACATGATCGGTTACATCATGGGTGTGATCACATGATTTCTGAGTATCATGTGAGGGATCACATGGCCGATCGTGTGACTACATGGGCGGATCCCATTTCACTGCACGCTCCTATTTAAACCCAGATAAATGCAGTGACTATTGGTTGCCGTATGCAGCACAACAGGCGCCTCTGGTGTATTACTGTTGAGGCGCCGTGAGCGCACTTTATCTGGACTTTGCTTCCCTGTTGCGCACCGCATGAGAGCTCGACCTGGGATTTATCGATAAGTATTCAAAAGAGACTTAACTCCTGACTGTCCTCTATTTATTTTCCTTTACAGGCGTGCTCCAAAAGTGGTTACTTTATTGTCTCTATGGTCCCCTGATGAATAGGCTTACAGTATCTGAGCGTCAAGGCTTTGACGGCTCAGTGTTGCTACCGTCTTTCTGTCCCTCTCTTTGATTTGGGCGAATGATCGGGCAGCCCACTATGGCGCCATATTTAGGGACAGTCTGAGGGAGAGATTGAGGGGGATATTTATGAGGTAGATGCAGGGCAATTATAGGTCTGAGAGACCCGATCCTGTATTCTTTCCATATCGTCACTTCTCATGCCTCCCTTAGTCTCTAATTAGCAGTGTATATGCACCTTGTATGCTACTGGCATCTATACCTCTTTGGTTTTTATATTCACCTTTCACTGGGGTGGGGCTTATTTAATTTATATAATAAACTTTATGTTTTAAAGGGTTACCGTATACATTATTTTTGATTTATCCCAGGTACCTTGACTAGCAAGTTCTGATCCCCTCACCTTTTTTCCTTGTGCGTCATATACATAAAAACCTCAATACACCCTATTATAAGTCAAAGAGGTAATTCGGTAACCATTGGATCCATGATTATAAACAGAAGCCACAGAGCATATTTGAACACTGCCTGAATCAATCTTTCTATATCTTTTCAGATGGACACGCTTCCCAGGGAAGATCGGTTCTCATACATGGAGGTTGTAGGGTGGCTCACAGAGTCATGCTACAGAACTGTATGAACTCTCTATGCCACCATATAACACCATACAGCACTGGCTAATGGAGGTATGAAGATACAGTATTACGCAATGCTTGATCCCTGATGCATGATCCCTGATGCATGACAGACCACGAGCCTGATGAAGGGCTACACCTACTAAAGCCCGAAACGTTGCTTAAATGCCTGGCTGAATAAAATCAAAACTGCATTTAAAATTCAAAAATTGGTGTGCCGTCTCAAATATATGTATTATCTATGTAAAATGGCATTTGATAGAATATACCACAAATATTTATCAGATTCAACTTAAGTCCTAGAGAAAACCCACCAAATTCATTCATATGAAATTAAAGGGACGATACGGTAGTGTAGAACCCTATAGACTTCCTTGAGTGCAAATTTAGTTTCATACCACTGGTAGCTTGTAGTGCCATAATGACATGATCCGTGAGCAATATCAGACACTCTTTTCCTAATGTATTGGCTACTATATGAATGACCTTTAGGGTACCTGCACACATTGCAGGTTTTTATAAAGAAAATATGCATTAACTCTGCACCACATCTACACAAAAATGAACATAAATCCAAACTATGTAAGCATTTTGTGCAGTTTTTGTGTACTGTTTATGTTGACAATCCCATTGAAGTCTATACATAAGGTGCGCACACATAAGGTCACACAAACAATTGACACAGGTTTTAAAACCACACAGCAGGTCAAATTTCATATTTAAAAAATACTCAAAGTAACATTTTAACATAGTTAAAAAAAATAAAAAACATCATCCATCTAGTTCAGCCAGTTATCCTGCAGAGGAAGGCAAAAAAAAAACTGAGGTGGAAAGCAAAGATTTAACCTCTTAAGGACACGCACCTATTTCCCCTTAAGGACCAGGCCATTTTGTGAAAATCTGACCAGTGTCACTTTATGTGTGAATAACTATAAAACGCTTTTACTTATCCAGGCCATTCTGAGATTGTTTTTTCGTCACATATTGTACTTCATGACAATGGTAAAATAGAGTCAAAAAAATTCATTTTTATTTATAATAAAAATACCAAATTTACCAAAACTTTTGAAAAATTAGCAAATTTCCAAGTTTCAATTTCTGTACTTCTATAATACATAGTAATACCCCCCAAAAATGTTAATAATTTACATTCCCCATATGTCTATTTCATGTATGGATCATTTTGGGAATGCCATTTTATTTTTTGGGGAAGTTACAAGGCTTAGAAGTTTAGAAGCAAATATTGAAAATTTTCTGAAATTTTCAAAAACCCACTTTTTAGGGACCAGTTCAGGTTTGAAGTCACTTTTTAAGGATTACATAATAGAAACCACCCAAAAATGACCCCTAGAAAAACTAGAACCTACACCCCTCAAGGTATTCAAAACTGATTTTACACACATTGTTAACCCTTTAGGTGTTCCACAAGAGTTAATAGCAAATGGAGATAAAATTTCAGAATTTCGATATTTTGGAAAATTTTCCATTTTAATCCATTCTTGATCCACTTTTAATCCAAGTCACCAGGCAAGGGTTAACAGCCAAACAAAACAATATTTATTACTCTGATTCTGTAGTTTATAGAAACACCCCATATGTAGTCGTAAACTACTGTATGGTCAAACGGCAGGGCTCAGAAGGAAAGGAACGCCATATGGTTTTTGGAAGGCAGATTTTACTGGACTGGTTTTTAGACACTATGTCCCATTTGAAGCCCCCCTAATGTACCCCTAGAGTAGAAACTCCAAAAAACTGACTCCATCTAAAAATGTACACCCCTCAAGGTATTCAAAACTAATTTTACAAACGTTGTTAACCCTTTAGGTGTTCCACAAGAGTTAATGGCAAATGGAGATAAAATTTCAGATTTTCGATTTTTTTGCAAATTTTCCATTTTAATCAATTTTTTACAGTAAAAAAGCAAGGGTTAACAGCCAAACAAAACTCAATATTTATTGCCCTGATTCTGTAGTTTGCAGAAACACCCCATATGTGGTCGTAAACTACTGTATGGACAAACGGCAGGCCTCAGAAGGAAAGGAACCCCAAATGGTTTTTGGAAGGCAGATTTTACTGGACTGTTCTTTTGACACCATGTCCAGTTTGAAGCCCCCCTGATACAACCCTAGAATAGAAACTCCAAAAAGTGACCCAATTTTGGAAACTATGGGATAAGGTGGCAGTTTTGTTGGTACTATTTTAGGGTAAATATGATTTTTTGTTGCTCTATATTACACTTTTTTTTAGAAATTCTGAAATTTAATCTCCATTTGCCAATAACTCTTGTGGAACACCCAAAGGGTTAACAAAGTTTGTAAAATCAGTTTTGAATACCTTGAGGGATGTCCTTTCTTAGATGGAGTCACTTTTTGGAGTTTCTACTCTAGGGGTGCATCAGGGGGCTTCAAATGGGACATAGTGTCAAAAAAACAGTCTAGCAAAATCCGCCTTCCAAAAACCATATGGCGTTCCCTTCCTTCTGTGCCCTGACGTTTGGCCCTACAGCAGTTTACAACCACATATGGGGTGTTTCTGCAAACTACAGAATCTGGGCAATAAATATTGAGTTTTGTTTGGCTATTAACCCTTGCTCTGCTACTGGAAAAATGGACTAAAATTGAATTTTTTTTAAAAAAAATATCTTTTTTGGGACCGTTTCTATATTTAGTTATTTACATTGTTGATCTCACAGGTTAGATTGTGTGCTATTTCTATAGAGCAGGTTGTTACGGACGCGAAAATACTAAATATGACTACTTTTTTGGAATTTTTGTTCCAGTTTTTCATAATAAAGCATTTTTGAAAAAAAATATTTTGTTAGTGTCTCCACATTCTGAAACTTCAAAAAATGGAATAGTGGGACAGCACTAACCCTGTGTCGACAATCAGACTTGCGTTTTGGTGGCGGTGCCCACGGTGTTAGGTCCCGGTCTCCGACCCCTGTTAATATAGTAAGCGTAGAATAAACCGTGGCACTCCTGTAGTCAGTGTCAAATCTTCTTTATTTACCCATTATTGGATGACAGTCTTATGTAAGGGCTAATTTTTTGCGGGATGAGATGGCGGTTTGATTTGGACTATATTGGGGTGCATATGACATTTCGGTCGCTTTTTATTACACTTTTTGTGATGTAAGGTGGCAAAAATGGCTTTTGACACCGTATTTATATATATTTTTTTGCTGTGTTCACCAGAGGGGATAGTTCATGTTTTATTTTCATAAAGCAGGTTGTTACGGACACGGGGATACAAATATGTATACTTTTTATTTATTTATTTAAGTTTTACACAATAATATAATTTATGAAACAAAATAAATCATGTTTTAATGTCTCCATAGTCTGAGGGCCATATAATTTTGTGCGGGATGAGATGACGGTTTGATTGCCATTATTTTGGGGTGCATATACATTTTTGATCACTTACTATTGCACTTTTTGTGATGTGAGGTGACAAAGCATTTTTTTAATTAATTTTTTATTTAATTTTTTTACGGTATTTACCTGGGGGGCTAGATCATGGGATATTTTTATAGAGCAGGTTTTGACGGATGTGGCGATACTTAATATGTATACTTTTTTTAATTTGTTTTACTTTAACACAATAACAGCATTTTAGAGAAAAAAAATCATGTTTTAATGTCTCCATAGTATGAGAACCGTATTTTTTAATTTTTTTGGGTGATTGTCCGATGTGGGGGGTCATTTTTTGCAGGATGAGTTGGCGGTTTTACGCCTTTTTGATCGCTTGGTATTACACTTTTTGTGATGTAAGGTGACAAAAAATGGCTTATTTTTTTACACCATTTTTTTATGGTATTCACCTGAGGAGTTAGGTCATGTGATATTTTTAAAGAGCAGGTTTTTACGGATGCGGCGATACATAATATGTGTAGTGTATTTTATTTTTTTAACTTTTATTCAGTGATATGTGTTTTTTTTATTTTTACTTTTTTTTCACTTTTTTTGACCCAGACCCACTTGGTTCTTGAAGATCCAATGGGTCTGATGTCTATATAATACAGTACAGTACACTATATAGTGTACTGTACTGTATTTTTTACTTTACAAAGTCTGATCAGACTTCTGCCTTTAGCAGAAGACAGATCAGGCTTACTTTACCATGGCAAGCAGGACGCCTCTGAAAGCGTTCTGCTGCCATGGTAACCATCACCCGCTGCCAGAACAGAGCAGCGGGTGATGGGGAGGGAGGGGAGCCCCCTAGCCAGCCATTTTTAGCAGAGTGTCAGCAATGTGGTAAACCACTAGCCACCAGGGAATGGAATAGAGAGGAGGCAGGCGGGACATCGCGATCCCGCCCGCAATGAGTGCCGCCCACTGCACTGCCTCCCGCACCTCCCGCCGCACTGCCCGCGACCCCCCCCCCCTGCACAGCCCACCCTTAGATGTCACAGGGCTGCAGGGGGGTGGGTAATATTTAACATTTTGGGCATTTTTTAACTATCTGATCAGAGACCACAGAAAGCACTGCAAACTGCAGGTCTGAATTGACCTGCAGTTTGCAGCGATCGCTGATACGGGGGGGTCACAGGACCCACCTGGGCAATGGGCCAGGGTATCTGCTGAGTGATTTCAGCAGGTACCTTGTTCCAATCACCGCCGGCTGAGCAGCGGTGATCGGAAGTAGTCAGGACGTACCGGTATGTCCTGTGTCCTTAAGGACTCGGACATCAGGGCGTACCCATACTTCCTATGTGCTTAAGGGGTTAGGGGAAAAATTTCTTCCCAACTACAATCAGGCAATCAAAATAACTTCCTGGATCAACAACCTCTCCAGAAATCTAATAACTATAACCCATAATATTATTGCCCTCCAGAAATACATCCAGGCCTCTCTTGAACTCTTTTAGTGAACTCACCATCACCACCTCCTCAGGTAGAGAGTTCCATAGTCTCACTGCTCTTACCGTAAACAATCCTCTTTGTTTACGTAAAGTTTGTGTAAAGTGAACATGAGATTTGTCAAATTTCATCCACTTTGCTAGTACTATATTACACTGTGTTTTTTCTGCATGAAAATCAGTGTGGAAAAATCCCATTTAATCCGCATCATGTCCAGGTAGCCTAAGGAACATGACATTTAAACAACGATTAAGCAATGCCAACCTCATGGATGCCATCTTAGATTCAAAGACGTGTCACGTCTTTGATTTAAATACAGTCATTGAGAACTACTATTCTGCAAAGGGTTACAAAGCCATTGCTACTGGGACTACAGTAAGAGCCATTATAAACAAATAAAGAAAATCTGGAACAATGTTGAACATCCTAGGAGTGGCTGGCATACTAAAATTTCACCAAGAGTGTGTTGAAGACTCATCTCAGAGGTCACAAAAGAACCCAGATGAACATCTAAAGAACTGCAGGCCTCAGTTAAGATCAATTTAAGTGGGTCCACAACAAGAAAGACACTGGGCACAGGCACAGACCACTTCTGAACAAAAACAAAAAAGGGTTCATCTCGCATTTGCCAAAAACCATCTAGGTCAGTGATGGCTAACCTCCGGCACTCCAGCTGTGGTAAAACTACAACTCCCAGCATGCTCCATTAATTTCCTTGGAGTTCTGAGAACAGCCAAGCGAGTGTACATATTGTGAATCGTAGTTTTACCACAGCTGGAGTGTCGGAGGTTAGCCATCACAGATCTAGGTGATCCCAAGACTTTAGGGATAATAGACTATGGAGTCTGTCACGTGTCGGTGGCATCATGCAAACAGGACACAGACAAGATTCAGACCAGGGACTAACGGAGTACTTTATTACACATGTAATAAAAGAACATGACAGTAAGATATGCAGGTTAGGCAATAGTGGTAGACCTACCACAGAACCAAGTGCACCAGCAGAGCAGAGGCAAAATCCAGAGAGCGGAGAGTGAGTAAGCCCCGTTCTTCCCAAAACCCCTGATGGTGGGGATGAACTGGGCCGAGGGCTCACTGGTCGCACTTCCAGGAAGGTCCCGGTACACACCAGCGGAAACAGACAACAGAGCTGGAACCCAAATAAAGACAGGACATGGATAAGAAGCAGGTGCCTGGACCCCAAGCGGAATGGAAGCATGGCAGTTTCAGGCAGAGCTGCACACAGACTAGAGATCCTTCTTCCGGAGAACCCAGGAGCCCTCTCACGAAGGCAGGACAGACACAGGAAAAGAAGCAGTAAGGCACTGCAGGACAGCAAGGAATGGACTAGATCAGAAGCAGTTTAGCACTGCCAAGCTATCAGATGCAGTTAGAGCACTGCTAGGCTACACAAGGAACAAAGTGGATCCAGACAGAGAACAGGTACAGAAGAACAAGCAAGACATGGACAAGGATAACAACATAAACATTATACAGGGCAGGTAGAGAAGATCAGAAAAGGACAAAACATAACTTTACCAGGCGACACCTCAATAAGGGCAGATGGCAAAACCCCCTGGGTCAGCAGCAAGGGGCTACACCCAGTAAGGCACAGGACAGACTGACCCCCTGGGTGAGCAACAAGGTGGAACTGACCAGGGGAAGTTAACCCCATCAGAACAGGAGTACCAGAACCATAGAACAAACAGGCAGCAGTACAGGACGTTTCCCCTGGCAACCAGCATACATGGAGTCCACTGCAGCCAGTATGCCAGAGCACAAACAACCCGTGTCACAAACAGAAATGCATCCATACTGAGACTCTGTTCACACACAAGGCCGCAGCAAGCACGCATAACAGAACCAGCATGCATGTACACAAAGCGCATGCAGCCAGGCCACAGTCCCAAGCAACCAGCATACACAGGTGTTGACCTCCAGCCAGTTCGCAAGGCAGCCTGCAGCCAGCCTGCATGGCAACAGTGATAAGAACTGCACAAAGATGCAGACACGGGGAGTACACACAAACACAGGCATAGTTCACACAAAGCACTGCATCCAGCACGCAGCCACAAGCAACCAGCATACACAGGAGACAGCCTGCAGCCAGTACGCTAGATGGCATGAAGCCAGCCTACACGTTTAAAACTGTCACAATGAAGGTCCAAATTTTTGAAAGACAAAACATGGGTCTCAATGACGATTTGTTATAATTGATGGAACCATGAATTCTGCTCTCTATCAGAAATGCCAGTCCCTGTTGCTTGGCAGCGGGACGCCACCTCCCCCGGCCCACCAGTCCTGAGCGTCTCCGTTGCGGGGCAACGTCTTCGCTCAGATGCCGGCCCCGATCACTGCAACCCCAGGTTAGCCCCCCCCCCACTCCAACTTTATTAGTTATCATCCCCAATTCCCCCACCATCCTTACCCTCCTCCATACAACCAGTTTTTAAACCACACAATACATTATTTAATAAAGTCCACAAGTTTTATTATCATGGGGTGACATCAATCACCTCAGAGGCCACCCCTTTTTTGACCTTGTGACCCCCTTTAGGCGGTCTTTTTTGTACAAATGTTTGGTGTCAGTGCCCTTATGTGTATGTGCAGCTTTATTTTACCTGATGAAGCACAATGAACCCGAAGAGCACATTCAAAATCATTTATTAAGACCAACGTTTTAGATACCAGTCTTAATATCCCCTGTAGCTGGCGGCACCGCAGTTACGTAGAGGCGCTGGACTTTACTTAACTTCTGTGGATCCACTGCTGTTTCTAATTGTAAGACAGCTTCCTTGCTGTCTTACATTTAGACCATTTTCTACACCAAAACCAGGTGTAGAAAATGGTAAATGAGACGGGCCTGCGGCCTGTCCCTTCCCCGCCCACGCAACACCCACTTTTTTAGACCTCGTGAGCGGGGAAAATTCGCAGATTATGGCGCTAAGGACCTTTGTGCCACAATCTGCACCAGAAATACACCTTTTATAGGTGTATTTTGATGAGCAAATGACACCCTAAATGTTTTGGAGTGGCCGAGTTACAGTTCAGACTTGAATACTATTGAGATGTTATTTCAAGACCTTGAATGTTCATGTTCGCAAACCCTTCAATATTCTGCAAGGAGGAATGGGACAATATTCCTCCACAGTGATGCCATAAACTCGCTAGTTATCCCAAACATTTGATTGCAGTTATTAGGTTATGGGGCAATTACCTTTTTTACATGGGTATTCTAGGTTTTGAATACATTTTTATCTTCAACTAGCAGAAGGACACGGTTTTGTACAGGTATATTTCATCTATTTAATGTTTGTGTGTCGTTAAAAGATATTGACAGTATCCCCCATAACAGTGAACTCCAGAGCCCCCCACCACATAACACTGTCCCCCCCACAGTGCCCAGCCTTCTTAAAATGCGACCTCCACAGCAGCCCATCACCCTAACTTTACACTTCACAGCAGGCCGCCCCTTTAACAGTGAGTTTCACAGCTTCCCACTCCCTTGACAGTGACCTCCTCAGGGGCCCAGCCCCTTAACAGTGACCTTTACATCACCCTGCCCCTTAATACTGAACTCCATAGGGGACTGTCCCCTTATCTGTGTCCTCCACTGTTCCCTGTCCCCTTAACAGTGACCTCCGCAGTGAACGCTGCTTTAACCGTGACCTCCACAGTGAATGCCACTTTAACAATGACCTCCACAGTACCCGCCCCCTTAACAGTGACCTCCACAGTGAACGCCTCTTTAACAGTGACCGCCACAGTGCCTGCCCTTTTAACAGTGACCTTCAAAGTGCCCGCCCCTTTAACAGTGAGCTCCATAGCAGCCTGCCCCCTTAACAGTGACCTCCACAGTGAACGCCCCTTTAACAGTGACCTCCACATTGAACGCCCCTTTAATAGTGACCTCCACAGTATCAGCCCCTTTAACAGTGACCTCCACAGCAGCTGCGCCTTCAATAGTGGCCCCTGCCCCCTTAACAGTGAACTTCAAAGTGCCCGCCCGTTTGACAGTGACCTTCACAGCGGCCTGCCCCTTTAGTAGTGCCCCCTGTCCCATTAACAGTGACCTCGACAGCGCCCTGCCCCTTTATGGCTAGGGCTACATGACGACATATGTCGCGCAACATTTTGTCGTACCAATGTTGTGCAATAAAACTGTGGGTATGTGGAGTAAAACTGTGGGTATGTGGAGACTAAGGGCCTGTGAGCTTCTATTGGCTGATAAGGGACATGTGACCATGTGTATGGCAGTTTAGATATGAACAGAAAGACTTGCAGGCTTGTATTGGCTTGGCTAATGCAGGTCATTTTTTGGGAATATATCAGAGCGGTACGTTCTAGAGAGCTGAGACCCCCACAAGATTTCTTTCCAGGTAGCAATGGATGTGTATACCAGGTTTCGTTGAAATCGATGGTTGCGTTTTTGAGTGATCGCAGAACATACACACACACACATATATACGTCTTTCTTTATATATATATAGATTAATAATTAATAGCATGATCATTTAGGGTACTTTTACATTTGCGGCATAGCTATCCGGCAGGCTGCTCTAGCGGGTGAACAGCCTGCCAGATCCGTCATGCCGCAAGTACCCGTGCACTGCCGTGCTGCAGCTCCGTCCCCATTGACTATAATGGAGCAGGGGGCAGAGCTATGGAGCAGCACGGCAGTGCACGGTAAAGATCACCGGACTAAAAAGTCGAACCTGCAGTACTTTTAGTCCGGCGATCTCAGGCCATGCACTGCCGCGCTGTATGTACTTAGCTTAAAAATAGTTGGATGATCCAACGTTTAATTAGCGAAAATCTAAAGAAAAAAAAATAGGCAAGGGGCATTTGGAGAAACTAAAGAATTTGATATACAGTAAATAGGAGAATGTGTACATGCATTATTTGGAGTCCATTGGCTTTATTTTTATTCATTTGTTTTTGCATTGTATTTTTTATTTCATTATTCACATAAGTCTAATTTGCTTTGCAACCAGCCACACTGTAAAATCTCTACGGCCAGCATTAGAGAAACATACAAAACAATACATTTGCCAAGTCACCTCAAACATTACAGGCATCACAGTTATGCCATTTTGAGTATCTCTGTGGTAGAGATGAGCAAATGTCATTGAAATTATTTTCCAGTCCAATTAGAATGAATTGGTAAAAAAAATTGATTTGAGTCGGAATCTGTTCTACCCGAATTAAAAGTGCTCCAATTGGCCTGAACTGGTATACACATATGACATTCTGAGGGCTTCTTTCTCATCTTTCTCTCTTTTTTAATATTCCTTTTAACTTTTGCTTTCTCACTCTTCCTCCTCCTCCCTTTCAGGGCTCATGCACACAAATGTATTTTCTCTCCGTGTTGTTCCTTTTTTTTTTTGCAGACTGTATGCGGTCCTAAAAGAAACAGAAATTACTCCGTGTGCATTCCGTTTCCGTATGTCCGCATGTCCGTTCTGAAAAAAATTAGAACATGTCATATTACTGTCATCATAACGAACAAGGATAGCACTGTTCTATTAGGGGCCAGCTGTTCCTTTCCGCGAAATACGGAATGCACATGGACGTCATCAATTTTTTGCGGATCCATGTTTTTTTGACCGCAAAAAACACACGATCGAGTGCATGAGCCCTAAAGCAGTAGTAATTAGTAACAGCAACACCAAGGGAAGTATGTTGTATGAACAGTATGGAACATGATGAATAGGCAGACAGCGGCAGTTGTAACATTGGGCAGGTTATAAATAGCAACTGTCAGCAATAGCAGATCTATTCATTTTCATCAGATGTGTGAAAAGCCCCAAAGATCCATATAGCTGATTCATTTTGACAAAGGTAATGTTTTGGACACTTGCACAGGACAATTTTGCCCGCTTGGGTGGGAAGAGTCCATTACCTAGCGAGCGGAACTGTGCCACATTTGGAAAACAACAAGACATATTTTATGGACAGCTGGCAAGAAGTACTAATGCTGAATTAAGTATTATTGCCTAGTATTATTGCCTACTGAATTAAATTTTGGTGAAGGCATGGAGCTGTGCCATAGTTGAAGAACAATGAGACAACTTTTATGGAAAGCTGGCAAGAAGTACTAATAACTGCTGATATAATTATGTGGAAGGAGAGGAACTATGCCACCATCACCCCAACTAAGTGGTACAGCAGCAACTGCACTGCCAGCAACTTCGCCAGGTGGGACATGAGCTTGGTCATAACCAGATTGCTCAGCGCATAGGGTTGATTTCTGGCTACACATTCCATTATCGATGACTGACAACAGAGCAGTGGTGGAGGAGCAGGAGGAGTCTGAGTGGGAGAAAAAGTACCTGATGATGATGATGACAAACAAGGACACAGTCCTGGTTGTGGATATGGCCTGGTTGCTACAAAGAAGACTGGGAGAAGGAGGACAGTATTATTCTGGTTGCTTGCCAGTTCTATTTTCACACTGGATCAACTTAACTAGGTGGAAATTCAGCTTGCATACCCAACTAATTGCTGTTCTCGAATAGTTTTCTTATGGACACACATTCTGTTATGGATGTCTCAATATGGAGCAGAGGACAAGGAGGAGAAAGAGTCTGTGCATAAGAAGAAGTAGCTGATGATGATGACAAGGACACTGTACTGCTTGGGGATATGTCCTGGCTCACACAAAGAAGACTGGGACAGTTTTGTTTTAAAGGCTGGCCAGTTCATATTTTCCCACTGGATGCAGTGATGCCACCTTATGTGCTGAAATGGGGCCCTGGCACCATCGTAGCTACAGGGGTCGCAGCAGTTACAGTTGTGACCGGGCCCCTAAGCCATGGGGGCCCCCTCGCCAGTGGCGCTGAGTTTTTTTTTTATATATATGATGCTGTGCATCTTGTAAAGGGAACACTAGTGAGCTCTTCCATTATGTACTAGTTCACACATAATGCAGGAGGCAGGGAAGTGAAGCGCTGTGAGCACTATACTTACCCCTCTTTCCTGCTTCCTCTTCTCAGGGGCAGTGCCACTGTCTCCTGGCTGCCTACAGCGTCAGAACATACAGAGTGCACTATTACCTGACTTTGCAGACAGTCAGGTGACTGTGCAGCGCTGGCCCAGAGAGCAGCAAGAGCAGACCGCCGGACCAGTAGAGTGGCAGCGGAGCAGAAGAGGTTAGTAAATTTATGTATTTTAAAGTATCATCTTAATTCTGATATGGGGGGTCTGAGAGATCTAATAGGGCCTGGTCTGAGGTCTGATTTGGGGGTCTGGATCTCTAATGGGGGTCTTGTCTGAGGTCTTATATGGGGGTCTGGAGTAGTGTTGAGCGCGAATATTCGAATTGCGAATTTTTATCGCAAATATTGGCACTTCGAGAATTCGCAAATATTTAGAAAATAGTGGTATATATTCATAAAAATGAATATTTGTTTTTTTTTTCTCATCTGAACCCATTACCTAGTATACCTACCTGCTTCTTGCTTGTTGGCCAATGTGAGAAGGCTGAAATATTGTAGTCTGTAGTGAATTAGAATATCCTTCATTATTTAATTAATTTTCTCTTATGTGAAAAATCGGCACTGTAATATTCGCGCAATGCGAATATTCTAAAACACGAATATATAGCACTATAGAAGATAGTGCTATATATTCGTTTTTTCGTTTTTTAGAATATTGTTCATATCTTTAACATCTTTAAGTCATGATTCCTCCCTGCTTAAGGTGTTTTTGGGCCAATGACTGTTCACATTAAAAAAATATTCTAAAAAACGAATATATTGCACTATATAGCATTATATAATATATGTAGATATATATATATATATATATATATATATATACATATATTTATATATATAGCAATATATATATATATATATATATATATATATATATATATATATAGCATTATATATAGCACTATATAATATATAGCACTATATTCTATCTGAGGTCTGAAACTGGGGTCTGACAAAGAAGTCTAAAGGGAGTCTTATCTGAGGTGGGGCGTCCTAATCAGAGGTTTGATATAAGTGACAATTGATTATTTTCCACTATTTTAGTTCCCCAAACCTAGGGGTGCTACTATGGTATTTGCAATTATTTACTGTTTTATATGCAATGTAAATATACCGTAATGTTACGCATCTTGCTCATCAACAGATAGAGTATGGTTGGCAATGTATAGCAACAGAAATGGAACTTATCATTCTATTCCTCCCCTCTTGGTAAGTAGTGGGCTGGTCCAACTTCATGCCATGGGTGGAGCTGAGCTATCATAAGTAAGTCTAAGAATGTAGACAGGAGAGTGAGGAGTGAGGGAGAATGTGATCCATCTACCGCTCCTCCCAGGCAGGTGGACCACAGAGGCGGCTCACCAAGGAGGACAAAATTGCCCCAGAGCGACTGCAGGGTCCTTGGCCACAGAGAAATTGCAATCTACGACGTATGAGGGCTGTATTACTCCAACAGATTATCTGAGCAATTTCTATCCAATCAGACCAATAGTTGGTATGTATAACAAAAGATCTGTGTGTGTAAATGGTCATCTGACCAATGATTGGTCAGAAAACCTGTCAGATAATCTGTTGGTGTAATATAGCACTTAGAGTCAACAGAGTGATCAAGCAAACAAGCTATAAGACGCCACTACAAAAGTGGTGGTCAACACCTTAGGACACCATCACGAGAGTTCAGGACAGGCATAGCTAGAAGCTTGCATCACTCAGTAGACACCTACAGTCACAGGTGCCAGAGGAAAGCTCTAGGGAAAGAAATCCAGAGAGACACAGTGTCAGCCAGCAAGATTTCTGAGTGTCATTTTTGCCATATGGCCAGCCACCATACCCCATCACCTGGGTTGAGAGATATTGTACTTTATATGAACTGCTGATGAATGTGCTTGAATACGTTTTTGTACTCAGTAAAGGAAGACGTTATTTGTTTAACCATCTTCGTCTGGTTCCTTTCATTATCACCCTTTTTCATTGCATCGAACCCCAGGGAGCAATGGCCTGAAGAACTGTAGAACACCGTGACACTACAACTATACTACAGGGCCACTACATCTCCCAACCTCTACACCGGCTCCCATAGGGGCTCATCACACAAAGAGGGAGCATGACACAGATGGGGCCATAGGCCCTGGAATATTCATCATAATTTTCACCAGTTTTTAGTTTATAATGAGGCTTGCACTTCATCGGATATTAATGCATCCTCAAGCGGGGCCGGGGATATAAAGACCAGGGTAACACACTCTGGTCTTGATAAATCTCCTTTTTTGTTTAATTTAAACAAAAAATTAAATAAAGCAAGAATAAAAGTAAAGACTCAATTAATTCACCATGATCAACCTTACCAGGTATAGAAGGCTTCGTTTAATAAGGTTGATCATGGTGACAGACGTGCTTTAAAAGGACCTTTCACGACTCCTGACATGCCTGTTTTAATAGCATAATACATTCCCCGTGTAATAACAATTCTGGAGCATCTATTCTTATATCTGTATGTTGTGCCATTCATTTATTATTTCTACTAGAAGCTATAAATGAATTGATAGCAGTCTGCAGTAAGGGTACAGAAGGGTGGTAACCAGTTGGGGGTACGTATCTGCACAGACTGTATCCAATCATTGCTGCCATTGTCAAACTGTGAAAGTACACACCCCCAACTTGTTATCACCCCTCTGTACCTCAAAACCTTTGGGAAAAAAAGTGGATAGACATATCAATTCTTTTAATGCCACAAAATTCAAGCACCTATATTTAGAGTTGAGCGAACCCGAACTGTATAGCATACCGAATTTTGGGGTGTTCGGGACCCGGACCCGAACAGTTTAAAAAAAGTTTGGGTTCGGGTCCATTGTTCAGCGATTTCTTCCCGCTTTCTGAAGGGCTGCACAGCAGCCAATCAGCTAGCGTTTTACTTCTTGCCCTAAGAAGCCATTACAGCCATGCCTACTAATGGCATGGCTGTGATTGGCCAAGTGCAGCATGTGACCCAGCCTCTATTTAAGCTGGAGTCACGTTGTGCCGCCCGTCACTCTGCTCTGATTAGTGTAGGGATAGGATGCAGCTGCTGTGAGGGCGAGATTAGGCAGGGAAGAGTCAGCAAAACCACTTAATGAAGTGATCGATGTACATATGTGAATCATTCAACTTCTGTTAGTTCATTGATCACTGGTTTTTAGGCTGCCCAGAGCGTTTTTCTGTCACTTTTTTCTGGTGTGATCGGCGGCCATTTTGTGATCTTTTGGTGCACCAGCACATGTTTTCAGCTGCCACCAAGTTCAACGTACATTTTTGGGTTCAATAGTAGGCTTTCTTTTGCAATATCCTACATCAGGGGTTCTGCAGCTGTGCTTACTATCACACCTTGAAACACAGGATAGAAATTGCTATATTTTATTGCCAAAATAACAATCCCCTAAATCTGGTGTTCCAGCTGTGGCTGGCTAAGTTTAATACTGTACGTCAAAGGATAGATTTTTTTTCTAGGGTCAAATTCAATTGCCAAAATAACAATCCCCTAAATCTGGGGTTCCAGCTGTGACTGGCTAAGTTTAATACTGTACGTCAAAGGATAGATTTTTTTCTGGGGTGAAATTCAATTGCCAAAATAACAATCCCCTAAATCTGGGGTTCCAGCTGTGGCTGGCCAAGTGTAATACTGTCAATCAAAGGATAGATTTTTTTCTGGGGTGAAACTCAATTACCAAAATACCAATCCCCTAAATCTGGTGTTCCAGCAGTGGCTGGCCAAGTGTAATACTGTCAATCAAAGGATAGATTTTTTTCTGGGGTGAAACTCAATTACCAAAATACCAATCCCCTAAATCTGGTGTTCCAGCTGTGGCTTGCTAAGTTTAATACTGTTCGTCAAAGGATAGATTTTTTTCTGGGGTGAAATTCAATTGCCAAAATAACAATCCCCTAAAACTGGGGTTCCAGCTGTGGCTGTCCAAGTGTAATACTGTCCGTCAAAGGATAGATTTTTTTCTGTGGTTAAAAAAAATCCCTGAAATAGAAATCGTAAACATCTGTGCTTTCCGCTGTTCCTCTCCAAGTGTATTTCTGTCCGTAAAAGGGTATATTACACTAAGTGTCTAAATACAAGGCCTGAAAGCGTAATCCTCTATATTTGCACATGCTGTTGTGCATCTCCAAGTGTAATTCTGTCTGTAAAAGGATACCTTTCAGCCAGGGCCTGAATACAAGGCCTAAAATTGATATTCCCCTAAATCTGTGGTTTCTGCTGTGCCTGTATTAGTGTAATACATAAATAGATAGCTAGATACATAGTAACATATTAACATAGTATATAAGACCGAAAAAAGACATTTGTCCATCCAGTTCGGCTTGTTTCCTAAAAGTTGATCCAGAGGAAGGCAAAAAAAAAAACTGTGAGGCAGAAGCCAATTTTCCCCACTTAAGGGGAAAAAAATTCCTTCCCGACTCCAATCAGGCAATCAGAATAACTCCCTGGATCAACGACCCCTCTCTAGTAGCCTATAACCTGTTATATTATTACACTCCAGAAATACATCCAGTCCTCTCTTGAATTCCTTTATTGTACTCACCATTACCACCCCCTCCTCAGGCAGAGAGTTCCATAGTCTCACTGCTCTTACAGTGAAGAATCCTTTTCTATGTTTGTGTACAAACCTTCTTTCCTCCAGACGCAGAGGATGTCCCCTCGTCACAGTTACAGTCCTGGGGATAAATAGATGATGGGACAGATCTCTGTACTGACTCCTGATATATTTATACATAGTTATTAGATCTCCCCTCAGTCGTCTTTTTTGTAAAGTGAATAAACCTAATTTTGATAACCTTTCAGGGTACTGTAGTTGCCCCATTCCAGTTATTACTTTAGTTGCCCTCCTCTGAACCCTCTCCAGCTCTGCTATGTCTGCCTTGTTCACAGGAGCCCAGAACTGTATACAGAACTCCATGTGTGGTGATTTGTAAAGTTGTAGGACTATGTTCTCATCACGGGCATCTATGCCCCTTTTGATACAACCCATTATCTTATTGGCCTTGGCAGTAGCTACCTGACACTAGATAGTGTTAGGTGCCTGTAAATAAAGGCCTTAATTTGAACTCTATACATTGGGCCAAATAAGTTTTTCCTTATTAGGGTGAATGGTCACAATGAGGAAAACATCTAATAAGGGATACGGACATGATCGTGGTGGTGTTAGTGGACCTTCTGGTGCTGGGAGTGGACGTGGCTGTTCTGCCACAGCTACACGTCCTAGTGAACCAACTACCTCAGGTCCTAGTAGCCGCCAGAATCTACAGCGATATTTGTTCGGGCCTAAAGTCGTTCTAAGGATGTTAAGGTCTGAACAAATACAGGCACTAGACGATTGGGTGGCCGACAGTGGATCCAGCACGTTCACAACATTATCTCCCACCCAGTCTTCTGCAGAAAGCGCACAGGTGGCGCCTGAAAACCAAGCCCATCAGTCTGTCACATCACCCCCATTCATATCAGGGAAACTGTCTGAGCCTCAATTTATGCAGCAGTCTCTTATGCTGTTTGAAGAATCTGCTGGCAGGGTTTCCCAAGGGCATCCACCTAGCCCTTCCCCAGCAGTGGAAGACATAGAATGCACTGACGCACAACCACTTATGTTTCCTGATGAGGACATGGGAATACCACCTCAGCAGAGTCAGCACGTCTCTGATGATGACGAAACACAGGTGCCAACTGCTGCGTCTTTCTGCAATGTGCAGACCGAACAGGAGGTCAGGGAGGAAGACTTTGTAGAGGACGATGCAGGGGACGATGAGGTCCTAGACCCCACATGAAACGAGGGAGGAAGGTGAAAAAGCAGAACAGCTGTCGCCAAGAGAGTTCGCCTGCTACTGTCTACCGCCACCAGGGACTGAGCACACCAAAGGCAGCTTCAAGGAGTTCCTTGGCATGGCACTTCTTCACACAATGTGCAGCTGACGACAAGACCCGAGTGGTTTGCACGCTGTGCCATCAGAGCCTGAAGCGAGGCATGAATGTTCTGAACCTTAGCACAACCTGCATGACCAGGCATCTACATGCGAGACAGGGGCTGCAGTGAAGTAAGCACCTTCAAAACCAAGAAAGGGCTCAGGCCCCTCCTGCTCCCTCTACTGCTGCTGCCTCGGCCTCTTCCTCTGCCTCTGGAGGAACGTTGGCACCTGCTGCCCAGCAAACAGAGGATGTGCCACCAACACCACCACCTCCGTCACCAAGCATCTCCACCATGTCACACGGCAGCGGTCAGCTCTCCATCTCACAAACCTTGGAGAGAAAGCGAAAATTCCCACCTAGCCACCCTCGATCCCTGGCCCTGAATGCCAGCATTTCTTAACGACTGGCCTTTGAAATGCTGTCATTCAGGCTGGTGGACACGGACAGCTTCAAGCTCCTGATGGTGGTGGCTGTCCCACAGTACGTCGTTCCCAGCCGCCACTACTTCTCCAAGAGAGCCGTGCCTTCCCTCGACAACCAAGTATTGGATAAAATCAAGTGTGCACTGCGCAACGCCATCTGTGGCAAGGTCTACCTAACCACAGATACGTGGACCAGTAAGCACGGCCAGGGACGCTATATCTCCCTAACTGCACACTGGGTAATTGTAGTGGCGGCTGGGCTCCAGGCAGAGAGCTGTTTAGCGCATGTCCTTCCGCCGCCAAGGATTGCAGGGCATTATTCTTTGCCTCCTGTTGCCTCCTCCTCCTACTCGGCTTCCTTCTCCTCTTCTTCCACCTGCTCATATGGTCAGCCACAGACCTTCACCACCAACTTCAGCACAGCCCGGGTTAAGCGTCAGCAGGCCGTTCTGAATCTCATGTGTTTGGGGGACAGGCCCCACACCGCGCAGGAGTTGTGGCGGGGTATTGAACAAAGTCCCCGTGTGACTGCTGAGGAACTGAAAAAAGATTTGTCGGGGGACCGTGGCCTGCTAGCTTATGGCGCCGGCCGCATGATCTGAGAGCTAATACTCCTATACCTCTACAGCGGCTCACATCG
Organism: Bufotes viridis; assembly: GCA_033119425.1. NCBI lineage: Eukaryota > Metazoa > Chordata > Amphibia > Anura > Bufonidae > Bufotes > Bufotes viridis. The sequence continues at coordinate 386,831,851 of CM065592.1, read as the reverse complement.
GCTTCCTCAGATTGGTAAATAGATGAAGAGAGCGACCGAGGCTACCGGCTTAACCATGGGCAGAGTTAGAAAACGCCAGCCGCCACCCAATCTCACTGAATTCTTTGGCAAACAAGCCTCCCGGACCAGTGGTGCGCAACAAACGCCGCCATCTTGCCACAGCTCTCCGGCGTCATCTGCAGAAGGGCCGCCAGCTGAACCAAGCCGAAGTTCGCCAGCAATGGTAGGACACCTGGAAGTTTCGGAGTCCACTCTGCAAAACATTCTGAACTCCCTAAGAAGCTCTTTGAGAGCGGACATGCATGCTATACTGAGTGCAGCGGGAGATTGCTCAATTGAAAACGCGCACTTCCCACATAGATAAATAAAATGGCGGAATTGACGGCCTCGCATAATGCCCTTATAGACGCTAATGAAACTCTTGAGCAAGAAGTGAGTAAGCTTGCCACCAAACTAAGCGACATTGAAGATCGCAATCATCGCAATAATGTTCGGATAAGGGGCATAAGTGAATCCGTTGGGTCTGTTGACAGGCCCACTTCTACAAACCCTATTACGGGACTCAATCCCCAGCCTAACAGATTTGGATGTCACCATTGACAGGATTCACCGCCTGCCCAAGCCATCGGGTATGGATACATCAACGCCTAGAGATGTGTTGGCGCGATGTCATTTCTACCGCGTCAAGGACGAGTTCCTACGTGCCTTGCAAAAGAACCCACAACCATCGGATGCTTTTAAGGGACTGTCAGTTTTTCCGGACCTATCTGCTGCCACCTTATCCAAACGGAAGGAATATGCTGCGATAACTAAAGTCTTGCGGGACAAACAGATCAGGTACAGATGGGGCTTCCCTGTGAAGCTATATGATTCCATATAATGTCACCATACATGTCTACACCTCGCCATCAGCAGCGATGACGTCCCGGCGTACCTTGGGCCTCCTGTCCGACGACGATATCGCTCCAGATCCTGCTCCTCAGAAACATGGCAAGATACCATTGGAATGGCACCAATCCTGAGAGACTTTACAATGTGAGGTGTTAAGGTAACATCGTGTTTCTTCCATCTACACCCCAGTTCCTATTGGGTGATTGCCCCCAATCTAGCCTCAACCTGGCGAGGCTTTCTGGACATTCACTGTTTGCTTCTGGTACCAGTCGTTACTGGTCTCTACTGTATGTTGTTCCCTTTTGTTCCTATTCCTACTATCCGCGTATAGTCCCTATCCTTTCTTGGCAGTGTCAAACAAGTCCAGTATTCAGGAGGTCTAGTGTAAATGTTAATGACAGATATGAGTCTTATGTTTTATTCCCTTAATGTTCGGGGCCTTAACTCCCCCTTTTAGAGACGCCAACTGTGGACAACGGCTAGGGAGTCTGGGTGCAATGTATTGATGGTACAAGAGTCCCATTTGCTACCAGCAGACACTTTTTGCTGTCAGCATAAGTACTTCCAGCATATATTCCACTCCCCTGCTCATAAGAGAAAAAAGGCGGGGTCCTCCTGGCAATTAAAAGAAATGTGTCCTTCAGGCTTTCCTCTGAACACTTAAATTCTCGAGGAAGATATATTATCCTGACTGACACGTTTGAAGGACAGACCATAACCCTAGCTACTGTTTATGGCCCAAATTCCCACCAGCTACGATTTATTAAGCGGTTCCTTAAGAAACTGATTTCTCTAGCATCTGGTCCAATTGTACTTGGGGGAGATTTTAATATCTTGATCAATGCTACTCTCTATAGTGGCCCACAGCGTTCCGATAGGCCGGACCTTGGGGATGTGCTGAAAGTTCACTCCCTGCATGATATCTGGAGATATCTTAATGGAGGTGAAAGGGACTTTACCTTTCTATCAGCGTCACACTTGTCTCAGTCTAGACTGGACTACTTTTTAATATCCTCTGATCTGATAACCAAAGCAACTAAAGCTGACATCGGCACGGCCACTTGGTCCGATCACGCACCTGCGTCCCTAGAGCTGAGATCAGATATGCCCAATCCAGCCCCTCCTCAATGGCGTCTCAATGCCTTTCTTCTGAAAAATCCTGATAGAGTTCATTATTTCAGGGAATCTCTCCGGGAATTCCTGGCGACGAATGATACTCCGGAGGTCTCCATTTCCACTCAATGGTCCACCCAAAAAGCTTTCATGAGAGGCATTCTTTTACAAGCAGCGGCCAAACTGAAAAAACAGCGGAACTTACATATCTCAGAGGCCTTAACTAACATCCAAAAATTGGAAGTATCCTTTAAAGCCCAACCAACTGCCGATCTCCAACATCAAATTTTACAAGCTAGGTCCCATCTTAGATCTTTACTTTTATACGATCACGAAAAATATTTGAGGAAACTCAAATCCAATTTTTATCACATGGGGGATAAAGTAGGGGCCCTTCTGGCCCGTAGGGTGAAACAGAGAAGTGCTGCCGGTAAAATTTCCCATCTCAAAACCGGAACCTCGTCCCTTATAACTCATCCTCAAAAGATCGCGGATTCATTTGCTGATTTTTATGAGTCCTTATATAACCCACATCAGGATATGAATACCCCCCAATTCCATTTCACTACCTCGTCTGCGAGGACTTGATTGAGCTTAATGCTCCTATAAATATAACTATCTCTGAGATAGAAAAGGCAGTTAAATCAGCCAAATTACATTCGGCCCCGGGTCCAGACGGCTATATCAATGAATAATGTAAAGAGTACCTAGCTCAATTAGGCCCTGTAATTCAGCGGTTGTTTAACAATTTCTTGACTTTCGGTCAAGTCCCCCCAGAGTTGCTATCCACTACAATAATCACATTGCCCAAACCGGGAAAACCGGCTGACTCCCCAGCAAATTTCAGGCCCATATCATTGTTGAGTACAGACATTAAATTATTCTCAAAAATCTTAGCATCCAGAATACATGCAGTTCTCCCGTCCTTAATAGAGCTAGACCAAGTGGGATTTGTGGCGGGGCGACAGTGCAGTGATGGGACACGAAGGGTTATCAACCTATTACAGCTTGCTGAGCTTTCCAGGTCCCCCACTGTATTCCTTTCGCTCGACGCTGAAAAAACGTTTGATCGGGTCCATTGGGGGTTCCTGGAAGCAGTGCTAACCAGATTCGGATTCACTGGGCCTATAGTCTCTGGTATCCTAGGACTCTATTCAGCTCCCTCAGCTAAAGTGCTGGAGTCGGGGTTCCTCTCCAGGACATTCCATATCTCCAACGGGACTCGACAGGGTTGCCCCTTGTCCCCGTTGATTTTTGCCTTGATAATGGAGCCACTAGCTCAAGCGATAAGATCGAATAATTCGGATAAATTTAACTAAGATGCTGATCCTTCCTAAAATACTTTATAGATTCCGCTGTCTTCCTCTCAAATTCCAAAACTGTTTTTTACAATCGCTACAAAATGACATGTTAGCCTTTATATGGGGTTCTTCCAGACCTAGGATTTGTAAAACTGCTCTATATCCGGCTTTGAGATCTGGTGGTTTGGGAGTCCCGGATCTTAAAAAATATCATTGGGCTTCCTTGGTAACACAGGTTAAGGAATGGTGGCAGCCCACCAAACCTCAAAGATGGCTCCAAATGGAGAAGACTCTGATGGCGCACCAGTCTCTAGCTGGTTTTTTAGCGCTGATATTTAAAAGAGACCTTCCTTCCCTTCATTTGGAAACCATGAAAGCATCTAAAGATGCCTGGCTTTATCTTATAAAGCATACGTCCCTCGGTCAACATCTCAACCATATGAAATTTCCGCTCTTGTCACTTAATTTCTTGATACCTAACTTCACTATTTCCAAATAGGCGGACTGTGGAGTGGACAAATTAGGGGATCTACTGGAGAATGGCAACCTGCGGATGTTTGAGTCCATTCACCACTTGTTTTCAGTACCTAATGTTTATTTCTACCAGTATTTGCAAATTCGCCACCTTCTCAATTCTATCCAGATTAAAACAAACAATCCTCCTCTATCGAGGGTGTCTAAATTTCTGGATAGTCCTTCTAAACCTAAAGGAGGTATGTCTGATGTATATAGGGAATTATGCACAGTCTCTCCTGGGATCAAGACACCACATATGCGGGCGTGGGAGAAGGAATTGGGTACGGCATTCCCTGTTGAGATCTGGCAAAAAGCCTTTTTCTGGGCTATAAAGCCTTCCAATTGTATAAATCACGCAGCACAAAATAGAAAAATTCAATTTAGATGGTATCTTACGCCAGATAGAATAGCGCACTCAAATGCTGAATACTCCCCCCTTTGTTGGCGTGGATGTGGCCAGAGGGGCACTCCCTTGCATATGTGGTGGTCTTGCCCATTAGTATCCCCCTTATGGGAAGAGGTCCAAGTCGTTATTAAGAAAGTGACAGACATCTCTTTGCAGTTATTACCTGAATTGGCTGTGTTATGTATAGGCCTAAATGATATTCCCCTTGTCCACAGATGGGTGATTGCCCATATATTGACGGCCACCCGCAATGTGGTAGCTAGGCACTGGAAGCAGAGTCTAACTCCCTCCTTATTTGAGGTAACACAGGTCATTAACCATCATATGCATTGTGAGATAGTCTTTGCGGCTTCTCTCCGATGCACCACCACATCTATTAATAGATGGATGCCATGGTTATCTAGTGAGTTCGGTACACCTTTACCGGATGGTGTGTTTTAATCTCTTTAGTATACGGATATACTTAGTCTTCAGTGATATCTAGACCCCAGGTGGACTTCATAGGTCTCTGGCTTTGCGAGCTCCTACCTTTGTTCCAAGTGTCCTTTCTTCGCCTACGCTCATACTACAATAATTGATAATATTTCCTCCTTGGAAAACTGGTTTTCTATATGATGCTTATATGTATACTCCTTTGGTATCACTGCCTCTCCCTCTTCCCTCCTTCCTCATCTCCTTCCTCCCTTTTTCCTCCCCGTTATTAAAGAAAACTTAAGCACGCTCAGAAATGTGATTGTACTAATGGACTTTAAGTATGTACGTGAATTCTTTCAATGGCTCCTCTGTAATACATTCAGAGTTGTTCTGAAAACTGCTATGTGCTTTTCAATAAAAACTTATTGAAACTGAAAAAAGATTTGTCAGATGCGGGTACTAAAGTTTCAGCTCAGACAATAAGGTGCACACTGCGTAATGAAGGCCTCCATGCCAGAACTCCCAGGCGCACCCCCTTGCTGTCTCCAAAGAATAAGAAGAGTCGACTGCAGTATGCCAAAAGTCATGTGGACAAACCACAAAAGTTTTGGGATAGTGTTCTGTGGACTGATGAAACAAAATTAGAACTGTTTGGGCCCATGGATCAACGCTATGTTTGGAGGAGGAAGAACAAGGCCTATGAAGAAAAGAACACCTTGCCTACTGTGAAGCATGGCGGGGGGTCAATCATGCTTTGGGGCTGTTTTGCTTCTATAGGTACAGGGAAGCTTCAGCGTGTGCAAGGTACCATGAATTCTCTTCAGTACCAGGAGATATTGGATGAAAATGTGATGCAGTCCATCACAAACCTGAGGCTTGGGAGACGTTGAACCTTTCAACCGGACAATGATCCCAAGCATACCTCCAAGTCCACTAGAGCATGGTTGCAGATTAAAGGCTGGAACATTTTGAAGTGGCCATCGCAGTCACCAGACTTAAATCCGATTCAGAACCTCTGGTGGGACTTAAAGAAAGCAGTTGCAGCGCGCAAGCCTAAGAATGTGACTGAACTGGAGGCTTTTGCCCATGAAGAATGGGCGAAGATACCCGTAGATCGCTGCAAGACACTTGTGTCAAGCTATGCTTCACGTTTAAAAGCTGGTATAACTGGAAAAGGATGTTGTACTAAGTACTAAGATTCAATGTCACTTGGGGGTTGAATAAAACTGATAATGATGTGAGCACAGAAAAGACATTTGTGGTTATTTCATTATAAATGTTATGTTATATTTGTCTGACTTACAAGTGCCTCTTTGATTTAATTGTAAACAAGATGACTGAAATGATCAAAATCAATGTCAAACTGGCCAAGCACTCAATTTCAGTGGGGGTTGAATAATTTTGAACACAACTGTATGTTCCTTATCAAAAGTTTAGGAATTTATATTCTCGACTCTAAATATTTTTTAAATCATAAATGCTGTTATGTTGTAAAATGACTTGCTGTAGTCCCATGTATATTGTTAGGTTTCGCTGCAATATAGTTTTAGAAATTATATTTCCCAGCTGTATTTGTAAGCATGACTACTGAGATTCTAATAATACGCCAAAGTAAATTTAGGTTATAATGTATGACTGATTAAAGTGATGAACGGCTGGCCTGTTTTTTTTTTTCTTTTCAGGTTGGGTGTGTCATTTTTATGACGACAAATTTAACCTTTAAAATAGATTATTTATTATTCATGTAAAGTATTTCTATAGCAATGAATAATTCAAATAACCCCTTGAGAGTCTTGTAAAGGAACACTGCTACTTTATAAATCAAAAATAAAAAGTAAAATATGATATACTATTGCTAGTGGAGGAAAATAAGGAATGGAAAAAGTATCATTATTTTCCATACACTTAGGTGAATATTCTCTTTCAAATAATGACATGAATGGCAAGAGCATGATGAACATTTTTTTGGTAAAAACATCTGCCCAGAGAGCATGGCAGAATTTAGAATGTACTCCCTCTGGTGGATGGCTCTAGAATAATCATATAAAAAACGGAAAGCCAGAATTTTTTTTTAAGTTAATCAAATATTATTTTATGTCATTTCTGTGTTAAATAAAAACTTAAGCAGGTTCTTCCAGCATGGTGCTTCAGCTCTCTTTGCTAGTGTTTTTGTCTTTAGTGGTGACGTCCGATACACATCACGTCACCACTGCAACCAATTACTGACCTTAACAGTCTCGTCCAACATACTGTGGAGGCCAGTGACTGGCTGCCCGGTAACCTGGTACTGTAAGTATGGGACATCTGCAGTGAGCCCCTGCGGTGCAATGGAAAAGTGGTTTGCAGAATAAGGGCAGAAGTAAATGTATAAAGTCTATCTACTAGTGTATCTAAATATAACTTCTGGCACATCCACAAGTATTAAAAGGCATCTGTCAGCAGCACATTTGTACCTATGAAACTGGCTGACCTGTTGGCAGCTGAAGGCATCTGTCTTGGTCCCATGTTCATATGTGTCCACATTGCTGAGAAGTGTTGCTGTTACACCAAGAGGTTCTGCTTTCTTTGCAACTGCCGTGCATTCTGCACGCTGATTGACAGGGCCAGATACTGTAAAAGTGATCATGCCTGGCCCTGACTTCTTCTAAAGTCAATTGCCAGTTGCAGAGAGAGCAGAGCCTCTAGGTGTAATGGCAACACCCCTGTTGCTCCTAGAGGCTCATTTGCATATATTAAAACATCATTTTTCCCAGCCATGCGGGCACATATGAACATGGCTTCAACGCAGATGCCTTTTCCTTCCAAACACACATGCAACAGGTCAACCTGTTTCCTAGGTACAAATGTGCTGAAAGATGTCCTTTCAGCACAAAGTGCAGTTTCTGGCAACAGATGATGAGGTATGGTGGCTGGTTGTGTGGCAATTTAATGGCACTTGCAGTGACTTGAAGATGTAGGTGTCCACTGCGCAATACCAGCTGGAAGTTAGTCTGGCCTGGTGGTTAACCTAGTTGGTGGTCGTCTGAGCTGTAGTTCCTCACCTGCAACAGTGTCTGTAAAGCTGATATTTCGTTGATCACTCTGCTGTATAGGCATATTTAAGCTTCTTGGAAGCCATGTTTTTTATTCTGATGATCTCTCTAGAGTGGTGGTCTCACCGGAGAACTGAATACAGAGTAGGAGCTCAGGCATGTGCTTCCTATTTTCCTGCTGCTGTCTACTCTGGAACTCCTCCTCTTGGCAGGAAGTATGACCAGGCCTCTCCTACCATGATGGGAAGACCAGGTTGATTAGCCCTGTTCCTGCCAACCATATGTTCTCTAGCTGGAATGCAAACATAACATAGCATAAAAATGCATAATAAACATTTGCAGATACCCTCAAGTATCTCTGCAGCCAGGAAGATGACCTCATGCTGGAAGTGCTGCTGCCTAGTTTCTCTTTGAACTCATTCAAAACAAGATAAATATAACAGTCGGCACTACCTTTTAGTCACCTCACTGGACACATTGGCTCAAAGGGTCACAGGAATCAGGCCTTGTTTCATCAGGCCTTGAGTTGAGACAGCATCAAGAGATGCGAAATGGACGTAGGCCAGTAGGCATCTGCTATCTGCGATCCTTCCCCTATGCACTGGATTTGAATAAATGGACTGGATGAGGATCGGTGAGTGCTGTGGGTTGTTTTGTCTTTGTTCAATATTTTATTTAACTCAGACAACTATTTCAACTATCTCATACCAAGGAATCAGCAACAAATGTTGTAGTACCAGGTCCACATAACCCTGTTGAGGAGGAATTCTGTCTCCAGCAAATGCTCTGCAATTGTGAATATCTGTAGCGGCTGTCAACTCTTTGCTCTTGATTTACACAATATAGACTGATAAATAACACTGCTCCATAGTTTACTTATTTCTGTTTGTACATATATGTAAATTGTTTATGTTCTCTTGTGTACATAATGTTTTAATGTTGCAGGTTATCAAGATGGGGGTTTGAAATACTTGATAGTGCTGGTAAGTTATTTTGGTGTGTCCCATTCCAGCTGCCAATCATACAGAGACTACTCCAGGAGGTAGCAGCCGGGTAGTTCCCCTGCAGAAAAGTTGAGATCTGAATACAGGGGTTAAAGCCTGGAAAAAGTCTATGGTGTACCCATATGCCTTAGACTTTTCCTGCCATTCATCAGCGCAGGGCACACTATGAACAGCACAGGCAGCACACTAAATGTAGGTTATTATAGCTAAATGATAAAGTACATGGAAGATATACTATATTGGACTGTAGTATTAAGGGTAAATTACCTTGTTGGCACTTTAAGATAAATAAATGGGTTTTGGGTTGCAGTTTGAGCACTCGGACTCTAAAAGGTTCACCATCACTGGTCTAGGGTGTGGACTAATTAGCTCAGCTGTAATGTATAGCAGCAGAGTTGTTTGCGGAAAGGGTAGTGTAGTAAGGGCCTCGGTTAGTGAATACCAAACACACATGGCAGGAAGTAGTTTCCAAACAGAGGCCTGTGTGAAATTATGCAGTCCTGGCATCTGGCTTTTGTGGAGTTAACAGGGACCAAAATTAGGGTGGCTTCACATCGTGTTTTTGCCATCTGTTTAATGTATACATTGGTAAAAAAAAATACCAAACAGCAGCAACATAAGTTTTTTTTTTTTACCATGGAACTCTTTGGTGTACAGATGCCACGATATGGCACCCGTCTGAGACATCCGTTAATGTATACATCTTTCGTGTACGTTAAACGGATAGCAAATATGTGATGTGAACCCACTCTAAGAGAGTGAGGCATTCTTTGAAGGGGTTGTCCCACCATAACAAGTTATTACCTGTCAATAGAATAGACAACTTGTTGAGCTTGGAGCGGTGCCACATGAAAACATGTGAATTGGTCACACATCCATACTTTGGCTCTAGTCTATGGAACTGACGAGTACAGCGTTCAGCTATCATTATTTTCCATTGACCTTAAATTCTGCTATGCAGCACCATCTTCTGTTTAAATGTAACTATTAAAATGTAAGTATTGTAACCATCAAGCTTATTGTACGTTAGGAAGTGTTAACAAAATGTAACTGTTTGCATTAAACTTGGTCTCTGATTATCTTGTTCTTAAGGCTACAATCACACGGACGTATTTTGTTTCCATGTCCGTTCAGGTTTTTTTGCGGATAGGATGCGGACCCATTCATTTCAATGGGTCCGCAAAAAATGCGGACAGTACACCGTGTGCTATCCGCATCCTATGTCCATTCCATAGCCCCGCAAAAAAGATAGAACATGTCCGATTCTAGTCGCCCGTTTTGCGGACAAGGAAAGGCATTGTTACAATGGATCCACAAAAAATGGATGCCATATGGAACGTCATCCGTTTTATTTGCAGATCCGCAATTTGCGGACCGCAAAACACATACATGTGAATGTAGCCTGAAAGTAATGTCACGGACGTTCCCGAGACAGGTAGCAGGAGATCGGTGAGACTGGCAACACGTGGTTTGATCTGACAGGTTTTCTTGTGGATCAATAGGCATCTGTGTTGTTTCTGGTAATGGCCATACCCCTTGCCTCAGGTGTTGCCAATGTGGTCATTTAACCTTCCTTATTTATTGCTGCTTCTTCCACAATGCTGTGCGGTTTATAGCTTCAGTTTAAGTTGTGGATAGCTGGTGTGTGGATGTCGGCGGAGTTCCTGGTGCTTCCATAGCCCATTTAAAGTTAAGTCTTTCCTTTCCCTTTTTGTATTTTGTTCGGGTTCTGTGTGTTGCATTTCCCTATTGTTTGTATTAGGCCTGAAGGAGACTCCTGTTCGTCCTTCCTTTTGGAGGAATAGGTAGTCTCGTCCCAGCCATTAGTATCAGGGTCCTATAGGGCTAGATAGGACTCTAGGTATTCCTGTGTATGAACACACCTACCTCTGGGGTCTGTTCATACTGGTAGTTAGTCAGGATTTTATTTTGGGTTTTACTAGGAGATGTCCATCTTCCTTCCCTAGTTTTCAGGCCTGATTCCCTGTTTCCCCCTTCCCTCTTATGCTCGGTGTGGTGTTTCCCTTCCACACCAAAGTGTGACAAGTAACCACTTGAGATCCCCATTTTACATATACATTTTTTCAGAGTATTCAAAAATGATATTTTCTTAATGGTAGTTATAGCAGTTACTCTCCCATGTACTAGTAACAACTAGTCATGAGCGAAACCGAGTTCGGATCCAAGTTTTAAAATGGTTTTCCAGTTTAAAAATCAAATACTGAAGTTATTCACCGAAGTCTTGCAAGCTTTTGGGAATAACTGACTTTGTCTCGTCTGAGGCCATGCATTTTAATGCTGTACGGAGACAGATCTCCGTACAGCATTAAACCGAAGTTTTGAACGAAGCACCTTTGGATCTAGGAAATGGAAACTCGCTTCGCTCATCCCTTGTCACAACAGGCCCCTAACTTTTTCAGTACCCCATAGCTGTCCTCCCCTTATAGTACATACATTGTTCTGTTTCAGTTCAGGGTGGGTCTGTTCCCAAACATGATACTACCCAAACTCTCTCCTGATTGTTTGGGCATACCATCTTTGGGCTAATCGATAGTTCTCTCTATCACCACACTGCATTCCTTTCTTAAATCAGTGCAAGGAGAAAAAAGGAAGCTGAGACCGAAGCCAGCAGGAAGCTAAGAAGCAGCCTTAGTATGTAACATTTTCCCTTACCTAGTTAGAAAGAAACCATTCTTTGCCCTTGGCTACAAGGGATACTGACATTAACCCCATTCACTGTTATAGACCACCAGAGATGCAGACATCAACATGTTGCCATAAAACCATTAGCTACCGTACCTAATTATTGCAAATTATTTGGTGCTAAAACTGCAAAATACATTTGAAGCTAAGTTGGATTGCCCAATTTAAAAGAACAGTTCTTAGGTCCATAACTTTCCCACTCACTAGTAACAAAGGTAGAGAAGATTGCTCACAGACTAGAAAATACTCAAAGGGCCACAGTTATCGGAGTGTATATATTGATACAAATTATGTCAATTTAGAAAATAAAACTGCTATAAATCCTTACAACATGGCTGTAAATGAATTAAAATGTAGAATTGAGCCAAATTATGATCCACAGTGTTCATGAACAAATGGAAACCGTTATTTTTTTAAGCTCTTAACTACATATCTTTAATGACATTTTTCTTCTACCGTGTGTGAAGAAGTCTTATGACACATTCAGTCAGACGTGAATGAAAGGGATCAGAGAAGTACGTAATTTGTAGGATATCAGAGTCTAACACAATAGAAGGTTTTGCAATAAAGCCAGTTTTAATACTTTAATAATCTAAAATCCTCTTTCAGCTTTGAGAGCCTCGTCCTAGTTTACCAAAAAGTGAGACTGTTGCTGCATTCCTTCTTAACCGAAACAAGAACTTGAGATATTTGTTAATCTGCATTCCTTGTCTGCCAGTTTGAAAATGGTTCTTATAAGGCTGTATGCATTCAAAAGTTATTCTTCTTTATTTTGTAGTTTTGTGATTCTTAAACTGTAATGGACAAAGTATTAATCTCTACAGTTGTCATCATAAACTGATAGTGTCACTCCGTACAGAATAGATAATAATAATTGAGTACTGTTGTAATAAAAAAATAAAAAAAAAAGCAATATCTGCCAAATCACATTTGTAGGGTCCGATTCCTGGCACCACCACCAATCATCTGTTTGGAGGGGTTGGGGCACATCTGCTTACTATCTACCTTGTAGCAGTGGTGCAGTGTAATTACAATTGTCAAATTACCTCCCCAACTTCACCATGTAAATACAAAATTACAGCACAAAATATTTTGCCAACAGTGCCAAAAAAATACCACCATGAAGTAGAAAATACCCAGCATTATTGTCCTCTGACAAGCCCTCCCCCATTGGCAGCAGCATTGTCCCCTCTTAAACGTCTCACCTCTGTTTGGGACTTGTGGGACAGGAGCAATGAGGCTGGAGATGGAGGAAGAGATCCTTCTGATAGAAGGTAGAATGGAGTGTGTAAAAGAAGTTGTGACGTCACATGTCACTTATTGCATATGGTCATATAGTAAGAGGTATAGTAGATGCAGTGTGTACAGATAAATGGCATATACAGCATTGTACTGATATGTGAAGTACGAGGTAAAAATTATAGCTCACATATCAGTACACTGCTGTATATAATATATGTTTTAACACACTGCATCTATTATTCCTCACATTTCAGTACACTGTTGTATATATTACATATATGTAGCCACTGCATCTATTGTACTGTAAAGAGCAGTGTACTGATGTGAGAGTTAGGAAATATAATTGATTCAGTGTGTACAAATATGTGTTGGCAGTTATACAGTACATTATGGTTATTGTGCGAGGTACATGAGGTAGTGGTGGTTGTAACTGCAGTACTACTGTATATATGAGTGAGATATGAGTAAAAACAGGTAATGGGGGAAAAATAAAGAGAAAAGTGGAGGACCTTCTTTAACCACTCCATTCTAGTCTCAATAGAGATGTTATTTTGCAGTTCTTCTCCATGATGTGGCGGGTTGATAATGTCATCACAATTCCTGGCAGATGCACCCTTCTAACCTGGGAACTACACCATTCTCTGTGCAGTTCCTTTACTAGATAGTGCAGGACCTGTGATAATGATGATGTCGTCACAGGTCCTAGAGGATGCACCTTTCTAACCTGAGAACTACACCATTCTCTGTGCAGTTCCTCTACTAGATGTACAGGACCTGTTATGACATCATCACTAGCTGTGTAGCTTTCTCCACTGATGATAGGGATTCTAGACTAGAGATTAATGGAAGTCTGTATTGAATGTAATTAGGGGGAGGGGCTTTGGTTTATCTTTATTTATATAGCGCAAACATATTCCATCTCACTTTACAATCAGGGGGTTAATGTACAAAGAGTCATAAATAACATAGCAACAAACAAGTAAACAATTAAAACAAGAGGAATGAGGGCCCTGCTCGCAGAAGCTTACAATCTATGAGGAGATAGGGGTGATAGAGAAGGTGATAAATGCCTTCATTCTTCGTTTCTTGGTTTCATTATCGATTAAATCCACTTTTTGTTTTATGCAAATTAGTCTCTAAGGTGCCCAGAGGGGCGTTATTATCTTTCTCGGGTGCCCAGTAATGCCCCTATCCAGTGCCCAGCCCGCCTTCCTTTAGAGCCCAAGCATGCCTCTGTAGATAAGAACTAACCACCCACACCAGCACTGTTAGCCGCCGCCCCTCCTCTGCTACATCATTGAAGCACTGTAAGTACGCTCACATATGCCTCTTTCCATTTAGAGAAATCTCGCACAGGATCAGTACCGCGGACTGCCTGCGGGATGCAGATGCTCCTAAGGGCAAAAGCTTCAAATGTGTAACTGGGCATGTGCCAAGCCCAGTGACGTAATCAGTGAGCTGTTTGCATCCAGGAGTGAGGAGAGGAAGCGCACACTACTTCTATAGTGCAGTGCAAAAGCGAGCAGCCAGCAGCCTACAAAGTTTTGTTTTACAGTCTTAGTGTAGGTAGAGAGAATTAGGTTATGGGGCATCATAACCCCCCCCCCCCCCACGACAGTATTGAATTGTACAGTAACTACCATTATATGGTTTTCAAGCACTACCTGTATGTGTCCCCCATCACAGCCTGAATGCCCAGATGTGCCCCATCACAGCCTGACTGCCTAGATATGCCCACATCACAGCATGTATGCCCAGATGTGCCCCCTTCATAGCCTTTATGCCCAGATGTGCCCCTTTCAAACCCAGTACACCCAGATGTGCCCTTTCACAGCCTGTATGCCCAGATGTGCCCCCATCACAGCCTGTACGTCCAGATGTGCCCATTCACAGCCTTCACAGCCACGTCCAGATTTGCTCCCATCACAGCCTGTATGCCCAGATGTGCCCCCTTCATAGCCTTTATGCCCAGTTGTGCCCCTTCAAACCTGTACGCCCAGATGTGCCTCTTCACAGCCTGTATGCAAGATGTGCCCCCTTCACAGCCTGTACGCCCAGATGTGCCCCCACCACAGCATGTATGTCCAGATGTTCCCACATCATAGCCTGTACACCCAGATGAGCCTCCTTCATAGCCTTTATGCCTAGATGTGCCCCCTTCAAAACCAGTATGCCCAGATGTGCTCCAGCCTGTACACTCAGATGTGTCCCATCACAACCTGTATGCCCAGATGTGCCCCCCATCACAGCCTGTATGTCCAGATGTGCCCCCATCACAATAGCTGTTCCTAGATGTTTCCCCTTCACACCAGCTTTGTCCAGATGTGCCCCATCATAGCAGATGTGCCCAGATGATTCCCCTTCACATCAGTTGTTCCCAGATGTTTTGCCATCACATCAGATGTGCACAGATGTGACCCTATTACATCAGCTATGTCCAGATGTTTGCCCTTCACAGCAGCTATGTCCAGATGTTTCCCCTTCACAGCAGCTATGTCCAGTTGTTTCCCCACATCAGTTATGTCCAGATGTGCTCCCATCATAGCAGCTGTGTCCATATGTTTCCCCTTCACAAAAAACTATGCAATTTGTATACTGTAAAATTATGTCGTATTGAGGTAGTCAGCGGACCTTATTCTATAGCTAGTGGAATACAATGTATAATGGTAATCTATCTTTCAATAGTAACCAAATTCAGGGGAGTAGCTAAAGACTCATGGGCCCTGGTGCAGGAATTCAGATTGCCCCCCCCTTTCTTTCCTCAGTCCTTTGTGGCCAGGGAAGAACATAGCCTTCATGCTGTCTGAGGCAAACATTGAAACGGAACCCCCCCCCATGCCAAATTCTTGACCTAACCCCTTCCCTCCAGCCAGAGGTGTAACTTGACCTACATGCCCTTTCTACAATACTGTTGTCTTCTTATGTGGCACAAGGATCTTTGGGCCCAGGCTCAGACTGGGGAATCCACTGGTGGGTCCCTGAGGATTGTGGGCCACCTGTCTACCAGCACAGCATCTCAAAAAACCTATAACAATATAACCTATAACATTATTATTATAGATGTATCGGATGGTTAAGATGCATGTAGGAATAGAGGCAGGCCAATCAGTATCCTCTCTTTCCTGGGACCCACCTTTTGAAGTTGTTGCAAAGACCCCATAATAAATTAGCTTGTAATGTCTTCTTGCTGTCTGCCTCTGTGTGGGCAGGTAATATTTGAATGTCGCTGTACAGTGGGCCCCCTGAATGAATTTTATTGGTGGACCCTAGGCATCCCAGTCCAACACTATTTGGGCCCTGTCAGGCTCCTCGGCCTGGTAGTGACTGCTACCTCTGCAACCCCTATAGCTACGCCTCAGCCAAATTTAATAGAACTAAAACACTGTTGTTTGTATCAAACAGAATACAAAAACTTTTTTGACAGACATTATAAAATGAATTCTTTACTTAAAAATTTTGGGATCTTGATTATTATTGTTTAGAGTACAATACACTGAATTACGGTGAGAGTTGTGACAACTTGGAGCTGGTCATCGAGGATATGAATATAGATGAGTCCTTGCAGACCAATGTGAGTATAAAAAAAAATAAAAAATCACAGAAAATTTACAAAATACTTTTATTATACATATAGTTGAGATTGACTAATATAATTATTTTATTACCATAACTGAACATGAGGAGGAGGTTCTTCAAATCAGTTCTGGCAATGATTCCACTTTTAATCTGGAAACTCCATACCATCTAGTGGCTTGTTATATGGATGATGAGATTGTGAATTTCAGGGTACCTAAATTTTTTCATTTTCTACAAAATGTTATTACAGTGGTTCCTCAAGATACAATATTAATTGGTTCCAGGACGACCAATGTATGTTGAAACCATTGTAAGTTGAGTAATCAGTTCCGAAGCCCCCAAATCTCATCCAAGTTAAGAGAAAATAAACATTTAAGAAAAATAAGCAGCTAACTAAGACAGATAAAAGAAGTCTTAACATATTACAGTCAGGAATAGCTGCTAACTAGTAACCAATACAGGTATTTTACCAGAGAAGTGGCCTTGATTGGTTGCATCTGAGTCTGAGGCATTGCATGTTGAGTCTAGTTTCAACTTACAATGAGTCAGAAAAGACCATTGTATGTTGGAAATATGGTATCCGGAGGCCATTGTATCCTCAGGGATCACTGTACTTATTACTATCTGAAACAATTGTCTTGAAAGTAATTGCAAGGTCATACATTTCAAGTTCAATAACCTCCACTATCAAAATTTCATTCTGAAATGTATGCAACTGCTACTAGTATGCTAATTGACATTCTCACACGTTGACGTTCTGTAAACCCAATGATGTAATTTTTTCTAATTAGTTTATATTGTCTCATTGCCTTTTTTTCTGATTTTTGATAGTTTCCTAAAAAATTCACATTTACATTTCTATTTTGATTTACAAAAATGCTTTGGATAGGGAATTCCAGAGATCAGCCATAAGTTATTGGCTGAACAGAGAGCATGGGTATGATGGTAGTAGACAGAAATGAGGCAAGACATGTGGAGAGCTTTGTGGGTGAGAATGAGCAGTTTAAATTAAATCCTATGCTTTATGGGTAACTGGTGCAATGACTGGCAGAGGGCAGGGGCATCTTAGTGGCGGTTAGACAGATAGATGATTCTTCCTGCTGCATTTAGGGTAGATTGGAGAGAGGAGAGTCTGGTGAGTGGAAGACCAATTGGTAATGAGTTACAGTAATCGAGACAGGAATGAATTAGGGCAACAATGAGTGTTGTTGTTTAAACAATAGGAAAGGGAAGAATTCTAGAGATGCTTTTGAGGTGCAGGTTGCATGAGTAAGCAAGTGATTGAATATAGGGGGTAAAGGAAAGATCAATGTGAAACATACCACCGAGACAGCAGGTGTGCTACCTAGGTGTGATGGTAGTTCTACACACTGAGAGGGAGATGTCAGGTTTAGGTAGGTTAGTAGATAGAGAAAACACCAAGTTTTTGAAAGATTCAGTTTCAGAAAGAGAGAGGACATAATGTTAGAGACAATGTACAGACAATCTCTAACTCTCACATTGGTTGGAATAGTATGACTAAGACTTTCAAGTACTACCCCGCCCCCTGCTTCCGCAGACTTAAACCCAATTGAGTATCTGTGGAACCATCTTGATTGTTATGTTAAATGTATCGGTCCTACTCATGCATTCTCCAGCAGTTTTGGGAAATACTGCAGTCAGCATTGGCTTTAGATACCTGTGACAACCTACCAGGAGCTTGTATAACCATGCTCTTTATTTTCATGACCAAAGAACTGATAGGTAAGGTGACATCCCTGCATCACACTGGCCTGCATTGGGGTCCAGTTAAGAAGTCTTGTAAGCTGCTGGTACACATTGGCTTATACCCAACAAGATGTCATAGACAAGATGGCACAATTTAATTATGTCATTGTAAGGGCTAGGTGAGTATTAATTTTATGATTTTTAAGGAGCACTTTCTATAATGGTAGATACCATTACCATGTTTGGGACACTATGGGAACATCTATACTGTATGGGGGCCCTAAGGGGGCATTGTTGCTGGGAGAGGGCACTAAAGGACATCATAATGTGTGTGGACAGCACAAAAAGAGCACCATGAAAGACTGTGGACCCAAAAAGTCACCATTACTATGTTTTACAATAACACTGTGCAGAACACCTATGAGAATAGGGCCCAATACATAAAGAAATACTTGCGGGTGGGACTCTAGAAATACATCAAGTTAAAAAACAAGTAATTGGAATCAACGACCAAACCACTTAGAGGAACCAGAATGTGGTCACCAATAAATAGAGCAGGATGCATAAGGTATTGTAAGTACAAGTCAATAAAGCCAAAAACTGGTATATCCACAGCACATGTAACTATAGGAGATGTATACAGACCCAAAGTTTGGGTCTGTATACATTTGCCATAATTACATGAGCTGTGGATGTACCAGATTTTGGCTTAATTGACTTGTACTTACCTTGTTTTAAACTTGATGTATTTCTAATAAAGATTATATTTTTATTGAACCTTTGGAGCAATATGCCAGTTCTGTTTCATCAGTGTTTATAATAACACTGTGTATGGTACAATGGAGGCACAATTACAGTACTGGGGCTCTAATACTTTGTGTGGTAATGCTATTACTGTTTTGAACACTAAAGGGTCACTGGATGAGGCTGGTCATCACTGTAGCCAAAGATATGTTTCTTAGAATTTAGCTAATCATTCTATCACATTCAAATGCAATGTGTGGCATTACCTTAATGTCACCTGATTTCGAAATCTCCTCATGTTTCTGCCATCGACAGATGGCTATAGATAATATCTATATGTTACTGCTATATAAATAAAGGTATCAGTAAAAATAGACATGTTTTTGAGCATCTTGGTTTAATTTCTAAGTAATCCTAAACATTCGCAAATAAGAAACCACATAACAATAAAAATAAAGCATTTTTTAACTAAAATAAACCTGCTTCATAGGGAGAAGAATAAAAGCAAAATAAAACCAAACAAATAAATGCAGCCGAGGTACATGATACAATCAGCTAATGTTGCTGGTCTTAATTTGGACAAGCAGGAAGCGGTTTGGAAATTTACACTGGAAATGCAGATTAACATCTCTAATGAATGTCACTTATCAGTCAGTGAACATTTCACTTTCCACTATTGTTTCAACATGTACGTTTGGTTTACACCAATGACAGTCATTAGTAAAAGATGGTACAGCAGATCTGGTTCGTACTGATAATGTAATCAGTCATTTACTGGTGGAAGCCCCAGAGGCTATGAACGCTCACGTAAACAGATGTCAATCACAGATGGTTGAAGAAGTATTCTAATTATTCATTATTGTTGTCTCCATCTGTCATCTTCTAAGAAGTAAAACTTGAACTATGTAAAAATACAGTAATAAAGGTGAACCCTTATTATCCTTTGTTCATATTGTCTGGAAGAAAACAAATTTAAAGCATGAAAGTTAGATGATGATGATCTGCTATCCGAGAGAACAGTTAATTTCCTATCTAACCCACACTGAAGCACTTGCAGGGAGGGGATTTGTATATTTAATCAAGTCCTACATAATTTCAGAATGTGTTATCCATCACATCTCAAGATGCCTTATGTTCAGCTGGATGTTGCAGTAATGCTCTATAATCCTTAGATAAGTTTATCTCTATCTACCATACATGCATTATGCCAACCTTAAAGACTAAAGAAGGATTTCTAATGGGGTCCTTTTAACACTCCCATAAACATTAAAGGGATTTCCAGGATTTTCATATTGATGACCTAGCCTCAGAATATGTTATCTATTTGAGATTGGTGGGGTCCAGACTCCCGTCACCCCTGCCCATCAGCTGTGTGAAGAGTTCACAGCACTCCATGAGCTCTTAGGCCTCTTCCTAGGCCATGTGACATCACTTTCATTGGTCACATTACCTAGGTTCAGCTCAGTCCCATTCAAGTAAATGGAACTGAGCTGCAATACCAAGCACAGTCTCTTGGATGATGGATGATGCTGGGATTGGTAAGCTGCGGGGAGGTGGTGGCACCCACTGAAGTTCTGATGAACATCGCAGCTTTCTCAAACAGCTGATTGTCAATGGTGCCAGGCGTCAGACTCCCATTGCTCTCATATTGATGACCTATCATGAGGATAGTCGTCCGAAAAATCACAGCATGTGATGTTTTGCTGGTTAATAATTTTTATTTTTATTTTCAAGTTGGTTGCGGCATATATATGCGTGAAAATGTTTTCGGCCACTTAGGCCTTCGTCAGGCACTACAAAAATAGTAATTTCATAGATACATTAGTATATAATCAAATTATATATGCAGTACATCAGTATACATAGTTACATTGTAAATATCGCCGCTTTTCCTATATCTTCCTCTGTTATCATATTATCAGAAACCCTAAAATTATGTGGAGTTTCTTGCAAAATGTTGTGAAGGAGTGGTACAAATGCCTTCAACATCATTTTGTCAGGTGTTTACCATGGATATATAGGTTTTAGCAGGGCATCAAGGAAAATATCTATTGAGTATAAGTATAAGTAGAAATGTTGTATATGCGTTATCTGGCCTCTCCGGTCTTACCTTTGCCGCTTGTAGATGTATGTATCAGATAGGAGATAGGAAGTGGGGCACTCTGGCCGCCATATAGTGCAATGGTAGCAGGACTGTGGGGCCCGGTCCCGCTCTCTTTTAAGAGCAGCGGGACCGATGTGTAATGCAATTTTCGGACTACTGTATTTGGGGCTGGGAACCCTATCCACAGCAAAAGAGGCAGGTAGCCACAAAGTCTGGTTATATAACTATCATGAGGATAGGCCATCAATGTCAAATTTCCAGAAAACCCCTTTAAAAGATAAGTGGCCAGCTCACCGATAACCACAGGTAAGAACAAGCGGCAATGAGTTACAAGACAATGGTTAAAGTAAAATTTAATGTTTAAAAAAGAGAGGCAATATAAGAAACAAGATATGATCTCTTGCGGAATGCAACAATGTGCCACCACAGAAAAAATGAGAAGTTACACGTACCCTATGGCACTCACGGAAATCAAGAAATTGCAAGAGAAAAAAATACTCCTGGTAGCCATTCTACACTCTGGCCAATATATAAAAATCTAAAATGGGGCATAGATTATTATAACTAATACTAATTAAGTTAATATCAGTCTTTGAATGTTTCCGTTGCAGGATCTTGTGTGTTAGGTTTTTGTGAATTCCAGGTCCTACTACTTAACTCAGGTAATCTTTAGTTTTAGCTTACCAAGAGATGACTGTGCACGCCACATGGCAGCACAGACTCAGTTACTTCAATGGATCCATGATCCTCAAGATGCACCAAAGAATAGGACATGGTTTTTTGTTGCCGCCGTTTGCACGGACTTGGAAGCACAGAAAAGCCCTTTCATGTGATGCAGTGTACATGTGGCTGGGCCACAAAAGATAAGACATATCCTATTCTTTACTGTATCTTAGGAATCACAATGGGTCTGAACCATGATGTGGTGTGCACACAGCCAATGCGATTATTATATATCTGCTTAATCGCATTGCCGTTTCAACTTAGCATTGCTAAATAATTCCATCCATATTCGTTAACTTACTGACTCAGTAAGTTAACGATATGGATGGAATTATTTAGCAATGATAAGTTGAAATCGCAATGCGATTAAGCAAATATATAAAAATCGCATTGCGATTTCAACTTAATTCTCAGATCCGACAGTACATTCTACTGGAGGAGGCGTTCCCATGGTGATCGTTAGCTCAAAGTTGTAATCGCAATGCGTTTATTGCGGTATATTATCCCTCTGGGTGTCTTTTACAGCCTTTTTAGTGCCCAAAAGTTCGGGTCCCCATTGACTTCTATGGGGTTCGGGATGAAGTTTGGGTTGAGTTCGGATCACGAACCCGGACATTTTCTGGAAGTTCGGCCGAACCTCTCGAACCCGAACATCCAGGTGTTCGCTCATCTCTATTTATTAGCTTATTCGCAGTGCTGCAGCTAAAAGTCTCTCTAATACACACACAGGAAGATGCCTTACATCCAAGCTGTGGCTGGCAGCTTGGGACACAGAAGTCTGGTGGCCCTGCAGGAGCTAGGTGAGTGTGGCGTTCGGGGTCGCCCCAGATAGTGGAGATGGTAGCAGGCGTAAACTTCCACCATGACAGGAACTACTTCATGTTTCCTCTCTCATTGACCATTTGGAGGATCTGAAGAACTGAAGAAAGAAAGAAATAAAGAAATGAAGAACTGTAATATGTAAAGTTAGCTCAACATGCATCAATTATATGTCAAAATACAAAAGTACTGTATAACTATGATAACCAGAAGTGCAATTTCCGAACTGTGGTTCTTAGAAATGACTGAATCTTTAGAACTCTTCTCCTACACTATTAAATAGTATGTGAGGCTGCAGAGGAACTAACACATAGACCTCACCAATGCCAGCAACTATATGCTATAACTATACAAGAAACAATGTGAATATCAGGTGTCTTGGACAAAGAAAAACTGATGCTATGAATTTAATAAGGTGAATCCAAGCAAATGTCATGACCATTCTCATGAGTAAACCTCTAAATGGTTAATTGTAAGATAGAGAAAAGGACTTTTTTTAGTCTTCCGTTCAGTTTGGCATGGAGCACTAGAAAAACACAACACTGATAACATTGCTTTATTGTTCCTGTAGGTCCTAACCTCTACATGCTGCATCTGTATCTTCTGTCTTAAGAACCAGCTTTCTTTTCATCAAACACATTCCTGAAGTCAGCAGTAAAAGCACTGACAAGACAGAGCAGATTGATCCATTAACTCTCACTCACCGCTAACAGTTCTTTGGCTGAACCCAGAGTTTGCATTCCTGCAGTAAAGATTTGGTGTGGTGACTAAGAATTAGAGCTAGGAATACATGGGCAATCCAAACTGGCTGGGACAGGCTTTCATGCTATAAAGCCTCTCTTTTCAAACCAGGTTGCTCTAATAAACTGCAAAAAACACTTGGGTCAAGGCCAAAACTTTACTTCTATAACAAATAATGACTTGTATGTATAACAACAACAGCTGACCTAAGTACTATAAATAATTCCAATATAAAATAATGTCATGCCATAAAGGTAGGAAATACAATAACCTTAAACACAACATAAAGAGTTTGTAAATCTTTTAAGTGTTCTTTAATGCTTACTATACATTGATCATCTATTGGAACATTTCAAGCATTGAAACCAGGAGCAGATTGGCCATAGACCCTACAGGGAATTTTCCTGGTGGGCCGATGCCCCAAGGGGCCACCCAGCCCTTCCCTCTGCTGCTGGCCGGGTACATAATGAGCACTCAACAGTAATTAACGCTGTGAAAATAAGGTACTCATGGATCTGGCCAGTGACCACACATGTCCTCCTGAATTCAACTGCTGTGACCCGCATCTCTCCTCCTAAGCCCCCTGCTCCATATTTTAATCAAAGACAACTAGAAGAGGAGGAGAACAGAAAATGGCATCTATTGATGGCCACCACAGAGGGACAACTTTTGGGGCAGTATATTGTGCTGCACTTTGGTATTTGGGTCTGCTGGGATGGTATTCTGCACTATGATATTCTTCGCCCTGCCTACTTATGTTGCCCCACCTTCTGTTAAGTTGGACCCACCTTCAACATGGGAACACTTTTAGTTTTTTTCCAGGGCCATTTAAGTTCTCAGTCTGCCACTGATTGAAACTCTTTAATCACAAACTCTGTACATAATTGCATTAGAGGTAGATTAAGAACCATTGTCAGCCATTCTGTTTGATGGTAATAACTGAACAGCTTGCAGCATCATTTTGCCATCAACACAGTGGTTTTCCACAATGAAACCTCGACTTTGGTTATAAATTTAAGCTATGATGCAGATGCGAAAAGAGCCTTATACTTGAACTATTCTAAGGGGTCAGAGTATTTAGATACAAGGCTAGGACATTAAACCAACTATTTGCACAATGGGAAGAAAAGTCTATGACTAGACACACAACATCCTTTCTACCACCTGACAACTATGCCCAACAGTTTTCTTCTATTTTCCCTCATCCATGCTGGTAGCACATAATAATTGAGCTTCTCTCAACCATTTTGATTGTAGAATTCACTGTCTGCAGCCAGATGCTCTGTTTACTAGTGATGCCATAAATTCGCAAATTCTAGAATTCGTGATCTCCAGTCATAATTTACTTGATTGTGAAAATCGGCAATGTAATACATTCGTGATAAAAATTTGTGATTAGAATATTCGCGATCAGCACTAAGGGGTAGGCAACTTTCCTGTTGGTTGCTAGGGATGTTGCTAAGTGCCAATATTCAGGATAAATTTGCGATTAGAATATTCGCGATCAACACTATTCGCAAATACAAATATATATAGCACTATATTCTAAATATTTGTGAATTCTCAAAGTGGCGATATTTGCGATTAAAATTTGCAATACGAATATTCGCGCTCAACACTATTTACTAGTGATGAGCGGCAGGGGCAATATTCAAATATGCGATATTTCGCGAATATTTGGGAAAATATTCGCCACATATTCACGAATTTGCAAGTTCCTGATCTTCAGGCATTATTTTCTTGATTTAGAAAATTCACATTAAAAAATGCCCATAAAAATTTGCATAGACTGGTATTTAAAAAAGAAAATATGAATATTCGCAATTGCAAATATATTTTGAGATATTCTAAATATTCGCGAATTCTCGAAGTGCCGAGTCTCGCGATTAAAATTCGCAATTCGAATATTCGTGATCAACACTACTATTTACTACATATTCAATCATAACTTGCCTAAGCATCACAAAGGGGGCTATGTATAATCAAATCAATTGTTGTTCCACATTATGATCAAGATGCCAGAGAAGCAACACATTCAGGTTTAATTCACAGGAACAGGCACGAGAGGTTTCAGACTGTTCAAGTGCAGCAGCATGCAGGTCACAAGCAGTGCAGAAACTCCATTCCACTGCAGGAAGGGACAGAAATGATTGCTTGGCAGTATATCATCTACAGGAAACAGGAGGAAGCCTGGAAGAGTCAACAGCAAAATATATAGAATAGATTTGCGGTTCTAGTCCTGTTTAATCTCAGATTCTTGTTATGCAACAACTCAGGCAGTCTATCCCTATGTTTCAGGATTGGGTGGGGGTTCTATTTTCCCTCATGAAATCTGCCTAGTAGGTGTAAGGAGTCTTCTAGTCAAGTTCAACCAAGGGCTGGGTGGGGATGGGAATTTTAGGAAAAGGTAATGCAAACGTCTATTATCTTTATATTTTAATACATTTGAAAGATTTTTTTTATAGAATGCAGATGCGGTAAAATATGGTGAAGGGGGTGGGGGCGCTAGCTACTGTGCTGTCAGTTGTTGATATTTAGCTGCAACAGCGCTGTACTTAATATAATAGCGTATGGGGATCCAGGCCTGTATACAGGTAAATAGTGCAATATGAATGTAAAACAGTGTGTGTGACTCTCAACACTAGATTCATGGTTTGGTTTTAATGCACCTTTCAAAGAGACCCATTCACTTAGTTGTTTTAAAAGGGTTTTCCAAAAGTAAAATATTGATTGGTGGGATTATAACATCCGGCATTGCCATCAATCAGCTGCCTGAAGAGACAGCGGTGCTTCGGTGAGTACCGTTCACAAAGAACAGTGCTGTACATTGTATAGTGGCTGTGCGTTGTATTGCAGCCCAGGCCCATTCATAGCATCTAGGCCGTGTGACTGACAAACATGAGAACGAGGCTGTAGTGCTCACCAGTGTGCCATGACTACTTCAAATTTCTGATATGTGGCAGTGCCGGGAGTAAATATTAACGCAATCTTTTTTTAAACCTTTGATGACCAAGTGATTTTCTTTTTTTTCGTTTTAGTTTTTCACTCCCAGCCCTCCCAAAGCCATAACTTTTTTATTTTTCTGTTCACATAGCTTTATGATGGCTTGTTTTTTGCGGGACAAGAAGCCCTTTCTACTGACACTATTTACTGTTGCATACAATGGGTTTTGTTCCCTATGCCATAAAACTGACCAGTTACTTTCATTGTCCAGGTCAGTACAAATCCAGTAATAGCTGTATGTTTATTGCATTTTTATACGGGAAAAAAAAAAAAAACCTTGAAAAAAAACTGTTTTAGTCTTCATATTCTGACCCCAATAACTTTTTTGTATTTATGTGTGCAGAGCTGTGTGAAGATTCATTTTTTGCGGGGCAAACTGTACTTTTCAGTGATAACATTTTGGGGTGCGTCCGACTTTTTGATCACTTTTTATTACGTGGGAGGAGAAATTGGCCATTTTGACTTTTTTGGAATTGATTTTTTTTATATTTTAATAGTACAGACATTTTTGCACGCCGGGATACCTATGATGTGTATTTTATTTAAAAAAAAATTTGTTTTTTGTTTTTGTTTTTTCATTTGGGGGGATTTATTTTTAACTTTATAAAAACATATTTTAACTTTTATTTTATAGTTCCCATAGGAAACTATAACAAGCAATCATTGGATTTCTTTTCTCATAGACTCCAATGCATAGTGATATGCCCCCATTGTCTGAGATCGGAATACCCCTTTAAGCTGGGTCCCTAGATGCAGGGGTGCACCTAGCCTTTCTGCTGCCTGAGGCGAAAACGTAAATGGTGCCCCCCCCCAATGCCAATTTCTTAACCTTACCCCTTTGCCACAATGAAAGCGCTCATTGCCCATGGCCCTTCCGCTGCCTCCCTCTTGCCCCTACCTGGTGCTGCCTGAGGCGATCGCCTCACCTGGCCTCATTGATGGTGCACCCCTGCCTATGTTTAAAACTATTGTATTTGCTACCCCAAACCCTGAGCGACCATTTCCCTTCCTTTACATGAGTGTGTTAGAAATTCTGAATGTACTTTAAATGTGTGTTTTCCTTGTAATAATGCAATTAAATGAATACTGTGAGTCTTTTTGACATCCTGTGTGTGATTCTGTGACATTTTTGTATTTTCAACAGTGACAGTTACTTCAAAGTCAGACGTTAAAGATTTATATTTGTAATGACAAAGATGGAGAATGAAAAATATCTATGTTTTATTAGGGATATGTGGGTGAATTCACAGACAACCAACTTTTTCTAAGTGAAATACTTTTTCTTCACGGTAATTAATATGTGGTATTTTCCAGGCTGCATGTAATCCCCTCATTTTCGACAAGAAGTGAAAACGTGAGAAAAAGGAAATAAATGTATGTTTTTCCTTGGTATAACCAAAGCTCCAAGAGCTTTCATATAAAGGGGAAAATGTATAAAACACGTATAATATCTATGCTCACATTTTACTTGGTTTAGCTGTAAAAAGCAGATGTCCACTAAGTTCAATCAGATGGAAAAAAGATATACCAGGAGACTCTTGTTGATCCAGTGAAACATGAAAAGGCCCCTTTTAAGACATGACTCATTTTCCCCAAAAAAGCTTCCTCCCCACCAGGACTGGTTACAGGTAGAAGTCAGTAGTGGCAACAGGATAGAGAAAGCCTCTCACACGAAGAGGTCAAATATGGCCTTGACAGCTTGATACAGTTTTCAATGGAGCTTTTGAGCTAAAATGATGGTAGGTTCAGATTCAGCAAATAGAAAAAAAAGTGGATCCAGCTTCCAAAAGCGTGATAAATTTTTGTGACAAACTTATTGGCTTGGTGCAAAATAAAATCCAGCAAATACATCAGATTCAGCAGGAATGAGAAAAATAAAGGAAGGACTTTTACTGTACTGTAGCACTGAGCGAATCAAAGTGAAACTAATTTACTTCAATCCAAATTTCAGTAAAAAAATTTGATTCACCATGAAGCTGAATTTTCTTGAGCCTCCTGGTAATGAATCAATTTTTCCTGAAATGACATAAAAAAATAAATACATACTCACCTTATCCATTTGCTTGCAGAGAGGCCGTTGCAGCCATATTGATTGAAGAAACCTCGCGCGGTGAAGTCACCATACCAGCACGCTAGCCACACGGTGATGACATTACTGATGGTCAGCGTGCTGACGTGGTGACATTATACATTTCGTGTGTTTTTTTTCAATCAAGATGGCCATGATGTCAAATGGATGAGCCGAGTATGTATTTTTGTTTTGTTTTGTTTACCGCTGATTAACCCCTGAAAGACCTCAATATTAATGTTAGATACCGCGATCAGTGATGAACACACCATTGGGGGGTTCAATGACGGGAGGAGACGCGGTGGCCGTTTCCCGTCATTGCGCCCGCTACATACAATGGAATGTGATTCATGAAAATGTAATTCGTAACAAATCCAATTTCTTTGTGAAATTCGACAAAGCAGCCGAGTTACATTTTTGATTACTTTCTACTGTACTTCTCTGTTCTGCTAGATCCACATCTACTTTGGCTCAAAAGTTTGCATTAAAAACTTCACTAAAAAAACACATGTATCTCTCCAGCTCTATAGTATATTTTTTCAATGTACCTAAAACAAAGCAAATTTATAATAGTCTTCAAATAGATGAAAATGTCAGAAGACTACTGAGATTTTCTCCATATATTTGGAAGAGACGACATCTTGAGCAGTGATATCACTATCGCCAAGTCTCACCTCCTTGATGATCCTGTGGATAATTGTCGGAGGAATTTGCATCAGACGTATGAAATGCTATCTGAGTTCCCTGCTGATGAGTCTATACAGTATATTTTGGTAATTGGAGTAGTTGAAGGGATTTTCTGGCATTCAAAAGAATCCCTACAACACTGTGAAATGCTATGTACTTTTAAAATAAACCTGAATCACCCACACAAAAAAACACAGTTGAAAAGTGTCAACTATGTTGTGTGCAGACCTATTTGACTCCACCGTTACATAGCAAATATATGTATTCTGATCCTGCAGTTGTGCGGTAATTTTCCCTGCCCCTGCTTCTACCAAATGTATGTTTGCAAGAATAATGGGACAGAGTTGGTGGAGTAATAGAATATCAGTATACAGGGATTGTGTACACTCCCTTTAAAGGGGTTATCCCATGAGTAATCAAAACACCATATATAATAACCAGGTACCTTGGGAACTACAGACAAAAAACTCGTACCTAAAAAATACTTTATTTGTAATCAATTAAAAATACGCCCAAAATGTAAACAGAATATATAGGTATGCAGGAAGGAAAGACAAAAGGAAACCCTGGACAGAGCCGGGTCACTGACCACTACACATCCTAGTCTAATCCACAAGTAGTCCCTGCATGCCCTAAAAATCACCCTAACCATCACCAAGTGAGGACTGCCCGACCATTCGTCCTGATGGAAAGAGGAAAAAGTGACGGTAACGCACCACCACCTTAGCAAACCGCTAAACAGCCAATCATAAATTCAACATATGGTATAAAGGTAGGGAATGGTCACCCCACATAACCATTTGCAATCAAATACAGTATGCTGTCAAATCCCGACGCGTTTCTCTGGCCACAAAAGCCAGTTCATCAGGGGATAAAAGCAAGCATAGAGAACAAATACAATGATGTAAACAAAGATATAAGCCGATATACTTAGCTTGTGGTGGCTGCTGGTAGTGTTTCCAGTAGAAGCCAATGTCACTGTCCTATACCCCTTACAAACCCTTCAACAGTGAGTGCACCGGAGGGTAAGGGTTACTCAACAGCACTGCTGGAGCGTTATGGACAGGGTCACTGATGGCCGTGTGTTCAGACGCCATGAGTGGCCATCAGTGACCCTGTCCATAACGCTCCAGCAGTGCTGTTGAGTAACCCTTACCCTCCGGTGCACTCACTGTTGAAGGGTTTGTAAGGGGTATAGGACAGTGACATTGGCTTCTACTGGAAACACTACCAGCAGCCACCACAAGCTAAGTATATCGGCTTATATCTTTGTTTACATCATTGTATTTGTTCTCTATGCTTGCTTTTATCCCCTGATGAACTGGCTTTTGTGGCCAGAGAAACGCGTCAGGATTTGACAGCATACTGTATTTGATTGCAAATGGTTATGTGGGGTGACCATTCCCTACCTTTATACCATATGTTGAATTTATGATTGGCTGTTTAGCGGTTTGCTAAGGTGGTGGTGCGTTACCGTCACTTTTTCCTCTTTCCATCAGGACGAATGGTCGGGCAGTCCTCACTTGGTGATGGTTAGGGTGATTTTTAGGGCATGCAGGGACTACTTGTGGATTAGGCTAGGATGTGTAGTGGTCAGTGACCCGGCTCTGTCCAGGGTTTCCTTTTGTCTTTCCTTCCTGCATACCTATATATTCTGTTATCCCATGAGTACTTTAAAAAATGAAAATCACAGTCAGATATCATATAGTACATGACAGTCGCTTTATAACACACTTAAAACCAACCCTGTACCTCACATGGATCCAGAGATATACCCACTCATTGTTGCTCTACTAGATTTATTGGCAGCTTAGGAGGGGTGCCCTTTCTCAGGCGTGTGTCTTTTCTGCTGCAGCTGGTGGCAGATGAAGGAGGGATTGAGCATATATGTCAACCTGAGTGAGCTGGACAGAGAATTTAGAAAAAGGGGCAAACAGCAGGTGGCGCTATGCAGGTAGATTTCAGTAACTCAGTGGCTGGACAAAGTTTTGAATTACGTGCAATTATAAGTATTTAGATCCAGGTGCTGGTTTGAAAAATGTAGAATATTTTTCATGGGTCAACCCCTTTAAGGAATAAGATCACTTCAACAACAACTAATAAGGTGAGCACTCAACAGCTGGCAAAAAACTAAAACACATTTATTAAAACACATGTATCAAAAAATAATCATATGTAGTCCCTTCCCCATAAAAATGCTGTAGACGATACTGACACAACAAGAGTCTCTCGATGCACACCTGTGGTGTTCAGATGTAAAGT